>CM066038.1:412079242-414579242 GCA_033557465.1 Ichthyophis bannanicus
CCGGTTCTTGGTCCAGCTCATGAAGCCACCTTTTGAAACCCTTAGCTACTACCTCATTGACAATTCCTTTCCTGGAAGGTGTCATAACGCTGAACCTATTAAGGAAATAGTTTTCTGAAGAAAAAACCTGTTTTACATGGAACTGAGAAGATGCAGAGAGCGCAGTTCCACCAGCGCCAGCACAGCCAGAGGGCGTATGAGCAGTTCCATTGCCACAGAGCCCAGAAGCAACGTGCTCTGACCACTGCGATTGCATTAGTAGCAGCCAACAGTTTCAACCTGACGATTCAAGACCCAAAATGGGTTCAAACCAAAAATAATCCCTTTATAAAGGAAACCAATGGTAGAAAGAAGGGAGCAGCAGCAAAGGCGAGCAGTAGTAAGAGCCGACAAAGCAGTCAAGGAGAGCCCGTGGAAGCAACAGGAGCGGCGAAAGTAGCCTAACCAGTAACATAGCCAGAAGCACAGCAGTATCAACTTGCAAGAGTCTCAGGACGGAGCACAGTCTGGAGCATCAGTGTTGATAGCTGTGGGAAAAGGAACCTGGAACAGGACAGCTTTTCCACGGCATCCACCAACTCAAAGAGACAAGACAATCCAAAGGAGTTTACTCACTCACAGGGATAGAGGTCCAGAGAGGCCAAACATTGGGACGGAGTCTCAATAGCAAAGCAAACATGCGGAAGAAGCAGTTTGCCTGATAACAAGCAACATCTCTCTAGCCCAAGATAAGTTCATTGTATCAAACCAGCAAGGAACAACGGAAGGGAAACAAGGAAGGGAAGTTCCATGCTATTAATCTCTTGATATAGTTTCTGACCCCGGTTTGCTCCAAGTTTGTACTCCTGTTCGATGTAAACCAAACAGCTTGTTGTTTATGGGTCCTTTATGACTTATCATTTTAAACCCGCCAGCTGAAACGCCGAATAGTGCGGTATATAAGAACTCTTTAAATAAATTAATAAAACTAAATACAGAGATACCTTTGCTAAGAACCACAAAGGGTGGAAAATCCATACCAGGTTTTTGCCTGATAGCCCTTGAAAGCAGAGACACTGCATAGAACAGCTTGTCTGCCCTGAGAAAGCATGTTACAAGGCTAGACAGCTCTGGGTGTGGCCCGCTTTAGAGAAGCGCCAGGTATGCAAAATTCCTTAATTCTAAGAGAAAGTTTTACTGATGAATAACCCTGTTCTCAATGAGTTAAACTTTATAATGGTGAGAAGACGTAAAACTGAACCTTTTACAAAAGCAATTTTCCCCAAAGCTTAGTAAGAGTTTTATGGGAAGAAAATAATAATCCCTGTGAGGAGTGTAACAGGGAGTGAAAATTATCATTCATCTGAGGAGGGCAGTGACCCTGAGTCCAATGGACTTTGAATATGAAAAACAGTATTCCCAATTCCTCCAGGAGGCGCCCATGGAATGTAATCTTTGTATTCAGCTTCAGCTAGCATGAATCCCCCTGCAGGATTTTATAGAGAGAGCAGACACCTCTGCTGATGGTGGAAGCTTGTAACCATTTTCCTGCTGATATATTAATATGGTGGTGTTTGATTTAAAAGAAAGCGACTTAGCCCAGCCTTACACTTAACTGTGAAACCTACCACAGTTTGAATGTTTGAAATGTTTGTGGAACCTTTTTGTTAACAGAGAAGGAACTGTATTTACTTTTTTTGTGTCTTACTGGACCTTAGCATTGACCGGGGAAATAAAGCCTTCGTTACTTCTATCACTTTGGCTTTGAAATCGTTCTTCATAGAGAGTTCTGGTACTACACAAGGACCGAATCCCTCTAGGCCTTTGGTGTCCAATCACTCCTTATAACACATTAAATTAAAATGTGCCAGATCAGCCACTTACTCCAACCACCCACTAGGGGCACCTGCCGTGACAAAGGTTATCTTTCTCATTGCAATCACATCAGCACGTCGCATCAGTGAGGTGCAGGCACTAGTGGCTGATCCACCTTATTACAGAGGTTTTCCATCATGACCCAAAGTAGTCCCCGTTAGGACTCATGCCGCACTTTATGCCAAAGGGTGGTCGACACTCGTCGCTTTTCATCTAAAAACCAGCAGCGGTCTGCCTGCCTGTGTTTTTTCCCAAGAGGCCTCCATGTGCAATCAATGTGCAGAAAGGAAATCTTCATACTTTGGACTGTAAAAGCTGAGCTTTAGGCCTTTTACTTGCCCTAAAGAACACAGCAACATAGGAAGTCCTCTCAACTCTTTTGTTGCTTTTTTGATCCTTCCTCATTTGGGACTTTCCAGTCTCCAAAGAGAACACTGTCTAACTGGATTGCTGCAGTGTATTTTCTTTGCCTATCAGAGTAGAATCTTCCTCTGGAGGGCCATGTCACAGCTCACAATGTGCAGATCCATGGCAGCTTCATGGCTCATCTTGCACTCTTGGCTAATCGACGACATCTGTCGAGCAGCCACCTGGGCAACTCTGTTCAATAACCTTCACACAGCCCATTACTGCTTGGACAGACGCCCTCCCGCCGGGATTGCCTTGTTTTGGTCCAGCTGCCTGTTTTCTCCAACACCTGTTCCATACCTAATCAACTCCTACCCACCATCCCTGGTGGTTTGGATGCCAGAGATCCATGTGGGGAAGTGGAGCCCTTTCACAGGGACACACACACTTTCTGGGGTCTCCTCCCTGGCATCTAAGCTAGGGAGTTCCCCAGTATGTGAAGACTACATTCCTGTTTAGTGTTCCTGGCAGGATAGGAGCATAGTTACCTCACCTGTAACAGGTGATCTTTCCTGGAACAGCAAGGAATTTTAGTCCCTTCACAACCACACCCACCTCCCCTAGGAGTTGTATCTCTCCTATCTATCTCGTCTCTTTCCCTCTCTCTCTCGCTTTCTTTCTCAGCTTTAAACTTCAACAGGAGAGAGGCAGTTTGTGGGAAAGGCGGGAAGGCAGCACGCAAGGCGCTGTGGGATGCTCCTAAAAGCTTTCTAATTGTAGACGCTGGGGAGCGTTCCCGCGCAGTGCTCCGTCGTACGCGACGATTATCCATATGAGGACAGACTAAATTTCCTGTTGTTCCTAAGGAGATCACCTGTTACAGGTAATAACTATGCTATTTGGGGTACTACATCTTTGACAGAGGAAAACTAGGGGAATGTTGCTACAAGTTTCCTTTTTCCCCTGAACTTGTTAATGAGTATTGTTTTTGAAGAAGATTTTGGACCTTGTAAGCCTTTTCAGGCTCTGATTTAGTGTATCCTCCTTTCCTTGTTTTCCACACCATTGGGGTTATGGAATGAGTATGAGAAGGTGAGTAGGGAGGAGGTTAGTCAACTTTTGAAGAATCTGAAGCCCACCTATGCAACTGCCCGATATATGCCCGGTTTGTGTCGCGCAGGGGGCAATAGTTCCCTTCTTTCGTATTTTGCACAGATTAGGTAAATTCCTTTCTCATTGAGGGTGTAAAAGTTTCTGGGCCTCTCAAAGATAGATACTGTTTGAACCACCTTTTGAAGAGGCCTGGGCTTTTTAAATCCCTCTTGAGTTGAGTAATTACCCCCTAGCCTATCCTCCTCTCTGCCATGCTTGCCACAACTCCTTGGAGAGGTCCTATTTTGAATCAGCTGGAAGATTTGTCTTGAGAATACTGGATTTACTTTATCCATGTTTAGTGCGATTTTCGTCGGCCCCACAATACTGAGATGCTGTTTTATTTCAAACTACTTGTACTTGGTTTAACGCAGGGTCATTCGTTTTTGCTGTGCTTTCTATTTTAGATCTAAAAGCAGCTCTTTGATACCGTTAGCCACGTGTTATTGGTACAGAGTCCTCAGTGCTTCTGAGCCTCTCGGGTTCTGCGGTTTCGAATCTTTTCTTAGTAGTAGACACCAGGAGGTTTTTAGTTTATACCCAAAGGTATCATCCAAGACGAGAGATCGGGATTTGGTAGTCCCGCCCAGGGCTTCATCCCCTATCTTCCGTTTAACTTTGGTTTTCTTGCCTTCCCCCTCATGTAAATTATTGAGAACAATGGGAGGTGACATTTGCAGTTTATGCAGACGCTACTGCATTTTCTAACTCCTTTGTTGAATGGGATAATCCCAGCTGTAGGTAAGACCGGAAGATTACAGGCTGTTTTGGAAGTCAAGTGTCGCTAACTACGATGTGGCTGCAATGGACTGTGCCTTGAACATCCAAAAAAACGAGCTCGCTTTTTTGCAAGCAGGAACTTCTTGGACCGTTTTCCTTCCCATTTTGCCTTCATTTTAGGTTGCTCTCTTGAGTTAATGTAAACAAGTCAAAAAGTTAGGTTATATTGGAACTCTGGCCTAACATTTTCAGAGTCATATTTGCCGCATCTGATAAAGCTTTCGTTTTTTAAAATTACGAATGTTAAGAACAATGAATAGCATCTGCTTCTTTCAGTCAGAGTTTCGTACAATGATTCAAAGTTTGGATCTTAAGCGGACTGGATTACTCGAAGTTCCTTCTCCTTGGCTTGGCCAGCATATAGGTTGACAGAGCATTGCAAGTGATCCAGAACTACAGCCGCTAGATTCTTTGTGGTTTGTTTGATGATTAGTTCATGATGTTCTCCCATACCTAAAACATCTTCATTGGTTGTCCATTAGTTCAAAGAGATCTGATATAAAGTGTTCTTGTTATTTAAAAATTTTGCATGGAGCTTCAGTTGGTATCTTGTCATCGGTGGTTGAAATATATATACATCTGCACGATGGTCTTTGGTCCACGTGTTTCTATGCAACTAATGTCACTTGTGCATTTTTTCTCTGTCCATTATGAAGAATTTAGGTGGGTGCATATTTGCTTATTTGCCGACCATATTCCCATTGGAATCGGCTTTCCTCCCGGCTTTAAAACGTACCAAAGCCAGCTTGGTGAATTTTCAGAGGTACATCATCTGTTTTTTGGAAGCCTTTTGACCTAGGTTAACTTTGGGTGTCTGAGATTATGTTGGGGACTGTACTTCTGGTTATGCTGTTTGACCTTTGGTCTTTTTAATTGTTTTAATGTGGTCTTTGTATTGGCTGGCTTGTGTAAACTGTGTAGTTTTATCTTGGGTATAAACAAGTTTTTTGTAACCATTAAACCATTTCCTCTAGATCCTTCTGTCATTGAATCATAGACTTTTTTGAGAGCCCCAAGAGAATGACGCAGGAGCCTTCTCAGAAAGCTGTTAAACATTTCAGCTAGATATTTGCAGATTGCTTTCTGTCTTAATGTCTTTTAGCACTAAACCATGGCAGGAGATGTTTATTCAGCTTTCTGCGAAAGACTTTGAAAAATTCAATCAGAACCATTGATTATTCTTCTGAAGTCCACTTGCTTGATATTTCATTTGAGTGCCAGCAATATTTTGGATTACAGTCAAATACGAACTGTCTCTTTGGGGGTGAAGTCTCCGGCATCATGCAGTGTAAGTCCCTTACTTAGAGGCTGACTTTAGAACCCATGTCTTAGAGTGACCACTTCAGCTGAATGACTGCTTACCATGATTGACATGGACTTTTGAAAAAACCTGAGTTTGGAGGGGATATCAAACTGGAGAAGCAATAACTCATGTAGCATGGCCTCAACATTCCACACGCCCCTGATTCCATTGAGCTGGTAGCCCAAAAGAAGCAGGAGAAAAACCCGTTGGCTCCCTTAATTGCACCACTTCCTACCACCCCCAAAAAAGATGGTCAACTATATTGCAGAAGGCATGAAAGTCTTTCTCTAAAGCCAAGCAGATTATCTTGGCACTGAATTGAACGGAATTTTCCAGAGAACCCTTTAAAGGCAAAAGCCTTTTCTTCCGGACCAAGCAGGAAGTCAGTCCTCACATATGGGTGATGTCGGCACCGACGGAGCCCCCGTGCGGAGCATTTCCCCAGCTTTCTAAGAAAGCCTTTGGGAATTGCAGTGCACATGCGTGGTCCCCTTCCCACCCAAGGGTGCCATCTTGCTCAGTCTCCTTTTTTCCGCGGAGCCCGACGGACGTAGTTTCGTTTTTCGCTGAGGAAAAAGTTGATTACCGCTGTTTTTTGTCTTCCTCCTTCGGTTCGGACGCCGGATCCCTTTTCCTGCCTGGGCCCGATACGCCGGTATCGAGCCCACTCTCTTCGGGTGTTGTCCTTAGTGACTAGCGTTCGCGCCATTTTATTTTTTCACTGGCAGCCTTGTCTTTAGACCTCGCAGGGGCCCTTTTTCCCCCCGATGGCTGCCAGCGGGTTTAAAAAGTGTGATCGGTGTAAGAAACTTATGTCCTCTCACCGACACACATACTGCTGCCTTCGCTGCCTCGGACCCGATCATGACCCTATGATCTGTGGTCCGTGTGGAAAAATGTCCTCAAAGGCGTTTGAGGAGTCGGCAGCACCAAAAGGAAAGAATCTTCTCTGACTCCGTGTCCGGACGGGCCCGGACTTCGTCAGAGGCCTCGACGTCTCGGGACTCCGGTCCCGAGCAGCGTCGGGGTTCCTCTGAGAGGGGGTCCCCCTCGGCGGAGCAGCACAGGAAGAAGAAACCCGCGAGGCGCGGCGTCAGAAGACGCACTTTGGTTCCTCGAGGGCCAAGTCGCATAGCCCTGACCGCCGTCCCGGGTCCTTCGGAGTCAGAGAGGCCAGCAAAACAACCTCGTCTCAAGATGGATTCTCCTGGGCAACGTGAGTACGTAGTCCTCGTGGACTCTCCTCCAGGGAACCGACATCAGGCCCGACGCCGTCGGGGCCCGAGTCAGGGGCTGCTGAGTCTCCTGAGCTCAGACTCGGGTTGACGGCCTTTAGAGAGCAACTTGGCTGCTTTCATGGAACAGCAGCGGGCACTGATCGCCATTCTCACCGGTGCATCTCCCCAACCACCGGGACATCGACGTCCAAGTCGACCCCGGAGGCCGAGCCGATCCTCGAGTCCATGCGAGCTCGAGTCGATCCTCGGCCAAGGTCTCCTTAGGCCTCCCGTTCGGGACCGAGGTCATCGACGCTGGTACCCTCGGCGTCAGGGCGGAGGGCATCGTGCCTGCCCGGCCGAAACCGCTCGATTCCTCCTCCGAAGAGTCGGGCTGGGAGACGGAGGATGAGGAGTCACCCGACACCTTCGGACTCGGTGTGTCCCATCGGACTCACCGGAGTCCGAGCCTCAGAGACGATCCCCACCGAAGGATACTCTGTTCTTGGACTTCGTGCGGGATATGGCCAAGGCCTTGGCATTCCCCGCGGATCCCGAGGAGGAGCCGAAGAGCTCGAGGCCCTCCAGTATGACTCTCCCCCAAAGGAGGCCTTTACTATACTGATTCCTCCGATGCTGGAGCGGCTGCTCTTCCGTATGTGGGAGACCCCAGACTCGACGCCGGTGTTAAGCAAGCGGGTCGAATTCCATCTATCGAGTCCGCAAGAGCCCCGGGTTCCAAAAGGCACAATTACCGCACCACTCCATGGTTGTGGAATCGGCCATGCATCTCTGGAAAGTCAGAAGATGCACTTCTTGGTGCCTCCCAGCCGGGAGGCCCAGAACCTGGATGCCCTCGGTAAGAAGTGCTTCCAGGGCTCTATGCTTGCTTGCCGTGTCCAGACATACCAGCTGTACATGGGCATGTACCTTCGAGACCTGGCAAAGGAGATTACCGGGTTCTCTGCTGGTCTCTCCGAGGAACCTTTGCAGAGGTTCAAGGCTTTGTCCACAGGTATTTAGAGAGTGCTCGAAGTTTATCTCTCGAGCAGCCTATGATGGCTTCGAAGCTTCGGCCCGAGTAGCCGGGGCCGGCATCGGTGGCCCGCCGACAGGCTTGGCTACAGTCATCGGGACCTCGAGCCATGGGTGCAGGACAAGTTGGTCGATGTCCCCTGCCGAGGTGAAAACCTCTTTGGCAAGCCCATGGCTGAAAAGGCTGCCGAACTCGGACCGAGATTCTGACCCAGACTAGGCTGTCCAGGAAAAGCTCTGCCCCTTCTCATTAGAAGAAGGGCTCGGGAAAAAAGACCTTTTACCCGAGAAAGACATCTGCCTATAAACAATACCCTCACCATCAGGCCTCTGCAGCTCCCCAACAGAGTCAGCAGGTCATGGGCCCCGTAGGCAGAAGGCCCCCAAGCCACCAACACTGGCTCCTGCACCACAGGGCGGGGGGTTTTGACTCCAAAAGCATAGCCTGTCCTCCTCAGCTGGCTCACATCAGCACAGGAGGACGGCTGGCCCTATTTGACCACAGGTGACAGCCGTCAAAACAGATACCTGGATTACTCCATATAGTCCAAAAGGGGCTATCTTCTTCTTTTTCACCAGGTACCTCCCTCCTATTTTCCCGGGGAGCCTCCAAGACCTCCTCTGCACAGGGACTTACTCCTACAGGAGTTAGCAAGTCTGCTAAAGGAACAGGCTGTGGAACCGGTGCCCCACCACCTGAGAGGTCAAGGCTTTTATTCCAGGTACTTTCTGGTACCAAAAAGAAACAGGAGGCCTCAGACCATCCTAGACCTTGCGAAACCTCAACAAGTTCCTAGAGAGGGAAAAGTTCAAGATGCTCACCCTTGGAATTCTGCTGCCCTACCTCTAGCAGGGAGACTGGCTATGCTCCTTAGATCTAAAAGGATGCGTATACTCACATCATTCATCCAGACCACAGACAATTTTTGTTTCAAGGGCCAGCACTTCCAGTACAAAGTGCTCCCCTTTGGCCTTTCCTCTGCTCTGTGAGTCTTCACCAAGTGACTCGCAATAGTGGCAGCTCATTTATGTCGACAGGGTCACTGTGTCTACCCCTTTTCTGGACAATTGGCTCATCTCTGCCACAACAAGACCATAAGCAGAACATTCACAGCACCATTTACACCTTGTAAGATCTAGGCTTCATTGTCAACATCCTCAAAATTGGAACTTGAGCCGCAAAGACCATCATCTTCATAGAAGCACGCATAGACTCTTTCTCCATGAAGGCTTATCTTCCTCGTGACAGGGCTGTAACTCTTTCAAAGACTCAGCAAACAGCTTGGTCCTCTGCAGCCAGACCTCAGCACACTCCATTGTCTGCCTCTTGGTTCACAGTACACCTAGTTCTCCTGGCAGGGCTCTACATTCACCTGCTAACAGTGACACCTCAAATGACACCTCAAACTCAACTGAAATCAGCTCAGTCAGTCTCTTCGCATAAAAATCCCCCTGCGAAATCACACTTCTTTGGCGCTCCATAAATCACTATATATAGTGATCCGACCCCTCCAACTTACTGCCTGGCTGCCCCTTTCAGGAACCTCCCACACAGCTTACTTTCACCGCCAATGCCTCCACATTTGGAAATGAAGAGGACACCTATGGCACCTAAACCACTCAAAAGCATATGGACAACCCAGGAGCGCACTCTTCACATCAGTGTGTTAGACCTATGGGCGATATACTATGCCCTCACTGTTTTCAAGAGCTGGGTCCGATGACAACTCATACTCGTTCAAATAAACAACCAGGTTACCATGTTTCTCCATCAACAAACAGGGAGGTTCAGGAACTCTCCAACTGTGTTGCAAGGCCGCCTGACTGTGGCTCCAAATTAAAAGCAGCATACCTGCCAGGAGTGCGCAATTGGCAGACAGCCTCAGTCGCAAACTCGATCCCCACGAATGGTCCCTTGATCCTCAGGTAATCGACTGCTTTTTCTGGTGCACTCCAGAAGTGGACCTCTTCACATCTGAGAACAGTGCAAAGTGATCTTTCTTCTGCTTCATCCATCCAAGTGCCCAATACTGGGCGCACAATGCCTTTGCTGTCTCCTGAAGCCAGCACCTTCTGTATGCTTCCCCCCCTCCCCCTTCTGCCAAGAGTTCTAGTGAAGATTGGGGAAGACAGAACCACAGTCATCCTCATAGCCCCATACTGGCTGAGACAGGTTTGGTTCCCTCATCTCCTTGCCCTGGTGACAGAACCACCACATCTACTGGGAACCAATCCATTCCCTCCTCACACAACATGATGGATGCCTGATCCACCTTAACCGCTGCAGTCTGTCCCTTGCTACCTGGAAGATTCTCTCAACAACCCCCTAACAGGAGATCCCCTCCCTGATGATGTCTGAGCCATCATTTCTGCTTCCAGAAGGCCACCAATGCAGCACTCATATCTGCGAAAATGGGCGCATTTCACGGCCTGGGTGACAGAAAGACCATCTTAATCTGGTGTCCTTCCCCATCAGCCAGGTCCTAGCATACCTGCTGCATCTCTCACATTCAGGACTAAAGACAAACTCTGTCAGATATCATCTCTCCTCCATCACAGCTTCCCATTCCCTGGTTGACAGGAAGCCCCTATCAGTACACCTGTTCATTACCAGATTCATGAGATGACTCATGAGCACAAAGCCTGTACCAAAGCCGCCCACACCAGCATGGGATCTTAATATCGTCCTGTCCGAACTCATGAAACCTCCCTTTGAACACTGGGAATTCCGTCTCTCTCAAATACTTCACCAGGAAAACAGTGTTTCTTTGGCTATCACCTCGGCAAGGCGAGTGAATGAACTGCAAGCTCTGTTCACTATCCCTCATATACTCTGTTCCTGCACAACAGGATCATCCTGCGTACGCATCCCAAGTTCCATCTCAATCAGAGCATAGTCCTCCCAACTTTCTTCCCAGGACCACACAATGACAACTCTCCAGAAAAAGCACTACAATCCTTTGACTGCCGCAGAGCTTTGTTGATTTACTTAAGAGCAATGGAACATACCCGCTCCTCTTCTCAGTTTTTCATAATCTTTAATCTGATTAACCCAAACCAACCTGCATCCAAGCAATCTATAACATCATGGATAGCGGACTGCATTTCGTTCTGCTACGGCCAAGCCCAACTGCCATCCCCTGGACTTATTGGGGCCCATCAACTCCGAGTCACATCCGCCTCCATTGCAATCCTGGCATCGGTTTCTGCCCAACAGATCTACAAAGAAGCTGCATGATCCTCCATTCACACCTTTACCAGGCATTACAGTATTGATCACTCCTCAGCTTATGACCTCGCCTTTGGGCAAGCAGTCCTCCAAAACTTGTTCACTGCATGATCCTTCTCCCTTTCGTGGACCCGGGCTGTTGACGCTTGTCGACTCTAGAGTGGCCCTCATCTTTGGATTCACCTATACAGTCTGCCTGCATATACTGTATCTGGACTTTCAGAAAGCCTTTGACAAAGACCCTCATCAGAGACTTTTGGCAACACTAAAGAGTCATGGGATAGGAGGCAGTGTACTATTGTGGATCAGGAACTGGTTAAAAGATAGAAAGCAGAGGGTAGGGCTAAATGGCCAATTTTCCCAATGGAGAAAGGTGAATAGTGGTGTACCCCAGGGATCTGTGCTGGGTCCGCTGCTTTTTGACATATTCATAAATGACCTGGAAAAGGGAATAACGAGTGAGGTTATCAAATTTGCAGATGACACAAAACTATTTAAAGTTGTTAAAACCCAAGAGGATTGTGGAAAATTGCAAGAGGATCTTGATAAATTGGAAGATTGGGCATCAAAATGGAAGATGAAATTTAATGTGGACAAGTGCAAAGTTATGCACCTAGGGAACAACAATCTTCCTTCAAGACCTCGGCTGGGTGGTCAATGCGTCAAAGAGCAAGTTGGTCCCTGCGCAGGTGCTGGAGTACTTGGGAGTGACATTCGACACTCAGCGGAGGTCGGTCTTCCTCCCAGAAAGACGGGTGCTGGCGCTTCAGCAGCTCATGTGCAGATTTTTGTCAAGCACAGCTCCGTCGGCGTGGTCTTACATGCAGGTCCTAGGGACGATGGCAGCAACGCTGGAGGTGGTGCCGTGGGCGCGAGCTCACATGTGTCCTCTGCAGAGGGTGCTGCTTCGGCCTTGGTCGCACCAGAACGACTCGTTGAGCAAGCATCTGCCCTGTCCCCTGCTGGTCAGGCGGTCCCTTCAGTGGTGGCTTTCGCCGGAACACCTGAGAGCGGGCTTGCCGCTGGAGCAGCCGATTTGGCTCCCACTAATGACGGATTCCAGTCTCGCAGGCTGGGGAGCTCATTGCGGGGAGTGGTTCGCTCAGGGGGAATGGAGTGTACAGGAAGCACGGTGGTCCATCAACCGCTTAGAGCTTTGGGCGGTGTTTCTGGGATTGCGAGCGTTCGAGAATGCGGTGCAGGGCCGAGCAGTGAAGGTTCTTTCGGACAATGCCACGATGGTGGCCTACATCAATCGGCAGGGTGGTACAGGAAACGCTGCCATGGAAGAAGCAGCGTCTCTCTTCTCGTGGGTAGAGTCGCGTCTGCAGGCAATCTCGGCAGCACACATTGCGGGTACCGACAGCGTGATGGCGGATTATCTCAGCAGGGTCCGGGTAGATGCCGGACAATGGGAGCTCCACCTGGACATCTTGCCCAGGTAGTTCGTCGATGGGGCCTGCCGATCATGGACCTCATGGCGACCTTTCGCTCAGCCAAAACACATTGCTTCTTCAGCAGGTGACGAGAGAGGATGTCGCAGGGGATAGATGCCTGTTGCAACCCTGGCCGACCTCCGGCCTGCTCTGTTTTTCCACCGTGGGCCCTCATAGGTCAAGTGCTTCAACCCATAGAGGCCCATCCAGGGGAAAGTACTGTTGGTAGCTCCGGATTGGCCCAGGCATCCATGGTATGCCGATCTCATTTGCCTCCTCGATGGGGAGCCTTGGCGACCTCCGTCGCTGGGGGATCTCTTGCTTCAGGGGCCGCTGAGGATGCCTCAAGTGGATCGGTTCTCGCTTATGGTCTGGCCATTGAAAGGGCGCGTTTAAAGAAACGCAGTTATTCTGGAGCGGTGATAGAGACTTTGCTGCGGGCGCGTAAGCAATCCACGTCCTTGGCATACGTACGAGTGTGGCGGATCTTTGAGGATGATGTTCGCAACAGCAGATCCGAACATCTACGGTTTTCATCCCGATGGTCTTGAGCTTCTTGCAAGACGGGTTTGACAAGGGCCTAGCGGCCAGCTCGCTAAAGGTACAGCTGGCAGCCCTAGCTTGCTACAGGGGGTGGCCCTGGGTGCCCATGCCAATGTGGGGCATTTCCTAAAGGCAGTATCCAAGCTCCGGCCTCCCCATAGAATGATGGTGCCTCCGTGGGACCTCAACTTGGTTTTGGGGGTGCTGGCGGGGGAACCGTTCGAGCCCTTGCATCAGGCATCCCTTAAGTATCTAACAATGAAGACGGGTGTTTTTGGTGGCCATCTGTTCGGCTAGGAGAGTTTTCAGAGCTCGGGCGCTTTCCTGTAGGGAGCCTTTCCTTTTCTAAGGAAAAGGTGGTGTTGCGCCCAGTTCCCTCCGTTCTTCCCAAGGTGGTGTCCCCCTTTTCACCTCCATCCAGCAGTATCGTTGCCGGTTCTCGGCGACGTGGAAGGGGGCACCTCGGACCGTGATCTTCGTTGGTTGGATGTAAAAAGGGCTCTGCGGCGTTATTTGCAGGTGTCTGAGCCTTTTCGGAAGTCCGATTGTCTCTTCGTGCTTTACGGAGGGCCTCAGAAAGGAGAAGCGGCGGCGAAAGCATCCATTTCCAGATGGGTCAAGGAGGCCATTGCATCTGCATATGTTTTGCAAGGCCGTCCAGTTTCATTAGGGTTACGAGCTCATTCTACCAAGGCGCAGGCTGCGTCTTGGGCAGAGTATAGTCTTGTTCCGCCTGTGGAGATTTGCAGAGCGACCACCTGGGCTTCTCTGCATTCTTTCAGCAAACACTACCAGCTGGATGTTCAGGCAGCAAGCGATGCCGCTTTTGGTTCTGTGGTGTTGCGAGCCGGGTGAAAGGGGCCCTCCCAAGGTTAACTGCTCTGTTACATCCCAGAGGTGGAGGACTGAACTGGAGGAATGATAAGGAAAGAGAAATTAGACTTACCTGCTAATTGACGTTCCTTGAGTGACTCCAGTTCAGTCCTCATTCCCGCCCGGGTTGGTAAACTCAGTGGTTGATTTGTGGTCTACAGTGGAGGGGTCAATCCCATGGCTCGCAGACTCAGGAATAGCATCCAATGTTCTGTACCTTTCTGCTGTCTGTCTCTTCTTTTGCTACCCTTCTGTCCACACCCCTTGTCAGTTGGTTCAGGGCTGGAGGGTAAGATCTTTCCTACGGAGTTCAGTTCGTAGGAGGGGATTTTAGGCCAAACAGTTTATGGTTGAGTTCAGGTTGATTTCTAGTCAGTTGTATTTACTTCTATGGCTACTTATTTGTTGCTCCCTTTAAGTCTGCTTTGACAATAGTTCACTGGGGGCTGATGGGCAAGTCAGCAAAGGATATCCAGTGATGTCATAACTTTGATTGGTCCAGTCTCCATGCTGCAGGAGGACGAACACTACCCAGAGGTGGAGGACTGAACTGGAGTCACTCAAGGAACGTCAATTAGCAGGTAAGTCTAATTTCTCTTTCATGGCCAAGAAGGTATTGTCTAGATGGTCTTTATCATTACAGTATATCCAAGTTGGAAACTATCTGTAAAGTAAAGCCTATGGTAAATACTCTTCTACATTACAGCCATGGATTTCTACTTATTTAGCAGTGCTTATACACCATGTTTTACCGGGTTAAAAGCAGTGTACATTCAGGTATGGTATATATTTCCCTTGTCCCTGAAGGGCTCACAATCTACGTTTTGTTGCACTAGTCCAGAATTTCCAGGATTGAGCAATTGCCTTGAGTTGCAGCAACTCTGAATGTTTATTGTACTAGTGATCCACAGTTTCCTTATTGATATTATGGAGGTAATTTTAGAAGCTCTATTCGTGATTGACTTATCTGAATGTGTGTTTTCAGATGTGCAAATCACATCTATGCCCCAAGAATCATTTTGTAAAGGACTGAATTTACACATGTCTGCCTTCTCTGCTGCCCGTCCCACAGAACACTGCACAGACCAGGAGAAGGACCTTGGTGTGATTATTTCTGAGGATCTGAAAACAGTGCGACAAGGCAGTGGTAAAAGCCTGGAGGATGTTGTGTTGCATACAAAGAGGAATTACCAGCAGAAAGGAAGAGGTACTAATGCCACTGTATAAGTCACTGGTGAGGCCTCACTTGGAATACTGTGTTCAGTTTTGGAGACAATATCTTGCAAAGGATGTAAAAAGACTGGAAACTGTTCAGAGGAAGGCGACCAAAATGATTTGGAGCCTGCATCAGAAGCCTTATGAGAAGAGACTTGAAGACCTAAATATGTGTACACTGGAGGAGAGGAGGGATAGAGGAGATATGATTCAGACCTTTAAATACTTAAAGAGAAATAATGAACAAACAAACCTCTTCCAAAGACGGAGAAGCTGTAAAACTAGAGGGCATAACATGAAGCTGCAAGGAGGTAAATTGAAAGGCAATGTCAAGAAATACTTTTTCACTGAAAGGGTGGTGGATGCTTGGAATGCCCTCCTGATGGAAGTGGTGGGGGAAAATACAGTGACAAAATGCAAAATGGCATGTGATAGACACAGTGGATCCCTTTACGGCAACAGGATAAAATCAAAATAAACTTAACTATCTAATTGCTCAACAAACAGGGTTGTCCTACGTGGAGCGGTGGGTTCACCCCTAAACAAAGACATAGGGAGGGGTGGTCTGCACGGAGCGGCAGGTGCACCTACTCTTGCCATCTTACTGGGCAGAGTAGATGGACCATACTGGTCTTTATCTGCCGTCATTTACTGTGTTACTATATTTTGAATGACATTCCAGGAGGCACCTAAATGGCCTTTCTAAAATGTACTTTTTAAATGCTTTTTCATAGAGGTTGCTGCCTCCTGGTGCAGATGTTTCTTGGGACCTTGACCAGTCTTAAGTATGAACAACTTTTGTTCCTGTGAAGGCACATTTTACAAATGATGTTCTAGAGCAATCTGGGATGACCAAGCCAAAACATCTAGAAAAGAAAGCAAGCACGCCCAAGTTTAGGCATGATTTCACAAATGGATGTCTATGGGACCATCTATACAGATATCCCCAGAATAGTATTTAAAAGTGGGGATGTTTAATAGCCTAATGGTTAGAGCAGTGGTTCCCAAACCTGTCCTGAGGGACCCGCAGCCAGTCGGATTTTCAGGATAACCGCAATGAATATGCATGAGAGAGATTTGCATACACTGCCTCCATTGCATGCAGATCTCTCTCATGCATATTCATTGTGGATATCCTGAAAACACGACTGGCTGTGGGGTCTCCCAGGACAGGTTTGGGAACCACTGGGTTAGAGCAATGGGCTAGGACAAGGGAAGCCAGGGTTCAAATTTCACTGCTGCTCCTTGTGGTCTTGGGTAAGCCACTTCACTCCATTTTCTCTATACCCTCTGGATGTTTTACAGCCAAAATAAGCACTTTCTTGATGCTGTTTGTGCCTGGAGCAGGTCTAGACTTGGACAGGGCTGCAGATGTCCCCCTTGGCATTTCTGAAATCAAGAGGTGACGTCCCAGACATGCCTTGCCACACCCCCGCACTGGCAATATCTTTAAAAGCCATTTGTGAAATGGCTTCAGAGACATCTCCATGGGTTGGACATATGCATGCACGTTTTCAGACATCCAAATCACAACTAAGGCTTTTAAAATGACCCTCTTAGTCTTTCCTTACTACAAATTACATACCAATGCTGATTATTGGATTTAATTCCCTATACAAACCATGCGCCCATCTAGACAAGCTCCTTCTTCAGGAGTTGC
Organism: Ichthyophis bannanicus; assembly: GCA_033557465.1. Classification (NCBI taxonomy): domain Eukaryota; kingdom Metazoa; phylum Chordata; class Amphibia; order Gymnophiona; family Ichthyophiidae; genus Ichthyophis; species Ichthyophis bannanicus. The sequence goes on from CM066038.1 coordinate 412,095,888, forward strand.
ACCCTGCCATTTGCCCTGCACTTGCATATGTTCCTTATCGTCCCTCCAGTCCAGTCCCGCACCTCTGGGTAGTGCACCTCCTCCCCGCAGCAGTCAGGCGGGGGTGTGCAGCCTAGCGCCTTGTGGCGAATGCGGCAGTATATTTATAGTTAGGCTGGTTAGCAACTCAGTTTCCCGCGTTTTTCCACAGCTCAGCCGGAGGGCCTGGTATGTGCGGGGCTGATGGCGCTCTTTGGCCTCTGGGGGACAGTTGGGTGGCCTTTCTTCCCTTCCGGGGCTGTGATGGTTTGAATAAAAAACAGGTTTGAATTTAATAAGATATATGGGAGTCTGAAAGGCCACTACCATTTTAAGAGGGAAGCCTGTAAACTTGTAGCTCGTCTCCTTCTCTTTGACTTTGGCCTTATTGCATTCGGGATGCAAGGGCTCGGTACTAATGCCTGTGCATCCGCAGTGCCTTGTCTGCGGTACCCGTCAGGGGGCAGTCTCTGATGCCAGGGTGTGCCGTGGCTGCGCTGCGGAGGCCACCAGCATGGAACACGAGCTCCAGGAGAAGTCTAGGGAGTCCGCACCTTCATCCGGGCAGGGCACTAAGGCCCCTCTAGAGGTTCTTCCACTGCTGGAGGTTTCTCCCTCGCTGCGGGGGATTGCTCTGGCTGTCCCAGGCCCCTCTAACCCCCAAGGTTTAGGGGGGGCGCGCTGGCTGGTTTTTTCCACGGAGTTTGTGCTGTTGCTGCATCAGGCTTTTTGCATGCGTCAACAAGGATCTGGTGGGGATCCCTCGGCCGGGCCTCCGCAGAGAAGGTAGAGAACTCTGGTGTGGGACCGGCCAAGAGGGCCCGGTCCATGGAGGAACAGCCTTCCTTGTCCGAGGGGCAGGAAGCGGATGACTTCGAGCTGGAGCTGGAGGCAGGCGGTGAAGACCTCAAAGAAGGAGAGATTCCGGAGCCTGAAGACCAGGCTAGGATTGTCCAAGTCTTTCGGCATGAAGAGCTGCTGGCTTTGATTGAGGAATCTCTTCAAGCCCTCAATTTGTCTGCCACCCAACCGGCGGAGGAGGAGGTGCTGGAAGACCCTCTCATTCAGGCGGTGTGGAAGACGCAGGCAGTTTTTCTGGTGCACTGGGTGGTCAAGCAGATGATCCAAGATGGATCTGCCAGAGGCGGGTCTTAGGGGAGTGAGGATGATGACTCGACTCTACCCACTTTTGGATCAGGAGCACAAAATGTTTTGTTCTCCACGAGTAGATGCAGCGGTTTCGGCCGTCATGAAAAAGACAACCATCCAGGTGGAAGGAGCCGCAGACTTGAAGGATGGCCAGGATAGGAAGTTGGACGCTTTGTTGAAACAGGCCTTTGAGGTCAATGTGCTATCCCTGCAGCCTTCTATTTGTGGGGCTTGGGTAGCGAGAGCCTGCCTTTCCTGGTTGCAGCGACTGCAACAGCCGGGAGAGGCTACGCAGGGGCAGTTGGCAGATGTTGCTAGACTAGAATCGGGGGCGGCTTACCTGGCTGATATCCACTATGACCTCATTCGCGGGCTGGCTAAGAACATGGTGTCGGTAGTGGCTGCGGAATTGGGCAGCGGACAGTTACTCCAAGTCCCGTCTTAGTAAGCTCCCCTTTAAGGGGAAGCTTTTGTTCGGGGAGGACCTGGACAAGTTGGTCAAAGGGGAATCCAAAGGGGGACGCCTGTCAGAGGATGGCTTTAGACAAGGAAGATCTTGTCTTACTAATCTGTTATGTTTTTTGAAGGAGTGAATAATCAGGTGGACAAAGGTGAGTCGGTTGATATTGTGTATCTGGACTTTCAGAAAGCCTTTGACAAGGTCCCTCATCAGAGACTTTTGGCAAAACTAAAGAGTCATGGGATAGGAGGCAGTGTACTATTGTGGATCAGGAACTGGTTAAAAGATACAAAGCTGAGGGTAGGGCTCAATGGCCAATTTTCCCAATGGAGAAAGGTGAATAGTGGTGTACCCCAGGGATCTGTGCTGGGTCCGCTGTTTTTTGACATAAATGACCTGGAAAGTGGAATAACGAGTGAGGTTATCAAATTTGCAGATGACACAAAACTATTTAAAGTTGTTAAAACCCAAGAGGATTGTGGAAAATTGCAAGAGGATCTTGATAAATTGGAAGACTGGGCATCAAAATGGCAGATGAAATTAATGTGGACAAGTGCAAGGTTATGCACCTAGGGAAGAACAACCCAAACTATGGTTACACGATGCAAAGTTCCACATTAGGAACCACCACCCAGGAAAAAGATTTAGGCGTCATTGTGGATACCATGTTAAAACCCTCGGCCCAGTGTGCAGCAGTGGCCAAGAGAGCAAATAGAATGCTAGGTATGATAAGGAAAGGAATGGAAAATAAAACAAAATACATTATAATGCCTCTATATTGTTCCATGGTGAGACCGCACCTTGAATATTGTGTGCAATTCTGGTCGCCGTATCTTAAAAAGGATATAGTGATTTTAGAAAAGGTTCAGAGAAGAGCCACCAAAATGGTAAAGGGGATGGAAGGATACTCCTATGAAGAAAGGCTAAAAAGGTTGGGACTCTTTAACCTGGAAAAGAGACGGCTGAGGGGAGATATGATAGAAGTCTATAAATTAATGAACGGAGTGGAACGGGTAAACGTAGATCGATTGTTTACCTTATCAGAATATAGAAAGACACGGGGACATGCAATGAAGCTACAGGTTAAACTATTTAAGACTAATAAAAGAAAATATTTTTTCACTCAACGTGTAATCAAACTCTGGAATTTGTTACCGGAGGATGTAGTAAAGGCTGTTAGTGTAGCTGGGTTTAAAAAGGTTTGGACAAGTTCCTGGAGGAAAGGTCCATAAACCATTATCAAGAAGGGACCCAGGATATCAATGCTTGAACCAGTACAAGCATTGTGGAACCTGTGTCCCTTGGGGAAACTGCTAGGCACGTATGACCTAGATTGGCCACTGTTGGAAACAGAATACTGGGCTTGATGGACCTTGGTCTGACCCAGTATGGCATATCTTATGTTCTTAGGATAAGCCAAAGCCGGGTCGGTCGGCGGCAGCTCCTCGGGGCCAGATGCGAGATTTCTGGCATTTTTGTACCTCCCGCCTGGGTGGTTTCCAGAAGGGGAAGTTTGCCCTCCCGCGGTCAAGGTTTTAGAGGATTCTGAGGAGCAGGCAGAGGTTTCACTGGTCCCTCCGCCTCGGGGTTTAAAAAGGCCCAATGAAGCGAGGGGGGCCCAGGCTGTGGAGCAGCCCAAGGGAGGCCAGCTTCGGAAGTTTTTCTCGGCCTGGGCACAGATCACGTCTGACCAATGGGTTCTAGAGATCATTCGCGAAGGTTATGCCTTCAAATTCACTCGGCCAGTGGCTGAGTCCTTTGTCCTGTCTCCCTGCAGGGTGCAAGGCAGTGGCAGTAAAGGAAACCCTGTCTCAGCTACTTCAGCTGAGAGCAGTGGTTCCGGTCCCTCGGGAGCAGTGCAGCTACGGTCGGTACTCCATTTATTTCGGCGTTCCCAAAAAGGACAGGTCCTTTTGCCAAATTCTGGACCTCAAGTGGGTAAACCGTTGTCGTCGAGTGCTGCATTTTCGCTTGGAAACATTGCGGTCAGTGATTGTGGTGGTGAGAAAGAGGACGTTTTTGACATCCCTTAATCTTACAGAAGCATACTTCCACATTCCTATCAGGCTGGACCATCAACGATTTCTAAGGTTTGTGGTGCCTACGGGGCATTTCCAATTCCAGGCATTACTGTTCACCTCTCACATTCATCAAGGTGATGGTTGTGGTGGCGGCGGCTCTCCGCAAGGAGGTGGTGTTAGTACACCCTTATCTTGACGACTGGTTGATTTGGGCAAAGTCCAGAACCGAGAGTGTGCGGGCTACAGCCAGGGTGGTACAGCTCCTAGAAAGTCTCGGTTGGTTGGTCAATTTGGCCAAGAGCCACTTGAACCCCTCTCAGGTCCTGGAATACTTGGGGGTCCGCTTCGACATGCGAGTCGGCGCAGTCTTCCTGCTGGAGCAGCAAGCCCAGGGGCTGCGTCACTTAGTGCACAGTTTGAGGCAGTCGGAGCCGACAGCCTGGCAGTATCTTCGGGTGCTGGGAACAATGGCAGCCACACTGGAGGTAGTGCCATGAACGAGAGCGCACATGCGTCCATTGCAGAGGGCCTTGCTCTGTCACTGGTCGCACCAGAGGGATTCTCTGGCCCAGCTGCTTCCCTGTCCACTGGGAGTCAGGAAGGCTCTCTAATGGTGGCTCTGTCCTGAGAATTTTGCAGCGGGCATGCCCCTGGAGCTGCCGCCGTGGGTCCCGGTGCTGACCGTTGCCAGTCTGGCGGATTGGGGGGCTCATTGTGGGGAGCTCTTTGCCTAATGGAGCTGGAGCGAGCAGGAAGTTGGGTGGTCGATCAACCGGCTAGAACTGCGGGCAGTATCTCAGGTGCTCCGGCCTTCAAACCCAACTTGCTAGGAAGGGCGGTCAGAGTCCTGTTGGACAATGCTTCGGCGGTGGCTTACCTCAACCATCAAGGATAGTTTCTGGGAGTTCTTGCCTTTTTCTCTGCTTTTCTGTCATTCGGGGGGGGGGGGAAATTCCCCTGGGTTGCGGGGGGGAGGTAGATGTTAACTGGGTTGTTGTTACTTTGGCTACTTATTTGTATCTCCAGGAACAAGCAGAAATGTAGTCTTCACGTATGGGTATTGTCGGTAACGATGGAGCCTGCGCGGAAACGCTCCCCAGCGTCCAATAGGAAAGCTTTTGGGAGCATCCCACTGTGCCTGCGTCACTGCCTTTCCAACTCTCCCTCTTCAGTTTTTCATTTTCCGCAGAGCCAACAGACAGCAAACCCTGTTACCGCAGAAAATCTTTTTGTGGTCGCGTCTGCCTTCACCGTCAACGCCTATACCGATACGACCGGTCCTCTATTTTCTTACTTCTTTTCCTCAAAAAAAAGAAAAAAATAATTCTTCTTTTTTGGAGGGTCTGTCCCCTCTTGGTGCCAGGTGCCATTTTGGGTACTAGGCCCTCTTTTCTTCCAGAATGGAGAAACCATCTAGTGGTTTCAAAAAATGTTCAAAGTGTAGCGGTACCATCTCTGCTACTGACACCCATGATTGGTGTCTCAAATGTTTAGGTCCTGACCATTTACCATCGGAGTGTCTCCTTTGTAGAAAGATGACCAAGAGAGGCCTGCAGAACAGAGCTCCAAACTCTGCACCCTCTTTGCCTCGGATGCAATGTCTGTTGCATCAATGTCGTTCAGGGCTTCATCTTCCTCCCATGGATCTCAGGTAACCAAACCCAGGTCTTCCAAGACTGACTGGTCCTCAAAGGGTAGATCTCCTTCTAAGCATCGAAATGCTACTAGCGTTGCCCTCGAGGAAAACACACCGGCCAAACATCCCCGGTGGGATTTCCCGGTCTCCAAAGCATTAACGGGGTTCCAAGATGTTCCCGAAGCTTCCATCTCCGGAGAACTCTTTTTTTTTTTTTTATATTCAGGCTTGATATACCGCCCAAAACCGAAGTATCAAGGCGGTGTACAATAGAAGGGAGCCGCAGGAAAAAAAAAAAAAAAAGAGAGAAAAGAACGCCATTTGATAATAGGAAAGAGCTAGTGAGAGATAGAGAGAAGAAAAAAAAAAGGACAGAGGCTACAGGGCTAGACAAAGAAACACAGGGGGGGGAGGGAGGGCAGGGCGTGGCAGTCGAATATGACATGATGGTCAGGATTTGGCATGATGGTTACATTTCAGGGAGAAGCTGGAAGGTCAAATGCTTGAGAAAAAAGATGAATCTTGAGGAGAGCTTTGAAATGAGGGAAAGAGGGCTCAGTACGGAGGGTGTGAGGAAAGGAATTCCAGAGGGCGGGGGCTAAGAAGAATAAAGCAGAATGGCGGGTAAGTTCAAGGTGAGCCTGGGATGGAGAAGGAAGGAAAAGACGATTGGTATGAGATGAACGGAGGAGACGGGGGGGGCAGGCTGATGAAAGATAAGATCGGAGAGGTACTGAGGAGTGCTGGTATAGAGAACCCTGTGAGGGATGATGAGATACTTATAGATAAGCCGGAATTTAATGGGGAGCCAATGAAGAGAGGAGAGACAGGGGGTAATATGATCAGAAGGAGAGGAAAAGGTGAGTAAGCGAGCGGCAGTGTCATGGTGCCATGTTCTGGTGTTGTGGCCTGCTCCGCCAGTACCGATATCCAGGCATCGGCAGGTGCAATGGATCAATGGATCCTGGCCATCGAGCACAGTCTTGCAGCTTTATTAGTAGCCTCGGTACAGCTAAAATAGCTGCAATCAACGTAGTTGTCCGTACCGGTATATGTACCGAACATACCTGCATCGACCGATTTGCCCCTTTCCATGCTTCCTCCCATGCTGGCACTGGAATCGGTCTCCAGCATCGAGGGTCCGGTATCGAGGCAGTCCAATGCCGACTTCAGTCGATACCATAGACAAGCAATAAGAGATCATCCGGCCCGACAAAACTTTGAATCCTCCGATTCCGATGATTCTAATGACTGTCGGTACCGGGGTGGTTCTTCCAGAGGATCCCTCTCCTTCGCCACAGCGTCGCTTGTCTCCCTCGGAGGACATGTCCCCTTTCAGGACTTCATACGTGATGTAGCAAGGGGACTCTCGATCACCGTGACCCCTGAGAAAGAACTGAGAGCTGAAGAGTTGGAAATTCTTCAGTATCCGGTAGCTCCTAAGGAAGCTGCTACCCTTCCCATTCACCGAATTTTGCATGACCTTATCCTTAGGATGTGGGAAACACCTTTGACGGTGTCTCCACATTCTAGGAGACTCGATACAATGTACCGGGTACCGCAGTGTCCCAGTTTCCATAAAACACAATTACCACACCATTCTATGGTAGTGGAATCAGCAATGTGTAGGATCAAGAGTGCTAAGATGCATTCATCCAATCCTCCAGGTCGTGAATTGAGAACACTCGCTGCCTTTGGGCGTCAATGCTTTCAGTCTTCAATGCTCTCAGCTAGCATAAGCTCTTACATACTTTATATGGGTATGTTTCTTCGGGAAGTTACAAGAGATTTGGAACTTATGGCTCCACTCCTTCTCGATGACAAGAGGGTTGACTTTCTCACTGTGGTCAAACATGCTCAAAATATATCTAAGTTCATGAACCGTGCAACCTTTGATTGCTTTGAATACATTAGCAGAACCTCTGCTATCTCCATCAAGACAAGCTGGGGAACATTCCTTGCACAGGAGAAAACCTCTTTGGCAAGGATTGGCAGGACAAAGCTAATCAGCTTGAGTCCGAAAACACCACCTTGAACAGATCATCAAGGACCCAGCTAAGAAAAAGACAGTTAAGAAACCCTTTTTCAACAAGAAAAAGAAATTCTACCCATCTTACACCCAAGCTGTCCACTGCCCAGTTCATGCTCCCCAAAAAGGGCAACAGCAACCCAGACAGCAAAGGAAGGCCCAAGTCCCCAGAGCTCAACCAGCTCAGCAGACACAGCCTCCTCAGGGGCTTTGACTCCTTCCTAGAGAACTTAGTCATCCTGCCCCTGAAGGGTCCAGAGCCTTTTACCAGCCCAGGCAGACTCTGTCATTTCGCCGAAAGATGGCAACAGATAAACACCAGAGCACTGGACTCTCTCTGTTATAACAGAGGGATACAAACTCCATTTTCACAGTATGCCCCCTCCCACCATCACAAGACAGTTCAATTCTCGGGGCCCTTTCACCACTCTCGTGTCACGAGATCAACTCACTACTTGCTCAAGGAGCAATAGAAGAGGTACCCATATCCCAACAAGGCATTGGTTTCTACTCCCCCTACTTCCTCATTCCAAAGAAGACAGAGGGATACAGACCCATGCTGGACCTCAGAGAGTTGAACAAGTATCTGCTTTGAGAAAAATTCAAGATGATCTCCCTCGGAACACTTCTTCCTTACATTCAGAGTCAGGATTGGCTACGTTCTCTAGATCTAAAGGATGCATATACACATATCCTCAGCCATACAGATCACAGGAGGTTTCTTCGATTCCTCTTTCAAGGAAGACATTACCAGTACAGGGTTCTACCCTTTGGACTGGCTTCCGCCCCAAGAGTCTTCACAAAATGCATGGCAGTAGTAGCAGCATTCCTGAGAACTCTGGGGATTTTCGTCTTCCCCTACTTAGACAACTGGCTCATCCGAGCATCAACAGCTCCAGAAGCCAGCTCTGCTCTCTCCTGTACAGTGCAAATCCTGCAGTACCTGGAACTGGTCATGAACCTCCCAAAATCTCATCTCACCCCTTCTCAGTCTCTAGAGTTCATATGGGCTCTTCTAGACACAAGGCAGTCAAAAGCTTTCCTGCCACAACCACGTTGTCTTCGAATACTTCAGCTGGCCTCGCAAGCAGCTATGAAAACTTTTCTAACTGCTCGAGAAATGCTTCAGCTACTGGGGCATATGGCATCCGCTGTCCATGTGGTTCCCTATGCTTGCCTACACATGCAAGCAGCCCAGTGGACCCTAGCCTCTCAGTGGACACAGGCGTCGGGTCGCCTGGGGGACAAAATCAGAAACTCTACATGCCTCATTTTGTCCCTACAGTGGTGGCAATTGCTGAAAAACCTTCTCATAGGGTCTCCTTTCCAGCAGCCACTACACCAAGCCACCTTGGATGACAGATGTGTCCAAGTTAAGTTGGGGGGCTCACTTGGACAATCTCTCCACTCAGGGTCTCTGGACCAAGCAGGAGGCTTGTCTTCACATAAACCTACTGGAACTCAGAGCCATTTTCTATGCTCTTCGTGTTTTTCAGAACCACCTGAGCTACAAGACGGTTCTTGTCCAGACATGGGTTCTCAGGCGCTGTGCAACGAAGATCTACACCTCTGGGCCTTCACCAGAGATCTTCAAATCCACCTACTAGCAGTGTATCTTTCAGGCACACAAAATCTCTTGGCAGACAGACTCAGTTGAGTACTGCTGCCACACGAGTGGTCTCTTCATCCAGAGCAAATTGCTTGAATCTTTCAGATGTGGGGAACTCCAGATATAGGCCTCTTTGCAAGTCCTCAGAATGCCAAACTTCCCCGGTTCTGTTCCAGAATTCCGGCTCAGAACTGTCAGGCAAGGGATGCCTTCCATCTCCATTGGGGTCAGGACTTCCTCTATGCCTACCCACCCATTCCCCTCATTCCCAAAACTCTATTCAAGCTTCAGAGAGATAGGGGCCATATGATCCTCATAGCCCCATGCTGGCCACGACAGACGTGGTATCCACTACTTCTACGTCTCTCTCAAGCCAAGCCTCTGGAGTTGGGATGTGCTCCAGATCTTCTTTCCCAGGAGAACGGGACGCTATTGCACCCAAATCCTCAGTCTCTACATCTCAGGGTGTGGCTGCTGAGAGCCTAGAATTCCAGGATATCAACCTTTCTCAACAGGTTAAGGATATTCTTTTAGCTTCAAGAAAACCTTCCACAAGACAGGCCTATGCTTTTAAGTGGAGAAGGTTCTCTATCTGGTGTTCAAAAAAGGAACTTAATCCCTTTTCAGTTCCAGTGCAGGCATTACTGGAGTATCTCCTCCATTTATCATCCTCTGGTCTTAAGACCAATTCAGTAAGGGTCCACTTTAGTGCCATTGTGGCTTTCCACAAGCCCCTGGATGGACAACCTGTCTCATCTCAACCGCTAGTAACGTGGTTTATGAGAGGTCTGCTCTTAATTAAACCTCCCATTAAGCCACCACCCGTGGCATGGGATTTGAATCTTGTCCTTGGGCAGCTTATGAAACCACCCTTCGAACCCTTAGCCACTACATCTCTGAAGTTTCTTTCTTGGAAGGTAATCTTCCTAATTGCCCTCACTTCTGCAAGACGCATCAGTGAGCTACAAGCTTTAGTGGCTGATCCTCCTTATACAAGGTTCCACCATGATAAAGTAGTCCTTAGGACTCACCCACACTTTATGCCAAAGGTGATTTTGCCTTTTCATTTAAACCAGTCGGTTTACCTTCCTGTATTCTTCCCTAGGCCTCACACCTCTAATGCAGAAAGGAATCTTCATACTCTGGATTGTTAAAGAGCTTTAGCTTTTTACCTTCAGAGAACTAAGCAACATAGAAAAGCTTCACAGATTTTTGTTGTCTTTGACTCCAGTCATCTTGGATTACCAGTTTCCAAGCGAACTTTGTCTAAATGGATTGCAGATTGCATATCTTTTGCCTATGAGAGCAAGGGACTTTCTTTCGAAGGGCATGTCACAACTCACAATGTGAGAGCAATGGCTGCCTCTATGGCTAACCTTCGTTCAGTGTCCATTGACGACATCTGTAGAGCAGCCACTTGGGCTTCGGTACACACCTTTGCAGCCCACTACTGCTTAGACAAGGACTCCCGTTGGGATGCCTCATTTGGCCAGGCTGTTCTCCAGCATCTCTTTCAGACTTAGAACAACTCCTACCCGGCGTCCCGGGGTTCGATGCCAGAGATCCACGGGAGAAAGCATGACCCATCTCAACCTGGGTTTCGCAGCTTCTGGGGTCATCTCCCTGGCATCTTTCAGCTGGGGAGTCCCCATATGTGAAGACTACATTCCTGCTTGTTCCTGGAGATAGCATGGTTACTCACCTGTAACAGGTGATCTCCGGGAACAGAAGGAATTGAGTCTTCACAACCCGCCCACCTCCCCTAGTAGTTGTATTTCTCTCTCTCTCTCTTTTTCTCTCCTGTCCTTTGCCTCAGCTATAAACTCAACTGAAGAGGGAGAGTTGGAAAGGTGGGAAGGCAGCGACGCAGGCGCAGTGGGATGCTCCCAAAAGCTTTCCTATTGGACCCTGGGGAGCGTTCCTGTGCAGGCTTCGTCTGTACCGATGATACCCATATGTGAAGACTCAATTCCTGCTGTTCCCAGAGATCACCTGTTACAGATGAGTAGCCACACTTTCTCCTCTGAGTTTGCTTTGTCATTAGGTCACTGGGAGCTGGTGGGAAGTGCCAGTGGTATTAGTACGGGTGGCTTCAGAATCTGACATGCTCAGTTTCCAAGCTGCTGGAGGAGATGCACTACCCAGAGGTGCGGGACTGGACTGGAGTTCCTCAAGGAACAACAATTAACAGGTAAGTCTAATTTCACTATATATAAAATGCTTCTGTGAACCAGCAGCTTGTCTTCAAGAAATGCACGTTTTTACCAGGACATGTTCCATCTCTACTTTTTCCTTGTCTTTATCTTTATTTATGCTATCTTTCATATAAAAAACAGTTTACGATAAAAATGAATGTAACAGGAAAGGAACACAATTAATTAAAGGAAAAGATCAAAGTGGAGAATATTTTCCTTCTCCAGGACCAAGCAGGAAGTCAGTCCTCACTTATGGGTGACGTCGGCGCCGACGGAGCCCTCGCGGAGCAATTTTCCCCAGCTTTCAAAGAAAGCCTTTGGGAATTGCAGCGCGCATGCGCGGTCCTCTTCCCGCCCAAGGGTGCCATCTTAGCCAGTCTTCTTTTTTCCGCGGAGCCCTACAAACGTACCCGTCGTGTCCCCGCGAAAAAGTTGATTTTTCTTCATAAATTACTCTTTTTTTCCTTCGGTTCGACGCCGGTCTTTTCCCCGCCCGGACTCGCGACGCCGGTCACGAGTCCTCTTCTTTTTCGGTTTTTCCCTGGCAGCCCGGTCCTTTGACCTCGCCGGGGCCCTTTTTCCCCCGATGGCTGCCAGTGGTTTCAAGCGGTGTGGTCAGTGTGACCGAAATATGTCACTAACTGACACACACGACCATTGCCTCCGCTGCCTGGGCCCGGATCATGAAGAAATGATCTGTGGGCCTTGTGGCAAACTGTCCTCCAAAGCGTTGAGAAGTCGGCGGCATCAGCGGGATAGAATCTTCGCTGACCCCAGCCGTACCCGGACCTCGTCGGAGGCCTCCGCGTCCAGGGGTTCCAGCTCGGACCGTCGCCGGAGTTCCTCCGACAGGGGTTCTCCCTCCGGGGACCATCGTCGGAAGGTGAAACCCGCGAGGGCGGCGTCGGTGGACGCTCCTGGCTCCGCGAGGGCCAGGTCGCATAGCCCCGACAGCCGCCCCGGGTCCTTGGAGAAGGAGCACCTCACGAAGCGACCTCGCCTGGAGTCGGAGCTGCCTGCTCGGGTAAGTCCTGTGGTCCTTCTGGACTCGCCTCCGCGACAGCCGACGTCGGGCCCGACGCCGTCGGGGCCCGAGTCGGGGGCTGCTGGGTCACCTGAGCTCGGACTCAGGTTGACGGCCTTGGAGAGCAGACTGTCTGCCTTCATGGACCAGCAGCGGGCACTGCTCGCTGGCTTCGCTGGCGCCGCTGCCCCGACCGCCGGGACGTCGACGTCTAAGTCGACCCCGGAGACCGAGCCGATCCTCGAGTCGATGCGAACTCGAGTCGATCCTCGGTCGAGGTCACCCTCGGCCTCCCGTTCGGGACCGAGGTCGCCAACGCCGACTCCCTCGGCGTCGGGGCGGCAGGCGCCGCGCCCTGCCCGGGCCGACCCCACCGAGTCCTCGTCGGAGTCGGTCTGGGAGTCTGAAGAGGAAGAGTCGCCTGATTCTTTTCGGACTCGGTGTGTCCCCTCGGACTCACCTGAGTCCGAACCTCGGAAGCAGTCCCCCCCGGAGGATGCCCGGTTCTCGGACTTCGTCAGGGATATGGCCAAGGCTCTGGCCTTCCCTGCGGACCCCGAGGAGGAGCCTCGAGCCGAAGAGCTCGACGCCCTCCAGTATGACTCTCCCGCCAGGGAACACTTTACTGTACCGGTTCCTCCCATGCTGGAACGATTACTCTTCCGCATGTGGGAGAGTCCGGCCACCTCGCCGGTCCTGAGCAAGCGGGTCGATTCTATCTATCGAGTCCGCAAGAGCCCTGGCTTCCAAAAAGCACAGCTACCACACCATTCCATGGTAGTGGAATCGGCCATGCATCGTCTTAAGAGCCAGAAGATGCACTCCTCGGTGCCTCCTGGCAGGGAGGCCCGTAACCTGGATGGCCTTGGTAAGAAGTGTTTCCAGGGCTCTATGCTTGCGTGTCGTGTCCAGACCTACCAGCTATACATGGGCATGTATCTCCGAGACCTGGCTAAAGAGCTAGCCGGATTCTCCGCTGGTTTGTCCGAGGAACCCTTGCGGAGGTTCCTGGCCTTGTCCACTGGCATTCGGGAATGCTCAAAATTCATGTCCCGAGCAGCCTATGATGGCTTTGAAGCCTCGGCTCGAGTGGCCGCAGCCGGCATCGGTGCCCGCCGACAGGCTTGGCTTCAGTCGTCTGACCTTGAGCCCTGGGTGCAGGACAAGTTGGTCGATGTCCCCTGCCGAGGCGAAAACCTCTTTGGCAAGCCCATGGCTGAAAAGGCTGCACAAATTGAGACGGAGACTCTCACCAGGACTAGGCTTTCTAGGAAGACCTCCGCCCCTTCCCAGAAAAAGAAGGGCTCGGGAAAGAAGTCCTTTTACCCGAGGAAGGCGGCTGCCTACAAACAATACCCCCAATATCAGGCCCCTGCAGCTCCCCAACAGGGCCAGCAGGCCAAGGGACGGGGTAACGGGTCCCGTAGGCAGCAAGCCCCCAAGCCTGCACCACCAGCCCCTGCTCCGCAGGGTGGGGGTTTTTGACTCCTTAAGCATAGCCTCTCCCCCCCCGCTGGTTCCTCCCAGCACCGGAGGCCGGCTGGTTCACTTCGCCCACAGGTGGTCCAGCATCACCTCGGATGCCTGGGTGCTTCAAGTCGTACGAGAAGGCTATCTTCTCCACTTCCACCAGGTCCCTCCCTCCTATTTTCCGGGAGAACCTCCACGACCCCCTCTGCACAGGGAATTACTCCTTCAGGAGTTAGCAGGTCTTCTACAGTAACAGGCGGTGGAACCGGTGCCCCACCACCTGAGAGGTCAAGGCTTTTATTCCAGGTATTTTCTAGTACCAAAAAGGACAGGAGGCCTCAGACCCATCCTGGACTTGCGCAACCTCAACAAGTTCCTCGTGCGGGAGAAGTTCAAGATGCTTACCCTTGGAATCCTTCTGCCCTACCTCCAGCAGGGAGATTGGCTATGCTCCTTGGATCTAAAGGATGCCTACACGCACATCCTCATCCACCCAAGCCACCGCCAATACCTAAGGTTTGTGGTGGCAGGAAATCATTACCAGTACAGAGTACTACCCTTTGGCCTGTCCTCCGCACCGCGAGTCTTCACAAAATGTCTCGCGGTGGTGGCGGCCCATCTCCGGCTTCACGGCCTCTATGTCTTTCCGTACCTCGACGACTGGCTCATCAGAGCAGCGTCCGCTCCGGAGGTCACCAACGCCACACGCCGCACGGTGACTCTTCTGCAGCACTTGGGCTTTGTTATAAACTTCGCAAAGTCCACTTTGCTCCCCTCACAGGATCTCGAGTTCATCGGCGCAAGGCTGCACACTCCTCAGGCACGAGCGTTCCTACCGCTCGACAGGGCTCAACGGCTCATGGACCTAGCCGACCGTTTTCGCAGCCAGCCCCTGGTCTCCGCCAGGCGCTTCCTGAGACTACTCGGCCATATGGCTTCCACCGTCCATGTGACCCCCAATGCCCGCCTGAATATGCGGCCTGCTCAATGGTGTCTCCGCAAGCAGTGGCAACAGGCCACAGGCGGCCTAACAGACCTAGTGCGCGTCTCCGAGCCGCTGGCCTCGTCTCTTCAGTGGTGGCTTCATCGGCCGAACCTAGTGCTCGGCATGCCTTTTCAGCCACCTCAGCCGGCCCGGGTGCTGACGACGGATGCATCCCTCCTGGGCTGGGGAGCACATTGCCAAGGGGCATGTACTCAAGGTCTCTGGACCACGTGGGAGTCTGCTCGGCAGATCAACTTCCTGGAGCTCAGAGCGATCCGCTTGGCTCTCAAGGCCTTCTCCCACCTGACCTCTCGCCAGTCCGTCCTTGTCCAGACGGACAATCAAGTTGCCATGTTCTACGTGAACAAGCAGGGGGGCACGGGCTCCTTCCTTCTCTGTCGGGAAGCACAGAAGCTCTGCTCTTGGGCCGTCAGTCACGGCATTCTTCTCAAGGCAGTTTATCTCCCAGGCCAAGAAAATTGCCTGGCGGACAAACTCAGCAGGATCCTCCAGCCGCACGAGTGGCGCCTGGATCCCTTGGTAGTTCAGAAGCTCTTTCTAAAGTGGGGCCTCCCCACGATGGATCTCTTTGCCAGTCCTCACAACCGGCAACTTCCTCGCTTCTGCTCTCGTCAGCCACACCCCCTTCGAGTTGCAGCGGACGCTTTTCTACTCTCATGGTCGGGGAGCCTTCTGTACGCTTTCCCTCCCATCCCGCTAGTCTCTCGGACTCTTTTCAAGGTCCTCCGAGACAAAGCCTTCATGATCCTGGTGGCCCCTCGCTGGCCCAGACAGCCGTGGTTTCCACTCCTGTTGCAATTAGCGGTAGAGGATCCATTCCCTCTGGGGTTACAACCGGATCTCCTCACTCAGGATCAGGGGTCTCTGCTACACCCCAACCTCAGGTCTCTCAACCTAATGGCCTGGCTGCTGAGAGGGTAGTCCTTGCTCCCCTTCTCCTGCCGGCAGAGGTGGAGGAGGTCATCTTAGCTTCGCAACGACCTTCTACCCGCAAATGCTACGCCCTTAAATGGCGTCGTTTTTCCGTTTGGTGTACCCAACAGTCTCAGGATCCCTTCTCCTGCCCGGTGTCGGTGATCTTGCAGTACTTGCTATACCTCTCTAATCTGGGACTTAAGTCCAACTCCGTCAAAGTTCACCTCAGTGCTCTTTCAGCACATCATGTGCCGGTGGACGGCAGACCTCTTTCCAACGACCCTCTCGTAGCGAGGTTTCTCCGAGGTCTCCTTCTACTTAAACCACCTCTGCGCCCGCCAGCGCCTGACTGGGACCTGAATGTGGTTTTACAGCGGATCACCTGTCTGCCTTTTGAACCTATGGCTACCTGTTCTCTCCGTTTTCTTTCTTGGAAAACATTGTTCTTGATAGCCCTCACTTCCGCTAGACGCGTAAGTGAATTGCAGGCCCTCGTGTCTGATCCCCCTTACACTCGGTTCTACAAAAATAGGGTAGTCCTACGGACTCACCCAAAATTTCTTCCAAAAGTGGTCTCCCCTTTTCACATCAATCAGGAGGTGGTACTTCCGACCTTCTTTCCCAGACCACACTCCAGCCGAGCTGAAACGGTCCTCCATACCCTGGACTGTAGAAGGGCATTGAACTTCTACCTTGACCGTACGCGGGAGCACCGTAAAGCTGCTCAGCTTTTTGTGTCTTTTGACCCCAATAAATTGGGGCTCCCGGTCTCCAAGCGTACTCTGTCCATCTGGGTTGCGGACTGTATCTCTTGGGCTTATGGGGCAGCCGGACTCTCCTTGGAAGGTCGAGTCACGGCTCATTGCGTTCGGGCAAAGGCTACGTCAGTGGCTTACCTACGCTCTGTTCCGCTGGCAGACATCTGCCGGGCCGCTACTTGGTCTTCGAGCCAGACTTTTGCGGTCCATTACTGTCTCGAGAGGGAGTCCCGCAGGGACAGTGCTTTCGGACAGGCAGTCCTCCGTAATCTCTTTGAGGTCTGAGCAACTCCTACCCTCCATCCCGGATGTGGGCTACCGGTGGGTAATAATTCAGCGAAGATTCTTTCCTTCTGTGCTGCTGAGCTAGAGGGAGCTCATTTTTGTGCTTAGGGTCTCCGGTAGCCTTAAGCTTGGGAGTCCCATAAGTGAGGACTGACTTCCTGCTTGGTCCTGGAGAAAGCGTAGTTACTCACCTGTAACAGGTGTTCTCCAGGAGCAGCAGGAATCAGTCCTCACAACCCTCCCTCCTCCCCTTGGAGTTGCAATCACCTGCTTTAGTTTTTTGCAAATTTTTATGCTGTCTTTTTTAGCTATGTCATCTGACTGGCTAAGATGGCACCCTTGGGCGGGAAGAGGACCGCGCATGCGCGCTGCAATTCCCAAAGGCTTTCTTTGAAAGCTGGGGAAAATTGCTCCGCGAGGGCTCCGTCGGCGCCGACGTCACCCATAAGTGAGGACTGATTCCTGCTGCTCCTGGAGAACACCTGTTACAGGTGAGTAACTACGCTTACTTGATGACCAGCTGCTGCCATGCCATATCCTAGCAGTCGCCTCTTTTTTTTTTTTTTCTAAAACTGAAACGGTTTCCAAATTCTACTTCTCAGTATTGAAGGGTCTTCTTCCTTCAGTTAATTGCTTCTCATTGTTTTGCTCCCTGACTTTCTTGCCTTAATAATCTTTCTCTCCAAATAATCCTTTTGCTTGCACTATTCACTGTACTCTGCCACTAACGCTGTCATTTGTCCTCATGACTCATTCTGGCACCTTGAAATCCACCCTGATTGGATTGCTTAACTTGAGCTTGCCCTTAAATTTTTGAAATCATCTTTCTTATGGAAAGACTATTTGGAAATCTTCAAACCATACTATCAATAATGTTGATAAATTGTCAGAAAGCCCTAAAGTGTGCCTTTGAAAAAAATACAGGCATAATAATCATCATAAGATACAGGTTCGTCAATTTTGGAACATGTGTTGCCTTACTCTGCACAGAGATCTGTGGACTCTTAGGGGTATGTTTACTAAACTGCGGTAATGTACCCTATCCTGGCACTATCTGTCTCCAGTGATACCTGTGTGTTCCCAGTTCTGGGGCCCAATCACTGAGATACCTGCTTGGTGTCTGTGCTGTATATCACACCTCTGGGTGCACATAGTTCCTCTGTGAGCATGCACTATGGACTGGCTAGTAGACTGTCTGCAGTTAGTCTGTGCATGATTGGAACACCTTGTAGGGTGCTGCAGGTGCAGTCTGACTGTGCCTTCTTCTGGTGAATGGCAGACCGTGGTGTGGGGCAGTTGAGGTTTTCCAGGCCTACCCCCAGTATTACTGCTGGTCTGCCATTGCCCCAGTCACAGGAGGACTGTGTTTTGCTAGCAGGATGGAGGTTGCTGGTCCTACAGCCATTTCTTCAGGGCTCAGGCACCTGTCCCTCCACTTTCCTACAAATAGGGTGATTGTGGGTCCTTTGGGGTATATAGTGTATACCACTTTGACCTGTGGAGGCACAGCTACATAAACCTCATGCGAATCTAGACACCCCTCTGCCTTGATAACAGGTGCCCATGGCAGCCAGACCTTAACACTGGGTATGCACTAATCTGAGTGGTGTCTGGTCCCAGAGGGCAACATGTGACTGCGGAATACAAATGGACACAGAATTACTTTCGGTTGCACTGCAAGGAACACCTGTCACACACTGGTAGTGATGGGGATGTACAGCAGGACCTATCTCTAGCACCACATGTACTGCGGACCTAGTGCTGGGTGCCCATCCTAAACCTCAGGGTGAACACAGAACCTGCACAATGGCATGGTCTGTAGCTACTCTGTGCCAGTATCACGCACTGTCAGTTCGTCTTTCCAAGCTGAGGTACCGGAGAGGTCCAGACCCCATTTGGTGATCAGCGGTAGACAGCTATTGAGCATGTGCATTGCATCATGGCTACTGTTGGAGTTACCCTATCCTGTCACTCAGAGCAGACAGTTTGTGCGGTGACCTGCAGTCCTTCTGTACCCAGCCATTGCTGTGAGACAAGTCATGGAGGTATAGCCTACTGGTTAGTACAATGACGTTCTAGGCAGTGGTCATGGGTTCAATTCCTCGTCGTTCCCTCCTTTCATGCCTGTCCTACTCAAATAGTTTGCATGCCTGTAACAGTCATATTTTTGCAGATCTGTGCTGCCAGCCCATAATACCCTCGCCACAGTTGCCAACAATCCTTCAGTCCATCTATCTGCATCTGTCAGCTGCGTAGAGTCCTGCCTTCCTGTGCAGGCTGCCACCTCATGTTCTGCACTGGTACCCTTTCCTGCATTGCGCCTCTTCGTGCTTGCCTCGCCTGTGCCTGATCTGCATGGCACCACCACTCCTCTGTCCACCCATCATTGTACCTATCCTGCCACCTCTGCCTCCACTGAGGGACACGTATTCCCATCATCTGCCACCCACTGTCATTGCAGTATTTTACATTGCCAACACCCTGTGCTGTGGTACAGCTGCCCCCAACATGTTTGTCAACATAACTGCCAGCTACATAGGATGCCCGCAGATATGGCAGGTCCAGCAGCTCCCAGATCTCCCTCCTTCAGTCACCTGTTCATTGCCTTTCCTCGGTGCTCTATCCAGTGTTAGGGTTACATCTGTATCTCCAGGAACAAGCAGGAATGAGTCTTCACATACGGGTATCATCGGTACCGACGGAGCCTGCGCGGGAACGCTCCCCAGCGTCCAGTAAGAAAGCTTTTGGGAGCATCCCACAGCGCCTGCGCGCTGCCTTCCCACCTTTCCCAACCGCCTCTCTCCAGTAGTTCTTTTCTGCGGAGCCAGCAGGTCGTGTTTCTGTCACCGCAGAAGAAGTTCTTTATTTTTTTCTTTATTTTTCTGTGTCGCGTCTGCCTTCGACGTCAGACCGGTACCGCCGGTCTTTTCTTTTCTTTCTTCAAAAAAAAAAAAAAAACCTTTTATTTTTTTCAACTGTGCATTTTCAGTTTGGGCCTTAGGCCTAAATATTTTCTCCTCATGGAGAAGCCCGCTTCCGGGTTTAAAAAGTGCACAAAATGTGGCGGTACTATTTCTGTCACCGACACCCATGATTGGTGTCTTAAATGTTTGAGTCCTGACCATTCCATCACAGATTGTGTGTCCTGCACCATGACGTCTAAAAGAGGTTGGCAGAACCGAGCAGCCAAGCTCAGTACCCTGTTTCCCTCTGATGCAGCCTCGGTGGCATCGACGTCTTCCAGGGCTGCTTCTTCCTCCCATGGATCTCAGGTAACCAAACATAAATCTAGCCGGTCCTCGAAGGGCAAATCTCCCTCCAAGCATCGAGATGCCTCCGGGCTTGCCCTTGAGGATTCCGCTCCGGCAAAATTACCCCGGCAGGAAGTTCCGGCTTCCAAAGCATTACCTATGGGGTCACAGGTTGACATCGATGCTGCAGCCTGTTGCCGTGTTCTGGGGTGCCGGTGGCCTCCACTGGTACTGACATCCAGACTCTGACGTCGATGGATCAGAAAATTCTATCCATACAGCGCACCCTTACGGCATTTATGCAGGCCTCGACGCCTTTGGTACCGCAACAATCTCCGTTGCCGGTACCGACTCCGGCATCGGTACTGTTCCCGGTGCCAGTACCGATTGCATCAACATCGGCTTCGGTGTCGGCTGCAACGGTACCCTGTCCTACGATGCCCATCGGTACCGAACCGGTACCGCTTACTCCCGATGTCGATCCCACTCGGTATGCGTATTGGGCTTTACAGGAGCATCCGGACAGGCGATACTTCGATTCCTCCGAAGACTCTGAGTCGGAGGTTTCTGTCGATGCACCGGTGCTTCTTCCTCAGGAGTCTGATTCTCCAAAATGAAGAATGTCTCCTCCAGAGGATTTGTCTTTTCAAGACTTCATTAGGGAAGTGGCTAGAGGCCTCTCCATTACAGTGGCCTCTGAGTCAGAGCCTAGAGCCAAGCAATTAGATATTTTGCAATATCCTAAGGCTCCTAAGGAAGCAGCTACCCTACCTATCCATGAGATTCTCTATGATCTCATGTTGGGCATGTGGGAGACTCCTCTCACCACCTCTCCTCATTCTCACAGGTTAGACACCATGTACCGTGTCCCTCCCTGTCCTGGTTTTCATAAGACTCAGCTTCCTCACCACTCTATTGTGGTTGAGTCTGCTATGAAGAAAATAAAGAGTGCAAAGAGACACTCATCTAACCCTCCAGGACGTGAATGTAGGACTCTAGATGCTTTTGGCCGAAGGATTTTCCAGGCCAATATGCTTGCTGCCAGAATCAACTCCTATAGTCTCTATATGGGGATGTTTCTAAAAGAAGTCACAGATCATCTGCAGACTTTAGCTCCTTTTATTTCAGAAGATAAAAGGCAGGAATTTCTCACTTGGCTCAAACATGCCCAAGATGTTTCCAAATTCTCCAACCGTGCAGCCTTTGACTCTTTTGAGTGTGTAAGCAGAGCCACGGCTATTGCCATAGGTGCACGCAGAATTGCTTGGTTACAAGCCTCTGATTTGGAACTCTGGGTACAGGATGAGTTGGGAAACCTTCCTTGTACAGGTGAAAACCTGTTTGGCAGGGATTGGCAAGCAAAGGCCACTCAGATGGATGCTGAGAACTCTGCTTTGGATCGACTTTCAAAGTCTACCTCTGCCCCTGTTAAGAAAAGATTGTTCAAAAAGACATCTTTTTCTAAAAAGGGAAGATATTATCCTGCTCATGGGCAGGCATCTTCTGCAGGTCGTTTAGCTGCAAAACGTCAGCAACCACCTAAACAGGCCAAGTCAAAGGCTGCCCAGCCTACCACAGCCCAGCAGCCTCAGTCTCCTCAAGGCCTTTGACTTGCAACTAGAGAACTTAGCCTTTCTAGCTCTGGGAAACCCAGAGCCCCTCACCATTCCATGAAGGTTGACTTACTTTGCTCCCAGATTGGAGCAAATCACAGCAGAGCAATGGACCCTCTCCATCATAAAGGAGGGGTACAAGCTTCACTTTCTAAACCTTCCTCCTCACACCATGGTGAAACAGTTCAATTCTCCAACATCTCTCCTCAACCTTCTAGGTCAGGAGATTGCTACCCTTCTTGCCCAAGGGGCAATAGAAGAAGTACCTCTTCTTCAACAGGGCTCAGGGTTCTACTCACCTTATTTTCTTATCCCAAAGAAAACAGGGGGCTACAGACCCATATTAGATCTCAGAGAATTGAACAAGTTTCTATTCAAGGAGAAATTCAAAATGATTTCTCTAGGGACTCTGCTTCCATACCTCCAGAGTCAGGATTGGCTTTGTTCTCTAGATCTCAAGGATGCGTACACCCATGTCCTCATCCATCCCACACACAGAAGGTTCCTTCAGTTCCTTTTTCAAGGAAAGCACTACCAATACAGGGTGCTTCTTTTCGGTCTGGCCTCTGCACCAAGGATGTTCACGAAATGCATGGCAGTAGTAGCTGCATTTCTCCGCACTCTAGGAATATTCGTATTCCCATATCTGGACGACTGGCTCATTCGAGCCTCATCCCAGTCAGAGGCCCAGACTTGTCTAACCTGCACAATGCGTATCCTTCAGTATTTGGGACTAGTAATAAACATCCCAAAATCCAATCTCACCTCTACTCAGTCTCTGGAGTTTATAGGGGCCTTGCTGGATACCACAACTGCAAGGGCCTATCTTCCTCAGGCCCGTTGCCTATGTCTGGTGCAGTTAGCCTCCCATATTCAGTTAAAGTCCCAATTAACTGCTCGAGAGATGTTTCAACTATTAGGCCACATGGCATCCACCGTGCATGTGGTTCCATATGCTCGCCTTCACATGAGAGCAGCTCAATGAACTTTGTCCACCCAATGGACTCAGGCATCAGGTTGCCTGTCAGACAAAATAGCAAACTCCAGTCGTCTATTTTGGTCTCTCCAGTGGTGGAAGTCCTCTCAGAACCTGTTGCTGGGGTCCCCTTTTCAGCAACCGTTACCCCAAGCAACTCTCACAACAGATGCTTCTCCAAAGGGTTGGGGAGCTCATCTGCAGGATCTCTCCACCCAGGGCATCTGGTCTCCACAGGAGACTTCTCTGCATATCAATCTCTTGGAACTCAGAGCAATATTCTTAGCTCTCAGAGTGTTCCATTCCCTGATCAGCTACAGGACAGTCCTTATCCATACGGACAATCAAGTAGCCATGTTCTATGTAAACAAGCAGGGAGGGACTGGCTCTGTCGCTTTGCAACAAAGCTTTGCGACTGTGGGCCTTCGCCAGAGAGCATCACATCCATCTTCTGGCAGTATATCTTCCAGGTATTCAAAACTCTTGGGCGGACAGACTCAGTCGAGTTCTGCTCCCACACGAGTGGTCCCTCCACATAGACCAGGTAGCCAGGATTTTTCGAATTTGGGGAACCCCGGACATAGACCTTTTTGCAAGTCCATGGAATGCCAAACTTCCACGATTCTGTTCCAGAATTCCGTGTCAGGGAGTTCAGGCCAAGGATGCCTTCCTCCTTCACTGGGGTCAAGACTTCCTTTATGCCTTTCCACCAATTCCCCTAATTCCCAAAACACTATTCAAGCTTCAGAGAGATCGAGGGACCATGATCCTCATAGCACCACATTGGCCACACCAAGTGTGGTACCCTCTACTTCTGCATCTCTCTCAAGCTCCTTCTCTGGGCTTAGGCTCTGCACCAGACCTCCTGTCCCAGGAAGACGGAACATTGTGGCACCCAAACCCCCAGTCGCTCCATCTCAGGGCTTGGTTGCTGAGGGCCTAGACCTTCAAGATTTTCATCTCTCTCAACAAGTCAGAGATGTTATTCATGCCTCTAGGAAGCCTTCTACTCGACGTTCCTATGCTTTCAAATGGAAAAGATTCAGCATTTGGTGTTCAGAGAAGGGTCTAAACCCTCTTGCAATACCTCTGAATTCTCTACTAGAGTATCTCCTGCATCTATCCCATGCAGGCCTAAAAACGAATTCAGTAAGAGTCCATTTGAGTGCTATTGCAGCGTCCCTCAAGCCTCTCAATGGACAACCTATCTCCTCTCGCCCTCTTATAGCAAGATTCATGAGAGGCCTTCTTTTAACTAAACCTCCCATTAGACCACCTCCAGTGGCATGGGACTTAAACCTGGTTCTTGGCCAGCTTATGAAGCCACCCTTTGAACCTTTAGCCACCACCTCCTTGAAATTTCTTTCTTGGAAAGTTGTTTCTCATTGCAGTCACCTCAGCACGCCGCATCAGTGAGCTGCAAGCTTTGGTGGCTAATCCACCTTATACAAGGTTCCATCATGATAAGGTAGTCCTCAGGACCAATCCACACTTTATGCCTAAAGTGGTCTCGCCTTTTCATCTGAACCAGGAGGTACCTGTCTTTTTTTCCAGGACCTCATGCATCAAATGCAGAGAGGAATCTTCATACCTTGGATTGTAAGAGAGCTCTCGCTTTCTACTTACAAAGAACACAGCAACATAGAAAGTCTTCTCAACTCTTTGTTGCTTTTGATCCTTCTTATTTAGGACTTCCAGTCTCTAAGAGAACACTATCCAGCTGGATTGCTCAGTGTATTTCTTTCGCCTACCAGAGTAAGAACATTTCTCTGGAGGGCCATGTCACAGCTCACAATGTGAGAGCCATGGCAGCCTCAATGGCTCATCTAAACTCGGTGTCCATCGACCAGATCTGTCGAGCGGCCACCTGGGCCTCGGTTCACACCTTCACAGCCCATTACTGTTTGGACAAGGACTCCCGCCGGGATGCCTTGTTTGGTCAGGCTGTCCTCAAACACCTGTTCCATTCCTAATCAATTCCTACCCACCTACCCTGGTTGGATGCCAGAGATCCATGGGGGAGAAGTGGAGCCCTCTGCAAGGGCACACAACCATGGGGTCTCTCCCTGGCATCTGCAGCTAGGGA
Source organism: Ichthyophis bannanicus (assembly GCA_033557465.1). Classification (NCBI taxonomy): domain Eukaryota; kingdom Metazoa; phylum Chordata; class Amphibia; order Gymnophiona; family Ichthyophiidae; genus Ichthyophis; species Ichthyophis bannanicus. The sequence continues at coordinate 412,120,389 of CM066038.1, forward strand.
GTTCCCATATGTGAGCTTGCCGTAACTATGCACCGCCCACTCCTTTATATGGGCATCCGTAACATTACCGGGGAACTTAACGACGGTAACATTACCGCAGTTTAGTAAACATACCCCTTAATGTAGCAAGTATATAGAGCATCACTTGCCCCTGATGCATTGTTCTAAATATTTGAAACCACTTCTTTAAATGCAGATAGAAAACTCCATAATGCAGCATCTAGAACAAGGTTTACAAAATTTATACTTTTCATAAGTATAGGAACTCTCACACAGGGCTGGCCCAAGGGTTTCTGCTGCCCTAGGCAGAAGCCCCAGCTGTGCTGATCTCTCCAGCCATGCCAAGCTGCTGATTCCATCAGCGGAGTGGGGGAAGATTGGTGCTGCGCAGTTGCCTGCGGCAGGCCATGTGCTTCGCCACACATGGCCTGCTGCTTCTGATCCCCCCCCCCCCCCGACACAACTTCAGGGTCAGAAGCGGCAGGCCATTTGTTCCACCCACAGAGGGTGGCCACCTAGTGGATGGGCTGGCCCTGCTCTCACACTCTCTGGGGGCTGCTTCTATAACTACTGTCACACCCAGCCCCCGGCCACGTGCCTAAAGAGCTAGGGTGGACATTATGTCCTTCATAAATGGCTTGAAAAACTATCTTCAGCAATGAGGCATGCTGGGAGTTGTAGTTTCCCTTTTTAAAGTATAGCCGTGACAAACCAGTATGAAGGTAAATGATATAGGTTTATTTCCCCAATGTCACAAGGTTCAACATAAAGCATCAGGATATTCTCTCCAGTTAGTATTTACAAAGATATTTACAAAACTCAGGTTTATGTTTATGTTTATTGAACTTGATATACCGCTGAGGAAAATACATCACAGCGGTTTACATAGTAAGAACAGGCTCAGAAAGGAAAGGAAATTACAATATGAGACAGGAAAGCAAACAGGCAGAGACATACAACAAGACTGGATGGGGAGGGGACGGGGACGGGGGGACAGAGAAAGGGGGTCACACAAAAGGGTCGGGCAGGTTGAAGGCACGGGCGAAGAGGTGAGTCTTGAGGTGTTTCTTAAAAGTAGGGTGTTCAGATTCAAGACGGATGGAGGAAGGCAGGGAGTTCCACAGAGCGGGGGCCAGGAAGAAAAATGCAGAGGAGCGGGTGGACTGGAGCCGAGCAGCAGAGGGTGAGGGGAGGTAGAGGCCGTTGAGGTGGAAAGAACGGAGAGAGCGAGCGGGGGCATGTAGGCGTACAAGATTAGACAAATACTGAGGTGTGCGAGTGTGAATAACGCGGTGAAGGAGTACCAGGATTTTATAGTGGATACGGAATTTGATGGGTAACCAGTGCAGATGGATAAGGAGAGGTGTGACGTGATCGCGGATGGAGGAGTGAGAGAGTAAACGAGCTGCGGTATTCTGTATAAGTTGGAGGCGACGGAGGTGAACATTAGGAAGGCCAGCTAGGACAGAGTTACAGAAGTCGAGGCGGGACATGATGAGAGAGAGGAGGAGAGTGGTGAGGGCTGACATAGAGAGGAAAGGTCTGATAGCCCGAATTTGGCAGAGATGGAAGAAGGAAAATCGTGAGATATGCACAACATGATCACAGAAAGTTAGAGCAGGGTCAAAGAGAACGCCAAGGTAGCGAAAGGAGGAGACTATAGGAACTGGTGAGCCAGAGAAAGAGGGGGAAAGCGAGGGCGGGGAGGCATCGCGGGTGAACCACATGGCAAGGGTCTTGGTGAGGTTGAGATGCAAACAGTGAGTAGTGAGCCAGTTAGCAACAGCGGTAAGACAAGTGTCGAGAGGAGAGAGGTCAGGAGAAACGGGGGAGGTGTGGTAGAGGAGAAGTAAATCATCGGCATAGTAATAGGCAGATATCCCGTGCTGTTGAACTAGGAGGGCAAGGGGCGTGAGAAAGATATTGAAGAGGAGGGGAGCTAATACTGAGCCTTGGGGGACCCCACAAAGAAGAGGAGTGGGCTCGGAGGGAGTAGGGGAGGAAGAGTGGACAGAGAAGGACCGGGAGTAAAGAAAGGAGTGAAACCAGTGAAGGACTGTGTTGCATGTGTTTCACAGTCATTACTTCTGTGCAGGGATTTTAATCCAAAACAGCAGATAAAACAAAACACAAGCTTCTTCATTCGGCTTAGTAAAAATGTTCTCTTTTATCCTTTCATTCTTTAGTAACACCAAACACAGGTGATAAATAAATAAATATTGCCTATCAATTTCTTCTATACTGCCCCTTCCAGAGATCAAGGGCGGTTTACATGGAACAGTTAACAATTTTGTATATCTCTGTATACTTTATATATATATATGATATTCCTTTGATTAAACAAGCTCTTACCTTCAACGAGGTCAGACTTCTTTACTATGTTACTCAAAAAGCGCACATCCTGAAAGCTATTCCTCGGTTAAGGACTCCCTACTTCCAGCCAAACATAATGTGCAATCCATGGGAAACTCAGGTAGCAAGGAATCCTGTTCACTAGGATCTATCTGCATTTCTTCCTGCTCTGAAGAAACATCAACTTGCTCTGAGCTTTCCCCGTGTCTCCCAGGATGTGGCAGGTGCAGGCCTGTGACCCACGGTGTCTGACATAAGCAGGCCAGCATGGCTAGCTTGACCTGTAAATGAGGCCTGTGGAGAGGCATATAGGATTGCACATCCCCCAATATGCTGCTATTGTAAGATAGAACTCAGTAGAAGTATTGAATTAGCTTAGGTAGGCAGAACTGTAGAACTGAGAGATGGAAAAATACAGAAAAGACATGTTTAAAAGTTACTGATAAGAAAGAGTACATTTGCAAAGAACTAATGAGGAGTGCTGACAGAGGAGTTACAGAACCTTGCTCTGCTTCACACACAAATTGGTTCTATGGCCTTGAGAGTGTGAAAGTAACAAGTTGATGAACTGGCCATTGTAATTAGGACTAGAAGGGGGGCATGCAGGTGTCATGCCCACAGAAGGGACATAATTGGATAAACTTATCAGTACCGGGACCAATGGAAGAGGTACGGGAGGTACGGGAGGTTACCGGGACCAATGAAGTGTTTTTCTATACCTAGAATGTAACAAAAGTCTATAAAAGTTGTTGTAATGCTTGAAAACTTTGCTCAGCCATTTTGAAATTGACTTGCTTGAGACTTGTGCACAAATAAATGATTTGGACCTTCTGAACAGACTCCTGGTATCATTGGTTTGTCTGCGCTTTGCTGCTACATATTCCTTGGTGCGTTGGCTGGGAAGTTGTGGAATCAAAGTGTATATAGGGCAATATACCACGACTTTCCGCCTCTATAGGCTTGGTCCTGCCGGGATCGCGCCCTTCCGACGAGGGCTGCTCCCTGGCGCCACCGGTCCCTTGTATCGGAGGGAGCTGGTCGGACCTCGGCGGGTGCCGGGCCCGGTTGGAGCCAACGCCTCGAACCCGAGTGAGGGGAGTCCGAGGTCCAACTCATGCGCCTGCTTGGGAAGTTTGAGGACCGGATCCGGTGAGTATAGTTTTGATTTTGGGTCTAGACAGAAATAGAAAGAGCAGTACTGCCATTGGAACTTGGAATTTGGAATTTGTAATCTCGAGATATTGGGAATTGGTAAGAGAGCATGATCAACTCTCAAGGAAGGGCCGAGTAACCCCGCATGGGAATTCGCCGGGTGAAACCCCCATCCTTTTTGTAATTGGGAAAAAGACTAGTCAGAATAGATAGAAACGAATGCATTCTGGGAATACGTTGCTAGCATGATTGTGTGCACGGACCAAGTGAAGGCGGACCCCTGAGTAGCGCATTTCCTGACCGGGCGACCGCGTTCAGGTCGCGAAAAGGGGGAAGCGATTGTCGTCTTGTCTTGTTATTTGTACTCCTTATACGTTTCCAGGGCCGTGAGGACCCCTTACCCACAGTCCGCCCTCCTTTTCCCTTCTGTCTGTTGTTGCGCGCACACATCAAAATGGGAGGGGCGGGGTCTACTAGAAACACTCCATTAGAATGTATGATCGCACATTTTAAAGAGGGATATTCAGGAGATTATGGTATTAAAATGACAGCAGCCCGTTTGCAGATTTTGTGTACTAGGGAGTGGCCCGATCTAGACCCCATCTGGCCCCGAGAGGGAACGTTCACTGTAGAGATTATTCAGTCAATACACCGTAGAGTGCGGGTAGCGCACCCTGATCAGTACCCCTATATAGATTCCTGGTTAAGTATTTGTGAAGATCCGCCCCCTGGGCGCAGCGCTGTTATGAGGAACAGTGCAGAATAATGTTAGCTAAAACAGATTCTAGACAGAAAACGGAACAGCCTAGAATGAAAGAGCAGGATAAGAAAGCCAAGAAGAAGCCCATCTTGGTAGATCCTGATTCTCCAGAAATAGTCCTCAGGCAGCCCCGAACCCCAGGTCCAGTAAGAGTAGCCCGGCGTCCTGCCCCAGAACCCCAGAGACGGCCAGAGCCGAGGCGGGACCCAACCCCTGATCCCCCTCCCGGAGGAGAGAAAGAGGAAGAATTAGTGGAAAGAGAAGAGGAGGACATAAAAGGCGAGTCAGAAGTGGAGATAGAAGAAGGAGAAAGAGAGAATTCCCCAGAAGAGGAGGACAGTGTACAAATCATTGAGAGAGCCAGCGCTAGCACTAGCGCGCCCGTGAGAGAGAAACCCAAAGCAAAACCTGTTGAGAAAAAGAAAGTGACTCCTGCAAAGGCAACGACAATAACTCTTAGATCCCAAAAGACACCTATGGCAGCTAAACTGTTTCCCTTACGGCAAGTCCCGGGAGTGCCCGTAAAGAATGATAATGATGAAGTGGTAGCGGGACCCCTAACTTATGTATATATCCCTTTCTCTACAACTGATTTGTTAAATTGGAGGTCGCATTATGCCTCCTATACTAGTAAGCCCCAGGAGCTGACAGTATTAGTAACTAGTATTATGGAAACTCACCAACCCACTTGGCCAGATTGCCGTCAGCTCCTGACCACCCTATTCACAACAGAAGAACGAGCAAGAATTAGAAAAGCAGCTATTGAATGGATGGCAGAAAACCCCGTAGCTCCGGGACCAGGGCAGAATATAATAGACCGTCGGGAAGCAGCGCAGAGAGAATTCCCGAATGAAGACCCCCAATGGGATCCAAATACAGATGAAGGATCCACAGCCCTAGCCCGTTTTCGCCAAGGCTTTTTACAAGGCCTGAGAAGGGGGGGCCAAAAAGCTATGAACCTTTCCAAAGTTGCAGGAGTTATCCAAGGGATAGATGAGAGCCCAGCAGATTTTTATGAAAGATTAACTGAAGCATACAGAATGTATACTCCCTATGATCCCGAGGCACCAGGAAGTTTATGTATGGTGAATTCTGCTTTTGTAAACCAGTCTCAACCAGACATTAGACGTAAATTACAGAAATTAGAAGGGTTTGTGGGCATGAATGCAACACAGTTAGTGGAAGTCGCTCATAAAGTGTATGTGAATCGTGATAATGAAAGACAGAGAGAATGTGATAGAAAGATGAAGAAGAAAGCTGATTTTTTGGCTGCGACCATAGTTGAAAAGAAAAGGGGAGGTGTCCCTAGTCGAAGGAGCAGAGGAAGAGGGCGGGGTCAAGGCGGAGGCCGGACCCAGAGACTAGGCGTGAACCAATGCGCCTATTGCAAAGAGGAAGGACATTGGAGAGATACGTGCCCGCAACTCGAAGACGCCTATCAAGATGACGACAACGATCATCAGTGGCGAGAAGAAAGATGAGGCCGTCCCTGAGGCCGAGGAGGAGCCAATCGAGAACAATACCAGCGAGAGAGAGGAGGAGCCATTCAAGCATTGGCCACACCAGCCCATGATGAGGATGACGTGGATTAGGACAGACCGGGCTCCAAGTTTGCTTTAGGTCTCCAGGAGCCTATGGTCGGAATACAAATAGGAGACCAAATTATGAACTTTATGGTTGATACTGGAGCACAGCATTCAGTAATAGACAAAAAGATAGCCCCATTCACTACAAAAGCAGTCACCATTATAGGAGCAACTGGTGCCAAAGCCACAAAGTCTTTTCTTCAAAACCGAATATGCAGCCTAGGAGGACAGCAAGTAACTCATCAATTCCTTTACATGCCCGAATGTCCAGTGCCACTACTGGGACGAGACATGCTAGCCAAGCTTCAAGCGCAGATATCTTTCTCTGAACAAGGAGAAATGCAAATGACAGTAAATTCCCAAGCCAAACCAGCAGGAGTAATGCTGCTGACAGTTCCCCGAGAAGAAGAATGGAGGTACTACGTTGATGATTCCATCCAAGATACCTATTTTGAACAAACTCTAAAGAACATTGATGCACCACCTGGAGTATGGGCAGAAGGCAGTCCCCCAGGCCTAGCCAAGCATATAGCTCCAGTGATTGTAACCCTCAAGCCTAATGCTACACCAGTGCACGTCAAACAGTACCCTCTCCCAAGAGCCGCAATTGAAGGCATTCATCGCCACCTACAAAGATTGCTCGAGTATGGCCTACTAAAAGTATGTCAATCCCCGTGGAACACTCCACTTTTGCCAGTAAAGAAACCTGGGACAGATGATTATCGCCCAGTACAAGATTTGAGAAGAGTAAATGATGCAGCTGAAACCATACATCCAGTTGTACCCAATCCTTACACCCTTCTAGGACTGATACCGGCTGAAGCCACCCATTTCACTGTACTGGATTTGAAAGATGCATTCTTTTGCATAAGATTAGCCCCTGTAAGCCAAATATTGTTTGCATTTGAATGGCAGGACCCCATCTCTGGAAGAGGGGGCCAACTCACCTGGACAAGATTACCCCAAGGATTCAAGAACTCGCCTACCATCTTTAGCGCTGCACTGAATCAAGACCTTTCAAGCTATCCAGTAGCCCCGGGGAAGAGAGTGCTTCTCCAATACGTGGATGATCTGTTGATAGCTGCCATATCAGAAAGTGAATGTATATTAGCCACCAAAGACCTCTTGCAGTTACTAGATGAAGCTGGATACAAAGTCTCCAGAGCCAAAGCACAGCTATGCCAAAAAGAAGTGAAATACTTGGGTTTTCGTATTACCCAAGGAAGCAGAAGATTAGGCAGAGAATGAAAAGAAGCAGTATGTAGAATTCCAACTCCAACAACCAGAAAGCAAGTCAGAGCCTTTCTGGGTGCAGCAGGATATTGCCGAATCTGGATACCCAACTTTGCCCAAATTGCCAAACCACTGTACGAAGCCACAAAAGGAGAAGAGAAGTCACCACTGGAGTGGGGACTTGAGCAGGATACAGCCTTCCAGAAGTTAAAAGAAGAATTGATGTCATCACCAGCACTTGGACTACCAGATGTCCACAAACCTTTCCACTTGTTTGTACATGAAGCACAGGGAAATGCCTTGGGCATGTTGACTCAGAAATTGGGAAATAGGTATGCTACAGGTCGCTCCCAATCGAAACAATTGGACCCTGTGGCCAAAGGATGGCCACCTTGCTTGAGAGCAGTTGCAGCTACAGCGCTACTAGTGAGTGAAGCAGACAAACTCACCTTAGGACAAAACATACGAGTCACTGTGCCACATGCAGTCCTTGCCCTTATGGAACAGAAAGCAAATTATTGGCTCACCAATTCCCGAATGTTGAAGTACCAGAGCATGTTATGTGAAAACCCACAGATACAATTTGAAGTGAGCCATGCCCTGAACCCAGCCACCTTGATACCCATCAGTGAAGAACTCCCAGAACATGACTGTATCGAAGTCATGGAAACTGTGTTCTCCAGTCGACCTGACTTGACAGATGTGCCCATAGACAATCCTGATCAGATCTATTATGTTGATGGAAGCAGTCTCATCCTTGATGGACGACGCTGTGCCGGATATGCAGTCGTCACCCAACACGAAGTAGTTGAATCATCAGCTCTAGCCTCAGGCACATCAGCCCAGAAAGCCGAATTGATAGCACTCACCAGAGCATTGTTGTTAGGAGAAAAACTTGTGCTAAATGTATATACAGATTCCAAATATGCCTTCACTACCTTGCATGCCCATGGAGCTCTCTATAAAGAAAGAGGACTCATCACATCCGGAGGAAAATCAGTCAAGTATGGACCCGAGATATTGATGTTACTTGATGCAGTTTGGGCCCCAACACGTGTAGCTGTCATGCATTGCAGAGGACATCAAGCAGGAAAAGGAGAAGTTGCCCGAGGAAATAGATTTGCAGATGCCTCAGCACGACAAGCAGCTATGACAGGACAGATTGCCCCACAAGCTATGCCAATGCAAGCAGCATTGTTTTCCAGTACCTTTGAATCTATGGACCCCACGATATACCACCAAAGAATTGAATTACTATTGTGACAGAGAAAATGGAGTACTGAAAGATGGATGGATTGAGCTGCCACCAGAAGAGGGCAGTCAACCTCCAGGACGAATAGTAATTCCTGAATTATTAGGACCATCTTTTGTCAAAGCTTTCCACGAAGCCACCCACTATGGGAAGAGTGCTATGGAGAAAGCACTCAGACCACATTTCTACATCCCTCTGATGACAACCATATCAGCCTCAGTAGCACGTCAATGTCTAACCTGTGCCAAAAATAATGCCAAGCAAGGCCTTATTACAGCACCCCGAGTTCAGTCAGGAGGTGTCACCCCCATGCACAACCTCCAAGTTGATTTTACCGAAATGCCAAAAGCCAATGGATACCATTACCTATTAGTATTAGTTTGTACTTTCTCTGGGTGGGTAGAAGCATTCCCAACCAGAACTGAAAAAGCCCGAGAAGTTACCAAAGTCTTAATGAGAGAGATTGTCCCCAGATTTGGAATCCCAGCAGTAATAGGGTCAGACAATGGACCCTCATTTGTCTCCCAAGTTACTCAGCAGTTAGCAAAAGCCTTGCAGATACAGTGGAAACTCCACACTGCATACAGACCCCAGAGTTCAGGGAAAGTTGAGCGAATGAATCGTACCTTGAAAGCCCAAATGTCCAAGCTTTGTCAGGAGACACACTTGAAATGGCCCCAAGTGCTCCCCATAGCTTTACTCAGAATACGCTCAGCTCCTGTAAAGTCAACAGGATTTTCCCCTTTTGAAGTTTTGTATGGTAAACCCCCACCAATAGTGCAGGGAGTCAAAGGAAGTTTAGCCCAAATTGGTTCAGAAGTAACCAGACAAGAACTCCTAGCTCTTAGTTTTGTTCTGCAGACTCTCCATACGTGGATCCACGACCAGTTGCCTATCAACTTGACGGAACCCCTGCATCCTTTCAAGCCTGGTACTTCGGTGTGGATCAAAGATTGGAAGAAGATACCGTTGGAACCCCATTGGAAGGGACCGTACACCGTCATCCTGTCTACCCCAACTGCAGTAAAGGTAGCCGAGATCGACGCCTGGATCCACCACAGCAGAGTCAAGCCCGCCGCCGATCCTGAACCAGAGCAGTGGACAGCAGAACAGCATCCTGATGTACCCTTGCGAGTTACTTTGAGACGGCAACCAGCAGCTTAGACACTTCATCACAAGTGCTTTGCAGTAGCCAAGTCTTTCGAAGAGGATTGCTGTTTTCCATGCAGCAACAGTTTTGTTTCAACGAACCCAACTTGTGTGTGATTTGACACACTACTTTGAGACTACATTGACTAAGCCAGACTTCACAAGCCAGCTGAATTGCTAAGTTGGTTAATGTGTACTGGACATCTTGAGGATCTTCAATCAACACTCAGCACCCGTTAAATTGCTTCATTAGCAAACGGGACGAAGAATAAAAGACCGTCGCGATCAAGATCAGCAAGCTGAGGATTCAGAAGAACTCCAATCAACATCAACATGTATCTTTGTTTTTGCTTTGCTTTGGTTGCCCTCTTTGGAGGTTTTGAACAGACTTATGCTTTACCTCCATGCACTGCTTGCATTACTTCTACTAGAACTGGACTGAAAGTAACTCAGACTTTGCTTTACCATTCTTACTATACCTGCAAGGGAACAATAACTCGGTGTATCTATAACACCACTGAACTAAATGTTTGCACTCATGGCAAAATCAAAGCATGCTATAATCCGCATCAGAATCCATCCTATTACACGTTGGAAATAAGATGGAAGGATGCAGATGGACCTATATTAGCTGCTACACCACCACTTAAGGACATTACTAAACCTGCTGTTTTGAATTTTGATGCATGTAATGCCATTAATAGAGATAGTCAGTCCACCTGTGGTACATGGGAGAAAGCGTATCGAAATGACCATAAGTATATGTGTCCAGAAGGTGCCACAAATTGGTGGAAGTGTACAGGTAAAACAGGATCAGGCTATAGTACTGCTACAGCGGCAGACTACTATTGTCCGTATTGGGGATGTGTTTTTTATGCTACCTGGAACACTGGTATAACTGATGAGAAAATAGATAAACGGATGGCTACTCTAACCAAGCCAACCACAAATGATAAATGTCAGAAAGATGCTTGCAACCCCTTACACTTGCGTGTACATAATCCCCATGCATGGAAACAAGGATACAAGTTTGGTTTACGTATTGCTGGAGGAGCAATAGATCCAGGGACCATTGTGTATATCAGATTGAACACCCAAGCCCACAAGTCATCTAAATATCATATTCATAATACCTTTTATGAAGCTATGCATGTAAATAAGTTTGAGATCCCTCACCCTTCACAGAATTTATTTCTAGAATTAGCCGGAGCAGTAGTATCTAGTCTAAAGATCTCAGATTGTTATTTCTGTGGTGGAACCCAAATGGGAGATCAATGGCCATGGGAAGCCCAAGAATTAAATTATTCTATGACTTACAACCAGACTGAATTACACAAGACTACCAGTGAATGGGTGTTAGCGCACTCAATCGTTGGACGTCTTTGCTATGCCAGAACTGGACCCCAGTTCACCCAAAAGGTAGGACAGCTGGTCTGTCTCAGCCAGAAGTACTATAATGCCACGACCAAAAAGACAGCATGGTGGTCAGGAATCAGACATCCTGAACCTCCTAACCCATTAGCCAGATTTCCTGAACTTGCAGGTCTATGGACTAACCTTGCCAAAGTCCAAGCCTGGCAAGCCCCACCTGGCCTATATTGGATCTGTGGAAACCGAGCATATGCGCAACTCCCGCCACACTGGGGAGGAGCATGTGTCTTAGGAACCATCAGACCTTCTTTCTTCCTGTTAAACACTGAACATGGAGAACAATTAGGGTATCCTGTATACACTACCCACCGACATAAAAGAACATTGAGACAGAAAAGAGAAGCCTTACAGATAGGTAAGTGGGAGAAGTGGCAAGGTGATGATTGGCCACCAGAAAGAATTATTGAGTATTATGGACCTGCCACTTGGAATGATGATGGTATGTATGCTTATCGTACCCCAATTTATATGATTAATCGTATTATTCGCTTACAAGCAGTAGTTGAAATAATAACTAATGAAACTAGTCATGCTCTTACGCTTTTAGCTAGACAAAGTACTCAGATGCGCACTGCTATATACCAGAACCGCTTAGCACTTGATTATTTGCTAGCAGCTGAAGGAGGAGTATGTGGTAAGCTGAATTTAACCAATTGCTGTTTGAAAATAGATGATAAGGGTCAAGTAGTTGAAGAAATTGCTAAAGATATGCAAAGACATGCTTATGTGCCAGTACAGACTTGGCACGCATTGAAATTTCCTAATTGGTTTGCTAACCTTTTTTCTTGGCTGGGAGGATTTAAGACTTTCATTGTTTTAGTACTAATCCTTGTTGCTGTTATCTTCTTATTACCATGTTTAATTCCATGTTGTATGCGTTCAAAAAAAGCGATGTTATCTACCCGTAATGTGTTTTTCATAGACAGCAGAAATGGTAAGGCACTCAGTCTCTCCCACTTTCCCTAGAGTTGTCTATATTCTTCAACTTTGGGAACAAACTGAGGAGGTTAGGAAATCACCGTGAACAGAAAGAACTGTGCATGTTCAGAACTTTTCACTAAAGTTTGCCCTGTGAGAGCAGTACTCTCCCGGCACTGGTTTGTGATATCACACACTTATGTGGCTTATCAATTCTGCTGTCTATGGAAAACACTTGTTAGAGGTAAGTAAAATCACTTTCTTTTACCTTTAGCGTTTTTCAGGACACAGTGCTAGCAAAGTACTCACCTTGACAGAAAATCTTTGTTAACCTGACCTTGCTGGCCATCTGTACTTAGACAATAGATATAAAACTTTTCAAGCCCTTATAGTAGAGAAACCATGGTCTCATCTACATAAAACTTTGTATAGACTATATGAAATTTAATAGAATTACAGTTGGTGGTAAGACAAACTTCTATTTATCGATGCTTAGGGGCATATTTACTAAAGGGCATTCTGTTTCTATGCAGTTGGGTCATGAAACCAGTATGGAGGCTGGCGCCTACTTCAGAGTGCATATGCATCTGCTCCCCTGCCATTGGCACATTGCAAATATGTGGCACTGCGGAAACCAGCATGCCGGGCACACTTTATGCGATCCATTGAGGTGACATTTATGCACCTATGTTAACTGCAACAGTCACAGCATACACCCATAAAGCCCACACTAACTGTGATATGCCGTCAGCACCCAGGTTCCACCCCCAAACTGTTAGTGTGGGATTTTTAGCACCTGGCCCTGCATACTGCAAGGCAAGCTAAACTCCACGCTAACAGTTAGTGTAGTTTAGTAAGCATGTCCCTTAGAGAAAAAAAGAGATCTTGCACATTAAAAGAGTGTTTCGTGGACTAAATTAACATTCAGATATTTAGGGAAGGCATATGGAAACTGTAACAGACAGTCTTTAAAGGAAGCCCTGCATGTTGAATGCAAAAATTAGAATATGTAGTATATAGAAAGTGGCATGGGAGTGCTTTACCTTTTAAAAAGTGAATATATCAGAATGACGTGGATAGAACAAAGGACAGATTATGGTACTCATGCTACTGATGGTTCGAAGAAATTACTTTTGTGAAAACCAGATTCATAGGTAGAATCTTTGGTCTGTGCTTGTAGGAGCTATAGAGAAAAACTGAACAGGTACACATAAAACTTTATGGGATCAATTACAAAAAAAAGCCAAAGTATTAGGGAGAGTATTGGGAGCACGAGGGTTGTAGAAAGAGGTTAGGAAAGGGGAAATGAGGGCAATATTTTTGAGACCAAGAGAGGTAAAATCAACCCTTCAGCTGTTTTTAAATTTTGTGTGAGAGGAGAGTGGATCAAAAAGAGTATGCTTATAAAATATTTATTATATCTATATATCTGTAGATATAGATATAAATATATGTATATAGACATTTAGGGCCCGATTCTGAGAGGTGGATAGTGGGGCTGTATGTCCTGGGAGGATGGGCAGCCCTGCTATCCGTCCTGCCCGTATGCTGGTACATGATTTCCCCGCACAAACCCAGCAGCAGTGCGGAGAGATAAAGACGAGGGCAGAGAGGGGGCGGAGCGAGGACGGGCCATGCACCCGGACATACAGGGCCGATTCAGGTCATGGCCCTGTATGTCCGGTGGGTGGAAGATGGCCATACTGCTTATACCACCTCAGAGGTGGTATAAGCAGCACGATGGCGGCGGAGCGGCCCGGCAGCCCCCAGCAGCACAGTATTGGCAGGTGAGGCCCAACCGCTCAATCTTGGCTCTGGCAGACCCCGCCAAGATTTGGGCGGTGGGGAAACCGGGGTCAGAACTGCGGGGGAATGGCCGTGCATTGGGGAGGACGTCTCCTGCAGGTATGCAGGGGCACGCCGGGCCATCTCGGTGCCTGATCCTGCACCCACGGGAACGTCTGGCTCCCACGGTGCAGAATCGGGTGCTGACGGACCTGTACATTGGGGCCGTCCAGACAGCCTGGATGTGCCCCATCTGGGATCAGGCTATATGTTGTTGTTGTTAAGTGCCGTCGAGTCGGAGTCGACTCATGGCGACCCTCTGGATAGCTATCCTAAATTGTGTTCGGTCTTCAGTCAGGCGGCTCATTGTTGACAGACTGGTACCCGTAGCTGCTGTTATTGTAGCGATCCATCTCATTGCTGGCCTTCCTCTTTTGCGTTGACCTTCTATCTTTCCAAGCATGATGTCTTTCTCTAATGATCTCTCTCTTCGCATAATGTGTCCGAAGTATGAAAGTCGAAGTCTTGTCATCTGAGCTTCTAAAGAAAGCTTAGGTTTGATCTCCTCTAGTACCGATTGGTTTGTTCTTCGGGCAGTCCATGGTATACACAGTATTCGCCGCCAGCACCATAATTCAAAGGCATCAATTTTCTTCCTGTCTGTCTTTTTCACTGTCCAGCTTTCACATCCATATGATGTTATGGAAAATACCATGGCTTGAACAAGTCGAATCTTTGTATGGAGAGAGACATCTCTGCTCTTGAGAATCTTATCTAGGTCTTTCATAGCCATTCTGCCAAGAGCAATGCGTCGTCTGATTTCTTGACTGCTTGTTGCTTCTTTATTGATAGTTGATCCAAGTAGGTTAAAGTTGTTCACGATTTCAATTTCTTCTCCTTCAACGATGAACCTGTTGATTATGCCAGTTGTCATGATCTTTGTCTTCTTTACATTAAGGTGCAGGCCCATTTTGAGACTATGTTCTTTGATTGTGAGAAGCAAATGTTTCAGATCATCTTCACTTTCTGCCAGTAATGTGGTATCATCAGCATAGCGAAGGTTGTTGATGAGTCTTCCACCAATCTTCACACCTCTGTTGTCTTCATACAATCCTGCTTCTCTGATGATTTGTTCTGCATATAAATTAAACAGGTAGGGGGAAAGTATGCAGCCTTGTCTTACACCTTTGCTTATTTTAAACCATTCTGTTTCTCCTTGTTCCGTTCGAACTATTGCTATATGGGGGGGCTATATATTGTATATAGCCCCCCCCCCAGTTAAAATCCAAGTTGTATCCCCCGTTCTCTGTAAATGCATATCTGATATACCGAGATGCATGAATGTTACCTGTAAACCGCGCTGATTAAGAGCGCGGTATATAAAAGCAATAAATAAAAAAAAATATAGGGGTTGTTTTAGAAGCTTAATCGTGATTTACACGTCAATACAAACGTGTAAATTGCATCCATGTATAAATGGCCATTTTAGAAAAGAATCATTTCACATGTGAATGTCCATATCATGTCAAAAGTAAGGTAGGAGTGTATCAGGAGGCGTGGCCTGGGCAGAACCAAAATCTACATGTGTATTCCTCATTTCATATAGAGTGTGCACCTGCAAGCCTGATATTGGCCACATCTGGACTTACACCTGCTCCCTGGCATGAATAGGCATTTAAAAAGTGCTCACTTCAGCCAGTCCTTTACAGAAGGGATTAAGGGGGATATCCTCTTTAATCCTCCAATATTTATTTCCCCCTCGAAATTGAAATGAAGGAAAAATGGAGGCTTCTATAGGTGATTAAAAGCAGCTACACATCTAAGGGGGATGTTTACTAAATGGCGGTAGCGGACGCTGTGATATCGGAACTGTAGCCCCATTGATTTCAATGGGGCTGCGGCTCCGATATCGCTTGGAGTCCGTTACCGCCGTTTAGTAAACATCCACCTAGGTTTGTAAAAAGACCAAGATGCATGTGTAAGTGCCAATATTTACATGTGCGTGTTGTGAAATGCTGGCACTTAACACATATAAGTGGGTGGGTTTGCCACATGTTGGGAGGAGTTAGAAGGTCAGAGTATAGGAAGCTCCTAGGCTTGGCTGTCCAAGCTAGACATCTAGCACTGAAAATCACTGCCAGATGCCTAACTCTCTCTTCCCACACTCCTGTTCTTAATTCTGTCCAGAATTTGAATGGGCTTATTTTTAACTGCTTATTGAAATTAGAAGGATAAATTTAACTGCTCAGCTTGGTAATTTTTCAGTGTCTTTTCTAGCCAAATTGGATCTGTTTGAAAGCTCATCCCCACGTCATCAATATTTATATAGGCAAAGATACTGAAAAATGGATTTTTCCTTTCATAAATTAGTTCAATCAGTAGATGTTTATAAATATGTGGGCATTGTCATATAAATCACTAAGATGTTAATATATTTGTTGTTGTTTTATTATTTGTGAAAATACTTGGGATGTGTACCTATGGACTTGTACAGATCCTACCTCTGGCAGATCTACATTTAGTAGCTAAAGAATGCACAGCTCTTGAAATAAGGTAATTTTGATCATGCCATGTATACAATGCCCTTCTGTTATATACATGTTTTCGGAAGGGAAATATGCAGAGGGAAAAATTGAGATTTTGAACTTGTATATTGCCAAATGCAAATTTTGATGACTTTGTGCTTTTCCTTACTGTTACTTCCAGCAAAGTTTACATAATATTACAAGTAGTATTGCTTCACTTGTAATTACCTGTGATGAAATTTGTATAGGATTTATAACTTTTGGGCCCAATATTCAGCAATGGCGGTGAGCCATCACTGAACCTAAGACATGGATATTCATGGCCAGGGCCATATCCGACCACTGACATTGAATATCCGGGTCAGTCGGATAGTAGAGAAGCTAACCGGGCAGTGACAATATTGAGCCACTGCCCAGTTACCTTCTGCAGTGAAAGTTAGGACATTCTTTAAGGTACCTAACTTTTGCCGCTTAGCATGGGACCAACATAGAAGATCTCTAAAGGAAAAAAAGGGACTATAATAGTTGGTATGGAAGGGCAGACTGGATAGACCATATGGTCTTTTTCTGCCATCATGTTTCTATGTATTCTCCAGGACCAAGCAGGAAGTCAGTCCTCACATATGGGTGACGTCGGCGCCGACGGAGCCCTCGCGGAGCAATTTCCCCAGCTTTCAAAGAAAGCCTTTGGGAATTGCAGCGCGCATGCGCGGTCCCCTTCCCGCCCAAGGGTGCCATCTTGCTCAGTCTTCTTTTTTCCGCGGAGCCCTACAGACGCTGTTTGTGATCGCCGCAGAAAAAGTTGATTTTATTTACTATTCTTTTCTCGGTTCGACGCCGGATCCTTTTCCCGCCCGGACCTGCTACGCTGGTATCGGGTCCGTTCTTTATTTTTCGGTTTTTGTCCTTTGTGACTAGCGTTCCCGCCATTTTTCTTTTTCACTGGCAGCCCTGTCTTTTGACCTCGCAGGGGCCCTTTTTTCCCCCGATGGCTGCCAGCGGGTTTAAAAAGTGTGATCGGTGTAAGAAACTTATGTCTCTTACTGACACACACGACTGCTGCCTCCGCTGCTTCGGACCCGATCATGACCCGATGATCTGTGGTCCATGTGGCAAGATGTCCTCAAAAGCGTTGAGGAGTCGGCAGCATCAAAAAGAACGAATCTTCTCTGACTCCGCGTCCGGCCGGGCCCGGACCTCGTCAGAGGCTTCGACGTCCCGGGACTCCGGTCCTGAGCATCGTCAGAGTTCCTCTGAGCGGGGGTCTCCTGCCCGGGAACATCATAGGAAGAAGAAACCCGCGAGGGCGGCCTCGGTGGACGCTCCTGGTTCCTCAAGGGCCAGGTTGCATAGCCCCGATAGCCGTCCCGGGTCCTCGGAGTCGGAGAGGCCTTCGAAACATCCTCGTCTCGAGATGGAGTCTCCTGGACACATGAGTACTGTAGTCCTCGTGGACTCGCCTCCGAAGGAGCCGACGTCGGGCCCGACGCCGTCGGGGGCTGCTGGGTCTCCTGAGCTCGAACTCAGGTTGACGGCCTTGGAGAGCAGTTTCGCTGCCTTCATGGACCAGCAGCGGGCATTGATCGCTGGCTCGCCAGTGTATCTGCCCCGACCACCGGGACGTCGACGTCCAAGTCGACCCCGGAGACCAAGCCGATCCTCGAGTCCATGCGAGCTCGAGTCGATCCTCGGTCGCGGTCTCCCTCGGCCTCCCGTTCAGGCCCGAGGTCGTCAACGCTGACACCCTCGGCATCAGGGCGGAGGGCATCGGTGCCCGCCCGACTGGAGCCGCTCGATTCCTCCTCCGAGGAGTCAGCCTGGGAGACAGAGGACGAAGAGTCACCCGGTACTTTTCGGACTCGGTGCGTCCCATCGGACTCGCCCGAGTCCGAACCTCGGAGACGGTCCCCCCCCGGAGGACACCCGGTTCTCGGACTTCGTGCGGGATATGGCCAAGGCCTTGGCATTCCCCACAGATCCCGAGGAGGAGCCTTGAGCCGAAGAGCTCGATGCCCTCCAGTATGACTCTCCCCCGAAGGAGGCCTTTTACTGTACCGGTTCCTCCGATGCTGGAGCGACTTCTCTTCCGCATGTGGGAGAGCCCGGCGTCGGCACTGGTGTTAAGCAAGCGGGTCGATTCCATTTATCGAGTCCGCAAGAGCCCCGGGTTCCAAAAGGCACAACTACCGCACCATTCCATGGTGGTGGAATCGGCCATGCATCGACTCAAGAGTCAGAAAATGCACTCCTCGGTGCCTCCCGGCCGGGAGGCCCGGAACCTGGATGCCCTCGGTAGGAAGTGCTTCCAGGGCTCTATGCTTGCTTGTCGAGTCCAGACCTACCAGCTCTATATGGGCATGTATCTCCGAGACCTGCCAAAAGAAATTGCCGGGTTCTCTGCTGGTCTCTCCGAGGAACCTTTGCAGAGGTGTTCCAGGCCTTGTCCACTGGTATTCGAGAGAGTGCTCGAAATTTATCTCTCGAGCAGCCTACGATGGCTTCGAAGCATCGGCTTGAGTAGCCGGAGCCGGCATCGGTGCCCACCAACAGGCTTGGCTTCAGTCATCCGACCTCGAGCCATGGGTACAGGACAAGTTGGTCGATGTCCCCTGCAGAGGTGAAAACCTCTTTGGCAAGCCCATGGCTGAAAAGGCTGCACAGATCGAGACCGAAACTCTGACCAGGACTCGGCTGTCCAGGAAAACCTCTGCCCCTTCTCAGAAGAAGAAGGGCTCGGGGAAAAAGCCCTTTTACCCGAGGAAGGCGGCTGCCTATAAACACTACCCTCATTATCAGGCCTCTGCAGCTCCACAACAGGGTCAGCAGACCAAGGGACGGGGTAATGGGTCCCGTAGGCAGCAGGCCCCCAAGCCCACAACACCGGCCCCTGCTCAGCAGGGTGGGGGTTTTTGACTCCGTCAGCATAGCCTCTTCCCCTCCGCTGGTTTCTCTCAGCACAGGAGGCCGGCTGGTCCACTTTGCCCACAGGTGGTCAGCCATCACAACAGATACCTGGGTGCTTCATATAGTTCAGAAAGGCTATCTTCTACACTTTCACCAGGTACCTCCCTCCTACTTTCCAGGGGAGCCTCCAAGACTCCCTCTGCACAGGAACTTACTCCTTCAGGAGTTAGCAAGTCTTCTTGAGGAACAGGCTGTGGAACCGGTGCCCCACCACCTGAGAGGTCACGGCTTTTATTCCAGGTACTTTCTGATACCAAAAAGAACAGGAGGCCTCAGACCCATCCTGGACTTGCGAAACCTCAACAAGTTCCTGGAGATGGAAAAGTTCAAGATGCTTACCCTTGGAATTCTGCTGCCCTACCTCCAGCAGGGAGACTGGCTATGCTCCTTAGATCTAAAGGATGCGTATACTCACATCCTTATCCATCCAGACCACAGACAATATCTCAGGTTTGTTGTGGGAGGGAATCATTACCAGTACTGGGTACTGCCCTTTGGCCTATCCTCCGCCCCCAGGGTATTCACCAAATGCCTAGCAGTGGTGGCGGCCTATCTACGACTTCAAGGCCTTTTTGTGTTTACATACCTGGACGACTGGCTCATCAGAGCCCAGTCTTCCCAAGAGGCCACTCAGGCCACTCATCGCACTGTGACTCTACTCCAGCACTTTGGATTTATCATAAACTTCGCAAAGTCCACTTTGCTCCCCTCTCAAAATCTCGAATTCATAGGCGCCAGGTTGAACACACTTCAGGCGCAGGCCTTCCTGCCTCTAGACAGGGCCCACAGACTCATGGATCTCGCCAGCCACTTTCACAGCAATTCCCTGGTCTCTGCCAGGCAATTTCTGAGACTGCTTGGCCATATGGCTTCCACAGTCCATGTGACCCCCAATGCCCGCCTGAACATGCGTCCTGCTCAGTGGTGCCTTCGCACTCAATGGCATCAGGCCACGGGGAGCCTGTCGGACTCAGTACAGGTATCCCACCTGCTGGTCTCTTCTCTGCGGTGGTGGCTTCATCTGCCAAACCTAGTGCTGGGAGTGGATTTTCAATCTCCTCCGCCTTCTCAGGTACTGACAACCGCTGCTTCTCTCCTGGGTTGGGGAGCACATTGCCAAGGGACATGTACTCAAGGCCTCTGGACTCCTTGGGAGTCTGCTCAGCAGATAAGCTTCCTAGAGCTCAGGGCCATCCGCCTAGCTCTAAGGGCCTTCTCCCACCTCACTTCTCACCAGTCTGTGCTGGTCCAGACGGACAATCAAGTTACGATGTTCTACGTGAACAAACAAGGAGGCACAGGCTCCTTCCTTCTCTGTCAGGAAGCACGAAAACTGTGCTCTTGGGCCGTCCTTCACGGCATCCTCCTCAAAGCTGTCTATCTCCCAGGTCAAGAAAACTACCTGGCAGACAAACTGAGCAGGATCCTCCAACCACACGAGTGGAGATTGGATCCGTTGGTGGTTCAGCGGATCTTTCTCAAGTGGGGCCTCCCCACCATGGATCTTTTTGCCAGTCCTCTGAACCGGCAGCTTCCCAGATTCTGCTCTCGACAACCGCATCCTCTCAAAGTAGCGGCGGATGCTTTTCTGATTCCATAGTCCACAGGCCTCTTGTATGCCTTTCCTCCCATGCCACTGGTGTCTCGGACGCTCTTCAAGGTTCTCAGAGACAGAGCCTCCATGATCCTAGTGGCTCCCCGGTGGCCGAGACAGCCCTGGTTCCCGCTTCTGATGCAGCTGGCGGTGGATACTCCTCTTCCCCTGGGGTTTCAACCAGATCTCCTGTCACAAGATCAGGGGACTCTCCTACACCCCAACCTCCGGTCACTTCACCTGATGGCCTGGCTGCTGAAAGGGTAGTCCTTGCTCCCCTCCTGCTGCCTCGGGAGGTGGAAGAGGTCATCTTGGCCTCTAGACGGCCCTCCACCCGGAAGTCCTACGCTCTTAAGTGGCGTCGGTTCTCCGTGTGGTGTGCTCAGCAGTCTGAGAATCCTTTCTCCTGCTTGGTGGCAGTGGTCTTGCAAAATTTGCTTTACCTCTCCAACCTTGGCCTTAAGTCCAACTCTGTCAGGATCCACCTCAGTGCTCTCTCTGCGCATCACGCACCGGTGGACGGCAGGCCTCTTTCCAACCACCCTTTGGTGGCTCGTTTTCTCCGAGGCCTCCTTCTCCTTAAGCCGCCTTTGCGCCCACCAGCCCCAGAGTGGGATCTGAATGTGGTCTTACAGTGGATTACCTGTCCGCCCTTTGAACCTATGGCTACCTGCCCTCTTCGTTTTCTCTCCTGGAAAACCTTGTTTTTGGTAGCCCTTACCTCTGCTAGGTGCGTTAGTGAACTGCAGGCCCTAGTGTCTGATCCTCCTTACACTAGGTTCTACAGGAATCGGGTAGTCTTACGGACTCACCCTAAGTTTCTTCCAAAAGTGGTTTCCCCTTTTCATCTCAACCAGGAGGTGGTTCTTCCGACCTTCTTTCCCAGGCCGCACACCAGCCGGGCTGAGATGGTCCTGCATACCCTGGACTGTAGGAGGGCCTTGTCCTTCTACCTTGACAGTACGCGAGAGCATCGGAGGGCTGTTCAGCTCTTCGTTTCTTTTGACCCCAATAAGTTGGGGCTCCCTGTCTCCAAGCGTACTTTGTCCATATGGGTTGCTGACTGTATCGCTTGGGCTTATGGGGCGGCCGGCCTCTCGTTGGAGGGTCGAGTCATGGCTCATCATGTTAGGGCGAAGGCTGCGTCAGTGGCTCATCTCCGCTCTGTTCCGTTGGCAGACATCTGCCGGGCCGCTACTTGGTCTTCAAGCCAGACTTTTGCAGCCCATTACTGCCTGGAGAGGGAGTCCCGCAGGGACAGTGCTTTCGGACAGGCAGTCCTCCATAATCTCTTTGAGGTTTAGGCAACTCCTACCCTCCGGCCCTGGTGTTGGGCTACCGGTTGGGGGCGTTTTCAGAGAAGATTCCTTCCTTCTGTGCTACTGAGCTTGAGGGAGCTCATTTTTCCGCTTGAGGTCTCCGGTAGCCTTAAGCTAGGGAGTCCCATATGTGAGGACTGACTTCCTGCTTGGTCCTGGAGAAAGAGTAGTTACTCACCTGTAACAGGTGTTCTCCAGGAGCAGCAGGAATCAGTCCTCACAACCCTCCCTCCTCCCCTTGGAGTTGCAGTCCTATCATTTCGTTTTTGCTCATTTTTTTTTGCTGTCTTTTAGCTATGTCATCAGACTGAGCAAGATGGCACCCTTGGGCGGGAAGGGGACCGCGCATGCGCGCTGCAATTCCCAAAGGCTTTCTTTGAAAGCTGGGGAAATTGCTCCGCGAGGGCTCCGTCGGCGCCGACGTCACCCATATGTGAGGACTGATTCCTGCTGCTCCTGGAGAACACCTGTTACAGGTGAGTAACTACTCTAAATCTCACCTTTCCCAACTGGCAGCACATACCACCAGTGCTAATCATTAGCCTGGCCCCAGGGTAACAACTAAAGAATTTTTTCCCAGATCTATTGTTGAAAGATCTCCAGGAACAAGCAGGAATGTAGTCTTCACATATGGGTGCTGTCAGTACTGACTGAGCCTGTACAGGAACGCTCCTCAGTGTCCAATTGAAAAGCCTTTGGGAGCACTCCACCACACCTGCACGACTGCCTTCCCAACTCCCTCTCTTCAGTTCTTCATCTTCTGTGGAGCCAGCAGGAAGCAAATCCTGTCACCGCAGAAAAACCTTTTTGTGGATAGCACCTCTGCCTTCCCGTCGACACTGGCACCGTCAAAGACATCACTGGTTTCCTTATACTTTTCTTGTAATTCTTTCTTTCTTTCGTTCCTTAAAAAAAACAAAAACCCTTGGGCATCAACTCCCTTTTTAGGCCTTAAGCCTATCATAGTCATCACATCCTCGAAGGCATGGAGAAACCAACCAGTGGTTTCAAGAAATGTTCTAATTATGCCAGCACCATCTCGGCAACTGACACACATGACTGGTGTTTAAAATGCCTCGGCCCAGACCCCAAGCCAAAAGGCTGTCCCTTCTGACAGGAAATGACACGGAGAGGCCTACAACACTGGGCTTCTAAATTTGGGGCGCTCTTTGTCTCAGACGTGGTATCGATGGCATCCACTTCATTGAGGGCCTCATCATTCTCCCATGGATCTCAGGTATCTTCGAAGTCCAAGCTTAAGGCCGCATCGAAGTCTGCCAAAACCTCCAGGGCAAGATCTCACTCAAAGCCTTGAGACCCCTCGAGCGTTGCCTCAGAGGTGGATCAGCCAGCCAAACAGCCCAGGCGGGAGGCCCTGTCCTTCAACATCGAGGGGCTCCAGGATGCTCCCAAGGCCTCAACCTCCAGAGAGCTCATGCTCTGGGACAGTAACGCAAATACCCATCATTGACACCCAAGCATCGGCAACCTCGATAGACTAGTGCATACTGGCCATCGAGCACAGTTTGGCAGCTCTCTTTGCATCCTTGGTACCTATAAAACCCTTGGCTACAGGCACCACCCCGTCGATACCGGTTGTGGTATCGACATCGACACCGGTTTCAGGCACGACATCAGGGCTGCTGCAGATGACATCAACATCACTCCCACCTATGCCCTCTCTTGAAACTATTACTGAAACCGGTACCAAAACCAAGCGACTCACCGAGGCCGATACCTTGGAGCATCAGTACCAGCATTGAGCTTTGGGCAAACACTGTACTTGTCAATACTTCGAGTCCTCCAATTTCGATTTCCCCATTTTGGATGTGGAGTCACTCGATTCCTGGGAATCTTCCTTCTGACCCTTCCCCGCCTCAACAGCGACGCATATCGCTTCCAGAAGATGTCTTTCCAGAAATTTATTCGAGACCTAGCCAAGTGTCTCTCTATCACGGTAACATCAGAGAAGGAGCCCAAAGAGGCAGCCACTTTACTAGTGCACCACATCCTCCATGATCTTATGCTCCGTATGTGGGAGACTCCTTTCACTGTCTCACCTCAAAGTTGACGTCTCAATACCAGATTCCCCACTCCATGATGGTTGAATCGGCGATGCGCCAAATCAAAATTCGAAAACTCACTCCTCTAATCCTCCAGGTAGAGAATGGCGAACTCTCGACATCTTTGGTCAACGATGCTTCCAAGCATCCATGCTCTTAGCTAAGATCATCTCCTATGTCCTCTACATGGGAATGTTCTCAAAGAGATCTCCAGGGATCTCAAGGCTTTTGCCCCTCTCCCCCCAGATGACAAGAGGGCAGATTATCTTGCTCTAGTCAAGCGTAGCCAAAAATGTTTTGAAGTTTGTCAATAAGGCTACCTTTGATGCCTTTGAATGCACAAGCAGGGCCTCAGCAATATGCATTGATGCACGTCGAATTGCATGGCTTCAAGCCTCAGGATGTTGAACAATGGGTTCAGGATAAGCTGGGCAACATACCTTGCACTGGTGAAAACCTCTTTGGCAAAGCCTGGCAAGATAAGGCCTCTCAATTAGAGTCAGAAAATACTACTCTAAAGCGACTGTCCAGAGTAACAGCTGACCCTGCTAGTCTTGGACTACCAAAAGGGACTGCTACAACTGGAAGTAGATCTACACTTGTGAGTAATCTTCTGGAATAATCTCTAAATCTTGGGGAAAAGGGACTTCTTAGGGTTAAAGCTGATAAATCTGTGCATTTTAAAATTCAGTGTTTTTGCTGAGTCAGTCAGTCAGGTCTCAGTGCAACCAGAGAGCTTTGTATTTAAGTCAAAGCAGAGTATAGCTTAGCATAGAATATAAAATAAGAGTAAATAAACTTTGAAGTAGTTTTCATTTAAATCAAATCAGAATATAGTTTAATATAGTAAATAGTTACTGAAATAAATTTTGTTTCTAGAGAGCTTTTTTATTTCATTCAAATCAGAGTATAGCTTAGCATACAAGTAGAATAGTCTCTGAGTAGAAAGAAAAACTAAACATTTTCTAGTGACCTTTACAAAGAGGCCTTCCAGTTAGAAAGCAAAAGATCTGTGACGTTGTCTTAAATTGCTGTTAAAGGCAAGTAACAGATCAAAGGGGCAATTTAAAAGGCGCCTTCTATTAACTCCAAAGGGCTGAGTGAATCACCCAGGAAATTGGTAAGCCTTTACCTTTAGAAGCAAAGGACAGGGCACTGTGTAGCAGCCAACTTTTATAATATGGCAGTAGGGGTGTACTATCGACTGCCTGGCCAGAATGAACAAATAGATGATGAAATGCTCAAAGAAATCAGGGAAGCTAACAAAAGTTACAACACAGTAATAATAATGGTTGATTTCAAGTTATGCCGTTATAGATTGGGTCAGTGTCACGGCAGGACATACTAGGGAGATAAAGTTTCTAGATGAAATAAATGACTGCTTCTTGGAGCAGCTGGTTCATGAACCTACAAGAAGTGAAGCCATTTTGGACCTAATCCTTAGTGGAACACAAGATCTGCTGCAAAAGGTAAGGGTGTTAGGGCCACTTGGAAATAGTGATCATAGCACGATCACGTTTGATTTAATAAATAGCGGAAGGACAGCAGGGAAATTCACAATACTACCTTTTAACTTTCAAAAGGGAGGCTATGATAAAATGAGGAAAACAGTTAAGAAAAAACTAAAAAGAGCAGTTGCTAAGGTTAAATATTTACATCAAGCCATGGGAGTTGTTTAAAAATACTATCTTAAAAATCCTATCTTGGAAGCCCAGACCAGCTGTATGCCATGCTTTCAGAAAAGTGAAAGTAAGTCCAAAAAACTGCCAGCATGGTTTAAAGGTGAGATCAGAGAGGCTGCTGTTGCCAAAAAAGCATCTTTCAGGAAATGGAAAAAGGAGCCATATGAGGAAAACTGGAAATAACATAAGCACTGGCAAGTTAGATGCAAGGCATTGATAAGGCAGGCAAAGAGAATTTGAAAAAAAGCTTGCTGCGAAAGCAAAAATACATAATAAACACTTTTTCAAGTACAAAAATGCAAAAACCCTACGAGTCAGTTGGACCATTAGATGATAGAGGGATAAAAGGGGCACTAAGAAGGGGCAAGGCCATAGAGGAGAGACTGGATGAATTCTGTGCTTTGGTCTTTTCTGAGGAAGATGTAGGGATGCTATCCATGACTGAAATGGTATTTAAAAGTGATGCCGCAGAACAATTGAAAGAAATATCAATAAACCAGGAATATGTATTACAACTATTTGATAAACTGAAGAGTAGCAAATCACCTGTACTGGATGGTATGAGATTGCAGACCTACTATTAGTAAGCTGTGAACTATCATTAAAATCATCTGTAATACCTGAAGATTGGAGGGTGGCCAAAGTAACGCCAGTTTTTAAAAAGGGTTACAGGGGTGATCTGGGAAACTACAGACCCATGAGCCTGATGTCAGTACCAGGAAAAATGGTAGAAACCATTATAAAGAACAAAATTACTGAATATGTTGATAGTCAAGGCTTAATGGGATAATGTCTCATCGATAGAAATGATGACAGTTTTCGTTTAGAACATCTTACTTTCAGTTTACAATACAGAGGTGGCTTGAAGTTATTTATGATTTTATTTACTCTGTACAATTTGACCAATATCGTGATTTGTAAGGCTTAATGGGAGACAAGCCAACATGGCTTTAGCCAAGGAAGGTCTTGTCTTACTAATCTGTTAAGTTCTTTTGAAGGTGTGAATAAACAGGTAGACAAAGGCAAGTCGGTTGATATAGTTTATCTGGATTTTCAGAAAGCCTTTGACAAGCTCTCTCATGAGAGATTCTTGCCAAAATTAAAAAGTCATGAGATAGGAGGCAGTGTACTATTGTGGATCAGGAACGGGTTAAAAGATAGAAAGAAAAGGGTAGGGCTAAATGGTCAATTTTCCCAATGAAGAAAGGTGAATAGTGGAGTACCCCAGGGATCTGTGCTGGGTCCACTGGCTTTTTAACATATTTGTTAAGACCTGGAAATAGGAATAACATATGAGGTAATCAGAATTGCAGATGACACAAAATTATTCAAAGTTGTTAAAACCCAAGAGGATTGTGAAAAATTGCAAGAGGACATTGATAAATTGAAAGACTGGACGTTCAAATGGCAGATTAAATTTAATGTGGACAAGTGCAAAGTTATGCACCTAGGAAAGAAGAACTCAAACTATGGTTACACGATACAAGGTTTCACATTAGGAACCATCCTGGAACCATTAGGAACCATCCCGGAAAAAGATTTAGGCATCATCGTGGATAATACGTTGAAACCCTCTGCCCAGTGTGCAACGGCGGCCAAGAAAGCAAATAGAATGCTAGGAATCATAAGGAAAGGAATGGCCTCTATCGTTCCATGGTGTGACTGCACCTTGAATATTATGTGAAATTCTGGTGGCCATATCTTAAAAAAGATATAGAAGAATTAGAAAAGGTATGGAGAAGAGCCACCAAAATGGTAAAGAGGATGGGAGGATACCCCTATGAGGAGAGGCTAAAAAGGTTAGGGCTCTTCAACCTGGAAAAGAGTTGGCTGAGAGGAGATATGATAAAATCTATAAATTAATGAATGGAGTGGAACAGGTCAATGTAGATCTATTGTTTACGCCATGAAAATATAGAAAGACTAGGGGACATGCAATGAAGCTACAGTGTAGCCCATTTAAGACTAACAAGAGAAAATATTTTTTTCACTCAACATGTAATCAAACTCTGGAATTCGTTACTGGAGGATGTAGTAAAAGCTGTTAGTGTAGTTGAGTTTAAAAAAGGTTTGGACAAGTTCCTGGAGGAAAGGTCTATAAACAGTTATTAAAGGGGACCAAGGAAATTCACTGTTGCCCCAGTACAAGCATAGTGGAACCAGTGTCTTTTGGGAAAACTGCTAGGTACTTGTGACCTAGATTGGCCACTGTTGGAAACAGGATACTGGGCTTGATGAACCTTGGTCTGACCCAGTATGTCAGATCTTATGTTCTTAAAAAGACACCTGCAAAGAAGTCTTTCAACAAAAATAAGAAGAGATTCTTCTCTTCTTATCCTCCTGCTTCTCAGTACCAGGGTCGGGCCCCACAGAAGAGGCAGCAGCCTCCTAAGCAACAAAAGAAGCTACAGGTGGCTAAATCTCAACCTGCTCCGCAGCCACAATCTGTGCCAGGTTTTTGACTCTTTTCTAGAGAACATTGTCACCCTGGTTCTGGAGGACCCCCACCCACTCCATATAGCAGGCAGACTGTGTCACTATGCCCACAGATGGCACCTCAGAGCAGTGGACAGTCACCATAGTCCAGGAAGGGTACATACTTCATCTGCAAACTCTGTCCCCCTCCATTTTCACAGAGGAATATCAAATGCAACTCCCACTCACTGCTCTCCTACAGGACGAGATGTCCTCTTTTCTGTCTCAGGATGCTATAGAAGACATCCTATAACCCAACAGGCTTCTACTCTCTGTACTTTCTCATTCCAAAGAAAACCGGAGGGTACAGGTCCATTCTGGACCTCAGAAATCTCAACAAGTTCCTAGTCCATGAAAAGTTCAAGATGATCTCTCGGGACTCTTCTTCCCTACCTCCAGAGTTAGGACTGGCTCTGTTCTCCAGATCTAAAAGAAGCATACACACATATGCTCATCCATCCAGGATACAGGAAATATCTACGCTTCACCTTTCAAGGAAAACATTATCAATACAGATTCCTTCCCTTCGGACTCGCCTCTGCCCCAAGAGTCTTCACAAAGTGCATGGCAGTCGTAGCAGCATATCTAATATCTTTGGGAATATTTGTCTTCCCTTACTTAGACGACTGGCTAATAAAAGCAGATACCTCCTGTAAGATTTGGTCAGTTAAAGAGGTACTGCTTTTCTTGCATCATACCATCACAGTACTACAATACTTGGGATTTGTGATAAACTTTCCAAAATCCCAGCTCACTCCAACTCAAAAGCTAGAGGTCATTGGAGCTCTACTTAGACACCTAATAGTCCAAGGTGTTTCTGCCCCAGCTCTGTTGTGCCTCTCTAGTCATACTAGCATCCCAGACACTTCTAGGGGACCATCTGACCGCCCGAGAAATGCTACAGCTCCTTGGGCACATGGCCTCTACAGTATGTGTCGTCCCATATGCTTAACTACATATGTAGATACCCCAGTGGACTCTTGCCTCCCAGTGGAAGGCCTCGGGCCATCTCCAGGACAGAATCCAAGTCACTGCCCCTCTAACCACATCCCTTCAGTGGAGGTTTTCTCCAGAAAATCTGCTCAAGGGTCACCTTTTCAGATGCCTCCACCTCAATGCACCCTGACGACAGATGTCTCCAGACTGGATTGGTGAGCCTACCTGGGCAACGTGACTACAACAGGTCTATAGACAACTCAAGAGTCACAACTCCAGATCAATCTCCTGGAATTTCATGCTATCTCGACTGCCCTTCAGGTTTTTCAACACCACCTCAGGGCACAAGAAATACTAGTCAGGACGGACATTTTGGCTGCCATGTTCTATGTGAACAAGCAGGGAGGAACAGGCTCTGGGGCCCTCTGCAAGGAGACTCTACACCTATGGTCCCGTGACATTGCTCATCAAATACACCTCCAAGTGATGTACCTCCCGGAGGAGATAAATGTCTTGGCAGACAGACTGAGTTGCATCCTTCTTCCCCGCGAATGGTCTCTCCATCCGGACACAACGTTCTACATCTTCCAGACCTGGGGAACTCCAGACGTAGATGTGTGTTTGTGACTCAGCAAAATGCCATGCTTCCTTTCTTCTGCACAGGAACTCAGACATCCACCAACCAGCAGCTGGATGCCTTCCATCTACACTGGGGTCAGGGTCTGCTTTATGCTTTCCCTCCTATACCCCTCATTCCCAAGACACTTTTCAAGCTTCAGTCTGACAAGGGCTCCATGATTCTCACAGCTCCTCACTGGCTGTGGAAACTGTGGTTTCCACTGCTACTATGTCTGACTCAGACCTGTCCTCTGCGATTGGGATATGCACTTGGTCTCCTCTTCCAAGACAATGGCTCACTACTCCATCCCAATCCACAGTCTCTCCACCTCACAGCTTAACTGCTGAGAGCATAGCTTTACGTGGCTTTGACCTTACTCAAGAGGTTGAAGAGCTCATTTTTGGCATCTAGAAAGCCCTTCACCAGAAATTCATATAATTTTAAATAGCATAGATGCTCTGTCTGGTGTTTCCAGAAAGACCTCAATCCCTTTTCTGCTCCAGTGGAATCAATCCTCCAGTACCTCCTCCACCTGTCCTCGACAGGTCTAAAGACAAACTCAGTGAGAGTCCGCCTCAGTGCCATTGTGGCCTTTCACCACCTACTGGATGGACAGCCTATCTCTATGCAACTGCTAGTAGCGCATTTCATGAGAGGTCTCCTACTGTCCAAACCACTCAATAAGCCACCTCCGGTAGCTTGGGACCTCAATGTCGTTCTAGCAAGCTTCTCAAGCCACCCTTTGAACCATTAGCCACAGTCTCACTGAAGTTCCTCTCTTGGAATGTAATCTTCCTAATTGCCCTCACTTCAACTAGACACATTAGTGAGCTTCAGGCTTTGGTGGTGGATCCATCCTATACCCACCATGACAAAGTCATCCAAAGATGGTGTCTCCTTTCCATTTAAACCAGCCAACTTAACTTCCGGTTTTCTTTCCTAAACTGCATGCGTCTTGAGCAGAAGCAACTCTGCACACTCTTGACTGCAAACATGCGTTGGCTTTCTATCTCCAAAGAACTCAAAATCATCATAAAGCTTTGCAGTTGTTTATCTCATTTGACCCTAATAACCCAGGGTTACCTGTTTCTAAGCGTACGCTCTCTAAATGGATAGCGGACTGCATTTAATTTGCCTATGACAAAGCAGGACTCTCCCTGGAAGGGCATGTCACTGCTCACAACATTTGTATCATGGCAACGTTTGTATCATGGAAAACCTACGCTTGGTAGCCATTGACAAAATTTGCAAGGCAGCAACTTGTTCCATCCATACCTTTCCTGCCCATTATTGTCTGGACAAAGACTTCCATCGGGATGCCATCTTTGGTCAGGCTGTACTCCAGCACCTCTTTCAGAGTTAGATGTAACTCCTACCTTTCATCCCAGACTTTGACGATATCAAAAATCCATGAAGGATCCATGACCTTTTCATGCCTACTCCAAGGCGAACCTCTACCAGTTCTGAGGTCACTTCATCTGGAAGCTAGGGAGTCGCTAATGTGAAGACTACATTCCTGTTTGTTCCTGGAGATAGCATAGTTACTCACCTGTAACAGGTGATCTCCGGGAACAGCGGGAATTTAGTCTTCACAACCTGCCCTCCTCCTTTAGGAGTTATAGGGTTTCATTTACTCTCTTTTCTCAGCTACAAACTCAACTGAAGAGAGGGAGTTGGGAAGGCAATCGCGCAGGCGTGGTGGAGTGCTTCCAAAGATTTTCCAATTGGACGCTGGTGAGCGTTCCCACATGGGCTCCATCGATAGCATGTCACCCATATGTGAAGACTAAATTCCTGCTGTTCCCGGAGATCACATGTTACAAGTGAGTAACTACGCTGTCCTTTACAGGGGTGAGTTGGTAGGCAAAAGTGTATTGCATTGAATATAGTTGGAAAGCTATGTGTTGCTGTCCTGCATTGCATGCATGAAATAACTTTTGAATATGGGGTTATAGATTGCTCACTCCTGTAGCCATTCCCAAGCTGGAGTGAGAATACAGTATTCAACTTCTCTTCTTTTTTTTTGCTTTTTTAAATATTACCAGCCTTTTAGTGTTTCTCATTCTGGAGGTGTTCTATTAAAATATTTCTATTATGTATAAGTTAAGAGGTCAATCACTGGTCAACAAATTTTTACAAAAGTCATGTTACTGAAATAAAAATAGTCATTTCTTATCAATTTTTATATGCTGAGCACAAATATGACAGTGAAATTGTAAAGTTGGCTCTAGTTTTTTTGTAATCTACAAGAATTAATGTTTACATCACGAAATGCATGTCAATAGTAAATATAATAGGCCTTCGGTTAATACCTGTAAAAAAACAAGTCATAGACTACTTATTAGATTTTTTTCACCTGTCTCTTGTACAGCTGTTCGGGAGCTTCTCTGGGGAGTGTCCAGCAATAGTCAGCCAGGATTGTAACGGACCATTTTCCCTGGTATCTTTGCTCCATCATTGCGATATCCTGGTGAAAAAGTTTGCCCTGTTCATCACTAACCATACCACAGTTGTCAGGAAAGAAATCAAGATGGGAATCAAGGAATGGATCTTTAGAGACATATTGCAGCCAAGTTTCTGATACTGCATCAGCATGTCTTCTACTAGTTCCTTGTAGTTTTCTGCACTGACATTCCCGAGAAAGTTTGTTGACACTAGGCAAAAAGCATTCCATGCTTGTTTCGGATCACCCTGCAGCAAGTTGTTGAACCGGTCATATTTGAAGAGCTCTCGAATCTGAGGACCCACAAAAACGCCCTCTTTAATCTTTGCTTCACTGAGTCAAGGGAACTTTTCATGCAGGTATCGGAAAGCTGGCGAAGTGCGGTCCATGGCTTTCACAAAGTTTTTCATCAAACCTAGTTTGATGTGAAGGGGTGGTAGAAGGATTTTGTGAGCCTCAACCAGAGCTGGGTGCTGGATATTCTTCTCTCCAACTGTTACATTTTGTCTGCGATTCCATTCCTTCCGCAAGTAGTGCCAATCCCTTGCTCGGCTATCCCACTCACATAAGAAACACATGTATTTTATATATCCCTGCTGCAGTCCCATTAAAAGGTGTCACGCCCATAGCCCCTTACATGAGTATGGAGGGGCGTGCTTGTTAGATAAAGTTCCCCAATTAGCAATGTTCCAGACTGGCTATCTTGCAAAGGATTGTGGTACTGGTAGTCCAGTCATGCGGTACTTGCTTTGGAGGTAAATGAATGAATTCTTTGCTTCAGTCTTTACTGAGGAAGATGTAGGGATGTTACCCATGACTGAAGTGGTATTTAAAGGTGCGGAAGAATTTAAGGAAATATCGATACATCGGGAAGATGTATTACAACTATTAGATAAACTGAAGAGTAGCAAATCACCTGGGCCGGATGGTATACATCCAAGGGTGTTGAAAGAACTGAAATATGAGATTGCAGACCTGCTATTAGTAATCTGTGAACTATCATTAAAATCATCTCTAATACCTGAAGATTGGAGGATCACCAGTGTAACACCAATTTTTAAAAAGGGTTCCAGGGTTGATCCGGGAAACTACAGACCGGTGAGCCTGACATCAGTACCGGGAAAAATGGTAGAAACCATCATAAAGAATAAAATTACTCAGCATGTAGATAGTCATGACCTAATGGGAGACAGCCAACATGGCTTTAGACAAGGAAGATCTTGTCTTACTAATCTGTTACGTTTTTTTGAAGGAGTGAATAATCAGGTGGACAAAGGTGAGTCGGTTGATATTGTGTATCCGGACTTTCAGAAAGCCTTTGACAAGGTCCCTCATCAGAAACATTTGGCAAAACTAAAGAGTCATGGGATAGGAGGCAGTTTACTATTGTGGATCAGGAACTGGTTAAAAGATAGAAAGCAGAGGGTAGGGCTAAATGGCCAATTTTCCCAATGGAGAAAGGTGAATAGTGGTGTACCCCAGGGATCTGTGCTGGGTCCGCTGCTTTTTGACATATTCATAAATGACCTGGAAAGTGGAATAACGAGTGAGGTTATCAAATTTGCAGATGACACAAAACTATTTAAAGTTGTTAAAACCCAAGAGAATTGTGGAAAATTGCAAGAGGATCTTGATAAATTGGAAGACTGGGCATCAAAATGGCAGATGAAATTTAATGTGGACAAGTGCAAGGTAATGCACCTAGGGAAGAACAACCCAAACTATGGTTACACGATGCAAGGTTCCACATTAGGAACCACCACCCAGGAAAAAGATTTAGGCGTCATTGTGGATACCATGTTAAAACCCTCGGCCCAGTGTGCAGCGGTGGCCAAGAGAGCAAATAGAATGCTAGGTATGATAAGGAAAGAAATGGAAAATAAAACAAAAGATATTATAATGCCTCTGTATCGTTCCACGGTGAGACCGCACCTTGAATATTGTGTGCAATTCTGGTCGCCGTATCTTAAAAAGGATATAGCGATTTTAGAAAAGGTTCAGAGAAGAGCCACCAAAATGGTAAAGGGGATGGAAGGATACTCATATGAAGAAAGGCTTAAAAGGTTAGAGCTCTTTAACCTGGAAAAGAGACGGCTGAGGGGAGATATGATAGAAGTCTATAAATTAATGAACGGAGTGGAACGGGTAAACGTAGATCGATTGTTTACCTTATCAGAATATAGAAAGACTAGGGGACATGCAATGAAGCTACAGGGTAAACTATTTAAGACTAATAAAAGAAAATATTTTTTCACTCAATGTGTAATCAAACTCTGGAATTTGTTACCGGAGGATGTAGTAAAGGCTGTTAGTGTAGCTGGGTTTAAAAAAGGTTTGAACAAGTTCCTGGAGGAAAGGTCCATAAACCATTATTAAGAAGGGACCCAGGATATCAATGCTTGAACCAATACAAGCATTGTGGAACCTGTGCCCCTTGGGGAAACTGCTAGGTACATATGACCTAGATTGGCCACTGTTGGAAACAGAATACTGGGCTTGATGGACCTTGGTCTGACCCAGTATGGCATATCTTATGTTCTTATGAAGAGAATGTAGTTGGCTCGAGTGTAAGGCAGTAACAGAATATTTATTTATGAGGTAAATCCAGATGCACACAGATTCTATTTGGTAACACCTCAGGATGTATTTTCCAGGATTGCATATTCAAAATAACAAATACAACTGAAGGGTAAAGCAAGTTGCTTGTAAAGTTCATTAACAACAGAAAGTCCTTCTCAGGCACTGCTGGCACACCTGCTCAGCAGGGCTGGATTAAAGGAAAACAAACTCAAAAGCTTCTTCACCAAAAAACTGCTTTCCTTTTTACATTTAAAGCACTTTTGTATCCAACGTGTGCATAGCCTGAGCTGTGCTGCTCTGATACCAGCTGGCTAACAAGCTCCAATCAACAGCTCTTTGCCTTTCTCTGCACAAGTATTTACACAAACGTATAGTGCCAGTTACTAAAACATTTTCCCTTTTAATGTTTGATCCCACTTTCAGGATTTCTCTGTGCTAGCAACCTTGCAATAAGAACAGTCTATGAGATTCTCCATGGACAAGCAGGATTGCGTCAGCCACACCTGGTGACGTCCTCCGGGCGGCGCCATAGTACGGAAGTGCTCTCTAGAGCTCAGAAAGATGAGACTTTCTGAGCCCACCCAGGTAGCCCACCTCACCGCTCCGCCCCCTAGCCACCAGTATTCTTCCTTCCGCCTTGCCAGCAAGACGGACCCTGCTCTCTCTCCCATCTTTAAACAATTTTGTTATTTTTTTGTGGATCCATCACAGACCATGACTAAGCCGGGATTTAAAAAATGCCTCCACTGCAAGAGAAAAATGAGTATCACCGACACACATGGTAGCTGCCTGCGTTGCCTGGGGCCGGACCACAAAATTGAGGACTGTGAACATTGGGGGAGGATGTCCCCTAGAGCCCTGAAGATCCGGGGCCATAACCTAAAAGAATTCCTCTCCGAAAACGCAAGTAATTCCTCCCTGCATGCCCCGGCTCTGGATGCGCCCGCTGCGGCCTCTTTCCATGACCGCGGTGCTGAGACTCTCCTCTCTGGACTTCCACCGCCGTCCCTGTCTCCCACGGTGGTCCCATCGGGGGAAGCGCGGCCTGCCAACTCCCAATTTGCAAAAGGAGTTAGGGAGAGCCATGCGGTGGCAGAAGATGGCGCCCGGTCCAGGTCCTCCAACTCCGGAAGGCAGTCCTCCAACTCCGCCCCCTCCTACGGCAGGCCTGTTGATGTGGGCAGTGATGTCTGCCGGCGCCGAGCCTCGCTATCGCTCGTCATCGTCAGGGAGCCATGGCAATGCCTCTCTCCTCGGCGCCGGATCCCCCGCTCGCCGAAGGCACGACCGCAGCAACAGCTCCGGGAGGCGGTCCTGCCGCGGAGGCAGGAAGCATGGACGGCGCGACTCATCCGATAGCAGCACAAGCAGCAGCCGCTCTTCACGCCGGAGGCGAAACTCCAAGCGCCGCAAAAACAAAAGCAAGCACCACCGCAGTTCCAGCGACAGCAGCAGCAGCAGCTCGTCCAGCCGGCACTGGAACTCCAAGCATAGAGGCAGCCGCTCCTCAAGATGCCGCAGCAGGCACCGGCGCCAGAAATGCAGGAGGAGCCGAGTGAGCCTTTCAAACTCCTCCAGCCCCTGTCACAGCCATCGGAGCAAGTTAGCATCCAGCTCCATTGTACACCTGCTGTCTCAGCTCCTCAAGCAGTCTACTGTGGCAGCCCCTCCACATCATCTGCCCCATCCGGCTCCGCTTCCAGCAGACCCACAGCCTGACACCCGGGAGGCGGACCCGCCGTTCGGGGAGAACCGGGCACCCTCACCATGCATCAGACCCTCGAGCAAACCCCCCCCCTGACACCGAAAGGGGCGATCTCGGAAGGGCAATTGTGGGGTCTGCAGCCCACGAGCGTGAAGAGGCGACCCCAGACAGAGCACGCTCCCTGAATCCAGAGGAACCTCCTCCCCCCCCCCCGAGGATCTCACCTATCCCAAGTTTTTGCTCAAACTTGCATCTACCTTGACCTTACAGGGCCTGGACGACAAGAAGGAGACGGTGCCAGAGATCTTAAAATACCT
This sequence comes from Ichthyophis bannanicus, assembly GCA_033557465.1. NCBI lineage: Eukaryota > Metazoa > Chordata > Amphibia > Gymnophiona > Ichthyophiidae > Ichthyophis > Ichthyophis bannanicus. The sequence goes on from CM066038.1 coordinate 412,157,229, forward strand.
AGCCACCCCGAGAACCGTTTTCATGTTGCCTATCCACCAGACACTCCGAGACAATCATCTGAGACTCTGGCAGACTCCGGCATCTGGCCGCCCCTTTCCCAGGAGGCTAGAAACAAAGTACCAGGTGCAGCCTGCCCCAGGATTCGCATCTTCACAGCTACCACACCAATCCATCATGGTATCCTCCGCCCTAAAGCGCGTTAAGTCCTCGCGCACACATGCCAACAGCCCGCCGGGTCGGGACCACAAGCTCCTCGATGATATCGGGAGGAAAGTGTACCAAGGAGCCATGCTCAACGCGAAGATAGCGGCTCACCAGTTCCAGCAAGTCCTTTTCCAGGACGCGTGCATGGCGAACCTCAAAGCCGCTATGACTTGCCTCCCAAAGGAATCTCAGGTTTTGGCATCAACGGCGCTCGCCGACATGTCCGAGTGCAACAAGCACCTGGCCAGTGCTACCTTTGACTCCTTCGACACAGCGCTGAGAACCGCTGGGACAGCCATTTCAGCGAGATGATGGGCATGGCTGAGGGCTTCTGGCTTGCGTGATGACACGCATGACAGGATTGCGGACGCGCCCTGCTCCGCAGAGTCACTCTTCGGCGACAAGGTAAAAGATACTGTCAATGATATGAAGGAGCATTATACCACGCTACAGACCCTGGCAGAGGACGGCTTTGAGTGCCACAGCGGCACCCAGAGGAACAAATTCCAGAGGAAACCTTACTACTCCTCCAACAAGAGGTACCCTTCAAATCACAAATGGAAAAACAACAGATATAAGAGCAATTCTTACCAGGGACCCCCTCACCAGCGAAACTCTCAGAGGGACCGCAAACAAAAGAAGACCAGCGTGCCCACCAACAAAGATGGGCCCTCCTTTTGATGCCAGACCACGGGCAACCCACCGGATCGGGGGGTGCCTGACTTCTTGCCAGAGTGGCAGCGAATATCCTCCGACTCCTGGGTACTGCGGGTCATCCAGGAAGGCTACCGCATTCGCTTTGTGGCCCCACCCCACCAGAACTCTCTTCCAGTCAGCGACACGCCCCAGCAGCTGCGCCTGGCCATGACCGCGGAACTGCTGCATCTGTTGAACTCTCGGGCCATAGAGGAGGTTCCCCCGCCCGAGAAGAACTCTGGTTTTTATTCCAGGTACTTTCTCATTGCCAAACGGACTGGCGGCTTCCGCCCTATCCTAGATCTCCGTCGACTCAACAAGTTCATCAGCAAAGAGAAATTCAGGATGTACTCCTTAAACGTCATCCTCCCCCTGATTCAGACCGGCGACTGGATGGCGTCGCTGGACCTACAGGACGCATACACTCACATCCGCATTCACAAGTCGCACAGGAAGTACCTCCGTTTCCAAGTGCTAGGCCAGCACTACCAGTACAGAGTCCTACCCTTCGGACTGTCCTCCGCCCCGCGGGTCTTCACGAAGTGTGTAGCCGTGGCGGCAGCTTACCTCCGCAGGCAGAACATAGCGGTTTTCCCGTACCTGGACGACTGGCTCCTCACGGCCCCTTCCGCCCCGGAGCTGCAGGAGGCCCTACAGACAACCATGGCACTGCTATCCTCCCTGGGGTTTGTCATCAATTTCAACAAGTCACACCTCTCACCGGCCCAGAGACTGGAGTTCATAGGAGCCATGATCGACACCAAGGTCTCGAAAGCCTACCTCCCAGAGCGCAGACTGTCCGCCATCACAGCGCTGGCAGGCAAGGCGACCAAGGCAGCGACTTCCTCAGCGAGATCCATCCTACGCCTTCTGGGACACATGTCGGCCGCCACCTCAGTCCTTCCCATGGCGAGGTTGCGTATGCGCCCACTGCAATGGCACTTAAGCACTCACTGGAACCAACATTGTGAGCCCCTTTCCACCATAATCACGATGATTCCACAGATCCATATCCAGCTTCGCTGGTGGACGATACCAGTAAACCTGTCGGTGGGCAAGGACATCCACCCCCACGATCACCAGGTGGTTCTCACTACGAATGCATCGAACACTGGCTGGGGCGCCCACATGCGATCCCTAAGCACTCAAGGGGAGTGGTCCCAACACGAGAGGCTTTTACACATCAACCTCCTCGAGTTGAGGGCCATAAGATATGCTCTGAAAGCGTTTCTCCCACATTTGTGCGGGAAATCAATCCTCATCCGGACGGACAACCAGGTGGCCATGTTCTATGTCAACAAACAAGGGGGCACTGGCTCTCGTCCCCTCTGCAAGGAGGCTACACTGATATGGACCCTGGCCTTGAGAAACGAATGCTACCTTCGGGCATCCTATCTCCCAGGGGACCAGAATATCCTGGCAGACAGACTGAGCAGACAGCTCCAGCCCCACGAATGGACTCTGCACCCGGAGGTTTCCGACAATCTCTTCCAACACTGGGGGTCTCCGAACATCGACCTTTTCGCCACAGAACAGAATGCCAAATGCCCCCTGTTCTGCTCCAGGCACCCGTCAGCCAGGAGGCTGGCGGCGGATGCATTCGACGTGTTTTGGGGGAGGTGGTCTCTGGTGTATGCTTTCCCGCCAACACCCCTCATCCCAGCGACACTGCAATGGATTGTTCAGGACAAAGCCCACGCCATCCTGGTAGTCCCCCACTGGCCACGCCAGATGTGGTTTGCCCTACTACTGCGCCTAGTTCATGGAGCCCCGAAGCGACTACCTCTTAGGCCGTACCTGCTGACACAGGACAAGGGCAGCATACGGCACCCCAACCTCGGAGCCCTGTCTCTCACTGCCTGGAGGTTGAGCGGCTAAGCCTTTCCAATCTCCAGCTACCTGCCGAAGTACAGGACGTGGTGTTAGCGGCCAGGAGACCTTCCACAAGGAAATCCTATGGCAAGTGGAGAAGATTCAGCACCTGGTGTGCAAACCAAGGCCTCGAACCCACCACATGCCCACTTCCCAACGTCCTGCAGTACCTCAAGTCCCTGTCTAACCTTGGACTGCAAACACAGTCCATCCGAGTACACCTCTCGGCGATAGCGGCCTTCCATTCACCGCCGACTGGGGCCACTTCTATCGGGGCACTGCCCCTTACATCGCGCTTCATGAAGGGCCTGGCGAACCTGAAGCCTCCGATCAGACGGCCTGTACCACCTTGGGATCTCAACATGGTCCTGCAACGCCTGACGCAAGAACCCTTTGAACCCCTCCAGTCAACCGACATGAGATTCGCCTCCTGGAAGACGCTGTTTCTCGTGGCCATCACATCCGCAAGGAGGATTAGCGAACTACATGCTCTAGTCTCACATCCTCCTTACACACAGCTGCACCAGAACCATGCTTCCCTACGGACCAATCCTAGGTTCGTACCGAAAGTGTCTTCGGCCTTCCATGTCAACCAGTCCATAGAACTTCCATCTTTCTTCCCGGAACCTCACTCTTCAGACGAGGAACGACGCCTGCATACCCTCGACTGTCTCAGGGCTCTCCGGATCTACCTGCAAAGAACGCAAGCCATCCGGCAAGGTGAGCAACTATTCGTTTCCTTCGACCCGAACAGACCCGGAAGACCCGTCAACAAGAGAACACTGTCCCACTGGGTTTCCGCCTGTGTCTCTTAGTGCCTTGATCCTTCAGGCGCCAGTGAGCACCCAAGAGTGGGCCCTCACCATCTCAGGGCTCTGGCCACTTCAATTGCCAATCTCCGCGCAGTGCCACTGGCCGATGTCTGCAGAGTGGCCACTTGGTCCTCCCCGCACACGTTCCAGAGACACTACTGCCTTGACCTCTGCTGTCAGGAGGATTGCGCCCTCGGCGCGGCCGTCCTCTCCACGGCCACGAGGCGCAATTGAGCACTGCCCATGCCCAGGACGTGTAACGACGATCAGAAGCTAGTTCCGACCACTCGGTCGTGTTGCCTGTATGCAATTGCCCTAGCACGCTGTTACACGGGACCATTGACATTACTGTTTGCACTGTTGCACTGTTTACACTCTCTAATTCGATCTGTTTGCACTGTTCTTGTTGCACCATTGACACTGTTATGCTGCTCGCACCTCAGTGCTCGAATCTGCTGCTGTAGCACTGTTGGCACTTTCACCTCAGATCTTGAATAAACTTACGATTGTTGATTTTGTTGGACTAAGTATCTTCTAGCAAATCCAGGTCTATACGCTCACCATGGCCTCCTCCCCTCAGCATGTCAAGCTAGGGAGACACCAGGTGTGGCTGACGCAATCCTGCTTGTCCATGGAGAAAACGGGGTTACTTACCTGTAACTGGAGTTCTCCGTGGACAGCAGGATAAGTCAGCCACACAATCCCACTCGCCTCCCCTGGAGAAGGCCATCCTAAGAGACCGCTCCCTAGCCGGTGGTCTAGCTTGGAACTTACTGGTGGCTAGGGGGCGGAGCGGTGAGGTGGGCTACCTGGGTGGGCTCAAAGTCTCATCTTTCTGAGCTCTAGAGAGCACTTCCGTACTATGGCGCCGCCCGGAGAACGTCACCAGGTGTGGCTGACTTATCCTGCTGTCCATGGAGAACTCCGGTTACAGGTACGTAACCCCGTTTTATCTTCCCCCTCTGTAATTATAACCTGTTCTTCTACTTGCATTGGCTCTATATCAGGAGGTAGATCAGAGGGCTTCATTAACTGACCTTCGCCAGGACAGGAACAGTGTCTAAACACTTTGCCTTGCTTTAGGTTATGGGTCATACCTGGGTTAAAGCTGGCATTAGGCTGTCCTTTCCAATATTCTGGCCAGTATGTATTGGAGCTTTTTATATCCTGTCCTCCAGTCTACATTCCTGGACCTCAGGGTATCTGCTCCATACCTCTGCTTAGGGTTCCTAGCTGCAGCTCTCCAAGACTTTGGATTTCCCCAATCCCTTGAAGCTGGCTTCTCCCAGGAATCTCTCCAAGAACCTGTACTTCTCAGAGCTCCTCTTTCCTTGCTCTCAAGCTTGCCTTCAAGCCTCCTCTCAGGATTGCCTCCTTGCTCTCCTCGTCGTCCAGGCTCAAGCTTTCCTCCTCTCTCAGGCTTTCCTTGTCTCTCAGGCCTTCCTTGTCTCTCAGACTTTCCTCCTCTCCTCTCTGCATATTCTGCTCTAGTTTTAAAGTTCCCAGTTTCCAACCATTCCCTTGCAGTCCCCAGGTATTGCTGATCAAAATCTCTCCTGGCAGCTGAATAATTAGGAGTGATGTAAGGGTTTCTCAATCTGGGCTTAAACTCCTGCACCTCATCTCCACTAGGGGCTCTCTTCAGGCCACTGCAGCCTGGAATAAGCTGTCTTTTAGGTAAATATGCAGTTTTACTTCTGTGACCTGCCAAAACAGGTCCCTTGATTAGGGTTAATTCCCTTCTTTTACCAGTATTCTCTAGGCTCTGGGCAGCTTCCTCATCACAAAGGGCAACTACCTTCAAGTCACCACAGAGGTGCCAGCTGTACTTGATATAGTTAATGGACGTTAGTAGATGCTTTACGTTATCGTATGTCTCTTTCATGTGGATGGTATGCGCTACTGGAATAGATGGAAGACGGTTTCCATTGTTCAAAAGCACAGCCTTCAGACTCAGTTTCGAAGAGTCTATAAATAGTCTCCAGTCTGGTGGGTCATGAGTGATTTTTAAGGCATTCATGAGGCTTTCAATATCGGAACAGAATACCAGATTACTTTCCTTTCTGAAGAAAGGCTCCAACTGCTGGTGGCGCTTTCGATATGGAGTAATGTTGACGTCTTCTTCTAGAAGATTCCATTGTTGGAATCTTGATCCTAGCAATTCTGCCTTGTTCTTGGATAAGTCCAAATCACGAATCAGGTCATTTAGTTCTTCCTGTGTTATTCTGTGTGGAGTTGATAATGCATCCCAGTGAAAATCTGGGTCACTGCATGCTGATGGACCAGGAGAAGAACAGGTCGGCTCACCCTTGCCCTCAGATGAATCAAGAGAATATTCTGATGGAGGTTCTGGAATAGGAAGTCCCTCACCATGTGGAACTGGTCTCAATGCAGATGGAATGTTTGGGTAGAATATGCGCGACTTCTTTTGCTTCGTTATTCATTAAAATCCTTTAAAAAAACCCAGCTAAATCCCCTTACCCAAAAGTTTCTGTAAATAAAAGAAAAAAAATCATCTTATTCTAAAATGTCAATAATGTAGTCCCATCCCTGAAGATCTTGTGGCAGGGAATTCCAAAAAAGGGGATCTAATTACAGAAAATGCCCCAGCCCTTGCAAAACAGTCTTAACAGTTGTTGGAACCACTGCTAAATTTGTTTGTAGAATGGAAAGATCGTATTGGCTTATACTTTTTGAATCAATTCTCTCAAATAACCAGGGGCACCTCCATAAAAATACCTTAAACATCAATACTAATACTTTAAACTTAATTCTACTTAAAATGGACAACCAATGGAGCTGTAATAATTAGGGAATAATATGCAAGTTATCAGTCAAGCTGCAGAGTTCTGTGTCATCTGCAAAGTTTTAATTGATGTCTTTGGCAACTTGACATATTCCATGTTATAGTAGTCAATATTTGACCCATGAAGGACTATAGAACCGATCTAAAATCACTAGCAGAAACATAATAACGAAGTCTACGAAGCATCTGCAATTTAAAATAGGCCCTCTTAACTGTTCTCTTAATCTGACATTTTAAGGATAATATAGACTCTAAGACAGGGGTCTCAAACTCAAATTGCTTTGAGGGCCAAATGAGGACTTGTAAAGTAACCCGGGGGGCTGCATAAGACGTGGGGCCTCATTTGCATAAGGGGCCTCATTTGCATAAATATTTGCATAATGTTACCATACACTAACTTTTAGTAAACATGCCTCTTAATGAGTATGGATAAAGAAAGACTAAAAGATTTAGAAATAGGAAGACAATAATTAAACTGGGAACCCCAAAAGCCAAACTTGGAATGTACAACAACACTGCAGAAATAAAACTATAAATTAATTTCCTCTTGTACTAAACAAAGTGCAAACATTAATGATGCACATTTCCCAGAGCTGACATATTCCAGTTAATAAATTCAAAATAAAGAGATATTTTTCTACCTTTTGTACATTTTTTTTCAGTTGCAATTGCTCCAGCCACTTCTGGTTTCTTCGTGTCTTCTGCTATCTCCATCGTCTGCTGTCCATTTGTCCTTTCTTCTCTCTTCTAGTTTTTTTCCATTCTCTCTCTCTACATCTGCTTTAACATACTAATCTTTCTCCTTTTGCTCTTTCCTCATTCCTATTTCATCCACTCAAATTTTACCCCTCCATCCTCAATCCCCACTTACTCTCCCAATACCTGGCCAATTGTAGATTTGTCTTCTCTTCCAGACAAAATATTTTTTCCCTCTCCATTTCACTTTCCCAGCTCCATCCCATTCTAATCCTCCCCCAACATCAGCTCCCTTCTAGTTCCAGCCCCACCCAGCATCTGCTCCTTTCTAGTCCCTGCATCAGTCCATTTCCAGTCCTATCCTAGCCTCACCATCAGCCCATTTCCAATCCTAGCCCCACATCAGCCCATTTCCAATCCTAGCTCCCTCCCCTCACAGCCCATTTCCATTCCAAGCCCCCCTCCCCATCAGCCATTTGCAGTTCAAGCCCCCCTTCCACTCAGCCCATTTCCAGTCCTAGCAACCCCCCCAGCCCATTACCAGTCCTAGACCCCCCATAGCCCATTACCAGTCCTAACCTCCCCATAGCGCACTTCCAGTCTTACCCCCCCCATCACCCCATTTTCAGTCTTACCCCCCCCCATAGCCCATTACCAGTCCTAGTCCCCCCCATAGCCCACTTGCAGTCTTATCCCCCATCACCCCATTTTCAGTCTTACCTCCCCTCATAGGCCATTACCAGTCCTAACCCCCCAATCTGCCCACCTCCAGTCCTAACCCCCATCACCCCATTTTCAGTCCTAGCCCCCACCATAGCCCATTACCAGTTATAACCCCCCCCCCAGCCCATTACCAGTCATAACCCCCCCCCCCTGCCAATAGCCCACTTCCAGTCCTAACCCCCATCTGCCCATTTCCAGTCCTAGCCCCCACCATAGCCCATTACCAGTCATAACCCCCCCCCTGCCAATAGCCCACTTCCAGTCCTAACCCCCATCTGCCCATTTCCAGTCCTAGCCCCCACCATAGCCCATTACCAGTCATAACCCCCCCCCAGCCAATAGCCCACTGCCAGGCCTAACCCCCCTAACCCCAATTCCGTCAACCCCTCCAAAGCTCAGGACCGGCCAGCGAAGGAGGGAAACAAAAAAACCCAAAACCCTGGCTTCTGCCGTTGCCGCCGTGGCAGCGGCAGAAGCAAGTGTCAAATTTTAAAAAAAAAAGACTTCTGCTGCTCAAGCAGCAAAATCAGCGGTCCTGCGGCCCCTTCCCCTGTGCCCAGAGATCCGAGTCTGCTCTATCAGCGGCGTGCTTTTCAAGCCGCGAGGAGAGTATTCCCCTCTCGCGGCTTGAAAAGCACGCCGCTGATAGAGCAGACTCGGATCTCCGGGCACAGGGGAAGGGGCCGCAGGACAGCTGATTTTGCTGCTTGAGCAGCAGAAGTCTTTTTTTTTAAAATTTGACAATTGATTCTGCCGCTGCCACGGCGGCAACGGCAGAAGCCAGGGTTTTGGGGTTTTTTTGTTTTCCTCTGTCGCGGGCCGCACAAAGTTGTCTCGCGGGCCGCGTGTTTGAGACCCCTGCTCTAAGAGGATGTCAAGATTCAACATTTTCTTTTTAATCTCCCATGTCTCTGTCCCATAATGAATGTTGTTGTTTACTACCTTTACCTACTTCCAATAACTCATTTTTCTTGTGAGTCAAAGCAAGACAATTTTCCTTGAAGCAATCCTCAACTAAATCAATACAAGTTAGCAATCCTTCAGTATCTTCTCATGTACCCTGCAGATGAACCAGTAATTATGTATCATCTGTGTAAAAGTTGCCAAAAATTCCTAAATCCAGGGTATGTTTACTAAAGTGTGGCAAGGAGCACAGGGCTAATGCATGAAAATTGCGTGTTCCTACTGTGCCAGAGCTCAGCGCCCATGGTAGACACAAGGAGCATGGCAGCTCTATACTAACATAAGAACATAAGATATGCCATACTGGGTCAGACCAAGGTCCATCAAGCCCAGTTTCAGGAACTTGTCCAAACCTGTTTTAAACCCAGCTACACTAACAGCCTTTACTACATCCTCTGGTAACAAATTCCAGAGTTTGATTACACATTGCGTGAAAAAATATTTTCTCTTATTTGTCTTAGTTTACCCTGTAGCTTCATTGCATGTCCCCTAGTCTTTCTATATTCTGATAATGTAAACAATCGATCTACGTCTACCTGTTCCACTCTGTTCATTAATTTATAGACTTCTATCATATCTCCCGTCAGCCTTCTCTTTTCCAGGTTAAAGAGCCCTAACCTTTTTAGCCTTTATTCATAGGGGTATCCCCTTTACCATTTTGATGGCTCTTCTCTGTACCTTTTCTAATAACGCTATATCCTTTTGAAGATACGGCGACCAGAATTGCACACAATATTCAAGGTGCTGTCGCACCATGGAACGATATAGAGGCATTATAATATCCTTTCCTTATCGTTCCTCCAGCTTAGTCCTCCACCACTGGGTAGTGCACCTCCTCCTGCAGCTTGGAGACTGGACCAATCAAAACTTGGCATCACTGGAAGTAGCTTGCTGGCATTCCCTTACAGCTCCAGTGTGTCCTAGTCTCCAAGCAGCAGGAGGACATAGTGAACCTAGGTGCTGGGCTCACTAGAGAAACAGATAAGGAGCTAGATAGATTTCTTAAATTTTCTTACATTTCTTAAATTTTCTAATTGGCTTTGCATCACTTGGCTTGGCATTGCATCACTTTGCATCAATTGGCTTGGCATCACTTTGCATCAATTGGCTTGGCATCTCTTTGCATCAATTGGCTTTGCATCACTCTGTCTTGTATGAGTGAGTGGGTCCTTTTCAGGGGACTGTTACTTTAAAAAATAGATAAATAAAATAAAGGGGAACTAACGCTTTCTGGAGCTCGGGGACTCCCTTGGGCTCTCCTCCTCCCCTGCCAAGCCGCAGCCCAGTTTAAGAAAGGCTGATTGCCTTGGGATCTCTGGCCCCAGGACTGATCGGGGCAGAGCTCCTGGTTTAGTACACCGCCGGCCTGCCTCTGTCAATCGGCAGCCCGCGGCTTTGTAGACAGCGTCCCTTTCCTGTCGGGGAGGCCTTACAATTTAGCTAGCTACTGTGCTAGGGTGTGCGCTTCTCCCTCTCTTCTTCTTCGGGGCCGGAGAGTGCGTTTGGAGTGCATGCGTGCGTTTGGAGTGCTGACCTTCCGGGAGTGATCGGGAGCTGTTCTTCGGTGCCAAGAGGGCCGCCAGCGCAGCGCGCCAAAACCCCATGTGGAGACACGGCCATTTTGTGTTTGCGTCTCCTGCGGCCTTCGGGAGTCAGGCGGTACTTTAGCCACGGGCTCTGGGGCTTCCTTCTCATCCGGGCGGCAGTTCGGGCACAGGTATTTGACTGTTTTGCTAGGTTTTGTTTGTTTGGTTTATTTTTCCTTTTATTTTCGGCGCCATTCTTTTGATCTCCGGCTTCAGGCGTGCTAGTGAGGTGTCAGGGGGTTGCCCCTTTTTCTTCTGTCTGGGCAGCCTTCTCAGTTAAAAAAAAAAAAAAAAAAAAAAGCAAGGACATTAAAAAGAAGGGTCTAAGGTAAATACATTACCTAATTTACTTCAGTAGCCTAGACCTAAGTGGCCGGCTGGGAGGAGCAGCACTTTCCCTTGGGGCTAGTGTTTTCTGGACTCTGAGCATACTCACCTTCCCCACAGCTGAAGTCCATGTCGGGTAGCTCCCAGTGTGTCATTTGTGGCACTCGTAGGGGTGCCAGCGCAGAGACAGGTGTTTGTCTTCGCTGCGCCTCTGTCTCCCTCAGTATGGAGCAACAGTTGGAGAGTTCCATGGCCACTTCTGCTCACACAGCGCTCGGGGTAGCAGAGGGGGAGGGGCAATAGCAGGCCCCTCAACTTCTCCGCCAGCACCAAGGCCTGCGGCTCATGGTCCACAGTTGGATCTTGGAGGCGCGTCCCAGCTGGACAGTTTTTCTCCAGACTTTGTTCTGCTGATGCATGAGGCCTTTTGTCGCAGGCGGCAGGGTCTTGGAGGTTCCCCCCTGCCTATTTCTTCCTCTAGTGGGCGGTCTGGTATGGCGGAGCATGACTCCTTGGGTTTGAAGGTCTCCAAGAGACCGCGGCTGGCTGATTCTCTCCTGGCTGAAGTGGACTGGCTGGAGGGAGAGGAGGCTGAGTTTGATGTGGATGCCGACACAGATGAATTAGAGGAAGGAGAGATCCCTGAGCCGGAGGACCAGGCCAGAATCATCCGAGTGTTTCGGAAGAAGGAGTTGCCGGCTCTTATTACGGAAGCCCTTCAGACGCTCAGGCTGGCGGCTGAACCACCGGTTGAAGAGGAGGATGGCGTGGATCCCATTATTCAAGCGGTACGTCAGACGCAGGTGGTCTTCCCTATCCATAAGGTGATCGCTCAGATGATCCAAACAGTGGGATACTCCCGAATCCGGACTTAAAGGGATACGGATCATGAATCGGTTCTATCCTCTCACGGACAAGGACAAGTTCCGCTCCCCGAAGGTTGATGCTGCAGTCTCAGCGGTCACTAAAAAGACCACTATCCCGGTAGAAGGCAGTGTGGCCTTGAAAGAGGCACAAGATCGGAAAATGGACAGGTTGTTGAAGCAATCTTTTGAGGCGGACGCGGTGGCGTTATAGGCTTCCATATGTGGAGCTTGGATCGCATGGGCCTGCCTTCGCTGGGTTCAGCGTCTAAGGCAGTCCGCATCCTTGGAGTCAGAGGAAGTGCAGGAGATGCAGCGCTTAGAATCTGGCTCGGCGTATTTGGCGGATGTCCACTATGACCTTATCAGAGCTTTATCGAATAGTATGGCCTCTTTAGTAGCGGCACGCAGAGCACTCTGGCTTAAAAATTGGGCGGCTGATGGCTCTTCCAAGGCACGTCTTGGCAAGCTTTCCTTTAAGGGACAGCTCTTGTTTGGTGAAGATCTGGAAAAGTTAGTTAAGGAGTTGGGCGAGTCCAAGGGGGGCCGACTGCCAGAAGATAAGCCCAGGCGGGGAAAATCGGCTGTGGCTTTTCGGGGGCAGTTTCGAGATTTTTGGAGATTTCGATCGCCCCGCTTTGCAGGGTCTCAAAGAGGTAGATTCGCGTCTCAAGCCCAGGGATTTAGGGGATTTCGAGGTGCAAGTAGGGGGGATATGCTGCGGCGGCCTCTGCAGTCTCTCGAAAGCTGCAATGAAGGGCGGCGGGTCCAGGCAGGAATTCAGCAGATCGGTGGTCGTCTTCGGGGGTTTCTTTCTGCCTGGACCCACATTACGTCCGACCAGTGGGTCCTCGAGATCATCCGCGACGGTTATGCCTTAGACCTCGCGAGGCCGGTGTTGGACTCGTTCGTGCTCTCTCCCTGCAGAAGTCCCCAAAAGGCGTTACAGGTGCGTCAAACCTTGGACCATCTTCTTCAGCTGGGAGCAGTCATTCTCCAGGACCAAGCAGGAAGTCAGTCCTCACATATGGGTGACGTCGGCGCCGACGGAGCCCTCGCGGAGCAATTTTCCCCAGCTTTCAAAGAAAGCCTTTGGGAATTGCAGCGCGCATGCGCGGTCCTCTTCCCTCCCAAGGGTGCCATCTTGCTCAGTCTTCTTTTTTCCGCGGAGCCCTACAGACGTTGTTTGTAATTCCCCGCTAGAAAAGTTGATTTTATTTGTCTTTTTTCTCGAATTCGACGCCGGTTCTTTTCCCGCCCGGACCCGCGACGCCGGTTGCGAGTCCGTTCTTTATTTTTCGTTTTTTTGTCCTTCGTGACAGATTTCGCGCCTTTTTTTCTTTTTCACTGGCAGCCCTGTCTTTTGACCTCGCAGGGGCCCTTTTTCCCCCAATGGCTGCCAGCGGGTTTAAGAAGTGTGATCGGTGTAAGAAGCTCATGTCTCTTACCGACACACACGACTACTGCCTCCGCTGCCTCGGACCCGATCATGACCCGATGATCTGTGGTCCGTGTGGCAAAATGTCCTCAAAAGCATTGAGGAGTCGGCAGCATCAGCGGGAACGTATCTTCTCTGACTCCGGCCGGGCCCGGACCTCGTCAGAGGTTTCGACGTCTCGGGACTCTGGTCCTGAGCATCGTCAAAGTTCCTCTGAACGGTGGTCTCCTACCCGGGAACATCATCGGAAGAAGAAACCCGCGAGGGCGGGGTCGGTGGATGCTCCTGGTTCCTCGAGGGCCAGGTCGCATAGCCCCGATTCCCGTCCCGGGTCCTCGGAGTTGGAGAGGCCTTCCAAACATCCTCGTCTCGAGATGGACTCGCCCGCTCACGTGAGTACTGTTGTCCTCGTGGACTCGCCTCCGAAGGAGCCGACGTCGGGCCCGACGCCGTCGGGGCCCGAGTCGGGGGCTGCTGGGTCTCCTGAGCTCGGACTCAGGTTGACAGCCTTGGAGAGCAGTCTGACTGCCTTCATGGACCAGCAGCGGACATTGATCGCTGGCCTCGCCGGTGCTTCTGCCCTGACCACCGGGACGTCGACGTCCAAGTCGACCCTGGAGACCGAGCCGATCCTCGAGTCCATGAGGGCTCGAGTCGATCCTTGGTTGCGGTCTCCTTCGGCCTCCCGTTCGGGACCGAGGTCGTCAACGTCGACTCCCTCGGCGTCGGGGCGGACGGCATAGATGTCTGCCTGACCGGAGCCGCTCGACTCCTCCTCCGAGGAGTCAGCCTGGGAGTCCGAGGACGAAGAGTCACCTGTTTCTTTTCGGACTCGGTGTGTCCCATCGGACTCCCCCGAGTCCGAACCTCGGAGACGGTCCCCCCCGGAGGATACCCGGTTCTTGGACTTCGTGCGGGATATGGCCAAGGCCTTGGCCTTCCCCGCGGATCCCGAGGAGGAGCCTCGAGTCGAAGAGCTCGATGCCCTCCAATATGACTCTCCCCCAAAGGAGGCCTTTATTGTACCGGTTCCTCCGATGCTGGAACGACTTCTCTTCCGCATGTGGGAGAGCCCGGCGTCGTCGCCGGTGTTAAGCAAGCGGGTCAATTCCATTTATCGAGTCCGCAAGAGCCCCGGGTTCCAAAAGGCACATGCATAGACTTAAGAGTCAGAAAATGCACTCCTCGGTGCCTCCCGGTCGGGAGGCTCAAAGCCTGGATGCCCTCGGTAGGAAGTGTTTCCAGGGCTCTATGCTTGCTTGTCGAGTCCAGACCTACCAGCTCTATATGGGCATGTATCTCCGAGACCTGGCTAAAGAAATAGCCGGGTTCTCTGCTGGTCTCTCCGAAGAACCTTTGCAGAGGTTCCAAGCCTTGTCAACTGGTATTCGGGAGTGCTCAAAGTTTATCTCTCGAGCAGCCTACGATGGCTTTGAAGCATCGGCTCGAGTAGCTGCAGCCGGCATCGGTGGCCGCCGACAGGCTTGGCTTCAGTCATCCGACCTCGAGCCATGGGTGTAGGAAAAGTTGGTCGATGTCCCCTGCAGAGGTGAAAACCTCTTTGGCAAGCCCATAGATGAGAAGGCTGCACAGATCGAGACCGAGACTCTCACCAGGACTCGTCTCTCAAGGAAGACCTTTGCCCCTTCTCAGAAGAAGAAGGGCTCGGGGAAAAAGCCCTTTTACCCGAGGAAGGCGGCTGCCTATCACCACTACCCTCATTATCAGGCCTCAGCAGCTGCCCAACAGGGTAAGCAAGCCAAGGGACGGGGTAATGGGTCCCGTAGGCAGCAAGCCCCCAAGCCTGCACCACCGGCCCCTGCTCAGCAGGGTGGGGGTTTTTGACTTCATCAGCATAGCCTCTCCCCCTCAGCTGGTTTCTCCCAGCACAGGAGGCCGGCTGGTCCACTTTGCCCACAGGTGGTCCCACATCACTACAGATACCTGGGTGCTTCACATAGTCCAAGAGGGCTATCTTCTGCACTTCCACCAGGTACCTCCCTCCTACTTTCCAGGGGAGCCTCTCAGACTCCCTCTGCACAGGGACTTACTCTTTCAGGAGTTAGCAAGTCTTCTTCAGGAACTTTGCTGTGGAGCCGGTGCCCCACCACCTGAGAGGTCAAGGTTTTTACTCCAGGTACTTTCTGATACCAAAAAGAACAGGAGGCCTCAGACCCATCCTGGACTTGCGGAACCTCAACAAGTTCCTCGCAAAGGAAAAGTTCAAGATGCTTACCCTTGGAATCCTGCTGCCCTACCTCCAGCAGGGAGACTGGCTATGCTCCTTAGATCTAAAGGATGCCTACACTCACATCCTCATCCACCCCAGCCACAGACAATATCTCAGGTTTGTTGTGGGGGGCAATCATTACCAGTACAGAGTGCTACCCTTTGGCCTATCCTCCGCACCAAGGGTGTTCACCAAATGTCTAGCAGTGGTGGCGGCGTATCTAAGACTTCAAGGCCTCTTTGTATTTCCATACCTGGACGACTGGCTCATCAGAGCACAGTCTTCCCAAGAGGCCATTCACGTCACGCACCGCACTGTGGCTCTGCTCCAGTACTTGGGCTTTGTCATAAACTTCGCAAAGTCCACTTTGCTCCCCTCTCAGGATCTCGAGTTCATCGGCGCAAGATTAAACACGCTTCAGGCGCGAGCTTATCTGCCTCTCGACAGAGCAAACAGGCTCATGGATCTTGCCAGCCACTTTCGCAGCAATTCCCTGGTCTCTGCCAGGCAATTTCTGAGACTGCTCGGCCATATGACCCCCAATGCCCGCCTGAACATGCGACCTGCTCAATGGTGCCTTCGCACACAATGGCATCAGGCCACTGGGAGCCTAGCGGACTCCGTACCGATCTCCGACCCACTGGGATCTTCTCTGCAATGGTGGCTTCATCTGCCAAACCTAGTGCTAGGAATGGCTTTTCAGCCTCCTCCGCCTTCTCAGGTCCTAACGACCGATGCTTCTCTCCTGGGTTGGGGAGCACATTGCCAAGGGACATATACTCAAGGCCTCTGGACTCCTTGGGAGTCTGCTCAGCAGATAAACTTCCTGGAGCTCAGAGCCATCCGCCTGGCTCTCAGAGCCTTCTCCCACCTCACTTCTCACCAGTCTGTACTGGTCCAGACGGACAATCAAGTTGCAATGTTCTACGTGAACAAACAAGGCGGAACAGGCTCCTTCCTTCTCTGTCAGGAGGCACAAAAACTGTGCTCTTGGGCCGTCCACCACGGCATCCTCCTCAAAGCTGTCTATCTCCCAGGTCAGAAAAATTACCTGGCAGACAAGCTAAGCAGGATCCTCCAACCACACGAGTGGAGATTGGATCCATTGGTGGTTCAGCGGATCTTTCTCAAGTGGGGCCTCCCCACCATGGATCTGTTTGCCAGTCCTCTGAACCGGCAACTTCCCAGATTCTGCTCTCGACAACCGCATCCTTTCAGAGTAGCGGCGGATGCTTTTCTGATTCCATGGTCCACGGGCCTCTTGTATGCTTTTCCTCCCATGCCGCTGGTGTCTCGGACATTCTTCAAAGTTCTCAGAGACAAAGCCTCGATGATCCTAGTGGCTCCCCGGTGGCCGAGACAACCTTGGTTCCCGCTTCTGATGCAGCTGGCGGTGGACACTCCTCTTCCTCTGGGGTTTCAGCCCGATCTCCTGTCACAGGATCAGGGGACTCTCCTGCACCCCAACCTCCGGTCCCTTCATCTGATGGCCTGGCTGCTGAGAGGGTAGTCCTTGCTCCCCTCCTGCTACCTCCAGATGTGGAGGAAGTCGTCTTGGCCTCCAGGCGACCCTCCACCCGGAAGTCCTACGCTCTTAAGTGGCGACGGTTCTCCGTCTGGTGTGCTCAGCAGTCTCAAGATCCCTTCTCCTGTTCGGTATCAGTGGTCTTGCAGTACTTGCTTTGCCTCTCCGATCTTGGACTTAAGTCCAACTCGGTCAGGGTCCACCTCAGTGCTCTTTCTGCGCATCACATGCCGGTGGATGGCAGGCCTCTTTCCAGCCACCCTCTTGTGGCTCGTTTTCTCAGAGGCCTCCTTCTCCTTAAACCACCTTTGCGCCCACCAGCCCCTGACTGGGATCTGAATGTGGTTTTGCAGCGGATTACCTGTCCGCCTTTTGAACCTATGGCTACCTGTCATCTTCGTTTTCTTTCTTGGAAAACCTTATTCTTGGTAGCCCTCACTTCTAGACGCGTTAGTGAGCTACAGGCCCTAGTATCTGATCCTCCTTACACTAGGTTCTACAAGAATAGGGTAGTCCTACGGACTCACCCTAAGTTTCTTCCTAAAGTGGTTTCCCCTTTTCACATCAACCAGGAGGTGGTACTTCCGACCTTCTTTCCCAGGCCACACTCCAGCCGAGCTGAAATGGTCCTGCATACCCTGGACTGTAGGAGGGCGTTAAGCTTCTACCTTGACCGTACGCGGGAGCACCGAAGGGCTGTTCAGCTCTTCGTGTCTTATGACCCCAATAAGTTGGGGCTCCCTGTCTCCAAGCGTACTCTGTCCATCTGGATTGCTGACTGTATCGCTTGCGCTTATGGGGCAGCCGGCCTCTCGTTAGAAAGTCGAGTCACGGCTCACCGTGTTAGGGCAAAGGCTGCGTCAGTGGCTTACCTCCGCTCTGTTCCATTGGCAGACATCTGCTGGGCCGCTACTTGGTCTTCAAGCCAGACTTTTGTAGCCCATTACTGCCTGGAGAGGGAGTCCCGCAGGGACAGTGCTTTCGGACAGGCAGTCCTCCGTAATCTCTTTGAGGTATAAGCAACTCCTGCTCTCCGTCCCGGATGTTGGGCTACCGGTTGGGGGCGTACTCAGAGAAGATTCCTTCCTTCTGTGCTACTGAGCTTGAGGGAGCTCCTTTTTTGTGCTTGGGATCTCCGGTAGCCTTAAGCTTGGGAGTCCCATATGTGAGGACTGACTTCCTGCTTGGTCCTGGAGAAAGAGTAGTTACTCACCTGTAACAGGTGTTCTCCAGGAGCAGCAGGAATCAGTCCTCACAACCCTCCCTCCTCCCCTTGGAGTTGCAGTTCTATGCTTTCGTTTTTGCTAATTTTTTGCTGTCTTTTAGCTATGTCATCAGACTGAGCAAGATGGCACCCTTGGGCGGGAAGAGGACCGCGCATGCGCGCTGCAATTCCCAAAGGCTTTCTTTGAAAGCTGGGGAAAATTGCTCCGCGAGGGCTCCGTCGGCGCCGACGTCACCCATATGTGAGGACTGATTCCTGCTGCTCCTGGAGAACACCTGTTACAGGTGAGTAACTACTCTCTCCTGTTCCGCCAGCAGAATGGGTCGCTATTCTATCTATTTCGTGGTGCCAAAGAAGGATGGCTCTCTTCGCCCCATTCTAGATCTCAAGGGAGTAAATCGCTTCCTTCGGGTGCCACATTTTCACATGGAAATGCTGCGGTCGGTTATTGTTGCGGTTCGGCGAGGGGAGTTTTTGACATCCCTCGACCTCACCGAGGCTTATCTCCATATTCCCATCACAGCATCCCATCAGAGATTTCTGCGCTTCACACTTCCTTGGGGGCATTTCCAGTTTCAGGCTCTGCCCTTTAGGTTGGCGACGGCGCCGCGTGTGTTCACCAAGATAATGGTGGTCGTAGCAGCAGCGTTACGGAAAGAAGGAATATTGGTACATCCCTACTTGGACGATTGGTTGATTCGAGCAAAGTCCCGAGCCGAGAGCCTGACAGTCACAGAAAGGGTGATAGCTCTCCTACAGTCTCTCGGCTGGGTGATCAATGTTGCCAAGAGCCATCTAGTTCCGACACAGGTTCTCGAGTACTTGGGAGTGCAGTTCGATACTCAAAGGGGCTCGGTGTTCCTGACAGAGCGCAGAGCTCTGGCTCTAAGGAGCCTGGTACGGGACTTCCGCAAGCTCGCAGCGCCATCGGCCTGGAAATACCTGCAGGTGCTGGGCACGATGGCGGCGACTTTGGAAGTCGTTCCTTGGGCCAGGTTTCACATGCAGTCGTTACAGCGGGCCCTTCTTCGACGCTGGTCCAATCAGTCCGACTCGTTGAGCAAACGACTTCCCTGCCCGCTATTAGTCCGCCAAGATCTGCAGTGGTGGCTGCGGCCGGCGTATTTACGAGCAGGAATGCCTTTAGAACAGCCGGAATGGATTCCACTGTTAACGGATGCAAGTTTAGCAGGCTGGGGAGCGCATTGCGGAGTAGACTTTGCTCAGGGTCTCTGGTCTCCGGAGGAGAGCGGCTGGTCGATCAACCGGTTGGAGCTCATGGCGGTGTTTCGCGCCCTGCAGAGTTTCGAAGCCCAAGTAACGCGCAAAGCGGTACGGGTTCTTTCAGACAATGCGGCGACGGTAGCTTACATAAATCGGCAGGGCAGCACCGGGAGCTCAGCCATGGAGGAAGAGTCCCAGAGACTGTTCGCATGGATAGAACCGCGCTTACAGGCGATATCGGCGGCACACATCGCCGGAAAAGACAATGTGATGACAGATTTTCTCTGCAGGGTGCAAGTGGATGCAGGGGAGTGGGAGCTGCATCCCACGGTCTTCGCGCAATTGGTGCGTCGCTGGGAAATGCCCGTCATGGACCTCATGGCCACATTCCATTCAGCAAAAGTGAGTCGGTTCTTCAGCAGAAGATGGGAGCCCATTTCGGAAGGAATCGACGCCCTCATGCAACCGTGGCCCTCGATAGGTCTTCTCTACGTATTTCCTCCATGGGCACTTCTCGGTCTGGTGATCCAGCGCATCGAGGCGCATCACAGAAGGGTGCTGTTAGTCACGCCGGATTGGCCCTCGCGTCCGTGGTATGCCGACCTGGTGAGATTGCTAGACGAAACTCCATGGCGCCTTCCGTTGTCTTCGGAGCTGTTGATTCAGGGTCCGCTCCTGATGCCGCGGGTGGAGAGATTCTCGCTTATGGCTTGGCCATTGAAAGGGCGTGGTTAAAGAAGAAAGGTTATTCCAAGTCCGTGGTTACGACTTTGCTTCAGGCGCGTAAACGTTCAACTTCGCTCGCGTATGTGCGCGTCTTGCGAATTTTCAAGGATTGGTGTTTGAGGCGTCAAGTCCGCGCTGCCACGGCATTGGTCCTGGTGGTATTGGATTTTTTACAGGATGGCTTTGATAAGGGCTTGGCTGCCAGTTCTTTAAGAGTGCAACTGGCGGCCCTGGCCTGGAGTGGAGGAGTGGCCTAGTGGTTGGGGCAAGGTACTTCAGGCCGTAAGGTCAGGGGTTCAAATCCCACTAGAGGACAGCAACCTTGGGCCGGAAGGACTGGGGTTTCTAGTCCCACAGGTGCTCCTTGTGGTCTTGGGCAAGCCACTTAACCCTCCATAGCCCATGTTCCCTGTAAAATAGTTATCTCCAATTTATAATGCCCTGTTCAATGTAATTTCAGTTGTTCAATGTAAACCACACTGATGCAGAATAGCGCGGTATATAAGAGAATGTAAATAAATAAATAAATAAGGTGCAAGGCGTTGCTCTGGGGGCTCACGTCGATGTTGGACGTTTTCTTAAAACTGTTTCCAGGTTGCGGCCGGCTCGTCGGATTGCTGTCCCTCCGTGGGATCTCAACTTGGTGTTGCGGGCGCTGAGTGGAGCGCCGTTTGAGCCTTTATCGCAAGCCTCGGTGAAAGATTTGACTGAAAGTGGTGTTTTTGGTGGCTGTATGTTCAGCTAGGTGTATTTCAGAGCTTCAGGCACTTTTGTGCCGGGAACCTTTTCTGTCTTTTTCTTCGCAAAAGGTGGTTCTCAGGCCGGTGCCTTCCTTTCTTCCTAAAGTATCGTCTTCCTTTCATGTTAATCAGGTGGTTTCGCTTCCCGTCCTGCGGTCGGCAGGGGAGCAGGCTTCGGATCGGGGCCTTAGTCGCTTGGACATCAAGAGAGTGTTGCGCCGTTATTTGTCATTCACCGAGTCCTTCCGCAGGAAAGGAGAGGCTGCGGCGAAAGCTTCTATTTCCAGGTGGGTCAAGAAGGCAATTGTTTCAGCTTATTTGCTGCAGGGGCGCTCTGCTCCGATGGGTTTGAGAGCTCATTCGACTAGAGCGCAGGCGGCGTCCTGGGCAGAGCACAGTCTAGTTCCACCGGTGGAAATTTGTAAGGCGGCAACATGGTCGTCGTTGCATACATTCAGTAAGCACTATCAGCTGAACGTTCTGGCGGCTAGGGATGCCTGTTTTGGTTCGGCAGACTTGCGTGCCGGCTGGCAGGGTCCCTCCCATTAGTACTGCTCTGTTACATCCCAGTGGTGGAGGACTAAGCTGGAGGAACGATGAGGAAATAGTAATTACACTTACCTGGTAATTGTAGTTCCTTGAGTGACGACAGCTTAGTCTTCATGCCCGCCCTCAGGATTATAGGTTATCACGTCACACGGTCCATCCTCGGAGGTGCCTACACAGGTGAGTATTTCCAGTTGGTATCCAACTCTTAAGTTCAGTCAGGCTAGGTTGTCTGTTCCTTTCTTTCGCTCGCTCTCTGTGGCTCGACAGGAGGGTGGGCGGACTTCCCCTATGGATAATTCCGTTTGCGTTTTGGGGAGGTTTCAAATTTGTTAAACTTTTGTGATGGTTTTCAGTGTTTAGCTACTTGTTGTTTGCTCTTTTGAGTCTGCTTTGTCAATAGTTCACTGGAGCTGTAAGGGAATGCCAGCAAGCTACTTTCAGTGATGCCAAGTTTTGATTGGTCCAGTCTCCAAGCTGCAGGAGGAGGTGCACTACCCAGTGGTGGAGGACTAAGCTGGAGGAACGATAAGGAAAGGATATTATAATGCCTCTATATCGTTCCATGGTGTGACAGCACCTTGAATATTGTGTGCAATTCTGGTCGCCGTATCTTCAAAAGGATATAGCGTTATTAGAAAAGGTACAGAGAAGAGCCATCAAAATGGTAAAGGGGATAGAAGGATACCCCTATGAATAAAGGCTAAAAAGGTTAGGGCTCTTTAACCTGGAAAAGAGAAGGCTGACGGGAGATATGATAGAAGTCTATAAATTAATGAACAGAGTGGAACAGGTAAACGTAGATCGATTGTTTACATTATCAGAATATAGAAAGACTAGGGGACATGCAATGAAGCTACAGGGTAAACTATTGCCTCAACTCCTGGTCAAGGGGGCAAAGAAGGGGACACCGAACACTGAGCTCCAACACTGTAGGCCCACATTCAGTAATAAGTGTTGTGTAGCTGCTCAGAATTAGTTGGCCTCTGGCACATCCCCCCTTGATCAGGGTGAGGGGCCATCTGCCCACAGGAACATTGGCAGTGGCATGGGCCTCTCTCCCCCCCCCCCCCCAGTACATTTATACACTGCAACATGCCCCACCCCATGCAGGAGAGGCAGGGGTTGGATGGCTATTTTGCTGCCATGCTGTCATGTTGCTAGTACGTGCATCACCTAATTTGCATGCCTCTCCCCTCACTGTTCTCTTGCTCCAGCTCTGGCTATGAGGCCAGTACTAACTAGCACAGGGCTTAGGCTCTTTCTTCTGACACCTCCACAGCACACAACCTCAGCAGCCCTCTGACAGCTAGCTATTGCATATGCTGACATTACCAGCAGTCCATCAGAACTGTTGCTGTGTCTGTGGATATTTGTCCACTTCTCCAGCAAGGTCACTCCTGGTCTGAAAGCCCCCTGGTATTGTGGCTGTCAGGTTGTTGTAGGCCACTACCATGTCAGCTGCACCATGCTGCCCCTCCAAAATGATGCCCTAGGCAAGTGTCTTGGTATTTAGTTCACGTCTCTTATTGCCCTTATCCTCCTCTTATGTGTTTGCCCTTCATATTTCCTAATACTCATGTCCAAACCATGCAAGTGAAGCCTGGTCAGAGGCTGGCGTTAGCTGCACCTGTGCTAGCGACATGTTTGTGCAGCTAGCATGTGACTACCGTACCTGCCCAACTGAGCGCCCTGACTTTTCCCTCTCTTCGCCTCATCTCTGCTTTAGCCCTTCCTATTCACACGCTGCTTGGCTAGCATGGGATTTTTAGCGCAGTCTGATTTGGGCTGTGCCTCCTTGCTCCCACACGGTCCAAATGAGCACTACACCCCACACCACCAGCTAACACACTTTAATAAACATGCCCCTCTGTTAGGACTAATGCCAGGGGTGATTGATAAATGTTATAAAGGACTTATAATAATATTGATCCCTGTGGAACCCCTGAGCCAATTGTTTTCCAGTCTGATTGCATTCTTCACAAATCATCTACTATTGCCTATCATTCAAAAATGAGCAAAACTATTTCAGTACTTGACCATCAATCCCCATCTGTCTTAACTGCCTTAAAAGTATACTATGGTGCACTTTATCAAAGGCTGAAGAAATGTCGAAGGCTACTAATAAAAAGGCCTCTTCCTTATCCAATTTCTTGCAAAGCTTATCCAAAACTGAAACAGACAGGCATGGTCTCTGTACTATACCCTATATGAAAACCAAATTGACAAGGGTGAAATCATTCAGATTAATCCAAAAATTCTTCCAGTTGTTTAAAAACTGTCTAATACTTTGGCTAAAACAGGCAAGTAATAGGAAGGGTCATTTACATCAATGACCACATTCTTCGAGACTGGTTAAACAAGGTTTTGTTTAAACAATCTGGGGCTGACATCAGCATTCAAAGATTTATACACCATTTCAACTATAACACCAGAAAAAGTATGCCTTCCCAACTTAATCATACTGATGTGTTCAGGATTCTAACTTACACATAGACATCCGAAGTTTATGAACAATAACCGCCACCTCACTAGAGGTCACCTGATTTTAAAAAGTCCAGTAGTTTCCTAACCTACTTCTATGTCCTGTAAATCCAAATTAGAACTCAATAAAAAAGAATCTCACAATGACTGTTTTACTTCTGTGGCATGCTGCAAAAAAGTCAAAAGTATCATTAATATGCATATGATATTCACCAAATGAATCTGCATTTATTTAATAAATATTATATTAACAATGTCCAATTTATCTTACTTAATAGAAGAAATTCAGTCTGTGTTCATACTTGATTGGAGGAACCATACTGCATCCATATGCACTACACCCAGAATGGTTGTTTCTCTGGGAACAAGCAGGAAGTCAGTCCTCACATATGGGTGACGTTGGCACCGACGAAGCCCTCATGGAAGCATCCTCCCAGCTTTCAAAGAAAGCCTTTGGGAGATGCCACCATGCATGCGTGGTCCCCTTCCCACCCAAGGGTACCATCTTGCTCAGTCTCCTTTTTTCCACGGAGTCCTTCAGACGTTGTTTGGCTTCTCCCTGGAAAAAGTTGATTTTTCTGTCTTCGAGTTTCACACTCACCTTCGGTATTGCACCGGTACTCTTCCCGCCTACCAACCTCAGTGCCTCGGCATTAGATTCGGCTTATTTTTTTGTAATCCTTTGTTATTTTCTTTCTGGTGTCTTTGCGCCTTTTTCTCCCGCTGGCAGCCCGGAGAGTCTTCAATCTTGCAAGGGTACTTTTTTCCCCCATGGCTACCAGTGGCTTTAAGAAGTGTGATCGGTGTTCTAAGATCATGTCTTTGACCAACGCACATGACTG
Source organism: Ichthyophis bannanicus (assembly GCA_033557465.1). Classification (NCBI taxonomy): domain Eukaryota; kingdom Metazoa; phylum Chordata; class Amphibia; order Gymnophiona; family Ichthyophiidae; genus Ichthyophis; species Ichthyophis bannanicus. The sequence goes on from CM066038.1 coordinate 412,181,758, forward strand.
CTGTCTTTGCTGCCTTGGGCCGGACCATGACCTGGCAGCCTGCAGTCTCTGCAAGAGGATGTCCAGCAAGGCCCTCAAGAGCCACCAGCAGCAGCAGGACAAGTTTTTCCCCAAGTCCCCGATGCCCCCGAAGGCCAGGGCCTCGTCTGAGGCTCCGACATTTCGGGCGGAACCCTCTGAACCCGAGCCTCATTGTGGGTCCTCAAAAAGGGGGTCTCCCTCGAGGGAACCCAGGAAGAAGAAGAAACCCACAAAGATGGTGTCTTTGGATGGTTCCGACCGGCCGGCGGCTTCCCGGGCCTGGTCTCACAGTCCAAGGCGCTCATCCGAGGCGTCGGAGAAACAGAAAACTGCGAAGGTCCCTCGGAAGGATCTGACCACGGACCGGCCTCGGTCCCCAAACACTATCCTCGTCAAAGATTCCCCTTCAGGGGAGCCGGTGTTGGGCCCAAGTCCTTCGGTGCCTGCACCAAAGGCTGCAGAGCCTTCTGGTCTGGAGTCCAGAATGCCGGCCGTGAAGGCAGTTTGTTTGCCTTCATAGACCAGCAGCGGGTGCTGTTGTCCAGCGCATCCTCTTATATCAGGTTCTACAAGAACAGAGTGGTGCTGTGCATGCACCCTAATTTCCTGCCGAAGGTAGTGTCGCCCTTCCATCTCAACCAGGAAGTGATGCTCCCTACCTTCTTTCCAAGACCTCACTCCAGTCGGGCGGATTCGGTTCTTCACATCTTGGACTGTAAGAGGGCCTTGTCCTTCTATATCCAATGCACTCAGGGCCACTGCAAAGCTTCTCAGCTTTTCATCTCCTACGACCCCAGTAGGCTGGGGAAGGCGGTGACCAAGCACACGCTGTCCACATGGCTGGCGGACTGTATTGCCCTCACTTATGAGTAATATGAAAAATATGATGGATCAACCTAGCTCAAACTACAACTGCTGGAATAATATTGAGAAACACAGTGTCCGGCTACCAAGGTCTCAGTTTAAAACATCGCAGCAATCCTTCGGATTTGGTAAAAAGCTTTTTATAAAACTTCTGCTGCTGTTCACATCAATGACCTTTTATCGGTGCCATCTACTTTGCTGCACACTATAAGTGACTAATGTATTTTTTATTTTGTTTTTCTTTTTTTCTTTCTTTTCTTTTTAATGTTTTAATGTCCACTTTTTCTATTTTTCTTTAAAAAATTATGCTTACTACCAAACTGTAAAGATCAGTTTCTATATCACTCGACTCTGCTGCAGTATTGTTTCTTTTTTTCTCTTCTTTTCAATCTTAAAAGTACATGCAGAATCGTGTTGATGATACTTCAGAAAATGTTAAAGTCCAATATATTTGAAACGAAATTCACACTTAACTTCTGTAGCTTATCTGCGGACTCCACTTTTCTTCTAGTTAGCTCATTCTCCACCGTGTCTTCCACTGTCGGACCTGTCCCTGTTCAATACAGGGTTTCTTTGTAGCTATACCGGAAGTATCATGCTGTTTCTAATCACTCCCAACGCCAGTGATCTAAGGCGCCCAAGCGTTTCGTTGTAACAAGTTCTTCAGGGGAATATGTTTCTCCCAAACTGACCTAAAAGAAACCATGCTAAACTTTATCTTATTCCACTTGAAATAGCAAGGGTATATTATATACTAGAGAAATCAGCTTTACCTGCAAAAAGCAATCGCCGCTCATAAATCAACTCGGAGGACGTCTTTCTCTCGTCCCTCCGTCAGTTATCGTAGAACTCCGCGCATGCGGCTTTCAGGGACTGGCTAAAATTTAAAGAGCTCCACTTGACTCCTCCCCCTAGAGGGAGGTCCATCGGGAAGAATCTTTTCATTATGTTAAAGACTTTACTGTGAGTTTGCAAGCTGACTTATGGCTGTGAACAAGGTCCCTTATATGCAAAGGTGCCAATCAATAGAGGCATTTAAGTAGTTAGAATACTCACTTATGAGTAGGCAAGGCTCTCGCTGGAAGGCTGCATCACAGTGCACCGTGTCAGGGCCATGGCGGCCTCGGTGGCAAACTTGCACTCTGTCCCAATGGTGGACATCTGCTGGGCCACCTCCTGGTCTTCAGTCCATACCTTTGCAGCCCATTACTGCCTGGAAAGAGTCCCGATGGGACAGTGCCTTCGGCCAGGCTGTGCTCCGTAACCTTTTTGGGGTTTAGGCAACTCCTTCCCTCCGACTCTTCTGTGTTCAGAAGTGCTGGTTTCATCGGACACAGGGGTCCTACTGTGGTCTGTGGACATGGACACATTTGCTGCTGCTTGCGGCTCCCCATGAGGGAGCCTCTATTTTTGCTATGGATTTTCAGTAGCCTGCAGCGGGGGAGTCCCATATGTGAGGATAGACTTCCTGCTTGTTCCCAGAGAAAGTGTAGTTACTCATCTGTAACAGGTGTTCTCCAGGGACAGCAAGAATCAGTCCTCACAACCCTCCCTCCTCGCCTTGGAGTTGCTCCTTTACCATCTTTTATTTTTTGCCATCTTTTAGCTATGTCATCTGACTGAGCAAGATGGCACCCTTGGACAGGAAGGTGACATCTCCCAAAGGCTTTCTTTGAAAGCTGGGGGGATGCTTTCGCAAGGGCTCCGTCGGTGCCGATGTCACCCATATGTGAGGACTGATTCCTGCTGTCCCCAGAGAACACCTATTACAGGTGAGTAACTATGTTTTCCTTCAAACTGCTCCAAACGGATGTCAACAGAAACAAAAATAATCCCAGTAATGTAATTTGTTATGAACATCATATTCCTATTAACGACACTTCTGAGTTTTTGATACAGGGTAATGATTTGCTGCACAACACAAAAGAGAGATGATTATAGAAAAGAGACTTAGCTTGGTTTTTCTGGCGATTTCCATTCAAGCCTTCATTGCTCCCTTAAACAATCAGCAAAAGCTAAGTGTTTTATAACTTTAATAATAAAAAGGAGAAGTCGCAGTGGTGCATAGAATGTCCACTACTCACTTTGATGACTAGCTCCAACAAAAATAGTTTCTTCTAGGGGTTAAATGCATGTTGGAATCTTTTTGGTATATGGATGAATATGGCTTGACAGAGTAAGTCCCTGTTGTTTTAGCTTGTTAGCATTTTTTTCATGGGCTATTGAATTTGTCTTTATTAGTAATTTCCTGCTATTATAAAGACAAGTTAGGAGGCTTATTATAAAATTATCCTTCCGCCACGGGGCCTGGCATGTGGCAAGATGAGATGTCAGTTTGTTAATGTTCTTTTCACCATTTGCCTTTGTATCTCCTCCATACTTTCCTTTCTTAAAGTAAAAGAGTACTTTCAAGAAGTCAAAAAGTCTCTTACCTGGATATAGTTGACTTAGGAAGGTTAACGCCATTTTTATCCACATAAAAGGAACCTCTGCTTCAGAAGATTTACCCATATAAATGCTGCATTATAAGGTTTTAATATTTTACATCACAATATATCTTTATTTTTTAGAGACACACATAAATTAATAGCTTTGAAGTAGTCTGATGGTCAAATAATCCTGCTGGATATTTAAGGCAAGTAATCTTTGGCTATTCAAATAGACCCTTATTCAGAGCAGCTGATACATATTGTCAAGGACATTTGTTTCTGCTATGGTAAGTGATCATGCCAGGTGCTACATTCCAGAAGCAAAGAAAGATATCAGTCACATTCAGTAGAGTTCATATTTCAACACCGTTTGTTTTTCAAGGCATTCAGTATCTTTTGATTTTTGGTCTTGAAACTCATGACAAAGCTGCTTGGTAGGATTTTAGCTCGGCCATCTTCATCAACCTGGCCCATAATAACATAATTCAGACCTGCAGGAAGGAACAGGATCCATCAGTTGGAGAAACATAGGGCTCCTTTTACTAACACTTAGCTTGCGCTATCTGCTGCATGACCCATTTTATTCCTGTGGGCTGTGTGGCAGATAGCTCGAGCTGTTAATAAAAAAGGCCCTTAATCTTTCATTCGTTCTGCTTGCAAGAAAATAAAAATATATTGCATGAATGAATACAGTTTGAAATTAAACATTGGGGTTTAACATAAAAACCCATGATGTGGTAGATTGAAAGCACTTTATTAAGGCAGCAGGGTGCTCAAAATGCCATTGTGCCTCTTTCTTGGCTTCATTGCTGCTCCATTTGTTTTATTTTTCAACCTTTCTTTTGTGCGTCAACAGCATTCCCACCCCATCTGTACCTCCGATCTAGCCCAGCCATTACATGACAGTCCTTTGTCAGGGACCACAGTCTCTGACTCCTGATGAATTCAAGTACCTAAGAATCACAAGTCTTACCATTAGGACTCCCTTCCCTCCTCACAGGCTTTTGTTTGGAATAAATGATATGCAATGTTTATTATAGGTGCTTTCCTGCTCTTAAAAATCTAATTACACAAGTCTCCATTCTTTTGCATGTTCTGATAATCTTCAGCACAATAGTACTTCCATTTACTTCAAATTCATAGTCATGAAAACAACTAAGGAGGAGACATTTTCCAAAATTTGTTTTTTTCTCAGAAATAATGTAATCAATTTGAAAAGAGGGGATAATGCTTTTACCTGCCAACTGAATTCTTAACCCTGTTTTTACTAGTGCTGTAAATGTGGCATACCTTAATAATATACATTTTAATGAATATAGGGCTAGATTTACTAAACTGTATTAATGTTTTAATGTGTGTTATTGCACTTTAATGCAGGCCCCATTATTGTCAGTAGAACCTATTTTCTTATAATGTGCATTTCACTGCAATAACTCAGGCTAAGCATTAACACGAATCAGTAAATCTAGCCCCTAATGAAATGTGACATAATAATAAGAGGACTGATATTTAAACTCCACAGCTGGTGTTTTTTTAAATGCTGATCACTGCTTAAATAAGTTGGAGGGCATTTTCAAAAGTGTTTGTTGTTTGTAAAACTGCAAACCACACAAACTCCACTGACGGGAGATTCAGCGGCACTAGCCCGGTTAGTACCACTAAATATCCCTTATTAACTGTGTTAAATGCCCCAGCACTATCTGGCTAGCACTGGGGCATTCTGGGGACAGAATGGAGACAGCGCCATGGATTATCCGTTCAGTGATGATTTTCAGCCACTAACCAGATAGTCAAATCACATAAAGTTAGGACAGGTGAAAGACTGTTCTAACTTTATACAGTTTTTGCAATCCATTTAGAGGCTAAATATCGCCACAGCCCAGCCTGCAAAACTATAGTCTGAGCAAACTGGATATACAGCATGTGTGAATAAAACCACTCACACTTACAAATCACATCCCTGGCCAAACAGTCATTTTAAAAAGGTTCGGATTTACATGTATCTGTCCTGATCACATCTAAGTCACACAGGGGAATGCTGGGGGTGTGGTTTGGATGGAGCAATAAAATACACATGCATCTCTAATTTCATATAGGGGTTACAGGTGGACAACGAATATTATCCACATCTGTTTCTTCCCAGCACGTTTAGATATTTTAAAAATGCTCATTTTAGCCAACCCTTTACAGAAGGGAATAAAGTAGACATTGACTTTAATTTCTCAATGCTTATTTTCCCCTCCAGATGTTACAACCTAGTACCCAAGCAATCAAGGTTTGATTCTCACTGGCACTCATTGTGACCTTGGACAAGTCACTTTATCCTCCATTGACTCAGAAGAAAAGGCTTAGCAATCTACTTCTGGTCATACCTTGCCAAGAAAACCCAGGGGCTGCTGGATTACCAGGAGTCAGCAATGATTTGATGACACTTTAAACAAAATGTTATTTTGATAAGTACTGAATGATCTATAATTGATGAAGGGGGTGGGACATCCAGGTTGGCAAAATGGCCAGATTACGCATCCTGTCATGCACCATCTAATATACCAGCGCTGGGGTTCCTTCATCAACTTTTCACATGTGCATGTTTATAGAATAGCACCTCCTGCTGTACGTGGGTGTCCTGCTGCACATGAAAATGACATATAGAACATTTTTCTGCCAAATACATGAATGTATTAAGGCACAGTTTAGAAAGGCCATTTATATGGTTGCAACAACGTTCAAGTGAAAATGTATGCAAATATAATGTTGATTCCATATTGTCCTGCTAGATCAATCCAGGCAAGTGGGTTGTGTTCCCATACGAGGAGATTGGTAGAGACAAAGAACCGACGACATCACTCCCATGCCTCTATCTGCCTCAGCCACCAGAGATTTCTTCAGTATTTCTTTGTCTCCATCAGATGGTGAATGGATTTTCTCCTCTCTGAAGAAAATGTGAAGATTGAGAGGAAAAGAATGATTAAACATTTGTGAACAATCACCTTGAGGGTGACTCTTACTTGAGCACAATGTATGAGTCTCTACTAGACTGCGGTCTTTTTGGTAGCCATAGGAGGAGGGAAAATTGTTTCCGCTCCATGTGCTTGTGATAAGAGCCTGTTGAGCAGCCAGAAATTGGAAGGATCTGGAAGAATGCAGCAGCCTCACACCACCTAAAAACCCCCTCCTCCTGGGATGCAATTCAGAGTGGACCACTGGTGACCTTTGGTATAGTGTGGGGATTTCCCACCAGTTTCTGCACGTGTTAATAGCATTTTTACTTATTGTGCGCCTGGCAGTCACACGGTCCTAGTGCGCATTCCACCCAAGTAGCTCCAACGTGCAGTCCCACCATAGTGCCTGCAACATGCGTTCTTCAGGAACAAGCAGGAAGTTAGTCCTCACATATGGGTGACATTGAAAGCTGGAGAGATGCTTCCACATGGGCCCCTTCCTGCCCAAAGGTGCCATCTTGATCAGTCTCCTTTTTTCCATGGAGCCCAATGAATGCATGTCCAGTGTCCCCGGAAAACCTTTTTTAAAAATTCAGTTTAGGTTTCTGGTAAGCATACCAGTTCCTCTTCCCGCCCCTAGCTGGTGTCTTCGACGCCGTACTCGAGCTCATCCTTTTTTACCTTGAGGTTCCCTCAACCAGCATGTTGTGCCCTTTTTCACCTGGGGGTTGTCGACCCCGGATGCATCCCATCATGTCCACCGGTGGGTTCAAAAAATGTGACCACTGCAGTCAAACCATGTCCATCACAGACACCCACGACTGCTGCTTGCATTGCCTGGAACTGGACCAGGACAGTTCCAATTGTGACCTTTGCCAGGCCATGTCGGCAAAAACCATCAGAAAGAGGTTGGAATTGCAGGGAAAAGTGTTCCCAAGGTTTGACTTCGTGCTCACATCCCCGGCGCCCAACTCCAAGGCAAGCACATCCCATGATGCCTGGGCATCCTCAGAGTCCCGCAGCTGCGGATCCTCCAAGAGGACCCTGGAGCAGAAGCAGAAGAAAAAGAAGTCCTCAAAGATCATGGAGGTTGGTCCGGAGAAACCTAGTAAATCGCATAGGAGAGACTCTGAGGAGTCTGAGAAATGTCCAGCCAAGCTTTCCAAAAGGGACCCTTCGGCGGGCAGAGACTGGCCAATGGCGCTCGAGGCCATGGTGGTTATCAAGGACACACTCTCCAGAGTATTGGTGTCGGGCCCCAAACCATCGGTGTCCACGCCGAAAACTGCGGAGCCTTCTGGCATGGAGACCAGAATGGCGACCTTGGAGCAGAACATCACTGCTATCCTGGCCCAGCTGCAGGCAATGGTGGCCAGTTCACCCAACTTATCTGCCCTGATTTCCGGCCCATTGACTGTGAGAGAGTCACCGGTCATTGAGCTGAGCATCTAGTGCCCCGGCTTCGAATAAGCCCTAAGCGCCAGTCGAGGTCTCAGTCCCGTTCGTCAGGTATCCAGTCCTCACCGGCTAGTGTCCGCGACTCGGACCTCCGGTCCCCCCCAGGCACGGGCCTTGATCATTGCAGTTGCAGGGCCTCTGAATCCTCATCACCACTCTATTCCAAGTGGGGGATAGAGGATGAGTCATCCCTGGACACCCAGAGACACTGAGATGTCCCCTCGGACCCGTCTCCACCAGTGCCTCAACGCTGGTCTCTTCCTGAAGACCTGGCCTTCCTCAACTTCGTATGGAATATGACCAAGGCGCTCTCAGTCCAGACCGAGGCCGAGGAGGACCCGCACACCAAGGAACTGGAGATCCTCCAGTATGAGGCCCCTCCCTGGGAGATCCTCACGATGCTGGTGCAACCGATCCTCTAGCGGCTGCTCCTATGGATGTGGGAAACGAAACACTGGCATTGGTGCCCATTGTCAGCCATTGGCTCGATGTGAGGTACCGCATCTGCAAGAGCCAAGGTTCCAAAAAACTCTGTTACAGCATAACTCCATGGTCATCAAGTCAACCATGCAGAAACTAAAGAGCCAGAAGTCCCACTCCTCCATCCCCCCAGGTAGGGAGGCTTGGACCCTCAACACCCTCGGGCACAAATGTTTCCAAAGCTCAATGCTAGGGTGTAGAGTCCAGGCTTATGAGCTCTACATTGGCATGTACCTTAAGGCACTAGCCAAGGAGCTTGCTGGGTTCTCAGCAGGCCCTGATGGGGAACCCCTCCAGTGGTTTAAGACCCTCATAGTGGCAGTACAGGACTGTTCAGAATTCCTCTCTTGAGCGGCTTATGGTGGCTTCGAGTCGTCTGCTCGGGTCGTGGATACCGGCATCGGGGCCCCAACGCCAAGCCTGGTTATAATTGTCCGACCTCGAACAGTGGGTCCAGGACAGACTACTCGATGTCCCCTGTACTGGGGAGAATCCTTTCAGACAACCCATGTCTGACAAGGCGGCCACTATTGAAAAAGAGTTTGTGACTCGACAAAGGTTTTCCAAAAAGACCTTGGGGCTTCCCCACAGAAAACCACCAAGGAAAAAGTATTTTTTCCCCAGAAAGAAGGGAGCCCTCTCTCATACCCAACACTACCAAGGCTACTCAGGGTCTCCACAGGATACCCAGCCCAAAAGACAAGGGCATGGGACACAGAAGGCCAAAACCCCTAAGCCCCAGACTCCGGCTCCGGCACAGTCAGGGGGGAGCTTTTGACTCCCAGGGCATGGCCCCCTCTCCTCCAGGAGGCCTGCCTCAGCCCACAGGGGGACGCCTGGCACTTTCGCCTACAGCTGGGCTTTAGTCACGACAGATCTCTGGGTACTGCAGGTGGTCAAGGATGGTTACCTCCTCCACTTACAGCAGACACCACAGACCTCTTTCCAGGAGAGCCACAGAGACCTCTCCTTCACCAGACCTTGCTCCTCACAGAGCTCACAAGTCTCCTCAAGGACAAGGAAATAGAGCCGGTACCAAAGCACCATTGGGACAAGGACTTCTATTCCAGGTACTTTTTTGTTACAAAAAGGACCGGAGGCCTCGGGCCCCTCTAGACCTGTGAAATTTGAACAAATTTCTGATGAGGGAGAAGTTCAAGATGCTCTCCCTTGGAACACTGCTGCCTTATCTCCACCAGGGAGGCTGACTTTGCTCCTTGGACCTAAAGGATGCTTATATACACATCCTAATCTATCCCTCCCACAGGCAGTACCTAAGGTTTGTGGTGGGAGGAGGGCACTACCAATACAGGGTGCTGCCCTTCAGACTGGCCTCCTCACCAAGGGTGTTCACCAAATGCTTAGCAGTGGTCGCAGCCCACCTCCAGTTACAGGGGACCTTCGTCTTCCCCTACCTGGACGACTGGCTCATAAGAGACAGCATGGCCATAGAGGGACACCAGGCCACAGGGTGTGCTATCCTCATACTGCAGCACCTGGGGTTCATCATTATCCATGCCGTCCCACCACCCGACCCCAGCCCAAAACCTGGAGTTCATAGGGGCTCAGCTAGACACTCAGCAGGCCAAGGCCTTTCTCCCTGGAGAGAGAACAGAGTGCCTCACGGAGCTAGCAGCTCAAGTGCAGCGCTGGCAATCAGTCCTAACCTGCCTCTTCCTCCGCCTGGTGGGACACATGGCCTCCATGGTCCAAATGACCTCACTAGCCCACTTACACATATGGGCAGCTCAGTGGTGCCTACACTCTCAGTGGACCCATGCCACTGGCAGACTATGGGACAGTGTCAGAGTAACTTGCCAGCTAGCAGAATCCCTCAATTGGTGGCAACACTCCTGCCACCTCCAGGCCGGAATGCCCTTCTAGACACCCCCTCCCCCCCCCCCACAGCGAATCCTGACCTTGGACGCCTCATTCCTCTTTTGGGGAGTCTATTGTGAGCATCTTCGCACACAGGGCTGCTGGTCCCAGGCGGAATCCGAGCTGCAGATCAATTTCCTGGAAGTCATGCCGATCTTCCTGGCCCTTAGGGCTTTCTGCCATCAGTTGTGGCACCAGTCAGTACTAGTCCAGATGGACAACCAGGTTGCAATGTTCTATATCAACAAGCAAGGGAGCACAGGGTCATATTCCCTCTGCCAGGAGGCGGTAGCCTTCTGCTTCTATGTGACTTGCAATGGCATACTTCTCCGGGCAGTCCCCCTCCCAGGCCAGGACAACACCCTGGTGGACAGGCTGAGCAGAGTCCTTCAGCCGCACGAGTGGCGTCTGAACCCCAGAGTAGCCTCTCGGCTCTTTTGTCTCGGGGTCTGCCCCTGATGGACATCTTTGCCATACCAGGCAACGTGCAGCTGCCCCACTTTGCTCATGGCAACCGCACCTGTAAAGAGTAGCGGTGGATGCATTCTTAATCCCATACACAGAAGGCCTCCTCAACACCTTCCCATTGACCCCACTGGTCGCCATGACCCTCTTCAAGGTCCATTGCGAGGGAGCATCACTGATACTAATCACCCCCAGATGGCCCAGGCAGCCCTGGTTCCCACTACTGTTCGAATTGTTGGTGGCACTCTCGGTCCCACTGGGCTGTGCACCGGACCTTCTGTCTCAGGAGGAGGGCTCCCTCCTACACCCTAACTTGGGGTCCCTGACATTAACTGCATGGCTGTTGAAAGGGTAGCTCTGGCTCCCTTTAACCTCCCGCGAGAGGTAGAGAAGGTCTTGTTAGCCTCCCACAAGCCCTTCACAATACGAGCGTATGCCTTTAAGTGGCGCCAGTCCTTAGTGTGGTGTGCAGGGAGGCAGGGAAACCCCCTTCTCCTGTGCCATGCAAGTATTGCTTCAGTACCTGCTCCATTTGTCACAGGCCGGCCTGAAGTCCAACTCAGTTAGAGTGCACTTAAGCGCAATTGCAGCACACCACCATCCCACTGAGGGAAAACCCCTCTCTATTCAGCCCCTGATCTCTCGATTCCTCCAGGGCTCTTACTTTCTAGACTCCCCATCCGCCCCCTTCCCCCCCCCAGCGGTGGAGTGGGACCTCAACATGGTGCTCCTGCAGCTCACTAGACCGCCGTTCGAGCCTCTGGCCACTTGCCATCTGTGGTATCTCTCTTGGAAGATCGCCTTCCTGGTAGCTCTCACATCCGCTCGCAGAGTAAATGAGCTCCAAGCTCTGGTGGCAGAGCCACCTTCTGCAAGAACAGAATGATGCTCCGCACGCACCCCAAATTCCTCCCGAAGGTGGTATCCCCTTTCCAACTCAATCAGGAGGTGGTCCTCCCCACCTTCTTCCCGCGGCCCCATGCTGGTCAGGAAGAGACCGTACTCCATACTTTGGATTTTAAAAGAGCCCTGTCCTTCTACCTTCAACAGACTGAGGGACATTGCAAAGCTTCTCAGCTTTTTGTTTCATATGACTCCAGTAGGTTGGGGATCCCAGTGACTAAGCAAACTCTATCCACTTGAGTGGCGTATTGTATTGCCCTTGCCTATGAGGGGGCTGGGCTTTCCCTGGAGCACTGGATCACAGCGCATCACATGCGAGCGATGGCCACTTTGGTAGCGAACCTGTGCTCAGTGCTGGTGTTGGAGATCTGCAAGGCCGCCACATGGTCTTCAATTCACATGTTTGCAGCTCACTACTGCCTGGAGAGCGAGTTCCATCGGGACAGTGCCTCTGGTCAGGCAGTACTCCGTAATCTATTCGGGGTGTAGGCAACTCTGCCTTCTAACCCTTCTGTGTTTAGGCTGCGGGAGTGATGGGCCCTCTGGACACTAGGGTCTTGCAGAGTATTTCAATCAGGGACTCATCTACAACTTGCGGCTACCCTGTCACAGTCACCACTGGTGCTGTCATGGTTCATGGTATACTTGATAATTTGTCCATGTAATTTATATTACATTGGTAGGACCACTAGACAATGCAAGGTTAGATTGGGTGAGCATGCTTCCCAACTTCATACTGCTACCATTACAGCTCCGATGGTTGAGCATTGTTTAACTAAAGGCCATGCATTTGCTGATCTTCACTGGTGCATTTTTGATCATATTCCTGAGGACCCCCATGTGGCAATCGCTTTCATAAATTACAACGCTGTGAACAATCCTACACTTTTAAGTTATGTACCGTGTCTCCCAATGGTCTTAATGAGGAGCTTGATTGGCCTAGTATATTGTGACGTTTTCCAATCATGTCAGGGCTTCCCAGTTCAGTGGGAGGGCTCTGATTATCGCTTCCTCATTGGCTAAGTTCAATTCTTGACGTCAGACGCCTTTTTCCAACGTATAAAAGTCTTTGTCATTGATCTATTTGGTTATGGTTGCTACCTCCTGGTTCAATGACTGCTCCTGATTCGCCTGAAGCAGGGTTTTTATTTACCCGAAACATGACACGTCGCACCTGGGACAGTCTTGTTGTTCTTTCAAAGGATCACTGTTTGCAACCTCAGATAAGTGAAGTTTTTTTCATTCAACAAATTATCAAAAGGGTTTACTGCAGTGGGGAGAGTGAAATCCATCACCCCTCCTGTGCCAGTACACCCGAAAAAAATATTTATTTTGTACATGATTTGTCTTCCTCTATATCTCATTTGGATGGTTCAGTCCCCTGCAGCCTGGAGCTAGGGAGTCCCATATGTGAGGACTGACTTTCTGCTTGTTCCTGGAGAAAGCATAGTTACTTATCTGTAACAGGTGTTCTCCAGGGACAGCAGGAATCAGTCCTCACAACCCTCCCTCCTCGCCTTGGAATTGCCTCCTTTACCTTATTTTATTTTTATGCCTTCCTAGCTATGTCATCTGACTGATCAAGATGGCACTCTTGTGCGGGAAGGGGACCACGCATGCGTGGTGGCATCTCCCAAAGGCTTTCTCTGAAAGCTGGGGCGATACCTCTGTGCGGGCTCTGTCAGCGCCACTGACACCCATATGTGAGGACTGATTCCTGCTGTCCCTGGAGAACACCTGTTACAAGTGAGTAACTACGCTTTGCAGCTGCCGTGGCCTTAGTGCATGCTGCCGTGGCCTTAGTGCATGCTGCTATGATACTTTCCTTAACTCTGTCTTCTTTCAGGAAAAGTTGTTTGACCTGCGGCAAGCAAGGTGCCTCATCTCCGTATTCTGGACTGCTCTTCTTGCATGGCAGCTTCTGAGTCATCCCTGGAGGGCCTGCCAGCCCTCCTCTCAGCCAGGGGGGATACAGTTAGTCCACCCTTGTCTGCCTTAGGGCAGGAGGTGACAGATGGCGCTATGAGTAAGGATATCCAGCCAGCCAAAGGCTCCAGTGAACATGCTGTGAGCCACTCCTCGTCCTCTAGGGGATCTGTGGTGGCTATGCCCCCTGGTGTTTGGGGGGGGGGGGTCATTTCCAAGAGGAGAGCTTCTGGATTCAGCTTGTCCTCCACAGAATTCTTTTCCTTTTTTAAAGCAGGTTTGGTCCTTCTGGCATGGAAATTCAGACCCTGTGGCCTCTGAGTGCCCCTGGATGCAGTCTTGTGAGGGGCAGGCTGAGAGTAGAAGCCCTGTACATCTGCCTTTGGCTAGGCGTCCCCAATGAGGAGATGGTGATCAGCTGAGATCTGTTCAGGAGTCAGATGGTGACTTGGATTCAGATGTCTCGGTACTGGGCTCTAATGTGGATGAAGAAGTACTCTTGCCTTCAGAGTTGTGAAGAGGCCAATGTGATCCGCCTATTCTGGGAAGAGGGACTGGAGGTGTTGATTCCCAGGGTCTGGCCACCTTGGGTTTGGCGGATACTCCAGACATAGAGCAAGAACCAAAGATGCATCCATTCCTGTAAGAGGTTCAGAAATTCACTACTGTCTTTCTGTTCCCGGGGTGCTCAAGGGCCTGTTCTGGTTGGAGTGGGATTCCCCTGACTCCCCGCTTAGGGGCTAGGGGTGGCTAAGAAGATGCATACTCTCCCAGAGGAGGAGTGTGTTTGGTTTGCTGTTTCTAAGGTGGATGCACAGGCCACGGCAGTTACCAGTCGGACCATCATTCCTATGAAAGGATGCTCTGGACTGAAAGATGGATCTGTGCTGAAGAACCAGTTGCTGTGGTGGCTGCTATTCTTCAGTTGGCGGTATGTGCAGGTGTGACATCTCAAGTCCTACTCCAGTGGATTCTATCTCTTCCGCCAGATGATTCTACTCCTCTTTTGGAGTCAGTTATGGCCTTCCTTTCTGATGCCATATGTGGCCTGGTACTTCTAGCAGCCAGGGATTGTGCCCTGTCGATGGTGGTATAGCGGTGGCTAGGCTCTGTCATGGGGCAACGGACACATCTTCCAAAGCCCAGCTGGTCATCTAGCCTTAGAGGGACACTTCTGTTTGGTCCGATTTGGAGAAGCAGGTGAAGGACCTGGGTGAGACGAAATCTTTCTGCCTTCTGGAGGACAGGTCCAAGGGACCTGTGAAGTGGGCAGACTTCTGTCTGCTCCTCGCAAGCATGAAGGTCAGACTTCCAGAGGTGTCAGACTCCTGTCATTACTGGCCTGGAAAGCCTTCTTGTTTGCTCCTCTGCTTATGGACCGGGCTTGTTTTCAGTCCCTTCCTGGAGTGCTTGGGCCCAGTGACCCGGTTCCATCCAGAGGAGGACCCTCCCAGGCTGTGCAATGACGTTTTGGGAGCCCATTCCTTGGTTCCTCTGGTTGGGAGCAGGCTTTGCATCTTCTTTCAGGAATGGGCCTGGGTCACCAAGAATCTCTGGGTGCTAGTCCCCACTCAGTACAGCTATGTCCTGGAATGTAATGAGCTGGTACCAGCCACTTTCATCCTCTCCCTTTTGTGGGTCTGTGAACGGAAGGGCTGCTGTGGGGATCATCTTGGTCTGGTTGCCTCTCCTGAAGGCAGTGGCACCCATTCCCCCGAATGATTGGGGCAAGGGCAGGTATTCCATCTGTTTTGTGGTGCCGTTACAGAAGGAGCATTCCGGCCTGTCCTAGACCTCATGGGTGTTAAAGAAAGGACATAGCGTTATTAGAAAAAGTACAGAGAAGAGCCACCAAATTGGTGAAGGGGATGGAAGGCTACTCCTATGAAGAGAGGCTAAGAAGGTTAGGGCTCTTTAGCCTGGAGAAGAGACGGCTGAGGGGAGATATGATAGAGGTCTATAAAATAATGAATGGAGTGGAACGGATAAACGTGGATCAATTGTTTACGCTATCAGAGTATAGAAAGACTAGGGGACATGTAATGAAGCTACAGGGTAAACTATTTAAGACAAATAAGAGAAAATATTTTTTCACTCAACATGTAATCAAACTCTGGAATCTGTTACTGGAGGATGTAGTAAGGGCTGTTAGTATAGCTGGGTTTAAAAAAGGTTTGGACAAGTTCCTGGAGGAAAGGTCCATAAACCACTATTAAAAAGGGACCCAGGATATCAATGCTTGACCCAGTACAAGCATTGTGGAACCTGTGTCTTTTGGGGATATTGCTAGGTACGTATGACCTAGATTGGCCACTGTTGGAAACAGGATACTGGGCTTGATGGACCTCGGTCTGACCCAGTATGGCATGTCTTATGTTCTTAAAGTCTTTGGGAGTTACACCAAGCATTCATGATCACCTTCCCTCCCAAGGGTGCCATCTTACCTCAGTTTTCTTTTTTCTATGGAGCCCAGCAGATGTCTTGTCTGTTCACTTGGTAAAAAGTTGATTTTTTTTTCTATCTTTTTTTGGCACCTTTTCGACCTCTCCTACCAATTTGCGTTCCGATCATCTTCCCTTCACCTGGGATCGTCCTCGCCTCAGCATTGCGTTTTTTCTAGGGTCCTTTTTTCTTTTATTTTTCTCGCACAGGTTTTTCCTCGTGCCCACACTGACCAGGACATTTGAGTTTGACCTTGCTGGAGCCGTCTTCCCTGCTATGTCTATGGCCACTGGCTTCAATCAGTGTGGCAAGTGCACCTGCAGCATGTCCATCATGAACTGCCATAGTTAGTTGATGCCTTCAATGCCTCTGTGCTGATCAAGACAACTCCACCTGCTCTGTCTGCAGATATCCAGCAAGAATCAGAAGAATTGTGAAACAAAGCGGGAATCAATCTTCGGCCAGAAATCCTCTGTTTCTGCTCTAGCATTCTGCCCCCCCTCAGGTGCCACATCCAATGACTCGCTGTCACGCGGCCAAGCTCATTCTTAGCCCCAATGTTGCGGAGCCTCAGATTTGATACTGCAGGAGGATGGATCTCTCCTACACTCCAACCTCTGCTCCTTGGCACTGACGGCCTGGCTGCTCAAAGGGTAGCTCTGGTCCCCTTCCATCTTTCCAAGGAGGTTGAGGATGTTCTGTTGGCCTCCCACAGGGATTCCACTGGGCAGATTGGGGATCATCCTCTGAAGATGTAAGGTACGGACTCTGCCTGAGTCGGCATCTAGGTCTGATGCCAGAGCCAGGGGTAAGACGTTTGGCCACTGGCACTGAAGCCCTTGGCATGATGCCAGGAGCAGCCCCTGAAGCTGCCCTGGGGGCAGGATGAACCCATCACCATTGGTGATTCCCCATCAGGAGAGCTGGCTCCATGCCCGATTCCATCGGAACCTGAGCAGGTGGCTGTGATGCCACCTGGCCTTGAGGCCAAGATGCGGCCCTGGAGCACAACTTGGCTGTCTTCTTGGATTCACAGTGTGGTCCAATGCCTGGTGTCTCTGGGTCATCGGTGCTGACATCTGTACCCTCCTCCTCAAGGACTTTCCCGGAGAATGTCCGACCGGTGCTCAAGAAGCATGCACTCCGAGCCAAGCCACGGCGCTTCTCTTCACCGTGAGGCCTCAAGTCTTGCCCCCAAGTGCCTCCGTGTCAGGGCATCAGGCTCCTCTGCCTCCCTCCAATGCCTCCAGCAGGGCATCTGACCAATGCCCATCGAGCCCTTGAGGAACTCTCCGAGTGGGAGACTGAGGACGAATCACCAAGACCCAGCTACATAGGGATGTCCCGTCGGATCCCTCCTCACCGCAAGAGCGGAGGTGATCCCTGTCCAGGAACCTTGTGTTCTTCAACTTTGTGCAGGAGATGTCCAAGGCCCTGTCCTTTGTGGCTGAGCTGGAGGACTAGCCTCATGCCAAGAACTTTGAGATCCTCCAGTATGACGCTCCTCTGAGGGAGGCACTGACGGCACCTGTCCCCCCCATACTAGACCACTTGCTCTTCAGGATGTGGGAAGCCCCGGTGATGGTGCCTATTGTGAACAAATGACTCGATTCCCAGTATCGAGTCTGCAAGGGCTCTGGGTTTTAAAATCCACAGCTGCCACACATGGTGCCATGATGGTGGAGTTGGCCATGCATCGGATCAAAAGCCAGAAGACGCACTCCTCAGCGCCCCCAAGCAGGGAGGCCTGCACCATGGATGGGTTTGGTCGGAAGTTTACCAGGGCTCGATGCTCGTGGCCTGCATCCAGGCTTACCAGTTGTACATGGGCATGTACCCAGAGCTGGCCCAAGGGTTTCTGCTGCCCTAGGCAGAAACCTTGGCCTTGTCACCCCCAGCTGCTGCCAATTCTGTCTGAGGAGGGGGAGGCAGGCAGCACCAGTATTTCCAAAAGTGGTGGCTTTTTGCTACTGCTTTTGGAAATACTGCCGCTCCCCTCTCCTCCCCCATTCGGAATCAGCAGCAGCTGGGGGGGGAGCGGCGTGGCTATCCATGTGTGCCGTGGTCACCGCTACCTATCTGGACTGGCCATCCTAGGCAGCCACCTAGCTCACCTAGTGGATGGGCCGACCCTGCAGGTATCTGAGGGACCTGGCAAAGGAACTTGCTGGGTTCTTAGCTGGCCTGACTGATGAACCTCTGGCGTGATTCCAGACCTTGGTCTCCTCGGTCAAGGACTGCTCCAAGTTTGACTCTGGTGGCCTGTGATGGCTTTGAGTCCATGGCACAGGTGGCTGCTGTGGGCAATGGTGCCTGTCACCTGGCATGGCTATAGCCCTCGGACCTAGAGTAATGGGTTCAGGACATGTTGGTCAATGTCCCATGCTGAGGGGACAACCTCTTTGACAAGTCCATGATGGACAAGGCCGCAGAGTTGGAGTCTGAATATATGTTCAGAACCAGGCTCTCTCAAAAGACCACTTACCCTTCCCGATGGAAGGCTTTGTGGAAAAGGTCCTTCTACCTGAAAACAAAAAGGACTTATGGAACTTACCCACAGTTTCCGGCCTACTGAGCTCCCCAACAGGGTCAGCAGGCTAAGGGCCAGGGTCATAGACCTTGTAAGTCTGACCCCAAGCTCCAGACAATGCCCCTGCTGCAATCTGGGGGGGAGGCTTTTGACTCCCTGGGCCCTCTCCCTCCCAAGGGTCAAGACCAAGGGCATACGGGGGGGGGGGGAGGGGCGTTTAGTTCGCTTCACCCACTTCTGGCTAGGTATCACCGACACCTGGGTTCTGCAGGTGGTGTGGGAGGGTTACCTCCTCCACTTCAGACGTCCACTCCGTTCTTTCCAGGGGAGCCCTCTATGACTTCTCTTCGCTGAGACCTCTTGCAGGGGGAGCTCAGGGCTGTCCTCGTAGACCATGCAGGAGAGCCCATCTCCCAGCAGTTCTGGGGCAAGAGGTTCTACTGCTACTTCCTTGTCCCCAAAAAGACAGGAGAGTTCCATCCCATCCTCAATCTGTGGGACCTCAACCGCTTTCTGGTCATAGAGAATTTCAAAATGCTATCCCTTGGAATGTTGCTGCTCTACCTCCAGCAGGAAGATTGGCTATGCTCTTTGGATTTCAAAGATGCCTATACCCACATCCTGATTCATCCCAGGCACCGTTAGTGGCACCCACCTATAACGAAACAGAGGAACTATCAGTACAGTGTTCTGCCCTTCGGCTCCTCAGCCGCACCAAGGGTGTTCACCAAATGCCTAACTGTGGTTGCCGCCTATCTTTGGCTACAAGGCGTCTTTGGGTACCCCTATCTAGATGATTGGCTCATAAGTTGATGTTCGCCAGAGGTTGTCTGTCAGGCAGGCCGCCGCACCGTCTTGCTCCTGCAAGGTCTGAGGTTTGTCATCAACTACCCCAAGTCCCATCTGTAGCCCTACTCGATATGACCGAGGCCAAAGTTGTCCTCCCTCTAAAAAGTGGCTTGCGCCCCTGGCGACCGAAGTGCAGGGTGATGCAACGGCATCAGCCCATCTCATACTGCGCCTCTTGGGGCACATGGCCTTTATGGTTCACGTGACCCCCAGATGCCCACTTGCGAATGCAGCAGGCACAGTGGTCCCTCAGTGCTCAATAGTCTCAGGCCACGGGTCGCCAGGTCCCTTGCGAATTCCCTCACCTTGTGGCAGCATCTTCCAAACCTCTTGGCAGGCCTGCCTTTCCAGGCCCCATCAGTCCAGAGCATCCTCACCATGGACGCCTCCAAGCTTGGATGGGGAGCCCACTTTGACTGTCTCCAGTCCCAGGGTGTCTGGACACAGGAGGAAAGCCTGCATTAGATCCAACTTCCTTGAGCTCTGGGCGGTAGCGAATGCTCTTTGAGTGTTCTAAAACCAACTGTTGAACCAGGTGGTCCTCATCCAAATGGACAACCAGGTAGCGATGTTCTACCTCAATGATCAGGGAGGCATGGGCTCATACCTCCTATGCTAGGAGGTAGTCTGCATCTGGACCTTTGCCGCACTGAGAGGCATGCTCCTTTGGGCCGCCTACCTGCTGGGACATGAGAATATTCTGGCAGACAGACTCAGCAGGGTTCTTCAGCTGCATGAATGGCATCTGAACCCGGCTGAGGTCTGCTCTCTTTTCTGGCATTATGGGATTCTGAAGTTGGACATCTTCGCCAGCCCCAGCAATATTCAGTTGCCTCACTTTGCTCCCAGATACCAACCTGGGACCGAGTGGGGGCTGATGCCTTTCTCTTTCCATGGACAGGGATCCTTCTGTATGCATACCCTCCCACTCCGCTGGTTCTATGAACCCTGCTCAAGATTGTCCAGCTCCACCAATCATGGCTCCTGCTGCTGCTGCAGCTTTCTTGAGCGCCCTCAGTTCCCCTGGGTATGCTCCGGATTTGATACTGCAGGAGGATGGATCTCTCCTACACTCCAACCTCTGCTCCTTGGCACTGAAGGCCTGGCTGCTCAAAGGGTAGCTCTGGCCCCCTTCCATCTTTCCAAGGAGGTTGAGGATGTTCTGTTGGCCTCCCACAGGGATTCCACTGGGCAGGCATATGCCTCTAAATGGCGCTGGTTTTCTCTCTGGTGCGCCGACAAGGGCCTGAGCCTGTTTTCCTGCCCAGTGCAGTCAATACACCAGTACCTGTTGCACCTTTCTCACGCTGGCTTAAAGTCCAACTCCATAAGTGTGCACCTCAGTGCCCTGGCTGCATATCACCATCTGGTGGAAGGGCAATCCATCTCGGTCCACCCTCTCATGGGCTGCTTCATGAGAGGTGGTCTCCTCTCACGACCCCTGGTCCAGCCGCGCCCGATGGCATGGTACCTTAATGTGGTTCTTGGGAAAATCATGGCTCCTCCCTTTGAACCACTTGCTTCGGCTCACCTCAGATTCCTTTCCTGGAAAGTTGTCTGTCTCGTCATGCTCACTTCCGCTAGGTGAGTCAGTGAGCTCCAGGCGTTGGTGGCCCACACCCCATAAACTAGATTTCACAAGAATAGAGTGGTTCTATGCTCCCATCCCAAATTTCTACCAAAGGTGGCATCTACATTTCATCTCAACCAGGAGGTGGTTCTCCCCATCTTTTTCCCAAGACCTTATGTGTCTCAGAGGAGGCCTCCCTCCATATCCTTGACTGTAAGAGGACGCTAGCCTTCTTCCTCAAATGGACAAAGGCCCACCGCCACTCCTCACTACTATTCATTTCCTATGACCCGAACAGGCTTGACATCGCCTTCTCTAAGTGCACTGTCCACCTGGGTGGCAGACTGCATCTCCTTTGCCTGCGAGCAGGCTGGACTCTCCCTGGAGTGTCATGTCACTGGCGGTCTTGGTGCCACACCTGCAATTGGTTCCTCTGCAAGACATATGCTGGGCCGCCACCTGGTCCAGTCCATACCTTCACAGCTCATTACTGCCTGGAGGAGAGCCCACAACGTGACAGCACATTTGGCCAGGCAGTACTCCATCATCTCTTTGGGAATTAATGCAACTCCTTCCCTCCAGCCCTTCTTACTTAGCTGATCTACTATCTTTCCATTCTCCCAGGTACACCCCCCGTTCTTTCCATCTTAATCGTCTTGCCCTCCCTTCCCCCGCTCGTGCCCGCCTACAGCTCACCCGTTCCTCCGCCTTCTATTTTGCTGGTCCTGCTCTCTGGAACTCTCTCCCTCCCTCCCTTCGCCTAGAATCTCAATATGTCACTTTTAAACACAACCTCAAGACCCACTTATTTTCCCTGGCATTCGACACTCCTTCCCCATTTGTATGACCCCCCCCCCCCCCCTTCTTAGTACTATACGTTTGCCTCTTGTGTCCTGTCTTGTCCTTGTCTTCTTTACTCCTTCTTTCCTATTTACAAATTGTACATTTCTTTTCCTTTTCTCGGCCTTGGCCAAGTTTTAATGTAATTTTATCATTGTACACCGCCTTGATTATCACAGAAAGGCGGTTTTTATCAAATAAATAAACCTTAAACCTTACATTGAGGCTACCGGAGAGGTGACTCCATCCTTGCAACTGGGGCTGCATTTCAGGACTTGAGGTCATTCATTGCTCCCTGCTCCCATTTGTGGCTCTCTGTTTTTTGGTTGCTCGTGGCTTTTACAGGTTTTTTTTCCCCCAAATACTTTTTATTAAATAAACAACTATACAACAGTATAAAAACTGTAACAATCCAGTTTGTCAGCAATACAGACCAAAAAGTAAAAAGTGACATTTTCATTCATTTCCCATCCTCCCTTCCCCCTCCCCACCCATCCTGTCTATTGGATCCTGTCCCACCAAATACACAGTCTGGGAGCCTATTGATTGATAGTTTAGCTCCAGGGCATTGTGGGGGCTCTTACACTTTCCCTGCACTCTTCTTGTTGTAGAACAGGAAACCACCCAGCGCCCTGTCTTCCCCTCTCCTCCTCCCACCCTTTTGACCCCCTCCCATCCCTCCCTCCAGCTCTTTCAGCCACGCTCTACCCACTTATTTTCCTCTCCTCCTACCTACTTGCTACTTTGCCTTTCTCCTCCAAATATGCGTCTAAGGGGAGCAGAGATCATTGCGAGCATGGGGTGTCATAGTGTCTAAGTATGTCCCACATTTTTCCATAAAATCCTTCCATTTCTTTGGGGACCCTCTCGCAGTCTGTCGTTCCATTAGCATAAGCTGATGAAAGCAGTTGTGCTACTCCCAAAAGGAGGGTGAGGTCGCCTGTTGCCAATGCCATAAAAGCCAGTTACGTAAGCTTTGCGAACCAGATTACGAAGTCCCCATCCCTCCAGTTTGCCTGGTACCAAAAGATCAAACATGACCAGGAGGTAGGACCATTTCAGGGGCTGGTTCACAACTGTGCACAGATATCTATGCACCCTGTCCCAATAGCGTTGGACTCCGGTACAGTGTCACCAGATATGTCCCAAATCTGTCTGATGAGCTCCACATCTCAGACAGTCTCCCATTGAGGTCACCCCAATTTTCTGTGCTTGCCGAACGGAAAATTGTGCCCTGTTTATTGCTCGGAATTGAATCTCTCGCAGCCGGGGTGATCCCACCAATTGGGAGATTTGTTTAATAGCTCCTTGCAGGCTTCCTGCTGGTATGGTCATCCCTAATTCTTTGCTCATTTATTTTTCCCTTCCAAATAGTCTATTGCCAGGCTCCCTTTTTCTAGTTTCCAAAAGAATTGCAATGTGGAGACCTGGTTGCGGTCCCGTTTCGAAAAATTTCAGCACTACAGCCATTGCCGCTGCCTCCAGAGAGGCTCTTGGGAGGATCCAGATGTAGTGGCATACCTGCATATATGCAAATATGTTATTAGCCTTTAAATCAAACTCCCTGCGCACCGTCGCCAAAGATTTTATTTAGCCATCAAGGTCTACTGTGTGTCCCACCTAGTATAGGCCTAAAGCATCCCAGTCCCGAAAACTCTTATGATCCATGCCTGGGGTAAAGCACGCATTGCCTCTTATAGTAAGGAAACTAGGTACCTCTGGAGAGTGTTTCCAGCGAGTGTGCACATATCTCCATACCTCACGTACCGGTCTCACCAACAGGCTAGTGTCTCACCAACAGGCTAGTACTTAACTGCCTAGGAAGATTAGATGGTTCCGAGTGGAGCAAGAACATCAGACTATAGGGGGCTGCGAAGTCTTCCTCTAAGGACCTGGGGTAAACACCTCCATACACCCTACTCAATTGCATACATATCAAAGTTAGCAGGCCCGGGCATATCCTGTGATATCTGATACCCCAGCACACCAGTTCCCGCCCTTCGCCAGGATCCACGTAAGTGGCTGTATGCCACCCGCACCACTTTGTCTTTCCAAAGAAAGGAGCAAGTCACTTGTTCAATGGCCTTCACATCCTGTTGCAACAGCAACAGGGGGAGTGTTTGCAGGATGTATAGTAGCTTCGGAAAGGCTGCTATCCTGCGCATCAGTGAAAGTGGGAGGTGAAGCCATTCCCTCGCCTTTTTGTGTAGTGTGTTTAAGAAAGAGTCTATGTTGAGGCAGTATACCCTTCTTGGGTCTCCCAGAAGTCTAATTACTAGATAGCAAAGGTCCTAGTCTGCCCACTGCAATGGGAACCCCTGACCCCATTGTCCCCGCAGCCCCCCCAAAACATCTATGACCTCAGACTTAGCCTCATTCAGTCGGAGGCCTGCCAGCCCCCCAAATTCTGCAAATTCCATTAGTAATTGTGAGAGAGATCACTAGGGCTCTGTAAGATGGACCAATATATCATCCACAAAGGCGGCCAGCTTGAATTCTGATCCCTTCATTACTACTCCCTTCACCGCCTGACAATCCACCACTCTTCGTAGAAAGGGATCTAAAGATAAAACAAACAAAAGTGGAGATAGGGGACATCCCTGGTGTGTGCCTCGCTCCAGACCAAAGCTTTCAGAAAGGAGACCATTAACTAATACCGCCACTGTTGGGTTAGTATATAAACTTTGAATCATCTGTATACAGGCCTCCTCTATCCCATAGCGGGGCAAAAGCTGAAATAAGTAATTCCAATCCACCTGATCAAAAGCCTTTTTGGCATAAAAACTAATTGATAAGGATGGGATGTGTCTCTCCTGGACCCACTCTAATGAGGCGATTATCTACCTCAAGTTTTTGGTGGCATATTGGTCTCTCACAAAACCCACCTGGCTGGGGTGTAGCAAGGCAGGAAGACATGGGGCCAGACGTTCTGCCAATATCTTCGCAAAAGGTTTCACATCAAAATTCAAAAGCGATATTGGAGGGTATGAACTGGCCTGCATCAAGTCTTTGCTCGGCTTATGTAAAAGCATGATATGCGCCTTGTTGTCCCCTCACTTGAAACCTCTATGTTCCATCCGAGTCTGGAATGTAGCTGTTAGTGGGGCCGCTACCAAATCAGATACTGATTTATAAAAGTCTGCATTATACCTGTCCAGCCCTGGGCCTTGAAATAGGGAGTTCATTGGATCTCTTATTGAATCTCTTGCGCCATTATTGGGGCTTCCAGTAGTTTTGCCTGTTGTGATGTAATATGGGGCAAAGATATTTTGGCCAGATAAGCCTTTCCCCTGAAGACAGCTCTTTATAAAATTGTCAAAATAGATGAGTTATCCCTAGTGACTCTTTAAAAATTTGCCCTTTCTCATCCTGAAGGGCTGGGATTGTCCTACTGGACCCTCCCCCTCTAAGGCATCTGGCCAGCAGTCGGCCAGTCTTGTCACTGTACTGGTAAAGCTGAAATTTATAATAAAAGATCAACTTTCTATGTTGGTGTAACATCTCATTAAGCGCTGCCTATGTTTCTGACATATGGATCTAGACTGATTAGTACACTGGAGGGCATGTTGTCTCCAGGCCTATGTCACCTGTCTTTCTAGCCTTATTATCTGTGCATTTAGCATTTTGCACTTCCGTGCCATGTACGCAATATCATCTCCCCTAATCATAACCTTGGCTGTTTCCCAGAATAATTCTGGCATATTTTCATGCTGTGCATTCATTTGCTAATAGGCCGTCCAGCATTCTCTTATATAAGCTTGGAACTGGTCAGCCCTTGTTAGTTCTACGGGAAAGCACCAAAGCCGGGTGGTAAGCCGAGATGCTGCCCACTCCAACTCGAGCCAAATGGGCGCATGATCTGAGATTTCTGTTGGACCTATTTTGTGCATCCCTCACCTGTTCGAACAAGACCGCCGATACTAGTAAGTAGTCAATTTGTGCGCTTGAGCCGTGTGCTCAGGATTGATGTGTGTAGTCTTTCTAGGGGGTGGAGCATCTGCCACGGGTCAATTAACCCTAGACATTTACAGAAACGTTGTAGGATCTTGGCGGCCCCCTCTCTAGCTGATGATTGTTGTGAAGAAGTATCTAGGGTGGCGTCGAGGACCCCATTAAAATCCCCTCCTATGATAAGGCAACGGTCATTGCTCTGTTCAAATAAAGCAGTCAATGTTGCATAAAATTTACTGTTGGGGTCATTTGGGCCATAGATGTTTGCTAGTGTTACTGGTTTGCTATATAATTCCCCTTCTAAGATGACATAGCGGCCTCCTGATCAATGTGTTTAGTTTTAACTACAAAGTTTGTTCATTTGTGTACCAATATAACGGCCCCTCCTTTATGCCCCTGTGCGGGGGTCCAGTATTGTTGGCCTACCCCTGCACAGTGCTCCCCTTCCGTTTGATGGGTCTCATGGAGAAAGGCTATATCACTTCTATGGCACGCTAGCGCTTTGAGGATCTTGAATCGTTTTATGGGGGAACCCAATCCGCTGACATTCCAAGGGAATATGTTCACCCCCATTCCCTCATGTTTTGAAAGATCTGGCAAGGAAACGGCGTGGCTCTATAAGGAGTGCCCTCTCAGCCTAGGGCCCCTCCCTCCGCTCTCTCTCCCTTCCTATCATGATGTCATGCTTGGAGTATATGACAACATGCTGTGGATAGATCTTGGCTGCTCCTCTCCCCCCACCCTCTTCCCCCTCCTCCCCTATCTCCTCCCATAGCTTACCCTTTGCTCCTGGGAGCCTTCCGGATGTTTGATGCTAGGAACATCTTTCCTCCCCCCACCCCCGCAAAGCTTGAATGAAGTCCACCCTGTGGGGATTGTCTTCTTTGTACTGTATATCTGTTTATGCTGGGTGAGAAGAGGCATAGCTCTTCTGTTATAGTCTCTAGTTTTGGTTACCCCCTATTGTCTCATTCTCTCTTCTTGTTTCAATGTTTTTCCCATGCAATGCCAGCTGTTTGTTCTCACACTTACTTTCTCCAGACCACACCCCTCCACCCTATTTCTCGTCTCCTCACTTTTGTACTTTTTCACTCCTCTCCTCATCTTCCTACCCCCTTTGCTAGCCCACTCCAGACAGCCCCCATCAAATGTCTGGGAGGCTATGTGCCCTCGCTACATGTGCCTAGGTCAGTGTACCTCTCAGCTGGCCATCTACCGGCCTGTTAGAATGTGCCAAGCTTATAAACTGCAAGCATACATCACAAATGTATTTACAAACAAACAAATCCCAAGTCTCTGATACATGGCACCAATATCCTTCTTGTTCTGCACAGACACTAATTTCTCAAAATGTTTAACTTGGGGTGCAGATTACCCTTCTCTTTATAGAGGTCCCCTGGCAGATTGGGCCCTTTTGCAAATGTATTGTTCCTCATTCAAGCTTAACTTTCTTCTTTGCGCTATTCCAGTTCCCAGTCTATTGTCCAGTTAAGTCATCCTGTAAGCCAGTGACAGATCAACAGCTTCAAGATCATTGCAGACTTGCTAGATCTGGACTTTGAGGGCCATATGTCTTACCAGCATAAAGTTATCCATGACCCAGAGTGTTTAAGAGTCTTGTCTCCCTGCTCCTGCTCAAGAGCCCAAACTCACGTTCCCTTGCCTGCTGTCTGCCCAGAAGGCCCTAGCCTCTTCCAG
The DNA here is from genome assembly GCA_033557465.1 of Ichthyophis bannanicus. Classification (NCBI taxonomy): domain Eukaryota; kingdom Metazoa; phylum Chordata; class Amphibia; order Gymnophiona; family Ichthyophiidae; genus Ichthyophis; species Ichthyophis bannanicus. Next base: position 412,209,004 of record CM066038.1, read on the forward strand.
GGTAAGGAAAGTCCGTTGCTGTCCTTGGACGGTCACTTTCAATTTAGCGGGATAAACCAAGGAGATTCTTATGCCCCTGTGCACCAGGGAGCTGCATATTCTCCAGGACCAAGCAGAAAGTCAGTCCTCACATATGGGTGACGTCGGCGCCGACGGAGCCCCCGTGCGGAGCATTTCCCCAGCTTTCAAAGAAAGCCTTTGGGAATTGCAGCGCGCATGTGCGGTCCCTTTCCCGCCCAAGGGTGCCATATTGCTCAGTCTTCTTTTTTCCGCAGAGCCCGACGGATGTAGTTCGTTTTTCGCCGAGGAAAAAGTTGATTACCCTGTTTTTTGTCTTCCTTCTTCGGTTCGACGCCAGATCCTTTTCCCGCCTGCGCCCGATACGCCAGTATCGAGCCCACTCTCTCTTTTTTCGGTTTTTGTCCTTCGTGACTAGCGTTCACGCCATTTTTCTTTTTCACTGGCAGCCCTGTCTTTCGACCTCGCAGGGGCCCTTTTTCCCCCGATGGCTGCCAGCGGGTTTAAAAAGTGTGATCGGTGTAAGAAACCTATGTCTCTTACCGACACACATGACTGCTGCCTCCGCTGCCTCGGACCCGATTATGACCCGATGATCTGTGGTCCGTGTGGCAAAATGTCCTAGAAGGCGTTGAGAAGTCGGCAGCACCAAAAGGACAGAATCTTCGCTGACTACGCGTCCGGACGGGCCCGGACCTCGTCAGAGGCCTCGACGTCTCGGGACTCCGGCCCCGAGCAGCGTCGGGGTTCCTCTGAGCGGGGGTCTCCTTCGCGGGAGCAGCACAGGAAGAAAAAACCCGTGAGGGCAGCATCGGAGGACGCATCTGGTTCCTCGAGGGCCAGGTCGCATAGCCCCGACCGCCGTCCCGGGTCTTCGGAGTCGGAGAGGCCTGCCAAACAACCTCGTCTCGAGATGGAGTCTCCTGGGCACGTGAGTACTGTAGTCCTCGTGGACTCTCCTCCAGGGGAGCCGCCGTCGGGGGCTGCTGAGTCTCCTGAGCTCGGACTCAGGTTGACGGCCTTGGAGAACAGCTTGGCTGCCTTCATGGAGCAGCAGCGGGCACTGATCGCCGATCTCACCGGTGCATCTGCCCCGACCACCGGGACCTCAACGTCCAAGTCGACCCCGGAGGCCGAGCCGATCCTTGAGTCCATGCGAGCTCGAGTCGATCCTCGGCCACGGTCTCCCTCGGCCTCCCATTCGGAACCGAGGTCGTCGACGCCGGTTCCCTCGGCGTCGGGGCGGAGGGCATCAGTGCCCGCCCGACCGGAACCGCTCGATTCCTCCTCCGAGGAGTCAGGCTGGGAGACGGAGGATGAAGAGTCACCCGAATCCTTTCGGACTCGGTGTGCCCATCGGACTCACCGGAGTCCGAACCTCGGAGACGATCCCCATCGGAGGATACCCGGTTCTCGGACTTCGTGCGGGATATGGCCAAGGCCTTGGCATTCCCCACGGATCCCGAGAAGGAGCCTAGAGCCGAGGAGCTCGAGGCCCTCCAGTATGACTCTCCCCCGAAGGAGGCCTTTATTTATTTTTATTTATTTATTTAAAGTCTCTTCTATACCGCACTATTCAGCATCAGCGCGGTTTACATGGAACAAAAATGCTCAGTACAATTAACACGTATGAGTTCACAGATAACAGGGCAAATAACTGGGATAACAGGGGTAACTATTTACTATTTATTGTTCCGGTTCCTCCGATGCTGGAGTGGCTGCTCTTCCGCATGTGGGAGACCCCGGCCTTGACGCCGGTGTTAAGCAAGCGGGTCAATTCCATCTATCGAGTCCGCAAGAGCCCCGGGTTCCAAAAGGCACAATTACCGCACCACTCCATGGTTGTGGAATCGGCCATGCATCGACTGAAAAGTCAGAAGATGCACTCCTTGTTGCCTCCCGGCCGGGAGGCCTGGAACCTGGATGCCCTCGGTAAGAAGTGCTTCCAGGGCTCTATGCTTGCTTGCCGTGTCCAGACATACCAGCTCTACATGGGCATGTACCTTCGAGACCTGGCAAAGGAGATTGCCGGGTTCTCTGCTGGTCTCTCCGAGGAACCTTTGCAGAGGTTCCAGGCCTTGTCCAGTGGTATTCGAGAGTGCTCGAAGTTTATCTCTCGAGCAGCCTACGATGCTCCATATAGTCCAAAAGGGCTATCTTCTCCATTTTTACCAGGTACCTCCCTCCTTTTTTCCAGGGGAGCCTCCAAGACCCCCTCTGCACAGGGACCTACTCCTACAGGAGTTAGCAAGTCTGCTAAAGGAACAGGCTGTGGAACCAGTGCCCCACCACCTGAGAGATCACGGCTTTTATTCCAGGTACTTTCTGGTACCAAAAAGAACAGGAGGCCTCAGACCCATCCTAGACTTGCGAAACCTCAACAAGTTCCTGGAGAGGGAAAAGTTCGAGATGCTTACCCTTGGAATCCTGCTGCCCTACCTCCAGCAGGGAGATTGGCTATGCTCCTTAGATCTAAAGGATGCTTATACTCACATCCTTATTCATCCAGACCACAGACAATATCTCAGATTTGTTGTGGGAGGAAACCACTATCAGTACAGAGTACTACCCTTTGGCCTAACCTCCACCCCCAGGGTGTTCACCAAGTGCCTGGCGGTGGTGGCGGCCTACCTAAGGCTTCAAGGTCTTTTTGTGTTCCCATACCTGGACGACTGGCTCATAAGGGGCCACTCTTCACAGGAGGCCAGTCAAGCCACCCTTCGCACTGTGGCTCTGCTTCAGCACTTGGGGTTTGTCATAAACTTCGCAAAGTCCACTTTGCTTCCGTCTCAGAACATGGAGTTCATAGGAGCAAGGCTGGACATCCTTCAGGCGAAGGCTTTTCTGCCCGTGGACAGAGCCCACAGATTAATGGATCTAGCCAGGCAGTTTCGCAGCAATTCCTTGGTCTCCGCCAGGCAATTCCTGAGACTTCTCGGCCATATGGCTTCCACAGTTCATGTAACCCCCAATGCCCGCCTGCATATGCGGCCTGCTCAGTGGAGTCTTCGAACTCGGTGGCATCAGGCCACAGGGAGCCTTGCAGACTCAGTAAGAATATCCACACTGCTTGCTTCCTCTCTGCAATGGTGGCTTCATCTTCCGAATCTGGTACTCGGAGTGGTTTTTCAATCCCCTCCGCATTCTCAAGTGCTGACGACAGATGCTTCTCTTCTAGGTTGGGGAGCACATTGCCAAGGGGCATGTACTCAGGGTCTCTGGACCCCTTGGGAGGCTGCTCAGGACATAAACTTCCTGGAGCTACGGGCGATACGCCTAGCTCTGAGAGCCTTCTCCCACCTCACATCTCACCAGTCTATACTGGTCCAGACAGACAATCAAGTTGCCATGTTCTACGTGAACAAACAAGGAGGCACAGGCTCCTTCCTTCTCTGTCAGGAGGCACAACGGCTATGTTCTCGGCCATATGGCTTCCACGGTTCATGTAACCCCCAATGCCCGGCTGCATATGCGGCCTGCTCAGTGGAGTCTTCGAACTCGGTGGCATCAGGCCACAGGTAGCCTTGCAGACTCAGTAAGAATATCCACACTGCTTGCTTCCTCTCTGCAATGGTGGCTTCATCTTCCGAATCTGGTACTCGGAGTGGTTTTTCAATCCCCTCCGCACTCTCAAGTGCTGACAACCTCCCAGGTTGGGGAGCGCAAGGTTGGGGAGCGCATTGCCAAGGGGCATGTACTCAGGGTCTCTGGACCCCTTGGGAGGCTGCACAGCAGATAAATTTCCTGGAGCTGCGGGCGATACGCTTAGCTCTGAGGGCCTTCTCCCATCTCACGTCTCACCAATCTGTACTGGTCCAGACGGACAATTAAGTTGCCATGTTTTACGTGAACAAGCAAGGAGGCACAGGCTCCTTCCTTCTATGTCAGGAAGCACAACGGCTGTGCTCCTGGGCTGTCAATCACGGAATCCTTCTCAAGGCAGTCTACCTCCCAGGTCAAGACAATTACCTGGCGGACAGACTGAGCAGGATCCTGCAACCACACGAATGGAGATTGAATCCATTGGTGGTTCAACAGATCTTTCTGAAGTGGGGCCTCCCCACCATGGATCTTTTCGCCAGTCCTCTGAACCAGCAACTCCCGAGATTCTGTTCCAGACAACCGCATCCTCTCAGAGTAGCAGCGGATGAGTTTCTGCTGCCGTGGTCCAAAGGCCTACTGTATGCGTTTCCTCCCACGCCACTAGTGTCCAGAACACTGTTCAAAGTACTCAAGGACGGGGCCTCCATGATTCTGATAGCCCCCAGGTGGCCGAGGTAACCGTGGTTCCCACTTCTGCTGCAACTGGCGGTGGACACTCCTATTCCTCTGGGGATTCAACACGATCTCCTGTCTCAAGAACAGGGATCTCTCTTACACCCCAACCTCCAGTCTCTTCATCTGATGGCCTGGCTGCTGAAAGGGTAGTTCTGGCTCCCCTACTACTGCCTAGAGAGGTGGAAGACGTAGTCTTAGCCTCTCGAAGGCAATCCACCCGGAAATCCTACACTCTTAAGTGGCGTAGATTCTCCGCCTGGTGTGCTCAGCACAGCGAGAATCCCTTCTCATGCTTGGTAGCGGTAGTATTGCAATATTTGCTTTACCTCTCCAATCTAGGCCTTAAGTCCAATTCTGTCAGAGTTCACCTCAGTGCTCTCTCAGCGCACCACTCGCCGGTGGACGGGAGGCCTCTTTCCAACCACCCTTTGGTGGCTCGTTTCCTCAGAGGCCGCCTCCTGCTTAAGCCTCCTCTACGCCCACCGGCCCCTGAGAGGGATTTAAATGTGGTCTTACAGCGGATTACTTGTCCGCCATTCGAACCTATGGCTACCTGTCCTCTCCGTTTTCTGTCCTGGAAAACTTTGTTTCTGGTAACTCTTACCTCTGCTAGGCGAGTAAGTGAACTTCAGGCGCTAGTGTCTGATCCCCCTTACACTAGGTTCTACAGGAATAGGGTAGTCTTACGGACTTACCCTAAGTTTCTCCCTAAGGTTGTCTCCTCTTTCCACCTCAATCAGGAGGTGGTTCTTCCGACTTTCTTTCCCAGGCCGCATGCCAGCCGGGCTGAGATGGTCCTGCATACCCTGGACTGTAGGAGGGCGTTATCCTTCTACCTTGACCGTACGCGGGAGCACCGGAGGGCTGTTCAGCTCTTCGTTTCTTTTGACCCCAATAAGTTGGGGTTACCTATCTCCACACGTACTTTGTCTATATGGGTCGCTGACTGTATCGCCTGGGCTTATGGGGCAGCCGGCCTCTCGTTGGAGGGTCGAGTCACGGCTCATTGTGTCAGGGCGAAGGCTGCGTCAGTGGCTCATCTCCGCTCTGTTCCGTTGGCAGACATCTGCCAGGCCGCTACTTGGTCTTCAAGCCAGACTTTTGCGGCCCATTACTGCCTTGAGAGGAAGTCCCGCAGGGACAGTGCTTTCGGACAGGCAGTACTCCATAATCTCTTTGGGGTTTAGGCAACTCCTTCCCTCCGGCCCTGATGTTGGGCTACCAGTCGGGGGCGTTCTCAAAGAAGATTCCTTCCTTACGTTCTGACGCTCTAGAGGGAGCTCATTTTTTCGGCTTGGGGTCTCCGGTAGCCTTAAGCTGGGGAGTCCCATATGTGAGGACTGACTTCCTGCTTGGTCCTGGAGAAAGAGTAGTTACCTGTAACAGGTGTTCTCCAAGAGCAGCAGGAATCTGTCCTCACAACCCTCCCTCCTCCCCTTGGAGTTGCAGTCATATGATTTATTTTTTGCTATTTTTGCTGTCTTTTAGCTATGTCATCAGACTGAGCAAGATGGCACCCTTGCACGGGAAGGGGACTGCGCATGCGCGCTGCAATTCCCAAAGGCTTTCTTTGAAAGCTGGGGAAATGCTCCGCACGGGGGCTCCATCGGCGCCGACGTCACCCATATGTGAGGACTGATTCCTGCTGCTCCTGGAGAACACCTGTTACAGGTGAGTAACTACTCTTATCCACAAAAGCTTTTCTCCTGAGGGCTACTGCTAAGGAAAAATCTTGAAATATCAATATTTTCTGTCCCTCATGCTCCACATTACACTGGTTACGGGCTGCTCTAAGCACAGTCTTTTTGTTGAAAGCTTAAACGCATTAGCACTGGCCTGGGCCTGGAATTGCTGTCCCTCTGAATACCGATCCGGTGTGCATGCTTAATCTGAATCTTTCCCATTAAATTGGGGAGATGAGGCCTAGCGGCAGCCAAGTCTCCAAAAATCCTCGCAGTTCTCCTTCCCCCCCCCCCCAATTTTGGAATGCCAATCAGGCGAAGGTTCTTCCTCCTACCTTGGTTTTCTAAGTCGTCTATCTTTTGCTCTTGCTTCCACACCTTCTCTTCTAGGGCTCAAAGCCATTGTTCTGTAGCTGTACCGCCTCTTCCAAGCCCAACACTCTTTGCTCCAGCTGGTGCATGTAGCCCGTGAAGTCCACCACCGACACAGTAAAGCAAGCTTAGTGGTGAGACCCTGAAACCACTCATTCAATGCTTCAACCACCGCTCCTGTAACGTCTTTGACAAGTGTTGCCACCGCTACATCAGGGCTTGCTGGGGCTACAAGATTCGCCATTTTGTTGTCTGCCCCATGCAGTTTCTCGCACTGAGGAGCTTTTGTCGCAATCTACTCTCCACTGTAGGAGGAGGGGCTAGAAAGAAAGGAGACAGGTACTCTCTTCACTGTACCAGCTATGTTGTGGGGGTGGGGGGGGGGCTTAGCCGCCCTTTTTACTGACTCATTTAGGGGGGATAAGGTTTGAAGCCCTGGAGCTGGGTCAGCTACTTCCGATCCTGCTCATTGCCAAACTGGAAGTCCCTCATCGCCAAACCGGAAGTCCTTTTACAGGTTTTTTCAGCAGCCTGTAGCTTGGAAATCCCATATGTGAGGACTGGCTTCCCGCTTGTTCCTGGAAAAAGCATACTTACTCACCTGTAACAGATGTTCTCCGGGGACAGCAGGAATCAGTCCGCACAACCCTCCCTCCTTTCCGTGGAGGAGTTTTCTTTTTTTAGGCTTGATTAAGCTATATCATCCTACTGAGGTAAGATGGCAGCCTTGGGCGGGAAGGTGACCACGCATGCTAGGTGCAACTCCAAAAGGCTTTCTTTGAAAGCTAGGGAGTGATTATCATGTGGGCTGCGTCAGTAGTGACATCACCCATATATGAGGACTGATTCCTGCTGTCCCTGGAAAACACCTGTTTCTAGGTGAGCAACTGTGCTTCGCGATCCAGGAGGATCAGCAAAGTGTATCTGCTGTGCTTTCCTCTCCTCTTTAGTTTGCCGCCCTTCCATTTGTACTCTCCACTACACCAAGGATGTTCTCCAAGGTTATGGAGGTGATGGCTGCGGCGAGATGATTTCTGTACACTCATATGTTTGTTTATTCAGAACTTTATATATCGCTTTTCTGTGCAAAAGGCAAAGTAGTTTACAAGTATAATTACAACACAGTAGAAGGGCTACTGGCTCATCTGAGCCCATTCTCTTTCAGTGGCCTCTCGGCTAGTTCCCCAAGTGGTGTCCTTTCTGATGAGCTTCGGCTGGGTGATCAATTGGAGAAAGAGTCAGTTGTTGCATTCCCAGTCCTTGGAGTTCCTGTGAGCATGTTTTGATTCTTGAGTGGGCAGAGTCTTCCTGCCTTTTGTTCACCACAGGCTTCCAGAGTCCGGGATTATCTTCAACTCCTTGGACTATGGCAGCAACAATCAAGATGGTGCCAAGGGTGTGTGCTCTTGCTGACTCGGTGGTCCTTGAGTTCTCAGTGTTTGAGCTCAGGCTCCTGCTCACAATGATGGTATTGGCCAGCCTGCAGTGAAGCAAGCTGCTGGGCAATTGGTCATGGATCCTTCTGTTGATGGATGCCAGTCTCTCGGGCTGGGGAGCTCATTGCCAAGGTTGAATGGCTCAGGGATATTGGAACCACAGGGATGCAATGTGGTCCATCAACTGCCTTGAGGCGAGAGCCATTAGGTAGGCTCTTCTGTGTTCCAGCCCCCGGTCGAATGCCAGACAGTTTGAGTGTTCTTGGACAACGCCACAGTGGTGCCTTATGCCAATTGGCAAGACAGCACAAGCAGTGCCGAGATAGCCCTGGAGATGGCTCTGCTGTTTGCTTGGACAGCAAAATCTTTCTAGTTTATCAGCTCTGCACACTGCCGAGGTGGCTACTGTGGAAGCAGATTTTCTCAGCCAGCACTCTCTGGTTCCAGGAGAGTAAGAGTTGCCAGGAGGTGTTTCAGTGGTTTCTGTGCTGCTGAAGTCGCCACAAAACAGATCTGATGGCAACCTGCTCCAACACCAAAGTGTGCTGCTTGTTCAGTCACCGCACAGAGATGGGGTCTGAGGGCACTGGCGCCCTGGCTCAACCTTTACCAAGTCAATACTTGCTGTATATGTTTCCTCTATGGCCCCTGGTGGGGCATATGATTCGGTGTATGGAGCACCACCAGAGAATGATTATTCTGGTGGCACAGATTTGGCTGAGGAGAGCGTGATTTGGAGATCTGATGTGGCTCCTGCAAGCGCTACCTCTTTGTTTGCTTCTGTCTATTGTGTCAGGGGCTGCTTGTCCTGGATAACCCAGCTCCCTTCTCACTTACAGCTTGGCTCCTGTAAACAGACAGTGTGTAAAGGGCGGTGGTGGTTTTTCATTCTGCTCAGATCCCAGAGGAGGTCTACCAATCTGCATAAGTGCGGGTCTAGTTCCTTGTCTGCTGGTGCAGTGCACAGCAGGTGGCTCCTGAGGCAGCCAAGGTGCCATCTCTGTTGGTCTTTTCTGCAGGATGGTCTGGAGAAAAGCCTTTTCTCTTAGCTCCCTAAAGGTTCAGGCGGCAGCTTTGGCTTGTTTCAGAGGCTTGTTCACTGTTAAATCTCTAGCCTTGCACCTGGATGTTTCATGCCTTCATCAGGGAGTTGGTGTCTGTGTCACCCCCCTCTGATCTGTGATCCCTTCCTGGGATCTGTGTCTGGTGCTCAGGGCCCTGATGTCAGAGTCCTTGAGTCATTGAAGTGCGGTACTTTGAAGGATTTGATACTTTGACAGTCTTCTTGGTTGCAATTGTTCCGCAAGGATGATTCTGAGCTGCTGGTTCTGTCTTGCCAAGGTCCTTACCTGTCCTTTTCTGAGGAGACCATTTCCATTCGACCTGTGCCTTTCTCCTTCCCTGATGTGATTTCTCCCTTTCATGTGAACCAGGAGGTTTGCCTGCCCCTTTCTCTAAAGAGTGGGCCAGGATGGGAATGGTAAGGATCTTTGCCTTGTGGATGTCCAGAGGGTGTCTCTCTGGTTCTTAGAGGTTACAAATTATTTTCGTAAGTCAAGCCATCATTTTGTGCTGTTTTATGGCCTGTGCAAGGTGACATGGCAGCCACATCTCTGCATTGGGGCACTGGATTAAGGAGACCACTACCTCGGTGGATCTGTTGTGGAACTGACTGGCTCCAGAGAGTTTGTACACCCATTCTACCCCGACTGCTAGTTTCCTTGTGGGCAGAGCGGAGCTCGGTAGTCCCTGCAGACATTTGTTGGGTGGCGCCATGGGCATCACTTTTCACTTTTGTCAAGCATTTCCACTTGGATGTCCATGCTCAGATGGACATGGCCTTTGGTTCTAAGGTTTTGTGGGCGGCTATGTTTTCTTCCCACCCAGTGGAGTCATAGCTTTGGTACATCAGACTTATCGTCCTGCTAGACTAGTCCAGACACAGAAGATAACATTTTACTTACCAGATAATGTCCTTTCCTTGAGTTCTGCTAGATCAGTCAAGGCAGGGCAACCCATCCACTAGGTGGGCTAGGTAGCCCCCTAGGGAAGCAGACCTCTGTGCGCGGCACAACACACATGGCCTGCTGCCCCCCTCCCATGCTGAACCATGCTGTGCCACCGCCCCCACTACAGCTGATTCCAGTGGCCTACCGCTTCTGACCTCCTGAAGTTGTGTTGGAAGGGTCAGAAGCGGCAGGCCATGTGTGCTGAAGTACATGGCTTGCCGCCGAGCCGCCCACTGAACCTGCCACCAGAATCAGCAGTAGCAGTGGGTGGCGGCACAGCTCAACACAGAGTGGGGTGGGGGAGGGGAGGATGGTGGTGCAGCTCAGCATGCGGGGGAGGGGGGTGGCAGACCAGGGCTTCTGCCTAGGGCAGCAGAAACCCTTGTGCCAACCCTGAGTCCAGGGATGTGCATCCACGTGCAGCGGGAGATATCATTTCACAAAGATATACATGGGAAAAATCAGTGTCTGAAATGCAACAACTTACACATGTAAGAGCCAGCATTTACACTTGTATCTGTGCCGTTTTACAAATTTAGATGTGTAGATACTGCTAATGAACTACAGAGGACTATCTTTTCCTTGTTGCAATTGACAGAGGGATGTAAACATTGGGGATGAATGGGATATCCCCCTTAATCCATCCTGTACAGGGAAGGGCAAAAAGAGCACTTTATTTTTCCTATTTGTGTCAGGGAGCAGGTGTAAATCCAAACATAGACAATTTTAGTCTTACAGGTGCATCCCTATATGAAATTGGGAATAGCCATGTAGATGTTGATGTTACCTTAGTCATGCCCCCAACATAGCTTTGTGCAACATAAATGTAAAATGGACATCCATTTGTAAAATAAGTCCTTTCTAAAATGGCTTTTTGCACATGGATGCAATTTACATTTGTAAGTGGTTGTATTTACAGATGTAAATCATGAATAAGGCTTCTAAAATATCCCCCACTCTGTATTATTTTTCTCAAATCACTAGCTTTTGATCCTTGTTGCCTTTTTATCAGCATTATTCCTCATTTTACGCCCAGAGAATAGTTGCTTACAGCAAAGAGTATTCTCCAGGAACAAGCAGGAATGAAGTCCTCACATATCGGTGACATCACTGATGGAGCCTGCGTGGGAATGTTCCCCAGCTTCCATAGGAAGCTTTTGGGAGCTCCACCACACAGGTGTGCCTGCCTTCCTGCCCGAAGGAGCCATCTTACCTCAGTCTTCTCTTTTCTCTAGAGCCTTTCAGACATCCATCTGACCATAGAAAAGCGTGATCCTGAACCCTTGCGTTTTTCTTCATTTTCTAAAGTTAATTCCATTTTCGTTTGGGTCCTGACCTTCCTGCCTGTTGACGGAAGCATCTGTGCCTCGGTGCAGTTTTTTTCCGGCCCCCTTTTCGTTTTTTTGTCACACGAGTTTTCTCCCATGCACCTCCCTGGTCAGCCAGGACATTAGCATCCTTTGACTTGGCGGAAGCCGTGTTCCCCAACATGTCAAAGCTGGCCAGTGGTTTTAAGACGGGCCGCCATAATTAGTACATACAGTGCCTCAGGCCCGATTATGAGCCCTCCACCTGCACATTTTGTTTGCAGATGATCCTCAAAAACTGGGAGAAACAACGAGAGTCTCAGTTTGGGTCATCAGAGTTGGCAGTATCTACACTGTGTTATAATGAGCCTTTCCTCTTATCTCTTCTATTTCCTTGACTATCACTGTATCTCTTATTCTGTCCTATCTTATTAATGGCGTTCTTTTCCTTTTTTCAGTATCATTTATGTAATATTGTAAACCGCTCTGATGCTTTGGCCTGAGCGGTATATCAAATGTAATAAACATAAACATAAACTCTTGAGGGGCTCCGCCGAGTCTTCAGCTTAACGCAGTGCCTGAGCTCTTTTAGAGCTGAGGGGCTGTGATGGCCTGAATCAGAGGCTGTCTTTTGAAGAAACAGGCCCCCCCAAAGGATCAGTTCTCCACCCCATCGACATTACAGGGTAATGCCGAGAGATGAGGAAAACCCCAGTAACACTGGCATCGAAGCCCCCCTCAACGCAACTCCAAGGGTGAGAGCTGGGAGCAGCCTCCCAAGCTGTCCCAGCAGGAGGAGTTGCCTCTCAAAGCCCCGGAGGGTCTCCCAATGTGATGGGCATTGAGTCCCTGACAAGGGAGCTGGCATTTGAGGCCAAGGCAGCTGCCCCGGCTCCGGCCATTTCAGAGACGGCACTACTGGCTGAGCATATGCAGGCCTTGGAAAGGAGCCTGGCTGCATTCCTGGCTTCTCAGGCTGTGAGGTCCCTGATGCCCTTGAGTTCCTCAATTCCAGCAATGGCACCATTGACCATGTGACCCCACCAATGGTGGTGCAGCCTATCCTCAAAACCCATGCTCTCCCCATCAGGGGAGAGGACTCAGGTAGGTGCTCTGATTCTCTGTTTGCGCTGATGGTGATTTCTCTGTTGAGCTCCTCCAGATCCAAAGGACTGCACCATCAGCATCGGGAACCCTGGATGCGGTCCTCCCCTACCGAGCACTGGGGGCATCAAGAGGAAACCAGTCAGTATCTTGACTTTGTAACTGAATCAGAGTCCGAGGATTGGGAGACTGAGGAGTCATCCGTGGACTCAGCTCGACATCTGGATATCCCATCAGATCCTTTGCCACCCTACAGGCATCGTAAGTTCCCACTCAAAGACATCTCATTCCACGAGTTTGTCTGGGACTCTCAAGGCTGAAGAATCAGAAATTTTTCAGTACCCTTTGCCACCAAAGGAGGCCATCACCATTCCAATTCACTGCATCCTCCAATGCTTGCTCTTCAGGAAGTGGGAAAATCCTTTAATGGTGCACTTATTAGCCATCGGCTGGATTCCCTGGACAGGGTGCAGAAAAGCCCTGGATTTGAAAAGCCTCAGCTACCCCACAACTCGGTGGTTGTGGATTCAGCTATGAGGTGCATCAAACGTTCCAAGACCCACTCCTCCGTCCCCCCTGGAAAGGAGGCCTGTACCCTGGCTGGCTTTGGACGCAGATGCTACCAGGGCTTGATGCTACTACTACTATTTAGCATTTATATAGTGCTGCGCACGCAGCGCTGTACAGAAATATAAGCAAAAAGACAGTCCCTGCTTGTCAGAGCTTACAATTTGGTCAAGACAACACAGAACAATAGACAGATCGGGAAAACAATTATGGTGACATGGAGTAATAGTTAATTCGGGATACAGCAAAGTATGGGGTAAAACAAAGTATGACAATTACAATGTGGGCAAAACAAGTATGGCATTTACCATTTTAGACATGACAAAGGACGGGAGTCAGGTTAGGACAAAGGGTAGAAGTCAGGATCTGAAAGCAACAGTAAAGAGGTGGATTTTCAACCTGGACTTGAAGAGGGCCAGGGAGGGTGCCTGGCATATAGACACAGGTAGGTTGTTCCAGGCATACGGTGCAGCAAGGTGAAAGGAGCGAAGTCGGGAGTTAGCGGTGCAAGTGGAGGGTCTAGACAGAAGTAATTTGTTAGAAGAGCGAAGTTCCCGAGAGGAGATGCAGAGAGAGATGAGAGATGAAAAGTAATGAGGGGCTATAGAGTGAATGCATTTATAGGTCAGCAGGAGAAGTTTGAATTGGATGTGGAATTGGATAGGGAGCCAGTGAAGTGACTTGAGGAGTAATGTGGACATGGCGAGGCTGGCTAAAGATTAGTCGAGCAGCATAATTTTGAATAGACTGAAGGGGAAAGAGATGGCTCACAGAGAGACCAGTAAGGAGAAGGTTGCAGTAGTCGAGGCGAGAGGAGATTAAGGAGTGGACAAGGGTTTTAGTAGTGTGTTCAGAAAGGAAGGGGCGGATTTTGCTAATGTTGTAGAGAAAGAAGCGGCAGGTCTTAGCTACATGTTGGATATGTGTGGAGAAGGAGAGAGAGGAGTCAAAGATAACTCCCAGGTTGCGGGCTGAGGAAACCGGAAGGATTGTAGAGCCATCCATGGAGACTGAGAAGGGAGGGAGAAGAGGGGAGGAATTGGGGGGAAAGACGAGGAGTTCAGTCTTGGCCATGTTCAGTTTCAAGCGACGGTAAGACATCCAGGCAGCGATGTCAGAAAGGCAGGCAGAGATCTTGGTCTGGATTGCTGGAGAGATATTAGGCGTAGAGATGCTGGTGGCTTGCATCCTGTCCTACCAGCAATGTACTTGAGACATCATGTACATTGCTGGTAGCTCTCCACCCTTCTGCCCCCAGAACATCTGAAGAAGTTCCGAAGCCTGGTCATCAAGGGGAAAGACTGCACAAAATGCATGAGTAGGGCTGCATATGATGCTTTTGAATCTGTGAGCAGAGTATCAGTTATGGGCATTGGGGCCTGACCTTGAACAGTGGATGCAAGACAAACTTGCAGATGTCCCCTGCCAAGGCAAAAATGTATTAGGCAAAGCCATCAAGGACAAGGCGAGGAACTGGAGAGGGAGCAGTTGACCATGAACCACCTCTCCAGGAAAACAGCAGACCCTGCCTTAAAATGTCGACAGGAAAAAAGACTTTCTACCCATGCAAGCAGAGATGTTACGCGGGGTACCCCTTTACCAGGCCTAACAAGGCTCACAGCTGGGGCAAAGGAAAAGCCAGGAACAGCACCACCAGAAGCCCCCAGAAGCCTCAGCCTGCCCCACAGCTGCAGCCAGAGGGGGGAGGGGGTTTGACTCCTTCCTGAGGAGTATGGCCCTTCTTCCTGAACCCAGTGGAGTACCTCATCAGGTGGGGGGATGGTTGATTCACTTTGCTCATAGGTGGCCGGTCATAACAACCGACTCCTGGGTGCTCAGAATCATCTAGAATGGCTACCTGTTGCACAGGGAATATCCCCTCAATCCTCAACACCGAGTACTCCTCCAGCAGGAGGTTCATACTCTCCTCGTCGATCTCGTCATCGAATTGGTGGGACCAACACAGGCTGGGAAGGGATTCTACTCCTGCTACTTCTTGGTCCCCAAGAATACAGGAGGGTTCTGGCCCATACTGGACTTCCGCAGCCTCAACCGATTCCCGTTGAAGGAAAAGTTCAAAATGGTCTCCCTGGGAACATTGCTGCCATACCTTCAAAAGGAAGACAGGCTTTCTCCTTGGACCTCAAAAATGTGTATACTCGCCTCCCAGTCCATCCCCTTCACTGGCAGTACCTCCACTTCATGCTGAGTGGACAGCACTACCATTACCAGGTATTGCCCTTTGACCTATCATCTGCCCCACGGGTTTTCACAAAATGCCTGGTGGTCACTACCACCTTCCTCTGGACCCTGGGAGTCTTTGTTTTTCGCTACTTGAATGACTGGCTAATGAAAGGGAATGATGCTGGACAAGGTTTGGCAGCAAGGCTCACCATACAGGTGCTGGAGCATCTGGGCTTCGTAATCAATTACCCAAAGTCTCACCTTCAGCCCTCTCAGCAACGTGAGTTCATTGGAGCTTTCCTGAATACTACCCTAGCTTGAGCATTCTTGCCCATGGATCGGGTGCAATTGCTGGTCGTGGTGATCCGCAACGTCCAAAGCAGCCTTTGCACTACAACGCATTAGATGCTTTGCTTACTCGGCTACATAGCCTCTACTGTTCGTGTCACTCCCTTAGCCCGCTTATGGATGTAAAAAGTACAGTGGATCTTGTGCACCCAATAGCCACCTTCACATCCCATGGACCCACATAGTCAGCTAGAAACTACTACCTACCATGTTAATAAGTTCTGTGTTCACTATGTTCAGAGTTATCATTTTAGTTCTTAGCCTGTTAAACATCTGTTCCATGTAAAGTTAACAGACCCGATTTTCATTTAGGCAGGCTATGTGTTGCTTCAGCACATAGCCTGCCCACTAACCCTTAACCTGGATTTTCACTTTTGCGGTGATGGAAGTGAAAATCTGGGTTGGCTGGACAGGCCGGAGCTGCCAGCTGCCAAGGCTAAGCGGGTAGCAGTGATTTTCAATGCTACCCAGTTAGCCCCAGCGCCTCAAAGATAGGCGAGGAAAACCTTTGCCTATCTTTAAGGCACCTACCCACTTAGTCCTTTCCTCCACCCCCGCTCTGCCCCGGAACGCCCCCGACACGCCCCGATGCTAACCACATAGCATCGGGGTGAGTAAGGGACAAACCAGGGAATTTTCGAAGGCACTACCTATGTAGGTGCCTTTGAAAATTCCCTGTTAAGGCATTTACACAGGTAACTAGGGCAGTTACCCGTGTAAATGCCTTTAAAAATCGGGCCCAACGTTCTTTTTTTTTTCTCATGTAAACCACTCTGACTTGTAGATACGGCAGTATAAAAGTGTTGTTAAATAAATAAATAGCATCGGGTCAGCAGCCACCTCAAGGTCAGGGTGGTGGTCACCCCACCACTCAAGAACTCTCTGTCCTGGTGGCTGCACTCACAGAATCTGCTCAGGGGTCTGCCTTTCTAGCTGCCTCCACATCAATGTACACTGACCATGGTCGCCTCCATGCTTGGCTGGTGAGAACATGGCCGCTGAATGGCGCAGAAGGCCCTGAACCAGAAAAACTTTCTGGAGCTCCATGCCATTGCAAACGTGCTTTGGCATTGCGGGCACATTTGGCCAACCAAGTAGTCCTTATCCAGATGAACAATCAAGTGGCGATTTGTTTTACATCAACAAGTAGGGTGGCATGGACTCGTACCTCCTATTTTGGGAAGTGGTACGTTTCTGGAAGTTCGCCATCTCCCAGGGCATGTTCCTCAAAGCCATATACCTGTCCAGGGAGTTCAATGTCTTCGCGGACCACCTCATCAGAGTCCTTCAGCCACATAAGTGGACCTCAACAGGATAGTCATAAGCTGCATCTTTCAGATGGGTGTTGCCTGGAGTCACAAAGACGTTGATGCATGGGGTGCCCCACAAATGGCACATTTCAACCAGGATCCTGAGCGACCGTTAGATAGCCTCCAATGCCTTCCTGCCGAACAGGAGTGAGGGCCTAATCTACGTGTTTCCGCTGATTCCATTCTTGGCCAAAACCCTGTTTAAGCTTCAGGCAGACAAGAGTTTCATGATACTCATCACACCCCACTGACCCAGACAGCTATGGTTTCCCCTCCTGCTCAGGCTCTCACAGCGCCAACCTCTCAGGCTAGGCTGTGCCCTGGATCTTGTCTCCCAGGACAGCGGGACTCTTCTTCATCACAACGTCTGCTCCCTGACCCTAATGGTGTGATGCTGAGCGGGTAGTTCTTGCAGAACTTCATCTGCTTGCAGAGGTGGAGAATGTGCTCCTTACTTCTTGGAAGAGACTCCACAAGCCGTGCCTACACCTTCAAGTGGCATAGATTTTCTATCTGGTGTGTGGGCAAGGAGCTGGACTCCTTCTCATGCATGGTGGAGACCTTGTTGACGTATCTCCTTCACCTTTCCAACTCAAGTCTCAAATCTAACTCTGTTTGAGTTCACTTAAGTGCAGTAGCAGCCTACCACACCTTCACAGCCCATTACTATCTGGATGGAGATTCCCGGTGTGATAGCAACTTCAGCCAAGCCATACTCCGGCACCTGTTTGGGACTTAGATTCAACTCCTACTCACCAGGCCTTCTGTCTCCAGGCTACAGTAGAGTCTTCTAAATGTTGATGTCCGCACCAGACACTGACTTGACAGAACCTAACAAAGATCACTCATGCTGTTTCTCTCAGTTCTTCTGTTGGGCTTGTTTTACAGGTATTTTGGTAGTCTGTAGCTGGGGAGTCCCATATGTGAGGACTTCATTCCTTCTTGTTCCCAGAGAAAGCATAGTTACCACTTGTAGCAGGTGTTCTCCGGAAACAGCAGGAATAAGTCCTCACTACCCTCCTACCTCCCCATTGAGTTATTGTTTTTTCATTAAGCTATGTCAACCTACTGAAGTAAGATGGCTCCTTCGGGCGGGAAGGCAGTCATGCATGTGTGGTAGAGCTCCCCAAATCTTCCTATGGAAGCTGAGGAGCGTTCCTGCGCGGGCTCTGTTGGTGATGTCACTCATATGTGAGGACTTATATCCTTCTGTTCCCGGAGAACATCTGCTGCAGGTGAGTAACTATGCTTTAGTCTATTGTCAAGTACAAATATTCTTTCAGTATTAAAACTGGAAATACTCTTTTAGAAGGGCTTGCGTTAACTATAATTTAGGAAATTTAAGAATGAAACAGAAAACAATGAATAGACCAATGAATAGTAAGTATCATAAAATATTTGGTGTAATATTATAGTATAATTAAATAATATAATGGAACATATTCCTCCATATATCTGACTTATGTAAAGAATAAATAAGTAAGACCCATTGGTGAGTTTTACTGGTAAGTTTCTCCTGCAGTCTTTGCAGAGTAGGCTTATTGTTCTGCTGCACAAGTTCCGATTACTGTATTTCTTTACTCACCTCGTTTGATGAGAGGACACTTCTTACAAACAATGGTAATCTTAGCACTCATGTTCTTGCCAGCTTGCTGGATTGCCAGGTTTCCTTCTTTATAAATATTAATAATATAAATTGTTGCATATAGGCTTCCTCCTCGGCTCATTGTTGTGATTATAGTGCCAGTTATCACTGGAAAAGCACATTTATTTTGATTTAGAAAAAAAACAATGACAAGTTATAGTGCTTTTCAGTGGTATACAGTATTTTTTGCAACTTTATTGCAGTTCTGAGAATTATTTAAACAACCCTTTTTTTCAAGGCTGGTGACCTGATTTAGCAAAGGTTATGCAGCTTCCATTCTCTGTTGCTTCTGTCAGACTTAGGAGGTAAATCTGTTTTTGTTTCTTTTGGCCTTATGCTTCTAACATTCTCTGCTTTCCAGGTCAGTTGGATCCAGATCTGGATCTCTCTTATATCCCCTCTCTTGACATACATAGTCTGGTCATTGCACAACAGTCCTGAGGCCAGGAGATTTATGCCAGGGCTCCTTCTAGATTCCTCTATTAGGGACTTTAAATCTGGCCACCAGATATCACCCTTAACATGACTGTGATTTCCTCTTATTCACCAGGGACTGAATGCTGCCTCCACAGCATTCCTGGCCCCAGCTGAGTGTGAAAGATCAAACTTAGAGAACAAACTGGATACCTTTTGTAAGGCAATACACAGCACTACCACTGAGCCACCAATCCAACCCAGAAAAATCTATTTTGATGAGGATTTTAAAAAATGTTTTCTTTTCCAGTAGATGGTGCTCAAGTCCAGTGCTGCTAATAAGGAGCTTCTTGGTCAAGGACAATTTTTTCCTTTAACGCTTCCTCCATTTTTGTGGAGGATGGGGAAGAGTCACTTAAACTGTTATAACTTTGCCAGCACATGTTCTGGCAGCTTAATTTTCTTCAAGATTACATCCCAAACTTATTATTAACGAAGAATAATTGGGCAGAATGGATGAACCATTTGGTCTTTTTCTGCCATTATCTACTATGCAAATTAACAAAATAACTACCACTCTATACTATATACCCAAAAACAAAAATAGAGTGAAAAAAAATTTTATGTATGAGCCAGTGTGTGTGTAAATTCATTTATGTTGGAAGATCAGCCATGAGGTTATACCGACCTCTCAGAGCTATACTTCCATTTTGCTCACATTTTAATGAGCCCACATCGGAGCTATATAACATAGGTAAACCACCATCTTCAAGGACAATGGATGAAAACTAGTAAAAGTTAAGAGTATTTCTCTGCACTGATTTTCTAAATAACGTGGTATGAAGAGTATTATGGCATTTCAAAACCAGAACATCCAAAAATTCCAATTGAAATTCTCAATAGAGGGTTCATCTTTTGGATCAGCTAAGTGATAGTAAACATTATGTCAAGTTATCTTCTAATACTTTTATTGGTTTACAATCTGAGATTTATATTGTCATGCAGCAAGCATCATCCAATAATTGGATTACTAAATGGGAATTTTAATTTTTAGTTTTAAAACATCCAAAAATTCAAATTATATATACAGTTCCCAAAATACATAAATCGGTTAGTGCACCTCCAGGCAGACCCATTGTGTCTTGTCAGGGATCTGCGTTGGAACCTAAGTTTTGTGACAAGTTTTTGCAACCATGTGCTCAAACTGTATCTTCATTTTTAAAAGACACTACTCATTTCATTGCAAAACTTCAACAAGTTACGGGTGATGTTAATTCTTGGTGGCTTGTTTCGCTGGACGTCACAGCAATGTATACTAACATCAATAAGGATCAAGCTTTATCAGTAATTTCTCAATTACAATTATCTTTACCTGATCGGATTCCTCAATTGTTTTTTCTGCAGTTGTTGAATTTGGTGCTTACCAGGAATTATTTTCAGTTTGAGCAACAATTCTATCATCAAATTCAAGGTATAGCCATGGGAGCTACAGTAGCTCCATTCATAGCTACATTATATATGGCTGAGTTTGAATCATCCCAGATTTATCCCTCACCATGGTTTAAGGAAGTTGTTTTATGGGTTCATTTTTTAGAAGATATTTTCTTTTTATGGAAGGATACTGAAGCTAATTTACGTCTGTTTACTCAATGGCTAAATTCGTTACAACCTAACTTGTCCTTTACTATGCACCACCATTTTTTTCAACTGGAATTTTTGGATGTTCTGGTTTTGAAATGCCATAATACTCTTCATACCACGTTATTTAGAAAATCAGTGCAGAGAAATACTCTGTTAACTTTTACTAGTTTTCATCCATTGTCCTTGAAGAAGGGCCTCCTGTTTGGGCAATTTCTCAGAATTCGACGGATTTGCTCCAATTTTGGGGATTTTCTCAAGCATGCACATGAATTGCCAATTCGACTTGCTCAGAGAGGTTATCCTAAGAATGTTATTAAGCAAGCGTTTTTTGAAGGCCAAATATACTCATCGCGAATGGTTGTTTCCTTCAACTCCTCATGCTTATACCAATGATTTTGGTTCTGGTATTCAATCTGATACGTTTGTGGGAGTGTTACCATATATGTCACATACTGATCATATTAGGAAGATTCTTGCTAAACATTGGCATATTTTACAACTACACCCATGTTTTCAGAAGAGATTACAGATAGCGCATTCCAGAAGTCCTAACCTTTGAGATTTTGTAGGTGTCACCTCTTCTCCTCTGGACAGATTTGGTTTCAAGATGTCTCTTGAAGTGGGTCATTTTACCTGTGCTTCTTGCAGTTACTGTTTGCAGTCTATTACAGGGAGTGAGTGGCGGGTCCCTAATTCAGATTTAACACACAAAGCTAGATGGCATACCACTTCTTTAACATCATTCGTGGTATATGTTTTGGTTTGTCTGTGTCACCTTTTATATATTGGCAGGACAATTCGTTCTGTAAAAATTTGTTTAAGTGAACATGCATCTAGAATTAGGAATGCCATGGTGTCGGCTCCGGTTGTTCAAAATTGTTTGGATTTTCATCATACATTTGAAGAGTTGGCCTGGAGGATCCTTGATCATGTGCCTGAAAACCCACGGGGTGGAGATCGTGAGCAACTCCTTCAAACACTTGAACAAAGGTGGATATTTAGATGGTCCACTGTTGAACCGTTGGGTCTTAACAAGGCATTGGACTGGACAAGTATTCTTTAATTCCTTTGATTCATCTGTTTTATTGGGATTGTTATACTAGTATCTATGGTAACATCACCTGTCATGCAGTGATTGGCTGCTTGTGTCATTTAAACAATGAATCTTTCTGCGTGGTTCAGATTGTTAAAGAGCATGCACTGGCGTTTCCAAGAGGTGGATAAGCTGAGAGACTATTCTAATGTTGCAGTTGAATTAAGCGTTGAGACAGGGCACGGATTTTGCATTTGCCCGAAACGCAGTACTGTGTACTTTTATATAATTGCAGTCTATTTTGTGCGAAGCCTGAGAAGATCTGTGAGAAAACAGTTGAGATAAGTAACATTTTTGATATTTCTGTCTGGACTTTTGCACAGTTTTTTATAAGATCACAAAATAGTTCTTTTTATGTAGGTGGCATTTATTTATGGTGGTTTACCTATGTTATATAGCTCTGATGTGGGCTCATTAAAATTTGAGCAAAATGGAAGTATAGCTTTGAGAGGTCGGTATAACCTCATGGCTGATCTTCCAACATAAATGAATTTACACACACGCTGGCTCATACATAAACATTTTTTCACTCTATTTTTGTTTCTGATTATCTACTATGCGCCATATAAAGAATTGAAACATGAATTATAATTCAGAGGAAATTATTGAATTTGCAGATATTTTCAGTATGAAATGGCATGGATTACTGTAATTTTGTTAGATTTGAGCACCTCTTAAAATGTGATACAGATGCATTTGTGCATGCGCTATAATCACTGAACTTTGAAGGAACTTCTTGATTACTTTAGATAGTAACATAGTAAATAACGGCAGATAAAGACCAGTATGGTCCATCTAGTCTGCCCATATACTGTATATAGATATAGAGAAATCTTTCAATAATTTCACCCTAAGTATGGAATGATATCCATGAGGTGTGATTTCTTACAAAGGAAGTGCCTCTGTTACAACTCTACCCAGTAAAGATGACAGACTTGCTACTAAAACATCAAGGTACAGACATAAGAATCTGCTTTTATTTTTCATTTCATCCTTCTACAACTTGTAACAGCTCCCCAATCAAGAGAAGATTAATTACAGTCTCTGACCTTTGTGTGGTAATATAGTTTAGACAAAGAACACACTGAAATGTGATCCAAGAATGTGCATATATTTAATTTGTTCTACTTTACCCACTGAAAAATAGCACTGTGTAAATAGAGCAGCAGGCTGAGAACCAGAGAAACCTGGTTCAAATCCCACTGCTGTTTCATCTTGGTACAAATTGGTTGTATGCCCTTCAAGGGATAGGAAGATGCCTACTGTATCTGAATGTAACTCACTTTAAGCTACTTTTGAAAAAAGGCGTGAGCTAAATTCAAACTCTCCTCCTTCCAACAAAGGTCCTGCAGTATCAGTTTTCCAGCAGAGATAATATTTAAGGTAATATCTGTCTTTAGATAACAGAATTATATAATTTTATTGTATAGTAAAGGTTTGGCTTTGTAGTGAATTCATAGATCAATTTAAACTTTTTGTACATAGAACACCTCTGGCCCTGAAATATGTTTTACATGCCCGGTCGAAACAGTTGCCCACACCATCTTCGGAGGTGTGTACTCATTCGGTCTTCTCGACGGATTTGGGGATGGATCTGTAACAAACTGGGTCACTCGCTTCTCCAATCAGTTTATTTGCCGATATACAGCAATGCTGATTTTGCTCCTGGTATGTGGGCATCGGGTTTTCGGTGTTAGCAAAACCGAGGACTTTTATCAGGTAGATCAATTGTTGACAGAGGATGGGGAGATATTGCCTTTCTCTGAGCTGCATGTTCAATACGGTCTCAAGTCAGGGGATTTATTGTCTTTTTTACCAGATTTGGAGTTATTTATGTTTGCGGACTGGGGATAAAGCACCTGTCTAGTGACTTCTGTTCTGATTTGGAAATTTTCTTTCTTACCGCAGACTCTAGATGGCTCATAGTGTTGAGGGTGCAAAGTTCTTTTGCCTCAGTGGCCTCTTGGACCACCTGCCATCATTTAGTGGAAACATGGAACGCCAATTTGGGTACAACATTGACTGGAAAAGTACTATGGAAGTTGATAGGTTAGATACCTCGATTTATGGCTATAGTCTCCCTCCGAGATCAACAGTATCTGTTGATTCAACGAGCCTATCTCTCACTGGGAATATTGCAGCGGATGGGATATGAGGGGTTGTCTATATGCCCCAAATGTGGGGAGGGAGGGAGCTTTGCTTATTCATCTGTTGTGGTTTTGCCCCTAGGTTCAAGACTACTGGAAGGTAATTCATTTGTTTACCAAGTGGGCCCTGGACCAATAGTGGCGGCTTACTCTGCAATCTGTTCTCCTTCGTGTCATAGAGGGGGTGGAGGTATCGGGTCAGGACCAGAGGTGTTGGTTGAAATTGTCTTGGGCATTGGCGATACATATTATTTTACAAAAATAGAAAAGTGTGGACCCCCCCAATATTGGCAGTGGAGGGGTGCGCTGCACCAGTACATGCAAATTGATAAACTTGTGGTCAAGGCCACCAGGCAAAGGCTACCTAGTTTTCAGGCAGTCTGGGATGCTTATATCCAACATCGCCCCCGCTGGGTCGTAGTTTGGTTTTAAATGATCTATAATGCAAGGTGAGGGATCTTGGCCATTTCATTGACTTAGGTATAGGCTAGTGTGGTTGCTGTTGGGTCCAAGGGTGAGTAATAGATGGAAAGAGGTTCAGGATAGTTGGGGGGGGGATGGAATATTCACCTTGGGGGTCCAATTAGTGCTTTCCCTGGAAGGGGTAGGGATACCCCCCACTCCAAGGGGGTTCAGTTGTTATATCTGCTTGATATTCTGGACCACTGTTACTCAGGGCCGGATTTACGTATACGCCATGTACGCCATGGCGTAGGGCCCACAACCGGCAGGGGCCCACCAAAAATAGAACCAGTTTTTTTTTTTAACTCGATTAAAAAAAAAACCTGGTGGCTACCGCCGCGGGGCCCCCTCTGCTGCCGCGGGGGCCCCGTCTACAAGATGGTCTGGTCTGGTCCGGTCTGGTCCGGTCGGGTCGGGTCGGGTCGGGTCTCGTCTCCCTCCCTCCCTCCCGGCTGCGAGAGACGCGAAGATAGAGCGTCTCCTCGCGTCTGTGTTAAGCCCGCAGGGGCTGATGGGATTTCCCATCAGCCCCTGCGGGCTTAACACAGACGCGAGAGACGCTCTCCCTTCGCGTCTCTCGCAGCCTGCAGCGAGGGAGGGAGAGAGACCCGACCGGACCGGACCGGACCCGACCCGACCAGCTTGTAGACGGGGCCCCCGCGGCAGCAGAGGAGGCCCCGCGGCGGCAGCCACCAGGTTTATTTTAAAATTAAATTTTACTTTAGGCCGGGGGGGGTAGGATACCCCCCCCGGCCTAAAGTAAAATTTAATTTAAAAAAAAAACCTGGTGGCTGCCGCCGGGGGGCCCCCTCTGCTGCCGGGGGGGCCCCGTCAACCAGCTGGTCGGGTCGGGTCCGGTCGGGTCTCTCTCCCTCCCTCCCTCGCTGCAGAGACATGCGTCTCTCGCAGCCTGCAGCGAGGGAGGGAGAGAGACCCGACCGGACCCGACCCGACCGGACCTGACCAGCTTGTAGACGGGGCCCCCGCGGCAGCAGAGGGGGCCCCGCGGCGGCAGCCACCAGGTTTTTTTTTTTAATTAAATTTTACTTTAGGCCGGGGGGGGGTAGGACTGGTAATGGGCTATGGGGGGGGGTAGGACTGGTAATGGGCTATGGGGGGGGGGTAGGACTGGTAATGGGCTATGGGGGGGGGCTGGGGCTGGAAATGGACTGGGGGGGGTAGGGCTGGTAATGGGCTATTGGGGGGCTGGGGCTGGAAATGGACTGGGGGGGGGGGTAGGGCTGGTAATGGGCTATTGGGGGGCTGGGGCTGGAAATGGGCTGGGCTGGGGGGGTTAAGGCTAGAGGTGGGCTGATGGGGTTAGGACTGGTAATGGACTGTGGGCTGTTGTGGGGGGCTTAGAACTGGCAATGGGCTTTGGGGGGGGTTAAGACTGGTAATGGGCTGTGGGCTGATGGGGGCTGTCTGGTAATGGGCTATGGGGGGGATAGGACTGCAAATGGGCTGGGGGGTTAACACTGGAGGTGGGCTGATGGGGTTAGGACTGGTAATGGGCTGTTGGGGGGGGGTTAGGACTGGTAATGGGCTTTGGGGGGGTTAAGACTGGTAATGGGCTGTGGGCTGATGGGGGTTGTCTGGTAATGGGCTATGGGGGGCTAGGACTGGAAATGGGCTGGGGGGTTAAAACTGGAGGTGGGATGATGGGGTTAGGACTGGTAATGGGCTGTGGGCTGATGGGGGGGGTAGGACTGGCAATGGGCTATGGGGGGCTGACTGGAAATGGGTTGATGGGGTTAGGACTGGAAGTGGGCTGATGGGGGGTTAGGACTGGTAATGGGTTATAGGGGGGGCTTAAACTGAAAATGGGTGATGGGGGGTTAAGGACTGAAAATGGGGTGATGGGGGGTTAAGGACTGTAAGTGGGGTGATGGGGGGGCTAGGACTGGAAATGGGCTGATGGATGGCTAGGACTGGAAATGGGCTGATGCAGGGACTAGAAGGGAATGGATGCTGGGTGAGGCTGGAACTAGAAGGGAGCTGATGTTGGGGGAGGATTAGAATGGGATGGGGCTGGAAGAGTAAAATGGAGAAGGGAAAAATATTTTGTGTGGGAGGGATAAAAAATCTACAATTGGCCGGGTATTGGGAGAGTAAGTGGGGATTGAGGATGGAGGGGTAATATTTGAGTGGATGAAATAGGAATGAGGAAAGAGCAAAAGGAGAAAGATTAGTATGTTAAAGCAGATGTAGAGAGAGAATGGAAAAAAATCTAGAAGAGAGAGGAAGAAAGGACAAATGGACAGCAGACGATGGACAGTTAGCAGAAGACACGAAGAAACCAGAAGAAAGTGGCTGGAGCAATTGCAGCTGAAAAAAATGCACAAAAGGTAGAAAAATATCTCTTTATTTTGAATTTATTAATTGGAATATGTCAGCTCTGGTAAATGTGCATCATTAACATCTGTGCTTTGTTTAGTACAAGAGCAAATTAATGTATAGTTTTATTTCTACAGTGTTGTACATTCCAAGTTTGGCTTTTGGGATTCCCAGTTTAATTATTGTCTTCCTATTTCTAAATTGTGATTACTTGTTTGGTGATGGTCTATGTTCTGCATGTGTAACTGAGCTGAGGTGTTCTGTTTATATAATTCCTGTTTGACATTGCCACTTGTTCTCTTTCCCCAGTAGGTCATGTATTGTTGTTCTCTGAAATGTATTGGTTTAATATTTGCAGTGTTGCCTTTTGATTGGTAGAGTATGGTGCTTTGTGAGTCCTGGTAGTGCTGTTAGGATACGGCGGGTTTACTATGGGCAGTGTTTGTAGTAGTTCCTAATGTGTCTGGCAGTTGGCACTGGATTATAGTAATGTAGAAATCTTTTAGTCTTTCTTTATCCATACACTCATTAAGAGGCACGTTTACTAAAAGTTAGTATATGGTAACATTATGCAAATATTTATGCAAATGAGGCCCCTTATGCAAATGAGGTCCGCACCCCCCTTGGGCCGCCCCTGCTGGGGGCCCACAATTTTTGTTGGCGTAGGGCCTCACTCAAGGTAAATCCGGCCCTGCTGTTACTGGATGAGTGGGGGGGGGGGCGGGAGGGTGAAGAAGGGAGGGGGATAGAGTTGAAATGTAAAAATGCAAAAAATGGTATTTTATATTACTTATGCTGCAATTATACTGTATTGTGAATTGCTCTGTTATGATAGTTTATGTGGTGGTTTTATTGTCATGGTTCAATAAATAGTTTCAAAAAAACGTCTTGTACACAGATAGAGGCCAATTCCATTTTGCACATCCTGCCCCTGTACTGCCAGTCAGAATTGGGGCATGGAGCGGTAGCATCCGATTCTGATCCCATGAGGGCTAGACCTGCCCGCGGGATCCCAGAATCAGGTCTAACGGCCTGAATGTGCAGGCCATGCCCCGATTCTGATCGGCCGCACGCCTAGCCACATACCCAGCTAACTCAGCCAGGCTTCTGAATGGAGCTGCAGTGCCATGACGTCCTGTCGCCATGGCACTGCAGCTTCATTCAGGAGCCGTGATCCCTGGCTGCAGAAAATAAACTTCTTTAACCACAGCCTGACCCCCGATCTGGCCTTCCCCTAACCTCTTTGATTTTGCCTGGCTCAATGGTCCTCCGACATCCAGGGGGATTTATTCCACTTCCGAGGTGGAATAAGCCCCCTGTCTACATGGCTGACCCCGGCCGTACAGTGCTGACCTCTGAATCTATCCTGTACATCCGGGGTCGCATTCCTGCCCATTGCCCGCCCACTCTCTCCCGCCCACGAACAGAGCTCCCTGCACGTATAGCCATGCAGGGAGTTCTGTGACCGCCAGTGCGATCCAGACGTTTAATGCCCTTTAACATTTCCCAGCATTCGCGGCTTCACAGATACAGCCGCCAGCGTGAAGGAAAAGGCTCTTCACGCTGGCGGCTGTACAGAGGGAGCCGGGGCCTCGCGCGAGCTTACCTGGCTCCCTCTGAAGCCTCTCAGACAGCCGCGGTGCTGGTCGGGGGGGCCAAGGACTGCATGGGTTGTGATGGGGGGGGACCTGGACTGGAAATGGATTGTGAAGGGGGGGGGACCTGGACCGGAAAAGGGCTATGGGGGGGGGGGGAAATGGACTAGAAACAAATGGGCGGTGAGGTGGGGAGGACCTCAAAGGGAAAAGGGCATTGGGGGGGGGGGGACATGGACTGGAAATGGGTTGTGATGGGAGGGGGACCTGGACCGAAAAAGGGCTATGGGGGGGGAGGACTTGGACTGGAAATGGGTTGTGATGGGGGGGAGGGACCTGGACCGGAAAAGGGCTATGGGGGGGGGGGTAACTTGGACTGCAAATGGGCTGTGATGGTGCAGGGGGACTCGGACTGCAAATGGGATGTGATGGTGGGGGCTAGGACTGGAAATAGGCTGTGATGGGGGGGGGGGCAAGGACTGGAAATGGCCTGTGATGTGAAGGCTAGCACTGGAAATGGGCGGATGAAGAGCTGGAAATGGGCTGATGTGGGGCATGGGAGAATGGGATTAGAAGGGAGTGGATGCTGGGTGGGTCTAGAACTATAAGGGAACTGATTTTGGGGGAGGACTAGAATGGATGGGGAATGAGAATGGAGAGGGGAAAAATATTTTGTGTGGAAGAAAAGTCTATGATGGGCTAGGTATTGGGAGAGTAAGAGGGGCTTGAAAATGGAAGGGTGAAATTTAAATGGATGATAAAGGAATAAGGAAAGAATTGGCGGAAAGAGCAAAAGGGAAACAATCAGTATGTTAAAGCAGAAATAGAGAGAGAATGGAAAACATCTAAAAGAGAAGAAAGGACAAATGGATAGCTAGCAGAAGACACGAAGAAACCAGAAGAAAGTGACTGGAGCAATTGCAACTGAAAAAATGCCTAAACAGAAGGTAGAAAAATACTTTTTATTTTGAATTTATTAACTGGAATATGTCTTTTTTAATGTATTTCTTGAATTCCAATGCTGATTTTGTCCCTATTGCCTCTTTATGTCAGGCAATTCTATACATCTATTGCCATTTCTGTTTTGGTAAGTTGATCTCGTTTTTATTTTTTCTGGGGGCCCACAATTTTTGTTGGCGTAGGGCCTCACTCAAGGTAAATCCAGCCCTGAGGCCGGGAGAACCTATACCTTGGATGTTGGAATGTGAGTGGTGCTTGGATACATCCCACTCATCTGGGCTGGTATGGCATAGAAGATAAGGTGAAATGGAAACTTAACTGTTAGTTTCCTTTCCTTTAGTCCTGCCAGACCAATCCAGAACCCACCCAGGAAAGCCACAGTGATCAAAGACTCTCCATTTGACAATGCCACCCATAATTTTTTCTTTTAATTCACATTATTAAGTGTATACATACAATAAGAAAAATAAGAACTGTCATGAGGTGCAGCGGTCAGAGCCCATGGAGATAGGGGATTCTGAACAAAACGGAGCTAACTTTGACAGCTCAGAGATACACATGGCCAAAGGTTGCCATAGTAACTATACACAAGCTATTTCACGTGGTGTAGGGGAACGCCCAGACTCAAAGCTAGCTCGTAGCTCATCAGGGGATGAGGGGCAGCTGACAAGGGGCGGAGCCAACATCACAAGCTACGCAGTTAAAAATCACTCACCTGAGAGTAGTGCAGAAGCGGCTAGAGAGAGAACTGCTGAGGAGAGACGTGCTGGCAGGGAGAGAAGTCCCGATAGCAGGAGAACTCCAAGCAGGGAGAGAAGCTTGAGAGGCAGGAGAGAAGGATCTCCATGCTGGTTAAAACCAATTGCTGACCAAAGGAGACTACCAGGGAGGTGCAGTGCTGAGAAACCCAGGAAGGGCTGTTTGGAAGAGCAGTGCACAGCTGACCAGTGCTTCCGAGAACCTTGCTACAGAGGAAGCAGAGGTAGTAGCTCTGAGGCCAGGCTAAGGCAAGACCAGTCACCCAGCACAAGGTACCAAGCAGGAGAAAACCATTATCCTGAAGATAATTGGGTGCCAAGGAGAAAGCTCAAACAGACACGGAGTGAAAAGCCTTCCCACGAGCAGAGCTGTGCTCGAGGGAGGGACGTTGAAGGGAAACTGCTGAAAGGTAACCTTATTCTTCCTAATAGGAGAAGCTTAGACTATAGCAGTCAGCCCTGTACTTACCAAGAATTATGTGCTGCCTCTGAGAGAGACTATAGTGATTACGGTATTTACCCATCCACCTCTAGGCTGGTGGGGGAAGGGAACTCCCAAAGCTATAGAGAGGAACTCAGCAGTCAGAACAGAAGTTTCACTCACCGGGAAACTTACCCAGATATAGAAGAGATGCAATGTGATCCGTGTGAGGAGTCTAACGGTGATATTTACATGGACTGTACATATACCTTATCTGATAGCATATCTTCTCTATGCTGAAGAGCTGTAGGAGCTAATTCATAAAGAAAACAGACAGGAAGAGTTTTGTGAAGGAAACTGTTTTCTTTTACCATTTTTGCCTCCATTGTGAAAGCTGAAGATAAGCATATCCTTTGTTCAAATGTTTCTTTAACTTTGATACCAGACGTATGGTTTTTGTGTTGCCTTATTTCATTGTGTGAAAATCCAACCCTGGGAAGGGAATAAATCCTGTTTAAATCCTTATCACTCCGACTACAACTGCTTTCTTTTTGCTAAAGTTGTGGAACTACAAATCCCAGAGGGCATTGCCAAGCCTCTCTACTATACTCCACAGCTATTAAAGAACTTACCCTGCTAATCCACCCATGCCTATGGCCTCTGGGGGGGTGAGTGGGCGACAGAACACAGGAACAGACATCGCTTCATCTACTAAAGCATCACATAGTTTCATATTAGTAGCCCTCATCACAGAGATAAGAGAAGATGAAAATACAGCTAGTAAGAACCAAATAACTATACTATAGAGTGACCGCTCCTTTACCCAGAAATTTCATATTGAAATTAAATCAAAAGAAACATAGAAGACCTGCACAGAATCAACCTGATTGTAAACTCTTACCAGTAGTGAATCAGTAAAAACATAATTAGATCCCTGATATGACAAACATTTACATGGAGAATGCAAAAAACCCCCAAAACGTTGTGCTAATTGCTAGAACCCAAAGATTCAACTGAAGAAAATTCTTCCAATGAGCTTGTCTTTCTAGAAACATCACGCAAAAGAGACACCTTTGGACAACATTTGGAATCCTTATTTGCAAAATAAGCCTTGAAAATTACGGATTTATCCATTTTGGACTGCAATATGACTAGCACAGTGGCTCTGGATGTGATATTATCCTGAGAATCTTCAAGGAAATTAGTTAAATCTAAAGCAACAGATAAATTACCCCCTTCTGGTGCTATTTCAGATACACTTCCCACCATAGGACGAGATAAAGCATAAAAAACATTTGAGATTAACAAATGTGGATGCAATATTAATTTCAGACATTCAGAGAAATATTTACTAAGTAAAATCCTAGTGACAATAAATGTCTTAGGAAAATTTAAAGATCTTTAATGTTTTTCCTCATCACATTCTCTAAGGATTCAAGTTGACCACGAAAATATAATCTATCTTAATAGTTGACACAGTGATAGCCTGAAGAATTCCCAACTGAGACATACTTTTGTCCAGCTCCTGCTCCACAATCTGGAGCCTTTGATTCTGTTCCTGCAATTAGTCACCATGCCTTGAGAGAAACTGTTATTCCTTATCGTCCCTCCAGTTCAGTCCTTCACCTCTGGGTTGTGCACCTCTTCTCGCAGCATGGAGACTGGGCATGTCAGAACTGTGACACCACTGTAGATATCCTGCTGGCACCTCCCACCAGCTCCCAGTGATCTAATGACAAAGCAGACTCAAAGGAGCAACAAATAAGTAGCTATAATATTAAATACAATTTAACTATAACACTGAACTAAATCCCTGTAAATGAGAGGATAACTCTCTCTCTCCCGTTTGCAGAAATAGGACAGAAAGGAGAGAGAAGAAAGAATACAAGGTATACTTTACCTGAATAGAGAGCACATTTGCTGAACTTCTCCTACTGGATTGTAGCACCGCGCATCACACAGCATGCCTTGCGGAAACTGACCAAAAGACCCCTGGCTGGGAATCGGGACTGAACTGGAGTTCCTCAAGGAACAACAATTAGCAGGTAAGTCTAATTTATCTTTCCTTATCGTCCCTCCAGTTCAGTCCCTCACCTCTGGGATGTAACAGAGCAGTAGACTATTGGGAGGGACCTGTCCACCTGAACCGCAAAACTGCCGACCCGAAACAGGCACCTCCCGCCGCTTGAACATCCAGGCGGTAATGTTTACTAAAAATATGCAAGGAAGACCAAGTGGCTGCTCTGCAAATCTCAACTGGCGAAACTAAGCTATGCTCCGCCCACATAGCCACTTGTGCTCTAGTAGAATGAGCCCACAGCCCCAAGGGCACCTGATGACCTTACAAGATATAAGCTGACGCTATTGTTTCACGAACCCATCTGGAAATTGAAGCTTTGGCCACTGCTTCACCTTTATGTGGCCCACCAAAGAGAACAAACAAACGGTCAGACTTACGGAAGGACTCTGAAACCTTCAAGTATCACCGAAGTACCCTCTTAGTGTCTAACAAACGCAAACTACGGTCCGATGCGGTCTCCCCCGAAATGGGCAAAGAGACTGACTGATTCACATGAAATGGCGAAACTATTTTTGGTAGGAAAGATGGTACGGGATGCAACACAGGTATTTGCCTCCTGGGACATCTTACTGTGAGTTCTAGCTGTTTATTTAATTATTTACTGTTTGTCTAACTGTTTGTTTAATTATTTATTGTTTGTCTTAGTGGTGTGCTAGTTCAGCCTTCTCAGCTGTACTTACCTTGCCTCTCTCAACTAACTGGGCTTTGTGTGGTAGCCATTTTGAATTAAATCTCTCTCCCCAGAACCTGCTGTTTGTTAAACTTTTTTCCTGTCCTTGCCTGCCTGAGTGAATCCTGCCCCTCCCCCCCTCCCCCTGAGGTATTGTGTAGCCTTCTTCCTGTTTTCTCCACGTGTGCATAGTCTGTTTTAGTTTGCTTTTCTCTGATCAGAGAAGGGCTGTACTTTTACAGAGCTCTGCTAGTGAGTGGATATTTGCCTCCTGGGCCATCTTACTGTGAGTTCTAGCTGTTTATTTAATTATTTACTGTTTGTCTAACTGTTTGTTTAATTATTTATTGTTTGTCTTAGTGGTGTGCTAGTTCAGCCTTCTCAGCTGTACTTACCTTGCCTCTCTCAACTAACTGGGCTTTGTGTGGTACCCCCATCCCCCTGCTGAGGGTTCAGGACAGGGTACCTTGTAACTGCCCTCTTTAATAGGACTTATCTCCCTCCCTCCCTCCCCAGCACCCACCCACCACTGGGGTAATTGTAGTTTTATAGGTACTTGCACATCTTAGAGGAAAGGGGCTGCTCTCAGGTGCAGCTCTTAATCCAAATCAGTCATACACAGAGGACCTGAGATTAATTAAGCTTCAGGTACACAGGGTGTATTAGGGGTATTAGATACACTTTTATTAGTATAAGCATCTACACCAATCCTTATTATATACCGAATTTAAAAGACCTAAACACAAGCTTTAAACTAAGATGCAGACAGAGGTCCAGCAACGAGATGGGGGTTCTCCGGTCTTTTGCATTGAGTGTCACATGTATGATTTTCTCCCAGTTGGTGAGAGGTCCTACATATGCACTAAGTGCAGGGAGCTCTTTGCTCTCAGGGAACGAGTCCGTTCTCTAGAGGCTAGAGTAGCAGATCTGGAAGACATAAGAAAGACAGAGAAGTACATGGACGAGACCTACAGGGATATAGTCCTGAAGTCCCACCTCCAGTCTGGCAGCATCCCTGTTGCCATGGAGGAGAGAGGTCACGTGACAGGAGAGCATCACCCTGGTGTGGCAGGAAGTGATCCTGTAACTAGGACCTGTCCTCCAGGTGATGTAAAACCCTCTCGCACCAAGGACGTTTCTCCAGGGCCATGTCCCCATGAGGGGAGGGTCAGGACAGCTGTTATAGTTGGTGATTCAATCATTAGGAATGTAGATAGCTGGGTGGCTGGTGGACGTGAGGATCGCCTGGTAACATGCCTGCCTGGTGCGAAGGTAGCAGATCTCACGCACCGCCTAGATAGGATCATAGATAGTGCTGGGGGGGAGTCTGCTGTCTTGGTACATGTTGGTACCAATGACATAGGAAAATGTGGTAGGGAAGTTCTGGAGGCTAAATTTAAGCTTTTAGGTAGGAAGTTGAAATCCAGAACTTCCAGGATAGCGTTCTCCGAAATGCTTCCTGTTCCACGTGCAGGACCCAAAAGACAGGCAGAGCTCCGGAGTCTCAATGCGTGGATGAGACAATGGTGCAAGGATGAGGGTTTTGGATTTGTTAGGAACTGGGCAACATTCTGGGGAAAGGGGGGGCTCTTCCGAAGGGATGGGCTTCACCTTAATCAGGATGGGACCAGACTGCTGGCATTAACCTTTAAAAAAGAGATAGAGAAGCTTTTAAACTAGAAAATAGGGGAAAGCCGACAGTCACCCAAGAGCGCATGGTTCGGACAAAGGTATCCTTGAAGGATACTACCAAAAGCAGTGAGGTTCCAAAAGGGAGTATAGTAGCCCAAATGCCCTTGAGTAAGGAGCAGACAGAGCATAAAGATTCCCAATTACCCATGCCTACCAATAGCCAGATTAATATTAATAAAATACAGTCTCTAAAATGCTTGTATGCCAATGCTAGAAGTCTAAACAATAAGATGGGAGAATTAGAATATATAGCACTAAATGAGAGGTTAGATATGATTGCACTCTCAGAGACATGGTGGAAGGAGGATAACCAGTGGGACACTGTGATACCTGGATACAAACTATATCGTAATGATAGAGCTGAACAAATTGGTGGAGGGGTTGCGCTCTATGTTAGAGAGGGCATTGAGTCAGAAAGGATTAAAGTTTTGCAGGGAACAAAATTTGCTGTAGAATCTCTATGGATTGAAATTCCATTTATGAAGGGGAAGGTGATGGCAGTGGGAGTATACTATCGACCGCCTGGCCAGAATGAACAAATGGATGATGAAATGCTCAAAGAAATCAAGGAAGCTAACAAAAGCCACAACAGAGTAGTAATAATGGGTGATTTCAATTACCCCGGTATCGACTGGGACAGTGTCACAGCAGGACAAGCTAAAGAGATAAAGTTTCTAGATGAAATAAATGACTGCTTCTTGGAGCAGCTGATTCATGAACCAACCAGAGGGGAAGCCATACTGGACCTAGTCCTTAGTGGAACGCCAGATCTGGTGCAAGAAATAAGGGTGTTGGGACCACTTGGCAATAGTGATCATAGTATGATCATGTTTGATTTAATCAGTGGAGGACAGATAGTAAAGGAATCCACAGTACTACCTTTTAACTTTCAAAAGGGAGACTATGATAGAATGAGGAATATAGTTCGGAAAAAACTAAAAGGAGCGGTTCCAAAGGTTAAAGACTTACAGCAAGCTTGGGTGTTATTTAAAAATACTATCCTCGAAGCCCAGACCAGCTGTATTCCACGCATTAAGAAAAGTGGCAGAAAGTCAAAAATACTGCCAGCATGGTTTAAAGGTGAGGTCAGAGAGGCTGTTGCTGCCAAAAGAGCAACCTTCAGGAAATGGAAAAAAGAGCCAAATGATGAAAACTGGAAACAGCACAAGCACTGGCAAGTTAAATGCAAAGCATTGATAAGGCAGGCAAAGCGGGAATTTGAGAAGAAACTTGCTACGGAAGCAAAAACACGAAATAAAGACTTTTTCAAGTACATTCGTAGCAAAAGGCCTGTGAGAGAGTCAATTGGACCATTAGATGATAGAGGGGTAAAAGGGGCAGTAAGAGGAGACAAGGCTATAGCAGAGAGACTGAATGAATTCTTTGCTTCGGTCTTTACTGAGGAAGATGTAGGGATGTTACCCAAGACTGAAGTGGTATTTAAAGGTGATACTGCAGAGGAATTGAGAGAAATATCGCTACACCGGGAAGATATATTACAACTATTTGATAAACTGAATAGTAGCAAATCACCTGGACCGGATGGTATACATCCCAGAGTGTTGAAAGAACTGAAATATGAGATTGCAGACCTGCTATTGGTAATCTGTGAACTTTCATTAAAATCATCTGTAATACCTGAAGATTGGAGGGTCGCCAACGTAACACCAATTTTTAAAAAGGGTTCCAGGGGTGACCCGGGAAATTACAGACCGGTGAGCCTGACGTCAGTACCAGGGAAAATGGTAGAAACCATCATAAAGAACAAAATTACACAGCATGTAGATAGTCATGGCCTAATGGGAGACAGCCAACATGGCTTTAGACAAGGAAGATCTTGTCTTACTAATCTGATCTGTTTTTTTGAAGGTGTGCATAAACAGGTAGACAAAGGTGAGTCGGTTGATATAGTGTATCTGGACTTTCAGAAAGCTTTTGACAAGGTCCCCCATCAGAGACTTTTGGCAAAGCTAAAAAGTCATGGGATAGGAGGCAGTGTACTATTGTGGATCGGGAACTGGTTAAAAGATAGAAAGCAGAGGGTAGGGCTAAATGGCCAATATTCCCGATGGAAAAAGGTGAATAGTGGAGTACCCCAGGGATCTGTACTGGGTCCGCTACTTTTTGACATATTCATAAATGACCTGGAAAAGGGAATAACTAGTGAGGTTATCAAATTTGCAGATGACACAAAACTGTTTAAAGTTGTTAAAACCCAAGAGGATTGTGGAAAACTGCAGGAGGATCTGGATAAATTGGAAGACTGGGCATCCAAATGGCAGATGAAATTTAATGTGGACAAGTGCAAAGTTATGCACCTAGGAAAGAACAACCCACACTATAGTTACACGATGCAAGGCTCCACATTAGAAACAACCACCCAGGTAAAAGATTTAGGAGTCATCGTGGATAACATGTTAAAACCCTCCGCCCAGTGTGCAGCGGCGGCCAAGAAAGCAAATAGAATGCTAGGTATCATAAGGAAAGGGATGGAGAATAAAACAAAGGATATTATAATGCCTCTGTATCGCTCCATGGTACGACCGCACCTTGAATATTGTGTGCAATTCTGGTCACCGTATCTTAAAAAGGACATAGAGTTATTAGAAAAAGTACAGAGAAGAGCCACCAAATTGGTGAAGGGGATGGAAGGCTACTCCTATGAAGAGAGGCTAAAAAGGTTAGGGCTCTTTAACCTGGAAAAGAGACGGCTGAGGGGAGATATGATAGAGGTCTATAAATTAATGAATGGAGTGGAACGGATAAACGTGGATCAATTGTTTACGCTATCAGAATATAGAAGGACTAGGGGACATGTAATGAAGCTACGGGGTAAACTATTTAAGACAAATAAGAGAAAATGTTTCTTCACTCAACGTGTAATCAAACTCTGGAATCTGTTACCGGAGGATGTAGTAAGGGCTGTTAGTATAGCTGGGTTTAAAAAAGGTTTGGACAAGTTCCTGGAGGAAAGGTCCATAAACCGCTATTAAAAAGGGACCCAGGATATCAATGCTTGACCTAGTACAAGCACTGCAGAACCTGTGTCTTTTGGGGAAACTGCTAGGTACGTATGACCTAGATTGGCCACTGTTGGAAACAGGATACTGGGCTTGATGGACCTCGGTCTGACCCAGTACGGCATTTCTTATGTTCTTATGTAACACCACTTTTTCTCTAGAGAAAGAAATGGTTCCCGACAGGACAAAGCCTGCAACTCAGAGATTCGATGTGCAGAGCAAATGGCTACCAAAAATACTGACTTCAAAGTCAAATCCTTTAGGGAAGCCTGATGCAAAAGGCTCCCTTGTCAAAGCTCCTAAAACCAGATTGAGATCCCATGGAGGAGAAAACACCCTGTGCGAAGGATATAGACGGGATACCGATCTCAAGAAACGGACAACATCGGCATGGACCCCCAAAGGAACCCCTTGCACTTTTCCTCGGTAACAAGAAATAGCTGCCAACTGCGCCCTTAACAAACTGGCAGCTAATCCCTTATCGAACCCGTCTTGCAAGAAACTCAACTCTGACCCCCATATGCATGACCACTTGAGGGATACTAACCTCTCCTACCCCAACTATTTCCAGGAGGAAGGCATCATCCTGGGATGGTTGCTGTTGTCTGTCTCCAGGAAAAGGAGGAGGAGTTTGCTCAATAGGGTTCATAGAAGCACCCAACAGGGAGGAGGTAGATAGCCCTGTCCTACTTAATTTATCCAGGTTAAGTTCAGATGACTTGATCTTTAGATGCTTGTCCATAGGATCAGCAGTCACTGAAATACAAGTCTTAGCATCAGTCTTACCTTTTGCTGTCCTCTCCCATCCCTTGGGCATCCTTCCAAAACTCATCATGGGATCTTGCCCCAAAGTGGCACCAAAGGGGCATGGCCCTTTGTTCTCACAGCCCTTTGGTCGTGTAGCGATGACATGGCTAAAGGCTGGCTTTTAAAGATCCCCAGCAGCCCTCAATGATCTCACTTCTGGTAGGTGGGACTCACTGTGTTTCCCCTCTCACAGCATGCAGGTCTCAAGAGCAATTCAGACAAGCTGTTGGTGCCGCAATCCAAGGTTTTCACAGCTGGAAACTCTCCAGTCCCTCAAGGAGCATGGCTTTGCTGGCTTTTAAAGAAACTTAGAAGCCCCAATAATCTCACTTCTGGGTTGGTGGGACTTACCACATTTCCCCTCACAGCATGCAGGTCTTAATAGCAAGTCAGACAGGCTGCTGGTGGTGTGATCTGATGTTCTCACAGCTGGAAACTCACCCTTCCCCCATGTCACTTACTTGGGGTAAGTATTCTCATTACTGGGTTACTGACCATGGTTTCAAATTTTTGACTGCATCAGATTTGATTGCGCTGGTGCACTGGAAGCCAATACAAAAAGTTGCCTTCAGTTGTTTTGTCTTTGACATAGAATACTAGGGAGCTGAAAGCAGCATCAGCCGCCCCTAAGGAGAGTGATGTCATCCTTGAGTTTTTTTTCTCTTTCTTCATCTGCTAACAGAGAGACATAATTTCACTCAATGGGACTGGTTTGGCAGGAGTAAAGGAAAGGAAATTAACAGGTAAGTTTAAATTTCACCTTCACTATGCTATTTTGCGGTAGGCAACAACTATTATTTTGGTATATTACATTTTGATTTGGTCTGAGAGCAATATTTCATACTATCCAATATATCATATTATATATTGATGCTGGATGATGATTGGAAGTATTATATGCTCAGATTCTACTGTACCTTTACAATTCAACTGCTTTTTCACTGATTGATGTAATACCTCCTTTAATATCTCCTACACCCATCATTGAGAACTCTTCTTATTAACTAAATCACTCTTATCGGTACCCTTCTCCTTCACTGCCAACTCCATATTCCAGTCTTTCCAACTTGCTGTGCCATTGGCCTGGAATGAACTTTCTGAGTTGGTGCATCATGTTCTCTATCTGGCCCTGTCCATATCTAGCCTAAAACCACCTTTTTAAAGGTGTTTTTAAATCTTAACACCTTATTCCTCTGTTCGTACCTGTGTTATTTTAATCATTTCATATTAAATGAAACTCTTTAATTTTCCTGTTCATCTTGTTTCTGTCTTGAATAGCTTGTAAGCTCCACAACCCAGGGACCATCTCTTTTATATGTGTATGTGCACTGCTGTATACCCCTAAGAGCACTATAGAAATGATAAGAAGCAGTAGTAGTGCTCTAGAGTTACGGAATATTTTGCTTTATAACAGCATTGTTTGTTTAATATAGGATCTTATTGTATCAATGTTTATTACCAAGGCAGAATTAATAAATAGGCTAACTAGTTATATGCTTAGGATCCAAAGTTAAGAGGGGACCAGCAGATCTACCAGATCTCCCACATGAGAATGGTAAACTCTTGATTGATGTGGGAAACTTGGGGCCAGAGTATGGTTGCCAACTAGCATTAATTATGGGGCATGTTTTCTAAAGTGTGCTAACAGTTATTGTGGGGTTTAGTACAGGGTCCCATGCTAAATATTTTATGCTAATCAATTGGTGTGTGATTGGGCAGGGACTGGGTAGATTGGTGCAGAATGTAGATGACGGCACATCATGGTTAGCATGCACTCAAGATGCCCATGCTAACTGTGGCTGGAGTTAAGTGTATCTGCATGCCAATTAACACAGTGCGATATGGATACAATGTGCCGTATCAAAGCGATTGATGCATATGCCTAAAGATATTGCAGGTCTCTGCACTAGATTCACTGCCCAATCATGCACTAACTTAGTGCATTTTAGTAAACATGCCCCTAAATGAGGCCAGTGAATGGCAGAACCAGTAATCTGCTGACAGTCTTCATCTCTAGTAGTAGATGCACTTTGCTTTCCACTATCCCTTCATATTGGTCTAGTTCCTCCCCAGGCCCCCTGAATCCAGATCTTCCCTTTCCTCCCTCTTTTGCACAGACCTCCACTCCCTCCTAAGCCCCCACAGCTCATCTGTCCAAAGAAGCCCAAGGAAGTTGCAAGAGTTGATCCTGAGAGTAGCAGCAGGATGCAAGTGCAGTGTGCAATCACATGCCATATAGAGGCCCCCTCCTACTTTTGGTCTCTGTATGGAGGAGAGAGCCTGTTAGCCTACACTTACTCAGTTCCCACACTCATTCACAAACTGCTGCTGTTGTGACACCTAGAACTAGTTTCTGCAGTTTCCTCCAAGCCACTTCAGGGCAAGTTATCTGTGGGAAGGACAGTCTCTAAGAGAGTCAGTGGGGCCATCATATGATCATGGGGTAAAAGGGGCACTCAGAAAGGACAAGGCCATAGTGCAGAGACTAAGGGGGTTATTTTAAGAAGCATATTCATGCTTTGGATGTCTGAAAACAGGCATGTAGATGTCCAAATCATAGAGAGGATCCTGGAGCCATTTTAGAAGCTGGTTCTATAGATGTCCCTAGTGCAAGGATGTCCAGGTGACAAAGAGGTATGACATAGGTGTGACTGAGGCCTTATGGTCAAGTTGTCTAATGGTTAGAGCATTGGCTTGGTAACCAAGAGATCAGGGTTAGATTCCCACTAGTACTCCTTGTGGCCTTGGGTAAGTCACTTAACCCGCCATTGCTTTGGAAGAAAGGCCTGGCAACCTATGTCCAGTCACACTGGCAAGAAAACCCAGGAGCTGCTGGGTCCACCAGAAGTCAGCATTGAGTTAAAGGCATGCATTGTATTTTGGACATGGGCACCCAGTTTCAGAAATGGCACCCATTAGCAGGATCATCCATGTCTAGGGCTTAAAGAAAAAGGTATTCTGATATCCCCTATACTTTCCATGATGTTAATGAAAACTGCAAGGAAATGAGGACAATTGTTTTCTGTTTGGCACACTGATGCATGCCCTCACATACAAGATAGCTTACATACACATGTATTCCATATAGGATAAATACCCCAGCCCCAAGTGTTTGTAGCAGAGAGGTCTCTGCGGCCATCAATTCCAGGAATATCAAGTTGCTAAAATTGGGCTGAAACAAATGTCCCTGGCATTTCTTGGCTGTTTGCCCTGGCTAGCTGAAATTTCACCTGGACATCCTTTGTAAAATGCCACCTCACATGAATTGTTTCAGACATGGTATTTAATAGTGATGATTTGGAGGAACTGAAACAAATTTCAGTGAACCAGGAATACATAGTAGGCGAAATTGACAAGCTAAAGAGCAAGAAATCATCTGGCCTGGATGGTATACATCCAAGAGTGTTGAAAGAGCACAAAAATGAAACTTCAAATATCCTATTAGTAATATGTAACCTTTCATTAAAATCACCTAGCATACCTGAAGATTGAGAGGGCCAGCATAACGCCAATTTTTAAAAAGGGCTCCAGGGGTGATCCAGGAAACTACAGACTGGTGAGCCTAACATCAGTGCCAGACAAATTGGTAGAAGCTATCATAAAGAACAAATATTACTGAACACAGATATAAAAGATTTAATGGGACAAGGTCAACATGGATTTAGCCAAAGAAAGTCTTGCCTCAACAATTGAATATTTATTCTATGTATATAGTTCTCCCATGTTATCCAAGTTTATACTCCTGTTATATGTAATACCGAACAGCCTGTTGTTCTGGTCTTTGTGTTCATCTGTAAACCGCGCTGATTATAAATAGTGCGGTATATAAAAAACTGAAATAAATAAATAAATAATAAATAACAATCTGCTACGTGCATTTTTTGAAGACATGAATAAACAAGATGAGCCAGATGATATAATATATCTGGATTTTCAGAAAACGTTTGACAAAGTATCTCATGAAAGACTCCTGAAGAAATTAAAAAGTCATGAATTAGGAGGCAATGTTCTGTTGTGGATAGGGAACCGGTTAAAGAAAGAAAACAGACAGTAGGCTTAAATGGCCAATTTTCTCAATGAAGGAAAATGAACAGTGGAATACCCCAGGGCTTGTGCTTTTTAACAGAAATGATCTGGAAATGAGAACAATAAGCAAGGTCATTAAATTTGCAGATGACACCAAATTATTCAAAGTTGTTATCATATGCGGATTGTGAGAAATTATAGTAAGACTTTGTGAGACTGGGAGAATGGGCATCCAAATGACAGCTGAAATTTAATGTGGACAAATACAAAGTGATACATGTAGGGAAGAATAACCCAAATACTGTATAGCTATATGATGTGAGGTTCCACATTAGGAGTCATCACCCTGGAAAAAGGATTAAGGCGTCATTGTTTACAATAAATTGAAATTTTCTGTTCAGTGTGCAGCAGCAACCAAAAAAGCAAACAGAATGTTAGGAATTATTAGGACAGAAATAGAGAATATAACAAAGAATATTGTGATGCCTCTTTATTATTCTGGGTGCCAACTAAACCTTAAATATTGCATGCAATTCTGATCGCTGCATCTCAAAAAAGATATAGATGATTTAGAACAGGTACAGAGATGAACAACCAAAATGATAATGGGAATGGACAGCTCTCTTATAAGGAAAGGCTACAGAGGTTAGGACGATTCAAGTTAGAAGAAACTAGTGAAGGGAAATATGATAGATATTTATAAAATGATGAGTGGGATGGAATGGGTAAATGTGAATCAATTGAAAGAATAAACAAAAAGTACAGAGACTAGGGGATATGCCACGCAGTTACAATGCAAATTGAATGAAAAAAATAAAATGTATAAAGACTAGGAGATACAAACAGTAAATTTAAAACAAAAAGGAGAAAATATTTTTTCACGCAATGCATAGTTAAGTTATGGAATTCATTGCTGAAGGGTGTGCTAAATGCAGTTAGTATGTGTGTGCGATATTGAGTCAAAGGTTTGGACAAGTTCCTGCAGGAAAAGGCAATAGACTGTTATTAAGAAAGTCACTGCTTATTCCTGGGGTAAGTAGCATGGGATCTGGCTATGTTTTGGGATCCTACTAGGTACTCATGACATGGATTGGCAACTGTTGGAAATAAGATTCTCTGGGAACAAGCAGGAAGTCAGTCCTCACATATGGGTGGTGTCGGCACCAATGGAGCCCTCGTGCGGAGCAAATCCCCAGCTTTCAAAGAAAGCCTTTGGGAATTGCATTCCCGCCCAAGGGTGCCATCTTGCTAAGTCTCCTTTTTTCTGCGGAGCCCTCCGGATGTTGTCCCACTGTCCCCGTGGAAAAAGTTGAAAATTCAGTTTTTGTCTTACTTTCCTTCGGTCTACACCGGTTCCTCTTCCTGCCTGCGGCTCGATACACTAGTATCGGGTCCGGTTTGATTTTTCATTTTTTGTCCTTCGTGACTGGCATTCGTGCCCTTTTTCTTTTTCACTGGCAGCCCAGGTCTTT
Source organism: Ichthyophis bannanicus (assembly GCA_033557465.1). NCBI lineage: Eukaryota > Metazoa > Chordata > Amphibia > Gymnophiona > Ichthyophiidae > Ichthyophis > Ichthyophis bannanicus. Next base: position 412,252,859 of record CM066038.1, read on the forward strand.
GACCTTGCAGGGGCCCTTTTTCCCCCGATGGCTGCCAGCGAGTTCAAGAAGTGCGATCAGTGCGTCAAACTTATGTCCCTCACTGATAAGCACGACTGCTGTTTCCGGTACTTCAGGCCTGACCACGACCCGACGGTCTGTGGTCCGTGTAGGAAGATGTCCTCTAAGGCCCTGAAGAGCCGCCAGCAGCAGCATGATAGGACTTTTCCTGAATCCATGCCTCCATGGGCCAGGACCTCATCTGAGGCCTCTACGTCTTGGGGGGAGCACTCCGAGCCCGAGCTGTGTAGAGGTTCCTCGGAGAGGGGGTCCCCCTCGAGGGAGCACAGAAGGAAGAAATAACCCTAGAAGGCAGCGTCATTGGATGGCTCCGAATGGCCTAGTCCCTCCCGGGGCCGGTCGCAGAATCCTGAGTGCCAGCCAGGGTCTTCAGAGATGTAGCGCCCGGCGAAGATGCCTTGACATGATGCAGATCAGCCAAAGCAGGTAACTACTGTCCTCGTTAAGGACTCCCCTCCATGGGAACCGGCGTCGGGCCCGGCTTCGTCGGGACCCGACCCAGGGGCTGCGGAGCCCTCTGGACTAGAGTCCAGAGTGGTGGCCTTGGAGCACAGTATAACTGCCTTCATGGAGCAGCAGCGGGTGCTGATAGCCAGCCTGTCCGGTTCTTCCACCCCGACCACCGGGCTCTCAATGTCAAAGTCGACCCCGGAGGCCGAGCTGAGCTTTGAGACCCTTCAGACTAGAGTCGATCCTCGGCTGAGGTCCCAATTGGCCTCACGTTTGGGACTGAAGTCGTCGCCGCCGAGCCTCCCAGCGTCGGGCGGTCGACACCGGGGCCCTTGATGCCAGAGCCCATCGATTCCTCCCTGGAGGCTTCGGGATGGGAGACGGAGGAAGAGGAGTCCCGGACACCTGTCGGCACAGGGATGTCCCATCTGAATCCCCAATGTCCGAACCTTGAAGAAGGTCCCCTCCAGAGGACACGAGGTTCTTGGACTTCGTGAGGGATATGTCCAAGGCTTTGGCATTCCCCACGGAGTCAGAGGAGGATCCTCGAGCCGACGAGCTTGAGATCCTCCAGTATGAGGCCCCCCCTCGGGAAGCCCTTACTGTACCCCTGCCTCCGATCCTGGAACGACTGATGCTCCGTATGTGGGAGACTCCCTCATTGGCACCGGTGATCATCAAATGGCTGGCCTCGATGTATCGAGTCTGCCGAAGCCTTGGGTTTCAGAAGTCGCAGCTGCTGCACAACTGCATGTTTGTGGAATCGGCCATGCTCAGGCTGAAGAGCCAGAAGACTCATTTCTCGGTGCCTCCCGGTAGGGAGGCCTGAAACTTGGATGCCCTCGGCAGAAAGTGCTTCCAGGGATCGATGCTGACCTGTCGTATCCAGGCTTACCAGCTGTACATGGGCATGTACCTGAGGGACCTGGCGAAGGAGCTCACCGGGTTCTCGGCTGGTCTCTCCGAGGGGCCCTTGCAGCACTTCAGGAGCCTGTCTAATGCCATCCATGAGTGCTCGAATTTCATGTCTCGAGCTGCCTATGACGGGTTCGAGTCGGCGGCTCAAGTAGCCGCGGCAGGCATCGGTGCACGCCACCAAGCATGGCTGCAGTTGTCCGACCTCGAGCAATGGGTTCAGGACAAGTTGGTCAATGTCCCATGCCAGGGTGACAACCTCTTTGGCAAACCCATGACCGGCAAGGCGGCTGAACTGGAGACCGAGTACATGACGAGGACATGACTCTTGAAGAAGACCTCTGCCCCTTCTCAAAAGAAGGGCTCGGGTAAAAAGCTCTTTTACCCAAGGAAGGGTGCTGCTTACCAAAGCTACCCCCATTATCAGGCCTCCCCGGCTCCCCAACAGGGGCAGCAGGCCAAGGGACAGGGGCATGGCCCGCGTAAGCAGAAAGCCCCCAAACCCCCAGGCACCGGCTCCAGCCCAACCTGGCAGTGGCTTTTGACTCTCAAAGCATGGCCCATCTCCCCATAGGGGACAGGCAGTACACAAGAGGCAGGCTGGCCCTGTATGCCCACAGGTGGGCAGCAGTTACCACCGATGCCTGGGTCTTGCAGATGGCCCAGGAGGGCTATTTACTGCATCTGACCCAGGTACCACCCTCTTACTTCCCAGGAGAACCCCTCAGGTCTCCCCTTCATCGGGACCTTCTTCTGAAGGAGTTGGCGGGTCTACTCAAGGATCAGGCGGTAGAACCAGTGCCCCACCACCTGCAGGGCAGGGGCTTCTACTCCAGGTGCTTTCTGGTACCAAAAAGGACAGGAGGCCTCAGACCCATCCTCGACCTACGCAACTTAAACTAGTGAGGGAGAAGTTCAAGATGCTCTCCCTTGGAATATTGCTGCCTTATCTCCACCAGGGAGATTGGCTATGCTCCTTAGACCTAAAAGATGCGTATACACACATCCTAATACACCCAGACATAAGAACATAAGATATGCCATACTGGGTCAGACCAAAGTCCATCAAGCCCAGTATCCTGTTTCCAACAGTGGCCAATCTAGGTCATACGTACCTAGCAGTTTCCCCAAAAGACACAGGTTCAGCAATGCTTGTACTGGGTCAAGCATTGATATCCTGGGTCCCTTCTTAATAATGGTTTATGGACCTTTCCTCCAGGAACTTGTCCAAACCTTTTTTAAACCCAGCTACACTAACAGCCTTTAATACATCCTCCGGTAACAAATTCCAGAGTTTGATTACACGTTGAGTGAAAACATATTTTCTTTTATTAGTCTTAAATAGTTTACCCGGTAGCTTCATTGCATGTCCCCTAGTCTTTCTATATTCTGATAACGTAAACAATCGATTTACGTTTACCCGTTCCACTCCGTTCATTAATTTATAGACTTCTATCATATCTCCCCTCAGCCGTCTCATTTCCAGGTTAAAGAGCCCTAACCTTTTTATAGCCTTTCTTCATAGGAGTATCCTTCCATCACCTTTACCATTTTGGTGGCTCTTCTCTGAACCTTTTCTAATAACTCTATATCCTTTTTAAGATACGGCGACCAGAATTGCACACAATATTCAAGGTGCGGTCTCACCATGGAACGATATAGAGGCATTATAATATCTTTTGTTTTATTTTCCATTCCTTTCCTTATGATACCTAGCATTCTATTTGCTCTCTTGGCCGCCGCTGCACACTGGGCCGAGGGTTTTAACATGTTATCCACAATGACGCCTAAATCTTTTTCCTGGGTGGTGATTCCTAATGTGGAACCTTGCATTGTGTAACCATAGTTTGGGTTGTTCTTCCCTAGGTGCATAACTTTGCACTTGTCCACATTAAATTTCATCTGCCATTTTGATGCCCAGTCTTCTAATTTATCAAGATCCTCTTGCAATTTTCCACAATCCTCTTGGGTTTTAACAACTTTAAATAGTTTTGTCTCATCTGCAAATTTGATAACCTCACTCGTTATTCCAATTTCCAGGTCATTTATGAATATGTCAAAAAGCAGCGGACCCAGCACAGATCCACAGGCAATATCTATGCTTTGTGGTGGTGGGGGGAGGGGGGGTCAGCACTACCAGTACTGGGTACTCCCCTTTGGCCTGGCCTCGGCCCCCAGGGTGTTTACAAAATGCCTGGCCATGGTGGCCACCTTTCTCAGACTCCAAGGGGTCTTTGTCTTCCCCTACCTAGACGACTGGCTCATCAGAGCCACTTCAGCCAGCGAGGCCCACCAGGCCACATCTCGCACCATTCAAGTGCTGCAGCATCTGGGGTTTGTAGTCAATTACCCCAAATTCAGCCTGACTCCCACTCAACAGCTAGAGTTCATTGGGGCCAGACTCGACACTCTTCAGGCAAAGGTCTACCTGACTGCAGACAGGGCACGCAGGCTTCTGGCTCTGGCACATCAGATGAGTCGCAGATGCAAGGTGTCAGTAAGGCATTTTTGCGCCTTCTCAGGCACATAGCTTCTACAATTCACTTAACACCAGATGCTCGCCTCCACATGCGAACCGCTCAATGGTGCCTCAGAGACCAGTGGTCACAGGCCTCAGGTTGCCTCAGAGACAAGATCACAGTTTCCAGGTGACTGGTACGGTCCCTGGGCTGATGGCTTCAGCCATTCCACTTGGAGGAGGGGATGACTTTCCAGGCTCCTCTGCACACGAGGATCCTGACCACAGATGCATCCCTGATGGGCTGGTGGGCCCATTGCTAGGGGTTCTCTACCCAGGGAATGTGGTCCCCAGAAGAGAGAGCACAGCAGATCAACTTCTTGGAGCTCTGTGCCATCCGCCTGGCTCTGGGCGCTTTCTGGCAAGTCCTGGCTCACGAGCCGGTTTTGATACAGATGGACAACCACGTAGCCATGTTCTATTTGAACACGCAAGGAGGCACGGGGTCCCATCTTTTGTGTCAGGAAACCCTAGATCTGTGTTCATTGGCAGTCTGGCATGGCATGCATCTCTGGGCTGTCTACCTGCCAGGTCAGGAAAACTGTTTGGCAGACAGACTCAGCAGGATTCTTCAGCCCCATGAGTGGCAGCTGGACCGGAGGATAGTTCACTGGCTGTTCCAGACCTGGGGAAGGCCAGTGATGGACTTGTTTGCGAGCCCGGCCAACCACCAGTTGCCCAGGTACTGCTCCAGGCAGCACCACCCAGACAGGGTGGCCGCCGATGCCTTTCTGATATCATGGTCAGTGGGCCTCCTTATGTGTTTCCTCCAATGTCTCTGGTGGCCAAAACTCTTTTCAAGATCGTCCAGGACAAGGCCTCGGTCATTCTTGTAGCATTGAGGTGGCTGAGAAAAACCCTGTTTTCCACTTCTTCTTCAGCTGGCGGTGAAAGCCCCAATTCCCCTGGGGTCTTCCCCGAACCTTCTTTCCCAGGAGGGGGCATCCTCCTGCATCCCAACCTCAGGTCCCTCAACCTGATGGCATGGCTGCTGAAAGGGTGGTACTAGCTCCACTTCTCCTCCCGAAAGAGGTTAAGGAGGTCTTGCTGGCCTCCAGGAGGCCCTCGACCAGGCGAACCTATGCCTTGAAGTGGCGGAGGTTTGTAGTGTGGTGCGAGGGGCAGGGTGCCAACACCTTCTCCTGTCAGGTTGGGGTAGTTCTCAAGTACCTTCTCCACCTTTTGGACTTGGGCCTCAAGTCCATTTCTGTCAGGGTGCACCTTAGTGCCTTGGCAGCAAACCATTTCCCGGTGGAGGAGAAGCCCCTCTCCGCCCATCCCTTGGTTTCCCGGTTCTTGAGAGGTCGTTGTCTTCTTTTGAAGCCTCCAGTTCACCCCTCGGCGACTGAAATGGGATCTCAATGTAGTTCTGGGGCAGCTTACTCGGCCGCCTTTTGAGCCAATGACGACCTGTGCCATCTACGCTCTCTCTCTTGGAAGGTGGTGTTCTTGGTGGCACTCACATCGGCTAGACGCATGAGTGGGCTGCAGACCCTTGTGTCCGACAGGCCTTACACCAGGTTCTATAGGAACAGGGTGGTGCTTCACACACACCCCAAGTTCCTTCCGAAGGTGGTCTCCTCATTCCACCTCAATCAGGAGGTGGTTCTGCCTGTCTTTTTTCCTAGGCCGCATGCCAGTAGGGCAGAGATAGTACTGCATACCCTGGACTATAAGAGGGCATTGGCCTTCTATATTCAGTGCACGCAGGGCCATAGAAGGGCTTCTCAGCTCTTCATATCCTATGACCCCAGTAAGCTGGGGATGGCCATCTCCAAGCATACGCTGTCCACCTGGGTAGCGGACTGTATTGCCTGGGCATACAGGGCAGCCAAGCTTCCGTTGGAGGGTCATGTCACGGCCCATTGGGTCAGGGCCATGGCAGCATCAGTTGCTCATTTTTGCTCTGTTCTGCTGGCAGATATCTGCCGGGCCACTACCTGGTCTTCGGGTCAGACTTTTGCAACCCATTACTGCCTAGATAGGGAGTCCCAACGGGACAGTGCCTTTGGCCAGGCTGTACTCCTTAACCTTTTCGTGGTCTAGGCAACTCTTGCCCTCCAACCCTTCTGTGTTCAGGCTACCGGAGTGCTATTCTTTCAGTTAGATTCCTATTGTGACTACTGGCGGCTCTCGTAGAGGGAGCCTATTTTTCAGCTGTGGGTTCTCAGTAGCCTATAGCTAGGGAGTCCCATATGTGAGGACTGACTTCCTGCTTGTTCCCGGAGAAAGCATAGTTACTCACCTGTAACAGATGTTCTCTGGGGACAGCAGGAATCAGTCCTCACGACCCTCCCTCCTCCCCTTGGAGTTGCAGTCCTATTATTATTTTTTTTATCTTTTTTGCCGTCTTTTAGCTATGTCATCTGACTGAGCAATATGGTACCCTTGGGTGGGAAGGGGACCGCGCATGCGTGATGCAATTCCCAAAGGCTTTCTTTGAAAGCTAGGGATTTGCTCCGCACGAGGGCTCCGTCAGTGCCGACGTCACCCATATGTGAGGACTGATTCCTGCTGTCCCCAGAGAACAGCTGTTACAGGTGAGTAACTACGCTTACTGGACTTGATGGACCTTTGATCTGACCCAGTATAACAATTCTTAAATTTTTACAGAGAGAATGGGGAAGACTATGAATAGAGATCCCCTTGGGAGGGACATACAAAGTGAATGAGGGTCCACAAATGTATGTTTGCTTAGTACCCAATATAGTGTTAATCTGGTCCTTTTTTATTTTCTAGATATATAGAGTAAGGTCCTATTTTATAATTATCTAATGCCATTTTCAAAAGTTCAAGTAGCTGAATACTATTTTCATGTAGATTAGATGACAGTCGGTCTTCCAGTTGTCCACCTAAGCTTCTTGGAAAAATAAAAGCTTCTGCAGAATGGGGCTCTAGATCAGTGGTTTTCAGACTGTGGGTTGCAACTCTAAATAGGGCCACAAAATTCTCATTTGAGGTTATGACCACAGTAGCAAAAAAGAGAGAATGGTGTCATCAGCCCACATAAGCTGACAGGATGCTATAACTCAGCCTGTGGGAGGCAGTCCCCACAGCAGCATTATCACCAGATGCTAGAGTTCAGGGTTGTATAGGCATGGAAGAAAAAGGTAGGACTGAGGTTGTGCAGATGTTTTATGCTATCAAATTGGGTTGCAGGCAAAAAAGATTGGGAAGAACTGTTCTAGATACTATGTTAGTAAAAATTGACACCATTTAGTATTGTTGAAAAAGATTAGGGGCTCAAAATGGCCCAGTGCATTTTGCAGGTAAATAGAACAAATTAAAAACATGCACATTATCTTAAAACACTAATATCACATTACAAACATTCTCAGTATCTTCTTCCTGCTCCTATCCAAAAGAAGTCCCCAGGATTTCATACACAGTTGACTTTAGACTTTGACTCAGGCCAATCTGGTGACGTCAACCACAACTTTCAACTAGGGCAAATTTTCACAGAAGTCTCATTTAAAATTTCCAATCGTTTAGAAAAATATTTTACCTACAAACTGAATTATGGATCTATGAGGAAAACATTTCATATGACAAACACCTCACTGTGAGCTAAATATATAAAAACTGTTCCAGGCTAGACAACATACCAGCCCAGGGGCTGAATCAACACTTTCATATTACCACAGTTTGCCTTCTGTTTGCTTATTTGTATTTAGATATAGAAAGTAGGTTTGTTTCTGATACATATTTACTGTTTTTACTTCAAAACATCTCAGAGAATCTACAGAGCTCTAGACACTGTGAAGCACAGATAGAGCTCGATTCAGCAAGGGGCACATCTGGGCCGTCAGGATGGCTCTGAGCAGGACGGGCCTGTTAGGACCCGATTCTGCACCATGGGAGCAAGATGCTCCCACGGTTGCAGGATTGGGCTCGGAGATGGCCCGGCATGCCCCTGCAGTCAGCCGCGGGATGCCTCCCAGCCAGCCCACCAGATTGGGCAGTGGGTACTCATGCAGAGGGGCTGGGTGGCTGGGTGCCCGATTCAAGGTAGCGGCCATGACCGGAATCGACCCTGTACGGCTGGATGCCGGTCCTGCCCATACTCCTCCTACTCTCCGCCCGCATGCCTCCCCCATCCCCCACAGCACACACATCGGTTCTGTGCATGCAGGGGGGACAGGGGGTGGAATACGATGAAGGCGGATGGCGGGGCTGCCGTCCCGGTGGGACGTGCTGCCCCGCTATCCACCTTACAGAATCGGGGCCATAGTGTTATGTACTATTCTATCTTGTGTATTAATGACAATTTATAATCAAATGTTCTGTAACTCTCCAAGACTGATTATGACATTTGATTAAGAAAGAGGAAAATGGGGGGTTTCTCGTACCAAAGTTACTTGAACAGTAATTGCTCTCGAGAGTTCCACTCCGTCTGCATTTCTGTTGGCACAAGGTGACCGTTGGTTTCAAGCCTTTTCAAAACAGTAAAACATCCATTTAAAAAAACTTAACACCATGCAATATATTGTATTTTAAAGATTTTCAAATTTGCCATTTCTCAGTATTTGCATTCTGATGTATTAAGCATCGAACAAGCACAGAGGATCCTTAGTTGCAAGGAAGAGAGTATTATTGTTAGAACACAAGTAGGGTCTGTGGTGGTATTGCAATAAGTTGGATATATTATACTGACATTGTGATTGTTTTCTGCCATCACATTATACATTTTTGTGTCTTTATGATAATATTATTGTATTTCTTCCTTTGTATCTATAGATTAAATGTACTAAAAGGTTTTCCCACTTTGGCCTCTATTTATTAGTGGTTAGCATGCAATAATGGTATTATCACCCAATAAGGGTGTTACTTTAGAAGCATTTCCATGTGTAAATAGCAACATTCAGACTTCTTGATTGCCTACATGTATAAATTTACTCATAAAGAACTACATCACACCCAGATTGCCAGGGGATATGTAGTTTGGGGATGGGTGGGTCAAAAATCTAGACATGTTGCCCCCGTTACAGCTTTTGCCTCTGTCCAGAGATCCCAATGCCAGTTGAAGAACTGGTTCCATGTGCAGGATGCCTGCATACTGAAGTTCTCAGAAAACAAATGGAGGAGCTCAGAGAGAAGGTGGCGAGGCTGAGGAGCGTTCAAGACACTGAGAAGTACATTTATGAAATGCTTCTTGAAACATCCAAGCTCTCCAGCAGAGGAGAAGATGGAAGCCTACAGAATGATGAAGGTTGGACACGAGTCACCTGGGCCTGCAGAATTACCAATCCTCCAGCCCTTGAATTGAAGAACCATTATGCAGCCCTGGACAGAAAGAACTGGGTAGGAAGAAGGGGAGGAGGAGTGGCACTATATGTAAAAAAATAATAATATTAAAGCTATGGAAATACAGGGCTTAAAAGGGAGAGAGGAGGCACTGTGGGTTAAACTAGAAAGAGGGAAAGAGAAATCTATTTGCATTGGCATGATATACAGACCTCCCACACAGAGAGAAGAGGTGGATGGAGAGTTAATTGAAGACATACACAGCATTGCCAGGAAAGGGGAAGTGCTACTGATAGGGGATTTCAATATGACAGATGTTGATTGGTACATCCCTGCTACAGTATCATCTAGAAGTAAGGAGATCCTGGATTCTCTACAGGGAGAACTATTCGGGCAACTGGAAACAGATTGCATATGTGAAGGAGCCATACTGGACTTGGTGCTTACCAATGGTGAAAGTGTTTCTGATGTTATAGTGGGAGATCATTTTGCATCCAGTGATCATTAGATGGTGTGCTTCAGTATTAGGACTAGGGCTGATAAAAATCCATTCAAAAGCAAGGGTTTTAGACTTTAAGAAAACTAACTTTGCCAAGATGGGCCAATACCCTAGGGAATCGTTAGCGGGATGGGAACAACTGGGGGATGTAGAAAAACAGTGGGCAAAACTGAAAGGGAATATTTTAAGGGCAACCAACCTTTTTGTTAAAATGGTAAATAAAGGTAAAAGGAAAAGGAGACCGCTATGGTTTTCGAAGGAAGTAGCTGAAAAGGTGAAGAAAAAAAAAGGGAGGCCTTCATGAAATAAAAGAGATCACAGAGAGAGGAAGACAGGCATCTATATTTGGAAAAACTTAGAGAAGCTAGCAAAGTAGGCAGGAAAGCAAAGATTCAAAAAGAGGAGGAAAAGCCAATGCAATAAAATGGGGGGATAAGACATTTTTCAGATATGATAATGAGAAGAGGAAGGGCAAAAATGGTATTGTCAGACTCAAGGGTGAAGGAGAGGAATATGTGGAAGCTGATGAGAATAAAACGTAATTCTTTAACAAATATTTCTGTTCTGTGTTCACAGATGAAGAATCAGGCGCAGGACCTCAGAAAACACCCACAAACAGGAATAGAATCGAGGGGCATCTTGAACAATTTTCAGAAGACTGTGTTCATGAGAAACTAGCTAAACTTAAAGTAGACAAAGCGATGGGACCAGATGGGATACTGCCAAAAATACTGAGGGAACGGGGACGTTCTAGCAGCTCCACTAACTGACCTTTTCAATGCCTCATTGAAGTCAGATGTGGTGCCAGAGGACTGGAGAGAGGCACATGTGATCCCTTTACACCAAAGCAGAAGTAAGGATGTGATTGAAAACTACAGGCTGGTTAGTTTAACCTCGGTGGTGAGTAAATTGGAAGCGCTAATGAAAGAGAAAATTGTGAGGTTTCTGGAGTTCATCAGATTACCAGATCCGAGGCAGCATGGATTCACCAGAGGCAGGTTTTGTCAGACAAATCTTATTGATTTCTTTGACTGGGTGATCAGGAAGTTGGATCGAGGGAAAGCCCTAGATGTGATGTATTTAGATTTCAGTAAAGCCTGGGACACTGTTCCGCACAGGTGACTTATAAACAAACTGAGCACCCTAGGGATGAACCCTAAAGTTACTGCTTGAGTTAGAAACTGGTTGAGTGGGAGGTGACAAAGGATATAGGTAAATGGAGCTCACTCTGAGGAAAGGAGGTTACCTGTGGTGTGTCGCAGGGATCTGTCCTTGGTCCGATTCTTTTTAATATCTTTGTTACTGATGTTGCGGAAGGGCTGTCGGGTAAGGTTTGCCTCGTTGCGGATGATATCAAAATCTGCAATAGAGTAGACACCCAGGAAGGTGTAGATAACAGGAGGAGAGATCTAGCTAAGCTTGAAGAATGGTCTAGAATTTGGCAGCTGAGATTTCATGTTAAAAAATGCAAGGTCATGCATTTGGGCTGCAGCAATCCAAGGGAGCGATGTAGTATAGGGGGTGAAGTATTTCTGTCCACAAAAGAAGAGTGGGACCTAGGCGTGATTGTGTCTGATGATCTTAAAGTAACTAAACAGGTAGAAAAGGCAAAGGCGAAAGCTAGAAGGATGCTTGGGTGCATAGGGAGAGGAATGGTCAGCAGAAGAAAGGAGATGATAGTGCCTCTGTATAAGTCTTTGGTGTAACCTCGTCTGGAGTATTGTGTGCAATTCTGGAGACCGCACCTTCAAAAGGATATAAACAGGTTAGAGTCGGTACAGAGGGTGGCTACTAAAATGGTAAGTGGTCTTTGTTATAAAGCATATGAGGACAGACTTAAGGATCTTAATATGTATACTTTAGAGGAAAGGTGGGATAGCGGTGATATGATTGAGACATTTAAATACCTCCAAGGCATAAATGCACAGGAGGAGAGCCTCTTTCGATTGAAAGCAAGCTCTGCTACGAGGGGACATAGGATGAGGGTGAAAGGGGATAGACTCAAGAGTAATATGCGGAAATATTTCTTTACGGAAAGAGTGGGAGATGTGTGGAATAGTTTCCCAGTGGAAGTGGTAGAGATGAGGACAGTATCTGAATTCAAAAAAGCATGGGACAAACACAGAAGATCTCTAGAGGGAAAAAGGGGACTGTTGTAGAGGTTGATATGGAAGGGCAGACTAGACAGGCCATGTGGTCTTTCTCTGCCGTCATGTTTCTATGTATTCCCCATTTTACAAGTGAAATACATGTTTAGGCCAAAATATGTCTACATCGGCTTTTACACCTGCACCAAGTGCCAATTTTAAGGTATAGGTGCAAAGACAAACACTTCTACCACTCCTACTACCCTCCAACAGCATCAATCCCCTCATCCCTGATACCCCTCTGACCTCAATCTCTCCACCACGCAATATGACCTCAAGACTACCCCCAACATCCTCTTTGACCTTAATACCTCCTTTATTGCCCCTACTCAAGACTCTTCTCCCATCTCAAGACCCCTGATGTTTCCCTCAACTCAAGACTCCCCTGTGGTGCCCTCCGACATCCCCAGTAGATAGCCTCCTCACATCAAGACCCCCCACCCCTCAATACTACCCTCTTGGGAGACAATACCTTCATCACCCAATCTCACTCCTGGGGTACCTGGTGGTCTAATGGGAACAGGAGCAATCACCAGTCACTTTTATTCTCCTGCTGATTGCAGTACTGAGTTCAAAATGGCACCCTTGACCCTTAGTGGTAGTACCATGAGATTACCACTAGAGGGTCAAGGATGTCATTTTTAATCTGCCACTACAATGAGCAGAAGTCACTGAAGATCACTCCTGCTCCCACAAACCACCAGGGACCCTGATCTGGGGGTGGGAGTGGATTGTCTACTGTGGGGGCACCATTGAGGAGATCTTGTTGTGGGGAGGCTTTGTATTGGAGGGGTCCTTGATGTCAGGGTTCTATTGAGGGGGTCTTGAGATGGGAGAAGAGTCTTGAAGTTGAGAGGGGACCACTGGAGGAGTATTGAGGTCATGGAGTATTGGGGGAGTCTTGAGGTTGGGTGTGCAGATTGGGGGGTATTAGGTCAGGGGGTGAAAGGAGTCTTAAAGTAGGGTTTGTGGTGATGGCGGTGGTGGGATATTGATATTGGAGGCAGTCTCGTGGGGATCTGCGATGAGGGAGGGGTGGGATTGGTGCTCTTAGAAACAGCAATTTTAAAAAGCTGCACCCATGCAAAAGTGAGAAAAAGCAGAACACTTTCTTCTCACATGCAGCTTTGTAAAATCAGTTAGTGCCATTGAATATCCCTGAGTAACATTGCTACAAGCCCCAATGCTAACCGTGTAGCATCGGGCTGTGTCATGGGCGTCCGGGGTAGAGCACAGGTGGCACCCGTCGCTAAGCAGGAAGCTGAGATATTGCACCGCTGCCCAGTTAGCAACCCACGGGTAAAGATAGGCAAAGCAAAAGCTGGCCTATCTTTACCCGTGGGAGCTAACCAGGCAGTGGCTCAATATTGCCGCTACCCAATTAGCTTCTGTGGCTGTGCAGCGACCCGAGATATTTAATTCCAGGGCCACATATGACGCCGGTATTGAATATCCACATTTAATATTAAGTGCCGGTGTCTAGCTACTTCAATTGTGCTAGCTGCCTGTGCTGAATATTGGGCCTTACATGTGCAATCATGCATGTCCCTAAATGTATTTTACCAGAAACTCTGTTTGACAGAGCCTTTGTAAAATACAGAAGTAACTGTGCACATTCCAGCCTAGACAGCTCATTGCACCTCTCCATGACCCATTTAAAATGGGCCTTCACATGCTAGTAAATAGGACTCTTTTTCTCTATTGGAAACAACCTTTAGTACATATGGCCTTATATGTGATAATGGAAATTACACAGTTCTGCTTGAAGCAAGATGTTTTTCATATATAGGGAGCAATATAAATGTCATAATGTGATAATCTGAGTGTGTTAAAACCAATTAAAGTTTGATATTATAAACAACAATGCATGATGGTGTACTTAGGCAATGGGACATGTCAGACTAAAAGGAGAGCTCTATTCTTGGGATATTGCTCTGATGCTGCCTACTTCCAGGATTGTAAAGGGTCTGGTTTTCAGCATATCCCTAATGAATTTACATGAAATAGATTTGGTTTTCAGGATAGCCCTAATAAATATGCATACCTCCATGGTATGCAAATGTAATTCATGCATATTAATTAGGCCTACCTAAAAAACCTTACCTTTTGTGACTGTCAAGGACTGGGAGTGAATCCCATTGCACTAGAGTCTTCTGCCTTTACTAACGAATGTCATCTTTATTTAAAAAAAAATGTGTGTGTGTGTGTATATGAGATTTAAGATATATACTGCAGTTAAGTTCTGGTCCCAAGGATGCTGCTGTATGAAGCCTTGGCTGATGCTGTCGCACATAGTAGTACAGCAGCTTCTGACAGAACTATGTCTAAATTTAAAGGTTTCTTGATGGCACCTGAGTAAAGCTAGTGATGATTTGGAAAATAAAGGTTCCTAATTATCCCAATTACATTTTTTAAAGGAAGTAGTACATTCCTGTAGTAAAATCCTATAGTTACTACTCTCTAATGCCATTCTTCATATATTAGAGGAAAATATATTGTCATGGATTACTGCTACTATATTTCTAGGAAATCCAGAATGGTAGATAAGTTGTGTTTTTACCACTAACAAGATCAATACCATTCATTAAATCCTTTCATATTCTTTTAGATCAGCGAGACTGGTCTCATCATCACTCACTTTGACTTGTAATGCTCATGTTCAGATACATCATTCTCAGCATGAACACAGGCTCCTCTAAGTGCTCTGATAAATGGACATGATAAGGGAAAAGCACTTTATAATCTAGTCACCAGCAGGTCATTCTGTTCTTTATGGAAAGTCCACTTTAAGATTTAATAGGCTGGAGCCCAGTGGTTTGATATGTTATGTTATATTAATAAATGGGATATCAGCAAACAGATGCTGATAACACAGCTCTGTTAGGGCTCTACCAATTAATCTTAAACATGTTTCAGAACAGACTACAACCAAATCCATTTTAGGGTACTGTCCTTATTTAAAAATTATATTTGACTGAATGCACACTCCCATTTAGGGGTGGGAATGTGTGGTACAAGTTTGCAATCAATAAAACTCATCAGATGTCCGATAATGTATTGCAGGGGTATGAATCAAGTCATGCATTTAATGTTCCCACTTTTGCTGTGGCCCACAAAATGCAGATGCATGCACAAGCTTTCTCATGGTATAGTCAATTGTGTTGGAATTCACTGTCCTGTAATTATCCATCATGAACATGATTTTTAAAAGTCTGCAAACATGTGATGTCTTATTTATTTTAACAGGCTTTTAATAGGTCCTCTTACTTCTAACATGTCTGTTGTAATGTGTGATGAGTTTTATATGTTTTGTTGTTTTTGATGTTTTAATTATGTATGTTGTGCGTAAACCACTTATGTGTGTAACTATGAGTTGGTATAAATTCAATAAATTAAAATTATATTAAAAATTATGGGGCATGTTTACTAAACCATGCTAAGAATCAGCATCTTAGCATGCATTTTGTGGCAAAAATTAGCATGGGAGGTGTGGCCAATCTGTGCTGTCAGGGGTGTTCCTGGCAAGTCCTCATGCAGTTGGCATGGTGGGAAGCACCTCACTATGTTAAACCTGCAAACAGATTAACATGATGCACTTATCGCCACCCACTGAGGTACCGGTGGTGGTAAGTGCACTATGCTGATTGCAAAATTGACGATGAGCATGTGTTAATGGTGCCATGCTAATTGCAATGTGTAGGCAATGCCCACTCTTCACCCCTAATCATGCACTAATTAGTTAACATGGGAATTTTACTATCCTAACCTTTTTAATGTTTAGTAATGGTTATCATTGGCCAGCACTAACCATTTACCATGTGCTAAAACCCTACATTAACCATTAGTGCACTTTAGTAAACATGCTCCTATATGATGTAGAATATCAAGATGTCATGTGGAGTGGTAGATGTCTATCCATTATGCCTTACAATAACTGATATCCCAAAGAATATTATTGCTCTAAAGTAGTAAGAATCCTCTAAAAAATAATCTGAAATATATTTATGGCAAAAATTAATTAAATGTACGCCTGGTTCTATATCTAAGCAAAACTGGATCCTTATTTTAATTGACCAACCAAATTTATATTGCTATTCCATTTTCTATAATAACTATACTCTAGCATAGAAGTCCTATGTAAATCCAGCTAACATTAAACAAATTCAGACTATGTGAATACTACGGGGCAGGTTTACTAAAGTGCACTAATTTATCATGCAATTGGGATGTGATTCTAGGGTGGAGGTTCATGCTAACCTCAGAGTGTGCGTGCATCTGTCCCACTGCCATTAGCAAGTTCCAACTCTACAGCACTGTCCTAATTGGCATGAGGGTGCACTTATCACAACTCACTGAGGCAGCATTAAGTGCATCCATGCTAATGGCAGCAGACACTGTTAGCTCATGCCAATGCTAGCCGTGCTGTGCCATCAGTGCCCACATTATGCCTCTTCCCTGCCTAGTCATATGCTAACTAGTTAGTGCATGATTTTTACGACAAGGCCCCACACTAACTTTTAGCATGCCACACTTAGAATGCAGCAAACCCTGCTCTAACCATTCATACACTTTAGTAAACATACCCCTCTATGTATAGTGAAAAAAAAGTTTCAGCTCAATAGTCAAAAAGACAGACATCGATAAAAGAGAAATCCATAGGAGCTATCTGTGAATTTTCATCGGCACTATCTATGTAATGCCACTGAAAATTGTAACAGACCACACTGGCACCATCCCGATAGTACTGGGGTCGAATGAGGACATGCCACCTAACTCTATAGATTAGCTATATTCAGGTGCTATCTGTAGGTGCTATCTGTGTAGCCATATGATTTAATTAAGACAGCAAAAACACTGTCCTAAATTAAACCACATAGCTGAAACAGCTCACTAGCCACAGAGCAGCAGCAGTCAATGCTTTCTACAAATATTCAGTGCCATTAGTTATCTGAATAGCGGCGCTGAATGTACCTCAGTAATAGGAAGGTGGCGGTCAGTATTTAAAAGAAAATGCTGGCGTTGATGTTTGAATATTGACTTGCAAGTTTGGAGCAGTTTGAGAGGACTGCATTCTAATCAGTATGACTAAAAATTCCCCTTCTGCATCAATAATCTTTCTTCTAGAGATGAAATCTCAGTATAAATCATAAAACCTACTTGCTGTGGTCAGAGTGGCTGTGGTAATTGGTGGAGCTGCAGAGGTAGGTAACTTTTTAGGTCTGAATTTGTAGTAACCGATGAAACCATCAGCAGTTAAACTTAAATCAGACAAGAACTGAATGAGGAGTTCATTTTTCTCCGATACAATGGACCTGAAATAGAGGGAGAGAGAATTTTTTATAATAGCAAGTCAAAAAATGTTATAGTTCCTTTCTTGACCAGCCCAAAACAATATGGTTAATTTTCAGTATTAACAGCAATATTCAATATATCCCTAAATTATGACCGCTAGAAATGAGAAGAGAATAATAGCATTCAATCAACACTTCATCTGCCCAGTTTTTCCCTCTAAGCATACTCTGCTTGCCACTGACCGGAGATTGGGCTAGATGGCCCTTTTGTGCAGCACAGTTTGGCAATTCTTATTGTTTCTTGGCATTTAAAAAACATTGCTTATGCTTTTTCTCTGTCTAGCAATGCAGACATTATTTCCTGAACCAGTATTGAGAAAACGTTTGTGAACCCCCTAGAATCATAGACAGTAGAATGGGGTGAGTCACGGAGACCATGGTCCCACCAATATTTTCCCTTGCACAGCATTAGCAATCAGAGAGTTTAGGGGTTGGCCTGGAGATTGATTTGCTTGGCCCTTTCAGCCAAAAAGATGTTCCATTGCCCTGCCTAGAATGGTCTGTATTTTAGTACAATTTTTACTTAAAACATGACTAAATCCTAACACAGACCTTGTTTATAGAGAAAGATAACCTCATTGAATAAATAGCTCAAACAAAAAAGGATATACTTTTGATTTGTATTCAACAAAGAGATTCAACAGTAAGTATTGCTGTGTGAAAAAATATGTGAATCCTTCATTCAATAACTGTGACATCTTCACTAGCAGTAACTTCAACTAAATAGTTAGAGCCCAATTGAGCAAGGGGCACGCCTGGCGTGCCCCTGCAGTCAGCCGGGGGACGTCCTCACTGCCTCCCAGTCAGCCCACCACATCAAGTGGCGGGGACTCACCGTGTCTGCTGCTGATGCTGCTGTGAGGCTGGCTGACCAATCCGGGGGGGAGGGGCGGCCAGCTACCACTTATTCTACCTCCAAGGTGGAATAATCTGGCCATGCAGGGCTGTGACCGGAATAGGCCCTGTATGTCTTGGTGCTGGTCCCATCCACACTCCTCCCACTCTCTGCCACCATGCCGCCCCCATCCCCCGCAGCACACACAGCGGCTCTGTGCATGCAGGGGGGACAGGAGGCAGAAAACAGCAAAGGTGGATAGCGCCTTATAGAATCAGGAGCATATTCAGCAGCGGCAACAAGGCAAAAAAAAAAAAGTACCTAGCTTCTGCAGTTTTAATTAAAACTGGTTATTCAGCAGTTGAACATATACAGTTTCCACCTCTGGATATCTGGGTTGGCCAGACACCAGCACCACTATCCGGTTAGTAGAAGTATGCTGCTAACTGGATAAAGTCATTCACCTGGTCTAACCTTAACTGATTAAGCTATCTGGCTAGCATCTGAAAATCACTGCTAACCAGATAGCAGCTGCCATTGCTCCGATTCATCCACAGGCTGCCACAGTTTTAACCGGGCATCATTTCGGCAGTCTGTGAAGATATTCAGTGGCTTAACTAGTTAGTGCTGCAGAATACTGGGCTGACTGTATTTTAGCCAGTTAGTAAGTCTGTTAACTGGCTAAAAAGCTTTGAAAATGGCCCCTTTGCTAAAATTGTTTATCAACCTCTGAAATCACTATTAAAGAATTTGGGCATATTCTTCTGTACAGAACTGTTTCAGTTTTGTGACCTTTGAAGGCTTCCTTGCATGACGCTAACTTCAAGGCTTATCAGAAAATTTTAAAAGAGTTTAGGTTTGGATGCTACTGGGCAAATCCAAAAGATGAGTTCTCCAGCCATTCTGTAGTATGTTTACTTGAATACTTTGGGCTGTTGCCTTGCTGCACACAGGCTCATGAGCAGATGCCTGACATTGTCCTCTAGAATGTTCCGATATAAAGCAGAATTAATGGTTCCATCAATGATGGCAACCCATCCAGGTTCTGATGCAGCAAAGCAGCCCCACACCATGATGCCTCCACCACCATGCTTGAAGATTGAGATAAGGTTCTTGCTTAGCAGGGTAGTGGTTGGTTTTCACCAAACAAAAAATATATTT
This sequence comes from Ichthyophis bannanicus, assembly GCA_033557465.1. Lineage (NCBI taxonomy): Eukaryota > Metazoa > Chordata > Amphibia > Gymnophiona > Ichthyophiidae > Ichthyophis > Ichthyophis bannanicus. Next base: position 412,272,039 of record CM066038.1, read on the forward strand.
TGATTCATCTATCTAGAGAACAATATTCTGGAAGACTTGTGGGTCATCCTGTTGCTTTTTGGATAAACCTGAGGGAAGCGGCAATATTCTTTTTTAGAGAGCAGTGATTTTTTCCTAGCTCTCCTCCTATGAACATCATTCCAACTCAGATTTTTCTGATGGTGGACGCATAAATCCTCAAATCAGCTGCAGTGTGAAAGGCCTGCAGATATTTATATGTTACTCTGGGGTTCTTTGCGACTTGTGAATAACTTTCCATTTTGCTCTCAGGGTGATCTTGGCAGGATGACCACTCCCAAGCAGAGTAACTGTAGACTTCAGCTTTTTCCTTTTATAGAATACCTGTCTGACAGTGGATGGATAAAGTCCTAAATGTTTAGAAATGGTCTTGCAACCTTGGTCAGGTAGGTGAACATCAAAGTACTCTTACTGTAGATCCTCTGAAATGTATTTTGATTGTGGGATGATGAGTTCTCATGAACCTTTCTGGTGAATACCAAACTCCTAACTTTATGGACCTTTTATATAGGACAGTATGCTCATAATCAGTGATGCAAATTTACTCTGCAGTATGGTTTACTTGTTAATTATTGAAACACCTTATTATATAACTGGGTAATCAATTGTGCTAGGGAAACCATAGTTTTGCTTACTGTTTCAAACGCCAATTCTGAATTACTTCTATTGTTCCTACTCTGTACATTATTATGACTCAAGAAACATGGAAATGTCTAATTTATACCCTTTTTATTGCATAAGAAAAGGATTGGATTCAATTAAACAAAGGTTCCATGGAAAGAACTTGAAATTCTCATTATTATACCTGTGGTTCACAAACTTTTATTTAGCACTAAAACCTAGAACCCAGAATAATGTTTCCCCAGAACGTTTACAGTTCTAGGCTAAAAATAGTGTGGTGGGGGTGTCTTTTATTCAGCTGTAGTATCCCATGTGGCCAATAGGTGGTAGTAATATATGATATACCTTATGGCCATTGGGAGTACTTCGCCTGCAAAGCCAAATGAATGACGCAGGTGCCCAAGAAATCAGTGTTGTGGAAAAAAATACCTAATAAGAATTCTTCCCTTGCTTGTATAAGTTTTTATGTTAAGAAACTTGCAGCAGTCTTTCCTTCACCCTCCCCAATATTTTTTCCTTATTTGTATATTCTGTACCCCTAGCTAGGTGACAACCCCTCAATGTCACTCTTATGGCCTGCAGAGATTTGTTTTTCTTCTTTCCCCAGCCTTGATTCAAAAAATTAAACAGCCCAGGAACAAATGGATCACAGTGGGCTCCTGTAGGTTGCGACCTGTAAAACAGAGACACCCTCTCTATAAAGAGATATCCCTGATTAATGCCTTCTCTGCCTTGGAAAATGAGAGTACGCAATTAGTGGAAACTGAAGTGCCCTTAAATGCAAAAGTTAATGCCTAATTTACTGATAATGCACCAAACATGAAGAAAAAAATCACAAAGCAGAAAACTATTACTACTTGGAGAGTCAGTCATTAAAGGGACCAACTTGGGAACACAGTCCAAAGGACAGAAGATAGTAAAATGCCTCCCAGGCTCTTCAGCCAGCAGGAATACAAAACCAAATTGTTGGCATAGTCAGTGCAGAAAGTGAGCACTCCAAAATTGATGATGTTATCCATTTGGGTACAAATGACCTGGCTAGAAACAGTGCTTCTATAGTTCAAAGGGACTTCCAGATTCTGGGAGAGAAACTCAAATCCATTGTTAACACTATAACATCCTCAGAAGTTCTACCTGTTCGTGGTAAGGGGGCAAAAAGGCTGCATCACATGATCAACTTTAATATATGGCTCCAAACCTGGTGTACACAAAAAGGATTTAGCGATATAGGCAACTGAGGAAATAGATGGAACAACAAGAGGCTATATTGTGTTGATGGACTACATCTCTCTGTCTCAGGGAAAAGGATCCTAAGTGAAAACCTCAGGCAATATGTGGACAGGCATTTAAACTAGGGGAAGGGGGTGACAGATGGAAAAGAATAAATTCAGGATGTCACTCCCAGAAAAAACATAACATTGGAAACAGTCACACCATAAACCCAAAGATCAGTGGCAAGTGGGAAGAGGCTTGTAGAACAAAATCCATGAAAAATACAGGCAAGCCAGTCAAAAAATGCTGGAAAGCAATGAGCACAAATGCTCAAAGCTTAGCCAACAACATTCCTGACCTGGAAGCCCTAATGGTGAAAATGGACTTGAACATTGTGACCATTACAGAAACGGTTTAATGAGTCATATGAATAGGATATAGCCATAGCTGGCTATAATTTATTTAGAAGAGTTAGAGAAGGCAGAAAAAGAGGAGGAGTAGCCCTATATGGCAAAAGCAATATTAAAGCTGCTGAAATGCAGGGGACGTAGGGAAAAGAAGAAGCGCTGTGGATTGTGTTGGAAAGAAGAGATGGCACTATCATCCATACAGGTGTAGTCTACAGGCCTCTAACTCAAACCGAAGTAATGGATAGAAACTTGATTATTGATACTGCTAAGGTAGCCATGAAGGGGGAAGTGATCATATTGGGTGACTTTAATCTACCCGTTGTGGACTGGAATATTCCTTCTGGAAAGAAGTAAAAAGATTGTGGATGCCTTCCAAGAAGCATTGCTTAGATAAATGGTGATGGAACCAACCAGGGAAGGCTTGATGCTGGATTTAGTACTCACCAATGGAGAAAGCCTGTCGAATATCCTGGTGGGTGCCCACGTGAGCAGCAGTGATGATCACACAGTGTGGTTTAAGATAAAAGCCAAGGCATAGTTCAATCACAGAAAGCTCAAAGTCCTAAACTTCAAAAACGCTGACCAGTAAAACGGCCAAGTGCCTGAAGGGAGGAGTTGGCAGGGTGGGAGGAGATAAGGGAAGTGGAATTGCAGTGGGCTAAATTAACGGAGGTAATAAAAGGGGCAACAGATACATATGTAAGGAAAGTAAATAAAAACAAGAGGAAAAGTAAACCTAAATGGTTCGCCAAAGAAGTGGCTGCATAAATAAAGGCAAAAACCACAGCTAAAATTCAGAAGTTCGCAAACAGAGGAATACAGAAAAAGAGACAAAAAGAGAAATAAGGATGGTAAAAGCAAAGGCAGAAGAAAAGATGGCTAAAGATGTGAAGCATGAAGACAAAACATTTTTCAGGTATATTCGGAAGAAGAAAATCAGAGGTGGAACTACAAGACGTGTGGAGGACAGATTTGTGGAAAGTGACACTGAAAAAATGAAAATGCTAAACAATTACTTCTGTTCTATTTTTACTAAAGGAAATCCTGGAGAAGGACCACTTGTGATTGACAAACAAATGGAAATGTAGTAGATACTACACCATTCACAGAAGATGATGTGTTTGAACAGCTTACAAAACTGAAAGTGGTCAAGGCCATGGGACCAGATGGGATATATCCCAGGATACTGAAAGAGCTCAAAAGGGTTTTGGCAGGGCCTTTAAAAGATGTTTTCAATAAATCCTTGGAGACAGGAGAAGTTCCATAGGACTAGAGAAGGGCTGATGTGGTAGCTCTTCACAAAAAAGGTAATAGGAAAGAAGTGACAAACTACAGGCCAGTAAACATTATCTTGGTGGCGAGAAAAGTAATGGAGGCACTCCTGAAAGAGAGAATAGTGGACTTTCTCGAAACCAATAGGTTGCATGATCCGAAGCAACATAGTTTTACCAAAGGGTGATCATGCCAAACAAATCCGAATGAGTTCTTTGACTGGGTGACCAGAGAACTAGATCAAGGGCATGCGATGGATGTGATCTACCTAGATTTCAGCAAAGCCTTTGATGCTGTCCGTCACAGAAGGCTTATCAATAAGCTAAACAGCTTGGGGATAGGTCCCAAGGTAGTAAATTGGATCAGAAATTGGTTGACTGACAGACGACAGAAGGTGATGGTAAATGGAACTCACTCGGATGAAAGGAAGGTGAGTAGTGGCGTGTCCCAGGGATCAGTCCTGTGACCGGTACTGTTCAATATATGAGTGATATTGCAGAAGAACTGAATGGAAAAGTATTCTTTTTTGCAGATGACACGAAAATTTGCAACAAAGTGAACTCCCCTGAGGGAGTGGATAACATGAGGATAGATCTACAAAAGTTGTAAGAATGGTCTAATGCTTGGCAATTAAGATTTAATGTGAAGAAGTGCAATATCATTCACTTGGGATGCAGAAATCCAAGGGAATTGTATACAATACGGGGCAAGAGGTTAGTGTGCATGGACCAGGAGAAGGACCTTGGAGTGTCTGTTTCTGAGGATCTCAAGGTGGTGAAACAGTGTGACAAGGCGGTGGCCAAAGCCAGAAGGATGCTGGGTTACATACAGAGAGGAATTACCAGCAGAAAGGAGGAGGTATTTATGCCACTGTACAAGTCACTGGTGAGGCCTCACTTGGAAAACTGTGTTCAGTTTTGGAGACCATATCTCACAAAGGATATAAAAAGACTTGAAATGGTTCATAGGAAGGTGACCAAAATGATTTGGAGCTTGCACCAGAAGACGTATGAGAAGAGACGTGAAGATCTAAATATGTATATGCTAGAGGAGAGGAGGGACTGGGAAGATTATGATAAAGACCTTTAAATACTTAAAGGGTATTAATAAAACAAACCTTTTTTAAAGAAGGGGGAAGCTGTAAACCTAGAGGGCATAAATGAAGTTGCAAGGGGGTAAATTGAAAATCAATGTCAGGAAATACTTTTTCACTGAAAGGGTGGTGGATGCTTGGAATGCCCTTCCAATGCAATTGGTGGGGGTAAATACAGTGACAGAATTCAAAATGGCATTGGACAGACAAGGTGGATCCCTTTATAGCAACAGGATAAAATCAAAATAACCTTAACTGTCTTTGCTATCTCAACAAATAGGGGTGACCTGCACAGAGTGGTGGGTACACCCCTAAACAAAGGAATGGGGAAAGGTGACCTGCACAGAGCAGCAGGTGTACCTACTCCTGCCGGGCAGACTAGATGGACCATACTGGTCTTTATCTGCCGTCATATACTATGTTATGCGGATTGTATTGTCTTTAATACAATCACAAGCCCTACCAGCTCAAATATTGTTCAGATATTATGTTCTTTAATGCAATTTAGAGACATATGAGATGTGATTTGGATTTTCAGTATTTTTGCAAACAAATGCAATGTGTGCCTTTGAGTCAATGCTGACTCCTGGCAACCCAGCAGCTTTTGGGTTTTCTTTGCAGTGTGACTGGAAGTAGATTGCCAGGCCTTTCTTCTGAGGTAATGGAGGGTTAAGGCCCAAGACCACAAGGAGTGCTAGTGGGACTTGAACCCTTGGTTACAAAGCCAGTGCTCTAACCATTAGGCTACTCCACTCCCCTTAGTATTTTTAAGTCTACTTTAAAGAGTTTTTATACTAGGCTTGACTGCTGGCAGTGTTTTCTATGGACAGATTGATCTAGCCCTAGTTTATGTCCCTTTCATATATGGGTTGTAGTCCTTATTGTCATGGGGAAGTCAGAACATGTACTGTACATGTATGTAGTGGAGGGAAGCCAAGAATGGATTAACTTGTCCTGAAAAAAAATGGAGTCATAGCAACTCAGTCCTGTATACACAGGGTCCGATATTCATTTGCAATGGATATGCGCCTTTATGGTGCATAGCTGTGGCTGCTGAACTTTAACCCCAGATATTCAATCCAGGGCCATATCTGGCTACCGGCACTGAATATCCAGGGTCGCTGCACATGGCACAGAAGCTAACCATGCGTGGTGATATTCAGCTGCTGCCCAGTTAGCTCTGGTGGCGAATGTTAGGACAGCTTTTGATGTGCCTAACTTTCGCCGCTGAGGATAACCAGGCAGCGGCTGAATATCACTGCTGCATGGTTATCCCCAGGTACCGCCCCCAGAATGCTACTGATACGCCCCAATGCTAAGTGATTAGCATCGGTGCATATAGCAGCATTACTCGGGGATATTCAGCTGCGCTAGTGTGTAGGGGTTAAGGACGGGTTTAAGGACTAATTTGGCTTACTTTGATAATGATGTTGAAAGTTATGATCCTATCCCAAAGAGCTGACTAACTTCTAAATGGCACAGAAGAACTGCATGTGGGCTGTGATTGACAACATGTATAATCCCTGCTGAAACATGTAGGATACCAGACTCTGGACAGGAGTGTGCAGAGAATGGACTTACAGAATGGAGCAGATGCCAGCCTAATATAAGGTTGATGAAAAAGTTTGCAGAGCCTTGAAGATTCTAACTTGTGCTTGAAGCGAAAAGAAAATCACCCAAGCGAAACTACAGTGAAACAAAGAAGAAGATGCAGGGCGGGGACCGAGCAGCCCAGCAGGGAAAACGGAGTTACTTACCTGTAACTGAGTTCTCCGGGGACAGCAGGATAAGTCAGCCACACTTGGTGACGTCATCCGACGGCGCCGAGAAGACGGAAGTACTCTCCATAGCTCAGAAGGGCTTTGCCCTTCTGAGCATGGGCCACTTGGCCCCACCCCCCTTCCCGCCCCTAGCTAGCCAGTTCGTCACTAGCTGAGCCTTTTGCCGCTAGGAGGCGGGCACCCGGACGGAGGCAGACCCCATCCCAGGGGAGGTGGGCGGGTATGTGTGGCTGACTTATCCTGCTGTCCCCGGAGAACTCAGTTACAGGTAAGTAACTCCGTTTTCTCCTAGGACAAGCAGGATGAGTCAGCCACACTTGGTGCCTCCCAAGCTGCCACGCGCTGTGGTGGATGGGGGAATGCCGAGACACTCCCTCAGGCAGTATTTGCCTTTGTGTTGCGACAGGACCTGTCAGTCCGCAGTGGCGCTGCACGCATTTTCAGTAGCAGTGCTGAGAGGGGGAGCATTTGAAGGGCTCTTTCCGTTTGGGTTTGCCGTTGCGATGCACATATGTGCAGAGGGCTACCAGGTACACCGGTTTAGTAGAGGGCTACAAGGTACACCGGTTTAGTAAGAGAGATGTAGGCACATCGAGCAGCAGTAGTGTGGAATCCAACCTTCGAACAATAGTAGTGCGGGATTCGCCATCGAGCAATAGTGGTAGTAGTGCGGGGTCACCACTGTCATGATGCACACGGGGCTCACCATTGCCGTGCGCGATGCACACATGTGCAGAGGGGCGATAACAAGGCACGCCTGTGCAGTGACCGATGTAGGTACATCGCAGTGGCAGTTACCGTAATGCAGGAACACGGGTATGGATATCCCTGCATAGCCGATTGCAGTAGTAGGCCATGCGGGTGGAGCAAAATGGAATATTGAGATATCATTGGAAGAGGGGCTTCTCCCCCCTCCCCCCTTTTGTGTGTTTTTTTTTTTTTTTTTGAACCGATAAAACGGGATAACAGAGGAACCGGGAGACATGGCCAATTTGGCCACTGTTGGTACAGAATACTGTGCACGGCTGAACTCCGTCAAAGGCTGCCTTCAGGGTGCATATCCCACTCCCTGCATGCTTGCGCATTGCTGCTGGCATCTGTGCCGTGGCCCGATTGCTCGGCCGCAGCAACTGAGGTAGCGGTGCTGTTAGAAGGCCGTGAGGCGTTTTCACTAATGCTAGTCCCTGGCACGGTATACATGAGGGGAAGGTGTTGAGGCTGAAGCCAGAGCAAGAACTGCTGCCTGGTTGAGGCTCCTGTCTGATCTAGGCCGGGAGCGCTGTAGTTAGGCTCCTGTCTGGTCTAGGCCGGGGCGCTGTAGTTAGTTACGTACAGGGCGTCCTGGGGAAAATGGAAGACCTGTGAGGACGGGGACAGGGTTAGGTCTCTTGACACTGGTGTGTTATCATATGACCGTGTGCTATCCTGTTTCCGTGGGGCTCCGTTCCTCCCAGGAAGCGTGGTGGTAGCTCGATTCAGAAGGACTGCACATCTGATGAGTGCCTTGTAGCTCAACCGGCCTCTGAGTGGGTGATCGTCCTGCAAGATAGGCTAATGCAGAAGGGATCACAGCAGCCGGGATTGCCCGGCAGGGGACAGAATAGGAATTTGAACAACTATCCAGAGGGTCGCCAAGAGGTGACAGCGACCTGATGGCGCGTAGCAATGCAACTTCATTTCAGCAGTAACTTGGGCAGGCATGGCTCCCGCATTGGATAAATGAGGAGGATGCTGAGCTACCGGGGCTGAGGCAGGTAAACTCTTATTTAGGTCCCCCCTGAGACATGTAGCTCTCCCTGACGGGCTCTCTTTGCACTGCAGGGACTGGGATGTCAGGAGTCATGGCTGGGACTTGAGCCTGTGACCTTCTGCTCTGCTTCTGAACACACTGTCTGTGTGCACCGGAGCACTGCGGTGCCACTCCAGAGTAGAGGCGGCATCTGAAGGCTCGTGGGAGGAGTCCAGTTGGTGCACCAAAGCGTCACTCAGATAAGTGCCGGCCTGTTGTCGGTAGGCCTAGGGCTGTCAATACAAGACCGTCTGTGGAGAGAGGAGAGGAAGAAGAAGACAGAATGGCTTATTGGTGCAAAATGCTGTTGTATGCATTTGCTGATGCATGTGGCAAGTGACTTGTCCACTTAAGGGCAAGATGCAGTGCTCTTAACCCCTTGTCGCACGCCTCATGATCCGAACCACTAGGCTCGTGCCCCTGTTGGGAATGTCATAAGCGTTGTCCCGAGCGATATTAGGGGGTGGCCCCAGCTTTGTCGATAGGCAATGGCGGGGGATTGCATGTACGGTGGCCCCAGCTTTGTCGATAGGCAATGGCGGGGGATTGCATGTACCAGGACACAGTAGCCATGTGCATGGCGTCATATTGAAGACACGTAGGCTCCCCAATGCCTTGAGTGACAGGAGTTCATGGCGAGGGGACGCTGCTTACCCATAGGTTGGCATGAAATATGGGGACTAGATTGGCAGGGGCCACAGCTGGGATTTGAACCTGTGACTCTGGTCCCGGAGGTACTGGCTCTGTCAGCTGCACCACACTGTGACCACTTACTGATTACCTGCCGGCATGCAGTTGGAAAGGCAGGTGCTATTTTGAGGCCCTCGAGCGGCCGCATTGTCTGAAGGAAGCTGTCGTTCAGTCATGGGGTGAGAGCCTCCGGTGGTGAGAGCCTTGATGAAGGGTAGGGGACCTGGGTAGGTGTGCGCCACAGCTGATATTTGCCTGAACACACTGGGCTGTACGTACTGTACCGCGCTGTTGTCACTCCGGAGGCAGCCCTTGGTCAGTCAGGTTGTCACCCTGGAGGAGGCCCCGTCCAAACGTGTCTCCAGTGAGGAGATCCATAGGTTAACTCTGTGGGGCCCAGCCCGCAGACAGTTTGTGCCCTATCGCCTCCGTCTTCGCGAAGCACGGGTCAGAAGGAGTTGGGGCCACGCTGGGACCCGGGCGTTGACATAGTTCCCCGAAGTGCGTCCTAAGTAGCTTCATACTGCTTGTGAAGCAACCCTGCTGGTAATGTGGGCCTGATGGACTGTGGCTTGACCCGTCCTGCATTTGTCTTACACTCCCTCTTGTTATCCTTGACTGCGGAGCAACGTATGCTGGCATAGGGGAAGCTCAGACCTTCTAATAGCAGGGAAAGCAGGACACCTGGTCCCTTGGCAGTAAGCGACCAGGATGTGGTCTACCCGAGGTCTACCTGTCGGAGATGAAGGATGTGTCAATCACTAGGCCGCTCCTCCACTGGTAGTGGAGGTATGATGCAAGGGGCCGAGCAAGCAGCTGGGCCGTCATGCTGGATGAAGGGAGATCCCGGTGGATTTACCAGGGTAAAGCCCCTGCACCGTGCTGGCTCATACCAGCATGTGTGGCTGGTATCATATTGGCTACTGGTTTCAGCGCCGGGTCCCAAATAGAGACCAAAACAAAACAACTCATGCTTGATGAACCGTGATAGGAAAGCAACCTGTCTGAGAACAACCCCAGGTGGGACCTGAACCACAATCCCTGGCTTAGGAGGCCAGTTCCTTATCCATTAGGCCACAGGGGCTTGGATTGCCTTCAGCTGGTGGGGACCTGGACCTGTTCTCCGTCTGCTGCTCACTTTCTGGGTTTGAGCTGGCCGAGGGACCAGTGTGACTTGAAAGGTCCAATGTGAGCCCAGAGCATGCTGAGTGTTCTGAACCATGAAGGGTGATGTCTCAGCCAGCTTTACTCCTTGGACCTACATGGGGATTGAACTAACACACCTTATACCATCGGTCGGTGTATGAAGCATTGTGCTACAGCTTTGACTGTAATCCGAGGAGTAGAGGGACTCTGCTTCCTTAATGGCTCATACCTCATAAGGGGAAACGGCAGACAGCCTTACTCAGCCACTGGGGAATTGAACTCATTCCGTTGGTCAAAGCAATGCAATGCAATGTGTGCCTTTGAGGCAGTGCTGACTCCTTGCAACCCATACACCCCTGGGTTTCTTGACAGTGTCACCGGAGTGGATTGCCGGACCTTTCTTCCGGACAATGGAGGATTAAGTGACTGCTGAAGGCCACAAGGAGTGCTAGTGGGATTGAACCTTGGTTGCTTGGATACCGAAGCCAGAGCTCTAACCACTAGGCTACTCCTACACTATGTGGAAAGACAATTACCACAGATATGCCAACGAATAGTGCAATTGTTCAGGTAGCATTTAATCAGGTATTTTGGTGTACCCTCGGTCCTGTAAGGCATACTGGCCAGGGACACCTGAGATGAGCTACCTGGATCTGGTTGTGAATTTTGCAGGCACAGCGAGTAACTCCAATAGTGGCTCAGCAGGATGCTTCGCGCTGTGCAAGGGTTCGTGAGATGCCCACTGCGGGAATGTGCCATGCCAGTGGTAAGTGAAAATAGCACTACCCTTCGGCTTCTGTGCAGGTAAAACCTCAGCCAGCCTTCTTATAGGCACGGAGGGGAATTGAACCCATGGCCCTGCCAATTGGTCAGAACCATTGCTACACTGCTGCTCGGGATTTCCTGCGCCGGTGCAGAGAGCGTCAGCGCCATCCTCGTCGAAAACGGGATCAAGAGCTTCCCCTCCTGCCCTGGTGCTTAGGCCGGCGCCGGACTGGCGGGGGCTAGCAGCGATCAAGGCTGGGGCTGGGACGAAGGCGGGGTGCTGTCCGATAGCGGCGCCTTCCGTTGAGGCTCCATCCAACGGCTCCGTGGGAGTGTCGGTCCAAGACGCTACCCTTCAGCTTCTGTATGGATTTTATGTGCCGGTGCAAGAGCGTCGGCGCCATACTCGCCTCCGCGCCAAAGCAATGGGATCGGAGTGAGACCCAGAGGCTTTCCACTCATGTAAGGCGCCAGTCAGAGAGCAGTGCTGAGTGGGCAGGCCTGAAGTGACGCCAGCCAATGGAGCTGCGGCGGAAGAAGTGGAGCCAGAAGGTGATGCCGGGTCCAATCCGGCAGAGGGGGCGTGGCTTGCGTGCGGCACACAGAAGCAGGAAAATGGCCACCTCCATAGATCACCACGTGCGAGGAATGTCCAGACAGAGACCTGGGAGGAGGCCCCGGCTGCCGCAAGGGCTCTCAACCTGGGAGGGGGTGCTCTTGGTTCAATTCGGCTGGACGATTCAAGCTCGCTGCGGGTTGGAGGCCCCCAGGCACAACCCGAGCGGCGGACGAACTGGTGGCTTAGCCTGCGGCTGGGGTGGAGGCCCTTAGGCACACCCTGAGCTGCGGAGAGCTAGCGGCCCAAGCCTGCGGCTGGGTGGAGGCCCTGAGGCACACCCTGAGCGGCGGCAGAGCTGGCGAGTGCCGGGGAGGTCCCACGAAGGTCCGCAGCAGCGCCCTGCACCAGGTCATCAGAGAACTCCGGTCTTTCTGCAAGCGGCTGCCATGCTTCCCGCTGAGAGCGCCTGCAGGTGAAGGAGCCCGAGTGCAGCCCAGCAATCTGAGACAGAGCCTAGAGTAAGTAAGTCTAACTGAATATACATACGAGTAAGCTAGAATTAAAACGCGTGCTATATACATACGATTAATCCTTAAAATAAAAAATTATGTGGAGAGTAGAAAAGGTCCGTCTTGCTGGCAAGGCGGAAGAACTGAAACTGGCTAGCTAGGGGCGGGAAGGGGGGTGGGGCCAAGTGGCCCATGCTCAGAAGGGCAAAGCCCTTCTGAGCTATGGAGAGTACTTCCGTCTTCTCGGCGCCGTCGGATGACGTCACCAAGTGTGGCTGACTCATCCTGCTTGTCCTAGGAGAACGGCCTACCTGACAAGAAGCACAGCACATTTAGTTATATGATACTGAGTGAAGGGCCTTAAGACAGAAACAAAGACAGAAACCTGATAATGGGGAGGGTCCCAGGGTAGAGCCTGCAAATATATGCAGAATGTTCTGGAACTATTTGCTGCAGAGGAGTATATAACAGAGGTAACGGCCGAGTGTGGGCGGGACAGCCTTCTCTTTCACTATTATTCAGAGCCAGAGAACTCTGTCCGCATCAGGCAGACTGTTTATAGCTTTGCTTGTAACTTCCTTACTTTTTGTTTTTGCCCAAATAAATTATTTTATTATGGAATAAGCAGAGTGTCGCCTGATTGATTATTGTATCCACCCCAGGGGAGATTTGTCCGAGCACCCTGGCGGACAAGTGCCACTGAATATCCCGCTTTAGGGGCATTTACATGGTTTACAGCTCTGTAAACCATGTAAATGCCTTTGAATATCGGGCCCAATGATTTCATTGCCATGATTGTACATTTAAGACACAGGGTAGGCCCGACTGTAATCAAATTGTAATCTTGGAAGACTGCAATTCTGTTAGGTTTCCAAGATATCCCTAATAAATATGCATAAGATGTATTTGTATACAGTGGAGGTTGTATATTCAAATTTTTCTCATGCCATATTAAGTTCAGTCCTCATGGCTGTAGATAGGTCAGGTTTTCAGGATATTCTAAATGAATATGCATGAGATTTTCATAGCGTGGAAGTGGTATAAATGTAGATCTGTCTCATACATATTAATTAGGGATATCCTGAAAACCTGAACTGTCTTTGAGGACATACATACATATCCAGCCAATATTTCACTACCAGGAGATAACTGTATTTGATTTTTCAATATTTCTAGTTCACAAACTGCATATCTAAGTGAGTAGAGTATGATGTGGAGTTTGCTTAAGTAAATCATATGATACTCTGAGATAAAAATGAGCAGTAATACATATGGAAGTTGGTAGGAAGAGATATTTGTGGTTACATGTATTGAATCTGTCAATTTGAATAAGTTTTCCTGATTCAGTAAATTAAGCTGACAGACTCCAGTGTGATCCTCTCTGAATTTTGTGCTCTCAGCTGAGTGCAAAATCCCTTTGGAGAGGCTTTTCCCCTATGGCAGGGAAGGATCAAAAGAAGCGATGATTATTTACAAGAAGGCACATTTTAGATATGATGTGGAGATCTGAGTTGAGATGTTGAGGACAAGACATACTCTGTTCTGACTGCATTTCAGAAAAGGTGTTGCTAAATGTTGAGTTGTTTCTACAATAAACATCCATGTGCCACAGGAGAGGCCATTTCAGAAATATCAATAGAGGAAACCTGTCAACTTACACATTTAAGTGCTGGCATTTCACAATTTTTTTTTAAGTGCTATCAAGTCAGTGCTGACTTCTGGCGACCCAGCTGCCTTTGGGTTTTCTTGGCAATATATCACTGGAAATAGATTACCAGGCCTTTTCTTCTGAGGCATTGGAGGGTAAAGTGACTTGCCCAAGGTCACAAGGAGCGCCAGTGGGACTTGAACCTTTGATCTACTAGGCAGTTGCCCTAACCACTAGACTACTCCTCTATACCCATTGCATTTCAGAATACAAACATGTAAATGTTGGCACTTATATATATATCAAAGTCATTTTGCAAACTGAGATGGGCAGAGGCTGCTACTCACGTACAGAGAACTCCGTTTTTAAATCATTTCAACTTGAAGGAGGAAATAAACATTGAACGATTAATGGTGATACTCCCCTTGCTTCCTTCTAAAGGGAGGGGCAAATGGAGTACCTTTTCCACACCTATCCATGTCAGGGAGCAGGTGGAAGTCTTGACATGGGTAGTTTTGGGCTTGCATGTGCATTCTCTATATGAAATGGGGAATACACATGTAGATTTTTATCCCACCCAGGTCATACCCTTGACACATCCCTATCTGCTTTTGACTTGGCATGGCTATCCATATGTAAAATACAACTTTTCTAAAATGACCATTTATACATAGATACAATTTACATGTGTAAGTAGTCGCATTGACATGTATGTATTGTGAATAAGGCTTCTAAAATAAGCCCCACAGTGTATTTCTGTACAGACTAGCTAATCTGTTATACTTTCACTTTATTGAAATGCAGAGTTCTAGAACCCAGAGAAAACTGGATTCTTTCCAGGGTGTCAAATAATGGCTTTCTTGACCATGTGGATCAGATTAAGAAGGGCTCTATGCAGTCTTTCAAGCTAATCTACAAGTTAATCCTTGGATAATTCTTGTGCATCAAATATAAAGTATCCTACATCCTTTCAAGAATACGAAATGGAAAAGATTGTCAAAATGTTTGCTTTGAATTTTTTTATAGTAGGGAACTTAGGCAGAAAAATTTTGTTTAGTTTTGTTTTATATTAGTATCATTCTGTTTCATTTTGTAATAGCGTGCAATCTCCAGGAACAAGCAGGAATGTAGTCTTCACATATGGGTATCGTCGGCACCGACAGAGCCCGCACGGGAACGCTCCCCAGCATCCAATAGGAAAGCCTTTGGAAGCATCCCACAGTGCATGCGTGCTGCCTTCCCACCTTTCCCAACTGTCCCTCTCCAGTTCTTCGTTTTCTGCGGAGCCGACAGATCGCACATCCTGTCACCACAGAAAATAATCCCCTTCTATTTTTCTTTTTTGTGGTCGTGTCTGCCTTCCTTTGACGCTACACCGGTACCACCGGTTCTTCTTTCTTTTTTTCCAAAAAAACCCTCAAAACCCTTTCTTCTGGAGTCTTCATTTCCTCAGCATGCCCCCTCCTACAATGGTAAGACAGTTCAATTCTCAGACCTCTCTCAATGACCAGTTAGGTCAAGAGGTCATTGTGCTTCTTGCCCAAGGGGCAATAGAAGAGGTACCCATTCTCCAACAGGGTACAGGGTTTTACTCCTATTTCCTTATTCCAAAGAAATCAGGATGACAGAGACCCATTTTAGACCTCAGAGAATTTAATAAATTCCTGTTCAAAGAGAAGTTCAAAATGATTTCTCTAGGAACTCTGCTGCCATACCTTCAGAGTCAGGATTGGCTTTGTTCTCTAGATCTCAAGAATGCGTACACTCATGTTCTCATCCATCCAACTCATCGAAAGTTCCTTCACTTTCTGTTTCAAGGGAAGCACTACCAATACAGGGTTCTTCCTTTTGGCCTGGCCTCTGCACCAAGGGTGTTCACAAAATGCATGGCTGTGGTGGCAGCATTTCTCCACACTCTAGGAATATTCGTCTTCCCTTACTTAGACGACTGGCTCATTCGAGCCCCTTCAGAGCCAGAGCCAGAGGCCAGGGTTGCTCTCTCTCGCACAATGCACATCCTTCAGTATTTGGGTCTTGTCATAAACTTCCCAAAATCCAACCTTATTCCCACTCAGTCCCTGGAGTTTATAGGAGCTCTGCTGGATACCAGACAGACAAGGGCCTACCTTCCACAGCCCCGCTGCCTTCGCATTGTGCAGTTAGCTTCCCAAGCAGTGCTAAAACCTCACCTCACTGCTTGGGATATGTTACAGTTGCTAGGCCACATGGCATCCACCGTGCATGTGGTTCCTTATGCTCGCCTTCATATGAGGGCAGCCCAGTGGACTTTATCCACTCAGTGGACTCAGGCGTCAGGTTGCCTGTCAGACAAAATAGCAAACTTAGATCGCCTTATTTTGTCCCTCCAATGGTGGCAGTCACCCCAAAATCTTTTGGTGGGGGTCTCCTTTTCAACAACCCCTACCCCAAGCCACTCTAACAACAGATGCCTCACAGGTGGGTTGGGGAGCCCACCTGCAAGGCCTCTCTACCCAAGGTACCTGGACTCCACAGGAGACCTATCTACACATCAGTCTCCTGGAACTCAGAGCAATCTTCCTTGCTCTTCGAGTATTCCACAACCAGCTCAGCTACAAGGCAGTCCTAGTTCAAACGGACAATCAAGTAGCCATGTTCTATGTGATTAACAAGCAGGGTGTAATAGGCTCTCTGTCGCTATGCAACGAAGCTTTGCGACTATGGGCCCTCACCAGAGAGCATCAGATTCATCTCCTTGCAGTGTATCTTCCAGGCATTCAAAACTCTTGGGCAGACAGACTCAGTCACGTTCTGCTTCCACACGAATGGTCTCTCCCTGCAGACCAGGTGGCCAAAAGTTTTCACATTTGGGGAACCCCGGACATAGACCTCTTTGCAAGTCTGCTGAATGCCAAACTTCCCCAGTTCTGTTCCAGAATTCCGGCTCAGGGTTGTCAGGCCAGGGATGCTTTCCTCCTCCATTGGGGCCAGGACTTCCTGTATGCCTTTCCACCCATTCCCCTAATTCCCAAAACCCTGTTCAAGCTTAAGAGAGACAGAGGTCATATGATTCTCATAGCTCCACATTGGCCACGGCAAATGTGGTACCCTCTGCTCCTACATTTTTTTTATTTATTTATTTAACAATCACTTATATACCGCATCTTCCATACATCAGTTGCGGTTCACAATAAACAACAATCAACAAAGCAGAGTTTGTTTTACATATAACATCATATAACCAAAAGACAATAAAACTTGAAAACAATTGTTAAAGTTAACTAGCACAGAACAGAGCAAAACTATATACATTATATACAAATATACATTATTTAGGGCTTAAGCATATTGCGAAGTACCGTTACTGCTATGGGAATTTTCATAGGTCATGGGATATCACATAAGAAAACAGGTTAGCCTTTATCTAGGTCTATTGAGGGATGATCTGTATTATTGTAATGTTTAGTGAATAGATGCGTTTTCAATTTTTTACGAAATTCAGTAATATTGGTTAATGTTCTTAGTTCATCTGGGAGAGAGTTCCAAATTGTTGGCGCTGCATGTGAAAAAGCTCTATTGTTTGTTAGTTTATTTGCTTTTATGAAGTCTTTAGGAGTTTTTAGTTTATTTAATTGTTTTTTTCTTTGAGTAGATTTTGATTGTTCTTTACTTATTAAGTTGCTTAGTGTGACTGGGGCCATGTCATTTAGAATTTTAAATGAGGTTATTAATGTTTTGTATACAATTCTGCTTTGTATTGGCAGCCAGTGAAGGGATGCTAGAATTGGTGTTATGTGTTGATGTGCGTGTACTTTCATTATTATTCTAGCTGCTGCATTCTGTGAAAGTTGAATTCTTTTAATGTTTTGTTTTGTAGTACCTAATAAAATTAAATTAGCAAAGTCAAAGTGAGGGGTTATGGTAGCTTGAATTATATTGATAAAATCTTGTATATATATATATATATATATATATATATATATACATCTCTCTCAAGCTCCGCCTCTGGAGTTAGGATCTGCTCCAGATCTCCTTTCTCAGGACAGGATGCTGTGGCATCCCAATCCCCAGTCTCTGCATCTCAGGGCCTGGTTGCTGAAAGCCTAGAACTTCATGGTCTTAACCTTTCTCAGCAGGTAAAGGATATCCTTTATGCTTCCAGGAAGCCTTCCACAAGACACTCTTATGCATTCAGGTGGAAAAGGATTTCCATATGGTGCTTGCAGAAGGGTCTTAACCCTCTTGTGAGTCCTCTGGAATCATTGCTGGAGTATGTCCTTCATTTATCTAATGCAGGGCTTAAGACCAATTCAGTGCGAGTTCATTTGAGTGCTATTGCAGCTTCTTTCAAGCCTCTAAATGGACAACCTATTTCCTCTCATCCTCTCATAGCGAGATTTATGAGAGGCCTTCTTTTAACTAAGCCTCCCATTAAGCCACCACTGGTGGCATGGGACTTAAATCTGGTTCTTGGGCAGCTCATAAAGCCGCTTTTGAACCATTAGCTACTACCTCTTTGAAATTCCTTTCCTGGAAGGTCATCTTTCTTATTGCAATCACATCAGCACGTCGCATCAGTGAATTGCAAGCATTGGTGGCTGATCCTCCTTATACAAGGTTCCATTATGATAAGGTAGTCCTTAGGACTCATCCACACTTTATGCCAAAGGTGGTGTCACCTTTTCATTTAAACCAAGCGGTTTACCTTCCTGTATTTTTCACAAGGCCTCACATGCAGAAAGGAATCTTCATACTTTGGACTGTAAAAGGGCTTTGGCCTTTTACTTGCAAAAGACACAGCAACATAGAAAGTCCTCTCAACTCTTTGTTGCTTTTGATCCTAGTCATTTGGGACTTCCAATCTCCAAAAGAACACTGTCCAGCTGGATTGCACAGTGTATTTCTTTTGCCTATGAGAGTAAGAACCTTCCTCTTGAAGGCCATGTCACAGCTCACAATGTGAGAGCCATGGCAGCCTCTATGGCTCATCTTCACTCTTTGTCTATTGACGACATCTGTCGAGCAGCTACTTGGGCTTCGATTCATACCTTCACAGCCCATTACTGCTTTGATAAGGACTCCCGCCGGGATGCCTTGTTTGATCAGGCTGTTCTTCAACACCTGTTCCATACTTAATCAACTCCTACCCACCATCCCTGGTAGGATGCCAGAGATCCATGGGGGAAAGTGGAGCCCTTTCACAGGGGCACACAACTTCTGGGGCCTTCTCCCTGGCATCTGCAGCTAGGGAGTCCCCCATATGTGAAGACTACATTCCTGCTTGTTCCTGGAGATAGCATAGTTACTCACCTGTAACAGGTGATCTCCGGGAACAGCAGAAATTTAGTCTTCACAACCCACCCATCTCCCCTAGGAGTTGTATCTCTCTATCTCTCTTTCCTTCTCTCTTTGTCTCAGCTTTAAACTCAATTGGAGAGGGACAGTTGGGAAAGGCGGGAAGGCAGCACGCAGGCGCTGTGGGATGCTCCCAAAGGCTTTCCTATTGGACGCTGGGTAGTGTTCCCGCGCGGGCTCCATTGGTGCCGACGCTTACCCATATGTGAAGACTAAATTCCTGCTGTTCCCGGAGATCACCTGTTACAGGTGAGTAACTATGCTTTATTCCAGAATGCAAAATTACAAAATTAAATGATATAAAATGTACATCCCTGTTTTGTAATACTTGGCAGGATATGCTTTATCAGATCTCAAGACTGAAATCCAAGTGATACTAATATGCTGTTTTCCCAATTTTGCATTCATTGTAAATTAGAGAGCATTTTAATCTAAAAAAGAAAGATTCTGAAACCTTAAGTGATAAGAATTGTCAATATTGATTACCTAAACTAATGTTCTCCCACACCACTAGAGATGGTCGGTCTACAGAGGAGTTTGGCAGATTCGTTGCCACAGCTAAATGAGGACATTAGTTTGTGACAAGGCCAGTGTTAGAAAGGGTAGGGTTTAGAAAATAAACTTAGGAGCAACCCCTCCCCCAGCCATCGACTGTGAGTTCTCTATCCTCTCCTTTACCGTCTTCCCATGGTTCCTCCCTGAATTCCCTTCCTCCTAAACCCTATCATGGCACCATCCTGGTTGTCTCCCTCCTAGCCTTTTCTCATCACAGCTTATTTGATCTTCAGACAGTGAGAACTATAGAAGGAAAATACCACAGACCTGTAAGCCAGTGCATGCTCACAATCCCTATGGTGAGCCCACCCCCATCTTCTGCATGGACTTTGTATTTCAAAGGAAACCATCGCAAGAGGTGAGACTTGTGTGCTAGCACCAAATCATAGAACCCATGCCTAATTTTCCCTATATTATTGTTGCAAATACTGCTGCCTGAAGGCTTCTACTTGCAGCAGGCCGGACCTAGGCCATGCTTCTTTCAGATTTGGACCAGTAGCAGTTATATATGGTCATTCTAGGCAATTGCCCCGGTTGTCCCCTTTATGCCAGTCTTATCTGTTACTGTAAATCTGGTACTAAAAATATCCTTTAAAAGTTCCAGAAAGAAAAATGAAATCAATATTTTTTTCCTAAATGTCTAACAACAGAATCATATTTAGCATTTGGAATCTTTAATTGTTCAGGCAGCTAAGGATGCTATTTAAAGCATCTGCTGGACAAGATGGGCTTACCTGTAATCTCCATTTCATAAATGGATATTAGCAAATCTTTTCTCAAAGTTAATTTGCAAGTTGCATTATTCATGTAAAAATTATCTCACTATGCAGTAGCCCTGCTTTTACACTCCAAACCTATTAATTTGCAAAAAAAAAATCAAGGGGCTGATACTGAACAGCAGTGGCTAGCTCAAATAAATCAGCTGGCTGTTGCTGTTTTAAATTAGACGTGGATGTTCAATACTGGGGTCATATCTGACCACACCAGCATTGAATATCCAGTTTGCTAGGATAGCAGTTTAGGTAACCAGGCAGCAGTGATATTCAGTCGCTGCCCTGTTATCTAAACCATTTAAAGTTAGGCCAACCTTTTGTGTGCATAACCTTAGCCAGTTTATGTTAACTGGCCAGTGGCTGAATATTGTCACAGGCTGGTTAACGCAAGTGTTGCTCCCGGACTGCCCTGATTCTAGTCAGCTAGTGTCTGGATGTACAAAGCAGTTAACAGCCAATATTCAGTGGCTCTAAATGGTTTAGTGCTGAGTATCTCACTGACCACAGTTTAACCAGTTAGCAAATCTGCTAAATGGTTAAATAGCTTTGAATATGCTCCCACACATTTTTAGAGGCAAAATTCCAGAGAAAATTTAATAAATACAGCTGTTTAAGAACCACTGAATCAGTTGTATATATTGGATTTAATTGTTAAAAAAAAAAAAAGAAACCAATTGCCCTCACACAGGGAATGACATGATCCAGTGCACTCCTCAAGGAATAGACTAATGGTGAGAGCAGTGTGCTGAAAACCAGGGATCAAATCCCACTGCTGCTCTTGTGATCCTGACCAAGTCACTTAACCCTCCATGCCTCAGGTGCAAACTTGGATTGCAATGCTGAATAGAAGCTGTCTTTTGTTTTTTCTTCTGTAACACCTTCAGCTGTCTAACTCAGAACAAATACATTCAGGTACATAAGAACTGCCACAGTGGATTAGACTGATGGTTCATCAAGCACAGTAGCCCGTTTCCAAGTGGCAAATACAAATCATGGTACCTGAAAGGCTCCCATAAAGTAGCAATATTCTGTGCTTCCTCCCCCAAGGGATAAGCAGTGGCTTTCCCAACGTCACCCTAATAATGTTTTATGAACTTTTTATCCAGAAATTTTTCGAACCCAGCTACAATAAATGCATTTACCATATCATCTAGGAATGAATTCCAGAGCCTCATTATACTTGAGAGAGTCATTCCATAGAGGACGTGCAAGCCCCCATGTGCCTAATCGGAATCGGACGCAGAGCTAGAATCGATTCTGATCACACAGGGGCTAGACATGCCCCGCAAGATAAGAATCGGTGCCAGGATCTGTACGTGCAGACCAGGATTCTATTCTGATTGGTCTGCATGTACAGAGCCATGCCCGGCTAACTCAGTCAGGCCCCTGAATGGAGCCGCGGAGCCATGGTGTCCCATTGCCATGGCTCCATTCAGGAGCCACAATCGCCTGCCAATCAACCACTCTTTCTTTTACCCACAGCCTGACCCGCAATCTGGCCTTCCATGGCCAGGTTTTGGCTGTGGGGAACCCCTTCGCCCCCTCACCTTCTTTGTGCTGCCCGGGCCTGCCATCCCCCGATGTCCAGGGGGACTTATTCCACCTCTGAGGTGGAATAAGTCCCCCATCCAGTCTGCAAACCCAGACATATAGGGCCAACGTCAGAATTGGCCCTGTACATCCAAGGTCATGGACTGCCCACTGCCTGCCCTAACTCCACCTCTGCAACACCCCCTCCCACCCCATCTAAGCCTCCCTGTACAAACTCCCTGTTTGTATGGGGAGGTTTCTGACAGGGCGGGCAGGGGAGAGCAAATAGCGGGGATGGACGTCCATCTCTGCTATTCCTGTGACAGAATGATTCTCTGAGTGAAAAAATGTATTTTCCTATTTGTTTTAAATGTACTATTAATTTTATCATGTGACCTCTGGTCTTTCTATGTTTTTAAAGAGTAAACAATCCATTCGTGTTTACCTGTTCCACTCAACTCCGGATTTTAACGACTTCTATCATATCTCTCCTCAACCATCTGTTCTTCAAACTGAAGAGCCCTAACCTCTTTATCCTTTCTTCATAGGGTAGCTGTTCCATCCCCTTTATCATTTGGGTTGCCCTTCTCTGTACCTTTTCTAAATCCAATATACCGTATTTTCGCGCATATAATGCGCACCCGCATATAAAGCGCAATTTTCTGCCTGTCCCGCATTGATTTTCTCACATAATGCGCACGCGCGTATAACGCGCATGTGTCGATTGCGGCAAGTTGTGGCAAGAGCAGAAGAAACAAGTAACAGAGCAGCAGCAAGAGAATTTGATGTTGGTGAGTCATCTGTTCGCGACTGAAGAAAGGAGAGAACGGCGCTCGAGGAGATGAACCCGCGAAAACGTGCGCGTCGAGGTCCAAAAGAAAAGTGGCCAGAGCTAGAGAGTGACTTAAACAAGTGGATTCTGTCTAGAAGGGAGCAAAATCAAGCTGTCTCAACTATCGCAATTAAATTCAAAGCAAAACTGCTGGCCAATGAAAGAGGAATTTCAAGTTTCCACGCTAGTTTCAACTGGATTTGCAAATTTATGAAGAGGAATGGTCTTTCCGTGCGAAGAAGAACAACTGTAGGCCAGAGGATTCCGGATGACTGGGAACAAAAGATGGCGGATTTCAGCACATTTGTCAGCAAAGAAATTTCTGAGTTCGGCATTTCGGCAATGGATGTTATTAACATGGATGAGGTTCCTGTGTCTTTTGACATTCCACCAACCAGGACTGTAGCTGCTTCGGGTTCAAAAACTGTCGCAATAACAACAACTGGACATGAGAGGGCTTGCTTCACTGTAGTCCTGGGTTGCACAGCTAATGGGCATAAATTGAAGCCGATGGTTATTTTCAAGCGAGTAACCATGCCCCGCGAAAAATTTCCACAAGGTATTGTTGTCCACTGTAACAAAAAGGGGTGGATGGACTCTGAGGTCATGAAAATATGGATTGATAAATGTTATCGGGCCAGGCCTGGAGGTTTCTTTTCTAAAAGGTCTTTGTTGATCTTCGATTCCATGGCTGCCCATAAAGAAACAAATGTGCAAAATTATATTAATTCGGCAGGTGCCCATATCGCAGTGATACCGGGTGGTCTTACTTGCAAACTGCAGCCGCTAGATATAGCTGTTAATCACCCCTTCAAAACGTTCATTAGACAAGAGTGGGATAATTGGATGCAGCATGGAATCCATGAATTCACTCCATCGGGACGATTAAAGAGGGCTACATTAATGGAAATCTGCAATTGGTTGTGTTCTGCTTGGGACAAAATATCCCCTGAAACCATAAGAAATGGATTCCGAAAAGCAGGGATTGTTTATAAGAACGAGGATGGGGTGCGCAGTGATGACGAAGATGACGATGAAAACGTCAAAAGTAGTGACGATGAAAGTGCATATGTTACGGAAGAGCGTCTTCAGACGGTTTTAAATTATTTCAATGATGATGTTGATGAGGGGAGTGATTTTGAAGGTTTTATGGAATCGGATGATGAAAAGTAATTAAATATATTTTTGTACCAAGATATTCTTGTGGTGCCTCTTTTTTGGGATCAGCTACTTGCAATAAAGTTTTGGTATAGTGCGCCCTCGAAAATACCGCACAGGAGGGTTGCACGGTAAGTAAAAAAGTGTATAACGCGCGCGGTATATGCACGAAAATACGGTATCCTTTTTGAGCTGTGGAAACCAAAATTGCACACAGTATTTATGGTGTGGTCACACCATGAAGTGACACAAAGGCATTATGATATTATTTGTTTTATTCTCTATTCCTTTCCTAATAATTCCTAGCATTGTTTGCTCTTTTGACTGCCGTTGCACAATGACAAAAAAATTTCAAAGTATCATCTTCAATGACGCATAGATTCATTTCCTGGGTGGCGAATCCTAACGTGGAACCTAACATCATGTCATTAGAGTTTGGGTTATTCTTCCCTATGTGCATCACGTTGCACTTGTCCACGTTAAATTTCATCTGCCATCTGGATGCTCAATCTTCCAGTCTCACAAAATCGTCCTGCAATGTCTCACAATCCGCATGTGATTTAACTTGGAATAATTTGGTGTAATCTGCAAATTCAATAACCTCACTTGTTGTTCCCAATTCTAGATAATTAACAAAAATGTTATAAAGCACCAGTCCTAATACAGATTCCTGGGTACTCCACAATTCACCTTTCTCCATTGAGAAAATTGACCATTTAACCCCACTCTTTGTTTCCTACCCTTTTCCAAATACACAATAGGACATTTCTATGGGGGTCATTTTAGAAGCCCTCTTCATGATTTGGATATTTGAAAACAGCGATTCGGACATCTCAATCACATCTACATTCCAAGAGCCATTTTAGAACGCCCTGATCTTACACGTGTCTGGTCCAATTGTGTCCATGTTGCACAGGGGCATGGTGAAGGCAAGTCTGAGGCATTCTGGAAAAGATGCACATGTGCACCCGATTTCAGAACAGTCCTGAAAGTATAAAGCTGGCGACAAACATCTCCGTGTCTATACCTGCTCCTGGACACAAATAGACCCTTGAAAAGTGCTTGTTTCTACCAGCGATCAACAGTACAAGGAAGAGGAGCATGCCCCCTCATTCCCTCAATAATTTTTCCAGCTCAAAAAATTCTAGTAGGTACACAGTGCTGTACATCTCTGTTTCTAAAATGGAAGGCTGGGCATCTCTGTGGTGACATATTCACATGTGTGTCCCAAAATACCAGTGCTGGCACATCTATGTGGCTGATACCACAAACGTCTATATCCCGTATGCACACGTCTGATATTAGCCAGGTTTATGCATGTATCTGGCCTCTTATTCTACATATTCCCATCCTGCCAAATATTGCAGTGGACATGTTCATCTTTTGGGGTGGAGATGGGGTGATTTTAAACAGCATGTGCACGTGTCCACCTTCACTGCTACCTCTCCTACAGAAATGCAGATGTCTTAACATGGACGTTCCAGATTTCATCTAAACAGCCTTTTTAAATGTACCTTCTTATCAACTGGCTCACCTTTATCCACATGTTTATTTACGCCTTCAAAGAAATGTAGCAGATTGGTGAGCCAAGACTTTCCTGGGCTAGATCCATGTTGATTTTGTCTCATTAAGCCCCGTTTCTCTATGTGTTCAGTAATTTTGTTCTTTTATAATAGTTTCTACCATTTTGCCCAGCACTGACATCAGGATCACCAGTTTGTAGTTTCCTGGATCACAGCTGGAGTTCTTTATAAAAATTGATATTATGTTGGTCACCCTCTAGTCTTCGAGTACCACAGATGATTTTAATGATAGGTTAAAAATTAATAACAGTAGCCCTGAAATTTCATCTTTAAGTTCTTTCAATACTTTTGGGTTTATACCATCTGGTCCAAGTGATTTGCTATTCTTTAGTATGTCAATTTGTTCTACTCTATCTTCCAGATTCACTGAGATGTATTTAAAAGTTGATGAGTTGGAAGACTTGAATCACCTTTTCTGGTATGAGTAGCTTCCTCTATTAAGACCAAAGCAAAGAATTCTTTTAGTCTCTGCACTATGACCTTGACCTCCCTAAACCCCTTTTACCACTCAATCTTCTAATGGTCCAGCTGACTCCCTCAGAGCTTCTTGCTTTGAATATACTTGAAAAAAAGTTTTTATTGTGAATTTTTGTCTCTATGGCAAGCTTCTTTTCCAATTCTCTGTTTACCTTCTTTATTAGTAGCTCACATTTAACTTGCAAGTGTTTATGCCATTTCCTATTTTCATTTGGCTCCTTTTTCCATTTAAAAAAAAAGTTTTCCACTCTAATAGCCTCTTTCACCTCATCTTTTACCCATGCTAACTGCCATGTGGCATTCCTTCCACCTTTCCTATGTGTAGGATACATCTAGTCTGAGCTTCCAATATTATATTTTTAAACAATGTCCATGCCTGATGTAAAAGCTTGACCTTTACAGCTGCTACTTTTTCCCTAAACATTTTTCTCATTTTGTTGTAGTCTTCCTTTTGGAAGTTAAAAGCTGGCATAATAGATTTCCTCTGTGTACTCACTCTAATCATTAAGTTAAGCTTGATCATATTATGATCATTAATGTCAAGTGGTCCAAACACAGTTAGCTCTCCCACCAAATTCTGTGTTCCACAAAGGACTAAGTCTAAAATAGCTCCTTCTGTAGTTAGTTCTTGAATCAGCAGCTCCTTGAAACAGGTCATTTCATCTAGCAACTTTACCTCCTTAGCATGTCCTGAAGTGATGTTTATCCAGTCAATACTGTGGTAATTGAAATCATACATTATTATTATGTTGCCAAATTCATCTTCCCTGGTTTCTGTTAGTATTTATCATCTGTCTGCTCATTCTGTCATGATGGACATTACTATATCCCTATTGCTATTTTTGTCCTCTTCATACAGTACATGAAATTTCTATCCATAAAGATTTAATGGCATATTTTATTTCCTGCAGAACTGTTATCTAATTAAGTCAATGCTCTCTTTAACATATAATTTTATAAGGGTCAGTTACATTTATGCACATTTTAACATGCATATTTCACACCTGTTTTATTATGTGGGTGCGCATGTCACTTACTTTATAACATAGGGTGTGAAGTTGTTTGATATGCATGGCAAATCTAGGCATGAGCACTTAACGCCAGCCCTAGAGCTGATGTAAATGCCTGCACCTAGATCTTGCAAGAATGTACATAAGTTATATGTAAACACACACAGAAATTTATTACCCCATAGCACCTTCAGCTACTAATACAAAGATGTGAACTATATTCAAATAATAGTGTCACAGTACAATTTCCCTTCTAGAAAGGGGTGTAGGTGGCTCTTATGGGAAATTCCCAAAAGTAGAGTCTAGAGATAAGAAGCTCCTTCTCTTGTCTGGGCATATCAATCCCAATCCTGGCTTCCCTAGGAATTTGTCACACTTTCTATGCAGATTCAACCATAACCCCTCATATCATATTCATATCCCTCTCCTTCCTTTTTCTTATACCCTGTGAAATGTTTAATCTCCCTCTAACAAATTTACCTACATTCACAACCTCTTTATCTCTAATGCTTTGTATCTCCTTGCTCTGAGTGAAACTTGGCTTCTCCCTGAAGACTGCTTCAGTAGCTGCCCTCTACCATGGAGGCTACCTTTTCTCCCATATAGCTCACCCAGTTGCCTTAAAGTGGTGTTGGGCTGCTATTTTCTCCATCTTGCCAATTTCAACTCCTTCTTCCATCTCAGTTTCACTTATTTTCTTCCTTTGAAGTCCACTTCATCTGCCTATTTATTCCACTACCTTGCCATATAGCTATCATTTATCAACCCCCTGACAAATCCACCTCTTCCTTTCTCAGTGACTTTGACTCCTGACTTTCCTTTATCCATGAACCACTTTCCCCTTCCTTCATTTTTGGGGCTTTTAACATTTAAGTTGATTACCTCTCTGACTCTTTTGCATCAAAGCTCCTCACCTTAACCTCATTCAGTCTCCAACTGTGTTCTACTGCCCCAGCTCAACAGCGTGGCCACTGCCTCGAACTTGTCTGTCTCCAACTGTTCACCTTCAGACTTCTCCACCTCAGTTCTTCCTTATCTGACTATCATCTTTTAGCTTTCCCTATTAAGCACTCCCCTCTCCTAAGTCTTGACCAATCTCCACCAATGTTTAGGAATCTAAAGGTTATTGACCCTTCAGCTCTCTCCACTGTTGTCTCTTCTCTCTCATCCGCTATGTCATCTGAATCTATCAATGAGACAGTCTCTTCCTATAACACTATATTTTCCTCTGCTTTGGATGACCTTTCTCCTCCCATTCCATGTCCTGTGAGGTATACTGTACCTCAACTTTGGTTGACCTTCAAAACCTGCTACCTATATTCCTGTGCCTGCTCTACTGAATGCCTTTGGCTAAAATCCTGCTAACTTCATACATTTCAAATTCTTGGCAAATCTCCTTCCAGTCTGCTATAGTACTCGCCAAACAAGAGTACTATGTCCATCTGAAAAACTTTCTTACCTTAGAATTGAGCATGGCAAAGAAATATCAATCTTCAAAGCACTTCTGCCTCTGACCCTCCCCCCTTCACTTTCTGCCCAGACTTTGGCAGATACTTCCATGACAGGGTTTGCATGATTACTCTTGAGTTCTCCACCAGGTTGCCTTTATTTCACCTTCCCCTACTTAATTCTCAAATCCTTCCTTCAACTCCAGCCACCCTTTCTTCCTTTCTAAAATCACTGACGAATGGGTATAACAATAAAGTTCTACAACACAGTTCCTGCTTCATGAGTTTTTTGCTTCATCTTTTCTCTTCCTCCAAACTCACTACCTGCTCCTCTGATCCCACTTTCTGATGCTGTAGTGGGAGATCATTTTGCATCCAGTGATCACCAGATGGTGTGGTTCAGTATTAGGACTAGGGCTGTTAGAATCCATTCCAAGGGGAGGATCTTAGACTTTAGGAAGACTAACTTTGCGAAGATGGGCCAATACCTCAGGGAGTCGTTAGTGGGATGGGAACAGCTGGGGGATGTAGAAAAACAGTGGGCAAAACTGAAAGGGGGTATTTTAAGGGCAACCAACCTTTTTGTTAAAACGGTAAATAAAGGCAAAAGGAACAGGAGACCGCTATGGTTTTCGAAGGAAGTAGCTGAAAAAGTGAAGAAAAAGAGGGAGGCCTTCATGAAATACAAGAGATCACAGAGAGAGGAAGACAGGCATCTGTATTTGGAAAAACTTAGAGAAGCTAGCAAAGTAGTCAAGAAGGCAAAGATTCAAAAGGAGGAGGAAATAGCCAATGCAATAAAATGGGGGGATAAGACATTTTTCAGATATATTAGTGAGAAGAGGAAGGGCAAAAGTGGTATTGTCAGACTCAAGGGTGCAGGGGGGGGAATATGTAGAAGCTGATAAGGATAAAGCGGAATTGCTTAACAAATATTTTTGTTCTGTGTTCACAGATGAAGAACCAGGAGCAGGACCTCAGAAAACACCCACAAATAAGAACAGAAGCAAGGGACATCTTGAACAATTTTCAGAAGACTGTGTTCGTGAGAAACTAGCTCAACTTAAAGTAGACAAAGCGATGGGACCGGATGGGATACACCCTAGAATACTGAGGGAACTTGGGGACGTTCTAGCAACTCCACTGACTGACCTTTTAAGTGCCTCGTTGGAGTCAGGAGTGGTGCCAAAGGACTGGAGAGAGGCTCATGCGGTGCCTTTACACAAAAGCGGAAGTAAGGATGTAGTTGAAAACTACAGGCCGGTTATTTTAACTTTGGTGGTGAGTAAATTATTGGAAACGCTGCTGAAAGAGAAACTAGTGAGGTTTCTGGAGTCCAGCGGATTACAGGATCCGAGGCAGCATGGATTCACCAGAGGCAGGTCTTGTCAGACAAATCTGATTGATTTCTTTGACTGGGTGACCAGGGAGTTGGACCGAGGGAGAGCTCTAGATGTGGTGTATTTAGATTTCAGTAAAGCCTTTGACACGGTTCCTCACAGGCGACTTATAAACAAACTGAGCACCCTAGGGATGGACCATAAAGTTACTGCTTGGGTTAGAAATTGGTTGGGTGGGAGGTGACAAAGAGTACAAGTAAATGGAGCTCACTCTGAGGAGAAGGATGTTACCAGTGGTGTGCCCCAGGGATCTGTCCTTGGTCCGATTCTTTTTAACATCTTTGTTAGTGATATAGCGGAAGGGCTGTCGGGTAAGGTTTGCCTCTTTGCAGATGATACCAAAATCTGCAATAGACACCCAGGAAGGTGTAGATAACATGAGGAGGGATCTAGCTAAGCTTGAAGAATGGTCTAGAATTTGGCAGCTGGAATTTAATGTTAAAAAATGTAAGGTCATGCATTTGGGCTGCAGCAATCCAAGGGAGCAATACAGTATAGGAGGTGACATACTTTTGTCCACTTAAGAAGAGCGGGACCTAGGCGTGGTTGTGTCTGATGATCTTAAAGTAGCTAAACAGGTAGAAAAGGCGACGGCAAAAGCTAGAAGGATGCTTGGGTGGATACGGAGAGGAATGGCTAGCAGAAAAAAGGAGGTGATAATGCCTCTGTATAAGTCTTTGGTGCGACCTCATTTGGAGTATGGTGTGCAATTCTGGAGACCGCACCTTCAAAAGGATGTGAACAGGATGGAGTCGGTGCAGAGGGTTGCTACTAAAATGATTAATGGGCTTCATTATAAAGCATATGAGGACAGACTTAAGGATCTTAATATGTACACCTTAGAGGAAAGGCAGGATAGAGGTGATATGATTGAGATGTTTAAATACCTCCGTGGCATAAATGTTCAGGGAGAGAGCCTCTTTCAATTGAAAGCAAGTTCTGCTACGAGGGGACATGGGATGAGGGTGAAGGGAGATAGATTCAGGAGTGATATGCGGAAATATTTCTTTACAGAAAGAGTAGTGGATTCATGGAATAGTCTCCCAGTGGAGGTGGTACAGATGAGGACAGTAACTGAATTCAAAAAAGCATGGGACCAACACAGAGGATCTCTAAAGGTAAAAAGTGGACTACTGTTGTTATGGAAGGACAGACTAGATAGGCCATGTGGTCTTTTTCTGTCATCATGTTTCTATTTTTCATATTGCCATCTCTCCTGCTGTTGTCCCTGCCGTCCATCGTATTTTCAACCTATTGCTTTCCTCTGCAACTGTTCCTGCTGCCTTCAAACACACTTGGTTACACCACTCCTCAGAAAATATTCACTGGACCCTATCTGTCCTTCAAATTATTAGCCCATCTCCCTCCTTCCTTTCACATCCAAAATTACTCAAACATGCAGTTTCCTACCACTGTCTTGACTTTCTTTCATCTCAAGCCCTTCTGGATCCACTGCAGTCTAGTTTCGTCCTCTACATTCTACAGGTGCAGCCCTTGCCGAAATCTCCAGTGACTTGTTCCTGGCCAAATTCAAGGGTCTTTATTCGATTCGCATTCTTCTTAACCTATCTGCTGCTTTTGACACTGTTGATCACCACCTTCTATTTAGTACTCTGTTCTCATTTGGATTTAGAGGCTTTATTCTGTCTTGTTTTTCTTCTTATCTCTCGCATCACACTTTTAGTGTATGTTCTGGGAGATCCTCCTTCACTGCAATCCCGCTGTCAGTGTAACTCAGGGCTCGGTCTTGAGTCTTCTCTTCTCTGTCTGTACTCATTATTATTGCCAACTCCAGACTGGTCATTCTATCTCGCTGCGCTAAATACCTCAATTAGACTACTTGAGGCAGTACATCAGGCTACATCTCTGGTCCTATTCAAATCCAGGCTAAAACTCCCCCTCTTTGCTGCTTTTGGATCCTGATTTCCCCTCACCTTATTCTTTCAACTAACATCCTTGTGTGTTTTCCCTATTTGTTCTGGAATCGATTGTAAGCTCTGTGAATATGTACACTGCTGCGCATGCCTAGTAGTACTATATAAATGATAAGTAATAATAGTAATAAGATAGAAAAGTTTTCTTGTGGAAAAATTGCTAGAGGGAGTTTGGAACATTGAAGAAAACCCTCCTGTGCGTACTTAAGCAGTGGTGTGCCTTATTTCATGGGTGCATCGTCTTGGCTAGATTGTAAGCTCTGAAGAGCAGGGACTGTCTTTTACACGTGTCGGTGCAGCACTGCGTATGTCTTGTAGCGCTATACAAATGTTCAGTATTAGTATTAGCAGCAGCATTACCATAGATTTTACACACAGAAACTTTGCCTGCTTCCTAACTTTCAAGTAGTCCCCAAACCACAAGATTAACCACTCTGACTCTCCTTGCCATAAAGGTCTCACTGATAATCTGTCCAAGGTCTTGAGTAGGATTCCAGTTGCATGCTACAAGTAATATTTGTGCACAAGGAGTGATCCTTATCCACAGTATCATCTCTGGGATTAATGGCTCAAAATCTAGCTATTTGGCATTATCCCATTTCTAATATCTTGCAGGAAAAGTGAGAACATCTAAGAGCTGATGGGCCATTGTAGAACCCATGGGATTTCCAAACTGATACAGAGGTCTTCCAGCAGTGGGGAAACCTTGCTTCAAGCTCCTTAAGGCCATGAACAATCGTTTGGGGTTTAACAATAGACACCTCCATACCAGGTTTTATTGTTCCAAAAGTATATGACATTACTGATAAATGTTTTTGTCAACTTTCTTTTGGAAAAATACATCACCGTCACATATATGCAGAGTTCTCCTTTGACTCTTAGGAGGATATTTACAGAGGGGGGTCATTTTGGAAGCTCTACTGATGCATTGGATGTCTGAAAACAGGCATAGAGATGTCCAAAGCCCAGAGATGTCTCCAGAGCCATTATAGAAGCTGGGTCGATGGATGTCCAAGTCTGAATGGGCATGGTGGAGGTGTGACTGGGCATTCCTAGGAACCTGAAAGTCCCCCCCCTCCCCTGATCTCAGAAACATCCTGGATGGGCAGCATCGTGTCTAAGTTTAAACCTGCTCCAGGCACGAACAGTGTTCGTTTTGGCTGAAAACATCCAGAGGGCATACAGAAGAAAACACTCCATCATCCACAGTACTCAGCACAATTTCAATGATGGCAGTAGTGGGATCTGAACCCTGACTTCCCCGTTCCTACCCCCTACTCTAACCATTAAGCTATTCCTAGATGTCTAGATTCTGAAATAATTCTAGGGACATCGATGTAGCCCAGTCCTCTACCTTCATTTTCCTTAGTCCCAGACTCTGGCACTCGCTCCTGCCAACCCTCTGCTTGGAGCCTTCATTTACCAATTTTAAAGCAAGACTAAAGACTCATATTGTCTATACTGCCTTCGACCTCACCTCTCCATCCTCATTGAACTTCCTAGTGATGTCATGAGCCTCTTTTCGCTTGAGGTCCTCCCTGTCTGTTCTCTCTGCTCTAGCTCTTTCCTGTCTGACCACTGGCCTTCTTTTTCTTTTCTAGCAGCCTATAATTGTGCATTGTAAACTGCTCTGATATTATGTGTGGGCGGTATATTAAGTGACAGATAAAGATGCCCCTGCAGATGTCCATATTGGGCACATCCACATTTGTGAAATCATGTCTGCACATGGATGTCCCAAATTGCACTTGGACGTCCCTTCTAAAGTTCCCCTCTAAAGGGTATCAGCTGTCATCATGGCATTAGCATGGGAATATTATGCCACAGTAACAGCTGCCACAGGCAATTTTCTGCACTAGCTGCATAACGCGCGTTAGGTGTAAGAGTGAGTGGAGTGCAGGCATTGACAGGGCGCAGTAGCCACATGCTTTGCAGACATTTCAGATGCAGCTAACCCCACCTCAGTAGCTACATCCAGAATGCTCTGCCTCATGGTTTTTGAGCCATTGCTGCCTGGAGAGGGGCTGCTGCTAAATTAGTCATAGATGATAATTTCTATTCCTAAGGACCCTATGTACTGAGGTGCTAAGTAAATTTGCAAAAGTGCACTTTATGTGAAAAATAGCACATTTTCTCTTCATTATCGGATGGGGAAATGCTGGGCACGCCCCAAAAGAAAGTGCATGACTGTTGCAGCTACTGTAGCGCTTTTGCAACCAACAGCTGGCATTAGCTGCAAAAGCCTATTGCGCTTTAGTAAACATACCCCTAAGTAACCATCAGACTTCTCCAAGAATTTCTTTACTTTTGGAATTCCGTTGTTGGTACCTGATTACTTGTAGTGATTTTCTTCCTTTCCTGAATACTCTCAGATGCAGAAGGCACAAGACCTTAGATAAGGATGAATGCTTTTTTGCCTTTGTAGGCTTTTCACTCATATTTCACTAGTAATGATGACTCTGGGGAAACCCCCGCTGAGCACTCTCCTAGGTCACAGAACTCTGCACTTACAGATGCTCTGCAGCCTACTTTGCTCCTTTAAGTTTCTGTAAACTGCTTGAAAACTCAACTGGTGGGAATAAATCCCAGTAGAATAAGGAGTGAGAAAAATTCCCACCTGCAGGTTTGCTCCTTTCTCCATGGACAAGCAGGATTGCGTCAGCCACACCTGGTGTCGTCCTCCGGGCGGCGCCAATACGGAATTGCTCTCTAGAGCTCAGAAAGCTGAGACTTTCTGAGCCCGCCCCAGTAGCCCAGGTGGGCCACCCACCGTTCCGCCCCCTAGCCACCAGTATTCTTCCTTCCGCCTTGCCAGCAAGACGGACCCTGCTCTCTCTCCCCATTTTATTATATTGGTTTTTTTTCTCTCATCATGACCAAACCGGGGTTCAAAAAATGCCTCCTTTGCAAGAGAAAGATGAGCGTTACGGACCCCCATGACAACTGCCTTCGCTGCCTGGGGTCCGACCACAATATTGAGCACTGCAAAAATTGCGGGAGAATGTCCCCCAGGACTTTGAAGATTCGGGGACACAACCTGAAAGAAATTCTGTCCGAGAACGCAAGTACATCATATCTGCCAGTACCTGCATCTGCTCCAGCTGTCCTCCTGCAGGCCCCGGCTCTGGAAGTGCCCGGTGCGGCCTCCTTCCATGACCGTGGTACTGACTACCTCCAGCCTGCCCCTGCGCCAACTACCCTGGCTCCCGCGGTGTGTTCGCAAGGGTAGGTGAGGCCTGCCTGCTCCTCTTCAATGCTGAGAACTAAGGAGAGCCATGCGGTTCCCAAAGATGGCGCCCGGTCTCGGTCCTCCAGCACCGGGAATCGGTCCTCCAACCACGCCCCTTCCGGAAACAGACCTGACCAATCGGAAGGCTCCTGTGCTACGGCTGTAGGGATTGGCCGACGCAAGTCCTCCAACCACACCCACGAGCACCTCCAGCACTCGGCGTCGTTGGGGAGCCATGACAACGCCTCCCACCTCGGCGCCGGATCCCCCCCGCGCCGAAGGCATACTCTGGACCGTAGCAGTACCAGCGACAGCAGCTCCGACGGCCGCACACGCCGTCGGGGCAAGAAAGGAAGGCGAAAACGATCCAGCAGCAGCAGCAGCCTATCGGACCGAAAAAGGAGCGCAAGAAAGAAGAAAAGCAGCGGAAAATGCCGCCGCAGCTCCAGCAGAAGCAGTTCTCCCAACAGGCATAGAAGCTCCAGGCACAGGGACACCCGGTCCAGACACCGCACCAAACATCGGTGCCAGAAGCACCGAAGGAGCCATGTAAGCCTCTCTGCCTCCCCCAGTCCCTGTCGCAGCAGACGGAGCGGATCAGCTTCCAGTGCTGTGGTGCGCCTGCTGTCTCAATTACTGAAACAATCTACAGTTGCAGTCCCTGCGCACATGCCTCTGACAACTCCAACAGAGCAAGATTCCCTGCAAACAGACTCACGGGCTGGGGATGTCCGGGCACCCTCGCCAGGCAATACACCCTCGAGCGACCCACCCCCAGACGCCGACAGAGGTGAGCTCAAAGGGGCAGTGGTGGGGTCTGCGGCCCACACCAGTGGGGGCATGACCCCGGAGCGAGGGCACTCTCCAGACCCTGAAGAACCACCGCCTCCAGAGGACCTTACCTATCCAAAATTCTTGCTAAAACTGGCTTCCACTCTGTCCTTACAAGGCCAGGATGACAAGAAGGCAGCGGTGCCGGAGGTTTTGAAATACCTTGCCACCCCGAGGACCGTGTTTACACTGCCTATCCACCAGACACTCCGAGACAATCATCTGAGGCTCTAGCAGACTCCGGCGTCCGGCCGCCCCTTCCCCAGGAGGCTGGAAACTAAGTACCAGGTACAGCCTGTTCCAGGATTTGCATCCTCACAACTGCCTCATCACTCCATCGTAGTGTCAGCAGCCCTCAAGCGCGTGAAGTCTTCACGCACACATGCCAACAGCCCGCCTGGTCGGGACCACAAGCTCCTCGAAGACATCGGGAGGAAGGTGTACCAAGGGGCCATGCTCAACGCGAAGATTGCGGCCCACCAATTTCAGCAAGTCCTCTTCCAGGATGCATGCATGGCAAACCTGAGAGCCGCGCTGGCGTGTCTCCCCAAAGAATCCCAGAGCGGCGCATCAGCAGCACTCACAGACATGTCGGAATGCAGCAAGCACCTCGCAAGTGCTACCTTCGACTCCTTCGATACAGCACTGAGGACCGCTGGGACAGCCATCTCAGCAAGGCGATGGGCATGGCTCAGGGCATCTGGCCTACGTGACGACACGCATGATAAGATCGCAGACACCCCCTGCTCCGGTGAGTCCCTTTTCGGAGACAAGGTGAAAGATACAGTCAATGACTTGAAAGAGCACTGTACCACGCTACAGACCCTCGCAGAAGATGGCTTTGAGCGCCACAACACCACCCAGAGGAACAAATTTCATAGGAAACCCTACTACTCCGCCAGCAAGAGGTACCCCTCCAGCAACAAATGGAGCAGCAACAACAGGTACAAGGGCAACTCTTACCAAGGACCCTCGCACCAGCGCAACACGCAGAGGGACCGCAAACAGAAGACAACAGGCGCGCCCACAAGCAAAGCTGGGCCCTCCTTTTGATGCCAGATCTCGGCAAAACCCCCGGACCGGGGGACGCCTGACAAAATATTTGACACAGTGGCGGAGAATATCCTCAGACTCCTGGGTTCTACGGGTCATCAGAGAAGGCTACCGCATACGCTTTGCAGCCCCTCCGCATCAGAACTTCCCACCTGCCAGCGACACCCCCCAACATCTGAGCCTGGCAATGGCCGCGGAACTGTTGCGACTACTGGACTTACGGGCCATAGAGGAGGTTCCCCCTCCCGAGAGAGGCTCTGGTTTTTACTCCAGATACTTTCTCATTGCCAAAACGCACGGGCGGCTTTCGTCCCATCCTAGACCTCCGCCGGCTCAACAAGTTCATCCTCAAAGAGAAATTCAGGATGTATTCACTGAACACCATCCTCCCCCTGATCCAAACCGGCGACTGGATGGCGTCCCTGGACCTGCAGGATGCGTACACCCACATCCGCATTCACAAGTCACACAGGAAATACCTCCGTTTTCAGGTGCTAGACCAGCACTATCAATACAGAGTCCTACCCTTCGGACTGTCCCCCGCTCCGCGGGTCTTCACGAAGTGCGTGGCCGTAGCAGCCGCCCATCTCCACAGGCAGAACATAGCGGTTTTTCCATATCTCGACGACTGGCTTCTAACCGCCCCTTCAGCCCAGGAACTGCGGAGGACCATACAGACATCCATGAG
This sequence comes from Ichthyophis bannanicus, assembly GCA_033557465.1. Lineage (NCBI taxonomy): Eukaryota > Metazoa > Chordata > Amphibia > Gymnophiona > Ichthyophiidae > Ichthyophis > Ichthyophis bannanicus. Next base: position 412,309,387 of record CM066038.1, read on the forward strand.
ACTGCTGTCCTCCCTGGGTTTCGTCATCAACCTCGGAAAATCACACCTCTCACCGACCCAGAGACTGGAGTTCATAGGAGCCGTGATAGACACCAGGATCTCGAGGGCCTACCTGCCAGAGTGCAGACTGTGCACCATCACAGCCCTGGCGAGCAAGGCCACCAAGGCGACAACCTCGTCAGCGAAGGACATTCTGTGCCTCCTAGGTCACTTGTCGGCCGCCACCTCCGTCCTCCCCACAGCGAGACTACGGATGCGCCCACTCCAATGGCACTTGCGCGCCCATTGGAAACAGAGTTGTCAACCCCTCTCCACCACAATCAGAATGACTCCACAAATCCACGCCCAGCTTCGCTGGTGGACAGCGCCAGTCAACTTGTCAGTGGGGAAAGACATTCACCCCCACGATCATCAAGTTGTTCTAACCACAGATACATCGAACACTGGCTGGGGCGCCCACATGCAATCCCTAAGCACCCAAGGAGAGTGGTCGAAGAGCGAGAGGCGTCTGCACATCAATCTCCTCGAACTGAGGGCCATGAGATATGCCCTGACAGCGTTCCTCCCGCAGCTACGCGGAAAGTCCATCCCCATTCAGACGGACAACCAGGTGGCCATGTTTTATGTCAACAAACAAGGGGGCACCGGCTCACGCCCCCTCTGCAAGGAGGCCACACTGATCTGGACCCTGGCCTTGAGAAACACTTGCCACCTTCGGGCCTCGTACCTCCCAGGGGGATCAGAATATCCTGGCAGACAGACTGAGCAGACAGCTCCAGCCCCACGAATGGGCACTGCACCGGACAGTGTCCGACGACCTCTTCCAGCTCTGGGGGCCCCCGGATATCGACCTCTTTGCCACGGAATCGAATGCCAAATGCCCCCTGTTCTGCTCCAGACACCCGTCGGCCAGGAGGCTGGCGGCGGATGCATTCGACGTGTGTTGGGGGGAGTGGTCGCTGGTGTACGCGTTTCCACCCACGCCCCTCATCCCAGCGACCCTGCAGAGGATCGTTCAGGACAGAGCGAATGCCATCTTAATAGCTCCTCACTGGCCACGCCAGATGTGGTTTGCCCTGCTGCTACGCCTGGCGCAGGGAGAGCCGAAGCGACTACCCCTCAAGCCGGACCTGTTGACACAGGACGACGGCAGTATACGACATCCCAACCTGGGAGCCCTGTCTCTCACTGCCTGGAGGTTGAGCGGATAAGCCTGTCCGAACTCCAGCTGCCCACCGAAGTGCTAGATGTGGTGCTAGCGGCCAGGAGACCCTCCACCAGAAAATCCTATGGGCTGAAATGGAAGAGGTTCAGCATCTGGTGCGCGAACCAAGACCTGGAACCCGCCACATGCTCACTCCCACACGTCCTGCAATACCTCAAGAGCCTGTCCAACCAAGGCCTGCAGACGCAGTCCATCCGAGTCCACCTCTCGGCGATAGCAGCGTTCCATGCGACACCGGAAGGGACCTCCTCCATCGGAACACTGCCTCTCACATCACGTTTCATGAAGGGCCTATCCAATCTGAAGCCCCCAATCAGGCGACCGGTGCCATCTTGGCATCTCAACGCGGTCCTGCAGCGCCTAACTCAGGAACCCTTTGAACCTCTGCAGTCTACCGACATGAAATTCGCCTCATGGAAGACGCTTTTTCTTGTGGCCATCACCTCTGCGAGGAGGATCAGCGAGCTACATGCGCTGGTATCACATCCCCCCTACACGCAACTGCACCACGACCATGCTTCCTTGAGGACTAATCCTAGATTCGTTCCCAAAGTGTCCTCGGCCTTCCACGTCAACCAGTCTATAGAGCTTCCAGCATTCTTCCCGGAGCCCCACTCCTCCGATGAGGAGCGACGCCTACACACCCTCGACTGTCTCAGGGCTCTCCGGATCTACCTGCATAGAACGCAAGCTGTCCGACAAGGCGAGCAACTCTTCGTCTCCTTCGATCCGAACAGGCCCGAAAGACCTGTCAATAAAAGGACGCTGTCCCATTGGGTCTCCGCCTGTGTCGCCTATTGCCTCGACCCGTCCAGTGCCAGTGGAGTACACCCTAGAGCGGGCCCTCACCACCTCAGGGCTCTGGCTGCGTCAATTGCCAATCTCCGCGCTGTGCCGCTAGACGAGGTCTGCAGGGCAGCCACCTGGTCGTCACCACACACCTTCCAGAGACACTACTGCCTTGACCTCCGTTTTCAGGAGGGTTGTGCGCTCGGAGCGGCCGTCCTCTCCACGGCCCTGAGTCGCGACTGAGCACTGCCCCTGCCAGCATTGGACAAATGTCATTACTATTGCACTGTTTACACTGCCTTGTTGATATTGCACGGTTGCACTATTGCACGCTTATTGTTGCACTGTTCACACTGTTATGCTGCACTACTATGATTACTGTGCCACTGCACTGTTATGTTCACTGTTGCACTGTTACTGTTGCACTGTTTTGCTGCCCAAGCCTCGGTAAACTACCGGTGGCGTTGCGGTGGAACTATTGCACTATTTTCACTGTCGTTTAATAAAATTGTGTTGATAACCTGAACCGAGTATCTAATTCCTTCAGGGCCAGGCATGGGCCTCCTCCCCCCAGCACATACAGCTTGGGAGACACCAGGTGTGGCTGACGCAATCCTGCTTGTCCATGGAGAAAACGGGGTTACTTACCTGTAACTGGAGTTCTCCGTGGACAGCAGGATAAGTCAGCCACACAATCCCACCCGCCTCCCCTGGAGGAGGCCACCTGAAGAGACCGCTCCTAGCCGCTGGACTAGCTTGGAACATACTGGTGGCTAGGGGGCGGAACGGTGGGTGGCCCACCTGGGCTACTGGGGCGGGCTCAGAAAGTCTCAGCTTTCTGAGCTCTAGAGAGCAATTCCGTATTGGCGCCGCCCGGAGGACGACACCATCCTAGACAGCTAGGAACTTTAACTTTGAGCCCTGGAATCCTGCAGCACAGAGAGCCCAGATCTTGCTCTTGATTTTATTATTCTTACCACCATTCACAAATCATCGCTTTGGGATTTGTCTGGATAACACTACACTTCTTCTCTAACTTTTAGTAAAGTAACTGAGGGTACCCTTACGCCACAGTAACTGCATCAATTAGATGCATCAGTAGAGGACACTTGTCAACTCAGAACTGCCATTACAAGTTCTGATATGGAACCCTAGTGACAACAGCCCTAAAGCTCTGACTTGCTGGGTATACCACAAACCACTTCTGGACCTAATCAACTGGGCTGGTTACCACTGGGGCTTTTACGCTTTACTTTCAAGGCAGTTCCTGTGAGCTAGGAAGTTCTATGCAAGCATGTCAATGAAGCCTGTATCCCTTTTCAGAGGAACAGGGAGAGAAATGAGGCATAGCATTTGTTCCAAATCTGAACTCAGAAGCAACACTGAATGTAAACACGCTGCCTTATGTTTTTACGTTCAGCAATCCAGCTCAGAACAAATAAATGCAAACCTGAGGGAACAACACCACGTTTTTTGGAATGCATTTGCAGTATCGCTCATTGTTCCCGGTCATTGAGGATCCACTTCAACAACTCTAAAATGAGACTAAATTTCCTTCCATCCCTAATTCTGGGATGAGGTTACATATGGCTTAATGGCTTCCGAAGAGTTTCCCATGTAATGTGTACTTCCAAAGCCTTGGTGGAAGAAACATTGTTGTATCCTTGGGGAATTTCACCCAGTGACCCTTGTTGTGGTTGATGGCTGCTGTTGCATAACAAAAACTGTACAGGGTGTTATTAACGGACATGCATATTTAAAAGAAAAAGGCAAATCACAGCCCCTTCTGAACTTCTGTAGAATTCCAGCATTGGAGGGCATTGTATAGCAATAAAAGTGAAAGACTGAAGCAGCACATTAGCAATTTCATCAAGAACCTTTTAAAAATGCAGCTCAAGTTGTACTAATGCCAGTAAGTTAGAGCCAGGCATATAATTAGCAAAATGCTAGTTGCTTTTTTTCAGGCTGAATGAGTTTAGATGCAGACAGCTCCTCATTATAGAGTTTATTTTGAGATACTCTAGTTTAAACTTATTTGGGAACTTAAAGGTACTGTAATAAGGAAGCAGTTGCTTTCTTGTAGTACCTCATGCAGAATACATGCATTATGAACCAGAAAATTATGATTTAGAATTTGGGTGTTTTGTTACTCTTCATTGGTTTTAAAAGTTTTGCATACTTTTTTTTTTGGGGGGGGGGGGGGTATCTTGTTTAATTTGGTCTGGAAGTCTTAATAAAATCTCTCTGAATTAAAAAAAAAATAAGATTCAGGATCATGATCTGTTTCCATTATCAAAGTGTTAAGATAGTGGCAAGTTTTTCATCATCTCAAATCACAAAAACATGGTTTATAAAACCAGCAGCCCTATTGTATTGTACACCGCCCTAACGCCTCGGTAAAGGGCAGTCTATCAAATATTTCAAATAAAGATAAAAAAATAATTGCAATAATGCAGTGTCATCCATCATCCCCACCACCAGAAGATTGAACGCATTTGTGTGAGTTGCCTTGTATTATGGACCTTGTTACTGTGGTCCATGTAAGGAAGAACCAGAGTGCTACTCAGCCATCTTAGCCACTGAAGGCATCTACGCAGTCACCTTCTTGACGTCATAAGGGACATCCTCCTGAAAGCGCTGAAAAAGCTGGTAGGGAGGTTTTGAAGTCATGTTTTAAACACAAGAAGGAAACGTTTTGTGGACATACGTTGAGTGTATTTCCTGACATTTGCAGGAACATTCAACTGCGTAGGAAACAATTTTTTGCCTTAAAGTTTTTTTCCAAGAGACCTAAGACAGTGGAAAGAATTATACTATTGAATGTGGTCATGAATTTAGATTTATTTGACCATTTTTTATTTTTTATCCCCAACTCACAGTCTGCACTCGAGCCCCATCATTACTACCCCCAACCCTGCTCACTGCCATTTTGAAACTGTGGCATAGAAAGCCTTCATTTGTAGCTAGTAGTGATTTGTTCCTAAACCCTAGCTTCATACCCTTATAATCCAGCCATTGGAGCACCAGCCCTTGGTCATGGAAGACAGTCTGGCATTATCTTCAATGTCCAAGAGCAGCAACCTGAATCCCACCTCTAGATGTTATTGTGTGATGGCTGAGATTCCCAGTGACTCCACTGCATCCTATGCAAACTTGATGAGTAGAAGCTGGGTCAGGAGTTGAACATGACTATCCTATATAGCACTATCATTAGAACATCACATTGGCCCATCTATCAATTTTAAATATAGACTGATGGCATGTATTTGAATATGTGTTATTTGTGGTTCTTGATTGGGTCAAGCTTGATTGTTCTTAGCAACATTTAATACATTTTTGATAGCTCAATAAATCAAGTACATCTGCTCTTTCTTGCTATCAGGGCCATACCAAGCCACAAGTGCATCCTGTGCGACTTGCAAACCTGGCACACCCCCCGCCCACGACATCACATGTTTGTCATTTACCCCATTCCCTCCATTTCCAGCATCACCCCATCTTCCCCCACACCTCTTCATCTCCATATGTCTCTCTTCCCCCCAGCCCATGCTGCCTGGCCAGCCTGCCTCTGCCCTGCCACCATTTTTCATGGTCATTGTGGTGGTGGTAGCAGCGGCAGTAGAACAGACCTCCAATTAAAAAAGAAAACACGCAGGTCTCTCTGACTCTGCGCTTGCATGGCTGGTTTGATCCTTTCCTCCCTCCTCCGATATATGCTCATGTCAGAAGAGGGAAGGATCAGATCCACCATGCAAGCACAAAGTCAGAAAGAGACTTTTTTTTTTTTTTAAATTGGAGGTTCTTGCCGCTGCTGCCACCATCAAGGGAACAGGAAAAGCGGTAGGGTGGCAAAGGCAAGTGGCATGGGGGAGCCGAGGTCAGCAGTCAGCCCTAAATATGCCCCTATTTTTTTGTGCCCTGTGTGGCTGCACCATTCATACAGGGCTAGATACGGCACTGCGCTATGTTAAGCACATTGGTAATTATGCCAATCTGAACCTAAAATAATCAGTAAATTGACTCTAAAATAGAGTTTGAACTGGAAAATGAATACAATTTTACAAACTTGTCCTAAATTCTTAAGCATTGTTTCACATTCTTTGTCATTTGTGAGGCAGTTTGCATACTCTGATGATCCTGAGAGCTCTATCGGTGAAGTGTAAGCTCCTGTCGGAGACACTCTTGCTGAAGAGGTCTCAAGAGAAAGAGTGGCCCACATATCCCACAGTCTATTTTCACAATATTTAACACATACTTATTATCAACTTTGCCTCAGTTTTTGAGCCATTGCTGCCTGGAGAGGGGCTGTTGCCGAATTAGTCATAGATAACAAGTTCTATTCCTAAGGACCCTATATACTGAGGTGCGAAGCAAAATTTGCAAAAGAGCACTTCATGTGAAAAACAATGCAAAATGTCTGAAGATGTACACAGATGCCAAGGTTCAGCTATTTTGTGCTAACTTTTCTGCAAAGTGCACTTTTCCGAAGTCACTTCACAAAAGTGCACTTTGTGGTAGGAAACTTTCGCGTGAAGCACACTGCACAAACATTTCTGTACATTTTGCATTCATGAGCTGCTGTGATGCAAAATCATGCAAAACAACTCATTACTGCAAAAAAAAAAAAGTTAAAATGAGTGTGTGAAAAAGACTGCAGGCCTGTTTTCATAGAAGAAATAACGAGCTCAAGAGCTGTATTTATTTTCCCCAAGTGCAACCAGAAAAGCCCTCTTCATGCAGTGACAGCATACGATCATTAAAAGGCCTACTGGCAAGAATGGAGATGCCTGTGGACCCTCTCCCTTGGTGACCCGGTGGGTCCAATGCTCTCCTCTCCAGCCCCAATATAGGCCAGAAATGTCAAAAGGGTCACCATAGAACCCCGAAGCACCACTCGTTCCATAACTTTGGATTGCATCGGGTCTGGTTGGCTTATCCTATCCCTCTCCCTAGGGACCCCAACCTAAAAGCTGGAAGCGATGTGAATAGGAGGAATCCCTACATGCTCCTGCCTCTGTGGCTGTCATCTTCAAAATGGCACCGCTGACTCCCAACAGATCTACCACTCAGGGTCACATTGCCTAATTAAAGAGCATGTCCTTATTTGGCACTGATCTGCTAGAGTAGTACAGTAAGATTACAGCTAGGAGTCAGGGCACTAGTTTGAAGATGACATCTGCTAAAACAGGAACAAGTGAGGATCACTCCTCTCCCCATTGCTCCAAGATCCCTTAGGGCAAGTTGGGTGGTGGGATGCAGGGGGTGGAACAGGGTGCTGACCCAACCCAATCTTCATTTATGAAAGGAACTATGGGGGAGGGGGGTTGTACTTCCTGATTTTTGCCTGCACTGGGCCTGGGGAAGGGAACATTGGATCTACTGGACCAGTGGGGATTGGGGACTCCCCTGGGGGAGGGTGTCCAGGGGGCATCTCATTTAGACTGATGGGTCCTTTAATGCTCACATGCTACCACATGAAGAGGGTTGTTTTTTAAACCATCTATCACATATTGCCACAGCCAGGAGGAACATGCAAAAAATTACCTGCAAAGTATGGCTTAAATATGGAAAAGAGCATCTTGTATTACACTTCTCAGAAACGGGTGCTAACCCATGAATATTTTGGCAAGTTAGTACAATCGGCCCCCGAGTTTGGAGTTGTGTACTAACCACATCAAATAATGCATTCATCTCGAGCAAACAGAAGGAACAAATGCTTCCTAACTGAACTGCAAAACAGCCAAACTCAGAATAAGTGGTTGCCAAGATTTTATGGACATAAGCACATAAGATATGCCATACTGGGTCAGACAGAGGTCTATCAAGCCCAGTATCCTGTTTCCAACAATGGCCAATCTAGGTCACAATTACCTAGCAGTTTCCCCAGAAGACACAGGAGCCACATTGCTTGTATTGGGACAAGCAGTGGATTTCTTGGGTCCTCTTTAATAATGGTTTATGGACCTTTCTTTCAGAAAAACTTGCCCACGCGTTTTTTTAAACCGGGCTACGCTAACAGCTTTTACTGCATCTTCCGGTAACGAATTCCAGAGTTTGATTACAACATTGAGTGAAAAAATATTTTCTCTTATTAATCTTATATGGGTTACACTGTAGCTTCATTGCATGTTCCCTAGTCTTTCTACATTTTGATAGCGTAAACAATTTACATTTACCTGTTCCACTCCATTCATTAATCTCTAGTATATCTCCCCTCAGTCATCGCTTTTCCAGGTTGAAGAGCTCTAACCTTTTTAGCCTCTCCTCATAGGGGTATCTTTCCATCCCCTTTACCATTTTGGTGTCTCTTCTCTGCACTTTTTCCAGTTCCGCTATATCCTTTTTAAAATACAGCGACTAGAATTGCACAGAATATTTGAGGTGCAGTCACACCATGCAACAATACAGAGGCATTATAATATCCTTTGTTTTGTTCTCCATTCTTTTCCTTATGATTACTAGCATTCTATTTGCTTTCTTGGTAGCCACTACACACTGGGCAGAGTGTTTCAACATGTTATCCACAATGATGCCTAAATCTTTTTCATGGGTGGTGGTTCCTAATGTGGAACCTTGCATCGTGTAACCATAGTTTGGGTTGTTCTTTCCTAGGTGCATAACTTTGCACTTGTCCACATTAAATTGCATCTGCCATTTGAACATCTGGTCTTCCAATTTATTAACTTCCTCTTGCAATTTTTCACAATCCTCTTGGCTTTTAAAAACAACTTTGAATAATTTTGTGTCATCTGCAAATTTGATTACCTCATTCATTATTCCCATTTCCAGGTCATTTACGAATAAGTTAAAAAGCAGCGGACCCAGCACAGATCCCTGGGGTACTCCACTATTCATCTTTCTCCATTGGGAATTGGCCATTTAGCCCTACCCTCTGCTTTCTATCTTTTAACCAGTTCTTTATCCAGAAAAGTCCTATCCTATGACCTTTTTATTTTCGTCAAGAGTCTCCCATAAGGGACCTTGTCAAAAGCTTTCTGAAAATCAAGATACACTACATTGACTGACCAATCTTTGTCTACCTGCTTATTTACACCTTTAAAAAAATATAACAGATTAGTAAGACAAGACCTTCCCTGGCTAAAGCCATATTGACTGTCTCCCATTAAACCATGACTATCTACAGTTTCAGAAATTTTGTTTTTAATAATGGTTTCTACCATTTTTCCTGGCAATGATGTCAGGCTCACTGGTCTGTAGTTTTCCAGATCATCCCTGGAACCTTTTTTAAAAATTGGTGTTATACTGGCTATCCTCCAATCTTCAGGTATTACTGATGATTTTAATGATAGTTCATAGATTAGTAATAGTAGGTCTGCAATCTCATATTTCAGTTCTTTCAGCATCCATGGATGTATATTATCCGGTCCAGGTGATTTGCTACTCTTCAGTTTATCAGATAGTTGTAATACATCTTCCCAGTTTATCTATATTTCTTTCAATTCTCCTACTGCATAAGCTTTAAATACCATTTCAGGCATGGGTAACTTCCCTACATCTTCTTCAGTAAAGACCGAAGCAAAGAATTCATTCAGTCTCTCTGTTAAGGCTTGTCCCCTCTTATGCCCCTTTTACCCCTCTATCATTCAATGGTCCAACTGACTCTCCCAGGTTTTTTGCTATAAATGTACTTGAGAAAGTATTTGTGTTTTTGCTTCCACAGCAAACTATATTTCAAATTCTCTCTTTGCCTGCCTTATCAATGCCTTGCATCCAATTTGCCAGTACTTATGTTGTTTCTAGTTTTTGTCATTTGGCTTTGAACTCAGACCAAAGAGCTGAAGGCTCTATATAAAAGGAGAATCTGCAACAGATAAAGAACTGGGATTTACTCTGAGCATGGAGGGATGCTTTCTCCTATTTCCTGGCATACTGTGGACTGATGAGATGATTTTGCCAGGCAATCTGGACCAAATTCTAAGAATAGACCTTTTTTCATAGAAACGTCCAAGGACTTGTCAAGTTCATTTGGTGCCATTCAGAAAATGTAATATTATCCAGAATAAACACTATTTAACAATTACTGGATTGATTAAATAGACTATAAATATAATAGAACATTCTCATCTAGAACATAGAATATACCATTGCAATTGTTCAATTATGAGACTAGTTTCTTACTACATGTACATATCAGACATTATTTTCCATCCAATGCTGCTTCAACTTCTTTCTTCACCAATGCTTCCAGATTGTATGATGGTGTTCCTGTTAATCCATTTGCTCTTTTATGGTATAATGACTCAGTGTATTCCACCTACCTTTTCTTGATCTTCTCAGCATCATTCAACATGAATGCTTGAGCATCTTTTAGCATTCCAATTTGAGGATGGAATTTTCTCTAACTCTTGTAGCTTTAGGAAAGCTGTTCTTATTCTTCCTCTAATAGTTTCTGATTCTATTTCCTTGCATGTGTCAATGTAGTACCTTTGTCTCATCTTGCTGTGCATTGCAAATTTCAGTTTAGTTCCCCGATTCCCTCTTTCTCCTCTGCCTTTTAACTTTTCTGCATTTCAGAGCAATTTTCAGAGTTTTGTGTATCATAGCAACTTTGGGCCGGAAGGACTGGGGTTTCTAGTCCCACAGATGCTCCTTGTGGTCTTGGGCAAGCCACTTAACCCTCCATTGCCCATGTTCCCTGTAAGTATTAGTGTATGTGTCTCATATCCCCGCGTGTTAAATGTATCCCCCAATTGTGTTGTGACCGCTTTGATTGAAGGATAAGGCGGTATACAAAACTGAATAAATAAATAAAAATCCATTTTGGCCATTTTTGCTTTTTCAACTTTTGCAGAGACTTTTCACTTTCTTCAAGCATATTTTTCTTGATGTTATCCCATAACTTTTCTGGTGCTCTGTCCAAAGTGGTGAATGAATTTCGCGCACACACACAGTCTTTAAATTCTGGTTCTATATGTTCAAGTTCATACCTTGCTAATTCATGAGTGGCTTGCCCTTTTTCAGCTTCAGCTTGAGTTTGCATACTGGTAGCTGGTGATCTGTACCACAATGAACTCCAGGTTTCATTTTTGTTGATGTTATTCAGCTTTTCCATCATTGGACTTCCGCAGATGTAGTATATTTGATTTTTGTACCATCCATTGGGTGAGGTCCATGTTACAATCATTACTTGTGTTGTTGGAAGAAGGTATTTAAGATAAATAGATAGAATTCTGCAAGACCACCATTCTCCAGCTTCATTTCTATTGCCAAGCCCATATTTTTCCAACCACTTCGCTTTTTTCTTTGCTCCCAATTTTTGCGTTCCAATCTTCTCATGATTATCAGTATCTCTTGTATGCATTGTCTGTTGATTTCAGATGGTACTTGATCATAGAACTGATCAACTTTATCCTCTTCTACATCTGTTGATGGTGCATATACCTGAATACCATTTTTTCTCTTTCATTTCCAGCTTAATATATCATGTGATCATCAGATTCAGAGTATCAGATGCCAGTCCATTTCAGTTTGCTGACACCAAATAGATCAAGTTACAGATGTTCATTAGTAGTAGAGTTGTACATATTCAGTTTTATTCTTGACCACTTCATACTTTATACATTCTATGTCCCAGTATGTAAGACATCTTTGCAGTTTCTGACTCTCATTTCATGTGCAGCTACATCAGCAGCCAGACATCCTGAGGGCTTTCTTCCAACCACATCATAAATGCTGGCTTTATTCTGAAGAGTCTTCAGCTCTTCTCCATTAGCTCGTTGAGTGCCTTCCAACCGGTGGAGGGGGAAGGAGGGAGCTCATCTTCCAGCACTATATTGCAATTTGCTTTGTTGTGACTATCCACTGGGTTTTTATAGCAAGATACTGAAGTAGATTGGTATTATCTGCACAGAAGAAGGCCTGGTAGTATGTTGCCATTGTCACAGAAATGTGATCCTCTGCTGCCAACTCCAACTCCTGCTGATCAGATGGGTGGTTAGTCTTAGTCTGGCACCTAAACTGAGTCGTGTCCATCTTGGGAGACCCTGCCAAAGTTAAGTTACTGATAGCATAGCTCTTGGGATCACTAATGCGCACAAGCCTTCACAGCATGTCAAGTCTTAAATCAAGCGAGGCAATTTTTAGATGCATAAATTATAAAATACTATAATCTATGTATGTATGTATGTATGTATTTAAGCAGTTCAAAACTAAGTACACACCATCAAAGCAAAGTATATACTTTTCAAGTGGTTGGAATTTTATAAGAGGCCATTCATGCACATAAATACCACATATACATAGAAATGACTTTATAAAACTACCTCCTTAGGACAAACTCCTCTAGAAACATGGCAGCAGAAAAAGACCACATGGCCTATCTAGTCTGACCTTCCATATCAATTACTACAATAGACCCCTTTTTTCCTTTTGAGATACTGTTTGTCCCATGCTTTTTTGAATTCAGATACTGTCCTCATCTCTACCACCTCCACTGTAAGACTATTCCATGCATCTACCACTCTTTCTGTAAAGAAATATTTCTGCATATTACTCCTGAGGCCTTAGCCCCTTTCACCATCATCTTATGTCCCCTCGTAGCAGAGCTTGCTTTCAATCAAAAGAGGCTCTCCTCCTGTGTATTTATGCCACGGAGGTATTTAAATGTCTCTTTCATATCTCCTCTATCCAGCCTTTCCTCTAACGTATACATATTAAGATCCTTAAGTCTATCCTCAGATGCTTTATAACGAAGAACACTAACAATTTTAATAGCCACCCTCTGTATCAACTCCATCCTGTTTATATCCTTTTGAAGGTGCGGTCTCCAGAATTGCACACAGTACTTCAAATGAGGTAATACCAGAGACATATAGAGAGGCACTATCACCTTCTTTTTTTTCTGCCAACCATTCCTCTCCCTATGCACCCAAACGTCTTTCTAGCTTTCGCCATTGCCTTTTATACCTGTTTCGCTACTTTAAGATCATTAGACACCATCACGCCCAAGTCCCACTCTTCTTTTGTGGACAGAAGTACTTCATCCCCTACACTGTACTGCTCCCTTGGATGAATGCAGCCCAAATGCATGCCCCTGCATTTTTTAGCATTAAATATCAGCTGCCAAATTCTCAACCATTCTTCAAGCTTCGCTAGATCCCTCCTCCTGTTATCTACTCCTTCCTGGGTGTCTACTCTACTACAGATTTTGGTATCATCCGCAAAGAGGCAAACCTTACCGGACAGCCCATCTACAATATCACTAACAAAGATGTTAAAAAGAATCAGAATAAGGACAGATCCCTGCGGCACAGCACTGATAACCTCCTTCTCCTCAGAATGAGCTCCATTTACCTGTACCCTTTGTTGCCTTCCACTCAACCAATTTCTAACCCAATCAGTAACTTTAGGGTCCATCCCTAGGATGCTCAGTTTATAAGTCTCCTGTGCAGAACAATGTCAAAGGCTATCTCCAGGAACAAGCAGGAATGAGTCTTCACATATGGGTACGTCGGTACCGACGGAGTCCGCACGGGAACGCTTCCCAGCGTCCAATCAGAAAGCTTTTGGAAGCATCCCAACATGCCTGCGTGTTGCCTTCCCGCCTTCCCAACTGCCTCTCCTCAGTTTTCGTTTTTCCGCAGAACGGGCAGGACATCCTCCTGTCACCACAGAAAATTCTTCTTTTATTTTTTAGTTTTCTTGTGGTCGCGGCTGCCTTCCCCGACGCCACCGGTACCACCAGTGTTTCTTTCTTCTTTTCTTGTAAAATTTTTTCCTTAAGGAATATATTTTTTCTTTCTTAGTGTCTCATGGTTCTCAGGCCTTCTAGGCCTCTCCATTTTTCCTCATGGAACCGCCAGCCACTTTCCCCAAGAAATGTACAAACTGTGGCGGTACAACTTTATTTTTAGACACTCCCAATTGGTATCTAATCTGCTTGGGTCCTGACCATTTTCCACCGGAGCCCTCGGGCACCAGTATTGTGAGAAGAAGTTTTCAACATCGAGTTCCCCTCGACACGCAGTCCCCTTCCAACTTCAGGGCACCGACCATATCTTCTTCTACACAGGATCAGGTAACCCAAAAACAGTCTGTTAAGACTAGCCAGTTCTCGAGCGGCACTTCTCATGCACAGCATAGAGATGCCTATGGCCTTGTCCTCGAGAATCCACTGGTTTCAAAACCCCGGTGGGAGTCTTCGGCCTCCAAAGCCTATGTGGGGTTTCAGGTTGTTCCCGAGGTTCACCCCTCACAGAACATACCTGAGCCATGCCCGGTGGTGGCATTCGCTTTGAGCGGTACCGATACCCCGGCATCGGCACTGGTGTTGGATGAAACATTCCTCACCAAGGATCGTTGTCTGGCATCCTCTGTACCTGTGGGGCTGGTGGATACGCTTCAGATCGACTTTCCAGTATCGGTATCGACACCGATACTAGTACCGACGTCGGTACCCTCCAGACGTGCATCAATAGACTCGCTTCCTTCGATGCCGAGTCTGGAATCTATCTCCAGTCTGGAGGACTGGGTACAGACTCCCATCGGTACCGAAGGCTCCGTTCCGATACTTCGGATCCACAACTCTCGGTTCCTTTGGCACCGTTAGAGTTGCCACTGGCTGGCCTTCATCCACCGGTATCAGATACGGTACCGAAGTCAGTACCGATATCCACTTTACCTTTGTTGTCGGTACCTTCCATGCTTTTCTCGTCAGGCTCGCTTCCCTCGATGCCGAGTTTGGAATCGATCCCTAGCATGGACAACCTGTTACCTACTGTCGCTGGTCCTGAACTGCAGTACCAGCGACCACCACTTAAGAATCCCATACTGTACCATTCAGGATCTTCTATTCCTATAGACAGATAGATCCCTTGGTGCCACTAGTTCTTCATCAGATCTAGCTTATCTAAGGGAAGTTCCCTCTAGGGATCCTTCTTTCCAGACTTTCCTCCTGGATATGGCAAAATCACTTGCCATTCCTATTCCTGGACAAGATCCTACACAGGGGAATACAGAATACCTCTCTGTTCCTAACAAAGCAAAGGAGAACTTAATGCTTCCTTTGCATCATTCTTTGCAGGATCTCCTTCTACGAATGTGGGAAGCTCCTTTAAGGGTACCCCCACCTTCCAGAGCAACTGATCTTCTCTATCAGGTGCCCCCCTCTCCAGGGTTTCAAAGGACTCAACTTCCTCATCATTTCATTGTGGTAGAATCAGCAATGAGGTGAGTGAAGAGTAATAAAAAGCACTCTTCTTGTCCGCCAGGTCGTGAGTCTAAGACACTAGATGCCTTTGGACGTCAAGCCTTCCAGACATCCATGCTTTCAGCAAGAATTCTCTCATATATTTTTTATATGGGTCTATCTCTTGAGGAGGTCACAAGGAAATTACATTTTTTGACTCCTTTTCTTCAAGAGCCCAAAGAAGCAGACTATTCCTTACTGGTTAATCATGCTCATAATATCTCTAGGTTTCTTACTCGTGCTTCCCTAGACTCCTTTGAGTCTGTTAGCAGGACTTCTGCTATAGATATAGGGGTACGACGTAGAGCCTGGCTCCAAGCTTCAGACTTGGACAAATGGGCACAAGAAAGACTGGGAATACTCCTTGCACTGGAGAAAATCTCTTCAAACAAGGAGTCTTTACTCCAGGTTACTCAGTTATCCACTGACTTTCCTGTTTCCAGAGGCTGTTCTACGCTGCCTTCTTTCCCAGTAGGTAGGAAATGTCCTACCAAACTTTCTTCCCCTAGGGGGAGAAGATTTTGTCCATCATCTGCCCATCATACAGATGTTCCCAAACAGGGGAAACATCGCCCTGGTCTGAAGAATCCACAAACTCAAACAGGGTCAACAAACCCAGCAGTCGCAGGGTTTCAAGTAAATCATTGTCCCTCTTGGTTGGTGGTTAGGGTGGCAGTCTGCTTCTTTTCACTTGCAGTATCTGCACTAAATTTATCCTAACCTACCTAGATATCTCTTCATGAGACATCTTTTCTCTAAGAGTCTTTATGATGATCATGCCCATACTTAACAGATTTTCCTCTTCCTCTTGGAGGAAAGAGAGGTAACAACTATCAATAGACAGTTGTTTCCCTGTACTGGCATGTATCCTCTCACCTGTCAGAGACTTCCTCCATAGTTGGTCTCTTGCAACTCTGTCTTACCTCCCTCTTACCAAACAAAACAAGGAGCACCGCTCTTGCAACTAACCACAGGATGCACAATGATCAAGAGTCGAAGAACGTTAGGATAAATTCAAATTTCTTTTATTGAAGTAGTCCCCAACGCATTTCGGCATGAATTGCCTTCCTCAGCTGTTACCCCCTGAGGAAGGCGATTCATGTCGAAATGCGTTGGGGACTACTTCAATAAAAGATTTTGAATTTATCCTAACGTTCTTCGACTCTTGCTCATTGTGTTACCTCCCTCTTACTACAACATTTGGTTGTAAGAATGACTTTTTACACGGGTAAGCCCCTATGGTCCTCTACCTGTTCTACCGGGGGATTCTCCCTTCTGGAGTTCTCTTCCCCCTTGTTACCTTAGGGCAGCTCCTCAGACAATAGGAACTCCTACCATGTCTGTTGTTTCTTTTTCCCAATCTAAAAAAAAAAAAAGAGGAGGGAAAAGAAATTCTCCATGCTGCCCTGATAGTTGCTGCAGATGCAAAAATTCCTAGTGGTTAAGCCACTGGTTTTGTTCACTACACAACCAGGGCTTCCCCTCCACTAGCAATCCTCCTAGCCTCAGTGCTAAGTCCCAAACAGGTTATCAACCTCGTTTGGGAAACCCTATTATCACAGTTTGGTTGGTTAACTTCTATTCTTTGCCCCCCTATCCTTGGCAGAATAGTTGGTTACCTGCTGGCTTTCCACATTCCTCACCAAGGATCATCCACAGCCAGTTTTTTCTTCTAACCAACCTGCAGCATGCTCTCTGCAACTCTACAGAGTAGCTTTGCACTATGGGCCCTTACTAGAGAGCATTAGTATCTTGCCTAGCAGATAACCCCAGATGGTTAAAAGGGGTTCCCCCAGTCATGTTCATGCCTGGCAGGTATTCTCTACCCTTTCCATCTTATCTTAAATCTCTTTTGAGGCATAAGCCTCAGGCCTTTCATTACGTGAAAGCCTAAAAGGGCCAATTCCCTAGCTTGGCCCATATCTCCTTGGGTTTTCCCGTCAGAGATAAATTCTTCACTGGCAGTTAGAGGACACCTAATACCCATCTTGCCCTCATAGGCAGATCACTAGGGTATCTTCCTCCAGAGGCCTTCTCTATCCAATCTCCATACTACAATTCTGGAGATATCTGGACTTCCTGTCTGCAGACTGACGTTATCCTCTGCCATTTTCACGCAGGCCATCCTGGTTATTCAAGAGCTCAAATTCTGCAAAGAATTAAGCCGCCTTCTTGTCAGGGACACCTTCCTCTGACTAGGCCAGTCATAATCAGGAGAAGAGGATTTTTTCTATTTATCTTTTCAAGCAGGTATTTACCTTCTTGCTGTCAGATGAATCTTCCTCTCTCCCTATAAGGGGGGATGGGGTTCTCTGGACATCTCTCCATCCATATACCTGGAGACATGTCTCTATATGCCTGCCTATTCATCTAGGTATATATATATAGATATAATTAGAAATATTTTTAGATAGATCTGTATCAGATAAGTAGATGGATAAGTAGATAGATATCTGTCTGTTAGGTTCAGATATCCTCATATTCCTATATGATCCTGACAAATGGGTACTAACCCTATCAATGCTGTACCAGCATACCTAAGGGACAACACCTGTAACCACTCCTGTGGTAATTAACACCTTTTTCCCTTACCATAACCTTTTCAGGTTAGGTACTCCTGAAGCTCTCCATGTACCTTTCTTTCCTAATTGACCCCATTTAGGAAAGACATTGCGGAGCTTCCGTTGTTCTAAAGCTTAGCGCTCCTGAGTCTGTCCTTACTTTCTTATCAGATACAAGGGTCTCCATACCCCTTTCTCCCCTACATGGACTGATTCCAACTCCAGTCCAGTTGGGTCAGACTCAGTTTTTCTCTTGGTCCTAAATTTGTACTGTTTTTTGGACCAAAACAGCTTAAGCTTTCTTTAATAGTACCTTCTGTGTCTCCGCTGAAGCTCTGCCTCTTATCCTACCCCAGTTTTTCCCCTGGGCTATTTCTCACCCTGAAGGGTTCTGACCTCCACTTGTTTTTGTTCTATTTTATTACCTCTGCTTCTCAGTGAGGTACCCCTTGAGCACATTCACTGGCTCTTCTCTCAGATCCATATGTACCTCAGTGCACCTGTGCAATGCCAACAAGGGAGGCCCAGATTACAATATTTTACTACTAAATGCCCTCGATACAGGGACTTCCCCTTTTGAAGCCCTGTTCTAGCCAGCTGTTCCACAGCTCCTTTCTTTATTCAACTCCTACCCTCCATCCCCAGGATGCCTGAGGTCCTGAGGAATAGCATGGCTCGTTCTAGACTTGCAACATGCTAGGACTCCCTCCGGGCATATGAGCTTGGGAGTCCCCATATATGAAGACTCATTCCTGCTTGTTCCTGGAGATAGCACAGTTACTTACCTGTAACAGGTGATCTCTGGGAACAGCAGGAATAAGTCTTCAAACCCACCCACCGCGCCTAGGAGTTGCATTTCTCTATCTCTATCTTTCCCTTCCTTGCTCTCTCTCTCTCTTTGTCTCAGCTTTAAAACTTAACTGAGGAGAGGCAGTTGGGAAGGTGGGAAGGCAGCACGCAGGCGTGTTGGGATGCTTCCAAAAGCTTTCTGATTGGACGCTGGGAAGCGTTCCCACGCGGACTCAGTCGGTACCGACGTACCCATATGTGAAGACTTATTCCTGCTGTTCCCAGAGATCACCTGTTACAGGTAAGTAACTGTGCTTTACTGAAATCCAAGACCACCACAACTAGGTCTCTTCCTTGGTCCAACTTCCTGGTCAGCCAGTCAAAGAAATCAGACTTGTCTGACAAGACCTGCCTCTGATGAATCCATGCTGCCGCCAATCCTGTAATCCATTGGACTCCAGAAACCTCACAATTTTCTCTTTCAGCAGCATTTCCAATAATTTATTCAGCACAAAGGTTAGACCAACTGGCCTGTAGTTTTCAACCACATCCTTACTTCCACTTGTGTAAAGGGACCACATATACCTCTCTGCAGTCCTCTGGCACCACCCCCATCTCCAAAGAGGTATTGAAAAGGTCAGTCAGTGGAGCTGCTAGAACGTCCCCAAGTTCCTTCAGTATTCTCAGATGTATCCCATCCAGTCCAATCACTTTGTTTACTTTTAGTTTAGCAAGCTCCTCACAAAATCAGTCTTCTGAAAATCGTTCAAGATTTCTGTCACTTTTGTTCCTATTTATGGGTGTTTCCTGAGGTCCTGCTCCTGGTCCTTCATCTGTGAACACAGAACAAAAATACTTGTTAAGCAATTCCGCTTTATCCTCATTAGCTTCTACATATTCCTCCCCTTCACCCTTGAGACTGACAATACGACTTTTGCCCTTCCTCCTCTCCCTAATCTGAAAAATGTCTTATCCCCCCATTTTATTGCATTGGCTATTTCTTCTTATTTTTGAATCTTTGCTTTCCTGACTACTTTGCTAGCTTCTCTAAGCTTTTCCAAAGATAGATGCCTGTCTTCCTCTCTCTGTGATCTCTTGTAGTTCATAAAGGCCTCCCCCTTTTTCTTCACCTTTTCAACTACTTCTTTTGAGAACTGTAGCAGCCTCCTTTTCCTTTTACCTTTATTTACTATTTTAACAAAAAGGTTGGTTGCCCTTAAAATATCTTCTTTCAGTTTTGCCCACTGTTTTTCTACATCCCCCAGCTGTTCCCATCCTGCTAACGATGCCTTGAGGTATTGGCCCATCTTGGCAAAGTTAGTTTTCCTAAAAGTCTAAGACCCTCGATTTCGAATGCTTTTTATCAGCCCTAGTCCTAATATTGAACCACACCATCTGGTGATCACTAGATGCGAAATGATCGCCCACTGTAACATCAGAAACACTTTCCCCAACAATTAACTCCTTAAACTTCTCTATAGACCTTAGTCAAACTGTATTGTCTTATGGCGCATATATGCAGAGCAGGGCTCTCTCAATTGAGCTTATGTTGGTGGTGTTCCAATGGTATTGGGATGCTGACTCATATGCTTTTTGAATGTCCCCCTGTTAAAAAGTTTTGGACTGATGTTTGGGAATATATTAGAGAAATACTTAAGATTGGGTCCCCCCTATCAATTCAAATTTTCTTTAGATCTACATGATTGCAAGAAGACATCAAAATATAATAGAGTGTTACTTGATATTTTAATCTCTGTTGCAATTTAGCAAATAATTTGTTACTGGAAAGACACCTTAGAACTCAATGTCATCTTTTGATGGCACTCAATTTGTCAAATTCGTAAATTTGAAGGTGCTGTGTCTATTTTCTTAAATTGCATTGATAAGGTTGAAAGAATTTGAAAATCACTTAATGTACATTTATCTACGTTATGACTTTTTTTTTATTGTAATATGACCTCTATTCAATTTTTTATTTATTTTTTTGGGTGGGGGAGGGGGAGGGTTTATGATTTGGTACTTTGAGGAGCCGCAAACCCCGGATGCCACTAAAAATGTTCTTTCCCCACAGCCCAACCCCCGATGTGGCCTTCCAAAGGCAGGGTCAGGCTGCTGGGAATCTCCTCCACCTCCTTGCCCCACTGAACTGACCCTACACCGCCATCCCCCGTCTACCCAACCAATCCCGGACGTATAGGACTGACCTCATAATAGGCCCTGTACATCCGTGCAGATGACCTGCCCTCATTCCATCCTCATCTAAGGCTCCCTGTACAACTCAGATGTTCTTACGGGGAGTCTTTTTCCAGCAGCCACTTTTGGATGAATATCAGGGATATACATCCAGGCTGGAAATACATCACCGTTATTCATGGTTGGGAATGACCCCCATAGCCTAACATCCACTTCTATTGCAAGTTCAAATAGGTGATCTATCGTAGAGATAGCTGGTGTCCCCAGGACCAATGCAAGGATTGGAGTGCCCTAGGCAGGCTTCTCTATTCTGCCATCCCCCCCTCCTTCACTGCAGTGGCAATGGTTCAATAAATGTGGTGCAGTGCTTATCTCAGGTTGCTGGCGCTACCCCTGTAATTTGCGTGCTTTGCAATGCCTCTTCTGCCCCCTCTGACACTTCTTTCAGTTTTAAAGTCTTCAGAGAGGGAAGAAGAGCCATTGTAAAGCACAGGAATCGCATTATCACCTTTAAATACCACTTCAGTCATGGGTAACATCCCTACATCTTCCTCAGTAAAGAATTCATTCACTCTCTCCGCTATGGCCTTGTCCCCTCTTAGTGTCCCTTTTACCCCTCTAACATTTAATGGTCCAACTGACTCTCTCACAGGGTTTTTTGCTACGAATAGACTTTTTCAAGTACATTACGCGTTTTTGCTTCCATAGGAAGCTTCTTCTCAAATTCTCTTTGCCTGCCTTATCAGTGCCTTGCATCTAACTTGCCAGTGCTTATGCTGTTTCCAGTTTTCGTTATTTGGCTCTTTTTTCCATTTACTGAAAGATGCTTTTTGGGCAACAGCCTCTCTGACCTCACCTTTAAACAATGCTGGCAGTTTTTTGGACTTCCTTCCACTTTTCTTAAAGCATGGAATACAGCTGGTCTGGGCTTCCAAGCTAGTATTTTTAAACAACACCCAAACTTGATGTAAGTTTTTAACCTTTACAACTGCTCCTTTTAGTTTTTTCTTTCCTCATTTTATCATAGTCTCCCTTTCAAAAGTTATAAGGTAGTACTGTGGATTTCCTTACCATCCCTCCTCCATTAATTAAATCAAACACAATCATGCTATGATCACTATTGCCAAGTGGCCCCAACACCCTTACCTCTTGCACCAGATCTGGTGTTCCACTAAGGACTAGGTCCAAAATGGCTTCCTCTCTGGTCAGTTCATGAACCAGGTGCTCCAAGAAGCAGTTATTTATTTCAACTAGAAACTATCTCCCTAGCAAGTCCTGCCGTGATACTGACCCAGTCAATTCCGGGGTAATTAAAATCACCCATTATTATTACTGAGCTGTAACTTTTGTTAGCTTCCCTGATTTCTTTGAGCATTTCATCATCCATTTGTTCATTCTGGCCAGGTGGTCGATAGTACACTCCCACTGCCATCGCCTTTCCCAATGACCCTCTGTTGCAACTTTTTAAATTCTTCCTCTTAAAGCTTAATAACTTCAGATTAGGACTAACCCTGTTTGACCAGTAAAACAATCTGAGTTGACACTGTAGTCGAGGTTTCCCAAATTGTCTCCAGATCTATGTTGTTTGGCTTTTGCAATGTGGAAAAACAGACATGTTCAAGAAGAAATCTGACTCACTGCACCATGTGTCTCTCCAGTATTTTGTAAATCCTCTGTAACCTTTTGCTGTAAATTCACCTGAACTTTCATCGCCCCCTTGATAGTCTCCAGCGACAATATGAAATCCCCTTTGTCTTGCTGCATTCTTCCAGGGGGCAATCACTACTCCAGCCTCAATTGTTGTTAGTGAGAGTCTTCCAAATCTAGGCCATTCGAATTGCTAGATCCCTTTGGTTGCCAGGGGGAGGGGGGGAACTTGCAAGATAGGCTGAAAGAAACTTACCTCTCAAGAGGCCACAGCAGCTTACCTTCTCTTACTGCTATGCAGCAAGATACCTCCAACTCCTCCCACATGCTCCAGTGTACAAAGGAGATGTCTATCCATTAGGCCCATATGCTGAGATCCCGAGGTTCCTTCAGAAACAATTCTGACATTAGCTTTCTGCTTCTGTTTACCCATCAATACAATAGGTAAAATAAAAATGGAAAAAAAAAATTCAAAGAACACCAAGAAGGCGGCGGTAGGAGCTGACTGGAGGAGACTAAATTGTAGCCATCTTGCTCCACTGTCAAATTAACCCAATTACATTTTATACCACTTTTCCCTCAGAGCAATTAACCACAACAACATTAACATATGGCAGAACAATAATTATTATTAAATAACCAAAGACACCCTTTCCAATAGCACTACTTCCGAGGTGATCTACACTTTTCTTGATTCATTCTTCTAAGACCCCTTCCATTGTATTTTAACTGTCAAAGCAGTGCCTGTGTTTACATGAGCAAGATGGTATTGAGTTTTGTTTTCTCATTGTCTGTGAATATAGGACAGGTACTTAACCTGATCTTCCATTTGCCAGCACATACCACTAGTATATCCTACTGGTCAGGCGCACAAGATACAATGTTAGATTACTTCTCTGCAAAGCTTTCCCCCTTTTTATTCTTCCATCTTTGATCCCCTACCCCCAACAACTTGGTGTGGTGGCTTTAGGAAACCTCACCAGTCAGAAGACTGAGGCTCACAATATTCACTGCCACTTTTTCAGCTGGTTGCCTACCAAGATAATGGAGTCGCTCAATTGTTCTGTTCATTAAATCTGCTAATACAGAAATTCCATAAAGATTTTTTTTAGAGATATTCATGCACAGGTACCCTAGTAAACATTACCCATTAATCTTACCAAACTATTGAACAATAGAGGACTGGTAATTTATTAGGCTTAAGAGTAAGGGTAGGTTGGTTGTAAACAAATTTTTGGTGGTGGATGGGACACAGGGAGGTGGGATGTGACTGGCTTATATAAAATGTTAAAGAAATGCAATATTGTACAGTATAGTGTGTATTTGATGATTTCTATGTAAATTTGCTGTGAGCTTTGTGTCAGCAGCATCTTTAAAATTTAATAAATGAAATAAAATGGTGTAGAGCAGGTGAATTAGTAACAGTATCTTTGAAATGTTCATTATAAAGCTCTGAAGTCAGAATCTACTGTACTCTCTGGTGTTGTATAGATGCTGAGTTTGATCTGTTGTGCCAAATTACTTTCAGTTATAATAAACAAGAACAGGACAAATTGATGCTTCATTGAGCTCAGCATCCTGTCCAGTGGCTCTGTTGTACTATATGACCTCTAGTTACAATGAAAAGTAATTTTGCAAGAAATAGGAACACTGAAAAGCAAATACTCTTCTAGATGAATACAGAAATTGAGATTATGGAGCCGTGTTCATAAAACGTTATACTTACCCTGGAGGGCTGTCCCCACAGAACTTTCCAATTCTTTTGGCATCATTGATTTCTCCTCCATTAAACACCGCCACGTAATCATATCTGCAGTAATTATCTCTTTCAACATCAAACTTTTCAAACTTTACCTCAATCAGCTGCAATACAAGCACACAAGAGGGCCCTTTGAGGTTTACGAATCACTTCACCTTGCTGTATGTTTGTTAGCCAGTCTCACTATAGAACCCACTTCCTTACATCTTGAATTTATCTGTAATAGAGGTGCTGAACACAGTACACGAATATGTATCATTTTATAGTGCTATTACACATGCATAGCACTGTACAATGGTGATAAATAGGTTTCATAAATCCCTGTCCAAAAGAGTTGCAATCTGAATGAATTCCTGAAGCAACAGGAGATAGGATCGGTAATTTTAAAAGCCATGTCAGTAAATAAAGCAATGTTTTATGCATGGAAGTAGGCGCATATGGAATTGCACAGCATTATGTGCATAAACTTACACCTGTAATATTACCTGAACCGCGCAGAGGAGCTCCCAAAGATGAGACTGGGAAGGGGTATACATGATATCCACATTTGTAAAAATAAGTGTGTACGAGTGCAAGTAAAATAACTCAGAAAATGTGTGCATGCCAAACAGCAGGCGTAAGTGCATAATCATTCTGGAGTATTTTTCCAAACGGCTGTAGGCAGATTCTTTCAGTTTGTGACTTTGCCAGGGCTCGCAGAGAGAAATTATACATACATATATATATACATACACATATACACATATATATACACACATATATATACATACATACACACCCCGTTAACACATGTGCTCAGTTATAAACTTACCCCTCCATTGACCTGCCCAGGGGATGTGGTGGTGGCAGCAGTAGGATTTGCTTCTTTATGTCCCTGGTTCTCAACCCACTGCTCTAACCACTAGGCTACTTCCCCTTCGATAGGGACCTAACTTTCATTTGTTTAATTTACTTTTCTTTATCAATACAAAAACATTGCTCCCATTTTTCAGTATTCATACTGAAATAATTACGTTCTGTATGAATTCTTTGAATATTTTTTAGCGAAAGTATGGGCTGTCGAGTCAATGCCAACTCCTAGCAACCCAGCCCCTGGGTTTTCTTGGCAAGGTGCAACTAGAAGTAGACTGCCAGGCCTTTCTTCTGCAAGGTGGTCGCTCATCCAAGTACTAGCCCGGC
The DNA here is from genome assembly GCA_033557465.1 of Ichthyophis bannanicus. Taxonomy (NCBI): domain Eukaryota; kingdom Metazoa; phylum Chordata; class Amphibia; order Gymnophiona; family Ichthyophiidae; genus Ichthyophis; species Ichthyophis bannanicus. The sequence continues at coordinate 412,334,736 of CM066038.1, forward strand.
TCAGCCCATTTTTGAGATCAGGCTCATGTAGGGCAGCACAGTCATTGCACTACTACCTATAAAATCTTGATTATGGCGATCTCATAAAAGGGGAGAGAGGGAAAGAGGAAGATACACTTAAAAATATCCAGTTATGATTGTACATTTAAGAGCCCTTGTTCAATTATTTAAAGTTTATCTGAAAGAAAAAAAAAAAAAAAAAAATAGACCCGTATCTTAAGTCTAAGGAATTAAATATACCACATTTTCCTACCTCTGTGGATTCATATTATTGAAGTAAATAAAGAAAAGAATAATTTATTACATACAACCAATTAAAACTTAACTGCATGGATATATGCGAGTTAATTAAATTATGAATGCAATGTTACATCTATATATAGGAAAACTCACCTGATTCTTTGGGGCTACAATATGCCAGGAACAGGTGACTCCGGCAGGATAATCTCGGTCTGGCCAATTTGGAGTTTTAAAAGAACCCGAAGGCTTATCCAGTCGTCCACCACAGTACTGATCCCCTGTAAGTGGGAGCCACAATTTGGAGACTCACACAACACACACTAAGTACTTCCTTTCCAAATCCTATCCTATGCTCCAACATACAGCAAAAATGACTGCTCCCGAAAACTCGGAATGAGAGAACTAAGAATCCTGAGAACTTTGGGAACTGTAGAGTTCAGTGCAGGCTGCAACTGTGAAATACTGGATGACCTTAGTAGGTTACTTTGTCTCAGTTTACTTTGGGAAGAATACTGCTCTTGATTCTTTGCCCCATTCCGACTTACGAACCACAGGCCAAAGCTCAAAGTGAGGTCACCAGGGCAGATGCATATATACAGTGTGCCTGATATTTTAATTATAGCAAAGCTTCTATTCTTCAGTGTCTATAAACTGTGTATGTATGTATTTATTTTCCAGTTAGTTAGGAGCTCTGAGGGTACAAAAAAAGGTGTTTATTAGTGGTTTTGTGCCACAGGTACCATTGCTTGGTATCTTTTCTGTTGGAATCAAATATGTACATTTGTATTATTTAAGAATCATCAGTGTAGACAGGGCACAAAAAGAAAGTGGACGATCCAAGGCAGACAAGGGGAAGGCTGAGAGAGTATCAGTGAAAGTGGTATTTTTTTAAGTGTTCATCCAATAAATACCTATTTTAAATGTTTGCATCAGGGCGGTTTTATTGGTATTCAGTGGTTAAAACCTAAAATTAGGAGCCCTAATTATAGCACAGAGTGTTTGACTGAAAGCAATATAAGAGAGTTTTGTCCTGTATTACATGTTATCACTAGCATTTTAAGTTTATGGTACTTATTATCATACAAGCAAATTAAATGCTAGCTTTGAAGCAACAGAAGCAGTTCACCTTTAGCACACCTTCAATGAAACCAACTATGTGCCTCTGGTCTGGTTTGAGAAGAGTGTGAAATCAAATTAAAATTAGAACTAGCATTTAACCTTTGAAACTGAAATTGGAGTAAAATACCTCTTTCATTTGGCTTTGCTGCAGAAAATATAGCGCTGAATCCACTTCCTGCCGTGTTGGCATCTGAAATCATTTGTACCAGCATCTTATTGCTGTTTGACACGAGGGCACCGGGAGTGAGAGTTCCACAAAACCTGCCAATGCGCTGTTTGTTGGTGTGACCACTGTATACATCCACAAAGTCATAGCGGCACAAGCTGTCAATTTCCAAGTCTATGAACTGAAAAGAGAGGACAACCACCTTCCCCTCGGGAACCTACAGGGGCAAAAGAACATTGCCGTTATTGATAAAGCACCATTATTCTATGCAGCATGGTAAATATGAAACAGAAGGAGTTCAGGGGATGGGGTGGGATTATCATTTTGAAAATATATGCAGAAAAAGACAACCCCTTTCCAGAGAAGGTCCAATTTTCCTCTTTGAAAACAGACTATAAAACTGTGAGGACATGCGGGTCTGCTAGTCCTGTGGGCAGTCTCAATATTGCCTCCTTATCTATCTATCCTGAACTCACTATGTCTTTCAGCCTGTGCTTGAGGGTGAGAGCTGAAGATAATGGGGCTAATAGAGGGAGGCGTGGCTTAGTGGTTGGGGCAAGTTACCTCAGGCCAGGTGGACAGGGGTTCAAATCCTGCTAAATGACTGCAACCTTGGGCCAGAAGGACTAGGGTTTCTAGTCCCACAGGTGCTCCTTGTGGCCTTGGGCAAGCCACTTTAACCCTCCATTGCCTTAGGTACAAAAATATAGATTGTGAGCCCTTTGGGGATAAGGGAAAATATATATACAGTACCTGAATGCATACCACTTTGACTTGTAGAAAAGTGGTATATAAGCCTAGTTAAATAATGAGTGGATTTATTAATGGTCAGACTTCAATAAATTGCATAGCAAGAAAAAATTCCATTTTCTGGGAAATACTGATAAGAAGATGCTGATATCACATGACATCAACTATATGAAAAGCCTCAAGGACTTATCACTTTTTGCTAAAATGATCTGTACATATTAAGGTCTATTTTATATAGGCAGTGGATTAGAGAATTAAGATGTCTAGGTTGGGAAATGGAAAAGTCCCACTGCATTTTACAAAGGCTGTGCCAAAGGCAGAGCCTTTTGCAAAATATGCATAAGGACATGCATTCCTGCATGTGAATTTGCCTGCACGGAAAATGGGAGGAGATATTTTACACATTTACATGTGAGAAAACTGTGAGGCACCAAGTTGGTGGCTTCCATGTGGAGGTGCCGATTTTGCAATTTCAACCTTCACCTATCTGGGGCATTTGAGAAAGCAAAACATAAGTCCTGACAACTAAGTAGAGAGTCCACAATTTTGTAATGTTTACATTTTGAAGGAAGAAATAAACTGGGATTAATAATTACCCCCTTAAAGGCCTGGTTGAAACAAACACTTATTACTGAGCTGATGTAAAACCTAACATGGAAATGGTTTTACCCTTTGTAATAGGGATGGATCTCCACATATACAGTAAATAGTGGCATTCTAAAACCACATTTATATGTGTATTCCCATCTACACATGTAAATTTCACTATTTACATTTGGTGATGCTTCTAAATTAACCCCTTGTATCTTTCAACTTTCCTTCCAACCTTTCTTTTGATGGATTTTCATGTGATATATACGAAGTAGTTACAGTGCCCACCATGGACATTGAACATTTTCAGGTTCATGAAGTACGAGTGCTCCATTTTCAAACATCCCCCATCCCTTTCCTGTTGCCATTACTCTTCCTTAAGTCCTGTCCTCCTTCCTTCCTCCTGTAGAGACATATCTGCTCTTCCACATTATCCCAAGTCCTTTTTCCTCCTCACTTTAGGCCCTGATGACTTTCATGGTCAATCATTCCTAGTGAGGGGGAATGAAGGGAAATGCAGCTTAACTGAAAATTTAAAAAAAAGAGTTCCCCTTTTTAAGGAGGGTTTTAGGTGGGAGCAAGTCCATCTTATGCAGCCAGAGTGGGTGGCAAATCATGACGTGAGGAAGTAGCTGCAGGCATTTGCAATGACCCTTTGCTTTATTAATAGCTAAAAATGGAATGATGGAGCAGAAAGAACACTAGCGCCAGGAAATGGTGAAGGGAGAAGAGGGTCCCTAGCATGGTAGGGGAATTATAAAAAAGGGGGAAAGAATCTCCAAGTAGTTGCAGATGGACGCTTATGGCATTGAGATCCTTACAATAGCCCAGAAAGCTCCATATACCTGTATTTCCAGTTATTTTTACTTCCAAGATGTGCTTTAGAGTATTCACTACATCCACCTTTACATTAATGGGTGAAAAGACACAAATATTTTGACCAAACAATATCCTGTAAAAGAATTCCTCTTCTTTATATAGTCTCTTTCATTTAAAGACACCAGAAAGCATCAGTAATACTTTATTAACTATACTGAAAAAATCTTAAGGGTTAAATCTGTCTAAAATAGAAACAAAAAATGTTATTGGAAGTGCACCAATATGTCAGACATTGACATGGTTTTCTGGTAGCAGTATCTGATGGAAGTATTACCGCAGGGACACTACAATTTTCGAGCAGTTGCAAACTATGCAGGCAGTTTTAACAAGGATACTTTACCTGAATTTTCAAAGGGAAACCACACAGGTTATTTCCCTTTGAAACTTCACATATAGTGTGCGAGTTAAAAATGCCCATGGAGGGCGTTCTTCTGTTATTTGTATTCTTGATTTCATTGTAAAATGCATACATATAAAATAAATGTAAAAAGAAATGCCCATGTACTTCAGAACCAGTGCAAGGGAATTGGGCATCTTAGGCCTTACTTTCCCCTTCCCCTGAGATTTTGATAATTAAACTCAGCCATGACCATCCCAACACCACCCTTTCTATAAGCGTTCTACACCCCGGCCCTGGCTCACATCCACTACCCGCTATCTACGTTCCTGTGCCTGCTCTGCTGAGCGTGTGTGGCTCAAATCCCGCTTCCGTGCTGACCTTCTACACTTCAAATTCATGCTTGTCTCTTTCCAATCAGCCATAGCTCTTGCTAAACAATACTACATCCATTTGACTAATTCTCTTGCCTCTGATCCTCGCTGTCTCTTTATTACTCAATTCTCTCCTCAAGGTGCCTCCGCTTCCAGTCCCTCCCTCCCTTCCTGCCCAAACTCTGGCTGACTACTTCCATGACAAAATCCACAGGATCCCCCTCCAATTCCCCACTTTTCCAGCTACTTCAACTACTTCCACTCTTCACTCTCAACCCTCCCCCCGCCCCACCTCTGCTACCCTCTCTTCCTTCCCTATGATCTCTGAAGAGGAAACCGCACTCCTTTCTTTCTCCAAACTCACCACCTCTTCCTCTGATCCTATCCCCATCCACCTCCTTAGCCCCATCTCCTCCACCGTTGTCCCTTCCATCTCTTATATTCTCAACCTATCACTCTCCACTGCAACTTTCCCTGCTGATGTCAAGCATGCTGTGGTCACTCCCCTCCTTAAGAAACCCTCATTTGATCCCACCTGTCCTTCAAACTATCGACCCATCTCTCTCCTTCCCTTCTTATCTAAACTACTTGAACGTGCGGTCCATCGCCACTGCCTTGACTTCCTCTCCTCTCATGCCCTCCTGGATCCCTTACAGTCTGGCTTTCGTCCCTAACACTCTACTGAAACGGCTCTTACCAAAGTCTCCAGTGACATGTTCCTGGCAAAATCCAAGGGCCTCTATACTGTCCTCATCCTTCTTGACCTCTCTGCTGCTTTTGACACTGTTGACCACAACCTTCTCCTTGTTACCCTGTCCTCGCTTGGTTTTATTGGCTCTGTACTATCCTGGTTCTCCTCCTACCTCTCCCATCGCTCTTTCAGTGTGTGTTCTGGTGGCTGCTCCTCCTCTGCTACCCCTCTCCCTGTTGGTGTCCCCCAGGGATCTGTCCTGGGTCTGCTCCTTTTCTCTCTCTATACCCAGTCCCTTGGTGTGCTTATCTCATCCCATGGCTTTCAGTACCATCTCTATGCCGATGACTCCCAACTCTACGCCTGAAATCTCTCCGGCAATCCAGACCAGGATCTCTGCCTGCCTTTCCGACATTGCTGCCTGGATGTCTCACCGCCACCTGAAACTGAACATGGCCAAGACTGAACTCCTTATCTTTCCCCCCAAAACCTCCCCTCCTCTTCCTCCCTTCTCAGTCTCTGTGGAAAACTCTGTAATCCTTCCTATTTCCTCGGCCCGCAACCTGGGGGTTTTCTTTGACTTCTCTCTCTCTCTCTTTCTCCACACATATCCAGCTTGTTGCTAAGACCTGCCCTTTCTTTCTCTACAACATCAGCAAAATCCACCCCTTCTTTTCTGAGCATATTACTAAAACGCTTATCCACTCCTTAGTCACCTCTTGTCTTGACTACTGCAACCTCCTCCTTGCTGGTCTCCCTCTGAGTCATCTCTTTCCCCTTCAATCCATTCAATATTCTGCTGCTCGACTAATCTTCCGCCAGCCTCGCTGTACCCACATTACTCCTCTTCTCAAATCACTTCACTGGCTCCCTGTCCGCTTCCGCATCCAGTTCAAACTTCTCCTCGTGACCTTTAAGTGCATTCACTCTGCAGCTCCTCAGTACCTTTCATCTCTTCTCTCTCCTTACAAACCCTCTCGGGAACTCCGCTCTTCTAACAAACTACTTCTGTCTATGCCCTCCACCCCTACTGCTAATTCCAGACTTCGCTCCTTTCACCTTGCTGCACCTAACGCCTGGAACAAGCTACCGGTATCTGTACGCCAGGCACCTTCTCTAGCCCTCTTTAAATCCAAGTTGAAATGTCATCTCTTCACTGTTGCTTTCAGATCTTGACCTCTGTGTTTGTCAAGACTAGATTGTAAGTGCCGTGTTTTTTGTCTTGTCTAGATTGTAAGTTCTGACGAGCAGGAACTGTCTCTTACATGTCTGTACAGTGCTGCGTATGACTGGTAGCACTATATAAATGCTCAATAGTAGTAGTAGTATAACAATCCTGTAAAAATGTATATTTGGGCATCATACTTTTAAATATTAAATTTTACTTGCATGACTAATGGCCTGGAGGAAGGAACTCTCCAGGATTAGCACCTGCTTAAAGGATCTGAAGGTATGTTTCACTCTGCAGTATCCTGCTCACCTGAGAATAGTGCACAATGGGGCTTCACAGATTTTTGAGTCTGCTCAAGTGGCATATGAATTTATTAACAAAATGTGTGAAGCCCATGAGGGTGATCGTGTTTGTTCTTGCCATGGATGCTGCTGATTACACTTGGGTTGGGATAGGATATCTTCATATCTACGGGCCTTACTCTTGAGGGCTTGCCTTATGGGTTGTTCAAGCGCTTCCTGGTCTACAGCTCAGGGCCAGAACCACTTCACAGCTGTAATTGGGTCATTCAACTATATACGAGAGGCTTTGGCATAGTTGATGCTATAGAGGAGTCCATGGGTGGATTCCGCAAGCTTTTGCTCACCACTATCCTCTACCAGTATTACTGGAGTGACTGTAAGGCGCCTCAATCTTCTGGTAGTGCTGCACAAGCTTAGCCTTAAATTGAAGAGTCCAGGGTCGCCGCTACCCATGTCTCCATAGGGAGAATCTTGTTTGGTGCCTAGACATTTTCCTGCAGAGCTGCCAGGCTGTCAGCAGCACCTCGGTTCAACCCCAAGTTTGAACTGTTGCCATGTTGGACCATTGTTAGAGTATTGCCTGCTTGTGCTAGGGCAGAGGGAGCTTTTTAGAGCTTGAGTGCCAGAATGGATGTCCTGGGAAATGGCCATTCATTTTTTTAACTTAAAATTCTAAAAGCTTTGAGAGATTGGAGGACAGACAACACCATTCTACAAGAGACACAAATGACTGTGAAACATGCAGAGTTAAAAAGGTGGTGGGGGGGGGGGGGGGAAGTCTATGGAGCCTCCTCAAGATGAAAAAAGGCAGGGGTGATTATTCTCATATTCAAGCATGTGAAATTCCAACTGAATAAGGTTATGAAGGATTCCCAAGGATGGTATTGTTCTCTCTAACAGCCTGGTGGAGTGGCTCCTTCTCCTGGGGAATATTTATGGCCCTAACAATTACGATTCATTATTTTTTGATGAGCTGATGCAGATTGTTTCTTCATGGGGGGGGGGGGGGACGCAGTGATCCCAATGATCCAAGAAGGGGACTTCAATTGTGTTCTTGACACTGAGATGGATAGAAGTTCAGGCCTCTCTCTAGACACCTCAAGACAACATGTGTGCCTGCTGAATCTTTGCGAGGCATGCAACCTGTTGGATATGTGGAGGGTGTCCACTCACTATAGAAAGACTGTACACCAGTGGTTCTCAACCCAGTCTTCTGGGACCCCAGGCCAGTCAGGTTTTCAGGATATCCACAATGAATATGCATGAGATAGATCTGCATACAATGGAAGCAGTGCATGCAGATCTCTCTCGTGCATATTCATTGTGGATATCCTGAAAACCTGACTGGCCTGGGGGTCCCAGAGGACTGGGTTGAGAACCACTGCTCTATCACACATGGCCTCAGATGAATTTCTCTTTCTGGTGTCCAGAGGCATGCTTACATCACAGAGGCAGAAATTGGCCCCACTGAAATCTTAGATCATGCAGCGAAGTGGGTGGACATTAATTGGTCAGAGCAGCCCTTGTGTTGCTGTGGTGGTTCCCTATCCATTTATATGGGGATGCCAGCTTCCAAGACTTTTTGCATTCCTGAAAGCAAAAAGCTACTAATGGTATGCATATAAGGATAACCCTATTTTATTCTGGGAGACAACAAAGGCTTTCCTCAGGGGGGGGGGGGGAGGTAATTTTGGTCTGACCCAGTATGGCATATCTTATAATTTTAGCTATACAATCAGACTCAGAAGGTATATTAACAGGCATATCTTCTGCCTGCAAAAACAGTTATGTACACTTTGCAAACAATATACAGCATGGCCCATGGAGGACGTGTTCTAATTTTGTTTACTTATCACATATTATTCCTTCTCCATTGCCCTCCTTTCTTCAAAACTGTTCATGATATCAGCTGATTCAATTCTACCAATCAAACTCTTCCCCTACACCAACATCATGTCTTCATTTTCAGCATGAATTCCCTGAGAGTTCTCCATATTTAGAGGTAAAAATCCAGCATCATTCCAAGTAATTCAATTTTTCTTTCTGGTTGTTTCCTTTCCAGTTCACATCTACATTCGCCAAGTTAGCAGAGAAAAATTGTGTTTTTCCCACACAATGAGCCACCAGGGAAGCAGTCAATGTTCTTGTGTTCAACCTCGAAAGATGTTCTGTCAACCTAACCTTGAAAGCTCTTAGTACACCCAACATACACAAAAAGGCAGGGACAGTGGATCATATATTACATGAGTGGAATTTCATGAAGAAGAATGTCTATCTTGAAATGTCTTGATTTTTTAATTATATCCAGCTTTGTCCTTCTATTGTTTGTGCGCAAAAACTGCAACTCCCACAAGAAGAGTGTCCCAAAATTGTTTGGTGCCATTCCTCACCTTCCTGCGGTAATGATGAATTAACAATGATGTCCTTTGGGGGAGGAGAAAGATGGCGATGGGAACACACATAAAAATGTGAGCTCTGGAACCTGGTTTTGCTGCCTAGTAATTGTTTGCGGCCCATGATAAGATGGTAGGGAAACACAAGGGGAGCCTGTTCAACCCAGATGCCTATCCCTGTGCAATGCAATGTGTGCCTTTGAGTCAGTCCTGACTCCTGGTGACCCAGAAGCTCTTGGGTTTTCTTGGCAGTGTCACCAGAAGTAGATTGCCAGGCCTTTCTTCCGAGGCAGTGGAGGGTTAAGTGACTTGCCTAAGGCCATAAGGAGTGCTAGTGGGACTTGAACTTTGGTTGCTTGGTTACCAAGCCAGTGTTCTAACCACTAGGCTACTCCTGTGCCTTCAGATCAGTCTACCCTGGATGCCTTTATTGGTCCTACTCCCATTTCTTTGGCTCCTGAAGGGATGCTGGGTACTGGAGAGCCTTTACCAATTGAAAATGCGGAGTTCTCATTTAGCCCAGAGCAATGCAAGACACCTCCGAGACACGGAAATGGAGACACTGCCGGGGCGTCACTTGTTTGCTACATACTGAAGTGGTTGCAGAGGCTTCCAGCAGTAGCGAGACTCTTTCTGCAATGTTGTTCTCCCCTTATCTTGTGCAGTGTCAGAAAATCATGATGGCTCCCGGTAGCAGCAAGTTGTTGGTGGGAGGAAGCTCTGGTTTTCCAGGCTGATTGACTGCACCGAAGAGAGCAGAGTCTCAGCATTTCTCCAAGGTAAACGCCAAGGTAGGGTTGGCCAAGGTGGCCAAGGCTATTACCACTATGGGGGCTATCTTGACTTCCAGATTGGTTAACTAGTTTACTTCCTTTCCAAGCTAAGGCACAAGAAGCAATTTTGGGGTCTCATAAGCAGCATTTAGAACAAAGTGAAAACCAGCTGGAAAAATTAAAGACTTGTAAAGCAGAGCTCATAAAAGAAACAAAATGCCAGTAGATATAAACTTGAGGTTTTAGAAAATTAAGACCAGCAATTGAACTTAAGATTTTTGAACTTCCCTAGGATGTCTTTGTTACGGCCTATGGATATGATTAAGAAGTACTTTTTAGAGGTTCTTCAGGTGGCTAAAGAATCTATGTCACCTTTACCTAGGGCCTTTTATATAGACTCTAGGGAAGCTAAAGGCAATGAAGAAAAGAAGCACGACTTCTCTGTTGATAGTTTGGATTTGACCAACTTTCTGGAGAACTCTCAGCTGGTCATATCTGATTGTACCACTCGAAGATGTAAATAGTTATCCTCGCAATCCAAGTTTACTGTCCTGTTATTTGTAATTACCTCGTTATCCAAGTTTTATGATCCTGTTTATTGTAAACTCAGACACATGTTTTCTGTCTGAATTTGTGTTCGATGTAAACCGCGCTGATGTCGAATAGTGCGGTATATAAGAAATGTAAATAAAATAAAATAAATAAAATATTGTGGTCTTTGCTTTTAAGACAGATAGGAATCAGATGTTAAAATTATTTTTCCACTATAGAAATGTACAATTTCCGAGTCAAAACATTTTCATATTTTTTGATTTCTCGAGGGCCACTCAAACTAGATGGAAAGTTTTTCTTGCTCTCTATTCTAGGCTCTTGGCACAGGGCACTACATTTTTCCTGCAGTTTCCATGCAGATGTCATCTTAAATGTTCTGGTAATAGTTTTCTTTTTCTTGAACGCATTTGATTAGAAAATCCTCTTAAATGGGACGCCTTGACTTAGGAATTTCTTAATGTAATTGAAGATCTTTTGGATTTCATTTTTTCTTTGTAGAGTGCAGCTTCTCCATCCATGCCTTTCCTTCCACCCCTCACTTCATGATCTTGCCCCTTATTTTATTGTTCCTAGTATTTCTTGTTACCTAAGTTGTGGTTAACTTGTGAATGTAATGGTTATTTTTCCCTTTGTAATTGGCCTTTGTATTTGTTTTAATTGTACTCCATTTCCCATTTTATGATTTTTTTCTGAAACATAATTGCAAAATTAGTAAAGAATTAAAAAAAAATTAATGTCTTTCATATTCCTACCTCCAGTGTATTCCACCAGGGGACACTTCCCAAAAACACCATGCTGCAACTGCTCCATCAACCCACACACTGCCCCTAGCAATAGAAAACCCTCCCTTCCAACTGGCCTACCACCACACAGACTGCCCCACTCTTAAGTAATACCCCTAAAACTGTCCTGTCCTTGCTGCAAAATGTCCCCCCCCCCAAGAACTACCTTCTGCAATTGGCTGTCCACCTCCCCCTATATCTGCTCCACTATTTTATTTTGTTTACTTAACAGGTTTCTATACCACTTTAATCATTTCAGTCAAAGCACTTTACATTGTAATTTAAATTTGGTAATATACATTAAACAGGGACATTAATAACTTGGATTTTTTTCCTGAGGCAATAATAGAGGGTTGACTTGCCCAAGGCGTGCTATTGGGGATTGAACCCTGGTTGCTTGGTTACCAAGCCAGTGCACTAACCATTAGGCTACTCTTCCATGTCACTATGTCCCAAACTGCCTCCACTCCCAAAAGCTTCCATCCCACAATTGCTCTGTCCACAAAAACTACTCCCCTTTAATTGCACCTCCACCCTGCAAATTGCCCTTGCTACCAAAAAATTCCCCCATGCAAATGCCCTACCCCTAAAAACTCACTATTGTAACTTTCCTATCTTGCAAATTACCCCCACCTTAAAACTTCCTCCTTACAACCGTCATTAACCCCAGAAAGTATGTTCTAAATGTTTTGCCACCTTCAGCTACCTCACCAAAGACACAACATTCCCTTCCCGCACTCTGTGCTAGTGTTAGGGCAGAAATGTCTGCACAAACACTGTACTATTGCCAAAGTTAAAGGCAGGGCATTTCACTGCATCGAATCCATGGTCTGCAAGTCTGGTAGAGTATACCCATTTATCATGTGTGCTCATGACCTGCTGATTTTGGGTACGGAGGTGATCTAGAGCCTACCAGATGGTTCATTCCTTCTCCAAACCTGCAGAATACTCATCCTAATCACCAAATCAGATGCTGTGTCTGTGCCTGTAAGTAAACTATTCAGTAACTCCGCCTCATTTGCTCTTTTTCGGTAATATAGAGCATGACACACACTGCTGAGTAATCTTTGTTAATATACAGTCTTAGGGACAATGTTCCCTCTAATTTTCTGTAGGCTGTGTGCGCATAAAATATCAGCTGTGTGCAGCTTTTGAAGGAAGGTTAAATTTTTGTGCACCACATAACGACACTCAGAGTTATATACTTTAAAATTTGACGACACATCAGAATACAGTATGTACACCACATTGATTTTAATCAAATTAAATGAAAATAGACGATTACTAAATGAAGTGGGAAATTTCTAGTAATTACAATTATAACTTTTAAATTTTAAGACGTCTGTGTTGTTTTCTATCAGAATCAGAGCTGTAATTTTTGTGCGCTCTGTTGTAAAGTATGTGCGCTCGCTCGGCGAGGTGTGTGCGCGCGCGCACACGCGCACAGCTTAGCAGGAACAGTGCTTAGGCAGTCATTCATGCCGAGAGGTTAATGCAAGCAATTGCACAATGTCTAGTAGAAACCTTCCTCTCCACACACCCAGTAATATTTGTGTTTTCTGGGGGAATCATCCTATTAACTTTGTAGCAATTAGCACTTCATTATCCGGTTTTCTGTGAGATTTGCTTTTACTCTTAATGCTATAATTCTCTTGAACAGCAATCAAAAATGTCATCTGACCCAGTTCAAGGAGGGAGATTTTAGTCCAGTTCTATGTTACCTGCTGCACTGATTTCAAATGATAGAAACAGGAACTACAAGTACCACAATGCACTGGGATGTAAGTTTGAAAGCCCAGAGGGGCCACCTTTTCCTCTTTAATTAGATCACTTGGCAGCTTTGCAAGATTTCAAAGCCATAAAACGCAAATCCAGTCTCAAAGCGAGCCTGGGAGCATTCATCGCTTGCAACCTCCCAATGCAATAAGTAACTGGGTAAAAACCTTATGCAATGAGTAACTGGGTAAAATCCTGGGGAAACCATTATATTTTCCTCTCCTTTTGTTTAAGTGACTTTCTATGATTGGATCGCTGATGAAAATACTTCTGCCTGCCTTCCTATACAGCTCTCCAAAGTGCTGATATTTGAGACTCTCTCCTGAATACTTATGCCTAAAACGAGATGCTGTTTTATGAATATTTATTTTCATAACCATTTGGGGAGCTGTCTGTTGATTTAATCATAAGTCATTCTGTTCTGTGCACCCGGGAGGCCCCCATTCCATTGTGTGCAAAGTACTACTAATACTGAACATTTATATAGCGCTACAAGGCGTACGCAGCGCTGCACAGGCACATGGAAAGGCCGGTGCCTGCTAGTAGTGGCACGGCCTCTTTCCCCGCAGCTTATATAGGGCTGCCTGTAAAACGCTATCTTCGACGGTGCCCGAAGGCGTTTCTAATCAGAATCCTACCGTGATTTTCCACGTGCATTTTCTGTTCGGAGGGTAGACGCCCACGAAGCCTTCGTTCCCGATTAATCCAGTTTCTCCAGTTAGATTCCCTCCACATGGAAAAGCATGTCTGCGTGGGAGAAGAAGAAGCACCTTTTTGTAGAACAGCGAAACCTACAGTACTATAAACGGTCATGCAGTTACCGACGCTGTTTTACTGGCTAGAAAAACGAATATAAAGCTACGTTTTTGCTATAAAATGGTTAGTGATGTTGGCTTTCCACATAAAGTCTCCAATACATGATGAGAAATGTATTTGTTATAGCCTGTGGCCCCTTAGACCTGCAGGAACAGAACTAGGAGCCAAAATAAGACTAAGGGGAAAGGGACTTTTGGATTTAGCTCACGCCTTTTCCAGGTGTCTTTTATTAATTAAAATAAAATAAATAAGTGACTAGTTAAAATAATTGAATTTACATTTTGGAGCTGGGTGTGTTTATAGTTAATGGAAGCTCTTCTTCTAACACAATTAATTTTGCTATATTAGAAAAGTAAACTCAAAGGAGTTTTAAACATTAAAATGCAACTATTCTAACCTGTGCGCACAATTTTGCAAAAAAAAAAAAAAACCCAAACAAACCAACCCCACAAAGAAACAAACAAAAAAAAAAGCCAAAACCAGGTGTGCACAATTTGTTTATTATTAAAAACTCTTTTCTTGAGTCTGTTCTGTTAATGTTTGCATGGTGTCCCTGGTAAGATCAGCAACACCCAGAACTGCTAAAACTTAGAAAGGAGAGAAAATATGGAGAGCTTTCAGTAACTATGAACATACATAGCACTTATATAAACGTACTTTAGGAAAAAAAGACAGATCACAGAAGAGACAGAGCCTTAGATAAAGGCAACTTTGACAGATTGAAGAATCCAGCTAAATCCAAATAGATACGTTCAGGGTTATTCTATTAGCCTCAGCTCAGCTCCAAAACTTCTTACTGTTACCGGAGTATTGGCATTTAGTGTAAGTAGTATCTGTTAAAGCCTCCCTCCCCCGGGGATCCCTTGGCTCTTGGACCTGCAGCAGCAGCACCACCAGAAATCCGCACTTGAAGTCGAGTTAAAATAGATTGGAAATCCCATTCACTTCTCAAGGTCCTGCCCCGCCTCTTAATCCAGTGTCCGGCTTGAATTTTCAACTAGTCTCCGGGTCCGGGAGAGAAAGAAACATCAGCCAGATTCTGCCGGGGCGACCTATGGAGCTTTCACCTCTAGCTTAAAGCCGTGCCCGCGACGGCTGTAATGTATCCTAGCCAAGTACGACAAAATGGGAAGAGAAGCAAGAAATCGCCATTCAGCTTCACAAAGCAGAAGCGCCCCGGAGCTGCGGCGAGTTTCTCACGCCAGTAAAGCGAAGTGAATCCGCTGCCGAAAGAGCCACGTGCGGCGGGACTCGAATCCCGGGCTCCAGGCTAAAGGGGAGAGGGGCAGAACTTGCAGAGGAGAAGCCCCAGAGCAACAAAGGGGGCTGCGGAGAGGCTTCGGAAGTTGTCCTCTGTCGCTGGCGTTACCTCTCTCGCGGTTGCTGGCTGAAGATCTGCTCAGCCAGGAGCAGCCCGACCACGAAGCAAAACGCCTTCCTCATGCCTGAAGATGCGAGCCGGCAGCTGGGTGCTTACAGCAGAAGGTCTTCTTGGTGTTTTGAAGGAGATCATCGGAGAGTCTGACTCTGCTTTCATTTCCCTGGGGACTCTGGTAGCCGGCTGCAGAGCATGAATATACCATTTGTTCTTGGAGGAAAGAAGAGGAGGGAAGTAGGTTTTCCTAAAACTAGAACCTCCCTCCCTCCCCTCCTCCCATTTGTTTTTTTTTCTCTCTCGTTCCTGTTGAAAACATTGTCATTAATGGTTTATTACGTTTTATATATATTAAAAGGAATGTAAACGGCTATGATTGCTTGCAAATGGCGGTAGATCAACCTTAATAAGCCATAAACTCTACATAACAGAAGGGAACAGCAAAAAGCAGCCGATTCAATGGTAACCTATGCACTGTGTCTGGAAAGGAGGATATCAGTTTACCCGATTTCAGGCTAGGGGTGTGCATTGGAACATCTTTTGCTTTAAGAAGTATGTCATTTCAGGGTTTCTCTTCCCTATTAATGAGCATTCAGTACCGATAGTGCACTAAGGGGCATGTTTATTAAAATACGCTTTGAGCATGCGATTGAGCCACGGATCTAGTGTGGACACCTGCGCTGACCTCAGAGGTCATGTGCATCTGTCCCCCTGTAATTAGCGCATTGCAACTGTGCAGCACTATGCTAATTGGCACGTGGGTGCACTTAATGCCATCCATTGAAGTGGCATGAAGTGCACCCACACTAATGGCAACAGCTTCCAGTCTATGGGGGAAAAGAGAGATCTCCAGCCTCTCTCCAATGGACTTTCCATGCAAAATTCAGATTTCCCGCCTCAATCCCACCAATCCAGTTTGAGGACACCCACTGCTTAACCCCTTCGCCCTGAAGGAAGCTACAGTATGGCGGCTGAAACGTCGGTTCCAGTTACGAAGATGTAGCGTGACCCGGGAAACTGCAAAGATCATTCCGTTTAGAAAATGGTATGAAACCACATTGGATATGCCATTGATATTTCCCATATGTCATTTCAAATGACTGCACGTTCCTATTGCATGCCTACCAAATATCTCAAAGCACGGCACAGGTTCAGACAACAATAAGAATAAATTATACATACAAACTCAAATAAGCAATCAAAGCTTAAGTAAATAAATAATACCAAAGCCATACTATAAAACAAAGAGCAAACATTCCACCCACCCACATTTACATACTTCATCCCCTGATTATGCAGATGCAGCATCCACTAAATAAGACAGAACTTAAAATTCTCATCAGAAGCTGTTGAATGCAAATGAGGTAGCAAAGGCCAGAACAAACGAATATGTCTTATGTATTAAAAAACTTCAGGAGATCAGAGCTACATCGTCCTTTGATGTGTGGAATTCCAGATGATAGAAAACACAAGCAGGCTCACTTGCAAGCCCTAGAAAGACGGGCAACTTCACAAGATGGAGCAAATAAAAGCACCTATGTTGGTTTAAAATCCCAAGTAGGGACGTGAAGTGGCATTTTAGAAAGGCCGTCTAGGAACAAGCTGCAGCATCCCTGGCAAAATGGTGGCGGTAAAGGTGGGTACGTATAAGGGCCTTCTGAAATTATTCCATCTCCGCCCCAAAAGATGCACGTCCCTGAAACCGTCTCTAAAGGCAGGCCTGGGAATATGGCAAGGCCGGGCATGTGCACTGTTGCAGCCAAGTTTAGAAATGTGAACCTGCTTGCAATTTACATTTGCTGACGTGTATATAGACATGCTCATGGAGGTATTTCAGGAGGGCGTTGGCATCTATTCTATGCTATATGCATGTCCTGGTTTGCCATTTTAGAAGAGAAGACAGGCAGTGGCAGGGTGGCAGAATGACAGATCTGTTTCCATGCAAGTTCCTTTGACCCAGGAGAAAAGTACTGTGGAAGTGAGAGCACATTTACCTCTTCTCCCTACCAGTGTTGCTTTCATGAAACAAACACATTTCTGCTACCTGTTCATGGCTGGGAGCAGGTGTAGGCATAGACGTGTCAGCAGCTGGGTCCAGACATGTGTGGGCCTTTCTAAAATCACATGACAGCATGCATTTTTGTAAGACTGCGCCTGCAACACTCCCAGCATGTCCCATGCAACATGTATGGAATGTATGTATGGAATATGTTTTTTGCACCACTGTATATAGCCCACTCTGTACATAGCTCATACCAATCCAGCACACAATACAACACACACTCAACTTCACCCTCACTGCATGTATAACACACTCACTTTACTCGATTGTTTGCTGTGATACCACCTTGATTATTAAGATAAGGCGGTTTAGAAATACTGTTAAATAAAATAAATAAATAAACATGGATGTGATTGTGCCAGAAACGTGATTTCCTCGGCTTTCTAAAATGGCTCCAGGTACATCTTTGTGGTTTGCATGTCTGAATGGCCATTTTTAGATATGCAAATCGCAGAGCTTCTAAAATGACCCCCAAAAGTGTTCCAGCAGGGAAGCCAAATAATGTGGTTTCTTCATTTTTAGCTTTTTGAATGCTAATGACTGCAGAGGATAGCATTTTTTTTAAATGCTGGCCTTGGTATTAAAAAGAATATGGGCCCAATAGTCAAAAGGGTTTATGTGGTCAGCAAGATATACTAATCACATGCACTGTTCCCTCTAAGCTGGGTGCCTGTGCATGCACACACAGTTCATGAACCCCATGCACACAGCAAAGCATTGTGCAACCAAGAAAATATAACACTGCAACACATTTTAAGTAGGTGTTGCAAAGCAGCACAGAAAAACCAAACTATTCACATCTACCAGATCTTAGCAGCTGAATGCATCTACTTAGCTTATATTGGCACCCTGCTGAGTTGTCTGTAAGTGCCATCCTTAGGGTAGCACTATCATTTTAATCATAGGTTGTTAAAATTGAATAATAATTGTACCAGGGATGTGTTATGTCGGTGGTGGTGTTTGGTACTCATGCAGAAGAAGGTGGCTTCATGCAAGGTTTTTTGTCTGTGCATTTATATTACTCCCCCCCCCCACCCCACCGACCAAAGTATCCCCTGTAGGATCAAGAGTCCCCTTTTATCTCTCACCCCATATCTCTCCATAACCAGAAAAAGCCTATATCCCAAAACAGTGCAAAGTCTGTAACACAAGCACCACTGGCATGATACTGAAAGACCTACTGTATAATGTGAGTAGTGGTGCTTGTTGCTGGAGAGCAGAGTGTGAATTGTATCCCATCCCAATAATGCTTCCTTTCTAGCTTATAAAAAAAGAGTTGGAGGTGCACATCTGTGTTTGTCACTAAGAGCCTCTGCTTCCCAATCCTCACCTTTTCTTCCCCCACTGACAGTGCAGACTGTGCAATCCCAAGTACCCAAAGCTGCCATAAACCCTTTCCTTCCGGCCCCTACAGTAGATTCCAGGGAACATATGGTGCCACAAAAATGTCTGCATTGTTAAATGCTTTCCCATCATCGATCACTGGGACTGGAAGGGGATGGGCCATAGCAGCTCTGTGGGCCCTAGGGGGTACAGATGGGAAGCAAGGGCAGGATGATGAACGCTGAAGCAGGACTAGAGCCAAAAGGATGGAGGGTGAGAGCTGTGGGTTGAGCCTGGAAAGTTGAAGGGGAAAGACCATTGTAAAGATATGAAACATCCTAGGCAAACCCTCAATCCTGCTGCCCCCTTCCTCCGTTTCCCCCCCCCCCCCCCCCATTCCGCACAATGTTCCTTTGGTAAAACCATGTTGCCTTGGCTTCTGCAATCTGTTGGATTCAGGACTGGCCCAAGGGTTTCTGCTGCCCTAGGCAAAAGCCCTGGCATGATGCCCTCTCATGTGCCACCACCCACGTGGCACACCATGCCACCCTTCCCCCTCCCCATGCTGAGCAATGCTGCCACCAATTCTGCTGGTGAGGTCAGGGGTGGCTCGGAGGAAGCAGCAGGCCAGGTGCTTTGGCACACAACTTGTTTTTGCTGACCCCTCCAACACAACCTCTGACCCGCGCTATCTTTACTACTCTCAGCTCTCCTCAAGGTGCCTCCATCTCTGATCTCTCCCTCCCTTTCTGCCCAAACCCTGGCTGACTATTTCCATGACAAAATCACAAGATCACCCTCCAATTCTCCATAAAGTCAGCTACTTCCCCTCCTCCCCCTCTTCATGTCCAACATTTGCTCTCTACCCCTGCTACCCTTTCTTTGTTTTCTGTGATCTCTGTGATCACTTTTTTCCTTCTCCAAACTCACTACCTGCTCTTCTGATCCTATTCCCACCCATCTCCTAGCCCCATCTTCTCCGCTGTTGTCCTTTCCATCTCTCATATTCTCAACCTATCATTCTCCACTGCAACTGTCCTTGCAGCATTCAAGCATGCTGTAGTTACATCTCTCCGCAAGAAACCCTCACTTGATCCTACCTGTCCTTCTAACTATTGACTCATCTCCCTCCCCCCCCCCTTCATTTCTAAACTACTTGAATGTGTGGTTCACCACCGTTGCCTTGACTCTCTCTCCTTTCAAGCCCTCCTTACATTCTAGCTTTCATCCTTTACAATTCTAGTGAAATGGCTCTTGCCAAAGTCTCCAGTGACTAGTTCCTGGCAAAATACAAGGGCCTTTACTCAGTCCTCATCTTTCTTGACCTCTTCTGCTTTTGACACTGTTGACCACAACCTTCTCCTTGATACCTTTTTCCTTGCTTGGTTTTAAGGGCTTTGTACTATCCTGATACTCTTGTTATCTCTCCCATCACTCTTTCAGTGTTTGTTCTGGTGGATCCGCCTCTGCTGCCATTTTGCTCTCAGTTGGTGTACCCCAAGGATCAGTTTTGAGTCCACACCTTTTCTCTGTATACCCAGTCCCTTGGTGCACTCATCTCTTCCCATGGCTTTCAGTACCATTTTTATGCTGATGACTTCCAGATCTGCCTCTCTACATCTGAAATCTCTCTGGCAATCCAGATCCGAATCGCTGCCTGCCTTTCTGACATTGCTGCTTGGATGTCTTACTGCCTCTTGAAATTGAACATAGCTAAAACTGAGCTTCTTATTTTTCCCCCTAAAATTTCCTCTCCCCTTCCTCCTTTCTCAGTCTCTGTGAATAACTCTCTACTCCTCCCTGTTGCCTTGGCTTGCAACCTTGGGGCTATCTTTGATTCCCCTCTCCACACACATCCATCTGATAGCTAAGACCTGCCATTTCTTTATAACAGTGGTTCTCAACCTTTTTTGTACCGTGATCCTTTTTACCATTGGTCAACTTGTGATGACCTCCAATGATAAAATCAAATGCGTCTCTCTTCCTTTACCGTTAATGCATTGTTGCTGTAATCATTTGTTGAATTATTAATATCTTATAGGCCTTTGCAATATGTTTTTATTTATAAAATTTACTTATTTAAACCACAATAATTAATCACAATAACAAGTAACTGAAAGATGTACTCTGCACCTCCCCTCACCTAATAACAGATAGGGCTCTTGGGTCACAGAAATCCACACACAAGGCAAGGAGAAGGTTAATTGATCTTCATCTTTAGATAATACACAAATCTGTAAATAATACACAACACACTTGTATTATAAACACAGGACCAAAGCGCTTTGGGAGAGCAAGCTAGGCCGTTGCCTATGTTTACTCTGAAATCAAAGCTTTAGGCCTCTTTATTTATAGGTAAAGATTCCATTACACAGCATAATTTCACTTTATTATTCTATGTCTCACATCACGTATATTCATAATATACATATTTTATTCTACATCTAGTATTACGTATATTCATAATATACTTTTCTATAGGCATGCATGTCATAGACAATCATGAAAAGACATACATATATTCTCAGGCATGACTATGTAGGCCTTAATTCTAATTAATTCTAACACTGACAGTTTGATATCTCTGACCAGAGACAGCGAGACTGTGAAGCTAGGTAAACAACTTGCCTTTTACTTATCTTTCTAATAACAAGACTAATGTTTATGTTATCTAAACCTTTAACCCAATTTCTTCTACAGACTTTTCAAGGATAGTATTAAATAGGAGCTACAAATGATATTAACTCTTTCTTAGGGACTATAGCAATATAATGTTCTCCAGGACCAAGCAGGAAGTCAGTCCTCACATATGTGTGTCATCGGCGCCGATGAAGCCCCAGCGGAGAATTTCCCCAGCTTTCCATGAAAGCCTTTGGGAATGCTGGCACGCATGCGCGGTTCCCTTCCCACCTAAAGGTGCCATCTTACCTCAGTCTCTTTTTTTCCGAGAAGCCCACCGGACGTGTGTCCTGTTCTCCCGGATAAAAGTGATTTTTTCTTCGGCGATTTTTCGCTATTTTTCTCCGGTTTGACGCTGGTTCCCCTCCCGCCGGGTTCGGTACACTGATATCGAGCCCGTTTATCTTCTTTTTCGGTTTTTGCCCTTCGTGGCTGGCGTTCGCGCCCTTTTTTCGTTTTTCCCTGGAAGGCCGGTCTTTTGACCTCGCAGGGGCTCTTTTTTCCCCGATGGCTTCCAGTGGTTTCAAAAACTGTGATCGGTGTAAGAAACTTATGTCTCTCACCGACACACACGACTGCTGCCTTCGGTGCCTCGGCCCTGACCACGACCCCAAGTCGTGTGCGCCATGTGGGAAGATGTCTTCCAAGGCACTCAGAAGTCAACAGCATAAGAAGGAAAGGCTTTTCTCGGACTCAGCCTCCGGCCGGGCCCGGACCTCGTCTGAGGCCTCGACATCTCGGGATTCCGATCCCGAGCGCCGTCAAAGCTCCTCGGACAGGGAGTCCCCCGACCGGGAATGCAAGAGGAAGAAGCGGCTCGTGAGGGCGGCGTCGTAGGAGGTCCCTGGTCCCTCGAGGGCCAGGTCTAAGACCCCCGACCGCCGTCCCGGGCCTGTGGACCAAGAAAAGCCTGCCAAAGTTCCTTGCGTGGAGCCGGAGTCTGCTGGACATGTAAGCCCCGTAGTCCTCGTGGACTCTCCTCCCAGAGAGCCGACGTCGGGCCCGGCGCTGCTGGGGCCCGAGTTGGTGGCTGCTGCGTTTCCCGAGCTGAGTCTCAGGAGGACAGCCTTGGAGAGAAGACTGTCTGCCTTCATGGAGCAGCAGCGGGCACTGATGGCCAGCCTGTCTGGTGCATCTGCCCCGACCACCGGGACGTCGACTTCGAAGTCAACCCCGGAGACCGAGCCGATATTCGAGACCCTCGTGGCTCGAAGCCGTCCTCGGTCGAGGTCTCCCCCGACCTCCCGTTCGGGACCGAGGATGTCGACGCTGGTGCCCCCAGCGTTGGGGCGGGTGCCTCGGGGCCCCACGGGGTTGGACCCTGTCTCCTTCTCGGATGAGTCTGCCTGGGAGACGGAGGATGAGGAGTCTCCCGATACTTTTAAGACTTGGTGCGTCCCGTCGGACTCACCGCAGTCTGAGCCCCGGAGTAGATCCCCTCCGGAGGACACTAGGTTCTCGGAGTTCGTCCGGGATATGGCCGCTGCCTTGGCTATCCCTGCCGACCCCGAGGAAGAGCCTCAAGCTGAAGAGCTTGATGCTCTACAGTATGACTCTCCTCCGAAGGAGGCCTTTACTGTCCCGGTTCCTCCGATGCTGGAACGGCTCCTCTTCCGGATGTGGGAGGCACCGGCCTCGGCGCCGGTTCTGAGCAAGCAAGTCGATTCCATCTATCGACTCCGCAAAAGCCCTGGTTTCCAGAAAGCACAGCTACCACACCATTCCATGGTTGTGGAATCGGCCATGCATCGTCTGAAGAGCCAGAAGATGCACTCCGTGGTGCCCCCCGGCCGAGAGGCCCACAACCTCGATGGCGTCGGTAGAAAGTGCTTCCAGGGGTCTATGCTTGCTTGCCGTGTCCAGTCTTACCAGCTGTACATGGGCATGTACTTACGAGACCTGGCCAAGGAATTGGCCGGATTCTCTGCTGGTCTCTCCGGGGAACCCTTGCAGAGATTTAAGACCTTGTCCTCGGGGATTCGGGAATGCTCCAAGTTCATTTCCCGCGCCGCCTATGATGGCTTCGAGGCTTCGGCCCGAGTTGCGGCTGCCGGCATCGCGGCTCGACGCCAGGCGTGGCTGCAGTCATCGGACCTCGAGCCATGGGTTCAGGACAAGTTGGTCGATGTCCCCTGCTGAGGTGAGAACCTTTTTGGCAAACCCATGACTGAGAAAGCCGCTCAGCTCGAGACCGAGCACCTTACCCGGACAAGGCTGTCGAGGAAGACCTCTGCCCCGTCACACAAGAAGAAGGGCTCGGGTAAAAAGTCCTTTTACCCGAGGAAGGGCACTGCCTACAAACAGTGCCCTCAGTATCAGGCTGCCCAAGCTGCCCCCCAGGGTCAGCAAGCCAAGGGCCAGGGTAATGGGCCCCGTAGGCAGAGGACCCCCAAGCCTTCTGCCCCTGCTTCCACTCAGCAGGGTGGGGGTTTTTGACTCCTTGAGCAGTGATATGAATGCATATTTAGAACAAATAAAGTCAGACCCTATCAATTTTCTCATAGATACAGTTGAATCTATCCATATATATAATTATGCCAACAGACCTTGAGGCTTCGTCTTGCCAAGTTGTGAAGAAGTCAAAAAAACATTCATATCACTGATCAATACATTTCTTTTTTTAAGCTATTTATTCTGAACTAAATCGAAACTGCATGACACGCTGTGAGAGAAGAACTTTCCCCGATGAAACCGCGAAGGCGGTGAAACGCATTAGCGCTACCAGTTTGCGTCGGGTGCAGAGAGACTGATTCTGACCTTTTGATCTTCAACAGATAAGTTGTTTGGACTTTCTATTTTACAGTCAGCAGTCTCTTCTTTAAACGTTTGAAGTTATTGATGACTGGAAACATTCACAAGTAGTCGTCATTCTTCAGATAAAAGTTAGCAGAGCTCTTGATAGCTGAAATCTGCGTTTTTTTCAATTACTTTTTCATAAAAAAACTATTAGAAAATAGGATTGTCTGGGTCCTTGATGTAAGGAAGGGGTTAGGGATTTCTCAGGCTTTTCAATTACTGTGGCCTGTAGTTACCCTTCCCCATTCATTCTGAGACCCATATCCATAAAAAAACAAAAATATATATTTTTTTCATAACCATAAACTTTGGATTGTATCTTTTATATGTAAGAAAGTTTGTTCAGTATCTTGCATTTATTTTGGGCAATTTTTCTATTTCTACTGGTTATATTGCTCTATAAACCCTTTGATGGTTGATTTGTTAGGCTCCATATGAGGCCTGCACAGTGGTGCCTTCGGACTCAGTGGTCACAGGCCTCAGGCCGCCTAAGAGACAGGATAAGGGTGTCCAAACCCCTTTTGGCCTCCCTCAGCTGGTGGCTACATCCACCCAATCTGTTGAAGGGGATGCCCTTCCAAATGCCAGAGTACTCGGTGGTCCTCACCACCGACACCTCTCTGCGGGGCTGGGGTGCTCATTGTCTAGACAAGTGCACCCAAGGCCTCTGGTCTCCTTGGGAAGCAGCCCAACAGATCAATCTCCTGGAGCTTCAAGCTATCCGCTTAGCTCTCAAGGCTTTTTCTCCTGCCCTGGCTCAACGCTCAGTCTTGATTCAAACAGACAGCCAGGTAGCCATGTTTTATGTGAACAAACAGGATGGGACTGGGTCCCAGCTCCTTTGTCGGGAGACTCAAGACCTTTGTTCCTTTGCCCTAAAGCACAACATGCTTCTCAGGGCGGTGTACCTTCCAGGCCAGGAGAACTGCCTGGCCGACCGGTTGAGAAGAGTTCTGCAGCCCCACGAGTGGCAGCTGCATCCCTTGGTGGTTCAGAAAATCTTCCTGAAGTGGGGTCTCCCTTGGATAGATCTGTTTGCCAGTCCGCTGAACAAGCAACTGCCCAAGTTCTGCTCCAGGCATCCGCATCCTTTGAGGATAGCACCGGATGCTTTTCTGATGTCCTGGTCTCAGGGCCTCCTATATGCGTTTCCTCCCACGCCCTTGGTGGCCCGAACTCTTTTCAAGACTCTTCAGGACAAGGCCTCGGTCCTGCTGGTAGCTCCCAGGTGGCCGAGACAGCCTTGGCTCCCACTTCTGCTTCAGCTGGCAGTGGATTCCCCACTACCTTTGGGATTGGAACCCGACCTTCTCTCACAGGAGCAGGGTTCCCTTCTGCACCCCAATCTCAAAGCTCTCAATTTGATGGCCTGGAGGCTGCAAGGGTAGTTTTGGCTCCCTGGGGCCTAACTCAGGAGGTTGAGGAGGTTGTCCTAGCCTCTCGGAAACAGTCCACTAGAAAAACCTATGCTCTAAAGTGGAAGAGGTTTTCTGTGTGGTGTCAGCTGCGTACAGAGGATCCTTTCTCCTGTACGGTATCAGTAGTGCTTCAGTATTTACTGCACTTATCCAATCAGGGACTTAAATCCAATTCTGTTCGGGTCCACCTCTCAGCTCTAGCAGCTCACCACTCACTGGTGGAAGGACATTCCCTGTCGAGCCACCCCTTGGTGTCCAGGTTTCTCAGAGGCTTGCTCTTGCTCAAGCCTCCCATCCGTCCTCCTGCTCCTGAGTGGGAGCTGAGTGTGGTCTTGCAGCAACTGACTCGCCCACCTTTTGAGCTAATGGCTACTTGCCCTCTACGCTTCCTTTCCTGGAAGACTCTCTTCCTGATAGCCCTCACCTCGGCTAGGCGAGTGAGTGAGCTTCAGGCCCTGGTCTGTGATAGGCCTTACACCAGGATTTATAGGAACAGGGTAGTCCTCAGGACTCATCCAAAGTTCCTCCCTAAGGTTGTCTCCTCTTTTCACCTCAATCAAGAGGTGGTTCTTCCAACATTCTTCCCTAGGCCTCATGCAAGCCAGGCTGAAGCAGTCCTGCATACCCTGGACTGTAGGAGGGCCTTATCCTTCTACCTTGACTGTACGCAAGGGCATTGAAGGGCTACTCAGCTCTTCGTCTCCTTTGACCCCAATAAGTTGGGGTTGGCTGTGTCCAAGCGTACCTTGTCCATCTGGGTGGCTCACTGTATCACCTGGGCTTACTTCCTTTGCAGGGTCGGGTCACGGCCCATCGTGTCAGGGCAATGGCTGCCTCAGTGGCTCATCTCTGCTCTGTGCCCTTGGTAGACATCTGCAGGGCTGCAACTTGGTCTTCAAGCCAGACGTTTGCGACCCATTACTGTCTGGAGAGGGAGTCCCGTAGGGACAGTGCTTTTGGCCAAGCAGGACTCCGGAATCTCTTTGAGGTTTAGGCAACTCCTGCCCTCCTGCCCTCTGTTGGGCTACCGGTGGAGGTTGTGTCCTTGAAAAGCCTTTCTTTGCTGCTGAGACTAGAGGGAGTTCTCTTGTTCACCCTGGGTTCCTGGTAGCCCAGAGCTAGGGAGTCACCCATATGTGAGGACTGACTTCCTGCTTGGTCCTGGAGAAAGAGTAGTTACTCACCTGTAACAGGTGTTCTCCAGGAGCAGCAGGAATCAGTCCTCACAACCCTCCCTCCTCCCCTTGGAGTTGCAGTTGTACATAGCTAAGAACAGCACACAAAAATGAAAAATAAACTATGTCATTTGAGTGAGGTAAGATGGCACCTTTAGGCGGGAAGGGAACCGTGCATGCGTGCCAGCATTCCCAAAGGCTTTCATGGAAAGCTGGAGAAATGCTCTGCTGGGGCTTCATCGGCGCCGATGACACCCATATGTGAGGACTGATTCCTGCTGCTCCTGGAGAACACCTGTTACAGGTGAGTAACTACTCTTTATTCACAGGGCCTGACTGTGTATCCAACCTGGTACAATCAAGCTTTCTTTCAGTCCTTCCTCTGATTCTGTAAAGAATTATTTCACAGATAAGGAAACTCAGACATCGGTATTAAAAATGGATCGTAGCCAGCTTCTGGGTCAATCTGTAACATCATTTTAGGGGTCAGTGTCTCCACTGATTTCTTACAACAAGCTGATATTACACAAAGAATTAATGCTCCTAAAATGATAATCCCTAATAAGCCAAATAATGAAGCTAATAGGCCTTGCAGGGGCCTAGATAATAAACTCCAGAAAGAAGAAACAGAATCAAAACAATCAGAAAAAGAACTTACATAACTACTATTTGATACAAATGTACGATTTCTAACCCTATCCAGCAAACCTTTCACTACGTTTCCTTCATTATCAAGCATACTGCAACAGTAATCAGAAATTAGGCCACATACGCCATTTTCCTTCGCTAGTAGGTAGTCTAAAGCCATGCAATTCTGAGCTGCATAAGTGGACACGCTGTCTACTTCACCTTGTAGCACACTAATAGCCTCTGTGAGATCCAGGGCTGTAAATTCAACAACTGCCTGTAATCGCATAATCTGGGTACCATATTCTCTAGTGGGTGCTATGGCTCCAAAGGTTGAAAGCCAAACAGTACCTGTAAATGCATCTATCTGAGATTTGGTTAAAGAACTTGTAGAATCTACCAACTGTTGTGCTGCTATTATGGCTTCATCCTGAGGGGAAACATCCCTTTTTCTTCTTAAGGACTTTTATTCAAGGTTGATAATAAAGTAACATTTTGGTAAGGTATAAACCGCCACGGGGTATCTAACTGAGCAACATAGCAAGCCCCTGACCAACCTCTGGGAAGTTCTGTATATGCAAGATTACCACACACAAAAATAGTCTCCCTTTAAAGCCACTAATCCATTTTCCCAAATTGTCAAGTTACGGGGACAGACTAGATTCTGCGTACAGTTATTCAAAGCCCACTGAGTAATGTTCATTTCCTTAATTCCTACAGATAGATTACGTTCCCAGGGATGGTAATATCCTAATAAGGGGCAACTCCAGTTAGGTATGTCTCGGACTTGAGTCATTCATACTGTAACAAGTCATAATCATGCACCTGATTCCCTTGAACTTGCATTAATTGTACTACAGAAATATAAGGTTTCTGTACGTGGGATTTCTTATACCAGATGGAAGAATTATGTAGCATTATTATTTTACAAACGTTCCATGGGGTGTCCCCTACCTTTTTCCCTGTACCTTGAGCCATAAAACATATTGGAGGGGACTTTAAAGGCATAGAACTAACTACTCTAGGTTCTGTGTTTGTATGAGACCATCGTACAGTAGTTAGATTAAAAGCTGTATCACAAAACTCTTCAAAGGCTTTGGGCCTAACTTGTGGTAGAAACCCGTGTTGAGTAGCTGTCACAGTTGGAAGGCAAACTGCACAACGTGATAGATTAAAATATTTTGTAACTGAGTGTAAATGTGACTCAAAAATATTTGGATATCCCTCATAGCTTTCCCAAGATTCTAAATGCAGTACTGCTTCATTAACAATAATATGCCATAGCACAACTAAGACCAAATACAGAAACATTCTTAGCAAACCTCTAAACATCTGAAACTATAATTACTCCAAAATAAATGTTCTAAGACAAAAATAAAAATACACCTACTCTTCTTAAGATGATGAAGATATATATTATAGCTATAACTACCCCTTAATTCTCAATTACGTCATGAAGTAGAGGTTAAGTACCCAAAGGTCATTGCTTATATATTAGTAAAATACTAAATCAAACCACCTTTATCCACCTAATCAGTAGTATAAATGCTGGACAAAAGGTTTTTGCATAATTAGTTCATTCAAAAAGCATGTAAATCCTGATGATCTTTTCTGTAATATCAATGTAATGTTCAATAAGTCTCTGTGTTGTATTTTCTTGATTCACTGATGAAGGGAGCCACTGTCTGGAGTCTGTGAAGGAGCCTTTTTACACTGTGTAAGGTGTATCCAACGGGAATGTCCTTCCACTTTACAAGCCGAGTATCCCACCAGGAGCACACGAAATGGACCTAGAAACTTGGGAACCAGAAGCGTCTTTGGATGCAAATTCTTAATCAGGACCCAGTCTGGTGACTTCACTTCTGGATATGATGATTCTGATGATTCTGGATATGATGATTCTGTCATCTCGTTGAGGATTCACTTGCAATAAAAGGGAAACAGACAGGACTGAGTGCAACCGTGAGCAATAAGTCAAAATATCGCTGCGCAACAATTGGGGATCTGGGATAACTGCCAAGTAATGTGGAGAAGTAGCTGGACGTCCAGTAACTATTTCATATGATGTCAGGCTGGGGGATTTACACACTGCCATAAGGGCAAAAGAAGGGCTTCCGTCCAATCTGTAGCCCAATCCTGTGTCATAGTACGCAAGTGACCTTTGATTGTCCTATTCATCCGCTCCACCTGGCCAGAGCTTTGCGGATGATAAGGAGTATGCAGTTGTCTCTTAATACCAAACCAAATTTTCAATACCCTTCCAGACACTCGCAACAATGGCTGGACCCAGACAAGAAAGAACAAAAGGAACACCCCAGACAGGAATAAACTGGTAATGGATAAGCTTCTACCCATCCGGACAAATACCACCTCCTTCCTCTGGCACAGGGCAGCTCTGCAAAACAGGCTGCAAAATCAAAAAGAGTTCGGAAGGCAGAAATCTTAATAACTGACCCTAAGCTAACCCTACAGTGCCAGTCTTGAAACAGTGCATACAAGCTGTGCCAAAGAAAAAAATAACAGAAGTTCAGGTGATACCGGAGAACCAAAAAGACATAATTCATAGCCACAGTGGCAAAGCTTATAATGCAGGAACAGCACTGTCGGGGACACCGATGCTTGAAGAACAGCTCGCTGTGCTTCATGGTCTGCAAAATGGTTGCCCTTTGACACAAAATCTTCAGCAGAAGAATGTCCTTTGCATTTTAAACTGCAACCTGTGCTGGCAAGAGGACAGCCTGTAACAAACGGTGAATGTATGCAGCATGTTTAATTGGTTTATTAGCAGAAGTCAAAACCCTCGTTGCTGCCAAATATTGCCCAAATTCCATAAAACTGTAGTGACTGCATAGTCTACACAAAGTTTGCCCTTGTCATCTCTAAAAGCAGAACTATCCACAAACAAAGGTATAATCCGGGGCTGGTAGAGGTACAGTTTGGAAACAATTGAAAATTGTTTGGAAACAATTAGGAGACCCATCTTCCTCCACAAGTATTGAAAGGTTGCATAGTGATGTAGTACATACTGAAACATGAAGCGGAGAAATGATTAATTCCAGAGTCAATAAAACGTGTGGAGGACAAATGGCGCTGTAGAACCAGAAAATTAGTAAGTTTCGATTGCAAAGCTACTGCTACCAAACTACGTAGACATAGTGGGAGTCCCAAAGTCACTGCATCAAATCGATTTGAGAAATAGCCTACCGGCTTGCAACCAGTTGGGAAAGCTTGTAAAAGCACACAGGTAGCAGAGGAATCAGAAATAGCCACATACAATTTGAATGGTAAAGAATAATCATATACAATAAACATGGTGCATTTCCCAGTGCAATTTTTTTTTTTTTACATTTAAAACAAACCTCCCACTGTGATAATGTGGGTACAATAAGGCCTTCAGATCCTTCTTTCCCAATAAGAGCATAAAGTGGAGCAGTAAGATCTTGAGAAATGCGCTAGCTATTATTTACAGAAAATAAACTCAGGAAGCTACACAATAACACTGGTATCGCTGGAAAAAGGCAATGACAGAATAGGTTTCAATCTAGCAGAGGTAATTGCACGACCAGATGGTGTTAAATCAACACCCAGGAAAGTAACATTTTGAGATACAAATTGCAGTTTAGACAGATTAACCTTCAAACCTAAATTAGTAACATGAGCTAATAGAGACAAACTCATAACATGGTGAACATAAAAGCAAATCATCCACATATTGAACTAAAGAGGAATGGTCGAGTCTTACATCAAATAATGCAGTTCTTAGGGCCTGCGAGAAATATGCAGGACTATCAGTATACCCCTGACACAAAGTGGTCCAGGTATATTGCCTATTGTCAAAATAGAAGGCAAATAAAAATTGGCTGTCTTTGCTAATTTTCACTGAAAAATAAGCAGAACTTAAATCCACAACAGAAAATCAGGTAGTCCCTGAAGGTATCTGCGTCCAGATATCATGTGAATTAGGTACCAAGGGAAAAATTGGCAAAATCACATTATTTACTGCTCGCAGGTCTTGCACAAATCTATAAGTCTTACCATCAGCCTTTAGTACAGGAAGAATTGGAGTCTTACATAATGAAGTTGTAGAATAAATGACACCTTGTTTCTGAAGATCTTCAATCACAGAACGAATTCCATCAATGGCAGCTGCTTGGCAGTGGATACTGCTTGAGTTTAGGAAGCTGAACTCCAGGTTTCACGGTGATTGTCACAGGCGGGATAGAAAGGCATCCGACATCTGATCCTGGCACTGCCCACAAAGTAGACAGAAGTTC
Source organism: Ichthyophis bannanicus (assembly GCA_033557465.1). Classification (NCBI taxonomy): domain Eukaryota; kingdom Metazoa; phylum Chordata; class Amphibia; order Gymnophiona; family Ichthyophiidae; genus Ichthyophis; species Ichthyophis bannanicus. The sequence continues at coordinate 412,366,177 of CM066038.1, forward strand.
TCCAAGAGCAGGATGAATGTTACTGGCATCTGCAGGAGACAGCACTTCAGAGAGAGAGTACAGCTGGAAAGAGAACTTGCCACCCATCCAGGATAGAGTAGCATGATGTGACACCAAAAAAAAAATCCCGACCTAGAAGATTCACTGGCAAAGTGTCTCCCACAAGAAAAGTAGTTGGATATACAATCTCTCCAATCTGCAAAGGTAAATACTCAAGTCTACGATGAGGAATTATCTTTCCCTCAATGCCTTCACAAAGTACTATCGGTGCTTGTGCTAATTGAGCATGATAGATAGCAGGCAAATCCTGTAAACACAGTGCTGATGTTTTAGCTCCAGTATCAATAACAAATTTCAAATTAGAACCTCCCAGTTTAGCTTCTAACTCACCCTGAGGAGTTACAGTCAAATTCAGGAATAGTCATGCATCCCATGTATCACCTCCACAATCTTCTGGGTTAGAGAAGCACTGATATACTGGAGTGAATTCAGCTTGTACTGGAGGGGGAGGGTGGAAATCAGCTCTCTGGCCATCAGGATTCTGATTCCGGGGGCAGTCTCGCTGCAAATGTCCAGCCTCTCCACAAGTGTAACAGGTATGCAGCTCTCTGGACTGTCCACGCCCTCGCTGAGAATTCACATAACCTCCTCTAGCTCTGAATCTACTCCTCCCCCTTCCCATGGGAGTTTGCATGGAAGCAATCTGCAAATTAAGCAACTTTGCTTTTTTTTACATCTAATCTGGTTTGTTGTTCCTGTTGTTCCTTGAGGAACTTCAACTCACTGTATCGAGCCCCTTCCAAAATTGCATCGGCTGTTCTAGCTGGCCAATCTATTATTGAAGTTTCTAAAATTTCTTTTATTCTTGGAATCAATCCATTTACAAAAATATTAGTAAATCCTGAAGGTGTGTCTTCTGCCTCACCAGAATAGTCTTTAAAAGCTAGCATACACCTAGTGTGAAAATCTGTAACTTTTTCACCCCTATCCTGCCTTAGAGATGTTAACCTCGACCAATCCTTTACAGGTTTACGTACTACCTTTATAGATTCTAACAATTTTTCTCTACATAAAACAAAATTATCTCTTTGTGTTTTTTCTTGAAAATCTGTTACAGGGTCTGTCAGTGGCCATTGCCAGTTGTCATCCCTAATTGGATGAGTAACCTTATGAAAATCAGATGGATTAAAAAAAACAGATCTGAGCAAATTATCTAGGTCTGCCCAAGTAGGATTATAACTGTTAATTATTTGAGACCATAAAGACACAAATCTACCAGGATTATCCCTGTAATTTGGAAAAGTTTTAGTCAAATCAAACACTTCTTTAAGTAGTCACAATATCATTTCCCACAGCTGCTTCAGTTTCACAGTGGCAGAACATAAATTAGGCTGAATAGAACATCCTGAATAGAGCCTAAATCATAATATAATTGATCACACTTCATCAGAAACACTTAATTCTTTTTGAAAAGTACACACAAATGAGAAGTACACAATAACAAATCTGCTTAAAGACCTATAAATACTGCTTTGAATTTCAAATCATTACTGCTATCCTGAACTCCAGGCATAGGTAATTTATTTCCCGAGAATGCTAATTCTTTTGCAACAGAAACTCTATGACCTATTGCTACTTATAAGATTCTTATTACAAGTACAACACTTTCAGTTTCTTGATTCAAACATGCTCTCAATTCTTTGAGCTGGGAGACATTCCAAATATCCAAAATACACAATTCTACTCCCCCTAACTTCTGTTCTTTTTAAATATTTTCTTTTTCTCTTAGCTCTGCTACACGAGTGACCCGCACTTGCTCAGCTGGTCAATAGGTACATTTCCTAACACAAACAACTTTTGTTTCAAAACATAAACATTCCTAATGTTTTCATCATGTACCATTCGTTCCCACCATGTAAGCACATTTGCACGGTTTACCTTTAACCGCTAACTCATATCTCAGGCAATGGACCTTATCTACAGAGAAAGTTCCCTCCAAAGGAAACTGCAAATTCACATTACCTTTTGTCACTGAATCCCTATGTGCTACGGAATCGATGGCTACATCACCTATGCTTCTCACACATACAATAGAAGCATACAATAAGGGCTACCTTTTCTAAACACTAAAGCCCTAGCTCTGTCATGCCATTCACGCATCTGAGACAGAGCCTGTCTATTTAACAGATTACCCATCACTAGTAATTTTCACAATACTCATAAATCTTTCAGGCACCTTCTGCCCTTGCCTTAACAGATTACCCATCACTGGTAATTTACACAATACTCACAAATCTTCAGGCACCTTCTGCCCTTGCCTTGAATGCAGAGATCTGATCCGGTTACGGCACCAACTGAAAGATGTACTCTGCACCCCCCCCCCCCTCACCTAATAACAGATAGGGCTCTTGGATCACGTAAATCCACACACAAGGCAAGGAGAAGGTTAATTGATCTTCATCTTTAGATAATACACAAATCTGTAAATAATACACAACACACTTGTATTATAAACACAGGACCAAAGCGCTTTGGGAGAGCAAGCTAGGCCGTTGCCTATGTTTACTCTGAAATCAAAGCTTTAGGCCTCTTTATTTATAGGTAAAGATTCCATTACACAGCATAATTTCACTTTATTATTCTACGTCTCACATCACGTATATTCATAATATACATATTTTATTCTACGTCTAGTGTTACGTATATTCATAATATACTTTTCTATAGGCATGCACATCATAGACAATCATGAAAAGACATACATATATTCTCAGGCATGACTATATAGGCCTTAATTCTAATTAATTCTAACACTGACAGTTTGATATATCTGACCAGAGACAGCGAGACTGTGAAGCTAGGTAAACAACTTGCCTTTTACTTATCTTTCTAATAACAAGACTAATGTTTATGTTATCTAAACCTTTAACCAAATTTCTTCTACAGACTTTTCAATGATAGTATTAAATAGGAGCTACAAATGATATTAACTCTTTCTTAGGGACTATAACAATATAATGTTATTCACAGGGCCTGACTGTGTATCCAACCTGGAACAATCAAGCTTTCTTTCAGTAACAATATTTGATTTCAAAGTTATGATGATTTTGTAGTCAAATCACTAATATGAAATAAAATTATTTTTTCTACCTTTGTTGTCTGACCAACTTATTCTCTGATCATGCTGGTCCCGATCTGAGGCTTCTGCTTTCCTTTCTTCTCTTTCTGTGGTCTATGGTCCATCTGCCATTTCTTATCTCTTCTTTCGTTTTCTTCACTTCTTTCCATCAGCCTATTTCCAGTCCCAGTAACCCTCCCCAGTATCAGGCCCTTTCCAGTCCTCACTCCCAGTACCTTCCAATGTCAACTTGCATTCCCATGACTGCCACTGGTGTCCATTCCCTTCCAGTCCCCCTCCTTCCCCACTGACCAGTCCCTTCTAGTACAAATACCATGGCAGCCCCTCTCAGATCCACTCCCTTCCAGTTTCATTCTCCCATCCCCTCGTATCAGCACATTTGTAGCCTTAGCCCCCAGTTTTCTTCCAGGGCCAGCAGCTTTATCCTCCCCTCCCCACAATCAGCCCATTCACAGTCGAAGCCCCCCAATCAGCTCACTTCCAGTGCTAGTCCCCACTCAACCCCATTACCAGTGCTAGCCTCCCCTAATCAGCCCAATACCAGTCCTACCCTCCCATCAGCTCATTACCAGTCCTAGCCTCCACTAATCAGCCCATTTCCAGTCCATAGCCCCCCCCCCCCGATCAGCTCATTTCCAATGCTAGCCTCCCATCAGTCCATTACCAGTCCTACCCCACCCCATCAGCTCATTACCAGTCCTAGCCTCCCCTAATCAGCTCATTTCCAGTGCTAGTCCCCCCTCAACCCCATTACCAGTCTTACCCCTCATCAGCCCATTACCAGTTTTACCCCCCTATCAGCCCATTACCAGTCCTAGCCTCCTCTAATCAGCCCATTTCCAGTCCTACCCCCCATTAGCCCATTTCCAGTCCGAACCTCCCCGATCAGCTCATTTCCAATGCTAGCCCCCCATCAGTCCATTACCAGTCCAACCCCCCCCCCCCCCCATCAGCACATTACCAGTCCCAACCCTCCCTTGATCAGTCCAAACAACTTCCTTTGGAGGTGGGACAATGCTGCACGGAGCCCGTTGAGAGAAAGGAAGGCTCCGCAATGGTTTCACAGGCTCAGCCGTGGTTCCCTAAGAGACACGGATCCGCGGCTGCATTAGAAGGGAAGCGGTGAGTTTGCCACTGCTGAGAAGCGGACTCAGCAGCGGCAGCAACTTGTGCGCTTTTTTTTTTTTTTTTTAATGGCGGAGTGAGGCGACCCCCGCTAAATCCTGTGGCGACCCCCCCTGTGGGGGTCACGACCCACAGGTTGAGAACCGCTGCTCTATAACATCAACAAAATCCACCCATTCCTTTCTGAACACACTACTAATACACTTATCCACTCTTTAGTCACCTCCCATCTTGACTATTGTAATCTACTTCTTGCTGGTCTCCATCTTTTCCCCTTCAATCTGTTCAATACTCTGCTGTGCAGCTAATCTTCCACCAGCCTTGTCATACTCATATTATCCCTCTTCTCAAGTCACTTCATTGGCTCCCTATCTGTTTCCACATCCAGTTGAAACATCTCCTGCTGACCTATACGTGTATTCACTCTGCAGCTCCTCACTACCTTTCCTCTAATACCTCCCTATACCCCTCCCCGGGAACGCCGCTCTTCTGGCAAATTGCTTCTATTGCTATCTCCAGACTTCGCTCCTTTCACCTTGCTGCTCCTTATGCCTGAGTTTGTACATCAGGTGCCTTCTCTGATCCTTTTCCAATCCAGACTGAAAACTCACCTCTTTGCTGCTGCCTTGGACCTTAAGTCTCCTGATCTCCTTTGTGTTTCCTTACCATTCCCCCTAGATATATCCCTGTCTACACCTACTGTATTGTCTGTCTTGACTAGATTGTAAGCTCTGATGAGCAGGGACGTCTCTTGCATGTGTCTGTGCAGCGCTGTGTAAGTCTTGTAGTGCTATAGAAATGCTCAGTAGTAGTTGTCAGAAGTAGCAGCCCATGTGTGATGAAGCACGTTGCCTGCCGCTGCTGCCGAGTGATCCTGCTGCCAGACTCAGTGGCAGCGCAGCATGGTGCAGCTCAGCACGAGGATGCAGCAGGTCATGTGTACCATGCCGCCCACCGAGGTCTGCTGCCCTAAGTGGCTGCCTAGCCCGCCTAGTGGATGGGCCAGCCCTGGTTGGATTCCAGAAATTTCACTATCTTTTCTTTCAGCAGCGTCTCCATTACTTTTGCCTTGCCGGGGTAAGGTTTACTGGCTTGTAGTTTGCCACTTTGGTGAAGAGGGAATTCATTAGGCCTTTTCCAATCCTGTGGAACCTTCTTCATCTCCAAGAATCTATTAAACACATCCCTTAAAAGGTCCTTCCAGAATCTCCCTGAGCTCTCTCAATATCCTGGGATGTATCTCATCCCGTTCCATGGTTTTGTCTGCTTTTAGTTTGCAATTTGGTCATGAACACAGGGCCGTACCAAGGGCCGTGCGAGCGGTGCAGCCGCACAGGGCGCAAGCACAGAAGGGGGTTACTGCTTGTGGCTGGGTGGAGGGGGCCCCAGATTTGTTAGTCGCCTAGGGTGCATTTCTAGCTTGGCACGGTCCTGCATGAACACCTTCTGTTGTGAATAGTGTGGTATCTATACTAGTTCCATTAGTACCTTTATCAATCGGGCCTGGTCCTTCTCCAGGATTTTCTTTTGTGAACATGAAAAAGAAATTTGTTTACCACATCTGCTTTTTCCTTATTTTTCACAAATTGGTCCTCAGCGATTTTGAATCTTGCAATTCCACATCTGGCTTTCCTCTTCCCAATATACTTAAAAAAAGGTCTGGTCACCTCGCTTCATGTCTTTATCCATTTTTTATTGGAGTGAGTCTTCATTTCTGCTTCCTCTCAAAAATCCAGAAGGGAAAGGGCACAGCCTCCTGTCACACAAAGCCACTTGGGGACCCCACAAAGTGCTGATTTACCCCTTTAATGCCTGAATGCCCTGACAGCTCACACTGGAGTTATAAAAAGCCAGGGCTAGTGCAAGGATATGAAGCGCCCAAGGTGAACTTCATTCCTGACGCCCCCTGCCCCACCCCTCTCCAGGACCTGCAGTGGTGGCAATTACCTCTGAACAGCGATGCTTGTATCCAATGCAGACTTCCTGTTAGCATCGGGGTGGAAGCGGCTGGAAGTTTGCATCGAGATTGGAAGTAGGAACATTGACATAGCACTGGAGTGAACAGTAAGCACTGCGTTACTGTCTAGAGTTAATTGTAGGGCGGCAGCAGTGGCTGTAATAGGCGCTCTCCTACCATTGGTGCTTTAGGTAGCTACCTAATTTGCCTAATGGTAACACTGGCCCTGTAAAGATCAACTCAGCGCATGAAGAGCAGGGATAGTGGGCATTGGAGGTTTATCTCCTTTTCACAAAGGTGACAGGGGTATCCTTGAGAAGATCAGTACCTGATACACAGTGGGAAAATATGAGAAATAGCAAAGCAAAAAGATCACACACAAACTCCATCTCTGATTCGTAGGACCTGTGCAGAGACTCTAATCATGCCCTACACACCTCACACCTACCAGATATTCCAGCTAAGACTTATTAGTTCATTATAGGAGCTCTGTGAGCTGGAACTACTGTACCTGAAACGTTGCCCCTTCTTTAGCTTCTCAGCTGTCAGCATCCTTCGTTTCTGCTGACTCTTCCTCCTAAATACTCCCCCAAACAAAGGTTGTACTCTATGCATTGTACAACAAAGATGAGTCCTGTGATTAGACTGAGCATTATCATGAGTTTGTACCACATGTTTATTATTAACATGTGCATGAGAAAGAATATGTGAACTTCATATTATATAAGAGGCAATAGGAGTCATGTGAGAATGTAAGGTTGGTACTGGAGGATTCTGTAAGATGCTGGGTCTTAGCAAGTGTTTTAAAAAAGGCGAGTTCCATGATCTCCTGTGGAGAAAGTAATACTGCCTCTTAAAAAGCAGTTTTTGCCAATGTTTTAAAGAGCAAAAAGCTTTTTCACCTCTTCTTTTGATGCTAAGTGATAGAGTGAGGGCTGTTTATGTAGATTTCCTGTTTTTGCCATAAGAGGGAAAACATGTATAAAGATTGACTTTTAAGGGAGCTAAGAGGCTGCAACAAGGGATCTTCTGTAAATATTTCAGCCTCAGGCAGGAGTAAATACATTTGGGTTTGAGGGCCCAGAAGGTGAATGAAAGGTGCATATGTCACTTGGTGAGTAACTCTTTGTAGATAGATCCATGGGAGGAGCGGAGATCATTAATGGAACATCTAGTGGCCCACTTACCATGGGCTCTAAATCTTTTTTTAAATTCTTGCTGAATATCTTTTTGACTAACTCAAATATCCTCTTTCTTAGTATTCAAAATCCAGATGTGCCAAGATATTTCCCCTTCAGTGCCCAAAAAATACTGGTGGTGAATCAAATTAAATACAGGTGTGGGTTTAAGGATGGACTAATCCAAACAAATAGGCCACCTAAAAAACTTTTTATTCCTAAAATGTAGCAGAGATCTTAAAGTTTACAACACTTAGGGGCATGTTTACTAAAGAGTATTAGCTGTCTTCCTGGCGCTAACAAGGGATTGTTGCACTGCAATGACAGCTAACAGAGGAAAAATGCAGACATTGTGGTGATATTCTGAAATGTCTGCATTTTGCATGGTAGCTTCTGGAACGGGCAGGATGTGGATGAAGAGTGGACGTTCCAAGTTCCAGCAGCTATTGTGGACATTTACATCATGCAGTAGCTGCTCTTTCTGCAGGCTTTGAAGATGCAGCCATTGTGGGGTGCAAGCTTGCACCCCACAATCCTATCATTCCCTCCGCGGTATATGCAAAGAGCATCCTGGGGAGGCCCCCTGTACCTACCATGGGACTTTTGCAGCCTAACGCCGTTTAGTAAACCTACCCCTTATTCTTTCTGAAGGAAGATCTACTCCATGTCCAAATTCTGCTTCTTAAAATTTCCTTTGCATAAATGCATTTCGATGACAGATTACAACCTTTCCTCCTCTGTCCTACACACTTGCTTCTTTGAAATGTTTTTGCTGTTTTAATTGCCTCAAGTGTAAACTTAGGGCCTCATTTACTAATCTAGCAGGTTTGTTGGTGATCTCTGTGATAGGGAGTTCCAAGAGCTGCAGGAATAATTATGGAGACATTTCCTTACCTTCTTTTTGTTGGTCCTATGGGGCGGGTGAAGACTGGCTTGAGGGCACTTCCGTGCATGCTTTATGTGGTTTTTCAAGCACTCTCAGTCCAATCCCCCAACATTTTATGTCCCCTCCAGTAGTTTCTATTGAAAAATACAGGGCCTGATATTCAAAAGGGTGGTACTATCTGGATGGTACCATTAGATATCTCATCTAATCACCTTGGTATTATCCAGCTAGTGCTAGGGTGGTCCATGAGCGAGGCGAGGGCGGTCCTGCCATTTATCTGGTTAGTGGTGATTTTCAGTCTGCTAATCAAATAAGTAACTATGTAAATATAGGCCAAGAAAAGCTGTCCTAACTTTATGTGGTATGGATATCCAAACAGCCACTGAATATTGCCACTTCGGTCAGTGCTGAAACCGGATATTCAGTGCCGGACATGCAACCGAGCAATCTCGTGCATGAACCACAGCTTTCTGAGCAAGAGTCACAGATGGAACTTCCAAAAGTTAGCAGAGCGGGCAGTTTGCTATTGTAATCTGCACGTAACGTCTGATGAATAATACATAAGCATTTAAATAAAACACATTGTTCAGCATGCAGCCAATGTAACATGGCTAAATAGAAAGAAATATGATCCATCTTATAAAGACTAAAAATAACCAACAGCAACATTCTGTACCCAAAGAGACTACATTACAATAACCAAGAGATGGCATAATTATCGATTGAAGGCCAAGAAGTGAGAAAAACACCCACATATGAGTGAAGGGCAAGCAACAGCAGTTGCAGAAAACAGGTGGTGGTTTGTACCGCCACCTGTTTTCTGCATCTGCTATAATTAATCGATTGGACTACCTGGAAAAGTCATCGAGCATTAGTTAACATTTTAAGTCCCTGATCATCCTATTTCGAGCGCTTTAGATAGCATAGAATTTCTGTGGGTGTTGTACTGATTAGGTCCTCGAGGTAAAGAGCAGAGTGGAGGAGTAGCCTAATGGTTAAGAACACTGGCTTGGGAACCCAGAGACCAGCGTTCAATTCCCATTAGCACTCCTTGTGGCCTTGGGCAAGTCACTTAACCCTCCTTTGCCTCAGAAAAATCCAAATTATTGATGTACTTTACCAAGTTTAAGTTTCAATGTAAACCGCTTTGATTGAAATGATAAAGCGGTATATAAAAACTGTTAAATAAATAAATTTATTATCACACCAAGATAATGAACTTCTTTTTGAACAAGAATGCTATAACCATCAATTACTAGATATTAGGGGAAAGCCGACAGTCGCCAAGAGCGGATGGTTCGGAAGAATGTATCTTTGAAGGATACTACCAAAAGCAGAGAGGTTCCACAAAAGAGTAAAGTAGCCCAAATGCCCTCAAGTATGGAGCAGACAGAGCTTAAAGATTCCAAATTACCCATGTCTAACAATAGCCAAATTAATATGAATAAAATACATTCTCTAAAATGTTTGTATGCAAATGCTAGAAGTCTAAAAAATAAGATGGGAGAGTTAGAATATATAGCACTAAATGAAAGGTTAGATATAATTGGAATATCAGAGACATGGTGGAAGGAGGACAACCAGTGGGACACTGTGATACATGGGTACAAACTATATCGTAATGATAGAGCTGATCAAATTGGTGGAGGGGTTGCTCTCTATGTTAGAGAGGGCATTGAGTCAGAAAGGATTAAAGTTTTGCAGGAAACAAAATCTGCTGTAGAATCTATATGGATTGAAATTTCATGTAAAAGGGGGAAGGCAATGGCAGTGGGGGTGTACTATCGAGCGCCTTGCCAGAATGACCAAATGGATGATGAAATGCTCAAAGAAATCAAGGAAGCTAACAAAAGTTACAGTGCAGTAATAATAATGGGTGATTTCAACTACCCCAGTATCGACTGGATCAGTGTCACGTCAGGACATGCTAGGGAGATAAAGTTCCTAGATGAAATAAATGACTGCTTCTTGGAGCAGCTGGTTCATGAACCGACCAGAGGGGAAGCCATATTAGACCTAGTCCTTAGTGGAACACCAGATCTAGTGCAAGAGATAAGGTTGTTGGGGCCACTTGGCAATAGTGATCATAGCATGATCGCCTTTGATTTAATTAGTGGAGGAGGGATAGTAAGGAAATCCACAGTACTACCTTTTAACTTTCGAAAGGGAGACTATGATAAAATGAGGAAAACAGTTAAGAAAAAACTAAAAGGAGCAGTTGCAAAGGTTAAAGACGTACATCAGGCTTGGCTGTTGTTGAAAAATACTATCTTGGAAGCCCAGACCATCTGTATTCCACGCTTTAAGAAAAGTGGAAGGAAGTCCAAAAAACTGCCAGCATGGTTTAAAGGTGAGGTCAGAGAGGCTGTTGTTGCCAAAAAAGCATCTTTCAGGAAATGGAAAAAAGAGCCAAACGACAAAACCTGGAAACAGCACAAGCACTGGCAAGTCAAATGCAAGGCATTGATAAGGCAGGCAAAGGGAGAATTTGAGAAGAAGCTTGCTGCGGAAGCAAAAACATGAAGTAAAGACCTTTTCAAGTACATTCGTAGCAAAAAACCTGTGAGAGAGTCAGTTGGTCCATTAGATGATAAAGGGGTTAAAGGAGCAATAAGAGGAGACAAGGCGATAGCGGAGAGATTGAATGAATTCTTTGCTTCAGTCTTTACTGAGGCAGATGTAGGGATGTTACCCATGACTGAAGTGGTATTTAAAGGTGCGGAAGAATTGAAGGAAATATCGATACATCGAGAAGATGTATTACAACTATTAGATAAACTGAGGAGTAGCAAATCACCTGGGCTGGATGGTATACATCCAAGGGTGTTGAAAGAACTGAAATATGAGATTGCAGACCTGCTATTAGTAATTTGTGAACTATCATTAAAATCATCTCTAATACCTGAAGATTGGAGGATCGCCAATGTAACACCAATTTTTAAAAAGGGTTCCAGGGGTGATCCGGGAAACTACAGACCGGTGAGCCTGACATCAGTACTGGGAAAGTGGTAGAAACCATCATAAAGAATAAAATTACTCAGCATGTAGATAGTCATGACCTAATGGGAGACAGCCAACATGGCTTTAGACAAGGAAGATCTTGTCTTACTAATCTGTTATGTTTTTTTGAAGGAGTGAATAATCAGGTGGACAAAGGTGAGTCGGTTGATATTGTGTATCTGGACTTTCAGAAAGCCTTTGACAAGGTCCCTCATCAGAGACTTTTGGCAAAACTAAAGAGTCATGGGATAGGAGGCAGTGTACTACTGTGGATCAGGAACTGGTTAAAAGATAGAAAGCAGAGGGTAGGGCTAAATGGCCAATTTTCCCAATGGAGAAAGGTGAATAGTGGTGTACCCCAGGGATCTGTGCTGGGTCTGCTGCTTTTTGACATATTCATAAATGACCTGGAAAGTGGAATAACGAGTGAGATTATCAAATTTGCAGATGACCCAAAACTATTTAAAGTTGTTAAAACCCAAGAGGATTGTGGAAAATTGCAAGAGGATCTTGATAAATTGGAAGACTGGGCATCAAAATGGCAGATGAAATTTAATGTGGACAAGTGCAAGGTTATGCACCTAGGGAAGAACAACCCAAACTATGGTTACACGATGCAAGGTTCCACATTAGGAACCACCACCCAGGAAAAAGATTTAGGCGTCATTGTGGATACCATGTTAAAACCCTCGGCCCAGTGTGCAGCAGCGGCCAAGAGAGCAAATAGAATGCTAGGTATGATTAGGAAAGTAATGGAAAATAAAACAAAAGATATTATAATGCCTCTATATCGTTCCATGGTGAGACCGCACCTTGAATATTGTGTGCAATTCTGGTCGCCGTATCCTAAAAAGGATATAGCGATTTTAGAAAAGTTCAGAGAAGAGCCACCAAAATGGTAAAGGGGATGGAAGGATACTCCTATGAAGAAAGGCTAAAAAGGTTAGGGCTCTTTAACCTGGAAAAGAGACGGCTGAGGAGAGATATGATAGAAGTCTATAAATTAATGAACGGAGTGGAACGGGTAAACGTAGATCGATTGTTTACCTTATCAGAATATAGAAAGACTAGGGGACATGCAATGAAGCTACAGGGTAAACTATTTAAGACTAATAAAAGAAAATATTTTTTCACTCAACGTGTAATCAAACTCTGGAATTTGTTACCGGAGGATGTAGTAAAGGCTGTTAGTGTAGCTGGGTTTAAAAAAGGTTTGGACAAGTTCCTGGAGGAAAGGTCCATAAACCATTATGAAGAAGGGACCCAGGATATCAATGCTTGAACCAATACAAGCATTGTGGAACCTGTGTTCCTTGGGGAAACTGCTAGGTACGTAAGACCTAGATTGGCCACTGTTGGAAACAGAATACTGGGCTTGATGGACCTTGGTCTGACCCAGTATGGCATATCTTATGTACTTATAATAACCGAAACATGTCTTTGTATAATTTAGACTGATTCCATTCTGAAGTTGCCAGAATGAGATAGTCCCAAAATCTTTTATGAGGGTGGTTCATTCAATATTATCAGCTAATGAAAATGATTCCAGCAATAAAATATCATCTGTATAAATGTGAAACAATGTAGATGATGGAAAAGACCCTGAGGGAGCCCTCAACTAAGAGCAGATGATCCAGAAATATCACCAGTAGTTAAGATTTTGTGTGACTGATTTGTGAGATAAGAGCAGAATTATGAAAACACTGCACACCCCACTCCTGAAGCAGCCAACTGATCCATAAGAATATTGGGGAGGGCGGATCAAAAGCAGAAGCTATATAAAACAAATATCAAAAGAAAAAGCAGATCTTGGGCTATCTAACCCCTTTACTAATTCATCTAAGAATGCCGTAAGTAAAGTCTCAGGACTATGTCCCTAGCAGAACCCATGTTGTCCAGGGTCCAGAGCATGATTCAATTCAACAGTGGGTGTAATACATGCTCTATCACTTTCCCTATAAATGAGAGCTTGGATATTGGATATAACTGTGCATTTCAGGATGGGGTAATTCATCGTTTTTATTTTTGGCTGCATTGCTGCTTGTTTCAAGCTATCAGGTAGATAGCCATGAGTCATTGAGGCCTGCTCTAGATCATAAAAGAAGTTAGCAACTTTATCATGAGCCATTTATACAAAGCCCATGCTCACCTTGATTATGGCAATATACTCTACCAGGGGCTACCAAAGCAAGCACTATATCCACTTCAACTGGTGCAAAACACTGCTGCTAGAATCTTAACAGGCACCTCAAGACATCAACACATTACACCCACCCTAAAGAGCTTACACCGGTTGCCAATAGCACAAAGGATAAAATACAAAATAGCAACCACCATCTACAAGATCCTACATAAATCTATCAGCTCCCTGCCTCGAGGACCTAATCAGTACAACACCCACAAAAAGGGCAAGAAGAACAGCAAACCAGAACCAACTAGTCATCCCTCATCTGAAGATAAGATGTGCCCAGCAAACCAACAATAGAACTTTTCTTACTGTTCGCCCCAACAATCTGGAACTAACTCCCTGAACCTATAAGATCCATACAGACTACCCAGGACCTGAAGAAATTATTAAATACATATATATTCATTGAACACTATGGCCCTAATGATATCACATAATACCATTTAAGATTACATATGTCTGCTGGTCAATGTGGAAGTTAATACCCCGTTTGTTAGCTCCAAGTTCGTATCACTATAAGTTCTACATATGTAATGACAACTCAGTCGAGTTTGTTTGTTCTCTGTAAACCACTTTAGCTTAAAGGGGCTTTAGAAAGCCCGTTAAATAAAACAAATAAATAGTAAGTGGCACATTCATAATACCATCCACAGTTATCTCCAAGAGAGTGCAACAACCACTAAGGGTCAAAACTGGAGGCCTCAGACTATCAATTATGCAAATTGCCATTGAAAGGTCTTGTTGTTTCTGGAAATAATAGGTACCAAACTGTTCTGCAGTAGGGATCATGCCACATCATACCCCAGAGACCTGCAGCAGGTGACTCACCACAGAAAATAGCTCGGTAAGACAGGACAATGGCAATTCTATTTTGGAAGACAAATAGGTGCTTGGTTTCACAGAACTGTAACCTATACTCAAAAAATAACCTTAAAATATTGTCCTTTATCCATCTCACTGTGTGGTTTACACCAAACCCTCTCAGCTCCACAATCCTGGCATCTTTTATGCTTCAGCAGCTCAGAGAACCAGGAAGTTACTTTTGTGCATTGGTGACCTATAGTCATGGTCACAGTGCTTGCATGTTACCATACAGGTAAATGCTGTAAGTCTAACATTTCATTTATATTGAACCCCTCTGGGGTTCCATCAGTATATAGACATGAATTAAGGAATGACAAACTCAAATTTACGATGAAAAATAGTGTTGTGATTTTGGGTTGTCAAGGATGTCAACAGCATTAAAAATAACATTAAACAATACACATGGTCAGACTATGGAGTAGACCAAGATGCAATCCAAAAATAGCTAATATGTCTATCAGGATCAAATAGCAAGTCCAATGTATTACTGTACCTCTACAATGGTAAGAAAAGTAAGTGAGAATAATTAAAGGCAGACATACTAGTCGGAAAACAATCCGCATCAAATTCCCGATGAGAAAAATTCACTTGCACATTAAAGTCCCCGAGTATAATTACATTTTTTAAATCAATTGAAATATCAGGCAACCATTCCACAAATGCCTACAAATCTGACTGTACTGCCTGAGGGAATATATAAGCTATACATATTTTCCATACTTTATTATGCACTGTCAGAGCTTTACAAACGATAGTTTCTCCAAAGAAAACTCACCATACCACCCATGACTCAGGACAACATTAATTGGAAAGGTCTCCAATGCCATCAAAAAAGATGACATAAAACATTAATGTATATCCTTAGATTGTAAGTCCTCTAGGGTAGGATCATACCTACAGTACTTGAATTGTAACTCTTTGAACTCAGATTTGGAAAGGTGAATAATTAAATCTAAATGTAAATCCCCCCCCCCCTCTACTAGTATCTCACTGAACAAGGGGGGGCACATCTGAGAGCTGATGGGTTACATTGCAACCCATGGGGCTCCCTGGGTTCCTGCAGCAGTGAATAAACTAAGCATTGTTTCAGGGCCTTAGGACTACTGTTACACTCTAAAAGTTTAAACAAAGGTCTACATGATTATGCCCCCCAAATGTCACTTATGGAGACAAGAATGGGAAGAAGAGATGGAGACCTGACCTTTGCTTATCATTTTGCCATAGTCTATACAACCCTAAAAATCTCCTGAACTGCTCCATTCAGAGATCCTTCTTTTACATTTACACACATCATCCCCCACCACCATAACTCTCCTCTGTCATCCTCCATTTACCTCCAAGGAAGGCTTTCAGAAACTCTCCTCTCTTACCTGACTTATCTAACCATTATCCTACCCTAATGATACTAGGTGACTTCAATATTTATGCAGAAAGTCCACAAAGATCTCAAGATAGAGAACTTCTGTTTCAAATGGAATATTTGTGCTATACTCAACACATTCTCCTGCCATCACATACCGCCAGACACACTTTAGATTTAATCTTCACACCTACAAGTTCTTCTATTCTTTCCCAACCCAGCTCCTTTATACCAATGCCTTGGTCAGACCACTCTTATCATTTTCCATCTGAACACTACAACAGAAACGTCCCAGTGGCAGAAAGCTTATAGAACCATCAGAAATATTTCAGCAATATCATCATCAAAATCCCTTCCCACTATTTCATCTTTTTTACCACCTATTTCCACCAAGATGTTGACCAACAGATGCTCTCCTAGAACACTGATCTTCACCAAACCTTAGGTTTATGGTTTATTTTATTTACTATACCACCTTTTTTATGGGTACGCAAAGCCATTTACAAATTCAAACTAGTTTAAAAATGTGAAAAGTACTCCAATCAATTGACAGGACAATAAGTGAAGAGCAGGCATCAGACAATGGTCAAGCACACTTCCCTATTCAGCAAGCAAGGTCACTTCACGTCCTGCTAACCTAGCAGCTCAAATGCCTGTTTAAACAAGTGCATCTTCAACTTGGACGTGAAGCATTTTTAAGTGCCTTGGAGGCGGAGCTGGATGGGTAGATTGTTCTACAGTAGAGGGGCTAAGAAGAGTGCAGATTGGCTCATGGACTCAGTGAGCCTTGTTTGGCAATGGTAAGCACAGTGGTTCCTGTGTACCAACTGAAGAGAGTGAGCTGGGCAGTAAGGGATCATCAGAGAGGACAGATATTCCAGGGCAGTCTAGTGAAGAGCCTTGTAGGTTAAAGTGAGAATTTTATACTGTATGCAAGTTTTGATAGGGAGCCAGTGGTGATGGATAAGTAGTGGGGTTACATGATCATATCTGATGGCATGAGTCAGGATATGGTTAATGGTGTTCTGTAGAATTTGTAGATGTTTGAGTTCGGTATTGGGTAGGTCGGCATATTCAGAATTACAATAGTCAAGCCGAGAGATCACCACGCTGAGGATGACAGTGGTCTGGGCTGGTGTGCTAAGACATGCACGGAATTGATGCAAGGAGTTGAAGGAAGATTTGACCACTTGGCTGATGTGTTGTGAGAAAGAGACCAGAGTCCAAGAAAATGCCTAAGTATTTGAAAGAGGAGGGTAGAGTAAGAGAGTTAACCTGGATGCTAGGTGCAATGGTAGGGGGATGGTAAATGCCCTGTTATCCTGTAGACATCTTGGGGTTTAACTGCAAACAGTTGTTGTAAAGCCAGTCCAAGACCACAATGAAACATTGATTGATAAGGGACAGATCTGGGTAAGTGGCATCAGTAAAGGAAATAAGGAGAATATTGTCTGCGTATACACAAGCCGAAATACCTGTACTTTGAAAAAAGACAATTTAGCTCCTGTTAAACAATCCCCATCAATCAAATTATTATAAGTGGTACCTACAAGATCTTCATCTTTTAAAGCAAGAAACAAGACAGGCAGAAAGACACTGGAGAAATTGTGCTTTCCAGAAAGCCTCCTTCACTATAATACCAAAAACATTACTAGAAAGAAATAATTAGGGCTAAGATCATTACTCAGAGATGATTATCACATGCAGCTTTCAGTCAACAACACTCTTTTTCTATTTTATCCAAAATAAATAAGGATCCCATCACTCAGAATCTTTGACCTTCTGAGGACTTGGCATAATTTTTCACTCAAAAAGTAGTCAACGTGAAAGCATCCATAGCTCCTCTAGTCCACAGGCAACCTTGGCCCAAATAAACTAAGCAACAATTAATGATTCAAGCATACATTCACTGTCATATTCTTGGGCCTCTTCTAATCCAACCACCCAGTTTACGCTTACAGAAGTGTTTACAACATTGAAAAGTCCATTCACAGTAGAAGATGATGTTCTACAAACATTGATTAGAAACCATTTATCTGGTCTCTTCCATTATCTTTTAGCAATAATTAACAATAGTCTGTCCACTGGTATTTTCCCAACCTCTTGGAAATATGCCATTGTGTGATCTTTCCTTAAATAACCATCGCTAGACCCACTTATAGAATAAAGTTGTCCAATCTCTAACCTCCCCTTTCTTTCCAAGGTACTAGAAAAAATTGTCCGTCCTCTTGATGTCTGGTGCATGTCATGCAGATTTTGTTTTTTGGGGATGTCCAATTCATCTTTTGCATGCACATTCTAAGTTGTAGTTCCTTACCATGTGTTGATTAGATTCTGTGGAGTCTGACCTTGTTTTGAGTGTGTTACTGGGGAGCAGTTTTCTGCTAGCATATCGTTTCTGTGTAAGGATCTTTGGCAGTCTCGCTTACTGCACTCGGTTTTCCCAGTAGGAAGTGTATTGTAATGTATTACCTCTCTCCATACCCCTCCTTGAGAACTCCACACTTCTGGCAGCTCACTTCTGTCTATGCCCTTCTTTTCTCTTCCACTGCCAACTCCAGACTTCCATCTTTCCACTTTGCTGCCCCTTATGCCCGGAACGAACAGTCAGTACGTCAGGCTTCATCTCTGGCCCTTTTCAAATCCAGGCAAAAACTCACTTCTTCGAGGCTGCTTTTGGATCCTGATCCGCATAGTCTCCAGCTCTCCAACTATGTGTTTCCTTATCATACCCCTAGACCAGGGGTCGGCAACCCGCGGCTCCGGAGCCGCATGCGGCTCTTTCTCACCTTTGCCGCGGCTCCGGAGCACACTGCCCGCTTTAAACGTCGCGTTATGGGCTCCCTCCATGTCAGCTCCCTCCCTTCTTCTGCAGCCGCGGTTCCCTGTCTCTTAGGGAACCGTGGCTGTGCTTTTAAAATCATCTCGGAGCCATTCCTGTCTTGACGGGCTCCGTGCAGCATTGTCCCGCCTCTAAAGGAAGTTTTGGAGGCGGGACAATGCTGCACGGAGCCCGTCAAGACAGGAAGGGCTCCGAGATGATTTTAAAAGCACAGCAGCCGCGGTTCCGTAAGAGGCAGGGAGCCGCGGCTTGCAGAAGAAGGGAGGGAGCTGACATGGAGGGCGGGAGCAGATATGACGGGTTGGATGGCGGGGGGGGGGCTGACATGGAGGGAGGGAGCAGATATGAATGGATGGAGGGAGGGGGCTGACATGGAGGGATGGAGGGGGCTGACATGGAGGGAGGGGGGGCTGACATGAAGGGAGGGAGCTGATATGAATGGATGGAGGGAGGGGGGCTGACATGGAGGGAGGGGGGCTGACATGGAGGGAGGGAGCAGATATGAATGGATGGAGGGAGGGGGCTGACATGGAGGGATGGAGGGGGCTGACATGGAGGGAGGGGGGCTGACATGGAGGGATGGATCGAGGGGGGCTGACATGGCGGGATGGCGGGGCCTGACATGGAGGGAGGGAGCAGATATGAATGAATGGAGGGAGGGGGCTGACATGGAGGGATGGAGGGGGCTGACATGGAGGGAGGGGGGCTGACATGGAGGGATGGATCGAGGGGGGCTGACATGGAGGGATGGAGGGGGCTGACATGGAGGGAGGGAGCAGATATGAATGGATGGAGGGAGGGGGGCTGACAGGGAGGGATGGAGGGGGCTGACATGGAGGGAGGGGGGCTGACATGGAGGGATGGAGGGAGGGGGCGGACATGGAGGGATGGAGGGGGCTGACATGGAGGGAGGGGGGCTGACATGGAGGGAGGGAGCTGATATGGATGGATGGATGGATGGAGGGAGGGGGGCTGACATGGAGGGAGGGAGCTGATATGGATGGAGGGAGGGGGCTGACATGGAGGGATGGAGGGGGCTGACATGGAGGGATTGGGGAGGCGGGCTGACATGGAGGGAGGGAGCTGATATGGATGGAGGGAGGGAGGGAGGGGGCTGACATGGAGGGATGGAGCACTGGTAATGGGGTTGAGGGGACGAGCACTGGAAATGAGCTGATTAGGGGAGGCTAGGACTGGTAATGAGCTGATGGGGGGTAGGACTGGTATTGGGCTGATTAGGGGAGGCTAGCACTGGTAATGGGGTTGAGGGGGGATTAGCACTGGAAGCGAGCTGATTGGGGGGCTTTGACTGGGCATGGGCTGATTGTGGGGAGGGGAGGATAGAGCTGCTGGCCCTGGAAGATAACTGGGGGCTAAGGCTACAAATGGGCTGATATGAGGGGATGGGAGAATGGAACTGGATCTGAGAGGGGCTGCCATGGTATTTGTACTAGAAGGGACTGGTCAGTGGGGAAGGAGGGGGACTGGAAGGAAATGGACACCAGTGGCAATCATGGGAATGCAAGTTGACATTGGAAGGTACTGGGAGTGAGGACTGGAAAGGGGCTGATATTGGGGAGGGTTACTGGGACTGGAAATAGGCTGATGGAAAGAAGTGAAGAAAACGAAAGAAGAGATAAGAACTGGCAGATGGACCATAGACCACAGAAAGAGAGCTAAGAGAAGACAGGAAAGCAGAAGCCTCAGATCGGGACCAGCATGATCAAAGAATAAATTGGTCAGACAACAAAGGTAGAAAAAATAATTTTATTTCATATTAGTGATTTGACTACAAAATCATCATAATTTTGAAATCAAATATTGTTACTTCTTGTTGTTATATTTTCTGGCGTATTTGTTTTGGTGTGCGAAGGAAGAGGGGTAGTCTTATACGGCGAGTATAGGCCAAACACCTATATTTTAACAGGAAAAGTAGGGGGTCGTATATAGCATTAAGGTAAGAAACAATATATGCAGTGTTAGATTTGTTTTAAATGTCGCAATGGTTTTGCGGCTCCCAGTTTTTTTTTTCCCTTCGGAAACGGGTCCAAGTGGCTCTTTATGTCTTAAAGGTTGCAGACCCCTGCCCTAGACATCCTAGTCCCCAGCTGTTGCGCTGTCTGTCTTGATTAGACTGTAAGCTCTGATGAGCACGAATCATCTTTTACTGGGTATGCCTTGTAGCACTATATAAATGATCAGTGGTAGTAGCAATAATGTAATATGTGCTGCCTTTTCCTAAGTAGGGTTGCTGCTGGTGGAGTCCTGGGAGTTAGTGCTGCTTTGGTATAACAGATTTGCTACATACATATCGTATATCAGTTCTGCAGGATTTTTAGCAATTATTTTGATTGGCACCACAGCAGTGTATGTAAATATACATGTCACAAAAGTGATAGTTTTCTCTCAGAAGACTATACTTTGAAGGTATTTTTATGTGTGTGCTGTTTTTAGAAATTCAGTTCTATTCTTCTTTGTCATGTAAAATTTGGTAATATAAAGGAGGAATTTGTATTATATTAATGCACAATATTAATTTTCAAAAGTGAATTGTGTGTAGAAAGGGTAGGAGGGGGAACAAAGATGAAGGTCGGCCTTGGGTGACTAATATTCTTGTGCTGGCCCGGATAGACCCGATTGGAAGCGTTTGTGCATGCCCCTGTAGTGGTGGGTTACATTCAAATACCCCTTAGTCACCTTCTGTACACCTGATACATTGTTACTCTTTTTTGCTGTTGAATATGGTCTATGATGTAAAATTCTCCAGAAGTGCCTTTAATTCTTCACAGAGGAGGATTCAGAGATGAGAGAACTCATTTTGGAGTGGAAATGTTTATTTGCCACCGTTGACACACTCTGGCTTGATGTGGTTTGCACTAAGTCATTAAAATGTAATCTGGAGGAAAGACTAGTCTTATGAATTCTAAGAAGCTAACCCTGACCCCACCCTCCTGGTCAAATTCAATCCTGGTGCGTGTAGCTCACAGAGAAATACATATGTTGTGTGCAATTGTGCATTTATTTATTTATTTTTTTTACCACATATAGAATCACTTATGTTTCTGGGTAATGATCAAATTACTTTGTAGGGTTGTTGAGCCAAATAATAAAAAAAAAATGTTATCACTAGTAGCAACCACATTATGACAGAATCATAGGAAAATCCACAAAAAGGCAAAGAATGTGGCCCCAAATCAGTCTGAATGATTATTTAGCACAAGTAGGGAAGACTAGATGGACAAAGGGATATGAGAAAGAAAAGCAGAATGGAAAGATGGAAGAACAAGACTGTAAATGGGAAGGGTACAAGATGTGAAAAGATGAAGAGGGAGGGGTAAAGAGACCATGATGCGAGAGCGTAGGATAGGAGACGATGTCCTACTGTAGATAAGGAACTGGTTAAAAGAAAGAAAACAAGGAGTAGGGTTAAATGGCCAATTTTCTTAATGGAGGAAGCCTAGAAACAGAAAAATGATGGCAATAAAAACCATATGGTCTATCCAGTCTACCTTACCATACCAACAAAGTTTTACAGTCCTTTATACCCTTAGAGATCCCCTGTGTTTGTCCCATGCCTTCTTGAATTTAGATACAGTCCCCGTCTCTATCACTTCCATTGAGAGATTAGTTGATGTTTTCATTAAGAAATATTTGCTCAGATTACTCCTGAGTCTATCCCCTTTCATCTTCACCCTATGCCCCCTCATTTCAGAGCTTTCTTTCAATTGAAAAAGGCTCTTCTCCTGTGTATTTATGTCATGCAGGTTTTTAAAAGTCTCTATCCTATTTCCCCTTTCTTGCCTTTTTTCCAAAGTATAGATATTGAAATATTTATGTCTTATAATGGAAGCACCAGCCGTGATTATAAGAACATAAGAACATAAGATATGCCATACTGGGTCAGACCAAGGTCCATCAAGCCCAGTATTCTGTTTCCAACAGTGGCCAATCTAGGTCATACGTACCTAGCAGTTTCCCCAAAAGACACAGGTTCCACGATGCTTGTATTGGGTCAAGCATTGATATCCTGGGTCCCTTCTTAATAATGGTTTATGGACCTTTCCTCCAGGAACTTGTCCAAACCTTTTTTAAACCCAGCTACACTAACAGCCTTTACTACATCCTCCGGTAACAAATTCCAGAGTTTGATTACACGTTGAGTGAAAAAATATTTTCTTTTATTAGTCTTAAATAGTTTACCCTGTAGCTTCATTGCATGTTCCCTAGACTTTCTATATTCTGATAACGTAAACAATCGATCTACGTTTACCCGTTCCACTCCATTCATTAATTTATAGACTTCTATCATATCTCCCCTCAGCCGTCTTTATTCCAGGTTAAAGAGCCCTAACCTTTTTAGCCTTTCTTCATAGGAGTATCCTTCCATCCCCTTTACCATTTTGGTGGCTCTTCTCTGAACCTTTTCTAATAACGCTATATCCTTTTTAAGATACGGCGACCAGAATTGCGCACAATATTCAAGGTGCGGTCTCACCATGGAACGATATAGAGACATTATAATATCTTTTGTTTTATTTTCCATTCCTTTCCTTATGATACCTAGCATTCAATTTGCTCTCTTGGCCACCGCTGCACACTGAGCCGAGGGTTTTAACATGTTATCCACAATGACGCCTAAATCTTTTTCCTGGATGGTGGTTCCTAATGTGGAACCTTGCATCGTGTAACCATAGTTTGGGTTGTTCTTCCCTCGGTGCATAACTTTGCACTTGTCCACATTAAATGTCATCTTCCATTTTGATGCCCAATCTTCCAATTTATCAAGATCCTCTTGCAATTTTCCACAATCCTCTTGGGCTTTAACAACTTTAAATAGTTTTGTGTCATCTGCAAATTTGATAACCTCACTCGTTATTCCCTTTTCCAGGTCATTTATGAATATGTCAAAAAGCAGTGGACCCAGCACAGATCCCTAGGGTACACCACTATTCACCTTTCTCCATTGGGAAAATTGGCCATTTAGCCCTACCCTCTGCTTTCTATCTTTTAACCAGTTCCTGATCCATAATAGTACACTGCCTCCTATCCCATGACTCTTTAGCAGGGCCGGATTTACGTATACGCCATGTACGCCATGGCGTAGGGCCCACAACCGGCAGGGGCCCACAAAAAGTAGAACCAGTTTTTTTTTTTTCCTCAACTCGATTAAAAAAAAAACCTGGTGGCTGCCGCCGCGGGGCCCCCTCTGCTGCCGCGGGGGCCCCGTCTACAAGATGGTATGGTCTGGTCTGGTCGGGTCGGGTCTCGTCTCCCTCCCTCCCGGCTGCGAGAGACGCGAAGATAGAGCGTCTCCTCGCGTCTGTGTTAAGCCCGCAGGGGCTGATGGGATTTCCCATCAGCCCCTGCGGGCTTAACACAGACGCGAGGAGACGCTCTCCCTTCGCGTCTCTCGCAGCCTGCAGCGAGGGAGGGAGAGAGACCCGACCGGACCGGACCCGACCCGACCGGACCGGACCCGACCCGACCAGCTTGTAGACGGGGCCCCCGCGGCAGCAGAGGGGGCCCCGCGGCGGCACCCACCAGGTTTTTTTTTTAATTAAATTTTACTTTAGGCCGGGGGGGGGGTAGGAGTCCTACCCCCCCGGCCTAAAGTAAAAATTAATTAAAAAAAAAAACCAGGTGGCTGCCGCCGCGGGGCCCCCTCTGCTGCCGCGGGGGCCCCGTCAACCAGCTGGTCGGGTCCGGTCCGGGCGGGTCGGGTCCGGTCGGGTCTCTCTCCCTCCCTCGCTGCAGGCTGCGAGAGACGCGAAGATGCGTCTCTCGCAGCCTGCAGCCTGCAGCGAGGGAGGGAGAGAGACCCGACCGGACCCGACCCGACCCGACCGGACCCGACCAGCTTGTAGACGGGGCCCCCGCGGCAGCAGAGGGGGCCCCGCGGCGGCAGCCACCAGGTTTTTTTTTTAAATTAAATTTTACTTTAGGCCGGGGGGGGTAGGACTGGTAATGGGCTATGGGGGGGGGGTAGGACTGGTAATGGGCTATTGGGGGGGGTAGGGCTGGTAATGGGCTATTGGGGGGCTGGGGGAGGAAATGGGACGGGGGGGGTAGGGCTGGTAATGGGCTATTGGGGGGCCGGGGCTGGAAATGGGCTGGGCTGGGTTAAGGCTAGAGGTGGGCTGATGGGGTTAGGACTGGTAATGGACTGTGGGCTGTTGGGGGGGGGCTTAGAACTGGCAATGGGCTTTGGGGGGGATAATACTGGTAATGGGCTGTGGGCTGATGTGGGCTGTCTGGTAATGGGCTATGGGGGGGGGCTAGGACTGGAAATGGGCTGGGGGGTTAAGACTGGAGGTGGGCTGATGGGGTTAGGACTGGTAATGGGCTGTGGGCTGATGGGGGGGGTAGGACTGGCAATGGGCTATGGGGGGCTGACTGGAAATGGGTTGATGGGGTTAGGACTGGAAGTGGGCTGATGGGGGGTTAGGACTGGTAATGGGTTATAGGGGGGGCTTAAACTGAAAATGGGGTGATGGGGGGTTAAGGACTGAAAATGGGGTGATGGGGGGTTAAGGACTGTAAGTGGGGTGATGGGGGGGCTAGGACTGGAAATGGGCTGATGGATGGCTAGGACTGGAAATGGGCTGATGCAGGGACTAGAAGGGAATGGATGCTGGGTGAGGCTGGAACTAGAAGGGAGCTGATGTTGGGGGAGGATTAGAATGGGATGGGGCTGGAAGAGTAAAATGGAGAAGGGAAAAATATTTTGTGTGGGAGGGATAAAAAATCTACAATTGGCCGGGTATTGGGAGAGTAAGTGGGGATTGAGGATGGAGGGGTAATATTTGAGTGGATGAAATAGGAATGAGGAAAGAGCAAAAGGAGAAAGATTAGTATGTTAAAGCAGATGTAGAGAGAGAATGGAAAAAAAATCTAGAAGAGAGAAGAAAGGACAAATGGACAGCAGACGATGGAGAGTTAGCAGAAGACACGAAGAAACCAGAAGAAAGTGGCTGGAGCAATTGCAGCTGAAAAAAATGCACAAAAGGTAGAAAAATATCTCTTTATTTTGAATTTATTAATTGGAATATGTCAGCTCTGGTAAATGTGCATCATTAACATCTGTGCTTTGTTTAGTACAAGAGCAAATTAATGTATTGTTTTATTTCTACAGTGTTGTACATTCCAAGTTTGGCTTTTGGGATTCCCAGTTTAATTATTGTCTTCCTATTTCTAAATTGTGATTACTTGTTTGGTGATGGTCTATGTTCTGCATGTGTAACTGAGCTGAGGTGTTCTGTTTATATAATTCCTATTTGACATTGCCACTTGTTCTCTTTCCCCAGTAGGTCATGTATTGTTGTTCTCTGAAATGTATTGGTTTAATATTTGCAGTGTTGCCTTTTGATTGGTAGAGTATGGTGCTTTGTGAGTCCTGGTAGTGCTGTTAGGATACGGCGGGTTTACTATGGGCAGTGTTTGTAGTTCCTAATGTGTCTGGCAGTTGGCACTGGATTATAGTAATGTAGAAATCTTTTAGTCTTTCTTTATCCATACACTCATTAAGAGGCACGTTTACTAAAAGTTAGTATATGGTAACATTATGCAAATATTTATGCAAATGAGGCCCCTTATGCAAATGAGGTCCGCACCCCCCTTGGGCCGCCCCTGCTGGGGGCCCACAATTTTTGTTGGCGTAGGGCCTCACTCAAGGTAAATCCGGCCCTGCTCTTTAGTTTTGCCAAAAGTCTCTGATGAGGGACCTTGTTAAAGGCTTTCTGAAAGTCCAGATACAGTATATCAACCGACTCACCTTTGTCCACCTGTTTATTCACACCTTCAAAAAAACATAACAGATTAGTAAGACAAGATCTTCCTTGTCTAAAGCCATCTTGGCTGTCTCCCATTAGGCCATGACTATCTACATGCTGAGTAATTTTGTTCTTTATGATAGTTTCTACCATTTTTCCCGGTACTGACATCAGGCTCACCGGTCTGTAGTTTCCCGGATCACCCCTGGAACCCTTTTTAAAAATTGGTGTTACATTGGCGATCCTCCAATCTTCAGGTATTACAGATGATTTTAATGAAAATTCACAGATTACTAATAGCAGGTCTGCTATCTCATATTTGAGTTCCTTCAACACCCTTGGATGTATACCATCCGGCCCAGATGATTTGCTACTCTTCAGTTTATCTAATAGTTGTATCGATATTTCCTTCAATTCTTCCACACCTTTAAATACCACTTCAGTCATGGGTAACATCCCTACATCTTCCTCAGTAAAGACCAAAGCAAAGAATTCATTCAGTCTCTCCGCTATCGCCTTGTCGCCTCTTAGTGCCCCTTTAACCCCTCTATCATCTAATGGACCAACTGACTCTCTCACAGGACGTTTGCTAAGAATGTACTTGAAAAAGTCTTTATTTCACGTTTTTGCTTTCTCAGCAAGCTTCTTCTCAAATTCTCCCTTTGCCTGCCTTTTCAATGCCTTGCATTTGACTTGCCATTGCTTGTGCTGTTGCCAGGTTTCGTCGTTTGGCTCTCTTTCCCATTTCCTGAAAGATGCTTTTTTGGTAACAGCCTCTCTGACCTCACCTTTAAACCATGCTGGCAGTTTTTTGGACTTCCTTCTACTTTTCTTAAAGCGTGGAATACAGCTGGTCTGGGCTTCCAAGATAGTATTTTTCAACAATACCCAAGCTTGATGTAAGTCTTTTTAACCTTTGCAACTGTTCCTTTTAGTTTTTTCTTAACTATTTTCCTCATTTTATCATAGTCGCCCTTTCGAAAGTTAAAAGGTAGTACTGTGGATTTCCTTACTATCCCTCCTCCACTAATTAAATCAAATGTGATCATGCTTTGTGGCAGACTAGGGGGTCATCTAGAGCGCCAGTCCAATGAGGGCACCTATTGCTGCTGCTGCCTCCCCTCTCTGGGGCCTGCCGCAATGGCAACAGCTCAGAAACAGCAAGACGGAGCTGGCAAATTAAGGTAAGGGCTGCCTCGCAGTTTCTGAACTATTGCCACCTCTGCAGGTCCCAGAGAGGGGCAGCGGCAGCAGTGGAAATGGGGGCAGGTGGGTAGTAGAATGGAGGGACCTGCCTAGGGCACCTCCAGTCCTTGCACTGGCTCTACGAATGATGAAGACCACTGACCATTTCAGTAGCTGCCCTCTGCACCGACTCTATCCTGTTTATATCCTTTTGAAGGTGTAGTCTCCTCAACTGCACACAGTCCTCCAAATGAAGTCTCACCAAAGACTTAGAAAGAGGCACTATCACCTCCTTCTTCCTGCTGGCCATTCCTCTCCATGTGCATCCAAGCATTCTTCTGGCTTTTGCCATCTCCTTTTCTACTTGTTTAGCCACCTTAAGATCAGAAACAATCACCCTCAGGCACCACTCTTCTTTCATGACCAGAAGTACTTCATCCCCTATCCTGTGCTATACCACTCCCTTAGATTTTTGCATCCCAAATGCATAGCTCTGTATTTTTTAGGATTAAATCTCAGCTGCTAAATTCTCAAACATTTTTCAAACTTCTCTAGATCCTCCTCATGTTATGTACATCTTCCTGGTTTTCTACCCTATTGCAAGTTTTAGTACCATCTGCAAAGAGGCAAATCTTACCCAACAACCATTCTGCACTATCACTTACAAAAATGTTAAAAAGAATCAAAACCAGGATAGATCCCTGTGGCACACTACTGGTAATGTCCTCTTCAGAGTGAGCTCCATTTATTTGTACCCTTTCTGGCCTCCCATTCAACCAGTTTCTAACCCAGTGGGTCACTTGGGATCCTTCCCTAGGGTGCTTAATTTATTTATAAGTCGCCTGTGCAGAAGTGTAGAACCTTGAATAATTTGGTGTCAACTTACATAAACTGGAAGTCTGTATTGGAGGGACCAGAAACGGAAGCTCATACAAGCCAGAAACTGCAATGCAACACTGGCAAAATTAGGTATCATTGTTTAAACCAATCACCATCACTGCAGTCCCAGAGAGGAGTAGCAATGGGTTTAAAATTGCAATGCAGCACTTACCTAACCTTGCCGGAGCTGCATCACAGTTCCAGGCTTGTATGAGCAGCTCCTTCTGCCCCCCTCCAATGCAGGCTTCCAGTTTATGCAAGATGACATCAAATTATTCAAAGCTGTTAAATTGCATGCAGATTATGAGAAGTTGCAGGAGGACCTTTCGATACTGGGAGTCTAGGCATCCAAAGGACAAATGAAGTTTAATATGGGCAAGTGCAAAATAATAAATATAGAGAAGAATAACCCAAATTATAGCTACATGATGCTAGGTTCTACATTAGGAGTCACCACTCAAGAGAAGTATGTGGGCACCGTCATGGACAATATGTTGAAATCTTCTGTCCAGTGTGTGGCAGCAGCCAAAAACAAACAAACCGAGTGTTAGGAATTATTAGGAAAGAAATGGAGAATAAAACAAAGAATATCACAAGACATCTGTATTGCTCCATGGTGCAATCGCAATTTGAGTATTGATCAAAATGATAAAGGGAGTAGAATGACTCTCCAGTGAGAAAAGGCTAAAAAGGTTAGGGCTCTTCAGCTTGGAGAAGAGATGACTAAGGGGAGCTATGATAGAGGTCTATAATATCACGAGTGGAGTGGAACGGGTTAACACTGATCAATTGTTTACTCTTTCAAAAAGTACAAAGACTAGGGCACAGGTCATGAAGTTACAAAGTCGTTGGATGATGTCGCAAAAGCAGTTAACATAGCTGGGTTTTCAAAAAGTTTGGACAAATTCCTAGAGAGAAAAGTCCATAAGTCATCATTAAGGTAGACATAAGGATAAATAGCGTGGAATCCGGCTTCTTTTGGGATATGCAAGATACTTGTAACCTGGAATGGCCATTGTTGGACAGAGGATACTGAGTTTGACCTTTGCAATTCTTATGTTTTTATGTAAGTGAAAGGATATTCTAGGGGACCATGAGATATACTTGAACGCCATGAGAAACAGAGCTGACAAAAATGAGAATTCTGAAATGCTGAGAAAGGTAAGAAGAAGTGACTTGGAAATTTAATAAATAAAGCTCATTGTTGCTTCATGTACAACTTAGACTAAGTCCATTTGGATAGGGAAATAACGCATCTGCTAACTGGCCTTGAGCTTGGATTTGGAAAAGGTGAGTAATACTGTAAATCTTAAATCTAAATCTAAGAGATCCACTTACGAAGTCCAGCTTTTAACAATATATGTAAACCGGAAACATGAACAGCTGTTAGTAATCATCATACTGACAAAATTGGATTGGAAGCTTCTCTCTTGAAATTCAGATAAACAAGCTTCTTGAAACAGCTGTTTTAAAGTATTCATTTTCTATACAACTAGGAGTTATACTGATTACAGAACAGGCTGAAATTATTTAAAAGAGCAAGAGAGCTTAATTGCTCCATAGCCTTGGACAGTCAAAACAGTAGGGATTAGTCATTGCATGTGCTGTCAGAATGAACGGCCCCAAGCGTAGAACATAAAGCTACAGTAGATTTCAGCAATTCTCCATTTTCTTTATGTATTCTTTTCAAGGGACCTCTGTTAAAATGTGTTCTTCTATGAGGAACTTGCATGTGGTGATACAGTAGTTTGGTGCTAGCTGAGGTTTATGTCTTGAGCTACCTTATAAGAGCCATTCTCATTCTGCAAAGATTGTGGGTATTTATCCGTAGGCTTTCCAGCAGTGTGAAAAATAAACCTTCCTGCACACATTTACACCTCCTTTCTGCCCAGATACCTTTTTGCATTTTTTAAAAATGGTGCTACTTTGGATAATACAAGAGAACATGCTTTGTTTTAGTTCCTTCCCCCATCCTGCCTCCAGGAACGCCCCTTCCAAATGTCGGGTAAAAGTAGACATGTTGGGCTGTTGCACTATCTGCACATACAGGGTGGGCAATTTCCAAAAATCCAGCATTCAGGGGCAAACACTGTTCCCAGCAGGGGAAATTCTTTTGTTTTCTTTTTTAATTTTTAATTTTTTAAAAATTGTTTTACTATCTTAAAGTGCACGCTAAAATGCAAACAACATTTTGTTGTTTTTTGTGCTCTTTTGTTTGGGAAGCAAAATGAAAGTTTCTGGGTTTCTCTATTGTTTTAAAATGGCGTGTTTCTGTACTACAGTAAACCCCTTCTCTAGACTCAAATAAATAATACAAAAACAGCAATGGAAAACAATAACACGGACTAAGTGTCTGATGTAACACTGGCAAAAATAGGATAGCAAAAAGGCAGATATCCTATAAATATGGTGCTTGTAGAATGTTGAGGTAGTACATTGCTGGCTTCAGGATTTTATCTCCTGCAAATTTACGAAAGCAAAACATTTGCAAAGTGCTGTGCACTCATGGCCAGATTCTGAAGTCTGGTGTCATCAGGCCACATGCCCAGAGTGCTTTTTGTGGAAGTTTTGTTTGCACAATTTTTTTACTAGAATTTTATTTGTTTCTTCTAGCAGCTGCAGGAAATTAGAATCAAAGCTATTGCTACTGATCATTTGTATAGTGCTATAAGGTGTACACAACACTGTACAGACAGACACATGTAAAAGACAGTCCCTGCTCATCAGAGCTTACAATCTAGTCAAAGAAGTAATATGTCAAAATGCTGCAATGAAACCACCTTTTGCATTTCTTTACCCTGCTTTTTGCCTGACACTTAAGCAGGACTCTAAATTCACAATATTAATTGACCATAGCAGTGGTGCTAGCCAGACCACAAAGACCTCCATCATGGCACGGGACGTAAAATATGAATGTCAGCGCTGGTTATATTCTGTATACCATTTAATTGAATTATTGTAAAAAGCAATCATTGCTTAAAATGATAGCCAGAAAATCAAGTATCCAAAAGAACAGAATTTTTGAGATCAAGGCCTAAATTAGCAAAAGGCATCAAAATAGCCTTGTGTTGCTAGACTATTCCAGTAGATGGCTTTTACAATTTCCACTTCAAAAGACCATGCTCCAAATCTTGGAGCAGGCAGTAAGGAACTTGAAAATAAAACATTTTTTTCAGGGCTTGAATTTCCAAGACACTTTGTCTTACACAAGTCTTTCATTTATGAACATATTTTGATTTCAAACACTTTTTTAAATAGTTGGAACAGAGATGCTCTACTGTGTAACACCCTCAGTCTAATTTGATTGGGACAGTAAACACGACTGCTTAGTAAAGTAGTCTGGATATAGTATATGACTCACTGTGGTGTCTGGAGCGCACACCAATGTACACTTGGCTTTGGATGCTCCACAGTGTCGGATGAGACAGGTTTGTGGGATTTTGTACTCAGTGTGTGAAAAAGAGTATTTGCTGTGTTAGTTCATATGGATATATAGACATAAAAGTGAACAAACAAGTTGTGAGTGGTGCCTTTTTATAGGACTAACAATGTCATTTGGGCACAAGTATATTAGGCTTGTCCAGTACAAAGGTATCCCCTCCAAACTCTCTGGCCTTTTCTTCTGTATGAAAGAAGAGAGAGACCTACAAAGAAAGCCATTAAAGAACTTTACAAAAACCCATAATTGCATGTAATTAAAAGTTGCTGGTTGCTCTAATTAGAGCTAAATTAAGTTGCACAGCTAAATTTTGAATAGATTGTAGTGGAGAGAGATGGTACAGTGGGAGACCTAACACACAAAAACAAATCACCAATCAAATTATTTCACATGAAGTTGCATGCATCACTTCATCCAAAAATCAAAGGGAAAAGACCGCAGAGATGTCCTATCGAGATCTGAAAAGCACAACAGCTCACCACCTGGAGTCATTATAGGCTTAAGGACTCATCCTCATTGGTCATAAAACCCACAGACATAAAGGGCCTGATATTTGAAAGACATCATTGTTTACAGTCCAGGAAACCATGTAAATGCCTTAAACGGGGATATTCAACAGCACCTACACGGTTAGCATCAAGGCATGTCGGGGCACTCCTGGGTGGACGGAGGAGATTGCACTGCTACCCAGTTAGCAATCCGCAGCTAAAACTAGGCCGCTACGCAGTTAGGCTGTGCAGCAGTGCCTGCTTTGCGCCGAATCCGGATATTCAAAGCCGTCACCGCGGCATTGAATATCCTGGGTTAGGGGTCAGTGGGCAGGGTTATGCGCCGTAGCAGCACATAGCCTGCCCAGTTGAATTGCGGGCCCAAAGTCCTTTATTTGCTTTGAATATTTTTATAAAATATAAAACAAAAGCTTATCTGAATTCAGCCAATGTTCTCACGCTTTCAACCAATGCTCCCACACCTGACATGGCTACATTTCGCTGGCTAGCTGCATCAGCAATGTGTCTTCAAGAATTATACTAGCTGCTAAGTGTTCATTCTATTCAAAACATATAACAATTGCATTTTAAAAGACCATAAGGCTCGAGAAAACGTCTCTTGAAGAGTACTCACGTGAAGCTCGATTCCTGTAAGGGGCATGTCCAGATGGCTCCAAGGAAGACAGGCCCATTATAAGAACATAATGTTTGCAGTACTGGGTCAGACCAAGCCCAGTATCTTGTTTCCAATAGTGGCCAATCTAGGTCACAAGTACCTAGCAGTTTTCCCAAAAGGCACACAGGTTCCACAATGCTTGTATTGGGGCAAGCAATGGATTTACCGGTCCCCTTCAATAATGGATTATAGACCTTTCCTCCTCCAGGAACTTATCCAAACCTTTTTTAAACCCAGCTACACTAACAGCTTTTACTACATCCTCCGGTAACAAATTCCAGAGTTTGAATACGCGTTCAGTGACAAAATATTAGTCTTAAACAGGTTACACTGTAGCTCCATTGCATGTCCCCCTAGTCTTTCTACATTTTGATGGTGTAAACCATCAATCTAGGTTTACCTGTTCCACTTCATTTATTAATTTATAGATCTCTATCAAATCTCCCCTCAGCCGTCTCTTTTCCATGTTGAAGAGCCCTAACCATTTTAGCCTCTCCTCATAGGGGTATCCTCCCATCCCCTTTACCATTTTGGTGACTCTTCTCTGTACCTTTTCTAATTCCACTATATCCTTTTTAAGATAAGGCGACCAGAATTGCACACAATATTCAAGGTGCAGTCACACCCTAGAACGATACAGAGGCATTATAATATCCTTTTGTTTTATTTTCCATTCCTTTTTTTATGATTCCTAGCATTCTATTAGCTTTTTTGGCCACCGCTGCACACTGGACAGAGGGTTTCAATGTATTATCCACAATGTATTATTCAAGCCAGAAGGTCGAGGGTTCAAATCCCACTAGAGGATAGCAACCTTGGGCCGGAAGGACACGGGTTTCTAGTCCCACAGGTGCTCCTTGTGGTCTTGGGCAAGCCACTTAACCCTCCATAGCCCATGTTCCCTGTAAAATAGTTATCTCCAAGTTATAATGCCCTGTTCAATGTAATTTCAGTTTTTTCAATGTAAACCACACTGATGCAGAATAGCGCGGTATATAAGAGAATGTAAATAAATAAATAAATAAAAATAAATAACAATGACGCCTAAATCTTTTTCCTGGGTGGTGGTCCCTAATGTGGAACCTTGCATCATTTAACCATAGTTTGGATTGTTCTTTCCTAGGTGCATAACTTTGCACTTGTCCACATTAAATTTCATCTTCCATTTTGATGCCCAGTCTTCCAATTTATCAAGATCCTCTTGCAATTTTCCACAATCCTCTTGAGTTTTAACAACTTTGAATAATTTTGTGTCATCTGCAGATTTGATTACTTCACTCATTATTTCCATTTCCAGGTCATTTACAAATATGTTAAAAAGCAGCAGACCCAGCACAGATTCCTGGGGTACTCCAATATTCACCTTTCTCCATCGGGAAAATTGGCCATTTAGCCCTACCTTTTGCTTTCTATCTTTTAACCAGTTTCTGATCCACAATAGTACACTGTCTCCTATCCCATTACTTTTTAATCTCGCCAAGAGTCTTTCATGAGGGACCTTATCAAAGACTTTCTGAAAATCCAGATACACTATATCAACCGACTCACCTTTGTCTACCTGTTTATTCACACCTTCAAAAAAAACAACATAACAGATTAGTAAGACAGGATCTTCCTTCACTAAAGCCATGTTGACTGTCTCCCATTAAGCCTTGACTATTAACATGTTCAGTTTTTGTTCTTTATAATGGTTTCTACCATTTTTTCTGGTAGTGACGTCAGACTCACCGGTCTGTAGTTTCCCAGATCACCTCTGGAACCCTTTTTAAAAATTGGCGTTACATTGACCATCCTCCAGTCTTCAGGTATCACAGATGATTTTAATGATAGTTCACAGATTACTAGTAGTAGATCTGCAATCTCGTATTTCAATTCTTTCAACACCATTGGCTGTATACCATCCGGCCCAGGTGATTTGCTACTCTTCAGTTTATCAAATAGTTGTAATACATCTTTCTAGTTCAGGGGTTCACAACCCTGTCCTCGGGACCCACCTAGCCAGTCGGGTTTTCAGGATAACCACAATGAATATGTATGAGAGAGATTTGCATACACTGCCTCCATTATATGCAAATGTCTCCCATGCATATTCATTGTGGTTATCCTGAAAACCCGACTGGCTAGGTCGGTCCCGAGGAC
This sequence comes from Ichthyophis bannanicus, assembly GCA_033557465.1. NCBI lineage: Eukaryota > Metazoa > Chordata > Amphibia > Gymnophiona > Ichthyophiidae > Ichthyophis > Ichthyophis bannanicus. Next base: position 412,401,291 of record CM066038.1, read on the forward strand.
TGGGTTGAGAACCCCTGCTCTAGTTTATCAATATTTCTTTCAATTCTTCTGTTGCCATCACCTTTAAATACCATTTCAGTCATGGGTAGCATCCCTACATCATCCTCAGTAAAGACTGAAGCAAAGAATTCATTCAGTCTCTCCGCTATGGCCTTGTCCCCTCTTAGTGCCCCTTTTACTCCTCTATCATCTAATGGTCCAACTGACTTTCACAGGTTTTTTGGCTACAGATGTACTTGAAAAAGTTTCTATTATGTGTTTTTGCTTCTGCAGCAAGCTTTTTTTCAAATTCTCTCTTTACCTGCTTTATCAGTGCCTTGCATCTAACTTGCCAGTACTTATGTTGTGCTTATGTTTGGACCTGATTCTGGACTGCGGGAACAAAATGTTCCTGTAGTAGCCAGAATCAGGCCCGAGGATGGCCCCGCATGCCCCTGCTGCCTACAGGGACATCCTCACTACAGGCATCCCCCAGCATCGTCGGCCCCCCTTTTCCCTGCTGCCCGGCCCAAGGCTGGCCTCCCGTAGCCTGTATCGGGTGGTGGAGACCTCCATACACCCGGCCCCGGGAGGCATCCCTGGGCCTGATTGTTGGGTTTTCACTGCAGGAATGTCTATGAGATGTACTAAGCAGGATCAGGCTTGTTAACAGTTATCACTTCAGGAAGCCTTCTGGTGATGGAGTAGATTTATTATCTTCCAACTGGCTCCAATATCATCAACGCATGCTTGCGCATATCATAATCTGATAATCCCCTGTTTACATCGCTGACTAATTTTAGATTTATACCAAATAATGCTCCATAGAGAAAAAGTCTTGTAGGGAACATCTCTCCAGGGGCGCTGATATATCCCATTCCTCAACCATTGTTCCCTCTTGAATACCTCAGTGCCCACCATTGATAAAGGCACAGAAACTGTGCCATGGCTTCCACACTGGCTTGCTCAAAATGCATTTTTCCGCATGACCAATTAGTAGTTTCTTTCTTCCAAGGCATCTGGGTTCTGTCCAGAGCCTCTTTACTAAGTCATCAGGTAGAAGAACAATATTTAGGATCCTGCTCAAGACTATAAGCCCCTCCTTGGCACTACCCAAAGATCTGTCATCTCCATAAAGCATTACTGCTATTGGAGGAAACTACTTTAGGCATAAACACAATGTGCTCTCTCTTTGATTAGCAAACCCAATGCTGGACTTGCAAAATCTTGTATAGTGCAAAGCATAGGGAGTCCAATCTTTGGATTTTTCCTAATGCACTGTAAATAGGCATTGGTTACAGTCTGTGCCAGTGGTTCTTTGCGCCATCAAAGCTTCTGTGTACTCAGCCTATGTAGGAGTTTGGCTCAAGGGTGCCTGGACAAGGAATGTAAGTGCCGAATAGTCCATCTTTGACCTAGTCTTCAAAACTGAGAGATCTCCAATGCAGCAGTCTCATTCAGTGCTAGGTGTAGCAGCTTCATCATAAGGCATATGGAAACAGACTTAAAGATATCAATATGCATACTTGAGAGGAAAGGCAGGAGAGAGGAGATATGATAGAGATGTTTAAATACCTCTGTGGCATAAATGCAGAGGAGGAGAGCCTCTTTCAATTGAAAGAAAGCTCTGCTAGTTTGGGAAGGCTAAAATGTAGCTCCTGAACAACTTCAATCCCCCTAAAGTCCCTATTTGGTCACCAAATGTAAGACCACCTTTTATTCAGAGTACCCTTTGAATGTGAAAAGGGGCTACATTTGAGTATTGCAGAACACTGACAAACTCACTACATTTCCAGATTCAGGATTCGTTTCATGAGACAGTTAATAAGCTGCAGGGCCCCAAGAGATCTCAAACCAGAGTATATTTACTAAAACATTACAGTTTACCTTATGTTCAGCCCCAAAAATTAGTGCAGAGGTGATGCCGGACCCACACTAATGAATGAAGGTGTACATGGTATGTGCCCTTGCAGTTAGTGTGGGTTGTCAGACGGCTGCCTGGGTGAGAATCTTCACACTCTTGGCAAGTGCATATTTCTATATGATTTGCAAGGTATTGTGGGCAATGTAGTTCATTCACACCAGACACAGCTGCTGACAATAATTTAGTTGTGCTCTTGGGTAAAGCCAATAAGATATTTATTTATGGGGTTATTTCTCCCAACACAGATATGCTTGGTAGCACATAAAATCAGGTAACTTGCTTTCAGTGTTAACTTGGAAAAACAAAGTTAAAATCAGGAAAACAACAAATGAAAAGCCACAAAGCAAGAAACAAACTGTTCTTTTCAGATTAACTTCTGATTACTTCCCACATAGATACAGAAGTGATTCTCTTCCTAGCTCACAAGCAATTATGTAAGGCTTAATTGCTAGCAGTCACCAGCTGAAACCCCTTAGCTGGCTTGCCTTCCACTGTGTGGGTCAAATCCTGCTTCAGGAGCTTTTCTGAGTAGATTAAAGAACAAATTTGTATTTCTTTGTGATGGTTGCTGTACTTTATAACATAAAGTTACCAACGGAGTTTAGATAGAGAGCAGTCCATATAAACAGGATCCTCATCTGCTATTATTCCCCCTTGTTCAACAAGCATGGGTTAAATATCATGGATTGGCACAGATGAATCTCTCAATGGAGCATTTTCAGGAGAATACTTGTTTCCCTGCTGTCTTTCAAGGTTATAGCTAGGGCATAGATCAGTGTTCATACCTGAGCTTCCATTGCTGCTAGAGTTCCTCTCTATATAGCCTGGCCAGTATGTAGTCCAGTTCTTATGTCCAGCCTTCCAATCCCTATCCCTGGACACTGGATCTCTCTTCACATACCTTCTGGCACAGGTCTTAGGGTCCCTTCCACGTGCAGCCGTCTCCCTCACAGGTAGCCTCTGGTGATTCCTAGCTCTGCAGCACCATTCCTCTGGCTTTCACCAGTCCAATGGTGTATGCTGGCCCTTGGAATACCTCCCAGTATACGTACTGCTTTGGACTCTTCTAGACCTCTCAAAGGCTTTTCTCTTCCTTCTTCCAAAGGGTCTCTTTCCCTCTCTGTCCGTCCGGTTTGGCTTCTGCTTCTGATTATCCTTCAGATGAAACTGATGATCAAACTCAAGCTGATTCTCAGGATACTGAGGACAATTCTCTGGATATCCAAAGTGATCATGAAGATGGTCATCTGTAGAATAAACTCTACTCTTATTCTGCTTAGATGAGTGATCCTCCCTAACACAGCGCAGCTGTGCTGAATCAGGCCCTGCCCTTTGAGATGAGTGCTTAGGGATTACCTCATAGCCCTCCTGATTGAACACACGTTTCCCCCCTTCAGCTCCTCTAATGGCTGCTGGAAACCTGGTGCATTCTGGGACTTGTAGTTTTTTATGGGAAAATTCTGTTTTCTTATTTCTACCAGAACTGACAGGTTGCTTGTTCAGAGTCACTTCACCTTTTCTATAGCCCCTTCCTGAGCTATGATAAGCTTCCTTATCACAGGGTCCAGCACCACCCCCCAACTAAGCCATTTGCTGCAGTAACTGCGGGTGCAATTACTGCCAACCACTGAGGTGGAGGGAAATGCACCCAAACTAACTGCAACACTGACAGTGAGTGTGAATTAACAAAACTGAAGCTTCACCAGTCTGCTGATGAAAGGGAATAAGGAAGGTATTTGAGAAGCCATATTCATGAGCTGGACGTCTGAAAATGGAGACTTAGATGCCCAAATCATGGCAACCCCTCTGGAACCATTGTAGAAGCTGGATATATAGACGTCGCCAGCGTAAGAACACCCCTGTGGCACCGGGGCACGCTAGATGCATGGCCTGGACGGAGCAAGGGAGATGCACATCATGGTGCAATTTCAGAATGGTACAAGCACATCCGGCCCTGGTCGGTGAGATGTCCGAGCCTGAAAAGTGCTTGTTTCGCAGATGTAACTCTTTCAGCAAAAAGAGCATAACGTGCTGACAGCACCATAGTTATTCCCTGCCTGAAGAAACCTGAGCATAAATACAAATGCCAAACATATTACTGTTCTGCCACCGCATTTCAAAATATCTGAAATGGCAGGCCAGACATGCAAGTCTCATAGCACAGTTGCCCCCTGCTGGCATGTCCAAGTACAAGGTTCTGAGGCCACGTAATTCAGGGACGTCCACATTTGTGAAATGGCCTATAGCCATGCACGTACCCAGTCTTGCAACCTACACAGGAGCCTTCTCCATAACATTTACCTTTCAGGGTGGAGACATAGTGATTTCTGAAGGCACTTAGATGTGCTTCCCTTCCTTCCGGCCACTCCCCTCCCCCTTGATTTTTGGATATTCTGCTCTGGACATTCCAGAATCTAACTACATGTCCCTTCTAAAATGGCACTTTAAAGAGACCCACGCTAACTGTAATGGATAGTTGACGACCACACTTCACCCCTAATCTGTCCAATCTCCACCTCAACCCACACTAAGCAGTTAGCGTGGGATGTTTAGTGCAGCTGCACTTTTAGCCTGGAGAAACAGTTACTATGGTGGGCTGAGTGCGGACACAATGCTGACCATTCGTGCGGGTTCGTCAACCTGCCCCACAGTCATTTCAATAAAAGGCTCCACACACTTTTCCAAACACAATAAAAAACTTTAGTAAAGGCAGAAAGCAGATGTATCAGCAATATGAAAATCAGCATAGACAGTTGATAGAGTTCAACAAACCAAAAGCACAACATGTATAAAAGAGAAAAACCACAAAATACAGCTTCTCTTGCCACTTGATTAAGTTTGTAGGAAAACCTGAACTTCCCTTGGCTTTCCCTAGGTCTCTTTCTCTCTTTAGAAACAAAACCAGAATTTATGAAATCCTCTTCTGACAAACTGTCCAAATATCTAGCCAATGTCTTTAGCATTTGGACAGACCTCTGTATCCCTGGAACTGGGAGGTCCTCCTGAAAGTCCTCCAAGCCAGTTTGAGAGAGCTATTTGTCTTTTCCCCTCTTCACAGCATCTTTCTGTCTTTCATTGTGCTCCTCGGTCACCGACACCTCTAGTGAGTCATAGAATCAGCCATACAGATTGGGAGAGAAGGGCCCAACCTTTGAGAATGGGCAATGGATATCATTCACAACCTCAGAAAGTCCTCTTTCTAGAATATTCCTCTCTTTATTCTATGGTAAAATTCTGTGAGCTTTACAAATAAAAGCCCCAAACGTCATCTGGTAAATTAGAAGAGGGGTGCATCATAAACTACCTCAGTACTGTCTAGATCCACTTTCAGTAGCTGTCTTGCCTTTTGCAGTTCCTTGGGTTTGCTCTGAAGGTGATGGTATTACTTATGAGAAAGGAAGACAACTGGTGTAAATGATAATTCAGGAAAAGCTATTGAGCCCTGAAAATCTGCCCCTTTTTCCTGCTATCTCCATGAAGCTTTGCTACTTATTTTTATTTAACAGGTTTTTTTAAACTGCTCTTATTTCAGTCAAAGCTGTTTACTTTGTAACTTAAACTTGGTAATGTACATTAAACAGGGACATTGACAACCTGGATTTTTCTGAGGCAATGGAGGGTTAAGTGACTTTCCCAAGGCCACAAGGAGTGCTAATGGGAATTGAACCCTGGTCTCTTGGTTCCTAAGCCAGTGCTCTAACCATTAGGCCACGCCTCCACTCCAGAATAATAAGATTCCATTGTTTCCTCATTTCCTACTCCATCCCTCTCTCCAAACACTATGGGGTTGATATTCAGAAGCACATATCTGGATTGCAGCACCTGCTCTCCTTTAAGTGCAGTCTGGCAATTTTCAGGGGCATTATCTGGATAATGCTGGAATGATCCGGGGTGGAGCAAGGATGGAGAAGGCAGTTACCAAGATTTATTTATTTTATTTTATTTATTTATTTGCATTTCTTCTATACCGCGCTATTAAGATCAGTGCGGTGCACATTGAACAGAACATACTACAATGCATCAAGCCACATTGAGTTTACAGTTCTCTTCCCATTTGTGTGTATCTGCTGTACTGTCACAGTTCTTATTTGATCTGTTTTCTCCATCTCTCCGCCTTTAAGACCCCCTTATACCTGTCCTATGCATGTACCCTACACGTGAATATCCTGCTCCCATGAGAAAGTAGAAGGTACAGTCCTTGGTAAGACAGTGTAACAAATAATACAAGACAATCACAGATTCAGCATTTATAAATTTATTTTTGCCTGTGATATTACTTGTGTCATTGAAGTTGTTTTAAGGCTCTTTTAATTGTTTTTTAAATCAGTTCTGTACACTACTGGACAGCATATCAAGTTCAATAACATTAAACATTGGTAGAAGCGGGAGGGGTGCAGACATCCACCTGTCCAGACAGTGCCCCTATAATTTTGTGGCCCTCATCCCCCTAATGTTGTCCTTTTAGTCCATAAAGGTGCTGAAGTTCTAAATCTCTTCCACCCCTCTAGTAGCTCCTGCTTCTCTGGTAAGAACTTGGCTGGTCACAATAGGAGAGTGGCAGTGGGAAGCTCTGGGGCTGCAATGGATAGTCTGCATTGCAGGACCAGTCCTAGGACCACAGCCATAGCTCTCAGGGGCCATGTGTCTGCTGTGGCTCAGGAGGACCGGCACACAGGTCAGGAAAGTTACAGCAAGCAGTAGGAAGCCTTGAAAAAGCTCTCACTGCTTCTGGATGAATGAGGAGTGTATTGAAAGCTCTGGCCTGAACCAGGAAGAGATGACTGGGATGTGGACTAGAGAAGATTAAGTGTCAGAAAAAGGCTGAGTAATACAAGTGACAGGGAGCTTTGAGAAAGGTTCCAGATGCTTCCTGTAAGTTCCACGGGCCTGAATTAGACCATGTGTGGCATGAAAGTGTAGGAACTTATCAAGCTCAAAATGTGCCCGGTGCAGCTAACAAATCTGGTGGCCCCCTCCACTCAGCCACATGCAGTAACTCACTCTTTTGGAGCTTCCTGGAAGTCTAGTGATGATATCAGCGCCCCTTCTGTGCTTGCGCCCTGTGCAGCTGCACCGCTCAGGGGCGACTCAAGGCAATATGCTGCCTGAGCAAAGGATGAAGTTGCACCCCCCCCCCCCGAGCAGGTGTGGGGGGGAGAGACTCTCAAAACTCCAGTCAGGGAATGAACTAAACCAAAAAGCCGATTAGATAATGTGGAGGAAATGAAAGATGTTTACATACCAAGGAACTAAAAGAAAGAGCGAGAACCACAGCACTGTTTATAACACCAAAATTATAACTCATGTTTATTTTGTTGTTATAAACTGCGTTATGGTTCTTGCTTTTTCTTTTTGAACATATATTTTGCATCCACAGAACCCCCTCTCTCAACAATGTGTGCAGAGCAGAACTAGGACATTCACCCACAGAACTCAATATCTTAAAAAAATAAATCTGATTCTGATCATTTCACTAACAAAACATTTTCCAGTACTGGGCATATTGTGAACTAATACAAAACCTTAGAAGAAAGTCACTGAGAATCTGTAGAGCAAACCTACTATACCATACCAGCTGAACTTCCAAAACTCACATAAGGAGCCTACCCAAAATAAAGCATAAGCAACGGACTCCGCCCTCCCGCTGGATACCACAAGATGAAACAAGCAACGTCCAAAAGAGCAATTTCACTCTCGGTGCCAGACCTGTGGAACTCTCTCCCTGAAGAATTAAGAGCCCAAAAAGACCTCAAGGACTTCCGCAAATCCTTCAAAACCCACCTGTTCGTGGACTCCTATGGACAAGTACCATAACTTTCAAGCACCACAACCCTGCCATATGCAGCCACCAACACCCTGCACACACGACTGAGACCTGGGAACCAATTCCCAATAGTATATGCGTATGTCCTGTCATCCCCTCCTGTTGAATGTAGACCCCCATGTTATGTTCCTAACCACTTTGATTGAAGGATAAGGTGGTATACAAAACTGGATGGATAAATGAATAAATAAAATACTGCAGCAGGCCGTGGAATATCCAAAGACCTATTTAAAAAGCTGAAACAATTCAGACTACTACAGTACAGATCCCTTTGTACAAACTCCATATTAACAAAACACCTAGCCTTGGCCACAAACGCAGAACATAGACCCTCAAAGTACAGAATAAGTGACCATAACCTACTAATAAACATGTAGATAAAAATTAAACTACAACCCCCAAAAGTCAGATTTTGCATTCAATGCAATGCCAGAGAAATAGAAAGAGATGCATTTCCCTGTACTTTATAAAATATAAAGATAGCACCCAGCCTGTTCATTAAATTGAAAATAAAGTTCTCTTCTACCTTTGTTGTCTGACCATTTTGTTCTTGATCATGCTGGTCCAAATCTGAGGTTTCTGCTTTCCTCCACCCCCACTGTCTACTTCCTCCCAGGGGCAACATGATAGTGATGCAGAGCCATGTACGGAGATTCATTGCAGCATTATTTGCATAAATGTAGTATGCTTTACTTTAAAATGTTTATGCCACCCATCTAAAATCCTAGGTGGCTTCCAAACATCTACATGCAATTTAGTAAAACAGACGTTACAATAAAACAAACAATAAAACATTAAATTTGATTAATGAAAAGTCACTTACAAAGCCCCCCTCCCCCATCAGGCCATCACAAATCTGCACATCAGATTTATTTCGCTATGACCAGATTATTGATGAGAAGGGAAGATATAAAATGAGAAACTAACCCTGATAATGCTGGTCTGGATTGTACTAGAGCTGGAAATGTCCGGAACTCAGCAGCAGTGAAGCTATCAGGCTACTAAACAAAAATAAACTGAGATGTTCCCTTAAAATTTGAAATTTCCTTGAATCTGACCTGACAAAATATTTTAAATTTCAGTCTGGCAGCATAAAGAACACAAATCTCAAAGACAATACATATTCCATTACCCCCCACCAACACCCTAAAGTTGACCTTACCAAGAACCCAGAGTACAGGATCCATAGAGTAATTCTACTATTCTATAACAGCACTAACATCCAAAACTCACACAACATGGAGCATACCCAGAAAGGGCAACATCATAAATATTGTAGTGGGCCCTAGAACATCCATATTCCTATTCAGAAAACTGAACAAGCCAGATTACTACAGCTCCCTACATAGAAACTCCATGCTAACAGAATACACAACTTCCGTCACACATGAAGAACAGAGACAGATCTTCACCAAGTAGGGAATATATCAATACAAGCTAAAAACAGACATATGTAGTCAAAAATGCTTTTACTCATTACTCTTTAGGTTTACAGGATTTCTTTCCCAAAATTATACTTTACTGCAAAGTGAGGCAAGAAAGAATTCTCATACACAGGCATTTGCATTGTCGGCAGAAACTAACATAGCGTGAGTGCAATTAATGCCACCTCAGTATGTGGTCTTAGTTGTACCTGCAGCTGTTTTGCCATACTGAAATGCGGTAACTGCAGGGGGATATAACTGCCTCCCTGCAGTTAGCCTATGGCCCTGTGTAATCAAACTCTGGAATTAGTTACCAGAGGATGTAGCAAAAGCTGTTAACGTAGCTGGGTTTAAAAAAGACTTTAAGTTCCTGGAGGAAAGGTCCATAAAATAGAAATTACACTTACCTGGTAATTGTAGTTCCTGGAGGAACTCCAGTTTAGTCCTCCACCTCTGGGTAGTGTACCTCCTCCTGCAGCTTGGAGACTGGGCATGTCAAATTCATGACATCACTGGATGTAGCCTGCTGGAATCTCCCATCAGCCCCAGTGAACTATTGACAAAGCAGACTCAAAAGAGCAACAAACAAGTAGCTACCACATTAATAATAATCCTAAACTCAAAATAAAGGAATAACTGGTAACTTATCAAACACTAACCTCCCCTTTTAAAGAAAGGAGCGCGTTTTCCCCTTTTTGCCCCTCTCCCCCCTGCCGAACCAGAGACCCTGAAGAGGAAGCACAGACAGGTTGAAAGAGGAAGAATTAGAATGACTGTAATCACATTAAGCAACACTCACCTGTAGACTTTGCATTACACTGTATTGAACTTGCCCTGTTAATCAAAACACTCCCTGGGCGGGAATGAGGACTAAACTGGAGTTCCTCCAGGAACTACAATTACCAGGTAAGTGTAATTTCTATTTCCTGATCGTTCCTCCAGTTTAGTCCTCCACCTCTGGGATATAACAGAGCAGTACTAACGGGAGGGACCCTTCCAGCCGGCCTGCAACACTGCCGACCCGAAACAGGCATCCTTCGCCGCTAACACATCAAGACGTTAAGTGTTTACTGAAGGAATGAAGAGAGGACCAGGTGGCCGCTCTACATATTTCCACCGGCGGAACTAGGCTGTGTTCTGCCCAGGAAGCCGTTTGCGCTCTAGTGGAGTGAGCTCTCAAGCCCACAGGCGCTGGGCGTCCCTGCAAAATATAAGTTGAGACAATTGCCTCCTTAATCCATCGGGAAATGGAGGCCTTTGTGGCCGCCTCCCCTTTTCTAGGACCCCCAAACAACACAAAAAGATGATCCGATTTGCGGTAAGAGTCAGAGACTGCCAAATATCTTTGCAGTACCCTCTTTATGTCCAAGCGCCGCAAGCCCCGTTCCGCAACGTGTCCTCCCCCCGGCGGTAAGATTGGTAAAGACACCGTTTGATTTAAATGAAACGGGGAGGACACCTTTGGCAAAAAGGATGGGACAGGCCGAAGGACCACCTTCTCACTGGAAAAGCACAAAAAGGGTTCTCTACATGACAGGGTCTGCAACTCTGAAATGCGCCACGCCGAACAAATGGCTACCAAAAATACCATTTTCAAAGTCAAATCCTTGACGGATGCTTGGCTTAAGGGCTCAAAAGGTTCCTTTACCAGTGCCCCTAAAACCAAGTTGAGGTCCCACGGAGGAACTGTAATCCTACAAGAAGGTCGTATTCTGGTAACCGCTTTAAGAAAACACACCACATCGACATGAGCCCTTAGGGACACTCCTTGGACTTTACCTCTTTAACAAGAGAGGGCTGCCAATTGAACCTTCAAGGAACTGGCTGCCAGCCCCTTCTCGAACCCGTCCTGCAAGAAACTTAACACCAGTACACCTTAACACGCAGTAGCGGCGTGGACTTGGTGCCTCGAGCACCAGTCTTCAAACACATGCCAGATGTGCACGTAAGCCAATGATGTTGACCGTTTCCATGCTTGAAGCAATGTTGCAATGACCGATCTGGAGTAACCTTTCTTCCTTAACCTTGCCCTTTCAATGGCCAGGCCATAAGCGAGAACCGATCCGCCTGAGGCATTTGCAGTGGACCCTGAATCAACAGTCCCTCCGACGTCGGTAATCTCCAAGGAACCCCATCGAGCAACCTCATGAGATCGGCGTACCAGGGACACCTTGGCCAGTCCGGAGCCACCAATAGCACTCATCCCTGATGTGCTTCGACGCGCTGAACCACGTGCCCGATGAGCGCCCACGTCGGGAAGACATAAAGGAGACCTGTCGACGGCCTAGGCTGCATCAAGGCGTCGATTCCTTCCGACATGGTCTCCCGTCATCTGCTGAAGAAACGACTCGACTTTGCTGACTGGAATGTCACCATCAGATCCATGACTGGAGTCCCCCACCGGTGAATTATTTGCACAAAGACGTCCGGATGCAATTCCCATTCCCCGGCATCCACTCGGACCCTGCTGAGAAAATCCTCCATCACATTGTCCTTCCCTGCAATGTGGGCTGCCAATATTGCTTGCAAACGAGTCGCAATGTGGGCTGCCGATATTGCTTGCAAACAAGTCTTTATCCAAGAGAACAGCCCCTCTGCCTCGTCTTCCATGGCCACACTTCCTGTACCGCCCTGCCGATTTATGTAGGCCACCATCGCGGCATTGTTGGACAGCACTCGTACCGCTTGCCCCGTCACCGTAGCTTTGAAATTTTGCAGGGCCAGGAATACTGCTCTCAGCTCCAGGCGGTTGATGGACCAGCTGCTGTCTTCCGCCGACCAGGCGCCTTGTTCAAAGACCTCTCTGCAATGCGCTCCACACCCTGTCAGACTCGCATCCGTCAGTAGTGGGATCCACTCTGGCTGCTCCAGGGGCATTCCCGCTCCCAGAGATGCGGGGAGCAGCCACCACCAAAGGGACTGTCTGACCCGAAGAGGGCAAGGGAGACATTTGTTCAACAAGTTGAACTGGTTTGACCACCGGCGAAGCAACGACCACTGCAAAGGTCTCATATGAAATCTAGCTCATGGAACCACCTCCAATGTTGCCGCCATTGTACCCAGCACATGAAGGTAACTCCACACAGTGGGTGCCGAAACGGACCTGAAGCTGCGCACCAGCTTTTGAAGTCCTTGGGCTCTCCGCTCCATCAGAAACGCCACCCCTTTCTGAGTATCGAACCTTACTCCCAGATACTCGAGCACTTGAGATGGAACCAGATGGCTCTTGGTCAGATTGACTACCCAGCCAAGTCCCTGCAGAAAATGTACAACCTTGGCTGTAGCTCGCTCGCTCTCGGCTATGGACTTCGCCCAAATCAACCAATCGTTGAGGTATGGATGAACTAAGACCCCTTCCTTTCATAGGGCCGCTGCCACCACAACCTTGATCTTGGTGAAAATCTGCGGAGCTGTCGCAAGACCGAGGGGTAACGCCTGGAACTGATAATGACCCCAAGGGAGCGCGAACCGTAAGAACTTTTGATGAGAAGCTCTGATCGGGACATGTAAATACGCCTCCGTGAGATCGAGAGACATCAGGAACTCTCCCTGACGTACTGCTACAATTATGGACCGCAGCATTTCCATTCTGAAATGCAGCACTCGGAGACAGCGCTTTACCCCTTTGAGATCCAGGATTGGTCAAAGGGATCCGTCTTTCTTTGGCACCACGAAATAAATGGAGTATCGTCCCACGCCATATTCCATCACTGGCACCGGTACGATGGCACCCAACTGCAAGAGCCGGTCCAGGGTCTGCTAGACTGCTAGGGTCTTTGTTTGACCCTTGCAGGGCAACAGCACGAAGGAGTCTAGTACAGGTCTTGCCAAATCCAGCGCATAACCTTTGCGAATGATCTCCAGTACCCACTGATCGGATGTTATTTGGGTCCAAGCAGAAAGGAAACCCCCGAAGCCGTTCTCCTATCGGTTGACTTTCTGCCAGGACCCGCCTCCTTTCATTGTGGCTTTTGAGCAGTACCTGTGGCAGCCGCTGCAAATCCTCTACTTGTTCCGCAAAACCCGCGAAACCCCTGGGCGCGAGAAGCAAATCTTCCCCTTTGGAAACCACCCAAACGAGAAGTACGAAATCTCCTGAAATCTCTAAACTGACCCCGAAAGGCCGGAGAGAATTTCCCTTGCTTAGGCTTGTCCTCCGGAAGCCTTCCACCCTTGGACTCTCATAAATCCTTAACCAACTTGTCAAGATCCTCTCCAAACAACAGCTTCCTTTTAAACAGAAGCTTACTAAGTCACGATGTAGATGACCCGTCTGCTGACCAATTTCTGAGCCACAGGGTTCTCCGGGCGGCCACTAGCGAAGCCATACTGTTTGCTAAAGCCCTGATCAGGTCGTAGTGCACATCCGCCAAATAAGCCGACCCTGATTCCAAGAGCTCCACTTCCCTTACACCTTCCTGCTCCAAGTGGGTCGACTGCCGTAAGTGTTGAGACCACCTAAGGCAGGCCCTCGCCATCTAAGCTCCACAGATGGAAGCCTGCAAGGACACCGCATCCGCCTCAAAGGATTGTTTCAACAAACCACCCACTTTCCTATCCTGCGCATCCTTTAAAGCCGTGCTACCTTCCACCGGTATAGTGGTCTTTTTAGTAACTGCAGAGACCACTGCATCAGTCCGCGGACAGCGGAATTTCTCTTTGTCCTTATCCACCAAGGGATAGAACCTGTGCATAGTTCTCAGCCCTCTGAGCCCCGCTTCTGTTTGGTCCCACTCATCCTGGATCATCTGATCAACCACCTTGTGAATGGGAAACACCACCTGCGTCTGTCGCACTGCCTGAATGATGGGATCCTCCCCATCCTCTTCCTCGGTCGGCTGCGTCGTTGCGAGCTTGAGCGTTTGCAGGGACTCTGTAATTAGGGCAGTCAGCTCGTCCTCCCGGAACACCCAAATGATCTTTGCCTGATCCTCAGGTTCCAGGATCTCCCCCTCTTCCAACTTGTCCATATCTGCCTCCATCTCCAACTCGGCCTCCTCCACCTCCTGCCACCCCAACTCTGAAGGAGAGTGATCAGGAGGGCGAGGCCTCTTTGGCAGTTTCGGAGAAAGGTTTTTGCCATCCGCCATCCCGTATTGCGGAACAGCCGAGGGAAGAGGTAAGGGACTAGGCAACTTACCCTGATGTCTGAGACAGAATGCCTGATGCATTATCAAGACAAAGTCTGGACAAAAATTCCCCAGCTGCGGACCGGGGCCTACTCCCGGAAACCCACTAGGGTCCCCCGCTGAAGCTTCTGGACTGGACATGGATGGGGCAGCCAACCACGCTTCCCCTTCCACCCCCGCTGCGGCTCCCTGAGAAGCAGGGATGCCTGAATTCTCCATCTGCTGCTCCACACTGGCAGACACAGCTGCGCAGCCCCTACAGATGCTGGTGTTCGTGACCGTGCTTCTATGGGTGCCGCAGACGACACACTGCAGGTGTGCTGGCATGTGCTGACTGCCGAGCAGACCTGGGCAGGAAACAGACACAAATAATGATTTTGCAGCCCCCTTTGAAATTATGAATATTTGATTTCCTTACATATATATTTTTTTTTGCTTAACAAGGAACAAAAGCCTCTGAAAATTGCTTCCCCAGCCACTCGGACACAAGCAGTAGAAAACCCCCTGAATGTAAACCCAATAGCCTAAACGGGAATAACAAATAAAGTAAGTGAAATGAAACTAAACGTCCTAAAATAAACTAAATGAAATAGGGATGAAGGACTCGTGTCTAGCGCTAGACCCTGCGGCGGTTCTCCGGGCCGCCACCGCACCAAACTGACACACGGCAAACACCGCATGTTTAAAATGACCATGATTCCTGACTGGAACTGGTTTTGGCGCGCAAAAAATAAACAAACTCACCCCGTGCAGGAAGATAGAGCCCGAGCCGCTGCTGCACCGAGGCACGTAAGCCAGAAATAAAAGAACTGTAATTTAAACTTTACCGCTGAAGCCGGAGACCCTTCAAGCCGCGACGCGCTCAGTGCTCAGACTAGTGACGTTCACCGCGAGGGCCGCTGCTGTGGTCACGCAGGCTCTTCGGCCTGAGACCCGGAGCGGTGATCTGTCGCTCCGCAGGAACCTGCCTGCAAGTGCGCCGTTTCAGGAGCTCTCCCCCGAGCCTTCTAGGAAGAGAGATCCACAGAGAAAGAGATGTCTTGGTGCGGCAGGAAAGGGCTAAAACCTGATAGTTCCTTTTTTTAAAAGAGATATTACCCCTAGAAAGAAAATAAATTTAAAGGGCCATAACCAAAATGGAAAACACTTATCCCAAAAATTTAAGAAAGGGAAAATTTGAAGATCAACCCCTAACTTGCTCCATATTCGTTTCTCTAGTGAGCCCAGCACCTAGGCTCACTACGTCCTCCTGCTGCATGGAGACTGGACACACTGGGGCTGATGGGAGATTCCAGCAGGCTACATCCAGTGATGTCACAAATTTGACATGCCCAGTCTCCAAGCTGCAGGAGGAGGTGCACTACCCAAAGGTGGAGGACTAAACTGGAGGAACGATCAGGAACTATTATTAAAGAGGACCTGGGAAATCCACTGCTTGCCCTGGGAAAAGCATTGCAGAACCTGTGTGCCTTTTTGGGAATCTGTCAGTATTTGTGATCTGGATTGGCTACTGTTGGAAATAGAATACTGGGTTTGAGGGACCTTGGTCTTGACCCAGTATGGCACAGAGCTTAGGAAACATGCTGCTAAATATGCCAAACAAGAAGGCCTCAACAGCACCCATGCAGCACCTCCAACTTCCACAAAAACAGGAGCAACTTGGTACCCCAATACAGTACTTTCCACCCTCTGAAAAACAAGAGATTTTGTGACCAAGAAGGGCTTGGCAACCCCAACATAACTCCTGAAACTGCGCATTGGAACAGCATGGCATTAATGTAAATATTTAAATGTAAATATAAGCTATAAATGTAAAATATAAGCTATAAAACACCATCTCTTCATTCTGCATTTCCAAAGCTCATCACCATCCCTCTAACATGCACAGTAAAATTGTATATACCTTATTTACTCAAGATGTAACTAAGAAATCCTATCCCCTGTATATATGTTATTTACAAATATGTACAAAGTTTCCCAAAGTTAAATTCCCAGTTGACTACTCCTGTTATATGTAAACTTATCACAATTTGTTGATTGTAATGAGTATTTCTGTTTAATGTAAACCGCGCTGATGAAAAAGAGTGCGGTATAAAAGAACAATAAATAAATAAATAAATAAATAAATAAAATATTCTGTGAAAAAAAATCACAAAAGAAATGCAAGATGCTCACACACCAAGGAACAAAGAGAGAGTGAGAACCGCGGCACAGTTTATAGTACCAAATTATAAAATTATAACTCATTTTATTTTGTTATAAACTGTTATGGTTCTCACTTTTTCTTTTTGAATATATGTTCTACATCCACAGAAACCTCTCCCTCAATAATGGGTGCAGAGAAGAAGTTTGATATTCACCCACAGAACTCAATATATTAAAAACAAATCTGTTTCTGGTCATCTAACAAACATTCTCCAGAAACAAACATATTGGGAACTAATATGAGACCCTACAAAAGTCACCGAAGATCTACAAGGCCAAATCTACCATACCATACCAGGATAAATTTCTAAAACTCATATAAAGGAGCCTACCTAGAAGAACAACGCACTATATAAATACTATATAAATATAAATCCCTAAAACAGTATATATCCCTATGCACAAACTCCATGTTAACAGAGCACATGGCCTCAGTCACACACTCAGAACACAGACCCTCACCAAGTACAAAATAAATTACTACAACTTAAAGTAAAAAAAAAAATGTAGACAAAAATTAAACTGAATTCCCAAGAAGCCAAGCTCTGCATGAAATGCAGCATCGGATAAATAAGAGATGCAGTTCCCAATAAAGATCGTGCAAACTCCAATCACTAAATTGAAAATAAAATTATTTTTTCTACCTTTGTTGTCTGATCATTTTATTCTCTGATCATGCTGGTCCTGAACTGAGGCTTCTGCTTTCCTGTCTTCTCTTAGCTCTCTTTCTATGGTCTATAGTCCATCTGCCATTTCTTGTCTCTTCTTCTGTTTCCTTCACTTCCTTCCATCAGCCTATTTCCAGTCCTATTAACCCTCCCCAGTATCAGCCCCCTTTTCCAGTCCTCCCCTCCCAGTACCTTCTAATTTCAACCCGCTTGCATTCCCAGGACTTCCACTGGTGTCCATTCCCTTCCATTCCCCCTCCTTCCCCACTGTCCAGCCACTTCTAGTCCAAATACCATCCCAGTGCCAATGCCCTCTCCCTTCTAGCACCCACCCCCATTACCCAGCCTCCTACCAGTCCCATCCCCAAGTGTCAACTCCCTTTCATTCCTCTCCTCCCTTAACTAGTATCATCACCCTTCTAGTCCCCCTCCAGTACCATCCCCAGATCTTAGCTCCTTTCCAGGCCCCTCCTCCCCCATGTCAGCTCCCTTCCAGCCCCCCCTCACCCCCGTGTCAGCCCCCTTCCAGCTCCCACCTTCCCCCCTTGTCAGTTCCCTTCCAGCCCCTCCTCCGCTGTGTCAGTCCCCTCCTCCCCATTGTCAGTCCAGTTGCAGACCCCCACCTTCCCCTCATGTCATTTCGCTTCCAGCCCCCCCCCCCATGTCAGCCTGCTTCCAGCTCCCCCGCAGACTCACCCTCTCCTTTCTATGGCAACCACGGCTCCTGCCTCTTAGAGAATCACGGCTGTGCTATCAATCTTCAGTTTAAATAAAAGTGAAACCAGTGCGGAGCCAAATCATGGAAAGTGTTTCACGGGACCAGCTACCACAGGAAAAGATACTGAGAAATAGAGAGAGAGACTGTTGGGGACAGGGAGATGGGATTGAGAGAGAGAAAAACAATGAGTGATGGGGACGGGGATGGGGACCTCCCAGTGTCAAAGTCACTGAGTTTCAGCAAGTCTCCACTAGTTTATTTAAATGTGTGTAAATCATTTGTAACTGCTTCTCCAGCTCTATATGAAAAAACAGCTTGAAGTGGTGTACAAACTAAAGAAATAATACACAGCAAATACGTAAAACCTCTTGGAAGCCCTTCAGGCACAAGAATGGCAGGAAGGAGTTAAGCTTCAGAAGAGTTCTCTTGCACCTCTGTTCCAGCTGTTTTCTGAGGCATGTACTGCGATTTCAGGGAATGGAATGGAAGTGGTGGACAAATGGGAGAAAAATAAACAAAACAATTTGTAAAAATAATTTCCAGTACTCCAGTATATCATACTAAAACAGTGAACATAAATCTTTTAATGTTTCTCCATTCCTGGTGGGACCATTGAATACAGATGTGCATAGGATAGCCAAGTGAAGATCAGAAATGCAGTTGTGTACAGATTCATATGGACGTGCACATTAAAGAATACTGCTACAGCTCCACACCTAATTTGTGAGTGGCATTCTCAATTAGTTTAATTAGTAAAATAAGTTTAGGAAACTTAACCCTTAAACTTCATTGATAAAAAATATAACTACTTATCTGGTCCACTGGTTCTTTGTCTTCTATAGAAGTTACCAGGGCTACATCTAGTGAAGATGGAGACCACGTCTTACTTTCTGTGGGTGGGGCTTGAGGGGTGAGGAAGACCTTATCTTCCTGGATTTTTTTACCTGGACGCCAACATCTTGCCCTCTATTCACTCTTTTCTTTCACGCAAAACATTCAAAATCCTGTCCAATTTGGCAGTATAAAAAATATAGAATTGGGTGATCAAAAGCAACACAATTAGTTAGCTTCATGGTCACAAAAACAGATACTAGGGCACTTCTTTTTGAGTCTTCCTGTTTGTCTTGGGACTCCTGTTCTTCACAAGCAGGCTCGATCCATCTTAGACCTATAAAACTCTCCAGAGCAACAATCTTCCTCTCTCTTAAGCTTCTTTGAGCCCAAGGGGACAGGTAATCTCCAACACCTCCCTCACCTTACTACCAGCAGCAACTCCTTCTGGCATGTAAGGCACTTCCTAATCTGGGAATTATTTCCTCCAGGCACTCCATGTCTTGGATGAAGAAAACAAGGTGTACATTCTGTCCTCCAATGGATTTCTAACTACCAGTGGTAATAGGCTTTCATCAAACCCTTCATATTTATTCAGGACAAAAAGGAGGCAGAACCAACTAACTATCTCCTATGCTGTTCTTTGGCGTAAAAAGGGAGGAAAAACCCTCACACACTCCTTTTCTTATCCTCTCTAGTCCTAATTCAGAACCCAAGATCCTGCCATCTTAGGAGTTCTGGACTCACTGCTGGAGCTTGGCAGAAATGAAGCAAGGACAGATAATTATTTTGCTTTTTCTTGACCCCTTTAAAATTACTAAAAGAGGAATTCAAGATTGTTATAAATTGTTGTCATAATTTCAAACCTGGCTATTTAAAATGGTACACTGATGATTCCCAAAGGGATATAGCGGATTGGGATTTAGATTTAGGTAGGTGGCATGTTTTAGATAGTTTTATTGTTTTATGTAGGTGTTATGTTTGGATGATTATTTTAATTGTAAATGTATTGTTTATTCATTGTGCTGTGCTTGGTACCTTTGTCTTCATTAGTAAGGCGGAATACAGTGCTGAAATTAAATTATAGTTTTTGTTGTTGTTAAGTGCCATCAAGTCAGTGTCAACTCATGGTAACCCTCTGGATAGTTGTCCTAAATTCTGTTCGGTCTTCAGTCAGGAGGCTCATTGTTGACAGACTGGCACCCATAGCTGTTGTTATTGTATCGATCCATCTCATTGCTGGCCTTCCTCTTTTGTGTTGACCTTCTACCTTGCCAAGCATGATTTCTTTCTAATGATATCTCTCTTCGCATGATGTGTCCAAAGTTGAAAGTCAAAGTCTTGTTATCTGAGCTTGACTGGTTTGTTTTTCAGGCAGTCCATGGTATGCACAGTATTCACCGCCAGCACCATAATTCAAAGGCATCAATTTTCTTCCTATCTTTTTCACTGCCCAACTTTCGCATCCATATGACGTTATTGAAAATACCATGGCTTGAACAAGTCAAATCTCTGCTCTTCAGAATCTTGTCTAGGTCTTTCATAGCCATTCTGCCAAGAGCAATGCATCTTTGGATTTCTTGAATGCTTGTTGCTTCTTTATTGATAGTTGATCTAAGTAGGTTAAAGTTGTCCACGATTTCAATTTCTTCTCCATCAATGATGAACTTATTGATTTTGCCAGTTGTCATTATCTTTGTCTTCTTTACATTAAGGTGCAGGCCCATTTTAAGACTATGTTCCCTGATCTTGAGAAGCAAATGTTTCAGACATCTTCACTTTCAGCCAGTAATGTGGTATCAACAGCATAGTGAAGGTTGTTGATGAGTCTTCCACCAATCTTTACACCTCTGTTGTCTTCATACAATCCTGCTTCTCTGATGATTTGTTATGCATATAAATTAAACAGGTAGGAGGAAAGTATGCAGCCTTGTTGTACACCTTTGCTAATTTTAAACCATTCTGTTTCTCCTTGTTCCGTTCGAACTGTTGCTTCTTGATCAATGTACAGATTGTGCAAGATAACGATCAGGTGTTCTGGTATACCCATGCTTCTTAATGTGGCCCAGAGTTTCTTATGGTTTACACAGTCAAAAGCCTTGCTGTAGTCAATAAAGCACAAATATATATCCTTTTGGTATTCTTTAGTCTTTTCAAGGATCCATCTCACATCCACAATGATGCCTTTCGTTCCTTGCCCTTTCCTGAACCCTGCTTGCACTTCAGGTAGTTCTTGTTCCAGGTACGGTTGTAGTCTCTGTTGAATAATCTTCTGTAGAATCTTGCTAGCATGTGGGATCAGAGTGATTGTGCAATAATTTCCACAGTTGGATCACCTTTCTTTAGTATTGGTATAAGAAAGGTGATCCAACTGTGATCACCTTTCTTATACCAATACTAAAGAAAGGTGATCTTTTGCAGATTTTTACAGTCAGTTGGCCATGATGTTGACTTCCAAATTTCCTGGAGGAGTAGCCTAATGGTTAGAGCACTGGCTTGGGAACCAAGAAACCAGGGTTTGTATTCCCACTAGCACTCCTTGTGGCCTTGGGCAAATCATTTAACCCTCCATTGCTCAGAAAAATCCAAGTATCAATGTCCGTTTAATGTTCATTACCAAGTTTAAGTTACAATGTAAACCGCTTTGACTGAAATAATAAAGTGGTATAAAAAACTGTTAAAAAATAAATACAGCATAGGTCACAATCATCATTTGCAATTTGGACTGTTTACTACTGTACTATAGATAAGTAATTAAAATGCATAGAGACTTGAGATATCCTGTAGATGGGCTCAGATCCTGTTGAATTATGGAAATTTAATTCTAAGTTCTTTATGTAAAGGAAACCAAGGACCTAATGAACTAAAAGGGTCAGTGAGGAAAACATCTGGACTTAAAGTTCAATAGCACAATGTGATGGCAGTTTAAAAAGCAGGCTTATCTGAGTATGCCCCTAATGATCTGTAGTCACATGGTAATCAGCTCAACAATTATTCTGTGTCCTTGCTGTTAACAGGTACATCAAAATGTTAATGTGATCACTTTCCGGAGCAGGAAATACTGAATAGTAACAATGAATAAACACGCTCCACTCTTTCACCATAAGAGGTACATTTTGTTCTTTTTTTGCAACTGGGTCTCAGACTAATACGGAGCTGGTTTTTCAGGTTTTGAAGAACTCTTCAGACCCAAAGCTCACATTTGCATCAACGACCCATACGTTGCTGATAGTAAATTTAATAGTGCTGGGCTCTAAATAGATAAGATTACCACACAAAAAGTTTTCCAACTTAAAACTGTCTGCTTTGAAAAAGGGGAATTACAGCTCATTCAGATAAGTACCACTTTTTTCAAAGCAGACAGTTTTAAGTTGGAAAACTTTTTGTGTGGTAATCTTATCTGTTTAGAGCCCAGCACTATTAAATTTACTATCAGCAACGTATGGGTCGTTGATGCAAATGTGAGCTTTGGGTCTGAAGAGTTCTTCAAAACCTAAAAAACCAGCTCCGTATTAGTCTGAGACCCAGTTGCAAAAAAAGAACAAAATGTACCTCTTATGGTGAAAGAGTGGAGCGTGTCTATTCATTGTTACTGTTCAGTTAACAGGTACATGGCTATGCTATATATGAGCAGCCATTAAATAAAGTTACAGTAAACCTCCTCTGCATTTCTTTATTAGATTTTAGTACATTAAACAAACAATGTTCTGGAACTGGGATGCAATGATACAACAGACTCTCTCAGGCAGTGAGATGATTGATACCGACAGTCATCTGTTTTCACAGTGAGCGGTTACATTACAAATGCTACTTGGACCAAAACAGTCATAGTGGAGGTCATTCCAGAACACGAATAAGCCAGTTAGACATGTGGGAATGCAGTTTCGGAATATAATTCTAGATGTTGTAGTGAGAAAAATATGGCCCTGCACGTACACAGCGCTAGCACAGGGATCTCAGAATGTAGGCGGGAGGGGGCAGAACGGCGGGTGTGGCAAGTCACAGAGAAATATAAAGCATATTCTGGAAAGGCCTTTGTACACCGTGAGTGTATCCTGAGGACGCCTACATTTTACCAGTGGTAGCGTGGAATAAGGCCAGGACTTAGAAAACTTTCTGCTCTGATCTCCAACACATCCCATAGAGATGAATGGCTGTGACATGTCTGTATTGAACTGGTGTGTCTGCTGTCTGGGAGGGCACAAGATGCAGTTGTAAAGAATAGAATGCATAGGTGAGGGATGTTTGAAAGGTTAAGGAACAATAAAAAATATCCCTACAGAAATATAAAGCACTGCAATAGTCCTTATTCAGGCTATTCTGACATTTGCTGTTTGTGCTAAAGGAGCTATTCTCGGCTTCCCTAACACAATTCCAGTGTTTGAAAAAACAGGAATGTAGATGTAGGGAAGGTATGTGAGATAGTATGGAGCAGAATCATGTTTAGCTGAGAAATGCAGATCAGATGTGGTGTCCTGAGACGCCTTGCCATTATGTCTTCACAGCAGTTGTTTATAGGTGCAGGGCATGGTTTTGGCAGAGGTGCAGTATGTTATTTGTGACTGCAAGTGAGAGAGAGAGAGTGTGTGTGTGGTGGGGAGGTTTGAGAGTTGCACGGGAGGATCTGGCGTGCCCATTCCCAAATCTGGGGATGACCTGGACTGCAAGGATAACCACAGCATCACCACGTGCCAGTGTGATCGGGCAGAATAAATCAGAAAAGGTTCTCTATAGCAAAATGTCGAAACATATCCCTGTCACTAATAAGGAACCCTCAGAATGAGAGCATTCAACAATGCAAACAGCACTAAGACATGCCCAGAAGCACCGTCATCGGTCTCTAAAAATGTGCACATTTGTAGAGAGTGATGATGTTGCTTTTGGGTTTGTATTAGTGCCATTTGCACTAATAAGAGGAGCAGCTTAGAAGATGCATGTTTTACAGGGGGGCTTGGCCATTTGTGGCTATAAAGCGAAGACGAGCGGGATCAAAAACATCCATCTTTTCAGAATATAGTGAGCACAGGGGTGTATAAAGCCTTTTGCTGCATATAGCCATGTCTCGTACTCCATAGTGCTTTGTTCATGACATGTTGAAAACATCTATGTCCCTGATTAGGAAACCGTGGTTGCGTCTATCGCCACGGTTGCGGAATCACATTTAAAATTGTGCCCATTTTCAATTTGGATGTGCCCGTGGGCTGGACATGCATGTTTTGGAAATGGGCTCATTAGGAACATTTTTTTGGCCTAGCAGTTTCCTCCTGCTTCTTTGGACCTCCAGTTCAGTTGAAACCAGCTCCTACTGGGCTACAGTGACACGTCTTTATTCATAACTACCCAGGGGGTATTTCCCTGTTCTTACATGTCCTCCTACTTCAGTGCAGCCAACCCAAGTGCCAGCTGTCCATGGCATTCTCTAGAACCTGGCAAATATGGATCTGAAATCTGGACATTATGGGGGTAATTTTATAATGAAGTGCCTGTTTTTTATGTGCTAACAATGTGCATAAATTTTAGTCATTTACATGCATAAGTGGCTACTATGTAAATGACTTCTTATAAAATACCAAATATTGGAAAAGTGCAAGTACTTTCACTGTGGGCATCCGCAGGGGCAGAGATTGGGCAATGTGTGGGTGGTGCAAGCAGGTATGCACATTGATTATAAAATATGATAATTTACATCCCTACCTGCAAAATGTAGGAGCATTTATTTATACCAGTTCTAGGGCTAGTGTAAGTGATCACGCCTTAATTTAAGGTGCATTCTCTGCCACTTATACTAGTACTTTATATAGGCAAGTAGGAATCTATTTGTCTTTGTAAAATAGGCATAATTTGGGAACACTAAAACTTGCTTTAACTTGGCACCCTGTTATAAAATCATCCTCTGTGGGTTCTTTCACATTGAGGTGGGGATGCCCAGTAATTCAAATTTTTTGGTCAGAAATTATTTCTTGGATATACATTGGATTTAGCTTATGACTTTCTCAGGTGTTCAAGATACATCACATTCAGGTACAGTAGGTATTGCCCTGTCCAAGATTATTTGAGATCATATTCCTCTCAAACCAGCTCCGCTGTTGCTGGGCCTTGACACAGTATAAGGAGGTGAGCAGAGGCATACACTTGCTTGACCATTGTTTGGTAGCAGCCAGACTCATAAGAATCCAAAGTATTATGTAAGTATTTGGAAGGTCCGTGTTAATGCTTGTGTTTTCTGGGGTGTTGTGCCTTTTCTTTACTGTATAAATGGAGGTTTCTCTCATGGTAATGTGACATAGCTACCATCAACCTGTCCATTGAGCTTTCTTTAACTAGATTGCTAGTTGTAACGCTGCATCTTGCTCTTGATGATGTTTTTTATTTTATTTTATTGGCTTTCTGAAATGTTTTGGTTGGCTCTTATCATATGAGCTCAAGTTTCTCAATAAAAGAGTTAAAAAAGTTATCCCTTATGTGTCACCATTGAGCAAAAATCTGAGATCACTTCCCTCTAGAGTAGAGAAAAGCAACATCAGTCCTTAAGTACAGCAAGGTGGTTGAGTTAACAAAATATCCACACTGAGTATGCGTGGGAATGTATTTGCATGCATTGTTTCCATTGTATACAGATCCATCTCATGCATATTCAGTTTGGTTATCCTGAAATCCAATCAGTTTAAGGTCTGGAGTTTCCTACTTCTGTTCTAGAGCAATGTTTGGCTAGGCGGAACTCCAGGACCAGCTTGAGGAAAACTGTTGTAGAGGCCATAAAAGAATGCTCTAGCACAAGAGGTCAAGGTCTGAGCTCAGAAAGGACAAGGTATGGGGTGTATAGAGCAGCCTCATCGTAGTCGAACATCTGTCTTGCTCATTCTTGGTCTATAGTAAGGAGACTAGAAAGCCAGTAATAGGGTCAGAAGCAGGACATGAGCTCTTTAAATGATTCTGATCGACCAGCTCGGAAAAGTAACAGCTATGAAATGGGCAGGCACCATTTTACTCAAGAGTAAAATATTTGCTATTTTTAAAAGTTAATAATAACTAGTTTTGTTGATTTTGTCACCTCGTTACATGATTTTTATTCAATAGCTTCCAGTGCACACAGTTGTTCACAGATTTGGTCAATGGAAATTTTTGTACATGGGCTGAAAAATTTTTCATACAAGCTGCCAGTCCTTAGAGGGAACATTGAATGGGACTGCATTCAATTTATCAGCATTCCTGGCGCTCCCATAGGTGTGCCCTTTACCTCTAAGAAAAGACAACAAACGGGGAATAACTAGCAGGAATAATCTCTTCCATTCACTTTATTAAAAGTTCTCTTATAAATCTCAGGATGAGCAACATACAAAGAGTTCAAGATATGGAGCGCTGTTAAGGGGAGGTGAAGTAGAGAAGAATGGAGAAAGTAAGTGAAGGAGAGAAAATAAGAGAAAGGAGGGAGATGAAAAAATGGTAGAATTAAGGCGATAGACCATGGAGCTCATTTTCAAAGCATCGCCACATGGAAATAAGAACATAGGAACTGCCATACTAGGTCAGTCTAAAGGTCCATCAAGCCCAGTATCCTGTTTCCAACAGTGGCCAGTACAGGTCACAAGTACTTGGCATCAGGGCCGGATTTACCTTGAGTGAGGCCCTACGCCAACAAAAATTGTGGGCCCCCAGCAGGGGCGGCCCAAGGGGGGTGCGGGGCCTCATTTGCATAAGGGGCCTCATTTGCATAAATATTTGCATAATGTTACCATATACTAACTTTTAGTAAACGTGCCTCTTAATGAGTGTATGGATAAAGAAAGACTAAAAGATTTCTACATTACTATAATCCAGTGCCAACTGCCAGACACATTAGGAACTACTACAAACACTGCCCATTTAGAAACCCATAGTAAACCCGCCGTATCCTAACAGCACTACCAGGACTCACAAAGCACCATACCCTACCAATCAAAAGGCAACACTGCAAATATTAAACCAATACATTTCAGAGAACAACAATACATGACCTACTGGGGAAAGAGAACAAGTGGCAATGTCAAATAGGAATTATATAAACAGAACACCTCAGCTCAGTTACACATGTAGAACATAGACCATCAAACAAGTAATCACAATTTAGAAACAGGAAGACAATAATTAAACTGGGAATCCCAAAAGCCAAACTTGGAAAGTACAACACTGTAGAAATAAAACTATACATTATTTTGCTCTTGTACTAAACAAAGCGCAGACGTTAATGATGCACATTTACCAGAGCTGACATATGACATGGAGGGAGGAGTAGCCTAGTGGTTGGGGCAAGGTACTTCAGGCTGGAAGGTCGGTGGTTCAAATCCCACTAGAGGACAGCAACTTTGGGCCGGAAGGACTGGGGTTTCTAGTCCCACAGATGCTCCTTGTGGTCTTGGGCAAGCCACTTAACCCTCCATTGCCCATGTTCCCTGTAAGTATTAGTGTATGTGTCTCATATCCCCACGTGTTAAATGTATCCCCCAATTGTGTTGTGACCGCTTTGATTGAAGGATAAGGCGGTATACAAAACTGTCTAATAAAAAAAATATTCCAATTAATAAATTCAAAATAAAGAGATATTTTTCTACCTTTTGTGCATTTTTTTCAGCTGCAATTGCTCCAGCCACTTTCTTCTGGTTTCTTCGTGTCTTCTGCTAACTCTCCATCGTCTGCTGTCCATTTGTCCTTTCTTCTCTCTTCTAGATTTTTTTCCATTCTCTCTCTACATCTGCTTTAACATACTAATCTTTCTCCTTTTGCTCTTTCCTCATTCCTATTTCATCCACTCAAATTTTACCCCTCCATCCTCAATCCCCACTTACTCTCCCAATACCCGGCCAATTGTAGATTTTTTATCCCTCCCACACAAAATATTTTTCCCTTCTCCATTTTACTCTTCCAGCCCCATCCCATTCTAATCCTCCCCCAACATCAGCTCCCTTCTAGTTCCAGCCTCATCCAGCATCCATTCCCTTCTAGTCCCTGCATCAGCCCATTTCCAATCCTAGCCACCCATCAGCCCATTTCCAGTCCTAGCAACCCCCCAACCCAATACCAGTCCTAGCCCCCATCAACCCACTTACAGTCCTAACCCCCCATCAACCCATTTTCAGTTTAAGCCCCCCCTATAACCCATTACCAGTCCTAACCCCCCATCAGCCCACTTCCAGTCCTAACCCCATCAACCCATTTCCAGTCAGCCCCCCATAGCCCATTGCCAGTCCTAACCCCCCATCAGCCCACAGCCCATTACCAGTCCTAACCCCATCAGCCCACCTCCAGTTTTAACCCCCCCAGCCCATTTCCAGTCCTAGCCCCCCCATAGCCCATTACCAGACAGCCCCCAGTTGGCATAACCAAAAGTAGCCAGTTCCATGCCACTTATTCCTAAGGATAAGCAGTGGGTTTCTGTCAGTATACTTTAATGGTTTATGGACTTTTCCTCCAGGAATTTGTCTAAACCATTTTTAAGCCCAGCTATACTACCTGCTTTTACCTCATCCTTTGCCAACAAATTCCAAGGTTGAATTATATGCTGAGAAAAATTATTTTCTCCTATTTGTTTTAATTATATTACTTTATAACTTCATGATGTGTCCCCCTAGTCTTTGTACTTTTTGAAAGAGTAAATAATTGAAAAGCTGTGTATTTACTAGCTAATTGGCAGCCAGAGCCAGTCCCAATGCTGATTCAAGGTGCTTGCACCGTAGTTAGATTTTGTCAGCCGGGGGGGGGGGGGGGGGGAGAGGTGCTGTAAATCTTATCATTTAGTTTTGAATACCCCAGTCTTTGCCACCACTCCCCTCCCATAAGTTGCTGTCCTAGACAACCACCAAAATTTGTCTAATGTTTGGGCTGACCCTGTTGGCAGCACTTATACAAGTTTGCAAAATTGCTCCACTGTACATATAACTACCGGCACTCCTATGTAGAAGTTGCAAAATTGCAGCTTCCATATATAAGTGTCATCAGTTGTTAATTCATTTTTAACCCAAATTATCTAAAAGTCCAAGTGGGATACAATTTGCATACATAGTCATCTACAGTAGAAGTATAGAGCAGTCAAACTTAAATCATTTACATAACATAAATAAAACAAACACCATGTTGAAGCCACTCTTTTTGTGCATGTGTGTGTAAAAGATTCCTCCTGCCGTACAGGCCAGTAAATACATATGCAAACATTTGGAAGAGTCTTTTGTAATATACAGGAGGAAATAAGCACCTCCCAACTTGGACAGTTCAATTCCGATTTCCATGACCAATATAAAATAGGTCTTCATTATGTCCCCAAAGCATTTTGCCCCAAGAAAGAAGATGAGGACAACATTCCGGGCCCCTTTTACTAAACACTTAGCCCGTGCTATCTGTTGCATAGCCCATTTTATTCCTATGTGGCAGTCAGCACGAGCTAAGGGCTAGTAAAAGGGGCCCTTAATCCACTGGAATCAAGTGTTCTTCAGATTTTCCATGGATGTTTTAGGTTCCCATTTTGCCCAGACATACATCTAAATAGTAGCCAAGTTGCCAAGTTACCCAGCTTCAGGAGTGAGATTTTTTTCCCAGTTCTGGTTTTAAATTTGCATTGCAATGCAGTATTGTATTTGTTGCCCCTGATTTTACCCATTGGAATTAGTGCTGCAGGTCCCATAATGCATCAGGATAAGATTGTCAGAATCCCAGGGCTGGCTTAAAATCTCACTCATGGAACTGGGTAACTTGGCAACTCTGTGGTAGGGTTATCAGATGGTTCCAGGTCATTAAACAGACTGAGCCAGTTCTGGTTTTACCTCCATTGCATGCACATTAATGGCCAGTTTTAAATGCAGCTTAGTAAACTGTAAAACTGAACTAATAAAATGTCCATCTTAGGTACAATCTCTCCACTTTTAGAGGAAGCCATTCTTTACTCAGAGTGATGAAATTATGAAACTCTTGCCAACAAAAATGGCCATGACTCTAATATTAAAACACTTCTTATGAGAACTGGGCAAGCTTTTAGAAGGAAAAGTAAGTGGTAAGTAGGATGTGATTGGAACCTAGAAGACAATTTCTCGTTCAGGGATAAACTGCTTGCCATGTTTGGATGTTTGGGATCAGGTAGGAATTTTCTCATTGCTGCAGGATTAACTAAAATTTCACAGTATTTTCTCACCTTCCACTGAATTACCCTATCATGAGAATTATTAGGCAATAGATTTCTGCTCTTATGTAACTATTACAGTATAAGCCTAAGAGGAGAGTACGTCACCTTCTCTTCCCCCCCGACTAAAGCAATGATCATAGCAGTCAGAGCAAGGCTACAGAGTTCTGCGGTATCTTTCAGTATAATTCTTCCCCTACACAATGAACCTTTCCTGCTTCGTAAAAGGAAATCTGCATCACAACAGCAATTATATCCTCGGAGTGTCAGTGCTTCCCGGATCTACAGTTAAGACTCTTACTCCTCCCCTCCTGTAAAATTCTCAACCATGAAAATGAAGTAAATATGCTAATTAACTGTGCCCTTATTTCAGAAGGCCTGCTTGCCAAGATCATCGAGAAAATAGTCCAGCGACAGATCCAGCAACACGTTGACACTGAGTCACCTCTCGACCCAGCTCAACATGGCTTCAGAGAATCACATGGGGTAGACACCATCCTAACTACCCTCTTCGACAAACTAATCACAGGAATTGATAATATACACCAAGGTTTCATCCTCATCTTTCTCGACATTGCAGCCGCCTTCGATTCTGTGAACCATAAGATACTATTACAACGTCTCCAAGAAAAAGGGTTACAGGATACTGCACTACAATGGTGTGAATCATACTTAACTAATAGATGGCAGCAAGTAAAAACAGGCAACACTTCCTCCGAGCCTTTCCTACAGAAGCAGGGAGTACCCCAGGGATCATCCTTGTCTGCTTTACTATTTAACATTTATATGCAGCCTATCTGTTCCCTGATCCGCTCCCTAAATGTAGAATGCCTGGTGTATGCCGACGACATACTACTATACATTCCATTCACTATTGAGCAGCCTGATTTCTCCCCTATCATCAGATGTTTTGATGCAGTTGCTGAATGGCTCCTCACTCAAAACCTGAGGATCAATCATAGCAAGACTGATGTCCTCTTTATCACTAGGAACCAGAAATTTGTCACACCTCCATACCTGCAAGTTAAAAATGCTGAACTCAAAACAAGAGACACAATCCGATATCTAGGAATTACCCTAGATCGGCGTCTGAACATGACAACCCACGTAAAGACCGTTGCAAGATCAGTTTACCACAAGATACGAACCCTCCGCCTCCTCCGCCCACTACTTGATTTTTCGGACTATCGAACAATATTTCAGGCCCTAGTAATCCCACACCTTGACTTCGCAAACATCATCCTCCATGGCCTCCCACAGGCAACCCTCAGCCCGCTTCGGCTGGCCATGAACTCAGCTGCTAGGGTTCTAACAGGTGTATCAAAATTGGGACATATAACACCAGTAATGAAGGAGTTACACTGGCTACCACTACAAGCCCGAATCCAATACAAGGTACTAGTCATGACTTTCAAGGCACTGAACAACCAGTCTCCCACACCTATCAGCAATCTGATTAACAATATCCCTGAGAACAGAATAAGACGACCTGCACTACTCAACATGTTAATAGTACCCAAATTTACCACAAGGTGCACAAAAATAACTACCAATAGAGCTTTCTCGATTTATGCTCCGACAGCCTGGAATGAACTTCCCACCTGGATTCGATCCATACCAAGCCTCACCACATTCAGAAAAGAAATAAAACACCATCTGTTTCAAATCTACTATCCTGAAACCAGTCCTGAAAAACACAAGACACAAGCACTCAGCCCTTGCTCTAACTATCCCAACGCCCTAACCCAACATGAAAATGGTTAGCCGCCCCTCCCCCTATAGCTGTATCCTGTTCCTCAGCCGACCTAGCTATGATCATATGAAGAGCTTAAATATTCAGTTGTATATAATTCTGTGTAAATTTTATGTGTATATATCTTATAAATAGTTTTCCCGTTATTCTCCCATTATGACTGTACCCCTGTTCTATGTAAGCACATTGTGTTATGTAAAAGCATTGCTGCATTGTTCAGTTGTAATGTAAACCGCACTGATCTTAATAGCGCGGTATATAAGAAAAATAAATAAATAAAAATAAATAAAATAAGCAAACATTAGGCCTCAGAGGGCCATAGCATAATGGCGCTATCCATTTTCACATCCGCTTTCCTAGACTTCTCAGGCCACATGCAGTCTTCCTTGTACTAATTATAATACCCTCCCAGGGGTCTGTCCTGTAGGACCCTCCCATTTGTTAACCCTTGAATTCTTGCCATGCAAGACTATTTTTTTTTAAAATAAATTGCTCTGTTAGGTATTCACTGACTGATATTTATTATTTATCACTTCTAGCGTCCAATGGAGTGGAGGAGTGGCCTAGTGGTTGGGGCAAGGTACTTCAGGCCGGAAGGTCAGGGGTTCAAATCCCACTAGAGGACAGCAACCTTGGGCCGGAAGGACTGGGGTTTCTAGTCCCACAGGTGCTCCTTGTGGTCTTGGGCAAGCCACTTAACCCTCCATAGCCCATGTTCCCTGTAAAATAGTTATCTCCAAGTTATAATGCCCTGTTCAATGTAATTTCAATTTGTTCAATGTAAACCGCCTTGATATCATGAAAGGCGGTATATAAGAAATGTTAAATAAAATAAAATCAATGTAAATATAATCAAGATTATGGGAGAAGACTAGTATTATGGGAATTTCAATTTCCACAAAATTATAATTTATCTAGTTCCTTACCAATCAAGATAGTGGGGCATGTTTAGTAAAGTGTGCTAATGTTTACTGTGGGATTTAATACATGCTAAGTAGTTAGCGTAGGACCTCAGTAATGGCTACCAGTGTGGTAAAATTTCCATGCTAACTGTTTAGCATGCCACAGGGTGGGGACTGGGTGGGTTAGAGGCAGAGAGAGGGTACTGACTGTACATTGTGGTTAGCGTGGGTGCACTTAACACCACCTCAGTGGATGGTATTAAGTGCACCCTCATTCATTGTGACTGCCGTCATAGCACGGTGAGGTACCTTGCAGCATGATAACTGCACAGAGACATGCAGGGAGCACACAGCCTTTGCGCTTATCACACATTAGTTTGTACTCCTAATGCATGCTAAGTGCAAACATTTCCAACATTTTAATAAACATGCCCCTGAAAATGATGGCAGATAAAGGCCAGCATTCTCCAGCCAGTCTGTTCAGTATAGCAGTTAGGGTTTTAACTGCCTCTCTGTGCTGGTTAGCATACACTGTGAAAAAAATCTAGGAGGGGGGTGTTCCTGGGGAAGAGTGGAGGCAGCAGCCAAGGATAACCAGCTAGCGATGATCTTCAGCGGCTAGCCAGTTATCCCAAAGTGGTCAAAGCTAGCACCTGAAAGGCTGTCCTAACTTTCACCACTTTAGCTAACTGGGTGGTGGCTAAAAATCATCACTGCCTGCCCTGCTCAGCTGTGGTGCTATCCGACAACTGAATATTCAATGTCAGAGGCTGGATATGGCCCGGGGTTCAGTAGCAACCACTAGCCTCTGTAAATCACCTCCATAATTTTTTTTTTTTGGGGGGGGGGGGGATTCAGTGTCAGTAGCCAGCACAAGTCATGCAGCTGGCTGTCATTGCTTTATATTAAATACAGAAATTCAATGTTGGGGCCATATCTCACCACTGGCTTTGAGTATCTGGTTTACCTGCATAGCAAGTCAGTGGCGATATTCAGCCAAAGACCGGAGAGCCAAACTGGATAAAGACAGTCCAGCTTGTTGTGGTCTAACTTTAGCCAGTTAGGGTTAACTGGCCAGTGGCTCAATATTGCTGCAGCTAACCCCCAGTGCCACCCCTGCTCTGCCCCCAGAAAATGGTTAGTGTTGGGGCATTTAAACAGGCTAGGAGAGGATGTTCATGGGCAGTAAATACCCGGGAGAGGGGCTAAACTTTGAATATGCCCCCCTAAATATATTCTAGATTGCTTACAGCAGTGTTGTTCAAGCCAGTTCTCGAGTACCTTTAGCCATTCTGGATTTAATGATATCTGCTATGAATATGCATGAAACAGAGACCCAGAACATGCAAATCTTTTCATGCATATTCATTAGGGATGTCCTAAAATTCAAACTGGATAGGAGGCACTTCAGGACTAGCTTGGCAAAATGGCATAGAGTCTTCATTTTCTGTTTTATGGGAGAGGAGCATAGGCTAAAGGAGACGTGGCAAACTGCAATCCTGCAAGGATTTCAGGATATCCCTAATGAACACGCATGAGATCTGCATGTACTACCTCCATAATAAACAAATCTAGCACAGGCATATTCCATAAGGGCTTCCTGAAAACCAGATCTGGTTTGTGATCTTCCAGGTTTGCAATTTAACCCCCCCACATAGGGTTTGAATCCACTCGTACCTTATTCACAAAGCTGTGCTAAGGCTTTGCAGTTACAGCATTGCACCTGTCTGGATTTCAGTTCCTGGTAAAGCCCTAGGCAGGCTAGTGCCATTAAAGAACTATGGGTGCGATATTCAAAAGGGATTAACATGGTTAGCAGGCCTGCTGCGTTGAGCCCCTTGTCTGGTTAGTGCTGCTGAATATCTGTGGGTGTCGCCGCTGCACGCCCTGATACTAACTGGTTAGCACTGGGGCGTTCTGGGGGGCAGCGGCTGAATATCACCACTGCCCGGCTAGCTTAATTGCAATCCGGCAACCTGGATATTCAATACCAGATATGGCCCCGGCATTGAAGATCTGAGTCTAAAATTCAGCAGCGGCGTCTAGCTGTCGCCACTGAATATTGGATCCTATGCAATTAGGAAGCAAAGCTATCGCTCCTTGAATAATTATGAGCTTCGTAAGTTTAGGAGGTGATTTTGCTGTGCTCATCGACAGTTGCAGCAAAATAAGTCTCAGTTCAATTTGTCATTTCCCAGTTTGCCACAAACTAAGAGTAAATCTATGATCAGGCAGGCTAAAAAGAAATATAGATCCAACAGACTTGCATTTGCAGGAGTCTCATTTGCCCTTCTTTGGTGGCTTAGCTCCTAGCGTTAGTACTAGGAGATTTCCATTAGGGGGTCAAGGATGGCATTTTGAACTGGTAGCCACCATGGGGATAGTGTTTAGCCACCATGAGCAGGAGCGTCTGAATTGCTCTTGCTCCTACTCATAGACTACTAAGTACTCAGCAAGAGCTGCAGGTTGATTTGAGGAGGTGGAGGGTAGGGGGTCTGCCAGGGGGCTATTGTGGGATGGCTGGATATCAGGAGGGCCTCATTGAGTGGGACTGATGTCAGGGGTGAAATCATGGAGTGGGCATTGACCTCTAGGGGGTCAGAGAGTGGGGGCTGATGCTGGGAGGTGTGTTGGAGAGTGAAGGGGATGGATTCTGTCAGGAACATTCATTTTAAAGAGCTGCTCCCTCCACATTTGGGGGAAAGCTTTGTTGGCTACCATGCAGTTTTTTAAAATTGCAGCCTTGCAAGGACTTCCGGTGGTGGCAATGAGCTGAGTAGACGTGCGGTGGTCAGCTCTGGGCAATCTACCCCATAATTCTGCATATATCAACTGCAATAGTGGCTATCGCCCTCCTAGTTATAAAGTGCTCCAGTAAAGGGGAGAAATTGAGAACAACGGGAGAGATTAGAAACCCAAGAACATCTTGATGTCTGCAAAAACGCTTAGACGGGAGAAGACCCGGGTCCCGAAGGCAAAAATGGCGGAGGGAGCACCAAGGAGCCCGGGAGCGGATGCTAACCAAACGCTGATAGCGGAGGTCAGTGCCGCCGTAGTGCGGGCTCTGGATGAGCGTTTTCGCGGACTGGCGGATCAATTGCATGCGATCCAGCAAAATTTTACTGACCTTACCGCCAGAGTGGAGCAGGCAGAAAATCGAATCTCAGGCGTCGAGGATACCCAGAGCTCACTGGTAGGCCGAGTGAAGGCCCTGGAAGACCTCGTGAAACACCAAGGCGACAAGCTCGATGATATGGAGAACAGAGGTCGCCGAAAAAACCTGGATTGAAAAGATCTCCGCAGGCAGCGTGGCCGGCCCCATCAAGATAGAACGCGCACACAGGCTGGGCCCGAGGCGTGACCAGGAGCGCAGGCCCCGCGCGGTAATTGCCCTCTTCCTTGATTTCCACCAGAAGGAGGAGGTTCTGAAGGCTGCCAGGGCTCATCAGCGCTCCATGTCGGACCCGGAGAAGGTACTGGTATTCCAAGACTACTCGTTGTTGGTAAGCCAGCGGCGCCGGGCATTCTCAGCGGTGTGCTCCCAGTTAGTCAACAAGGGGGTGCGCCTCTCCTTGTTATACCCCGCTAAGCTGAGAGTCGAGCACCAGGGACGGACACAATATCTACAAACCCCTGCTGAGGCTCAAACCTTTTTGGCAGACCTGACTGGAGCTTCCGAATTGGCCCCCTCCTCGTGAATACACCAAGAAAGCCCAGGAACAGTTCATCTATGTTGATGCGCACAGCAGAGGGGCCCGGAGTGAGATGTCGACTGCCGCCGGGTGGGACTGCGGCTAGGAGAGCGCCCCGCAACAGAGACTGGACAGTACTTATACTTTATGATTGTTAGTTATTTTTATTTATTTTGTAGGGCGTTTTTCTTCTTTTTTTTTTTTCTTCTTTTCCTTCTTTGTTTTCTCTTCCTTTTCTGTGTATGAATATTGTGGTTGATGAAAACTATTTAGGGCCCTAAGCCACAATGCACTTCGCTGTGTGATATACAAGGGAGGGTCTGCTGAATTTCTCTGTTGAGCCCTAAACCAAGCGGTTTTCTAGTTGGGAGATTGCCAAGTGAGTGACTGTTAACCACATCTTGGTGTCTGTTGGTGGGGGAAGGCTTGCAGGCCTTCGAGCACTGGGTCCTTCCCGCCCGTCCAATTTCGATGTGGATCTGGGGGCTCCTGGAGTTCGAAGGCTCGAGCTGAGTACTTGGAGGGAAACTTTTGACTGCGCCTCTGATTCTAAGGGGGTGGATGTTACTTACTCCTCCGGGGCTGTTACTCCCTCCACTGGGGCTGCTATGCTTCGTGCGATCAGGGGAAGGGGCAGTACAGGAAAGTGTTGTGCACCTCCAGGTACTGGCAACATGATTACTGAATGCCTCTCAGTAGGGGGGACTTAACTAAGGGTTTTTCTTTATTTCTATTAAGGGGTAAGTGATAAGGGGAATTATATAGACTGATTTGGGGCCCGTGGCTCTAGGTTCCATGGGAGGTGGCATGTTGACTTTTGAGCCTCCGACCATGGATGAAGGTTTCACTTGGCCCCACGGGGTTTTGTGACCTCAGTCCCTATCCCTTGGAGGCGGGAGGAGAACGTGGGTTAAATTAATCTGGGTTGGTGCTGGGCCTACTTGACTGGAGGAGGTGGTGATATTTAGAGAAGTTCATCGGCCCAACGTGGGGGGGAAGGGGGGGAGGGGTTTTAAGTGGATTTTTGGAGGGGATTATCTAGGGGGTAAGCCCAATGCCACAGGAACGGTGTTTAGCCTTAGGGTTAGGTTAGGCACTGGGGGGAAGGGAGTGAGGGATGGGGGGTGGGCGGAGCGAGGTAGAGGGGGGAGGTTGGGTGGGACAGCGGGAAAATGGGGGGGGGGTTGGGAAGGGAGGGTCGCCATCTCCACCACGTACGACCGGCTGGATTCGGTTCTCAGGGGGAAGGTCCGGGGAGACTCCAGGCTGGGGGGGTTTCCTCTGAAACAATACACTCGGCTGACAAAACGCCCAAGAAGTGCTTCTAGTGTGGTAAAAATTATATCTTGGAACGTTTGTGGCCTGGGAAGCCCCATCAAGAGAGATAAAATACTTAAAGCTCTTGCAAGGCAGCGATGTGATATTGCGTTATTACAGGAAACTCATCAAACAGCGGAGGAGCACGCTAAGCTTATGCGAGATTGGGTGGGCCAGGTTTGGGGTGTCCCAGCAATGGGAAAAAAAAGGGGGACTTGCCATTTTGGTTCATAAGAAGATACGGTTTACACTAACAAGACAGGTGCTGGATCCTCGGGGACGCTTTTTGCTGCTGAATGGTACGCTGGAGAATCGCTTGGTAATTTTGGGCAATTTATATGGTCCTAACACGCCGGATCCTGAATTCTTCCACCGTCTGGCGGCTCAGGTAGAACAATTACCAGAGGTGCCCTTGCTTTTGGGCGGCGATTTCAACGGGGTTTTTGAGGTAGGTCTTGACACCTCGAGAGATATGGGATCCCGAGAGAGACAGACTCTTTCCCGTACGTTGCAAAGGTTTAAGTCTCGACTAGGCTTAGTGGACCCGTGGCGACTTTTGCACCCCTTGGAAAGGGACTTCACCCATGTATCCCGAGCACACGGAACTAGCGCCCGCATTGATTACCTGTTGGTTTCGGCGAATCAATTTGCATCTGTTGAGGACGCGCAGATTGGTCCATTGGAGATTTCGGATCATGCCATGGTATGGATCGACTGGCATGGGGGAGGAGGCCTAGCCGGGACTCGCTTATGGCGGTTCCCCATAGAACTATATAAGGACGCCCCTTTTCGCCAATTCTTAAATCATCGGTGGCGAGATTTTGAAGCGAATCATCAGGGTCACAGAGAGGACCCGGAATTATTGTGGGAGACGGCCAAGGTGGTCCTCCGGGGAGACATCATTGGATATGTAGCGCGGAAGCGCAGACTACTGGCTGCACAGGTTGTTAGGCTCGAGCAACAGGTGGCGCATGCGCGGCGTCTCCACGGGCGCACCCCCACCTCTCACAATAGAAAGAAATTATGGGAACTTCAAGTCGTGTTAAATGAATTGCTCCATCAACGGGCGAAAAAATCCCTATTGTATTATAAATACAAGCTGTACTGTTTTGGTGACAAGCCCGGTAAACTGTTGGGGAGATGTCTGAAAGGTCAGCGAGACTTGCGATTGGTGGCGGCTCTCCGAGATGACCAAGGGAAATTACAAAACAACCGGACGGTGATTAGCGCCATTTTCAAAGGTTTCTTTCAACAACTCTATACCGCAGAGGAGACGGCCACTACTAGCATGGAAAACTATCTACGGCGACTAGATTTGCCTAAGGTGACCGAGGAGCAACGTGTTGGTTTAGGGCAACCCATTACCTTACAGGAGGTACAGCAGGTGATCTCGACCGTGAATTGTTATAAAGCCCCAGGTCCCGATGGATATGGGGTTGAATTTTATAAGATATTGTCAGCTGGGGTGAGCCCCCTCCTAGTGGAAACGTTTCAGCGACGGGCGGCGGGGGGCGATCCACGCTGGGGGGGCAATCAGGCATACATCACCCTGATTCCCAAGCCAGGGAAAGACCCGCAGAGGGCTTCCTCATATCGGCCGATCTCCCTGTTGAACTTTGATATGAAGTTGCTGGCAAAGATTTTGGCGGAACGGTTGGCGGTCCTTCTGGGTGATCTCGTGCATGAATCGCAGGTTGGTTTTGTCCGGGGGCGCTTTGCGGTACGCAACTTACGTAAAATCTTAACGTCTATAGAGTGGGTACAACAGCACCAACTACCTTCCCTCTTGGTGAGCTTCGACGCTGAAAAAGCGTTCGACAAAGTTAGTTGGCAATATCTCCATTATCTGCTACCGCTCTATGGCTTGGGGACTTCCTTCTGTGAGATGGTGCAGAGCCTCTACGTGCAACCTACTGCCCGGGTGTTATGCAATGGGGTCTTGTCGGACTCGTTTCCTCTCTTCCGTGGAACCAGACAAGGGTGCCCGTTGTCACCTTTATTATTTGTCTTGGCTCTGGACCCCTTAATTCGTAGCATAGAGGCCGACGGAGGCATAAGGGGGGTGGTGGTTGGGACCCATGAGTTCAAACTATCGGCCTTTGCGGACGACATGCTGGTCCACTTGCTTGCCCCCAGAGAGTCGCTAGAGCGGCTAATGAGGGAATTTGAGGCCTATGGCAGCTTTGCGGGTCTCCGCATAAATGAAGATAAATCGGAGGCCATAGATATGTCGGGGCAACTTCGTGGCAGCTGGCCGGGGGCATTTCCTTTGAGATGGGCGGGTCAGACGTTTGTGTATCTCGGTATCGTTTTGACACGGCTGCCTCAAGATTTATACTACACTAACTTTGAGAAAATTCTGAATGGGATACGCAACCAGATGCGAGCTTGGAATCCTTTACCACTGTCCCTGTTGGGGAGAGTGGCAGCGGTCAAAATGGTGATTCTGCCCCGACTTCTGTATTGGCTGCGGACTTTGCCGGTTTGGCTGTATCGTCGCGACCTCCTGCGCGTGGAAAGGGAGATTCAGAGATTTCTATAGAGGGGAGCTAGGGCTCGTATCCCGATGAAGCGCATGATTGGGCCTTGGCGGGGGGGTGGTATTGGGCTGCCGGACTTATGGCTGTACGCCCTGGCATGCCAGGCACGCCACGTAGGTGACTGGCTGGGCGAGACGGACATCTATACACCGAGACATCTGGAGACGGCGGCAGTGGCCCCACTTTCCCTGTTGGGTGTTCTGCATGCGGAGACTGCCCAACTGCCTACTAGTGTTAAGCGCAGTGTGATGATGACATCCGCGCGACGCACGTGGCAACAGCTGAACTGTTATTGGAACCGAAATTGGAGGAATTCGAGTTGGCTTCCTTTACGGGGTAATGTGAATTTTACGCCCGGCTCTGAGTCCCGCGGGTTCCGGTCTTGGTGGGCAAAGGGGGTCCGTATGTTAGGCCACGTTGTGGGATTGTCTGGTGCCTGTAAATCGTTTCCGGAACTGTGTGCTGAATATGAGTTGGAGCCCCACCACTTTTTCACATATCTCCAACTCTCTCATTATGTGACCTCGTTGCCCAGAGAGGGCCTCGAAGCGGACCGCTCAGCGCAAATCATTGAATTTTTTGGTCTCGGGGGGGATTCCCCTCCTTCGATAACGGGTTTGAAGACCCGGCTGGATTGTTTTCGGGTATTGCCAGATTACGGGAGAGTTGAGCAGGCCTGGGCAAGGGAAATGGGGCGGGAGATCCCGGTCGGGACCATTCAGAAGGCTTTGGCGCAGATTCCTCTACTGGTGGAGGGGGCACGGTGGAGGGAACTTCAGTATAAAGCCTTAACCCGTGTACACTTTTCCCCCCGACGGGCCCTACGGAGCCATGTCACTCAGGATGGGTCATGCCCTCGTTGTTCCGAACCCCTGGCGGATTTAGCCCATATGTGGTGGACCTGTAGGTGCATCCGCCCATATTGGGCACGTATCAGTAATTGTATAGTGGGGTTGCTGCAACAGCGTTTCCCGTGGACGGGATCTTTGGTGATACTGGATCAACTGCACCTGTCTTGTCCCAGTGGGCGGGGGGCACGGCTCCTCGTGCGCAAAGCGTGCTTGGTGGGGAAAGGCCCAATTCTCCGTAGATGGCGAGAGCGGCTTCCGTCGACTTTCCTGGAGTGGCGCAATAGTTTTCACCAATTGATGCTGGCAGAACGCTGGAGAGCACGGAGCCATGTTAAGCGATGGGCCACTTTTATGTTAATTTGGGAACCTTATATTCAGAATTTGGGGCCCTACTGCCGAAATGAAATAGTTAACGTGGGTCTCTAGAATGTTAGAGCACAAGTGGGGGCGCCCGTGGGGGTGGAGCGGGCGACTCTTCCTCCTGGGAACGAAGCTGGCTGGTGTGCTGTGGATGGAGATGGCGAGGGGTTGGGGTGGGTGGGGAGGGGGGTGAGAGTTTTTTCTTTTCCCTATTATGTTCAGTGGGGGGGGGACAGGAGAAGTAAATAAAAATATAAAACACTGGTTTCTTCATAAGGCACGGTTTGTTTGCTGTCTTTGAAAATTGCACATGTAATTCACCCTGCGGCGGGGATAAGAGTACACCCGGCCGGGGGTTCTTTGCCTGATACTGTGTTCATTGTTATTTGTTGCTGATCTATAAATAAAGTTTTCAAAAAAAAAAATTGCAGCCTTGCTGGACTTGGTGAAACATCAATGCGCAGTTCTGCATATCCTTACATGTATTTTGCAAGAGGCCCTGCTTTGGGTCTGTAAAATATAGTGGGAATTTTCCAGGTACTGACCTAGATTGTGGTGAGGGGAATTAAGATGACCTTTATGAACATTAGATGTGCATATCCTGAAAACATAACACTGTAGGGTCAATACAGTGGCATAAATTCCACCCAAGCAGCCCCCGCAATGCAGGGGGAGGGAGGAGGGTCACACAGCAGTGGTAAAGCAGTGCAGCAAACCTACTTTATCATGTTTGTCACACTGCCTCCACTCTTGTAAATTTGCTGCGAGCCTGGTGGCTGTTCCCACATCAGGCCGAAGTCTCACAATAAACAGCCATAGCTCAAGACTTTGGCCCGGCAGGGAACAGCCGCTGAGCCCATGGCAAACTTACAAGAACAGAGGCAGTGAGCAAACCCGATGAAGTAAGTTTTCCACCGTGGCATGGGGGGGAGTCGCCACCGTGACAATGGGGGGCCCCTCATAACTTACACCATAGGTCCAAAAGAAGGCAGCATAGGACAGAGTCCTTACAATTTTCAAAGTGAATCTCATCTCTTGCTCACTACACAGAGATCAAGCGCTGCAATGGCTTTGGTAGTGCACATATTTGGTCTCTTTTAATACTGGACTCTGGCTATTTAGCAGATGTCTCTTCCAAACCCTACATCAGCTGTTTACCAGACTTTGTAGCTACCATGAGACAACATGCAAAGCAAAGTCACAAGGACGTATGTGATCCCCACCAGGAGGCAGATGAAAATCTCTTTATTAGATAACTTGAATCAGTTGGCTCTTGCCAAATAGTCAAAGCCCCAACACATGTTTTACTGGCAGCAAAGGAAGTCAATATTGTCTGAAATATGGAGTCATCAGCAAGCTTCGAGCCTTTCAAACTAAACAAGACGAAAAGTGCACGAGTCACTGGTGCGTTTCCACTTTCCTCTGTTTGCAGACTCAGGCAATATCTCTATCGGGGACTTGGTTGAGCCATGGCAAAGTGTGTTTCAGCAGGGTAGGAGGGGATGTGTGAGCTAGTGAGCGAGCATAGTGTGAATAATGAATGCTGGTGTATGTGAAGGGTGTGTATGTGTGTGTTACTGATATAATGTACATAGCTCCACAGGCAGAGTTTAGCTGTTTATGTGGGGGATGTGAAGAGGAGATGTCAGAGGGTGGGAATGTGTCTGTGTGTCATGGGTGTTTGTGTGTGTTAGAGGTGTGTGCTTGTTGGCAGTGTGTCTTAGGGTGTATGCGTGCATGTGTGTGAGTGCCATGGGGTGTCAGGAAGTGTGTATGCATGCTGGGGATGTATACACATTAGCAGTGTGTGTTGAAAGTCTGTGTGTGTCTGGGCGTGTAGCCTTCTTACTCCCTTGTGCTTTTCCCTGTCCCCCTACATTCATTCCCCCTCCCTCCCACATCTTGCATTATTCTTCCCAACCCTTGGCTACTCTCCCTCCTCTTCTTTCTTTGCCACCCCTTTTCATTCAATCCCTCCCTCTGCCTCTCCCGTCTTGCACTCTGCTTACTTTCCATACCAGCCTTGCACTTGCCCAGTTCACCTTCTCCACCAATCGATCTACGTTTACCTGTTCCACTCCATTCATTAATTTATAGACTTCTCTCTCCCTTCAGGTCGCCTGCTTCCTGGTTTAAACCCCAGGACCTGGCCACACCCTCCCCAGGTATTCTCCAGCCTATTCTCTTAAAGGGATAGGGGTTTAAGCAATCACCGATTCTGGCCTTGGCTGGGGAGAGTCCCTGTAGGGGATGGGGAGTTTTCCATATACTCTGTCACACTTGGATATTATTTTGGACAGTGTATTATGGGGTGGCCAGAACACATACTGAAATCACACAATCAAAAATAAATAATGTTTATATTTAGAAGACTGATTCAATGTTGATTTGGGACTGTGCACAACATCAGTGAAGCGGCATTTTAGAAAGGATGTCTAGGAAGAATTTGAGACATCCAGGTCACAATGTCCAAAATAGTGGGGAGTGGTGGCAGTGAAGGGAGGCACATGTAAGTGCCGACTGAATTCGCTCCATCTCTGCCCTGTAAGATGCATGGCCCTCACAACCAGTTCTGGAGATGAGCCCGAGTAAATGGCATGGCTATGTATGTGCACGTTTGCATGCCAGTTTAGAAATGTGGACATCCCCGTAATGCTGGGCTGCATACACGCGCCGGCTGAGGTATTTCAGATCGGGAGTGTCTGGGCTGTGATACATGCATGTCCCAGCCTCCCATTTTAGAACTGCAGATGTGTGTGGCAGGGCAGTTAAT
The DNA here is from genome assembly GCA_033557465.1 of Ichthyophis bannanicus. Taxonomy (NCBI): domain Eukaryota; kingdom Metazoa; phylum Chordata; class Amphibia; order Gymnophiona; family Ichthyophiidae; genus Ichthyophis; species Ichthyophis bannanicus. The sequence continues at coordinate 412,445,324 of CM066038.1, forward strand.
TTGTTGACCCAGCAAAATGGACTGTGGCGGTGAGAGCACATTTCGCTCTTCTCCCTGCAAGTGTTGCTGCCCTGAAACAAGCATTTTTCTGCAACTTATTCATGGTCAGGAACAGGTATATTCATGGATGTGTCAGTAGCCAGGGCCAAACGTGCACAGGCCTTTCTGAAATCACATGATGATGTGCATCTCCGTAGGACCATCTAGGCCACAGTTCCACCATGCCCCATGCAACATACATGTGATCGCCTAGGAATATCTATCTACCCAGCTTTTTTACAATGACTCCAGTGAGGTCGTTATGATTTGCACGTCTGAATATAGTGATCTTATAGGATCTGTGGTATGTAAGTTTAAGTAAGTAAGTAAGTAAGTAAATAAATAAATAAGACATCCAAATTACTAATAGCACTTCTAAAATGACCCCCATAATATTTATTTCACAATGAGGGAGGTAATGACAAGCGGGTTACAAGGTTACATTAAAGGAACTGGCTCCCACACAAGCCATACTACCTGCCTCTCTCCAAAGCCATACCTGGTATGAGAGAGGCATACATTGGCTTCTGTACCTTTGTTGAGGCCTCCACATTCACATGAAAGAATTTTTTGCTAGTATCTGTGGGCCTTGTTTGTTCTTATATATTACGAGAATTGTTGACACATCATTTGTAAAGTATTCAAGTGAGCTCCACTGGGATCTGGGAACCTACAGCCTGCAGGATTTATGAAATTTTCTTGGGAAGCTGCCAATTACAAAAAACTTGCTCTGTTTTAAACAGTAATTTTAAGGGAAAACCATCCTTTTGTGTTAAATGGGTTTGTCTGGAATTAATTTAATTTGCCAAAAAGCACAAGAAAAGAAATAGTTATGTGGCATGGTATAATACCAGCCAGTCTCCTACAGTTCCCTTCCTATTCCAAATACACGGGTCTCAGTGGATGTTATTGAGAGTCCTGCACTGGATAGCAGTCCCGAGGAGTGAAGAAGATAATTTACAGGCGAACGTGCATATTTCAGAGATTATATCTATTGTCGACTCGTGCCAACTGAATGCTAATTCTGCAGGCTGCGTATGCTTCACTGGGAAATAAAAGTCACAACCCACATACATGTGGGATTTGGCAAAAAATAATTTCTTACAGGACCAGATGTTTGGTTACCTCATCCTCCGTTTATGACCAATTAAAGGAGATCGCCACTTTCTTTAATAGATAATAATTAGAAACCTTTAGGCTATGAAATAGTAGCAGCAGCAGCAGAGTGCGTTGAAATCATAGCCTGCGTGAGCTTTTCTTTGTCATCACAAATGCAGCAGGCCGCTTTGACTGGGTCTATTTAATTAATTGGTCTATAGCCAGAGAATTTACAGAAAGGGGGACCAGACTTAGAGAACCTTCACCACTGACTAGTTAATGTCAAGATAGCTTTATTCAGTGAAGATGGAGTTTGTTTTCATTAAGCAATATTTTGACACAGTGTAAGTAGCTTTGCAACGATATAATTAAGGCTTCTGATTTTTTGTTTTAACTGATAAATACGGATAAACCTAGGTGGTTCACAATAGGCTAAAATTATATTAAAATGCAAATAAAAAAAATAAACAAAAACACTTCCAATGCAAAATAAAGTTTTAATGGAACAACCTCAGGAAAACCCTATTGCTCTTAGTAGGAATCTGAAATGGGAGAGATCAGATCCCTAAGGGGTCCTATTCCCAAAGTGTGCTATGCAGTTAATGCGCAATTTGGAACATTGTACCATGCTGGGAACCGTTATTACTGCTGCATGACACTTAATGTATGCTGATTTTCATGCTAATTGACAAATCACACATCAGGGTGCCAAATGAGTAGGTTATGGCATAAAGTGGCCGTGGCAAGCACATTGCTGGTAGTGCAGGGGGACACATTGTATGCTGTCAATATTGCAATTAGCGTGGATGCATTTACCTCCACCTCACTAGGTGGAGCCAGTTGATAGCCCTAGTGCCTCTCTTCCATCTCCACATAGGCTCGGCCACATCCCTGACTGTTACGACGGAGGCTTTGCACTTAACACACATTTGTTTTTGTGCTAGATTTGCATTAAGTGCAAAAACCTAATGCACTTTAGTAAAAGTCTTGTTGAGTACCGTCATGTGATGACCTAATTACATAAGGTCTATACCAATCCTAGTGGATATATGGTAGGAAGAAAAAAAGAAAATACAAACTGGCTGCATGTTCTCCAAAATAACCAGGTACCTACCCTTAGCTTAAGTACGGGGCTAAAGATGGTAGTAATGATAATGCAGAATCTTCAGGGAAGTAGATAACACCCCTGGTGCAGCAATAGGCTATGGTGCATCTGTTCACAGCATGAGATAAACCAGAAAATAATGGAAATGTTAAGAGGACTAACTACAGTTAAGCAGACCCCAGAGTTAATGCCACAAACCCCTTGTTTAAATTAAGAGGGTTAACAAAGCAAACCTGCCAAAACTCGAAGAGGACTATTATCAAAGGAAAAAATGCAAAAATCAACTAATGCAAATTTAAGATGTCTATAAGATCTCTAATTGCAAAACTCAAGGAAAGGATGTATAGACATGATCACATCTTAAAACAAATAAGGAATGCTATAGAAAGAGAAAGACGAGATTCAGAAGGGAGCACCAGAAGGAAGGTGCTGGAACAACTAGAGCATTAAAAAATAGGTAACAAGTGAGAGAACAATCAAAGACAACAGTGTAATAGAGAAGAGTGAGAGTAATGTAAGATAGGCCAGGAAGCCAAGTAGAGAGGAAAGACCAGAAGATGAAGGAGCTCCGAGTCTATGTGGAGATGAATAGGTATGCTGAGGCCCAGGAGAGGCACTAGGGTTTCCAATTGGCTCCATTTGTGCCTGACAAGCTTGTCCTGGGTTTACCCTATTACAATGCAGGGATATGCAGTTATGATTTCTCTATTGCACTCCGTAAGAAAAGCAGGACTAAAAGTCCCTGCATGCGGTAAGGCAAACCCAGGACTAGATCAAGCCTCTTGGATGTATTTGGAGCCAGTTGGCAACCCTAAGAGGCACCTATGTCTATGCCATGGACTATCTGCTAGAAAATCCCAATTTCTTACACAATACTACTACTGATCATTTGTATTGCGCTACAAGATGTATGCAGCACTGTAAAGAGACATGTAAAAGATGGTCCCTGCTCATCAGAGCCTATAGTCTAGTCAAGACAGACAACACAATAGCTGGGGACTAGGATATGTCTAAGGGAATGATAAGGGAACAAATAACTGGAGAGCAGGAGATGATGTGGATCAGAATCCAAAAGTGGCCTCGAAGAGGTGAGGTTTTTAGCCTGGATTTGAAAAGTCAGAAAGGAAGCTTGATGTACCAACTCAGGTGGTTTGTTCCAGGCATAAGAAGTAACAAAGTGGAAAGTTTGAAGTCTGGAGTTAGCAGAAGAAGGGCACAGATTGAAGCAATCTGCCAGAAGAACAGAGTTTCCAAGGAGGGGTGTAAGAAAAGATAAGAGAGGAAAGGTAGTGAAAAGCAGCAGAGTGAGGGCTTATAAATCAGTAGGAGAAGTTTGAACCAGATATGGAAGTGGATAGGGAGCCAGTGAAGTGACTTGAGAAAAGGGATTATATGAGCATATCGAGGCTGGTGGAAGATTAGCCACGCAGCTGAATTTTGAACAGATTGAAGGGGATTCAGAGGGAGACCAGCAAGGAGGAGGTTGCAATAGTCTAAATGGAAGGTGACTAGAATGGTTAAGTGTCTTAGTAGTGTGTTCAGAAAGGAAGGGGCACATTGTGCTGATGTTATAGAGAAAGAAACAACAGGTTTTAGCTCTCAGTTGGATACGTGTGGAGAAGGACAGGAAGGAGTCAAAGATGACCCCAAGGTTGTGAGCCGAGGGAACAGGGAGGAGTAGTGTTATCCACAGTGACAGAGAAAGGAGTTGGGGCTCTTTAACCTGGAGGGGAGAAGGCTGGGGGAGATGTGATGGAGGTCTATGAATTAATGAACGGAGTGGAACGGGTAAGCGTGGATCGGTTGTTTGCGTTATCAGAATGTGGAGGGACTGGGGAACATGCAATGGGGCTACGGGGTAAACTATTTGAGACTAATAAAAGAAAATATTTTTTCGCTCAGCGTGTAATCAGACTCTGGGGTTTGTTGCCGGAGGATGTGGTGGGGGCTGTTGGTGTAGCTGTGTTTGAAGGGGGTTTGGACGGATTCCTGGAGGAAAGGTCCATGAGCCATTGTTGGGAAGGGACCCAGGATATCAATGCTTGAACCAATACAAGCATTGAGGAACCTGTGTCTTTTGGGGAAACTGCTAGGTACATATGACCTAGATTGGCCACTCTTGGAAACAGAATACTGGGCTTGATGGACCTTGGTCTGACCCAGTATGGCATATCTTATGTTCTTATGTTCTAAGGAGGAAGGGAGAGGTGGGTTTAGGGGGACAGATAAGAAACTCAGCTTTGCCCATGTTCAATTTCAAATGGCAGCGAGACATCCAGGCAGCAATGAACAGGTTCCTTTGGGGAAAGGCACCAGGATAAATTACTTCATATTCCCAAAGACAGAAAAACATCAAATTATTCAAAAGTCTCCTTACCGTGTACTTGGGGAGAACTGCGGTTTAAGTTGGTCGGTCCTTTACATCACAATTTGGACTTTTTAAGATTTTGAGTGGGATCCAATGCATCTTCTAGGTCTCACCAGCATCTCAAGGAATATTATCAGTTACTTGTAGTTTGATTGTTAGGTCGTTTTGGCTTCTCCTGCTTTCTTTCACTGTTCACAGCGGATACATCATGGCCAGATATCTTCCACTCTTCTTTAATCCTTTTATTGGTCAAGCCAAGCTGGCCTGCAGAAACTAGAAGGCCTAGTCACACATATTAAGAAGCAGATCTCTGCTGCATCTTAGCAGCCCAGAACCTCAAAGGGCCCCTTCAGCTTTACTCTTTTGTGGGCAACAGATCTCACTGAAAAGCTTCTAGCCCTCTAAGTCCATGGGTCTTTATAGTTTCCTCCAAAACTCATGATGGAAACACCTACTGGGTTGTGATGGACACTCAAGTCCATCCTCCATTATGTCAGTTTTATACACTTCACAGATTTGGGTCAGAATTTTCACTGAAGAAAAACATAGAGGGACAATTTGGAGCCCTGCTACATGTATAATTGTGAGCCTATGTCTGATGAGAACCACTTTATATATTGCTGTACAGAAAGAACAAAAGCTGAACTTGGACTAGCTCAGGAGATGATACAGATCGATCAGAGCAATGTCGCTTCAACCTGTAGTGTGAGCCATCTGATGCAGTCATAGGGATGCTGTGTGTGTTATAACAAGGGAACTAAAGCCCAAAACACCCACAGATCACCTAGACTTAGCAGCAGGCAGAACAGCAGCATGGTCAGGAGGCTTTGGCTGTGTGCGTGGGGCGGGGTGGAAACATTGTCATATATGAGACTGCGGACTGATAATATACCCTTAATTATAATGAAGCAAGCTTGCTCAGTCAAATGTTTGTTTTAAGAATTCTATATGGTTTATTATATTTGACTATAATGACGTTCTTAAAATGTTTGTTCATTCAGCAAACTTTGATTTGGCAGTGTGATTTTAGGGTCAACAACATGCCACTTTTGTGTTGTCCATGTCTAAAAATTGACTCAAGTGGCCTTAAATGATAAAGAGAAGCATCATAATTTTGGCAGGTTGAGTTTATATGAACTGTGATCATAGCCAGACATAAAAGTGGCCAATTAAACTATCAAGGAGAGAGTTAAGTCAACACAGCCTGAGCTGAATTCAGTAGTAGGTAAAAAAAGTCACCAATTCGCTTCTCTAGCTGCTGATCAAATAATGTGGGTGTTAGCATGAGCCTTCAGAACAGAGTATGGGTCTTTAGGCAGAGAGGTGCGTAATTCTGAAAACTGCATAAAATGATAAAGATGTTAAGAGGGTGACCAGTGGTAACTTCAGGATGTTCATGAGTCTGAAGACATGCACAAGCCAAAGTTGTGGTATTGTTAAGTTAAAATGGTGCACAATGTTTAGAAGAAGGTAAACAGAAAAACAAATCTACTTTGGGAACATTTTTGCTTTATATTTCATGTTTATTTTACTTGGTTAAACTGCATAGACATTTTCATACAGCAGTCAGCATTCAAAACATTTTAAACAGAAGTCTGTTGTCCGCCTCCCCTCCAACCAGAGACATCATTCATTTTGTTCAGCAGCATGCACATAACTGGTAAAAGTGATTCAGTGGTAGCACATATGATACAATTGGTTTACAAGCTTAAAGACACCATCAGCCTCTGCTATCCGACACATGATGGGGTTTTGATATCAAAGAATTTTTCTGTATATACTGTCTAAAACAAAGCTTTCTCTTTCATCAAAATAGCACATAGAATTGCTAAAAAAGAAGTCTAGGAACCCGTAAACACTCAGGCTATTGTATTTGATTTTGCAAACTAAAGTGCAAATAAAGGTCCACAAACCATTTACAGGTGATACCTTTTTATTGGATTAACTTAATATATTTTTGACAAGCTTTCCAGAGCTATACTTTCTTCATCCGGCCTGAAGAAGAGAATGTAACTCTCAAAAGCTTGCCAAAAATATATTACGTTAGTCCAATAAAAAGGTATCACCTACAGTATAACTGGTTTCTGGACCTTTATTTGCACATATCTAAGTAGGCTAACACAGCAAGTACAGTTTTCTGTTCAAGATGAAAAATACATTGAAATCTATACTTAAACCACATTGCAACCAAAGCGCATCTGACAGCTACAATCTCCTATTCAACATTCCAAATTATTTGTAAATATAAAAGGCCTGATTCAGACTTTAATTGCTGACATATCTCCCTAGAACAGAAGACATTAAAGCTGGAAATGTCCTGACTGAACAGTTAAATGGGCAATTTGACTTTATTCCAGCATGACAGCAGCTATACGCAGGGAACATGGGTCAGTGGCCGAACACTGTTTCAGGGCTATACTGTGTAAAACTCGTCAGACACAATGACAACCTGCATACTGTTTTTCAAAAGGTACAAGCTATTTGTTGTTTTTTTTTAAGTGTATTCAAATTTGATGTTGGATTAAACCGTATCAGCTCTCGTTTAAAGTAGCACAGTTCTTTTGCTGGATATTTGCAGCAAGGGCTCACAGGCAACATTTAACCCATTCTCATTTTGAGATGCAGCCATCAGGGAGGAATTTGCATCCTGTCTGAAGGAAATTGATGTGTGCCTGAAATAATTATATTTGGAAATCGATGCAAAATGTCAGGCTTTAGGACAAATATGTCTCAGTTCAGAATTGTTTTCATCAATACGGGCATGATTATAATATGGAAATCACCAACTTAACAAGAGCCTATCGTCTCTTCCGGCTTTTCTATGCATCACAATTATTGGCAATGCCTTTCAGGCTTAAAAGCACTAGGAAGAGACAAAAGCTAGCAGAAATCAGAGCAAGTGCCGCACACTGGTGCCCGTTCCTATGGTAAAGTGCTTTTTCATCCTTTAAGCCTAAAAAAAGGCTATTAAACTCCAATAAAATAGTCAGCCAGTGGTTTCAATTAAGCAATAAAATACGACAAGAGCTGCATTGCTTTAATACAGATCCAGCCATCTTCAGCCTCTGTTCCTCAGACACTGAACACAGTGCAATTTTAGCCAGCTCAGAGCTATAGCAAGCTTATGTGTCACAGCAATGTCATTTTCATTGTAGGGCGCTTAAAGGACAACATGTGTGAGTAACTGAACTCTGTGTCTAGCCAAGTGAAAGTGTCTCTCTGGCCAGATGGTACCATTTAAAGCTAAGCAGGTTCCCAGCAACTCTACCTCAGAGGATTCATTCTGAGCTGCTGGCAATAGCAAAGAAATCAGTGATAGTGTATCCCGAAAGGGGGAAGGGGGATCCCTGTATTGATGTTTGGCTGTTGCTCATGCAAAAGGACTTCTCCCTGCAGCACAAGACGCCAAGCTAAGGGGATCAGTTCTTAAACTGATTTTGGGGTTGGGGAAGGTTCGTTTTTGACTAAGATCCAAGTTGAGGGCAGTTTCTACTTAACCTTTTTGGCCGAGACTGAGAATCTGTACAATATGGGGACTAAATACTCTATCGCCCAATTGCAGTGGGGGCCTGAAGACAATTGAATCTCCTGCACATAAAGGATTTTCAATCAGCATGAGAGGCAAGTACCTTCACCTGAGAGAACAGTAAGAATATCTATTGTTAATTATAATTTTTTTCTTTAAGTATCTAATAGAATAAATCTATTAAAATAAGCAATCCAAAGATGCAAAACAATAAGGAACTAACCCGTTCAAGTACATTTCCCATAAGGGCAGCTTTTTAAAGCAGCATCTATTGGCTCATGCAACCTATGAAATAATACATCTGCTGTGCATTATGCAGTTGTAAAACTGATTTGCATCATATACAGTTTTTTTTGTTTTTAAATCTAACATTAAACTCATATACAGTATATGTACATGTTCACTAAAAAAAGGTTTCTCAATGCTGTCCTGGTAATTCCCACAGACAGTCAAATTTTCAGCATATTCACATTTAAAATGCATTTGTATATACTGGAACACCAAATGTAAGCAAAATAATATGCACATTCGTTGTGAATCTCTTGAAAGCCAAACTAGCCGAGAGTGTGGGGGGAGGGGAAGGAAGTGTCACCTGGAAAGGTGAGGGAAGCACTGGATAACACTGGTAAAGGAACAACATGAAACAAAATAGTAGAAGTAAAACAAAAGTGACATTTTTCCTCCTCCCCTAGAAGTGCAGCTGTGTGACTATGAGAGTCCATTGAAGTTTTCTGTGGTCATCTTTTGAGACCCACTGCCTTGCTGTGGCCCTGGAGTAGTCATAGCAACAGCTTTTCCTGGTACTTGGAGCCATATCTCACACATTACTAGACAGAGGTCCTTCTCCTTTATTTTAATATGTTATAAAGGACAGCTTGATAAAATGATTGTATTTTTCACTTGCATTATTAACTTAATATGTAATAACACTGGAATGGTTGTAATGACTGCACTTTATTCTGGGAATTACACATTTTAATACTAAAAAGCATTAGACTTAAGGGTATTTACTGAAAATTACATTGCACTAAAAAGATTTTAGGGAAAATGCAACAGAAAATCCACCTCCCTATAATCACATGCTACTTGACATTCTGTCGTTCAGGAGCATCCATCTAAAAATCCTACATGACCTGCATGTTTTCAGTTGCAGCACCAAAATTGTGGAATTCTCTTCCAGCTGAAGTGAGAATACTTCCTCTTCTCAAAGCATTTTGGAACGGTTGAAGGCCCTTTTGTTTGGTCTGGCACATCCATACAGCACTCACTACTTTACTTTATCTATATTTATGGTATAGTCTTGTGCCCAAGGCTTTGTTAATTTGTGTTTGTCTCCAGTATGCTCTTTTTTTAAATTTTATGAGTGTTTTATTGCAATCAATTTAGGGTTAAATAAGGGGAATATACATTTCTTTAATTAATTAATAAGCACGTGATGGCAAGATATAATGTTTGCAATGTATAGAGTGCTTAGAAAAATTAGACTTTTTTCAAACTTGCACCATAATATATACTTGAGATGTGTAAAAATCTATGGCTGTGCAAAAAGAAAAAGTATTTAACAGATATGGTGCTGTTACCTTTTTCTATCCCATACTTCCATTGCTCTAATAGAGAGGTTCCCAGGGGATGCAAACTGGTCTGGTTTTGGGGATTTCCACAATGTCCTTGCTTGAAAGGTAAGACAGCAGGGGCAGTATAACACCTTTGGGGTTGGTGGGGGCCAAATTAAACAACCTCCATCCCTAACCCCTTAGTTTCTAAGTCTGTGTGGGGCAAAGAATTGGTTTAGCCATGCCTCTGTGGCCCACCACGTTCCTAAGTCATATAAATATATTTCATGCATGTCATTGGTGAAATCCTGAAAACCAGACTGGTTTGCAGTCGTTGAAGACCAGATCTGGGAGCTCCAATTTGATATTCCCTATAAAGGAAGTGGAGAATTATGAGGTGTCAACATAATGCCACCAACTAAACACATTTATGCTTTGGTTTCAATGTACTAAAGCCAGTGTGGATAGCTAAGGCACAAGGCTGTCAGAATTCACTGATCAAAAAATTATTCTTGCTGCATAGATAGATATTTTGGGGCATTAAGCTGTGTAATGTTTTGCAGGTTTCATGTGTTGAGAGTAGAAATCAATGCATGGTACATACAACAGTGTGAGCTACCTGTTGGGAGGGGGGTGGGTGGTGCAGCGCATCCCTAGCACATACCACACTGATTTAAACTCTGAACTTGCACTAGCAGCATTTGCAATTAATGTGAATCCACTAAACACCACCCATTGAGGTGGAGTTAGGCGCCCCCATGCTAACTGAACCTTTTGATGATGAATGTGTGTTACCAACCCCTGCACTAAAAGCTACTCTCCACCCCTATCCCACTAAGCAGATAGCATGGAATTAACTATGTGCTGTCTGTTTTGCATTTGCGCTGCTCCTTGTGTGTTGGTTTGCATACACTAAAGTGTGTATATACTGGAATGCACAGCTTACTAAACATGTCTCTTTACTACTCTCATTACTCAGGAGTCAATCAAAAGTCAGCTAAATGTTTATGCCCATATTTTATCTTTTCACTTTTGACCTACGTATTTATGTCAGGTGTTAAGATGATAGTGTTTTAAACTAGGTATTTAAATCCATGAAAAGCTGCTATTTCATAATCTTTGCTAGGATTGAAATGTTTGGTGCCATACAGCATTCCAGGATGAACTCAATATTTTGGAAGTTATAAATATTTCCTATTAAATGAATAATCACAGAGTACTATATATTAGCTTTGGGGGTCTCAAACACTGTGTTGAGCTGTTCAAGTTAATGCATCATGATTTTTAAAAATGTATTCAATCCAGACAATGCTGAACACCTACATGGCACCTAACAGTCATTGCTAGAAGGGTTAACAGGTTGACTAGGCCAGCCTTGAGCGATACCACTAAGCTTATTGGATTTTAAAAAGAAATCACTTTTTGGATTCTAATCAGGTCACAACATAAGAGATGCCATACTGGGTCAGACCTAGGTCCATCAAGCCCAGTAACCTGTTTCCAACAGTGGCCAATCTAGGTCACAAGTACCTAGAAGTTTCCCCAAAAGACACAGGTTCCACAATGCTTGTATTGGGTCAAGCAGTGAATTTCCCGGGTCTCTTTTAATAATGGTTTATGGACCTTTCCTCCAGGAACTTGTCCAAACCTTTTTTAAACCTGGCTACACTAGCAGCTTTTAGTACATCCTCTGGTAACGAATTCCAGAGTTTGAGTACACGTTAAGTGAAAAAATATTTTCTCTTATTAGTCTTAAATAGTTTACCCTGTAGCTTCATTGCATGTTCCCTAGTCTTCCTATATTTTGATGGCATAAACAATTGATCTACATTTACCTGTTCCACTCCATTCATTAATTTATAGACCTCTTATCACATCTCTCCTCAGCTGTCTCTTTTCCAGGTTGAAGAGCCCTAACCTTTTTAGCCTCTCTTCATAAGGGTATCCTTCCATCCCCTTTACCATTTTGGTGGCTCTTTTCTGTATCTTTTCTAATAACACTATATTCTTTTTAAGATAAGGCAACCAGAATTGCACACAATATTCAAGGTGAGATCGCACCATGGAATGATACAGAGGCATTATAATATCCTTTGTTTTATTTTCCATTCTTTTCCTTATGATTCCTAGCATTCTATTTGCTCTCTTGGCTACCACTGCACACTGGGCGGAGAGTTTCAACATGTTATCCACAATGACACCTAAATCTTTTTCCTGGGTAGTGGTTCCTAATGTGGAACCTTGTGTCGTGTAACCATAGGACCATAACTTTGCACTTGTCCACATTAAATTACATCTGTCATTTGGATGCCCAGTCTTCCAATTTATCAAGGTCCTCTTGCAATTTTTCACAATCCTCATGGGTTTTTAACAATTTTGAATAATTTTGTGTCATCTGCAAATTTGATTACCTTACTCATTCCCATTTCCAGGTCATTTACGAATATGTTAAAAAGCAGTGGACCCAGCACCAATCCCTGGGGTTACTCCACTATTCACTTTTCTCCATTGGGAAAATTGGCTATTTAGCCCTACCCTCTGCTTTCTCTTTTAACCAGTTCCTGATCCACAGTAGTACACTGCCTCCTATGTGTTTCAAAGTACTGTTCTATAAGCAGCAGCAGATTCCAGACAGCAACCCACCTCATGACCCTTATTCACATATCCACAAACTATAGGCCCCTTCAGGTCTCTAAAATCTTAACAGTTTTCAAACTGACAGAAAGAACCCCCCAACTGATGTACTTAAGTAGACAAAATGGGTTACTTTTCAATGTTTTGCCTAATGGACAGGGCCGGTGCAAGGTTATGAGGTGTCCTAAGCGAACCTCATTCCTGCTGCGCCCCCCCCCCCCCTCTCTACAGGTCCTGACTTTAAAACAGCACCACAACAGTTACTCCACCCCCATGCAAACAGGAGGTCTGCAGCTGGGGGGGTGGAAGCACCAGCGGCATACAGCACTGGACACTTTCGGCAAGCAATGGGGTGCTGTTTTAAAGTCATTGCTGCCAATGGTGCGGCAGGTCCCGGAGACGGGCGGCAATGGATGCCCTGGAAACAATGGCCCCTGCAGCCCTGCTAATAGATCACAATATATTGTTTTCTTAAACTGTGGCCTTCTGGTGCGGTGTTCCAAAGTAATATTTAACAGCATTGTTTCATGCTAGATTTAGAGAGAGAGGCATGCTTTCTGGCTGCTGAGTCACCAGGGATTGGATGACACAGGCATAGCAAGCTTTGCTGGGACTGTTTCTTACTGTAGGTATAGAAAATGCAGCAAGATTGTGCCACATTCTTGCTCCCTTTCCCTCCTGAACAGCTTCACGAGGCCTTTTAGCCTTGATCTTGAGTGAGAGCCATCTCGCTGCAGATAATGAAGGTGATCAGCCGATGCCATAAAGAGGCCTTTGGTGACACAGGAACGGAGAATGTCACAGAAAAAGGATGCATGATGGAATTTCAAGATACGATATATAAATAAAATAATATATTCCTTGTTTGACTGGCATTTTACATCATAGTTTCTTAAATCCTAAGCAGTAAGAGGCCGGATGTACAGTTTTAGCATGGTTCCACTGAAGGTGATCTTGGGGTATTGCAATATTAAATTTTTCAACCATCTTCCTCCTACACGGCTGAAAATCTGTTATGCTATCATCATTTACAGAATTCAGTCGGATACATCTCTAACGATTAAGAGGAACAAGCAATCTGGTTATCTGGAATCACGAAGGAGCAGGCATGCATGACACAATCACGATCAGTGCATAGAGAAACGGTGAAAATACTAGCGTAGTGCGCACTGAGCGCTAGAGCTCTGCGTTTGTAAACCTAATGAAGACACCGAAATAGCACCACTGATCCCCCAGACGCTGCAGCTTTATTCCTCTCTCGGCACCTAGCTGGGATCCTACTGCGACACACTGCCCAAATCCCCGAAGCCCAGCACCCGACGAGCCCTCTGCGTCTCTTGGAGTGATTTCAAACACTGTGCAATAAAGAGGAAGGACGAGGACCGTAAGGTTAAGCGGACTCGGAACGGATTATTATAGCCGGACTGAGACGGCACCTGAGAGCTCGAGAGGCCCCGGGCTATGAATAGCAGCAGCAGCAGCAGGGTGTTAAATGTCAGGGAAATCTTCCGTTCTGCCCCGCAGATGCAGTGCGTTGCGATTCCTAGAAACAGTTACTGCAGCCGAGGGGCTGATCCCTTCCAAAACCTCATCTCAGGACGAAAAAAAAATCAAAGAATCCAGGTTACATTACTTGCAAGAGCAAAGGCGGCCAGATGTATAAAAATGACAAGTAATCGTTTCGCGTCTGACTATGTACTATCCTAAAAAGGTCGAAATAATTTACTAATATTCGTGTTTCATGCGTTATCATGTTAGTTGCACTATATACATTTACTATCATGACTCTTAATGTCCTACAAATTGCAAAGTTCAAATGCCCTGGTTTGGTCGATTTTTCTCATTTCATATTCGCAGCCGAATATCTCGCACTGTTCACTCTTCTTTACAGAGATTTGATCGGCTTAAAAATTTTTTCACCACTATCCCCAAACAAAAGATTAAAAGCAGCATGAATCCTAAAGTCCCTGAAAAGGTCGGCGACGTGGGCGGAGCTTTTACAAAGTGGTCTAGCCCATCTTCCACATAATACATTTGATCGTATATGCTAAGAAAAGTAAAGATGTGGAATAACTGGTGACTGTGCCCTATGATATCAAACAGCCCGGGATGGATCCTCTCGGGAACTTTGCTGATATTGAAAAAGGCAGCCACTAGGAGCCAAAAATAGCGTCTATAAAAATACAAAAACAGAGTTGGGTTTTTGCGTTTCAGATCGAAAAGCAAACCTTCAATCATGACCGGGCAGGCCATGCTCAGAGGCATGACAAAGACGAGGGTGCGGATGGCAAAGGGGTAAGAGCAGTCCTCGGCTCGACTCTTGCAGCAGGCAAACGTGCAGGTCACGGCTAGCACAAACGCCACCGGCAGCACAAAGGAGCTGTAAAGCCCCATCAGCAGCGCGTAATCCACGTGCCAGCCCAGGCTGTGCAGATAGGGAGTCATGACGCTGGCGTCCAACAAAGTCAAATTGGGCAGCAAGTAATAATAATAAGCCACCGTGCTCCCGAAGCCGTAGTAGCTGATGGAGGCATAATCCAGATAGAAGAAAGCGGTGCGCAGGCGCAGAGAGTGGCAGCTGAACACATGGGCTGTGCAACTCATGGCAAATGTCAGAACGACTCCCGAAGCGTAGCACCAGAGCGGCAGCAAGAAGGGGTGATGGAAAGGCAGGTCGGTGGCCAAGAAAAACAGCTGATAAAACTTGCTCATGCATATCACTAGAGGAATGAAATGCGTCCAGAAATTGAGGGTCTCGTTGGTGGGCTGGAAGATGGAAGCCAGGCACTCCTGCGCGGTGCAATGCAGCCTCCTGTAGCCCGACAAAATGAAGCACTCGACGAAATCATCGGGGACCTCATCCCATCTCAGCAGAGGCGCGCTGTCCTTTTCCCGGCTGTAGGCTAGTAGCGGCATTATTAGAAGCCGCAGCAAAAAAAAAAAAAAAAAGAGAATGGTTAAGTACTTCCTCCCCTGCACCTGTCTCTCGGCGATTGGAAGCAAACGCTGAATTGCAGCTAACCACTTCGCTGCTGGAAGGCGAACTGTTTGCTGCTCTCGTTGCGGTAGTTGCACCACGTAGCTCTCCTGCATAATTGAGCATCGCGGTAATTCAAAACCTGAAGGATTTCCTGGCCCAGAAGAATGCAGCCCTTTGGTCCTTGGGTGATGTGCCTAGTCAGTACACTCGCCTCCTGATCATGTAAACAGTTAGTTAAAGTTTGATTTTAATCACATTTTTTTTTCATATGTTTGGGCTGCTGGGGACTGGCTTTTTAAGAGACTTCATAGCCGCAGAGGTAGTGATTGGCTGCATCAGAGACGGCCAGAAAAGAAAAGCAGAGACGGGTTTAAAGGAGACAGATCGGTAAGATGATCAAAGAAGAAATGAGGTTTTCTGATGTAATATTTCCAAGCCGCCTTCCTCAGTCCAAACCAAAGCGGTTTACAAACACAATAAGTAGCAACACGTAAAAAATAATCTTTAGTGTGGAGACCTGAAGGGAGCAGAGGTGTGAATGAATTTTTCCAACCTGTCTGAGGATACAACCGATGAATATCAGATAGGAGCTGAGAATCTACTTTCGTTTATGTAAGCTATTTTAGATTAGCAAACAAAACAGCACAATTCTTACAGCACAGAAAGGCATTGCTGATAGAGTTATCAGCACCATGGGGTCTTTTACTAAATTGCACTGAGCAGTTATGCATTTTGTGTGCAGTAATTGTGGGTAGGACATTGGTGACTGTAAGCCATGGAGGCATATTGATTCACACCCTAACTGCCAATTGTGCATTGGGGTGAAGAAATCTGTTTGTTAGTGGCGGAAAGTGGACATGCCTTTCGGTGCTGTATTGAATTGTGCTGTTTTGTTTGCTAATCTAATATAGCTTACATAAATGAAAGTAGATTCTCAGCTCCTATCTGATATTCATCGGTTGTATCTGGACGTCACCCCCTGCAAAAGCAGATTAAAATCAGAAACAGCCACACATTTAAACCACACATCAAAAACAAATGGGAATATGTAGGCAGAACAAAATCAATGCTAAATACACGCAAGCCAGTTAAATGCTGGAAAGCAATGAGCACAAATGCTCGAAGCTTAGCCAACAAAGTTCCAGACCTAGAAGCCCTAATGGTGTAAATGGATTTGGACATTGTGGCCATTATAGAAACATGGTTTAATGAATCTCATGATTGGGATATAGCCATACCTGGCTATAATCTATTCAGAAGAGACAGAGAAAATGGAAGAGGAGGAGGAGGAGAAGTAGTTTGTATGTCAAAAGCAATATTAAAGCTACTGAAATGCAGAGGGCATGGGGAAAAGAAGAAGCACTCTGGATTGTGTTGGAAAGAGGAGATGGCACTGTCATCCATACTGCTGTAGTCTACAGACCTCCAACACAAATTGAAGAGATAGATAACGAACTGATTATAGATATTGCCAAGATAGCCACAAACGGGGAAGCGATCATATTGGGTGACTTTAATCTACATGATGTGGATTGGATTACTCCTTCTGCAAATCTGGAAAGAAGCAAAAAAATCATGGATGCTCTCCAAGATGCGTTACTTAGACAAATGGTGATGGAACCAACCAGGGAAAGCTCAACACTGGATTTAGTGCTCACCAACGACGGTAGCATGTCGAATGTCTGCGTGAGTGCCCCTGTGAACAGCAGTGATCATCACACGGTGTGGTTTGAGATAAAAGCCATGGTACAGGCCAAACATAGCAAGCTCAAAGTCCTAAACTTCAAAAACACCGACTTCAATAAAATGGCCGAGTACCTAAAGGAGGAGCTGACAGGGTGGAAGGAGATAAGGGAAGTGGAATTGCAATGGGTTAAACTAAAGGTGGCAATAAAAGAGGCAACAGATAAATATGTAACAAAAGTAAACAAAAACAAGAGGAGAAGAAAACCTATTTGGTTTTCCAAAGAAGTAGCTGCTCAAATAAAGGCAAAAAACACAGCTTTCGCAAAATTCAAAAGCTCGCAAACAGAGGAACACAGAAATGAATACAGGATCAAACTCGAAGAGACAAAGAGAAATAAGGATAGCAAAATCAAAGGCAAAGGAAAAGATGGCTAAAGGTGAAGTGTGGTGACAAAACCTTCTTCAGGTATATTTGGGAAAGGAAGAAGATCAGAGGTGGAATTGCAGGACTCAGAAGTGCTGTGAACGGACTCGTGGAAATGACATTGAAAAAGCGAAACTGCTAAACGAATACTTCTGCTCTGTTTTTACTAAAGAAAGTCCTGGAGAAGGACCACCTGTGACTCCCAAATATAAAAATGGGAATGAAGTAGTTACCACACCATTCACAGAAGATGAGGTGTTAGAACAACTTGCAAAACTGAAAGTGGACAAGGCCATGTGACCGGATGGGATACATCCCAGGATATTGAAAGAGCTCAGAAAGGTTCTTGCAGGGCCGTTAAAGGATGTTTTCAACAGATCCTTGGAAACAGGAGAGGTTCCTCAGGACTGGGGAATGGCTGATGTTGTACCTTTACACAAAAGTGGTGACAGGGAAGAAGTGTCAAACTACAAGCTTGTGAGCCTTACCTCGGTGGCGGGAAAGTTATGGAGGCGCTCCTGAAAGAGCGAATAGTGAACTTTCTCAAAACCAACAGGTTGCAAGACCCGAGGCAACATGGTTTTACCGAAGGACCATCTTGCCAAACAAATCTGATTGAGTTCTTTGACTGGGTGACCAGGGAGCTAGATCAGGGGCATGCAATAGATGTCATCTACCTGGATTTCAGCAAAGCCTTTGATACTGTTCCTCATAGGAGGCTTATCAATAAACCCGGTAGCTTGGGGATGGATCCTAAGATGGTAAATTCAATCAGAAATTGGTTGACTGACAGACGACAGAGGGTGATGGTAAATGGAGCTCACTTGGATGAAGGGAAGGTGATTAGCGGGGTGCCCCAGGGGTCGGTCCTGGGCCCGGCACTGTTCAATGTATTTGTGAGTGATATTGCTGAAGGACTGAATGGAAAAGTCTGTCTTTTTGCAGATGACACAAAAATTTGCAACAGAGTGGACTCCCCCGAGGGAGTGGTTAACATGAGGAAAGATCTACAAAAGCTGGAAGAATGGTCTAATGCTTGGCAATTAAGATTTAATGCGAAGAAGTGCAGAGTCATGCACCTGGGTAGCAGAAATCCAAGGGAAATGTATGCGATAGGGGGCGAGAGGTTGGTGTGCATGGATCAGGAGAAAGATCTTGGTGTGATTATTTCTGAAGATCTCAAGGTGGCAAAACAGTGCGACAAGGCGGTGGCAAAAGCCAGGAGGATGTTGGCCTGCATACAAAGAGGAATCACCAGCAGAAAGGAAGAGGTACTTATGCCACTGTACAAGTCACTGGTGAGGCCTCACTTGGAATACTGTGTTCAGTTTTGGAGACCGTATCTTGCAAAGGATGTAAAAAGAGTGGAAACTGTTCAGAGGAATGTGACCAAAATGGTTTGGAGCCGGCGTCAGAAGCCTTATGAGAAGAGACTTGAAGACCTAAACATGTACACTTTAGAGGAGAGGAGGGACAGGGCAGATAGGATTCAGACCTTTAAATACTTAAAGGGAAATAATGAACAATCAACAGTGGATCCCTTTACAGCAACAGGATAAAATCAAAATAAACTGAACCATCTAATTTCTCAACAAATAGGGGTGTCCTGCATGGAGTGGTGGGTTCATCCCTAAACAGGGATGTGGGGAGGGGTGGCCTGCACGGAGCGGCAGGTGCACCTACGCTTGCCATCGTGCTGGGCAGACTAGATGGACCATGCTGGTGTTTATCTGCCGTCATTTATTATGTTACTATGAGAGCACACTGCGGTTAGCAAAGGGGGGGGGCATATGGTGCTCTGTCAGTGCTGCAGTTGGCATGGCTGCAACTAACACCATCCGCGGTAATTGCACCTTGCATTAGGATACGCATCTGCGCATTAACTGCTGGGAACATGCCAGTCAGACCACAGACAGTTATCATGGAAGCTTTGCACTTAATGCATGTTAGTGCTAGCACTAAATACATGCTAGTGCAAAAACCTAACAGACTTTAGGGAAGAGGCCTCTAAGATCTATTCTGTAGAATGTATGGAGAGAGGGATGCTCAAGGGAGACAGGGTTCAAATCTTGCTCCTGCTACTGATGCTCCTTGTCACCTTGGGCAAACCAGTTCTCTCTTTATTGCCTCAGGTACAGCTTGGATTGTAAGTCCACTTAGAAAGGGAAATAACTTGCATGCCTGACTATAACTTGCCTTGAATTTGAATTTGGAAAGGTGAGTCATTACATTTAAAATCCCAAATCTTAGGAAATGCAATAAAAGACCAAGAAAATGTGGTAGAAAGATACCTGAATACTCCCACCCAGACCCGGTGAATTGCAAAAACCAATTGTTTAAGCAGCCAGACTTAACACCACTATGGCTTGCTACAGGAAGAACATTTCTCCTTCCAAAAGGGGACCAATAACTTGTCTACCTACAATCTATGAACTGTTCACTGCAATAGATGCAGCAGAATATGTGATCATATCAAATCCAATAACATCATAGCAATAGAGCAAAAGGGCAACAAGAGAGGAGCATATGGCACCAAAGACCAGTTAATGTTGAATAAGGCCATCGTGGCCAGTGCTAAGAAAAGCAGAAATGAGCTGATACTGGAGTTAGGGGAAGTCTGAAACTGGAAATGGGTTGATACTGAGGCTGGTGGGGAACTTTAACTGGAAACAAGGCTGGGGAGACTGAGAGTGGGCATGGACTGATACTGGGGCTGACAAGGTGATTGAGACAATTTGGTCTGATACTGGGACTGTGGGGGTGACTGGGCCTGGAAATGGACTGATACTGGAGCTGTGAGGGGAATGGGACTGGAAATTGGTTGATACTGGAGCTGTGGGAGAACTGGTACTAGAAATGGGCTGATACTGGGGTTGCAGGGGGATGGGGATTGGGACTGGACATGGACTGATATTGAAGCTGGGGGGGGGGGGGACTGGAACCAGACATGGGCTGATACTAGGGCTGCAGGCGGATGGGACTGGAAATGGATTGATACTGGGGCTGAAGGGGCAAGACTGGGACTGTAAATGGGCTGATACCTGAGCTGGGAATAGAAATGGATTTATGTTTGAGAGGGACTGGGATTAGGAGGGGGCTAATTTTAGAGCTGGGGGGCCTGGTACCGAAAGGGGGTTAGTGCTGACAAATGCTAGGGTCAGGGTGGGGGAAAAGGAGGAGATGCTGGGGGAGTGAGAAGAGGGAGGAGGATAGATATTGTGAAAACTGGGAAAGAAGTAAAGTCATATCCAGGGGAAGGTTGAGAAGGCAGGCTACAAGTTTAGATGCTGTGGTAAGGAGGAGGAAAGGGAGGGCTAGTAAGTATTGGAGAATGAGGTAGATGGGTGGATACTGGGGACATAGTGATGTGGGCAAGCAGAGACTTGGGCTTAGGTGAAGAATCTAAGAATAGTGAGAAAACAGAAGAAAGACTAAGATAGGTTGGGTATTGGGGATTCAGGGCTTGGGTAGGATTGTGAACGAGGACTCGGGGACTGGGTAGAGTGGACAAGTGGGGACTTGAGGTTGCCTGGGGGATAGTGGAGACTAAGAAATTGACCAGAGATTAGGAGGACAATGGAGACAAGGTGAGCGGTATGAGTAGGGCTGTGAGACCAAGTGCAGAAATATGGGAGGAGCGAAGTTTTGAAACAATTCTGGCCCTGGCCCCACCCCCACAGGTCACTTCTGGCCTTTGCCCTACCCACAGTTCCACTTCTTTTTTGACTACTAATTAAACCCTGTCTATACTATACTATATCCTTTCTTCTATACTTTGTTGGTCTATCCTATCTCAAATTGCTTTCAATGCTTTATTTACTATTAGTTATAAATCTCGTTGCTGATTTACAGGATGTGTGTTAAACCTGTGAGATGAGATTCAGTGGGTGGTTTCCTAATAACCACATAAAAAGCCATTTTACTCTTCATGCAAGAAATTAATGGTATGTAGATTACTGTGACTTTAAAGGAAGTTTGCAGACAGAAAAATGTACACACAAAGCTGCCGATATACACAGTTTTCTGCATGCCATCCTTCTGGCCACAAATCTTAATGCATTCACTGAACCTCAGCAATGATTAATCCCTTCACTGTCAACTGACAAGGAAGGAACCAATCTCTCTTCAGCATTGATCACTAAACATGTATTGGTCCCTTTACTGACAGCTGCCACTGAAGGACCAGCTACCATTGAGATGTAGTGAATAATAAAATAAAATAAAACAAGACCAATTTAAAAAGGAAATAGTAGGAAATAGTATAAAAACTGGGACATTACAAAGACATTATTACTGGCACCCTTATAAACAATTCAAATCAGTTTAGACAGAAGAACCACATTTCCCTTGCAGCAAAATTAGACGCACCTGTGATCAATTGTCAGTAGTCACGTGACTTGAATCAACCAAACATGACTTGAATCAACCAATGAATGATGGCTCTAATGTTTAAAATGACCACATTCACTCCTCCCATTTTTACAATGGTGAAGACAAGAGAGCTGCCTGAGACCATCAGAAAAGTCCTTATCACCAAACATTAAACTTCAAAGAGGTATAAGGCCAACTCCAAAGAACTTGGGATTCCTGTGTCTACAGTTTGCAATGTTAGTAAGATATTTTCTGCTCAGAGAACTGTCAAGAACCTCCCAGGACATGGTGGGAAGAAGAAAATTAATTCAAGAAATCTTTGAAGGGTTGTGTGAACTGTTGGAAAAACACCACGTACAACATCCAAAGAGCTTAAGGCTGACGAGCAATCTGGAGTGGTGTTTTCAACCCGCACCATAGACTGCACTAAACAAAGAAGGACTTCATAGGCGAAGGCCAAGAAGGACCCTACTCTCAAAGAAAGACATAAAAAGGCATGCCCGATCCTTTGTCCAAACCCACCTTGAGAAACCAAAATCCTTCTAGGAAAGTGTTCTGTGGACAGATGAAACCAAACTTGAGCTCTTTGGCAATGCAGACCCGCAATACATTTACAGGCAAAGAAATGAAGCTTATAAGGGAAAAAAAACACCCTTCCTACAGTTAAATATGGTGGAGGTTCCATAATGTTGTGGGGCTGTTTTGCTGGCTCAGGAACCGGAGGCCTGGAACATGCTAAAGGAATTATGAAGTCAGAGGACTACCAAGGTATTTTGCAGTGAAATGTGTTACCTAGTGTCAGAAAGCTAGGTCTGGGTTGAAAGTCATGGGTCCTCCAGCAGGACAGTGACCCAAAACATACATCCAGAAGTACAAAAGAATGGTTAAGAAGGAAAAAATGGATTCTTTCAAACCACTAATGAGTCCTGATTTCAATCCAGTCAAGAACCTTTGGAAAGAGCTGAAATCTGTCATTGGTAAGAGGAATCCTAGAAACATTCATGAGATGGAACAAATCACAGTTGAAGAATAGGAGAAACTATCAACAGACAGATGTACAAAACTTATAGGTGGTTACAAGAAACATTTGGAGGCTGTCATCATTAACAAGGGAGGTGCAAGCATATATTAGTGAAGGGTTCCATTAATCCCATGTAGATCATATTTTGTTTTTTTAGGTAAATCATTTTTATTATTATAATTATAAGCATCATAAACTTCAGGAACAAATACAGAGCCCGAGTACAACCAACATTTAGAACAAATAAACAACACAATATTGTCCCCTCTAAACCCCCTCCTCTTCCCCCTTATTACTACAAGATACATAACAGCATACATATTGAGCACCGCCACAGAGCCTATAATGGACCCCCCCTAGTCCCCCCCCCCACTGCCTGCCCCCTCCTCCCTTCCCCCACCTACCACCCCCCCTACCTCCCCAACCTCCCCAATCTAAACCCAAGTAAGGCTATCGTTACTCTCACTCTGCCTCCCTTATCTTAGGGGGCTGGATCTCTCAGGGGCCCCCACACATTGGTGAACCGCTCCCACGCCCCTCCTGCTAGCAGCCGGGCCGTACGCTGCTCCATCTCCATCAACTCTCGCATAGCCCTCTCCCACTCCCCCACCGCAGGTGCAACATCTTTCAGCCAACACCGCAGTATGCATAATTTGACAAGGATAAAGCCTTTTGCACACAGCTTACGCCCACTATCCCAAAGGGGTTGCACTCCTTCATAAGACCCAAAAAGGCACCATTCAGGGGTTAACTCTACCTTAGTTTGTAGCCACCTGCCCAGCAACCTACCCACTGCCAACCATAACCCCTGAATATGGATGCAGAACCAGAATCGATGAGCGAAACACCCTTTCTCTACCTTGCAGAGGCTGCATAGATCCGACGCCAACAAACCCGCTTTCGCCGTCCAAACATTATGTACATATGCTCTCCACAAAAACTTATATTGAATTTCCTGCAGTTGAACTGTTTCAGAGATAGCTTTAATTCCCGCAAAGGCCACCCGGAGTCGCTCTATGGTGGCCTGCAGAACACCATCTTTCCGCCACTTCTCCTCTAAGCCTACCAAGTATGTGTCCTTCCCCGCAGGGTATAACGCCCTATCCAGAGCCCCGATGGTGACCTTTCCCTCCAAGGTTCTAAACAACTCCAACATCCCTCCCCTCTTTAACATCTCCGCGTGCTCTATCCGCAGCGCAGCAATATAATGCTGGACCTGCAAGTAAAAATAGAAATCTCGTGGCTCTAAATGATATCTCCCCCACAATGAAGCAAACGAATCTACCTCCGCCGCATCTTCCATACGAAGATGCCCGACGAAGTGCACATCTTTAGACGCCCAAACTGTCGCCACAGTAGCCTTCCAGCCAGGTAGAAATGCCAGATTTAATCGGTCACCTTGCCATGCCCTCCCCTGTGGCGACAAAGCGCCCCCCACGCCGTGCGCAGGGCATTCCAGAACACCGACTGCTGACAAGCCACAGGGAGTTGCCCCTTTCCCACATTTACCATCACCATTCTGTGCCGGGGAGCTGCAATCTCATCAAGAATAGCCAGAGGTACTACCTCTGAAGTGTCTTCCAAAAAATCGCGAAAAATTCGCGTCCAAGACACCAGATTGTACCACCAAAGCGACAGCAATCCGGCTCCTCCATTCTCCCTAGTTTGCAGCAAAGTATTTAATGCAATTCGTGCCCGCCGGCCCCTCCACAAGAACCGCGATAGGTGCCTGCCCAGTTGCTCAAGATCTCGGCGCGACAACCACACAGGGAGATGACGTAAGACATATGCCCAACGGGGGAACTCCACCATATTAAATAGTGCTATCCTGCCACTCAGCGATAGCGGCAGCTCCTGCCAGGCCCGCAGCCGACGGGCCATCCCCTCCATTAGCAACGGGACATTCACCTGGTACAACTGGTCTAGCCGTTCAGGGAGCTGGATACCAAGGTAGCGTATCTGTCCCTTCGCCCACACTAGGGGAAAAGTACCACCCCAAACTCGCCGACAGCCCCCGCCCACATTGAGCCCTAAAGATTTAGCCTTGTTAATTTTCAGACCTGAAAAGGTGCCAAAGCATTCAATTATCTGCAGCGCCCGCTCCAAGGACACCTGCGGGTTTGTCAAGCAAAGCAGCATATCATCCGCAAAGGCGCTAAGCTTAAACTCGCCTGCTTCCCAGGTAACCCCGTCACCTTTTTCTGGCCCATCAACTTCACCAAAAGGGGATCCCAATGTAAAATAAAGAGAAGTGGCGACAGAGGGCACCCCTGGCGAGTCCCTTTGTGCAAAACAAACGGCTCCGAACGCTCTCCCCCAACCATAATGAATGCCCTCGGCTCAGCATATAAGGCACGTATCCACCCCACATATTGTCCCACGAACCCAAACCGATGTAAAGCCTCAAACATATAATCCCAGGAGACCCGATCAAAGGCCTTCTCCGTGTCCAGGCTTGCTAATAATAAGGGACAATTTTGCTGGAGGCACCTCTCCATGCTCAACAACACTTGCACAATATTCCGAGCTGCAACCCTTCCTCGCACAAAGCCCGCCTGGTACTGCCCAATGAGAAGGGACAATACCTCCTGGGCCCGCAGAGCCAGCACCGATGCAAGAATCTTCATATCGACATTGATAAGCAAGATAGGCCTATAAGATGCTGGATCTTCCGGGTCTTTCCTTACCTTATGTATCAGTGAAATGGAGGCTGTCCGCATATCTCTTGGGAACTTTCCAATCTCAAGGACTTCCGCGTACACCGCTGCCAAAGTGGGTACTACCTGCCACTCCAATATTTTGTAAAACTCCATACCGTACCCATCTGGGTCCGGCGCCTTGTGCAATTTCCCCTCTCTGATCACCTGTATCTCTGCCCCAGATATCGGTTGATTCAGCATCTCCTTCTCCTTCTGCGTCACTTGTCTCAGCGTCACATCTTTCCAAAAGGCCTGCGCTTGCTCCCTATCCTCACCTTCCAGGGTATATAGGCGACTATAAAAATGTTTAAACACCTCCGCTATCTCCGCGGGCTCTGTTCTCTGTCTACCCTTCTCGTCTCGGACCCGCACCACCAAGTGGTTCCCCTGTCGATCTCGTACAAGCCTCGCCAGCAACCTCCCAGAGCGGTTTCCAAAGCGAAAGAGCTGATGTCTATAGTACTGCAGATCAAAGGTTGCCCTCTCCTGGAGGAGATTATTCACCTGTCTCTGAATCTCAATGTACTCCAGCAGGGCCTCCCCCCCCCCCCCCGGCTGCCGTAGAGAAGCCTTCTTTTTCGCCTGCAGCTCCTGCGTAAGCCTCACCAAATCCTCATTTACCCTTTTCTGTTGTCTAACCACATACGCAATCACCTGCCCATGTATTACCGCCTTCCCCGCCTCCCACAAAGTGACCACCGAGGAGACACTGCCCTCATTGTCCTCCAAATACTCTCGCCATTTATCCCGAACATAATCCTGAAAGTCCTTCCTATGCCAAAGATGCCTGGGAAAGGACCATCTACCCCCCAGACTACGACGTCCTGTCCAAGCCATAGTCGCCATCCCATGATCTGACACCACGATTGGGCGAATCTCCGCCCTCTGGACTCTCCCAACATCTGCCTGCCGCACTAAAATGTAGTCGATTCTAGACCACATCTGGTGTGCTCGCAATAGATGAGTGTAGTCGCGCTCACCACCATGTAGCAGCCGCCAGACATCTAGCAGACCACTAGCCTGGCAAAGGTAGCTCACGCCTTTTGAGGCCCACCTACTAGCTCTCTCTCCCGGGGCAGACTTATCCAGCACTGGATCATGTGGGCAATTAAAATCTCCCGCTAGGATGACTGGTACATTAGGTAAACCACCTATCTTCCTGACCACAGCCTCAAAGAACCCATGCGAATACTGATTGGGAGCATATATATTACCTAAGACCATTTCTTCACCATTAATCTTCACATGCACCCAAAGATACCGCCCCATTGGATCCGGGTCTTCACTTAAAATTTCTACCGTGAGGCACTTATGAAATAGGAGCATAACTCCCTTCCTCCGACCCTCTGCTGCTTCCGCTGCACATACCCGTCCGACCCACTTCTTTTGAAGCTTGGCATGTTCTCTGGCACTTAAATGCATCTCCTGCAAGAACGCCACCTGGGCCCCTGCTTTTTGCAGCGCCTGGAGTACTTTAGTACGCTTTATCGGCGTGTTTAGGCCCCCAACGTTCCAAGAGATAAACCCCACATCAGTCCCCATTAGCCTCCATTTCCCTCTCTTGAACACAACAAAACCCATAATTGCAGCCATCGGACCGAGTGCTGCCCAGCCTCAGAGCTCGAGTCCCCCCTCCTCCATCCATGCCCCACATACCCCCACAGACAGGATCCTCTACCTAGAAACACTCCCAAACCCACACCTCCCCCCCCCTCCCCTCCACCCTACAATTCCCCTCAATCCCTGTCCTATTCCTAACGGTTCCCTCACCTCTCCTCTTAGATCCCCTCCCCCCGCCCCCTATCTCTCCCCCCCCAGCCCCACCCTCCCTTTATAAAAACCATGCATACTACTCCTGGCCCAACTCGCCAGACCCAAGACTCACCGCAGTGTGCTGCAGGGCCGCCCTGCCCTCGTCTACCCACCCCCCTTCCTCTAGAGCAAGAGCAATAACCCCCCATAGTATGCAACAATAGTATACCCCAATCATCCACTCTTATATCAATCATACACACCTCAGCCATACAATTGCATAAATAATAGCATAGTTCTATAAGTACCAGTACTGACCTATCCTCCTATCATACAGCATATGCTAACTACGCGCACTCACACTTCACTCAACATCACCTATCTATATATATAAACCCCCTCAGACCCGGTAGCAGCTATACAGTACCACTGTTCGCCCAAACTTCCACAGCCATCCCACATGTCCTTCTCATACTTGCAGAAGGCACTTCCGGACCCACATTTATTTATTTATTTACTGCACACTTATATACCGCTACTTCCAGCGATCAGCAGCGGTTTGATTCATGTTCGGGGATTGTCAATCAAGACTGGGGGGGTGGTATGTACAAAGAACTGGGGTCACAGCACACATGGTTAGCGTCTTAGGGGATGACTTATACATTCTTACATCTATACATACATATTTACATAATTATACATATAGCAGTTTTGAATACTCTCTCGCAGTTGATGGTCATAGCTGATTGTAATGACATCGGAGTAGGTGAGTTTTTAGCTCCTTCCTGAATTTGGTGATGTCCTTGGTTAAACGCAGCTCACATGGGAGGTGATTCCAGATAGTTGGTGCAGAGAATGAGAAAGCTCTACGACTCGTACTTGTTTTCACTGTTCTGAAGTTGGTGGGGACTTGTAGGGTGCCCTAGTTGATAGTTCTTCTGTCCCTATTTGTAGGTTGCGTGCTGATAAGTGATGATAGGAATGATGAGGATATGTTGTTTATTAGTTTGAAGGTGGTCACTAACATCTTGTATTGTATCCTAGCTGCAATTGGGAGCCAGTGTAGCTCTATTAGAATGGGGGTAATGTGTTCAGTAATGCTTGTTCCCATTATGATCCTGGCCGTCACGTTTTGGGCCATCTGAAGGATATTTAGTGATTTTTTAGGCAGACCTTGAAGGATGGCATTACAGTAGTCTAGGTGTGGCATGATGAGGGCTTGTGCTACTGACCGAAAATCACTGGGCTTAAGTATTTTCCTTAGTGGTTGTATCACTCTAAGTTTATGGAAGATGGCTTTATTCGTTTTGCATAGGTGTGTCTCCATTTTCAGGTTGCAGTCGACTGTTACTCCGAGATATTTGATTTCCTTCTTCGTGCTATACGTGTTGTTGCAGAGAGTGATTGTGGGGGGGGGGGGGTTGAAGTTTGGTTTGCTGGATATATACATGACTTCTGTTTTCTTATGGTTAATTGTCATGTTGTTGTTTTGTAGCCATCTTAACATCTCATCCAGACAATTTTCGAGCGGAGTATAATGAGGGTCCTCGGTATCTAGTTGCGTGTAAAGCATAATATCATCTGCATAGATGTGGTATTAGATATTATGCTTTTTGAAAATGTCACAGAGGGGTTGCATGTAAACGTTGAACAGCAGTGCCGATAGGGCTGAACCCTGGGGTATGCCCTGCGTTTGAGAGAACGGTTCAGCTTTCTCACCGTTGAATTGTACCTGTGGCCTTCTGTTCGTTATGTAAGAGGAGAACCATTTGAGGGGGGTTCCCATTACTCCTATAGATTCCAATTTATTGAGGAGGATCCCATGGTGTACAGTGTCAAAGGCGGCAGAGATGTCAATGAAAATGAGTATAAACATTTTCTTTCTGTCTTCTAGGCCTTTGAGGAGATTGTTCATTAGCGCTATCAAAAGAGTCTCAACTCCATGATTTCTTCTGAACCCATATTGCTGCGCATCTAGGGTATCACAGTCATCAAGATGTTCTTGAAGTTGTATGAGTACTGCTTTTTCAATGATCTTTGCGAGGAATGAGATGCTGGAGATGGGGCGGTATGATGACGGATCTTCCTTATTGAGCGAGTTGTTCTTTAGGATTGGCCTTATTATAGATTGCTTCAATTGGGCAGGCATTATTCCTTGACTTAGTGACTGGTTTATGATGTGGGATATTTGCTGGTTTATTTCTTTTTTTGCTGCTTTGATCCATGCCGTTGGACAGGGGTCGAGTGGGGAGGTGGTGGTATTTATTGAGGTTAGTATGTTGATGGATTGTTGCACATCGATGTTGTGGAAAGTACTCCATGCCTGTTTGTGCTCCACCTCTGTTCGTTGGCATGGTGTGTGTAGATAGAGAGTGGAGCTGTTGGTGGTGAGCTTGCTTTCGTAGTGGTTTGCAAGCGTTTGTGGATGTATGGGGCTATCTTGATGTTCCGGTTGGGCTGTTTTGGTTAATGATTTAACTAGTGCAAAGAGTTCACGTGGTTTGTTGATGGCTTTGCTTAGGATGTTGGTATGGTGTATCCTCTTGGCTTTGTTTACTTCTTCCTTGTATTTTGCGAGGAGGTTGAGGTACACAGACCTGAGCTCGTTGGTTTTGGTAAGTCTCCACCTTCTTTCATGTTTTCTAAGGTCTCTTTTCATTTTGGCCAGAGTTATGTTGTACCAAGGTTCCGATTTGTGTTTGGTTGCGTTTGTTGTGTGTTTCTCTTTAGGGATCGCCATGGCTTGAATTCCGGAATCCCAGCTATGCGTTAATTCATTGAGGTCTGTTTTTCCCAAGTCTACGTGGGATTTGATGGTCTTGATGAGACATTCCCTATTTGGTTTGTTAAATCTTCTTTGTTGGGTTGCTATTCTTTTTGCCTTTGTGTCTTTAGACAAGGTAGGAAGCTTTATCCGCATATTGATTTGGTGGTGGTCTGACCAGGGTAATGGGATGATTATCAGGGGCTTCTCAGCGTTGTTGTGCTCTCCTGTAGGTGTGAAAACCATGTCTAGTGTGTTTCCCTTTTCATGGGTGGGCTCTGTTATTAGTTGTTGATACCCTAGCTGGGTCATAGCCTCCATGAAGGTGTTTGCATGCGTGGTTGTCGTTGATGTAAGGTTAAGGTCCCCTAGTATGATCTGGAATTTTTTTGGTTGCGTTGAGGATATGTTTTCTAATGCTGAGGCAAGAATCTCATGTTGTGGTGAGGGGGTCTGTATATCAAGCAGATGGATACCGCAGTGTTTTCTACCTTTAGAAGGTCTATGTTTGTGTTTGAGGTCTGATATGTGCTTATGAGTTGCAGGTTGGCTTTGGCTATTATGAGGATCCCTCCTCCCTTCTTGTGGGCTCGGGGACAGTTGTATAGGTTGTATCCAGGTTTGCTGATTTGATTTAATATGGCTGCATCGGTGTCGGTGACCCATGTTTCAGTTATACATAGGATGTCCGGTTTCTCGTCTGTGATGATGTCGTGGATTATGTGGGTCTTGTTCCTGATGGAGCGAGCATTGATGAGGGTGATATTACAGGATTTGTGCAGCGCTTGTGTAGCCAGATTGTTAGTGGCTTGAGTCGGTGGTTGGTTGTGTGTGTGGGCCAATGCTGCTTTAGGCCTGTGGTGCCTCAGGGTTCTTGTGTGACTGTTAGTGTAAGTCTTGTGATTCACTGTGTGTGTTACTATGTCTCTGTTGTGGAAGTATGGTGTGAGTAGGAGAGGTTGTGGCATTTGCAAGGTGTAGAGGAGGTAGAGTGTTGTGCATAGGTGTGATTGGTATAGGTTTGGACTGAATGTGTAGGCATGGATTAGCGTGAGCAGGCATATCCCAATGTATAAGAGTAGAGTTTTCATTTTTATAGCTATGTATTGTAAATTTTTCAGTGCAGTTTAGCCTGCCAGCTATGTTAGAACTCCTGGTAACTATATTAGGAGTAATAGGAGGCGTAGTTATTGACAGTAAATGATGATGCAGTTAGCACTAGCACGGCTAAGAGTACTCGCAGGTTTAAGTGTCAACAGTAGCGGGTGTACGTTTCAGGTAGCAGGTGTAGGTTTCAGGGGTATGTAGCAGTTTTAGTGACAGTGTCAACGTTAGGAATAGTAGCAGTATCGACAAACAGTATGAACATTAGCAGCACTATGTAACAGTATAAACGAATAGCACTATGTAACAGCACTATGTACCAGTATAAACAGATATCACTATGTCACAGCACTATGTAGCAGCCCTATGTAGCAGCAGTATGTGGCAGTATAAACAAATGGCGCAATAGTAGTAGAATACGCAAACAATAGCAGCACTATAGTAGTAGCATAATCAACCAGTATGAACATTAACAACGGTAACAGCGTAGCATTAGTATCAACATTAGCAACATTTGTATTTATATGTGGACAAATCTAATAATATGCTCATTGCATATACATGTAGCTGTCCAACAAAATAAAACACATAATTATAAGTCCACTGCTTATATCATGCTCCATCAGCATCTCCTGCTCATTCTCTCTGTCGTCGCAACACCGGCGGGCCTCACTCGTGTCGTCCTCCTACAGGTGCTTGCTCGCTGACCTGCCCACACTTGTCCAACTCTTCCACAAATCTCTTTGCCTCTGCCACTGTAGCCAGCACATGCTGCTTCCCCTCATGATGCACTCTGAGTATCGCCGGGAAGGCGAGGTTAAAGCGCACATGCTTTTTGAAAAGGGCCGCGCACAGCGGCGAGAACTCTTTCCTCTTCGCCGCTACCGGTGCAGAATAGACCTGGAAGAGTAAAACCATGTGATTGTCCAAAGTTAGGTCCCTCTTCTTACGAAACGCCTGCAACAGCAACCACTTATGTTGGAAGTTTAGGATTTTTGCAATGATCACTCTGGGCCTCTGCCGATGCTCAGTCCTAGGCCCCAGACGGTGAACGCGCTCCACTTTCATGTGCCCAATAAGCTCTTCCAGGCCCAACTCTCGCGGCAACCATGTCTCCACCAAATCCAACAGCATAGCATCCGTTTTGGTCTCCGGTATGCCCACAAGTCGCACATTGTTCCTCTGAGATCGATTCTCCAAGTCATCAACCTTTTCAAGCAGGGCTTCTACTTGTTGCCGCAGCCGACTCCCCTCCCGAGCTTGTTTGCCTTCCTCATCCTCGAGTGCTGACACCCGATGTTCGAGCTCATCGACTCTATGCGTACACTCCGTGAGCGCCTCAGTCAGAGTCTCCAGCTTGCTTAAAATCAGATCAAATTTGGGCTCAAGTAGTCTCGCCACTTCCCGTGCCAGCTCTTCGGGCCCGGAGTCCACGCTTTCACCACCCGGCGATCTAGGTGCCGCCATATTTGCTGTCGGTCCCGCAGTAGCAGCGGCCCCAGACCTCGGCACTCTCTCTTTCTCCTTTCTCGTCGGGGGAGGCATTTCCCGGCAAATCCGTCCACCCTTATTTGCACACCAGCACCACCTTTCACACAAGGGATTTTCTGCGCAAATTCGCTGGGGTAATCACAGTCAAATTGCCGATTAATAGCAGGACGGCCCCGGAGCGAGCAGAGACACCTCTTACTCACTCATGCGGCACGTGGTCTCTCATATTTTGGGGGGGTTTTCTCAGAAATTATTATTTATTTTGCAAAGACTTTTTTTTTTGTTATATACCTTTGAATATACAATAAAAATATTATGATGACATACAGTTGGAAAATTTACACAACATACCTAAAATACTAGGTGCCAATAATGTTGACTACAACTGTAACTTCTTTTAATATATTTGGGGCCAGGAGGTGAGTCCATTACTTGCTTACTTCACCCAGGAGAGATAGATGAGCAAGAAGAAGAATCACAAATAAAGCAAGCTGGCACATGAAAAAGACACAGCAGCATACATTTTTCTCCTCCTCAGACCAGGAGTTAAATTCCCAAAAGAGACTGCTATAGCTGGAAATAGATCTGCGCTTGTAAGTATTTATCTTCTGGAATATACTCTAAATCTTGGGGGAAAAGGGAATTCTTTGGATTAAAGTTGGTAAAGCTGGTAAATCAATGTTTTTGCTTTGTCAGTCAGGTCTTAGCACCATCAGAGAGCTTTTCATTTAAATCAAATCAAAGTATAGCTTAGCATAGAAAGTAAAATAGAGTAAATAGTTAACTGAAATAAATTGGTTTCTAGAGAGCTTTTTCATTTAAATCAACTCATAGCTTAGCATACAAGTAGAATAAATAGTTTCTGAGTAGAAAGAAATAAACTTGTTTCTAGTGATCTTTACAGTTGGGATGCAAAATATCTGTGAAATTGTCTTAAATAGGTGTTAAAGGCAAGTGATATATCAAAGGGGCAATTTGAAAGGCCCCCCTCTATCAAACCAAGGGCTGTGTGAATCACACAGGAAATTGGTAAGACTTTACCTTAGAAGCACAGGTCAGGGGACTGTGTAGCAAGCCAGCTTTTATTGTCTTCTTTCCCTTCCACCCATCCCAGGAATAATCTTAGCTTTATAGGCTCTTAAACCTATTAAAGGAAGGAGGTGCCCATATTCAATTTCAGCTATGACTGGTTATCCTCATCAGGAATATATTAAGGACCTGAGAGTAATTAATCTTGAGGTGAACAAAGTCCATTAAATGTATTAGATATAGTTGTATTAATATAAGTATCCCCAGCAAACGTAAGTAAGTAAACAACTTAAATACCTAAACAAAACCTTAAAACTAGGATGCAGACAGCCATCCAGCAGTGAGATGGGGGCTTTACAGTCTTTTGCATTGAGTGTCACATGTATTATTTTCTCCCAGTTGGTGAGGGGTCTTACATGTGCATTAGGTGCAAAGAGCTCTTTGCTCTCAGGGAACGAGTCCAATCTCTGGAGGCTAGAGTAACAGACTTGGAAGACATAAGGAAGACAGAGAGGCATATAGATGAGACCTACAGGGATGTAGTACTGAAGTCCCACCTCCAATCTGGCAGCCTCCTTGTTGTCATGGAGGAGAGAGGTCACGTGACAGGAAAGCATCACCCTGGTGTGGCAGGAAATGATCCTGTAGCTAGGACCTGTCCTCCAGGTGATGTAAAACCCTCTTGCAGCGAGGTTTCTCCAGGGCCATGTGCCCATGAGGGAAGGGTTAGGACAGCCATTATAGTTGGTGATTTGATCATTAGGCACGTAGATAGTTCGGCAGCTGGTGGAGGTGAGGATCACCTGGTAACATGTCTGCCTGGTGCGAAGGTAGCGGACCTCACCCACATAGACAAAGCTTTAGATAGCGCTAGGGAGGAGTCTGCTGTCTTGGTATATGTTG
This sequence comes from Ichthyophis bannanicus, assembly GCA_033557465.1. Lineage (NCBI taxonomy): Eukaryota > Metazoa > Chordata > Amphibia > Gymnophiona > Ichthyophiidae > Ichthyophis > Ichthyophis bannanicus. The sequence goes on from CM066038.1 coordinate 412,479,871, forward strand.
GTACCAATGACATAGGAAAGTGTAATAGGGAGGTTCTGGAGGCCAAATTTAGGCTTTTAGGTAGGAAGTTGAAATCCAGAACTTCCAGGGTTGCATTCTCAAAAATGCCTCCTGCTCCATGTGCTGGACCCAAAAGGCAGGCAGATCTCTGGAGTCTCAATCTGTGGATGAGATGATGGTACAAGAAGAGGGTTTTGGATTTGTTAGGAACTGGGCAACATTCTGGGGCAAGGAGGAGCTTTTCCAAAGATACGGGCTCCACTTTAACTGCGATATAGGGGTATGTTTACTAAACTGCGTTAGTGCAAATCGCGTTAGGAGCTGCGTTAGTGAAATGAAAGCCATAAAAGGACATGGGCGGGACATCGTAACGACTAACGCGCGTTCCATAAACTAACGAGCGTTACAGGGCGCCGTGGCACGTTAATCATATGAAGGCGTACAGACACAAATCATTGAAACAGAGCTGTAGCACAATGGTTAGTGTACTCACCGCTGGTACAGGCAGCATGGGTTCGAGTCCCCAGTGTGCCTAACGCAGAATGCTGTCCCAGGCAGCACCCTGTACATTACATAGGGAATGAGGAGGCATGTTTTTCTTTACGTTCAGTAGTTGTTAGTGAAACACACTCTCACAGTGCGCATAGCCATGTACGTTGGTACGTGCGTGGCTGCATGCGTTGTTACGGGCGTAGCCCCGTGCGTAGGTATGTGCGTTGGTACGTGTGTACAATCGTGCGTGGGTACGTGTGTTTTTACCAGCGTGGGCACCTTATAGTACAGACACTTTAGGGTGTCTTGCACTTATGCACTATGCTAACAGATGTACGTGTGATGGCCTATGGTTTATCAGAGCCTGAGAGCAGGCGCTGGATCTTCCCAGGGTTGGATCGTGCCAGTCACACCCATGATGCACTGCACATGCAAATCAGCTGTCCACAGATACACACCATGGGGAATGCACCCCCACAGCACCTCGGCCTGGTAGGGGGAAGTGACCATGTGCACCCCCACAGCACCTCGGCCTGGTAGGGGGTACTGACCGTGTGTTGTACTGGCACAGAGTAGCTACACACCGTCACATTGTGCTGGTACTGTGCTCACCCTGAGGGTGCAGTGAGGCGCCCAGCACCAGGTCCACAGCACCATCCATGGCTGAAAGAGGCCATGGCGCAGGTCCAAAGCAGTGTTAATGTGCGAGATAGGTAGTTTCTGCACAAACACCTTGCAGTCAGGTGTAGCCCCATGGACCCCTAGGTGGCCCATGTACCCCCCCCCCAAGTGCCAAGGGTGGCAAACAGGGTCTCCTAACAATAGATCCACCTTCTACCTCCCTGCAAAGGTGGCAGTAGAGAGGAACATCAACCCCAGTTCTGGTGGGGAACAGACACCCCACAGGGCAGGCACCGCAGCTCTGTACGCAGACAGACATCAGGCCTGGATATGGTAAGCTGCACCCCACCACTATCTGATATACTCCTGCAGCAAGCCATCAGCCACTGCACCCTGCAAGCCACTCCATCAAGACACATACCAGCTGCAAACAGTCTGCTAGTTAGTCCATAATGCATGTGCCCAGTGGAGATGCATGCAACCATAACTGGGATGTCAGCATACACAGCAAGCAGAGAAATCAGTGACTGGGCCCCAAAAGGAAACCCATATCTATCACATGAGAGAAATACTATATAGCACTATGGGGGTGCCTAGCCATGCTGTGGTCACTGCACAGTCAGGGTGAGAGTGATCTCTCAGCAGGACATACTGAGGTCACCCTGTCTGTGTAGGTGGTGGCCGGGCACTAAAATGTGCCTGTCACTGCCCTATGCCCTGTGCAGATGCACCCTGGCCAGGCCACCCTGTCCGGCCTATACCCATGGTACCTTGCTCCTCATTATGCACATTGGCAGCTCAATACTGGCAACATTGCTGGCAGTGTGGGCTGTGGAAGGTGTTTGCAGCCACCACACACTGGATAGACAGACAGACACCCCCACACCTATGCCAGCATTGTGCAACTATAGAGGTGTTCAGCAGCCATACCCACCACACCAGTCCTGGGCACAGTTCAGGCATGGATATTGTACGCAAGACTGTTGGGGGTCACTCCCCATGGTGGTACGCACTGTCAGAGTCCAGACCTGCAGCACACACCACAGACAGCAGAATGATTGTTATGGTGGAGCTCACTGAGCAAACTGTGCTTAATGTAGGAATTGATATCTGCCAGTTATCACAGGAAACGTTTGATAGCTGTGTACCATATACCCAGGTGTAGGGTGGCATTGCTAAGGTATGCAACTGCTAGTATTGGGAGATACAGGCAGGGCCCAATATCCTGCTTCTCCAGGAGGCATTGGCCAATGGGGCCTGTGGGTGTGTCTGGCCCTGTTGGCTGCTGCTTTACGGCAGAGTTCCCCAACTCCAGTCCTGGTGTTCCAAACCTGTTCGGGTTTTCATGCTGTCCCTCATAAATATGCATGAGCTACATCTGCATACCATGGGGGTGGTGCATAGATATGCAGCACAGGCATCTTTATTAGAGGCAGCATGGAACCTGAATGGTGTGGGACCCTCCAGGACTGCAATTGCGAGACTCTGCTCTGGGTAATGCGCCTGTTTCTGATGTCTGTGTTTGGTGTGGTATAATATAGGCGTATTAACCATGCGTATGTTCTCTGCAATAAAGGGGTGTCTTTACTATCACTGTTTAGTGGTGGGTAAAACTATGGGGACTGGGTTGGCAGGAGCCCCAGCTGGGATTTGAACCTGTGACCCTCTGGTCTTACAGGCACTGGCTGTGTCTGTTGCACCACACCGTGGCCACAGAGATGGTGCAGTCCCTGGAGTTAGTTAAAGCGGCCTGACGAGTCAGAAACCCTGCTCTGCACAGGCTTACTGTGGGCTCATTTACCTTGTATGGAGACAAAGGTGCACATAAACCTCAAAACAGACCTCAAAAAAAGGGGCAAACACCCATAACCAAGCTGGGCAACAATGATATCATTGGGTAACATTACACACCACTCCCAGGAAAGCTCCATCACAATGAAATGATCTTTGAAAGGGTCTACGGAGCGTAGACCCTTCCAAACATCATTTCTTTCTTTGGTGCTTTCCAGGGAGTGTTGTTCATTGTTGCCCATTGCTATCACTGTTGCCCAGCTGAATTGTGCTTTTTACAATGTTTCTTGTGGTCATTCTTAAGGTTTTATGTAAACCTTTGGTCTTTGCACATGTATCACACTGCTCACGTTTTGTAGGTTTCCCCGGTTTGGCTGTACATTGCTGACGGAAATGGTTTCTCTTCCCTTTAATATGCCTTTAACGACAGGTTTTCATTCGCGTTGGAATTGAGCTCAGAAATTCAGCGAGTTAGTATGAGGGGAGCCTCTCCCCGCCCACTCTCCACCCATTGACCCCTTCTCTTCACCCACTCTCCACCTTCTGCGCTGTTTTAACGCGCCGCGGAGGTTTACGATCGTTAACTGCGGTTAACGCGCGTAAGGTACGTTTAACGATCGTTAGCACGTCAGAACGCGTGTTTGGACGTGCTAACGATCGTTAAACGTACTTGACGTGCGTTAATCACGATTACTGCACTTTAGTAAACATCCCCCATAATCAGGCTGCTGGCATTAGCCTTTAAAAAGGAGAAAGAGCAGCTTTTAAACTAGATAATAGGGGAAAGCCAACAGTCGCCCAAGAGTGCATGATTTGGAAGGATGTATATTTGAAGAATATTAGCAAAAGAGGGAAGTTAGGGCATATCAAAAGAGAGGTTCCAATAAAGACAAAAGTAACACAAATGCCCTTAGATACAGAGGAGACAGAGCTTAAAGATTTAAAATTACCCCTGCTTACCAATAACCAGATTAATATGAATAAAATACAACATCTAAAATGCTTGCATGCAAATGCTAGAAGTCTAAACAATGAGATGAGAGAGTTATTTTATTTATTTATTTAGACAGATTTGTATGCCACCTTTTCCTTCAATCAAGATTGTCACGTCACATCACGATTGGAGGGTTACATTTAACATTAGGGTACGTGTAAACATTTAGACATTACAGTTACTTAACAGCATTTAGACAGTACAATTGAGGTAACATTTAACATGAAGGTATTTAATAATGTGGTATGATAGGTTTGTGTGTGTAGATAGGATGGGTGTGCGCTTAGTTGGCGGTGGTAGTAGTATTTCTGCTTGGGTAGGGGATGTTGCCTGAATGCTCATAGATTTCTATAAATAAAAATGTTTTGAGGTCTTTGTGGAAGTCTATGAGGTCATCTAATGCCCTCAGGCTCATTGGAAGGGAGTTCCATAGTGTGGATACATAGAGTTAGAATATATAGCACTAAATGAGACCTGGTGGAAGGAGGACAACCAGTGGGACAACCAGTGGGACACTGTGATACCTGGGTATAAATTATATTGCAATGATAGAGTAAATCAAATTGATGGCAGGGTTGCACTCTATGTTAGAGAGGGCATTGAGTCACATAGGATTAAAGTTTTGCAGGAAACAAAATATACTATAGAACCTCTATGGATTGAAATTCCATGTTAAAAGGGGAAGGTGATAGCAGTAGGGGTGTACTACCTACCACCTGGCCAGAATGAACAAATGGATGATGAAATACTCAAAGAAACCAGGGAAGCTAACAAAAGTTACAACACACTAAAAATAATGAGTGATTTCAATTACCCCTGTATCGACTGGGTCAGTGTCATGGCGGGACATGCTAGGGAGATAAAGTTTCTAGATTGAAATAAATGACTGCTTCTTGGAGTAGCTGGTTCATGAACTGACAAGAGGGGAAGCCATTTTGGATGTAGTCCTTAGTGAAACACAAGACCTGGTGCAAGAGATAAGGGTGTTGCGGCAACTTGGCAATAGTGGTCAAAGAATGATTGTGGTTGATTTAATAAATGGAGGAAGGATGGCAAAGAAATCCACAGTACTACCTTTTAGTTTTCAAAAGGGAGACTATGATGAAATGAGGAAAATAGTTAAGAAAAAAACTAAAAGGAACAGCTGCAGAGGTTAAAGATTTACATCAAGCATGGGTGTTATTTAAAAATACTATCTTAGAAGCCCAGACCAGCTGTATTCCACACTTTCAGAAAAGAGTAAAGAAGTCCAAAAAACTGCCAGCATGATTTTAAGGTGAGCTCAGAGAGACTGTTGTAGCCAAAAAAGCATCTTTCAGAAAATGGAAAAAAGGAGCCAAATGACGAAAACTGGAAACAACATAAACAATGGCAAGTTAGATGCAAAGCATTGATAAGGCAGGCAAAGAGAGAATTTGAAAAAAAGCTTGCTGTGGAAGCAAAAATGCATAATAAAAACTTTTTCAGATACATTCATAGCAAAAACATTTGAGAGAGTCAGTTGGACCATTAGATGATAGAGGGGCAAAAGGGCATTAAGATGGGACAAGGCCATAGCGGAGAGACTGAATGAATTTTTTGCTTTGGTCTTTACTGAAGAAGATGTGGGGAAGTTACCCATGACTGAAATGGTATTTAAAGATGATGCATCAGAAGAATTGAAAGAAATATCGATAAACCAGGAAGATATATTACAACTATTTGATAAACTAATGAGAAGCAAATCACCTGGACCGGATAGTATGCATTGTCACACCCTTAGCCCCTTACAGACAGTATGGAGGGGCATGTTTGTCATAGGAGAGGTTCACCATTTAGCTTTTACCTGACTGGCTGCCTTGTAATGCCTCATGGGAAATGTAGTCCAGTCAGAAGGTACTTGGCTTTAGGTAAAAAAAAAACACATTTGTAGTTGGCTTGAGTGGTAAGGCTTTGACAGAAATTTATTTATGGGGTAACGCAAAGTTCACAAAATAACACCTTTGGATTGCTTCTCCAGGATTCTTTCAGAAATACATCAGGATATAACTGAACTCAAAACAAAACAGCTTATAATGTTCTTCAGCATAAAGAAAAGTCCTTTCAACAGCTAATGCTACCAGACATGGCTAGCAGTGCTGTTTTAAAACAAACAAAAACAGCTTTTCCTAGAACAGGTTTCTTTTCTCTCAGTCCAGAACACTTCCCAGCTGTTTGTCTCCTTAAGCACAGAAAAACTTTCAACAAGAAGTTAAACTCTTCATATGCAAACAATTCTCTATGCAAGGTTTTTAGGAATAGTGAAAAACAAAATCAAAGCTTTTCTTACTTTCACCGTCAGCATGGCTTCAGGCTGTGCACTGCACTGGCTAGCAGCTGTTTAACAAGTTGTAATTAGACAGCTGCAGTTTGCTCAGCAAAGGTATTTCTCCTTTAATACAGGACTTTCACAAGTTATCTACAGGCTCTCAGGGTTACCAGACTCTGGAGGTTTTCCTTACGGTTGACTCCCTTCCAAACCCTCTGTATTTGAAGATTGGCATAAAGAGCAATCCATGTATGAGTCTTCTTCTTCTACAACTAGGTCTTGTTCACCCAGTTGCATGGGCTCTACCTTATTCTCTGGCTCAGAGGGCTTAGCTGACTGCCTTCCGTTAGGGCAAAAGCTGTCTCTTGCAACTCTGTAGTGCTCCAAATTAGACAAACTTCCAATGCTCCTACCTGGGTCAAGGCTTGTACCAGCTTCTCCTCGCTCATGCTCTGGCCACCATTCACCTGAGCTTCCTCGTCCTGTCCTCCAACTTGTGTTCCTTGTTCCTGCTGTTCTCCATGGACTAGCAGGATTGCGTCAGCCACACTTGGTGACGTCCTCCGTGCGGCGCCATAGGTACAGAAGTGCTCTCCAGAGCTCAGAAATTGAGACTTCTGAGCATGCCCAGGTAGCCCACCTTACCGGTCCGCCCCCTAGCCCGGCCAGTATTCTTCCTTCCACCTTGCCAGCAAGACGGACCCTGCTCTCCTATCCACCAACTATCTTCAATCAAGAAAGAATATCCAGCTAAAACTAACTGAAACAATGCCAAAACCTGGATTTAAAAAATGCCACCTTTGCAAAAGAAAGATGGGCCTTGCAGACACACATGACATCTGCCTGCGCTGTCTTGGCTTGGACCACAAGGTGGAGGACTGTGAACATTGTGGGAGGATGTCCCCGAGAGCCCTGAAATTCAGAGGCCACGCTTTGAGAGAATTTTTCAACGAAAACGCAAGTACTGCCTCTGCTCCTATGACTGTACCTGATCCAGCTCCGGCTGTCTCCCCGCGGCTTGCCCCGGCTCCGGATGTGCCCGTTGCGGCCTCCATCCCCTGCCGTGGTGCTGAGGCTTTCCCTGCAGGCCTTCCGCCGCTGTGTATGCTGTCACCCTCTTCGATGCTACCATCGGGCCTGGATATGTTGATCGCCGGCTCCCAACCTGAGAGAGAGACATCGGGAAACCACGCGGACCCTAACGATGGCGTCGAGCCTCGGTCTTCCACCTCCAGCCATCAGTCCTCCAACTCCACCCACTCTAGGGGTGGAGCGATTGCATCACAGCCCTCAGAGCCACGCAGTAGCAGGGAACGCTGCCGTCGGCGCCGGTCCTCCGACTCCGCCCACCGTCCTCCCTCTGCATCTGAGGCCCCGGTAAGCCAGGTCGGCGCAATGTACCTGATTGGCGCCGGATCGCCCACACGCCTTGCGCGCGACCGCAGCAGCAGTGGCTCAAGCGAGAGAACCCATAAGAGAAGCAAGAGGACTCAGCGCAAACAGAGTAAAGGCAAGAGGCACAGCAGTTCCAGCAGCAGCTGCAGCAGCAGCGTTTCCAGCCACCGGAGGAAAAGTTCAAAGCGCCCAAAACGCCGCCATCACTCCCAACGCCATGGAGATCGCGAGGGCCAACGAAAGAAATTCAGGAGCAGCCACAGTAGCTCCTCAAGCTCCTCCAGTCCTTACTGCAGCCGCCAGAGCAAGTCCAGTGGATCCAGCTCCGCAGCCATTGTAAGCCTTCTGTCTCAACTTCTAAAGCAGTCCTCCTACACTGCTCCTCCGACTCTTCCTCCTCCACCCCTTCAGCCTGCTCCCTCGACGGACAGCCTGTCGGACCTCCGGGAGGCGGCTCCGACCGTCCTGGACAATCGGGCATCCACTCCAGACAACCGGCTCCCGGGTAATCCGTCCCCTGACAGCACCGCGGAGGAACAGGATCTCGAGGTGGCGGTTGTGGGGTCCGCATCCCACGAACACGCGACCCCAGAAAAGAGTCACTCCCTGGAGCCAGAAGATCCTCCACCCCCTCCAGAAGATCTTACGTACCCTAAATTCCTGGACAAACTCGACTCCACTTTATCCCTGAGGGGCTCAGATGATAAGAAGGAGCCGGTACCTGAGGTTCTAAAATACCTCGCAACCCCAAAGCCCGCCTTTGCACTGCCTATTCACCAGACACTGCGGGAAAATCATTTGAGGCTGTGGCAGACCCCGGCGTCCGGCCGCCCCTTTCCCAGGAGGCTTGAGACAAAGTACCAGGTGCAACCTGTCCCAGGGTTCTCGTCACCCCAACTGGCGCATCAATCCATTGTGGTGTCTTCAGTCCTCAAGCGCATTAAATCCTCGCGCATGCACGCCAATAGCCCACCGGGTCGAGACCACAAGCTCCTCGACGACATCGGCAAGAAAGTCTTCCAAGGAGCCATGCTCAACGCAAAGATCGCGGCGCATCAGTTTCAGCAGGTGCTTTTCCAAGACACCTGCATAGCTAACCTCAAAACCGCCATTGCATCCCTTCCAAAGGAATCTCAAGCGTTGGCATCCAGCGCACTTATGGATATGTCCGAGTGCAGCAAACACCTAGCCAGCACAACTTTCGACTCTTTCGACACGGCGCTGAGAACCGCTGGCACAGTTATCTCAGCAAGACAGTGGGCATGGCTAAGGGCATCTGGCCTGCGTGAGGACACCCACGATGGCATCGCAGATGCACCCTGTATGGGCGAGTCACTCTTCGGCGACAAAGTCAAGGATACTGTCAATGTTATGAAGGAACATTGTACCACCTTACAGACCTTGGCAGAGGACGGATTCGAGCGCCACGGGGGCACTCAGAGAAACAGTTTTCAGAGGAAAACCCATTACCCCTCCAACAAAAGGTACCCCTCCAACCGTCAATGGCAAAACAGCAGGTACAAGACCAGCTCTTATCACGGCTCCTCACACCAATGAAACTCCCAGAGGGACCACAAGCAAAAGAAGGGCAACGCGCCCACAAGCAAGAGCGGGCCCTCCTTTTGACGCCAAGTTACAGGCAACCTTCCGGATCGGGGGCCGCCTGACATACTTCCTGACAGAATGGTTACGAATCTCCTTGGACTCCTGGGTCCTGCAGATCATTCGAGAGGGCTACCGCATGCGCTTTGTAACTCCACCACACCAAAGCTCTCATCCCACCAGCGACACACCCCCACACCTGCACCTAGCCATGGCCGCAGAACTGCTGCATCTACTAAACTCTCAAGCCATAGAAGAGGTACCCACAGCCGAAAGGGACTCTGGTTTTTACTCCAGATACTTCCTTATTCCCAAAAGGACAGGAGGCTTCCGCCCCATCCTGGACCTCCGACGACTCAACAAGTTTATCACCAAGGAGAAGTTCAGGATATACTCGCTCAACGCCATCCTCCCCCTGATCCAGACCGGCGACTGGATGGCGTCCCTGGATTTACAGGATGCCTAAACTCATATCTGCATCCACAAGTCTCACAGGAGGTACCTCCGCTTCCAGGTGCTGGGACAACACTATCAATACAGAGTCCTTCCCTTCGGTCTATCCCCTGCTCCACGGGTCTTCACGAAGTGTGTGGCCGTAGCAGTAGCTCACCTCCGCAAGCGGAACATCTCTGTCTTCCCATACCTGGACGACTGGCTCCTCACAGCCCCCTCCGCCCCGCAGCTTCAGGAGGCCTTGCAGACAACCATGGCACTGATATCCTCCCTAGGATTTGTCATCGACTTCAACAAGTCACACCTCGCGCCTTCCCAGAGGCTAGAGTTCATAGGAGCTGTGATCGACACCACAGTCTCGAAAGCCTACCTTCCAGAACGCAGATTGCTTGCCATCACCTCCCTGGCATCCAAGGAGGCCGTGACAAGGACTTCTTCAGCAAGGTCCATACTACGCCTGCTGGGGCATATGTCGGCCACGATCTCAGTCCTCCCTATGGCGAAGTTGAGGATGCGCCCATTGCAGTGGCATTTGCGCACCCACTGGAATCAGCACTCTCAGCCCCTCTCCACCCGCATTCCTATGACCCCCCAGACCAGCGCTCAGCTCCGCTGGTGGACGATATCGGCGAATCTCTCAGTGGGCAAAGACATCCACCCCAAAGAACACCAGGTGATCCTCACCACAGATGCATCCACCACAGGTTGGGGTGCCGACATCCAGCAATTCAGCGCCCAAGGGGTGTGGACCCTGCAGGAGAGGCTCCTGCATATCAACATCCTGGAGTTAAGAGCCATCAGATATGCCCTAAAAGCATTCCTGCCACAGGTGCGTGGCAGATCCATCCTCATCCAGACGGACAACCAGGTGGCCATGTTTTACATCAACAAGCAAGGGGGCACTGCTTCGCACTCCCTATGCAGGGAAGCGCTACAGATATGGTCCTGGGCCCTGGAGAATGCATGCCACCTTCGGGCCTCTTATCTCCCGGGAGACCAGAACACCATGCGGACAAGCTAAGCAGACAGCTGCAGCCACATGAATGGACTCTCCTCCCGGAGGTCTCCGACAGTCTATTCCGACACTGGGGGTCACCGAGCATCGACCTCTTCGCCACAGAACAGAACGCCAAATGCCCCCTGTTCTGCTCCAGACACCCGTCAGCCAGGAGGCTGGCAGCGGATGCATTCGACGTATACTGGGGGGAGTGGTCACTGGTGTACGCATTCCCGCCGACCCCTCTCATTCTGGCAACACTGCAACGAATCATCCGGGACAAAGCCCAGGCCATCCTGGTGGCTCCCCACTGGCCGCGCCAGATGTGGTTCGCTCTGCTTCTGCGCCTAGCACAAGGAACCCCGAAGCGCCTGCCCCTCAGACCGGATCTACTAACGCAGAACGGGGGCAGCACGCGCCATCCCAACCTCGAAGCCCTATCTCTCACTGCCTGGAGGTTGAGTGGCTGAGCCTTTCTGGACTCCAACTTCCTACAGAGGTACAGGACATGGTGCTAACAGCCAGGAGACCCTCCAGAAAGTCCTATGGTCTCAAATGGAAGAGGTTCAGCATCTGGTGTGTGGCGCGAGGCCTCGAACCCACCACATGCCCGCTTCCCAACGTACTGCAGTATCTTAGGTCTCTGTCTCACCTCGGTCTGAAGACACAATCCGTCCGGGTCCACCTTTCTGCAATAGCAGCCTTCCACGCGCCGCCAGTAGGGGCCAACTCTATTGTGGCACTGCCTCTCACAGCACGCTTCATGAAAGGCCTGTCGAATCTGAAACCTCCGATCAGGCATCCTGTGCCACCTTGGGACCTCAATACGGTCCTACAGCGTCTGACGCAAGAGCCCTTCGAGCCACTCCAATCAGCCGACATGAAGTTCGTCTCCTGGAAGATGCTGTTTCTCACAACCATCATATCCGCAAGGAGGATCAGTGAACTGCAGGCACTAGTAGCACACCCTCCTTACACGCAACTACACCAGAGCCACGCATCCCTACGGACCAACCCGAGGTGCGTGCCAAAAGTGCCATCTGCTTTCCATGTCAATCAGTCCATCGAGCTACCCACATTCTTCCCGGAGCCTCACGCTTCAGACGAAGAGCGACGGTTGCACACCCTGGACTGTCTCCGGGCCCTCCGGACCTATTTACACAGGACGCAAACCATCCGGAAGGGCGAGCAACTGTTTGTATCTTTTGACCCGAACAGACCGGGCAGACCTGTCAACAAAAGGACCCTCTCCCATTGGGTGACTGCCTGTGTCGCCTACTGCCTTGACCCTACAGGGACCAAGGAGCAGCCGAGAGTGGGCCCTCACCACCTCAGAGCGATGGCCACCTCTATTGCCAACCTTCGCTCGGTTCCGCTGATCGATGTCTGCAGAGCGGCCACTTGGTCCTCCCCGCACACGTTCCAGAGACACTACTGCCTTGATCTCAGGTCTATGGAGGACTGCGCCCTGGGCACGGCCGTCCTCTCCACCACTATGGGATGCAAGGGAACCCCAGCACTGCCCGGGACCCCTAGGAGCATTTAGGGCACACGCCCTCACAATATACCCGCGGCCGCATGGTCACTACAGCCTTGAAGTATCACTGCGGCCGGCGGCAGGGTACTGTTTGCCTGTAGTGCATTGCGCACCATGTTATTGCACTGTTGCACTGTTACTCTTGTTGCACATTACTGTATCTGTGTTGCACATGCCTGTAGTGCACCTTTGCACTGTGTTGCACATGCCTGTATTGCACCTTTGCACATTACCGTATCTGTATTGCACAGGTCTGTTTGCACCTCAAAAAAAAAAAAAAAGATGAACAATCGTATTTGTTGTTGAACTAAGTTACAATATTGAGTAAAGAGATTGCACTAGCTCCAGGTCTCCGTGCTCTTATTACTACTCTGGCCTCCTCCACCTCAGCATACGACTCCAGCTAGGGAGGCACCAAGTGTGGCTGACGCAATCCTGCTAGTCTATGGAGAAAACGGGGTTACTTACCTGTAACAGGAGTTATCCGTGGACAGCAGGATAAGTCAGCCACACAATCCCTCCCGCCTCCCCTGGAGGAGGTCATATCCATGGGACCACTCCCTAGCCGGTAAGACAAGCTGGGAACACACTGGCCGGGCTAGGGGGCGGACCGGTAAGGTGGGCTACCTAGGCATGCTCAGAAGTCTCAATTTCTGAGCTCTGGAGAGCACTTCCGTACCTATGCCGCCGCCCGGAGGACGTCACCAAGTGTGGCTGACTTATCCTGCTGTCCACGGAGAACTCCTGTTACAGGTAAGTAACCCCGTTTTCTTACTGTTCCAGCTCCATTCCTCTTCCACTAAGCATTCCTACTCCTCTCTCTCTCTGGATAATCTGACCTAGACTTAAACCTCTCAGGCTCCAGCCCCACCCCTTCTCCTCTCAGGTGTTGAAGATCAAACTGCCTCGTGGCAGCTGAGTAATTGGAGAATTCAGTGATGTAAGGGTTCCTTACCCTGGGCCTGCATTCCCTCTCCTTTTCTCCACTAGGGGCATTCTGCAACCTATTGCAGCTAGGAATTACCTGCTTTCTAGGTGTAAATGGAGTTTTGTGTCTCTGACCTTGTAAAATAGGTCCTTTGATAAGGGTGAATTCCTTCTCTTTGTCCCTGTCTCCTAGGTCCTGATAAGCTTCCTTATCACAGCATCCATGAGTGTTGAAGGAAGTGAAATATAAGTTTGCAGACCAGCTATTAGTAATCTGTAAACTATCATTAAAAACATCTGTAGTACTTGAAGATTGGCCAATGTAACACCAATTTTTAAAAAGGGTTCCAGGGGTGATTCGGGAAGCTACAGACTGGTGAGCCTGACTGGGCAAAATGGTAGAAACCATTATAAAGAACAAAATTACTGAACATGTAGATAGTCATGGTTTAATGGGAGAACAACATGGTATTGGCCAGGGTAGGTCTTGTCTTACTAATCTGTTATATTTTTTTCAAGGTGTGAATAAACAGTGTCACACCCCCAGGGGCCCTATCGGTGGGGTCAGGTATTGCCTGATGATTCCTCCTCTTGGCTCTGTCAGTACTGCAGGCAGCCTTGCCTGGCCCTCTGAGAGTGGTAGTTGTACCTTTCTTTTATATGAACCACATAACACACTTCAATTCCAAATTAGGGCTTTATTCCCCATCCACAAGGTTTTTTTCTCTTTCTTGGCAAAACAAATAACAGACCACTTCGGGCATATAACATAAATTAAATGTGTAACAAAAATAGCTTACTTCAGCTTTTAAATACAAACAAAAGAAAAGAATTAAACAGCCTCACTGTTCCTAATACAGCCTTTTCTTTTGTTGCTACAGCACAGCTCACTTCTGCTGCTTTAAACTCTGGTTATCTTCAACCATTTACCTTAGAGAGAACTCTGGGTCAATCACAGACAATGAACAGTCCATTGGTTCAGGAACAACTGGTATATCTGAATTCTCACATTCCATTAATTCATATTCATCTGAACCCTTAATTCTAGGATCAGCTGTTTCACAGGGATAAGGCTTGTTTGCTCCGTCAAACAGGAAGTTGCTCTGTCCCTCTGCACAAATGCCTTGCTGGGAAATACCATAAGGTTTTGAATGGGGCTCATAGGAGCTCTGCCCCTGTTGGTAACCAAAAGGATATTTCAAACCTTCACTAGCTCTGCTACTAGAGCATTTGTGGTATGTTCTGGCTTGCTTGGGTCTAGCCCTTGCAACACAGCTGCCCTGGATTGCACTGCTCGAGACGGAACCTTATCACAGGTTGGGAGTTTAAACTTGCTAGCAAAATCACAAGCTTCTTCAGGTAAGAAAGCTTCTCTTCTTTTAAAGCTTCTAGCACAAGGGAAGAAGTTATTCTCTGTTTCTCTTAAGCTTGTTTTATGTTGGCTTTTCCTGTTACTTCGGGGTTTTACCCACTCAGGTAGGAAACAGCCTCTATTAGCATTTCCTGCTTTGTTACCTTCTATGGAAGATTTCCTACGTCTCTCGTGCCCTCCACGCATACACACAGTATCTGGCTGCTGATTTCCACACTTCTCATACAGGTCTAGGGACTCACTCAGACCTTCGCGTTGGTTCTTTTGCTGATCCAATAGTTCATTCTCTCTTTCTCTCTCTCTTTCATTCCAGTTCCATTCTTTCCACAGCTTCAGCTGCTGTCTCTCTTGCTGTGACCCTCGATGGCTCACCTCCTCTCCCTCTCTAACTATTTGTGAGCGTGTTTTATATCTGTGTCTTTGGGCTCCACCTCCACCCAGCTGATTCCTATCAGGCAATGCAAACTCCCTTTGCTCGCTATCTGGGTGTGTCTTCCTAGCCCTTATCCACGTGTGCCCTGGTTGTCTATAGCAACCATCTGACAGTTTTCTGTTTACACTGTCATCTCTTCCCTGATCATCCCTGCTGATCTCCATTTTCTCAGGCTCCAATAGGTCCACCTTGTGACAACAGATAGACAAAGCTGAGCTTTTTGATATAGTGTATCTGGATTTTCAGAAAGCCTTTGACCAGGCTCATGAGAGACTCTTGGCGAAATTGAAAAGTCATGGGCTAGGAGGCAGCATACTATTGTATATCAGGAGCTGGTTAAAAGATAGAAAGCAAAGGGTAGGGCTAAATGGCCAATTTTCCCAATGAAGAAAGATGAATAGTGGAGTACCCCAGGGATCTCTGCCAAGTCAACTGCTTTTTAACATGTTCATAAATGACCTGGAAATGGGAATAACACATGAGGTAATCAAATTTGTAGATGACACTAAATTATTCAAAGTTGTTAAAACCCAAGAGGATTGTGAAAAATTGCAAGAGGACCTTGATAAACTGGAAGACTGGACATTCAAATGGCAGATGAAATTTAATGTGGCCAAGTGCAAAGTTATGCTCCTAGGAAAGAACAACCCAATCTATAGTTACACGATGCAAGGTTCCACATTAGGAACCACCACCCAGGAAAAAGATGTATGCATCATTGTGGATAACACGTCGATACCCTCCGCCCAGTGTGCAGCAGCAGTCAAGAAGACAAATAGAATGCTAGGAATCATAAGGGAAGGAATGGAGAATAAAACAAAGGATATTATAATGCCTCTGTATCGTTCCATAGTGCGACCGCACCTTGAATATTGTATGCATTTCTGGTCACTGTATCTTAAAAAGGATATACTGTAGTAGAATTAGAAAAGGTACAGAGAAGAGCCCCCAAAATGGTAAAGGTGATAGAAGGATACCCTTATAAATGGCTTAAAAGGTTAGGGCTCTCAACCTGGATAAGAGACAGCTGAGGGGGAAATATGATAGAGGTCTATAAATTAATGAATGGAGTGGAACAGGTAAATGTAGATTGATTGTTTATGCCATCAAATGTAGAAAGACTAGGGGACATGCAATGAAGCTACAGTGTAACCGTTTAAGACTAAAAGAGAAAATATTTTTTCACTCAACGCGTAATTAAACTATGGAATTCATTATTAGAGGATATAGTAAAAGCTGTTAGTGTAGCTGGGTTTAAAAAAGGTTTGGGCAAGTTCCTGGAGGTAAGAGCCATAAACCATTTTTAAAGAGGACCCGGAAAATACAAGCATTGTGGAACCTGTGTGTCTTTTTAGGAAACTCCTAGGTACTTGTGATCTGGATTGGCCACTGTTGGAAACAGGATATTGGACCGGACAGAAACCGCACTAAAAACATCATACCAACCCCTAGTCCAGCGATGGCGAACCTATGGCACGCGTGCCAGCTGTGGCACGCGAAGGCCTTGCAGCTGGCACGCGGGAAGGTCCGCAATCGAAAAAAAAAAAAAACAACCCTGTCTGCTGCCGTTGTCGGGCCGCCGTGGCAGAATCGAGCGTGCCGCGGGGCCCCCCTGTACCCGGCAGATCCTGCCCTCCCCGTAGCAGCTCTCTCTTTGGAGCTACAGTCAGACGCGCCGGCTTGCAGAGCGCGAAGGGAAGAGTTTCCCTTTCGCGACTCTGTTAAGCCCGCGGGGGCTGATGGGAACTTCCCATCAGCCCCCGCGGGCTTAACAGAGCAGCGAGGGAACTCTTCCCTCGCGCTCTGCAAGCCGGCGCGTCTGACTGTAGCTCCAAAGAGAGAGCTGCTATGGGGAGGGCAGGATCTGCCGGGTACAGGGGGGCCCCGCGGCACGCTCGATTCTGCCGCGGCGGCCCCGACAACGGCAGCAGACAGGGTTGTTGTTTTTTTTAATTTTCCCTGGGCTGGGCTGGGCTGGGCTGGGGGGGGTGGGGGTTAGGAGTGGTGATGGGCTGGGCTGGGCTGGGCTGGGGGGGGGTTAGGAGTGGTGATGGGCTGGAGGGGGGGTGACTAGTGGTGAGGGCCTGGGCGGGGAGGGAGGGGGGTTAGGAGTGGTGAGGGGCTGGGCGGGGGGGGGTAGGAGTGGTGTTGGGCTGGGCTGGGCTGGGGGGGGTTAGGAGTGGTGATGGGCTGGGCTGGGCTGGGGGGGGTTAGGAGTGGTGATGGGCTGGGCTGGGCTGGGCTGGGGGGGGTTAGGAGTAGTGATGGGCTGGGCTGGGCTGGGGGGGGTTAGGAGTAGTGATGGGCTGGGGTGGGGGGGTTAGGAGTGGTGATGGGCACTGGGCTGGGGGGTTTAGGAGTGGTGATGGGCACTGGGCTGGCTGGGTGGGGTTAGGAGTGGTGATGGGCGCTGGGCTGGGTGGGGTAGGAGTGGTGATGGGCGCTGGGTTGGTTAGGAGTGGTGATTGGCTGGGCTGGGCTGGTGGGATTAGGAGTAGTGATGGGCTGGGCTGGGCTGGGGGGTGTTAGGAGTAGTGATGGGCTGGGGTGGGGGGGGTTAGGAGTGGTGATGGACACTGGGCTGGCTGGGGGGGGTTAGGAGTGGTGATGGGCACTGGGCTGGCTGGGGGGGTTAGGAGTGGTGATGGGCGCTGGGCTGGGGGGGTAGGAGTGGTGATGGGCGCTGGGGGGGGTAGGAGTGGTGATAGGCGCTGGGGGGGCTTAAACTAAAAATTGAGTGATGGGGGATTAGGACTGGGAGTGGGCTGATGGGGAGGTTAGGACTGGAAATGGGCTGGTGGGATTAGGACTGGGAGTGGGCTATGGGGGGCTAGGACTGGTAATGGGTTGGGGGGTTGCTACGACTGGAAATGGGCTGAGTGGAAGGGGGCTTGAACTGCAAATAGCTGTTGGGGATGGGGCTTGGAATGGAAATGGGCTGAGGGGAAGTGGGGGGCTTGAACTGCAAATAGCTGATGGGGACGGGGCTTGGAATGGAAATGGGCTGAGGGGAAGTGGGGGGCTTGAAGAAGGGAATGGATGCTGGGTGAGACTGGAACTAGAAGGGAGCTGATGTTGGGGGAGGATTAGAATGGGATGGGGCTGGGAGAGTAAAATGGAGAGGGGAAAAATATTTTGTGTAGGAGGGATGAAAAATCTACAATTGGCCAGGTATTGGGAGAGTAATTGGGGATTGAGGATGGAGGGGTAAAATTTGTGTGGATGAAATAGGAATGAGGAAAGAGCAAAAGGAGAAAGATTAGTATGTTAAAGCAGATGTCGAGAGAGAGAATGGAAAAAAAAAAACTAGAAGAGAGAAGAAAGGACAAATGGACAGCAGATGGAGAGTTAGGAGAAGACATGAAGAAGAAACCAGAAGAAAATGGCTGGACCAATTGCAACTGAAAAAAAATGCACAAAAGGTAGAAAGATCTCTCTTTATTTTGAATTTATTAACTGGAATATGTCAGCTCTGGGAAATGTGCATCATTAACATCTGCGCTTTGTTTGGTACAAGAGGAAATTCCTATTTGACGTTGCCACTTGTTCTCTTTCCCCAGTATTCACTGAAATGTATTGGTTTAATATTTGCAGTGTTGCCTTTTGATAGGTAGGGTATGGTGCTTTGTGAGTCCTGGTAATGCTGTCAGGATACGGCGGGTTTGCTATGGGTTCTAAATGGGCAGCGTTTGTAGTAGTTCCTAATGTGCCTGGCGGTTGGCACTGGATTATAGTAATGTAGAAATCTTTTAGTCTTTCTTTATCCATACACTCATTAAGAGACATGTTTACTAAAAGTTAGTGTATGGTAACATTATGCAAATATTTATGCAAATAAGACCACTTATGCAAATGACGTGCTGGCACTTTGAGGAAATTCTTTGGTTTTGTGCGGCAGTTTGGGCACTCGGGCTCAAAAAGGTTAGCCATCACTGCCCTAGTCTATTCACAAAAACCAATAAATCCAAATCCATGAGGGCTTTCTCTTTTGCTGCCCTTGCTGTTTGGAATGCAATCCCTGAAAAGCTAAGATCCACAATTGACATAAAAGATTTCAGGAAGTTACTCAAAACCACCCTATTCATCGAGCAATTCAATGAAGTCCCCCAGCCACAATAATTGGTACCATGCCCACTCCACTCCACAAACTGATTTATACAAGTTAAGCTATCTGTACCATTCACCCTCCCATCACTTTTACTACTATGTATATAAGTTTAGTTTCAGAGCTCCCACCTGACCCTCCCCTCTTAACAGATTATTTAAGTCTTAAAGTATGATGTTACAAGAAACACACTTTAAATGTCAGTGTGGTAAGAGGTGAGCATATTCTTATGCATACTTTGGTTTTTGCAAGTCTTTCCTGCATTGGGTGCTGAGCTGTATGCACAAAACTGAATACATAATCACACACTAGGCTGGGTGCACAGCTCAGCTCTCCTTACTGCATCAGCCTAAAGGGACAAAGGACTTAAAGATTCAGTTTTAGTGTTTGAAATGCAGAGTTACTTTCCTGATGGATGAGTTATGTCAAGGTTCCTGTTTTACAGAGAAAAGACTTAGGGGCCAGTGCCATTACATGTACGTCTTGGCTGCGGACATGTCCAAATCGTAAACATGCCCGATATAAATGGGATTCCACATTAGACGACATGTGGTTTCAGACTAGGGACATACACGTTCTCGGCGCTGCACAAACAAGGCACGATAGAGTATGGGACACAGCTATACACAGCAAACAGCTTTGTACGTCCCTGCGCTCACTGTATTCTGAAAGGTTAGACATTCACAAACCCACCCATCTCCTCTCTAGACCAACAAACAGCCACACCTCTGTGTAAAATGTGCATCTTCTAAGCTACTCCACTCACTGACAGTGTTCTGCTGATGCAAACTACACATGAATACTGATTATACAGAAATGGTGATGCAAACTAGACGATCTATACCAGTCTGTTGCATACCTAGAACACTGCAAAGATAGCTCAGTGCACTCTACCAAAAGCAGGAAGAAAGTGATTTGTTTGATATGACGTACCTCGCATCACAGCATACATGGCAGTGGAAGACATCCTTAGTTATGCTTGCATTGGTCATCTCTGAAAACAGTCTGTGCAATGCTCAGTATGGCCCAGAAGAAATCAAAAGAGGGTCTCTATAGCGAAATGTCACAACATATCCCTGTCACTGATAAGGGACCCACAGGATGAGACTATTCAACAGTGCAAACAGTGCTAATAAATGACCAAAAGTACCATTATCTCTCTCTACAATTGTGCATATTTCTAGAGACCTACAGTATGATGGTGCCCCTGGGCATGTCTTAGTGCTGTTTGCACTGCTTATTCTGAGGGGCCCTTATTAGTGACAGGGATATGTTGTGACATTTTTCTATAGAGAACCTCTTCCGATGTAACCTCCCCGATCACACTGGCACCTGGTGACACTACAGTCATCCCTACAGTGCAGGAACCTGCCAGGCATACGTGTTACCCCAGATTAGCAGATGAACACAATTGATCCCCCTGTGCAATATTTAGACCACACACACACACGCACATATATGCTCACTTGCAATCACAGCTACTGTCCGCTGCCAAAAACATGTCCTGCACCCATACACAAATGCTGTGAAGCCATGATGGCGTGGCGTCTGAGGACACCACAGCTGATCTGCATTTCTCAGGCAAACACGATACTGCTCCCTACTACTTTACATATTATCCCTACATCTACAGGTCACATTGTTCCAGACACTGAAATTGTTAGGGAAGCCAAGAATAGCCCCTTTGGCACAAGCAGCAAATGTCAGCATAGCCAGAATAACGTCTGTTGCAGTGCTTTATATTTCTGTAGGGGTTGTTCCTTACCCTTACAGATGTCCCTCACCTGTGAATGCCATTCTGTACAACTGCATCTTGTGCACTCCCAGACACACCAGGTCAGTACAGACGTCTAACAGCCATTCATCTCTATGAGATGCATTGGGATCAGAACAGAGTATTTCTAAGTCCTGGCCTTATTCCACATTTCCGCAGGTATAACTTGAACATCCGCGGATAACGCTGAAGACATACATGGGCCTCTACTGTATATGCTTTGTAAATCTCCACAGCTGGCCATGCCCTCGTTCTGCTCCCTCCTGCCCACATTCAGAGATCCCCATGCTAGCATCGTGTACGTGCAGATACACGTGTTCTTGGAATATGGTTCTAGATGTATTCTCAAGAAAAATGTCTATCCCTTACGTCTAACCGGTTTATACATGGTTCAGAACGACCCCGTTAGCATGGAAGAGTAGCCTTGAAGTTAGAGCAGCAGGCTGAGAACTAGGGAAGCCAGGATTCAAACCCTTCTGATGTTCCTTATGACCTTGGGCAAGCCACATTGCCCTCCATAAGCTCGGATACAAGCTTAGATTATACCATAAGCTATCTAGGGATGGGAAATATCATGTGTATCACTCTCATAATGCTGGCCTCTCCACTTACACAGACTATACCTTGAGTCCTGGCTACACAACATGTACTTAGTTCTCCATTCTCTCCCTATTTCCCCTGCCTCGATCCCACCCCTGTCCCTTCCCCTCCCCTTTTCTCCCTCCCACCCTATCCCTTTCGTTAACGCATTTGCTTGTTAATAATTACCTGCCTCTGTTACCCAGATTTGCTGTTTATGCCTGTTCTATGTAAAGTTGCTTGTTTTGATGTTTTAAGAACATAAGAACATAAGACATGCCATACTGGGTCAGACCGAGGTCCATCAAGCCCAGTATCCTGTTTCCAACAGTGGCCAATCTAGGTCATACGTACCTAGCAATATCCCCAAGACACAGGTTCCTCAATGCTTGTACTGGGTCAAGCATTGATATCCTGGGTCCCTTTTTAATAGTGGTTTATGGACCTTTCCTCCAGGAACTTGTCCAAACCTTTTTTAAACCCAGCTATACTAACAGCCCTTACTACATCCTCCGGTAACAGATTCCAGAGTTTGATTACACGTTGAGTGAAAAATATTTTCTCTTATTTGTCTTAAATAGTTTACCCTGTAGCTTCATTACATGTCCCCTAGTCTTTCTATATTCTGATAGCGTAAACAATTGATCCACGTTTATCCGTTCCACTCCATTCAATAATTTATAGACCTCTATCATATCTCCCCTCAGCCGTCTCATTTCCAGGTTAAAGAGCCCTAACCTTTTTAGCCTCTCTTTATAGGAGTAGCCTTCCATCCCCTTCACCAATTTGGTGGCTCTTCTCTGTACTTTTTCTAATAACGCTATGTCCTTTTTAAGATACGGTGACCAGAATTGCACACAATATTCAAGGTGCGGTCGTACCATGGAGCGATACAGAGGCATTATAATATCCTTTGTTTTATTCTCCATCCCTTTCCTTATGATACCTAGCATTCTATTTGCTTTCTTGGCCGCCGCTGCACACTGGGCAGAGGGTTTTAACATGTTATCCACGATGACTCCTAAATCTTTTTCCTGGGTGGTGGTGTCTAATGTGGAGCCTTGCATCGTGTAACTATAGTGTGGGTTGTTCTTTCCTAGGTGCATAACTTTGCACTTGTCCACATTAAATTTCATCTGCCATTTGGATGCCCAGTCTTCCAATTTATCCAGATCCTCCTGCAGTTTTCCACAATCCTCTTGGGTTTTAACAGCTTTAAACAGTTTTGTGTCATCTGCAAATTTGATAACCTCACTAGTTATTCCCTTTTCCAGGTCATTTATGAATATGTCAAAAAGTAGCGGACCCAGTACAGATCCCTGGGGTACTCCACTATTCACCTTTTTCCATTGGGAATATTGGCCATTTAGCCCTACCCTCTGCTTTCTATCTTTTAACCAGTTCCCGATCCACAATAGTACACTGCCTCCTATCCCATGACTTTTTAGCTTCGCCAAAAGTCTCTGATGGGGGACCTTGTCAAAAGCTTTCTGAAAGTCCAGATACACTATATCAAACCGACTCACCTTTGTCTACCTGTTTATGCACACCTTCAAAAAAACATATCAGATTAGTAAGACAAGATCTTCCTTGTCTAAAGCCATGTTGGCTGTCTCCCATTAGGCCATGACTATCTACATGCTGTGTAATTTTGTTCTTTATGATGGTTTCTACCATTTTCCCTGGTACTGACATCAGGCTCACCGGTCTGTAATTTCCCGGGTCACCCCTGGAACCCTTTTTAAAAATTGGTGTTACGTTGGCGACCCTCCAATCTTCAGGTATTACAGATGATTTTAATGAAAGTTCACAGATTACCAATAGCAGGTCTGCAATCTCATATTTCAGTTCTTTCAACACTCTGGGATGTATACCATCCGGTCCAGGTGATTTGCTACTATTCAGTTTATCAAATAGTTGTAATATATCTTCCCGGTGTAGCGATATTTCTCTCAATTCCTCTGCAGTATCATCTTTAAATACCACTTCAGTCTTGGGTAGCATCCCTATATCTTCCTTAGTAAAGACCGAAGCAAAGAATTCATTCAGTCTCTCTACTATAGCCTTGTCTCCTCTTACTGCCCCTTTTACCCCTCTATCATCTAACGGTCCAATTGACTCTCTCACAGGCCTTTTGCTACGAATGTACTTGAAAAAGTCTTTATTTCGTGTTTTTGCTTCTGTAGCAAGTTTCTTCTCAAATTCCCGCTTTGCCTGCCTTATCAATGCTTTGCATTTAACTTGCCAGTGCTTGTGCTGTTTCCAGTTTTCATCATTTGGCTCTTTTTTCCATTTCCTGAAGGTTGCTTTTTTGGCAGCAACAGCCTCTCTGACCTCACCTTTAAACTATGCTGGCAGTTTTTTGGACTTTCTTCCACTCTTCTTAATGCATCGAATACAGCTGGTCTGGGCTTCGAGGATAGTAGTTTTAAATAACGCCCAAGCTTGCTGTAAGTCTTTAACCTTTGGAACCGCTCCTTTTAGTTTTTTCCTAACTATATTCCTCATTCTATCATAGTCTCCCTTTTGAAAGTTAAAAGGTAGTACTGTGGATTCCTTTACTATTTGTCCTCCAATAATTAAATCAAACATGATCATACTATGATCACTATTGCCAAGTGGTCCCAACACCCTTATTTCTTGCACCAGATCTGGCGTTCCACTAAGGACTAGGTCCAGTATGGCTTCCCCTCTGGTCGGTTCATGAACCAGCTGCTCCAAGAAGCAGTCATTTATTCCATCTAGAAACTTTATCTCTTTAGCTTGTCCTGCCGTGACACTGACCCAGTCGATACCGGGGTAATTGAAATCACCCATTATTACTACTCTGTTGTGACTTTTGTTAGCTTCCGTGATTTCTTTGAGCATTTCATCATCCATTTATTCATTCTGGCCAGGCGGTCGATAGTATACTCCCACTGCCATCACCTTCCCCTTCATAAGTGGAATTTCAATCTATAGAGATTCTACAGCAAATTTTGTTCCCTGCAAAACTTTAATCCTTTCTGACTCAATGCCCTCTCTAACATATAGCGCAACCCCTCCACCAATTTGATCAGCTCTATCATTACGATATAGTTTGTATCCAGGTATCACAGTCTCCCACTGGTTATCCTCCTTCCACCATGTCTCTGAGAGTGCAATCATATCTAACCTCTCATTTAGTGCTATATTCTAATTCTCCCATCTTATTGTTTAGACTTCTAGCATTGGCATACAAGCATTTTAGAGACTGTATTTTATTCATATTAATCTGGCTATTGGTAGGCATGGGTAATTTGGAATCTTTATGCTCTGTCTGCTCCTTACTCAAGGGCATTTCGGCTACTATACTCCCTTTTGGAACCTCACTGCTTTTGGTAGTATCCTTCAAGGATACCTTCGTCCGAACCATGCGCTCCTGGGTGACTGTCGGCTTTCCCCTATTTTCTAGTTTAAAAGCTTCTCTATCTCTTTTTTAAAGGTTAATGCCAGCAGTCTGGTCCCATCCTGATTAAGGTGAAGCCCATCCCTTCGGAAGAGCCCCCCCTTTCCCCAGAATGTTCCCCAGTTCCTAACAAATCCAAAACCCTCATCCTTGCACCATTGTCTCATCCACGCATTGAGACTCCGGCGCTCTGCCTGTCTTTTGGGTCCACAACACTATTGTATGGTCTATTCTTCTGGAGTAAGATAACAGTTGAGCTATATATATACAATATTACTCCACTATCAACTGCAGAACTCTATTTCCTATTTGTTCCCATTAATTATCTGTGAAGCACTAATGAAAGCAACAGGTCTCAGACTTTAAAGAGCTACGGTCTTCATTTGTTATCGACCCTCTGCTCTATTTTGCATCAATGACCTGTATTTTGCTTCACACTATGTCAGCGATGGCGAACCTATGGCACGCGTGCCAGCTGTGGCACGCGAAGGCCTTGCAGCTGGCACGCGGGAAGGTCGCACATTAAAAAAAAAAAAAAGCTGCCCGCTGCCGCCGCGGCGGCATGGAGTGTCCCACGGGGCTCCCTCTGCTCGGCGGGACTCTCCCGGCGCTGCTCAGCCCCTCTCTGCCGGCTTGCAGAGACGCGAAGGGAGAGTCTCCCTCGCGTCTCTGTTAAGCCCGCAGGGGCTGATGGGAAATTTCCCATCTGCCCCTGCGGGCTTAAGAGAGACGCGAGGGAGACTCTCTCTCCCTTCGCGTCTCTGCAAGCCGGCAGAGAGGGGCTGAGCAGCGCCGGGAGAGTCCCGCCGGGCAGAGGGAGCCCCGCGGGACACTCCATGCCGCCGCGGCGGCAGCGGGCA
Source organism: Ichthyophis bannanicus (assembly GCA_033557465.1). NCBI lineage: Eukaryota > Metazoa > Chordata > Amphibia > Gymnophiona > Ichthyophiidae > Ichthyophis > Ichthyophis bannanicus. The sequence continues at coordinate 412,505,517 of CM066038.1, forward strand.
GCTTTTTTTTTTTTTTATTGCCATGAGCCGAGGGAGGGGGGTTAAGACTGGCAATGGGCTAGGGAGGGAGAGGGGGTTTAGACTGTCAATGGGCGAGGGTGGGAGGGAGGGGGGTTAAGACTGGCAATGGGCTAGGGAGGGAGGGAGGTTAAGACTGGCAATGGGCTAGGGAGGGAGGGGGGTTGAGACTGGCAATGGGCTAGGGAGGGAGGGGGGTTGAGACTGGCAATGGGCTAGGGAGGGAGGGAGGGGGGTTGAGACTGGCAATGGGCTAGGGAGGGGGGGTTAAGACTGGCAGTGGGCTGGGGAGGGGGGTTAAGACGCAGTGGGCTATGGGGGGGAGTTAAGACTAGCAATGGGCTGTGGGCTGATGAGGGCTGGCAATGGGCTATGAGCTGATGAGGGCTGTCTGGAAATGGGGTGATGGGGGGGTTAGGACTGGTAATGGGCTATGGGGGAGGTTAAGACTGGTAGTGGGCTGATGGGGGGGGGGTTAGGACTGGTAATGGGCTATGGGGGGGTTAAGACTGGTAGTGGGCTGATGGGGGTGTAGGACTGATAATGGGTTATGGGGGGGCTAGGACAGGAAATGGGCTGATGGGGAGGGGTTAGGACTTGAGGTGGGCTGATGTGGTTAGGACTGGTAATGGGCTGTGGGCTGATGGGGGGGTTTAGGACTGGCAATGGGCTATGGGGGGCTGACTGGAAATGGGCTGATGGGGGGTTAGGACTGGTAAAGGGTTATAGGGGTGGGGCTTAAACTGAAAATGGGGTGATGGGGGTTAGGACTGGAAGTTGATTGACGGGGGGCTAGGACTGGTAATGGGTTGGGGTGTTGCTAGGACTGGAAATGGGCTGAGTGGAAGGGGAGGCTTGAACTGCAAATAGCTGATGGGGAGGGGGCTTGGAATGGAAATGGGCTGTGAGGGAAGGGAGCTAGGACTGAAAATGGGCTGATGGAACAGCTAGGATAGGACTGGAAATGGACTGTTGGGGGGAGCTAAGATTGGAAATGGGCTGTGGTGGGGGCTTGAATTGAAATGGACTCATGGAGGGGCTAGAACTGGAAGTAGGCTCATGGGGGGGCTTGGACTGGAATTGGGCTGAGTGGAGGGGAGCTATGATTTGACATGGGCTGATGGTGGGGCTAGGATTGAAAATGAGCTGATGAAGGGACTTGGACTGGAAATGGGCTGATGCAGGGACTAGAAGGGAATGGATGCTGGGTGAGACTGGAACTAGAAGGGAGCTGATGTTGGGGGAGGATTAGAATGGGATGGGGCTGGGAGAGTAAAATGGAGAGGGGAAAAATATTTTGTGTAGGAGGGATGAAAAATCTACAATTGGCCAGGTATTGGGAGAGTAATTGGGGATTGAGGATGGAGGGGTAAAATTTGTGTGGATGAAATAGGAATGAGGAAAGAGCAAAAGGAGAAAGATTAGTATGTTAAAGCAGATGTAGAGAGAGAGAGAGAATGGAAAAAAAACTAGAAGAGAGAAGAAAGGACAAATGGACAGCAGACGATGGAGAGTTAGCAGAAAACATGAAGAAACCAGAAGAAGGTGGCTGGACCAATTGCAACTGAAAAAAAAATGCACAAAAGGTAGAAAGATATCTCTTTATTTTGAATTTATTAACTGGAATATGTTAGCTCTGGGAAATGTGCATCATTAACATCTGCGCTTTGTTTGGTACAAGAGGAAATTCCTATTTGACGTTGCCACTTGTTCTCTTTCCCCAGTATTCTCTGAAATGTATTGGTTTAATATTTGCAGTGTTGCCTTTTGATAGGTAGGGTATGGTGCTTTGTGAGTCCTGGTAATGCTGTCAGGATACGGCGGGTTTGCTATGGGTTCTAAATGGGCAGCGTTTGTAGTAGTTCCTAATGTGCCTGGCGGTTGGCACTGGATTATAGTAATGTAGAAATCTTTTAGTCTTTCTTTATCCATACACTCATTAAGAGACATGTTTACTAAAAGTTAGTGTATGGTAACATTATGCAAATATTTATGCAAATAAGACCACTTATGCAAATGACGTGCTGGCACTTTGAGGAAATTCTTTGGTTTTGTGCGGCAGTTTGGGCACTCGGGCTCAAAAAGGTTAGCCATCACTGCACTATGTTGTTAACTTTTGACTTATCCATTGGTATTTAACTTGTGTTGTTTACACAAAGAGACAATAAGTATTTTTTGAAATGCGGACCATTGCTTGCGAAAAGAGAAAATGAGTGCTTATTTTTAAATGTGCCCAACGCCAACTTCAGCGCTATTGCGTTTCACATCCACGCTGTTTCCTCAGGGGCCGGACTCACTCATACTTCTGCGTTGCATAATCTTCCATATTTTTTTGATAATCTTCCCGCTATGGTTTTCTGACAATTTTCATGTTCTAAACAGGGAATCACATATTAGTTCTGTTTATTAATGACTTGTTCCTTATTAGACTATATACGAACAAGACTAAACTATATTGACACTAGAAAAGGTTTTACCGTGATCTTCACTGCCGGTTTCTTCCAACCCTGTAACCGTTCAGTTAGGACAACGCCGCGCATGCGGCCTCTGTACTGGGCGGGTTATATAGCCTGTTCCCTCCCCCCTGTCTTTGCTGTTATCCGTACTCAAACACAAAGGTTCCAATCTATTTGTAAATTGAGCCCTCCTGGCTGCAGAGATTGCAACATAAATATCCATCGTTGTTCTTTCACGATCAGTGCATGATCACGGGATCTACCCTCCGTGCCTGATAGACATCTGTCTATACAAAAACATTTCAATTCTTCGAATCGATGATGGTTCTGGAGGCAATGTTCAACAATTGGAGCTGTTAGTGTTTGACACTTGAGCCTACTACGGTGTTCCGCTAATCTAATTTTGAACGGTCTCGATGTCTTCCCTATGTATAATAGCCGACAGGGGCATTCTATGGCATAAACTACATATGGCATGTTGCACGTTGTAGAATGATGTAATTGATATAGTTTTCCATGGTAATCAAATGATGTGACTTCCTTAGTGACTTCACAAAATTGGCAAGACCCACATCAAGTGTGCCCTTTCGGTTGAATTGGAGAACTGTGTTCCTGGGAACGTAACTTTGTGGGACTCAAAATTTCTTTTAAGTTTCTGTGCCTTTGCCACACACAGCGTATTCGTAGTTCTTTACATGATGAAATACTATGTAGCACATTCAAATGTTTAGTTAGGATCTGCTGAATCCGATAGTCAAACGGGGAATGTTTTGTCACCAAATTCATGACTGCTTCCTCTGAGTTTGAAGTTCGAGGTGTCAATAAATGTTCTCTGTTATAAAACAAATAGGAAATAGAGTTCTGCAGTTGATAGTGGAGTAATATTGTATATATATAGCTCAACTGTCTTTTGGGTCCTGCACGTGGAACAGGAAGCATTTCGGAGAACGCTATCCTGGAAGTTCTGGATTTCAACTTCCTACCTAAAAGCTTACATTTAGCCTCCAGAACTTCCCTACCACATTTTCCTATGTCATTGGTACCAACATGTACCAAGACAGCAGACTCCTCCCCAGCACTATCTACGATCCTATCTAGGCGGTGCGTGAGGTCCGCTACCTTCGCACCAGGCAGGCATGTTACCAGGCGATCCTCACGTCCACCAGCCACCCAGCTATCTACATTCCTAATGATTGAATCACCAACTATAACAGCTGTCCTGACCCTCCCCTCATGGGCACGTGGCCCTGGAGAAACGTCCTCGGTGCGAGAGGGTTTTATGCCTGTTCTATGTAAAGTTGCTTGACTGTTCATGTTTCCTGTAAACCGCTCTACTACTAAATAGTGCGGTATATAAAAGCTAATAAATAAATAAATGTGTACCTCAGTTACCAGTGGAAAGGTGTGAGCTATCTGAATAAATAAGTTAGTGCACCAGCAAATAGATAAATTTGCAAACACATTCTGAAATCTGTGCAAAAAAAGTGGGCTAAACACCGCTCTGCCTGAATTCAGCAGTACTAAATGGTGATTGCTGCTGAATGTCATTACAGACCACCATAGAAAGGTGCAGATTATTTTGGGGGTGGTCCCGGTGCCTATCCGGTTAGTGATGATATTCAATCGCCAACCAGATAGACAAACTGGATAAAGTTAGGACAGATCAATGGCTGTCCTAACTTTATATGTTTTTTTTCTATGCGGGTAGTGGCTGAATATTGCCTTTAACTGGATAGTGTGATGAGGAGAGCTCTGCTGAGCCCATGGAAATAGAGGAAAATTGTAAATATACCTTTAAGGAGAGAGACAGGCAGGGAGTTCACAGCTTTCAGAGTGCAGGTAAAGGAAGAAAACACGCAGTCACTGAAGTCAGGCCACACCCAAGCTCTGCTAACCTAAGTGCAGGCTTGGGGAGTAATGAAAAACACCTGAGTAGGAAGCAGTGTACACTAGTTAAGAAACAGCCTTATAAACCCAGGAAAGGAAAAGGAAAGGGGTCAGCACCTAGCAGCAGGAAGGAGATCACCGGGGAGGAGAATGGTGAAGACTTTGGTGAGGAGCTCAGCGGTGAAAGTAACAGCCAAAAAGAAAGCCAGGCTTTCAGGAGGAGTGCTGTTAGTCCTGAAGCCAGCCGAGGTATGGCTAGGAGAATTGCTGACGAGGGTCAGGCTGCAGTTCAAACAGTTCGTGGACCAGCTCAGAGAGTTCAAGCTGCCAAAAGGTGGGTGGACAGACTCACAGCTAGAAGTGACCAGAACCCAGCTGGGTGAAAAGAACCAAGGCTGAACAAGTTAGAAGAACTGAGGCAGTTGATCCAGAGAAGGAATCCTCACATTCCAGGTACAAACATTCCTTATTGTGGAGAGCACCTGTGGAGAGACGTCCAGGAGCTTTTACAAAGCATTAAGCCAGAAACAGTTCATGAAAGCTCAGAGTCAGACATACATGCTGAAGAGCAGGAAGAGATGCAGGTAGACTGTCCTGAGCAGGATTCTATAACTGAGGAATTAGCAATGGACTGTTCATTGTGCCAGAAGGCAGATTGAAAGCTTTCTGATAAAAAGTCTTTAACCCAGAAAACACTGAAGGAACAGGGTGAGTTAACCTATCTGTGTTAATGCTAGGAACCGCTTCTAATGAAAAGAATACATGCATAACTTGTATTTGAATTACTAAAGAAACAAGAAAATAAAAATGGACACTTTGCTTTGCTTGAAGGAAGAAGCTATGTTTTGTTGGCTGAACGTTTGATGAAAACAGCTACACATGTTAAGAGGCTTATGAAGCAGTTTCAGTTCTAGTTTGTGTATAATTTCCTGATGTTATTGCTTGGAGAAGAATCCTAATGTTTGTGTTGAGCCTTAGTGCTTTGGGGAAGATAAATAAATTTCTTGTTTGCCTTAAAAACCATCGGTTTCACACTACTGTCTTTAAATAAGGAGAAACAACTACAAGTCCCAGAAGTCCAAGCTGTGGACAAGAATAGTATAATTCTTTGTTTAAGGACTAACATTGGCAGCCCTGCGCCTTTAGGCCTTTGGCCCGGGCTAAGGTGACGACAAGTGGCGTAGTTCTTCCAGGATTTGCACTAAAGACAACGCTGACTGCATAAGCGGTGCAGAGGATTACAAAGGAGAATCACAGCTAAGGTCATAAGAACATAAGAACATAAGACATGCCATACTGGGTCAGACCGAGGTCCATCAAGCCCAGTATCCTGTTTCCAACAGTGGCCAATCTAGGTCATACGTACCTAGCAGTTTCCCCAAAAGACACAAGTTCCACAATGCTTGTACTGGGTCAAGCATTGATATCCTGGGTCCCTTTTTAATAGTGGTTTATGGACCTTTCCTCCAGGAACTTGTCCAAACCTTTTTTAAACCCAGCTATACTATCAGCCCTTACCACATCCTCCGGTAACAGATTCCAGAGTTTGATTACACGTTGAGTGAAAAAATATTTTCTCTTATTTGTCTTAAATAGTTTACCCTGTAGCTTCATTACATGTCCCCTAGTCTTTCTATATTCTGATAGCGTAAACAATTGATCCACGTTTATCTGTTCCACTCCATTCATTAATTTATAGACCTCTATCATATCTCCCCTCAGCCGTCTCTTTTCCAGGCTAAAGAGCCCTAACCTTTTTAGCCTCTCTTCATAGGAGTAGCCTTCCATCCCCTTCACCAATTTGGTGGCTCTTCTCTGTACTTTTTCTAATAACGCTATGTCCTTTGTCATGGAGGACAAGCAGAGACGTTCAATTGTGAGAAGCCGAAATCTACACCTGTTATCAGGTAACCCGTAGATAAGTGGGTTTAAAAAGGATACCAGTACAGTGCTGCAGAAGTCTAAACTGTGGAAGCCAGGAAGATAGCTGAGCTGTTGTTTCGTACCGCACTTGGTGGTGTTTCTCTGTTTTTCTTTCTTACAGAGCAGCCGTGGCCATGGAGTGCAAGGACGTGCTACAATGGATGGCCGGCCAGTTTGAGAAGCAGAGGGAGATGTCCTACCAAGCCCAGGAGCAGGCCGCAGCGGTGATGCGGGCACAACAAAAGCCACTATTGGACATGATGGAAGCATGGCTAGCGACCTAGAAGAAGACAGCAGAACCAACACGGACACCTCCAGGTTCTATAGGAGCTTTACATACCTGTGGGCCAGGACCACAGTCTAATGGGACACTCACTTTTGGACAATTGTCTGAGAATGATGATATTGATGATTTCCTCCAGGCATTTGATAGAGTAGCACACATAATAGGGTGGCCTAAGGAACAATGGGCTGTACGCCTGGCCACATCACTCACTGGTGAGGCGTTGGCGGCGTACAGGGCCATGCCTGCGGCACTTGTCAATGATTATGATGAGCTAAAGAAAGCCATAAGGGATCGCCTAGGTTTAACACCGATGGTGTATCATCGCCTGTTAAGGAGTACCAAATTGAAACCTGGTGAGACGCCAAAAGCTCTATGCCAGAGAGTCAAGAGCTTGGTAGTAAAGTGGCTAACACCAGAGGCTAAAACTGTAGAGTCTATCATGGATAGTATTGCGCTAGAACAATTTATGGCCGCAGTCCCGAAGGACATACAAGCCTTCCTGATTTTACAGAACTGCCGGAACACAAATGAAGCAACCTTATTGACCGAACGCTTTATGGAAGCAGAATTGGCGGGTCAGGAAAAAGGGAGTGCTTCCAAGACGGCAGATTCTGAATTATCAGAAAGGAAGGTAAGGTCGAAAGAGGATAATATGAAAGTGTGTATGCCTATGTTTAAAAAACACTGTATAAGAAGGAAATGTTTTAGGTGTGGTAGTGAGGGACACTTGCAAAAGGAGTGTAAAGCGAGAACCGCCCTGATAACTGCCAATACAAAGGAGATCAGGGAAGGTTTCCTTTTATTTGTGGAAGTGCAGGGCATTGCTACCGATGCCTTATTAGACTCTGCTTAGTGCCTATTGGTCTGAGACATTCTGGGTACTCCTTAGATCAAGGTTTTTGTTGCCAATGACAATTTTCCATTTTGAATACAGTTTTGCTTGGAGCAAGTATTTATGTAATGAGATTTGATTCAGCTCTGTGAAGGCCAAGTCAGTTTTTGTATTATTGGACTCAGGAGCAGATCAGAGTATGATGTCCAGGAAACTCTGGCAGGAAATTGAATCCCGCTGTAACATAGTCCAGAGCCAATCTGAGGGAAAGGTAAAAATTAGGTGCATCCACGGGGCATCATCCTTTTATCCCATATACAAAGTCTTAGTGAAAGGCTTAGGGATTAAGAAAGAAATTCCCGTAGCAATTGTGCCAAGGTTACCCCATGACCTAGTATTGGGGAGGGATTGGCCCCAATTCAAGAAGGGACTAGAAAAGGGTCTACATCCGAGGGTAGGTATGGTATCTACCAGAGCACAGTCCAAGGTCCTAGAGAGGAAAGATGAACCCCCAGACGAGGCATTAGAAGATCTACCATCTCATGAGGACCTGGTAACTCCCTCCGTAGATAAGAATAAGAAGGGAAGAGGGGAAAAACGCCGGGAAAGGCAGTGCAGGTCTCAGAGCAGGGCCGAGGTAGGGGCCGGACAAGGGTTACCTTGGGTCCCGGCTGAATTAAAAATTACCTACCCCTCTCTGCAGGGAAATTTCCCCCTATTTTGGGGAAAAGGGGGTAGCGTTGGGTGTGAGGCTAGGTCGGTCCTGCAAAGTAAGTGTGGGGAGTTTATATTTACCTTCTCCTGCATACTTCCTGGTAATACGTTTGTACCTGCCAGGAAAATGATTTTTTAAAGGGCAACTCTGCAGAGCATTTCCTTGAAAAATCAACTTGTATTCCTGCAGATAGAAAGTATTCATAAGACTGCAAACTCCACAGAGATGCTGAAAATGGATTTCCTTAGAAAGCTGGGACGTTTTATCTCTTTGCTCCCTCTCCTTAAGCACACTATTCTTGCTGTTCCCCCATTCTTGATCTCCCCAAGTGCCTACAGATATATTTTTAACCCATTTCTCAGAACACATACACCCAACTTTAAAACAATCAAACGTATGATAAATATTTCAACAATTTCTAGAACATTAACACACCAACTGGAAAACAGTAAAAGTTATATGGCTAGAAACTACACACTAGTGGAATCCCTCAAGCCCCCATAATAAAATACAAATACAGAGCCAGTGGAGCTCACCGAATACAGAATAAATGACTACATATTAGCAAATGTGTAGAGGAAAAACTGATGGAGACCCTGAGAAGCCAAACTCTGCCTGCAGTTCCTCAGTGCAAATGTAGGGAAGAGAAACCTTTTCATGCGCAAAATGCAAACTATGTAAGCATTCTCCCCTGGATTCCCCTGCCACCCTACCCAAGGCCTCCATTTCCTTCTGCCCCATTCAAACATACCTCCCATCTAACACCTGAGTTCTCACTCTCTCCTCCAATCCCAGCATTTCTTCTTTCCCACCGAAAATCCAGCCCCATCTCTCCTCATCACCGTTGTCCAATCTATACGTTCCACTATCCTCCCCCCCCCCCCCCCCCTCTCCTGCCATTCCCTGCTTTGCACTCCCCACCTGGAGTTGCTTTCTTGTTCATACTCGCCTCCTCCATCTTCCAGTCGAGTCTTTCCCTACGTGTCCAAAATTTGCCCAGTCCATACCTGCACACAGCCGTGGCTGGAATGGACTGTGACCCATATCTCTCTGCACTGGCTGAGACCAATCCAGAAAGGGCTTAAGCTTTTCAGGGATGCATTATGTATGCCATTGTTACCAATAAATATCCCCCCCCCCCCCCAAAAAAAAAAAAACCAACAACCCACATCTGAACTGAAGAGGAAGATGTATGTACTTATATTTAGGTGATTCAAAGATGGGCACCCTGGCCATGGGGCCCTTATAGTGTCTCCCCTGGTCCTAGCTTAGTTGACTGTCTGCAGCACTGTTTCTGCACCTCTGCTGCTGCTGCATGTTGCATTTTGCACCATGCTACCGGTGCATCATTAATCTCTGCCAGTCACAGTGTGCCAGTGCCCCACAAATGCCTGCAACATGCCCGGTGTCCCAGCCTGCTGTCCAGTGCATGCTACCTATTCCATGTACTTCACGGGTCCCAAACACGCCTGCACAGTGCATCTCTGAGTCTGTTAAGTCTGATGTCGCCTCGTATTTCCAGGCCTTTAGGCTAGTTCTGCATCTGCATGATCTTTTTGCTGCCTGACTTGCAGGGGCTTGGGACAGCAGCCCTGGGCAAGAAGAGAGGGAGAATGAAGAAGGGGGAAAATTGAGAGATGAGAAGAGCTAAGGGAATAGTGAGGAAGAGGGATGAGTGGGAAGAGGCAGAAGTGGAGAGAGAAAGGAGGATGGAGAAGGTGATGTAGAGGAGAGAAGCATATAAGAAGGGAGGGATGGAGGAGGAGATGCAAGAAAGAGGTGAAAGACAACGAAATTATGGAGAGGTGAGGAAGGGTGAGTGAGTAGAGATGTGAGGAACAAGAGGTGTGTGTGTGAGCAAGAGGGGAGGGGAGGTGAAAGGAAGAGTATAGGTAGAAAAAAGAAAAACATTAAGAAAAACAGAAAACAAAAGAAATGGAACCTATAACATAAACAAAAGAAAAATGACAACAGGATGGACAAATCTAGAGGAAATGAAGAGAGAAGAAAAAAAGCTTAGAAATCAGAGGGTAGAGGAAAAGTGGGAAAAAAAGATAAAATTAATTAATAAGGGAAAGCTAGAGAAATGAAAATAAAGAAAGAAGAAAAATATGGACAATATTAAGACATACAAATAAGTCAACATCAATTTAGACAGGGGAAGTCTTGGCTCACCAATCTACTGCATTTTTTGAAGGCATGAATAAATGTAGACAAAGATGAGCTAGTTGATACAGTGTATCTGGATTTTCAAAAACATTTGACAAGGTTCCTCGTGAAAGTCTTCTGAGAAGGTTACGTGATGTGGCAGGCATGGGGGAGGGGATCAAGCATGAGGGACAGAGCGTGTGTGAGTTTGTACGTGTGCAACAGAGGGTGAGTGTGGAGGGAGGAGGAGAGAGAAAGTTGCATATTTGAGGGGGGGGGGGAGAATTCTCTCCCATCAATCTGAGCTCCTTACCCTTGACACCCCCCCCTTCCCCATCAAAAAAAGCAGGCAAGCTTAGTCTATGAATGTACTGCTTTATAACTTCATGGTGTGTCCACTAGTCTTTGTACTTTTTGAAAGAGCAAACAATCAGTTTGTATTTACTTGTTCATCTCCACTCAGGACTTTATAGACCCCTATCATATCTCCCCTCAACTGTCTACAAGCTGAAGAGTCCTAACCTTTTAGCCTTTGCTCACAAGAGAGTCATTCCATCCCCTTTACCATTTCGGTCGTCCTTCTCTGTACCTTTTCTAATTCCGCTATACTTTTTTGAGATGAGGTGACCAGAATTGCACACGATATTCAAGGTGTGGTCACCCCCATGGAGGGTTATGGAGGCATTTTGATATTCTTTGTTTTATTCTCATTCATTTCCTATTAATTCTTAAGATTCTGTTTGCTTTTCTGGCTGCCACTGCAGACTAGCAGGGCCGGCACAAGGGATTTGTATGCCCTGAATCAGGGGTTCCCAACTTGGGGTGCCCACACCCCCAGGGGGTGCGAGATGGACTTGCAGGGGGTGCGACAAAGAGTGGCTTATGTCCCTTAGTGACACATCACAAGTCATCACTCAGCCCGCTGCCAGTGTGCCTTGAGCAGTGGTAGTAGATGGTTGTGTTGTGTAGATGGTAGTCTCGTTTTTTAATCAAAAGGAGAGAATAACAGAATTAACATATAAGTAAAGTAACTGATTGTCCGAGTATTGCTTTTAAAATTATTATAACACAACATCTGACATAATCATTGTACTGTATATTGTTTCACTCATAAATTCACGATCGCGAGAGTTGGTTAAATATTTCACCCCTTGGGGCCTCTCAGCTCGCCCGTCGCCTCTGCTCACATGCACCGTGCTATTACTTTTGTAGGGGTGCAAACATTAATCAAATAGAATAGAAAAGGTTGGGAACCACTGCCCTAGATGAACTTCATCTCTTGCGACCCCTCCCCCCGGGGCACCTATTGCCGCCAATGTTGCCCCTCTCCGGGACTGACAGCCACGGCAATAGACACAAACAGCCCCGCAGTGCTTATCTTCAAGATTCATCACCATGGGGCTGTTTGCTTTCGCAGCTCTCTGATGCCCGATGCCGACTTCCTGTGCAAACAGGAAGTCAACATCAGGCGTCGGGGAGGGGCAGAAGCAAACAGCACCAGTGCTTGAAGGTAAGCACCATAGGGCTGTTTCAAGTCATTGCCATGGCTGTTGGTCCCAGAAAGAGGTGACAGCAGCAGCAATAGGCACCCCTGGAGGGTCAACACTCTAGGCAACTGCTTAGTTTGCCTAATGGTAGTGCTGGACCTAGACACTACAATAAATTATAGAAACCCCAAACAAGGCTGACAAAAACAAAATGAAAAAACAAACAAACAGCATGTGAGACAGAAACCAAAAAACCAGATGGGGTGAACGTGACAGAGGAAAAAAGACCTCAGTAACCCTCCATACAGAAAAGGGAGGAAACGAGTCTCACTAAAGGGGACAAGTCCCATCAGACGTGAGAAGACTCTCTTTACATCAAAGGTCTGAAAAAAACCTCTCACGCCCCATCAGCTAGGTAGCTTGAAAACAGAGCAAAGCCAAAAGAAACATTCAGCGCTAAAACTGTTCAGCATGAAAACTCATCTGAAATCCAGAAGAGAAATTTCCAAATGTCCAAATATCAAACGAGCCCCGATAAGAGCCCTTATCGGGGCTCGTTTGATATTTGGACATTTGGACATTTGGACATTTCTCTTCTGGATTTCAGATGAGTTTTCATGCTGAACAGTTTTAGCGCTGAATGTTTCTTTTGGCTTTGCTCTGTTTTCAAGCTACCTAGCTGATGGGGCATGAGAGGAGTTTTTTTCAGACCTTTGATGTAAAGAGAGTCTTCTCACGTCTGATGGGACTTGTCCCCTTTAGTGAGACTCGTTTCCTCCCTTTTCTGTATGGAGGGTTACTGAGGTCTTTTTTCCTCTGTCACGTTCACCCCATCTGGTTTTTTGGTTTCTGTCTCACATGCTGTTTGTTTGTTTTTTCATTTTGTTTTTGTCAGCCTTGTTTGGGGTTTCTATAATTTATTGTGTTGTACTGGCTCCTTGAGGATTTTTTGATAATAGTTGGACCTAGACACTAGGCAGGAAATTTCAACATATTGTTCACAATGATGCCTAGATCCTTTTTCTGGGCGATGACTTCTAATATGGAACCTAGCATTGTGCAGCTATAATTAGGATTATTGTTTCCTTTATGCCTCATTTTGTACTTGTCCACATTCAATTTAATTTGCCGTTTGGATATGAGTCTTCCAGTCTCACAGGATTCTCCTGCAATTTCTCACAATCCACATGTGATTTATCAGCTTTGAATAGTTTTGTGTCATCTGCAAATCTGATCATTTTATTCATTGTTCCCATTTCAGATCATTTATAAATATTTTAAGAAGCGCTGGTCCCAGTACAGATCCTTTTGGTATTCCACTATTTCTCCATTGAGAAAATTGCCATTCAATCCTACTGTCTCTTTTCTATCTTTTAACCAATTTCTAATCCACAACTAGATATCGCCTCCTATCCCATGGCTTTATAATTTCCTTAGAAGACTTTCACAAGGAACCTTGTCAAATGTTTTCTGAAAATCCAGATACACTGTATCAACTAGCTCATCTTTATCTACATTTATTCATGCCTTCAAAAAATGCAGTAGATTGGTGAGCCAAGACTTCCCCTGTCTAAATTGATGTTGACTATCCTATTAAATGAGGTCTGTCCATGTGTTCAGGAATTTTGATCTTTATAATAGTTTCTAGTATTTTGACCAGCATTGACATCAGGCTCACTGGTCTGTTGTTTCCCAGACCACCCCGGAACCCTTTTTAAAAGTTGGTGTTGCATTAGCCATCCTCCAATCTTCTGGTACCATAGTGGATTTTAACAATATGTTACAGATTACCAATAATACCACACTTTCATTTTTGATTTCTTTCAGTATTCTGGAGTGTATACCATCCGGCCTAGTGACTTGCTACACTTTAGTTTGTTAATTTAATCTATTCTGTTTTCAAGATTCACTGAAATTTGTTTCAGTTCCTCTGAATCATCACCATTAAATACCATTTCCTGCCTGAGTAGTTCACTTACATCTTCCTCAGTAAACAATGAAGCAAAGAATTCATTTAGTCTTTCCACTATAGCCTTATCCTCCCTCAGTGTCTCTTTTATCCATGATCATCTATTGATCTAGCTGAATCCCTCACAGGCTTCCTGCTTTGAATGTACCTGAAAAAGATTTTATTATGAGTTTTTGCCTCTGCATCAAGCTTCTTTTTAAATTCTTTTTGGCTTCTTTATCAATACTTTGCATTTAACTTGCGAATGCTTATGCTGTTTCCTGTTCTTTTTTTTTCATTCAAATCCTTTTTCCATTTTTTGAATGATGTTCTTTTGGCTATAATAGTCTCTTTCATTCGTCTTTTAACCATGTCAGCTGTCATTTGGTCTTCCTTCTGCCTTTTTTAATATGTGGAATACATTTGTCCTGAGCTTCCAAGATGGTATTTTTAAATGATATCCACAGCTGTTGTAGACTCTTAAAGGCACATTTTACAAAGGACGTCCAAGTACAATCTGGGACATCAAAGCCAGAATACCTGAAAAAAGCAGGCACATGCAAATTCAAATATGATTTCAGAAATCTGGACATGCCTGATATGGACATCTATGGAGACGTCTGCATAGACATCCCCAGAATAGCATTTCAGAATAGGGAGATCAAATATCATAATGGTTAGAGTAGTGGGTTAGGAGCAGGTTAGTCAGGGTTCAAATGCCAGTGTGGGTCTTTGTGATCTTAGACTAGTCACCTAACTCTCCATCTTCTCTACACTCTCTGGATGTTTTAAGGCCAAAACAAGCACTTTCCTGATGCCTATTGGTGCCTGCAGCAGGTCTAAACATGGACATGCCTGCAGTCGTTCTGAAGTCCACTGCACTGCCTCAGACACACCTCTACCATACTCCCTTGACTACTTGGATGTCCCTACACCAGAAACATCTGTAAATGTCATTTGTGAAATGGCTTTGGAGCCGTCTTCATGATTTTGACATCCACGTGCATGTCTTTGAATGGCCAAACCGCAACTAATTTTAAAATGACCCCTTTAGCCTTTGCAGTTGCTCTTTTTAGGCTTTTTTCTTACAATTTTCCTAATTTTATCATAGTCACCCTTTTCAAAGTTAAGTGCTAATGCATTTGATTTCTTTAGTTTCTTCATTTGAGTTATTAACTCAAATTTGATCATATTATGATCACTGTTGACAAGTGGCTCCAACACCATTACCTCTCACACCAAATCCTGCATTCCATTAAGGAATAGGTCTAAAATAGATCCCTTCTTATTGGTTCCTGAACCAAATATTCCATTACAAAAGTGAAAGTGTGTACAGTCCAGTCAATGCTGACTCCTGGTGACTCAGCCCCTGGCAGTAATCCTGTGTTTCAAGTGACGAAAGTAGAGAACAAAGCAGAGGAGACTTACTACTACTACTACTACTGAGCATTTGTACAGTGCTACAAGTCATACGCAGCATTGCACAGACATATAAGAGACAGTCCCTGCTCATCAGAGCTTATAATCTAGTCAAGACAAACACAGAGGGTGTAGACAGGGATAAAACAAGGGGAAAGAGAAAGGAGATCAGGTGAGTCAAGATCCAAAAGCAGCAGTGAAGAGGGTTAGAAAAGGTGCCTGGCGTACAGACACAGGTAGTTTGTTCCAGGCGTAAGGCACAGCAAGGTGAAAGGAGTGAAGTCTGGAGTTAGCAGTAGAAGAGAAGGGCACAGATAGAAGCAGTTTGCTAGAAGAGCGGAGTTCCCGAGGGGGGTTATGAAGAGAGATAAGAGATGAAAGGTACCGAGGAGCCACAGAGTGAATGCATTTATAGGTCAGCAGGAGAAGTTTGAACTGGATGCTGAAACGGATAGGGAGCCAGTGAAGTGACTTGAGAAGAGGAGTAATGTGGGCATGATGAGGTTGGCGGAAGATTAGTTGCGCAGCAGAGTGTTGAACAGATTGAAGGGGAGAGAGATGATTCAAAGGAAGACCAGCAAGAATTAGGTTACAGTAGTCAAGACGGGAGGTGATTAAGGAGTGGATAAGCATTTTAGTAGTGTGTTCAGAAAGGAAAGGGCGGATTTTGCTGATGTTATAGAGAAAGAAACGGCAGGTTGTAGTTATCAGGTGGATATGTGTGGAGAAAGAGAGAGAGGAGTCAAAGACAACCCCCAGATTGCGGGCTGAGTACAGAGGAAGGAGTACAGAGTTATCCACAGAGACTGAGAAAGGAGGAAAAGGAGGGGAGGTTTTAGTGGGAAAGATAAGAAGTTCAGGCTTGGCCATGTTCAATTTCAAGCAGCGGTGAGACATCCAGACAGCAATGTCAGAGAGGCAGGCAGAGATCCAGGTCTGGATTGCCGGAGAGATTTCAGACATAGAGAGGTAGATCTGGGAATAATCAGCATACAGATGGTACTGAAAGCCATGGGAAGAGATAAGCACACCAAGGGACTGGGTATATAGAGAGGAAAGGAGCAGACCCAAGACAGATCCTTGGGGTACACCAACTGGGAGCGGGGTAGCAGAGAAAGAGAAGCCACCAGAACACACATTGAAAGAGCGATGGGAGAGGTAGGAGGAGAACCAGGATAGTACAGAGCCCTTAAAACCAAGCAAGGATAGAGTATCGAAGAGAAGGTTGTGGTCAGCAGTGTCAAAAGCAGCAGAGAGAAGGATGAGAACAGAATAAAGGCCCTTGGATTTAGCCAGGAACAAGTCACTGGAGACTTTGGCAAGAGCCATTTCAGTAGAGTGTAAAGGATGAAAGCCAGACTGTAAGGGATCCAGGAAGGCATGAGAGGAGAGGAAGTTGAGGCAGCAGTGGTGAACCGCACGTGCAAGTAGTTTAGAAATGAAGGGAAGGAGAGAGATGGGTCGATAATTAGAAGGACGGTGGGATCAAGTGAGGGTTTCTTGAGGAGAGGTGTGACCACAGCATGCTTGAAGTCTGCAGGGACTGTTGCAGTGGAGAGCGATAGGTTGAGAATATAAGAGATGAAAGGGACAACAGTGGAGGAGATGGGGCTTAGGAGATGGGTGGGGATAGGATCAGAGGAGCAGGTGGTGAGTTTGGAGGAAGAAAGAAGGTGTGCAGTTTCATCTTCAGAGATCACAGGAAAGGAGGAGAGGGTAGCAGAGATAGGGGGGAAAGTTGGGAGTGAAGAGGGGGAGGTGGGGAAGTGGCTGACGTTGTGGGGAATTGGAGAGTGATCTTGTGGATTTTGTCATGGAAATAGTCAGCCAGGGTTTGGGCAGAAAGGGAGGGAGGGATCAGAGGCGGAGGCACTTTGAGGAGATAGCTGAGAGTAGAAAAGAGATGGCGAGGATCAGAGGCAAGAGAGTTAGTCAGATGGACATAGTAGTCTTGTTTGGTAAGAGCTATGGCTGACTGGAAAGAGACAAGCATGAATTTGAAGTGTAGAAAGTCTGCAGGGGAGTGGGATTTGACCCAAGCACGCTCAGCAGAATGGGCACAGGAGCGTAGATAGCGGGTAGTGGATGAAAGCCAGGGCTGGGGTGCAGAACGTCTCAAAGGACGTGGCATGGGCGGAATGAGAGCATTCAGAGCTGAGGAGAGTGCAGCATTATAGGAAGTTACTGCCTCGTAAACAGACTTAGATGACATAGTGGAAGAAAGAGATGAAGAAATAGTGGAAGAGAGAACCAAGGGATCAATAGCATGAAGATTTCTAAATAGGTTGGAGGAAACAGGACGAGACTGAGGCAGCGGGTGATGAAGATTAAAGCTTAAAAGGTGATGGTCAGATACGGGAAGAACTGAGCTACAGAAGTTTGAGGGCAAGCAACTAGAGAAAAATATCAGGTCAAGGCAGTGGCCATGCTGGTGAGTGGGGGTAGTGGAACAAAGCTGGAGGTCAAACGAGGAGGTAAGGGAGAGGAGCTTTAAAGCATAAGGATCAGAGGGGTTATCAACATGAATGTTAAAGTCCCCAAGAATAAGAGTGGGGGAAGAGGAATCCAGAAAGACGGAAAGCCATGAGTCAAAGTCAATGAGAAAGGTAGAAGCAGACTTGTTAGGAGGTCGATAAATAACAGCTACCCGGAGAGGAAGTGGAGTGAAAAGGCAGATGGAGTGGACTTCAAAAGAGAGAAAGGAGTGAGACTGAGGCAGCAGGAGGGGTTGGAATTGGCAAGAGGGAGAAAGTAGATGCCCAACACCACCACCACGGCCAGTGGGACGAGGCGTGTGGGAGAACTGATAGCCCCCATGGCAGAGAGCAACAATGGATGCAGTAGATGTAGAGCAAGAAGATGTAGAGCATTAGAGATAAAGAGATCATGAGTAAAAGCAAGCTTATTAGAGACAGAGTGTGCGTTCCACAAGGCACAAGAGAAAGGGAGAGTGGAAGGAGTGGAAGACTTGCAGTGGTGCTTCTTTGTTTTCACTTTTGGAAACTGTTCATTTTATTCCGGTCTGTGAGAGTGAAAAGGAGCATAAGGGAGAAAGTTATCTCACTGGTACTTATTCCACAAGTCCTGTAGATTCCCAAAAGCAAGTAAGACAGAAAGATGGTTATTTTAGAAGACTTATCCACAACTGGGACGTTGGAAAATGTGCATTTGGATGTCCAAATCATGGAGACATCCCTGGGGCCATTTTAAAAGCCAGGCCAAGAGATGTCCCCAGCATGCGTATATCTAGATACTGTGGTGAGTACTGAGGAGGAGACATGTCCAGTGTGGTCCACTGAAAGTAGACAGGCACACATGAATTCAGAAGCATCCTGCATGTCTCCATCCCTGTCCACATCTATACCTGTTCCAGGGCATAACTAGGCATTGGAAAAATGCTCATTCTCATAGCAAAATATCCAGAGAGTGTGGAGAAGATGGTATGCTAATATCCCCATTACAATTCACAGTTGAAACGATCATGGATCATTGTCAACCTCTGCCTTTGTAGACTGGCTGGCTGGGATACTTCCCTGGGTAAGCATACTATCACAGGTACATCTATTTAGACACCCCTGAAGATGTCTATGTTGGGCATGTACAGATGTCTGAAATCGTCCACAGACTTGCTTGTGCCTGCCTTATGCCAGGGACATTTTGGCCTGGACTTCTCAGAGTGCTCATAAAGATCCTTTCCAAAATGTGCCTTTATGTTTACACAGGAGAGGTTCATGCTTTCAAGATTAGATACCAAGAGGGTTCCTGGGAGACAGAGAGAGTCCAAGTCCACAGAAAAGAAGGAGGGTGTCTTCAAGGAATCTGCATTGTGTATTAAAAGACTATGTTCCTTTCTGAAACTGTTGCCACTTCTTATATACTGTATGTTGAAGAACCAGTTATTCAGTAAAGACATTCATTTTGTAATACCACACCCGTATGTGGAATTTCTCTTTTAGCTAAAGGTAGTATTTATTTATTTAAAAGATTTTTATACCGCCTTATCGGTCAATCAAAGCGGTTTACAGATAACATAATTTAAACCATTACATCATAACAGGGTTAACTCTGTACATCAAATCAGTCAATAACTATTTACAGAGTAACTAGTTGGGTTTACTAACATTCAGTAGCTATTTAAATTCGAAGGGGAGGGCAATATATTTGATGAGTCAAGTGTATGGTACGTAGGTTGGGTATGCACATAGTTCTGTTTGTTGTGTCCCATAGTGTTCTGTGAAGAGTAGAGCCTTGATACTCTTTCAAAAGTCCGTGAGGTCTCATATGTTCCTTATTTTTGGTGAGAAGCTGTTCCATAGGACTGGACCATAATATGTGAATGCTCTATTGCTCGTTGATTTGTTGGTTTTGTGGAAGTCAGACAGGAGGGCTAGGAAGTTTTGGGTGCATCCCCTTCTCTGTCTAGTATCTGGTATTTTGTTTATTAAGGTGGTGAGGTAAGATGGTGATATGTTATGGAGCAACTTGAATAAGATAACTAAGTTTTTGTACTTGATCCTACTAGCGACAGGAAGCCAATGTAACTTATATAGAATTGGGGTGATCTGCTCAGAACTTGGTGCCCGCGTGATTACACAAGCTGCTGTATGTTGCGCCATTTGCAACTATGTTAATGCCTGTTTGGATAGACCTTGCAATATATTGCAGTAGTCTATGTGCAGGTTGATCATTGCCTGCATGACCAATCTAAAGTCTGGTGGGTCCAGTAGGGGTCTTAGATGTTGTAGCATCTTGATCTTTCTGTATATAGCCTATGTGGTCATGCTTATGTGTGATGATAGGCTCAAAGATTTGTCTAGGATGATGCCTAGATATTTTACTTCATCTTTTACTTGTATTGTGGCTTCTCAAAGCTGAATGTGTGGTGGGGAGGGGGGGAATTCTTTGTTCTTGGTAATGAAAATCACTTCTTTTTTATTGAAATTCACTTTTAGGTTGTTCAGTGAGAACCAATGAGAGGCTTCATTGAAGCATGTTACAATTTGTTGTAGATTTTTTTTTTCCATACTAACTGGTAAAGAAATCATTATATCATCAGCATAAATGTGGTAATTCGCTTCCGAAAAATGTTGCAGATTGGTTGGAGGTATATATTGAATAGTAAGGCTGAAAGAGTGGAGCCTTGCAGGATTCCCTGATGTTGTCTGAATGGATTTGATGTAGTTTGACCAATTTTTACTTGTTGAGCACAGTCTTGCAGATATGATGTGAACCAGCTGAGGGCAGTTCCACTAACTCTTATTTGCTGTAATCTTGCTAACAGTATATTGTGGCTAACTGAGTCGAAGGCCAATGTAATGTCAAGGAATATCAAAATGAATACTTGCTTTGGAGCATCGATACCTTTAATAAGATTATTGAAGAGGACTATGATGAGGGTTTCTACTCCATGGTACAATCTGAAACCATACTGATGTGCATCCAGTGAGGCGTTGGCATTCATATGATTTTGCAACTGATTTTGTGCTACTTTTTCAATGACTTTTGCTAAGTAGGGGATGCTCGATATTGGGCGGTAAGAGATTGGTTGTAGTCTGTATAAGGTCTTACTTTTTAGGATTGGGCGAATAACATCTTGCTTCAGTGTTTTTGGCACATATCTTTGGGGTAATGATAAGTTGACTATTTTTAGTATAGCTGGTGCCAGTTCATCGCAGGACATCATTAGCCAGCTGTTAGGGCATGGGTCACCTGGGGAAGTGGTGATGTTTATTGCCATAATGATTCGATCCAAGTGTTCTAAATTGACTGGGGTGAGGGATTGCCAGGCCAGAATGTTAGGCAGCGGTTCTGAAATCTTGGTTGCTAGATCACAAGTATGGGGACCAAGCTTGGTACTGTAGAAGTTGGCTAGGATCTGTGGGCTGATGTATGTGGAGGGTTCTTCCCTGTTTGGTGATTGGGTTAATGATTTTACTGTCTCAAATAGTTTCCTTGGTCTATTCAACGATTTCATTAGTAACCTAGTGTGGTTTTCTTTCTTAAGCTTGTTGATGGTATCTCTGGTTGGACCATAGAGTGATCATATATTGCATCCTGTCATCTGGGAGCTTGGATTTTCTCCATTTTCTCTCTACTTTGTGCAAGGTTTTCTTTAGGGCTCTGTCTTTGTTGTATCATATGTTAGTTTTTCTAGTATTTCCTCTGCATGTGTTTGCTGGGGCAGCTCCAGCTTTAGCTAGTATTGCTTTTCAGTTATCCAATAGTATATTGATGTCAGAGGTGTCATGGTTCAGCTAAGGAAGTATTTCTTGTAAGAATGTGTCTTTGTTGTATGTTTTAAAACGTGCTTTTGTAGTGTGATCGGTACTTTGCTGGAATTTGAGTTTGTATGTGTGATCCTAAAGATGATGGTGAAATGGTCAGACCAGGGGACGGTTTGGGTTTAGTAGTAGGGTGGAGCCTGTTTATCAAGTAAACTATCTATGATGAATATTAAATCCAGGGTGTTTCCATTGGTATGTGTGGGGGTATTTACATATTGGATGTAGTCCATGTCGCTCATAGCTCTAAGGAATGGGCATGCCTATGAATTATGGATTGAGACAAGATTGAAGTCACCTAGTAGGATTAATTCTTTGATAGTGTGTGTGGGGGAACATACTGTTTCTAGGATTGTACTTAAAGCATTGGTGTCCTGGGATGGGGTCTATATACTAGGCAAAACGTGGCATGTTTAGTTTCAACTAAAAGGATGTCCAGGCCTTCATTACTAGCTATTAGGGAGGGTTTTAGTTTTTTCTTTGCAAGTATCAGGACTCCACCTCCTCATCTGCCTTCTCTGGGGGTGTGGAAGATCTTAAAGTTAGGCTGCTTGATTTGATTGAGGGGGACTGTGTCTGTGTCGGTAAGCCATGTCTCAGTGATTAGCATAATATCTGGGTCATTATCATGGATGTAATCTAGAAGGATCAGGATTTTATTTTTAACTGATCTAGCATTAATTAGGAAACAACTTAATGTTGTAGGACTAGGGGTATTGGCTATCCAGAAGTCTGGTTCTTGGCAGGTGGTTGTGATGTGGATAAGCTTCTCATTTGAGTTATGTGTTGTACCTGACCATTTGTATCTCATTGTAGATCCTTTTGTGCATTACTGGTATTGGATTATAGGAATGTTGTAGTGTTGTTGGGATGGGTTAATTGCATGGGACATAGTAGGTGCATATAGGACAAACAGCATGGCTATACAGAGAACAGTCATATACATGTCTTTAAATCCATTTTGATACTCTTAAGGTATCATGACGTCTTACTCAGGAAATCAGGGATAAGGGGTGCTCTTGTAATTATTGAGATGTGTGGTAGAGTAGTTCAGTCAGGGTTCTAAGGAAGGAGCATGTTATGGTATATGATATTCATATTATTATACAGCTCTAATATTATAGTGTTATACTGGTATGGATTAGGTTAGGGTAGTAGAACCTGGCTTGAGCAAGGATGCTACTGAAATGAGTCTACAGTTTGCTTAGACGAAGGATGTCATACAGTGCTTACCACGCGGCATCGGTAACTATTTAGTGAGTCTGTAGGTTCTCTGGTTGTGTTTTTCTTTCATAAGTGGGTTTCTGTCATTTATGGAGGTCCTCTCCACGGTCGATGGCACTTTCCTTTTGGTTGCTTTGCTGCTGCTGGGTCCCTGATTGGCCTTGGGACAGTGAGCGGGAGGAGTTATGGCTTTCCGCTTGCAGTCCTGATGTCGATCAGGGGATTGGTGGTGGAGTGGAGCCTTGTACTTGATGATGCTTTTCTTTTGGTTGCTGTGCTGCTGCTGGGTCCCTGATTGGCCTTGGGACAGTGAGCGGGAGGAGTTATGGCTTTCCGCTTGCAGTCCTGATGTTGATCAGGGGATCAGTGGTGGCGTACACCTTTGGCAGTGAAGTGGATAATGCCTTCCCCCTATCAGAGAATTTATGCCAGGTTTTCCTCATCTCCAGAGTAAGCCTCTCATTCAGAATGTGTATCTAGAAGAGGGTCAATGTAAACTTCTACCTGAATTGTTACTATCTGATGCAGCATTCCATAAACAGACCTTTATAATTTAAAGAGCCATGAAATATTGCAAAATGATAGCATACTCCAGGCATAGAAAATAATTTAATGGCGACCAATTCAACTTGCATGGGGAGGAGAAATTATGGGAGATTGGGGAGCGCTATAATTCCTAGATGAGACGGACAAAGGTCCTACTTAACCAAAGCATGGCCATCCAGTTTGTGGGCCAGGGTAAATCAGCTAAAATATCGATATTCATACTTAAGTGAATTGTTATCTTAATTTTGTAATCTGCTTTGTGCTGTTATTAAATTAAATTATTAAATTAAATTAAGGTAGTGCTGGGAAAGGGCAACTACTCAGAAATGGGGAAAAGTAGTTTGGATGGTAGAAGAAAGGTCAGAGAGATTTTAATATATCCAAATCAGTCCACCATTGACAATATATATTCCTAAACTGTCTTTATTTCAATGTTCATTTGCCTTGATAAATGACTTGATTCTGAAAGAGGGCAGATCTAGTCTTTGTGACTGAAACCCGATTGACAGATAATGAAAAAGCAATTCCCAGTGTAATCTTTTCTAGAAAACCAGTGTCACTGGGGATAAAAATAACTGACCTGAAAGGTATGAAAATAGAACAAGCCTCCTCTCGTATACTCACCCTTCCTGATGGGCTAGTGGTTGTGTGAAGGACCCTCTCAAATAACCCCTCCAGGTGAAAGAATCTGATAAAAATAGTCCTCTCAAGGAGTAGCTCCCAAGTCATATGCCCCTCCTAGCAAGCTCCTCTAGTGGTGGGCACTAGCTGGCTATATATGCCTCAAACCTTCCCTCTTTCCCTGTCCTTGCTTGTTGACAATGAGGTTTCCTCAATGCCCCCCAAAACTTACCTTGATTTTCCTGAGGTCTTGTGGGAAAGAGGAGCGATCCCCAGCAGCACCATTTTCCACTTTGATCCCCAGTGGTACATTTGCCAGACCACAATGCCATATTATTGCTGATGAGAATGCACAAAGCACCTGGACACATCAGCGCAGCAAAAATTAGCATGAGATCTATAAGCCAGTAGTATTCTGATCTTACAGTTTACTAAATTCTGTTGGTAAATAGAGGTCTAAGTACAGTAATTAGAAAGTAGCATTCTGCCCAGGGCCGGATTTACCTTGAGTGAGGCCCTACACCAACAAAAATTGTGGGCCCCCAGCAGGGGCGGCCCAAGGGGGGTGCGGACCTCATTTGCATAAGGGGCCTCATTTGCATAAATATTTGCATAATGTTACCATATACTAACTTTTAGTAAACGTGCCTCTTAATGAGTGTATGGATAAAGAAAGACTAAAAGATTTCTACATTACTATAATCCAGTGCCAACTGCCAGACACATTAGGAACTACTACAAACACTGCCCATAGTAAACCCGCCGTATCCTAACAGCACTACCAGGACTCACAAAGCACCATACTCTACCAATCAAAAGGCAACACTGCAAATATTAAACCAATACATTTCAGAGAACAACAATACATGACCTACTGGGGAAAGAGAACAAGTGGCAATGTCAAATAGGAATTATATAAACAGAACACCTCAGCTCAGTTACACATGCAGAACATAGACCATCACCAAACAAGTAATCACAATTTAGAAATAGGAAGACAATAATTAAACTGGGAATCCCAAAAGCCAAACTTGGAATGTACAACACTGTAGAAATAAAACAATACATTAATTTGCTCTTGTACTAAACAAAGCACAGATGTTAATGATGCACATTTACCAGAGCTGACATATTCCAATTAATAAATTCAAAATAAAGAGATATTTTTCTACCTTTTGTGCATTTTTTTCAGCTGCAATTGCTCCAGCCACTTTCTTCTGGTTTCTTCGTGTCTTCTGCTAACTCTCCATCGTCTGCTGTCCATTTGTCCTTTCTTCTCTCTTCTAGATTTTTTTCCATTCTCTCTCTACATCTGCTTTAACATACTAATCTTTCTCCTTTTGCTCTTTCCTCATTCCTATTTCATCCACTCAAATATTACCCCTCCATCCTCAATCCCCACTTACTCTCCCAATACCCGGCCAATTGTAGATTTTTTATCCCTCCCACACAAAATATTTTTCCCTTCTCCATTTTACTCTTCCAGCCCCATCCCATTCTAATCCTCCCCCAACATCAGCTCCCTTCTAGTTCCAGCCTCACCCAGCATCCATTCCCTTCTAGTCCCTGCATCAGCCCATTTCCAGCCCTAGCCATCCATCAGCCCATTTCCAGTCCTAGCCCCCCCATCACCCCACTTACAGTCCTTAACCCATCACCCCATTTTCAGTCCTTAACCCATCACCCCATTTTCAGTTTAAGCCCCCCCTATAACCCATTACCAGTCCTAACCCCCCATCAGCCCACTTCCAGTCCTAACCCCATCAACCCATTTCCAGTCAGCCCCCCATAGCCCATTGCCAGTCCTACCCCCCCCATCAGCCCACAGCCCATTACCAGTCCTAACCCCATCATCCCACCTCCAGTTTTAACCCCCCAGCCCATTTCCAGTCCTAGCCCCCTATAGCCCATTACCAGACAACCCCCATCAGCCCACAGCCCATTACCAGTCTTAACCCCCCCAAAGCCCATTACCAGTTCTAATCCCCCCCAACAGCCCATTACCAGTCCTAACCCCATCAGCCCCCCTCCAGTATTAACCCCCCAGCCCATTTCCAGTCCTAGCCCCCCCCCATAGCCCATTACCAGACAGCCCCCATCAGCCCACAGCCCATTACCAGTCTTAACCCCCCCCAAAGCCCATTGCCAGTTCTAAGCCCCCCCCCAACAGCCCACAGTCCATTACCAGTCCTAACCCCATCAGCCCACCTCTAGCCTTAACCCACCACAGCCCAGACCATTTCCAGCCCAAGCCCCCACATAGCACATTAACCGCAATCCCCCCCCAGTCCATTTCCAGGCCCAGGCCCCCCAATCGTCCTTTACCAGTCCTACCCCCCCCATAGCCCATTACCAGTCCTACCCCCCCCCATAGCCCATTACCAGTCCTACCCCCCCCCCACATAGCCCATTACCAGTCCTACCCCCCCCCCCATAGCCCATTACCAGTCCTACCCCCCCCGGCCTAAAGTAAAATTTAATTTTTAAAAAAAAACTGGTGGCTGCCGCCGTGGGGCCCCCTCTGCTGCCGCGGGGGCCCCGTCTACAAGCTGGTCGGGTCCGGTCGGGTCTCTCTCCCTCCCTCGCTGCAGGCTGCAGGCTGCGAGAGACGCAACTTCGCCTCACACGCAGCCGGCCGCGAGGGAGGGAGGGAGAGAGACCCCACCGGACCCCACCCGACCCGCGGGGAGCCGGGGCCCCCCCGGCAGCAGAGGGGGCCCCGCGGCGGCAGCCCCCAGGTTTTTTTTTAAATTAAATTTTACTTTAGGCCGGGGGGGATAGGACTCCTACCCACCCCCCCCCCGGCCTAAAGTAAAATTTAATTAAAACAAAACCTGGTGGCTGCCGCCGCGGGGCCCCCTCTGCTGCCGCGGGGGCCCCGTCTACAAGCTGGTCGGGTCGGGTCCGGTCCGGTCCGGTCGGGTCGGGTCGGGTCTCTCTCCCTCCCTCGCTGCAGGCTGCGAGAGACGCGAAGGGAGAGCGTCTCCTCGCGTCTGTGTTAAGCCCGCAGGGGCTGATGGGAAATCCCATCAGCCCCTGCGGGCTTAACACAGACGCGAGGAGACGCTCTATCTTCGCGTCTCTCGCAGCCGGGAGGGAGGGAGACGAGACCCGACCCGACCCGACCCGACCGGACCAGACCATACCATCTTGTAGACGGGGCCCCCGCGGCAGCAGAGGGGGCCCCGCGGCGGCAGCCACCAGGTTTTTTTTTTAATCGAATTGAAAAAAAAAAAACCTGGTTCTATTTTTTGTGGGCCCCTGCCAGTTGTGGGCCCTACGCCATGGCGTACATGGCGTATACGTAAATCCGGCCCTGATTCTGCCAATCCCCAATGTTCAGCTATTGTTTTATGCTGGTTCCTGGATTTTTAAAGCAGTGGGATTCAGATTTCAGTGGGTGCCCACAGGAACTCCATTGCTTTCCATGGAACGACTGTGGTTTTCCTCCAACCACTGCTCATATATTAACACAGAAAACTGTGACTTTCTTGGGGTTTGTGTTTCTTCAGATTTCTATTTTGGGCTCATGTGTTTATAGTCTTTTGGTGTATTTCAAACATCCCATTTCACGCAGACACTTAAGATGGCATGCAAAGTATCACATAGTCTACAAACTTTCTGAAGATATACAGTTGTGGTCAACATTTTTGGCACCCTTGCATTTTAGGTATGTTGTGTACAATATCTTGAGAAATAATTGGAAATATTTCAACTGTTATGTCATCATAATATTTTAATAGTATGTTTAAAGGTATACAACAAAAAATGATGTCTGTACAACTCAGACGTAGTAATTTCTGAAAAATAAAAAAAATATGACCTGGACAGGATTAATGGAACCCTTCACTAATATTTGGTTGTATAACCCTTGACAGTGATGACAACCTCCAAACGTTTCTTGTAGCCATCTATAAGTTTTGTACATCCGTCTGCTGGTAGTTTCTCCCATTCTTCAATTGCGATTTCTTCCAGCTCATGAATATTTCTAGGATTCCTTTTACCAATGGAAGATTTCAGCTCTTTCAAAAAGTTCTCAATTGACTCATTTCTGGCCAGTTCAAAACAGTCCATTTGTTCCTTTTTAACCATTCTTTTGTACTTTTGGGTGTATGTCTTATGTCATTGTCCTGCTGGAGGACCCATAATCTTCGACCCAGACCTAGTTTCTGACAGTAAGTAACACATTTTGCTCTGACTTCATGATTTCTTTAAAACGTTCCAGGTCTCCAGTAAAATAGCCCCACAACATTATGGAATCTCCATTATATTTAACTGTAGGAAGGGTGTTTTTTTTATCTTATAAGCTTCGTTTCTTCACCTGTATATGTATTGCTGGTCTGCATTGCCAAAGAGCTCAAGTTTGATTTCACCTGTCCACAGAACATTTTCCCATAAGGAGTGTGATTTCTCAAGGTGGGTTTGGGCAAAGATTAGGTGTGCTTTTTTATGTCTGTTCTTGAGCAGTGTGGTTCTCCTTGGCCTTCACCCATGAAATCCTTCTTTGTTTAGTGTGCAGCGTATGGTGTAGTTTGAAACCACCACTCCAGATTGCTCCAGGTTAGTCTTAAGCTTTTTGGATGTTGTACATGGTGTTTTTCCAACACTTCACACTAACCTTCGAAGACCTCTTGGATTCATTTTTCTCTTCCGACATGTCATGAGAGGTTCTTTACAGTTCCATGAGCAGAAAATGTCTTAATCCAAGATTCTGGATGTGGCAGGGGGGAACAGCATGCTGGGCATGGGGAGAAGGATGCTGAGCATGGGGTGTTCAATGAGATGTAGGAGAATACTCTCAGCAGCTCTTATTAGAAGGATGGCCTATCATACATGCATGAGTTTCAGCACCGGAAGGTTCTTATAAAAATTCAGTAGTCATCTTTAACAGTACATATGAATCTATACTCATATTACAGCCTATCAAGGACTCCTTGCAAATTATACATACAGGTATTCGTTCTGTATTGGTTAAAAATGTTATAATATTTGCCAAGTTACCCAGTTCCAGGAGTAAGATTTTAAGTCAGTCTTGGATTTCTGACAATCTCATCCTGATACATTATGGGACTTGCAGCACTAATTTCAATGAGTAAAATCAGGGACAACAAATACCACACTGCACTGCAATGCAAATTTAAAACCAGAGATGACAAAAAATCTCACTCCTGGAACAGAGTAACTTGGTAATGGAGGGCAGGTTTTCAAAACTGAGCTCAATTATGCAAAGCCTATGTGGGTTTGATACCAATTTTCAAATGGAAAATTACCCCAGGAGAAAATACCAACAGAAATTTTTGTTTGGCTTTCCTGTGTGTATTTTTTCCTTGAAACAAATGCACGCAGATTTGAAAATGTAATTTAAGTGTATTACTTATGTTTTATTGTTTCTTAATATATCGCCCTTTGAGAAGACAGCAGGTTGGTTTCAAAACAAAATTAAAAAAAACAAAAACAATTAGGAACAATACCAGAAAGGGACTATAAAATCATAAAGGGAAAAGATAGGGAGAGAGAAAACAGAAAGGGGGAATAAACAGATTAGGGAAAGAGCGGGCATGTGGCATAGGCCGCAGTACAAAAGTAGAGAAAGGATTACAGATTGTGGGTCGCAGATGCTGACCCACCCTCACACAGTATAGGACCCATCATTGAATGCCTCATTAAACAAATGCATCTTTAACATGCATTTGAAAGCCTTATAAAAAGATTCAGTACACAAAGCGAAAGGAAGGGTATTCTAAAGGTAGGGGCCATGAAAAAGAAGGCTGTGCACCTGGTACTTTCTAGTCTTGCATGGGAGGCCAGGGGAATGTTTAGAAGGTTACCTTGGATTGAGTGGAGAGCTCTAGCCAGGGCATGAAAGGTGATCACAGATGCGAGATAAGAGGGAATGTCAGTATATAGGGCCTTATGGGTCAGAGTAAGGATTTTGTAATTAATGTGATAACAGACAGGAAGCCAATCTTGCTGAAACAAGAGCAGAGTAATGTGCTCGAATTTGCATGCATGACAGAAGATGTGGACCGCAGTGTTTGAATGGTTTGTAGTCTTTTTAGTTCAGGTTGAAAAACACCAGTATAAAGGGAGTTACAATAATCTATCCAGGAAATAATGTAGCTGAGAGTGAGTTATATTGAGCCGAGGAATCTAGGAAAGAACAGAAGGCCTGAAATTGGTGAAGTGTGTGGAATGAAGATTGGACCACGTGACTGACCTGCCTTTTAAATGATAGGTATGGAGAAAGTTGAATGGGTTGACCATCGAGCACAGGTTGAGGGAACTGAGGTGCTCCCAGTGAGCCAGTTAGCAAAGGTTTTGGAGCTGTTGAGATTCAGCTGATTCTCCCTCAGTCAACTGGTCACCCTGCTAAAACAATCATTTAGTCGGGAAAGACCACTTACCTTTTATACCCAACTAAAGAAGTAGCCTAGGGGTTAGGGCAACACTCTGGAACCAGAAAGACCAGTGTTCACATCCCACTAACATGCCTTGGGCAAGTCACTTAACTCTCCACTGCCTCAGGTACAAACTTAGATTGTAAGCCCTCTGAGGACAGGGAAATATTCACTGTACCTTTATGTAAATTGCCTTTAACTACTACTGGAAAGGCATGAGATAACTACTACTAAATAAAAAATACCCAGATAAAGGCTGGGCAGTTTTCAGTTATTCAGATTGACTGGTATTTACTTGAATAAATGGCTTCTGAAAGTTGCTCTCTTGATACCAATATTCAAAGCCCTGTTTGTGGGTAAGAATACATTTTATGCACAGAAATCAGGGTTTTAAGTATTGTCCAACTAATCTGTGGGTGAAAGTATTTTTGTGGTTGATCGATACATATTTTTTTTATTTGCAGAGGGTCCCTGAAGTCAGGGAGAGAGTAGAGGATTGATTCTATAGAGCTACATGAATTATTTAGGCTGCCAAACTTACCTGCAGTGAAAGCAGGTGCAAAACTGTGGATAATTTTTGTTGCAAAGGCCATAGCTTAAATTACCATTGGATTTACAGTTCTGCAGCCATACTTGTTATGGCCCCTTTAAGACATAAGTAACTTATGTTCCATCCCCTAAATCCCTGAGAACAGCCATATTCCGAAGAATGTTACAAACAGCATCTCAAGGAATGGTATGTGATCGGTCCATCCAGGATATGTGCTATCATTACTAAGAGCTGGAGAGAGCTGTTCTGCTTTGGTTGTGTCTACTCTAAAAGACTTTTTTCTACAATAAGGTTTTATAAAGAAGGACAAAGTTCATGAATAGAGTTACTTAATAATCATGCAAAATTAATACTTTACTACAAAAGAAAAACTTGTTTGGCTCTCTCACATATGTTCAGGGTCAAAAAAAAGTGTCCATCAGGACAACTCCTCTTCCAGCTACATGAATTCTGGATGGATGAACACTGTATTGAATTGCAAGGTAAAACTGTTACTCATACAATGAAACACAATTTAACCTAAAAGGATTTCACACTGTGATGTCAATTCTGAGATGTTTCTGAATCAGTAAACAAGATACAGTGGAGATAATTCTACAAAGCTTTTTCCGCACATAAAGCCTGTTTTGCATTCAGAAAAGAATGTGTGGCTAGATACACGTGTAGGTATTCCTGGGTTAGAGAGTAGGTGGAGTTGCGATGTCTGCAGGAATTTTATAAAATATGCAAGTACACACACACATTTACATCTTTTTTTTTTATCTCTCTTTATTAAAGGCAAAGAGACCTCACCATAAATCAAACAGTGAAAAAACAAATCACACCAAACACTATCTCAACTCAATAAACATCACGAATGGAGATCAATTCTTTTTGTATATTATTTTACTCTTACCCCCTACTTCCTCCAACCCCCAGATACCATGACCCAAACACCACTACAGCCCCTTCCCCAATTGTCATACAAAATAAACTCCTTATCATGCTGGTAGGTGCATGCACAATAATCTGCAAGATCATAACAAGTCAATCCTCTACCCAAAACCACCAGCAAACCTCACTGCAACCAGACAGCTAACTACAAATGCTCACACACAACAACCTCAGTCATTCAATATAAAATTTCTGGCATGGTGAGACAAAGCCTCCCACAATGGCACTCAAACATTTTGAAATATTAACCAATTTCCCGAGCTACTCTTTCCCACCTGTATTTTCTCCATCAATATTAACCGAAATAGCTGATTTCTCCATTGCATGAGAGAAGGCAAATACTCCTTTTTCCATTTCAACAAAATACATTTCCTTGCCAATAATAGCATCTTGTGCAAAAATTACTACACAAGCAAGAGATATAGTAACATAGTAAATGACGACAGATAAAGACCAGTATGGTCCATCTAGTCTGCCCAACACAATGTTAAGAGTAGATACACCTGCCGCTCCGTGCAGGCTACCCCTCCCCATGTTTTGCCCAGGGGTGAACCCACCATTCCATGTAGGACACCCCTATTTGTTGAGGAATTTGATGGTTCAGTTAATTTTGATATTTTCTTGTTGCTGTAAAGGGATCCACTCTGTCTGTCCTATCTCCTTTTGAACTCCATCACTGTGTTTGCCCCCACCACTTCCATCGGGAGGTCATTCCCAGCATCCACCACCCTTTCAGTGAAAACGTATTTCCTGACATTGCCTTTCAATTTACTCCCTTGTAGCTTCATGTTATGCCCTCTAGGTTTTTTTTTGCTTTTTGGGTTGTTTTTTTTTAGTTTTGCAGCTTCTCCATCTTTGGAAGAGGTTTGTTTGTTCATTATTTTCCTTTAAGTATTTAAAGGTCTGAATCATATCTCCCCTGTCCCTACTCTCCTCCAAAGTGTACATGTTTAGGTCTTCAAGTCTCTTCTCATAAGGATTCTGACGCAGGCTCCAAATCATTTTAGTCGCCTTCCTCTGAACAGTTTCCAGTCTTTTTACATCCTTTGCAAGATATGGTCTCCAAAACTGAACACAGTTTTCCAAGTGAGGCCTCACCAGTGACTTGTACAGTGGCATAAGTACCTCTTCCTTTCTGCTGGTAATTCCCCTTCGTATGCAGCCCAACATCCTCCTGGCTTTTGCCACCGCCTTGTTGCACTGTTTTGCCACCTTGAGATCTTCAGAAATAATCACTTCAAGGTTTTTCTCCTGATCCGTGCACACCAATCTCTCGCCCCCTATGGTGTACGTTTCCCTTGGATTTCTGCTACCCAAGTGCATGACTCTGCACGTCTTCGCATTAAATCTTAACTGCCAAGCATCAGACCATTCTTCCAGCTTTTGTAGATCATTCCTCATGTTAATCACTCCCTCGGGGGAGTCCAACCTGTTGCAAATGTTTGTGTCATCTGCAAAAAGACAGACTTTTCCATGCAGTCCTTCAGCAATATCACTCACAAATACATTGAACAGTGCCGGGCCCAGGACTGACCCCTGGGGCACGCCGCTAATCACCTTCCTTTCATCTGAGTGAGCTCCATGTACCATCACCTTCTGTCGTCTGTCAGTCAACCAATTTCTGATCCAATTTACTATCTTGGGATCTATCCCCAAGCTACTGAGTTTATTGATAAGCCTCCTATGAGGAACAGTATCAAAGGCTTTGCTGAAATCCAGGTAGATGACATCCATCGCATGCCCCTGATCTAGTTCCCTGGTCACCCAGTCAAAGAACTCAATCAGATTTGTTTTGCAAGATCATCCTTCGGTGAAACCATGTTGCCTCGGATCTTGCAACCTGTTGGCTTTGAGAAAGTTCACTATTCGCTCTTTTAGGGGCGCCTCCATTACTTTTCCCACCACTGAGGTAAGGCTCACAGGCCTGTAGTTTGACACTTCTTCCCTGTCACCACTTTTGTTTAGAGGTATGACATCAGCCATTCTCCAGTCCTGAGGAACCTCTCCTGTTTCCAAGGATCTGTTGAAAACATCCTTTAACAGCCCTGCAAGAACCTCTCTGAGCTCTTTCAGTATCCTGGAATGTATCTCATCCGGTCCCATGGCCTTGTCCACTTTCAGTTTTGCAAGTTGTTCTAACACTTCATCTTCTGTGAATGATGTGGTATCTACTTCATTCCCATTTTTATATTTGAGAGTCACAGGTGGTCCTTCTCCAGGACTTTCTTTAGTAAAAACAGGGCAGATGCATTCGTTTAGCAATTTCGCTTTTTCAATGTCACTTTCCACGAAGGCGTTCCCAGCACTTCTGAGTCCTGTAATTCCACCTCTGATCTTCTTCCTTTCCCCAATATACCTGAAGAAACTTTTGTCGCCACACTTCACATCTTTAGCCATCTTTTCCTCTGCCTTTGATTTTGCTATCCTTATTTCTCTTTTTGTCTCTTTGAGTTTAATCCTGTATTCGTTTCTGTGTTCCTCTGTTTGCAAGCTTTTGAATTTTGCGAAAGCTGTGTTTTTTGCCACTTCTTTGGAAAACCAAATAGGTTTTCTTCTCCTCTTGTTTTTGTTTACTTTTCTTACGTATTTTATTGCTACCTTTAGTTTAGCCCATTGCAATTCCACTTCCGTTATCTCCTTCCACCCTGTCAGCTCCTCCTTTAGGTATTCGGCCATTTTATTGAAGTTGGTGTTTTTGAAGTTTAGGACTTTGAGCTTGCTATGATTGGCCTGTACCATGGCTTTTATCTCAAACCACACCGTGCGATGATTGCTGCTGCTCAGAAGGGCACTCACACAGACATTTGACATGCTGTCACCGTTGTTGAGCACTAAATCCAGCGTTGAGCTTTCCCTGGTTGGTTCCATCACCACTTGTCTACTGTCACGCCCCCTACTGGCTAGGTGGTAGCCTAGGAGCAGGGGACGTGACCTCTTTAAATGTCCCTTGTTTAATCACCTATGTTCCCAGCACTTGGCCTGCTGGGTAATGTAGTCGTGTAGTTGAAAAAAATCAGCCGAGAAGGTTTCCATAGGCAAACAGGATTATTTATTATTTTTACTTCAGCCCAGTGAACTTTTCTTTCTAGTAGTTCAAAATATCATAACACAAATTTGGATTATTTTCTCCAGTGAAACAAAAGAATAGATGCTTCTCAGGTAAACTTGCTAGAGTACAAAAACAGCAGTGTTTCTTCACTTGAAAACAGTCAGCAACTTTCCTGCGCCCAACATCAGCTTTGGGCTCCTTAGCTTAGTTTAAAACAAAAGCTTTATATCCTCTAAGCTATACAGAGTATTGGCTTCTTCACTGCAAGCTGTTTCATCTCTGGCACTCTTTGCTTTTTCTCAGTTGCTATATTGCACACCCTGGCTTCCCTTATTCAAACAGTCCTTTTTGAAACACCGGAACAAGCCCAGGAGACCAGCAACTCATTTGCATAATTCACAGCACTGCAATTCTGTTAACTAAGCCTCCAGGTTTTCCTACTCTTTAAAACCTTACAGCTTTTTAGTTCTAAGATAAAACTAAAGAGCAATCCATTTCATTGTCTGAGCAAACCTCATCTGGCAAATACTCTTCCATTTCTATGCTCTCAATATCAGAGTCCGTTTGTAACTGATTCAACTCTGTATCAGAAATGGCAGGCTTCAGTTTCTCTAAAACTCTTAAAACTCTCCTCATACAGATTCCTCTCTCTGCTGAGGCTTACTAGAGGGATTATGGAGTTTCTTATCTCTTAATACACTCTGGGAGGATTTCAAGGTGCTCACCTCTCTCTTTGGATCCAGGCTCTTTCCAGACTTTACTGAAGAAGGCTCTGTTTCCATCGGCTCTCCTAGAGACACCTCTCTGCCATTCTCATAGTCAGGCTTCTCCCCCTGGTAAACTCTCTCTCTCTTACCAGGTTCCTCTTGTGTTCCTTACAGGGCTCATGGATAACTTCTTTACCCCTGGAAGGCTCTGCCTCTCTCACAGTCCCTGCCTTCCTGGCAGCTTCTGCTTCTCTGGCAAACTCTACCTTCCTCCAAGAAGACAACTCTCCCTTGGAACCTCTCTAGGAACTCCCCCAGGAACTTCTTACTGCCCTGGGAGCTTGCTTGTCTCTTACTTCCCTGGAAGCCTCTCCGGAAACCTCAGAAGTTTCAGCAGTCCCAGCAGTTCCAGCCGTTCCCACCGTTTCCCTTCCTCTTTCTTCCTTCAGCTTATATGTGTGGTTTTTCCTTCTGTTCCCCAGCTCCACCCCCCATGATCCTCGTTATCATGCCTGGTTACCATGGAGCTAGGGCGTGGCTCCCTATCACTTACTTTCTGCAGGGAGTTTTTTTCTAAAGCTGGAGTTTTAACCCCTAAACTCCTGGAGCTAATTCTTTGCTCAGAGGAAAATACCTGTTTTATTCCTCTTTGTTTCTGCTCCCCTTTATCCTCGCCACCACACTACGTAATGCATCTTGGAGAGCATCCACAATGTTTTTGCTTCTTTCCAGATTTGCAGAAGGAATAATCCAATCCACATCAGGTAGATTAAAGTCACCCAATATGATCACTTCCCCCTTTGTGGCTATCTTGGCAATATCTATAATCAATTTGTTATCTCTCTCTTCAATTTGTTTCTGAGGTCTGTATACTACAGCAGTATGGATAACAGTGCCATCTCCTCTTTCCAACACAATCCAGAGCACTTCTTCTTTTCCCCATGCCCCCTGCATTTCAGTAGCTTTAATATTGCTTTTGACATACAAGGCTACTCCTCCTCCTCTTCCATTTTTTCTGTCTCTTCTGAATAGATTTTAGCCAGCTATGGCTATATCCAGGGCCGGATTTACCTATACGCCAGCTACGCCGTGGCGTAGGGCCCACAGCTGGCAAGGGCCCACAAAAATTGAACAAATTGTTAGCTTTTTTAAAATTAAATTTAAAAAAAACGCTGGCTGCTGCCGCGGCAGCATGGACTGTTTCACGGGGCCCCCTCTGCTGCCACGGCAGCATGGACTGTCCCGCGGGGCCCCCTCTGCCCGGCTGAGCCCCTCCGTGCCGGCTTTGAGAGGCGCGAAGGTAGAGTGTCTCCCTCGCGTCTCTCAAAGCCGGCACGGAGGGGGCTCAGCCGGGCAGAGGGGGCCCCGCGGGACAGTCCATGCTGCCGCGGCAGCAGCCAGCGTTTTTTTTTAAAATTAAATTGTACTTGAGCCGTTGGGGGGGGCTGGGGCTGGAAATGGGCTGGGGGGGTTAAGACTGGAGGTGGGCTGACACGAAGAAACCAGAAGAAAGTGGCTGGAGCAATTGCAGCTGAAAAATAAATGCACAAAAGGTAGAAAAATATCTCTTTAATTTGAATTTATTAATTGGAATATGTCAGCTCTGGTAAATGTGCATCATTAACGTCTGCGCTTTGTGTAGTACAAGAGCAAATTAATGTATAGTTTTATTTCTACAGTGTTGTACATTCCAAGTTTGGCTTTTGGGATTCCCAGTTTAATTATGACGTCAGGGCCAACAGCGCGCAGCTGATCCGGCGTGCTCGTTTTTATCTTTTCTGGGGGCCCACAATTTTTGTTGGCGTAGGGCCTCACTCAAGGTAAATCCGGCCCTGGCTATATCCCAATCATGCAATTCATTAAGCCAAGTTTCTGTAATGGCCACAATGTCCAAATCCATTTCCACCATTAGGCTTCCAGGTCCGTAACTTTGTTGGCTAAGCTTCTAGCATTTGTGCTCATTGCTTTCCAGGATTTAAATGGCTTGTGTGTATTTTGCATTGCTTTTGTTCTGTCCACATCTTCCCACTTGTTTTTGATGTGTGGTTTAAAAGTGTGGCTGCTTCTGATATTCTGCTTTTGCAAGGGGTGACGTCCAGAGCTTGACCTCCCACATCTGTGCTCACTTTCTGCTCTAAGTACTTCAACATCTTGGTTTGTATTCCTGTTGGCTGAAGAGTCTGGGAGGCACTTGACTATCTTCTCTGTTGAACTTTACCCCCAAGTTGGTGCCTCTGATGATGGAATCCCCAAGTAGTAGCAGTTTGCCGTTTGGTGAGGTTTTCTTCGTATTTGGCCCTCTAGCAGGAGATTGGGCATTGTCTGTCTCATTTAAGTGCCCTTCATTTTCTTTGGATTGGGCATCCTCATTAGCCAAGGCAGAGAAGGCATTATGCAGGGATACCTCCTGATGTATAGGATGTCTTTCTGTCACAGGTCGCAGTTTACCAGAACCCACTGTGATCCATTTATTCCTGGGGTGGGCCATAACCCAAGTTAAAGGGATAGGTGGCAACGTATGTGACCACTATATAGGCAGCTCCCGGGGTGGGTGGGGTGAGGGATAGGGTGGGCGGGAACCTAGGTGTCTCTGGCCAGTAGGCTGTTCCTGAACTGGGGCACTCACAAAAATCTGCTCCAAGGCGACACAGGAAAGCAGTCAGTCAGAATATCCCCAAACGTAATGTATAACCACAGTTAAACCTTATATTAGCGATATCCCCAAAAGCTAAACAGTTAAACTCTATATTGGTAGCAAGAAACCAGCAGAGAGAAGAAAGAAAATTATAATCTTAGCTTTTGCTCCACAGCTTCTGCAGACTCTGCAAAATCATTAAAAGTAAAATGGGGGCTTTCAGTTCAATAGGAGTTCTCATCATACCTCTGACAAAAAACGCTTGATCTTTCTTAACCAATTTAGGGACCACTGGAGCCAACTACTCACCCCAAAGTTTTACCAGTAACTTATAAGTTTAACTCTTTCATGGCTGTTGTTGCCATATGGCAACCTTCAAATTTTCCCCAAAATTTTTCACCAGATTCTATATTTCCAAATAATCCGCACACTGTGTGCGAAATGTGATGTGTATCTGTGCTTGACATTTGAAAAAAAAACCTGTTATTTAAACTATCACACCCAGCAGTACATGAAACTGATGCCAAGACTGTTTTTAATTTTCAGCCATTCGGGACCGTAGTTGCCATATGGCAACAGTAAATATTGTTTCTTAGAAATAAAATGTTTAAAAAAAAAAACTTTAGATTCCTCATCATTTAGCTCAAATCTTAATAAAAAAAACAGAAAAAAAATTTCAGCTACAAAACAATTATGTGGACGCAAAAGGGTTAATAGAAATATGGGAAGATAAGATCCCACCTGTCAGGCAGCTTTACTTGGTTTAGGGATTACTATTGAACCCCCTAAGAAAATAGTCCTAATGTATGACCTGAGTGTGTCAGCGAATTGAAATGGATTGGCATTAGGCACTTAGCATCTGATGATCACATGGTCTGCTATGCTAGAAATGAAAGACAAAGAAGAAATGGTTTTGCATTTATAAGTAAGAAGAAACTTGCAAGAGCTGTAATGAAATACAATGCTATCAGTGAACACTTAATTTTTATTCCTCTATGAGGAATGCCCATCAACACTGTCACAGGGCCTACCTTGGCAGCGTACTGGAGCGAGGTAGGTGGGACATAAAAACATTTAAGGTTGGGTTTGGCCAATATCAAACAGGGCCCAGGGACTTTCAGCCCTGGTAGCGTCCTTTGGTACCAAAATCCCACAGAAAACAATAGGTCCGAGTGGAGGGAAAACAAAAGGCATTTATTTCCCCTTTCATGCAAAAAGGTTCATATGCTTGGACACAAAAACGTCAAACACAAATTCCTTACTTCAGGATAAAGAAAAAGAAAGCATTAAAGGAAAACTGTTATCTTCACAGTAAATGGTAAAGCAGGCAAACAAACAGTCTCTATTCCCAAGACCTAGCTTAGTTGCTTAGTAAGGACTCCAAGCTTCCTGTCTTACAGAAGCTACAGTCCATCTCAGTGTCTGATGCAAATTCCACCTGCATCGGTTCCCCTTCTGAAGCCTCTGAGCCTAAGTCAGTATTTGTTGGTAAGTTGGAATAAGGCTTTTTAAATATCTTCTGCACAACCTCCCAATGCTCAGGGTTGAATACAGGGCGTCGGTCCTGCGCCCACAAATACTGGGAACTGTCTTCCTTTTGCAAGTGTTTTGTCTTAGCTTTCTGTAAAGCTTGGTCACTAACAAGTCTCTTAGTTGGTGCGTGTTTCTTGCACCTTCTCATAAGCATTCTCACAAGGATAATATTCCTGTACTCCCCATACGTCAGCAGTTTGTACCCTGCTTTTAGTTAAATATGGGTTACCTTTTCTTCTCGGCTTGTCTGCTCCAGGTGAGGTTTGAGGCCTGCTCCGGTTGGGATCCTGCCTGGACTGAGCAATAGGCCTTGTGCTCTCCAACAGTCTTTCTGTTAGCTTTAGACCACAGTCACAGCCACGCCTTTGCCTCTCTGTACAACAAACACTCACTCTGGCTGGAGTTGTCCCACCTTCTCCACGGGGACTCCTTTCTTCAAACCTCTGAGGCTGCTGCTGTCTCCTGCGAAACCGTTGGTCAGGGATTACTGCTCCTTCTGGATATCCAGCCCATTCACTCG
Source organism: Ichthyophis bannanicus (assembly GCA_033557465.1). Lineage (NCBI taxonomy): Eukaryota > Metazoa > Chordata > Amphibia > Gymnophiona > Ichthyophiidae > Ichthyophis > Ichthyophis bannanicus. Next base: position 412,545,633 of record CM066038.1, read on the forward strand.
GATGTCCTGCCCAACCTGCTGGTTCTGCTGGTTCTCTTGGCAGTCCTCCTTTCCCAGGCCGTCCTGCCTGTGCCTTTCTCCAGGGCTGTCCTGTCTCCTCAGGATATCCTCCTTTCCAGGGTTGTACCACTTTCCCAGCCTGTTCTCCTTTCCCAGGCTGTTCTCCCTGTTCTGATTCCGATTCTACCTGTTCTGCCTTCCAACCTTCCAAATTCCCTTTAAGAGGCACTCCTCTCTTTCTTGATTGGAAGCTGGCTGTCATTACCTCATGACCTAGGAGGTGTGGTTCCTCAGAGGTCCCTCCTGCTCCCCCTATGTGGTTCCTCGCGATATTGCAGGTTGTGCTTGACTTTTCCTGCGTTTAAAACATTTTCTTCCCCTCTCAGAGGGTCTGCAGCATCACAGTAGTATGAAATGGATTTTCTGAGTCAATGGATTGGGATTGGAATGTATTGTACACTGAAATAAGAACTTTATAAGCAGACAGTACAGATAACAAGACTGGCAGTTTTGTGTTTACAGTAACTCTGTAGCGAGAGATATTGTCAGTTATCTGACAAGAAGGCCTTGACTTCAAATTTTGTTAGAGAAGTTTATTTAAAAGAAAAAAAAGTAGTTATAGTTAAAGTGCAGCCTGAATGTTGCTAATTCTGTTCTTTTTTCACTGTGAATATATAATAAGAACGACTTTTTGATTCCAAATGGCAGTAGAATTATTGAGAAACAAATCTGCATGATCGTAATTTTATTATGTTTAAGATTATTTTACAGGAATCCTGGATTTGACAAGTGTGATTGAGGAGGAAGAAAGAACATTAACCATTTCTTTATTTGTGTGCAGTAAATAAGTTTAATCCATGTATAAGTTTTGTTTTCTAGGTTAGGGATCTGAGCATATCCTGGAGTGGTAAAATTTGTCTGCTCATTTCATTCTATGTGTCAAGAGATTAAAGTAGCAATGTCCCAACTATTACAAGCCACCTACAAGAGTCTATTGGATCTTAAATTCTTATGTTGTGTTTTTCAGTTTTGTTATTATGGGATGATCCCTGCAGAACTGTTGCTAGTGGAATAGGTATTAAATTAGCATTAACCCCGAGGTAGATTCAAAGTGTAAATACTGTACATTTCCCTGTGCAAGAGATTAATTGATCTTTTATAAAGTGTTAACAAAGAGAAGTGTAAACGACAACTGAATTCAAATTCTATGATTTTTGAAAGTTTTGTGGTTATGAATGCATTACCTTTTGTTGAGCATAATTCTTGGAATTCTATGCAATGATCCGTGATGTATCTGTTTCCTTTTGTTTTGTGTCCTGATGTCCTTCCTTTGTGAGCTGAGATGTCTATGTCAATCAGACAATGTTCAGAGTAATGTGAGTTAAACCATTGCCTGAGATAAGAGAGCCTTCCTAAGAATTTTTGGTAAACAATTAAAATGAGTTTAATTTAATTGCCATAAACTGCAAGTTATGTTTTGATGTTTGTTAGCCCTTAAATAATAAGATTAACAATACCTTGTGAATTGTGCACCTGACAAGAGAGGTATGCCCATTAGGTCACATGCTAGTTTTAATTTGATAGATAAAGAGAAAATGTATTTATTTATAGAGGGTCTTGATATACCGCTAGGCTGGAGCATTAAGCGGTTTATAATAAAAGGACAAATCTAGCTGTATTGTCACTTCTCAGAGCTTCATAAACTGCACAGTAACAAAAATGATTCAGCTCCACTTCTCAACTTAGAGATAGATACTCCAATTAACTCTGCAACCCTTGGATACAGCAACCGGGTCTCAGACTAGAATGAGGCAATACTCCAAACTTAAACTTTAGCTTAGATTCAATGCCCTCTTTTGCATCAAGGACCCCGATATGTTGCATTCCAAATGTCTTCCAAGTCATACAAGATAAGCACTATCTATCACCCTTTGAAATATTTGTGAAGATACATTTATTAACAAGATATGAACAAGATAGTTTGATTTGAGCAACATATTTGGAACGCAACATATCGGGGTCCTTGATGCAAAAGAGGGTATTGAATCTAAGCTAAAGTTTAAGTTTGGAGTATTGCCTCATTCTAGTCTGAGACCCGGTTGCTGTATCCAAGGGTTGCAGAGTTAATTGGAGTATCTATCTCTAAGTTGAGAAGTGGAGCTGAATCATTTTTGTTACTGTATAATAAAAGGACTGCCAGGAAGAAAAGAAAAGAAAGAACGCCATATAAATGATAGGACAGAATAGCAAAGGATAGTGTCAGCAACACTTCCTTGGTGGCCAGTGGATGCCAGGGGAGGTGCGACACAAAAATATAAGGTTAAGATTGGAGAGTCTTCTAAAGGCCCAAATGGCTCTTGGTCCTTGTAGTTGCTTTAGCTCCAATCATCAATGAAATGATCAAGCTGAGTGGTGGGAATTAATAAGGCTTTTATTTCCCTTTTCACAGTGGTTCAAAATAGTGGGTTACAACTTTAAAGCAAATGTCCTTAACTCAGGTAGAAAACAAACTCAGGGTTCAAAGCAAAAACTGTTATACGTCACAGGAATGGAGGTGCTCAAACAAAATACAGAATGCTCTGCTGGCAACTCACCCAATCACAAGTCTGGCAGTGACTCTAAACTTTCAGAAATGCAAAGTGTACAGTCCATCTCATGGTCAGATAAATCTCCTGCCAGTTCCACTTGCATTGACTCGCTATCAGAAAACTCTGATTCTATATCCCTGGTTTCTTGTAAAACATATTCAGGGGTTTTGTATATTTTCTGTAGCAGTTCCCAATGTCCTTGGCCTAGCCTAGGGCGTCGGCCACATGCTGTGTTAGGCTTTAAAGTACCCTCTTTCCTTAAAGGCTTTATAGCAGCTTTATCATAGCTTTTACCATTCACAACTTTCTTATTAGGCATACATTTCTCATACCTTGTATGGCAGCAATCCTCAAGTAACCGGCTTTCTTCCACTGCCTGCCTTTCCCAGGCAGCAGCTTGGTGAAATCCTTTTCTATGCAGGTTAGGCTTACCCTGTAGCCTTTGACTTCCTTCTCCTGGTGAAGGCCTGCCTCTGTACAAGCCCAGCTTCTGGCTCTCTGACTCAGTGTGGCTTGGCTTCTCCAGCTGATTCTTGTTTGGCTTAGGGTTGCAGTTACAGCAGGGCTTTTGCCTCTGAGGGCAAACAGCTCTCAGTTTGGCTTAAGCTGACACCTCCTTAGGTCCTTCCTCAGCTCCTGAGAAATCACCTCTCCCTCCTGGGAATCCTCTAGCACTAGAGTAGTCAAGTTTCCACTTCCACCTCTCTCTCTCGGTGCTGCCAGTGATTCTCCCCTTGCTTCTGCTAGGGCTGCTGCTTCTGCTGCTGCTTCGTCTGTTGCCAGTGCTGCCTCTTCTCCTTCCTCCTTTCCAGTCTTCCACACTCCCCTTATGAAGCCCTCCTGCCTTCGAGGATTGGAAGCTGGTTGGCATTTCCTTGTGACCAGCTGGGCGTGGCTCTTCAGTCTCCCTGAAGACACTCTTGCTCCCTCTAGCTGGTTCCTGGGAATATTGCAAGTCTTTTTCTCTGTGAAAAACACCTTCTTTTCTCTCAACTGGGCTCTCATCAGCCCTCGCTGCATGACAATAGCTAGAAGACCCCCCTCCCCCCACTTCACTACTGCAACTCATTACTCCCCACTTTGACTACTTCAACAGCCTGTTGCAGGGTCTGCTGGCAAAAAACCTATACATATTCCAACGAGCGCAGAACATCACAGCCAGAATCATCTGAAAAGCCCGACTAACTGATCATATTATATCCCTCTTACATGACCTCCACTGGCTCCCAATACAAAGCCGGATAAAATACAAACTGCTCGTGACATCTTTTAAGCTCATTAACATGTTGCATCATCCTTCCTCTCAACTCTTCTTCATACCCCCGCAGAAACTAGATCACAAAGGGAGAACGCTCTTCACTCCCTAATAATCCCACATTCAATCTGCAAAACAAACCACCAGCTCCAGAGCATTTACATATTGTCACACTCCCCTGCTATGGGCCGAAGGCTTTATAGTAGGGGTGACCGCTGTTTTGCTTCTGAGTGTCCTTTATACTATCTAGCAGCAAGGGTTGCTGGGATATGTAGTTTTTTGTTTCACTCTCACAAAAATGTGTTGTGGCACAAGGGTCTTTTTGAACAGATAAATTTATTATTATTGTTGGGTTTTTCCCCTCACAGAGGTTCTCAGGCAAATAAGCAAAGCAATATAATTCTTTTCCAGAATAAACAGAAAAACATGAGCAAATGAAAATCATCAAATAAAAGTGGAAAAACTGTTTCTTCACAGCAGCACAAAACTTTCAAACAACTTTGTAATTCTTCTTACCAAAGCTTGTTTAACATAAGTTCATGTCCACTCTATTACACATAGAACAGTCCATCTCAAAAGAACCAGAGGACTCAGGAACCTCTGCTGCGTCAATGATCATGTCCTCGCTTTCATTCTCACAGCTCTGCCTAGGATAACTTCTAGGCTGGCTTTCTGGAATAGCCTTTTGCAGCTGCTCTAGAAGATTCCTTCCTCTACTAGCCGTGACGTCCTCTAGCTCAGGAGTTTGGTTAGTACGTAAGCTTCTCTTTATGGTTTCTACATCTGCATTAAACCATTTATTCCAAGTGTTTCTGCTAGGTGGTTTTATAGCCGTGCTATCGTGGCACTTGTTAGCACTGGCTTTTAGTTGTTTTACAATGTCTTCAACAAGACTCTGATTAGGCAGAAAATCCAACGTATCTTGTCTGCTATCACTGCCCGGTCTGTGCTTGGAGCTCTCTTCCCTTCTACAGGTAAAATGCTTGTCCCTGTCTTCAGGTAGCTCCCATGACGGCGTTGACTTAGCTTTAAGGTAACTGGGATTGGACCCACCAGAATCCCTCTTGCCTGGAGCTGGGTTCCAAGACTTCCTCAGTTGCTGCCTTCCTTGTTGAAGTGGTTTAAACACTTGTAAAGGCTTTTCCCTGCCTTCTTGTCTGTCCAGTTTCCTTCTCTGCTGACAATCCTGTCGACTGTCCTGGTACTGCGTGCTGTTCTGAAAGACTAGCCCTGAAGCTGGTTTAAAACGGCTTCCTTGTTCAGGCACGCCCTTCTGACTATCCAGGTGCACCTCGTTAGGGCTGCTTCCAGCTCTTACGTCATGAATCTGAGTGAGCTGCATTCTCTCTGAAAGCTTCCTGCTGTCATGGAAACCTGGCTTGCTCTGGCTTTTAAAAGGTGCAGTGCTCGTCCTTTTCCCTTTCTGTCTGCTCAGGAATGCTTTCGGTACCACAATATACGGCCCCCAGCCACTGGAACTCCCTACCATTATCCATCCACACAATCAAAGATCTCCAAGAGTTCAGAAAGCAGCTTAAAACTCACCTCTTCACCGCACACTGTAATAATATGTGGAAATGCCTGTCTGCTGTACGAGAAGGCATAGGGGGCAATGAAAATGTTAAAAAGAAGTGGAGACAGGACTGAACCCTGGTGACACCACAGGAAAGGGTAGTGGCCGGGGAGGTAGATGCATTAGACAGCATCGAGAAAGAACGTGCTGTAAGGAAAGACCGAAACCAACACAAAGGAACCCCAGAAACACCAAAATCCATCAGACGGGAGAGGAGAGTACGGTGATCCACAAGGTCAAACACGGAGGAGAGGTCGAAGGAAACAAGAAGAATGAAGTTCCCTTGCTCGTGCACAACATGATATTCACTGAGCAGGGAAAGAAAAACAAATTCGGTGCTATGACCCTCGCGAAATCCAGACTGACGAGGATGGAGGGCATTGACAGAACACAAGTGAGAGGAGAGTTGGGAAAAGACAAAACACTCCAGAAGCTTAGATAGGAAACAGAGGTTTGAAACCAGATGCCAATTAGAGTAAACAGAGGGATCAAGACCAGGCTTCATGAGCAAGGGATGCACCAATGCATGCTTCCAGGGGCCGGGGAAAGATCCTGTGGAGATACTAGTATTCAGCATTAAAGAATGTAGATGCAAAATAGAAGGATGTTGCAAGCTATCTTGGTCTCCATATAGTTAAATAAAATTCCTAAGCGTCCTTCCAGTCCAGTCCCTTTCCTCTGGGTTGTGCTCCCCTTCCAGCAACTTGGAGACTGAGCATGTCATCTTCTTGATGACACTGGGATATAAATACCACTGGTATCTCCCACCAGCTCCAGTATGCTCAATCTCCAAGCAGCTGGATAGAGTCAGTAAGCCAGGGGACTAGGCTTACTGGAGAGGCACTTAAGAAGATTGTTGGAGTTCTTTTCTTATTATTATTTTCTTTTATTTGCTTCATTTCCCTATTCTGTCAGGCAGACTAGATCTGACTGGGGCAGGAGAGGGACCCCCCTCCTTCCTTACCCCCGTCGTCTAACCTCTTCAGATGTAGCAGGAGGAGGCTTCGGGGGAAAGACAGCACCAGAATGGCTCCCGATCCCTGCAGGGTGAAGAGCCGCCGTGTGCACAATCCTCTGCCTGCCGGGCCTGCCCATCTTCTTCCGTTCTGCCTTGCTGCCGAAGCCCCTTGGATGGCTGAGCGTGAGGGCAGGACGGCATCACTGAGAGTGTCAGCCGGTGAGCATTAAAGCAGGCCTTAGAGCTCAGAGGAGAGTCAGGCAGCTGGGAATGTGGCGGCAGACTGCGCGGTGAGGTGAGTCGACCACGTGGTCATCGACCACATGTTGCAGGGAGGCCTGCCGCATCTGGGTGCCCAGGAGCGACGGAGGAGGCAGGCCTTTTGTTTTTTCACGGTTTTTCTTTCTTAGGCCTGGCACATCGGCATCAGGAGTCTGACGGTGTTTGCTTATTGGCTCTGACTTTAAATTTGTAAAGTTTGTAAGTTTTGCTGATTTTGCTATCCTTAGCCCTTTATTCCTTTTATTCTATTGGTTTATTTAAAAAAAAAAAAAGAGAGAATCAGGTAAGAAGAGGTCAAAAGGATTTTTGGGGTGCGTGACTCAGCCTTGTGTGTTTTATCAGATTAAGGGCAGAAGTTTCCTGGGGACCCAGTGGGGAGCAGTAGTGGAGACCGGCGTGTGCAGAGGCTGCGCAATGGAGGCTGCCTCCTTGGAACAGGGAATCCAGGCGAGTATAAACCAGAAACCTCTGTTATCCCTCTCCCAGGAGTCAGGGGAACCAATGGAAGCAGTGGTCGGGGCGGGGTCTCCGCCGCCCTCGAGATCAGATCAGCTTGCTTGTCCTCGGCCTCAACCCGGGCCCTCCACTTCTAGGGGAGAGGAGGGTGGAGGCTGGGGTGGCTTTTCTCCAGAGTTTGTCTTGTTGTTGCACAGAGTGCTCTGTCTGTGACAGCAGGGCATGCAGAGTCAGGTGCCTGCGCAGGAGCGCACGGCGAAACGAAGTGCAGAGCCCAAGGAGCCGGGAGATGCAGAGGTGCTGCTGAAACAGACTAGGCTTGCGAGTGATGGAGCACTACTCTCCCCTGTCGGAGGCACTGGAAGGGGAGTCCTTGGACTGGGAGATGGGGGAGGACGAGGAGGAGCTTGAAGAGGGCGCGATTCCAGAGGAGAAGCAAGGAGCATGTCAGGATCGTTCGGGTCTTCCGCCGAGAAGAGTTCCCAGCTTTCATTGGCGAGTCCTTGAAGACCCTCAATATCTCCACAGGTGTCCCAGCAGAGGAGGAGGCATTGAAGGACCCATTGATTCAGGCAGTTAGGAAGTCGCAAAAAGTCTTCCCGGTTCACCGGGTGGTTTGACAGATGATCCAAGAGGAGTGGGACCAGCCGGAATCTGGCTAAAGGGGTGTGCGGTTCATGTCACGGTTGTACCTCTTGCTGGAGCAGGAGAGAGATTTACTTCGGTCCCCTAAGGTGGATGCAGCCGTGTCGGCAGTAACCAAGAAGACAACCATCCCAGTTGAGGGCAGTGCGGCCTTTAAGGATGCCCAGGACAGGAAGCTAGACACGTTATTAAAACAGGCCTTTGACATCAATGCCCTGGCTCTCCAGGCATCCGTGTGTGGGGCTTGGTTGGCCAGGGCTTGCCTGTGATGGCTCAGCAGCTCCAGCTGCCAAGTGACCTCCCAGGTGGCTCAGCAAGTGAAGCGGCATGGATTGAGTCGGGGGCGGCCTACCTTGCAGATAGCCACTATGATCTCATCAGGAATCTGGCGAAGAGTATGGCTTCTGTGGTGGCGGCTCCGCAACTGGGCAGCAGACAGTTCCTCTAAGGCCCAGCTCAGCAGATTCCCCTTTAAGGGAAAGCTGCTTTTTGGGGAGGACCTGGACAAATTGATGAAAGAGCTGGGGGAATCTAGGGGAGGCAGGCTCCCTGAGGATAAGCCGAAGCAGAGTCGCAACCCCACGCATGCGCAGTCCCAGCCACGGGAGTTCCATAAGTTTCAGTCTGCTCATTCAGCGCCCTTTCAGAGGGGCGCTTCCCCTCGAGCAGGCAAGGTTTCCGTGGATTTGGTGCCTCTTCCTCAGCCTAGGGACCTAGGAAGCCACAATGAAGTGAAGGGGGCCTAGGCGGGGGTTCTGCCAGTGGGAGGGTGTCTGCGGCAGTTCTTCTCTGCCTGGGCCCAGGTCACTTCTGATCAATGGGTTCTAGAGGTTGTTTGAGAAGGGTATGCCCTCGAACTTGCAAGACCAATCCCCCCATCATTCATTCAGTCTCCTTGCAGAGCTCTGGCCAAGGCTGCAGCAGTGAAGGAAACTTTGTTGTGGCTTCTGCTCCTGGAAGCGGTCATGCCGGTCCCCAAAGACCAGTGCGGCTGCAGTCCGTACTCCATCTATTTTGTGGTACCCAAAAAGGAGGGTTTCTTTTGCCTGATCGTCGACCTCAAGCGAGTCAATCGTTGCCTCCAGGTACTGCATTTTCACATGGAAACCCTGAGGTGGTGGTACGACAGGGAGAGTTTCTAATATCTCTCGACCTCACTGAGGCGTATCTCCATATTCCGTCCACATGTCGCATCAGCAGTTTCGGCGTTTTGTGGTACCAGTGGGACACTTCCAGTTTCAAGCACTGCCATTCGGTCTGGCAATGGCTCCTCGTATTTTTACCAAGGTCATGGTCATGGTGGTCATGGCTCTACACAAGGAAGGGATTCTTGTCCACCGTACCTCGACGACTAGTTGATCTGGGCCAAGTCCAAAGAGGAGAGTGTAAAGGCAATGGCCAGGGTGGTCAGTCTCCTGAGGATTCTAGGGTGGGTGATCAATCTGACCAATAGCAGATTGGTTCCCTCTCAGGAGATCGAGTATCTCGGGGCAAGATTTGACATTCGCAGGGGCAAGGTGTTCTTGCCGGTTCAGAGGGTGAGGCAGCTGTGGCGTCTGGTGTGCCAGTTCCTAGCCATGAGGGAGCCCTCTGCTTGGCATTATCTGCAGGTGCTGGGGACCATGGCGGCGACAATCGAGCTCATGCCCTGGGCAAGGGCCTACATGAGGCCACTGCAGCGGTCCCTTCTCTGTCGCTGGTCTCATCAGTGTCAGCCCTTGTCCACGGCACTACCCTGTCCCCCGGTGACCAGGAGAGCCCTACAATGGTGGCTCCAGCTAGGGAATCTGGAGCAGGGCATGCCCCTCGCATCCCCTCAGTGAATTCAGTTGATGATGGACGCCAGTCTGGTCGGCTGGGGGCTCACTGTGAGGGGCTCTTTGCCCAGGGTCGCTGGAGTGTGCTGGAAGCCCAAATGGTTCATAAACAGGTTGGAGATGTGAGCGGTGGCGCTGGCATGCACAGCGTTCGAGCGCTGGGTCCGCCATAAGATGGTCCGGGTGTTCTTGGACTACGTGACCATGGTGGCCTATACCAACCATCAGGGCAGCACGGGTAGTCCTCCCTTGGAGGAGGAGGTGGAGAGTCTGCTGGATTGGGCCAAAGCCCATCTGCATGCCTTGTCGGCAGTGCATGTAGCCGGGGTAGAAAACGTCATGGTGGACTACCTGAGTCGGTTTAAGGTGGATCATGGTGAATAGGAGCTCTGTCAAGAGGTGTTCGAGCAGATGGTGAGCCGATAGGGTCGGCCAAGATGGGGATCAGCCAAAGCAAGCCACTTCTTCAACAGGAGAAAAGAAAGGATGTCAGAGGGCCTGGATGCTCTGGTTCAGCGGTGGCCCATGGGGGGGCTTCTGTATGTGTTTCCTCTGTGGGCTCTCATAGGCAGGGTCCTCCAGCGTGTAGAGGCCCACCAAGGGTTGGACATTCTGATAGCCCAGGACTGGCCATGGTGGCCGTGGTATGCCGACTTCATGCGACTTCTGGCCGATCACCCCTGGAGGCTTCCAGTGAGAGATGATCTCCTAACTCAGAGCACAGTTTGGATGCTGCAGGTGGATCGATTCTCACTTATGGCTTGGCTCTTGAAAGGGCAAGACTGCAAAAGCGAGGGTATTCCGGGGTGGTGATCATGACATTAATGAAGGCTCTGAAGCATTCAACCTGCCTCTCCTATGTGAGAGTCTGGCACATCTTTGAGGGCTGGTGTGCAGTCCAGGAGAAGAGGCCTATGGCGGTTTCAGTTCCGGAGGTCCTGGACATCTTACAGGCAGGATTCGAGAAAGGCCTGGCTGCCAGCTCTTTGCAGGTGCAGTTGGCAGCAATTTCCTGTTACTGGGGCAAGATTCAAAGTAAGTCATTAGGTGAGCATCCGGACATTAGGCGGTTCCTGAGAACTGTGAGGCACCTGCGGCCACAGCAAAGGTCATTAGTTCCTCCCTGGGACCTCAATCTCGTGCTGGATGCTCTAGCTGGGAAACCCTATGAGCCGATAGGGCGAGCCTCCCTGAAGGACTTGACCTTCAAAACAGTATTTCTGGTCGCTATCTGTTCAGCTAGACTTATTTCATGCCGTCCTCTGTTTCTGACCTTCTTCAAGGAAAAGGTAGTCTTGCGGATGGTGCCTTCCTTTTTGCCCAAAGTGGTCTAGCCTTTTCATGTGAATCAGCCAGTGTCTCTCCCATCCTTCTCAAAGGTGGGGCAGGGGTCCATCAATGCTCGGCTGCGCCGTCTGGATGTCCAGAGGGTGCTGAAGCGCTACCTTGATAGAACGGCAGCATTCCGCAGATTGGATTGGTTGTTTGTCTTGTTTGGGGGACCATGTAGAGGGGAGGCGGCAGCCAAGGCTTCCATTTCCAGGTGGATTAGGGAGGCCATTGCTTCGGCGTACATCCTGAAGAAAGACCCATTCCGTGGGTTTTCCATGCACACTCTACGCGAACCAAAGAGGCCTCATGTGCGGAGTTCAGACTTGTTCCATCGTTGGATATCTGTAGGGCAGCAATGTGGACCTCCCTGCATTCTTTCACCAAGCACTATCATTTGGATGTTCAGGCAGTGGGGGATGCTGGGTTTGGGGGAGCGTTTCTTCAGTCCGGTCTTGCAGGCCCCTCCCATGCTTTGAACTGCTCTGTTACATCCCAGAGGAAAGGGATTGGACTGGAGGGACGCTTAGGAAGGAGTAATTAGACCTTACCTGCTAATTAGCATTCCTGATGAAACTCCAGTCCAGTCCCTGATCCCGCCCATATTTCTGCTTAGATGTTTATGAGGCATTGCTGGCCTGAAGGTTTAGTAGGCAAGAGCGGAGTAAAGTTTCAGAAGGTTCATCGCTGAGGAAGTTGAGGTGGTGCGGCGGAATGGACAAGCTGGATGCCCTTGGAACTGCATGTTTCGGGGCGAGTTACTTATCAGGTAAGCCTCCTCCTCTTCAGGGGGGTGGGGAATCCCTTCCCGGGTAGGGGGGAAGGAGTTTTAGGTTAGCTGTAGTTAGTTGGTTTGGTAATCTGCCTAATTGTCTCTCCGTTTAATCTGCTTTGTCAATAGGATACCGGAGCTGGTGGGAGGTGCCAGTGGTATTTATATCCCAATGTCATCAAGAAGATGACCTGCTCAGCTCCAAGCTGCTGGAAGGGGAGCACAACCCAGAGGAAAGGGACTGGACTGGAGCTCCTTCAGGAACTCTAATTAACAGGTAAGGTCTAATTACTCCTTTGTTGATGCAGGATTTGACAAAAGCTTTACTAGTGAAACAACACTTTGTCTCTGTGTATAGCCACAGGCTTATGGCCTGGTAGAAAGAATGAATGGTCTTTTAAAATCTATTCTGAGAAAAGTGTGTGTTGAAACCTCACTGAATTGGGTGCAAGCTTTGCCCCTGGCTCTCTTTGCTTTACAAAACTCATCACTGAAGAAAAATTCACTAATCCCATTTCAGTTGCTTACAGGAAAGAGATGCAGATTGTTATTGATTAATCCAGAGGATGGCAAGGTTCCAGATGACTTGAACACTTATCTTACAGTGTTGCAATCTTCCTTGCAGTTAATTGATCAAATTGTCAGTAGGTCAGACTCAAGTACAACATTGCATTTTCCACCGATAGAAAAGTACAAAGCAGGAGATTTGGTGTAAAAGAGGGTTAAGCCTTGGACTGGTTGGACACAGCCCTCCTTTGAAGGACGATTTTCAGTATACACATCTATGCCCACTGCAGTGCAGATATTCGAGGGAGGAGTATGGATCCATATCACAGATGTCTGGCCCGCTCGATGTGTTGCTCAGTCTGATTTGCTTCTGGGAGTCCTTTACACAGATTTCTTCAAGAATCCTGAGTCATGATTCTTCTTTAACAGACTTCAAAAATACTATGAATGTTGTTCCACCAAATTTGCTGTTAACAAATGTTTGGTATTTTTTGATGAGCCAGATTGCTCCCTCTTTGGATTGTGTGATATGTTTAAAGAAATTTGTAGCTGCAGACATGTCTGTCGTCTTTTCTATTGTTATATTAGATATCAGAATCCAACAGTGTTTGTGGTCTGCGGCTGATACTAATATATCTAACTGTACAGGGGGGAAGACTTGTTGCCAATGTCACTTCTCAACAAAAGGACCCCTTCCAAATCCAATGACAAAAATTGTGCAAAATCCAAACTCAAACTCAAATCCAAAATCAAAAAATGTTTAATTAAAAAGGGCTCTCTCTCGGTAATGAGGGGAAAGGCTGTCCCCTTCCTCTCCAACCGATTGTTCCCGACAAAAAATTGAATTAGGAGTTTAAAGTGGGCTGCTGGTAGCTACTGGCCAGAGGGTTCAACGACTTTGAGTTTGAATGTCACTTCTCAGCATACAGAATGTATTAACACTACAACTAAGAGATTGAAGACCTGGTCATTTTAATTTGTTAATTTATCCAGCTATATCCCTGATAGATTCTGTCAAGCCTTTTTAGGGAAGGAATTTAGGGTATCTGCAAAATTGACACCATTATCTTGTGAGGCCTATGGCTTAGCAGCATATGACATGTTTGATGTTTCTATTAAATCACCAAGTGTTACTGCTGGAAAAGAAGTTGATGATAACCCTTTTTTCAAAACTATAACAACATTTTCCCAAGATGGTACTGCCTTCCCTTTTACTTATCAATGTGGCCATTGATTATACCCATGCCTGCCATCAGGATGGAGTAATACCTGTGCCTTTGTGCAAGCTATTTTACCTGTAGCTTCAATTCCCCTACAAAATTTCTCTGGGATTTCAAAAACATGGTGTAAATATAGCCACCATTAAAGACAAAAGAGATCTTCCACATATTTTTCTGAAAATGATGTACCTTATGAACTTTGTTTGTTCTCAGATACTGAAGCTATGTTTGTCTCAATTCTTATGCCAGGATTACAGGCTGCTACTAAAGCTAAATGGATACAGAAAGTGCATTTTTATTTAATGAAGTTGCTTAATTTGACAGCACAGGGTTTTGAGCACAGCACTTGATGCTAACACACATATGACTTTGCAGAATAGATTAGCGTTAGATTATCTTCTAGCAGCAGAAGGAGGTGTTTGCGTAGTCGTGGGAGGTACATGCTGTACTTATATCCCTACAGTAGCTGGGAAGGATGGAAATATATCCATTATTATACAGCACCTAAGGGGTGGTATGTCAAGTGCCACAATAACGATAAAGATAAAGATCTACAGTGGTGTGCAAAAGTCTGGAATCACTTGTAAATCTGATGTTTTTTCAACTTTGTGACCTTATATCTTAATTTCTTTTTTCTCCCAGTGGCTTTTTCTGTGTATCTCATGATAAGTGATAGATTTGGCTATTAGGGCCAACTTTTAGTATTGGTTTGGCCCTTATTTTCTGAGTTTGTTCCCCATAGTTGTCCTGTTGATAGATTTTCTGTGAAAATTGCGTAATGTACATCGTTGGCCAACAATATATTATTGTAAGTATGCTTTAAAATATTATGGACGCATGCCAGGTTTCCTTCAAATTAATGTATATGGCCTTGAAAAAGGCCATTTTTATGTTTCAGTGATGGCTCAGTATTTGATGGGCCACCCTTTGTTCTTGATTACCTAACTGCACCTTGTCGGCATTGAATGAACCAGTCTGACAAGGTGATTGTTGGTGACAACGCGGTTCCAGGCTTCAATGAGTGACTCAATCAGCTCACGCTTTGATGTCGGATGCCTTTTGGATATTTCCAAGGCCACCTTGTGCCACAGGTTCTAGACTGGATTCAGATCTGGAGACTGGGCAGGCCAGTCCATTGACTTGATGTTGTTCTGCTGCTTCCAGCTGATCACCTGTCTGGAGTGATGGCAGGGTGCATTGTCATCTTGGAACAGGAACTGGCCAGGAAACAGCTGTTGTGCTGATGGCACCATGCACTTTTGCAGTATGGTGATGTACTTGGCCCCGTTGACCATTCCATCGACGATGTGAAGACATCTAATACCACTGGCAGCCATACAGCCCCAGACCATGACCTTCAAAGGATGCTTCACAGTGAGGTTGAGACACTCAGGCTTGACTTCCTCTCCAGTAAATCTCCTCACATAGGTGTGGGCCTGGTTACCAAACAGGCAGAAGGTGCTTTCATCGCTGAATAGCACCTTTTCCCACATTTCAGTCAATCAGGTTGAGTGCTTTCTCGCCCACACGATCCGGTTGCACCTTTGTATGTCAGTCATCAGTGGCTTATTCCGTGCTTTGCAGCCCCAGAGACCTAACTGCAGACACTGGCGACGAACTGTTGATGAGCTGACCCTGACCTCACTCTTGTCTGACTACTCTCAAAGTAGCTGAGGAGAGGTCAACTTGCGATTAGTCAGTGAAATATGTCATATTGCGCGGTCCTGGCATGACGTTGATGCACATGGATGACCTGAACGAGGCTTGTCCACCACTGAACCCATTTCTTTCTTTTTCTGTACAATCTTAGCAACAGCGCTTTGACTGCAGCCAACTTTCCTGGCTATCTGACGGCTTGAAAATCCTTCCTCGCTCATAAAGGACACACAAACACACTCCTCCAACATCAGGGTCCGAGCCATCTTCATGGTCGATCCAGAAAGCGTATGAAATTCAAAAATTCCGCGCGTTTTTATAGCTGTACTGTTGGCTAGATATCTGCATTGTGATTGGTTAGTGAAACCAGCCTCCTGATTGGTCAGAAATAACGTGTACATATTGGATAATCTCTATCCAGTTTTGACGCAGGAACCACAAAAATCGCAGTAGCTATCTCCCAGTGTCTGTAAAGTATTTAAATTGGAAGCAAGGAATGCAAAAATGCCAAATGTATCCCTTTTAACGTGATAGAAAGATGAATATGCTGGGCTAACGCAAAATATAAAAAAAAACGTTAGAAAGTACGAAAAACGCAAAACTCACAAGTGATTCCAGACTTTTGCACACCACTGTAAGTGTGTACATGCAAACACAGGCTGGAGCAGATCCTAAAGCAGATTTGTGGTTTTCTTTCCTCACTTCATGGTTTGGAGGTCTCTCGTCCTGGCTCCGAAATTTGCTATTTGCTCTAGTGTTACTTGCTGTGTTTACTTGCATTTTGTTCCATTCTATAAATTATATTATGTCACAGAGTTGTTCTCCTGCTACCAAAGTTATGGTACAATCGCTATCTGTACATCCTGTTTCTGCACACCAGCATTTGTTATAACACATATAGGCCACTAGTTGCACTTATGACCCCTAGGTCTGTGGTGGATTTAATAATTTGCCATCCCGGAGGGAATGGGGGAGATGTAAGAGCCTACTAATCTGTTTGCTATAACATCAGCATAAGGGGTAATAGAAAAGCTGTGTGAATAAGTTCAGCACAGTTGTCTTTGACCTTGAAGGACAGATTCAGACAATGTGTAACAGAAGAAAGGGTACCGGAATGTTGTTGTTGTTGTTAAGTGCCGTCGAGTCGGAGTCACTCATGGCGACCCTCTGGATAGCTATCCTAAACTGTGTTCGGTCTTCAGTCAGGTGGCTCATTGTTGACAGACTGGTACCCGTAGCTGCTGTTATTGTATCGATCCATCTCATTGCTGGCCTTCCTCTTTTGCGTTGATCTTCTATCTTGCCAAGCATAATGTCTTTCTCTAATGATCTCTCTCTTCACATGATGTGTCCAAAGTATGAAAGTCGAAGTCTTGTCATCTGAGCTTCTAAAGAAAGCTTAGGTTTGATCTCCTCTAGTACCGACTGGTTTGTTCTTCGGGCAGTCCATGGTATACACAGTATTCGCCGCCAGCACCATAATTCAAAGGCATCAATTTTCTTCCTGTCTATCTTTTTCACTGTCCAGCTTTCACATCCATATGATGTTATTGAAAATACCATGGCTTGAACAAGTCGAATCTTTGTATGGAGAGAGACATCTCTGCTCTTGAGAATCTTATCTAGGTCTTTCATAGCCATTCTGCCAAGAGCAATGCGTCGTCTGATTTCTTGACTGCTTGTTGCTTCTTTATTGATAGTTGATCCAAGTAGGTTAAAGTTGTTCACAATTTCAGTTTCTTCTCCTTCAACGATGAACCTGTTGATTATGCCAGTTGTCATGATCTTTGTCTTCTTTACATTAAGGTGCAGGCCCATTTTGAGACTATGTTCTTTGATTGTGAGAAGCAAATGTTTCAGATCATCTTCACTTTCAGCCAGTAATGTGGTATCATCAGCATAGCGAAGGTTGTTGATGAGTCTTCCACCAATCTTCACACCTCTGTTGTCTTCATACAATCCTGCTTCTCTGATGATTTGTTCTGCATATAAATTAAACAGGTAGGGGGAAAGTATGCAGCCTTGTCTTACACCTTTGCTTATTGTAAACCATTCTGTTTCTCCTTGTTCCGTTCGAACTGTTGCTTCTTGATCAATGTACAGATTGCGCAAGAGAACGATCAGGTGTTCTGGTATACCCATGCTTCTTAATGTGGCCCAGAGTTTCTCATGGTTTACACAGTCAAAAGCCTTGCTATAGTCGATAAAGCACAAATAGATATCCTTTTGGTATTCTTTAGTCTTTTCAAGGATCCATCTCACATCCGCAATGATGTCTCTCGTTCCTCGCCCTTTCCTGAAACCTGCTTGCACTTCAGGTAGTTCTTGTTCCAGGTATGGTTGTAGTCTCTTTTGAATAATCTTCAGTAGAATCTTGCTGGCATGTGGGATCAGAGCGATTGTGCGATAATTTCCACAGTCAGTTGGATCACCTTTCTTTAGTATTGGTATAAACACAGATCTTTTACAGTCAGTTGGCCATGATGTTGTCTTCCATATTTCTTGGCAGAGCCTTGTGAGTACGGTAACAGCT
This sequence comes from Ichthyophis bannanicus, assembly GCA_033557465.1. NCBI lineage: Eukaryota > Metazoa > Chordata > Amphibia > Gymnophiona > Ichthyophiidae > Ichthyophis > Ichthyophis bannanicus. The sequence goes on from CM066038.1 coordinate 412,563,224, forward strand.
GCATCAGATTGCTGCAATACTTTTATGGGAATGCTATCAATGCCTGGTGCTTTGTTCTTTGATAAGGCTTTCAATGCTGCTTCAACTTCTTCTTTCATCACCAATGGTTCCCGATCATAAGGTACAGGTTGAAACGGCTGTTAGTCCACTTGATCTTTATCATATAAAAACTCTGTATATTCACTAAATGTAACTCCAAAGGCAGGATCTGTGTTACTTAAAAAGAAACATATATTGAAGAAAGAGCTCAGAAATGAAGTCTGGAAATGAACTACAAAGTGATGAGAAAGAGAAAACTAGAGATAAGAATATATGTGTGTTCAGATGCAAGTACGTGCTGGAAGGCCTATAAAGTAAGTAGGAGAAGAACTGTACAGGGGAGAGTTAGTGGGAACAGAACAAGGAGGTAGGCTGTATTGACCTCTCTCTTTCTTATTAGGTAAGCTTATGCTATCTGCTTGCTAGGTAGAATTAGATAATATACTCAAGCTTCAATAATAAAGATTTCTTGTTAAGCACGGCAACAATTGGTTTTGTATGCTTGTTAGCATGTATGCTTGTTAGCATGTGCCTGAGGGGGGAGGGGAGGGTACTATTTAAAGTTGTTAAAAACCAAGAGGATTGTGGAAAATTGCAAGAGGATCTTGATAAATTGGAAGACTGGGCATCCAAATGGCAGATGAAATTTAATGTGGACAAGTGCAAAGTTATGCACCTAGGAAAGAACAACCCAAACTATGGTTACACGATGCAAGGTTCCACATTAGGAACCACCACCCAGGAAAAAGATTTAGGCATCATCGTGGATAACATGTTAAAACTCTCTGGCCAGTGTGCAGCGGCGGCCAAGAGAGCAAATAGAATGCTAGGTATCATAAGGAAAGGAATGGAAAATAAAACAGAGGATATTATAATGCCTCTGTATCGTTCCATGGTGCGACCGCACCTTGATTATTGTGTGCAATTCTGGTCGCTGTCTTAAAAAGGATATAGCATTATTAGAAAAGGTACAGAGAAGAGCCACCAAAATGGTAAAGGGGATAGAATGATACCCCTATGAAGAGACGCTAAAAAGGTTAGGGCTCTTCAACCTGGAAAAGAGATGACTGAGGGAAGATATGATAGAGGTATATAAATTAATGACTGGAGTGGAACGGGTAAACGTAGATAGATTGTTTATGTCATCAGAATATAGAAAGACTAGGGGACATGCAATGAAGCTACAGGGTAACCTATTTAAGACTAATAAGAGAAAATATTTTTTCACTCAACGTGTAATCAAACTCTGGAATTTGTTACCAGAGGATGTAGTAAAAGCAGTTATAATAGCTGGGTTTAAAAAAGGTTTGGACAAGTTCCTGGAGGAAAGGTCCATAAACCATTATTAAAAGGGACCTGGGATATCACTGCTTGACCCAATACAAGCATTGAGGAACCTGCGTCTTTTGGGGAAACTGCTAGGTACGTATGACCTAGATTGGCCACTGTTGGAAACAGGATACTAGGCTTGATGGACCTTGGTCTGACCCAGTATGGCATATCTTATGTTCTTATGTATAGCAGGGGAAGGCTATCTCACGTAATTCCCCAACACTTCAGGGTCACTAGGTAAGTGTCCAAGGAGTGTCGTCTCTGAACCAGAATGGAAGGTAACCGCTAACTGAAGCAGCATTGAAAGCTTTATCAAAGAACAAAGCATCGGGCATTAAAGCAATTCCCATTGAACTATGGCAGCAATCTGATGCAGCTGTTACAATACTTACAAAGCTCTGCCAGGAAATTTGGAAGAAAACATCATGACCAACTGACTGGAAAAGATCTGTGTTTATACCAGTACTAAAGAAAGGTGATCCAGCTGACTGTGGAAACTATTGCACAATCACTCTGAACCCACATGCCAGCGATATTCTACCCAAGATTATTCAGCAGAGACTACAACCATAGCTGGAAGGAGAACTGCCTGAACTGCAAGCAGGGTTCAGGATAGGGCAAGGAACAAGAACATCATTGTGGATGTGAGATAGATCCTTGAAAAGACAAAAAAATTCCAAAAAGGATATCTATATGTGTTTTATCAACTGTAACAAGATTTTTGATTGTGTAAACCATGAGAAACTCTGTGCCACATTAAGAAGCATGGGTATACCAGAACACCTGATTGTTCTCTTGAACAATCTTTACATTGATTCAAGAAACAAGAGTTTAAAAGAAACAAGGAGAAACAGAATGGTTTAAAATCAGCACAGGTGTACAACAAGGCTGCATAATTTCCCTCTACCTGTTTAATTTATATGCAGAACAAATCAACAGGACTGTATGAAAACAACCGAGGTGTGAAGATTGGTGGAAAACTCATCAACAACCTTTGCTATGCTGATGATACAACATTACTGGCTGAAAGTGAAGATGATCTGAAACATTTGCTTCTCAAGATCAAGGAACATAGTCTTAAAATGGGCCTGCACCTTAATGTAAAGAAGACAAAGATCCTGACAACTGGCAAAATCAATAAGTTCATCATTGATGGAGAAAAAATTGAAATAGTGGACAACTTAACCTACTTGAATCAACTATCAATAAAGAAACAACAAGCAGTCAAGAAATCCGACAACGCATTGCTCTTGGCAGAATGGCTATGAAGGACAGACAAGATTCTCAAGAGCAGAGATGTCTCTCTCCACACAAAGATTTGATTTGTTCAAACCATGGTATTTTCAATAATGTCATATGGATACGAAAGTTGGACAGTAAAAAAGATAGACAGGAAGAAAATTGATGCCTTTGAATTATGGTGCTGGCAATGAATGCAGTGTATACCATTGACTGTTCAAATAACGAGGAGATCAAGCCTAAGCTTTCTTTAGAAGATCAGATGACAAAACTTTGACTTTCATACTTTTGACACATCATGCGAAGAGAGAGATAATTAGAAAAAGACATCATGCTTAGCAAGGTAGAAGGTCAACACAAAAGAGGAAGGCCAGCAATGAGATGGATCGATACAATATCAGCAGCTATGGGTGCTGCTCTCTCAACAATGAGCCGCCTGAATGAAGACCGAACACAGCTTAGGACAATTATCCAGAGGGTCGCCATGAGTCGACGCCGACTCGACGGCACTTAACAACAACATGACCTGAGAAAAATAGAACTCTAAGGGACCACACAACTGCAGTTCCCAAAGCTTGTAAAACTCTTCAGAAAACCTATCAGGACCTAGGGCCTTATGGAGTGGTAACTTGTAAATCACTTGTGTATTTCATGCATAGTAATGGGAGACCACAAGCCTGCTTTATCTGCCTCTATGAGTCCAGGCAGTGTCACTGATGCCAGCCCTTATCAATCCTCCAAGGTGCACAGAGTTGCTCAAAATAAGTCACTAATTTGTCTACTATGGTCTTTTTGATGAAGAACACTGTCTCCCAAGAATCCTGAATCGTGCCTACTTAATGGAACTCAAATCAAGGTTTAGTCAAACGCGCAAGCATTTTGTCTGGTTTATTATAGAGTTGGAATAATCTATAACTTGTAATACTTCAAATACTTTTTGGTTTTCTCATGGATCAGCATATGTAATGTAGCTTGGGTAACCAGAAATTGTTTTTTATATTCTCAAGTAGGTACCCTATTGCGTCAACATTTATAGTCTTTGAGCTCTTTCTCTAAACAAATTATATTACTTGTCTGATCATGTTACTTTCTCACAACATATGCAAACACTTCCTCTCACAGCACTGCCTTGGTGACCTGTTAAAACTACCTACTGAATATAAGTTACAATCTGTTAGAATACCCTGCATGCCAAGCCCTCACCCAACATTGATATTGTTAAAATGTGATCAGCTGAGTTCTAATGTAAACCGCTTTGATTGAAGGATGAGACAATATAGAAAAATGGTTAAATAAATAAGGACTGGGTGACCTTTATAAATCTCATTATGCATGCAATATTCCTCCCATTCAGCAATCAGAAAAGGGTGAAAATTGGGATCAAAATGCAGATAATGAGAGAAACACCAACTTTGCTAACCAGTAAATCCCACACTTGTTTCAATATCCAACCAAATAAGTGCATGGTCAGAAAATGCAAGTGGATCAGCCTTCACCCCCACCACCTTGTCGAACAACTCTTGGGTCACAAAAATTAATCTAAAGACGTTGCATCATGCACACTTGACACATGGGTATACTCCCTTTCTAATGGATGAAGAAGGCATCAGGCATTCACTAACTTTAAACTTTTACACACAGAAGGAAGGTCTCAACTATCATTTATCTTCTCCCCAAAGTGTATGGGAGAGCTGTCTATGACAGATACATGATCATATTAAAGTCCCTGGCCATTACAATGGGCAGTTCCCCCAATTCTAAGCATTTTGGAATGAGGGACAACAAAAAGCCTGTCCATTCACACCGAGGGCATAAACATTGGCCAGAATGAACTCTCTTCCCTGACAGGCTAGCACCAAAAGGATATAGTAACCAATCGTGTCAATTAAAAACTTTCAAACTGTGCATGCTACAGCTTCCCCACCAAAATCACCACTTCTATCCTCCTTTGCCCCGAAGAAGCAGCATAAATTGCTCCCACTCAATCCCACAAAGCTTCTCAAGCTCTGCCTCATTCATTCATGGTTTCTACATATGCCATACTGGGTCAAACCAAGGGTTCATCAAGCCCAGTATCCTGTTTCCAACAGTGGCTAATCCAGGTCACAAGTACCAGTCAGGTTCCCAAGAAGGTACACAGATTCCATGCTGCTTATCCTAGGGGTAAGTAGTGGCTTTCCTTGGTTCTCTTTAATAATGGTTTATGGACTTTTCCTCCAGGAACGTGACCAAATCGTTTTTAAACCCAGCTACACTAACAGCCTTTACTACATCCTCCAATAACAAATTCCAGGGTTTGATTAAGCTTGGAGTGAAAAATTATTTTCACCAATTAGTTTTAAATGGGCTACATTGTGGGTTCATTGCTTGTCTAGTCTTTCTAGTGTTTGAAGCAGTAAACAACTGATCTACGTTTACACGTTTTACTCCATTCAATATTTTACAGATCTCTACCATATCTCTCCTCAACTGTCTTTTTGTCATGTCGAAGAGCCCTAACCTTTTAAGCCTTTCCTCAGAGGTATCCTTCCATCCCCTTTACCATTTTGGGGGCTCTTCTCTGTACCTTTTCCAGTTTTGCTATATCCTTTTTAAGATACGGTGACACAATATTCAAGGTGCGGTTGCACCATGGAACAATACAGAGGCATTATAATATCCTTTGTTTTATTCTCCATTCCTTTCCTAGCATTCTATTTGCTTTCTTGGTTGTTGCTGCACACTGGGCAAAGACTTATGTTTATGTTTATTACTTGATAAAAACCGCCTTTCTACAAAATCAAGGCGGTGTACAATAAAATAAAAACAGTTAAAATGGCTATAAGCCAATAAAAAGGAAAGGAAATGCACAATATATTATAGGACAGATGAATGAGAGGGAGAATAGACAGACAAAACACAATAGTGAAAGAGGCTAAGAGAAAACAAAAGGAAAGGGAGGCAGGAGTCATACAAGAGGAGAGGGGACATCAAAAGCCAAAGAAAACAAATGGGTTTTTAGGTCCTGCTTGAAGGTAGAGTGTTGGGGTTCTAAACGGAGGAAGGAGGGAAGGGCATTCCAAAGGGCAGGTCCAGCAAAGAAGAAGGCAGTAGAGCGAGTGGACTGAAGATGTGCACGGGAGGGGGAAGGGAGGGTAAGACGATTAAGATTGAATGAACGGGGAGTATGCCTGGGGGAGTGAAAAAAAAGGAGATCCGTGAGGTATTGTGGAGTGCTATCATGGAAAGCTTTGTGAACCAAGGTCAGTATTTTAAACATAGCACGGAAAGGAACTGGCAACCAATGGAGGTGAAATAACAGAGGAGTGATATGGTCTCGGTGGGAAGAGTGAGTGACAAGGCGTGCAGCAGTGTTTTGAATACGTTGGAGACGGGAAAGTTGATTCTTAGGAAGACCAATGAAAAGGGAATTGGCGAAATCGACGCGGGACAAAACCAGAGAGAGTACTAGAGTGACAAGAGCTGAAGGGGAAAGGAAGGGACGAACAGAACGAACCCGTCGTAGAAAGAAAAAAGAGGTTTTAGCTACCTGAGAGATATGAGAATGGAAGGATAAGTTAGAATCAAAGTGCACCCCCAAGTAGCGAAAAGTGGAGACCAGAGGTACAGGAGTGCCAGAGAAAGAAGGGGCTAGTGATGGAGGGGGACTACCATACGAGAACCAAATAGCCACAGTCTTGGTGAGATTCAAGTGGAGACAATTGAGTGTTAGCCAATCAGCCACAGCCGCAAGACAGGAGTTAAGAGGTGTGAGATCTGGACATAGAGGAGAAGTGTGATAAAGTAAAAGAATGTCATCAGCGTAGAGAAACGTGGAGACACCAAATTGCTGGATCAAAGAAGGGAGAGGGGCCAGGAAAAGATTAAAAAGAAGGGGGGCAAGAACGGAACCTTGGGGAACCCCACAAGGAAGGGAGTGAGAGTCCGAGGGGGAGGAGGATGGGAGACACATAGTATCCACGATGACACCTAAATAAATCCTTTTCCTGGGTGGTGAGTCCTAATGTGTAACCTTGCATTGTGTAACCGTAGTTTAGGTTCTTCTTCCCTAAGAGGCCAATTCCATCCTACCCCTGTACAGCCGGGCAGAATCGGGGCAGTAGCACCCAATTCTGATCCTGCAGGGGCTAAATGTGCCCACAGGATCAGACCGGGCCCCGATTCTGATCGGCTGCAAGCCCAGCCACATACCCAACTAACTTAGCCAGACTCCTGAATGGAACCGCAGTGTCATTCAGGAGCCGCGATCCTCGGCCAATACACAAGAGCTGTGTTCTCCCACAGCCTGACCTCCGATCGGGTCTCCCTGCGCCCCCTCACCTTCTCCTCCAGGTCCCACGCCGTGATCCCCACCATCTAGAAGGACTTATTACATTGAAGACCCCGGATGTACAGGGCCAACCTTAGAATTGGCCCTGTATGTCTGGGGTCATGGTCCGCCCATGCCCTGCCCTCTCTCCACCTCCAGACCACCTCCTCCCACCCCCGCCTAAGGTTCCCGTACAATAGCGCTGTTCGTATGGGAAGCCTTTGCACCGGGAGCAGCAGGGGGACGAACAGCGGGGATGTACATCCTTTCTAGACATACATCCTTGCTGTACGTGGCACAGAATTATCCCCTAAGTGCATAACTTTGCACTTGTCCACATTAAATTTTATATGCCATTTGGATGCCCAGTCTACCACTTTATCAAGGTCCTTTTGCAATTTTTCACAATCCTCTAGTGTTTTAACAACTTTGAATAATTTTGTGTCATCTGCAAATTTGATCACCTGACTCATTATACCCATTTTCAGGTCATTTATGAATATGTTAAAAAGCAGCGGGCCCAGCACAGATGTCTACTCTCTGTTTTTTATGTGTTAATCATTTCCTAATCCACAATAGTGCACTACTTCCTATTCCATGACTTTTTAGTTTTGCCAAGAGTCTCTCATGGGGGGTCTTGTCAAAGGCTTTCTGAAAATGCATTTCAACAAAATACATTTCCTTGCCAATAATAGTGCCTTGCGCTAAAATTGCTTCCCTCACTCCACAAGCAAGAGATATCCACAAAATCATTAAAAGTAAAAGGGGAACTTTCAGTTCAATAAGAGCTCCCATCGTATGTGTCAGGTATCGAGTCACCTGTCACCAATTAGTCTCTTCTGTCCTGCAAAGCTCCATAACCAATAATATTTTCTGAATGTTATACACTGTGTACCTACCCCTAAACAAAAACACTTGGATAGGCAGGCTACTTGGACTTTATGTTTACATGTCATTTGTAAGATTTTGCAACATTTAATAGACCTGATACTCGAGACATTCCAGGAGGCTATTAGAAGCCCTAGTTTAGACATTCAGCTGTACCCATGGGTCCACCCACAACTCCCAAGTACACATAATAAATTCAGCTGCAATAAAGTTAATTTGAAAAGGAAAGACAACCTATGAGAAGCCCGCCCCCATGACATCAATTCCTCAGGCTCTGCGATGACCGGAGGGCTCCTTACACAGTTTGTCTTTACTTTTCAAAGTAAGTGTATTGCAGCCGCTGCTCTGTACAAAGCAGAAGCAGCAGCTTGGGCGAGAGGGGGGGGGGGGGGTGATGGTGTGAGTGAACCAGCAAGGGGGGGGGGGGTGTGAGTGAACCAGCAAGGGGGGGTGGTGGTGTGAGTGAACCAGCAAGGGGGGGTGGTGTGAGTGAACCAGCAAGGGGGGGGGGGTGGTGTGAGTGAACCAGCAGGGGAGGGGGGTGATGGTGTGAGTGAACCAGCAAGGGGGGGTGGTGGTGTGAGTGAACCAGCAAGGGGGGATGGTGGTGGTGGTGTGAGTGAACCAGCAGTGGAGGGGGGGGGGGTTTGGTGTGAGTGAACCAGCAGGGGAGGGGGGGTGAGTGAGTGATCCAGACGGCGGGGCGAGGAAGTGACCGGGGGTGGGTGAGTGAACCAGCAGTGGAGGGGGGGGGGGTGGTGTGAGTGAACCAGCAGGGGAGGGGGGTTGGTGTGAACCAGCAGGGGAGGAGGGTTGGTGTGAGTGAACCAGCAGGGGAGGGGGTGAGTGAGTGACAGGGGGGTGGGTGAGTGAACCAGCAGGGGAGGGGGGGTGAGTGAGTGAACCAGCAGGGGAGGGGGGGTGAGTGAGTCAGCAGGGGGGGTGAGTAAGTGAACCAGCACTGAGGGGAGGGGGGGTGTGAGAACCAGCACTGAGGGGGTGTGTGACTGAATCCTCTGTAATTTTTGTGGGTGGGGCTGGGGGCGGGGCAGGGGTGGGACTAGGGGCGGAGAATGTGTGGAGCATGGCGAGCCACAGGTGTCGGGTTTTTCTCGGTGAAAAGGTTGGCAACCCTAATGAGGGCCCTTGCAAATTAAACAATCTGGGTTGACTTAACTCCAAACTTAAGAATCCTTGTGAGGCCTCCCCACAAACAAAGGCAAAGGGAAAGTGTCCACTCCACAGACCAGGACCTCAAAACTGCATAGAGAGGAGCATAATTAGTCCAACCAGTGCTTCTCACTTCTGGTGGGAGCTCCTATGTGAGAAAGCCTATTTTAAGCCTCTTTATAAAGGCAACCTAGGTACCTATCTGCCTTTATGAAAAAGGCAATTGGAACCAAACCCTGTAGTGCAGAAATGCCAATGCACACATTTATAACTGCTCCAAAGTTAGAAAAAATGAGTGTGTTTATTCTACAATATGTATACTAACGCATTTTATAAAATACATGCGCACATCACAACTCTGCATCTGCTTTGCCCGAACTATGTCCCAGGAATACCTACACACAGTGCATGTATAAGTATGTGCCTGCATGCTTATACAGACATATATCACCACACAAATTTATATAAAACCTGTTCTGCGTGTAAAGCAGGCTTTACATGTAAAAAATCCTTTATAAAATTACCTGTCCCTCCCACCACGTCTTGATTTTTTATTCCAAGGTAAGGTTTAGCATTTATCATACTCGACTGATCGCCTTTCAAATACTGGAAAAGCAGAGTGATTTCCCTATTAAAACTAACCTGTAATATTTCATTCAGTTCAGGATAAAGCAAGACACGATACAGTAGAAATATGATGCAATCTGTGCTCTCCCAAAACCTAGCACCTTCTCCCCAGGACCCAAATGGGGGGAGGGGAATAGCTCGCAGTAAGCTTTTTCTTATGAATCCGTTTAAACATAGTCAATAAAGGTCTGATGAAAAAGGATTGCATGTGGTGATGATTGAGGGACTCTGTTTATGGTTAGTTTACAGTCAAAATAGTTTTATTTACCTCAGTATTGGTCGTTTTTATTGTTTGTTTTTATTATCATTTTTATGTATCTTTCCTATCTTGCTTTGGAGTTCTTTTGTTATGTTTTACTTGTTTTTGGATATTGTAAACTGCTTAGTTAATTTGATTTGCGGTATATCAAATATAATAAACCATAAAGCATGGGGCCCGATATTCAAAGGCATTTACATGGTTTATGGACCTGTAAACCACGTAAATGACACTGAGCGGGATATTCAGCAGCACTAACATGGTTAGTGCCACTGAATATCCTTGATGATGTCTGCTACACGCCCCGATGCTAACCACTTAGCATCGGGGTAAGTGATGGGTGATCCAGGGGCGGCGAAAGTCGCTAACTGGGCAGCGGCAATATTACACTGCTGCCCGATTAGCACCTACAGATAAAAGATAGGCGCAGCAAACGTTAACCGAGCAATGGCTCAATATCACCGCTGCCCAGTTAGCTTTTGCTGGCTTGTAGGTTGTGCAGCAACCCCAGATATTCAATGTCTGACACTAGGTAGCACATTTCGCTCCAAAATACTTTGATAGTCCTCTGACTTCATGATTCCTTTAATACATTCCAGGCCTCCAGTTCCTGAGGCAGCAAAACAGCTGTACAACATCTGGAACCTCCACTATATTTAACTGTAGGAAGGGTTCTTTTTTCTTTATAAGCTTCATTTCTTCACCTGTAAATGTATCGCTGGTCTGCATTGCCAAAGAGCTCAAGTTTGGTTTCTTCTGTCCGAAGAACATTTTCCCAGAAGGATTGTGGTTTCGTAAGGAAGGTTTGGAAAAAGATCAGGTGTGCCTTTTTATGTCTGTCTTTGAGTAGTGGGATCCTCCTTGGTCTTCACACATGAAGTCTTTCTTTGTTTAGTGTGGGTTAAAAACATCACTCCAGATTGCTCCAGGTCAGCCTTAAGCTTGTTGGATGTTGTATGTGGAGCTTTTCCAACAGTTTACACTAACCTTGAAGATTTCTTGGATTAATTTTCCTCTTCCCACCACATCCTGGGAGGTTCTTGACAGTTGCATGGGCAGAAAACTTAACAACATTTCGAACTGTAGACACAGGAATCCCAAAGTCTTTGGAGATAGCCTTTTACCCCTTTGCAGTTCATGTTTGGTGATGGTCTCGGACAGCTCTTGTCTTCACCATTGTGAAAATAGATCAGGGAGTGAATGTGGTCATTTTAAACATTACAGTCATCATTCATTTGTTGATTCAAGCCATGTGAGTACTGACAATTGATCACAGGTGTGTCTAATTTTAGTTCAATGGGAATGTGGTTCTTCTGTCTAAACTGATTTGAATTGTTTATAAGGGTACCAACAATCATGACCTGGCAATGTCCCAATTTTTATACTATTTGTGTTTATAATTAATCTTGTTTTATTTGATTCTCTTATGTGTCAAATATGTGTGTATATATAGTCCAAAGGCATTTCACTGGCCACTTATTTTTAGGGGATATTGAACTGCAAGAGTGTCAATAATATTGACCATAACTGTAAGAATCTGATCTACAAATTGTATCTTTTTAGTTCAAAATCTTTATTGAGATTATTTAGCATCAAAACCAAACATGGATTCAAAATTAAACACAAAAACACACATTCCATGGGAAAAAAAACAAGAAACAAAAATAATAAGACAAGAAACAGGAGACAAAGCAATGGGGCCGGGTGGGATACACCCAAGAGTATTGAAGAAACTTGGGGAAGTTCTAGCGGCATTACTGTCTGACCTTTTCAATGCTTCTTTAGAGTTAGGTGTGGTCCCAGGGGACTGGAGAATGGCACATGTGTCTCTTTACACAAAAACAGAAGTAAGGATGAGGTTGAGAACCTACAGGCAGGTTAGTCTGACTTCTGTGGTGAGTAAATTAATGGAAAAACTGCTAAAATAGAACCAGTGAGATTTCTGGATATGCATGATCCAAGGCAGCATGGACTTACTAGGGGCAGGTCTTGTCAGACAAATCTGATTGGTTTCTTTGACTGGGTGACCAGAGAGTTGGACCTAGGGAGAGCCCTAGATGTGGTGTACTTAGATTTCAGTAAAGCCTTTGACACCGTTCTACACACAATAAATTGAGCACCCTAGGGATGGACCCTAAAGTGATTGACTGGGTTAAAAATTGGTATTGAGAGGGAGGTGACAAGGGGTATTATTAAATGGAGCTCACTCTGAGGAAAAGGATGTTACCAATGGTATGCCACGAGGATCTGTCCTTGGTCCAATTCTTTTTAACATTTTTTGTTAGCGATATTGTGGAAGGGCTGTCGGGTAAGATTTGCCCAGGGCCAGCTCCTCCACTTGAAAGCAGACATTTATGTGCAGCATAATGCCCACGGCAGTCCATGTCATATGGCACAAATGGCCTGCTGCTTCTGACCCCCACTCCGACAGGAACCTGTGTCATAGGGGGGTCAGAAGCAACAGGCCATGTGTGCCGAAGCACACGGCCTGCCACAGGCCACTGCTCTCCCCCCTCATCCTGCGCCGCTGATAGAATCAGTGGCAGCAGCCTAGCAGGGGCTTCTGCCTAGGGCAACAGAAACCCTTGGGCCGACTCTGGGGTTTCCTCTTTGCAAATGATACCAAAATCTGTGATAGAGTAGTCATCCAGGAAGAAGTAGATAACATGAGGAGGGATCTAACTAAGCTTGAGGAATAGTCAAGAATTTGGCAGCTGAGATTTAATGCTAAAAAATGCAGGGCCAAGCATTTGGGCTGCAAAAATCCAAGGGCACAGTACAGTATAGGGGGTGAAGTATTTCTGTTCATGAAAAAAAGAGTGGGACCTAGGTGCGGTGGGACCTAGTTGTGGTTGTTTCAGATGATCTTAAAGTGGCTAAACAGGTAGAAAAGGCAACGGTGAAAACCAGAAGGATGCTTGGGTGCATAGGGAGAGGAATGGCCAACAGGAAAAAGGAGGTGATAGTGCCTCTGTATTTGGTGAGACCTCATTTGGAACACTGTGTGCAACTCTGGAGACCACTCCTTCAAAAGGATGTAAAGAAGATGGAGTTGGTGCTGAGGGTTGCTACCAAAATGGTCAGTGAGCTTCGTTATAAGCCATATGGGGACAGACTTAAAGATCTCAATATGTATACTTAAGAGGAAAGGTGGGATAGAGGAGATATGATAGAGATGTTTAAATATCTCCATAGCATTAATGCACAGTAGGAGAGCCTCTTTCGACTGAAAGCAAGATCTGCAATGAGGTGGCATAGGACGAAGGTGAAAGGGGATAGGAGTAATATGCGGAAATATTTCTTTACGGAAAGAGTGGTAGATACATGGAATCGTCTCCCAGTGGAGATAGTAGAGACTAGGACAGTACCTGAATTCAAGAAAGCATGGGACAAATACAGAAAATCTCTAAAGGAAAAAAAAGGGACTATAGTAGTTGATATGGAAGGGCAGACTGAATAGGCCATAAGGTCTTTTTCTGCTTTCATATTTCTGTGTTTCTATCAGTGTACAGGCATATAGTAGAACCTGCTATGCATCATCACTGCAATGTAACTGCACTGGAACCTATGTTAATTTTACCTTAAGCACTGTACCATCCGGAACATGACAGGTACTTGTGACGTGGATTGCCCACTGTTGGAAACAGGATACTGGGTCGAAGGGCCTTTGGCATACATCTTATGTTCTTATGTTTTACCATGCTGGGAAGGAAGTTCCTTAATCAGAACCTTGTGCCCTGCACTTGAAATGACTAATTGTTTTTGTAATTTCCTAAAACATGTATAAAACATATGTTTGCCTGGAAATATTATATTATCCTTCACAATTAGAAGCATTTATCTGAAAGAAGGAAGGTCCTGATGCAACATAGACTGAATTTGAATCTCTGAGACTGATTGATATATAATTTGGGAGGAATTATTCAAATGAGCTGTATTTACTTTCCTTACATTATAATAATTGTAAATTATGAATATTAAATTAAAATAAATAAATAAAATTACCTCATACAAAATACACACAAATATCAACATCTGCTTTGAAGCATTAAGGGGTCCTCTCAGAAACTATTTATTTATTTATTTATTATTTATTTATTTACTTCTCTTATATACCGCGCTATTAAAATCAGTGCGGTTTACAATTGGAACAAAAAACATACTGCAATGTCACACGACAATTGAGTTTTTACATTGAACAAGGACGAGATAACCTGGAGGTAACAGGGGTAACTAATTACAGAGTAAATTATTCATGGAGTATGGTGAGAAATTATACATATAATATAGCTTGGTTTCAACATATTTATAAGAGGTTTAATCAATAAGATGTGTCTTATCCTCAGCATTGATAGCCCTCCACTCTGGATTGGCCTCTTGGAATGCAACTTGACTGTTGCCCATCAGCAGGTTACCTAGATAAGTAGTACAGGTCGTTTCTAGTCACCTTGCTAGATGAGCAGTTCATTCAAAATGCACCAAAAAAACCCAGTGTGGATCCTCTCCAGAGGTCACTTTACACATCACAGGAGCCGGAGGGGTTGAGCTATATTTGCTTGAACAATTTGAGCCATCTGTCAGTGCAGCCTGCAGCTGCTACTTCCCCTCTGCTAGGGCTTGAAGTATCTGCTCCATCCAAGTATATGCACATCCCATTAAAAAAAACTTTAGTACTCCTAGGGGACTTTAATCTTCCCTTTCTACACAACTCACAATCTATGAATTGAACTTCCATCAAATCATTCAGACACCCACACATAACAAAGGTAACACCCTTGATTTAATATTCATACCAGAAAATATCACTCAACATGCCTTATATGCACCCCCCCACCACCACCACCGAAACCTTTATCTAACAAAAATGAATCCTCACACATGATTCAAAGAATTTCAAAAGGATAACTTCTTGAAAGAAGTCATTCCACAATTAGAGATTCCCTTAACAGAGTTAGATGATATAATAGCTAATTGGAACTCCACAATACATAATGCTGCTACTTCACCTAAATCAACCAAATCCCAGCACATAAATTATACAAAAAGATCTAAGAAATGGTATACCCATGACCCGAAGAGGTTAAAGCAAAAATTGAGAAGACTTGAATATAAATGGAGGGAGAATAAATCTGTGGATAACAAACTAACTTATATGAACATACTTCAAGCATACAAAAATGCCATAAACAATGCTAAAAAAGAATATCACAGAAAGATACTAACAAACTCCCTCAAGCGACCAAGAGAACTATTTAAGATAGTCAAATCCCTCAAGCAGACGCCAACTCCAGAAACAAATTTGTTAACAATAGATCCACAATCCCTAGCAGATCACTACATAAACATACTAAAATCCCAGGAATCTGCAGAAAAATCAAACAAAACCTGATGATAATATTTACCCAAGGAGATGGCAAACTTTCCATGGTATTGATTTAAAACGAATTAAGAACATAATCTCCAAAATAAATACAACTTCTTTTTTAGACCCCTGCCCAGAAAGCTGGCTAAAAGCATTACACGCTGAATTCGCTCCTTTTATTCTCAACATGGTTAACCTTTCTCTCACACAAGGAACCATGCCACAAGTACTAAAGCATGCCATGATAAGACCTATATTAAAAATTAAAACACTAGACAAACAGAATCTGAAATCATATAAACCAATTTCAAGTCTCCCTTTTCTGGCAAAAGTGATTGAAAAAACGGTCCAGATCCAACTCCAAGATTATATTGAGCTGCCCTCACCTTTGGACGAGCTGCAATATAGTAACATAGTAAATGACAGCAGATAAAGACCAGTATTAAGAGTACGTGCATCTGCCGCTCCATGCTCATCCCTCCTGATGCCTTTGTTTGAGCATATACCCACTGCTCCGTGTAAGTCACCCCTATTTTTTGAGATATAAGAGACAGTAACCGGGTAGCCGGACCCCGCTCCCCTTGCCAGTTCATAACCCCCCATCCATCCCCTCTCATATCATAAGAATCCTCCCCTGCCCTCTTAGTCCCCTTACCCCAAACAATCAACAGAGACAGTAGTTGGGCAGAAACTGGTCGCAGCTTTATTCAACATAACCTCAATAACAGTTATAACAGAACAACGCCATCCCTGTGCCCCGCGGCAAGATCGGCCACCCGCCATGCGATTAGCAAGGTGACTTCTCCGCCGCTCCCCGCACAGGAAAAGCACCGGCCAATTGCCAATAACCCTTCCCCGACTTGGCCGTCTCAGTAGCACAAGCCGACCCGGGTTTAACCATGTTGAGGGCCCCCGCCCTCATGGCCTGCCGCTCCGGACCCCGGGAACCTCCGGGACCCCACCACCGGCACAGACTCTTTAGCCGTCTGTGCCGCCCCCCCAAAAGAGAGAAGAGACTAAGAAGAATAACTGTATGGTCGACCAGTTCCTTTGTCCCGAACTACTGTCTCCAACACCTCCTGCCAGTCATTGAGCAGGAGGTCCAACCCAACCGGGGATAGGTGTATCCCATCACTCCGATATAGACCCGCACAACCTACTTCCACCCAGGAATGCTGCACCTGGTAACCCCCTTGTTCGCACACCCATCTCCCCACCTGTCTATTAATCTTAATCAAACCCCTGGACCACCGCTTTTGCCCCCAGCAAGCAGGTCTAGGGATGATGTCAGACCACACCACCACCAACCCCGTACACCAACGCAGCACCACGGCCAGATCTTTCTTTGCCGCGTTAA
This sequence comes from Ichthyophis bannanicus, assembly GCA_033557465.1. NCBI lineage: Eukaryota > Metazoa > Chordata > Amphibia > Gymnophiona > Ichthyophiidae > Ichthyophis > Ichthyophis bannanicus. The sequence continues at coordinate 412,579,806 of CM066038.1, forward strand.
TCAGCTGCTTGCAAGTCCAGGATGACACTTCATTGCCTCCAAGGTGCACGAGCAGAATCGCCGGCTGCCTCCCAAGCTGTAGCTGCTGTTGAAGCATGGGTAGCATCTGGGACCAACGCATCCCCCGTAAACCCAGCCATGAGACCGACAACGCTGCCGTATCGAAGCCCAGGTTGCGCCCGACCGGCCGCACAGCTGCTCGGTTTTACGCCCAGAAGACAAAGGAGTGCCCTATCAGCCAACACGCCCCTCCATCATTTCCAGCATCTGGAAAAGAAAACAGTTAATAACACCCCCCCCCCCACCTTCACCCCACTTGGGGTATGTATTGACTTATTCGTGTATATATATATATATATTGTGATCCCTCCCCTTTCCAGTACCCGTAGGTAGGGGTTAAGGAGTTTAAGTTCCTTCTTTAAACCAATGTTCTGCTACTTCCTGGAGCAGTGCTCGTAGGGAAATGTAGTTTACCACCAGTTCAAATGAAGAGTAGTGTGACTCAGAATGTTTGCAAGCAAAAAGGGATTTATTTCCCCTCCCGGGGTTGGACTTCACAAGGATAAAAAGGTAACACAAAATATCTGCTCTCTGGCAGCAAAAAGGACAAAAATAAGAATAGCTTTCTTCAGCATGAAATAAACAATTTTCTTTCCAGCAGGTTGTAATTCAGCACATGGTTTCATACAGCTCTGTTTCCCTCACAGCCAGCTTGTATTTTCTTCACCATATCTCTAACATAAAGATATTATCTGTTCAGCTAATGTAATCGTGCAATCCATTTCCTCTGTGGGGTAATTCATATAGGACGGCTCTGTGTCCATATGTTCCACCTCTGAGGTAGGAATAATCTGACCAGTTCTTTCTAGGGCCGCGCCCTTTTCTTCAACCCTGAGCTTTTCAAAACATTCAGGATTTAAATACCGGTTAAAGCCAGTATTGTAGCCCCAACCTTCCAGGTCATTACATTCACATGGATTCCTGTAATCCTAGCCCTTGGGCTTACCTGGGGACCTGGCTGTGGAAGCTTTTCTCTGGGGTTTAAAAATACCGGTTGGTTCCCTGCTGAACCTATGTGAGGCAGTTTCCAAATGCTTTCCTGGCTGCTTGTAATCCCGTGTATGCTTCAGCTGGTCTGGTCTGCTCCTTCGATAGCTCTCAGCCGGAGCCTCTGACCTCCCTTCAGCTGAAAACTCCTTCCAACTTCTGACCGGAAGTCTGCTTTCCTCTCTCTCCTTCCCTTCTCTGCCTGCTGGGGCCTCCTTATGAGACAGCCTTCCTGGGTAGGGCCTGGCTCCACCCCCTAGCAGGTGTTCAGACTTTCCCCATGACTCTTTGCTAAACTGATAGCAGGGGCGTGTTTCCTTCTCTCTTGCCTGGTTTCCCTGACAACTGGTAGCCATGTGCCTTTGTTTACCTTGCAGCCCTGCACTTTCTACCTGGTTTTTTAAGCCTTTCTACCGGGCCAGAAGGACTTGCTATATCACTATATATATATATATATATATATATATACAACAGTTCTTTTTTTTTTTTTTGTGGTTTTTGAAGTTATAAACGTACATAGCTCTGGAATGCCCGTGACTGCCACCTGCCTATCCGTTGGATCTGCGCGTCCACACACCCGAGCTGAGCCGCACTGGTTGCCGCTCCTATGCGAAATGAATGGGCCGCAAAAAGAGAGGCATCCTCGCCCAACTGGCTCAATACCATCCGCAAAACCGCCGAAAATTGAAAATGCGTCAGCGCTTGGGCATTCGCATGCACAAATAAACTTCCTCCGACTCTCGGCCGGACTTGCAAATAATCCCTCATTGCCGCAACCGGGCATGTGATACCGCCAATAGGGTTTAGGATTATCCATGCCCCCCTACCCATCTGATTCGTCTTGGATTTCGTAATAAGCACCTTAAGTTGCCCCCCGTCTATCTGTACATGTTGGCGGCATAAACCCGAACCGGACACAGCTTTCTTTGAAGCCCCCGCCAGCTCCCCGACTTGCAGAGCCCCAAAAAAGGCCAACGTAAACACGGCCCGAAACAGCACCGCCTCGAATTGAGACTCCACTACCCTCGGCAACTCAAGGCAAAGCTTCCCTAACAAGCTATACGATACGGGGCGCCTGCGATCGGGGGGGGGGATGGACGGGAATGCTCCCAACCGCGCAAGAGTCGCCGCACCATAAACCCTCCCCCGCCTGACCCCCAACCCACGGCCTTCGCAAAGAAGTCGAAGCCCGCCAGATGCCCCCGGACCGCCACTCTGGACAACCCCATGCACTTTGCCCATGCTATATACTGCCCCAACAAGTGGTCCGGCACCGCGCCCCACAGCCATCCATGCTCTCGCAGAAATGCCACGACCTTGTTGCATCCCCTCCGATAAGCAGCCCAGGTACTCTCCGCCACCGAACTCTGCAACAGCTCTCTCATCACTGCAGGCCACAGCTCCACAATCTCGACGGGACCGTTCTCCCTTCGGTATCCACCTCCGGTGCCAGCTGCCGAAACCGCTCCATCTGAAAATGAGAAAGAGCATCGGCGATCGAATTAGAATGACCTGGAACATGACGCGCCTTCAATACTAAATTTAATCGCATACAACCCAGCACGATGAGTCTCATCAACGCCGCCACCTGCAAACACCGCGGAGTGTAACGATTCACTATACTCACGACGGCAGCGTTGTCACACCACCAGACCAATCTGCGATTCCGCAATCTGTCCGGCCACAATTCTATCGTCACAAGCATCGGGAACAACTCCAAAAAAGTTATGTTCTTCTAAAGACCCGACGCCCGCCAAGCCTCCGGCCATCTCTCCGCACACCATGCCCCTCCGAAATAGATACCCAGGCCCCCTCCCCCTGCTGCGTCGGTATAAAGCTGCAGTTCCGTGCTCGAAAACTCCAACTCCTTTATCACTGAGGTCCCGTTAAATTCATTCAAAAATATGTCCCAAACACGTAAATCCTCCTTGATCCCCTTGGACACTCTAATACAATGATGCGCCTTCGTAACACCCGCGGTCGCGGCCGACAAACGTCGTACAAAGACCCGCCTCATCGGAATCACTTTACATGCAGAATTCAAGGAACCTATCAAGGCCTGCATCTCTCGCAGCGTTAACTTAGCGGAGGCCAGAGTGTTAGCCACCAGGACTCTCAACCGCACTACCTTTTCGCATGGCAAGCGCGCTACCATCATATCGGAATCTAACTCAACGCCCAAGAACGTGAGCCGGGAACACGGCCCCACTGTCTTCCCTTCCGCCAGCGGAACCCCCAGCTGCCCCGCTAAGTCCACAAACCCATCCAAGAGCTCCTGACACGCCCGGGAACCGCTGTCGCCCACAAACAGAAAATCATCCAAATAGTGCACCACCTCACTCCGCCCCACTCGTCGGACCACTGCCCAATGCAAAAAGGTGCTGAATTTTTCAAAGTAAGCACATGAAACCGAGCAACCCATCGGCATGCACTTATCAAAATAGAAGCCCTCCAAAAATTGAAAACCCAAGAGTCGAAAGGCCGAGGGGTGCACTGGCAACAAGTGAAAGGCCAACTCAATGTCCACCTTTGCCATCAACGCCCCCCACCCTACTCTCCTGACCAGCTCCTCCGCCTTATCGAATGACGCGTAACGGACCGTGCAATACTTGCGTGGTATGTAATCATTAACGGAATCCCCGAGAGGAAAGGACAAATTATGTATCATACGAAATTTTCCAGGTTCTTTCTTTGGTATAATCCCGATCGGGGATAACACGAAATCCCGAAAAGGCGGCTGAGTAAACGGCCCCACAATCCTGCCTAACCGTACCTCCGAATTCACCTTTTCCGATGCTATTGCCGCAAACCTCCTAACCGACGGAGAATTCCTCGCAAATGAGGACCTCACATTCCCATCAACTGGTATAACAAACCCAAACTGGAAACCCGACAACAATTTTTGAACCTTCGAGCTCGGGTATCCCCGCAACCACCTTCGCAACACCTCCACTTTTATCGGCGTGGGGGCGACGTCAAACACCCCCCGCTGACTTACCGGCAGCTCCGGTTGGTACTGCGGGACCTTTTTAAGGCATTTGGCTGCTGGGTGTCCTCCGCCACAGGCGGAACAAGCGTGACGAAATTTGCAATCCAGGAAGGGGCACGCCGCCCGGTTGTAGCGCCAACACACATCTCCTGCCGCACCGGCCGCCCCTCTAAGTGTCGTTTGCACCGCTCCGCCTCGAAAGGAACGACTCATCCCAGCCGTGGATGGCAAGCCACCCCTCCCTGGCCCCACTCCCAATGGCGCCCTCATGGACATCTGGGTAAGCCACAAGTTGATGTCCTGCGTCGCCCAGGTCAAAGACCTGTTCTCTTCCATCTTATCCCAAAACTTCTCATCATAATTCAACCAAGCCCACCCTTCGTGGGTCTGGGAAGCTTCGAGAATGGTATCCGCATATGCGAGCATCATGCCATACTGGCCCGGCCAATGCTGCCCCCACACGCTGGCCAGCCGCAAAAAGGCCCTAACCCAGTTGACCACCGTCTTAGACACCTTCCGAACCCTACCGGCCTTCTCGTCTTCTTTCCGCTTCTTTTTACTGTCACCTGAACGCTTCCGGCCTTCCAGGAGGCGAAAAATATCAATATATTTACGCTTCCGAATTTTTCGCCGCAACTTCTTCGGTACCCCCTCCCACAGTTCCGATAAAGTAGCCACGTTTTGAACCGACCCACACATAGCCGCACCCCCGACCGGCCCGTCCGAAGATGAACCCGAGGACTCGGAGGAGGAGGAAGACAGTGTCCCTTCTGCGCCGGCACGAATGCTTCCTTTTCTTAGTAACCTTGCCCCTTTTGTCGGTCCTCTCCCCGCTCTCTTCCCCCGCCAGCCCATCATCAAAAGCCAACTCACCCCCTGTGGTAGCTGCGGAGGCCTCCGTCTGCTCCGGCACATGGAATCCATGAGCTGTGGCCCCGCTCGGCTGGTGCTCGCTGACCGATGGAGTCGCCGGAACCGGCTCGAGCCTGGGCGGCTGTAGTTCCCGTCGTGCGTCCATGTTCTGCTGACGGCTACTGGTGCTAACCGGCACCGGTCCTGGCAAGCAAAGGAATGGAGCCTGTGGGGACATAAAAGGAAAACCCTGGGGAGCAAAACCCATAGACCAGGCTGGATGCCATACCCCCGCCCACTCGGTCGAGGACGTGCCTTGACCCCCGCTCCGCCACCCTTCCCCATCTGTAAGCCGTCCGCTGGGAGCAAGCCCTGGCATGACCCCCAACCCCCACCCCCCATAGGAACCTATAGCTAGCCCCCCCCCGTCCACCTCACGGAAGCCAGGGCCACCCTGAGAGATGGACTCCACCGCTCCTGGGTAAACCTGCGCTCTGACCTCCGGGTACTCTGGAGCCCCCATCCCTGGACCACTGGTCCTGACCCTGCCCTCAGTATCCCATCCTCCGATCCCCCGCCCCCCCTCAAGCCCAGCAGCCGACCTTATTCCCCTCCCCCCCCGAACGGCCCCCCTTCCCAGCCTACCTGCCCGACCACCAGCACCTACCCCACGGACCCGTGGACGAGTCCCTCCTGCCGGCCTAGCAGGCCCCAGTCCCCTCCCAGCAGCTGTATGAGTCTCCGGGCTCTCCGTACACCCGGACTGCCTGCTGCTCCTCGCCCCTGCCCTCCCCCGCCCACCCGGAACCCCCGTGCCCCCCGCCGCCCAGTTGAATCACCTCTCCCCATTTTACTCAAGCCTGCCCTGCGGGAAGGCATTTTGAAGGCTGCTCCGGTACTTCCTAGCTGCCCGGCACAGTGTTTCTTCTTTCTTTTTTTTTTTTTTTTGTATAAAGTTCGCTACGGCAGCCTTCCCGCGGTCAGACCGGCCCTGCCCGGGACCGTTCCTCACCCCCAACTAGGCCCCACTCGCCTGACGTCCCGCCGCCGCTCAGTTCCGCCTCCCAATCAAGGTTGCTGCACTGGTCCGGAGCTGGCTGCGACCACCGATCCCGCCACTCCCGTCGTTGCCGCTTCGCCGCCGCGCCCTCCTCCGCCCCCGACACTGGATCCAGAGACCGCAGAAGCACCCCGATGCACCGTCAAGGCAAGCCGACAGCGAAGCCAAGCAGACAGCATGCACCTCTCCCCGCGCCACGATGCCGACAGGCTCGAGCGCATGGGAGTGCACGCTGAGGGATCCCCTGCACGCGCTCCCGCGCGAGGGGATCCAATCAATTTAAAAAACTCTCTTTTGGCCACCAATCCCCTGTGCACTGCCTAGCCCGCTCCTGCCGCCTCCCCCCCCCCCAGCCCCTCCTTCCCCATCTTACCCACCTAAAGGCCCGAGCCGGGTTCGCAATGGGCCGGGGCACCCGGTTACTATGCGGGCGCTCGTACCTTGCCCGCGCCCTAGTTTTTTATGTTTATTTTGATTTTATCCTGTTGCTATAAAGGGATCCTCTGTGTCTGTCCCATGCCATTTTGAATTCTGTCACTGTATTTGCCCCCACCACTTCCATTGGGAGGGCATTCCAAGCATCCACCACCCTTTCAGTGAAAAAGTATTTCCTGATGTTGCTTTAAGTTTACCCCCTTGCAGCTTCATGTTATGCCCTCTAGTTTTACAGCTTTTCCGTATTTGGAAGAGGTTTGTTTATTCATTAATACTCTATAAGTATTTAAAGGTCTGAATCATATCTCCCCTGTTCCTCCAGAGTGTACATATTTAGGTCTTTAGGTCTCTTATCTTAAGCCTTCTGACACAGGCTCCAAATCATTTTGGTTGCCTTCCTCTGAACCGCTTCCAGCCTTTTTATATCCTTTGCGAGATACGGTCTCCAAAACTGAAAACAATATTCCAAGTAAGACCTCACCAGCGACTTGTACAGTAGCATTAGTACCTCTTCCTTTCTGCTGGTAATTCCTCTCTGTATGCAACCCAGTATCCTTCTGGCTTTTGCCAACGCCCTGTCACACTGTTTCGCCACCTTGAGATTGTCAGAAACAATCACTCCAAGGTCCTTCTCCTGGTCCGTGCACACCAATCTCTTGCCCCCTATTGCATTCAATTCCCTTGGATTTCTGCTTCCCGAGTGCACGACACTGCACTTCTTCACATTAAATCTTAACTGTCCAGCATTAGACCATTCTTCCCACTTTTGTAGATCTTTCCTCATGTTCTCCACTCCCTCAGAGGAGTCCACTCTGTTGCACATTTTGGTGTCATCTGCAAAAAGACAGAATTTTCATTCAGCCCTTCGGCAATATCACTCACGAATATATTGAACAGTACTGGTCCCAGAACTGAATCCTAGGGCACACTGCTAATCACCTTCCTCTCATCCGAGTGAGTTCCGTTTACCATCACCTTCTGTCATCTGTCAGTCAACCAATTTCTGATCCAGTTCACCATTTTGGGATCCATTCCCAAACTGTTGAGTTTATTGATAAGCCTCCTATGAGGAACAGTATCAAAGGCTTTGCTGAAATCCAGGTAGATCACATCCATCACATGTCCTTGATCCAGTTCTCTGGTCACCCAGTCAAAGAACTCAATCAGATTTGTTTGGCAAGATCGTCCTTTGGAAAAACCACGTTGCCTCGGATCATGCAACCTGTTGGTTTTGAGGAAGTCCACTATTCGCTCCATTACTTTTCCTGCCACTGAGGTAAGGCTTACTGGCCTGTATTTTGACACTTCTTCCCTATTACCACTTTTGTGGTAATATGGGTTTAGACCTTATCATGGAGTAGAGATCCTTCTCCTAGCCCTTTTGATAATCTAATTTGAGGAATAGACAAATCAAAACAAGCCTTTATTCCTGTCTTTCTTAACATTGCCTCTGCATTTGATAACATCAGCCATAGCATACTACTCACACTTCGCCACATAGGGATATATGGAAATGTTTTAAAGTGGTTCCAATCATACCTTATAGAGGGTACCCAATAGGTACGAATTGGTCTCCAGACATCACAACCTTACAACCAAGAGCAAGGTATCCCACAAGGTTCCGCGCTCTCAGCGTTATTGTTTAACATTTACCTACAACCTATATGTAACATCTTTAAGAACTTCAAATTAGGATATCATATCTATGCTGATGATATAATGGTGTATCTCCCTAAAGACACAATAAACCCTAATTATCATCAGTTAACAGCAGGTATTACAGAAGCAACAAAATGGCTAAAACTACATAACCTGAATATAAATTTTAATAAAACCAAAGTCCTATTCATCACAAAGAGCTTAAACTTCACCTCACCAAAAAAGATACATATCCAAGAAGTAGAGCTAGATGTAAAGACGGAAGTAAGATATCTGGGAGTGATCCTGGATCAAGCACTCTACATGTCATCCCATATAAAACAAATTATCAAAACCATTTTTTACAAATTACGTGTGCTGCAGCATCTTAGACCATATCTTGACAATTCTGATTTCGATCAGTACTACAAGCTATTATTATTCTTCCACATTTTGATTTCTCAAACAGTATTCTACAAGGTCTACAAAAAGAGAGCAAGAATCATCTTCAAGTAGCCCAAAATGTAGCTGCCCGTATCATATATAGGACAAGTGCCACAGAACACATCACACCAATACTACACAAACTGCACTGGTTACCTATAATGAGCCATATTAAATACAAAATTCTTGTTATAACATTTAAACTTATGAGGGAAATTGCACCATAATTCTTACCCACCCTGATTAACAATACACCTAACATGAGATCCAGAAGAAGTTGTTAACAATAACACTCTAGCAGTCCCCACCAACTATTGTAACACAAATCGGGCCACAAGCAACAGAGCATTTACTTACTCTTTATCTTTACGCTGGAATACACTACCAGATAATCTGAGATTTCCGCAAAGAGATCAAAACTTACCTAGTCAAAGAGCATTTTGGCGACACAACCGACATACACAAAATATACCCTACATAAAATGAATATCCTTGAATATATACACTGACCTTCCCTAATATATCCCCAGCATAATCAAATCCAAGTTATCTTCGTATTGCACTTCACAAATGCTCATATCCCCATTGTAAATAAGTTGATTGTATAATATCTTTATTGAAAAGAAGTTTATTGTATTGTAAAAGACGTTTACTGTAATTCGTGTATGCTAGGTTCAAACATTATGTAAGTTATAAATAAGAGTTTAATGTAATTTTTATTGGTTGATTGTAAGCCGCCCTTGATCTCTGGAAGGGGCAGTATAGAAAAACGTAAAAATAAATAAAATCACTGCTGGACCTGTCTGACCAATACAGATTACTGTTCTCTGTTCGGCTTCTGCCAACTGTGGGTTAACCACAACAAAACTAACTTCTTCTGGTCCCTCTAAGCCAGCCCTATAACCATTGCTAGCCTGTAGCGAGATCCAGAATTTTCCACGGTGGCAAGAGGTTCATAGTATTTTTAGATGGGAATATAATTTAATTTAATATGGGTATTTATATTCTGCTTTTGGAGTGGAAGAGTAGCCTAGTGGTTAGAGCACTGGCTTTATAATCAAGCCACCAGGGTTTGATTCCCACTAGCACTCTTTGTGGCCTTGGGTAAATCACTTAACCCTCTAGTGCTTCGGAACAAAGGCCTGGCAATCTACTCCAGGTCACACTACCAAAAAAAACAGGAATTACTGGGTTGCCAGGAGTCAGCAATGACTCAAAGGCACACATTACATTTTTTGCATTCTGCTTCAACCTTGCATGTCAAAGCAGGTTTAAAAAAATGCTTTGGAAAAATAATATTAATAACATAAAAACACAGGCATAACAACTATCTAGACAAAAGATACATAACTAAATAAATTATAAATATCATTACATTGTCAAAAGTCAATTCAACTACATAAATACAAGGTTCAGATAAAACTAATCAAAAATAGGATCATTCAGTTAAAATAACATGAATTGAGAGCATGGGTCAGAAATCCTCTAACTAAACAAATAAATAATTAGCTAGATGCAATAATCCACCATAATATTCTCAAGATGGCAAAATAAAATAAACAACCAAGTTTTGAAACTCAGCAAAAATAGAAGGCTAGATTGCACAATTCCAAGAGCAGAGGATTCTACATTATAGGGCCAAAGCCCATCATCGTTTTGAGCCCGATATTTAGCACCAGCGACTAGGCACTGAACATTAAAACTGGATATTCAATGTTGGGGTCATATGTAGCCCCGGCAATGAATATCCAGGTTTGCCGCACAGCTTCCGCAGCTGCAGAAGCTAACCGGATAGCAGTGATATTCAGCCACTGCATGGTTAGTTCCTACGGGTAAAGCTAGGCCAAGGGGGCTGGGGAGCTCTGAGGAATACTCCTTTACAGGGTAATTTTATAAATTGTTTTCTGCATGTAAAGCCTGTTGTATATGGAGAAAAGGGTTTTTATAAAATTGTGTTACCAGATACACATGTAAAAATTATGTGCATGGAAAGTGTGCACCTATTTTTATATAATCTGCACATAGGCATTTCCAAGGGTGTAGTTTGGATGCAGGTAGGGTTGTAATATAAATGCATATTTTATAAAATACGTGTGTACACAGGTAGACCCTGATTCAGCAAGGCGACTTGCGGGGCTGCAGCCCTGAAAGCTGTCCTGACCTTATTCCCTCACAGGCGGCAAGAGGGGCCGGAGTATGGGCGGAGTGGGAGTAGGCCGAGGCGGCAGGACGTGCAGGGCTGATTCAGGTCATGGCCCTGAACGTCCTGTGACTGTGGGTGAGGCGTGCTACTTATTCTACTGAGGAGGTGGAATAAACAGTTGCAGAGACCCCAATCGGGCCTGGGAACATAAGAACATAAAATATGCCATACTGGGTCAGACCAAGGTCCATCAAGCCCAGTATCCTGTTTCCAACAGTGGCCAATCTAGGTCATAAGTACCTAGCAGTCTCCCCAAAATACACAGGTTCCACAATGCTTGTATTGGGTCAAGCAGTAATATCCCGGGTCCCTTTTAATAATGGTTTATGGACCTTTCCTCCAGGAACTTGTCCAAACCCTTTCACGTCCACATAATTGTTTTGTAACTGAATTTTTTTTTAAATTAAGATTTGAGCTAAATGATGCAGAATATAAAGTTTTTTTGAAAAACTTTTATTTCTAAGAAACAATATTTACTGTTGTCATATGGCAACTACGGTCCTGAATGTCTGAAAATTAAAAACAGTCTTTGCATCAGTTTCATTTACTGCTGGGTGTGATAGTTTAAATAACAGGGTTTTTTTCAGATGTCAAGCACAGATACACATCACATTTTGCACACAGTGTGCGGATTTTTTGGAAATATAGAATCTGGGGAACAATTTGGGAGAAAATTTGAAGGTTGACATATGGCAACAACAGCCATGAAAGCGTTAAACTCGGCTACACTAACAGCTTTTACTACATTCTCTGGTAACAAATTCCAGAGTTTGATTACACGTTGAGTGAAAAAATATTTTATTTTATTAGTCTTAAATAGTTTACCCTGTAGCTTCAGTGCATGTCACCTAGTCTTTCTATATTCTGATGATGTAAACTATCACTCCATTAATTAATTTATAGACCTCTATCATATCTCCCCTCAGCTGTCTTTTTTCCAGGTTGAAGAGCTCTAACCTTTTTAGCCTCCCTTCATAGGGGTATCCTTCCATCCCCTTTACCATTTTGGTGGCTCTTCTCTGTACCTTTTCTAATAACACTATATCCTTTTTAAGATATGACGACCAGAATTGTATACAATACTCAAGGTGTGGTCGCACCATGGAACGATACAGAGGCATTATAATATCCTTTGTTTTATTTTCCAATCCTTTCCTTATGATACCTAGCATTCTATTTGCTCTCTTGGCCGCCGCTGCACACTGGGCAGAGGGTTTTAACATGTTATCCACGATGACACCTAAATCTTTTTCCTGGGTGGTGGTTCCTAATGTGGAACCTTGCATCGTGTAACAATAGTTTGGGGGGTGGGGGTTCCTAGGTGCATAACTTTGCACTTGTCCACATTAAATTTCATCTGCCATTTGGATGCCCAGTCTTCTAATTTATCAAGATCCTCTTGTAATTTTCCACAATCTTCATGGGTTTTAACAACTTTAAATAGTTTTGTGTCATCTGCAAATTTGATAAACTAACTCGTTATTCCCATTTGCAGGTCATTAATGAATATGTTAAAAAGCAGCGGACCCAGCACAGATCCCTGGGATACTCTACTATTCACCTTTCTCCATTGGGAAAATTGGCCAGTTAGCCCTACCCTCTGTTTTCTATCTTTTAACCAGTTCCTTATCCACAATAGTACACTGCCTCCTATGCCATTACTTTTTAGTTTTGCCAAAAGTCTCTGATGAGGGACCTTGTCAAAGGCTTTCTGAAAGTCCAGATACACTATATCAACCAACTCACCTTTGACTACCTGTTTATTTACACCTTCAAAAAAACATAACAGATTAGTAAGACAAGATCTTCCTTGTCTAAAGCCATGTTGGCTGTCTCCCATTAAGCCATGACTATCTACTTGTTCAGTAATTTTGTTCTTTATTATGGTTTCTACTATTTTTCCAGTATTGACGTCAGGCTCACTGATCTGTAGTTTCCTGGATCACCCCTGGAATTTAAAAAAAAAAATTGGCGTTACATTGGCCATCCTCCAATCTTCAGGTATTACAGATAATTTGAATGATAGTTCACAGATTACTAATAGTAGGTCTGCAATCTCATATTTCAGTTCTTTCAACATCCTTGGATGTATACCATCCGGTCCAGGTCATTTGCTACTCTTCAGTTTATCAAATAGTTGTAATACATCTTCCCGGTATATCGATATTTCTTTCAATTCTTCCGCAGTATCACCTTTAAATACCACTTCAGTCATGGGTAGCATCCCTACATCTTCCTCAGGAAAGACCAAAGCAAAGAATTCATTCAGTCTCTCCGCTATGGCCTTGTCCCCTCTTAGTGCCCCTTTTACACCTCTATCATCTAATAGCCCAACTGATTCTCTCACAGGTTTTTTGCTATGAATGTACTTAAAAAAGTCTTTATTAGGCATTTTTGCTTCCACAGCAAGCTTCTTCTCAAATTCTCTCTTTGCCTGCCTTATCAATGCCTTGCATTTAACTTGCCAGTGCTTGTGCTGTTTCCAGTTTTCGTCATTTGGCTCTTTTTTTCCATTTCCTGAAAGATGCTTTTTGGACAACAGCCACCTCTCTGACCTCACCTTTAAACCATGCTGGCAGTTTTATGGACTTCCTTCCTCTTTTCTTAAAGCAAATACAGCTGGTCAGGGCTTCCAAGATAGTATTTTTAAATAACACCTAAGCTTGGTGTAAGTCTTTAAACTTTGCAACTGCTCCTTTTAGTATTATTTTCCTCATTTTATCATAGTCTCCCTTTTGAAAGTTAAAAGGTAGTACTGTGGATTTCCTAATCATCCCTCCTCCATTAATTAAATCAAACGCGATCCTGCTATGATCACTATTGCCAAGTGGCCCCAACACCCTTATCTCTTGCACCAGATCTGGTGTTCCACTAAGGACTAGGTCTAAAATGGCTTCTCCTCTGGTCAGTTCATGAACCAGCTGCTCGAAGAAGCAGTCATTTATTTCATCTAGAAACTTTATCTCCCTAGCATGTCCTGCTGTGACACTGACCCAGTCGATACCGGGGTAATTGAAATCACCCATTATAATTATTATTACCTTTCTGTAACCTTTGTTAGCTTCCCTGATTTCTTTGAGCATTTCATCATCCATTTGTTCATTCTGGCCAGGAGGTTGATAGTACACCCCCATTGCCATCACCTTCCCCTTTTTACATGGAATTTCAATCCATAGAGATTCTACAGCAAATTTTGTTTCCTGCAAAACTTTAATCCTTTGTTCCTCAATGCCCTCTCTAGCATAGAGCGCAACCCCTCCACCAATTTTATCAATTCTATCATTGCGATATAGTTTGTACCCAGGTATCGCAGTGTCCCACTGGTTGTCCTCCTTCCATCATGTCTCTGAGATACCAATCATATCTAACCTCTCATTTAGTGCTATATTTAGTGCTAGAGAGGGAGGAGTGGCTCAGTGGTTGGGACAGGTTACCTCAGGCCAGAAGGCCAGGGGTTCAATTCCCATATGGGGACAAGCAACTTCAGGCCAGAGGGCACTGTTCCGTCTAAGCTGTGCGCGTGTGCGCGCGCACACACCTCGCCAAGTGAGCGCACATACTTTATAACAGAGCGCACAAAAATTACGGTTCTGATTCTGATAGAAAACAACACAGACATCTTAAAATTTAAAAGTTGTTGTGTATTTACGGTTTTCACAAGTTCTACAATATTATCTAGTGCAATCAATGTGGTGTACATACTGTATTCTGACGTGTAGTCAAATTTTAAAGTATAGAACTCCGAGTGTTGTTATGTGCCGCACAAAAATTTAACCTTCCTTCAAAAGCTGCACAGCTGATATTTTATGCGCACACAGCCTACAGAAAATTAGAGGGAACATTGGTCCTCACATATGGGTGACGTCAGTGCTGACGGAGCCCTCGTGTGGAGCAATTCCCCAGCTTTCAAAGAAAGCCTTTGGGATTGCATCGCGCATGCGCGGTCCCCTTCCCGCCCAAGGGTGCCATCTTGCTCAGTCTCCCTTTTTCCATGGAGCCCAATGGATGTGGTCTAAATTCCCTTGTGGAAAAAGTGCATCAAACTTCACAAAAGCTTCTTCTCTTCGACCTGGTTTGATGCCAGTTCCCCTCCCCGCCTCGGTGTGGTACACCGGTATCGAATCCGGTCACTATTTTTCGGTTTTTGTCCTTAGTGACTAGCGTTCGCGCTCTTTTTATTTTTCACTGCTAGCCCGGTCGTTTGACCTCGCATGGGCCCTTTTTCCCCCGATGGCTGCCAGCGGGTTTAAAAAGTGTGATCGGTGTAAAAAATTAATGTCCCTCACCGACACACATGACTGCTGTCTCTGATGCCTCAGGGCCGACCATGACCCGGTGGCCTGTGGCCCGTGCGGCAAGATCTCTTCTAAAGCTCTTAGAAGTCAGCAGCAGCAGCATGAGAGAATTTTCTCAGAGTCCACCTCCACTCGGGGTCCGGCCCTCGTCAGAAGCCTCGATGTCTCGGGAGTTGTCGGACTCCGAGCACCATCGTGGGTATTCTGAAAGGGGGTCTCCCTCCAGGAAACACCGGAGGAAGAAAAAACTCGTGAGGGTGGTGTCGGTGGATGCCTCTGATAGGCCTGGTTCCTCGCGGGCCAGGTCTCGGAGTCCTGACTGCCGCCCCGAGTCCTCAGAGTCGGAGCGGCCTGCCAAGGTACCTTGCACGAAGCCGGAGACGCCGAGAAAGGTAAACACTGTTGTCCTCATGGACTCTCCTCTGGGAGAACCGGTGTCGGGCCCGACACTGTCGGGGCCCGAGCCGGAGGCTGTGGAGCTTTCTGGACTCGATCTCAGAATGGCAGCCTTGGAGCGCAGCATGTCTGCCTTCATGGAGCAGCAGTAGGCACTGATGGCCGGTCTCACCAGTCAGTCTGCCCCGACCACCAGAACCTTGACATCCAAGTCGACCCTGGAGGCCGAGCCGATCCTCGATGCCCTCTGAGCTCGAGTCGATCCTCGGCCGAGGTCTCCCTCGAATTCCCGTTCGGGACCAAGGTCGTCAACGCCGGTGCCATCAGCGTTGGGGTGGTCATGATTGAAGCCCTCGCGGCCGGAGCCCGTTGATTCCTCTTTGGAGGACTTGGCTTGGGAGACGGAGGAAGAAGACTCCCCTGGCACCCACTGGACCCGGTGTGTCCCATCGGACTCGCCGCGGTTCAGACCTCGGAGAAGGTCTCCCGCAGAGGACACCCGGTTCTCGGAGTTCATGCGGGACATGGCCAAGGCCTTGGCCTTCCCAGTGGATGCCGAGGAGGAACCTCGAGCCGAAGAGCTTGATGCCCTCCAGTATGATTTTCCACCGAAGGAAACCCTTACTGTACTGGTTCCTCCGATGTTGGAACGGCTGTTATTCCATATGTGGGAAACTCCGGCTTTGATGCCGGTGCTGAGCAGGCAGGTCAATTCCATTTATCGAGTCCGCAAGAGCCCTGGGTTCCAGAAGGTACAGCTGCTGCACAACTCCATGGTTGTGGAATCGGCCATGCAAAGGCTCAAGAGCCAAAAACGCACTCCTCAGTGCCTCTTGGAAGGGAAGCCCGGAACCTGGACGCCCTCGGCAGAAAGTGCTACCAAGGCTCGATGCTCTCATGCCATGTCCAAACCTACCAGCTGTACATGGGCATGTACTTAAGGGACCTGGCAAAGGAGATTGCCGGGTTCTCAGCTAGCCTCTCTGAGGAACCCTTGCAGAGATTCAAGGCCTTGTCCATGGGGATTCAAGAGTGCTCAAAGTTTATGTCTCAGGCAGCCTATGACAACTTCGAGACTTCGGCCCGGGTAGCCACAGCCAGCATCGGTACCTGACGCCAGGCTTGGCTGATGTCGTCGGACCTGGAGTTCTGGGTACAGGACAAGTTAGTTGATGTCCCCTGCCGAGGTGAGAACCTGTTCAGCAAACCCATGACTGAGAAGGCTGCACAAATCGAGTCTGAGTACTTGACTCAGACAAGGCTATCCAAAAAGACCTCTGCCCCTTCCAAAAAGAAGGGCTCAGGTAAAAAGCCCTTTTTCCCGAGGAAGGGTATTGCTTACCGCAACTACCCCACTCACCAGGCCTCCCCAGCTCCCCAACATGGGCAGCAGGCCAAGGGACAGGGGCATGGCCCACGTAAGCAGAAGACCCCCAAGCCTCAGGCACCAGCTTCCTCCCAGCCGGTTGGGGGTTTTTGACAGCCGCAGTATGGTCTCTCTCCAACCAGGGGTGGGACTGAGCACAGGAGGGAGACTTGCCCTGTATGCCTACAGGTGGCCAGCAGTCACCTCAGACACCTGGATCTTGCAAATAATCCAAAAAGGCTACTTGCTTCACTTCAGCCAGGTGCCCCCTCCTACTTTCCAGGAGAACCTCTATGGCCTCCTCTGCACAGGAACCTCCTTTTGCAGGAGTTAGCAGGTCTCTTAAAGGATCAGGCAGTGGAATCAGTACCCCACCACTTGCAAGGCCAAGGCTTCTATTCCAGGTATTTCCTGATACCAAAGAGGACAGGAGGCCTCAAACCCATCCTCGACCTGTGAAATTTAAACAAGTTCCTGGTGAAAGAGAAGTTCAAGATGCTCTCTCTTGGAATTTTGCTGCCATATCTCCACCAGGGAGACTGGCTCTCCTCCTTGGATCTGAAGGATGCCTACACACACATCCTCATGCATCCAGAACACATACAATATCTCAGGTTTGTCGTGGGAGAAAAACATTTTCAGTACAGAGTACTTCCATTTGGCCTAGCCTCCGCCCCCAGAGTGTTTACCAAATGCCTGGCAGTGGTGGCGGGGTTTCTCAGAAACCAGGGAATCTTTGTCTTCCCATACCTGGACGAATGGCTCATCAGGGCCCCGTCACCTCAGGAAGCACAACAGGTCACATCTCGCACTATACACATACTGCAACATCTAGGCTTTGTCATAAATCAGGCAGAGTCCACCATGCTCCCCACACAGAACTTAGAGTTCATAGGGGCGAGACTAGACACCCTGCAGGCAAAGGCTTACCTGCCATTAGACAGGGCACAGAGGCTTCTAGAGCTAGTGTGCTAGATAAACCACAAGTCTCAAATATCAGCAAGGCATTTCCTGCGTCTGTTGGGACATATGGCTCCCACAGTACATGTGACTCCAAACTCCCGGCTCCACATGAGGACAGCTCAGTGGTGCCTCCGGGAGCAGTGGACGCAGGCCACCAGTTGGCTCCGAGACAGGATAAGGGTGTCCAAACGACTCCTCAAGTCGTTGGTTTGGTGGCATCACCAGCCCAACCTGCTCGAAGGAATGCCTTTCCAACCACCATTGTTCTCAAGAGTCTTGACGACAGATGCATCCCTGCTGTGCTGGGGAGCCCATTGTCAGGACTCCTGCACGCAAGGGCAGTGGTCTCCTCAGGAGGGGATGCAACAGATCAACCTTTTAGAGCTCCGGGTGATACGCCTGGCTCTGCAAGCCTTCTGCCATGTCCTCTCACATCAGTCGGTGCTCGTACAGACAGACAACCAGGTGGCTATGTTCTACGTGAACAAGCAGGGAGGGACAGGGTCCCGTGTCCTGTGTCAGGAGGTACTAGACCTCTTCTACTTTGCCCTCAGACAGGGTATGTCTCTCAAGGCAGTTTACCTGCCAGGCCAAGAGAACTATCTGGCAGACAAACTAAGCAGAATTCTTCAACCTCACGAATGGCAGCTGAACCGGGAGGTAGCCCAGCAGATTTTCCACTGCTGGGGGTATCGGTCCATAGACCTCTTTGCCAGTCCGCAGAATCATCAGTTGCCTCAGTTTCCCGGAGGTTGGCTGCAGATGCATTTCTGATCTCCTGATCAGGGGGCCTCCTATATGCGTTTCCTCCCACGCCCCTGGTGGCCTGAACACTGTTCAAAATCCTTCAGGACAAGGCCTCGGTCAATCTGGTAGTCCCCAGATGGCCACAACAACCTTGGTTCCCACTTCTCCTCCAGCTGGCAGTGGAGACCCCACTCCCGCTGGGGACAAGGCCCAATCTCCTGTCCCAGGAACGGGCTCTGTCTTACACCCTAACCTGAGGTCTCTCAACCTGATGGCTTGGCTGCTAAAAGGGTGGTGCTGGCACCCCTCCTCTTACCTAAAAACATAGAAGTGTTACTGACCTCAGGAGGCAGTCCACTAGAAAAACCTATGCCTTCAAATTGCGTAGGTTTGAGGTATGGTGTAACCATCACAATGAAAACCCTTTCTCTTGCCTTGTACCTGTGGTGTTGCAGTACCTGCTTCACCTCTCCGACTTGGGCCTCAAGTCTAATTCTGTAAAAGTCCACCTACTTCTGCTGAAGCCCCCGGTTCGCCCTCCGGCGACTGAGTAGGATCTGAATGTGGTCTTGCAACAGCTTACTCACCCACCGTTAGAGCCAATGTCTACTTGCCATCTGCGCTTCCTCTCCTAGAAGGTTCTCTTCCTTGTGGCGCTCACGTCTGCAAGGTGAGTGAGTGAACTGCAAGCTTTGGTTTCAGAAAGACCGTACACACGGTTTTACAGGATTAGAGTGGTTCTGCAAACCCACCCTAAGTTCCACCCGAAGGTAGTCTCTCCGTTCCACCTCAATCAGAAGGTGGTTCTTCCGACATTCTTTCCCAGACCGCATACCTGCCGGGCAGAGGCGGTCCTGCATACCCTTGACTGTAAGAGGGCATTGGCCTTCTACTTGGAGCGTATGAGGGGACATCGAAGGGCTCCTCAGCTCTTCGTCTCTTTTGACCCCAATAAGCTGGGGCTTCCCCTCTCCAAGCATACGTTGTCCACTTGGGTGGCAGACTGCATTACCTGGGAGTACAGGGCAGCTGAGCTCTCTTTCCAGGGTAGAGTCACGGCCCACTGTGTCAGGGCTAAGGCTGCCTCTCAGTGGCTCTCTGCCAGGCCGCCACCTGGTCTTCAAGCCAGACTTTTGCAGCACATTACTGCTTGGATGGAGAGTCCCGCCGAGACAGTGCTTTTGGCCAGGCGGTACTCTGGAACTTATTTGAGATTTAGGCAACTCCTACCCTCGGGCCCTCTGGGGTCAGGCTACTGGGGGTGGTGTGTCTCTGCTGGATTCCTATCACAGCTGCTGCTGCTCTCCTAGAGGGAGTCATTTTTTAGCTATGGGTTCTCGGTAGCCTATAGCTAGGGAGTCCCATATGTGAGGACTGACTTCCTGCTTGTTCCTCAAGAAAGTTTAGTCACTCACCTGTAACAGGTGTTCTCCAGGGACAGCAGGAATCAGTCCTCACAACCCTCCCTCCTCTCCTGGAGTTGCAGTCCTACTATTGCTTTTCTTCTTTTTGCCGTCTTTTTAGCTATGTCATTAGATTGAGCAAGATGGCATCCTTGGGCGGGAAGGGGACCAGGCATGCATGATGCAATCCCAAAGGCTTTCTTTGAAAGCTGGAGAATTGCCCCACACGAGGGCTCCGTCGGCGCCGACGTCACCCATATGTGAGGACTGATTCCTGCTGTCCCTGGAGAACACCTGTTACAGGTGAGTAACGACGCTTTACCAGAAGTAAAAGAACAGTTGCATTTACCAATGAGCTGTAATATTGGTACAGAAAGAAATCTTTATATTCAAAAATCAAAGGCACAAATACCCATGGTACAATACATGCGAAGTGGCCTATTTAATTAGTGGCATGAAAACTGAGGTCCTGGCATTTCAAACTATTTATCCATATAGTAGCACCTTCTGACTAGATAAATGCCATTGACCAGGGCCAGCCACTGAATTTTATTGGCATTATCTGGATAGTGCTGAGGCGGTCTGGGAGCGGAGCACCAAGCCATCCAGATAGTGGTAATTTTCAGCCCCACTATTTGGATAACCTTCCACATAACTTAGGACAGTAGAATAGCTATCCAGGGAATGAATATCAGTTATCTGGGTGCTGGCAGTGGTCAGTGCCATACCCCGATATTCAATGCCTGTATCTGGAGAGCAGCCAACACTGGATATTCAGGGAGAACTTTAAACGCTTTAGCCTGCGTTTAAAGGGAACGCCGACTGCAGAATTTAAAAAATTGGCCTGTGAGTATTAAAAACTAATTTTGGCATGAAAGTTAACTACTATTTTATGACCAATTTATTAAGGAGCATCAAGAGTTTAGTAAGGCCCACAGTAAAAGTAGATTAAATGCAAATACATTGCCATCATCAATAATACAACATCATTACTGGTGTCCACTGTTCCCTCTAAGCTGTGCGCGTGTGTGCACGCACACACCTCGCCGAGCAAGCGCACATACTTTACAACAGAGCGCACCAAAATTACGGTTCTGATTCTGATAGAAAACAACACAGACTTCTTAAAATTTAAAAGTTGTTGTGTATTTACGGTTTTCACAAGTGCTACAATATTTTCTAGTGCAATCAATGTGGTGTACATACTGTATTCTGACGTGTAGTCAAATTTTAAAGTATATAACTCCGAGGGTCGTTATGTGGCGCACAAAAATTTAACCTTCCTTCAAAAGCTGCACAGCTGATATTTTATGCGCACACAGCCTACAGAAAATTAGAGGGAACATTGCCGGAGGGACTGGGGTGTCTAGTCCCATGGCCACTCCTTGTGGCCTTGGGCAAGCCACTTAACCCTCCATTGCCTCAGGTACACTTAAATTGTGAGCCCTTCAGGGACAAGGGAATAAAAAGTACCTGTTAGTATACATGTAAACCGCACTGATTCTAAATAGCACGGTATAAAAAAATAAATAAAAATAAAAAAATATATATATATTCTAACTCTCCCATATTATTTTTTAGACTTCTAGCATTTGCATACAAGCATTTTAGAGACTATATTTTATTCATATTGATCTGGCTATCGGTAGACAGGGGTAATTTGGAATCTTTAAGCTCTGTCTGCTCCGTACTCAAGAGCATTTGGGCTACTTTTGTCTTTATTGGAACCTCTCTGCTGATATTCCCTAACTTCATTCTTTTGGTAGTATCCTTCAAGGATACATTGTTCCGAACCAAGTGCTCTTAGGCGACTGTTGGCTCTCCCCTATTATCTAGTATATCCCTGTAGGTCTCGTCTGTGTACCCCTCTGTCTTCCTCGTCCTCGAAGTCTGCTACTCTAGCCTCCAGAGATTGAACTTGTTCCCTGAGAGCAAAGAGCTCCTTGCACCTAGTGCACATGTAAGACCCCTCACCAACTGGGAGAAAATCATACATGTGATACTCAATGCAAAAGACTGGAAAGCCCCCATCTCACTGCTGGACTGCTGTCTGCATTTTAGTTTAGGTTGTGTTTAGATATTTAAGTTCTTTAACATGGAATTTCAATCCATAGAGATTGCAAGGGATACATAAGGGTTGCTGGCGATACTTATACTAATAAAACTATACCTAATACGTTTAATGTACTTTGTTCACCTGAAGCTTAATTAATCTCAGATCCTAAATGTATGCCTGATGAGGATAACAGCTGCACCTGAGAGTGAATATGGCACCTCCTTTCCTTTAAGAGGTGTAAGCACTATAAAGCTACGATTATCCCAGGGGTGGGTGGATGTTGTGAAGGGAGGGAGGGAAAGAAGACCTATGAAATGCTGGCTGCTACACAGTACCCTGTGGAACCCCCCTGACAGCCAGGGAATATTATAACTTATGCATGTTCTTGCAAAAAGCAGGTGTGGCCAATTATGTTAGCTCTAGAGTTGCTATAAGTGATCATACCTTAATTTAAGGCGCATTCTCTGCCACATGCTAGTATTTCATAAATAGGCGTAAAATAGGTACACAAAAATGCATATTAACTAGGTGTGACTTTATAAATTATCCTCTTAAGAGTACACACACACACACACATATTTATACCTTAATTTGTGCATCAGCATTTGCACATTATTAGGGCTGCATCTGGGAGCCTATTTTATAAAGGCACATAGGCACCTATGTTGCCTTTACAAATTGTAACCTTCCTTGAAGTACTACTAGAAAAGCACAAGCTAAATACATACAAATAAATAAATAAAATACTTATAAAATAGGCACTTTGGGCCCAATATGCAGCACCAGCAGCTAGTGCTGCTCATGCAGCTAGCCGCCGGCACTGAATAATAAACATGGATATTCAATGTCAGGGTCATATTGGGCCCTGTCATTGAACATTCTGGATCACTGCACAGTCGGCTCTCTAACAGGGCACAGCGATATTGAGCTACTGCCCAGTCAGCAATATTCAATGAAAGGCCAGGGTTACCTGCACCTGGCTTTTGCCGCATATCGCTAACCAGGCAGAAGCTCAATATTGCCACTGCCTGGTTAGCAAGCAGTGTCACCATATGGAACACCCCTGACACAACCCGATGCTAAGGGGCATGTTTACTAAAGTCCGCAAATTTGCGCGCCGCAAAATAGCGCACGGCAACGCACCACTGAAACGCGCATAAACGCGTTTAAACGCCCCGCACACGTGCGTGTCACCCCCGCACAGGTACGCGGCACACTAACGGGCCCCGTACAAGTGCGGGCCCGCAAATGTCCGATAGAGGCGTGGAACGGCTAAAGGAGGGCGGAGGAAGGCTCCGGAGGGGCGGAGGGACGGCGTCAATGGGTGGAGAGTGGGAGGGGAGAGGGTCCCCGCACAGTATCGGGCCCGAATTTGCATGTAAAAACTACTGCGAGTGAAACACTCGCGGTAGAAAGCATTTAAAGGGAAGAGAAACCAGTTCCGTCAGCAATGTACAGGAAAACCGGGGAAACCAGCAAAACGTGAGCAGTGTGATACATGTGCACAGCACAAAAGTGCACATAAAAATAGGAAATGACCACAACAGAACTATTAAAAATAGTAATTCAGCTGGGGAACAGTTATAGTGATGGGCAAATACAGAAAACACACCCAACAAAGCTCCAGAAAAAAGAAATGAATTTTGGAAGGGTTTACGGAGCGGAGACTCTTCCAAACAACATTTCCTGTTGTGGAGCTATCCTGGGAGTGTTTGCTATGGTTGCCCATTAATATCACTGTTGCCCAGTGTGGTGATATTGTTTCCCCCAGTTCCCGTGGTCATTTACGTGGTTTATGTGCACGTTTGTCACCAGACAGGGTGCATATGCCCACAGTAAAATTGCGTAGAGCAGGGTTTGTGACTCCATCCTGCCAGGCTTACTACCTCCAGGGGCTGCACTGTCTCTGTGGCCATAGTGTGGTGCAGCAGACAGAGTCAGTACCTCTAGGACCAGAGGGTCAGAGGTTCAAAGCCCAGCTGGGGCACTTGCCAGCCCAGTCCCTATATTTTACCCACCACTAAACACCGATAGCGCAGACACCCCTGTATTGCAGGGGACATAAGCATGGGGAAAACACCCATATTTTACCCAACAACGCACACACACCACAACAATGGGCATTACCCACAGCCAAGTACCCCAAATGCAGTCCCGTACTGCCACATTCCAATCAGGTCACCTGCTTTTTATGGGAGGAGCTCATGCCAGCATGTTGGCGGACGAGTACATGTGGTGCAGGGGGCAGTGGCTGCTAGCGACAGAAGACAGAGGCCTAGCCATGTGCAGGCTGCCACCGTCCACTGCAACAGACTGCCAACAGACAGGCCCTGCCGGATCCACAGTCATGGACATGCCAGGGAATCCACCCAATCTGTGGCTACACAGTGGTGCAGTGCACGCAGACACTGCATGCAAGAGTAAAAGGTCACAGGTTCAAAGCCCAACTGGGGCAACTGCCAATCTTGCCCACATATTTTTCCCCCAAGTAAACAGTGATAGTAAGGGCACACCTTTCCTGGCGAGGACATATGCAATGGCAATACGTCTATCTTTTAACCCACTGAGCAAAGACACCATGAACAGGGCCAGTACCCAGAGCAGAATCACCCAAATGCAGTCCTGGTGGGGCACACACCAGTCAGGTTCCATGATGCTACTCATACAAATGCCTGTGCTGTATATCTATGCACCACACCCATGGTATGTAGATGTAGCTCATGCATATCCATGAGGGACAGCAGGAAAACCAGAACAGTATGATGCAAACCTGGACTGGAGTTGGGAATCTGTGCCGTAAAGCAGCAGCCATCAAGGGCAGACACACCCACCCAAGGCCTCATTGGCCATAGTCTCCTGGAGAGGCAGACCATTGGACCCTGCATGCATCTCCCAAAACTAGCACTTGCATAACTTACCAATGTCACCCTACACCTGAGGTATACGGTACACAGCTCTGAGACGTTTGCTAGGAGCACAGGCAGCTAGATATCCATACGTTACGCACATACTGCTAGTTGACCCCATCCGAACAATCTGTTAGGTGTTTGCGGTGCGTGCTCCAGGCCTGGCCTCTGATGGTGTTTACCACCCTGGGGAGTGACCCCCAGCTGTACTGCGTACCATATCCATGCCTTGCCGTGTTCAGGACCGGTTTGGTGGGCAAGGCTAATTACTTCCTCAATAGTAGCACCATGATGGCATAGGTGTGGAAGTGTGTGTCTGGCTATACAGTGGGTGTTGGCTGCAAGCCCCTTCCACAGCCCACACTGCCAGCACTGTTGCCAGTATTGGCCTGCCAATGTGCATAATGAGGTGCAAGGTACCATGGGTATAGCCAGGACAGGGTAGCCTGGCCAGGATGCATCTGCACCGGGCATAGGGCACTGGCAGGGACATTGTAGTGTCCGGCCACCACCTACACAGACAGGGTGGCCAAAGCATGTCCTTCTGGGAGATCACGCTCACCCTGACTGTGCAGTGACCACAGCATGGCTAGGCACCCCCATAGTGCTATACAGTATTTCTCTCATGTGATAGATATGGGTTTCTATTTGGGGCCCAGTCACTGATTTATCTGCTTGCTGTGTATGCTGGCAGACCAGTTCTGGGTGCATGTGTCTCCATTGGGAACATGCACTATGGACTAACCAGCAGACTGTTTGTAGCTGGTATGTGTCTTGCTGGAATGGCTTGCAGGGTGCAGTGGCTGTTGGCTTGCTGCAGGGGAATATCTGGTGGTGGGGTGCAGCTTACCTTATCCTGGTTGTATGTCTGTCTGCTATTGTGTTGTGGCTGTGTGTGGGGTGGGGGTGGTGTTCATTCCTCAGCAGGACTGGGGTTGATGTTGCCCTCTACTGCCACCTTTGCAGGGAGGTACAGTGTGGATCTCTTGATGGGGGACCATGTTTGCTGCTGGGGGGGAGCCCTGGTGGGGGTTCCCAGGGTGTGCTGAGCCTGACTGGGATATGCATGGTGTTTGTGCAGAAACTAGCTATCTTACACATTAACACTACTTTGGAACTCCCGCTTGGCCTCCATCAGCCATGGAAGGTGTTGTGGACCTGGTCCTGGGCGCCTCATTGCACACTCAGGGTGAGCACAGAACCCGCACGATGTAACGGTGTGTAGCTACTCTGTGCCAGTAAAACACCCGGTCAGTGCCCCCTACCAGGCCGAGGTGCTGTGTGGGTGCACCCGGTCACTCCCCCCAACAGGGCCGAGGTGCTGTGGGGGTGCATTACCCATCTTGTGTCCATCTGTGGACAGCTAATTTGCATGTGCAGTGCATCATGGGTACGTGTGGCCTAACCCTATCCTGTTTACACCGGCAGACTGTCTGTGAGGTGACGTGCAGGCTATCTGCAGCCAGCCAGGGGCTTGCTTACAGCTATGGAGTTGTAGCCCAATGGTTACATCACTCCCTGTGCAGCCAGAGGTCATGGGTTCAAACCCACAGTGGGGTTCTGTGATAGGGGTGTCCACAGCATCTTTTTAATTTACTGTACATATGTTGCTGCCAGCAATAACACCCTGAGCGTACTGTACCCATAAGGTGCCTCTGAGGGCGCTTTATGGGGCGCCGTATACGGCACTTTATGGTTGCCATCCATATAGGGTGCACTATACATTATCCTGTGTCGCAACATACATGCTGCCCTATAGGGGACATTCTAGGGTGCCTTGGCGGACGGTGCACTGTCACATGTGCCTTATGGGCTGCCTTATGTTAACATGCTGTGAGCATGCGTTTTCTAGTTGTTATCACAAAATAAAATTAGTGGGCCTCCTACAGCACTCCACAACATAAAACATACTGCCTCTGCTAGTCTTTTTCAATGGGCATTGTGAGGGATTGAACCCCTGGTCCCTGCACCATTGGTCAGTGTTACAACCATTGTGCTGTGGCTCTGTTCCTGTGCTTGAGCAGCAGCGCGCAGCCTTGTAGCCATCGGCGCGCCGTCTTGTGGCGCACAAAATTAGCAGTGCGCCGCCTTCTGCTGCGTAACATTAACAGCGCGCCGCCTTATGCCGCCCAACATGGGCATGCCCCTTAAAATAATGCCTCAGCCAGCTGTCTTCAATGGGCACTGTGGGGAATTGAACCCATGATGCCTGCACGAGTGGTCAGTGTCTTAACCATAGTGTTATGGCTCCATTCCTGCTATTTGCACATCAGCGCGCCACTTATCCCTCCCACTATTGGGCTGCCCCCTCACACATCAGCGCGACGCCTTCTGCCCACAGGCTCGCCGCCTTCTGTTGCCCCATTTTATCAGCACGCCGCCATCTGCCGCACACAATGAACAGTGCGCCGCCTCATGCCGTATAAAAAAAGAGTGCGCCGCCTTCTGCCACCCATAATCAATATACCTCCTACACCACTTTTGCCCATAAAAGTTGATGCCTCAGCTGGTCTTTTTCATTGAGCACAATGGGGGTTTGAACCCCTGGCCCCTGCACCATAGGTCAGTGTCTTCACCGTTGTACTACAGCTCTGTTGTTTGGTTACGCAGCAGCGCCCCACTTAGCCTTCCCACGCGCTAATGTGGGCCCCGCACATTAGCGCGACGCACACACGTACGGTCCGGTTTTTTTCTTTTTTCTGCCTGGCCCGCCCACTCCTTATATGGCACCAGCACACTAACGGGAACCCGCACAGCAACGGTGTTTAGTAAACATGCCCCTAAGTAATTAGCATTGGGGCATGTAGAGCTGGTAGCTGCAGATATTCAGCGGCACTAACCTTGTCACCCTGTCTTTGTCTTCTAGTGAAAAAACCCACTGTAAAGCTTTTTGTATGATTAAAAATCCCTAGATGTTTACTAGGATCCTGCAGAGATTTTGCTGTTATGGAGAGGTTTTGCTATTATGCAGAGGTTCTGATAACTTGGGACATTCTCATTCCAACGGAAAAGAAATAGAATGTGAGGAAAAGAAGAAAAACACTAGAATGGCGTGGATTGTAGAGGTGTTGCTTCCAAGCAAGTATTCTGTGAATCACGTGGAGAGGGAGAAGATCCTGAAGTACCAAGAAATGCAATCAGAGATCAAGAAAATGTGGCAGAACTATATAGAAATATTTCCCATTCTGTTGGGAGCCACAGGCCTGATTAAGTGGAATTTCCAATCATACCTTGATAAATTACCCATACAAGTTACATCTTATGAACTGCAGAAGGAAGTTTTCTCTTTGGAACAATGCAAGTACTACGGTGAGAATTAGCAGTAAATTTGAGAGACTGAGATTATACTCCACATACCCTGGCTTAATACTGAAGTTCATGACTGTCATGCTATGCACAAAACTAACCCGTTTGGGAAAGTGCTCCCGAAATAACATACCAGATGATGGCAGATAAAGACGAGACAACACCGATTCGACGGCACTTAGCAACAACAACAACATGGTCCATCTAGTCTGAAGTAAAAGTAAATCTCTCATTCACTTGCTCCATGCTTAGATCAATAAGAAGAACTGAACATATCAATTCTGAGCTCCTTAGGGACTCTGTTGGAAGTTTATCAATAGGGAAAATAGATTTGTAGGGGAATGTGATTGTCTGGATGTGGTGGGGGAGGGGAGACATAGAATTAGGGCTAGGGGAGAAACACTTTTGGAAGAAGCTTGGATGCTGACTTGGATAATGATACTAAATTTAAAAAAAATGTAAGAATCATATTGTATTTAGAAACTATAAGCTTAATACTTGTTCCCTCTAGTGATCAACATGAGTGATGCAATTGACAATGGCTTTTGATTAATTTCTTTTTATTATGATCTGTTCCCTAACTTCCCAGATCCTCCAAACTAAAACCTGTCAGTGCTGCTCTACTACCCAAATAACTTCAAGAAGAGCACCATCACTACTGGCGTCCACACTATGGAACTCCCTCCCAACGAGCCTGAGGGCATTAAATGACATCACAGACTTCCGCAAAGCCCTTAAAACCCTGCTCTTTATAGAAACATATGAGCATACAGACAACGGTCCCCACCCGAACAGTAATACAACTACCTCTGCCAACTCAACACCCACTCATCCCAACTAGACATACGAGTTCATTTTACAATGTTGTTAATTACCCTCATGTTAAATGTACAGTAACCCTCCAATTGTACTGTCTAAATGTTGTTAAGTACCCTCATGTTAAATGTAACCCTCCAATTGTGATGTGATGTGACGTGACCACTTTGATTGAAGGATAAGGTGGTATACAAATCTGTCTAAATAAATAAATAGGGGTTGCCTCTCCAGTGGCAATCACCATTCCCCTTTGCCGAGGACCCATGTATATCCCCACACTACTACTGAGCATTTGTATAACACTACAAGATGTATGCAGCGCTGCACAGACACATGTAAAAGATGGTCCCTGCTCATCCGAGCTTACAATCTAGTCAAGCAGACAGCACAGGAGCTGTAGACAACGGGATACATCTAGGGGGAATGGTAAGGAAACAAAAGGAGACCAGGTGAGTCAAGGTCCAAAAACAGCAGTGAAGAGGTGAGTTTTAAGCCTGAATTTAAAAAAGGCCAGAGAAGACGCCTGACATACTGACTCAGATAGTTGCAAGTATACTTTGGAATTGTCAGAGTTTTCACATTCGTCTTTACGACGACCTTTTAAATTGAGATCTTTAACATCTTGTATTAGCATGGGAGTGATTTATGTGATCCCGTGTCCTTGCCAGAAATTATACGTTGGTCAGACTTCGCGAATGTTTAAGAGCAGAATCACTAAACTTATTTCAGCGATTCGTAGGGGTATAGAGATGGCTCCCCTAGTATCTCATTGGAGGCAGGAAGCGCATACTGTGGAGGATTTGCAGTGTTTAGTTTTGGAACAGCCCAACTTCCAAAGGGGAGGGGATGTGATCCTCTGGTTGGTTCAATGCGAGCAGTCTTTTATTTTTCGTTGGAACAATGCAAGTATTACACCGTGCATTAGCAGTAAATTTGAGAGATTAAGATCATATTCCACATACCCTGGCTTAGAAGTGAGGTTCATGACTGCCATTGTATGCGCAAAACTAACCCATTAGGAGAAATTACCCCGACTAAATGACCCTATTGAATGGAATTGGTTCCATTAATTCTTTCATTCATAATGTGTGGAGTGTGGTATTTGCAGTTTTTAGTTGCAGTCAATAGAATATGGTTCTGGTTTCACTAACTCCTCCATTCATTGTATGGGGGGTGGGTTTGGAGACCTTTGGCTGTAGCCAGTAGGGTTTCCCGTTGGGGTATAAAGGTGGTGAAGTGAACAAAGGGTGAGTACACCATATTTGAATGAATTGCTGTTGTAAGTTGTGGTGAGTACAATTGTTTGATGTAAGGGAAACGGTTAGCTCTGTTAATTTGGGACAGGAACAGTAGGTGAATTGCTGTTTTTGCTTTGTAGACGAATATTATTTATTCTGAGGAAGCCAAAGAACCGGCGAAACCATCGCTGTGGTTAATTTGCATGCAGCACTGCAGTTGAGAGAGTGCTGGCATTTGGGGGCTTTTTGGAGGCTCCACACTCATGGCAATGGGTACATAGGGCCTGATATTTTTCTGGGCAGGCTTTGCGCTGCTATGGTGCATAGCCATGCCCGCCAACCCTTAACCCCGGATAGTGCCGTACACGCCGGAAGCTGCATTAGGTAACTGGGCAGCAGCGATATTGCATGCTACCTGGTTAGCTCCTGCCCCTTAAGGATAGGCGCCTGGCCTGCCCTCGCTCTGCCCACTCTCCACTTCCATCCAGATCTCCCCGCACTGAGGCTGTGTGCGTGAGGGGAGATTGCATGCCAGAATACGGGCCAGATGGCTAGTAGAGCTGCACGTCCCACTGGGACGTACAGCTCCATTATTTGCTTTACTGAATTGGGCCCAATGTCTAAAAGCATGGAGCCCAATTCCATAACACACATGTCCGGCCTGCGGATACATCTAAATTACAAATGGGCCCCATTTGAACTTAATTCTGCATCCGTGGGTTTGGACGTGCCCGCGGGGCTGGACTTGGGGAGATAGATATGTTCATCGTGGCATGGACAAAGTGCTATCCAGCCATGCAATATAATAAACACATCTTCGTCAATATTATTTGGACGCAGGTAACCATTTTGGGTGTCCCCATGCCCACCATATTCTGAAAAGTTACACGTTTTGGATCCTGCCAAAACGTGCATCTCCTAAGCTGGCCATCACAGACAGTAGTTTGCCGATGCAAACTAGACATAAATACCAATGAGAAATGACAGCTGCTGCAACCTAGACCATATACCAGTTCTCTTCATGCCCTGAAAATTGCTAGGTAATCCCAGTGCACCCTAATATGGTATAAGAGAATGTAAATATGAACATGCATGTCAGGACATACCTTGCATCAGATGGTACTTGGCTTTAGAAAATGGCCCCAGTGACCCCTGCCTTTGTCATCTCTACAAACACGCTTTAAACTGCTAAGGATCGACCCTTACCAAGTGCACAAAACCTGAAACTAACATTGCAGTTCTCCAAAGGATGCATAATATTGCTGAGCAACAAATGCATGCCGTTTGTGCCTGTAAGTGCACTCATTCTGCTGCTCCACACTATCTTTCCTCTCTTATCTCTCCCTATAACCCTCCTCGGGAACTCCACTCTTCTGGCATATCGCTTCTATCTGTGACCTTCTCTTCTATTGCCAATTCCAGACTTCGCTCCTTTCACTTTGCTGTTCCCTATGCTTGGAACAAACTACCTGAGTCTGTACGTCAGGCTTCTTCCCTGGCCTTTCTCAAATCTAGGCTGAATGCTCACTTCTTTGTTGTTACTTTTGGATCTGATTCACCTAACCTCCCTTGTGTTTCCTTACCATTCCTCCTAAATGTATGCTGTCCACAGCTGCTGTGTTGTCTGTCTTAACTAGATTATAAGCTCTGCTGAGCAGGGACCATCTTTTATGTGTGTCTGTGCAGTGCTGCGTATGCCTTGTAACGCTATACAAATGATCAATAGTAGAAGTATGGCCTTCTGGCTGTGGCATCTGATTTCCACATATCTGGGTACTAGTATTTCTCACAGCAGCTCTACACCTGTCCCATCGTGGTGTATGTCAGTCTGTATACATCTGCTATCTGTAGGGAAACCCTGTCTGCCTACCCACAGTCTGCTTTGTGGCACTGCTCTCCTGGTCAGGCCTGTGTGGGCATGGGAGGGGAAATCCCTGTGCCATTACACCAAGTAGCCAGCCTCCTGATATATCACCACTCTCGCAGCTTTCTTAGATCCTGGACTGGGTAGGGATGTAGGTCTCATGGAACAATCTGGGGAATGTTGGCACACCATCAGTCATGTCTCCCAGTGCCTGGCACAGTTGATGCATGACTGCCCTATCACACTGCCAACAATATCTGATCTAGAATACCCTATGAAAAATATTCCAAAAGGAATCTGAATAGGTTCTCTATAGCGAAATGTCACAACATATCCCTGTCAATAATAAAAGACCCTCAGAATATGAGCATTCAGGAGTGAAAACAGCACTAATACATGCTCAACAGCAACATTATTGGTCTCTGAAAATGTGCATTATGGGCATGTGTTGGTGCTGTTTTCACTGTTGAATGCTCTTATTCTGAAGGTTCCTTATTATTGACATGGATATGTTGTGACATTTCGCTATAGAGAACCTTCTGATTTTGTATGCCCGATCACACTGGCACCTGGTGATGCTGTGGTCATCCATACGGTCCAGGTACTGGCCAGGCTTTCATGTTCCCCCTGAATTGCAGCTGAGCACACCAGATCCTCCCGTGCACCCCTCAAACCACACACACACACACTCTCTCTCTCTCACTTTCAGTCACAAAAACATAATTCTGCCAAGAAGATGCCCTGAACTTATACATAACAGCTATGACATAACATAAAAGCATTGGGTATCAGGACTAAAAATATGATCTCTGTTTCTGATCCAAACAAGAATCCTTTCCCTACTCATGCCCATTCTATCCCTACATCAGTAGTCCCATTTTGCAGAACATGGGAATTGTTAGGGTCCCCTAGATTGGCTCCTTTGGCACAAACAGCAAATCTCAGCATTTCCATATTACACACTACTGCTCTTAATATTTCTGTAAGGGTGTTTGTTAATGTTTCTTTACCTTACACCATTCCTTCACCTCTGCTTTCTATTCCTTAAAATTGCATCTTGTGTTTTTCCAGACTTCAGTCACACCAGTTCAGCACATACTTATCACAACCATTCTTCTATAGGGGACAAATTTCAGAGCAGAGCAGAATATTTTCTAAGTCCTGGCCTTATTCCACGTTTTAGCAGCAATAATGTGAATGATTCCAGGAAACACTTAATAGGTACAAGAGCCTTTCCTGAATATATTTTATACATCTCTGCGGCTGACCACACCCCCATTCTGCCCCTTCTGGGGCTGTTCTGAGATCCCCGTACTAGTAACATGTACATGCACGACAGCAGTGTTTCAGAATACAGTCGGATGTTTTCAACAAATAAACATTTCCACCACACATACAAACCCCTTATTTGTGTCCTGGAATTACCTCCTAAGTGTCCAACAGTTATAATTGTGTTGCTGCTTGCTGGCTTTATTTATTTAGCTAGTCTTCTATACTGCTGTACCTGAGCCTTCTTGCTGTTTGCATGTTGACAGTTTGTAGAGTTCAGACACCTTAATGAGTGATGATGAATTAATGGGAACGGCAGGTGGATATTTAGATCGTCAGTAAGACCGCCTGATGAGCTCAGTGGTGTGAAACCTATGGCAACATTGGATTTTGGTGTTTCAATATTTTGTATATGGGCCCAGTTTTTTGATATATATGTCCTAAAAATTAAATTTGCATGCAAATTCCTTGTGCTGCATATATCAAGAGTGGAGGAGTGGCCTAGTGGTTGGGGCAAGGTACTTCAGGCCAGAAGGTCAGGGGTTCAAATCCCACTAGAGGACAGCAACCTTGGGCCGGAAGGACTGGGGTTTCTAGTCCCACAGGTGCTCCTTGTGGTCTTGGGCAAGCCACTTAACCCTCCATAGCCCATGTTCCCTGTAAAATAGTTATCTCCAAGTTATAATGCTCTGTTCAATGTAATTTCAGTTTGTTCAATGTAAACCACACTGATGCAAAATAGCACAGTATATAAGAGAATTTAAATAAATAAAAATAAATAAATTGTCTGTGTGTTAATTCATAGTAGGCATGTAATTACAACAAATATAAAAAATACTTTGGTTCATTTTTGATTACATAGAAACAAACATGACAGAAGATATAGACCATATGGCCTATCCAATCTGCCCTTCCAAGCCAACTACTACAGTCCCTTTTTTTCCTTTAGAGATCTTCTGTATCTGTCCCATGCTTTCTTGAATTCAGATTCTGTCCTCTAAAATCGGAGATAATCTCTCTAAAATCGGGGACATCTGGTAACCTTATGATCATCCAACACCAGTAATCCTGTAAAAATGCATAATTGGATATAATATTTTTAATATTAAACTTCACGTTTATGTAGGTGTGCACCTGCTCTCTCTTCAGGTATAAAAATATGCTGATGGAGTTTGTCTGGCTGTCAGCATTTATACTTTTGTTTTGACTGCTGCTGCTGTTTGCTGCCCTCAAAGGTTACTGCCCTTAGCGACTGCCTAGTCTTTCATAATGGTTGAGCCGGCCCTATCTCTATTCTTGGCAGCAGCATTCACATATTAGTACCACTCTTTTTTTTTACATGGATATGCACGAAATATTTCCTTTACGTTTTCTTGCAAGCAATAATAACAATGTCTTCACAACCGTTTTCTATCCAAACCACGCATCCTAGAAGCGATCTCCAACCTGACACTCTCTCTATCCTGCCGTCCGTTCGTTACTCCGGCAATCGATTTAGTTAATCCCGCCCCCTGTCCTGTTCTCATCCTACAGTCGGCGCTCGATTTACTGTAGCTGAGCTACCCGTAAGATGGCGGACAAAACGGCAGGCGGGTCTCAGAAAGCAGGTCCAAAGGTGATTCAATGATTTGTTTAATGTGTTCCTGGCAGGTGAAGGAATGGTGGCAGAGCGAACCTCCAGTTCGTGTTAAGAGCGGAGGCTGGTGCGGGTCACCGAGGGCAGTGGGCTGCGTGCGGCTAGGTGGGGAGACGTACGCAAGTTCTGAGGCCTGCTGTGCTGCGGCCCGGCTGGGCCTGTCTTCGTGAGACGCGCTGTTGATCCCCGAGCGTCTTTGCTCTTCGCTTTGCGCCGCTCGTCGACATTCCGACGGTGTTTCCTAGGACAGTTGGGTTGGCCGCAGTGGAGCGGTCCGTGAGGTTTGCGTTCTGGCCAGGAGGGCTTGCTGGAGGAGGCGGCATAGTACCGAACCGTTGTTGTGGCCTCCGGACTACGCACGGGATTCCTTGTCCGTTCTTTGAGAAAGCTCTACCCAGTCTTTTCAGCAGTTTGATCTTTCGTTTGCGGAGGGGCCTTCAGTGCAGAGGCTGGGTTCGCTGTCTTTGAATCTAAAGTAAGGCTTGAATTCAACTCCTTTAAGGATATAACCATACTATGCATCAGTAGAAGGAATATTGGGTCATTTTATTATCTTGCTGCATCTTTTCTTTACACTAAGAAGCTCAGATATTTAAGATTTATGGCATATATGCCAAAAGAGCCACGGTATGTCTGTCAGTGTTGTTTGTTTATGTTTATTCATCTCAATCGGAGCATCTCAGTGTGGCCCTGATGTGTGTGTGTCTGGAGTAGAAAATTAATTAAATTTCACTAGGGATGTAGTGATTAGCTAATATAGGAGTTCAGTTTGTAAGAAAAGTAGTGGATTTGGATTTTAACTCATGTCTTTCCATTGAGAGCTCAAGACAAGTTACAATCGGTGGTACAGTAGGTATTTCTCTGGCTGCAGAAGACTTACAGTTTAAGGGCCTTGTTCTCTAAGTATTTTCCCATAGGTACCAAATAGACACCCAAATATGTCCTGAGGCACTGGAGAGTGAAGTGACTTGCCCAAGGTCATGAGGAGCCTCAGTGGGCCGAATAATCATATTTTGAAGAAAGAGAAATAATTTTGGAATAACTTGCATTGATGTTTTTGCTTTGCACTAAATATTTACCATATTTGTATATCATGTATTCTTCTGCTTCTGCAGTCCAGGTATAACTGCTCATCTTGTAGGAGGAGGCTGTTTTTTGTGTATATTGAGTGATCTAAGTATTTTAGAATAAATAACTGTCTGGGTGTCAGCCTTAAAGGAAGGCAGTTGTTTTTGGCTGATATGAAATGTAAATGTTTTTTAGTGAAGTTTGTGTATTCAATTTTAAAGTAGTATTGTACCTTATTAAGGTTAAAAGCTGGCTGTTGGTAGCAGAATCGGTTGTTGTCTTCCACACTTTCTAACCATCTTGCTTCTTACTGTAATGTATTTTTAATTATTCTGTTTCGCACATCAACAGTTATTTAAGATGCATTTTCTGGAAACCAATGGTTTAGAACTTATACTTAGGGGTATGTTTACTAAAGTGCTTTGGCTGTTTCTGGTGCCGCAAAGACATCTTAATGCGGGAGAAATGCAGCTACCGCATACCCTTTTCCATGGTAGCCACTTGAATGGGTGGGATTTGGGTGGAGAATGGGGCATTTTGTGTTTCGAGCAGCTACCATGGGTACATGGCAGATGCTCTTTCTGCAGGCTTTGCGGATGCAGATGTCGCTACCTCAGTGGGCCGTGATAGCTGCATCGCGAAGCTGGCCCTCTGCAATCCCAGTGCTTTCTCTGTAGTATCTGCAGGGAAAGTTGGAACACCCCCTGCACATATCGTGGGACGTTTGCAGCTAATGCCAGCTTTTTTGCAGCTATTGCCGGATGTTTTAGCTGCAAGAGCCATTCATGCTAAATAGTAAAGTAAATATACACCCTAGTGACAACTGTGTTATATCGTACTTATACCACCTTCGTTAAACTAAATCAGTCCAAGGTGGTTACAAAGTGTGGAAAATCTGTAGTAGGTCATTGATCCTGAAATTTTGGTTTTGGCCCAACAACTCATGTTCCATAAATAAGGGCAGCATGAGACCAAACTTAAAGCACACTTTTTTCCATCTTGTTTTATGAAAAAAAAGTGACCGTGTATATATTCAGGCCATGATTGCCTTCTGTAAAACTTAAGTTTCAGTTGCTGTGAGAGGACTGCAGTGGATGAAGGGAAATCTACTTGTGCAGTCCTCCAAGTTGATTTAATTTGAATTGAGTGGGAGATACATTTTTCAGATTATTGTTTTTTTCCAGTATTTTGATGAACGTTTGCAATCTATATGTATTCATAGACATTTGTATTTGTATGTTTTTAGTGAGATCAGATTTTAGGGATAGAGTAAAATTACATTTCTAAATTTCTTTGTAACATTAAATGTCACTAAAATGTTTCCTGAATTCCTTTTCTCTATAAAAGTACACATTTTGTTTGATTACTTATGAGCCAGTTTTTGAGATATTGAAAGTATTGCTCAAATAATTATAAGGGTGAAAAAATTGTTGAAAACTTAGTGCCAGTTAAAATGTATTGGAGCCTGGGAGCATTGTTGCGGTGCTTTTATTTGGCTGTTCTTCCTGCCTCTCGCTTAAATTTTTCTGTTTTACCCCTCATCTGCTAGTGGTTTTCCCTTTATCTCCCTTTTCACATATTTGTTTTCTTTTGGGTAAGGTCTGTAGGTACAGTGGTCGTAGAGTAGCAGAGCAGAGATATAGATCACTTGCAGCTTGAGCCTTAGCCTGCCCCCCCCCCCCCCAATGATGCTACTATTTTTCAAAGTAGCATGTGGGTGTCTATCCTGCCTCCCTATTTCTTGAAGGTACCACAGGGAGGTTGGGGGGGTTATATTATGGGGAGGCTCATATGGGCTACCAATGATTTTTTTGGAGGATGGTTGAAGGGGGTGGAAGAGTCTAGGGCCCATGAGGCCACAATGATTTTTTTTTTTGAGGTTTTGGGTGTCTGGGATTGGAGTCTAGAGGCCACTAGGATGACCTTTGATTTTTTTTTACCAGTTGGAAACATGTCTGGGGGTGGTATCCAGCAGGTTGGTGTCATCAGAGATGAAGTGTCAAACTTCACCTCAGATTTCTTTTTTTAGGACAGCATGCCAAACTTGCACAAAATATAAGGGCTGCTAACACAAGACCCCTTTTGTGTATGTGTCTGGCTTGCTGTCCTTGGTTTAGTGCCAGTGTTTTGCGCACAGCTTATCTGCATGCTGTTTGCTTACAGCATCATTGAGCACAACATCTGCGCTAAGCTTGTGTTAGGAAAGCCTGTGCTAGAGCTTTAGCATTGGGCTTTAACGCAAAGTTTCTGCATCGAGTTGTTGCTATTAGTCCTAGGTATGTACTTCCTCTCCCCATACACTTCTTATTTGAGAAGGCTTATGTCCATAGGGAAGCAAAGGTAGTGTATGCATGCTCTCATTGGGTCCTTGAGCTGTCAGCCTGTTAATGATTTAAATGCCATGAGCCAAGATGGAGACTGGGGAGGAACAGGCCAATTCAGCCCTAGAATTTGGCACATGTAGCAGTTAGTTCTTTACTTTGTGGGCGTCACTAGGCATCAAGAGTAACATTTGGGTGCCTAGCTGATCAGATGCTTGCCACATTTTCCACCGATGAATAATAGGACACGCAAAGGGGAAGGAACTGGACACGCAAAGGGGAAGGAACTGGTGACAAAAAAACACAAGGAGTCCTAATTTCTCTTATCTTTAGGTGCCCCTTTGTAAATTATCTTTGCTACTATTAACTTGCATGGAAGTAAACTTGTCTGGTTAGCTCCTAGAAATTTGGCCTTTCCTAGATCCAAGCAAAATTTCAGCACTTCTGGTATGTTTAGTGTGAGAACTTGTATCTTGTACAGTAAGAACTATGGAAGGCTGAATTCAGGAGCAGCTTAGTGCAATTAATAAGATGTAAAGTTGTCAGTTGTGAGCAAGTTTAATGATTGTAAGGCTGATAATTTGTATATAAAATTTTGAAATCTAATATCAAGTAATAACTAATGGGTCATGGTGAAAACAGAGATGCTCAGCCTGATAGAAAGACCAAGACTATTCAAAGGACCTAGATGGTTCACCAATAATGGCTGTGATGGTAGAATCAAACTAGCAGACTGCAAGTATTAATTTGAAGCCCCAGTAGAAATGTAGGTGCTTGGGTAGCACAAGGCTGTCTGGCAGGCTATACAGGAAACCTAAGAGGCTATGTATTTTGCTAATGGCTATGCTAGAATTGTTGGCCACCTAGATTATTACAGAACTTTGTAGCTAGGTGAGGGATAGTTGAGTGCTGGGAAGAATTAAGTGGGGATCTTGTATGCTGCTCTAACTAAGATGGTGACCAAAAAAAAGACTAGATAAGGAGAAGTCTTGCAGACTGTCAGTCTGTAACTGGCAGCTGAGATATAATTTAGCAGTGTGGACAAGATAACTGGACAGATTGAATGGGCCAGATGGTCTTTTTCTGTTGCCTTTCTGTATCTTACTAAAAGAGAGGTAATTTTAACAATATTTATTTTATTTTATTTAACAATTCTTTTATACAAGTCATGGCGTTTTACATAGAATTGACTGGAATGGAAACTTGAACATTATATGGAACATCCTTTTTGAACAACATAAACTGTGCAAAGTACAATCAACGAGGGACAGAGCTGTAAGTTACACTATGCAGTGTATAGGTGAGATGTTGTAGGGCAGAAGTATAGCACATGGGTATGCTAGGGGCCAGGCTAGTTTAGGGGTGTGTTACAGGTAAAGTAATACAGGGTGATAAATATTCTAGGTGTGAACAGCTAGTAAGAGGATGGCTAGGTGACTGATCCAAAGTACTCTAGGAAAAGAAATGTTTTTAACTTGCAGCGAAGTTGCAAGATGAGAGTGAGCGAAGGTCAAGTTCCAGATGGTTGGTGCATAAAAGCAGAAGGCTCTGTTGGAGGTGGAGTTGCTGGTGCAGGCGATTAAAGCCACTTCTGCAAGGAGAATGTGGTTTGCATTTCTCTGTGTTCTCTGGCACAGGGGCTTGTCAAGTAAAAACTGAAGGGTATCTGCTGATAGCTGGAGGATGGTCCTAAAAATTGTCAGTGCCACTTTGTACCTCACTCTGCTGTAGATAGGGAGCCAGTGTAATTGCTTCAATATAGGTGTTATGTGAGCATGATGATTGGTGCTTGTGATGAGTCCAGCTGCTACATTCTACATTCTGTGCAAGCTGGAGAGGCTGTAATGTGCATTTTGGTATACCCTGATAGGTTATGTTAGCATAGTCAAAGATGGGGTTGATGAGGGCCTAGCAGACGTTTCTGGAGTCTTCATAGTCTAGCAGAGGTCAGAGGTTCTGCAGAGTTTTGATGCGGTGGCATACTGCTCTGGTAACATGTTTAATTTGGGCGTTGAAGTTCAGGTTCTGGTCCACTGTCATGCCCAAGTATTTTACTTGTTGTTTTACTTGCAGTGTTAGGTTTGCAAGATTTCTTGTGACTGGAGGAGAGAAAGAGGGGTGCCTAGTTATGTGCAGGTCTTCCGTTTTATTGGGCTTAATGAGTAGTTTATGGATGCTGAGCCAATGCATGCCTGCCTCTAGGTGTCTGCTGATTGTGGAGTAGTCGAGGTTGCTGGTGGAGAATGGTGTGTAGATTATGATGTCAGCATAAAGGTGGTAAAGGATATTGTGCTCTGAATGACATTGCAGAGGTGTTGCATAAAGATGTTAAAAAGTAAAGAAGATAGTGCTGAACCCTGTGGTAGACCCTGAAAGAGTTTGAATGGGCTTGAGGTCTGCGATCCCTATTCTGACCTGTTGAGATAGGACTGGAACCACTATATGGTCTTGTCTCTAGGCCAATTGCATGGAGGCATGATATGAGATGGGTGTGTATGACTGAGTCGAAGGCAGCAGATATTTCCAGGAACACTTGTGTGGTCTTCTTTGTGCTTTTGTTTTGTGTTTTGAGGAGAGAAGTCAGTAGGGTTTGGTGCTGTGGAAAGGTTTAAAGCCATGCTGGTGTTTGAGAGGGGGATTCCACAGACTCTTGTATTTGTAGTTGAACAGCCTTCTCAATTATTTTGCAAGGGAGGGGATGCTTGAGATGGGCCTGTAAGAAGAGGGAATAGCTGGGTTGAGTGTGTGGGATTTTATTAATGGTCTGACGGATGCTTCCTTCAGGGTAGTAAGCATGTATCCCAGAGCGAGTGATAACTGGACAATGTGTAGGGTGATTGGCATGAGCTCCTGCTTGGTTATTTTAATCCATGAGAATGGGCAAGGGTCCTATGGTGATGTGATGTTCTCCAATTGCATGGCAGAAACGGTGCTAAAGGTTGACCATGTCCCTGTGTCAGGGGCGTTGGTAACGTTGCTTGCGTAGCAGGGTGGTGTGGCAGCTGATGAAGTGTGTGCTTGTTTCGCTTGTAGGTATTGGTCCATTTCAGATGGTGAAATGATTGTGGTAGTCTTTGTGGTGGAGGGGGCTTTGATGAAATGCTGGGCAATATGAGGTATATTGGTAAGGGTGAATGTGGAGTGGATTTTCAGACTAGATAAAATGTTTCCTGTTTGTCAAAACAACACCTGCAATTATTTACAGCATTTGTTTTATATACAAAAATATTTTATGGTTTAGTTAGTTGTCCGGGGTTTTCTTTAATTTTAACTTTTTAACATTTTATTTTATTTTCGGGTTTGGCAATTTCTGTCATTTCTTGTAGGCTTCTTGCTCAATTGGAACAGTTTCTATTAGCATTGGGGACCATGAGTCTTCATTCACAACTTCCCCGGGATTTGATTTAACCATTTCCGAGCTATTGCAGAAACACTCTTATGATAGGGAAAACGGATGGCTACCTCTGAAGTTTGGTACTTGTGCATCATAGCCTGGTTACTAGTTATGTGATGGTTGGGATGGATCCCCTGTGTCTCTCCCTCCATTCTGTGAACACAGAGTCCTCTGGCTAAACTAAAGAGCAGAAGCTAGACTTGAAAATAAATTCAGATCTCCTCTGTGCAGCACTAGCACTGAGCCCTCAGGTGGTCCCATAAATTGGTTTTTGTTTTTGTTTTGGCATTATTTATATCTATAAAATGTATCAGTAGTACCCCTCCCTTTCCACCCCTTGCCATATTACCGTTTAGCATACTCATCTTTGTCCCATGCACAATTATAATAACCATGTTTACACACCGTGACATTAAGGACAACTATCTTAAGCCCACTTTGCTATCCCCTCCAAAAGTACATTGAAACAGATGCATCTTAAAAACCCTTTTTAAACCATGTTTAAATCTGTGTGTGTTCCATATTTCTGATGATAATACATTTCACAGTATTGGAGCTTGAAGTAAAAATGCCTTATTTCTATGACCGATTTCAAAGCGTTCCAACCAGGAACTCGAGGTCTCACCACCTCCTGTCACGTTTTACTAAATGATAGCACATGTGCTATCTGCCACTATGTCTACAGGAATAACGTGCACGCTGCAGCAGAAGGCACATGCTAACGTTTAGTAAATATGATCACCAGTGTTTTATAACTTGATTAAATTATTTAAAAATCCTTTGAATCAAATTATTTTAAAAAAATCAATATAAATCTAATATTTTTAAAACATGTTAAATTGATTTAATTATTGAATTCATTGGAAAAAAAGTTTAGGTTCCATTTGGGATTTATTACCATGTATTTTCAAAATGTAAATTTATGAATGGTTATATGAATGGCATGTAAAAAAAATGTGGGTTTGTTGATATATTGCTTGATAAACTTGAAGTGAAATATGTACTGGTGATAGTAACTCTTGTTCCTTATCGTCAGTCCAGTCCCTTTAGATCTAATTGCTTCTTTCTGTAATTGCCATCATTTACTGTGTCACTGTGTAGATAAAGATCAGCGTGGCCCATCTAGTCTGCCCAACAAAATGTTTAGGTTACCCTTACACTATGCTTTTTACTTTGGATTCAACTAAATAAGATCCCAATAGTGAGTAGCAGGAATATATATAAATTACTGTTTGTCCGATATGCCAATCAAGGGAAGGAGAGACAAGCTCTTCCTACTCTGTAGCAGTTCCTTTTAATTATATTTTATTAGTAAGAATTACTTAGCTCATAAAATCAGCGCTGTTGGAAGTTGGCAGCTTAGGAATCCCACAACAACATGCCACGTTTCGAGTCCATCCACGCGCTTGTGCTAACCAGAGCAAAGCCCACTACTTAAATGAATGGCGGCATTTGACATCAGCGGAGGTGGAGCTAGGTGGTGATGTCCAATCAAATATCTGCGGGCGTCCACAATAGAACCTCCCTGAGATGATTGGTGAAGATCAAAGCAAACTCTTCCAATCTAATTCAAGGTTCCATTTCGTTCTTCCAGTCCAGTCCCAGAACCTTTGGGTTATTCACGCCCTTCCAGAAGCTTGGAGACTGAACATTTCATGATCTTCATGACCTTCCCCCTGAAGGTCAGCTGACTTCACCCCCAGCTTTCAGTATCTCAGTCTCCAAGCTGCTGGAGAGACGTGAATCCCACTACCTAGACTCCCTGAAGGAACAAAGGTTGTGTTTGTTTTTTTTTTAATTTAATTTAATTTAGATTAGAATCTGCCAAAAGAGCACTGCAAATGCTACAGTGTGGGCAGAGCAGACTGTGGCAGCCCTCTAAACTGTAAGAGCAACACTGTGCTGAGGCCGAAAAAAAAAAGAGGCTGGATCCGTGCTTCTCCCCTATGGGAGAGAAGCTAATCGGTGAGTGGCAGTGCGGGCCTAAGCTGTAAGTCTGGGAAAGAGAGCAAACAGCTTACTGGGGGCCAGGAACTCAGGTGTGACGACTCTGGAATGCAGGCTGAGGAGATTTGTCGTTCCGGCAGTAGACTAGGTATTCTGGAGGCTGTCCCTCCTGATGCCGAAGCCCGGAAGTGACTGAGCGTGTGGCACGGCTGCTCCGGAGTTGAGACATCTTTGCCAGTTCGCGCAGGGAAAGAGAAAGCCGAGTGTACCCAGCAGTTGAGAAAGCCACGTGGTGAAGAGCAGGCAGAAAGAAAAGTGGTGGCCATTTTGTAGGAGAGCAGAGAGCAGTGCAGGTACCGC
The DNA here is from genome assembly GCA_033557465.1 of Ichthyophis bannanicus. Classification (NCBI taxonomy): domain Eukaryota; kingdom Metazoa; phylum Chordata; class Amphibia; order Gymnophiona; family Ichthyophiidae; genus Ichthyophis; species Ichthyophis bannanicus. Next base: position 412,623,825 of record CM066038.1, read on the forward strand.
GTTAGCTAGCAGACAGTGCTCGGGGCATTAGTTTGACAGCCCTCAGTGCAGGGATCATGCTTTACTGGCTGGTCGGGAGCTGGCGAGGCAGGAACACTAAAGAAAGCCATAACAAAAAAGAGAAGAAAAAAAAGAAAGATAACCCTCCTCTGCATTAAAGGACAGAGATGCCAGCAAGACAGACCTGTGGGTTGCACAGGGGCTCAGTGTCTGCGGCCGGGTTCTGCAGGGGCTATGAGGCGGAATCCCAGTCAGTGGAGGCAGAGTTGCAGGAGGACAGGTCAGACCGGTCCCCAGACACTGGTGCAGACTTTGAAGCTGCGGGGCCTTTGGCAGCACACAGGGTAACGACAGTTGCCGTAGAAGGAAAGGAGCCTCTCCCGGTCAAGGTACCAAAGGGCAAAGGCAAGAAGGTAGCAAACGTGAAGGGCTCTGAAGAGCAGAAAAGCATGAGCGCTTAGGGTGCCTTCTCTCCTGCTATATAAAAGCTTTTGTTTGAAGCAGAGAACAACCGAGAAGACGGCAGCTCCAAAGAGTGGAGCTAAGCGCTTCACGGATAGAAGCTTAGTGCTTGAGGAGACAGAGGAGGAGCCCTGGTCCCAGTAAGAGACATGTCTAGGAAAGCCTCTGGGAAGAGGCTCCATTGAAGGTGAAAGATTTGGAGGAGGAAGACCTCATGGATGCGGAGTTGGAGGAAGGAGAGATCCCACAGGCAGAGGATTCTTGCATTATCCGAGTTTTCTGCAGAGAGGAATTGGCGGCTTTGATAGTGCAGTCTGCTAAGGTTTTGAACTTTTCGCATGGAGACACCAGAGAAAGAGGAGCCTCTGGAGGATCCGCTCTTTCAGGCTGTTCGATCGACACGGAAAATGTTCCTCTACATAGGCTCATGCGGTGCATGATTCAGGAAGAATGGGAAGTTTCGGAAGGGCTACTTAGGGGTACGTGAATGATGGCTCGGCTGTCCCTCCTCCCAGATAGAGACAGAACTCTTTTGTGCTCCTAAAGTGGATGCAGCGGTCTCGGGGGTGACAAAGAAGACAATGATCCCAGTAGAGGGTAGTACGGCCCTTAAGGACATCCAAGATTGTAATTTTGAAGACACTTTTGAAGCAGGCGTTTGACACTTATGCCCTGTCCTTGCAGGCTTCAGTGTGTCTAGCCTTTGTGGCCTGGGCCTGTCTCTGGTAGGCACAAGGAGTCTGCGAAAACTCTGAAGCGGAGCAGGGGCAACCACCAAAAACAGCAAAGCTAGAGTTAGGAGCAGTGTATCTGGCAGATGCTTTCTATGACCTTATTAGGTGTATGTCCAAGGGTATGGCCTCGGTAGTGGCAGCAAAATGCTATTTATGGCTCTGGAATTGGTCGGCAGATGTAGTATATAGTTACCCTGTTCAATCCTGCACATAACCCCCTGTTATATTGTAAGTCCACTGCAGACCTCCTGCACTGGACAGATATGTTACATGTAAACCGCACTGATACTGAAGAGCGCGGTATATAAGAAAGTTAAATAAATAAATAAATGTGTCCTCCAAGTCTCGGCTGAGCAAACTACTGTTCAGTGGTAAGCTCCTGTTTGGAGAGGACCTAGAGAAGCTGGTCAAAGACCTGAGAGAAAGTAAAGGAGGACGCCTGCCAGAGGACAAGCAGAAGTTAGCTCGCTCATCGACCCCAGGAAGAGGTCCGCTGAGAGTGTTTCGGTTGCCAAGGTTCATTCTGTACCAGAGAGGGTGCTCCCCTGCGAAGGGGTCCACCCTTTCGGGGCTTCAGAGGCTCGGGAAGAGGATTCTACTCTTCCGCCTCTGTGGCACCTAAGAAACAGCAATGATGCGAGTACAGGCCAAGCTGACCAGGTTCCCATAGGGGGTCGGCTGCACGAGTTTTATGACACCTGGATGCTGGAGGTCATCGGGGAAGGATACACCCTGGAGTTGTTTACCTGCCCTCTCCAAGACACCTTTTATCAACTCACCCTGCAAGGCTCGGAAGAAGCAGAAAGCAGTGCAGGAAACCCTGCAGCAGCTGCTGGAGCTGCAGGCAGTAGTAGCGGTACCCCAAAGCCAATGCAGATGTGGTTGATACTCCTTCTACTTTGTGGTGCCAAAGAAAGAGGGTATTTTTTCGTCTGATCCTGGATCTCAAATATGTCAATCGAGCCCTGTGGGTGCTGCACTTTTGCATGGAGACTTTGCAGTCTGTGATAGTGATGGCACGAGAAGGGGAATTCTTAATGTCCCTCGACCTTATAGAGGTGTATCTCCAAATTCTGATAAGAGCAAGAGCACCAGCAGTTCCTCAGATTTGCAATACCTGGGGGGGGGGGGGGGGCGGGGGCATTTCCAATTTTGGGCTTTGCCCTTCGGGCTGGCACCCATGCCTCAGACTTTCACCAAGATCATGGTGGTTGTGGTGGTGGCCTTGAGGCAGGAAGGTATTCTAGTCCACCCTTACTTTGACGATTGGCTCATAAGGGCGAAGTCCCAAGAGGAGAGCGTGATGGTGACTGAGGGAGGAGTAGCCTAGTGGTTGGGGCAATGTACTTCAGGCCGGAAGGTCAGGGGTTCAAATCCCACTAGAGGACAGCAACCTTGGGCCGGAAGGACTGGGGTTTCTAGTCCCACAGATGCTCCTTGTGGTCTTGGGCAAGCCACTTAACCCTCCATAGCCCATGTTCCCTGTAAGTATTAGTGTATGTGTCTCATATCCCCATGTGTTAAAATGTATCCCCCAATTGTGTTGTGACCGCTTTGATTGAAGGATAAGGCGGTATACAAAACTGTCTAAATAAATAAATAAATCATATTCCTCTAGAGCAGAGGTACTCAAATCCAGTCCTGGAGGGCCGCAAACCAGTCAGGATTTCGGGATATCCCTAATGAATATGCATGAGAGAGATTCAAATACAACGGAGGCAGTGCATGCAAATATATCTCATGCATATTCATTAGGGATATCCCGAAAACCTGACTGGATTTGAGTACCTCTGCTCTAGAGCTTAGGATGGGGGCGGCTCCGGCGGCCGAGGCATCTTCACAGGACCAAAGTCTTCTATTCAGTCACCCTGGTCTTTGCTTTGGCTCACTGTCTGTCTTATTCCACCTTTGTCTGCATTCTTTAGCACCACCGATAAATGTACTTTTTCCTCCTAGTACGCCTGTCTCCCTCTCCAACACGGCTCTCACTGGTCATTTCATGGCTCTTATTCCTGTACTATTGGGCAATCACCCTTCCCATCTAGTCCCCTCGTTCAGACCTGATAGGTCATTCTTCTGTTGTTCCTCCAACCTTCTCCCTTGCCTGTCCTCTCCCTCCCGCTCTTCCTCTGCCTCCTCGGCAACCTCATCCCCCTTCTCCTCCTTAATCAAGGGTGGTCTCCCTAACTGCCGCTCTCTGAGATCCAAAACCCTCCTAGTACAGGACCTTGCTCTTCAGAAATTTCTCGGCCTCTTGCTTCTCACCGAAATCTGACTTAAGGACGGTGAGGATGCTCTTATTGCTCGTTGTCTCCTCTAGGTTTCTCTGCTGTCTCTGTTCCCCGCACTGGTCGCACCGGCGGCAGTGTAGCAGTTATCTTCCTTTCCTCTCTTCCTCTTATACAAATCCAATCCCCCTTGTTATACTACCTAGAAGCCCTTCAGTCCTCTCCAGCATCACATATTTTAGTCATCTACTTTCCCCCTGCTCTTTGCCCTGATCTCTGGGACTCTCTTTTGTTAACCATTTCTGATCTGACTCTGAGGTTTCCTCATCTGGTAATTGCTGGGGATTTTAACTTGCATCTTGACTCTCCCTCCTCTTCTAGGAATCACTCTTTGCTTTCTCTCCTTCAAGATCTATCTCTTTCTCAGCACGTCACTGTCCCTACTCACATAGCTGGACACATCCTCGATCGAATTATTTCTCCTACTACTTCAAATGTCCTTTTACAACATTTCTACACCACATCCTTGCCTTGGTCAGACCACTACTGTCTCGCTTTCCAAGGTTCTTTTGGTCCATCTCCTCCCCCACCTACTCCTGTGAGATGTTCACGTCGGATCTCTCATATTTGGTCCCTTCCCATCTGCTGATAATCTTCTATCAGCAGATTTCCCCCTACTCTCATCTGATTCACAGGTATCCCATAGGTCTTTTTGCCTCTCAGACACGTTAGATCTCCTGGCACCACTAGAGCCCCGCACCTCTCGCCATTCTTTGTCACAACCCTGGTTTCATTCCAGCCTTCGCCTCCTCCGTTCCCAACTCCGCAGGGCAGAACGGTTTTGGAGAAAGACACGCTCCCCATCCTCCTTGTTGTTCAAGACTCATCACTCCCACTATCGCTCTCGGGTACATCTGGCTAAACAAACTTACTTTTCAATGTCTATTTCCTCTGCCCCAAACCAAACTCGTCATCTCTATATAGTTCTCAGGTCCCTCACTACAGTCGGGCCCTAATTCCACATCTACTTGGCTGACACATCTCCTTCCACCTCACAACTGGCTTCCTTTTTCTGTGCAAAGGTTCTCTATCTTAGGGCATCATTACCTCACTGCCCCCCCTTCTATCCCCTCCCCTTCTCCCTCCTCTTCCCCCCCCCCTTTCTCCTCTCTCACAGGTTTGGGTCTCCTTTCACCCACTTACCATCAAATCAATTTCCTCCACCAACAAGACCACTTGTTCCCTTGATCCCATTCCCTCCTCATGGCTCCTTACACCCTCACTTGCCCTCCTCCCCTCAATTCTTACTATCAACACTAGTCTCTCTGTTGGTGTTTTTCCTCACCCTTGGAAACATGCTCTTATTTGCCCTCTCTTAAAAAAAACAAAACAAAACAACCCTCTCGACCCTCTTGTTCCTGCCAACTACCATGCTGTCTCGAACCTCCCCTTTCTGGCCAAAATACTCAAAGCCATTTTCGCTCAATTATCCCACCGCTTAGACACCACTCACTTCCTCCATCCCCGTCAATTTGGATTTCGACCAGGTCACAGTGTTGAGACAGTTCTTCTTGCTTTCCTCAATGAAATATACATTGCATGTGATCATGGTGACTTTTCGGTGGCGGTATCTCTTGATCTCTCTGCAGCCTTTGATCTCTTGGATCATTCTCCTCTTCTCTCCCACCTCTGGGAGGCCGGTCTTGTACTGTTCTCTCCTGCTTTCCTTTGGATGTTCCTTCAGACCCTTTTCCCTTACACTGTGGTGTTCCCCAAGGTTCTGTACTGGCTCCCCTACTATTCAATGTCTTCATGGCACCTCTTGGCACTACTGATACAACAGTCTGGAATTTCTGCCTTCTACTATGCCGATGATATCATTCTTCTACACCATACTACTTCACTTCACCCAGACCTTTCTCCTCTTAACTCTTGCCTCTCCACTGTAGCTGATTGATTGGTCACTAACTGTCTGCACTTGAATATATCTAAGACACTTGCCATCTGGTTCACCCATGGAAGTCCCTCTCCTATGTTGGCCCCATCCTTCTCTGGCTCTCCCATTCCGTTGGTATCCTGCTTTCACTACCTAGGTGTCTTTTTCTTGACTCTGATCTTTCTTTACAGGACCACATCTCCCATGTCAGTAGGTCTTCTTTCTTCGGCAGATTCGTGCTATTCGTCCCTTTTTGACATCACAGGCTCTCACTACTCTCATGCTGTCCCTGGTTCTCACATCTCGACTTTTGTAACTCTGTCCTCACCAGTATCCCCCAGTCCCAACTGGAAAGGCTACAGCGTATACAGAACACGGCCGCACTCCACACATTGGGAACACGTGACCCCTCTCCTCATAAATCTTCATTGGCTCCCCATGGTTTTTCACACTCGTTACAAACTTCTCACGCTGGTCCACCAAGTTATATATACTCACACCCCACAGTACTTGTCAGATCTCCTACAATCTCATACTCCCATTTGCTCTTTCCAGTCCATGCATGTGAATCACCTTCATCTTCCTTCCCCTGCTCATGCCTACCTGCAATCCACCCATAACTCTGCTTTTTTTCTTTGCTGGTCCTGCCCTTTGGAACTCCCTACCTCCCTCCCTCAGACTTGAACAAAATTGCACTACATTTAAAACCCAGTTGAAAACCCATCTTTTCCCTATCCTGTCTAATATTGTAACTTCTTTTCCCTTTCAAGGCCACTGGCCCTCTTTTATATTTATGGAATTGTAAACCACCTTGATGTTTCATTGAAAGGCGCTATATCAAATGAAATAAACATAAACATGGGTGGTGAACTTTGCCGAGAATCAAATTACGCTATCGCAGGATCTCAAGTATCTGGACGCGCAATTTCAGACTGATGTGGTGCAAGTATCACTTCCGGTAGCAAGAGCACACAAGCTGCAAAAGCAGATCCAGCAGTTCCTGCAATTGCAGAGGCCGACAACATGGCATTACTTGCAGGTACTGTGTCCATGGCAGCTCAATAGAGTCTTGTGGGCACGTACGCACATGCGACCGTTGCAGAGAGTTCTGTTGTGCAGGTGATTGGCGCAGGTTCACCCTCTAGCCCGCTACCTGCCTTAAGAACATAAGAACATAAGACATGCCATACTGGGTCAGACCGAGGTCCATCAAGCCCAGTATCCTGTTTCCAACAGTGGCCAATCTAGGTCATACGTACCTAGCAATATCCCCAAAAGACACAGGTTCCACAATGCTTGTACTGGGTCAAGCATTGATATCCTGGGTCCCTTTTTAATAGTGGTTTATGGACCTTTCCTCCAGGAACTTGTCCAAACCTTTTTTAAACCCAGCCTTGCACTGAGGAAATTTGCATTGCACTACAGTGGTGGTTACAGAGCAGTATGCTGCTGAAGGGCATGCTGCTGGAGATTCCTCACTGGGTGCAGCTCACGATGAATGCCAACCTAGTCGGCTGGGGAGCACATTATGAGGCTCTGTTTCTATAGGGGCTGTGGACGGATCGGGAAGCACAGTGGCCCATAAACTGGTTAGAATTGCAAACAGTTTTTCTGGCCCAGTAAAGTTTTCAACACCGGTTGAAGGGGAAAGCCGTGAGGGTGTGTTTGGACAACGTGGCAGCTGTAGAGTACATCAACCAGCAGGGCGGTACGGACAGTGTTCAACCGGAGGAGGAGTCTGTCTTGTTGATGTAATGGAAAGAGAAGAATCTCTGGGCACTGTTGGCTGTGCATGTGGTAGGGCGAGAAAACAGAGGTGGACTATCTTAGCAGAGTGAGAATTGACCTGGCGGAATGGAGGCTCAGTCAGAGCATATTCGGTCAGTGAGCTGGTGGGGGCAGCCAATCATGGACCTGATGGTAACCTTCGAATTGGCCAAAGTGACATGTTTTTACAGCAAAAAGAGAGAGCCTATGTCAGAAGGGCTCGATGTGCTAGTGCAACCATGGCCACGGATGGGCTGCTGTATGTCTCTTTCCTCCTTGGCCACTCATCGGAAGGGTAGTGCAAAGGATAGAGGCACATACAAGGTTTGTGCTACTGATCACCCCGAGACGGCCATGGTATGTGGACTTGAGGTGCATGACGGTCGAGACGCTGTGGTGTCTATCGCTGCGGGAGGACCTGCAGACCCAGGGTCCTATCGGTTCTCACTTACGGCATGGCTCTTGAGAGGGCCCGTTTAAGGAAAAGGGGCTATGCGTCTGCCATAATAGCGACATCGCTTAAGGCTCGTAGGCGGTCGACTTCGCTGGCATCATCCAGGTATGGGAAGTGTTTGAGCACTGGTATCAGGCACAAGGGCTTTTGGCTATGAAGTGTGTAGTTTCTCCAGGCAGGACAGGATAAGGGCTTGGCCTGCAGCTCTTTGAGAGTACTGGTGGCAGCCCTCTCGTGCTATAGGGGTCGTATTGGTGGAGTGCCCTTAGCCTCGCACCCGGATGTAGGGCATTTTTTCTTCGAGCAGTGAAACAGCTGCGACCGCCAGAACATTCCATCGTCCCTCTGTGGGATCTCAATTTGGTTTTATCTGTTCTGACAGAGCCGCCTTTCGAGCCGTTGGTAGATTGCATAGTGAAGGACTTGATGGTGAAGACGGTCTTTTTTTGGCCATTTGTTCGGCCAAAAGGCTTTCAGAGCTCCAGGTATGGTCCTGTAGGGAGCTGAATCTCATGATGTAAAGAGATAAGGTGGTGTTTAAGGATGGTTCCTTCCTTTTGTGCCAAAGGTCAGCTCAGCCTTTCACCTGAACCAATTGGTTTCCCTGTCGGTCTTCTTGGGGACAGAGGGGAAGACTGCATCAGATCCTCTTTTATGAAGCCAGTACCTGAAGTACACCAGCTCCTTCTGTAAATCTAAGCGCTTGTTTGTATTATTTAGAGGGCCGCTTAAGAGTGAGGCGGCATCCAAGGCGTTAATTTCTAGATGGACTAGGGAGGCCATCTCTTCGGCTTACCTGCTGAGGTATAAGCCAGTGCCCATTGGTTTGAAAGCGCATTTGATGTGTGCTCAGGCGGCGACATGGGCAGAGTTTGGCCTAGTGCTGCCAGTTGATATTTGTAGAGTGACTACCTGGGCCTCTTTGTCTTCCTTTTGTGAAGCATTACCGGTTAGATGTACAAGTTTCAGAGGAGGCTTGTTTTGGCTCTGTGGTACTGCAGGCTGGGTTAGCGGGTCTCTCTCGTAGTTAGTATTGCTTTGGTACATCCCAAAGGTGCCGTGAATGGACTGGAGGAACGAAATGAAAGAAGAAATTAGACCTTTCCTGCTAATTGATGAGTGACCCCAGTTCAGTCCCGAATCCCTGAGGTTAACCCCCAGCTGCAAGAATTACACCATCTTTAACTACCGTAAGTCTGGGGGAAAGAGGGAGTGAGAAAAAAAAGAAGGAAAAGAATAAAATAAAAAGAGGAAAAAAGAAGTACAGGAGCAGGAGATCAGATCCCTATCCTCTAATCTCTGAAGATCACTGGCACCCATGACAGGTGAGCGTGTTTTATTCTCTTTCCCTGGTAGGGAAGGGACCTTTTTTGATTCCACAAGTTCATGTTTTAACCATTTGGTTCTAATAGTTGTTTCCGTGAGTCTGCCTTGTTAGTAGGGTACTAAAAGCTGGGGGTGCAGCCAAATGACTATCTGGGGGAAGGTCATGAAGATCATATGCTCGGTGTCCAAGCTGCTGGAAGGACATGAATACCCAAAGGTGCTGGGATTGGACTGGATTCACTCAAGGAACATCGATTAGCAGGTAAAATCTAAATTCTTCTTCAAACCGTGGGGGCGGGGGGGGGGGGGTGACAGTGCGGAATTTGAATATCCAAGACTGTCCCTGCCTTTGAAGCTGGTAAGTCCTGTCGCTCCCACACCACCCCACCCCAGGATCCTCGGGAACAAAATCGATTATTTGCCAACGTAATTGTTCAAATGAATGTCTTGAGAAGGTGTGACGTTAAACCACTGGTGCTGATACTGTGGCAATGCGAAGTTGTGATGCATGTTCCCCTAATCGGAGTTTGCACTGTCGCATTGTGCGTCCAATATAATAAAGATGACACTGGCAAATAAGTTTTCTACGAATTTAGAAGTACATGTGGTATGCCAGCAGGAATACAGCGTCGGTCCCTGATATTTGTCCTGCCATTGTTGGCCTTCTAAAGTCAAAATACAGTGTCTGCAATGCTCGCACGTATAATGGCCTGGGTGGGATTTTGGAGGTCTATCAACCAGTGAAGCAGAATGAACTAGTCTGTCACAAAGATTGGCACTGTGAAAATATGCTAACATTGGCGATTTTCTAAAACAGGTGTGCGGGCTCAAGATATTCCAATATTGATGCAGTAATCTAGTGACTTCATAGGAATGTTGCATATAAGGGAGAACCCCCCCCCCCACCACCTGGCAAGCCGGCAGGGTCCCTTTTGAATTGCAAAGAAGTCATTCCCTATGGGTGTAGCAAACACATTTGTAGACAGAGTTTCGCACTGCCACAGTAACAGCACCAATGGTTGAACATTGTCTTGAGAAGGGCTATTCATTTGATCAATTACATTGGCGAATAATAGATTTTGTTCCTGAAGATCCCCAGGGGAAGGGGTGACAGGACTTACCAGTTTCAAAGGTGGGAATAGTCTTTGGTGGTCAAACTCTGCACTGTCACCCCCCAGGGTTTGAACCTTGAATTAGATTGGATGAGTTTGCTTTGATCTTCACAAATCATCTCAGGAGGGTTCTGTTGGTGCTCCCTGGTGTTTGATTGGACATAGTCACCTAGTTCCACCTCCGTTGATGTCAGATGCCACCATTCATTTAAGTGGTGGGCTTTGCTCTGGTTTAGTACAAGCACATGAGAAATTGGAATCCTATAATCCTGAAGCAGCATCCGTGGGTGGACTCGAAACGTGGTACATCGTTGTGGGATTCCTAAGCTGCCAACTTCCAACAGCGCTGATTTTATGAGCTAAGTAATTTTTACTAATAAAATATAATTAAAAGGAGCTGCCACAGAGTGGAAAGAGCCTGTCTCTCCTTCTCTTGGTTGGCATATCCGACAAACAGTAATTTATGTATTCCTGCTACTCTCTATTGGGATCTTATTAGTGACTTCATAGGAACATGCTATCTAGCTAATAGATTATATACTCCATGTAAATAGTTCTCCCATGTTATCCAAGTTGATACTCCTGTTATATGTAATGCCAAACAGCCTGTTGTTCTGGTTCCTTTCTGTTATTTGTAAACCGCGCTGATGTCAAAGAGTGCGGTATATAAGAAGTTGAAATAAATAAATAAATAAATAAAAATATTTACCTTGGGATCACCATTGGGGGGGGGGGGTATTATTATTTTCTTTTACTTTGGATTGCCATTCAGTGACGGCTGCCCTTGGGATGCTTTTTTTGAAGCATGAAAGTTGTTAAGTTTGCTTTTAAGCAGGAATATGCCTCCTCAAGGCAGTTAATCCAAGTGGATTAGTATTGTGCATACCATGACAATTATGAACCTTACCAGTAAGCCAGGGTATGTGGAGTATCTCAGTCTCTCAGATTTACTGCTAATGCTCGTCTATATCATACTTGAATTGTTCCAAAGAGAGCTTCTGTTTGGAGTTTGTAAGATGTAAAATGTATGAGCAGTTTATCAAAATGTACATGTTTATTTAAAACTTGTTATACCGCCCATAACAAACGCTTCTGGGCGGTTTACAATCAAAAATGAAAAGCTGCAGATATATAGAAAAGAGCGCCATTTAAAAATCAAAACAGGACAGAGAGACGAGAAGCATAAGGAAAAAGGAAGTAACCTGTGCATGGAAATTCCTCTTAACCAAGTCTGTGACGCCCAACATGATGGTAAATATCTCTGTTCTCTGCTGCTGTGAATAAAGCAGCTTCAATCCCCCCCCCCCCAAAATAAGACCTTCCACATCTGGGCCTCCCCAGGCCTCTGTGGATGTCTGGGCCTCTCTAATAAGGTTTCACCTTTTGGTCAGACAGGCCTCGGCATTCTCTTTTTTTCAGGACTCCCATTTTGACATGGATCTGGCTTTTTTCTGGCATTGATTTTTTTTTTCTTTTTGTTGCAGTTTCCAGCCATGTGGCCTCTATGCAGCCTGCAACTCCTCCTCTTTTTTTGCCCTTTTTAGCCCTTTTTACAGCTGTAATGTCCAGGGCCTTTTTTTGACTGGCATTCTGTGACCCTCATGGTGGCCCCTACTTCTCCTTTTTTTGTTTTTCAGAGGGCAGCATGGGCCTGGTGAGAGCAGAGCGTAATGGAGTGCCGATTGCTGTTGTCTCGGGGCCCTACTTTATTTATTTATTCATTTATTCATTCACTTATGTATTCATTCGTTCAGTCAGTCAGTCAGTCAGTCATTCATTTTATTTATTTGTTTGTTTGGTCAGTCTTCTATACCGCTCTTCTTCAAGTCAGAGCGTTTTGCAATTTACAATTTACAATTACAATCAAAGTGTTACATTGAACTGAGTATTATAATGGGAAGTAAAATGTACATTGAACTGTGTACAGAATGTTTTAACCGGTAGTACAGGTATGACTCTTTGGAGCTATAACTAAAGTGTTCTATCCATTGTAGTTACATAGGTATGTTTGTACGGCAGTCTTTATTTATTTATTTATTTAACTAGCCTTTCCTTATCGTCACTTCAGTCCAGTCCCTTAACTTCTGGGTTGCGCAACCCTTCCAGCAGCTTGGAGGCTGAGCCCATCATCCTTTTGATGATGGTGGGGTATAAATACCCCTGGCACCACCCACTGGCACCAGTAATCTCAGCCTCCAAGCAGCTGGAGGGTTCCTGTAAGCCAGAGTGCTTACGGGTTCTTTCCTAAAATTTAATTTAATTTTATTAATTAATTTTATTTTTATTGGATTTAATTTTTAGGCTATCCTTTACTTTATTATCTTTTTTCTGTTACTACAGTACCTTCAGGGCTTGTGCCTTTAAAGCTCCTGCTCTTCTCCTCTCCCCCTCCCTCCCTCCCTCCCTGCCTGCCTGCCTGCCTGCCTGCCTGCCGTCTTCATCCTCTGCTATCTTGAGGCTCCGGAGGAGGGGGTTTTCCCGTGCTGCGGAGAGGTCCGGAGAGCTCTCCTCCCGCGCACGCCGAGGCCGCGATCACCTGGCCCAGCCACTACTGCCTCGCGCCGAAGCCCCCTAGGCGGCTGAGCGCTAGAGGCAGCACCGACTTCCTGCAGCGGCGTTTCCTTGCCTCGCGCTACAGCCCCGAGGCAGCTAGGCGCTTTGAGGCTGCTGCAGGAGACAAACGCGGGTGTGGAGTGTCTTCCTCTACTGCGTTCCAGTAGGAAAGCCCATAGCTCGGCGGCGTTTTTCCTCCACCCGCAGGCCCGGCCTCCACGTGGCTGCGGTCTACCGCGTGGGAGCCGGCAGAGGACGGCTGGTTCCCTCGTGGCAACAGCTACACGCCAGAACAGCAAACCACAAGTATCAGGATGCAATCTTCTTTCCACATGAACTTAATTTGATTTATTTTCAGAATAAATTTGAAGTTTTTTGAAACGTTTTGGTGCGGCTGGAGGGGAGGGGAGTGCTGGGAGTCTTGGGCATCACTTTATTTATTTTAATTGATTTAGTTAATTTAATTTAATTCAATTTGTTTTATTTGGTTTGCATTTTAAGTTTGATTTTCTTTAGAGTTGGGGGGGGGCTCTGTTCGAAGAGGAATGACGGGCAAGCTACGGTGTCCCTCCTGCAGCACTCGTAGAGGGACGGCCTCAGAAGCAGGAGTCTGCAGGGGTTGTGCAGCAGAGGCCGCTTCCGTGGAACAGGAGATCCACCAGAGCATGTCTCTAGCTCTTCAGGGGTCAGGGGACCTTCCAGAAGGGGGAAGGGATTCCCATTCTCCTCCGCCGCCTTCCTCAGAGGGTCCAGGCCCTTCCCAGTCTTTTCCCTCTCTCCCCTTGTGGGCGGAGGGAGACTGGAGTCAATTTTCACCCGAGTTTGTCCTGCTTTTGCATAAAGCCTACTGCTTACGCAAGCAGGGCTCGGCGGAACCAGCAGCAGCGAGGGACAGCATGGACGCTGGTGCAGGGAACATTAGATCCCTTGAGCCGGGGCCTCCCCCCCCCAGCAAACTAGGCTGGCGGGCAAGGATCTTGTTGACTCTCCGCCCCGGGATCTCCCTGAAGAGGATCTTTCGGACAAGGAAGAGATAGAGGAAGGGGAGGAGCTTGAAGAGGGATTTTTTTTTGTTTTGTTTTTTTGCCTTGTCCCCAAAGGGCTCACAATCTGTTTTTTGTACCTGAGGCAACAGAGGGTTAAGTGGCTTGCCCAAGACCACAAGGAGAACCTGCGCGACTAGAAACCCCAGTCTTTCTGGCTCAAGGTTGCTGTCCTCTAGCAGGATTTGAACCCCTGGCCCTCCAGCCCGAGGTAACTTGCCCAATCACTAGGCCACTCCTCCCTCTTAGGAAAGGAAGCAAGGATCTTTGTGGAATGGCTTGCACTAAAGCTCAGGAAACAGCCCTCAGGCTATATTTGGTTGACTAGCTACTTGGCAGCCTCCTTTGAGCTGGGATCTGGGCATACACTTGGGGACCCAGGGCCCCTGAAAGCCCTTCTTATAAGCTGCTATAGAGGTCATGGCCCCTGCTTTGCACTTGTACTCCTCTGTTCCTTTGTGAGCCCAGCTTTCCTCTGTGGGGGTTGCTGAGATGCTCAAGGAGAGTTCTGACTGCCTGAAAGTAAGTCCGAGGCAGGGCTGGCCCATCCACTAGGCAGTTGCCTAGGGCGGCAGACCCTGGTGGCGGCATCGCTAGCCCAACCCCTGGGAAGCGGCAGCTGAACTGCTGCTTCAGTGCCGTGGTGGACTTTAAAATACCCCCGCACGTGCGTGCATTCTGGCCTGCTGCTTCTGCCCACCCTCTAAGAAAGTTGCATCGGAGGGGGGCAGCAGTGGCAGGTCATGAGCGTGCATGCACGTGGCACTTTAAGGCCTGAAGCTGAGGTTCAGCAGTCACTGTTCCAGTGCAAGGTAGGGGTGGCATGGTGGGCTGGATGGAGGCATAGTTTTTCAGGGGTGGGGGGCATAGAGGGTCTGTGTAAGGTGGCAGAAATCCTTGTGCCACCACTGGTCAGAGGAGGATGGAGTGGTGGTTCCCCAGTTAATATTTCCTGCAGCCCCCCTCCCCCCGGCTAGGCCTTCTTAGGCCTGCACAGCGTATTATGGTGGCTCTGCAGGCTGTGGGTACTGGCTTTTGGTTGGCAGTGGCAGTTTCTTTTACACCAGGCAGGCCTGCAGGACCTCTGCTCAGCTGTGTTACCACTTCTACACTGCCCTACGTGGTAGCGCATGGGTGTTCTGTGAGAAAACCCTTTGAACTGGGCCCCCGTGGAGTCCTGGGATTCTCTCTCGCTGTCACTTCAGCCAAGGTGGGCTTGATTAGCTCTTTGGCCCCATGGGGTGGAAGTTCATGCCAGTGACTACTGTCTTAGTGGAAGGAAGTACGTACTGCCTCTGGGGAAACCTTGTTTGGAAGGTCTTACGAAAGACCTGGCAATGGCCATTTTCAGTTTTTCAGTGGTGCTGAGGGCACACATGAAGGCTGGCCCTTGGCGGGTGGCCTGGTTGCTTCAGTTATAGGGCTATGGCCCCTTACTCCCAAATTTACAGATCTGTTCATAAGAGCAGCTAGCTTGGAGGTTCATTTAGTCATTTAGCCGTGGCTGCTGCTAGTTAATGCTGGTTCAGTGTCTCTCCCAGCTCCATGGCAGTAGTGGTGTGGCTCAGTTGCTAGTACTGCCTTTATTCTGAGAATAGCTCCAATCTGTGGCGGAATAGATGTTTTCCTATGCTGTCCTTAGGTTGCTGCCTTTCACCAACACAAGTCCTGCCTCCCAGGAAGTGATGCGTTCGCACCTGGTAAACATAGTTATTTCAGAAACGCCTCTGCAGTGGTTCGTTCCTGCCTCTCCATCCCTAGGCTATTCTACTATTGGTTGCTGTTTGCTGATGTTCTGACCTGCCTCTGCTGTTTCCTTAGGTTGCTGCCTTTCGCCAGTGCGAGTCCTGCCTCCTAGGAAGTGACATGGCCGCATTCTACCCAGTAAACACAGCTATTTCAGAAACTCCTCTGCGGTGGTTTGCACTCAAGGAGCAGGTCTTGCTCCTTGGGCAAAACTCCTTGTGGTGACTCCGGTGACATAGTTGACCATAGCTGTGCCTCTACCGCGTTTAGCCTGCTCGGGCCATCAGCTGACATCTGCTTTTACGAAACTCGGCCTCTACTTCTCCGTTCTTCTCTGCCTGTCTTCTATGTCCCTAATTCCAATCCACTGGAGCCTGAGACCTACAGCTTTTCCGCCTTGGATTCCCTCCCGGTTTTCCCAGATTCAGCAGAACCTTATTCCATGCTCACTTACTCCTGCTTCTCCTCCCCTTCGGCCTTCTCCCCCTTCACAGTTACTGCTGTGCCTAGCCTTAGTGAACTGTCGTTCACTCTGTGCCAAGACCCTTTTCCTAGTCGTCCCTCCAATCCAGTCCCGCACCTCTGGGTTGTGCTCCCCTTCCAGCAGCTTGGAGAATGAGCACATCATCTTTTTGATGACCCTGTCATACATATACTGCTGGCACCTCCCACCAGCTCCAGTATGTTCAGTCTCCAAGCAGCTGGAGGGAGCAGTAAGCCAGACTGCTGGGCTTCCTGGAGAGACAGCTAAGGAGAGAGTAGGGTTTCTTTCTTTTGCCTTTATTTTTCTTAGTAAGTCCTTCCTGCAGTCCTTTCTTCCTGCCTGGGCTGTAGCTGGCAGGCGCTCTCGTTTTTCTGCAGTACTTTCAGCAGGGGAGAGGACCCCGCTTCTCTTTCCTTCAGGCCAGGTGAGGGAGGAGGCTTCGGGGCAGAAGAGAGCGCCATTCTGAGGACCATTTAGGCTGGAGTGGCTCCTGAACCCATAAACAGGTGAGGAGCCGCTGATTGGAGGCGCCTGCACTGGCAGAGAAAGGCAGCCCAGTTGACTCTGTCCTGCCTTGCTGCCGAAGCACTGCATCACAGCTGAGGGCAGGAGCAGGATGGCAGCATGAAGATACAGAGAGCCTTTGAAGCAGGAAACGCTGATGTTGTAACACGTGGCGGCAGACTACAAGTTGGGTTAAGCAAGCCTCGCAGCTGCCGACCGTGTGGTTTATGGGAGGCCTAGCAGCAGGCTGGTATAATCGGGTTGCTTAGGCATTCCTCCTTTGTCAGATGTTTTTTTTTCCAAGCCTTTCTCCTCGTTTTTCAGACAGCGGACTTTTGGGTTTCCTGATGGGCTGGAGGGGACCCTCTGCAAAGAAAAAGCTAAAGGCAAGAGTAGAGAGGGGTATAGGAGATTTTTATTTAGTTTTATATTGTCTTCCTATTCGTCTCTCCGGGCCAGTCCAGGTCACTGTAGCGTTGTCAATCTCCTCTAGCAGCTAAGGACTGTAAATCAAAAAACTTGCTGATAGGCTAACCGGCTCCCCCTGGTGTGCCAGCCCCAGTCTTACAGTCCTTAGCCACGTCCTATCTAGCTGCTAACTGGCTCCGGTGTGCTGAAGAGGAAATTCCTGCCTAAATTGTCTTTTTCTGACGGGGTGGTCCTAGCTGGGCTGCCAGAGTCAGCATTAAGGGGTTTTTGGCTGGTGAAATTGAATTTACTGCTTCTTCTCAGTGCAAGGAGCTGGAGGTAGAGCCTGCCTCATTCAGCTTCCAGTCATACCCCGAGGGGGAGGGCGGACAACGGATCTGGGAGCCCCAGATGGCAGCCTTCTGTCCCCAAAGCCCGATCTCAGCCTTCCGCTAGCAGCGGGAGCTCGATCGGTGATTCCGCGCAACTGAGTGACTCAGGTAGGCCTATTAGCGCGCCGTCGCGGTTACAGTCCGGCGGGGCGAGATCGCTTGTTTTACCGGCGGTTAGTATTTCCCGGCGCATGTTAGCCACGCCGGCGGTGTGTGTTCAGTGCGGCAGTCGTCGGGGGCTCTCGTGTCCGGGAATTTGCAGGACTTGTTTTAGGGCAGGTAGCTTCGTGGAGAGGCTCGTCGTGGGGCCGATGGAGCGTGGAATGATGGCAAAAGAGCTGCCTGAGGTGATTTCTGGCGGGGATTTAAAGGCGGGAACGGCGGCCATCTTGGTCCCAGCTCCTGCGGACCCCGCGGTATCTGAGAAGGCCGTTAAAAGGAAACAAAAATCTAAAAGGCTCTCTCAGCAGACATTAGATGTGCAAGGGGTTCCCCCTGTTGCTCAGGGGACTTTTCAGTCAGTGTTTTCTGCCGGTTTCATCCTGTCATTGCACAAAGCTTATTTGTTGAAGCTGGAGCAGGGCTTAGGCAAGCCATCCCCTTCAGCCAGGGAGAGCGTGGCCATGGCAGATACTGCTGTCTTGGACCCAGGAGAAGGGCCTTCCCCTAAGAGGCCTCAGACAGACCCCGAGTTCTTCGGAGAACAGGTGGCAGGGCACCAGGAGACGGAGGAGGGAGAGTTCCTCTCAGAGGGTTTTCTGGAGTCCTGGGCCTTAGGGGAGGTTGAGGAAGGTGAGTTGCTCCCGGGAGAAGACCCTAATATTTTTCGAGTTTTTCGCAAAGAGGAACTCAGGGCGTTGATTGCGCAGTCTCTGGCGGCGCTTAACCTTTCCTTACCAGTAGTGCAGGAGGAACCGTTGGAAGATCCGCTGCTGCAGGGTTTTAAACCAGAGCAGAGCTGTTTCCCCCTTCATAGAGTTATTCGACAAATGATAGATTCGGAATGGGAATATCCTGAAGCTTCCCTGAGGGGGAGCCAGGCGATGGGCCGTTTATACCCGGTCCCGCAGGAGGTCAAGGATCTTTTGCGTATGCCTAAAGTTGATGCTCTCGTGGCTGCTGTCACGAAAAAGACGACCATCCCAGTTGAGGGGGGGGCGGCCTTAAAGGACCTGCAGGACCGCAGGTTGGAGGCGCTATTGAAGCAAGCATTCGACTCCAGTGCCTTATCGCTCCAGGCTTCTATTTGTGGAGCTTATGTCTCTCGCGCTTCAATTAGGTGGCTGCAGAGTGACGCGGAGGCCGACAAGGAGGCTAGCACCGCTATGGAGGGAGCTAGGCTTGAGTCGGCTGCGGCTTATTTGGCGGACGCTTTTTATGATCTGGTGCGGATTTCCGCAAAGTCCATGGCCTCGGTCATCGCGGCGAGGAGGTTCCTCTGGCTGCCCAATTGGGCGGCAGGCGCCTCTTCTAAGACGCGGCTTAGCAAGCTCCCTTACAAGGGTAAGTTGCTCTTTGGGGAAGCGCTCAAAGATCGTCAAGGATCTAGGAGATTCCAAGGGGGGACACCTTCCGGAAGATCGCCCGAAGGGGTCTCGGCCTGGGCTCCCCGCGAGAGGACAGTAGAGATTCGTGCAGATTCCGGGGCTCCCAGTTTGTGCCTTATCAGAGGGGGTGTTCTCAGACTCGTGGGCAGTCCTTTCGAGGAGTGAGGGGGTTCGGCAGAGGTTTCTTCTCCTCCCCGCCGAACGCCCCCAAGAAGCCCCAATGAAGGGCGGCCGGCTCAGGCGGAAACCCCGGTGGGGGGACGCCTGCAGAGTTTTCACTCCGTCTGGGCTGACATTACCACGGACCAATGGGTTTTAGAGATCATCAGCAAGGGGTACGCGCTAGAGTTTGCTCAGCCTCTCAGAAATGCGTTCCTCCGTTCACCCTGCGGATCCTTGGGGAAACGGGCGGTGGTGAACGAGACGCTACAGAGCTTACTACGTCTGCAGGCCGTGGTTCCCGTTCCCGCAGACCAATACGGGTTAGGTCAATACTCGATTTACTTCGTTGTTCCCAAGAAAGAGGGGTCCTTCCGGCCTATTTTGGATCTCAAGCACGTCAATCGCTGTTTGCGGGTTCCGCATTTCAGGATGGAAACTTACGCTCGGTTATTCACGCGGTGCAGCCCAGGGAATTTTTGACTTCCATAGATTTAACGGAGGCATATCTTCATATCCCCATAAGGCCGGACCACTGGCGGTTCCTGTGGTTTGCCGTGCCCATGGGTCATTTTCAGTTCCGGGCGCTACCGTTCGGGCTGGATACGGCGCCATGAACATTCACCAAGGTGATGGTGGTGGTAGTGGCAGCCTTGAGAAAAGAAGGAATTCAAGTCCATCCCTATTTGGACGATTGGTTGATCCGTGCGGAGTCTTGGGCGGAATCGGTTACGGCGACCAGCCGAGTCGTTCAGCTCCTAGAACAGCTCGGTTGGGTGATCAATCAAGCCAAGAGTCACCTATCTCCGCGGACGCGCCTCACTTACCTGGGCGCCTTGTTCGATACCGAGCGAGGGTCGGTTTTTCTGCCCGAAGAGCGCATGCAGAAGCTTTGGCGGCAAGTGCGAGCCTTTCTCCGGGTCCGCGCTCCCACGGCCTGGAGATACCTGCAGTTACTCGGTACTATGGCAGCGGCCTTGGATTTGGTGCCGTGGGCTCGCGCACACATGCACTCGCTGCTAGTCAAGTGGTCCCCGCAGATTCACTCGCTAGGGCAGAGGCTTCCATGTCCAGGGTCCGTGAGAGACAGCCTTCAGTGGTGGTTGGATCCGGTGCGCGTGAGAGCGGGTGTTCCTCTGCAGGAGCCGCCCTGGCTGTTGGTAACGACGGATGCCAGCCTCACAGGCTGGGGAGTGCACTGCTTGGCGCAGGTGGCACAGGGATGCTGGTCCCCGGAACAGTCACTGTGGTCAATAAATCGGCTGGAGATGAGAGCGGTCAGTTTGGCGCTGAAGCACTTCCTCGGTTTGGTGCAGGGGAAGGCGGTATGCGTATTCTCCGACAATGCAGTGACAGTATCTTACATCAACAAGCAGGGAGGCACGGGTTGCGCAGACCTCCTGGAGGAGAGTCAGAGTCTGCTGCTTTGGGCAGAGACTCATCTTTTAGTGCTTTCGGCGGCGCATGTGGCCGGGAAGGACAACGTGCAGGCCGACTACCTCAGTTGGCATGTCCTCGACCCCGGGGAGTGGGAGCTGAATGCAGCCGTGTTCCACGACATCTCGCTTCGCTGGGGTCAGCCAGTCATGGATCTCATGGCGACCCTGCAAAACACCAAGGCGTCTCGGTTTTTCAGCAGGTACAGGGTGCATATGTCGGAGGGGCTAGATGCTCTGGTGCAGCCCTGGCCGGAGGGGCAGCTCCTCTGTCTTTCCCCCTTGGCCCTTAATAGGGCGGGTGATACGGTGGATTGCGAAGCACAAGGGAGTGGTGATCCTCATTGCTCCAGACTGGCCCCGTCGGCCGTGGTACGCGGATCTCATCCGGTTGCTCATTGATCCTCCGTGGCGTCTCCCACACAGGGACAACTTGTTGAGCCAGGGTCCGATCTTGATGCCGCAGGTGGATCGGTTCTTGCTTACGGCTTGGCTGTTGAAAGGGAGCGGAACCCTGCTGCATTCTAGGAAGTGGTCCACTTCTCTGGCTTACATTCGCGTCTGGCGGTTTTTTGAGAACTGGTGTCAGGAGCGTGAGGTTTCTCCGTTTTCTGCATCCCTGCCAGTCATTTTGGACTTCCTTCAGCTGGGTTTGGAGAAGGGTCTGGCGTTCAGTATGCTGAAGGTTCAGTTAGCAGCCTTAACCTGTTATAGGGGTAAGGTGGGCGGCAGAGTGTTATCGGCTCTTCCGGATGTTCAACGCTTCTTTAGAGCTACGAGGCTTCTCTGTCCACCGGTGCGCTCTGTGGTTCCGGCGTGGGATTTGAACTTGTTGTTGGAGGCTCTGACTCAACCTCCCTTTGAGCCGGCGTCAGCGGTGAGTCTACGCGAGTACACTTGGAAAACGGTTTTTTTGGTAGCGTTGTGTTCGGCTCGCAGAGTCTCGGATCTTCAGGCGCTTTCGTGTCGGGAGCCTTACCTCCAGTTTTCTAAGGAGAAGGTTGTACTGCGGACGGTACCGGCTTTTCTGCCGAAGGTGGTGTCTTCCTTTCATGTGAATCAGGTCATTTCGCTACCTACCTTTCCCCGGGAAGGGGGCAGTGCTAGCGGACATCGGTTGCGCAAGTTAGATCTGGGCAGAGTGCTACGGAGGTATCTTCGTAGGACTGAGAGTTTTCGAAGGTCGGATCGGTTATTTGTGTTATTTGCGGGGCCTCGGAAGGGTGAAGCGGCGTCAAAGGCCTCTATTGCTCGTTGGGTGAAACGGGTGATCAGTGCTGCGTATGAAGCCAGTGGTAAGAAGCCGCCCCGCGAACTCCGAGCGCATTCTACTAGAGCGCAAGCCGCTACTTGGGCGGAGCTCGCCTTGGTACCGCCGGTGGATATCTGCCGGGCGGCGGCATGGTCTTCCTTGCATACTTTCTCTAAACATTATCGGTTGGATCTGCAAGCTCGGGAAGATGCGATTGTGGGGGCCTCCACGGTTCTTGGGGGGCTCGCAGGTCCCTCCCATTTGTAGACACTGCTTTGGTACTGCCCTACAGTGACCTGGACTGGCCCGGAGAGACGAATAGGAAGGAGAAATTAGACCTTACCTGCTAATTGTCTTTCCTTGAGTTCTCTCCGGGCCAGTCCAGGGCCCGCCCTGTGGAGCTGCGAGTGCTTTTGTTTGTTGTCAGGAAGAGATCGACTTGATTGGAGGAGTTCCGCGTTCTGTTCGGGTGGAGTCCTTTTTGATGGTGAGAGGCTGATGTTTGGAGCAGAGGGCTGCCCAGGGGTTCCCCTCGTCCACTAAAGGGGTGGTCGGGTGGTTGCCACTAAGAAATTTACGATATCGCATCCAAGGTCAATAAATATGAAAGTAAAAAACAAAAAGAAAAACCAGCTCGGTGTAGCCGAGCCAGAACAATGGTTATAGCGGTTTTACGGTATTGTGTGGTTCTTGGTTCTTTGGTTCGTTATTTCCATAAGGTGCTGCTTGGACAGTAGTTGACTGGGGCTGGCACACCAGGGGGAGCCGGTTAGCCTATCAGCAAGTTTTTTGATTTACAGTCCTTAGCTGCTAGAGGAGATTGACAACCCTACAGTGACCTGGACTGGCCTGGAGAGAACTCAAACAAAGACAATTAGCAGGTAAGGTCTAATTTCTCCTTTCCTTTACTAGTGTGTTTCAAAAAAAAAAAGAGAAATCTTTATTTAGCCTATATTGACTTTGTTTATTTACTCCCTGCTGTTCTTTTACAGTGGTGTGCAAAAGTCTGGAATCACTTGTAAATTTGACGTTTTTTCAATTTCGTGACCTTATATCTTAATTTCTTTTTCCTCCCAGTGGCTTTTTCTGTATATCTCATGATAAGTGATAGATTTGGCTATTAGGGCCAACTTTTAGTTTTGGTTTGGCCCTTATTTTCTGAGTTTGTTCCCCATAGTTGTCCTGTTGATAGTTTTTCTGTGAAAATCGTGTAATGTACATCGTTGGCCAACGATATATTATTGTAAGTATGCTTTAAAATATTATGGACACATGCCAGGTTTCCTCCAAATTAATGTTTGTGGCCTTGAAAAAGGCTGTTCCTGATCGTGTAGCCAGTCTAGTCCTGGACCTCTGGGTTGCCCATCTCATACAGCAGCTTGGAGACTGAGAAAACTCCTCTTTTTCTGATGTCACTGGTATATCCAGCCGGGAGCCTCCTCCTGAAGCCAGTTACCTCAGTCTCCAAGCAGCTGGATGGTTGGTGAGCCCTGAGGCCCGGGATCACCGGAGAAACAATTAGGACCTTGTACAAAAAAAAAATCACTTAGGGGCTGAGTTTGCATCGGCTGTAAACTGGTTGATGAGTGGGAGAGGACTGTACCTTTAAGCCTGCAGTAGGTCGTCCTCACCCCTTACCTCTTCTTCGTCTCCTTTCGCTCTGCCTGAAGGCCTTTATATCTCAGTAGAGAGCTCAGCAACAAAGGGAACCAGAACCGGTTCGCTGTTGTCGAACAGTTTGAACCGGGACTGAGCACACCGTCGCCAGAGTCATTTGCAGAAGTTTGCCTGTCAGCACACTGTGCGCCTGGTCCCTGTGTCTCGGAGAAGCCGCGTTTAGCGAGGGAACCGTCCTAAATGGACTGTAGGACGGTGCTGGTGCCGCCACCCTTGGCTTCCTGCGGGGTTTTGGCTCACTGTACACAAAGGTAAGCAGGGGGCCCGGACTTAGCTGCGGCGGTGTGTTTTGGTGCCAAAAAGGCCCCGAGCCTCCGCCGCATGGTAGCGGCGCGCTCTTGGGCTGTGTCAGCGGAACGTTTCCCGGCGGCGGGGGGGGGGGGGGGGAGGGCTATTCTTGAAGCGCGAAATCCTCTCTCCCCTCCCTAAGTACTGCTGGTTTTGCTTTCCTCTTGTTTTCTTTTCATTTCTTTTAGTCTCCTGCGATTTCTTTGGTTCCTTTCCTTTTAATACTCCAGAATTTTTTTCCTCAGAGAGGGGAAATTAATTTCACAGGAGAGCTGCAGGGGCGGAAGTTTCGCGGTCAGCCGTTGGCCAGCCCTCGGGGGATCTGGGCGCGGCTGCGGCCCTCTAGGGGTTAGTCATGCCCTCTAAACCTCTTTGCTTGGTCTGTGGGGCCAAGAAGAGCACAGACTCGGGCATCTGCAAGGCCTGCGCTAAGGACGCCTCGGCCCTTCGGTCCCAG
The DNA here is from genome assembly GCA_033557465.1 of Ichthyophis bannanicus. Taxonomy (NCBI): domain Eukaryota; kingdom Metazoa; phylum Chordata; class Amphibia; order Gymnophiona; family Ichthyophiidae; genus Ichthyophis; species Ichthyophis bannanicus. Next base: position 412,647,790 of record CM066038.1, read on the forward strand.
GGGGATAAAATGGAGGCACCAGGGACTGAGACCGGAGCTGGAGCTGGTTCTTCGGCCGAGCACCCCCAGGATTTATCTAAGGACACACTGCTGCCAGGGCCCTCCTCTGTCCCGGAAGATCTTGCCCTCCAGGGCCCCCTACCGACGAATTTAGCTGCCATCTTTTCAAAGGAGTTTGAGTCTGCTCCACCAAGTGGTGGGTCGGGACTCCCTTTCCGATAGGACGGCATGCACTCCTCCTCTAAAGAGAACGGCGGCGCCTTTAGCGGAGGAGGAGTTAAGAGGTCCCGCTTGAAGGGGAGCTCAGCGAGCACTCTGTTGTATCAGAGGGACCATTATCAGATGAAGAAGGCCTTCTGTTGGAGGATGAGTTGGAAGAAGGAGAGCTGATGGAATGGGAATACCAGGCTAGGGTAGTCCGGGTCTTCCACAGAGAGGAACTGTCGGTGCTCATTGAGGAGTCCCTCAAGGCGCTTAACATGCCAGTGCCTGGCTCAGCGACAGATGAAGCCCTGGAAGATCCTCTATTACAGGTGTTTCGGAAGAGCCAAAGAGTGTTTCCGGTACACAGGGTGTTTCATGAACTGATTCAAGAAGAGTGGGCCGTTCTAGAGGCTCCGCTAAAAGGGGCCAGAATCATGAGTCGCCTGTATCCCCTAGGGGACCAGGATAAAGAACTTCTTGTGTCGCCTAAAGTGGACGCAGCTGTTTCGGCGGTGACTAAAAAGACGACCATTCCCGTGGAGGGCAGTGCGGCCCTTAAAGACAGTCAAGACAGGAAGTTGGATGTCTTGTTACGGCAAGTCTTTGATGTGAACGCCCTTTCACTCTGGGCAGCCATCTGCGGAGCCTAGGTGGCCAGAGCCTGTCTCCAGTGGGCGCAACAGGTGCCAGGCACGGAGCCGGACACGTCGGGGCACGCATCCCGTTTAGAGTCGGGGGCGGCCTACTTGGCGGATATATACTATGATCTCATGCGGGGGCTAGTGAAGAGCATGGCATCGGTGGTAGCGGCCAGGCAGTACCTGTGGTTGAGGAATTGGGCGGCGGATGCCTCCTCTAAAGCTTGGCTCAGTAAACTTCCCTTTAAGGGGCGCCTCTTGTTTGGGGAAGAGCTAGAGAAGTTTGTTAAGGACTTAGGGGAATCCAAAGGAGGTAGGTTGCCGGAGGACAAGTTCAAGCCTGCACGTTCTACCCCTGGGGGGCAGGGGCCAGCCCCGGGATTTTCGTCGCTATCGGTATCAAAGATTCTCCTCAGGCCAGAGAGGTCAGTTCCCCAATAGAAATCAGGGGTTTCGGGGGGCAGGAAAAGGTTTTGGGCCTTCCTCATCTTCGTCCATTCCCGCCAGAAAATTGCAATGAGATCAGGTGGACCCAGGCACCCCTACTTCCCATGGGGGGGGGGGAGGGGGGCAGTTGCAGAGCTTTTATTCTGCCTGGGTCCAAATCACCTCCGATCAGTGGGTGCTAGAAGTCATCAGAGAAGGTTATTTATTTTATTTATTTATTTATGGTTTATAGTTTATTCATTTGATAAAAAACGCCTTTCTATAATAATCAAGGCGGTGTACAATAATAAAATACATAAAATTTGGCCGAAGCCGGGAAAGAGAAAAGAAATGTACAAATTTATAAGACAGGAGAGAAAGAATGAAAAGAGCAGAGACAAGACAGGACACAAGAGGCAAACTTACTATACAACGGTAGGGGGCAGTCATACAAAAGGAGAGGGGATGTTGAATGCAAGGGAAAATAGGTGAGTCTTGAGGTTGTGTTTAAAAGTGGTGTATTGTGATTCCAGACGAAGAGAAGAAGGGAGAGAGTTCCAGAGAGCAGGACCAGCGAAGTAGAAAGCTGAAAGACGAGTGAGCTGTAAGTGGGCACGAGCAGGAGGAGGGAGGGCAAGGCGATTAAGATGAAGAGCGGGGAGTGTACCTAGGAGAGTGAAAAGATAAAAGATCAGCCAAGTAAGGAGGGGGTACTAGTGTGAAAGACTTTGTGTAGTAAGATTAATAACTTAAATTGGAAACGGAAAGAAACAGGCAGCCAGTGAAGATGGAGAAGTAAAGGAGTGACATGATCACGAAGAGAAGAGTGGGTGACAAGACGTGCAGCAGTGTTCTGTATACGTTGAAGCCGGGATACCTGATAGTGGGGGAGACCAAGGAACAGGGAATTGGAAAAATCAACACGAGACATTACAAGAGATAAAACCAGTGTGGTTAGAGCTGAGGGAGAAAGGAAAGGGCGAACTGAGCGAATTTGTCGAAGAAAAAAGAATGAGGTTTTCGTGATATGGGAAATATGTGTACAGAAGGAAAGGTCCGAGTCAAAGTGAACACCCAGATATCGAAAAGTGGAAACTAGTGGAACCGGAAGAGAAAGAAGGAGCTAAAGAGGGGAAAGGGCCACCGTGGGTGAACCATATAGCAAGAGTTTTAGTAAGATTCAAATGAAGACAGTTAGAGGTGAGCCAGTTGGCGACAGAGGTGAGACAAGAGTTAAGAGGGGAGAGATCGGGAGAGGAGGGAGATGTGTGGTGAAGTAAAAGAATGTCATCAGCGTAGAAGAAAGCCGAAATACCTGACTGCTGTATAAGAAGAGCAAGAGGGGCCAGGAAAAGGTTATATACAGCGCTATTCTGCATCAGCGCGGTTTACATTGAACAAACTGAAATTACATTGAACAGGGCATTATAACTTGGAGATAACTATTTTACAGGGAACATGCGCTAGAGCTTCTACGTCCGGTCTGAGATGCCTTCGTACTGTCCCCGGCAGATCCGTCTCCAAACTTCGAGCCCTGCGGGAGACAGTGCGGATGCTCCTAGCTCTCAAGGCGATTGTGCCGGTGCCGTCAGACCAGTGTGGCTCAGGTCGATACTCCATTTACTTCGTGGTGCCGAAAAAGACCGGAGGTTTTCGACCAATCCTGGATCTCAAAGGAGTGAACCGATGTCTCCGGGTGTCTCACTTTTTCATATGGAGACACTACAGTCTGTGATTGTAGCGGTGCAAAAAGGGAATTCCTTACATCCCTCGATTTATCAGAAGCATATCTGCACATTCCCATTCGAGCAGACCACCACAGGTTCCTCAGATTCGTAGTTTCCTTCGAGCATTTTCAGTTTCGAGCCCTGCCCTTCGACCTAGCGACTGCACCACAGGTCTTCACCAAGGTCATGGTAGTGGTGGCAGCTGCGTTGCGCAAGGAAGGTATTCTCGTTCACCCTTACCTCGACGACTGGCTGATTCAGGCAAAATTGCACACAGAGAGCGTGAGAGCGACGGCCAGAATGGTGGCCTTCTTGGAGAGCCTCGGTTGGGTAGTCAACCTAGCCAAAAGTCGCATGGTTCCTTCTCAGAATCTGGAATACCTGGGAGCGCGGTTCGATACGGTCCAGGGAAGGGTGTTCCTAACGGATCAGCGGGCTCGTGCGTTGCAAATTCTTCTTCGAAGGTTTTTACTCTACAAGACGCCGTCGGCCTGGCACTATCTCCAACTTTTTGGGCACCATGGCGGCTACCATAGAGACGGTGCACTGGGCAAGAGCGCACATGAGGCCCTTACAAAGAGCGCTCCTAAGGCGTTGGTCGCCCCAGCACGATCCCCTGTCTCGGAGGCTACCCTGCTCGGCGGAGACGCGTCAGGCCCTGAGATGGTGGTTGCGGCCCTCCTCCCTCCGTTCCGGGAAGGAGTTGGACGCCCCGGAATGGGTGCCCTTGACGACAGACGCCAGCCTGGTGGGCTGGAGGGCACATTGTCAGGGGAGATTTGCACAAGGAGAGTGGTCTCCTCAGGAACAGGCATGGTCAATCAATCGCCTGGAACTACGGGCGATGACCCTAGCTCTGCAGGAATTTCATCCCTTCCTCAAGAAGCGGGCAGTACGAGTTTTTTCTGACAACGCGACGGCAGTGTCCTATGTCTACAAGCAGGGGGGGACAAGCAGCGTCGCGCTGGAGTCCGAGGCCGAAGCACTGTGCGTTTGGGCCGAAGAGAATCTTCTCGACCTGTCGGCAGCTCATGTTGCGGGAGTGGACAACGTGGAAGCCGATTTTCTCAGCAGGGTATGCGTAGATCCGGGGGAATGGATCCTGCACCCGGAGGTGTTTGAAATGATCGTGCGTCGCTGGGGCATGCCGGTCATGGATCTCATGGCAACGTTCCGGTCAGCAAAGGTCAGCCGGTTTTACAGCAGGCGCAAAGAAAGAATGTCAGAGGGCTTGGATGCACTCACTCAAAGCTGGCCAGTGGGGCAGCTACTGTATGTATTTCCTCCGTGGGCGTTGATTGGCAGAGTGGTCCAAAGAATAGAGCGATTCAGGGGGCAGGTGATCCTCATAGCGCCGGACTGGCCACGCCGCCCCTGGTACGGAGATCTGACGAGGCTGTTAGTGGCAAAGCCCTGGCGTCTTCCTCCTCGAGCAGATCTGCTGTCTCAGGGTCCCCTTCTCATGCCCCACGTGGATCGATTCTTGCTTACGGCCTGGCTCTTGAAAGGGCTCGGTTGAGGTCCCGCGGGTATTCCGGCCCGGTAATTGCCACCTTGCTGAAGGCTCGCAGGAGGTCCACCTCGCTGGCCTATGTCCGCATTTGGAGAGTTTTTGAGGACTGGTGAGCGGCCCACGGGTGTGATCCGTTAACATCCACCATTCCTCAGACGTTTCAGTTCCTGCAGGATGGCTTCGACAAGGGCTTAGCCGCTGGTTCCCTTCGGGTACAAGTGGCGGCCCTGGCGTGTTAGAGGCAAGATCAGAGGTCAATCGCTCGGAAGTCATATGGACATCAAGCGCTTCTTGCGAGCAGTGTCGCATCTCCGTCCGCCCATAAGACAGGTAATCCCTAAATGGCATCTGCCATTCGTGCTCGAAGCGTTGGAGTGCGAGCCGTTTGAACCGCTCTCCAGGGCGTCCGTTAAAGACCTCACCTTGAAGGTGGTTTTTCTGGTAGCCATTTGTTCTGCGAGGAGAGTGTCGGAACTGCCGGCCCTATGCTGCAGAGAACCCTACTTGGTTTTTGAGGCATCGAGAGTGGTCTTGAGACCGGTCCCGGCCTTTCTTCCGAAGGTCGTTTCGGCGTTTCATCTAAACCAGGAGATCTCCTTACCAGTCTTCCGAGAGGTCTCGTCTAGCCCGACGTCTAGAAAGCTGCATCTTTTGGACGTCCGTCAGGTGTAGAAGTATCTTCGGCGGACGGACGTTTTCCGTAAATCGGATAGGCTCTTTGTGCTCTTTGCAGGGCCACGGAAGGGCGAAGCGGCGTCGAAGGCCTCCATTGCGCGGTGGATTAGGGAAGCCATTGCATCCGCGTATGTCCTGAAGGGCAAACCAGTTCCGCAGGGACTGAAAGCCCACTCCACCAGGTCACAGGCAACCTCTTGGGCCGAGGTTCGTCTGGTGTCTCCGTTGGACATCTGTAAGGCAGCGCCATGGTCGTCCTTGAACTCCTTCGTTCGGCACTACCGTTTAAATGTGTTTTCCAAGGAGGACTCCTCCTTCGGTGCCGCAGTACTCCAAGCTGGCCTACCAGGTCCCTCCCGTGTTTAACTTCTGTTACTGCTCTGGTACTACCCAGAGGTCCGGGACTAGACTGGCTACACGATCAGGAAGATGAAATTAGACTTACCTGCTAATTGTAGTTCCTGGAGTGGAGATAGTCTAGTCCCGTGTCCCTACCCGATCTGTTGCTGCAGCAAGTAGAGGGGTGGAGTACAGGGAGTTGACAGGTAAGTGCTGTTTCTGGGAGTTGTGAAACTAACGGATGTCTGGTTCACTCAGAAGATTACGGTTAGGTTGGGGGGCCCTTTCTTTCTCACAGCGGGAAAGGACTGGCCTCTGCACGCTTAAAGTTTAAATTCTGTTGGGAGGGGTTCTCTCCCTAGTTTGCATGTTTAGGAGTTAATTTTACAATACATTCTTACTTGTTGCTCCGGTTGAGTCTGCTTTGTCAATAGGCAACTGGCTTCAGGAGGAGGCTCCCGGCTGGATATACCAGTGACATCAGAAAAGGAGGAGTTTTCTCAGTCTCCAAGCTGCTGTATGAGATGGGCAACCTAGAGGTCCAGGACTAGACTGTCTCCACTCCAGGTAAGTCTAATTTCATCTTTTTATGTGTCAGTGATGGCTCAGTATTTGATGGGCCACCCTTTGTTCTTGATCACCTGACTGCACCTTGTTGGCATTGAATGAACCAGTCTGACAAGGTGATCGTTGGTGACAACGCGGTTCCAAGCTGCAATGAGTGACTCAATCAGCTCACGCTTTGATGTCGGATGCCTCTTGGATATTTCCAAGGCCACCCTTGTGCCACAGGTTCTCGATTGGATTCAGATCTGGAGACTGGGCAGGCCAGTCCATTGACTTGATGTTGTTCCGCTGCTTCCAGCTGATCACCTGTCTGGAGCGATGGTAGGGTGCATTGTCATCTTGGAACAGGAACTGGCCAGGAAACAGCTGTTGTGCTGATGGCACCATGCACTTTTGCAATATGGTGATGTACTTGGTCCCGTTGACCATTCCATCGACGATGTGCAGACGTCCAACGCCACTGGCAGCCATGCAGCCCCAGACCATGACCTTCAAACATGCTTCACAGTGAGGTTGAGACACTCAGGCTTGAATTCCTCTCGGAAATCTCCTCACATAGGGGTGGGCCTGGTTAACAAACAGGCAGAAGGTGCTTTCATCGCTGACTAGCACCTTTTCCCACATTTCAGTTGACCAGGTTGAGTGCTTTCTCGCTCACATGATCCAGTTGCGCCTTTGTATGTCAGTCATCAGTGGCTTATTCCGTGCTTTGCAGCCCCGGAGACCTAACTGCAGGCACCGGCGACGAACTGTTGATGAGCTGACACTGACCTCACTCTTGTCTGACCCCTCTCGAAGTAGCTGAGAGGTCAGTTCCTTATCGTTCCTCCAGCTTAGTCCTCCACGTATGGGTAGTGCACCTCCTCCTGCAGCATGAAGACTGGACCAATCAAATTTCAGCACCATTGGAAACAGCATACCAGCCATCTCTTCAACCCCAGTGTGTCCAGTCTTCATGCAGCAGGAAGATGTTAGTGAGCCGGGCTGGGCTCACTAGTTGGTCAATTTAGGTCTTCATTCTCTAGCTAACCTTTTTGTTAATTATTTTTTGTCCTATTAGGACTTATTTTGCTTTGTTAATTTCAGGGGTACCTGTGTCTTTAAATTTAAGTTTTTAGCATTGGCACTCCGTGGAGGGGGGGACCTGAAGGAGGTCTCTCTCCTGCCCAGCCTAAGCCGTTTGTGTTTGCTTGCCTGTCTCTGCTTACTTCTTAGGATCTCTGCCCCAGGGCTATTCGGGGCAGAGCTCCTGCGGCGGCTGTACAGCAGCACATCTCCGATGAGTGGGGAGTGTGCTTGCTAAGTGCTGGTGAGTCCTCGCGGCTGGCGGCCTTTGGGGTTTACCTTCCTTTCCTTTCTCGGGGGGTTCCCGGGTCGCTAGAGTTGCGGGTGTGAGGGAGTCAGTCGGCAGCGGGAGTTTGTTTTTTTTCTCCCGAGCTGTCTTCCCGACGCCGGGCAAAAGCGCGCCAAAGTTCATTTTTCTGCCGCGGCCATTTTATTAGCCGCGGCTTCTTCAGTGTGCGGCACACGCGGCGGTTTTAGTTTTTCTGGGGGCCGGGGAGCGAGCTCAGCTTCTTGCCTCGGCTTCCTTTCATTCCTTTCATTTCTTTTCTTTTCATTTCTTCTCATTGTTTATTTATTTCTTTAGTTTGGTTCGGAGTGCAACGGTCCCTCGGCTGGGGGGGGGGGGGGGTCACTGTTACTCTCTGTATCGTCACTGTTTTTAGAGGGGCTGTCTGTATATCATCAGCTGTCCTCTGCATTTTGACAGCACTCGGGCAAAACCTTATTGTAAATTATACGAAGTGCAGAAATTTAAAAAAATAAATAAATAAAAATCTGAATCTCTGATTACTGGCAGCTACCCAGTCCCCAGCTTGTGTACTGGTTCTTCTGGGGTGGTGAGTCATTTTCCCTTCAGAATTGAGGGGTCACTCTGTTATGCTTGCGGTTCTGCGTAGGTGCGGTTCCATGCCCGCGGGGTCCATCTGTGTGATTTGTGGATCTTGGAGGGGCGCTGCATCGGAGACAGGCGTCTGCCAACGCTGTGCTTCCGTGTCTCTCAGTATGGAGCAGCACCTGGCGAGTTCCTTGGCTTCTTCGGCGCAGCCAGGTTCAGCCGCTGGGGAGTTGGAATCCCCCCTGGAGGGCCCATCGGGGATGGCTTCTGCTATTACTTTGGGCGCAGGGGAGCAGTCAGACCTCGGGGGTGCTTTGCCCTTGGAGGATTTTTCTCCCGGTTTCATTTTGCTGATGCATCAGGCGTTCTGTCGAAGGCGCCAGAGCATGGGCACTGGTTCCCTTCCTATTCCGGGGGTGGCCGCACAGTCGGCTGCAGCGGAGAGTGCGCTGTCCGGTGTCAAGGCGCCTAAACGACAATGACTGCATGAACCCTTCCAGTCTGAGGCAGATTGGCCAGAGGGTGAGGATCCGGATTTCGACCTGGAGGCGGATGGGGAGGCCTTAGAGGAAGGCGAACTCCCTGAACCGGAGGATCAGGCTAAGATTATCCGTGTGTTTCGACGGGAGGAGTTGCCCGCGCTCGTTTCAGAAGCGCTTCAAACTCTTGGCTTGGCTCCGACTCCTCCGGTCGAGGACGCAGACAGAGCGGACCCCATCATTCAGGCGGTGCGTCAAACTCAGGTGGTTTTTCCCATTCACAAAGTAATTGATCAGATGATCCAAGCAGAGTGGGATACTCCTGAATCGGGTCTCAAGGGTGTGAAGATCATGCGCAGGCTGTATCCTATGGCAGACAAAGATCTTGAGCGTTTCCGATCTCCTAAGGTTGATGCGGCGGTGTCGGCGGTGACTAAGAAAACAACGATCCCGGTGGAAGGTAGTGCGGCGTTGCGAGAGCCGCAGGACCGGAAAATGGACGGTCTTTTGAAACAGTCCTTTGAGGCGGACACGGTTGCGTTGCAGGCCTCCGTTTGTGGGGCTTGGGTTGCTCGTGCCTGTCTGCGCTGGGTTCAGCGGCTCCGGCAGGCGCCCGCCTTGGAGGCCGAGGAGTTAAGTGAGCTCCAACGCTTGGAATCTGGTTCAGCGTATTTGGCGGATGTCCATTATGATCTTATCAGGGCGCTCTCCAATAGCATGGCTTCCGTGGTGGCAACGCGCAGAGCCCTTTGGTTAAAGAATTGGCCGGCGGATAGTTCTTCCAAGTCGCGGTTAGGCAAGTTGCCCTTTAAGGGTAAGCTGCTGTTCGGTGAGGATCTTGACAAGTTGGTCAAGGATTTGGGTGAATCCAAGGGCGGTCGCCTACCGGAGGATCGTCCTAAGAGAGGGAAGTCCCTTCCTGCCTCTCGGGGGCAGTTTCGGGACTTTCGTAGGTTTCGATCACCCCGCTCTGGGGGGGTTCCAGCATGGTAGGTATATCTCGAGGGCTTCGAGCTTTCGGGGCTTTCGAGGAGCCAGTAGAGGATTCGCAGCGGCAACCCCTGCAGCCGCTCGTAAGTCCCAATGAAGGGCAGCGGGCCCAGGCAGAGATCCCAGCGATCGGAGGATGCCTTCGGCGCTTTCTCTCTGCTTGGGCCCAGATTACATCCGATCGGTGGGTTTTGGAGATCGTCCGGGATGGGTATGCCCTGGACATGGCCAGGCCCATGCTCGATTCCTTTGTGGCATCTCCCTGCCGGGGAGCTCGGAAAACTGCTCAGGTTCAACAAACCCTCGATCGTCTGCTTCGGCTGGGGGCGGTGGTTCCTGTTCCGCCGGCGGAATATGGTCTCGGAAGGTATTCCATTTGTTTCGTGGTGCCAAAGAAGGATGGTGCTCTTCGCCCCATTTTAGATCTCAAAGGAGTGAATCGCTGCCTGAGGGTGCTGCACTTTCGGATGGAAACCCTACGGTCCGTACTTGTCACCGTCCGCAGGGGCGAGTTTCTCACCTCTCTCGACCTCACGGAGGCTTATCTCCATATCCCTATTCGGGAGGACCATCAGAAATATCTCCGCTTCGCTCTGCCGTGGGGTCACTTCCAGTTCCAAGCATTACCCTTCGGACTGGCGACAGCTCCTCGAGTGTTCACCAAAGTCATGGTGGTCGTGGCAGCGGCGTTGCGCAAGGAAGGGGTGCTAGTTCATCCCTATCTGGACGATTGGTTGATTCGCGGAAAATCTCGCTCAGAGAGCTTGTCGGCGACATCGAAAGTCGTAGAACTTCTACAGTCCCTCGGCTGGGTAGTCAACCCGAGCAAGAGCCACTTGGTCCCAACGCAGTCTCTCGAATATTTGGGGGTTCAGTTCGATACTCGCGTGGGCTCCGTCTTTCTTCCCGACCACAGGGTGTTGGGGCTTCGGGGTCTCGTACACCGGTTTTGACAAATCCCAGCTCCTTCGGCTTGGCACTACCTTCAGTTTTTTTTTTTTTTTTTGTGTCGTTCTGCTGTTAGCCGTACTTATTTGTTCCACCATTTATATTTATATTCATATATTTATATTGATACAACCGTTTATTAGAAAAATGGTTTTAATTTGTTATTATTTTTACATTTAAAACTGTTTTAGTATGCATTCATTGATGTCCGTGGTTTTAGCCAGTTTTATTTTATTTCATTGTTTTTAAATAACTGTTTTTGTTGTTTATTTTAATTTGTGTATTTGTCTTTAGCCATTGGGACCTGAATTGGTGGCTTCGGCCGTCCTCGCTCCGAGCGGGAATGCCCTTGGAGCAGCCGGACTGGGTTCCGCTGTTGACGGATGCCTGTTTGACGGGCTGGGGCGCGCACTGCGGCGTGCAAGTCACTCAGGGTCTCTGGTCTCCGGAGGAGAGCAGTTGGTCGATCAACCGCTTGGAGCTTCGAGCCGTGCGGTTGGCGTTGCAAAGCTTTGAGATCCAGTTATCACACCGGGCAGTGCGGGTTCTCTCCGACAATGCCGCAACCGTGGCATACATAAATCGTCAGGACGGTACCGGAAGCGTGGGCATGGAGACGGAAGCCCGGACGCTGTTCGAATGGATAGAGCCCCGGCTACAGGCCATATCGGCAGCGCACATTGCCGGGAAGGACAACGTGACGGCAGATTTTCTCAGCAGAGTTCAGGTGGATGCCGGCGAATGGGAACTCAACCCGAAAGTGTTCGCGCAAGTGGTTCAGCGTTGGGGTCATCCGGTCATGGACCTGATGGCCACGTTGCGGTTGGCGAAGGCAGCTTGGTTCTTCAGTCGTTGGCGGGAACCGATGTCAGAGGGCATAGATGCTCTATTGCAGGTCTGGCCCTCGAGGGGCCTTCTTTACGTTTTTCCATGTGGCCGCTTCTGGGGCGAGTGATTCAGCGCATCAAGGCTCACCGGGGTGGGGTGCTGTTGATAGCGCCGGATTGGCCCCGTCGTCCCTGGTATGCCGATCTGATGCGGTTAGTGGACGGATCCCCGTGGCGTCTTCCTCTGGATCCGGATCTGTTGTGTCAGGGCCCTCTTTGCATGTCGCAAATGGGGAGAGTCTCTCTTACGGCCTGGCTATTGAAAGGGCGCGGCTAAGGAAGAAGGGTAATTCGAAATCCGTTGTAGCGACTTTGCTACAAGCACGTAAAAGGTCCACTTCGCTGGCCTATGTCCGAGTTTGGCGTATTTTTGAGGATTGGTGTTCACGACGTCAGGTTCGGGCAGCTACGGCCTCTCTTCCTGTGGTGCTCGATTTTTTTTGCAGGACGGTTTTGCTAAAGGTTTGGCCGCCAGTTCCTTGCGGGTGCAATTGGCGGCGCTTTCCTGCTACAGAGGTAAAGTTCAGGGCGTATCGCTGGGTGCACATGCCGATGTGGTCCGCTTTTTGAGGGCAGTTTCTAGACTGCGCCCGGCCCGCAGGATTTCTGTTCCTTCGTGGGATCTCAACTTGGTCTTGCGGACGCTCAGTGCGGCTCCCTTTGAGCCTCTCTCTAGGAGTTCGGTGAAGGATTTGACCCTTAAGACGGTGTTCTTAGTGGCGATTTGTTCGGCCCGGCGCATTTCCGAGCTCCAGGCTCTTTCTTGCAGGGAACCTTTCCTTTCTTTCTCGGATCAGAAGGTGGTGCTGCGGCCAGTGCCTTCCTTTTTGCCTAAGGTGTCTTCCCCTTTTCATTTGAATCAGGTGGTGTCGCTCCCGGTGTTTCCAGCGTCGGGGGATCAGGCTTCCAATCGTGGTCTTAGTCGCTTGGACCTTAAGAGAGTTTTGCGTCGCTATTTGAAGGTCACCAGCGCTTTCCGCAAATCTGATCGTTTGTTTGTCCTGTTTGGAGGTCCTCGGAAAGGAGAGGCGGCGGCGAAAGCCTCCATTGCTCGGTGGATTAAAGAGGCGATTGGCTCGGCTTATCTGTTGCACGGTCGGGTGCCGCCCGTTGGTTTGCAAGCTCATTCTACCAGAGCGCACGCGGCGTCCTGGGCGGAGTTTAGCTTGGTTTCACCGGTGGAAATCTGTAAGGCGGCGACGTGGTCTTCTCTGCACACTTTCAGTAAGCACTATCGACTTGACGTCTTGGCGGCGGGCGATGCCAGTTCTGGTTCCGCGGTTCTGCGTGCCGGCTGGAAAAATCCCGCCCGTTAAGGCTGCTTTGTTACATCCCATTCGTGGAGGACTAAGCTGGAGGAACGATAAGGAAATAGTAATTACACTTACCTGGTAATTGTAGTTCCTTGAGAGACGACAGCTTAGTCCTCCTCTCTCTAGGGTGTTTTAGCTCGGCACGCCTTTGGTTCAGAGGTCAGTATTCACAGGTGAGTGTGTCTATTGTTTCTTATTTTGTCTCCGGTGTTTCCTTCTTTCTCTCGCTGTCTGCTTATGCTGCGGCAGGCGCGGGACATTCTGTTTGAGTTGTTTTTCGATTGGCTAAGGTATATAAGAAAAAAAAAAAAGAATTTGTCATACTCGACAACTGCATTACGCAAATAAAAAAAAAATTTTGATTTATTATAATGCTGGTTTATCTTCTTAAAGGTTAGCTATTTCTTTGAGTTTGCTTTGACAGTAGTTCACTGGAGTTGAAGAGATGGCTGGTATGCTGTTTCCAGTGGTGCTGAAATTTGATTGGTCCAGTCTTCATGCTGCAGGAGGAGGTGCACTACCCATACGTGGAGGACTAAGCTGTCGTCTCTCAAGGAACTACAATTACCAGGTAAGTGTAATTACTATCTTGCGATTAGTCAGTGAAATGCGTCATAGTGCGCGGTCCTGGCGTGATGTTGATGCACGTAGACGACCTGAACGAGGCTTGTCCATCACTGAACCCGTTTCTTTCTTCTTCTGTACAATCTTAACAACAACGCTCTGACTGCAGCCAACTTTCCTAGCTATCTGGTGGCTTGAAAATCCTTCCTTGCTCATAAAGGACACACGAACATGCTCCTCCGTTGTCAGGATCCGAGTCATCTTCATGGTCGATCCAGAAAGTGTATGAAATTCAAAAATTCCGTGCATTTTTATAGCTGCACTATTGGCTAGATATCTGCATTGTGATTGGTTAGTGAAACCAGCCTTCTGATTGGTCAGAAATAATGTTGTGCATATTGGATAATCTCGATCCAGTTTTGACGCAGGATCCACAAAAATAGCAGTAGCTGTCTCCCAGTGTCTGTAAAGTACTTAAATTGGAAGCAAGGAATGCAAAAAAGGCAACTCTAATAGTCAAATGTATCCCTTTTAACGTGGTAGAAAGATGACTATGCTGGGCTAACACAAAATTTAAAAAACAAACAAAAAAAACCCGTTAAGTACAAAAAATGCAAAACTCACATGTGATTCCAGACTTTTGCACACCACTGTAAGTCAGAAGGAAGAGAGAAAGAAGACATAGGGCAGTCCCATATTGCGCCATGCCGGTGAGACCATAGTGTTTGGTGTGCGGAACCTGTGTGGAGTGGTCTCTGACATAGGCATTTGCCGAGGTTGCCTCATGGAAGCTGCGTCATTGGAACAGGGGTTGCAAGCGAGTATGAGCCAGGAGCTCGCACTCCCAGTATCCCAGGAGTCTAGGGACTCCACAGAAGCGGAAGTCAGGGCAGGGACCTCGCATCCCTGCGGCCAGAGCTGCTATCTTGCCCCCAGCCTACTCCTAGACCCTCCAAGTCATGGGTTGGAGAAAGGAGGAAGTTGGGAAGGTTTCTCGTAAGAGTTTGTCTTGCTGTTACATAAGGTGTTGTGTCTATGCCAGCAGGGCGAGCAAGGTTTAGCGCAGGACCGCTGACCCGAAGCAGCGCAGGTAAAGTGGACCGCTGACCCGAAGGAGGTTGTGCTTGTAGCAGAGATGGCAAGTGGGCCAGGCTTGCAGACGAGGGGGGGGGAACTCTTCCCCCATGTTCCGAAGCTCAAGATGGGGAAAGCTTAGACCTGGAGATGGAAGAAGAGGATGAAGAACTAGAAAAGGGTGAGATTCTGGACCAGGAGGAACAGGCGCCGATTGTTCGTGTGTTCTGCAGGGAGGAATTGCTGGCCCTGATTGGCGAGTCCCTGAAGGCCTTTAATATTCCCCCAGGGCTTCATGCAGAAGAGGAGACACTGGAGGATCCACTTATCCAAGCAGTGTGAAAGTCACAGAAGGTCTTCCCAGTTCATCGGGTGGTCAAACAGATGATCCAGGATGAGTGGAACCCTCCAGAGGCCAGTCTTCAGAGGGGTATGAACTATGTCATGTTTGTACCTGTTGCCGGAACAGGAAAAAGAATTGCTCCGGTCCCTGAAGGTGGACCTGGCTTTGTTGACAGTGACTGACTAAGAAATCAACAATCCCGGTCGAGGTCAGCACGGCGCTAAAGGATACCCAGGATAGGAAGCTGGACACCTTGTTAAAGCAAGCCTTTGACATTAACGCCCTCGCTCTCCAGGCATCGGTGTGTGGGGCCTGGGTGGCCAGGGCCTGCCTCCGTTGGTCTCAACGGATTCAGCAGCCAGAGGACTTGGCAGGAGAGGCTGCAAGAATAGAATCGGGGGCGGCCTACCTCGCAGACAGTCACTACAATCTCTTATCAGGGGCCTTTCAAGGAGTGTGTCCTCGGTGGTGGTGACGCGCCGCTCCCTCTAGTGGCAGATAGTTCCTCCAAGGCCTGACTCTGTAGGCTTCCTTTCAAGGCGAAGCTTCTATTCGGGGTGGACCTAAATAAGTTGGTAAAGGAATTAGGTGACTCAAAGGGAGGAAGGCTCCTTGAGGATAAACCAAATCGGAGTCACAATGCCCCTCCTGTGCGAACCCAGGCGTGAGAATTCCGGAGGGTGCCAGACAGGTTGTCTGAAACCTATTGGGGGAGGGGGGGCAGTTTCCCCTCGAAGGGCCAGGGTTTTTGGGGTTTTCGAGGAGCCGGTAAGGGGTTTAGCGCATCCTTCTCCTCGGGACCTAGGAAAACACAATGAAGCGAGGGGGGCCCAGATAGGGGGGTGCAGCCATTGGGGGGGGGTTGGTTGCGACAGTTTTACCCTGCCCGGTCCTAAGTCACGTCTCATCAGTGGGTCCTGAAGGATATCCAAGACTGCTACGCTCTCGAGCTAGCATGCCCTATTCTTCCATCGTTCGTCCAGTCTCCCTGTAGGATTCCAGTCAAGGTCGCAGCACTAAAGGACACCTTGACACATCTCATACTCTTAGGGGCTGTGGCTCGGTGCCCAAAGACCAGTACGACTGCAGTCGATTCTCCATTTATTTCATGGTGCCCAAAAAGGAGGGTTCCTTTTGGCCAATCCTCGACCTCAAGCAGATCAGCCCTTGCCTGTGGGTGCCACACTTTCACATGGAGACATTGAAGTCGTTTATAGTAGCGGTCCGCAGGTGGGAGTTTTTAGCGTCTCTGTCTTATGGAAGCATACCTTCATATTCCCATTCGTCCAACCCATCAGCAGTTCCTTCGATTCACAGTGCCTATGGGTCACTTCCATTTTCAAGCCTTGCTGTTCGGCCTGGAGATGCCCCCCCCGCCCCCCAGGTCATAATCATGGTGTCTGCAGCACTCTGCAAGGAGGGAGATCTTGTACATTTGTATCTTGATGACTGGTTAATCAGGGCCAAAACAAAGGAGGAGAGCATAAAAGTGACGGCCAGAGCGGTGGAGCTCCTGCGTAGTCTCGGTTGGGTGATCAACCTGGCCAAGAGCAGGTTGACCCCAACTCGAGAGAGAGAGTACCTTGGAGCAAAGTTCGACACTCATGAGGGCAAAATGTTCTTGCTGGGTCATTGGGCGCAGGAGCTTCGGCGATTGGGGCCCTGGTTCTTAGTGAAGACGGAGCCCTTGACTTGTCATTATCTCCAGATGTTGGGAACCATGGCGGCAACTCTCAAGCTCGTCCCCTGGGCAAGGGCTCACATGAGACCGTTGCAGTGGTCTCTGCTAGGTCGCTGGTCCCACCAGCATCATCCGCTGTCGAGAAGCTTTTAGGTGGTAGCTTGTAAAAGGGGGTGCTTGTTATGAAGGTACCACGTTCTTGGCAAGTATGTAAATTAACTGTCTTGCAAAGGATTGTGGTTATTGAAGTCCATTCACACAAAGCTTGCCTTTTTAAGATAATGAAAACTCTTGTAGTTGGTCAAGTGTAGACAAAATTAGAGTTTATTTATGGGGTGATTATCCCACACACAGATATGCTTGGTAACACCATCCAGATAACTTCTCCAGGGTTTTATTCAACACAAAATAAGGCAACTGAAATATAAGAACATAAGATATGCCATACTGGGTCAGACCAAGGTCCATCAAGCCCAGTATTCTGTTTCCAACAGTGGCCAATCTAGGTCATATGTACCTAGCAGTTTCCCCAAGAGACACAAGTTCCACAATGCTTGTACTGGGTCAAGCATTGATATCTTCGGTCACTTCTTAATAATGGTTTATGGACCTTTCCTCCAGGAACTTGTCCAAACCTTTTTTAAACCCAGCTACACTAACAGCCTTTACTACATCCTCCAGTAACAAATTCCAGAGTTTGATTACACGTTGAGTGAAAAAATATTTTCTTTTATTAGTCTTAAATAGTTTACCCTGTAGCTTCATTGCATGTCCCCTAGTCTTTCTATATTCTGATAACGTAAACAATCGATCTTAGTTTACCTGTTCCACTCCGTTCATTAATTTATAGACTTCTATCATATCTCCCCTCAGCTGTCTCTTTTCCAGGTTAAAGAGCCCTAACCTTTTTAGCCTTTCTTCATAGGAGTATCCTTCCATCCCCTTTACCATTTTGATGGCTCTTCTCTGAACCTTTTCTAAAATCGCTATATCCTTTTTAAGATACGGCTACCAGAATTGCACACAATATTCAAGGTGCGGTCTCACCATGGAACGATATAGAGGCATTATAATATCTTTTGTTTTATTTTCCATTCCTTTCCTTATCATACCTAGCATTCTATTTGCTCTCTTGGCCGCCGCTGCACACTGGGCCGAGGGTTTTAACATGGTATCCACAATGACGCCTAAATCTTTTTCCTGGGTGGTGGTTCCTAATGTGGAACCTTGCATCGTGTAACCATAGTTTGGGTTGTTCTTCCCTAGGTGCATAACCTTGCACTTGTCCACATTAAATTTTATCTGCCATTTTGATGCCCAGTCTTCCAATTTATCAAGATCCTCTTGCAATTTTTCACAATCCTCTTGGGTTTTAACAACTTTAAATAGTTTTGTGTCATCTGCAAATTTGATCACCTCACTCGTTATTCCACTTTCTAGGTCATTTATGAATATGTCAAAAAGCAGTGGACCCAGCACAGATCCCTGGGGTACACCACTATTCACCTTTCTCCATTGGGAAAATTGGCCATTTAGCCCTACCCTCTGCTTTCTATCTTTTAACCAGTTCCTGATCCACAATAGTACACTGCCTCCTATCCCATGACTCTTTAGTTTTGCCAAAAGTCTCTGATGAGGGACCTTGTCAAAGGCTTTCTGAAAGTCCAGATACACAATATCAACCGACTCACCTTTGTCCACCTGTTTATTCACTCCTTCAAAAAAACATAACAGATTAGTAAGACAAGATCTTCCTTGTCTAAAGCCATGTTGGCTGTCTCCCATTAGGTTGTGACTATCTACAGGCTGAGTAATTTTATTCTTTATGATGGTTTCTACCCTTTTTCCTGGGACTGACGTCAGGCTCACCGGTCTGTAGTTTCCCGGATCACCCCTGGAACCCTTTTTAAAAATTGGTGTTACATTGGCGATCCTCCAATCTTCAGGTATTAGAGATGATTTTAATGATAGTTCACAGATTACTGATAGCAGGTCTGCAATCTCATATTTCAGTTCTTTCAACACCCTTGGATTTATACCATCCGGCCCAGGTGATTTGCTACTCTTCAGTTTATCTAATAGTTGTAAGACATCTTCCCGATGTATCGATATTTCCTTCAATTCTTCCGCACCTTTAAATACCACTTCAGTCATGGGTAACATCCCTACATCTTCCTCAGTAAAGACCGAAGCAAAGAATTCATTCAGTCTCTCTGCTATCGCCTTGTCGCCTCTTAGTGCTCCTTTAACCCCTTTATCATCTAATGGACCAACTGACTCTCTCACAGGTTTTTTGCTATGAATGTACTTGAAAAGGTCTTTATTTCGCGTTTTTGCTTCCGCAGCAAGCTTCTTCTCAAATTCTCTCTTTGCCTGCCTTAACAATGCCTTGCATTTGACTTGCCAGTGCTTGTGCTGTTTCCAGGTTTCGTCGTTTGGCTCTTTTTTCCATTTCCTGAAAAATGCTTTTTTGGCAACAACAGCCTCTCTGACCTCACCTTTAAACCATGCTGGCAGTTTTTTGGACTTCCTTCCACTTTTCTTAAAGCGTGGAATACAGCTAATCTTGGCTTCCAAGATAGTATTTTTCAACAACACCCAAGCTTGATGTACGTCTTTAACCTTTGCAACTGCTCCTTTTAGTTTTTTCTTAACTGTTTTCCTCATTTTATCATAGTCTCCCTTTCAAAAGTTAAAAGGTAGTACTGTGGATTTCCTTACTATCCCTCCTCCACTAATTAAATCAAAGGCGATCATGCTATGATCACTATTGCCAAGTGGCCCCATCACCCTTATCTCTTGCACTAGATCTGGTGTTCCACTAAGGAGTAGGTCTAATATGGCTTCCCCTCTGGTCGGTTCATGAACCAGCTGCTCCAAGAAGCAGTCATTTATTTCATCTAGGAACTTTATCTCCCTAGCATGTCCTGACGTGACACTGACCCAGTCGATACCGGGGTAATTGAAATCACCCATTATTATTACTGCGCTGTAACTTTTGTTAGCTTCCTTTATTTCTTTGAGCATTTCATCATCCATTTGGTCATTCTGGCCAGGTGCTCGATAGTACTCCCCCACTGCCATTGCCTTCCCCCTTTTATATGGAATTTCAATCCATATAGATTCTACAGCTGATTTTGTTTCCTGCAAAACTTTAATCCTTTCTGAGTCAATGCCCTCTCTAACATAGAGCGCAACCCCTCCACCAATTTGATCAGCTCTATCATTACGATATAGTTTGTACCCAGGTATCACAGTCTCCCACTGGTTGTCCTCCTTCCACCATGTCTCTGATATTCCAGTCATATCTAACCTTTCATTTAGTGCTATATATTCTAACTCTCCCATCTTATTCTTTAGACTTCCAGCATTTGCATACAAGCATTTTAGAGAATGTATTTTATTCATGTTAATTTGGCTATTGTTAGACATGGGTAAATTGGGATCTTTAAGCTCTGTCTGCTCCATACTTGAGGGCATTTGGGCTACTTTACTCTTTTGTGGAACCTCTCTGCTTTTGGTAGTATCCTTCAAGGATACATTCTTCCGAACCATCCGCTCTTGGGCGACTGTCGGCTTTCCCCTAATATCTAGTTTAAAAGCTGCTCTATCTCCTTTTAAAGGTTAATGCCAGCAGCCTGGTTCCATTCCGGTTAAGGTGAAGCCCATCCCTTCGGAAGAGCCCCTCCTTTCCCCAGAATGTTCCCCAGTTCCTAACAAATCCAAATCCCTCATCTCTGCACCATTGTCTCATCCACGCATTGAGACTCCGGAGCTCTGCCTGCCTTTTGGGTCCTGCGCGTGGAACAGGAAGCATTTCGGAGAATGCTACCATGGAAGTTCTGGATTTCAACTTCCTACCTAAAAGCCTAAATTTTGCCTTCAGAACCTCCCTACCACATTTTCCTATGTCATTGGTACCGACATGTACCAAGACAGCAGGCTCCTCCCCAGCACTATCTAAGACCTTATCTAGGTGGCGCGTGAGGTCCGCTACCTTCGCACCAGGCAGGCATGTTACCAGGCGATCCTCACGTCCACCAGCCACCCAGCTAGCTACGTGCCTAATGATCGAATCACCAACTATAACGGCTGTCCTAACCCTTCCTTCATGGGCACATGGCCCTGGAGAAACTTCCTCGGTGCGAGAGGGGTTTACATCACCTGGAGGGACAGGTCCTAGTTACAGGATCACTTCCTGCCACACCAGGGTGATGCTCTCCTGCAAATAAGAATCAAAGTCCTTTATAGAACAGAGAGGCTTCTTTCAGCCACTGCTAATAAACTCCTTAGCAGTGCTGGGGAAAAACAAATCAAAGAGGGAAACTTCTTTATACAAAAGCAATGCTCACTTTCTCCATACAGAAAAGAACTTTTTAATCCTACGTGTGCACGGCTTGTGCTGGGCTCTCCTCCACCAGCAGGTGACAATTAACTGCAATCAGTAGCTTGATTTCAGCACATGTACAATACCTTCCCGAAAGCTTTTTCATTCAACAAAACTTTATGGGAAGCTAATATTTAGAATGTTTCCTTTTGATGTTTGTTCTGATATTTAGGATTTTCCTAAAATAACAACTTACTCAAAGAACAGTCCATATAATTATCCTCTGTATCAGATATTGAACCTTGCTCTTGAAATTGCATAGATTCTGTTTCTCCGTCTGACTCAGAGGGCTTTAGGAACTGACCTCTATACGGAGAGAAACTGTTTCCCTGCTGTTTGCACTGCTCAAAGCTAGAGAAACGTTCACAGTTCCTTCCTGAATCCAGGCAAGGGTCAGGCTGCTTCTTGTATTCTGGTCAGTATGCAATAGAGCTTTTGTGTCCTGTCCTCCAGTTGGTATCTCTTTGGTATCTCTGGACCTCAGGATCCTTTCTCCAGACGTCCTCCAAGAGGTATTTGGACTCCTTTATTTATTTATTTTATTTATTTATTTAACATTTCTTATATACCGCCTTTCATGATATCAAGGCGGTTTACATTGAACAAACTGAAATTACATTGAACAGGGCATTATAACTTGGAGATAACTATTTTACAGGGAACATGGGCTATGGAGGGTTAAGTGGCTTGCCCAAGACCACAAGGAGCACCTGTGGGACTAGAAACCCCAGTCCTTCCGGCCCAAGGTTGCTGTCCTCTAGTGGGATTTGAACCCCCGACCTTCCGGCCTGAAGTACCTTGCCCCAACCACTAGGCCACTCCTCCACTCCTCCTTAGCTACAACAGACCTCTTCCTAGGTGTTGCTTGAGGGTCCCTGGCTGTGGATCTACAGACCCCTGGCTTTTTCCAGTCCTCTGAACCTTTCCCCCAGGTATCTCTCCAGGCATAGGTACTTTTTCTGAGCTCCTCTCTTGGACCGTCTGCTTCCTTGTCCTTGTTCCTTCAGGTTCCGGTTGTTCTTCCTTCTGTTCTTGGACTTCGTCTCCATCTCCTCCTCCTTCTGTCTTCCTGAAGATTCCCCTCTAGCTTTAAAGGGCTTAGATTGCAACTCCACCCTTGCATTCTTCAGGTGTTGTGGATTAAGCATTCTTCTAGGGGCTGTTTGATTAGGGATGACATAATGCTTTCTCTGATTAGACACATGCTTTTCCACTGTAGCTCCCCTAGGGACTTTCTGCATACACGTGCATTCTGGAACATGTAGTCTTTTAGGGAAACAAACTGTCTTATTTCTATAACCTGCCAGCACAGGTCTCTTAATCAGAGTAAATTCTCCTCTTTTGGGTGGTCGGACTAGGATGGGTCATTAATCTGACAAAAAAGCAGGTTAGTTCCCTCGCAGGAGATCGTGGGGGCAAGGTTCGACATTGGCAAAGGCAGAGTGTTTTTGCCGGATCAGAGAACAAAGGTTTTAAGAGATCTGGTGCGCCAGTTCTTGTCCATGAAGGCACCTTTGGCTTGGCACTATCTTCAAGTGCTGGAGACCAGGGTGGTGACCATAGAGCTAGTGCCTTGGGCCAGGGCCCACATGCGGCCTCTTCAGCGGGCCTTGCTCTGTCACTGTCCCATCAACGTCAGCTCATGTCTGTGACACTTCCCTGTCCATTGGGGACCAAGGACTTCTTGTAGTGGTGGCTCCGTCCGGGGACTCTGGAGCGCGGGATGTCTCTCGAGCCTCTGCAGTGGTTGCAGCTGACGACGGATGCCAGTCTTTCTGGATGGGGGGCTCACTGCGAAGGACGTTTTGCTCAGGGCCTCTGGAGCGCACAGGATGCCCAGTGGTCCATCAACAGGTTGGAAATGAGAGTGGTTGCTCTAGCCCTCAGAGTGTTCAAGCATTGGATCTGCCGGAAGTCTGTCTGGGTGCTGTCCAACAACATGACCACGGTGGCATACATCAACCGTCAGGGCGGCACGAGCAGTCCTCTCCTGGAGGAGGAGGCGGAGGGTCTCATGGAATGGGCCGAAGTCCATCTAACAGCCTTATCGGCGCAACACGTGGCCGGAGTGGAAAACATAATGGCAGATTACTTAAACCGAAACAGTGTGGATCACGGTGAGTGGGAACTCTGCCGGGAGGTGTATGAGCAGATAGTGCGCCGATGGGGGACTCCCATCATGGATCTTATGGTGCTTTGGAAGTTGGCCAAGGCGAGCCGATTCTTCAGCCAGAGAAGGGAAAGGATGTCGGAGGGATTGGATGCTCTAGTACAAAGGTGGCCGACCGGCGGTCTACTGTATGTGTTTTCTCCGTGGGAGCTCATAGGCAAAGGATAGAGGCCCACCACGGTTGGGTGGTTCTCATTGCGCCGGATTGGCCTCGGTGTCCATGGTACGCCAACCTTATGCGGCTGGTGGTCGACTGCCTGTGATGCCTTCCAGTGAAGGACGATCTCCTGACCCAGGGTCCGGTGCGTATGCCGCAGGTGGATTGATTCTTGCTTATGGCCTGGCTATTGAAAGGGCTCGCCTGCGGAAGTGAGGTTACTCTGGAGCAGTGATATCCACTTTGCTGAACTCCTGTAAACGTTCTAACTGCCTTTCCTATGTGAAGATCTGGCAGATATTTTAAGGCTGGTGTGTAGATAAACAGAAGAGGGCCCTTTCGGTCTCCATCCCAGAGGTTCTGGAGTTCTTGCAGGCAGGTTTTGAGAAGGGTCTTGCAACCAAGCTCGTTGAGGGTTCAGTTAGCAGCTTTTTTTATTAGAGGCAGGATTCAGGACAAGGCCTTAGGGGAACATGCAGATGTAGGACGTTTCCTGAGGGGGTGTGGCGGCTGCGGCCTCATCAGAGGTCGTCGGTTCCTCCTTGGGACCTCAACCTCGTGTTGGATTCTCTAGCTGCAGAGCCTTATGAGCCTATGCAACGAGCATCTCTGAAGGACATCACTCTTAAGACAGTCTTTCTGGTGGCTATTTGTTTGGCCATACCTATTTCAGAGCTGCATGTTCTGTCCATTTCCCTCATTTTTTTAAGGAGAAGGTAGTACTCCGGACGGTTACTTCCTTCTTGCCTAAGGTGGTCTTGCCTTTTCATGTGAATCAGACAGTTTCTCTCCCTTCCTTCTCTGGGATGAGTCGGGGGGGGGGGGGGGGGCCTGCACGTTTATGCCATATAGATGTGCGTAGAGTTTTGAAGCATTACCTAGCTCACACTTGTGATAAGGAAGCTTATCATGGCTCAGGAAGGAGCTATAGAAAAGGTGAAGTGTCTCTGAACAAGCAACCTGTCAGTGCTGGTAGAAATGAGAAAGCAGAATTTTGCCATAAAAGACTACCAGTTCCAGAATGCACCAGGTTTCCAACAGCCTTTAGAGGAGCTGAAGTGAGAAAACGTGTGTCCAATCAAGAGGGCTATGAGGTAATCCCCAAGCACTCATTGCAAAGGGCAGGGCTTGATTCAGCACAGCTGCGCTGTGCTAAGGTGGAGCACTCATCAAGGCAGAATAAAGGTAGAGAGTATTCTACAGAGAATCATCATGATCCTTGGTATCTTGATCAGCTTGGACGGACAGAGAGAGCAAGAAGCCCTTTAAAAGAAGGAAGAGAAAAGCCTCTGGGAAGTCTACAGGAGTCCAGCACAGTACGTATACTGGGAGACAGACAAGAGGCCAGCATACACCATTGGACTGGGGGAGACCAGAGGAGTGGTATTGCAGAGGCAGGAATCTCCAGACGGCACCTGTGAGGGAAACAGCTGCACGTGGAAGGGACCCTAAGACCCATGCCAGAAGGTATGTGAAGAGAGATCCAATGTCCAGGGATCTAGATTGGAAGGCTGGACACGGAAACTGGACTACATATTGGCCAGGCTATTTAAAGGGGAACTCTAACAGCAATGGAAGCTCAGGTATGAACACTGATCTATGCCCTAGCTATAACTTTGAAAGGAAGCAGGGAAATGATTATTCTCCTGGTAGTGCTCCATTGAGAAATTCCTTTGTGCCAAGCCAAGATATTGAACCTATGATTATTGAAGAAAGGGGAGAGGTCTTAGAACCAGAATGTGAATATATGGACTGCTCTCTGTCTAAACTCAAATGGTAGTTTTCTGTTACAAAGTGCAACAACCCTCACAAAGAAATACCAACTTGTTCTTTAATCTACTCAGAAAACCTTCTGAGTAAGATTTTGAGCTACACAGTGAAAGCAAGCCAGCTAAGGGGTTTCAGCTGGGTGATTGCTAGCAATTGAGCTTACCTAATTGCTTGTGTGCTCTGAAGGGAATCACTTCTGAATTTATATGTAAAGATATAAGAAGTTAACCTGAAGAAAAGAACATTTTTCCTACTTTGTGGGTTTATTTGGTTGCTTACTGCATTGCTAAGACATTATTTGCTAAAGCCTACAAGAAAGACCAGTTTGTTGCCAACCAGGTCTTTAATCCTTTGCTTTAATTACCTGACAAGTTCAGATGTTGTTTTTTTTCCTGATTTTGTTTTCCTAACTTTAAAACTGCAAGCAAGTATCCTGAGTTCTGTGCTACCAAGCATTATCTGTGTTGGGAGAGCCCCTCATAAATAAAAATCTTATTTGCTTTACCCTTGAGCAAGTATAATTAATTATTGGTCACGGCTGTGTCTGGAATGAATGGACTACATTACCCACAAATCCTTGCAAATCATATAGAGGTATGCTTTTGCCAAGACTGTGAACATTCTCACCCAGGCGGCCGTCTGACACACTGAAGCCTTCTGTAAGTCGGAGCGATTGTTTGTTTTGTTCGGAGGGCTGCATAAAGGTGAGGCGGCAGCCAAGGCTTTGATTTCCAGATGGGTCAGGGAAGGCATATATTCGGAAGGGAAGGCAGGTACTGGTCGGGCTCCGGGCTCATTCTACTTGAGCTCAGGCGGCTTCGTGGGCAGAATTTAGTTTGGTCCCACCGCTGGACATCTGCAGAGCGGCTGCTTGGTCTTCTCTGCACACTTTTGCCAAGCACTACCGGTTGGATGTCCAGGCCGCAGGAGATGCAGGATTTGGAGGAGCGGTGCTTTGATCCGGCCTTGCAGGAACCTCCCAGGTTTGAACTACTGTTACATTCCAGAGGAAAGGAACTGGACTGGAGGGATGCTTAGGAAAGAGTAATTAGGCCTTACCTGCTAATTAGTGTTCCTGAGTGAACTCCAGTCCAGACCCTGATCCTGCCCATGTCTTGGTTTCTTTTCCTGTCGGGCATCGCCGGCCCAAAGCGACGAGAAGGTAAGAGTCCGAAGGCTCTCCGCTGGGGGTTCCGGTGTTGAGGCACCCGGTATGGGCAAGTTCGGTGTCAGGTAAGCCTTCTCTCCTCTGGGGGCAGTGGGAAGCTCTTCCGGGGGAGGTGGGCGTTGGTATTTTGCAGTTTAGTTTATAGTTTAGTATTGTTATATGCTGTTATATTGGTTTAATTGTCTCTCCGTTAAGTCTGCTTTGTCAGTAGGATACTGGAGCTGGTGGGAGGTGCCAGGTCTATTTATACCGCAGGGTCATCAAAAAGATGGCGTGCTCAGTCTCCGTGCTGCTGGAAGGGGGGCACAACCCAGAGGAAAGGGACTGGACTGGAGTTCCTTCAGGAACGCTAATTAGTAGGTAAGACCTAATTACTCTTTCCCTCTGTCTCTCTTCAGCGCCCTGTTCCTCCATTACTGAACATTCAGATTCCTCCCCGGCTTTCTTGCTGTATTACTGCCACCACCCTGGCAAACTTTCTATCCTCCAATCGTTTGTTTCCTCCCCAGATTTTTCCACACGCTCTGTTAATGATCAGGTACAGATCTGGAACTCCTCTCTGTCTGGTGCCCTTGACCACCTGACTCCTCTTTGCCCTCTCCCACCTCGCAGCCTTTCCAAACACCCATGGTATCATTCTGGCTTGTGTCTACCTGCAACGTACTAAACGCCCCTGGCGTAAACACCCCTCCCCTACTTCTCTTCAACACTTCCATCTCTATCATCAAGATTATCAACATCTTATACAAGAAGCTAAATGTCTTTATTATTCTCGGTTTATTTCTATATCTGCCAACTCCTCATGTCAACTGTTTCTGGTTATGAAGTCACTTTCCATTACTCAGCCCCCTCTAACCCCTCAGCACACCCTCCTCCCAGTCCTTCCCAGTTGGCCACGTTCTTCGCTGGGAAGGTCCTGGCTTTCCGCTCATCCTTCCCTGATTACCTGCCTGCCTCCTTTCTCCCTTATCCCCCCCCTTTTGTCTCCTCACTTCTCTCTGACTCATACCTGGTCTCCATTCTCATGTATTTCTGAAATTGCTATGTCAAAATTCCTCTCCGCAGCCAGGAAAACTATATGCTGTTCAGACCTATTCCCTCATCCTGGTTCTTAGAGCCCTCACTGATGCTCCTACCACCTGCACAGCTCCTCTTTAATTCCAGCCTCATCTCTGATGTTTTTCCCTCACTCTGGAAACACGCCCTGGTCTGTCCCTTGCTGAAAAAGCCCTCTCTTGATCTCACTGTTCCTTCACACTACCGACCTGTCTCCAACTTTCCCTTTCTGTTTAAGTTATTAGAGCAATTTGTCTTTGCTCAACTTAGCACCTGGATTCAGTTCATTACCTACACCCCCGTCAATCTGGTTTCAGACCTGGTCACTCCACCGAATCAATTCTCTTGGTACTTCTTAATGAGCTTCACATTTCATGGGATAGGGTTGATATATCTATTTCTGTTTCTCTTGATTTATCCTCGGCCTTTGACCTTGTCGATCATTTCACTCTTCTCTCTCATCTCTATGCAGCAGGTATATCTGGGACAATTATTTTCTCTCTTCTCGGTCCTTTTCGGTATTCTCAGGTTCCACCTCCTCAGCTCCCCTCCCTCTTACCTGTGGTGCTTGCTCCCGTCCTTACCCTTCAGATTCAACAGGCTGGTTTGTCGGTATATTATTATGATGACATCATTCTTCATCACACTTCGCCAGTAGCTCCTGATTTCACTCCCCTGAACTCTTGTCTTTCCCTGGTTGCCTCTTGGCTTTCCTCTAACTTCTGCACATTAACACTACAAAGACTTCTGCCATCTAGTTCACTTTTGGTGGCCCCATCCCTGCCCTTATCCCCTCTTTCTCTGGGTCTCTGGTCTCTATGGTCACTTCTCTTTGCAACCTTGGGGTTACTCCAGATTCAGCCTTTTCCTTTCGTAAACATGATACCCTCCTAGTGTGTCGCTTGTTCTCCTCACTCAGACAGATCAGAGCTTTGCGCCCTTTCCTAGACATCCCCTTTCTCACTACTTTGCTTTCCTTATCGGTCCTCTAGTTCAGTCCTTCACCTCTGGGTAGTGTATCTCCTCCTGCAGCGTGGAGACTGGGCATGTCAAAACTGTGACATCACTGGATATACCCTGCTGGTCTCTCCCATCAGCCCCAGTATGTCCAGTCTCCATGCAGCAGGAGGACGTAGTGAGCCTAGGTGCTGGGCTCACTTGAGGGACAGATAAGGAGCATTGATTAGGATAGTTAAATTTTGGGGTTGTTTCTTTTCTACCTTTTACTTAATTTAATTTGGTACTTTGCCTTTAAAAAAAAAAAAAAGTGGTACATTTGCTGGACTCGATCCAGCTTTACTTGTCTCACCTCTCAAATCCTCTTCATTTTTGGGAGCTGCTCTCCCCTCCTAGATTGATCAGAGGGGAGTTGTGCAGCACGGCTGGCAAACAGGCTGCCGGCTCCAGGGCTCACAGCGACTCTCTCTCTCTCTCTCTCTCTCTCTCTCTCTCTCTCCCCCATCGAGGCAAGGCCGGGGCCAGAGTGCTCTCTCTGTGGCTGCTGCTTCCATTTCTCGGGGAGCAGCATCACGGATGACAGGGCTGCCGATCACATCGGCGAAGTAGTGACGAAAAGGTACTGTTTTTCAGGCTTTTGTTGCCCGACGCACAGGTGAGTGTCCCAGAGGGGGACTGAACTGCGGGGGGAGTTCTAAGCTGCATCGGGGATACGACCCCCATGGATTAAATTCAGCTGTTGAATGGTGGACTCTGATATAAGATTGTGAGAGGTTCTGAGCAGGCTGGGGACCTATTGGTTTACAGCTGGTCACATGTTGTTTTGGCGTATTTAAATCACACACGTTTGAGGTGTAAGAATGAGCAACAGTGTTTGAAGAAGGGCCGGGATGATCGGAGGCTCGAAACAATTACAATGTTGGGTTACTGATGCATAGAGGCGGTTGATGCTCTATGTATTGTTGCTGGGAAGAAGGTTGAGTGGAGTCACGGTAAAAGTCTTGTGAAGAATCCTCCCTCGGGACATTGTGAAACTGTGGAGGAAAGGAGTGACGGACGGGGAGTGAGGCCCTGGTATGGCGTATGGTGATCAGGACTGCTATCTGCTGATAAATCTACAGTCTGCAATGCCGTTGGAGGAGAAACTCACTCAAGTTAAGTGACTTCTATTTGGCTTGAGCCTGATACCAATTGGAGCTTGGCTTATGCCTTGTGTGAATTGCAGTTTACCAGCTGGTATTGGGGGTTGAAGTTCCCTCAATCCTTGTTAGGGTTGCATCCCTATTTAAATTTAAGATAAAATTGGAACGTTACACTGCGAGAAGGAAATCCCTTCAAGGTGTGTGTTCCTATAAAAATTGTGTGTGTTTCTGTGTTTCCCTTGTTTGTTAGGATAGAGGATAAGCCTAAGCAAGGAAGATCTCTACCGTCTTCACGTGGTCAGTTTCGAGACTTCAGGTGGTTTCGTACCTCTCGCTTAGGAGGTTTCCAAAGAGAAAGGTTTGCTTGAAGAGCACAGGGGTTTTGTGGTTTTTGAGGAGCGGGGAGGGGGTTGTCAACTCCCTCTGCTGCAGCGAGCCGAAAAACGCAATGAAGCGAGGCGGGCCTGGGTAGAGATACATCCGATAGGAGGACGTCTTCAGAAGTTTCTTCCTGCCTGGGCCTAGATAACGTCTGATCAGTGGGTGTTAAAGGTAATACACGAAGGTTATGCTCTCGAATTTTCTCGTCCAGTACTAGACTCATTTGTCCTGTCTCCTTGTAAGGGGCAACCGAAAACGGCCGCGGTTGGTCAAATATTGGATCAGCATTTACAGTTAGGAGCAGTGGTGCCGGTACCACGGGATCTCTATGGCATCGGTCGTTATTCCATTTATTTTGTTGTACCAAAAAAGGATGGATCTCTCCATCCTATTCTGGACCTCAAGGGAGTCGGTCGCTGTCTAAGAGTGCCTCACTTTCAAATGGAGACGTTACGGTCAGTAATAGTGGCAGTTCCTTATCGTCACTTCAGTCCAGTCCCTTAACTTCTGGGTTGCGCAACCCTTCCAGCAGCTTGGAGGCTGAGCCCATCATCCTTTTGATGATGGTGGGGTATAAATACCCCTGGCACCACCCACTGGCACCAGTAATCTCAGCCTCCAAGCAGCTAGAGGGTTCCTGTAAGCCAGAGTGCTTACGGGGTCTTGGCTAAGGATTTATTTATTTAATTTATTTAATTCATTTAATTTCTTTAATTTAGACTATCCTTTTACTTTATTTTTAGTCTAGTCTTGTCCCTTTAAGGCTCCTGTCCCTCCCTCCCCCCTCTTCCCCTCTTCAGCTCGGCTCCCTTGAGGCTCCAGAGGAAGGGGATTTCCCGTGCAGCGGAGAGGACAAGAGAGCTCTCCTCCCGCGGACGCCGCGGCCCGTTTCCCGACGATCTTCTGATATGGCCGCTACTGCCTCGCGCCGAAGCCCCCTAGGCGGCTGAGCGCTAGAGGCAGCACCGACACTTCCTGCAGCGGCGTTTCCTGCCTCGCGCTACAGCCCCGAGGCGGCTGGGCGCTTGAGGTTCTTGCGGTGGACAAAAGCGGGTGCGGAGTGACTTCCTCCTCCGTCTCCCGGTCAGAGAGGCCGTAGTTTTTGGCGGCGTTCATCCTCCACCCGCAGGCCCGGCCTCCACGTGGCTGCGGCCTACCGCGTGGGAGCCGGCAGAGGACGGCTGGTTCCCTCGTTGCTGCTGCTACGCGCCAGAGCTTCAAACCGCAAGTATCTGGATAAAATCCTCCTTTCCATCTGTTTTTTTTTAAATTTCAGTGTAAAATCGGAAGTTTTGGAGCCTTTTTGGTGCCGTGTTTTTTCACGGCTGGAGGGGAGGGGAGTGCTGGGAGCCTTTGGCTTCAATTTACTTACTTTGTTTCAGTTTTTATTTACTTGTTTTGCCTTGTTGCCCTTTTGTTACTTTTCAGCACACTTTAAGTTTTAAAGTTCTTTTGGCCCTGGGGGTAGCCTGGTTCAAAAAGGTATGACGGGCAAGCTGTGGTGTCCTCCTTGTGGCACTCGTAGAGGGACGGCCTCAGAAGCAGGAGTCTGCAGGGGGTGTGCAGCAGAGGCCGCTTCCGTGGAGCAGGAGATCCACCTGGGCATGTCTCAAGCTCCTCAGGGGTCAGGGGACCTTCCGGAAGGGGGAAGGGATTCCCATTCTCCTCCGCCTTCATCCTCAGATGCTCCAGGCACTTCCCAGCCCCTTCCCTCCCTTTCCTCGGAGGGAGACTGGGGTCAATTTTCACCAGAATTTGTTCTGCTTTTGCACAAAGCCTACTGCTTACGCAAGCAGGGACCGGCAGAACCAGTAGCAGCGAGGGACAGCATTGATGCGGGGCCAGGAAACGCTAGATCCCTTGAGCCGGGGCCTCCCCCGAAGCGCGCTAGGCTATTGGCCAAGGAACAGGTTGAGTCTCCGCCTCGGGACCTCTCTAAGGAGGAGCTTTCGGACAAGGAAGGAGTAGATGAAGGGGAGGAGCTTGAAGAGGGAGAGATCCCTGAGGAGGAGCAGTCCCGCATAGTCAGAGTTTTTAGGCGGGAGGAGCTCCCGGCGTTAATAAGTGAGTCTCTAAAGGTACTCAATATGGCTTCGGAAGCTCCAACAGACGAAGAAGCTCTGGAGGATCCGCTGATCCAAGCCGTAAGGAAATCTCAGAAAGTCTTTCCAGTTCACAGAGTGGTTCGTCAGATGATTCAGGAGGAATGGAATCAGCCGGAGTCTACCCTGAGGGGAGTACGCGTGATGTCTCGTCTATACCCATTGCCGGAAACGGACAAGGACCTCCTGAAATCACCTAGGGTGGACATGGCGGTCTCGGCGGTAACGAAGAAGACGACTATACCGGTCGAGGGCGGCGCGGCTCTGAGAGACAGTCAAGATAGAAGACTGGACACCCTGCTAAAACAAGCCTTTGACGTTAGTGCCCTTGCCTTACAGGCCTCCGTTTCGGGGGCTTGGGTGGCTAGAGCCTGTTTGAGATGGTCCCAACAGCTGCAACTGGCTGACAGTCCTTCAGGCGACTCCCAAGAGGTGGCGGCCAAGTTAGAGTCCGATTTGGCCTTCTTAGCAGATAGCCAGTATGATCTTATTAGAAGTCTGGCGAAGAATATGGCCTCGGTGGTGGCAGCCAGAAGGTACTTGTGGTTGCGTAACTGGGCGGCGGATGCTTCTTCAAAGGCTCGCCTGAGTCGACTTCCTTTCAAGGGGAAGCTATTGTTTGGGGAAGACCTGGATAAGTTGATAAAGGAACTGGGAGAGTCCAAGGGGGGTAGGCTCCCCGAAGATAGACCAAGACTGGGTCGTTCTTCGGCTCCGGTGCGGAGTCAGCCAAAGGACTTCCGAAGATTCCGACAGCCCAGACCGAACCCTTTCCCCAGGGGCTGTTTTCCCTCCAGGGGTCAGAGCTTCCGTGGGTTTCGCGGGTTTCGCGGGGCAGGTAGAGGTTTTGGAGCCGCCTCCTCCTCGGCACCTAGAAAATTACAATGCGAAAACGGGGGTCCAGGAGGGAGTGCTGCCGGTGGGAGGTCGCTTAAGGCAGTTCCTTCCCGCCTGGTCCCGAGTCACATCCGATCAGTGGGTGTTAGAGGTGATCCGAGAGGGTTACGCTCTCGAGTTCACAAAGAGAGTAACCCTTGCATTTATTCTGTCCCCCTGCGGTCCACCGGAAAAGAAGGCGGTGGTGGAAGTCACCCTTTCGAGGCTCATAGCGCTGGGAGCGGTGTTGCCGGTCCCACAAGACCAAAGAGGGTGCGGTCGATACTCCATTTATTTTGTAGTGCCAAAGAAGGAAGGTTCCTTCCGCCCTATTCTGGATCTAAAGCAAATCAACCGCTGCCTCAGAGTTCCTCACTTCCGCATGGAAACCCTGAGGTCAGTGATTGCTGCCGTCCGGCAGGGAGAGTTCCTGACATCCCTGGACTTGACGGAAGCATATTTACACATCCCGGTCAGAAAGTCTCATCAACAGTTCCTAAGATTTGCCGTTCCAAGCGGCCATTTCCAGTTCCAGGCCCTTCCTTTCGGGCTAGCGACAGCTCCCAGGACGTTCACCAAGGTAATGGTGGTAGTGGCTATGGCTCTCCGGAAAGAAGGAATCCTAGTCCATCCTTACCTGGACGATTGGCTGATACGAGCAAAGTCGGAAGAGGAGAGTCACGTAGCGACCGCCAGGGTCGTGGATTTCCTCGCAGTTGGGATGGGTCATAAATCGTGCGAAGAGCAGTTTAGTTCCCAACCAGGAGATCGAGTACCTTGGAGCTCGGTTCGACACCAGAAGGGGAAGGGTGTTCCTCTCAAAACAGAGGTTATCCGACCTGAGAAATCTCGTTTCCCGTTTTCTGTTAACAAGGTGCCCCTCGGCCTGGCATTACCTTCAACTGCTGGGCACCATGGCAGCGGCAATAGAAGTAGTCCCTTGGGCCCGGGCTCATATGCGGCCTCTCCAGCGTACCCTCTTGCGGCAGTGGTCCCATCAACATCACCCCTTATCCAGACGGATTCCCTGCCCTCCCCGGATCAGGAGGTCTCTGCGGTGGTGGACAAGCTCAAGGAACCTGGGCTGCGGGATGCCACTCGAGACTCCTCAGTGGACTCAACTGACGACGGATGCGAGCCTAGCAGGCTTGGGCGCTCACTGCGAGGGGCAATTCGCCCAGGGCAGCTGGACCCCGAGAGAGTCACAGTGGCCTATCAACAGGCTGGAGTTGAGGGCGATAACCTTAGCTCTCCGGGCTCTCGAGCTCTTGGTTCGCCAGAGGGCAGTCCGCGTCCTATCCGACAACGCTACCGTGGTGGCTTACATCAACCGTCAGGGGGGAACGAGCAGCCCGTCCCTGGAGAAGGAGGCAGATGTCCTCTTGCAGTGGGCCGAGAGTCATTTGCTGGCGCTGTCGGCGCAGCACGTGGCCGGAACAGACAACGTGACTGCCGATTACCTCAGCAGGATCAGGATAGACCACGGAGAATGGGAGCTGGCGCAGGAAGTGTTCGATCAAGTGGTTGCCCGGTGGGGGACACCAATCATGGATCTCATGGCTCGGTACACGTCTGCAAAGGCGAGCTGATTTTTCAGTCACAGAAAGGAAAGGATGTCCGAGGGCTTGGACGCCCTGGCCCAAAGCTGGCCTTCAGAGGGCCTTCTTTATGTGTTCTCTCCCTGGGCGCTCATAGGGAGGGTTCTGCGGCGGGTAGAAGCCCACCAAGGATTGTTAATTCTCATAGCCCCGGATTGGCCTCGACGTCCTTGGTACGCAGATCTCGTGAGGTTGACGGCCGACCGGCCGTGGCGGCTTCCCTGCAAGGAGGACCTCTTGCGCCAGGGTCCGGTTCTCATGCCCCACGTGCATCGGTTCTCGCTTACGGCATGGCTATTGAAAGGGCGAGGTTCTTGAAGCGGGGGTACTCGGGCTCAGTAATCTCAACCTTGTTGAGCGCTCGCAAGCGTTCCACCTGCCTTTCTTACGTGAGAGTGTGGCGTATCTTTGAAGCCTGGTATTTTAGAACATCGAATCAGGCCCCTCTCGGCCTCAGTCCCCGAGGTCCTGGAGTTCTTGCAGGCAGGTTTCGAGAAGGGTCTAGCGCCTAGCTCCTTATGAGTCCAGCTGGCAGCTATCTCTTGCTATAGGGGGAAGGTCAGAGGCAAAGGTCTAGGGGTACATGCAGATGTGGGCAGGTTTTTGAGAGCGGTTAGACGGTTACATCCCCAGCAAAGATCTGTTATCCTCCCTTGGGACCTCAACCTAGTCTTGAGTGTCTTATCTGGAGAACCGTTCGAACCGCTGAGGAAGTCCTCCCTTCCGGACTTGACGCTAAAGATGGTATTTTTAGTGGCGATTTGCTCGGCCAGATGCGTTTCAGAGCTACAAGCCTTGTCGTCCCGACCTCCCTTTCTCTCCTTCTTTAGGGATAAGGTGGTCTTGCGTACAGTTCCGTCTTTCTTACCTAAGGTCATCTCTCCTTTTCATGTAAACCAGTCGGTATCTCTGCCCTCTTTCGCGGAAAGGGATCAATCAGGAGACGGAGAGAAGCTTAGGCTCCTGGATGTACATAGGGAGCTGAAGAGGTACCTCGCCCGCATGGCGCCTTTCAGGAAGTCAGAACGCTTATTCGTTCAGTTTGAAGGGCCGCATAAGGGAGAAGCGGCGGCCAAGGCTTCCATCTCCAGGTGGATCAGGGAGGCGATTGCCTCGGCTTATCTCCTCAGAGGGAAGCAGGCTCCAGGAGTGCTTAGTGCGCATTCAACTAGAGCGCAGGCAACGTCCTGGGCGGAAAATAGTTTGGTGCCGCCACTGGACATTTGCAGAGCGGCCACCTGGTCGTCCCTCCACACCTTCACCAAGCATTACAGGCTAGATGTCCAAGGGGCGTCGGATGCCAGGTTTGGCAGCGCAGTGCTTCGGTCCAGGATAACGAACCCCTCCCAGATTTAAACTGCTCTGTTACATCCCAGAAGTTAAGGGACTGGACTGAAGTGACGATAAGGAAGAAGTAATTAGTCCTTACCTGCTAATTAGTGTTCCTGAAGGAACTTCAGTCCAGTCCCTGATCCCGCCCGAGTTACGTAGCTTCAGGTGGCGGACCGAAGACAGGTGACGGAACAAATTTGTGGGGTCTCTTGCTTAGGTCCCGCACTAAGTGGCAGTCCGTGAGAAGAGGTTCAGCAGGAAAGGGGGGAGGGCCTTCGCGGCCTCAGGGAAACCTCCTCCTCCTTTCCCCTTTTTCCTTTTCCTCCAACAAAAAAAAAAAAAAAAAGTTTACTAGTTTAGGGTGCATGTTAGTTATTGCAGGTTGTCAAATGGTTATAAGTTCTTTATTATCTATCCTTTAAGTCTGCTTTTGCAATAGATTACTGGTGCCAGTGGGTGGTGCCAGGGGTATTTATACCCCACCATCATCAAAAGGATGATGGGCTCAGCCTCCAAGCTGCTGGAAGGGTTGCGCAACCCAGAAGTTAAGGGACTGGACTGAAGTTCCTTCAGGAACACTAATTAGCAGGTAAGGACTAATTACTTCTTCGTCAAGGGGAATTTCTGACGTCCCTCGACCTTACTGAGGCCTACTTGCACATTCCTATCAGATCATCTCATCAAAAGTTTCTACGGTTCGCCCTGCCGTGGGGGTACTTTCAGTTTCAGGCATTGCCCTTCGGTTTGGCGCCGGCGCCGTGCACCTTCACCAAGGTTATGGTGGTGGTGGAGGTTGCACTGCGAAAAGAGGGAATCTTAGTTCACCTGTACCTCGATAATTGGTTGATTCGGGCAAAATACAAGGCTGAGAGCATGAAAGTTACAAACAGAGTAGTGATGTTTCTTCAGAGTCTCTGCTGGGTAGTCAGTACGGCTAAGAGTCGTTTGGTGCCATCTCAGGTTCTGGAATACTTAGGTGTGCGGTTACTCGCTTGGGCGCAGTATTTCTACCGGATTGATGGGCTCAGGCCCTGTGGCAGCTAGTGCGCAAGTTTGTTTTGACTCCCGACTCCGTCAACTTGGAACTATCTTCGCGTGCTAGGGACAATGGCAACGACCCTGGAGGTAGTACCATGGACCAGAGCGCAGAGGACGTTGCTCCAGCGCTGGTCACACCAGAACGATTCTCTGAACAAACATCTTCCCTGTCCATTGCGGGTCAGAATGTCCCTTCGGTGGTGGCTTTACCCAGGAAATCTGGCGGCAGGCATGCCACTGGAGCAACTGCAGTGGCTTCCGGTGTTGACAGATGCGAGTCTCTTAGGTTGGGGAGCTCATTGCGGGGATCTCTTCACGCAGGGAACTTGGAGCAACTAGGAGGGTCCAGTGGTCAATCAACCATCTGGAACTGAGGGCGGTGGTCCTAGCACTTCAAGGGTTCAAATCCACAATGAAGGGTCGAGCGGTGCAGATGCTGTCAGACAACGCTGCAACGGTAGCTTACCTCAATCTGCAAGGTGGCACGGGAAGTGCAGCCATGGAAGAGGAAGCAGGGACCCTGTTCGCCTTGGTGGAGCCTCGGCTGCAGGCGATATCGGCGGCGTACATAGTGGGGACAGACAATGTGAGGGCAGATTTTCTCAGCAGAGTCCGGGTGGATGCCGGAGAATGGGAGCTTCATCCGGAGGTGTTTGCCCAAATAGTCCTCAGATGGGGTCCTCCGGTCATGCATCTCATGGCAACCTTTCGGTCGGCCAAGGCGAATCATTTTTACAGCAGAAGATGAGAGAGGATGTCGGAAGGGATCGATGCCCTGATGCAACGATGGCCATTGCACGGTCTTCTCTATGTTTTTCCCCCGTGAGCGCTCATAAGACAAGTGGTTCAGCGCATCGAAAGCATCGGGGGAGAGTGGTGTTAGTGGCTCCGGATTGGCCAGACGTCCATGGTATGCCGATCTAGTTTGCCTGCTCGATGGGGATCCTTGGCGACTACCAGCAACGACAAATCTGTTGATTCAGGGTCCTCTTTGAACGCCTCAAGTGGATCGGTTCTCGCTTATGGCTTGGCCATTGAAAGGGTGAGGTTAAGGGAAAAAAGGTTATTCGGCAGCAGTGATTGCGACCTTGCTTAAGGCCAGAAAGAGGTCCACATCCCTAGCATATGTGCGTATTTGGCGGATATTTGAGGACTAGTGCTCTCAGCGGCAGGTCCGTTCGGCTACAGTTTCCGTTCCTGTGGTATTAAGCTTCTTACAGGATGGTTTTGATAAGGGATTGGCAGCCAGTTCCTTAAGGGTCCAGTTGGCAGCTCTGTCTTGCTATAGAGGTAAAGTCCAGGGGGTGCTCCTGGGTGCCCACGTTGATGTGATTCGATTTCTAAAGGTGGTATCCCGGCTACAGCCGTCTTGCAGAATGGTGGTTCCTCCATGGGATCTCAACTTGGTTTTGGGAGCGTTGGCTAGAGAACCCTTTGAGCCCTTGCTCCAAGCTTCGATCAAGGATTTAACCTTAAAAACAGTATTTTTGGTGGCCATTTGTTCGGCACACTGGGTTTCAGAGTTGCAGGCTTTGTCTTGTCCGGAGCCGTTCCTGTCATTTTCCAGAGAAAAGGTGGTCTTGTGTCCGGTGCCGTCCTTTTTGCCCAAGGTGGTTTCACCTTTTCATATGAATCAATCCATTATGTTGCCAGTATTGGGGTCTACGGAGGAGAACGCTTCGGACCGTAGTCTTCGTCGGACGTAAAGAGAATTTTGCGTCAATATTTAAGTCTCGGAAGCTTTCTGTAAGTCTGATCGCGTATTTGTCCTGTTGGAGGGCCGCATAGAGGAGAAGCGGCAGCCAAAGCTTTGATTTCCAAGTGGGTTCGAGAGGCGATAGCGTCTGGGTATATTTTGCAGGGTCGTCTGGTACCCGTGGGATTACAGGCTCACTCTATTAGAGCGCAAGCGACTTCGTGGGCGGAACATAGTTTGGATCTGCCAGTGGAAATTTGCAGAGCGGCCACTTGGTCGTCGCTCCATACTTTCAGTAAGCACTATCGCCTGGATATCCAGGTGGCTAATGATGCCTGTTTTGGGTCAGCGGTCTTGCGATCCGGGTGGACAGGTCCCTCCCAATGATTACTGCTCTATTACATCACAGGGGTGAAGGACTGAACTGGAGGACCGATAAGGAAAGAGAAATTAGACTTACCTGCTAATTGTTGTTCCTTGAGGAACTCCAGTTCAGTCCTGATTCCTGCCCGGGGTTGGTTAGTTTAGATGGCAGTTTTGTCTGGGGGGGGGGGGGGGGAATATCCGTTTCGATCTGTGTAAAACCATTCTAAGTTTCGGGATTGCGGTGATTATTTACTTTTAGCTTCTCTATCCTCTTTTGTTCCTGGAGGTAAGAGAAAGTGAGAGATGGAACATTTTTCCCTCTTATTTTAGGGGGGATTTAGTTTAGTTGATTAAAGTTGAATTTTTTAAAAAAGTTATATTTAATGCTATAGCTACTTATTTGTTGTTCCTTTGAGTCTGCTTTGTCAATAGCTCACTGGGACTGATGGGAGAGACCAGTCTCCACGCTGCAGGAGGAGATACACTGCCCAGAGGTGAAGGACTGAACTGGAGTTCCTCAAGGAACAACAATTAGCAGGTAAGTCTAATTTCTCTTTTTTTCCCTGGTAATGTCGCGCCTTGACTACTGCAGCTCGGCTCCTGCTGGTTTCCCACTGCCTCAGCTTCACCGATTACAGCTTATTAAGAATACTGCTGCTGAATTCTGACACATACCACCCATTTAGACCATATTACACCAGTACTTATCAGTCTTCACTGGCTTCTTGTCATATACCGTATACATTATAAGATACTCATTTCTGTGCACAAGGCTATATACATTCAAACCCCACAGAACCTCTCTGACCTGCTTCAATTTCATAACCTAGTTCGCAGTATCCGCTCCGCCCACATCAACCGTTTGCAATTACCATCTCCGAACAATGCCCACCTTGAATCTACCTGCCATTCTTCCTGGGTCCGTCCTTCTGGAATTCTCTCCCGTCTGCCCTTAACCTTGAACCCTCCTTTCCCCAATTTAAAGCTGTCCTCAAAACTTACCTGTTCTCTACTGCCTTTGACCTTCCCCCCTCTTCTTAATTTTCTCTCTCTGCTCCTATACCTTCTCTGATTGTTGTGAATGTCTCTCCTCTGTCCTGTCACCAGTTGTAGTTCTTTTTAATTTCTGGTCATCGACACCCTTACTGCTGTTTTGATATTGTAAACTGATTTGCTGTAATTAAGAGCGGTATGAATGTCTGAATAAAGATAAAGTTCTCTTAAGGGTCTGTTTCCTTTCCAAGCAGAGCTGGTCACCAATAGAAATTGCTAGCAGACAGACAGATAAGCGTTAAAAGACCTTCTAAGGCTGTACATAAAGCCCAGAGCTGTTCTCTGGTGAATCCTTCAGGACCTCCTTTGCAATAGGACAATGATGGTGGAGCTTCTGGTGTGCTCGAATTGTTTTCACAGAGCCTCTGAGAGCCTGTATTCCCCTCATTGGATGCTGTTAATCCCTCCTGAGGTCCAGCT
This sequence comes from Ichthyophis bannanicus, assembly GCA_033557465.1. Classification (NCBI taxonomy): domain Eukaryota; kingdom Metazoa; phylum Chordata; class Amphibia; order Gymnophiona; family Ichthyophiidae; genus Ichthyophis; species Ichthyophis bannanicus. The sequence goes on from CM066038.1 coordinate 412,687,727, forward strand.
GGTTGGGGGTGTAACTCCAGTCTCGTCTCTCTCAACACATCTGTACCATGTTAAACTAGTGAATCTTGTCAACTCCTTCAGGCCACCTATCCTTGGTATCTCAAGTGCAGGTCCAGGCCAGTCTGGGGCTTCTGCTGCACATTAGATGAATTATAGAGTTCGCAAGGCCTCTCCAGGAGTCTTCCTGAGGCAATTCATTTAGGTGGGGGGTGGGGATTGGGGGATGCTCTTTAGCCCTTCTGGTAGTGATAAGTTGTTTATCCCATCCCTTCTGTGGTGATGCCAGAGATGTTATCTCTGATCGATGCAGATCAATGAAGAGAAGTTCCTTTTGGCATATCCTGGGCCTAGAACTGGTGATCTTTGGACTCTGCATCTCTCATCTTCACATGGAGCCCTTCGAATGTGGCATCAGTCAGTTAGGGAACACCTCTTGAACCTTGCTTGTAGCATTGTTGTTTTCCAGGGTGAACAAGCAATAATAAACTTTAGCCACCCTGCTTCAGGGGGATAAAAATAGTTTTTAGCTGGTCATTCTATTGAAGTCCATTGGTAACATGCAAGCATTATATTTTCAACTCAAAATCATGCTGTTGTACCATTTAACGGGCTATAAATTCACTCTTTTTCACAGTGTATGGAGCCAAATTCATTTCTGTGTTATCCTGCTCCTCTGTGTCTTTATTTAAATTCACTGAGAGGAAGGATGAACAAACTTTATTATTCATACAAAATGTAGTGCTAGAGTATTGAATAGTTTTGTATTATTTCTAAGGAAAATACTGTATATTTTAAGGACTGCTTTAATAAATTTTAAAGGGACTGCAATCAGTTGATTTTGTAAATATATCTACTGCAGAGATCTCCAAACCCCTGGTGCCCTTTATCATGGCGACTAAATTAGACTTTGTGCCTAGGGCTCAGACAATGTCTTACCAAAGTTAGTGTTTTTTTTGCAGACTGGGCAGACAGCGCCAGTCCTGGCTGCAGTTACGGCCATTTACAGCACTTCTGTTCGCCTCTAACTGGGGAGTTTGCTGCACAGATGGATTAACAAATTTTAAAGGGGCAGTAGCTTAAATAAAGAATGGTGGAGGTGAATGGAGGGAGAAGGGAAGAAAGTCTGGGAAGGGAAATGGGGTTGGAGGTGTGTGAGCGGGACCGCAGTAGAGAGATTGGAGTGGGGGGAGAGGGAAGGGTGCAAGGAGTTGGAGTGTGAAGAGTTGAATGCATGGGAAGTAAAGAGCACAATGTGTGTGTGCGAAAGGTGTGCCACACACAGGCACCTAACCCCTACCACCAAACACACAGGTAGGCACCTCCAACACCACACAGTTGTAGCTTAAAGGGTCATTGGGGATGGTGGGAGATGGAGGAGGAGGAGTGGGGCCTCTGCCTTATATCGGCAGTGCAGTGGCCCACTAAAAAACTTGATTTATTAAGCTTTCCCATAGAAAATGGAGACAAAGGTCTTAATAAATCATGCCCTAAACCCTGAAAAATGTGATAACCTGCGATAACGTTTGGGGGGAGGGGGCAGAGGTGTGCACTGTGACCTAGGTTTCAGCAGCCAAGCTGGCTCCTAGATTTCAAAAAAAATTGTCAAGACCTGGTATATACTGCATGATCTTAATATTGGAGTCTGATAAAAAACTGCTTCTATTAAACAAGAATAGTGTTAAAAAAATATATATAAGGAGAAAAAATTGTTCTAAGGCTGTTATTTAGGATTCAGCTTGATAATTGTATCTGTTGGTTTCCCCTTTTATTTCACGTTTTATGGGATTCCAGGGTGAACAGTATTAGCTATTTCTCCACATCTGCATTCCGTGCCACCTTTTTGGGTCTGGGCCTTGTTTCAGACCTAGATGCGGCTTCCCATACCTTTGCCAAGATGATGAGGGGGGGGGGAGGGTAGCAAATCCTCTCTGTATGCTGAGGGCCCAGTTGTCTATTCTTGTACCTTTTTAGACTGGCCCGGATAGTGTCTTTGGGATTGTCCAAATGCGACACTGGCCTGTGGGATGTCTGCCTAGAGAGGCTGGAATCAGGAATGGGATGAACTGAGAGCAGCCTGATTCTCTCCCACGATTTTCATCTCCAGGAGTTCTCTTTCTACTTTCCTAAGATGGTGGACAGTTTGCTCAAGTCTCAGAGGACTCGGGCATTCGATTCTCTTGTCACTTTTGCAAACCTGAGTTTTCTCTGACCCTTGGTGACAGAGTATTGTCCTTGGGGCTGCATCCTGGTCTAGAGTGCATTTGCATTAGATTCAGAGCATCACCTTATCTGACGTGTTCCCTATCATTTGATTAGGCTTTTCCTCTCCCCTGGGAGATCAAGGAGCAGGTAAGGTAGCGGTTCCGGTTCCTTATCGTCACTCCAGTCCAGTCCCTTTACTTCTGGGTTACGCAACCCTTCCAGCAGCTTGGAGGCTGAGCCAAACCTTTTTGGAGGTGGGGCGGTATAAATACCACTGGGACCACCCCTCAACTCCAGTATTCTCAGCCTCCAAGCAGCTGGAGGGTTCCGTAAGCCTAGGGCTTACTGGAGTCTTCCTTTAACTAAATTCCTTTAAGATTACTTTTAAATTTATCATTTTGTTTCTTATTACCTTTGGTTTCTTTGATTTCATCTTTAGGTCAGCTAGGTGTTTCAGTGCTGCTCCTTTAATTCCTCTCTGCTCTCTTCCTCCCTCCCTCCCCCCCCCCCTCCTCCTCAGGACGGGCCGGGCGCCGGAGGTAGAAGGGTGCAGGCTGTTTGCCGGTGATACTCTGCCTTTCCCCGCCTTGTTCTGCCTCGCGCCGAAGCCCTTAAGGTGGCTGAGCGCTGGAGGCAGCTCCGGGAGTCAGATTTCGTCCGTCAGGGCCCCCCCCCCCGCAGCTGAAGGACGCAGCGGCGATCCCCGGGTCTCCCGATCGCGGAGGTCTCCCGATCGCGGCGGAGGAGTTTCCCTCGCGGTGGAAGAGTTTCCCTGCCCTTCAGGATCCATCACTCTCTACCGGCAGCCTTTCTCGGCGGCGCTTTCCTTCCGGGGGGGAGAACAGCAACCCGGAGAACGTGCTCGCGATCCCCCGTTCAGGCTCCACGTGGTGAGGCCTACCACGTGTAGAGCTAACGGGCAGAGATCGCTGAGCCGGGTCCTCTGAGCTACAAAACCGCAAGTACCAGGGAGCATTACTCGCAGTTTTCTTTATGTGCCATTGCCTGTTTTTTAAGTTTTACTTTGAGTTTTATTTTGTAAGTTAGCTTAAATTGTAATATTTCTTCTGCTAATTGGTTTGGCCTCTGGGCCAGAGGCGCTGATAGAGTACTAAGGGTCTGGTTCTCCCTCTCTCTCTCTCTCCCTATCCCTCAAGGATAGATTGGATCTAAGGAAGGAGGAAAATCAATTCTTTACATTTTCTGCTATCCTGGGAGCTGGGGATTTGAACAGTGCCTTTCCTTCCAAACAGGGATTTAGGTACCTGGAAACAAGAGCATGGCAGCTAAGCCCAGATGCCCTTCCTGTGGCACACGTAGGGGCACTTCCTCGGAGGCAGGAATCTGCAGGGGTTGTGCCGCAGTAGCTGCCTCCGTGGAACAGGAAATTAATTTGGCCATGTCCCAATCTTCCCAGAGTGCTGGAGACCTCTTACAAGAGGAGGGGGGGTCCCAGCTTCCTCGCACCTCAATCGCAGATTTGCCCACCCCCCCTCCCCCCCTGCCACACCCCCTCCCTCGGGGGAAGGGAGTACAGGGGATTTTTTCTCCCCAGACTTTATTCTTTTACTCCATAAGGCCTATTGCTTGCGCAAGCAGGGTCCGGCCTCAGGGGGGAATGCCCCGACGGCCGAGACCATATCCAAGAGGGCAAGCACATTTGACTCAGGCCTCCCACCTAAACGCCCTCGCTTGGGCGGGGAAGATCCTATCCCCTCCCTTTCCCAGGGTTCTCCAGAAGAGGAGGGCTCCGACAAGGACTGGGACGAAGAAGAAGAGGAACTGGAGGAAGGGGAGATCCCGGAAGAAGATCATTCCAGGATAATTAGAGTCTTTCGGCGGGAAGAACTCCCGGCCCTAATTGATGAGTCCTTAAAGGTTCTCAATGTATCCTCAGATACACCAACAGAGGAGTAGACGGTGGAGGATCCGTTAATCCAGGCCATCAGGAGGTCACAGAGGGTTTTCCCTGTCCATAGAGTGGTGCGCCAGATGATCCAGGAAGAATGGGATCAACCCGAGTCTAGTCTAAAGGGAGTCCGATCCATGTCTCTCCTATACCCCCTACCAGAGGCAGACAGAGAGCTACTGAAGTCGCCAAGGGTGGATGCAGCGGTATCAGCAGTTACTAAGAAGACTACTATTCCAGTAGAGGGCAGCGCCGCCTTGAGGGATTCTCAAGACAGAAAACTAGACACCTTCCTGAAACAAGCCTTTGATGTGAGTGCCCTGGCCTTACAGGCCTCGGTTTCAGGGGCTTGGGTGGCGAGAGCCTGCTTAAGGTGGTCTCAACAGCTGCAAGCAGCAGAGGGCCCATCTGACGAATCTCAGGCCCATTCTGCTAGACTGGAATCAGGAACAGCCTTTCTGGCGGATAGTCAGTATGACCTCATCAGAAGCCTAGCCAAGAACATGGCCTCGGTGGTGGCAGCTAGGCGTTATCTGTGGCTACGGAACTGGGCAGCGGACGCCTCCTCGAAGGCACGCCTGAGCCGCCTTCCTTTCAAGGGGAAGCTGTTGTTCGGAGAAGATTTGGAGAAGTTGGTAAAGGACCTTGGCGAGTCTAAAGGGGGCAGGCTGCTGGAAGACAGGCCAAGGCAAGGGCGTCCCGTGCCCCCAGTACGTAACCAGTCCAGGGACTCGCGAAGGTTTCGCCCAGCTAGGACAAACCCCTTTCCCAGGGGCCGTTTCCCCTCAAAGGGACAAGGTTTTAGAGGGTTTCGAGGGGCAGGCCGAGGTTTTGGCTCGTCCTCCTTCTCCTCCTCCTCTCAAGGAAATAGAAAACAATGAGGTGACGGGGGTCCAGGGGGGAGAGCCGTCGGTGGGCGGTCGCCTAAGGCGTTTTCTTCCTGCCTGGTCCCGGGTCACGTCCGATCAATGGGTTCTAGAAGTCATCAGAGAGGGCTACACTCTCGAATTCGCAAAGCAAATTCCTCCAGCCTTTGTTCAGTCTCCCTGCGGTTCTTCGGAAAAGAGAGGGGCGGTAGAGACAACCCTCTCCTGACTGATAACGCTCGGGGCCGTAGTCCCGGTGCCACCAGACCAGCGCGGTTCTGGTCGGTACTCGATTTACTTCGTAGTCCCAAAGAAAGAAGGCTCCTTTCGCCCGATACTAGATCTAAAACAGGTCAATCGCTGCCTCAGAGTTCCACACTTCCGGATGGAAACCCTACGTTCGGTCATAGCAGCAGTCAGGGGCGGGGAGTTCTTAACATCCCCCGATCTGACAGAAGCCTACCTGCATATCCCGGTCAGGGATTCCCATCAACAATTCCTGAGATTTGCAGTGCCAAGGGGCCATTTTCAATTCCAGGCCTTTCCATTCGGCTTAGCTACGGCTCCAAGGACATTCACCAAGGTGATGGTGGTGGTAGCGGCCTCTCTACGAAAAGAGGGAATTCTAGTACACCCCTACCTGGACGATTGGCTAATCTGGGCAAAGTCCGAGGAGGAAAGCCACTCCGTGACAACAAGAGTGGTTCAAGTGCTAGAAGAATTGGGGTGGGTCATCAATTGAGCGAAGAGCAGGATGACGCCCTCCCAGGAACTGGAGTACCTCGGAGCAAGGTTCGACACCAGCAGAGGCAGGGTGTTTCTGTCTCAATCAAGATCAAGAGAGCTAAGACTCCTGGTAACTCAGTTTCTGGCCAAACGGAACCCTTCGGCGCGGCATTATCTGCAGGTCCTGGGAACAATGGCAGCGGCAATAGAGGTGGTACCATGGGCTCGGGCCCACATGCGGCCGCTGCAGAGGGCCCTATTGCGTCGGTGGTAACCCCTTATCAATGCCGTTACCTTGCGCGCCACGGACCAAACAGACGCTGCACTGGTGGCGGTCCCCGAAGAATCTGGATCGCGGGATGCCCCTCGAGCCTCACCAGTGGTTATTACTGACGACGGATGCCAGTCTGACAGGCTGGGGAGCTCACTGCGAGGGCCAGTTCGTTCAAGGCAACTGGTCTCCACTGGAAGCCCAATGGCCCATCAACAGACTAGAATTGCGAGCCGTAGGGTTGGCGCTCAGGGCTCTAGAGGCCTTAGTACAAAAAAGGGCAATTCGCGTACTCTCAGACAATGTTACTGCGGTGGCTTACATCAACCACCAGGGCGGCACCAGCAGTCCCGCCTTAGAGAAGGAGGCGGGCACTCTGTTCCAGTGGGCAGAGACTCGGTTGGAAGCTCTCTCGGCCCAGCACGTGGCAGGAATAGACAACGTCACAGCAGACTATCTCAGTAGGTGCAAGATAGACCATGGAGAGTGGGAACTGGAGCAGGAGACGTTCAACCGGATAGTAGCCCATTGGGGTCTCCCAGTCATGGACCTCATGGCGAGGTTCGCAACCGCCAAGGTGGATCGGTTCTTCAGCCGGCGCAAGGAAAGGATTTCCGAAGGCCTGGATGCCTTGGCCCAGAAGTGGCCCTCAGAGAGTCTACTCTGTGTTCCCTCCCTGGGCTCTGATCGGAAAAGTGCTACAACGAGTGGAGTCCCATCAGGGATATGTAATTCTCATAGCCCCGGATTGGCCTCGCCGGCCTTGGTATGCGGATCTGATGAGATTGATCGCCGATCGACCTTGGCGTCTTCCTTGCAAAAGGGACCTGCTGAGACAAGGTCCATTGCGGATGCCTCACGTGGATCGGTTCTCGCTTACGGCCTGGCTATTGAAAGGGCGAGGCTCCTAAAGAGAGGTTATTCAGGAGCGGTCATCTCTACCCTGCTAAACGCTAGGAAGCGTTCGACCTGTCTCTCCTATGTTAGGACTTGGCGCATCTTCGAAGCGTGGTGCGTGGAGCATCGACGAAAACCCCTCTCCGCTTCAGTCCCCGAGATTCTTGAATTCTTACAGGCAGGTTTTGACAAGGGCCTAGCTCACAGCTCCTTGCGAGTTCAGCTAGCAGCAATCGCATGCTATAGAGGGAAGGTCCGCGGAAAGCCCCTAGGGGCGCACTCGGATGTCTCCAGGTTCTTAAGGGTGGTAAGGCGCCTGCGCCCTCAACAGAGGTCAGTCGTCCCCCCTTGGGACCTCAACCTAGTGCTTAACGCTCTGATCAAGGAACCCTTCGAACCAGTGAAGAGGGCCTCCTTAAAGGACTTAACCCTGAAGACAGTCTTTTTGGTCACGATCTGCTCAGCTAGGCGGGTCTCTGAACTCCAAGCGCTGTCCGCTCAGCCCCCCTTCCTACTGTTTCTCAAGGACAAGATAGTTCTACGTCCGGTCCCCTCCTTCTTGCCCAAGGTCATTTCTCCTTTTCATATGAACCAGGCAGTTCACCTTCCGGTTCTCTCCGCCGAGGAGGGCGGAGGTAGGGATAACAAACTGCGACTCTTGGATGTCCGGAGGACCTTGAAACGCTACCTCTCCCGCACAGCCCCTTTCCGGAAGTCCGAGCGACTATTCGTTCAGTTTGGGGGTCCACACAAGGGAGAGGCGGCGGCCAAGGCCTCTATCTCCAGATGGATCAGGGAAGCGATCGCTTCCGCCTACATCCTGAAAGGGAAGCAGGTGCCAGCGGGGCTCCGGGCGCATTCCACCCGGGCTCAGGCTACTTCTTGGGCAGAATTCAGCTTGGTCCCTCCAGAAGGGCTGGAGGTGCAAGACCCGGTCCAGTTGACCCAAGGACTCTGTCCTCTCTCAGAGCCCTTGGGGATCTTCTGCTTGGAGGCTGGAGCAATTACATTGACCCTGGGGAGGCTTGTGCCAGTGGAAGTAGCAGTCTGTGTTCTCGGACATGGCAGTGAAACATGTCTTATAGCTGGGCTGTTGGGCAGAGCAGCATCCGATTGCCCTAGCTGCAACACATATTGCAAGCTTTGTTAGTATTTATTTTATTTATTTATTTGCATTCTCTTATATACCGCGCTATTCTGCATCAGTGTGGTTTACATTGAACAAACTGAAATTACATTGAACAGGGCATTATAACTTGGAGATAACTATTTTACAGGGAACATGGGCTATGGAGGGTTAAGTGGCTTGCCCAAGACCACAAGGAGCACCTGTGGGACTAGAAACCCCAGTCCTTCCGGCCCAAGGTTGCTGTCCTCTAGTGGGATTTGAACCTCCGGCCTGAAGTACCTTGCCCCAACCACTAGGCCACTCCTCCATTCCGTATGCAGTTTGTGTCGGAACTTAGCAGGTGAAGTGAGAGTGCGGTCGTCCTACATGTGATTTTGTAGAGTGAAGACATGGTCTTGTAGTACCCCATATATTGGCACTGACAGAGAGATTCAGCGGATGCCAGGCTGGGTGACCGTAAGGAGGAATGCTGTGTGGCTTCTTCTCTGGCCCTGGATGAGCTGTCTGCGCAGATTATCGGCCCATCTGGTCATGGTTATCCTTGGGACCCTGGCTTGAACTTGCACAATGTATTATGTGACTCTTGGGCCAAACGGGGTGGCTTTTCTCTTGCCTCTCAAGATACGAGCCTATGGAATGAGCATCGGGGGGGGGGGGCTCCAAGTAAGGCAGATATTTCCTGTTTCCTTCTCGTTTAGGGCCTGGACCTTGTGGGCCCATACTGGTTTGTTTGAGATGCTTGGGACTGGGTGAGTCTCTATGCCCTTAGCAAATGTTAGAGCCTTTTAGCATTTTGATCTGGACTATAGCTTGTCCCTGGGAGGCATTTCTGTGCAGCTTTCATCAGCAGGAGTTAAGTTCTGTCCACCTAAGTGTCCTATTGGATTTCAGTGGGCTTCTATGTTAGAGGGCCCTGGAAAGGACCCTTTTTTGGGGTCCGTGTGTAAGGCCTCCCTGGTGAGATGGGTTCCTTAAGCTGCATGGGGTCTATGCAGCAGCTCTTGGGCTTGAATACTCCTTTCTGGTTCTTTGAGCAGCTCCTTTCTTTGTGAAGCCTTCGCTGACCAGCCTTCAAAGAGGCTGCCCTCCTTCTTTCTCATCCTGACTGAATTGTGGTCCTGTCTTCCTTTGTAGAGAAGGATCTTCAAACTGAATCCTCGCAGCGTCTGGTAGATGAGCAGGGAGTGTTGCTGGAGTTTGTGATTTCTCATTCTTCTTGCCGATCTGACTTAGTTTCTGTCCTCCGCAGTTCGAATGAAGTGCTCTTTTGCTTGCTCACCCTTAGAGACTGTTGGGAGCAGGGTCCATCCTTCTTGGTAAGCACATTAAGGAGTGACTTGCAATTCACTCCATGGAGCACAACTCTCTTTGGTGGAGTCTGTTTGGATGTCCCCAGAGGACAGTTCTAAGGCAGGATTAACAAATCCCAGTACCAGATTGCCATGATGACCAGAAATTTGCATCTGGTGCCTGGGATTTTCTTGTCTCCCCTCCCCCTCCTTTAAAAAAAAGAAAAGAAAAAAAAAAAGCAGCTATTCTGGGGCACAGGCCTTTTCCCCTGATGTGCATGTGGGAGATCTGATCTCCCACGGGCAGAAAAGAAGGGGATTGCGGCAAAGACTTCTTCTCTGCCCATGGGAGATTGGATTCCCATGGGCAGAATGGGAATGGGAAGGCTGTGATCGTGGTCTGGAAGACAGCAGACAGAAGAGGACAGCCAGAACGGGAGCCTGCAAGAAAAAACAAATGTTAGATAGGAGGAGGGGAGCTGGGAGTGAAGCAGCAAATTATTAAAGGGCCAAATCATTAAAAACAATGGAAGAAGGATGGGGGGAATGGAGAGCAGGAGGTAGGCGTGCTGGAGGGAGGGAGAAGAGTAGAGAATCTGGAAGGGGAACAGATGAGGAGGAAGAATGCAAGGTGTCAGAGGTTAAAGGGGTGAATGTAAGGGGACAAAAGGGCACAATGTGTATTTGCCGAAGGGTGCATCCCTCCCCCAACACACAAGCACCCCACCTCTACACCGCCGACATTCTCCCCAGCTCCACATTATATACCTAAACCTCCCTTCCCACGTCCCCCCTTCTCTTCTCTGCCCTGACCTAGCATATGCCTCCTTCTAAACCTTCTTTCCTTGTTTTTTTTTTTCTGTCCTATCAGCAAAGTTGGTGTTCCTTTCCATGCTTCTAATTATAGTTCCTTGTCGTTCCTCCAGTTAAGTCCTCTACATCTGGGTTGTGCTCCTCTTCCTGCAGCTTGGAGACTGGACTTGTCAAATTAATGACATCACTGGATATAGCCTGCTGTCAGCTCCCATAAACCCCAGTGTGTCCAGTCTCCAAGCAGCAGGAGGTTGGGTGAGCCTAGTGTGCTGGGCTCACTGGAAGGACAGATAAGAAGCACTAGTATAGTGTAGATTGGTTTTATGGGCATGAATTTTGTTACCTTTATTTTCATTTGTCTCATTTATTTTTATTTATTTGTTAGTGGGATAGTGTTCCTTTTAAGAGCACAGCTGCTCCTGTGGTGGAGTTTGTTCCAGCTGCCGTTTTTTCTGCCAGCTCTCGTTCAACGGGGCTTTGGGGAGAGTGGTTACGTTTCCTCTCAGATCTCTCTTCCTTGTCAGGACGGAGGAGAGCTCTGAGCAGGAGCATTTTTCCCCGTAGGGTGTTTCAGAGCGGGGATCTGCTCGGCAGCGTCGGTGCTCTGATGGGAGGCTCGCCGGCGGTTTCCTCACAGGTTCAGCAAGAGGATCCGTGTACGCTGGAGCCCCGTCGAAGTGAGGTAAGCTGTCTTTCACTTTGAATAAGTAGCTTTAGCAGTTTAAAGTTTTCGGCGGCACCGGGCGATTCCGAGGGCTGTTTGGAGTGGCAGTTTCGCAGGCGTCGGTGTGCGCTGACATTTGGTGCCTTTTTCTTCCCTCCCATTCAGTTTGCTGCGGTGGCCATTTTGTGGGCTCTGAGACCGCATGGCCTCAGCGTGGGAGTGATTTCCTGGTCCCTGGGTCTCCCGAGAACGGCTCTTTTTCGGAACGTTAGGGAGCAAGACAATTCCTTTGTTTTTGATTTGTTTTTGTCGGCGTTTGCCTTCAGGGAACCGAGGACATAGCAGGGGCTCTGAGGGGAGGGTATTTGGGTGCCTTGGATTTTGTTGGCGCGTGATCTGTACCAGAGGGGTTCTCGATCTTGGTATATTGGGAGCTCTCTGACCCTGATCAGGGGTCAAAAAAAAAAAAAGTTCTAGAGGAGTTGTCTTTTTGCAGAGCAGTCTTCTTATGGTGGCACGGCCGTAGTGCGTGGTGTGTGGAACACGCAGGGGGACCGTGGCAGAGTCGGGGATCTGCAGAGGCTGTGCTGCGGTTTCCACAGATATGGAACATCAGATGGAAACGAAGGTCAGTTCTGATGGGGCGCTCGGGTCCTTACCCCCGGTTGGGGAGGGCCTGGCGCCTTCTACCTCTGGAGGTGCGTTGGAAGTCTCCGAAGCACTGCAGGGGCAGGGTCCAGTGTTAGAGGAGACTTCACAGATGGAGGATTTTTCTCCAGATTTTGTTTTGCTCAAGCATCAGGCCTTGTGTTTGCGGAGGCATGGAAAGCTGTCGGACCCCGCATCCCTCCCTCCGCTGGCACTGCAGTCTACTCGGTCGGGTAAGGGTGCTTCTTCTCCTAGACCTTCGAAGAGGCCTCGACCTCGGGAGCCTTTGCCGTCCGATTTTGAGAATTATGGTTCCTTATCGTCACTCCAGTCCAGTCCCTTTACTTCTGGGTTGCGCAACCCTTCCAGCAGCTTGGAGGCTGAGCCTAACTCTTTTGAGGATGGTTAGGTATAAATACCCCTGGCACCACCGCTAAGCCCCAGTATTCTCAGCCTCCAAGCAGCTGGAGGGTTCCGTAAGCCAAGGACTTACTGGAGTCTCCTATTTTATCTTCTTTGAATTTTAGTTGCATTTAATTTAATTTTAATTTAATTTTAGACTTTACTTTTCTTTTAATTTCTTTAATCCTCAGTTGGTTAGTGCCCATTAGGTTTTCCTTCCTCCTCCCCCCCCTTCTTCCCCCTCCCTCCCTCCTCCGGTGATCGAGCTCTCTGCTCGCAAGAGATTTTGGCCGGTGGGAGAGGGTTCAGGACTCCGAAGAGGTTTGCCGGCGGCAGGGGGTGCATCGCGGGACATCTCAAGGCCCTCTGCCTTCCCAGACCTCGGTAACAGACCCTCCCGCCTTGCGCCGAAGCCCTCAGGCAGCTGAGTGCTTGAGGCTCCAAAGCGCCGTCCATCCTCGCTCCCGGCTTGGCAAAGCAGCTCGGGAGTGGTCGGAGGTTTCAGACGGCTGCGGGATCACGCGGCCGACGGGTAGCGGGTCCGGCGGTGCGAACGGAGACGCCGGGACCCGGCCTACTCTCCCTGTGGCTGAGGCCTAGCCACGTGCAGGACTCCGGAGGACAGTTTTCATTCCCGGAGGTTACCGCGGATCGTGGAATTCACTTAAAACCGCAAGTACTGGGGATCTCCCTTTTTTCTGATGGCTTAATCCTTTTTTGGTATCCAAATTTTATTTACTTTGCTTTATTTGTTTCCAAAGGCTACATTTAATCGGGGGGTGTGGGGGGAGGAAATTGTCCCAGGAAATTGTTCCTTTGTTCAGCCTAGAGCTGCAACTTAAGAGATAGCTTAATGTTAATTTCCATTTAAGTTGAGGGGAGCATAATCTGCACTTTTTTTTACTTTTGTTTGATTCAGTGAGTCAGGGAAACTATGTCTGGCAAACTACGGTGCCCGTCTTGTGGCATTCGCAGGGGCACTGCCTCAGAGTCAGGTATCTGCAGGGGTTGCGCTGCAGAAGCTGCCTCTGTGGAGCAGGACATACAGTTGTCCATCTCTCAAGCTAATGAGTGTTCAGTGGAGCTTCTGAAAGGAGAAAGAGAGCCCTTCCTCCCTCCGCCCTCAACATCCGAGTTACCTGCTCCCTCCCTACCCCCCCTCCCCTCTGCCCTTGGGGAAGAGGGTACCTGTGATCTATTTTCTCCTGATTTCGTCCTTCTGCTACACAAGGCCTACTGCATGCGCAAGCAGGGGCTGGGGGCTTGAGCACAGGGAAGGAAGGCCTGGGGGTTAAACCATTGAAGGCCATTCCCCATGATTCCGGTATCCCAACTAAACGCGTGAGACTAGTGAGCGAAGAGCCGCCCACTTCCCCTCCTCAGGACACGCAGGAGGAGGAGCTCTCCGATAAGGAGATAGGGGATGAAGAAGAAGAACTCGAAGAAGGAGAGATCCCGGAGGAAGATCAATCCCGTATAGTACGAGTCTTTCGTCGGGAGGAGCTCCCGGGGCTAATTAATGAGTCCCTGAAGGTCCCCAAGGTGGCCTCGGACACTCCAGCTGAAGAAGAAGCGCTGGAGGACCGCCTGATCCAAGCAGTCCAGAAGTCTCAAAAGGTCTTTCCTATCCACAGGGTCGTCCGCCAAATGATTCAGGAAGAGTGGGACCAACCAGAGTCCTCCCTGAGGGGTGTGCGTTCTATGACACTCCTTTATCCAGTACCGGAATCGGACAGAGAATTGCTGAAGTCGCCCAAAGTGGATGCGGCGGTATCTGCAGTTACTAAGAAGACGACTATCCCAGTAGAAGGTAGCGCGGCCTTGAGAGATACACAGGATAGAAAATTGGACACCTTGCTAAAGCAGGCCTTTGATGTTAGTGCCCTCGCCTTGCAGGCCTCGGTTTCGGGGGCCTGGGTGGCACGGGCCTGCTTGAGGTGGTCCCAACAACTTCAGCTGACAGAGGGTTCCGCAGGAGACGTACAGCCCATTGCAGCTAAATTGGAGTCAGGTGCAGCCTACCTGGCGGATAGCCAGTACGATCTCATCAGGAGCCTAGCTAAGAACATGGCATCAGTAGTCGCAGCTAGGCGCTATTTGTGGCTCCGCAATTGGGCAGCCGATACTTCTTCAAAGGCGCGGCTGGGCCGTCTTCCCTTTAAGGGGAGATTATTATTCGGTGAGGATTTGGAAAAGTTAGTAAAAGATCTTGGCGAGTCCAAGGGAGGCAGGCTTCCGGAGGACAGACCGAAGCAGGCTCGCCCCCCAGCGCCAACGCGGAGCCAGCTAAGAGACCCCCTGGAGGTTTCGTCCAGCCAGGTCAAACCCTTTTCCTAGGGGCCGCTTCCCGGCCAGGGGTTCAAACTTTAGGGGGTTTCGAGGAGCAGGGAGAGGTTTTGGGGCCTCTACCTCCTTTTCGGGACCTAGAAAATCGCAATGAGATAGAGGGGGTCCAGGCGGGCGACTTACCCTTGGGGGGCCGTCTAAGACTATTTCTTCCTGCCTGGTCCTGGGTCACGTCCGATCAGTGGGTCCTGGAAGTGATCAGAGAAGGTTATGCCCTCGAATTTGGAAAGCAGATCCTTCCAGCCTTTATTCAATCCCCCTGCGGCTCTCCGGCAAAAAGGAGGACGATAGAAGTCACACTCTCAAGACTTTTAGCGCTCGGGGCAGTGACTCCGGTCCCACCAGACCAATCCGGCTCCGGTCGGTACTCCATTTATTTTGTAGTTACAAAAAAGGAAGGATCCTTTCGTACGATCCTAGACTTAAAGCAGGTCAATCGCTGCCTCAAGGTACCCCATTTCCGAATGGAAACCCTGAAGTCAGTCATTATGGCCGTAAGAACCGGGGAGTTTCTTACATCTCTGGACCTGATGGAAGCCTATTTGCATATCCCGGTTCGAAGGTCTCATCAGCAGTTCCTGAGATTCGCAGTGCCAAGAGGACACTTTCAATTCCAGGTGCTGCCCTTCGGTCTAGCTACGGCTCCCCGGACATTCACCAAAGTAATGGTAGTGGTAGCCACCTCCCTACGAAAGGAAGGGATCCTGGTACATCCATACCTCAATGATTGGTTGATCAGGGCGAAATCAGAAGCGGAAAGTCGCTCGGCTACAGCCCGAGTAGTAAAGGTCCTGGAGGAGTTAGGGTGGATCATCAATCGGACGAAGAGCAAGTTGATACCCACTCAGGAACTCGAGTACCTCGGAGCAAGATTCGATACCAGAGAAGGAAAGGTGTTTCTCCCCCGGAAACGGGCAAAGGATCTAAGGACCCTCGTATCACAGTTCCTGGGGAGACGGAACCCCTCAACGTGGCTTTACCTTCAATTGCTGGGTACCATGACTGCGACAATAGAGGTAGTCCCGTGGGCCAGGGCCCACATGCGGCCTCTACAACGCTCCTTATTACATCGTTCGTCTCCGCAGAATCATCCTTTGTCCGTACCACTACCCTGCGCGCTTCGAACCAAGAAGGCTCTCCAGTGGTGGAGGTGTCTGAAGAACCTGGAATGCGGGATGCCTCTCGAAACTCCTCAGTGGATCCTGCTGACAACGGACGCCAGCCTGACGGGCTGGGGAGCTCATTGCCAGGGCCAGTTCGCTCAGGGTCTTTGGTCCTCGGTGGAGTCGCAGTGGTCCATCAACAGGCTGGAGTTACGAGCAGTAGTCTTTTGGCCTTCAAGGCGCTCGAGCCATTAGTGAGGCGGAACGCAATCCGCGTCCTCTCAGACAATGTCACCACGGTGGCCTACATCAACCGCCAGGGGGGAACAAGCAGCCCTGCCCTAAACGTTACAGCCGATTACCTCAGCAGGTTCAAGGTTAACCACGGAGAGTGGGAGCTGGAGCAGGAAGTCTTCGACCAGATTGTCTCCCTTTGGGGTCCCCCCAATTATGGATCTCATGGCCCGTTATTCATCAGCCAAGGCAAATCGTTTTTACAGCCGAAGAAAGGAAAGAATGTCCGAAGGCTTGGATGCTCTAGCTCAGAGGTGGCCCTCGGAGGGGCTCCTGTATGTGTTCCCGCCTTGGGCCTTGATCGGAAGGGTTCTTCAGAAGGTGGAAGCCCACCAAGTTTTGGTCATCCTCATTGCTCCATATTGGCCTTGCCGTCCTTGGTATGCGGATCTAGTGAGGTTAACGGCCGACCGGCCGTGCCGGCTCCCCTGCAGGAAAGGTCTTCTGAGACCGGGGCCTGTCCAGATGCCTCACGTGGATCGATTCTCGCTTACGGCCTGGCTATTGAAAGGGTGCGGCTCCGGAAGCGGGGATATTCGGGTTTAGTGATTTCAACCTTGTTGAGCGCGCGAAAGCGTTCGACCTGTCTTTCCTACGTGAGAGTGTGGCGCATCTTCGAAGCCTGGTGTACGGAGCGCCGGAAGAAGCCCTTTTCAGCCTCTATCCCAGAGATCCTAGAATTCTTGCAAGCAGGTTTTGAGAAGGGTCTTGCTCCCAGCTCCCTACGAGTCCAGTTGGCAGCCATCTCTTGCTATAGAGGCAAGGTTCGAGGGAAGACCTTAGGAGTCCACCCGGACGTGGCCAGGTTCCTGAGGGCGGTTAGGCGTCTGCGCCCCCAGAAAAGATCAGTAATCCCTCCCTGGGACCTCAACTTGGTGTTAAATGCCTTGACCAGGGAGCCTTTCGAGCCAACAATGGAAGCCTCACTTAAAGATTTGACGCTGAAGACGGTCTTCTTGGTCGCCATTTGCTCGGCCAGACGCGTCTCCGAGCTCCAAGCGCTGTCCTCCCAGCCCCCCTTCCTCTCCTTTTTCAAGGACAAGGTGGTCTTACGGACAGTTCCCTCCTTTTTACCCAAGGTAATTTCACCTTTCCATCTGAACCAGCCAGTTTCGCTGCCTGCGTTCCCAACCGACGGGCGGGGAGGGAAGGAGGACAGGCTACGCCGTCTGGATGTGCAGAGAGTGTTGAAGCGTTACCTCTCCTGTACGGCCTCCTTTCGAAAGTCTGAATGTTCAGTTTGGGGGTCCTCACAAAGGGGAGGCTGCGGCTAAGGCGACTATCTCTAGATGGATCAGGGAAGCTATTGCTTCCGCCTATATCCTGAAGGGGAAGCAGGTTCCGGGAGGACTGCGTGCCCACTCCACGCTTGGTCGTCGCTACATACCTTTACCAAACACTACAGGCTTGGATGTTCAGGGGTCTGCAGATGCTAGGTTCGGGGACGCGGTAATTCGTTCCGGGATAGCGAACCCCACCCAAGTTTGAACTGCTCTGTTACATCCCAGAAGTAAAGGGACTGGACTGGAGTGACGATAAGGAAGAAATAATTGGTCCTTACCTGCTAATTATTGTTCCTGAAGGAACGACAGTCCAGTCCCTGATCCCACCCGGGCTACGGAAAGTATAGCGGACCGAATCCCAGTCCGAAGCAGAGGCGGAAGGTGTCTTGCACAGGTCAAGTGGGCCGGGGGCCGGGGAAGGCTGCGGCAGCCTCAGGTGAACCTTCTCCTCCCTTCTACTTCTTGTTGACCCTACGGGGTTTTTCTTTTCCTACATTATTTACAAAAAAAAAAAAAGGTTTTGGGGTTTTAATTGTTTGTACGTTAAGTCTGCTTTTCAATAGATTACTGGGGCTTTTAGGGGTGGTGCCAGGGGTATTTATACCTAACCATCCTCAAAAGGGTTAGACTCAGCCTCCAAGCTGCTGGAAGGGTTGCGCAACCCAGAAGTAAAGGGACTGGACTGTCGTTCCTTCAGGAACAATAATTAGCAGGTAAGGACCAATTATTTCTTCAGACGAGGCTGATCCGGATTCAGCAGATCTGGAAGAAGGGGAGATTTTGGAGCCTGAAGACCAGGCTAGGATCGTTCGAGTTTTCCGGAGAGAGGAGCTCTCGGCGCTCATTACGGAATCTCTTCAGACGTTGAATTTAGCGGCGGCTCCGCTAGAGGACAAAGGCGCTGTGGAAGATCCTGTCATCCAAGCAGTACGATGGACGCAGGCAGTGTTTCCTGTCCACCGAGTGGTAGATAAGATGATACAGGATGAGTGGGATCAGCCTGAGTTGAGTCTCCGAGGAGTGCAAACGATGAGTAGGCTATATCCCTTAGCGGACAAGGACAAGGAACGTTTTCGTTCTCCCCTTATAGATGCAGCAGTGTCAGCGGTCACCAAAAAGACCACTATCCCGGTGGAAGGTAGTGCAGCTTTGAAGGACGCTCAGGATAGGAAGATGGACAGTTTGTTGAAGCAGTCCTTTGAAGCGGATGCGTTGTCATTGCAAGCCTCCATTTGCGAGCCTGGGTGGCAAGGGCTTGTCTCCGATGGTCGCAGAGGTTGCGGCAGGCTTCGCAGTTGGATGCTGAGGGGTTGGCTGAATTGGATAGGCTGGAATCTGGTTCAGCTTACCTGGCAGATGTGCATTATGTCCTGATTCGAGCTCTGGCTAATAGCATGGCCTCGCTGGTGGCGGTGTGCCTTTCTCTTTGGTTGAGGAATTGGGCGGCTGATGGTTCTTCAAAATCCCGCCTCAGCTAGCTTCCCTTCAAGGGAAAGTTGTTGTTTGGAGAAGACCTGGATAAGTTGGTAGGGGAGTCTAAAGGGGGTAGACCTCCGGAGGATAGACCGAAGGCGGGATGGTCGTCTTTGGCATTTCGCGGGTCGTTTCGGGATAACAGGAAATTCCGTGGTTCGCGGCTGGGAGGCTTTCAGAGGGGAAAGTTTGTCCCTAGAGCCCAGGGGTTTCGAGGTTTCCGGGCAGCAGGAAAAGGTTTCTCGGCACCTTCCTCCCAGTTCTCCTGCAAATCTCAATGAAGGTTTGCGGGTCCTGGCGGAAAGACAACCTATTGGTGGGAGACCTGCCAGGTTTCTTCCCGCCTGGACCTGGATAACGACCGACAGATGGGTCTTAGAGAGTGTTCAAAAGGGCTATGCTCTAGAATTGGCAAGGCCCGTTCTAGATTCCTTAGTCATGTCACCTTGCAGGAATTCTCGGAAGGCTTCGGTGATTCAGAAAACCCTTGATCGGCTTCTGCTTCTGGGGGCGGTCGTTCGGGTTCCTCGGGCAGAATACGGTATGGGTCGATACTCAATATTTTTCGTCGTGCCAAAGAAGGACGGTGCTATGCGCCCTATTTTGGATCTCAAGTGCGTGAATTGGTGTTTGCGGGTCTCACATTTTTGGATGGAAACTCTACAATCCGTAATAGTCGCAGTCCGCAAGGGGGAATTTTTGACGTCCTTTGACCTCACCGAGGCTTATCTGCACATCCCGATCAGAGCGGATCATCAAAAGTACCTGTGGTTCGCCCTGCCGTGGGGACATTACCAGTTCCAGGCATTGCCCTTTGGACTCCCAACGGCGCCGCGCATTTTTACCAAAGTGATGGTGGTGGTGGCGGCGGCATTGCGGAAGCAGGGGGTCTTGGTTCATCCCTAGCTCGACAACTGGCTCATCCAGGTGAAGTCGGAGGCCGAGAGTGTGCAGGCCACCTCCAATGCAGTGCATTTTCTGGAAAGTCTTGGTTGGGTAATAAACTTCGCCAAGAGTCGCTTGCTGCCGTCACAGGATCTCGAATACCTGGGGGTGAGGTTTGACACGCGGAACGGCATCGTGTTCCTTCCTCAGCGCCGTGCTCACGGACTTCGGAGTCTGCTTCACAAATTCTTGGCGATGTCGGCTCCAACAGCGTGGGAGTACCTGCGAGTCCTCGGCACGATGGCGGCGACACTGGAGGCCATACCCTGGGCCAGATTTCATATGCGGCCCCTTCAGCGGGCGCTCCTCCGGCGGTGGTCCCATCAGAGAGACTCTCTGGGCAAGCGCCTTCCGTGTCCTCTTTCGGTCAGGTGCTCTCTGCGGTGGTGGCTACGTCCTGGGAATCTTCAAGCGGGAATGCCCCTGGAGCAGCCGGTTTGAATGCCCATCATGACAGATGTGAGTCTAGTAGGGTGGGGAGCCCACTGCGGGTCTCTCTTTGCGCAGGGCACCTGGTCGGACCAAGAGGCGGGGTGGTCCATCAACAGATTGGAATTGAGAGCGGTTCGCTTAGCTTTGCAGTCCTTCGAGTCGGCGGTGACAGGACGATTTGTAAGAGTGCTATCCGACAACTCCGCGGCGGTGGCCTACATCAACTGTCAGGGCGGGACGGGCAGCGCGGCCATGGAAGAGGAGGCAGAGCTGCTGTTCTCCTGGGTCGAGAGCCGACTGCCGGTCCTGTCGGCAGCTCATATTTCGGGAAAGGACAACATGACAGCGGACTTTCTCAGCCGGGTGCAGGTGGACGGCGGGGAGTGGGAGCTTCACCTGGAGATGTTTGCGTTGATAGTGCGCAGATGGGGTCCGCTGATCATGGATCTCATGGCGACCTTTCGGTCGGCGAAGGCGAGTCGGTTTTTCAGTCGGCGGCGAGAACGCATGTCGGAAGGCCTCGACGCCCTGTTGCAACCTTGGCCAGTGGAGGGTCTCCTGTACGTCTTTCCTCCGTGGGCTCTGATAGGCCGAGTAGTGCAGAGAATAGAGGCTCATCGCGGCAGGGTGCTCTTGGTGGCCCCGGATTGGCCGCGAAGACCGTGGTATGCCGATCTCGTTCGTCTCCTGGACGGAGTTCCTTTGCAGCTCCCGCCCTCGGACGACCTTCTAGTTCAAGGTCCTCTTCGCATGCCGCAGGTGAATCGATTCTCGCTTACGGTTTGGCCATTGAAAGGAGGCGATTGAGGAAGAAGGGTTACTCAGCGGCGGTAGTAGCCATGCTGCTGCGGGTGAGAAAGTCCTCGACCTCCCTGGCGTACATCCGTGTCTGGTGTCTGAAGACTGGTGTTCGCGCAGACAGATTCGGGCGGCTACTTCCTCGGTTGCGATAGTTTTAAGTTTCCTTCAAATGGCCTTGACAAAGGGCTTGCGGCCAGCTCTTTGAGAGTTCAGTTAGTGGCTCTGTCCTGTTATAGGGGTAAGGTACAGGGTACTCCCTTGGATTCCCATCCGGAGGTCTCGCGTTTCTTGAAGGCGGTGGCTCGGATTCGGCCAACGGCGGATTTTTGTGCCTCTGTGGGATCTTATTTATTTATTTATTTAACAGTTTTTCTATACCACTCTATTTTAGATCAGAGCGGTTTACATTTAACATCAACTATACAACACAGGCACTCTGAGTTGTATTTACAATAAACAGGGAGATCAACTTGGAAGTAACTGGGGGAAACTATTTACACTGGTACACTGGTAATTTAGTTTTGAGAGCACTGGTACAAGAACCTTTCGAGCCTCTACGCCACACCACAATTAAGGATTTGACCTTAAAGACAGTGTTTTTAGTGGCCATTTGTTCAGCGTGCCGCATCTCGGAGTTGCAGGCCCTGTCCTGTTGGGAGCCGTTTCTTCAGTTCTCCAACGAAAAGGTAGTTTTGCGTCCAGTGCCGTCCTTTCTTCCGAAAGTCGTTTTCCCCCTTTCATCTGAATCAAGCTGTGTCGCTTCCGGTGCTGCGTTCGGATGACGAGTCGGCGTCGAGTCGCGGCTTGCGTCTTTTGGATGTCAAGCGGTCGCTGCATCAATATTTGAAAGTTTCGGAATCCTTTAGGAAGACTGATCGTCTGTCTGTTCAGTTTGGGGGACTTCGCAAGGGCGAAGTGGCAGCGAAAGCGTCAATTTCTCGATGGATTAAGGAAGCCATCGCTTCAGCTTACTTGTTGCAGGGACGTTTGGCGCCGGCAGGGTTGCGGGCGCACTCTGTCAGAGCACAGGCTACTTCTTGGGCGGAACACGGGTTGGTTCTGCCAGCAGATATTTGTAGAGCGGCGACGTGGTCGTCGCTTCATACTTTTAGTAAGCATTATCGTTTGGATGTTTTGGCAGCAGGGGGCGCCTCATTTGGTTCGGCGGTTTTGAAAGCCGGATTTGGGGGTCCCTCCCTATGATTACTGCTCTGTTACATCCCAGATGTAGAGGACTGAACTGGAGGAACGACAAGGAAATGATAATTACACTTACCTGGTAATTGTAGTTCCTTTAGTGGCGACAGTTCAGTCCTCGTTCCCGTCCACTGGGTATCTGGTTCAGTAAGTCCGTCATGCAGGGTTCGAGTTGATTACAGGTAAGCGCAGAATATTGTAAGTATGTGAGTCTGTTTCTTAATCCAGTTCTGTTTCCTTTTCGCTAGAGTCTGGAGAGGGCGGAGGAAACGGTTTGGAACAAACTTGACTATTTTAGGTTAAAATGTTTAATAGTGGTTTAAGTATTGGCTACTTATTTGTTCTTCTGTCGAGTATGCTTTGTCAATAGTTCACTGGGGTTTATGGGAGCTGACAGCAGGCTATATCCAGTGATGTCATTAATTTGACAAGTCCAGTCTCCAAGCTGCAGGAGGAGGAGCACAACCCAGATGTAGAGGACTGAACTGTCGTCACTAAAGGAACTACAATTACCAGGTAAGTGTAATTATCATTTTTTTTTCTATATCAACTGCATTGATTGTATTACTGAAATTGTGGTATATCAAATAAAGGCAACCATGCACATGCACACACACAGGCACCTCACTTCCACACTACCCACATGTAGGCATGGGGGGCTGGGTATGAGGAGGTTACAAGAACTTGCTCCTAAGATTCTGGCCTACCTCCTAAATCCGCACAATTTGCCAAGGCCTGTTCTAAGGCTTCTTGGCCTACATTGATCGCCTTGTGTGGCCCTACAGGGCACTTGTAGAGGTTATTCTAATGACTCCATTGGCAGGATAATTTGTCTTGAATGTCATCTTTCTTTCACTCTGGGTACATCCCACTGTTGGACTGGCCTAGCAGGATAAGGCAGGTGAGATTTTAATCATAACTTATAATCTCTTTTCCTTGAATCCTTCTAGACTGGTCCAGGACCCACCCTAGAAGACTCCTTTTGCAGGTTGGCAAGCCTGCTGCCTTTTGTAAAATAAGGGATGTTGCTGCCTGGGAGGCTTCTGCAGGTTTTTGGGGGGTTCTGGTTGCTGTGGAAGGTCTTGTCAGCCTTGTGGACTGGCTCCAGTTAACTTTATAGTGAGAGAACCAAGTACTTGCTCATTCTCTTCACTGCAGATCTGTTTGTGTTTATTAACATTATATGAGTTTTTACCCGAGTCCTTCAATTTGGCTTAACTGCTTTGGAAGTGTCATACTGCCCTATCACTACTGTATGAGAGGTTATAACAAATGATGACATCACGGAATGTTGCTCAAGTTTGTCTCTACCTGCTGGCTGAGGAACACAACCCATTTGTCTGAACTGGTCTAGCATGATTCAAGGAAAGGCAATTTAAAATCTCTCCATTGTCTGTCTCCCACAGATGGCAAGGTGTGTATGAACTGGTGCAGCAGTGCTGATAGACCTGACTCTTCTGGCCCACACTATGGTGCAAAGGTCTAGGATAGAGCTCAATAGGGCCCTGAGGAGCTCAGAATGAGGGTATGCCTTTGACACCTTGAACTGACAGCTGGCCAGGTTCCAGCACTGTTTCCCCACAGTTTACTAAGAGGAAAAGGAGGACCCTGAGGGGGGCTGGTGATTGGGGTCCTGTCCCCTTCCCTCTTGCTATCTGTCATAAGACAGTTTCTAAATTTTTGGATCTTTTTGGTTCCTTTTAACTTTAATTCCTTATCGTTCCTCCAGTTCAATCCTGCACCGCTGGGTAGTGTACCTCTTCATGCAGCATGGAGACTGGGCATGCCAGAAGCTTGACACACCTACCGGTGACACCTCCCACCAGTTTCCAGTGTGTCCAGTCTCCATGCAGCAGGAGGGTTGTGAGCCTAGGGTGTAGGCTCAGCTTGAGGAGCACATAAGGAGAGTGAGTTAGTTTAGGATTTGCTTAAATTTTGGGTTTAAATTTGTTTTTGAAGGGAATTGTTTTTTTGGTACGATGTACCTTTAATTTCCTTATCATTCCTTCAGTTCAGTCCTCTACCTCTGGGGTTGTGCTGCTCCTCCTGCAGCTTGGAGATTGGGCATGTCAAAATCATGACTTCACTAGATGTAGTCTGCTGGCGTCTCCCATCATCCCCAGTGTGTCCAGTCTCCATGCAGCAGGAGGACGTAGTGAGCCTAGGTACTGTACTCACTTGAAGAACCGATAAGGAGCAATGGGGTAGCTTAGGATAGAGTACTCAAATTTTTCATTTTAATTCGGTTGTTTGCCTTTAAGTTTTAATTTAACGCTGTCTCTTTAAGGAAAAAAAAAATTAAGTAGTAAGGCTTTCCTCCGGTGCTGGTTCCTGACTGCCTCCTTTCTATGGGGCTGTGGGCTTAAACATTCAGATCTCTCCTCCTGGACAGGATGGAGGAGAGCTCTGCTGCAGGAATGAAGGGAGATTCTGTGGCTGTTCAGACAGCTGTGATCTGCCCTGGAGCAGCGGCACGCTGACGCGAAGCTCGTCCGGCAGTTTTCTGCTTGGCACAGAGTTCAGCAGAACCGCGCGGGTTGGATCCCTGTTGAAGATCAGTGAGTTTTAATATATTTTCTTTCTGTTTCTTCCGGCTATTCTTCTCTCTGGCTGGCTGAGACCGTGCGATAGAATCGCCGGCTTCTCTGGCCTCGCGTTTGGCACCCTTTTTCCCTCAGCAGCAGCAGCAGCGGCGGCGGTGGCCATTTTGTTAGCGTGGCCGCCGCGTGGCACAAGCTCCGGTGGGGCTTCTAGCATGTAGACTTGCTCAGGAGGGGGATGTTCGTTCACCTTGCTGCTTGTGGGCTGCGGGGACTTCATTTTAAAGGGGCTTAATTGCATTTCTGCGTCTCGGAGAGCCCTCGGGCCCTTTGAGAGGTTGGGGGGCGATCGGAGGGAGTTCCTGGGGAGTAAATAATTAAATAAGCAAGTAAGTTTGAGACTGGAGGTTCAGGAATTCCCCTATATTTCTGATTCCTTATCGTCACTCCAGTCCAGTCCCTTTACTTCTGGGTTGCGCAACCCTTCCAGCAGCTTGGAGGCTGAGCCCAACCTTTTTGGGGATGGAGCGGTATAAATACCACTGGGACCACCCCCTAACCCCAGTATTCTCAGCCTCCAAGCAGCTGGAGGGTTCCGTAAGCCTAGGGCTTACTGGAGTCCTACTTTCTCCTAATTTAATTTGTTTAATTATTTTATTTAATTATTTACCTTCTTTATTTTAGTGAAGGAAGTTGTTTTTACATTGTGTTTTCCTCCATTTCCTGCCTGTACCTTTAATTCCTGCAAGCTCTCCTTCTTCCCCCCCCTCCTCCTTCCCCTTCTGGCCGGGCCGGAGACCGAAGGGGATACCGGAGCTACCTGCTGCAGGGAGAAGAAAGCTCTCCTTCCTGCTCTGCTGGGCTTGAATTGCAGCATCCTCGAAGAGCTCCCCTGCCTCGCGCCGAAGCCCCGGAGGCGGCTGAGCGCTGGAGGCAGCGACGCGAGGGGGACATTGACGCCCCCCCCCCTTCCGGAGCAGCGGGGTGCGGTGGCGATTCCCGGAGCCGGCGATCAAAGCCTTTAAACTTCGGAGGGCTCACTAGCGGCGGCGTCCCCAGCGGTTAGCGACGCGGAGCACGCTCCCTTCCTCGCGCCGGTAGCGGCCTGGACCCAAGGCAGCAGGCAGAAGCGCGATCCTCCGTTCCGGACTCCACGTGGCCACGGCCTACCACGTGTTGAGCCAACGGAGAGGAATCGCGGCTTCTCAGAATAAACACAACAAACAGCAAGTATTAGCCTTGTCGGCAGTAATTTCTTGGTTTTCATTTCATATTACTTTATTTAATTTTATTTAAATTTATAAATTTAAAGTACCTCATTGTGAGTTTGCTTTTGTTTCAACTGCTAGGCCATCCCTTTGCCCCCGAAATTGCTGGCCTTATTTGGGGGAGGGGACAGCACTGGGGCTAACTATCCCTGCATCCTACAGCAATTTTACACACTTGAGTGGGGCTTTTTGGCTTATCTTTGGGTTTGGTTTTGGTTTTGGTTTTCTCTACTACAGCTTATTGCTTAGGCCTGCCGCTTAAGCACCGCTCCACTGAGCCTCCTGGAGAGCATGGCTACCAAGTCAAAGTGCCCATCCTGTGGCACACGAAGGGGCACCTCCTCAGAGATGGGAATCTGCAGGGCGTGTGCGGCAGTTTCTACCTCCGTAGAGCAGGAAATCAGTTTGTCCATGCCCCAAGTACCTCTGATGCCTGGGGACCCCCTGGGGGCGGAGGGGGGGTCCAGTTACCTCTGGCTACTAGCGCAGAGGTTCTCGCACCCCCTCTATCTCGTTCCACGGTCGATGGGGGGGTCGGAGATCTCTTCTCCCCAGACTTCGTCCTATTGCTTCACCAAGCCTACTGCATGCGCAAGCAGGGCCTCGGGCCAGGCGATACAGGTCCACCAGCAGAAGCCAGGTTAGCCAGACCTAGGAGGGCAAGCGGTCAGGATTTAGGGATCCCTGCCAAGCGCACCAGGCTAATAAGTGAAGAGATTCCCCCTCCCCTTTCTCAAGACACTCCAGAGGAGGAGGGCTCTGAAAGGGATTTAGAGGAGGAAGTGGAGGAACTGGAAGAAGGGGAGATCCCGGAGGAGGACCATGCTCGCATTGTTAGAGTGTTTCGCCGAGAAGAGCTCCCTTCTTTAATCATTGAGTCCCTAAAAGCCCTCAACGTTGCCTCAGACTCCCCAACAGAGGACGAAGCATTAGAGGATCCCTTAATTCAGGCCATCAGAAGGTCACAGAAAGTTTTCCCGGTCCACAGGGTGGTACGTCAGATGATACAGGAGGAATGGGATCAACCAGAATCAGGCCTGAGAGGGGTACGAACCAAGGCTCGCCTCTACCCTCTCCCTGAGTCAGATAAAGAACTGCTGAAGTCCCCCAGGGTGGATGCGGCGGTTTCAGCAGTCACCAAGAAGACCACTATCCCAGTTGAGGGCGCCACGGCCCTAAGAGATGCTCAAGACAGGAAGTTGGATACGCTCCTGAAACAAGCTTTTGACATAAGCGCTCTTGCCTTGCAGGCCTCCGTATCAGGAGCTTGGGTGGCTCGGGCCTGCTTAAGGTGGGCACAACAGATCCAGACAACAGAGGGATCAACGGCCGAAACACAGGCCAACTCAGCTAAGGTGGAATCCGGAGCAGCCTATTTGGCGGATAGTCAGTATGACCTCATCAGAAGCTTAGCCAAGAACATGGCCTCGGTGGTGGCGGCTAGGCGGTATCTTTGGCTACGGAATTGGGCAGTGGATGCTTCCTCTAAGACGCGCCTGAGCCGACTGCCTTTTAAGGGGAAGCTGTTGTTTGGCGAAGATTTAGAGAAGCTAGTAAAGGACCTGGGGGAGTCAAAGGGAGGCAGGCTCCCGGAAGACAGACAAAAACAGGGGCGCTCCCTACCCCCATTACGTACCCAGCCTAGGGACCCATGGAGGTTTTGTCCAGCCAGGTCAGCCCCCTTTCCCAAGAGCCGTTTTCCCTCAAGGGGACAAGGTTTCAGGGGGTTCCGAGGAGCTGGCCGAGGTTTCGGAACAGCCTCTTCCTCCTTCTCGGGTTCCAGAAAACAATGAGATGCCGGGGGCCCAGGAGGGAAGGCGCCCGATAGGCGGCCGCCTGAGGCTCTTTCTTCCCGCCTGGTCCCGAGTCACATCCGATCAATGGGTCCTAGAGGTGATCAGAGAGGGCTATGCTCTCGAATTTGCAGAACAAATACCCCCGGCCTTTGTCCGCTCTCCCTGCGGCTCTTCTCCAAAGAGGGCAGCGGTAGAGGCAACTCTCGCACGCCTATTAGCGCTCGGGGCTGTGATCCCCGTTCCACCAAACCAGCGAGGCTCAGGTCGGTACTCGATCTATTTCGTGGTACCAAAGAAGGAAGGCTCCTTTCGACCGATCCTGGATCTAAAACAGGTCAATCGCTGCCTCAGAGTACCACACTTCCGGATGGAGACTCTACGTTCTGTCATAGCAGCAGTAAGGGGAGGGGAGTTCCTAACATCCCTCGATTTGACAGAAGCCTACCTGCATATCCCGGTCAGGAAGTCCCATCAACAGTTCCTGAGATTCGCGGTACCAGGAGGCCACTTTCAATTCCAGGCCCTACCTTTCGGCCTAGCTACGGCTCCCAGGACATTCACCAAGGTAATGGTGGTGGTAGCGGCTTTCCTGCGGAAGGAGGGAATATTAGTTCACCCTTACTTGGACGATTGGCTGATCCGGGCAAAATCCGAAGAGGAAAGTCTCTCGTCAACGGCCAGAGTGATCCAGGTTTTAGAGGATTTGGGGTGGGTCATCAATCGAGCAAAGAGCAGGCTGATTCCCTCCCAGGAACTCGAGTACCTCGGGGCAAGATTCGACACCAACAGCGGCAGAGTATTCTTGTCACGAACAAGATCAAGGGAGCTAAGGCTTCTAGTCTCACAGTTTCTAGCCAGAAGAATCCCCTCGGCGTGGCATTATCTTCAACTTCTGGGAACAATGGCGGCGGCAATAGAGGTAGTACCATGGGCCAGGGCTCACATGCGCCCATTGCAGCGGTCACTGTTGCGTCGGTGGTCTCCCCAGCATCATCCTCTCTCTCCATAGCGGATTCCAGGATTTGCAGAGGTTGCGCTACGGTGTCCACTGACATGGAGCAGCAGATGAAGGCTAAGGCTAGCCCTTAGCCACAGCTGGCGACGGTGGCACCTAACATAGAGCCCCCGGGGGCCTCTACCTCAGAGAGTGGCCGGGAGATCAACGTTGGGCCGCCGGCGACGATGCCAGTCCTGGGGGCCAGTCCACAGCTCAAAGACTTTTGCCCGGACTTTGTGCTGCTCATGCATCAGGTGTTCTGCATGAGGCGTCAGGGGAAATTACCAGAGACCTCGTCGCGGGCTGCAGCCACGCAGCAGTCTAAGCTGGCTGGAAAGGGTAGCATTTCCCCCGAGACCTTCAAAGAGGTCTCGGCCTCGTGAGCTGTCCTCCTCCGACATGGAGGGCAATGAGACGGACGAGGCAGAGATGGCCGACTTAGAAGAGGGTGAAATTCTGAAGCCGGAGGATCAGGCGAAGATCATTCGGGTGTTTTGGAGGGAAGAGCTGACGGCCCTTATTACGGAGTCCTTCCAGACGTTGAATCTGGCGGCAGCGCCGTCGATGGAGGAGGAAAGTGTGGAAGACCCTATCATCCAAGCAGTGCAGCAAGCAAAAATAGTGTTCCTCATCTACCGGGTGGTGGACAAGATGATTCAGGATGAGTGGGATCAACCGGAGTTAGGACTCGGAGGAATTAGAACTATGAACAGGCTTTACCCCTTAGCGGATAAGGACAAAGAACGGTTCCGTTCTCCCTGCATTGATGCAGCAGTGTCGGCAGTCACCAAGAAGACCACTATTTCGGTCGAAGGTAGCGTGGCTTTAAAGGATGCGCAGGATAGGAAGGTGGATGGCTTGTTGAAGCAATCCTTTGAGGCAGATGCGTTGTCCTTGCAGGCTTCCATTTGTGTAGCTTGGGTGCAAGAGCATGCCTCAGATGGTCTTAACGCTTGAGGCAGTCCCCTCAGCTGGATCAAGAGACTGTGGCAGAACTGGATAGGTTGGAATCCGGCACTGCATATTTGGCGGATGTGCATTATGACTTGATCAGAGCACTAGCTAATAGCATGGCGTCCTTAGTTGCCATGCGTAGATCCCTCTGGTTGAGGAATTGGGCGGCCGATGGCTCATCTAAATCGCGTCTCAGCAAGCTTCCCTTTAAGGGCAAATTGTTGTTTGGAGATGATCTTGACAAGTTGGGTCAAGGATTTAGGGGAGTCTAAAGGTGGTCGGCTCCCGGAGGATAAGCCTAAGCCAGGAAGGGCCTCGCCGCCCTTTCGGGGGCAGTTTAGGGACTTTAGAAAATTCTGTGCCTCCCGTCTAGGTGGCTTCCAGAGGGGAAGATTTGCTTCTAGAGCCCAGGGGTTTCGTGGGTTTCGGGGAGTGGGTAGAGGCTTCACTGCGACACCTGCCACGGCCTTCCGAAAACCCCAATGAAGGCTGGCAGGTCCCAGTGGAAAGACAACCAATAGATGGGAGGCTTCGGGGGGTTTCTTTCTGCCTGGACCGAAATAACGACCGACCTGTGGGTCTTGGAAATAGTTTGAGAGGGTTACGCGATGGAATTGGCAGACCGGTCCGGGATTCCTTTGTGATGTCTCCCTGCAGAAGTCCGCAAAAAGCTCTGGCGATCCGCAATACACTCGATCGGCTTTTGCACTTGGGGGCGATCGGGCCTGTCCCATTAACAGATTACGGTATGGAACGATACTCAATTTATTTCGTCGTGCCAAAAGAGGACGGTTCTCTTCGCCCTATCTTAGATCTCAAGGGGTGAATCGGTGTCTGTGCGTACCGCATTTCCATATGGAAACTGAGATCAGTGATTGTGGCGGTACGCAAAGGGGAGTATTTGACCTCCCTAGATCTTACGGAAGCGTATCTGCATATCCCAATCAGAGCTGCCCATCAGAAGTTTCTGCGGTTCGCCCTTCCATGGGGACACTATCAATTCCAAGCGTTGCCCTTCGGGCTTGCAGCGGCGCCGCGGATCTTCACCAAAGTGATGGTGGTGATGGTGGCGGCGCTGCGGAAGGAAGGAGTTTTGGTTCATCCTTATCTCGACGACTGGCTGATTCGGCCGAAGTCAGAGGACGAAAGCGTCCAGGTTACAGACAAGGTGGTGAAGTTTCTACAGGGGCTCGGCTGGGTGATCAATCCAGCCAAAAACCGCTTAGTACCCTCCCAGGATCTCGAGTATCTGGGAGTACGGTTCGACATGCGGAAAGGAGTGGTGTTTCTGCCGCATCGTCGAGTGCTAGGGCTGTGGCACCTGGTCCGCAAGTTCAGATCTGTCCTGGCACTGTCAGTGTGGGACTACCTTCGTGTGTTAGGCATGATGGCAGCCATAAAATAAATATGGTCACCTTATAGAGCCTATATAGCTATATAACCTAAATTAGTTTTTCAGCTCAATCTGTTACCTTGAGTTCAATTAATTTACTCTCCTGCATGAAAATGGAAAATCCTTCCTAATGCAACTGGGTCTCAGCATATCATGAGGCCTTTATTCAGCCAGACTTGCTGGATTGAACCTGCCTTTTTCCACATCAACGACCCTTAACACTGTTGCATTTAGGGGTTTTTTAACCATTTCTTTGTTATTATTTTTTAACCATATAATTATTTTTCAATTTTACTTTTATATTTTTTTCTTCTAGTTTCTTCTTTTATTATCTGCAAGCAATATAAAATCTTTAAATTCACTCCACAGTCTGAATACCATATTCACAGTCTTTTAAGATATCCAAAAACCATATGATTCAAACTTCCTTATAACGGAAAAACTTTGCTTATCTGTATTTATCTGTTGGTTCTGGTAAGAAGCCACGATTCTCATTTTAGAAGATGTTCCCGACGCATATCTACGAAGCACTTCCTCGTTTCACTTTTCGTTTCTTCAGGGGAATCGTTTATCCAACTTCACCCGTTAAATGGCTATCCGGTTTTTCTATTTCAGAGGGCGTGCAATCTCTCCTTCCCTCTGACACCACTGCACGGACTGTGAACAAAACATGCTAGTTTTTTTCTAATGAACTCCTTCTACATGGAAAATTTTTTCTACAATTCATAAGGACTAAAGTAAAGAACTTTAAATTACCTTAAAGCCTGTTGTAAGCGCTTCAATTATTCAGCCAACGTTCAACTTTCAAGATAATGGCACACAAACGCCTCGCATGCGGACTCAACTACTTTTCTCTTTAAATACCTAGACGTCCTGGGTTGGTCTAAACTTACGTGCATTAGTTTTCTAATCACCTATAGGAGATGCCAATCTACCTGTGCATTTAGGTATTTAAAGAGAAAAGTAGTTGAGTCCGCATGCGCGGCGTTTGTGTGCCATTATCTTGAAAGTTGAACGTTGGCTGAATAATCGAAACGCTTACAACAGGCTTTAAGGTAATTTAAAGTTCTTTACTTTAGTCCTTATGAATTGTAGAAAAATTTTTCCATGTAGAAGGAGTTCATTAGAAAAAAACTAGCATGTTTTGTTCACAGTCCGTGCAGTGGTGTCAGAGGGAAGGAGAGATTGCACGCCCTCTGAAATAGAAAAACCGGATAGCCATTTAACGGGTGAAGTTGGATAAACGATTCCCCTGAAGAAACGAAAAGTGAAACGAGGAAGTGCTTCGTAGATATGCGTCGGGAACATCTTCTAAAATGAGAATCGTGGCTTCTTACCAGAACCAACAGATAAATACAGATAAGCAAAGTTTTTCCGTTATAAGGAAGTTTGAATCATATGGTTTTTGGATATCTTAAAAGACTGTGAATATGGTATTCAAGACTGTGGAGTGAATTTAAAGATTTTATATTGCTTGCAGATAATAAAAGAAGAAACTAGAAGAAAAAAATATAAAAGTAAAATTGAAAAATAATTATATGGTTAAAAAATAATAACAAAGAAATGGTTAAAAACCCCCTAAATGCAACAGTGTTAAGGGTCGTTGATGTGGAAAAAGGCAGGTTCAATCCAGCAAGTCTGGCTGAATAAAGGCCTCATGATATGCTGAGACCCAGTTGCATTAGGAAGGATTTTCCATTTTCATGCAGGAGAGTAAATTAATTGAACTCAAGGTAACAGATTGAGCTGAAAAACTAATTTAGGCATGATGGCAGCGACATTGGAGGCGGTTCCCTGGGCCAGATTCCATATGCGGCCCTTACAGCGAGCGCTCCTTCGTCGATGGTCGCATCAGAACAACTCGTTGAACAAGCGTCTTCCCTGTCCTCTCTGGGTCAGGCAATCCCCTGTGGTGGTGGCTGCTTCCCGGATCCTTGCAGGATCCTTGCAGGCAGGGATGCACCTGGAGCAGCCAGAATGGCTCCCGCTGTTGACGGATGTGAGTCTCGCGGGATGGAGGGCGCATTGCGGAGACCTCTTCACGCAAGGCACGTGGTTGTTCCAAGAGAGCGGCTGGTCGATTAACCGCCTGGAATTAAGAGTGGTTTTCCTGGCGCTTCAGACCTTCGAAACGGTGGTGTTGGGTCGAGCGGTGAGAGTGCTGTCGGACAATTCCGCGACGGTAGCCTACATAAATCGGCAGGGCGGCACAGGCAGTGCGGCCATGGAAGACAAAGCGGAGCTGCTGTTCGCTTGAGTGGAAAAACATCTACCAGCGTTATTGGTGGCGCACATTGCAGGGAAGGACAATTTGACAGCGGATTTTCTCAGCAGGGTGCAAGTAGATGCTGGGGAATGGGAATTGCATTCGGACGTGTTTGCTCTAATAGTCCGCAGATGGGGGCCACTGATCATGGCTCTTATGGCGACCTTTTGTTCAGCGAAGGCAAGTCAGTTTTACAGCAGGTGGCGAGAAAGGATGTCGGAAGGACTTGATGCCCTGATGCAGCCGTGGCCAGCGTATGGTCTTCTCTACGTCTTCCCTCCGTGGGCACTGATAGGCCGCGTGGTGCAGCGAATCGAAGCTCATTGCGGGAGAGTGCTCTTGGTAGCCCCAGACTGGCCAAGGCGGCCGTGGTATGCCGATCTCGTTCGACTGTTAGACGGGGAGCCTTGGCGGTTGCCGGTCTCGGAAGGTCTCCTATGCCAAGGCCCTCTTCGCATGCTTCAGGTGAGTCGATTCTCGCTTACGGTTTGGCCATTGAAAGGGCGCGGCTGAAGAAAAGAGGATACCGGGATCGGTAATCACGACGCTGCTTCGAGTTAGGAAAAGGTCGACCTCTCTAGCATATGTTCGTGTCTGGCGTATTTTTGAGGATTGGTGTTAAAGGCGGCAAGTCTGCGCGGCTACAACCTCCGTGCCCGTGGTGGTGTTTCCTACAAGATGGATTTGATAAAGGTCTAGCAGCCAGCTCTTTGAGAGTACAGTTGGCGGCTCTAGCCTGCTATAGGGGCAAAGTGCAGGATATACCTTTAGGGTCACATACGGATGTATTGCGGTTCCTGAAAGCGGTGACCAGGCTTAGGCCCTCACGTCGAATCGTGGTGCCTCCGTGGGATCTTAATGTGGTCTTAGGGGCATTAGTGAAGGAGCCCTTTGAGCCATTACTTCAAGCTACCGTGAAAGATTTAACCTTTAAAAACGGTGTTTTTAGTGGCCATATGTTCGGCGAGACGAATTTCGGAGCTACAGGCGTTGTCTTGTAGAGAACCCTTTCTGTCGTTTTCGAAAGAAAAGGTGGTTTTGCGACCGGTACCATCCTTTTTGCCAAAGGTCGTTTCCCCTTTTCACCTAAATCAGACGATGTCGCTTCCGGTTCTTGCCGTTCTTGCCTCAAGAGAGGGAACCGCGTCCAATCGCACCTTGCATCTCTTGGATGTCAAGCGGGTGCTGCGGCACTATTTGAAAGTTTCTGAACCTTTTCGCAAATCTGACCGTCTTTTCGTGGTGTTCGGGGGTCCTCAGAAGGGTGAGGCGACTGCAAAAGCGTCCATTTCTAGATGGATTAGAGAAGCGATTGCCTCGGCGTATCTGGTACAAGGGTGTTCGGTTCCATCAGGGTTGAGAGCGCAGTCCACCAGAGCGCAGACTGCCTCTTGGGCGGAACACAGCTTGGTTCCGCCAGGGGAAATCTGTAGAGTGGCTACCTGGTCGTAAGGCCTGGTTGTTCTAAATTTGCATCGGGTGTGTTAGCGGGGAGGCCGGAGAGCTGGAATTGCGCGGTCTCGGCAGAGTTTAGCTGCAGGCCGGACCGCATGGTTTTCACGCGGGAAGCGCCAACGGAGCCATTTTCTCTGTTTGAATTCTGCTCGGTTGCCTCTCTGGAGCGGGGGGGGGGAGGGGTCGCCATGTTTGTCTTAGTTTCCTTTTTGTCTCTGTGGGCAAGGGAGCGTGATCAGGCAGCCGAATCTTAAAAAAAGAGAGAATAAAATAAAGTAAAATAAATAAATAAATAAATAAATAAAGGCTGATTTTGAGGGTCTCCCTCTGGTAGCTGGGGGTTGGAGGCTCCTCTGAGTTAGTATGCCCACTAGACCTCGCTGCCTAGTGTGTGGCACCAGGCGAGGAGCGGTGTTGGACTCGGGGGTGTGCAGGGGCTGCACCCAGGAGACCGCGTTAATGGAGAAGATGCTGGAGATGGGAACAGCGCTTCCTGAGGGGCAGGAGGAGGGATGGTCCCCGTCTCCGACCCCTTTGGAGCCGGTGGCAGGTCCGTCCACGGCAAGGGAGCCGTCTCCTTTGCGGGGGCAGGGTCATACAGGAGGACCCGCCCTGGTCCCTCCAGTTTTCTTTGTGCTGTTGCAACAGGCATTATCGTTGCTGCAGCCTGGGATGTCTCCGGTTTCGGCATGCGGGCAGGGAGAAAAGCTTCAGGGAAGCTCGTTGCGGCCGGAGGAGGCCGGTACCTCGGCGAAAAGGAGTAAGGTAGCGTGTGTCGAGAAGCCACCTTCGGCACCTTTTGAGGAGGTGGATGCCGGGGACGGGGAGTTAGAGGATGATTCAGGAGAGGAGTTAGAGGAAGGGGAGCTACCGGAGTCGGAACAGCAGGCTAGAGTAGTCGGGGTGTTTCGGCACGAAGAGTTGCCCGCGCTTATTGCGGAGACCCTCAAGGTGTTGAACATGCCGGCGGCGGGGCCAGCAGCAGATGAGGTGATGGAGGACCCGCTATTGCAGGCCGTGCGGACGACGCAACAAGTTTTTCCCATTCACAGGGTCTTTATGAATATGATTCAGGAGGAATGGGATTTACCCGAGGCGGCCCTTAAGGGTTCTCGGGCGATAGCGTGACTCTATCCCCTCTCAGACCAGGATAAGGATCTCTTCCGCTCTCCAAAGGTTGATGCAGCGGTGTCGGCGGTGACTAAGAAAATGATGATTCCGGTGGAGGGGTCGGCGGCGCTTAAAGATGGGCAGGATAGGAAGTTAGAAATCTTGTTAAAGCAGGTCTTTGATATAAGTGCCCTGTCCATGCAAGCATCTATCGCGGGGGCGTGGGTGGCGTGAGCATGTCTGTGTTGGTCCCAGCGGCTGCTGGTGGATCAGTCTGGAAAGCAGGTGGAGGAGTTGTCGCGTCTGGAATCCGGAACTGCTTATTTGGCGGATATCCATTATGATTTGATCTGGGGACTTGCTAAAAACATAGCCTCCGTGGTGGCAGCCCTGCGGTCTTTGTGGTTGCGCAATTGGGCAGCAGACAGTTCCTCAAAGGCGCGGCTCAGCAAGCTTCCTTTTCGAGGGAAGAAGTTGTTCGGAGAGGATCTGGACAAGTTGGTCAAGGACTTGGGAGAGTCTAAAGGGGGTCGTCTGCTAGAGGATAAGCCGAAGCAAGGTCGTCCTGGTCTGGCTCCCAAAGGGTCGCAGAGAGATTTTCATAGGTTTCGTTTGTCCCGCTTCGATCAGTTTCAGCTGGGCAGGTTTCCGGCGCGCAGCCAGGGGTTTCGAGGCTTTGGAGGGGCCAGTAGAGGTTTCATGGCCAGCTCATCCTCGAACCTTAAGAAGCCACAATGAGATGAGGGGGACTCGGGTAGGGAGCGAGTCTGTAGGAGGGCGACTGCAAGACTTCTACCCTGTCTGGGTCCAGATAATGTCGGACCAGTGGGTGTTGGAGGTTATTCGAGATGGGTACGCCCTCGAGTTCCAACGGCCGGTGGTCGATTCATTTGTCCAGTCGCCTTGCAGGGCAAGGCTCAAGAGATGGGCAGTGCAGGTGACGTTGCAAAGGTTGTTTCAGCTGCAGGCGGTGGTGCCCGTACCGTCGGAGCAGTGCGGTTCCGGTCGATGCTCCATTTATTTCGTGGTACCAAAGAAGGACGGTGCCTTCCGCCCCATTCTAGATTTGAAAAGAGTAAACCGGTGCCTCCGAGTGTCTCATTTCCATATGGAGACACTGTGCTCAGTAATTGTGGCGGTCAGAAAGGGAGAGTTTCTTACGTCTCTAGACCTCACGGAAGCATATTTACACATTCCAATTCGGCAGGAGCATCAGCAGTATCTGCGGTTTGCAGTGCCCATGGGGCATTTCAGTTCCGAGCTCTGCCGTTTGGCCTCTCAACGGCACCGAGGACGTTCACCAAGGTTGTGGTGGCAGCGGCCTTCCGCAAAGGAGAAGTGCTGGTACACCCTTATTTGGACGATTGGTTGATTCGGGCGAAGTTAAAGGACGAAAGCATCACGGCCACAGCCCGGGTAGTGCAGTTCCTTCAGAGCCTGGGCTGGGTGGTCAACTTCACAAAGAGCAAGCTGAGTCCGTCGCAGTCCCTGGAGTATCTGGGGACACGTTTCAATACGGCACAGGGGAAGGTTTTTCTTCCAGTTCTGCGGGCGCTTGTACAAAGGTTTTAGCCCAGAGGGCTCCTATGGCGTGACACTATCTGCAGGTTCTGGGGACGATGGCAGCCACAATTGAGGTGGTGCCATGGGCCAGGGCTCACATGAGGTCGCTGAGTCGTCGGCTGGTCTGCCCCCCCCCGGAAGTGTCCCGAGAGCTTCACTGATGTTTGCAGCCGCAAAACGTAGAGAAGGGAATACCCTTGGAGGCC
The DNA here is from genome assembly GCA_033557465.1 of Ichthyophis bannanicus. Classification (NCBI taxonomy): domain Eukaryota; kingdom Metazoa; phylum Chordata; class Amphibia; order Gymnophiona; family Ichthyophiidae; genus Ichthyophis; species Ichthyophis bannanicus. The sequence goes on from CM066038.1 coordinate 412,724,965, forward strand.
CCATCCTGGAGGGCTTTAACGACGGATGCAAGTATAATGGGCTGGGGAGCGCATTTCGAGGGTTGCTTTGCGTAGGGGCTTTGGTCGGCGCAGGAAAAGGACTGGTCCATCAACAGGTTGGAGATGAGAGCGGTGTACTTTGCCCTCCTGGAGTTTCAGCCTTGGCTGCGTCAGGCGGCAGTTCATGTGCTTTTCGACAATGCGACCACAGTGGCCTACATCGGTAGGGCGGCACAGGAAGTGTGGCATTAGAGATGGAGGCAGGCCAGTTGTTAAGCTGGGTCAAGCTAAATCTGCTGGCCTTGTCGGCTCAGCATGTAGTGGGTGTGGACAGTGTTGCAGCGGATTTTTTGAGTCGTTGCATGATAGATCCCGGAGAGTGGGTGTTGCATCTGGAGGTGTTTGCCCTGATTTCGAGGCGTTGGGGGATGCCAATTATGGATCTGATGGCCACCTTCGAATCAGCAAAAGCGACACGATTTTACAGCAGGAGGAGAGAAAGGATGTCCGAAGGGATCAATGCGTTGATGCAGAGTTGGCCAGCCAAGGGGCTAGTTTATGTTTTCCCTCCATGGGCGTTCATCGGGCGTGTAGTGCAGTGGATAGAGAGGCACCGGGGCCTGGTGGTCTTGGTGGCACCGGATTGGCCAAGAAGGCCCTGGTATGCAGATTTGGTTTGGTTTGTCTGCTAGTGGACAAGCCGTGGCGGCTCCCGATGCGGGAGGATCTGTTGCTTCAGGGGCTGCTGCGCATGCCTCAGGTGTGTCGATTCTCACTTACGGCTTGGCTCTTGAAAGGGTGAGGATGAGAGCCAAGGGTTACTCGCCGGCGGTCATTGCGACATTGCTGAAGGCGTGGCGGAGATCTACGTCATTGGCTTATGTGCGGGTCTGGCGGGTCTTTGAGGCATGGTATGAGGATAGGACTGTGCGGCCCGCGGCAGCATCTATTTCGCAAATACTTTCCTTTTTACAGGAGGGTTTCAAGAAGGGGCTGGTGGCCAGTTCTCTGAAAGTTCAGCTAGCGGCGCTTTCTTGCTACAGAGGTAAGATTCAGGGTGATGTGTTGGGGGTGCACGCGGATGTGAGAAGGTTTTTAAGAGCAGTGGTGCTGATGCGCCCTCCGCGCAGGTGTTCAGTTCCCACATGGGACCTGAATGTGGTATTAGAGGTGTTGGTGAAAGCACCTTTTGAGCCCTTAGGTAAGGCGGTGTTGAAGGATTTGACTCTCGATGGTTTTTCTGGTGGCGATATGATCGGCACGCAGAATTTCGGAGTTGCAGGCCTTGTCCTGTAAGGAGCTGTTTCTTTCTTTCTCGGATCAGAAGGTTGTATTATGTACGGTTCCAGCCTGCTTGCCCAAGGTGATTTCGGTTTTTCACATTAACCAGGTGGTTTCGTTGCCAGTGTTTTCTGGGGTGGAGAACGAGGTGACGGGAAGGAGGCCACGCCTGCTAGATGTTCGTCGCACGCTAAAACGCTATCTCAGCGGAACAGCGTCTCTTCGCAGGTTGGACAGGTTGTTTGTCTTGTTCGGAGGTCCCCAGAAGGGGGAGGCGGCGGCTAAATTGTCCATTTCCAGGTGGTTGAAGGAAGCCATTGCATCGGCGTATATTTTGAAAGGTTAGGTGGTTCCGGAGGGGCTCAGGGCCCATTCGACGAGGGCACAAGCGGCTTCTTGGGCGGAGGTCAGTTTGGTGCCGGCCGAGGATATTTGTAAGGTGGCAACTTGGTCGTTTTTGAGTTCCTTTGCCAAGCATTATCGGCTGGATGTTGTGATAAGGAAGCTTATCAGGGCCCAGGAAACAAGGATAAAGAGGGGGAATTTACCCTTATCAAAGGACCTGTATTGCCAGGTCAGAGATACAAAACCACAGTTGTACCTAGAAACCAGATTGTACCAGGCTGCAATAGGTTGCAGAGTGTCCCTAGTGGTGAGAAGAAGGGGGAAAGCAAGCTCAGAGTAAGGAACCCTTATGTCACTGACTTTCCCCATTACTCAGCTGCCAAGAGGCAGACTGATTTGCAACACCTGAGAGGAGAAAGGGCAGGGTTAGAGCCTCGGAGGTTTAAAGCTAGGACAGAATATTCAGGAGGGGAGAGGAGGAGTAGGAATGCCTACTGGAGGAGAAATGGAGCTGAAACCCTGAGAACCAAGAGACCATGCTGGAGGACAAGACAGGGAAGCTCAGATACATGCTGGCCAGCATATGAGGGAGGAACCACTGAACCAAGCCTTGACCCAGGTATGAGTTTTGGAAGCCTGTCTGATTGGGAGCATTACAGATTTGCTGGAGACAGCGTTTGTCCTGATGGGAGGCAGTCAGTTAAGCCCTCTGAGCCAGAAGTAGAACCCATGCAGCTAGGAGAACAGGAATTAGTTCTGGAAGAGAATGATTCTTACATGGACTGTTCTTTATGCCAAACTGCCAAGCACAAAGAAGCCCTGATAGGGAATACATCATAAGGGAACCTTCCAGAGTCCAGTACCCTAGAGAGCCTGTATGTGAAAAGAAAACGTTCTTTGAAAAGGAAAATACTTGTGCTGAGAATGTCTGCAGCTGCTTAATTGTTTGCTCATTGACCAGCTGAAGTCAGTGCAGTGCAGAGCTTATGCTGTACTCACGGTGGATTTAAGAAGTTTCTTTTGGAACAGAAAAGAGAGCTGTTTATGTGAAGCTGATATTTTTGGTTTTGTTTTAAACAGCACTGCTAGGCACGTTTGCTAGCAGTGGCTGTGGAAAGGACTTTCTGCTTTGCATTGAAAGACATTACAAGCTGTTTGTGCTTAAGTTCAGTTATATCCTGTTGTACTAAATGTAATCCTGGAGAAGAAATCCAATAGGTGACAATTTGTGAACCTTATTTGCGTTTACCTCATAAATAAATTCTGTCAATGCTTTAACTCTCGACCAACTACAAAAGAGTGTTTTTCTGCCTAAAAGTCAAGTGTAACCTGACTGGATTACCTTTCCCATGGTGCACTTCAGCAATGTGCCTGACTGACTTTGAAGTGGTGGAATCTGCTATAATAAGCACGCACCTCCACACTGCGGTAAGGGGCTATGGGCGTGACAATGTGCAAACAGTGAGGGACGTGCGTTTTGGATCAGCAGTACGTCAGGCTGGTCTAGCTGGGCCCTCCCGTTAGTGTTAACTGCTCTGTTACATCCCCAGAGATTCTGGGACTGGACTAGAGGGACGAAAAGAAAGGTGAAATTAGACTTACCTGCTAATTGTAGTTCCTTAAGGAACTCTAGTCCAGTCCCGGATCCAGCCCGGGGGTTTTTGTTCCAGGATTTGGGACAGCCTGAAGTTGTAATAGGTAGTAAAGACCAGAGTGGTTGTGATTACGGTTTCAGGTATAAGCTGGCCTCTGGGTCGATTCTTTTCGGGGAGATGGGAGCCGCCTTATGCAGTCATTATTCTCGTCGAAGGTTCTTTTTCCGGGAAGAACTTTGTTTACAAGCTAAACGGGTTCTCGTTAGTTTTGAACAGTTATTTACAAAAAAAAAAATAAGACAAGATTTTTATACTTACATAAATACATTGAGAAGTTCTCTTATTTGTTGCTCTGCTGAGTCTGCTTTGTCAATAGGTACTGGAGTGGAGAGGCGGTCCTTGCCTACTTATACCAGTGTCATCAGAACGATGACGTGTTTCAGTCTCCAAAGCTGCTGGAGGAGATACAGAACCCCAGAGATTCTGGGACTGGACTAGAGTTCCTTAAGGAACTACAATTAGCAGGTAAGTCTAATTTCATCCTTGATGTCGCCCTATGAGAGTCCACTGCAGCCAATCTCTCCCCCAGTATTTCTCAGTCTCCAGCAGATGGAGAAGTCTTAGGCTCTTGTGCAATCTGAGCTCCACTTGGTGGCTTAAAAAATAAAATAAAGAAAGGGAGAATTGAAGACTAGATTGAGAAACTCTTTGGCTCTATGCTCAGCTCCGCCTACAGGTTTGTGCCTACAGGTGCAGAATCCAGTGGTGCTGGGTCCTCCCCTCCCTGCTTCCTCCCTCTCTGGTTATAGGCCCAAGCAAAGGAACCCTTGGCAGGGTCTCTACAGTTAACTCTCTTGTTCCTCCTCCTCAGCTCTTGGGAGGGGGCTTGGGGTTGAGCATCTTGGTGGCAGGGGTGTTGGCCCTTTTAAGGCTGCGGTGAGAACTTGTTAAATGGCACTAACTTGATGCTGTGGCAGAGACTGTGCAGCACTGGCAGGTTGTAGGCTCTGCAGGTTTGAGAAATAGTTCATTCCTGCGGGAAGCAGGTGAGTGGGTACTGACTGGAAGAGTGCTTCTAGGTGGTTCAGGAGGGAGTGAATTACCACAGGAACAGATGGCCTCTCAGCAGGTCCTGTACATAACCTATAGCAGCTGCCACTCTGTTTTCTGACTTGGCTGTGAACGGGAGAGCAGGACAGCTGAACAGTTCTATGCTGCTGGGTGGTGGTGGTGGTGGTGGTGGGGGAGGAGGGGGATCAAGTTCCTGGAGTACAATGTCAACCACAGTCATGCTTGGGCCGGTCTCCCCTCAGTAGGATTGTGTCAAATTTGGTGGGAAGAGCTGCCTTGGTAGTTTAAACACTTGGCTGTGGGCAGAGAGGCTCCAGGGTCCCTGGGACTGGCAGCACTATTTGGAAGAAGGATCAGGGACAGCAGTTGTAGTTTCAAAGGGGTCTGCCTCAGATCAGGGGACTTTTTTCTCTCCCAAATGTATTTTGCTCTTACACCAGGCTTTTTGCCTGAAGCATAGCCTTGGACAGGGAACTCTGCAGCTTCAGGAGTTGGTGTCCTCACAGCTGTGAGCAGAGGGTCCCCTTCCCAGTCCAAGCTACCACAAGTAGAAGAAACATAGAAACATGACGGCAGAAAAAGATCACATGACCTATTCAGTCTGCCCTTCCATATCACCCACTACAAGCCCCCTTTTTTCCTTTAGAGAGCCTCTGTGTTTGTCCCATGCTTTTTTGGATTCAGATACTGTCCTCATCTCTACCACCTCCACCTGGAGACTATTCCATGCATCTGCCACTCTTTCCTTAAAGAAATATTTCCGCATGTTACTCCTTTCATCCTCATCCTATGTCCACTCGTAGTAGATCTTGCTTTCAATTGAAAGAAGCTCTCCTGTGCATTTATGCCACGGAGGTATTTAAATGTCTCAATCATATCACCTTTGTCCCAACTTTCCTCTAAAGTATACATATTAAGGTCCTTAAGTCTGTCCTCATATGCTTTATAACAAAGACCATTAACCATTTCAGTAGCCACCCTCTACATTGACTCCAACCTGTTTATCTTTTTGAAAATGCGGTCTCCATAATTGCACACAATACTCCAAATGAGGTCGCACCAAAGACGTATACAGAGGCATTATCATCTCCTTTCTTCTGCTGGCCATTCCTCTCCTATGCACCCAAGCATCCTTCTAGTTTTCGCCATCGCCTTTTCTACCTGTTTAGTTACTTTTAGATCAGTCAGACACAATCATGCCTAGGTCCCGTTCTTCTTTCGTGGATAGAAGTATGTCACCCCCTATACTGTACTGCTCCCTTGGATTGTTGCAGCCCAAATGCATGACCCTATATTTTTTTAGCATTAAATCTCATCTGCCAAATTCTCGACCATTCTTTAAGCTTAGCTAGATCCCTCCTCATGTTAGCTATACCTTCCTGAGTTTCTACTCTGTTGCAGATTTTGGTATCATCTGCAAAGGGGCAAACCTTACCTGATAGCCCTTTTGCAATATCACTAAAAAAGATGTTAAAAAGAATCGGACCAAGGACAGATCTCTGCAGCACTCCACTGGAAACCTCCTTCTCCTCAGAGTGAACTCCATTTACATGCACCCTTTGTTACCTCCCCTCAACCAATTTCTAATCCAAGCAGTAACTTTAGAGTCCATCTGTAGGGTGCTCAGCTTCTTTATAAGTCACCTGTGCGGAATAGTGTCAAATGCTTTACTGAAATCTAAATATACCATATCTAGGGCTCTCCCTCGGTCCAGCTCCCTGATCACCCTGTCAAAGAAGTCAATCAGAGTTGTCTGACAAGACCTGCCCCTGGTGAATCCATACTGTCTTGGATCCGGTAATCCATTGGACTCTAGAAACCTCACTATTTTCTTTTTCAGCAGTGTTTCCAATAATTTACTCACCACTGAGGTTAAACTAACTGGCCTGTAGTTTTCAACCACATCCTTACTGATCACTTGTGCCTCTCTCTAATCCTCTGGCACCACCTCCGACTCCAAAGAAGCATTGAAAAGGTCAGTATTCTCTGGTCCCATTGCTTTGTCCACTTTTAGTTTAGCTAGTTCCTTACGAACAGAGTCCTCTCTAAATCAATTGAGATGCCCCTTGCTTTTGTTCCTGTTTATGGGTGTTGTCTGAGGTCATGCTCCTGGCCCTTCATCTGTGAACAAAGAACAGAAATATTTGTTAAGCAAATAGACCCATATGAAGGCTGAGTTGGATGACTCCTTGGAGGATATAGTGGGACCTTGGAGGATATATTGGGATATCCCCTAGGTGAGAAGGCTGAGATCCTGCTAGCAGAGGAACCCATAGTGGTAAGGGTCTTTGACTGACAGAGGGGAGTTATCAGCTCTTATCTCTGACCTTGGCAGCCCTTAGCATTGCAGAGGATTCCCTCCACAGCTGCAAGGATACTGGAGAATCTCTTGTTGAGGATATCTGTTAGCCACGTTACACTTCGTAGGGCAATAAAGTACATCCCTGAGAACAGATAACTTGCATCAGTGACACGATTGCAACCATCCCCTCCTCTTCTTTCTGTGGGAGATCAGATCCCCCCATGGACAGAGCAGGTGGAGAAGGCCAGGATTGCAGACTGGAAGACAGAAGAAGAGAGCTGAAGGAGTGACATTTAAAAACAACAACAACAAAAAAAAACGAAAAGAGGATGGGGCAGTGTAGGGCAGGGGGATGGGGGTGCTACGGGGAGAGAGAAATGGAGAGAGTCTGGAAGTGGAACAGAAAGTGGGGAAGGATTGGAGGGGGAAAGGGAAGAGTGCAAGGTTTTGGATGTTAAAGGGATGAAATCATGAGGACAAAAGGGCACAATGTGTTTGTGCTGAAAGGTGCATTCTTCCAGAACACACATATACGCACACACAATATCACCCTGCACTCCATACCACATACCACACATTTGCGAGCACACACAGGCACCCCACCTCTGTAGGATAGACATCCCAGCTCCACACTATGTACACACCTGTTGGACTTCCTATTACATGTAAACTCACGACAGCCTGTTGCTATATGTGAGTACTTTATGTTTACTGTAAACCGCACTGATGATAAGTGCGGTATATAAGAGCGTTAAATAAATAAATAAATAAATATAGGCACCCCACCTCTGTACATTGCACACACAAGGCTTCCCAGCTCTGCAGCACACACATGCACTGCAGCCCTGCACTCTGCCCATACAAAGGCACCCACCGCCACATCCCACGTACAAACAGGCACACCACTGTTGCACTACATAGCTATCTGAATCTATAACTGTTATCTAAAGATGATGTGCTCTGTAAGGAACTTTGGCACTGGTCTCATGAGACTTGAGAACATGAGACCAGTGCAAGAGACAACTGGGGGTGGGTGGCACGAGAAGGAAGTTGCTCTTTGAGGAAGTGCTAGAGAAGTTTGTAAAGGATTTAGGTGAGTCGAAGGCGCCTAGGAAGATAGATCACAGAGATCTGTCTGTTTCATCCGCAAGAGGTCTGAATTGTGAGTTGCAGAAGTCCCGTCTCATGCTGCTGCTGCACTTACTACTACTACTACAAACAACATTTGAATAGCACTACAGGGCATACATAGTGCTGTACATGTACAAATAAGAGACGGTCCTTGCTCGTCAGAGCATATAGTCTAATCAAGACAGGTCACACAACAACTAGGGTAAATCTAGAGGAATGACAAGATACAGATAGGTAATGAGCAGGCAAATAAAGGGGATCAGGAGCCAAAAACAACCTTAAAGAGGTGGGTTTTTAGCCTTGATTTGAATAGGGCCAGAGATGAGCCTGGTGTACTAAATAAGGTAGTTCTTTATTCCACCTTGCTGTTCCATATACATGAAACTGTGTCTGGAGTTGGTAGTGGCAGAGAAAGGGCATAGATTAAAGGCATCTGCCATGTGGCAGGAAAAGAAAATGTCCAGGTTGATTATCTCAGATGAAATGTCTTGGATCTGGGAGAGTGGTCTCTTGCAGACTCTGTGACTTGGCAGATTGTGGGCCACTGGGGGTTGCCTATATTGGATCTTGTGGCATCTGCAGAGATGCCATGGTGTCCAGGTTTTTTGATCGACGACAGGAGAGAATGTCAGAGGGCCTGGATGCATTGGTGTAGAGATGGCCTCAAGAGGGCATTTTGTACGTGTTTCCTTCATTGCTCCTCATAGGCCAGGTGGTCCAGAGAGTGAAGGCTTATCTGTGGCTAGTGATTTTGGTGACTCAGGGTTGCCCATGGGAGGAGTAGCCTAGTGGTTGGGGCAAGGTACTTCAGGCCGGAAGGTCGGAGGTTCAAATCCCACTAGAGGACAGCAACCTTGGGCCGGAAGGACTGGGGTTTCTAGTCCCATAGATGCTCCTTGTGGTCTTGGGCAAGCCACTTAACCCTCCATTGCCCATGTTCCCTGTAAGTATTAGTGTATGTGTCTCATATCCCCACGTGTTAAAATGTATCCCCCAATTGTGTTGTGACCGCTTTGATTGAAGGATAAGGCGGTATATAAAACTGTCTAAATAAAAAATAAAATAAAAATTGTATGCAGATCTAGTATAGCTGGTGGTGGAGGAGCCATTTCACTTACTGGTGGTGGAAGATCTGCTGTCCCTCCAGTCCATGCCAGAACCCGCCCTGTATGTCTATATATTTTTGGTCGAGCCTGGTAGAACATGCTGAGTTGCCAGGGTTGAGTGACTCTTTCTGGGTTCAACTGCTTAGCAGGGTCATGACAGAAGAGGTTCAGTTCTCGTTTACGACTTAGCTCTTCAGAGGATTAAGCTGAGGAAAAAAAGCCTAATCTCCAGGAACAAGCAGGAATGTAGTCATCACATATGGGTATTGTCGGTACAGACGGAGCCTGTGCGGGAACGCTCACCAGCATCCAATTAGAAAGCTTTTGGGAGCATCCCACAGCGCCTGCGTGCTGCCTTCCCGCCTTTCCCAACTGCCTCTCTCCAGTTCTTCTTTTTCCGCGGAGCCAGCAGGTCGTGTTCCTGTCACCGCAGAAGAATTATTTTTTATTTCTTTCTTTTTTGTGGTTGCGTCTGCCTTCCTTGACGCTTCACCGGTACCGCCATTTTTTTTCTTCTTATTTCTGTCTTTAAAAAAATATATTCTCTTTTTTTCTTTTTCTTCAGGTGCACGCGCCTTTTTGGGCCTTAGGCCCAAAAACTTTTCCTTACCATGGAGAAACCTGCCTCAGGTTTCAAAAAGTGTGGCAGTACCATTTCCGTCACCGACACCCATGAATGGTGTCTAAAATGTTTAGGTCCTGACCACTCCATCATGGATTGTATGTCCTGCGCCATGATGTCTTAAAGGGGTCGGCAGAACCGAGCTGCTAAGCTCAGTACCCTGTTTCCCTCTGATGCGGTTCGGTGACATCGACGTCTTCCAGGGCTGCTGCTTCCTCCCGTGGATCTCAGGTAACTAAATATAAGTCCAGCCGGTCCTCAAAGGGTAGATCTCCTTCTAAGCATCGAGATGCCTCTGGCGTTGCCCTTGAGGATTCTGCACCGGCAAAATTGCCCCGGCGGGAGGATTCGGCTTCCAAAGCATTATCGGGGTTCCAGAATGTTCTCGACCTCGGCAGAACTACTGGTGCCATGCTCTGGGGTACCGGCGGTCTCCTCTGGTACCCACATCCAGGCATTGGCAGCGTCGATAGACCAGAGAGTCCTGGCTATTGAGCGCAGTCTGGCGGCTCTCCTTGCGGCATCGACACCCTCGGAACCGCGAGAGACAATTCCACTGGTACCGGCCCCGGTATCGGTACCGGTAGCATCGACATCGGCATCGGTGTCTGCTTTGCCGGTACCCAGTCATCCTATGACCTCCAGTACCGATACCCCGGTACCAGTTACTCCCAGTACCGACTTCAGTCGGTATGGGTATCGGGCTCTTCAAGAGCATCCGGACAGACGGTACTTCGAGTCCTCAGACAAATCTGAGGATTCTGACAGTTCTGTTGATGCAGCGATGCTTCTCCCAGAGGAGCCCCCCTCCCCTAAACACAGGTTCCTTATCGTCAGTCCAGTCCCTTTACTTCTGGGTTGCGCAACCCTTCCAGCAGCTTGGAGGCTGAGCCCAACCTTTTTGGGGGATGGAGCGGTATAAATATCACTGGGACCACCCACCCACTCCAGTAATCTCAGCCTCCAAGCAGCTGGAGGGTTCCGTAAGCCTAGGGCTTACTGGAGTCTCCCTTTCCTTCTTAAATTTAAGTTTGCTCTTTATAGGTTTTAAGCTTATTGATTTCTAGTTTTGGTAATCTTACCTTTGGTTTCTTTTATCCCTGTGCCTTTAAATTTACCTACTCTCTCCTCCCCCCCCCCTCCTGGCCGGGCCGGGCACCGGGGTTGATTGAGTCCTGCAGCGGCGAGGAGGATCGTTCAGCTCTCCTCTCGCCGCTGAGCCGCTCGTTTCCTGCACCCTCTTCAGGATCCAGCCCTGCCTCGCGCCGAAGCCCCGGTGGCGGCTGAGCGCTGGAGGCACGCCGCGACGGTGCTCCTCCTACCCCTCCCGTTCCAGTGCGGAGGGAAGCGGAGTAGAGCGCCGGAGTCCGGTCTTCAACACCTTTCAGCGGCACCGCTTAAACCGGAGCGGAGGGGCGGCTCTCAGCACGGAATTAGCGGCCCTTTAATTCTCCTCAGAGCTCCGTGTAAGGAAGGCAGCTCGCAAATCCGCCGTTAGGCTCCACGTGGTTGCGGCCTACCACGTGTGGAGCCATTGGCTGGATTTCGCGGAGTCGGGCCTGGGCAACGCTGCAGACGAACCTCTACTAACAGCAAGTACCGGATTAAATCCGGGGGTTTATGTTTTTTATTTCATTTCATTCTATCTTAGTTTAGTTTAATTTAATTTAATTTGATTTAATTTCTCCCTTAGCTTGGACTTTAGGGGAGTAGGCTAATCCCTGGTCTGGGTAACAGCTAAGCATTTACTAAGGAGCAGAACACCTTTAATTCTGTTTGCCCTGATCTGTACAGGTCCGGGCAGGCGGGGGCTTTGGACCTAGCACGCTAGCAGAACTTCGGTTTCTCCTTATCTAGGGCATGACAGGCAAACCTCGGTGCCCCTCTTGTGGCACTCGCAGAGGCACTACTACGGAGGCTGGAATCTGCAAGGCTTGTGCTGCAGTAGCCGCCTCCGTAGAACAAGAAATTAGCTTATCCATGGCTCAGACTTCTCAGGGTTCCGGGGACCCTCTAGTGGGGGAAGGGAGGTCTCAGTCCCCTCCTCCTTCCTCTTCAGAATTTCCCACCCCTCCTCTGCCTCCTTCCCCCCTGCCCTCTGGGGAGAGGGGGGTCCGGGGATCTATTCTCCCCTGACTTTGTCCTCTTGCTCCATAAAGCCTACTGCATGCGCAAGCAAGGCTTGGGCCCAGGGGAGGCGGTCCCTACGGCGGAAGGCGGGCCGGCCAGACCAGCGAGGGCAAACAGCCAGAACTCCGGGATCCCACTTAAGCGTCCTCGGCTGCTTAGTGAGGAGCCAATCACATCCCTTTCTCAGGGCTCCCCGGAAGAGGAGACCTCAGACAAGGATCTAGATGAGGAGGAGGAGGAACTTGAAGAGGGAGAGATCCCTGAAGAGGATCATTCCCGTATAGTTAGGGTTTTCCGCCGAGAGGAACTCCCGGCACTAATCAGTGAGTCCCTGAAAGTGCTCAATGTGGCCTCAGACGCGCCGGTAGAGGACGAGGCGTTGGAGGACCCTTTAATCCAGGCCATTAGAAGGTCACAGAAAGTATTTCCTGTCCACAGAGTGGTTCGCCAGATGATCCAGGAAGAGTGGGATCAACCGGAGTCAAGCCTTAGGGGAGTTCGCTCTATGGCTCGCCTATACCCTCTCCCAGAGGCGGACAAGGAGCTGCTGAAGTCACCCAGGATAGATGCGGCGGTCTCAGCTGTTACAAAGAAGACAACTATCCCAGTCGAGGGCAGCACAGCCCTGAGGGACTCGCAAGACAGGAAACTGGACATGCTCCTGAAACAAGCCTTTCATGTGAGCGCCCTGGCCCTGCAGGCTTCCGTCTCAGGGGCTTGGGTGGCTCGGGCCTGCTTGAGATGGTCTCAACAGCTTCAAACAGCGGAAGGCTCCGCGGAGGAAGCACAGGCCAACTCGGCCAGGTTGGAATCCGGAGCGGCCTTCCTGGCGGATAGTCAGTATGACCTCATCAGGAGTTTAGCTAAAAACATGGCCTCCGTGGTGGCGGCTAGACGCTACTTGTGGCTCCGTAATTGGGCAGCTGACGCTTCCTCAAAGGCACGCCTAAGTCGTCTTCCATTTAAAGGGAAACTGTTGTTTGGTGAGGATCTGGACAAGTTGGTGAAGGACCTGGGTGAGTCTAAGGGCGGCAGGCTTCCCGAAGATAGACCGAAACAAGGTCGCTCTATACCCCCGGTGCGTAGTCAACCCAGGGACCCCCGCAGGTTTCGTTCTGCCAGGCCGAACCCCTTTTCCAGGGGACGTTTCCCGTCCAGGGGGCAAGGCTTTAGGGGGTTTCGAGGAGCAGGTAGAGGTTTCGGTGCCTCTTCTTCTTCTTCCTCGGGACCTAGGAAACAGCCATGATATGTCGGGGGTCCAGGGGGAGGAGCTGCAGCTGGGTGGACGTTTAAGGCAGTTTCTTCCCGCCTGGTCCCGGGTCACGTCCGATCAATGGGTCCTAGAGGTCATCAGAGATGGTTATGCTCTCGAGTTTGCAAAACAAATACATCCAGCCTTTGTTCAGTCTCCCTGCGGTTCTCCTTCGAAGCGGGCGGCCATAGACACAACTCTCACACGTCTAATAGCGCTCGGGGCCGTCGTCCCGGTACCTCCAGACCAGTGCGGCTCGGGTCGGTACTCGATTTACTTCGTGGTACCAAAGAAGGAAGGTTCCTTCTGTCCGATCCTGGACCTAAAGCAAGTCAACCGCTGTCTCAGGGTTCCGCATTTTCAGATGGAGACCCTACGATCAGTCATAGCAGCTGTAAGGGGCGGGGAATTCCTAACGGCCCTCGATTTGACAGAAGCCTACTTACATATCCCGGTCAGGGCATCCCATCAACAATTCCTAAGGTTTGCAGTGCCAAGGGGCCATTTTCAATTCCAGGCCCTTCCTTTCGGGCTAGCTACGGCACCAAGAACATTCACCAAAGTGATGGTGGTGGTAGCGGCTTTCCTACGGAGAGAGGGAATCCTAGTTCACCCTTACCTGGACGATTGGCTGATCCGAGCAAAGTCGGAAGAGGAAAGCCACACCGTGACGACAAGAGTCATTCAGGTCCTAGAAGAGTTGGGGTGGGTCATCAATCGAGCAAAGAGCAGGTTGACCCCCTCCCAGGAACTCGAGTACCTCGGAGCAAGATTCGATACCGCCAGAGGCAGGGTGTTTCTGTCTCGTTCAAGATCAAGAGAACTAAGACTTCTAGTCACCCAGTTCCTGGGCAGACGAATCCCCACAGCGTGGCATTATCTTCAGGTTCTGGGAACAATGGCGGCGGCAATAGAAGTAGTACCATGGGCCAGAGCCCACATGCGGCCGTTGCAATGGGCCCTATTACGTCGATGGTCCCCCCAGCTTCATCCCATGTCAATGCAGTTACCTTGTGCTCCGCAAACCAAAGAAGCTCTCCGCTGGTGGCGATACCCAAGGAATCTGGATCGCGGGATGCCCCTCGAACCGCATCAGTGGTTACTTTTGACGACGGATGCCAGTCTGTCAGGCTGGGGAGCTCACTGCGAGGACCAGTTCGTTCAGGGCAGCTGGACACCATTGGAAGCTCAATGGCCCATCAACAGGCTGGAATTGCGGGCCGTCGTCTTGGCGCTCAGGGCTCTCGAGGCCTTAGTAAAAAAGAGAGCAATTCGCGTACTCTCCGACAATGTCACGGCGGTGGCTTACATCAACCATCAGGGCGGCACCAGCAGCCCTGCCTTGGAGAAGGAAGCGGACTCTCTGTTCCGGTGGGCGGAAGGGCGGTTGGAAGCACTCTCAGCCCAACACGTAGCAGGCATGGACAACGCCACGGCAGACTACCTCAGCAGGTGCAAGATAGACCACGGAGAGTAGGAACTGGAGCAGGAAACCTTCGACCAGATAGTGTCCCGTTGGGGTCTCCCGGTCATGGATCTCATGGCAAGGTTCTCGTCCGCCAAGGTAGACAGATTCTTCAGTCGGCGAAAGGAAAGAATGTCCGAGGGCCTGGATGCCTTGTCACAGAAGTGGCCTTCGGAGGGCCTCCTCTATGTGTTTCCTCCGTGGGTGCTGATCGGAAAGGTTCTCCAGCGCGTGGAGTCTCACCAGGGGTTCGTAATCCTCATAGCTCCGGATTGCCTCGCCGCCCCTGGTATGCGGACTTGGTGAGATTGATCGCCGACCACCCTTGGCGCCTCCCTTTCAAAAGGGACCTACTGAGACAAGGCCCGGTTCGAATACCTCACGTGGATCGATTCTCGCTTACGGCCTGGCTATTGAAAGGGCGAGGCTCCTGAAGCGAGGGTACTCAGGAGCGGTCATCTCGACACTGTTGAATGCTAGGAAGCGCTCGACCTGTCTTTCCTATGTTAGGACTTGGCGCATCTTCGAAGCATGGTGTGTGCGCAGCACCGACGGAAACCCCTTTCCGCCTCCGTCCCGGAGGTCCTGGAATTCTTGCAGGCAGGTTTTGACAAGGGCCTAGCACACAGCTCCTTGAGAGTTCAGCTGGCGGCCATCGCATGCTATAGGGGCAAGGTCCACGGCAAGTCCCTAGGGGCTCACGCGGACGTCTCCAGGTTCCTAAGAGCGGTTAGACGCCTGCGTCCTCAACGGAGGTCGGTCGTCCCCCCTTGGGATCTCAACCTAGTGCCTAAATGCCCTGATCGGGGGAACCCTTTGAACCAGTAAAGGGGGCCTCCTTAAAGGACTTAACCTTGAAGACAGTCTTTCTGGTTGCGATCTGCTCGGCAAGGCGGGTCTCCGAATTACAAGCATTGTCCGCTCACCCCCCCTTCCTATTATTTCTCAAGGACAAGGTGGTTCTGCGAACTGTCCCTTCCTTCTTGCCCAAGGTTATCTCCCCCTTTCATGTGAATCAGCCGGTCAACCTCCCGGTTCTCTCGACCGGGGGGGCTGAAGGTAGGGATAGCAAACTGAGTCTCCTGGATGTCCGGAGGACCTTGAAACGTTACCTCTCCCGCACAGCTCCCTTCCTGAAGTCCGATCGCCTATTCGTACAGTTCGGAGGCCCTCATAAAGGAGAGGCGGCGGCCAAGGCTTCCATCTCCAGATGGATCAGAGAGACGATTGCTTCCGCCTACATCCTGAAAGGGAAGCAGGTTCCAGCGGGTTTACGAGCACACTCCACTCGGGCGCAGGCCACTTCTTGGGCAGAATTCAGCCTAGTTCCCCAGTTGGATATTTGCAGGGCAGCGACCTGGACCTCGCTGCATACCTTCACCAAGCATTACAGGCTGGACATCCAGAGTTCAGCGGACGCTCGGTTTGGCCTGGCGGTTCTACAGTCCGGTATGCTGGATCCCACCCAGGATTGAACTGCTCTTTTACATCCCAGAAGTAAAGGGACTGGACTGGAGTGACGATAAGGAAGAAGTAATTAGATCTTACCTGCTAATTAGTGTTCCTGAAGGAACGACAGTCCAGTCCCTGATCCCACCCGGTTAAGGCCTATCAGCGTAAGGAAGCTACGGACCGAGCGTTGGGGCAAGTTCTGAGTGAAGGGGTGTGGGGGAAGATCGGCTCGGCCATACTCATGCAAACCTCCTCAGCCCGTGTCCATCTTCCCTCTCAGTTTACCTATTCCTTATATTAAAAAAAAAAAAAAATATATATATTTTTATATATTGCTACGATAGGTTATAGATATTGTTAATAGTGGTTAATAGGTTGTTATTGGAACTTCGTTAGATCTGCTTTTTCATTCACTTACTGGAGTGGGTGGGTGGTCCCAGTGGTATTTATACCGCTCCATCCCCCAAAAAGGTTGGGCTCAGCCTCCAAGCTGCTGGAAGGGTTGCGCAACCCAGAAGTAAAGGGACTGGACTGTCGTTCCTTCAGGAACACTAATTAGCAGGTAAGATCTAATTACTTCATGTCTCCTCCAGAGGATATTTCCTTCCAGGATTTTATCAGGGAGGTGGCTCGGGGCCTGTCCATTACTGTGGCCCCTGAAACAGAGCAAAGGACCAAGGAGTTGGAAATTCTACAATATCCCAAAACTCCTAAGGAGGCAGCTACCTTGCCCATTCATGAGATTTTATATGATCTCATGTTAAGGATGTGGGAGACACCTCATACCACCTCTCCTCATTCTCGCAGACTGGATACTATGTATCGAGTCCCTCCTTGTCCTGGTTTCCATAAGACTCAGCTTCCTCACCACTCTATTGTAGTGGAATCTGCTATGAGAAGGATCAAGAGTGCAAAGAGGCATGCCTCTAATTCTCCAGGACTTGAATGCAGAACCCTGAATGCTTTTGGACGTCGGGTCTTCCAAGCTTCCATGCTTTCTGCCAGGATCAGTTCCTATAGTCTCTACATGGGAATGTTCCTGAAGGAGGTCACAGATGATTTAGAGGCTTTAAGTCCTATTCTTCCTGAGGATAGCAGACAGGATTTTCTCACTTTGGTCAAACATGCCCAAGATGTTTCTAAATTTGCCAACCGTGCAGCCTTTGACTACTTTGAGTGCATAAGCAGAACCTCGGCTATTGCCATAGGTGCACGTAGAATTGCTTGGCTCTAGGCATCTGATCTAGAGCTCTGGGTACAAGACAAATTGGGAAATATCCCTTGTACTGGTGAGAACCTGTTTGGTAAAGATTGGCAAGAAAAGGCCAATGAAATGGATGCTGAAAATTCCACCTTGGATAGATTATCCAAGTCCACTGCTGATCCTGCTAGAAAGAAATTGTTCAAGAAACCATTCTTTTCTAAAAAGAAAAGATTTTATCCTGCTTATGTTAAGCAGCGACGTTCTGCAGGTCAACTTGTCAGGAAAGGTCAGCAACCACCCAAACAGAAGAAAGCAAAGACTGCTAGGCCTCAGCTGGCCCAGCAGGCTCAGCCTCCACAGGTCCTTTGACTCTCAACTAGAGAACTTAGTCTTCCTGGCTCTTGAGGGACCAGAGCCTTCCACCATTCCAGGAAGGTTATGTCATTTTGCCCCCAGATGGGGGCAAATAACAGCAGAGCATTGAACACTCTCCATCATAAAGGAGGGGTACAAGCTTCATTTTTCAAGCATGCCCCCTCACACTATAGTAAAGCAGTTCAATTCTCCGACCTCTCTCATCAACCTGTTAGGATAGAAGAAGTACCCATTCATCAGCAGGGTACAGGGTTCTATTCCCCTTATTTTCTTATCCCAAAGAAAACAGGGGGTTACAGACCTATCTTAGACCTCAGAGAATTGAACAAATTCTTTGTCAAGGAGAAATTCAAGATGATTTCTCTGGGATCTCTGCTGCCATACCTTCAGAGTCAGGATTGGCTTTGTTCTCTAGATCTCAAGGATGCGTACACTCATGTCCTCATCCATCCAACCTGCAGAAAGTTCCTTCGGTTCCTTTTTCAGCAAAAGCACTACCAATACAGGGTGCTTCCTTTTGGCCTGGCCTCAGCACCAAGGGTGTTCACGAAATTCATGGCTGTAGTAGCAGCATTTCTCCGCACTCTAGGGATATTCGTTTTCCCTTACTTAGACGACTGGCTCATTCGAGAACCAACAGAGTCAGAGGCCAGGACTTCTCTATCCTGCACAATGCGTATCCTTCAGTATTTAGGGCTGGTAATAAACATCCCAAAATCCAGTCTAACTCCCACTCAGTCTTTAGAGTTCATAGGAGCTTTGCTGGATACCAGAAAGGCAAGGGCCTATCTCCCTCAGACCCGTTGCCTTCGCATGGTGCAGTTAGCTTCTCAAGCAGTGCTAAAGCCTCATCTAGCTGCTCGAGAAATGTTACAACTACTAGGCCACATGGCATCTACGGTGCATGTGGTTCCCTATGCTCGCCTCCATATGAGGGCAGCTCAGTGGACTTTATCCACCCAATGGACCCAGGCATCAAGATGCCTGTCAGACAAAATAGCAAATACGAGTCGCCTTATTTTGTCCCTCCAGTGGTGGAAGTCCACTCAAAACTTGTTGCTGGCGTCCCCTTTTCAACAACCCCTACCCCAAGCAACTCTCACAACAGATGCTTCTCCAATGGGTTGGGGTGCTCATCTACAAGACCTCTCCACCCAAGGCACCTGGTCTCCACAGGAGAGTCATCTACATATCAATCTCTTGGAGCTCAGAGCAATCTTCCTTGCTCTGCAAGTGTTCCACACCCTGCTCAGTTGCAAGACAGTCCTCATTCATATGGACAATCAAGTAGCCATGTTCTGTGTGAACAAGCAGGGGGGAACAGGCTCTCTGTCGCTTTGCAAGAAGCTTTGCGACTATGGGCCCTCGCCAGAGAGCATCAGATTCATCTCCTGGCAGTGTATCTTCCAGGCATACAAAACTCTTGGGCAGACAGACTCAGTCGAGTTCTGCTTCCACACGAATGGTCTCTGCATGCAGACCAGGTAACGAAGATTTTTCAAATTTGGGGAACCCCGGGCATACACCTCTTTGCAATTTCGTGGCATGCCAAACTTCCCCAGTTCTGTTCCAGAATTCCGGCTCAGAAGGCTCAGGCCAGGAATGCTTTCCTCCTCCATTGGGGTCAAGACTTCCTGTATGCCTTTCCACCCATTCCCCTAATTCCCAAAACCCTATTCAAGCTTCAGAGAGACAGAGGCCATATGATTCTCATAGCTCCACATTGGCCACGGCAAGTGTGGTATCCTCTGCTTCTACAGCTCTCTCAAGCTCCCTCCCTGCAGTTAGGGTCTGCTCCGGATCTCCTATCCCAGGAGGACGGAATGTTATGGCATCCCAATCGCCAGTCTCTGCGTCTCAGGGCTTGGTTGCTGAAGGCCTAGATCTCCATGATCTTAATATCACTCGGCAAGTAAAATATATTCTTTTGGCTTCCAGGAAATCTTCCACAAGACGCTCTTATGCTTTCAAGTGGAAAAGGTTTACCATATGGTGTTCGCAAAAGGGTCTTAACCAATGTTCCCTCTAATTTTCTGTAGGCTGTGTGCGCATAAAATATCAGCTGTGTGCAGCTTTTGAAGGAAGGTTAAATTTTTGTGCGCCACATAACGACACTCAGTTATATACTTTAAAATTTGACTACACGTCAGAATACAGTATGTACACCACATTGATTTTAATCAAATTAAATGAAAATAGACTATTACTAAATGAAGCGGGAAATTTCTAGTAATTACAGTCATAACTTTTAAATTTTAAGACGTCTGTGTTTTCTATCAGAATCAGAGCTGTAATTTTTGTGCGCTCTGTTGTTTAGTATGTGCGCTCACTCGGCGAGGTGTGTGCGTGCGCACAGCTTAGAGGGAACAGTGGTCTTAACCCACTTGTGATACCTCTGGAATCATTGCTGGAGTATCTCCTTCATTTATCCAATGCAGGTCTTAAAACTAATTCAGTAAGAGTCCATTTGAGTGCTATTGCAGCTTCCTTTAAGCCTCTAAATGGACAACCTATTTCCTCTCATCCTTTTATAGCAAGATTTATGAGAGGCCTTCTTCTAACTAAGCCTCCCATTAGGCCACCACCGGTGGCATGGGACTTAAACCTGGTTCTTGGGCAGCTCATGAAGCCACCTTTCGAACCTTTAGCTACTACCTCCTTGAAATTCCTTTCTTGGAAGGTTATCTTTCTCATTGCAATCACATCAGCACGCCGCATTAGTGAGTTGCAAGCGCTAGTAGCTGATCCACCTTATACAAGGTTCCATCATGACAAGGTAGTCCTTAGGACTCATCCACACTTTATGCCAAAGGTGGTCTCGCCTTTTCATCTAAACCAAGCGGTCTACCTACCTGTGTTTTTTCGAAGGCCTCATGCATCAAATGCAGAGAGGAATCTCCATACCTTGGACTGTAAAAGAGCTTTAGCCTTTTACTTACAAAGAACACAGCAACATAGAAAGTCCTCTCAACTCTTTGTTGCTTTTGATCCTTCTCATTTGGGACTTCCAGTCTCCAAGAGAACACTGTCTAACTGGATTGCTCAGTGTATTTCCTTCGCCTATCAGAGTAAGAACCTTTCTCTGGAGGGCCATGTCACAGCTCACAATGTGAGAGCCATGGCAGCCTCAATGGCTCATCTGCACTCTGTGTCTATCTACGACATCTGTCAAGCAGCCACTTGGGCCTCAGTTCATACCTTTACAGCCCATTACTGCTTGGACAAGGACTCCCGCCGGGGTGCCTTGTTTGGTCAGGCTGTTCTCCAACACCTGTTCCATACGTAATCAACTCCTACCCACCATCCCTGGTAGGATGCCAGAGATCCATGGGGGGAGGTGGAGCCCTGTTCAGGGACACACAACTTCTGGGGTCTCTCCCTGGCATCTAAAGCTAGGGAGTCCCCATATGTGATGACTACATTCCTGCTTGTTCCTGCAGATAGCATAGTTACTCACCTGTAACAGGTGATCTCCGGGAACAGCAGGAATTTAGTCCTCACAACCCACCCACCTCCCCTAGGAGTTGTATCTATCTATCTATCTCTTTCCTTTCCCTCTCTCTCTCTTTGTCTCAGCTTTAAAACTCAACTGGAGAGAGGCAGTTGGGAAAGGCGGGAAGGCAGCACGCAGGTGCTGTGGGATGCTCCCAAAAGCTTTCTAATTGGACGCTGCGGAGCGTTCCCACGCAGGCTCCGTCGGTACCGACGATATCCATATGTGAGGACTAAATTCCTGCTGTTCCCGGAGATCACCTGTTGCAGCTGAGTAACTATGCTTTCTCACCTGGTTATAGTGACTTTATTGTGGGCAGGGAGGTGTTCTACTGCTCTGGCTTATATTCAAGTGTAGTGTGTTTCTGAGGTTTAGTCCCTTAAATTCATCGCTGACAGATGTCTTGGCCTTCTTTCAAGCCAGGCTTGATAAGGACTTGGCACTAAAATTGCTGCAGGTAACATAGTAACATAGTATATGACGGCAGATAAAGACCAGCATGGTCTGTCTAGTCTGCCCAGCAAGGTGCATGTAGTAGCACTGGTCTGTTTCAGGGGAAAGATTTGAGGGGGGAGGGCTGTCCCTTGCATCTTATCTGGACATAGTTTATTTCTTCAGAGGGGTAAAACATGTGCATCGTCTGACTTGGGCAGTGTTGCCAACTTTGGTTTTTTAATTTGGTATTCTCTGTCTTTGCGGAGGGTCCATTTGAACCTCTTTTGGAGATATCCCTAAATGATCTTATGCTGAATGCAGTGTATTGCATGACTATCTTTTCAGCTCATAGAATCTCTGAGCTCCAGGCTTCATCCTACAGTGAACCTTTTCTGTTGATCTCCAGGGAAAAGGTTGTCCTTCAGCTGTTACCCTCATTTCTTGCCAAGGTGGTCTGTGTTCCTCCTTAACCAGACAGTTAACTTGCTGGTGTTTTTCATAGTCAAGCAGGGATCCGGAATCGTGAATTTTGCATGAGTTGGATATCCGCTCAGTTCTGCATCAGTACTTGAAGGCAGTCTGTTATCTGTGCCCGTCAGAGGGCCGTGCAGTGGTGAGGCAGCCTTTAAGGTGTTTTTTGCTCGCTGGCTGAAAAAGACTATTGGGTCCACTTATCTGTTTAAAGTTTGGATGCTCCTGGTAGGGCTCTAGGCTCATTCCATAAGCGCATCATTGTGGGCGGAGTTTGGCTTGTTGCCTTCCCTTGCAGTTTTATGGCCAGCAATTGTGGATTTCCCTCCAGTCCTTTGCACAGCATTGTCTTGATGTTCCAAGGGGGGGGGGGGGGGGGCGCAATTTGGAGTGAGAATATTGCAGGAGAAGGCATTCCTGCGTTGCCTTCCCCCATCCCCATATCCCGTCGTTAGGTACCGCTTTGGTATGTCCCACGCATCTGAACTGGAACGGAGGGACAATGAGGAAGGTAAAATTAGGCCTTACCTGCTAATTGTCTGTCTTTCCTTGAGTCTCTCCAGTCCATGCCAGAACCCGCCCTGTATGTCTATATATTTTTGGTCAAGCCTGGCAGAGCATGCTGATTTGCTGGGGTCAAGTGACTTTTGGGTTCGGCTGCTAGGCATCAACAATTCTGCAGGGTCCTTGCTCTGCCCTGCTGTAATCTTTCTAGTTTGGTGACTGCAGGTTTCGGTTTGGATACAGAGGTTTTGTCTGAGGTTCTGAATCCTGCCAGGAACAAGAATTGTAATGTAGTTAGGTTATGTTCATGTTTAATGACTAAAGTAATAGCTGTTCTTTGTAGAGTCTGGGAACCTTATAGGGTGACATCATCAAACTAGTGATTCTCAGTCTCCATCTGCTGACATGAAGGCCTCACTGGAGGGATTTTGGGAAAGAATTAGCAGGCAAGGCCTAATTTCTCTTTCATCAAATCTTCTTTAAAAAAATATAGAGAGAGACTTAGAAGGCCAGTGCATTGTCTCAGAATTTGAGCATTAATGCTAAAATAGTCTAATTATATATTTGGGCATACTTATAAAACAGTGTGCAATGTTACAATTACTGCAAAATACAACTGCCAAATTGATATTTATGGGCTCATGCAATGGATGGGTTCCTCATGTTACTAAAATTGTATTGGTTGCTGCTTCAGGCAAGAATAATTGTTAAACTGTTATGCTTGTTTTTTCAAATTTTACATGGATTAGGTCCTGAATATATGGTCAGATTATTGTGTATTTCAGAAGATAAGAGGTTTTTACATTGTTACAAATTTCCAATTTATTATCCTGTTAGACCAATCCTGACGGAATGAGTTATGCTCCCCAACCAGCAGGTGGAGGCAGATCAGAACAACTTTTCATTGATGTCATTACATATATATATGTGCTGGTGCAGCACTGAGAGAAGCCAGAATTGTTTGTTTTTAGCAGGTAGCAAGGTGTGTGGACTGGTGTAGCAGTGCAGAAAGGCCTATCCTCCCTGGTCCAGAGCAGTCATGTGGCTTGTATGTTTGAGACATTGGCCCATCATTTTGTTTGGAGCTTGGGTATGCCCATTGTCTCCTTGAGCTAACAGTTGCCCTGTGCCCAGTGCTGTTTCCAGCAGGTTCCAGCATGGTGAGCCAGAGAGTGGACAGGAGTGCCATTTCCCATGGGGCTCCTGAGGGATTTGGTAAGTCTTGGTCCAGGCCCCTTTTCACTCACTGCTTATTTTTTTCTTTCTTTTTAAATGTTTGTTCTGCTTCTTTATTTAGCTCTCTGTCTTTCTCCAGGACCAAGCAGGAAGTCAGTCCTCACTTATGGGTGACGTCGGCGCCGACGGAGCCCTCGCGGAGCAATTTTCCCCAGCTTTCAAAGAAAGCCTTTGGGAATTGCAGCGCGCATGCGCGGTCGTCTTCCCGCCCGAGGGTGCCATCTTAGCCAGTCTTCTTTTTTCCGCGGAGCCCTACAGACGTCCCCGTCTTGTCCCCGCGAAAAAGTTGATTTTCTTCTTTATTTTATCCTTTTTTCTTTCGGTTCGACGCCGATCGTTTTCCCGCCCGGACTCGCGACGCCGGTCTCGAGTCCTCTTACTTTTTTTGGTTTTTCTGACTTAGTCAGCTTTCGTTTTCGTTTTCCCTGGCAGCCCGGTCCTTTGACCTCGCAGGGGCCCTTTTTCCCCCGATGGCTGCCAGTGGGTTTAAGCGGTGTGGTCGGTGTGACCGAAATATGTCACTAACCGACACACACGACTTTTGCCTCCGCTGCCTGGGCCCGGATCATGAGGAACTGATCTGTGGGCCCTGCAGCAAACTGTCCTCAAAGGCGTTGAGAAGTCGGCGGCATCAGCGTGAGAGAATCTTCGCTGACCCCAGCCGTACCCGGACCTCGTCGGAGGCCTCCGCGTCGAAAGGCTCCAGCTCGGACCGTCGCCGGAGCTCCTCCGACCGGGGTTCTCCCTCCGGGGACCATCGTCGGAAGGAAAAACCCGCGAGGGCGGCGTCGGTGGACGCTCCTGGTTCCGCGAGGGCCAGGTCGCATAGCCCCGACAGCCGCCCCGGGTCCTTGGAGAAGGAACACATCCCGAAGCGACCTCGCCTGGAGTCGGAGATGCCTGCCCGGGTAAGTCCTGTGGTCCTTCTGGACTCGCCTCCGTGACAGCCGACGTCGGGCCCGACGCCGTCGGGGCCCGAGTCGGGGGCTGCTGGGTCACCTGAGCTCGGACTCAGGTTGACGGCCTTGGAGAGCAGACTGTCTGCCTTCATGGACCAGCAGAGGGCACTGCTCGCTGGCTTCGCTGGCGCCGCTGCCCCGACCGCCGGGACGTCGACGTCCAAGTCGACCCCGGAGACCGAGCCGATCCTCGAGTCGATGAGAACTCGAGTCGATCCTCGGTCGAGGTCACCCTCGGCCTCCCGTTCGGGACCGAGGTCGCCGACGCCGACTCCCTCGGCGTCGGGGCGGCTGGCGCCGCACCCTGCCCGGGCCAACCCCACCGAGTCCTCGTCGGAGTCGGTCTGGGAGTCTGAGGAGGAAGAGTCACCTGATTCTTTCCGGACTCGGTGTGTCCCATCGGACTCACCGGAGTCCGAGCCTCGGAAACAGTCCCCCCCGGAGGATGCCCGGTTCTCGGACTTCGTTAGGGATATGGCCAAGGCTTTGGCCTTCCCTGCGGATCTCGAGGAGGAGCCTCGAGCCGAAGAGCTCGACGCCCTCCAGTATGACTCTCCCGCGAGGGAACACTTTACTGTGCCGGTTCCTCCTATGCTGGAACGACTACTCTTCCGCATGTGGGAGAGTCCGGCCTCCTCGCCGGTCCTGAGCAAGCGGGTCGATTCTATCTATCGAGTCCGCAAGAGCCCTGGCTTTCAAAAGGCACAGCTGCCACACCATTCCATGGTAGTGGAATCGGCCATGCATCGTCTTAAGAGCCAGAAGATGCACTCCTCGGTGCCTCCTGGAAGGGAGGCCCGTAACCTGGATGGCCTTGGCAAGAAGTGCTTCCAGGGCTCTATGCTCGCATGTCGTGTCCAGACTTACCAGCTATACATGGGCATGTATCTCCGGGATCTGGCTAAAGAGCTAGCCGGATTCTCCGCTGGTCTCTCCGAGGAGCCCTTGCGGAGGTTCCTAGCCTTGTCCACGGGCATTCGGGAATGCTCAAAGTTCCTGTCCCGAGCAGCCTATGATGGCTTTGAAGCCTCGGCTCGAGTGGCCGCAGCCGGCATCGGTGCCCGCCGACAGGCTTGGCTTCAGTCGTCAGACCTTGAGCCCTGGGTACAGGACAAGTTGGTCGATGTCCCCTGCCGAGGCGAAAACCTCTTTGGCAAGCCCATGGCGGAAAAGGCTGCACAAATTGAGACTGAGACTCTCACCAGGACCAGGCTCTCTAGGAAGACCTCCGCCCCTTCCCAGAAAAAGAAGGGCTCGGGGAAAAAGTCCTTTTACCCGAGGAAGGCGGCTGCCTACAAACAATACCCCCATTATCAGGCCCCTGCAGCTCCCCAACAGGGCCAGCAGGCCAAGGGACGGGGTAACGGATCCCGTAGGCAGCAAGCCCCCAAGCCTGCACCACCAGCCCCTGCTCAGCAGGGTGGGGGCTTTTGACTCGCTCAGCATAGCCTCTCCCCCCCCGCTGGCTCCTCCCAGCACCGGAGGCCGGCTGGTTCACTTCGCCCACAGGTGGTCCAGCATCACCGCAGATGCCTGGGTACTTCAGGTCGTGCGAGAAGGCTATCTTCTCCACTTCCATCAGGTCCCTCCCTCCTATTTTCCGGGAGAACCTCCGCGACCCCCTCTGCACAGGGAGTTGCTCCTTCAGGAGTTAGCAGGTCTTCTGCAGGAACAGGCGGTGGAACCGGTGCCACACCACCTGAGAGGTCAAGGCTTTTATTCACGGTATTTTCTGATACCAAAGAGAACAGGGGGCCTCAGACCCATCCTGGACTTGCGCAACCTCAACAAGTTCCTTGTGCGGGAGAAGTTCAAAATGCTTACCCTTGGAATCCTTCTGCCCTACCTCCAGCAGGGAGATTGGCTATGCTCCTTGGATCTAAAGGATGCCTACACGCACATCCTCATCCACCCAAGCCACCGCCAATACCTAAGGTTTGTGGTGGCCGGAAATCATTACCAGTACAGAGTACTGCCCTTTGGCCTGTCCTCCGCACCGCGAGTCTTCACAAAATGTCTCGCGGTTGTGGCGGCCCATCTCCGGCTTCACGGCCTCTATGTCTTTCCGTACCTCGACGACTGGCTCATCAGAGCAGCGTCCGCTCGGGAGGTCACCAACGCCACGCGCCGCACGGTGACTCTTCTGCAGCACTTGGGCTTTGTTATAAACTTCGCAAAGTCCACTTTGCTCCCCTCACAGGATCTCGAGTTCATCGGCGCAAGGCTGCACACTCCTCAGGCGCGAGCATACCTACCGCTCGACAGGGCTCAACGGCTCATGGACCTAGCCGACCGTTTTCGCAGCCAGCCCCTGGTCTCCGCCAGGCGCTTCCTGAGACTCCTCGGCCATATGGCTTCCACCGTCCATGTGACCCCCAATGCCCGCCTGAATATGCGGTCTGCTCAATGGTGTCTCCGCCAGCAGTGGCGTCAAGCCACAGGCGACCTAGCAGACCTAGTGCGCGTCTCCGAGCCGCTGATCTCGTCTCTCCGGTGGTGGCTCCGGCAGCCGAACCTCATATTCGGAATGCCTTTCCAGTCACCTCAACCGACCCGGGTGCTGACCACCGATGCATCCCTCCTGGGCTGGGGAGCACATTGCCAAGAGGCACGTACTCAGGGCCTCTGGACCACGTGGGAGTCTGCTCAGCAGATCAACTTCCTGGAGCTCCGGGCGATCCGCCTAGCTCTCAAGGCCTTCTCCCACCTGACTTCCCAACAGTCCGTCCTTGTCCAGACGGACAATCAAGTTGCCATGTTCTACGTGAACAAACAGGGGGGCACGGGCTCCTTCCTCCTCTGCCGGGAGGCACAGAAGCTCTGCTCTTGGGCCGTCAGTCACGGCATTCTCCTCAAGGCAGTTTATCTCC
Organism: Ichthyophis bannanicus; assembly: GCA_033557465.1. Classification (NCBI taxonomy): domain Eukaryota; kingdom Metazoa; phylum Chordata; class Amphibia; order Gymnophiona; family Ichthyophiidae; genus Ichthyophis; species Ichthyophis bannanicus. The sequence goes on from CM066038.1 coordinate 412,752,264, forward strand.
CGGGCCAAGAAAATTGCCTTGCGGACAAACTCAGCAGGGTCCTCCAGCCGCACGAGTGGCGTCTGGATCCCTTGATAGTTCAGAAGCTCTTCCTCAAGTGGGGCCTCCCCACGGTGGATCTCTTTGCCAGTCCTCACAACCGGCAGCTTCCTCGCTTCTGCTCTCGTCAGCCACACCCCCTTCGGGTTGCGGCGGACGCCTTTCTGATCTCATGGTCGGGGAGCCTTCTGTACGCTTTCCCTCCCATCCCGTTAGTCTCTCGGACTCTTTTCAAGGTTCTCCGAGACAAAGCCTTCATGATCCTGGTGGCCCCTCGCTGGCCCAGGCAGCCGTGGTCTCCGCTCCTGCTGCAACTGGCGGTGGAGGATCCAATCCCTCTGGGGGTACAACCGGATCTCCTCACTCAGGATCAGGGGTCCCTACTGCACCCCAACCTCAGGTCTCTCAACCTCATGGTCTGGCTGCTGAGAGGGTAGTCCTTGCTCCCCTTCTCCTGCCGGCGGAGGTGGAGGAGGTCGTCTTGGCTTCGCGACGGCCTTCTACCCGCAAATGCTACGCCCTTAAATGGCGTCGCTTTGCAGTCTGGTGTACCCAACAGTCTCAGGATCCCTTCTCCTGCCAGGTGTCGGTGATCTTGCAGTACTTGCTGCACCTCTCTAATCTGGGACTTAAGTCCAACTCCGTCAAAGTTCACCTCAGTGCTCTTTCAGCACATCATGTGCCGGTGGACGGCAGACCTCTCTCCAACGACCCTCTCGTGGCGAGGTTTCTCCGAGGTCTCCTTCTACTTAAACCACCTCTGCGCCCGCCAGCGCCTGACTGGGACCTGAATGTGGTTTTGCAGCGGATCACCTGTCCGCCTTTTGAACCTATGGCTACCTGTTCTCTCCGTTTTCTGTCTTGGAAAACACTGTTCTTGATAGCCCTCACTTCCGCTAGACGCGTAAGTGAATTGCAGGCCCTCGTGTCTGATCCCCCTTACACTAGGTTCTACAAGAATAGGGTAGTCCTACGGACTCACCCAAAATTTCTGCCTAAAGTGGTCTCCCCTTTCCACATCAATCAGGAGGTGGTACTTCCAACCTTCTTTCCCAGACCACACTCCAGCCGAGCTGAAACGGTCCTCCATACCCTGGACTGTAGAAGGGCATTGAACTTCTACCTTGACCGTACGCGGGAGCACCGTAAAGCTGCTCAGCTTTTTGTGTCTTTTGACCCCAATAAATTGGGGCTCCCGGTCTCCAAGCGTACTCTGTCCATCTGGGTTGCGGACTGTATCTCTTGGGCTTATGGGGCAGCCGGACTCTCTTTAGAAAGTCGAGTCACGGCTCATTGCGTTCGGGCAAAGGCTACGTCAGTGGCTTACCTCCGCTCTGTTCCGCTGGCAGACATCTGCCGGGCCGCTACTTGGTCTTCGAGCCAGACTTTTGCGGTCCATTACTGTCTCGAGAGGGAGTCCCGTAGGGACAGTGCTTTCGGACAGGCAGTCCTCCGTAATCTCTTTGAGGTCTGAGCAACTCCTACCCTCCATCCCGGATGTGGGCTACCGGTGGGTGATAATTCAGCGAAGATTCTATCCTTCTGTGCTGCTGAGCTAGAGGGAGCTCATTTTTGTGCTTAGGGTCTCCGGTAGCCTTGAGCTTGGGAGTCCCATAAGTGAGGACTGACTTCCTGCTTGGTCCTGGAGAAAGCGTAGTTACTCACCTGTAACAGGTGTTCTCCAGGAGCAGCAGGAATCAGTCCTCACTACCCTCCCTCCTCCCCTTGGAGTTGCAATCGTCTGCTTATGTTCTTTTTGCAAATTTTTATGCTGTCTTTTTTAGCTATGTCATCTGACTGGCTAAGATGGCACCCTCGGGCGGGAAGACGACCGCGCATGCGCGCTGCAATTCCCAAAGGCTTTCTTTGAATGCTGGGGAAAATTGCTCCGCGAGGGCTCCGTCGGCGCCGACGTCACCCATAAGTGAGGACTGATTCCTGCTGCTCCTGGAGAACACCTGTTACAGGTGAGTAACTACGCTTTACTGCTTTAATAAAGCATATTAAAAAATAAAAACCAATGCCTTTCAGGCAAGCCGGGTTTAAAAAGATTGTGTGGGTGGTTGGAGGGCCCTTTTTGGTTTTTTCTAGCTGGCTTGATAGTTGCAGGTATTCCCTTACCCATTGGGGATTCCTTTTTAAAGCCACAGTTTTATTTTTCTTTCAGCAGTTTTTTCCTTTGGCTTTTTTTAACCACATTTGAGCTCTACCAGTATGCCAGGTGCACGAGGATGTGCTGCTTGCGGTTCTTGTTGAGTGAGCTCTTTTTGTCTTGAGTGTGATGGAGAATCCTGGAGGCACATTTTTTTTTTCAGCAATGTTGTGACCTCGTGCTGATTTTGTTGTCTCCACTGTATCTCCCATGATTTTCCCACCAGTGGACACATGGCCATCTTGGATGGTCCATATGGTTTGGCTGAAGGGAAGTGTAGTGGTGGCCACAGACTCTTGTAGGCAGACCCCTGGGGGCTTGAGGGTTCACCGGGGGTCCCAGGGCTCGTTTTCAGTTGGTTTGAGTAGCAGTTCATAAAACAGATCACAGATGGCTTACAGTCTCTGGTAGTTGTGTGGTAGTCTCCCTTCATGGGAACAAGGCCCTCTGGTGGCAAAGTGGTGAAGCATCCCGTCCTTTATTTTCATCTGTTTGTTCCTTTGAATGCCTAGCCCTTTTTCCTCTTGGGGTGGGGGCTGGGGAGAAGAGGAGGACTCTTTTTGTTGACAACAGGTGAGTCATTGGAGAAAGGGGAGTTTCTCCTGTTGAAGGGAGAAGATCCATCGGTGATGCATATTTTTCACAAGGAGCACCTTTCCACTCATTCTAGATGCTATGGTAGCTCTGTGCATTATGGAGTCCTCTGAGGTGGAGGTTTCACAATAGGATCCTTTCCTAGAGGAATTGTGACATCCCACCGGCTTCTTTCCTCTCCTGAAGACCTTGCAAAAGTTTGTATTCTCTCAGTATGAGACACTGGAACTGGTGCTGAGGGGTACTAAGGTCCTGGCTCAGTTGTATTCTTTACCCAAGGAGAGATGGAATGGCTTATTGGGGTTCCTAAGATCGATGCCCTGATCATGGCAGTGATGAGGCACATGACCATTCTACTGGAAGATGGTGCTGCACCTGAAGGTGACTCATAATAGGAGGTTCCTTATCGGTCCTCCAGTTCAGTCCTTCACCACTTCCTCCTGCAGCGTGGAGACTGGGCTTGTCAAACCTGTGACATTACTGGATGTATCCTGCTGGTCTCTCCTATCAGCCTCAGTGTGTCCAGCCTCCATGCAGCAGGAGGACATAGTGAGCCTAAGTGCTGGGCTCACTAGAGGGGCGTATAAGGAGCATTTTCTTTTAGATAGATGGGTTAAGTTTAATTTAACATAATTTAAGTTAATTTTCTTTGGGATTTTGATATAGAGTTAGAGGTAGTTTTAATTTAACGTTGTTTAAAAAAAAAAGAGTGATTTAAGGGCAAAAAAGGGCTACAACGGGAGGATTGCTTCTGCTTCTCCTACCCTTGGCCCGTCCTTTTGATCCGGCTGGCTCTCCTCTCCTGGTCTGTACGGAGAGGAGTTGAGTGGCGGGGGTAGACAGCTCCTTTCGATCAGCTGATCAGGCGGTGATTATGCAGGAGCCGGCGTTTGTTTCCTCTCAGCTGCAACTGCTTGAAGTGGTGTTCGTAGCAGCTGCGCTGATGGTAGGTAGGACACGCCGTTATTGCTGCAGAGAATATTTAAAACGCAGTTCTAGCTGTCGGACGATGAGGTGAGTGCCCCGGGGAACGTTATTGGTGTGGGGCAGTTTTGGGCCTACACAAACGTCAGCAGCAGTAGTTTAAGCGGAAAGCTGAGTCTGGGACCTTGAGGCTCTTTCTTCCAGCCCTTTTTTCACATCGGAAGCATTTTTAGTCGGAGGAACGTCGGATGTCTTATATTTCTCCTCAGGATATATGTGAATTTACTATTTGTGGTTTCTTTGGTGAGAGTCATGCTTGACCGTTAAAACAAAATTAAAAAGAAATAATTAATTAATTTAATTGTAGGTAGCTTCTGAGGTCTTATGGTCTGAGGTCTTATGTTCTGAGACTTAGTTGGCTCTATTGTTTAAAAAAAAAAATAATCAAGGAGTTCATTTTATTAACTTTTTTTTTCCGGATTATGTGACAGTATTGTTTACCTGATGCCCTCGCGCCCACAGTGTTTAGTGGGTGGGGCGCGTAGAGCTACTATATCAGATGTGGGTGTTTTTTTGTAGAGGCTGCGTGACAGAATCATCTAATATGGAGCATGTGATTCAATACAAGACTTGTGAAGGAGTTTGTCTGTCTAGTGTAATAGAAGGGATGTTTCCCCAGCAGTCTCCACCCACGTCCTTGCTGAATAGCTTGACGGCAGGTAGTTTGGGGCCTACTGCTTTGGCAGGGACGGCTCTTGTTTTTTTTTCCCCTCGGATTTTGTACTGGTGATGCATCAGGCTTATTGCTTGAGGCAGCAGATGGCGGTCTCAGATCCCTCGGGGGGGGGGGGGGGTGGCGGGCAGCAGGACCTCTGACCAGTTCTGAAAAGGTTGTGAGCGGCCTAGGAAAATGCCTAGGACGAGGGAGAATCAACCTTTAGGTTCAGACTGGTTGGAAGAAGAGAGCGTGGACCTGGAGCTGGAATCTGGTTTGGAACAGCTTAGATACCATCAGGCAAGAATTATAAGTGTTTTTAGAAGAGAGGTACTGACGGTGCTCATTTCAGAGTCTCTCCAGACTCTCAACCTGTTTTCAGTTCAATCAGCGGAGGGGCTTGAAAATCCCCTCATTTGGTCGGTATGCAAAACTCAGGCGGTCTTTTCCATTCACCGAGTGATTAAGCAAATGATTCAGAATGAATGGGATTTGCCAGGGTCTGGGTTAAAGGGTGTAAGGTCTTGAACCGACTTTCTCCTTGGCCGATTTAGAGAGAGAGATGTTTCGGTCTCCGCAGCTAGATGCAGCAGTGCCTGTGGCCACAAAGAAGACGACTATCCCGGTAGGAGGCAGTACGGTCCTAAAGGATGCGCAAGATAGAAAGCTGGATGTGTTGTTGAAGCAAGCCTTTGAAGTTCATGCCTGGGCTCGGCAAGCCTCTATTGGTGGGACTTGGGTAGCCAGAGCTTGTCTGCAATGGTCTCTGCATTTCCAGCAGCCGGCGCAGCAGGCGTAGGACCGTGTATCGGATAAGACATGGCTGGACCCTGGTGCGGCGTACTTGGCAGATGTCCCTTATGATTTGATTGGAGCCTTGGCGAATATAAGACTTCGCTAGTTACCACATACCATTATCTTTGGTTCAGAAAGGAGCATCAGTTACTTCCTCTAAATCGCGACTCGGTAAGCTTCCGTTTAGGGGGAGTTGCTGTTTGGGGAGCATTTGGATAAATTGGTCAAAGGTGTTCGAGACTTCAGGCGCTTTCGGACCTCTTGGTTGAGGGGTTTTCAAAGAGGAAGATTTAACGCAGGTGGTCAAAGTTTTCGAAGATTTCGAGGAGCGGCCAGAGGATTTCGTAGTCTCTCTACCGCGACCCTCAGAAGGCCACAATGAAGCGAGGTGGATTCGGGCAGGGGAATTCCTCCCTGCCTGGGTTCAGATCACATCCGTTCAGCATGTACTAACGATCATTCGCCAAGGTTATGCTCTTGAGTTCTCTCGCCCAGTAACAGTTTTGTTTGTATCTTTGCCAGGCAGGGGGCGGGAGAAATCGATTGCAGTACAGGAGACGGTAGTTCGTCTTCTGCAATTAGGAGCAGTAGTATCAGTGTCTCGAGGGTTATACGGCATCAGTCGTCACTCTATCTCATAGTGCCAAAAAAAAAAAAAAAAAAAAGGGACGGCTCCCTGTCCTATTCTGGACCTCAAGGGAGTGAATCGCTGCCTCCGAGGGCCTCATTTTTTAATGGAAACCTTACAATCAGTAATAGTGGCCCTGGAGGGAAGAGAGGTTTGGCAGGGGGAATTTTTGACGTCCCTCTATCTTACTGAGGCGTATTTGCACATTTCTATCAAAGCGGCTCATCGGAAGTTTCTAAACTTTTTACTCCCGGGGGAGGTGTTTTCAGTTTCAGGCCTTGACCTTCGGTTTGGCAACGGCACTGCGCACCTTCATCAAGGTTATGGGGGTGGTGGCAGCAGCTCTGCGGAAGGAAGGAATATTAATTCCCCTTTACCTCGCCGTTTGGTCGATTCAGGCAAAACCCAAGGACGAGAGCGTTCAGGTTGCAAATAGAGAAGTAAAGTTCCTTCAGAATCTCGGCTGGGTAGTCAAGGCAGTCAAGAGTTGTTTGGTCCCGTCTCCGGATCTAGAGTACTTAGGAGTGCGGTTCGGCACTCGATTGGGAGCAGTGTTCCTGCCGGATCAGCGAGCTCGAGCTCTTCGGTAGCTAGTGCACAAGTTTGTATCGACTCCAGCTCCATCAGCTTGGAATTATCTTTGTGTTCTAGGAACAATGGCAGCAACTCTGGAGGTAGTACCGTGGGTTGGAGCGCTCATGCGTCTGTTACAGGGGTTGTGGCTCCAGCGTTGGTCGCACTAGAAGGATTCTCTGAACAAGTGTCTTCCCTGGTCTTGCAGGCCAGGCAGTCCCTGCAGTGGTAGCTTTGCCCAGGAAATCTAGTGGCAGGTTGCCACTGGAACAACCACAGTGGCTTCCGATACTGACAGATGCGAGTCTTTCAGTTTCGGAAGCTCATTGCAAGGATCCCTGCGCACAAGGGATCTGGAACGACCAAGAAGTTCAGTGGTTGATCTACCGTCTGGAACTGCAGGTGGTGGTGCTAGCTCTTTGAGCGTTCGAAACCACGGTAAAAAGGGCGAGCGGTGCGAGTGCTGTCGGACCGCAACAGTGCCTTTTCTCAGTCGGCAGGGCAGCTCGGGAAGCGCCGCCATGGAAGAGGAAGCAGAAGTTCCATTTGCCTGGGTGGAGTTTTGTCTGCAGGCGATTTCAGCAGCGTGCATGCGGGAACGGACAATGTGAAGGCAGTTTTCTCAGCAGATTCCGGGTGGATGCTGGGGAATGGGATCTTCATCCGGAAGTATTTGCTCAGATAGTCCATAGGTGGGGTCCTCTGATTATGGATCTCATAGCAATTTTTCGTTCGGCCAAGGCGAGCCGTGTTTACAGCAGAAGACGAGAGAGGTTGTTGGAGGAAATCGATGCCCTGATGCAACATTGGCTGGCGCCCGATCTTCTCTAAGGCTTCCCTCCTGGGGCGCTCATAGGATGAGTAGTTCAGCGCATTGAGGCTCCTTTGGGGAGAGTAGTGTTAGTGCCACCAGTCTGGCCCTGACGCTCGTGGTTGGCCGACCTAGTCCGGATTTCCATTGGGGAACCTTGGCGATTGCCGGCGACGTCAGATCTTTGGACTCGGGGTTCGCTTCGAATGTCTCAGGTGGATCGATCTCTACCTTACAGCTTGACCCTTGAAAGGGCGAGGTTAAGGAAACAAGGTTATTCTGTAGCGGTAATTGCGACATTACTTAGGGCTAGAAAGTGGTCCATATCCCTGGCATAGGTGCAAATATGGCGTATATTGGAGGTCTGGTGCTCTCAGCGGGAGGTCCGTCCTTTTCACGGTTTCCGTGCCTATGGCATTAAGGTTTTTTTTTTTGAAGGACGATGTTGATAAAGGCCTGGCAGCCAACTCCTTAAGACTCCAGCTGGCAGCTCTTTCCGGCTAGGGAAGTAAGTTCCAGGGGGAGACCTTGGGCTCTCACGTCGACGTGATTCATTTTCTAAAAGAGGTCTGTAGACTATGGCCTCCTCTCGGAATAGTAGTGCCTCCATGGGATCTTAACTTAATGCCGGGGGCGTTGACTAGGGAACCTTTTGAGCCCTTATACCAAGCTTCGATCAAGGATTTAACCTTGAGAACGGTGTTTTTGGTAGCCATTTGTACGGCACGGCGAGTTTCGGAGTTGCGCGCGTTGTTGCGTCGTGAGTCGTTTTTGTCTCTCTCGTGACTCAGTCGGTTTCATTGCTGGTATTAGGATCTTCAGAGGAGAGTGCCTCGGACTGTAGTTTGCGCCGCTTGGACATAAAGAGAGTGGTGCGGCAATACTGAAAGGTTGCAGAGCCTTTCCGTAAGGCTGAACGCCTATTCGTTCTGTTTGGAGATCCCGTAAAGGGGAAGCAACTTCCAAAGCTTAATTTTCCAGTTAGGTCCAGGAAGCAATAGCGACCGCATATCTTTTGCAAGGCCGGCAGGGGCCCGTGGGGTTACGGGCTCATTCTACTAGAGCGCAGGCGATTTCTTGGGCGGAGCATAGTTTGGTTCCGCCAATGGAAATTGGCAGAGAGGCCACTTGGTCGTCGCTCCATGCTTTCAGTAAGCATTATCGCCTGGATGTCCAGGCGGCTAACGATGCCTGTTTCGGGTCGGCGGGGGTGTGATCTGGGTTGACAGGTCCCTTCCAGTAATTACTGCTGTGCTACATCCCAGTGGTGAAGGACTGAACTGGAGGACCGATAAGGAAAGAGAAATTAGACTTGCCTGCTAATTGTTGTTCTTTGAGGAACTCCAGTTCAGTCCTGATTCCGGCCCGGGGATGGTTAGTTCAGAGGGCGGTTTTATCTGGGGGGAATATCAGTCCCTATCTGTAAAACTGGTCTAATTTTCGGGATCGCGGTGATTCTTTTGTGCTAGCTTCTCTGCTCTATTTTATTCCTGGAGGGAAGCGAAAGTGAGAGATGAAGTTTTTCCTCTTAATTTAAGGGGATTTAGTTTAATTGTTTAAAGTTGAAATTAATGCTATAGCTACTTATTTATTGCTCCTTTGAGTCTGCTTTGTCAATAGGTCATTGGGGCTGATGGGAGAGACCAGCAGATGTCACAATTTTGACATGTCCAGTCTCCATGCTGCAGGAGGAGGTGCACTACCCAGTGGTGAAGGACTGAACTGGAGTTCCTCAAGGAACAACAATTAGCAGGTAAGTCTAATTTCCCTTTGAAGTCACTTCAAGAATACCTTCATGGCTTTGGTCTTGGTTACTCGGGCAGTGCTTTGTGTGGGTGAAATGGCCTGAGTGCTCTTAGGCAGGATCCAGCAATTGCCAGACAGCCTGGAAGTTGCAAGATTGGTATCTGGAGCATCATTCATAGTAGATGCCCTGTACAACTTGATTAGGATCTCTTTTAAGTCTGTGGTGACAGCTGTGGTGGCCGAAAGGTGGCTCTGGAATTCGTTTGCTGATGCGCAATCCAAACTGCAGTTAAATTAGTTCCCTTCTAAGGGCAGATTGCTCTTTGGGGAAGACTTGGAGAAGCTGGTGAAAGACTTTGAAAAGGCTGGCCCACAGAAGCTCCTGGAATATAGACCCAGTGGTTTCAAGTGTTCCTCTCGTAGGGCTCAGTGGAGAACATGGGGGCTGTTCAGGACCAGAAAGAGTTTGGAAATGGCCTCTTTCTCCTATAGGTCTAAATCAGGACTCAACAAACCCTAGGCACCAGGTTGTTAAGGCAAACAAAAAATTAGACCTTGCATCTGGGGCTCAGATACACATTGAAACATAGGCGATGTGGACTTTTTCTGCCATCATGTTTCTATCTAGTCTGCCCTTCCATATTGACTTCTACAATAGTCCCCTCTTTTCCCTTAGAGATCCTCTTTGTTTGTCTCATGCTTTTTTGAATTCAGATATTGTCCTCATCTCTACCACCTCTATTGGGAGACTATTCCACGCATCTACCACACTTTCCATAAAGAAATATTTCCACATGTAACTCTTGAGTCTATCCCCTTTCACCCTCATCCTATGTCCCCTCATAGCAGAGCTTGCTTTCAATTGAAAGAGGCTCTCCTCCTGTGCATTTATGCCATGGAGATATTTAAACACCTCTATCATATCTCCTCTATCCTGCCTTTCCTCTAAATTATACATATTAAGATCCTTAAGTCTGTCTTCATATGCTTTATAACAAAGACCATTAACCACCCTCTACACTAACTCCAACCTGTTTATATCCTTTTAAAGGTGTGGTCTCCAGAACTGCACACAATACTCCATATGATGTCACACTAAAGACCTATGCATGGGCAGAAGCGCTAGCTGATGTCTGCCTACTTCAGAAGAGCTGGTGGCTGGGAGAGCAATGTCTGCACAGCCTGCAAAAGAAAAATTACAGTTTGCTTTACAAACGGCTGAATAAATTAAGGGGGCAGTAGTTTTTAATAACTAATGGAGTGCAGGGGGTGAGTGCAAGGGGGGACGGAGGTTGAAGGAGGGAGAGTCTGGGAAGGGAAACTGAGTTTGGGGGTAGAGGAGGGACAGCAGGAGAGGGTTTGGAGTTGGGGGCAAGAGAAGAATGTAATGGGTTGGAGGGTGAAGTGATAGTGCATGGAAAGTAAAGGACACAATGTGTATGTGCCAAGGCACACCCCTCTCCTGCTACACACACACAGGCACTCCATCTCTGAACCGCATACACCCATACAGGTGTAGCTTAATGGGTCAGTGGGGGTGGTGTGAGAGGGAAGAGGAGTTGGACAACTGCCTTCTGTTGGCACTGTGCAGTGGCCCATTAACAGCCTGATTGTCTTAGAAAATCAGGCCCTAAAACCTAAAAAAGTAACTGCGATACACCTTTTTGGAAGGTGAGGGCATGCACTGTGACCTAGGTTTCAGTGGCTGGCTCCTAGAGTCCAAGAAAATTTGTCAAGGCCTGGGCTAAACTCAAGAAGGCGAGTCCTTTCGGTGATCCCAACGATCTCATAACTCAGCAGGTGCCTTCTTGGGAGCTTGTAAACCCTCACAATGAGATCTGGAGTGTCTCTTCCAAGGAGCAAGCGGTCATGGGGTGTCTCCAGTTATTTTCCTCAGAATGGACCTGCATCACATCAAATCAGTGGATCCTTGAGGTCCTAAAAAAAAAAGGAAAGATACACGCTGGAATTTGTGGAGCCTTTTCACGATGCATTTTTTTTTAATCTCCTTGCATTTCATTAAGCAAGAATGCTTGTCGAGAAAACTCTTTTAGCACTTCCTGCAGATGTAAGGCTACAAAAAAGGTCAGGGGTGGTGGTCCATTTACTTTGTTGCGCCCAAAAAAGGCAGATCCTTCCATCTCATTCTGGACCTGAAGACATTCCAGTACCAAGCTACTAGTGCCCTACTTCTGCATGCAGATCCTCAAGTCAGTCATCGCATTGGGTCCAGCAAGGGGAGTTTCTAACCTTGGACCTTTCCATATTTTAATCCAGAAATAACATCAGTGCTTCCTCTGTTTCTGTATCCTGGGCTGCCATTTTCAGTTTTGTGTCCTGTCTTTTGGGCTGGCCATAGCTCTTTGTACTTTCTCAAAGGTCATGGTGGTAGTGGCATCCTTCCTGTGCAAGCAAGGAATCCGGGCCCTAACTGGCTGATTTTGTTCCATATCCATAGAGAAGTCCAGGGCAGATACTACTTGGCTGATACGGTGGTTGGAAAAGTCAAGATAGGTGGTCAGCTATCCCATAGACTGCCTAATTCCCTCCCAAGATTCGGAGTATCAGGTTTCCACTTCAGCACTCAGGTTGGGTGCTTCTCACCATGCAAAAGTTGGGCAAGTTGCAGCTACAGCTGAGGGGTGTCTGCTCGCAGGTTGCTTCCACGCCCTGGGACTACCCTTCAGCTCCTGACATCAATGACATCCACTCTGGAACTGATACTTTGGGTCAGGACACACATGCATCCCCTGCATGGACACCACCTGATTTGCTGGGCTCCTTGCTTCCAGTTGTTCAAACGGCGCCTACCTCTCTTCTGGAAGTCAAGGGGAACTGGGTGTAGTGGTTATGTACTTGCGCTTTGAGGGGCAGAATGCCTTTGGAGGTGCTAGATTGGGTGCTAGACATCACAGATGGCCAGCCTACTGGGCTGCGGGTTCATTGTCTAGGTCAGTTTGTTCAGGAGCACAGGTCCCCATAAGACTAGAGGCTAGGACAGTCTGCCTGGCTCTGGAGAGGTTTTGGTCCCTCCTGGAGGGCAAAGTTGTCCAAATGTTCTCAAACAATGCCATGGCAGAGGCGTATGTCAACAAGCAAGATGGCATTCACAGTGACATAGTGACCACAGAAGTGGCAGAGCTCTGTTACTGTGTGGAGGCTCATCTGGTAGCTCTCCTGGTGGCCCACATTACAGGCATCAACATGCGCAGGCTGACTTCTTGAGGGGATCCCGGAGACTGGAAGCTAAGCCCTTGTGCTCTGTACCTCATGTGGAATTAGGACTTGTCAGTGTTTGATCTGATGGTCACCTGGAGAAATGCCAAGGTGAAATACTTTTACAGCCGTGGGAAAGATTTGCAGGTGGTGGCCTTGAATGCCCTTTAGGAATGGCTGCAGAAAAGGGCTCCTGTCTGTCTTTCCCCGCTAGCCCCTGGTGAACTGATTTCTGTGCAGAATATTGTCTTGCCTGAGCTTAATCACTCTAGTGGTGCCAGACTAACTGTGCAGGCCATAGTGGGGTCCCCTCTATTGTGATCTCAGGAAAGGGGACTTCTGTGGCATGGTCTTCTGGTCATGGAGGATCCTACGGTTGTCTTGCTTACACTCTGGCCATTGAGAGGCAAAGACTGCTTAAGAAAGTATTCTCTGGAGCGGTAGTAGACACCCTTCTAAAGGCCCAGAGGGCTTCTATATCCTTGGCCTATGTGAGGGTCTGGAAGGTCTTTGAGAGGTGATGTGAGAATGTGTTTTTGTTGAATATCTCCATCTATTGTAAGCCACATTAACTTACAAAGTAACCTGATAGCATCATAACGTATTAGATACTATCTTAGCAATACAATCTTGCCAGTTGGAAGTCAATTTAAACTGCCAGCTTTGCACTTCTTACAGTGTTCACATTACTGCAATACTGCATTCTCTCTGTAAAGTTAGTCATTATCTTGCATGTAAACTGTACCTGCTCTATTGTGCGCTCTCATATAATTACTCCTCTACAGTGTCTCACACACAATCCAAACCCTCAGAATGGCCCTACAGGTCGCTGTCATTCTTAGCCTCTACCTCCTCACCCACTGGCTTGGAACCTCCCAATCTCTCTACATACCACATGGCAGGATTCCAATCCTGAATAGCCATGGCAAAAGATGGAATAGTCCCCCTTACTTCAACACAGAAAGTAACACCTACCCACGCCACTCCCACCTGATACATGTAGCACTCCAGCACTCCAGCTATCCAATACACCCAACCAGGAAAAACCTTGTAGATGCCGACCCCTAAAATGTGCCATCATTAACGCACGTTCCATCCGCAAAAAATGGCCTGTTGTCCTTGACACAATCTCCTTCTATGACCTTGAGATCCTCATGATCACAGAAACATGGCTATCACCAGAAGACAACGTCCTCCTCAATCAACTACTTCCCCCCAATTTTTCCATACACACGAAACATAGGGAAAACAAAAAAGGAGGAGGGGTGCTCATAATCTCCAAATCAGACCTCAACTTCCAGATTGTGGACTCTTCTAGCACAAACAGCCTGGACACTCTCTCTGTTGCTAACCAACAATTCTCCCTTACCCTATTATATAGAACACCATCTACGTCTCCAGTTGACCTTCCAACCATCATTGACCTTGCAGCTAACACCCGCACTCCCAACAAACCAAATTGGATAATGGGTGATTTCAATCTCCCATCGCTACACCAAAACCACGCAAATGCATTCCTTAATGCAATGGAAGACCTGGGTCTCAAACAAATCATAAATGAACCCACACATACAAAAGGGAACATTCTGGACTTGGTTTTTATGCCACATCCAGTCAAGGACAAAAGCCACAATCTGCCAACATCAGTCGTGGATGTACCCTGGTCCGACCACAAATTGATCATTATCCAGATTCCCAGCAACAATGACCAGCTGAACAGAAGCCAACCCAAGAACATCACCTCTCGAACTTCCACTAGATGCTTCCGCCCCTTCAATAGGGAACTCATCCTTTCGGAGACCCCATCACTCATCAACAAAACAACACCTGACCTTGATGAACTAATCTCTCACTGGAATTCCAGCCTGCTTGCCATCTCACAACACCCAAACCCTACAAATACAGCAAGAGCGAAAAGAAAATCCGCCCCATGGTTCTCTCCTGACCTACGCGCTTCCCTCATGCAACTACGTAGACTCGAACGCCGATGGCGCCGATCACGCTCACCGGAAGATCAGACCGCATACCTAACCCACCTTGCAATACATCGAGGAACAATCTCTATCAGAATGAGACAATATCACACTGTCACCCTAAAGAGGTCATTGAATAAACCTCGTGACCTCTTCAATTTGGTCAAATCCCTCTCAAAGGAACCATCACCCGAGCAACACATCAACATACACCCACAAGATTTCGCTGATTATCTGCAATCCAAGATTGTACAAACTAACAAGGTCACAGCAGTCCAATATCAAGAACCAGCGGACCTCTCTCCACTTAACTTTTTTTCCACACCATCCATTAAATGTATTGAGAACACCATAGCATCACTCAACACCTCCACTGCACAGACCGACCCATGTCCAGCTTTTTGGATCAAGGAACTACGTGATGTGCTCAGTCCTGTCATCGCAAATATAATGAAACTCTCCTTTACAACAGGTTATTTTCCCACTTCACTCAAGCAGACTTCCATTAGACCATTACTGAAAAACCCCAAACTGGACCCCCAAAGGGTGGACTCCTATCGACCAATAGCTAGCATCCCCATCTTAGCCAAAATAATTGAGAAGGAAGCGCAACGGCAAATTCAAGATCACATAGACTCTGTTGCTCCCTTAGATAACTGCCAACATGGGTTCAGAGAACATCATGGGGTTGAGACACTACTCACTGGTCTAATCAACAATATCATCACAGGAATTGACAACATCCATCAAGGTTTTGTCCTCATTTTCCTAGACATCGCCGCGGCTTTTGACTCCGTCAGTCACGAAATCCTCCTGGGAAGACTAAAAGAAAAGGGTGTCTGCAACAAGGCACTAAAATGGTGCAAGTCTTATCTGGACGATAGATGGCAATATGTGAAGTCTGGATCAGAAGAGTCTAGCCACTTCCATCAAAAACAAGGGGTACCTCAAGGATCCTCATTATCCTCCTTACTCTTCAATATCTACATGCAGCCCATATGCAATATCATAAGATCATTCAACGTAAACTGCATGATATATGCAGATGACATTCTTTTATTCATGCCTTTCTCCACAACCCACATGGACCTGACCCCACTCACAGATTGTTTCAATGCAGTTTCAACATGGCTCCAGACACAGAACCTACGTATCCAGCATAAAAAAACAGAGGTCCTTTTCATCTCCAGAGACTCCAGCTTTACGCCCCCATCCCACGTCAGTGTCAAGGAAGCTGATTTGCAAACTAAAGATGCAATAAAATATTTGGGAGTGACCCTGGACCAACATCTAGACATGAGACACCACATAAGCAGCGTAGTCAAAGCCATCTACTTCAAAATCCGTTCCCTCAAACACCTACGCTCCCTGCTGGACCCAGACGATTTCCGTACCATATATCAAGCGCTGATCCTGCCGCATTTTGACTTTGCAAATGCCATCCTACAAGGTCTCCCCCAATCCACACTAACCCCCTTACAGTTGGCCATGAATGCCGCAGCTAGGGTCCTCTACGGTGCATCCAGAAACGACCACGTGACTCCTATTCTCAAACAGCTACACTGGCTACCAATTCACGGGAGAATCACCTTCAAATCCCTTGTATTAGCATTTAAGGCAATCAAAGGCACCTCATCCCTCTCACTCATGAATCTAATCCACATGGTCCCCCCCAACAGAGCAAGAAGAACATCAGCTGTAAACTTGCTAGCAATACCAAAGGCTTCAACAAAGTCCAACACGAACACCACAAACAGGGCATTCAGTTTTTATGTACCAAAATGCTGGAACACCCTACCCCCTGACATTAGAGCCATTACCAATCTATATCAGTTCAGGAAGGCTCTCAAAACATACCTTTTCTGCCAATATTTCCCAGACAGCAACTGAACTAGATATCCCCTCCAAGAAATGACCCAATCTAGAAATGCCCTCACACTGCAGTGTAGATAATTTATGTATATAGTTAACCCAGTTATCCAAGTTTGTATTCCTGTTCAATGTAAAACCTGACAGTTTGTCGTTATGGTCGTTTTGTTATGATGTAAACCGCGCTGATTCTAAATAGCGCGGTATATAAGAAACTGTAATAAATAAATAAAAATAAATGTTCCTCTCAGGCCCTGAATGTGCACAAGACTTTTCTTTTACAGTCCAGATTGTACCAGAGTTTAGCTCTGAACTCTCAAGGTTCAGGTGGTGGCCCTTGCATGATACCGGGGGCATATTTAGGGAGTGTCCTTAGCAGCATACCTTGATGTGTCCTGCTTCCTTAAGGGAGGTGAAGCAGATCTATCTGCCTGCGCGTCCAATTGTACTGCAGTGGAGTCTTTCTGGTGTTGAAGCTCTGAAAGGTCCCCACTTTGAGGCCCTTCGGATAGTCTCTCTCAAAGATTTAAAACTGAAGATGGTATTCCTGGTGACTTTTGCATTTACCAGATGGAGCTATGGATCGTGTCCCGGAGGGAGCCTTTTCTGTTATCCTCAGAAAGAGACAGACTTGAGATTGGTAACGTTCTTTCTTTCAAAGGTGCTGTCGTCTTGTTCATCTTAATCAGTCTGTGATACTGCCCTCCTTCTTAGAGGAGGAATTTTGGATAGACCACTTGCTGCATCTGTTGTATGTGAGGAGGGTGTTAGTGAAGTGTATGATGGAAGGAATCAGTAACCTCCAATCAGACCATCTTTGTCCTATTCAGTGGTCCGAGGAAAGGACAGGCAGCAGCTAAGGCCTCAATTGCCTGCTGATTTAAAGAGGCTATTAGTTCAGCCTGCCTTCTGTGTGTGAAACGCATGCTGGAGGGAGTCAGAGTGCACTCCATTAGGGCACAAGCCTTCTCATGGGCAGAATCTCCCTTGATGTCTCCAGAGGACATCTGTAAAGCAGCTACCTGATTAACTCTGAGCATCTTTATGGAGCATTACAGGTTGCATGTGGGCACTGGAGCAGATGGCGTCTTTGGCAGAGCAGTTCTGTTCAGAGTATTGTGTTCCGCCCATCCTGGGTTCTGACTGCTTGGCTATGTCCCACTCGTCTGAACTGGTCTAGCAGGATAAGGACAGAGAAATTTTCCATGCCTGCTAATTTACTTTCCCTGAATGCTGCTAGACCAGTCCAGGACCTGCTCTGAGACTACTCCTACAGCTTTGGGAACCCTGCTGTCTTTTTTTTTTTACACCTGCATTTTCAGTAGCTGTGTTCAGCTGATTGAGAGTCAAGTATGGTAAAAGGCAAAACTTTGTACAAAGTTGTTGATTGCAAAACCCAGAAAAAAGTATCGGTAGTCTTGCTTGTCATACTGGCTTCTCTCAGTGCTGCACCAGAATATATATATGAGTACAAGTGATGACCTCATTGAAAGTTGCTCTTGGGTTGCCTTCACCTGCTGACTGGACAGTATAACCCCCACTCATCTGGGGTTATACTCTCCAGTCAGCAGGTGAAGGCAGAATCCAAGGAAAGAAAATTAGCAGGTACGTAAAATTTTTCCTGTGCAGCTGTTAAATTTTGTGCTATAGTGGAACTTTTTCCTGTTGTCTTCTGCAAATGTTTATTGCTCAGCTGTACATAGATAAGGAAATATTACCAGCGGTTTGACTAAACTATGTCTAGTTTGGTAGTTCAGTTTTGTGGGCCTCAGAAGACAAAAGATTCTGATGCCAAGCTGAAATGCATCTGTGTAAACTACAAATCTGTGCATGTTTTTTACTGTAAAATGACACACTTAAGCATAACCTGTAAATGTGGGTGTCTGTTTTTTTTGGTTAGTATACTATCCATGAAGCCAACAGTGTTACTTGAAATTAACTTTGATAATTTTCAAAATACAGTTGAAAAGGATTTGTACCTTTTTACTGTAAACTACTTTATGGTATAGCGTTAACCAAAACTAACATTTTTCTGGTACTAAGTCTCTGTCAGTAAGTGTATTGCATTAGAAGTGTATCTTGTTTCCATTGTTTTGAAGAAGTAATATGGTGTAAACCCTTGCTTCTAAAATATTTGACTTAAACCGTTTTCTCCTTCCTAGCAACCTTTGTTGGAAAGCAAACTTAAAGCATTCAGCATTGGCAAGATGAGTACAGCAAAGCGAACTTTAAGTAAAAAGGAGCAGGAGGAAATGAAAAAAAAGGTAATGTAATTTTTTAATATTATTTATAAATTTTCTGATTATCATTCACACGATCTGAGTGAACAAAAGAAATGACAATAACAATAAATTCACAAAAAAAGGGAAAATACCAAAATAGGAAACTAAACAATGTCCCTATCAGTCCACAAACTGGGAGGCAAGAAAAGAAAACATTATACAAACTTACTCATACATCTGAGAAAGTTTACAAAAGAAAATTAATTGCAGGAGAGGGCAGAAGAGAACAGTATCAGCTAGATGGAAAACTCACAACTTCACTTCATCCTCTTCTCTTGAAGAGAGAAATAACATAAGTTGTTTATGGTCATAGTAGACATGCTGTTTATCAGGAAATATAACACAGCATCTACACAGGAACTTTAGGAAAAAACTGACCCCTAAGGAGAGGGACTCTAGGCCTTGAAGCCAAAATTTCCTTCCTCCTTTGGGTTTTTCTGGAAAAATCTGTGAAAAAGCATACCTTAGAACCCATAAACCATTCATTTAAATTCTTCTTATAAAACAAACGTATAACTGAATTACAGTCTGTCACCAGCACAAAGATAATAGTTATAATAACTCAATTGGTAATGACATCGAACGAGCATTTGAGGAACCCAGTGAGGTTCAATTCCTTAGACTGGGCTTCTCCCTGGGGCCCCCGGGTGGGTTTGCTAGTGCACCCAAAGATATAGATATTGTGCTTTAATTAAATGAGGCAGGCCATCTTCTGGGATCTTAAGAATCTCATGAAAATATTTCTGTGCCATCTCAAGCAGTGAGAGTAGAGGAGACTTTGGGAAATTCAAAAGTCTCAAATTTGTTCTTCCTGACTTGATTTTCCATTTACTCAAGCTTCTTTGACAAAGTTCTTTTCCTTTACTTGTATTTCACTAAGGTATTGCAAAACCCCCACTTGCTCTTCCAGTTTCGCCACGTGACTTGACTGTATCTCTTGCTCTCTCAAAACTTCCTCAGTTACACGTTTGTCCTTGCTAACTCCTTTAACAAACACATCAAGGGACTGGTTCATGCTTGCTATGATTTCCCATAATGTATCAAGAGTAATTATAGCAGGTTTTTCTATCCTACTGCCAAATGTTGATCCAGAGCCCCCAGGAACACCAATTCATTCACTCCTCCCTCCCTGCGAGGAATCCAATGCAGCTGTCGGAGGGAGCACAGCCTTGGGTAGGATAGAGCTTCCAGGTTGAGGTAGAGCACTGCGAGCATCGGGGCTGAGAAACAGCCCATTGCTGCTCAGATCTGAGGAGCAACAGTTTGCCGGATCCACCGAAGATAGCTACACTCTTCCTACATGTCGAATTCCACAAGCTTTGAGGGTAGTTTGAATGCTTGCCATCAGTGTAGCCGGACCCGGAGGTGTAAGCCCTTATACCTTTGCCCTATTATAGAGAGAAAACTCCCAAAGAACATGCAAAGCAACACTCACAATGAGGAGCTCAGGCAGGCATGTCCTCACCCGATGACATCTTCCCTCCCCCCTCTCGTAATGCGATTTATAAAGGACCGTTTATTTTTAATTGAAAGTTCCTTATTGTCCCTCCAGTCCAGTCCCGAAACCTCTGGGTTGTGCACCCCCTCTCGCAGCTTGGAGACTGAGCATGTCACTCTTTTGATGACACTGGGATACATAAGTAGCTGGCACTACCCACCAGCCCCCAGTATACTCAGTCTTCAAGCAGCTGGAGGAGGTGGTGAGCCAGGACTGGACTCACTACAGCACAACTAAGGAGATCTAGGCTCGAATTACTAAAGAGGGCTGATTCATTAAAAAAACATATATATTTAGATTATTAAAAAAAAAAAAAATAGAATAGCCACACCTCAGGGTTCCTCCGTTCCCAGGTCTTTCGGGTGAGCAGGGGAACTTGAATCCTGAGCGCTGGGACAAAGCGGCTCCTGAACCCTTGAGTGGGTGAGGAGCCGTGGACAACACTGCAGCCGCAGAACAAGCAGTTGGAGGTCCCCCCTCAGCGCCAAAGCCCTTTGAGACGGGCTGAGCGTGAGGTGAGAGCGGCACAAGCAGGAGGAGGTCAAGGAGTTCCCCAAGAGCGAGGTAAACCGGGGGAGTTTCCTTGGGGCCAGGATCGTAGAGGAACGACGAATCGTGCGGCTCTGACCGCGAGTGCAAGACAGGCCCAGCAACGTGGCAGAGGGCGCGAAACGGCTCGCGCGAGTGGCACGGCCTGTTCCCCGCTGCGGCAGGGCACAAGTTAGCTTCGGCTTCTGAGAAGAGACGCCCCCCCCCTCCCAGAGGAGGGAGCTGAGCCCAGGTTTTTTGTGTTTTTTCTTTTTTCTCCCCTATTTCGGACTCTAGTTTGGTGTGTTTTTTCCTTTCCAGCTCTCTTCCCAGTAGTGTTTGAGGCCAGACTGGAGGTGAAGGAGTGGGGGTACCACTTCCCTACCAGATTTAAGGCACAGGTTTTTTCCTTCTGGGTTCATGCCATCTAGATCTCAGTGCCTGGTCTGCGGGACTAGGCGTGGAGCAGTTTCTGAAGAAGGAATCTGCCGATGCTGCGCCCAGGAGACCGTTACCCTGGAAAAGGGGATCCAGGAAGGCCTGGAGGGATCTCCTCCCTCCGTGGGATTGAGTCAGGATGTGGGGGGGGGGGGGGGGGGATAGGTGGAAGGACTGGAATCAACTTCCTCCCCTCCATCTGAGCCCGGGCCCTCTTCTTCGCACCAGAGCGGAACAGGGCTTCCGGGAGGTTTCTCGCCCAAATTTGTTTTGTTGCTCCACAGGACCCTTTGCCTATGGCAGCAAGGTCAGCAAGGGGCCGCGCTCACTCAAGATCTGGGGGTGAGGAAGCCCTCGGCAGACGAAAGGTCTACCACGGAGGTGCGTATAAAAAAGGCAAGACTCTAAAGGCAAGACTCTCAGAGGAGGGGCAGTTGCTCTCCTCGGGATCAGATGTGCCAGATCTGGAGACAGAGCTCGACCCTCAGGAGGATCTGGAAGAGGGGGAGCTACAGGAGCAAGACCACCACTCACATGTAGTCTGAGTAGAGAGAGGAATTGGCGGCTCTCATTGGAGAGTCTTTGAAGGCGTTGAATATGCCTGCTTGTCAGCCGGCAGAGGAACAAGCGCTGGAGGACCCTTTGCTCCAGGCGGTGCGGAAACCGCCAAAGGTTTTTCTGGTGCAGAGTAGTTAAGCAGATGATCCAGGAGGAGTGGAACCTGCCAGAGGCGGGTCTTAGGGGGGGTACGGGCCATGGCTCGGCTGTACCCCCTGCCAGAACAGGAGCGAGAGTTGCTTCTATCTCCCAAGGTGGATGCCGCGGTGCCAGAGGTCACCAAAAAGACTACAATCCCAGTAGAAGGCAGTGCAGCCCTCAAGGATGCACAGGACAGGAAAGTAGACATGCTACTGAAGCAGGCATTTGATATCAATGCCCTGGTCCTGCAGGCCTCTATTTGTGGTGTCTGGGTGGCTAGGGCATGTCTCTGCTGGTCTCAGCGGCTGCATCAGGGAGAGCCGAGCCGGAAACGGATTCCTCGGAGGAGGTGGTGAAGCTGGAGTCAGAGGCTGCGTATCTAGCGGATTCCCATTACGATCTTATCAGGGGGCTCTCAAAGAGCATGGCCTTCCTGGTGGTGGCCCATCGCTGCCTCTGGCTGAGGAACTGGGCAGTGGATAGGTCCTCGAAGGCTTGTCTAAGTAAACTCCCTTTCAAAGGCAAATTGCTTTTTGGAGAAGATTTGGAGAAGTTGGTCAAGGATTTGGGGGAATCCAAGGGGGGTTGCCTGCCCGAGGATAAACAGAAGCAGAGCCGCCCCACCCTGGCAGGGACGGTGCAGGTGAGAGAGTTTAGGCGTTTTCGACCCTCCAGATTTGGGTCTTATCAGAGAGGTAAGCCTGCCTTTCGGGGGTGGAGCTTCCGTGGATTCTGAGGGGCAGGGAGGGGGTTTGGAACTCCCTCCTCCTCGGACCCTAACAAGAAGCAATGAAATGAGGGGGGCTCAGGTGGAGTTGGTTCCCGTGGGGGGCTGGCTGTGGGTATTCTACTCCGCTTGGGTCCAGATCACCTCGGACCAATGGGTCCTGGAGGTCATTCGAAAAGGCTATGCCCTCGAACAGGCTTGTCCTATCAGTCACACATTTGTGCAGTCTCCTTGCGGAGCACCGGGCAAAGCCGCAGCGGTAGAGGAGACGCTGACAAGGTTGTTGCAGCTCAGTGCAGTGGTGCCCGTACCCAGAGACCAACTCAAGTGTGGTCGATACTCCATTTACTTTGTGGCGCCCAAGAAGGAAGACTCCTTTTGGCCCATTCTCGATCTCAAGGGCATAAACCGCTGCCTCAGAGTGCCGCATTTTCGCATGGAGACTCTACGGTCCGTCATAGTGGCGGTACGGAGTGGAGAGTTCCTGACGCCGCTACACTTGTCTGAGGCATATTTGCTCATCCCCATCAGGTCAGGGCACCAGCAGTTTCTCCGATTCACGGTGTCGATGGGGCATTTTCAGTTTCGAGCGTTGCCGTTCGGTTTAGCGACGGCTCAGCGAACTTTCACCAAGGTCATGGTTGTTGTGGCGGTGGCGCTCCGCAGAGACGGGGTTCTGGTACACCCGTACCTGGACAATTGGCTAATCTGGGCAAAGTCCAGGGCCAAGAGCATGAAAGCCACAGCAAGAGTAGTGCAGTTTCTGGAAACCTGGGATGGGTGGTCAATGTGGCCAAGAGCCAGTTGAGACCATCCCAGGAGCTGGAGTATTTGGGGGCCTGCTTTGACACCAAGGAGGAAAAGGTCTTCCTGCCAGAGAGGCGGGCCCAGGGGTTGCTGTAGCTACTGAAGCAGTTCTTGCGGATGCCGCAACCCTCGGCTTGGCATTATCTGCAGGTCCTGTGAACCATGGCGGCTACGCTCGATTTGGTTCCATGGGCGAGGGCTCACATGCGGCCCTTATAAAGGGCTCTCTTGCATCGGTGGTGCCAGCTACTTATGTATCCCAGCGTCATCAAAAGAGTGACATGCCTCTTTACCACCGGCTTCCTTGTCCAAGGCAGACGAAGACAGCGTTGCAGTGGTGGTTGTGCCCGGAAACTCTAAGGAGAGGGATGTCTCTCGAGTCACCGGCTAGGGTACCGCTCTGATGACAGATGTCAATCTGGCCGGGTGGGGAACCCATTGCGAAGGACGCTTCGCAGAGGGAAGGTGGACCGCGCAGGAGAGCTCATGGGCAATCAACAGATTGGTAATGAGAGCAGTGCTGCGGGCGCTGCAGAGCTTTGAGCCCTGGCTGCAGGATCAGGCAGTCAGGGTGTTTTCGGGCAATGCCACTGCAGTGGCCTACATAAATCGCCAGGGTGGCACGGGAAGCATGGTGCTAGAGGAAGAGGCCGAGGTTCTTCTAGCCTGGGCGTAGAATCATCTTTTGGCCTTGTTGGCGGCACACTTTGCCGGAGTAGACAATTTCACGGCCGACTCCCTGAGTCAGGTGCAGCTGGACCCCACGGCGAGTGGGCTCTCAATCCAGAGGTGTTCGATCTGGTGAGGAGTTGCTTGGGCTGCCTGGTGATGGATCTGATGGCAACCTTCCAGTCGGTCAAGGTGAGCTGGTTTTTCAGCAGAAGATGAGAAAGGATGTCAGAGGGTTTGGATGCCCTCGTACAGAAGTGGCTGGCGGGGGAACTGTTATGTGTGTTTCCTCCATGGGCTCTCGTTGGCCGGGTAATACAACGAATAGAGTCTCACCAGGGGATGGTGATACTAATTGCCCCAGATTGGCCACGGCGTCCGTGGTATGCAGATCTGGTGCGGCTTCTGGCGGACAGCCCATGGCGTCTTCCCGCCTGGGAAGATCTACTGATGCAGGGGCCGGTACGTATGCCTCAGGTGGATCGATTCTCGCTTACGGCATGGCTCTTGAGAGGGCAAGACTAAGGAAGAAGGGCTATGGAGCCTCGGTAATAGCCACGTTGTTGAAGGTCCGGAGGAAATCTACTTAGCATATGTCAGAGTTTGGCGTATTTTTGAAGCCTGGTTTTTCAGATCAGCGGTGCTCTCTGGTATCTGCTTTGGTTCTAGACGTACTCGCTTTTCTGCAGGATGGTTTTGATAGGGGGTTGGCGGCCACCTCTCCGAGGGTGCAGCTGGCCGCAATTTCCTGTTACAGAGGTAAAGTTCAAGGGTTGGCGTTGGGTACGCACCCAGATGTGCTCAGGTTTCTGAGAGCAGTGTCTCGTTTGCGTTCGCCATGGAGGTTGGTGGTTTTGCCTTGGGATCTCAATCTTGTGCTTACCGCTTTCGCGGGTGAGTCCTTCGAACCGATTAGTTGGGCCTCAGTGAAGGACGTGATTCTGAAAGTGGTTTTCTTGGTGGCAGTTTGTTCAGCGTGCAGGATTTCCGAAATTCAGGCCTTGTTTTGTCGGGAACCCGGAACCCACCCTTTCAGTTTTGTGTGCTTCGTCACTTGGTTTTCCGGGGGGTATTGTTCTCTCTCTCTGTTAGTCTGGTCTGGAGAAGTAGTGAAGAGTAAGAGTAGGACCAGGGCGAGTCAGTCCTTGGGTCCAGGGTGTTTCGGCTCTGTTGTGGAGCTTCAGGAGTGCTTCCCTGTTCCGAGGGGATGGAGGTTTCCTGGTTGAGGGAAGGTGTTTATTGGAATTTACATTTGTAGATACTAGTTTTGTGTTTGTTTTGTGCTATGGTTCAACTACTTATTTGTTGCTAATGTGAGTCTGCTTTGTCAATAGTTTACTGGGGGCTGGTGGGTGGTGCCAGCTACTTATGTATCCCAGCGTCATCAAAAGAGTGACATGCTCAGTCTCCAAGCTGCGGAATGGGGTGCACAACCCAGAGGTTTTGGGACTGGACTGGAGTTTCTCAAGGAACTACAATTAGCAGGCAAGTCTAATTTATCTTTAAAAGCTAATGCAGCCGTTTTCCACCATCCAACCTCACAGCAAAAGTGAAGAGCAACCAGCCTCGAATCAAGCCTTCTCGCTATATACCCCGAGCATATGGAACATGCTCCCTCAGAGCTTACAAGCCATTGACGGCCTATTAGACTTCCACAAGAGATTGAAAGCTCATTTATTCGTCAAGCACTTTGTTAGAGAGGACTAGTTCTCCTCTTACGGTTACATGCACAGAACTGTACCCTCCAGTTAGCTACTTTGAGCACCATGTGTAATTTACTCAGTCACATTCCCTGGTTCAATCCCCCTCCTTCCTGCTCATCCACATTGATTCTCCAGCAATATGCATATTGTTTTACGCTGCTTGTTCCTATTTATTCATATGTAACTTCAATATTCTTAAGTCATTAACATGTAAACCGCCTTGACATTCTTATAAGGCGGGATATGAAGGTAGTTAAATAAGTTAAATTTGATCATGTTATGATTACTGCTGCCAAGTGAACTCAACGCAATTACCTCACACCAAATCCTGCATGCCACTAAGCACTACAGTAAGTTTAAAATAGCTCCTCCTCTCATCAGTTCCTCAACTACCTGCTCCATAAAGCAGTCCAACTAAAAATTTTACTTCTCTGGCATGTCCTGATGTGATATTTATCCAGTCAACACTGTGTAATTGAAATTGCTCATTATTATTGTGTTGCTATTTTTGTTAGCTTCCCTAATTTTTATTAGTATTTCATGATCCGTTCGTTTTTTGTTGGGTGCATGAAAGAACTACTCCCATTCCTTATTGTCACTCCAGTCCAGTCCCTTTACTTCTTGGTTATGCAACCCTTCCAGCAGCTTGGAGGCTGAGCCCAACCTTTTTGGGGATGGAGCGGTATAAATACCACTGGGACCACCCACCAACTCCAGTATTCTCAGCCTCCAAGCAGCTGGAGGGTTCCGTAAGCCTAGGGCTTACTGGAGTTCTACCTTCTCCTAAATTGGCTAGTTTTTCGTTTTTAGCTTCTTATTTTGGTTAGGGAACTTGCTTACCTTGTGTTTTTATTTCTCCTTCTACTGTCTCTTTAATTTTCCCTGCAGTCTCTCCTCCACTCCTTCCTCCCCCCTCCTCCTCCCCATCTTGGCCGGGCCGGGGACCGGAGGGGATGCTTTGATTGCCTGCTGCAGCGAGGAGGAACAGACAGTTCTCCTTTCGCTGCCGGTTCTGACTGCACCGTCCAGCCCTCTACGAGTACCTGCCCTGCCTCGCGCCGAAGCCCCCGAGGTGGCTGAGCGCTGGAGGCAACGCTGCGAGAGTGATCTATCCTCCAGACCCCCCCCCCCCCCGGAGCAGCGGGGCGCGGAGGCGAGATCCGGAGCCGCGAGCTCAGCACCTTCAAAAGCGGCGGCGTCCCTCGCTGATCGGGACGCGGATTCCAGCCCCCTTTCCCGCGGCGGCCGCGGGGTTAAAGCAGCACAGAGGGCAGACTTGCGATCCTCCGTTCTGGTCTCCACGTGGTCGCGGCCTACCACGTGTTGAGCCAACGGAGAGGAATCGCGGAGCTGGGCCTGATAAACAGCAAGAAGATCCAAACTGCAAGTAGCCTAATTGGCAGGATTTGTTTAACTTTTCTTTAATTTTAATTTAAGTTTAATTTTAAGTGCAATGCTATCTTGTTTCCTCTGGGATTTCTGGCCTTAGCTTGTGGAGGGGAGAGCACTTTGAAAGCCTTTTGTGCCCCCCTTTCTCCCGCAGCGGTATTGCACAGTTGTTTTTTGTTTTCTGGATACAGTTTATTGCTTAGGCCTAGGCACTTGAGCATCTCCTTAGTAAGCCTCCTAGAGAGCATGACTGGCAAATCAAGGTGTCCATCCTGTGGCACGCGGAGGGGCACTTCCTCGGAGGCAGGCATCTGCAGGGGTTGTGTTGCAGTGGCTACCTCTGTGGAGCAAGAAATTAGCTTGTCCATGGCCCAGGTTTCTCAGGGGTCCGGGGACTCCCTGGAGGGGGAGGTAGGGTCCCAGTTACCGCCTGCTACTCGCTCAGAGGTACTCGCCCCCCCCTCTGTCCCTCCCCCCTCTTCCCACCGGGGAGGGGGGGGGTCGGAGATCTCTTCTCCCCTGATTTCGTTCTCTTGCTCCACCAAGCCTATTGCATGCGCAAGCAGGGGCTTGGGGCAGGGGAAGCGGGCCCGCCGGCAGAAGCCAGGTTAGCCAGACCTATGAGGGCAAGCGGTCAGGATTCAGGGATACCGCTGAAGCGCTTCAGGCTAACGAGTGAAGAAATCCTCACATCCCTTTCCCAGGGCACGCCAGAGGAGGAGGGCTCTGAAAAGGATTTAGAGGAGGAAGAAGAGGAGCTGGAAGAGGGAGAGATCCCGGAGGAGGACCACTCTCGCATAGTTAGAGTTTTTCGTCGGGAGGAGCTCCCTGTCTTAATCAATGAGTCCCTAAAAGCCCTCAACGTAGCCTCAGACATCCCAGCAGAGGACGAGGTGTTGGAGGATCCCTTAATCCAGGCCATCAGGAGGTCCCAGAAAGTTTTCCCTGTCCACAGGGTGGTGCGTCAGATGATACAGGAGGAATGGGATCAACCAGAGTCAGGTTTGAGAGGGGTCCGAACCATGGCTCGCCTCTACCCTCTCCCAGAGTCAGACAAAGAGCTACTGAAGTCCCCCAGGGTGGATGCAGCGGTATCAGCAGTTACTAAGAAGACGACTATCCCAGTTGAGGGTGCCACGGCCTTAAGAGATGCTCAAGACAGGAAGTTGGATACGCTCCTGAAACAAGCCTTTGATGTAAGCGCTCTCGCCTTGCAGGCCTCCGTGTCAGGAGCTTGGGTGGCTCGGGCCTGTTTAAGGTGGGCACAACAGATCCAGGCAGTAGAGGGCTCAACGGGCGAATCACAGGCCAACTCGGCTAGGGTGGAATCCGGAGCAGCCTACTTGGCGGATAGTCAGTATGACCTCATCAGGAGCCTAGCCAAGAACATGGCCTCGGTGGTGGCGGCTAGGCGTTATCTTTGGCTATGGAATTGGGCAGCGGATGCTTCCTCGAAGGCACGCCTGAGTCGACTTCCCTTTAAGGGGAAGCTGTTATTTGGAGAGGATTTAGAGAAGTTAGTAAAGGACCTGGGTGAGTCTAAGGGAGGCAGGCTCCCGGAAGATAGACCAAAGCAAGGGCGCACCTTACCCCCAGTACGTACCCAGCCTAGGGACTCGCGGAGGTTTCGCCCAGCCAGGTCAAACCCTTTTCCCAGGGGCCGTTTTCCCTCGAAGGGACAAGGTTTCAGAGGGTTTCGAGGAGCAGGTCGAGGTTTTGGGGCATCCTCCTCCTCCTTCTCGGGATCCAGAAAACAACAATGAGATGACGGGGGTCCAGGAGGGAGGGAGGGCGGCCGGTAGGCGGACGCTTAAGGCTGTTTCTTCCCTCCTGGTCCCGAGTCACGTCCGATCAGTGGGTCCCAGAGGTGATCAGAGAAGGCTATGCTCTCGAATTTGCAAAACAAATACCTCCGGCCTTTGTTCAGTCTCCCTGCGGTTCTTCTACAAAGAGGGCGGCGATAGAGGCAACTCTCGCTCGCCTAATAGCGCTCGGGGCCGTGATCCCAGTCCCACCAGACCAGTGCGGCTCGGGTCGGTACTCGATTTACTTCGTGGTACCAAAGAAGGAAGGGTCCTTTCGACCGATCCTGGATCTAAAACAGGTCAATCGCTGCCTCAGGGTACCACATTTCCGGATGGAGCCCTACGTTCAGTCATAGCAGCCGTGAGGGGCGGGGAGTTCCTAACGTCCCTCGATTTGACAGAAGCCTACTTGCATATCCCGGTCAGGAAGTCCCATCAACAGTTCCTGAGATTCGCAGTACCAAGAGGCCACTTTCAGTTCCAGGCCCTACCCTTCGGCCTAGCTACGGCTCCCAGGACGTTCACCAAGGTGATGGTGGTAGTAGCGGCCTTCCTTCGGAAGGAGGGAATATTAGTACACCCTTACTTAGACGATTGGCTGATCCAGGCAAAGTCGGAAGAGGAAAGTCACTCGGCGACGACCAGAGTGATCCAGGTTCTAGAGGAGTTGGGGTGGGTCCTCAATCGTGCAAAGAGCAGGTTGACTCCCTCCCAGGAACTCGAGTACCTCGGGGCAAGATTCGACACCAACAGGGGCAGAGTATTCCTGTCACGAACAAGATCAAGGGAGCTAAGGCTTCTAGTTACGCAGTTTCTAGGCAGACGAAACCCCTCGGTGTGGCATTACCTTCAGGTTCTGGGAACAATGGCGGCTGCGATAGAGGTAGTACCATGGGCCAGGGCCCACATGCGGCCGTTGCAGCGGGCGCTATTACGTCGGTGGTCTCCCCAGCATCATCCTCTGTCACTGCAGTTACCTTGCGCTCCGCGGACCAAACAGGCACTCCACTGGTGGCGGTGCCCAAGGAATCTGGATCGCGGGATGCCCCTCAAACCTCCTCAGTGGTTACTATTGACGACGGATGCCAGCCTGTCAGGCTGGGGAGCACACTGCGAGGACCAGTTCGTCCAGGGTCACTGGACACCGTTGGAATCGCAATGGCCCATCAACAGACTGGAATTGCGGGCCGTCACCCTAGCGCTCAAGGCTCTCGAGGCCTTAGTGCAAAAAAGAGCAATTCGCGTTCTCTCCGACAATGTCACCGCGGTGGCCTACATCAACCACCAGGGAGGCACTAGCAACCCCGCCTTGGAGAAGGAGGCGGACGCTCTCTTCCAGTGGGCGGAGGTCCGGCTGCAAGCGCTCTCAGCTCAGCACGTGGCGGGCGCGGACAACGTCACAGCCGATTTCCTCAGCAGGTGCAAGATAGACCACGGAGAGTGGGAACTGGAACAGGAGACCTTCAACCAAATAGTGGCCCGATGGGGACTCCCAGTCATGGACCTCATGGCACGGTTCTCGTCAGCCAAGGTGGACAGATTCTTCAGTCGGCGGAAGGAAAGAATGTCCGAGGGCTTGGATGCCCTGTCCCAAAAGTGGCCTTCGGAAGGTCTTCTCTATGTATTTCCTCCTTGGGTTCTGATCGGAAAGGTTCTCCAGTGGGTGGAGTCCCACCAAGGATTGGTAATCCTCATAGCCCCGGACTGGCCTCGCCGCCCCTGGTATGCGGATCTGGTGAGGATGATCGCCGACCAACCTTGGCGGCTCCCTTGCAAAAGGGATCTGCTGAGACAAGGCCCGGTGCGGATGCCGCACGTGGATCGATTCTCGCTTACGGCCTGGCTATTGAAAGGGCGCGGCTCCTGAAACGAGGTTGCTCAGGAGCAGTAATCTCGACGCTGTTGCATGCTAAGAAGTGCTCGACCTGTCTATCCTATGTAAGAGTTTGGCGCATCTTTGAAGCCTGGTGTGCGGAGCACCGGCGGAAACCCCTTTCGGCCTCAGTCCCGGAGGTTCTGGAATTCTTGCAAGCAGGATATGACAAGGGTCTGGCACACAGCTCCTTACGAGTTCAGTTGGCTGCCATCGCTTGCTATAGAGGCAAGGTCCGTGGCAAACCCCTAGGAGCCCACGCGGACGTCTCCAGGTTCCTAAGGGCGGTTAGACGGCTACGTCCTCAACGGAGGTCGATCATCCCCCCTTGGGATCTTAACCTAGTGCTAAATGCCTTGATCGGGGATCCCTTCGAGCCATTAAAGAGGGCCTCCTTAAAGGATTTAACCCTAAAGACAGTTTTTCTGGTCGCCATCTGTTCGGCCAGGAGGGTCTCGGAATTACAGGCGCTGTCATCTCAGCCCCCCTTTCTGTCCTTTCTCAAGGACAAAGTGGTTCTGCGCACGGTCCCTTCCTTCTTGCCCAAAGTTATCTCTCCCTTTCATGTGAACCAGACAGTTACCCTCCCGGCCTTCTCGACCGAGGGGCATGAAGGTAGGGATAGCAAACTTCGTCTCTTAGACGTCCAGAGGGCTCTGAAGCGTTACCTCTCTCGCACAGCGCTCTTCCGGAAGTCCGACCGCCTATTCATTCAGTTCGGAGGCCCGCACAAAGGGGAGGCGGCGGCCAAGGCCTCTATCTCCAGGTGGATCAGAGAGGCGATTGCTTCCGCCTACATCCTGAAGGGGTAACAGGTTCCAGTGGGTCTGCGTGCGCACTCCACTCGGGCTCAGGCTACCTCTTGGGTGGAATTCAGCCTAGTTCCCCCGCTGGATATTTGTAGGGCAGTGACTTGGTCCTCTCTGCATACCTTCACCAAGCACTACAGGCTGGACGTTCAGAGTTCAGCGGACGCTCGGTTTGGTCTAGCTGTTCTTCAGTCCGGTATGCTGGATCCCACCCAGGATTGAACTGCTCGGGTACTTCCCAGAAGTAAAGGGACTGGACTGGAGTGACGATAAGAAAATAGTAATTAGATCTTACCTGCTAATTAGTGTTCCTAAAGGAACGACAGTCCAGTCCCTGATCCCACCCGGTTCCGGCGAACGTTAAGGCCTATTGTTTATAGAAGAGCATCGGACCGACCATAGGGCCGGTTCGGCATGCAGGAGTGCAGGAGAAAGCCGACCTGGGCAGGCTCTGGTAACCCCTTCCGCCCGTTGCCATTCCTCCTCTCCTTTTCCTATGCCATCCAAAAAAAATAAAATAAGTTGATTGTTTAATATTCCTTTGAGGTATTATGTTATGTAGGTTGTTGATGGAAGTTCGTTATATCTGCTTTTTCATTCGAATACTGGAGTTGGTGGGTGGTCCCAGTGGTATTTATACCGCTCCATCCCCAAAAAGGTTGGGCTCAGCCTCCAAGCTGCTGGAAGGGTTGCGTAACCCAGAAGTAAAGGGACTGGACTGTCGTTCCTTCAGGAATACTAATTAGCAGGTAAGATCTAATTACTATTTGTTGTTCTCTTTCCCTTTTCACATGAAATTTCTGTCTATAAAGATTCTATAGTGTGTTTTGTTTCCTAAGAACATTTCTCCTTTTTGACTCTGTACCCTCTTTAAGATTTAGTGCTACCCTTCCATCAACTGAATCACCTTGTCATTGTGATTATAATTTGTACCCTGATATCGGTATCCCTTGGGCTGTTCTGCCATGTGTTCTGTGCCAATTTTATCTACCTCTTCTCCAGGAACAAGCAGGAAGGTCAGTCTTCACATATGGGTGACGTCGGTGCCGATGGAACCCGTGCGGAGCATTTCCCCAGCTTTCAAAGAAAGTCTTTGGGAATGCCACCAGGCATGCATGGTCCCCTTCTTGCCCAAGGGTGCCATATTGTTCAGTCTTCTTTTTTCCGCAGAGCCCAACGGACGTGGTCCTCATCTCTCCCGTAAAAAGTGATTCTTTCCCTTCCAATTCTTGACTTTGGTCCCTCTACCGCCTCCGCCTCGGGTCGGCACCTCGGTGCCATTCTCGGCCTCGTGTGGTCCCTTTTTTTGTCATGGTTCTTCCTTGACTGGCGTTCGTGCCTTTTTTTTCACACAGGGGTCCCCGACCCCAGCCGGGTGTTCTCTCACCATGACCCCCGATGGGTTTAAAAAGTGTGACCAGTGTGGCCAAACCATATCGGTTACTGATGATTGCTGCCTCCACCGGCTGGGTTCGGACAACGACAGCTCCTCCTGTGACCGGTGTCAGGCCATGATGCTCAAGACCAACAAGAAACGTTCAGAGTTGCAGGGGAATCCGTTACCCAGGCCAAACTCTGCTCCGGCGTTCCCCTCTCCCAGTCCGAAGGAGGGTTCCTCAAGGGAGCTCCGGGTGTCCATGGAGTCTAGTGACGGTGGCTCCTCTAGTAGGTTGCTGGACCCCCCTAAGACGAAGAAGAAGATGGTGCGGCCTCCCGAGATGCTGATGAAGCCTGGGAAGGTCACGTGGTAGAACTCGGGCGACTCGGTACAGTGCCCTCCTAAACTCTTGAGGCAGGAGCCCTCAACCGGTGGTGATCGTGCCATGGTTCAGGAACCCATAGTCCTCCTGGAGGACACACTCTCTGGAGTGCTGGCGCTGGATCACAGGTCCTCGGTGTCTGTGCCGCATGCTGCTGAGCCATCGGGTCTCATATGGCGGCCATGGAGCAGTGTCTCTCCTCCATTCTGGCCTTGCAGCAGGCATTGATATCTGGACTCCCAGCATCATCGGTCTCGACATCTGGTCCCCTGGCCTCAGGGGATGGTCCGGGGTGTTGAACCAGGCACCGAGCGCCGCAGGCCTCCCCGGCGAGCCTGCGGGGATCTGACGCCCCGGTCCTCAGGTGGTCCCCGGTTCCTAGGGATTACTCCTAAGAGTCCTCAACAACCTTGGGCTCCGAATGGGAGACCGAGGACAAGGCTTCTCCCGAGACTTCCCGGCATCGGGACATTCCCTTGGAGCCTTGATCCCCACAGCATTGACTCCACTCCCCATCCAAGGATGTGGCATTCCATGATTTCGTTCAGGACATAGCCCAGACTTTCTTGATGCAGACGGAGCCCGAGGAGGACTTGCGCACTGAGGAGCTGGAAATTTTGCAGTACGAGTCTCCGCCTAAGGAGACTTTCACAGTCCCTATCCCTCCCATCCTCGAGAGGCTCCTGCTTCAGACTTGGGAGACCCCGGCCTTGGTGCTGGTGATCAGTCAGTGTGTTGACGCCATTTACCGAGTCCGGAAGGGTGCGGGGTTCCACAAGTCTCAACTCCCCTACAACTCTGGTGATGGAGTCATCGAAGCAAAAGCTTAAGAGTCAAAAGACCTACTCGTCTGTGCCCCCGGGCAAGGAGCCCTGGACCCTCGACACTCTGGGCCGTAAGTGGCTACCAGGGTGCCATGCTCAAGTGCTGTATACAAGCCTATGAGCTGTATATGGGAATGTATTTTGAAGAGCCTGGTCCAGGAGCTCTTGAGGTTCTTGGAGCGCATCACCGGAGAATCTCTCCAGTGCTGCTTGTCCCTAACCGGGGCTGTCTGGGCTTGCTCTAAGTTTCTTTCTAGAGCTGCCTACAATGGGTTGCTGCAGACCTTGGACCTGGAGCAGTAGGTGCAGGAGAAGCTCCTGGATGTGCCTTGCAATGGGGAGAATCTTTTTTGGAAGTTGATGTCTGATAAGGCCGCCGAGATTGTGGCAGAGATAGTTACCCGGCACAGGCTTTCCAAAAAGGCCACGGCTCTCCCAAGGAAGAAGGCCTCGGGAAAGAAGACTTTTTTTCCCGAGGAAAAAGGGATCTCCAGGAACAAGCAGGAATGAGTCTTCACATATGGGTACGTCGGTACCGACGGAGCCTGCACGGGAATGCTGCCCAGCTTCCAATCAGAAAGCTTTTGGCAGCATCCCTCGCGTCTGCGCAGTGACTTCCCGCCTTCTCCACAGCCTCTCTTCAGTTTTCGTTTTTCCGCGGAGCCGGCAGGACGTCCTCCTGTCACCGCAGAAACTTTTCTTTTTAATTACTTTACTTTACTTTAGTTTTTTGTTTTCTTGTGGTCGCGGCTGTATTTCCCGCTGCCACCGGTATCGCCGGTGGATTTTTGACTAAATTCTGAGAAATTTTTTCTTCAGTTTTTTTGCATTAACTTCTTGGGCCTACTAGGCCTTTTCATTATGGAGCCTTCTTTTCCTAAGAAGTGCATTCGATGTGGAAATACCTGTTTCTTTTTAGACACCAATAGTTGGTGTCTCAACTGTGTGGGTCCTGACCCTTTTTCCCCTGACTTGTCAGGAGATAATTTTGTGAAGAAACCTTCAGTATTTAGAGTTTCCCTCGATACCGTTTTTTCCTCGGCAGTGAGGGTACCCGGTTTCTCTACTTCACAGGATCAGGTAACCCAAAAACAGTCTGTTAAGACTAGTCAATGCTTGAGTGGTATGTCCCATGCCCAGCATGGTGACGGCTCCGGCCTTACCCTCAAGAATCCATTGGCTTTACCCCTGCGGGAGTCTTCGGGCTCCAAAGCGTTAAAGGGGTTTCAGGATGTTCCTGGGGCTCACCCCTTACAGAACATGCCTGAGCCATGCGCGGGGGTGGTATCCGCTTTGAGCGGTACCGAGCCTCCGGCATCGGCACCGGTGTCGAGTAATCTACTCTTCACCTGGGATCGTCATCGGGCATCCTCGGTACCTTCGGGACCGATCGATACGCACCGCATTGACTTCCCTCAATCTCAGCATGCTCCGGGACGGTACCGGCATCGATCGGTTCTGATACCCTGGCATCGGCATCGAGATGGACCGCCTTTGCAAGAGGTGCTCATTGGGTATCCTCGGTACCGTCGGTATCGATCGATGTAACCCAGGCTGCCTTGGTGGTATCGGCATCGCCGATACTGCCACCGGCGTCGGAACCCTCGTGACATGCATCGATAGCCTCGCTTCCTCCGATGCCGAGTCTTGAGCCGATATCTAGTCTCGAGGGCTGCGTATCGACGCGTCCCGGAACCGACTCCTGTCGTTTCCAGATAGGCAGTTCCGAAGATCCTAGCCATAACTCCTTCATGATCTCGGTACCACTGCAGCAGTTCCCGATGGCGACTTCACCTGCTAATCCTGTATCAGTATCGATGTCGACGCCTCTTCTTGCACCGATGCCTAGTTTGGAACCGATACCTGGCATTGGTACAGTACACTGTAAGTCCTCTGGTGCTCAGGCTCTTCCTTTAGCCTTACCAGGGATGGTTCCCATAGGAGATCAGTCTTTTCAGGCTTTTCTCCTGGATATGGCAACCTTTCTTAATATTTCTATCCCTGGTTGTGATCCTACCCATGGCTCACCGGCACAAATGCAAAATATAAAGTTTCCTTTACATCCTGCTCTGCAGGATCTCCTTCTCAGGGTTTGGAAATCGCCCTTACGACTTCCTCCAGTTACTACAGACATTGAGGTTTGGTACCGAGTGCCACCCTCTCCAGGGTTCCAAAAGCCTCAACTTTCTCATCGTTCCCTTGTAGTGGAATCGGCACTGAGGAAAGTTAAGAGCAAGAAGAAGCATTCTTCTTATCCGCTGGGTCGTTCTTCAAGAACACTCGATGCTTTTGGCCGTCAGGCCTTCCAAAACTCTATGCTGGCCTCCAGAGTTCTCTCATATATTTTTCACATGAGTCTAACACTCCAGGAAGTCACAGAGAAATTGTCTCTTTTGACCCCTTTTTTTACCAGAGTCCAAGGCTACTGATTATTCCTTGCTCATCAATCACAGCCGGAATATATCCTGGTTCCTGTCTCGTGCTTCTATAGACTCTTTTGAGTCCGTTAGCAGATCCTCTGCTATTGCCATTGCAGCACGTCGCAGAGCCTGGCTTGAGGCTTCAGACTTGAGCAAACGGGCACAAACTATACTAGCTCATTCTCCTTGTACAGGAGAAGGTCTCTTCAATAAGGAGGCTTTACGTCAGGATGCTCAATGCTCCACTGACTCTTCTTCCACTAGAAACCATTCTAAGCCACCTTCTTCTTCAAATAGTAGGAAATGTCCTACCAAACCTTCTTTCCCTAAGAAAAGAAAGTTTCATTCATCTCCTGCCCATCATTCGGCTGTACCTAAACAAGGGACACCTCAGCCTAGTCTGAAGTCCTCCACTTCTGGCCAGTCTCAGCATTCCCAGCAACCATAGGGGCCGGGAATTGTAACTTGCATCACTTCTACATATTAGAAGTTTATTCACTGTGCTTTTCTTTTCAGTGTATTAACCTGTCGGAGGGAAAAAAATTTTGTTCAGGGTCTACACACTTCTCCTCTTCTTACTCCCTAGAAGAGCAGTTGCAACTATCCCCTGATAGTTTTTATCCCAACTGAACATTTTTTCCTTCAGTTGACTTACCCTATGGGTACGTCACCCTCTAATTACTTGAGGGGTACCATACTGAACAGCTTCTCTGGCAAGCTCGTTCCCCAGACAGGGAGAAAAGATAACTCCTCTCTTTTCTTCTCTGTTTTTCTTTATTCAGCACTGGACAATATCTCTGCTGTTTCCGTCAGCAGCTCTGCCTGCAGGAGTTACAGTAATTGTATTACTGGGACTTTTTCCAAGTTCCAGTCCCTTATTCAAAATTTTGTCTAGCCTCAGTAGTGATTCCAAACTATCTGGATCCTCCTACTCGTTTAGGCTTTCTCACATTATTCTACCATCTCCTCTCCTAGGATATGGTAACACACCTGACTTCAGTCAGTTTATCTCATAGCTCTCCTGCACAATGCTCTCTATAGTCTTCAGAGAAGCTTTCTACTATGAGGGCCTTGCTATAGAGCATTGACCTTGTCTCTGAAGTTTCTCTATTAGTGGGGAAAAAACTTCTAAACTCTTCCTATACTTATGAAGGTTCTCCACACCCCCTCTAGCCGGGGGTGTTAACACGAGATATCAGTTCTTCTTCGTGAGACTCCAAGGCTTCTGTTTCCGCATGCTACCTCTGGGTCCTTCCATAGGTCCCTCTGGTATCTTCCCGGCGTTTCTCCACATCTACCATGTCAGTGTTCTGTGGAACTCCCGCCTTGTTCTTCACAGATTCATATATTCATCTGTTCTCACGCGAACATCATGGTTATCTGGTTAGATTGCCTTTCTGCATCCCTCAATCCATGAAAATAGATTCTCTCTACATATCTCAAGTGGGTTCACCCTCTTGTAGAGCATAGAATCTTTTTCTTTTATATTCCCCATGTACAATTATGGGGATGGGTGGTAGACATGTATCTTCAACCTATTGTCTGGTATGTAGCATCTCCATATATGTCTACATACCTATATCATTACTCTGGTGGTGCTAGACCATGCCTCACAAATTTACATATATTCAGGTATATCATATATATATATATATATTTGATATATTTTCACCACCCATATCCTAATATACACATTTGTACATATGTTTGGAATATATATATATATATATACACATATATATATACACACACACATATATATATATATATATCCCTATATATAATATGTGTTTCATGGGGGGCCTCTTAAGGGTTGGTCTGTCTTACACACTATCACCCTTACTGTCTATACTACATGTTTTACCTCCTAGAGGTTTTAGACAGTCTGTCGCCCTACGTCCCATGCCATATTACGATGCAGAAACTGTTAAGCACCAATAACCACTTTGGTGCTAACATCTTCCATTTTTTCTTTAAGTCCATGAAGCATCAAGCTTCAATATTTTTTCCTATCTCTCGCCAGCTAGAAAAAACTGTGTACCTCTTTATCTTGAGTACACAACTGTTTTCAGTGGGAATAGGGGTTTTTTCCAGTCCCCCTCTTCCCGCCAGGACTGGGCTAGTTGTTCAACTCCGTCAGTCTTCTTCCTTTAGTCCTAAATGTTAATAACCTTATGCCTAAAGGAGTTTTCAGCTTTTCCCATAAAGCTTTCCATTGAAGACCTGACGTCACATGCTACCCAGTTGACACCTGGATCATCTACTACCTCCAGGTCTGGACCTTCATCCTCACTACTGAGAGGTCACCTTGAAGATTCCGCCTCTGCTTATCCAGTAGATTTCATCATGCTTTCTACTTCCTACAATACAGTAGGTAAGCTGCATATTTTCAGTGTACATTAAATGTCTTTTAATGCTACTCATCATATCTACCAAGGACTCCTGTAGTTTGTAGAACCCTCTAGTCCTTGGCTATGCTGTTTCTTTCCTCACAGCTCCTTTATTGTCAACTCCTGCCCTCCATCCCACATTGGATGCTGGGGTTTCCTGGAGACAAAATGCACCCCTGATCCAGGCACTTGCATTTCTATGGGATCTTCCCCTGGCATCTCCAGCTCGGGAGTCCCCATATGTGAAGACTCATTCCTGCTTGTTCCTGGAGATAGCACAGTTACTTACCTGTAACAGGTGATCTCTGGGAACAGCAGGATTTAGTCTTCACAACCCTCCCACCTCCCCTAGGAGTTGCATCTTTTTTATCTTCTTCCTTTTCTCTCCTCGCCTTTGTCTCAGCTCTGAAACTCAACTGAAGAGAGGCTGTGGAGAAGGCGGGAAGTCACTGCGCAGGCGCGAGGGATGCTGCCAAAAGCTTTCTGATTGGAAGCTGGGCAGCATTCCCGTGCAGGCTCCGTCGGTACCGATGTACCCATATGTGAAGACTAATTCCTGCTGTTCCCAGAGATCACCTGTTACAGGTAAGTAACTGTGCTTTACCCCTCGTCCAGCCATTAGCAGCCTTACCAGGGTCACCTTCACAAACCCACACAGCCAAAGGGCCAAGGGCATGGGTCTAGGAAGCCCAAGGCCCAAAAGCCCTAGGCACCAGCGCCCCCTCAATCAGGGGGAGCTTTTGACTTGATGGGCAGGGTCTCCCCTCCCCCCCTCCCCCAGGAGACCCACCTCAGCCCATAGGGGGTCAACTGGCTTCCTTTGCCGACAGCTGGGCCACCATCACTACAGACCAGTGGGTCCTGCGGGTGGTGAGAGAAGGTTTTTCCCTCCACTTGCAACAAAACCCTCCAGAGTACTTTCCAGAAGAGCCACTCGGTTCCCTCCTTCACTAGGCCTTGCTCGTCACAGAGCTGGCAAACGTGCTCAGGGACAAGGTGATGGAACCTGTGCCCCATCACTAATTAAGCACACTATTTCTTTGTCCCCCAGAAAAACAGGAGGCCTCTGGCCTATCCTGGATCTATGCAATCTCAACAGGTTCCTGGTGAGGGAGAGGTTCAAGATGTTCTCCCTTGGAATACTGCTGCCCTACCTCCACCAGGGAGACTGGCTTTGCTCTTTGGATCTCAAGGACTCTTATGCTCACATCCTAATTCGTCCCTCCTACAGCCAGTACCTGAGGTTTGTGGTGGGATGTCTGCACTTCCAGTACAGGGTGCTCTTATTCAAGCTCGCCTCCTCCCCAAGGGTCTTCACAAAGTGCCTGGCTGCAGTAGCTGCACATGTGCACCTTCAAGGAGCTCATGTCTTCCCCTATCTGGACGACTGGCTCGTCAGGGGCCACACTGCTGGGGATGCGGACCGGGCTACAAGGCTGACCATTCACACCCTCCATCAGTTGGGCTTCGTCATCAACTACTCCAGGCTCTCCTCGATGCAGACCATGGAATTTATAGGGGCCCAGCTGAACACTCTGCTGGCCAAGGCTTTCCACCCAGAAGACAGTGCTCACCGCCTGATGCAGTTGGCCGGGGAGGTTCAAGCCTGCAGGTCGGTGCCGGCCCATCAGCTCCTCCGCTTGCTGGGCCACATGGCCTCAATGGTGCACGTTATGCCCCTAGCCTGTCTACACATGCGAGCGGCCCAGTGGTGCCTCCGGTCTCAGTGGTCTAAGGCCACAGGCAGACTGAAGGACAGTGTGGGTCACCCGGCAGCTGGCAGCCTCCCTTACCTGATGGAAGTCCCCGCACCACCTCAGGGTGGGGATGCCTTTCCAGGCACCAATACCTCAGAGGATTCTGACTACGGACGCCTCCCTGGTGGGCTGGGGCGTGCATTGCGAGGGCCAGTGAACTCAGGGCCACTGGTCTACCGAGGAGTCTCTCCTGCAAATCGACCTCCTCGAGCTCTGGACTATCTTTCTGGCCCTGCAGGCCTTCCGCCACCTGCTCCGATGCCTTTTGAACCTCATTCAGATGGACAATCAGGTGGCCATGTTCTATGTGAATAAGCAGAGTGGAACGGGCTTCTACTCCCTCTCTCAGGAGGCCATAGCATTTCATTCCTTTGTGGTACGCAACTGCATGACCATAAGGGCTGTGTACCTACCGGGCCAGAACGACTCCCTGGCGGACAGACTCAGCAGAGTCCTCCGCCCACACGAGTGAAGCTGGACCCTGAGGTGGCCCAGAGGCTCTTCCGGCTCTGGAGCAGGCACTGCCTGGACCTGTTCACCTCTCCGGACAATGCTCAGCTTCTGTGGTTCTGCTCCCCTCAACCACACCGCAGGAGGGTGGCAGCAGATGTGTTTCTGATCTAATGGTCGCAGGGCATGCTTTACACATTCCTGCTGAACCCCCCCCCCCCCCCGATACCCAAGTGTCTGTTCAAAATCCAGCGCGAACACGTCCCAGTGATCCTGGTTCCCCCTGGTGCTCTCTCTGTTGGTGACAGCCCCAGTACCCCTGGGCCAGGCCCCGGGCCTCCTCTTGCAGGAGGAGGGCTCCAATGCTGACAGCGTGGCTGCTGAACGGGTAGCGTTGGTTCCTTTCCACCTCACAGGGAAGGTTGAGGAGGTCCTTCTGGCCTCCAGTAGGAGGGCTTACACCTTCAAGTGGAAGAGGCTCTCTGTCTGATGTGCAGATAGGAACGTGAATCCGTTCTCCTGCCAGGTACAACTCATTTTGTAGTACCTTTTGCATCTCTCGCACTCAGGCCTGAAGTCTAATTCAGTCAGGGTGCATCTTGGTGCCATAGCTGCGAACCATCACCCTGTAGAGGGGAAGCCCCTCTCGCCCCTGGTCTTCAGATTCCTCAGGGGCCTTCTGTTGTCAAGGCCCCCCTCTGGCACTGGAATGGGACCCCAATGTGGTGCTGTCCCAGCTCACCAGACCGCCATTTGAGCCTATCACCACCTGTTACCTGAGGGAGGAGTGGCCTAGTGGTTAGGACATGGTACCCTCAGGCCGGAGGGCCGGGGGTTCAAGTCCCACCTGGGGACAGCAATCTCAGGCCAGAGGGACATGGGTTTCTAGTTTTATAGGCACTCCTTGTGGTCTTGGACAAGCCACTTAACCCTCCGTTGCCTCAGTTACACATAGATTGTGAGCCCTTTGAGGACAAGGGAATGTATCCAGTATCTCTTTTTAGTGATTACATAATGTAAACCGCTTTGATTGAAGGATAAAGGTGGTATAGAAAACTGGTTAAATAAATAAATACCTCTCCTAGAAGGTGGCTTTCCTTGTGGCTGTGACGTCTGCCTGCAGGGTGAGCGAGCTGCAGGCCCTGGTGGCTGATTCTCCCTACACCCGATTCTACACGAGCAAGAGTAGTGCTGTGGACGCATCCCAAATTCTTTCCTAAGGTAGTGTCTACTTTTCACCTAAACCAGGAAGTGGTTCTCCCTACCTTCTTTCCATGTCCTCACTCTGGCAAGGTGGAGTTGGTTCTGCACACCTTGGATTGCAATAGGGCCCTGTCCTTCTATCTTCATAAAACCAGGGACCATCGCAAAGCGCCCCAGCTCTTTGTCTCGTTCGACCCCAGTAAACTGGGGCTGCCAGTAACCAAGCAGAGACTGTCCTCTTCGATGGCGGACTGCATTGCATTCGTTTAAGGGCAGATGGGCCATTCATTGCAGCACCGCATCACTGCTCATCGTGTCAGAGCCACGGCCGCTTCATTGGCCAACCTGCGCTTGATATCGGTGACAGACATATGCAAGGCCGCCACATGGTCTTCAGTACATACCTTTGCAGCACATTACTGCCTGGAGAGTGAGTCCTGCAGAGACAGTGCCTTTGGCCAGGCGGTAATTTGTAGCATACTCAGTGTCTAGGCAACTCCTGCCCTCCAGCCCGTCAATGGTCAGGCTCCCTGCTGGCAATGAGAATTGCTGGGTGTTGCGGAGTCTCTGCGTAGGGACTTGTCCTCTGCAATTGGCGGCCTCCCCTAGTGGTCGCTGCTGGTGCTGTTATGGTTTGGGTCCCGGCAGTCTGGAGCTAGGGATTCCCATATGTGAGGACTGACTTCCTGCTTGTTCCTGGAGAAAGCGTAGTTACTTACCTGTCACAGGTGTTCTATGGGAACAGCAAGAATCAGTCCTCACAACCCTCCCTCAGTCCCTGGGAGTTGCCGCCTCTCTCTGTTTTTGTCTTTCACCCAAGCTATGTCATCTGACTGAATAAGATGGCATCCTTGGGTGGGAAGGGGACCACGCATGCGTGGTAGCATTCCCAAAGGCTTTCTTTGAAAGCTGGGGAAATGCTCCGCGCGAGCTCCATTGGCACCTACGTCACCCATATATGAGGACTGATTCCTGTTGTTCCTGGAGAACACCTGTTACAGTAACTACGCTTTCATTCAGTCCTTATATATTCTAACTCTCTTATCTTATTTTCTAGACTTGTAGCATTTGCAAACAGGCATTTCAAAGTATTTCTTTTTTGGTTTATATTTATAATCTGCCCAGCAGTTGAGGGAGGTAATTCAGAATCTTACTTTGAAGGCACCTGGGATACTTTTGCCTTTATTGCAAGCTCTTTTATGACTGTTTAACTTCCCGGATTTGTTAATATCTTTTGAAGATACCTCACTTTG
Organism: Ichthyophis bannanicus; assembly: GCA_033557465.1. Classification (NCBI taxonomy): domain Eukaryota; kingdom Metazoa; phylum Chordata; class Amphibia; order Gymnophiona; family Ichthyophiidae; genus Ichthyophis; species Ichthyophis bannanicus. The sequence continues at coordinate 412,795,583 of CM066038.1, forward strand.
AACCATGCGCTCCTGAGAGACTGTCAGCTTTCCCCACGTTCTGGTTTAAAAACGGCTTTACTTTCCTTTTAAATGTTAGCTCTCGTAACTGGGCTCAGAATAGACTCCTGCCCCTTCAAAATGTTGTCTAGTTGCTAACAAATATAAAGCCCTCTTCCCTGTTTCATCCATACACTGAGACTTTGGGAACTCTGCCTCTCAGTAGTTCTGACCATTTCTGAGAATACGACTTAAGAGAAAGCCTTGTGTTGTGAGTGTAGGAAAGGGATAGGTTTAGAGAAAAGGTGGGATGGATTTTGATTATATGATACGAGGTGTGACAAAAAAGAAACGAGACTGTCCCATAAATGTTTTATTACAAAATCTACAGAGAAATTACGCATTATCCCCTTCAAAGTAATCCCCCCCCAGAGTTAATACACTTCTGCATTCGCTTCTGTCACGTACAGAAGCACTTGGTAAAGTCTTCTTCCTTGAGGTCCCTCAGCTCCCTCGTCACAGTGGCCTGCTACCTCATCTGCTACCCCACTCCCAGTCAGTGTACCCCAAGGATCTGTTCTGGGTCCGCTCCTCTTTTCTCTCTATACCCAGTCCCTTGGTGGGCGTATCTCTTCCCATGGCTTTCAGTACCATCTGTACACCGATGACTCTCAGATCTACCTCTCTATGTCCGTAATCACCCCAGCAATCCAGACCCGGATCTCTGCCTGCCTCTCTGACGTCGCTACTTGGATGTCTCACCGCTGCTTGAAGTTGAACATGGCCAAGACTGAACTTCTTATCTTTCCCCTACAACCTCCCCTCTTCTTCCTCCCTTCTCAATCTCTGTGTATAACTCTGTAATCCTTCCTGTTTCTTCGGCCCGCAATCTGGGGGTAGTCTTCGATGACTCCTCTCTCTTTCTCCACACACATCCAGCTCGTAGCCAAGCCCTGCCGTTTCTTTCTCTACAACATTAGCAAAATCCGCCCCTTCCTCTCTGAACACACTACTCAAACGCTTGTCCACTCCTTAGTCACCTCCTGCCTCGATTACTGTAACCTGCTCCTTGCTGGTCTCTCTCTAAGTCATATCCCTCCCCTTCAGTCTGTTCAACACACTGCTGCGTGACTAATTTTCCACCAGCCTCGTCATGCCCATATCACACCTCTTCTCAGGTCACTTCACTGGCTACCTATCCACTTCCACATCCAATTCAAACTTTTCCTGCTGACCTATAAATGCATTCACTCTGCGGCTCCTCGGTACCTTTCATCTCTTCTCTCTCTTCATAACCCCCCTCGGGAACTCCGCTCTTCCAACAAACTGCTTCTATCTATGCACCGCACTCCCACTGCTATCTCAAGACTTCGCTTCTTTCACCTTGCTGCAACTTACGCCTAGAACAAACTACCTGTGTCTGTACGACAGGCACCCTCTATAATCCTCTTCAAGTCCAAGTTGAAAGCCCACCTCTTTGCTGCTGCTTTTGGATCATGACTCACCTAGTCTCCTTTTCTCCCCCTTGTTCCACCCCTGCCTACACCTTCCGTATGTGTGTTTGTGTGTTTTGTCTTGACTAGATTGTAAGCTCTCATGAGCAGGGACTGTCTCTTACATGTCTGTACTGTACAGCGCTTTGTACGACTGGTAGCGCTATATAAATGCTGAGTAGTAGCAGTAGTAGATCTCTTCTACAGAGGCAAAATGAGTTCCTTTGAGCACAGTCTTCAACCCGGGGAAGAGCCAGATGTCACATGGTGCGAGATCTTGGTAATAAGGAGGGTGGTCGAGAGCTGTGATCTGTTTGTTGGCCAAGAACTGCCTCAAACTGAGCGCAGTGTATGCAGGTGCGTTGTCGTGGTGGAGCAGCCACGACGTCTCTCCATGGAGCCCGCCTGCTGCTCCGAACCCAGTCATGGAGGCAATTGAGGACCTGCTGGTAGACGTGCTGGTTGGCTGTCTGACCTTCAGGCACAAACTCATGATGGACCACTCCCTTCTGGTCGAAGAATGCGATAAACATAGAAACATGACGACAGAAAGACCACGTGGCCTATCTAGTCTGTCCTTCCATATTAACAACTACAACAGACTCCTTTTTTCCTTTAGAGAGCCTCTGTGTTTGTCCCATGCTTTTTTGAATTCAGATACTGTCCTTTTATTTATTTATTTATTACAATTTTTTATATACCGCACTATTCGGCATCAGCGCGGTTTACATTATAACACAACGACCATAACAACAAGCTGTTAGGTTTTACATCGAACAGGGGTACAAACATGGATAACAGGGGTCAACTATATACATACATGAAATAATTATATGGCGATAAGTAACGATATCATAATAGGAGTAAGGGTTATTTCCTAAGTGGGGCAATTCTTCAGAGGGGATGTCTAGGTGGCATTGGTGGTTGGGTAGCATTGGAGGAAAAGATGGAATTTGAGTGCCTTCCTGAACTGCGCTAGGTCGGTAATAGCCCTAATGTCAGGGGGTAGGGCATTCCAGCATTTAGGTACATAGAAACTGAACGCCCTGTTTGTGGTTGATATGTTGCACTTCGACGATGCCTTTGGTGTTACTAGTAGGTTTATGGCTATTGCTCTTCTGGCTCTGTTGGGGGGCACTATGTGAACAAGGTCTGTGAGTGAGGCGGAGGAAATAGGGTTTTAAAGATGATCCTCCCATGGATAGGTAACCAGTGAAGTTGTTTGAGAATGGGAGTCACGTGGTCACTTCTGGCGGCTCCGTGTAGGACCCTTGCTGCAGCATTCATGGCCAGCTGTAATGGGGCCAATGTGGATTGAGGGAGCCCTTGAAAGATGGCGTTTGCAAAGTCGAAGTGAGGCAGAATTAGCGCTTGGTATATGGTCCGGAAGTCATCTGGGTCCAGCAGGGAGCGCAGATGTCTGAGTGTGCGGATTTTAAAATATACAGCTTTGACAATGTTGTTTATGTGGTGTTTCATATCTAGACGTTGGTCCAATGTAACTCCAAGGTACCTTATTGTTTCTTTGGTTAGTAGGTCAGCTTCCTTGACACTGACATGGGATGGAGGAGTAAAGTTGGGGTCTCTGGAGATGAAGAGAACCTCCGTCTTTTTATGTTGAATGCGTAGATTCTGTGATTGAAGCCACGCTGAGACAGCATTGAAACAGTCTATTAGTGGTGCTAGGTCCATTTGGGCTGTGGAGAACGGCATGTATAAAAGAATGTCATCTGCATATATCAAACAGCTCACGTTAAATGATCTTATGATGTTGCAGATGGGCTGCATGTAAATATTGAATAGAAGGGAGGACAACGAGGAGCCTTGAGGTACACCTTGTTTTTGATGGAAGTGTTTTGATTCCTCTGATCCAGACTTCACGTATTGCCATCTTTCTTCCAGGTAGTCCTTATCTCTACCACCTCCACTGGGAGACTATTCCACGGATCCACCACTCTTTCCGTAAAGAAATATTTCCGCATATCACTCATGAATCTATCCCCTTTCACCCTCATCCCATGTCCCCTCATAGCAGAACTTGCTTTCAATTGAAAGAGGCTCTCCCCCTGTGCATTTATGCCACAGAGGTATTTAAATGTCTGTCATATCGCCTCTATTCCGCCTTTCCTCTAAGGTGTACATATTAAGATCCTTAAGTCTGTCCTCATACGCTTTATAATGAAGACCACTACCATTTTAGTAGCCACCCTCTGTACTGACTCCATCCTGTTTATATTCTTTTGAAGGTGCGGTCTCCAAATTGCACACAATACTCCAAATGTGGTCGCACCAAAGACTTATACAGAGGCACTGTCACCTCATTTTTTCTGCTAGCCATTCCTCTCCCTATGCACCCAAGCATCCTTCTAGCTTTTGCTGTAGCCTTTCCTACCTGTTTAGCTATTTTAAGATCATCAGACACAACCACACCAAGGTCCCGCTCTTCTTTAGTGGACAAAAGTACTTCACCCCCTATACTATATTGCTCCCTTGGATTGCTGCAGCCCAAATGCATTACCTTGCATTTTTTAGCATTAAATCTCAGCTGCCAAATTCTAGACCATTCTTCAAGCTTAGCTAGATCCCTCCTCATGTTAACTACACCTTCCTGGGTGTCTACTCTATTGCAGATTTTGGTATCATCCACAAAGAGTCAAACCTTACCTGACAGCCCTTCCGCTATATCACTAACAAAGATGTTAAAAAGAATCAGACCAAGGACAGATCCCTGGGGCACACCATTGGTAACTTCCTTCTCAGAGTGAGCTCATTTCCCTACACCCTTTGTTGCCTCTCACTCAACCAATTTCTAACCCAAGCAGTTACTTTAGGGTCCATCCCTAGGGTGCTCAGTTTGTTTATAAGATGCCTGTGAGGAACAGTGTCAAAGGCTTTACTAAAATCTAAATACACCACATCTAGAGCTCTCCCTCGGTCCAACTCCCTGGTCATCCAGTCAAAGAAATCAATCAGATTTGTCTGACAAGACCTGCCTCTGGTGAATCCATGCTGCCTTGGATTCTGTAATCCGCTGGACTCACTATTTTCTTTTTCAGCAGCTTTTCCAATAATTTACTCACCACCGAAGTTAAACTAACCAGCCTGTAGTTTTCAACCACATCCTTACTTCCCCTTTTGTGTAAAGGCACCACATGAGCCTCTCTCCAGTCCTTTGGCACCACTCCCGACTCCAATGAGGCATTGAAAAGGTCAGTCAGTGGAGCTGCTAGAACGTCCCCAAGTTTCCTCAGTATTCTAAGGTGTATACTATCCGGTCCCATCGTTTTGTCTACTTTGCGTTTGTGAGAAACTATCTAAACTTAGTCTTCTGAAAATTCTTCAAGACGCCCCTCGATTCTGTTTCTGTTTGTGGGTGTTTTCTGAGGTCCTGTTCCTGGTTCTTCATCTGTGAACACAGAACAAAAATATTTGTTAAGCAATTCCGCTTTATCCTCACCAGCTTCTACATATTCCTCCCCTTCACCCTTGAGTCTAACAATATCACTTTTGCCCTTCCTTTTTTAACTAGCATATCTGAAAAATGTCTTATCCCCCCATTTTATTGCATTGGCTATTTCCTCCTCTTTTTGAATATTTGTTTTCCTGACTACTTTGCTAGCTTCTCTGTTTTTCCAAATATAGATGCCTGTCTTCCTCTCTCTGTGATCTCTTGTATTTCATGAAGGCCTCCCTCTTTTTCTTCACCTTTTCAGCTACTTCTTTCAAAAACCATAGCGATCTCCTTTTCTTTTTATCTTTATTTACCATTTTAACAAAAAGGTTGGTTGCCCTTAAAATATCCCCTTTCAGTTTTTCCCACTGTTTTTCTATATCCCCCAGCTGTTCCCATCCCGCTAATGACCGCTACACCGCTTTGACCCGCTGAAAAGTGGTATATAAGCACAGCTAAATAAATAAATAATGACTCCCTGAGATATTGGCCCATCTTGGCAAAGTTAGTTTTCCTAAAGTCTGAGACCCTCGCTTTTGAATGGTTTCTATCAGCTCTTGTCCTAATACTGAGCCACACCACCTGCTGATCACTGGATGCAAAATTATCTCCCACTATAACGTCAGAAACACTTTCACCATTGGTAAGCACCAAGTCCAGTATGGCCTCTTCACGTGTGGGGTCTGTTACCAATTGCCTGAATAGTTCTCCCTGTAGAGAATCCAGGATCTCCTTACTTCTAGATGATACTGCAGCAGGAATGTGCCAATCAACATCTGGCATATTGAAATCCCCTATCAGTAGTACTTCCCCATTCCTAGCAATGCTGCATATGTCTTCAATTAACTCTCCATCCACCTCTTCATCTTGTGAGGGAGGTCTGTATATAACGCCAATGCAAATAGATTTCTCTTTTCCTTTTTCTAGTTTAACCCACAGTGCCTCTTCTCTCCCTTTTAAGCTCTGTAATTCCAAAGCTTTAATATTATTTTTTGCATATAGTGCCACTCCTCCTCCCCTTCTTACCCTGTCCTTTCTGAATAAAGTATAGCCTGGTATAGTTACATCCCAGTCATGGTTTTATGTGAACCATGTTTCTGTAACTACCACTAAATCCAAGTCAACCACTTCCATTAAAGTTTCAGCATCTTGACCTTGATCCTTGATTTGGACATGCGTGCCTTCTTGGGTCTGGGTGACAGTCGAGTCTTCCACTGCAGACTCTGTCTCTTGCTTTCAGGGTCATACTGGAAGACCCAAGTCTCGTCTCCTGTGATGACTCTGCCAACGAACTCTGGATCTTCTCCGAAATTTCCAGTTGATTCTTTGCTCCATATTTCTGCCACCTCCAGTTGCATGACAGCAGTGGAGCAGTGTGCTACAAAAAATACTGAAAAAGAAAAACAAGAGAGAGTGTTGAAAAATATTATAGCAGACTAGTGGCGAGGTGTTGCACAACACAATGACATAAGCATTTAGCTAATTGGCATTGAGTCATGTGCGTGGCTGCCACAGTCTCGTTTCTTTTTTGTCATACCTCGTATGTGTGCATATATAGTCCAAACCCATTTCACTGGCCACTTTTTTTTTTTTAGGTGATATTGAATGTTAAGAGGTTGAACTGCGAGGGTGGCAAGAATGTTGACCACAGCTGTAGCCACCTGACTGGAGACCGAACACATTTTAAAGTTAACTATCCACAGGATCGCCTTGAGTCTACATAAGACATGGCGATACTTAACATCAAAATGGGCAAAGAAGATGTTTTATAAATTTGTTTTGATGAGTGTAGTGGTTGTTTGTACTAAAACAGTGCACTTGCTTCCTTAGTGTTTACAAAGCAATAGTAGTCCTTTTGTACTTATAAGACAGGTATGTATTTGAGATAAATGAATACACAGCTGACAAAATGAAACCTTATGAAAAATGGAACTTTGTTTTTCTTAAGTTTTGTATTAGAAAAAATTATCTTTTTGTTTATGTAGGAGGATGAGAAGGCAGCTGCTGAGATCTACGAAGAATTCCTTGCTGCTTTTGAAGGAGGAGATGTCAGTAAAGTGAAAACATTTGTAAGAGGTGGAATTGTTAATGCAACTAAAGGTAGGTGACCATGGAATCCGTGGCTCGGGACAATGCTGTTAAGTGAGAGAAGGAGAAGGTAAATTAAGTTTTCTTGGTTTGTATAATATATGAAAGGACAAATGAACTCTTTGAAAATTTCCTTGCCTATCTTTGGAAAAATCACATAACAGCATAGTCCATAACATTAGTGGTTCTGGAATCTGGAGATCTGGTGTGCTGCTTATGTGTTTTTATACTGTAGTTTACAGCTATAGTTTCCCAGTTTGCAGTAGTTAAGTTGTATGAAGCATGTGTGTGTTATGACATCTAGTGGAGATGTTTATGATCCAGCTTGCTTTGAAATGCTACTATAGATAAAGCCTATTTTCTTTGTTGTCCACTAGACCAATACAGACAAAGTGGTTATGTCACCTCTACCAGCAAATGAAGGCGGAGAATAAATCCTTGTGAGCTCTGCCCTTTTGAAAGGTGCTGTACAGTCAGCTCTTCTTTAGATTCTCTCTGTCTCTAGCAAATGATAGACTGATAAAGCTCACAAGCGCAGTGTTGGAGATCTGGGGCATAATCCCTAGGCCCAGATGGTGATCAAAGTATCTGTAAGAAATTTGTCAGTTGGAGCGCCCTGTCCCTTTAGTTCTGCCTCTGCCTCTCTTCTGCTCCTGGCCTCCTTGGCTTGGAAAAGGACGTTGCTAGTAATTCCCACCTCCCACTCCCTTTTGTCTTAACAGATAAAAAAAAGAGAGAGAAAGATAACTGAGAGGAGAACCAAGATGCATCTAAGAGGCAGGTGGTGGTGATGATCTGAGGTGCTTTGTGGAGGGTATCTATCGGCTGTATGTGCTTTTTAAGTCAGAGGAGAAAGGATATCCAGGAGCTGAAATGTTATGGGAATAGCAGTTTGAGTTTCTGTACTTTAGCATTGTCAGCGGGAAGAACTACCCTCCAAGTTAACCCACGTCCTAGTGGCCATGATTATTTCAGATAAGCTAGTGAGAGGTGGAGGATCTATAATAAGTTACTTTGCATTCATTAGGCCATTTAAGTCCTGTTCTCGGCAGAGTGGGTTTCTCCAGAGACCAGACTGAAATTGGGCAGAGTTATGAGCAGGCTATATTTGTCAGTGCCCAAGGTAAAGGAGGAGTAGTGATGTTCAAAGTATGGATGCCTTGGTGACCATGATGCCCAAGAAGACCACTGTCCGCTGTTGAGGGAAGTATGGATCTTACATATCTTCAGGCCTGAAAGATGAGAGCTCTGTGATACCAGGCATTTGAGATGGTGACCCTGGGGTTAGAAGCTACAATTTACAGTGGTTCTATGTCCAGGATCTGCCTATGGTAGGTTCAGTTTCTGCCATTGGAAGGCAGAGGCTCGAGTTCTAAGGGTGGCACTTGTTTAGAATGCTTGGTTTGGGGGTGGGGGTGGGGGTGAGGGGGGGTTTCTTGCAAGATGGCTGCATGAGGGCTGTGCTTGTTACTAGCTCCCGTGCTTGTTACTAGCTCCCATGCTTAAGAGAAAGGGCAAGGTTAAGATGTACCCTGCTGAGCCGCAGCCTGCTGTAACTGGTCCTGTGGACCGTTTTGTTGAAGTCACCGAGGCAGTCAAGCGAGAGATTCGAGCAGGTATTGCTGTTGAGCAGATGGAAGATTCCGTGCAGCTAATGGGCCTGGATGTCACTCTCTTTCCTGAGGTACGGCGTCTGCCTCCACCTGAAGGTGCATCTGCTTCCCACCTGTCAGTTTGTGCTTCTGCTGCATTGGAGGATGGCACTCAGTTTGTGTTTGAGTGGGGAGATTTGGCGTAGAAGAGTGGAGCAGTGGTCTCCTGGTTTTCCTTTGATTCCCCTGGAAATGTGTTGGCGTTAGAGCATCTGGTCAGTGGTGTGGATGTGATGAAAACTTCAGAGGATCCCCTGGCTGTATCATCGCCGATTCTTTGCAGTATCTCGCCTGAAGAAGATTACACTTGATAATTTCTGGGGTGTGATTACTAATCCATCTGACACTATTTTTCATCAGACTGCTAGAATCTCTGTCAAGGTAACGCAAGTTGCTGAAAAGTTGGAGACTTATGTAACTCTGACTGATAATATGAAGTTGAAAGTGGAAGAAAATGACCAAAAGCTGAATTCTGTTGCTGATACCTCTGTGGCTCTAATTAAAGATAATATAGCTCTTCGAGCTAACTTAGAGTTGCTTGAGAATTCTGCGCTGGCTTCAGATTTACAGATTCTAAATTTTCCTGTATTTATGGGCACTTCACTGATTGATTTTGTTTAAAAAATATCTCTTGAGATTCTCTTGGACCCGCAAGAGTTGATACCACCAATTTTGAGAGCATTCTATTTACCTGTGGGAAAGAAAGAGCTGGGACCTGCTACTGTGGATGTGCATAATGTTTCTGATCTTTTGAGTTCACCTAGCTGTGTAGCGTTAAAGATTTCTACTTTATTGGTAACATGTGCATTAGTATTGGACAGAGGCTTGCTACTTAAACTTTATTATAAGAAGCGTTCATATCTCTTTTATGGAGTTAGTTTCCATGTTCCCAGATATATCTAGGGAAACTAAAAATAAAAAAAGTAGTTTCTCCTTTTGAAACCTTTCGTCCTGCAGCTAGGTCCCACCTATTATTTACGCTTTCTCCAGGAACAAGCAGGAAGTCAGTCCTCACATATGGGTGACATCGGCTCTGATGGAGCCTGCATGGAAGCATCTCCCCAGCTTTCAAAGAAAGCCTTTGGGAAATGCCACCACGCATGTGTGTTCCCCTTCCTACCCAAGGATGCCATCCTGCTCAGTCTCCTTTTTTCCGCAGAGCCCAGTAGACATGTGTCTGATTCCCTGGAAATTCAGAATGTCCGATTTTGACCCCTGAGACATCTGGATGATCTGCTAGTTTTCGAAGAAGAGGTCTAAAGAGAGAACAAACAAGAGTGGTGACAGTGGGCACCCCAGCCGGGTCCCCCTCTCCAGTGAAAAGACCTCTGAAATCATTGAGTTGACTGCTGCCGTAGGTTGTGAATAGAGAGCAACCTGATCATATGAAGAAAGGGGTCCCTCTAGGCCATATTTGGGGTGCACTGTGAATAGATAGTCCCAATTCATTGATCAAATACTTTTTCCATGTCAAAGCTGATGATCAAGGAAGGGAGGCCCCTCTCATGTACCCACTTCAGGGACTCCAGAATCTTATGTAAATTACTAGTTGCAGAGCATTCCCAGACAAAGCCTACCTGGGAGCCATGTAGAAGTTCCGGAAGCACCCTGGCCAGGTGATCAGTCAGAATTTTCACGAAGAGTTTGCGATCATAATTAGGAAAATCGAGCGATATGATGCCACATTTTGCAGGTCTTTTCCTGGCTTTGGGATCACGGTTATACAAACTCTGTTGTTGCCACATCCAAATATGCCCTTCTCAGTGTACACTCTTGAAATGTTTCTGCTAGGAGAGGAGTCAATTGACATTGTAGGATTTTATAAAACTTATAAAACTGTGCTAAATCAGTCCGGGCCGGGGGCCTTACAACATGCTGCATGTTGATACCTTTTTGAATTTTCTTTGTCGAGATTGGTACTCTGACAGTTTAGGCCGCTGTAAATTACCCAAATATACTGCAGTTGTGGGCAGTGACACCGGATCTCGGGCATACAGATTTTTGTAAAATGCCTGAAGTAATCGTGCAATTTTGGCATTATTGTGATGGAGGACGCCTCTATCATCATGTAGGGCTGTCACCGGGTGAGTACCCCGGGCCCCCCCGCAAACATCATGCCAGTAATTGGCCTGCTTGATCACCATGTCTAAATAACTGAAATGTATGTGTGTATGTATGTATTTATTTTTTTTAACTTTTATTTTTATTAAGATTTCAAACTATACAATATCAACAATGTATACAGAAACACAATAAAGCATCATATAATATGTAACAGAAGAATAAAAACCAAAGACATTAGCCCACTTCTCGGGGAAAACTACAAGAAAAATAATAGAGGAAAACAAGACAGGAGATCAAAAACCTAACAAAGGAAAATGTTCCTGTCAAAACCAGCCCATCAATCAATAACCCTCCCATCCACTTAGCAGCTATAACCAAGAAGAAGCAGAAATAAAGCATAAAGAAAAGAAAAAATCACTGTGCCTTTTTCTTGTCAAGTATCAATTTTTCTAAATCTGATGGTGACAGAAAAACAAATTTGTCATACCCAAAAGAGACTAAACATTTACAGGGGTAACGCAAAAAAAGAAAGTAGCTCCTAAGTAAGGCAATGATTCTAGGTTTGAGAGCAAGAAAAGACTTCCTACGAGTTTGTGTAAGACGAGAAACATCAGGAAAAATAGATACTTTATCACCACAATACATATTAGTTTTTTTTCCTAAAATAGGCCTTAAGAATGGCAATTTTATCTTCCTCAGATACCAAAGTCACTAACAAAGTAGCTCTAGTGGAAATAATATCCTGAGTATTTTCTAGAAAGGTAGTCAAATCAAAATTATTTTTGTCCTCAAGGACAGCTGCTTCCCCCTCCTCTACACTTTGCTGAACAGTTTTAGTAGAAATATATAACATTTAGTAAACACAAGAGAATCAGCAGTTGGAAAGAGAAGCACATCCTTCATATATTTCCTAAACAATATTTGTGGAGACAGTAAACTCATACAAGGAAAATTAAGCACACTCAAATTCTTGCTTCTAGTCATATTCTCTAAATTCTCAAGTTTTTGATGCATAAGAAAACTTTCCTTCATATTAGCAGACTGAAAGGAGACAAAGAACTTGAGTATCCATATTCGAAATACATGAATTCAAAGTCCCAATCTGACTATCCAAATTCTGAAATTTAAGAACCGCATCCCTAGTAAACTGCCATAAAGAAGGAACAGTTTCTGTAAGAATCTGCTCGTTATGGTTGACCACCTGCCAGATATCCAAAAGTGAGACAGAGGAAACGTGCGAGCCGACAGAAGAAACAGAAGGCTCCTTCCAAGATACAACTTTGGGGAACCCAGCGTCCGTCTCAAGACTCTGATGACAAGGCTGAGACACAGCAGATAGTTCCAAAAAGCCAGGTGGCAAAGGAGTACGCTCAAGGGAGCTAAGACTCGCCCACTCAACAGAGGGCACAAGAGAAACAGTACCTGGTGTCGTCGTTACAGGAGTAGAAACCATGTGCTTATCCATCGGGCCATTTGTTGAAGCAACCACGAGAGATTTCTTCTTCCTCTTACTGCCGGGCATCCCAGCACCACAATTCTGCCGGGCTCACAAGGGGCATACAAACCCCTTTGGGTACGCCCCTTAGGAGATGCCCAAGCAAAGGCGCCGACGGCTATGCGCTGTAGTACACACAAAATTTATAGGGCCTTAGATGATGTCGGCATTAGCTGCCCCACATGGGCCCGATGTTTTCAAGCACCAACTGCTCTCACCCCTTCGCGGCGTAGGTAGGCTGCAGGCAACGCTCCCGATGAGAAGCACTGTACACTGATCTTTATAGGGCCTTAGATGACGCTGGCGTTGGCTGTCCTGCACGGGCCCGATGTTTCCAAGCATCAGCTGCTCTCACCCCTCCGCGGCATAGGTAGGCTGCAGGCAACACTCCCCAATAACTGAAATTTATAGGAGAGCATAGATTTTTTGGCTCATTGATGTAGCAGCTCATTCAGAGATGCTTGCGTCTCCTTCCATGGCACTTTCATGTGCGCGGACGAGCTTCGCGCATAGTTGAGAGGCAGGTGGTCAGAGTTCATCACAAGGTGCAAGATTTGCCCATTTATCAACTGCCGTTTGTGTGCTGAGTATGCCAGTATGTCCCCTTGTAGCACCATCTTAGCTGTTTCCCAGAGGAGCTCAGGAGTGCATTGTTGCTCTCAAACGTTTTCCACCGCTCATGTAAAAATTTACAAAAGGTGGTGTCTTTATATAGATCCAGTGAGAACCCACAGATATGTGTTTTTAACTCTGTTGCTCCCTCGGCTAGATCCACCCACATTGGGGAGTGGTCAGAAACTTTGCCCGTTTCTATGGTAGCCTCTATGACCTTCTTGAATACAAACTCTGACAACAAGACTGCGTCCAAGCAGACGCTGGTCCTGTGCATTCTGGAGAGGTAGGTATAGTCATGCTCCTCGGGGTGAAGGGCGTGCCCTGGATCCACCACATGTAACCGTCGTTTGAAGCGACCCAGCGCCTTTGCAAGGCCACGTCTGGAGTCCATCTCACCCCGCGAGGCATCCATCTGTGGAACAGAGACAATGTTAAAGTCACCACCAATTACTAGGCCTGTCTCTGGGAAGCTTTCCAGTTCAGAGGCTACTTTGGCATAATATGGGGCGTTATTTGTATGTGGACTGTAGATGTTACATAGTACCACAGGGGAGCCTTCCAAATTCCCATAGATTATGAGGTATCTCCCTAGAGGGTCCGCTATCATGTGCGAATCATCAAATCGAAGGGCTTTGTGAAACATAATTACCACACTTCCCTTCCTCTCCCCTGTGCGGGAGCCTCAAATCTCCAGGAACAAGCAGGAATGAGTCTTCACATATGGGTATCGTCGGTACCGACGGAGCCTGCACGGGAACGCTCCCCAGCGTCCAGTAAGAAAGCTTTTGGGAGCATCCCACAGCGCCTGCGCGCTGCCTTCCCGTCTTTCCCAACCGCCTCTCTCCAGTTCTTCTTTTCCGCGGAGCCAGCAGGTCGTGTTCCTGTCACCGCAGAAGAATTCTTTATTTTTTTCTTTATTTTTCTGTGTCGCGTCTGCCTTCTTCAACGTCAGACCGGTACCGCTGGTCTTTTCTTTCTTTCTTATTTAAAAAAACAAACAAACAAAAACTTTAATTTCTTCAACTGTGCATTACGTTTTCGGCCTTAGGCCTGAACATTTTCTCCTCATGGAGAAGCCCGCTTCCGGGTTTAAAAAGTGCACGAAGTGTGGCGGTACTATTTCCGTCACCGACACCCATGACTGGTGTTTAAAATGTTTGGGTCCTGACCATTCCATCACGGATTGTGTGTCCTGTACCATGATGTCTAAAAGGGGTCGGCAGAACCGAGCAGCCAAGCTCAGTACCCTGTTTCCCTTTGATGCAGCCTCGGTGGCATCGACGTCTTCCAGGGCTGCTGCTTCCTCACATGGATCTCAGGTAACCAAACATAAATCTAGCCGGTCCTCGAAGGGCAAATCTCCCTCTAAGCATAGAGATGCCTCCGGGCTTGTCCTCGAGGATTCCGCACCGGCAAAATTACCCCGGCGGGAAGTTCCGGCTTCCAAAGCATCTATGGGGTCACAGGTTGACATCGATGGCTTGGCCTCGACCGATCACCTGTTGCCGTGTTCTGGGGTACCGGTGGCCTCCACCGGTACCGACATCCAGACTCTGGTGGCGTCGATGGATCAGAAAATTCTGTCCATGCAGCGCACTCTAACGGCGTTTATGCAGGCTTCGACGCCTTCGGTACTGCAACAATCTCCATTGCCGGTACCGACTCCGACACTGGCGCATCGTTCCCGGTGCCGGTACCGATTGCATCGACATCGGCTTTGGTGTCGGCTGCAACGGTACCCTGTCCTATGATGCCCATCGGTACCGAACTGGTACCGCTTACTCCCGATGTCGATCCCACTCGGTACGCATATCGGGCTTTACAGGAGCATCCAGACAGGCGATACCTCGATTCCTCCGAAGACTCTGATGAGCCGGAGGCTTCTGTCGATGCACCGGTACTTCTTCCTCAGGAGTCTGCTTCTCCAAAACGAAGAATGTCTCCTCCAGAAGACTTGTCTTTTCAAGACTTCATCAGGGAAGTGGCTAGGGGCCTCTCCATTACAGTGGCCTCTGAGTCAGAGCCTAGAGCCAAGCAATTAGATATTCTGCAATATCCTAAGGCTCCTAAGGAAGCAGCTACCTTACCTATTCATGAGATTCTTTATGATCTCATGTTGGGCATGTGGGAGACTCCTCTCACCACCTCTCCTCATTCTCGTAGGTTAGACACCATGTACCGTGTCCCTCCCTGTCCTGGTTTTCATAAGACTCAGCTTCCTCACCACTCTATGGTGGTTGAGTCTGCTATGAAGAAAATAGAGTGCAAAGAGACACTCATTTAACCCTCCAGGACGTGAATGTAGGACTCTAGATGCTTTTGGCCGAAGGATTTTCCAGGCCAATATGCTTGCTGCCAGAATCAACTCCTATAGTCTCTATATGGGGATGTTTCTAAAAGAAGTCACAGATCATCTGCGGACTTTAGCTCCTATTATTTTAGAAGATAAAAGGCAGGAATTTCTCACTTGGCTCAAACATGCCCAAGATGTTTCCAAATTCTCCAACCGTGCAGCCTTTGACTCTTTTGAGTGTGTAAGCAGAGCCACAGCTATTGCCATAGGTGCACGCAGAATTGCTTGGTTACAAGCCTCTGATTTGGAACTCTGGGTCCAAGATGAGTTGGGAAACCTTCCCTGTACAGGTGAAAACCTGTTTGGCAGGGATTGGCAAGCAAAGGCCACTCAGATGGATGCTGAGAACTCTGCTTTGGATCGACTTTCAAAGTCTACCTCTGCTCCTGTTAAGAAAAGATTGTTCAAAAAGACATCTTTTTCTAAAAAGGGAAGATATTATCCTGCTCATGGGCAGACATCTTCTGCAGGTAGTGCAAAGAGTCAGCAACCACCTAAACAGGCCAAGTCAAAGGCTGCCAGGCCTACCACAGCCCAGCAGCCTCAACCTCCTCAGGGCCTTTGACTTGCAACTAGAGAACTTAGCCTTTCTAGCTCTGGAAAAACCAGAGCCCCTCACCATTCCAGGAAGGTTGACTTACTTTGCTCCCAGATGGGAGCAAATCACAGCAGAGCAATGGACCCTCTCCATCATAAAGGAAGGGTACAAGCTTCACTTTTTAAACCTTCCTCCTCACACCATGGTGAAACAGTTCAATTCTCCGACATCTCTCCTCACCCTTCTAGGTCAGGAGATTACTACCCTTCTTGCCCAAGGGGCAATAGAAGAAGTACCTCTTCTTCAACAGGGCTCAGGGTTCTACTCCCCTTATTTTCTTATTCCAAAGAAAACAGGGGGCTACAGACCCATATTAGATCTCAGAGAATTGAACAAATTTCTATTCAAGGAGAAATTCAAAATGATTTCTCTAGGGGCTCTGCTTCCATACCTTCAGAGTCAGGACTGGCTTTGTTCTCTAGATCTCAAGGATGCGTACACCCATGTCCTTATCCATCCAACACACAGAAGGTTCCTTCGGTTCCTTTTTCAAGGAAAGTACTACCAATACAGAGTGCTTCCTTTCGGTCTGGCCTCTGCACCAAGGGTGTTCATGAAATGCATGGCAGTAGTAGCTGCATTTCTCCGCACTCTAGGAATATTCGTATTCCCATATCTGGACGACTGGCTCATTCGAGCCCCATCCCAGTCAGAGGCCCAGACTTGTCTAACCTGCACAATGCGTATCCTTCAGTATTTGGGACTAGTGATAAACATCCCAAAATCCAATCTCACCCCTACTCAGTCTCTCGAGTTCATAGGGGCCTTGCTGGATACCACAACTGCAAGGGCCTATCTTCCTCAGGCCTGTCGCCTACGTCTGGTGCAGTTAGCCTCCCAGATTCAGTTTAAAGTCCCAATTAACTGCTCAAGAGATGTTACAACTATTAGGCCACATGGCATCCTCCGTGCATGTGGTTCCATATGCTCGCCTTCACATGAGGGCAGCTCAGTGGACTTTGTCTACCCAATGGACTCAGGCATCAGGTTGCCTGTCAGACAAAATAGCAAATTCCAGTCGCCTTTTTTGGTCTCTCCAGTGGTGGAAGTCCTCTCAAAACCTGTTGCTGGGATCCCCTTTTCAGCAACCGCTACCCCAAGCAACTCTCACAACAGATGCTTCTCCGAGGGGTTAGGGAGCTCATCTACAAGATCTCTCCACCCAGGGCATCTGGTCTCCACAGGAGATTTCTCTGCATATCAATCTATTGGAACTCAGAGCAATATTCTTAGCTCTCAGAGTGTTCCATACCCTGCTCAGCTACAGGACAGTCCTCATCCATACGGACAACCAAGTAGCCATGTTCTATGTAAACAAGCAGGGCGGGACTGGCTCTCTGTCACTTTGCAACGAAGCTTTGCGACTGTGGGCCTTCGCCAGAGAGCATCACATCCATCTTCTGGCAGTATATCTTCCAGGCATTCAAAACTCTTGGGCGGACAGACTCGATCGAGTTCTGCTCCCACACGAGTGGTCCCTCCACATGGACAAGGTAGCCAGGATTTTTCGAATTTGGGGAACCCTGGACATAGACCTATTTGCAAGTCCGTGGAATGACAAACTTCCCCGGTTCTGTTCCAGAATTCCGTCTCAGGGAGTTCAGGCCAAGGATGCCTTCCTCCTTCACTGGGGTCAAGACTTCCTTTATGCCTTTCCACCAATTCCCCTAATTCCCAAAACACTATTCAAGCTTCAGAGAGATCAAGGGACCATGATCTTCATAGCTCCACATTGGCCACGCCAAATGTGATACCCTTTACTTCTGCATCTCTCTCAAGCTCCTTCCCTGGACTTGGGCTCTGCACCAGACCTTCTGTCCCAGGAAGGGGGAACATTATGGCACCCAAACCCCCAGTCACTCCATCTCAGGGCTTGGTTGCTGAGGGCCTAGACCTTCAAGATTTTCATCTCTCTCAGCAGGTCAGAGAATGTTATTCATGCCTCTAGAAAGCCTTCTACTAAGCGTTCCTATGCTTTCAAATGGAAAAGATTTACCATTTGGTGTTCAGAGAAGGGTCTAAACCCTATGGCAATACCTCTGAATTCTCTATTAGAGTATCTCCTGCATCTATCCCATGCAGGCCTGAAAACAAATTCAGTAAGAGTCCATTTGAGTGCTATTGCAGCGTCCCTCAAGCCTCTCAATGGACAACCTATTTCACCCTCTTATAGCAAGATTCATGAGAGGCCTTCTTTTAACTAAACCTCCCATTAGACCACCTCCAGTGGCATGGGACTTAAACCTGGTTCTTGGCCAGCTTATGAAGCCACCCTTTGAACCTTTAGCCACCACCTCCTTGAAATTTCTTTCTTGGAAAGTTGTTTTTCTAATTGCAGTCACCTCAGCACGCCGCATCAGTGAATTGCAAGCTTTGGTGGCTAATCCACCTTATACAAGGTTCCATCATGATAAGGTAGTCCTCAGGATCAATCCACACTTTATGCCTAAAGTGGTCTCGCCTTTTCATCTGAACCAGGAAGTATATTTACCTGTTTTTTTTCCAGGACCTCATGTATCAAATGCAGAGAGGAATCTTCATACCTTGGATTGTAAGAGAGCTCTCGCTTTCTACTTACAAAGAACACAGCAACATAGGTCTTTTCAACTCTTTGTTGCTTTTGATCCTTCTCATTTAGGACTTCCAGTCTCTAAGAGAACACTGTCCAACTGGATTGGTCAGTGTATTTCTTTTGCCTACCAGAGTAGAAACATTTCTCTGGAGGGCCATGTCACAGCTCACAATGTGAGAGCCATGGCAGCCTCAATGGCTCATCTAAACTCTGTGTCCATCGATCAAATCTGTCAAGCGGCCACCTGGACCTCGGTTCATACCTTCACAGCCCATTACTGTTTGGACAAGGACTCCCGCCGGGATGCCTTGTTTGGTCAGGCTGTCCTCAAATACCTGTTCCATTCCTAATCAACTCCTACCCACCTATCCTGGTCGGATGCCAGAGATCCATGGGGGGAAGTGCAGCCCTCTGCAAAGGCACACAACCATGGGGTCTCTCCCTGGCATCTGCAGCTAGGGAGTCCCCATATGTGAAGACTCATTCCTGCTTGTTCCTGGAGATAGCACAGTTACTTACCTGTAACAGGTGATCTCTGGGAACAGCAGGAATAAGTCTTCACAACCCACCCGTCTCCCCTAGGAGTTGCATCTCTCTCTCTATCTATCTTTCCTTTCCTCTCTCTCTCTTTGTCTCAGCTTTAAAACTCGAACTGGAGAGAGGCGGTTGAGAAAGGCGGGAAGGCAGCACGCAGGCCCTGTGGGATGCTCCCAAAAGCTTTCTTACTGGACGCTGGGGAGCGTTCCCGTGCAAGCTCCGTCGGTACCGACGATACCCATATGTGAAGACTTATTCCTGCTGTTCCCAGAGATCACCTGTTACAGGTAAGTAACTGTGCTATAACTGGCCCACCCAGTCTCTCTTCAATTTGGCATACTCCACTGCAGATTTATGAGTCTCCTGCAAGAGCAATATCGCATCAGTAGCGACCCAATGCTCGGAGGATTTTATAGTGTTTGACTGGGGAGCCCAATCCGCACACATTCCAGGATAAGACCCTTAGCCTATTCCGCTTTTATCAAGGCCCGACAGATGACACACTGTAACAGTAGGGGGTTTCCCCCAGCCTAGGACCACCCCTATGGTAAGTAGTATAGTATAAATGTAAGCTCTAATATACCCTGCTTTGGAAATCCCAGCTGTTCCCTTCCCCCTTTTGCTCCCCTCCCCTCCCTTCCCTTCCCTCCCTCCTGTCCTGCTTGTCTACTACTCCCCTCCCCCCATGGTGTCCTTTGCTCACTCTTCCCGCCATTCATCCATCCTCAGGCACTCCCCTTTCTTTGTCTAGCCAGTCATGCTACCCCTCCCTCCCCGCTACCGCCTTCCCCGCCTCTTTCTATACCTCCCAGTAGGATATATTCCTCTTAGTCCCTTAACGTTATGGACATCATTTCCCCCATATAGGAGACAGATTCACCCAAGGGTACCAAGTGCCTGGGAAAGGAGTTCTTCCACCTTCTTCCTTGTGTCATCCTCCCTCCTACCCCAGCAGGGAACAAGATCCTGTGCGGCCAGGTTCCCAGCTTGTCCACCTTTGCTAGGTTGCTGGAGCCCCAGTTTGGTAATGAAATGGTCACTGGAGCTATTCCTTTTCCCCTTCGTTGAGCAGGGAAAACATTGTGAGCTTGTTGCTGGTTGTTACACCCTGGTGTTCTAACTTGCAGCCTCTTTTGCCCACATTCTTATCATTCACTCCACCCCCCCCCCACTCTACAGTCATCTGTACAGACTGTACAGACCTACTGTTCTGAAACCCTCAACCATAAAAGGGAATATAACGAAAACATAATCCAACGGTCTCTCAATAAACCTAGGGAACTTTTCTCCGTAGCAAAATCCTTAATAAATGAACCTTCACCCCAGGACCAGCCCCCGAAAATATCTGCACAAAATATCGCCAATCACCTTACCTCTAAATTCCTCCCTCCCTCCTCAATTAATAGCTCCTACTTTACTCCTGACCACAGCACCCAACCTCCAGAACCTACCTTCTTAACCTCTTGGAGCGAATTCGATCCCATCACACAAGAAAATGTCTCCAATTATAAAAGACCTGAATGCTTCCACTTCTGCCCTTGACCCCTGTCCTGTTCCTTGGATCAAGGCGACTAGAGGTTCCCTCAGCCCCTACATCCTATCTATTATACAAACCTCCCTCCAGACTGGTTTTGTTCCTCCTTCTCTTAAGCGCGCCACTATTCGGCCAATACTAAAAGGAACAAAACTTGACCCCACCTCTCCTACCTCATACAGACCTATTTCTAGCATCCCTTTTATTGCCAAAATAGCTGAGAAACTAGTTCAAACCCAACTCCAAGACTATATTGATGAGCACTCACCCCTTGACCCTTTCCAACATGGTTTTAAAAAGAACCATGGTGTCAAAACCCTCCTTACCTCTCTACTAGACTCCCTGTACTTGCACACCCAGAATCCTAACCAAGGATGCCTACTCATATTCCTTGACCTATCGGCCGCCTTTGACTCCCTTCCTCACCATCAACTCTTATGCAGACTCCATGAAATAGGCCTCAGAGGCACAACCCTAAACTGGTTCCAATCCTACTTAGACGACAGAACCCAACAGGTCCGTATTGGCAATGATACTTCTCTCTCCCATTTACACTAAAACAAGGTGTCCCCCAAGGATCGAGCCTCTCCGCTCTCCTTTTCAATATCTTCCTTCAACCCGTTTGTAACATATTCCAGAGCTTTGGCATTCAATACCAATTGTATGCGGATGACATGATGTGCTTCATCCCATTTAATCTCTCCAACCCCGACTTCTCTAAACTAAGCGATTGCTTAATTACACTGAAATCATGGCTATCTCAACATAACCTTCTAATTAATCAAACTAAGACTGAAGTGTTACAGGTGTTCTCTGCTACCTCATACACCCCCCCCCCCCTCCAACCATTACTATTGGAGATTTCACCCTTACTATAAAAAACCAGGTGAAGTATCTTGGCATTATCCTCGATCAGAACCTCTCCTTCACTAATCAAATAAAGAGAACTACTAATACAATATATTCTAAGCTACGTACCCTCCGGAACCTCAAACCCCTCTTAAGTCCTACTTCTTTTCGATCTGTCTGTCAAGCCCTCACAACCCCCTCTCTCGATTACTGCAACTTAATCTATCATACCCCTTCTAAACCTACATACTGACAACTGATATTTCGGTAAATTCCTTTGTAAATAGTTGGTTTCATTGTTACTTTATATATATTGTTGTTTTGTTCTATGTAAACAGTGGAAACATTCTATTTTAATGTTTTCTGTAAACCGTCTTGAATTGTAGAAGGACGGTATATAAAATCTGTTAAATAAATAAATAAATAAATCTGCCCTCTATCCCCCAACTAGTCCCTGAGTCTCATCCCTTCCCAACTAATTTACTTGGTTTCTAAGCAACAAATTAAACCCGCTCTACATCAGATTCTTAAACTTTAAAACATACAGAGAAGGGGCACTTTGCCGCTTCAGAAGAACTGACGGCCCCTCTTCCTTCACTCTCCATTATCGTTATAAACCAGCTGAGATCTCAAGTCGGCAACAAAGTTAGGGGTTTATTGTTCCCTCGCGGCCCGAGTATTCATATCAATGTCCATGGCCCATCAACCTTGGCCTGATTTCAAGAAGTTATGCCTGCTTTCTCAATGATTATAGGATCCTTGATGTCTAATTAGCCTCTGCCATGGCTACAGGGACGCGTCCATTGAGATCAGTTCTGTCAGAATAAATTGTTGCACTTTTTCAGCTGATTCAAATAACTGATATGTGCCCTGATGCTTCATGTGAAGCTTAGCCGAGTAGAGCACTGTAAATTTTAACTGGGCCTCTGTTAACTGCTGACAAATTGGCGCATATGCTCAGTGGTGCTGGCTCAGCACGATGGAGTAATCTTGGGCAGTGTGCAACGTGCAACCCTCGTGGTGTATAGGCCCCTTAAACCGTGCTGCTCTCAGCACTAGATTCTTTTGAACATAATTAAGGAATCTATTACGTGGGCACTGGTCTGATGGTCGGTTAGGACCCACCCAATAGGCTCATTCAATGTGTAATACGCCACATTGGTCTCCTAAAGGCAGAAGCTGAGGTAATAATATTTCCAAATAGCTGCGTAATTCTCTATCTTTAATAGCATCTGGTATGCCAAAGAAGCGAAGATTGTTTCTCTTGCTTCTATTTTCGAGATCATCAAGCTTACTTTCCAATATAGCTGCTTGCTCTTTAAGCTGTTGGACGATTTGTGCCAGGGTAGTAGTCGTGTCTTCTGTGAGGGAGAGGCGGCACTCCATGTCTTGCAACTGGCTCCCGACCATGTCCATTGTTTCTGACAGTGTGTCTAGCTTGCCATCGAGTCTCTCGAACCAGGAATTAAGGGCGCCCACCACCATTAGTTGTAGCATCTTCCACCAGTGCCATCTGCTGCAGTGATCTCTGCGGCAATGGAGCGTCTGCCATCTTGACTGGATTTGCTCCGGCTTTATCTTTGTCCCTCTGGGATGATTTTGTGGCCATCAATTGCTTTGTGGTACCCGAGAATGCTGTTCTGTCTTTCATACAAGTCGCCGATCTGTTTCGGGGGTGTATGGGTCAGCCAGCTAATGTTCTGGGAGCTGGGAGAGGTGGGGTCCCCAGAGAGAGAGAAAAACGTGTCTGCTCCCTCTCAGCTCATAACGTGGTATCCTGGCCAGCGGCATTTAAAAAAAAAAAAAAAAAAGTGATCGGTGTTCCAATAACTTTTCTATCACCGACACACATGACTGTTGTCTTCGTTGTCTCAATCTTGACCACAACCTGGAGACTTGCGGGTCCTGAAAGAGGCTGACCCCCAAAGCAGTCAAAAGCAGACAGGAGAAGCACGACTGTATGTTCAGGTCAGGCTCTGCCTCAGAAACCCCTTCCAGGGCCCAGATTGAGACCTCAGCATCGTGCAGTGACTCTGTGACAACCAGTCGGGGCCGCGAATCCTCCAACTGTGTCTCCCTGATCTGGATCCCGAAGAAGAAGAAAACCTTGCGGGATGCCTCACAAGACTCAGGGAAGGTGAGTAAGTCCTGTACCAGATCCCTGAGACTTCCCAGAGGAGAACCGAGGTGTCAGAGCAAGAGTGGCCGCCAAAACTTCCCCAGAAGGACTCAATGGACCCTGGCGATCAGCCCCAGATACCTGTGGCCATCATCACCAGGGATGATTCTTCTCCACCGGTGCCAGACCTGATACCCTCTGCAACCGCGCCAACTGCTGTGACCACATTCGGGCTGGAGACCAGGATGGAGGCCCTGGAGCACAGCTTGTTTGCCTTCTTGGCTGTTCAGCAGGCAGCACTGTCTGGCTCCACTAGTGCATCTGCCAAAAAACACCGGGACCTCGAACGTCCCCCAGCGTTGAGTTGATCTCCCCCTCGGAGCTCCCGGGCCGATCACTGACAGAGGTCATGTTCACGGTTCTGTTCCATGGGACCCCCATCCTCCCCAGCCAGCAGCCGCAGCTCTGGCCATGCCACTGAGGCCTCCAAGCCTCTGACCCCAACCTGGGTCTGTTTGATCGTTGAGTCCACCTGTGACGACTCTGACTGGGAATCAGAGAATGACTCTTCCCTGGACACATGGAGACATCGAGACCTCCATCGGACCTGTCCCTACCGGGGTCCCAGCGTCAGTCCCCACCTGAGGACAAAGCCTTCCTCAACTTTGTGCAGGACATGGTCAAATCTATGGCCTTCACCACCGAGTTGGTAGACAACCCTTAGTCGGAGGATCTCGAGATCCTCCAATTCGACTCTTCCCCCCCCCCCCCCGAAGGAGTCCCTATTGGTGCCAGTCCTGACGATCCTCAAGAGGCCGCTCCTCTGTATGTGGGAGACACCGGCTACAGTACCCACCGTTGGTCGCCGGCTCGACCTTATGTATAAGGTCTGTCTGAGCACAGGCTTCCGCAGGAGCCAATTACTACACAGCTCCATGGTGATTGAGTCAGCCATGCATTGGCTCCAAAGCCAAAAGATGCATTCCTCGACACCTCCTGATAGGGAGGCCCAGAGCCTCAACACCCTCAGCAGAAGATGCTACCAGGGCTCTATGCTGGGCTACTGGGTCCAGGCATACCTCTTCTACATGGGAATGTTACTCTGGGACACCATGAAGGAGCTAAAGGGCTACTCCACCGGCCTCTTCAGGGAAATGACGTTTATTACCCGGGCCACCTACGATGGCTTCAAGGCCATGGCCTGGGTCGCTGGCTTGGTTCCAGTCCTCTGACCTTGAGCAATGGGTCCAGGAAAAGCTCCTGGATGTCTCCTGCCTGGGAGAGAACCTCTTTGGCAAGGCCATGGCAGACAAAGCCACAGAGCTCGAGGCCGAATACATGACAAAGACCTGGCTCTTGAATAAAACTTCCTTGGACTCCAAATGTATGGCCCTGGGAAGAAATCCCCCTTCTCCAGGAAGGGCCTGGGATCCCAGAGCTACCAACAATACTAGGCCCCACAGACCCCTCAGCAGGGTCCCTGAGGACCTGGGCAATGAACTTTCAAGCAAAAAGACCCCAGTTCCAGCACAGGCCGAACCTTTGACTTGCTATAGGCATAGCTTCTCCCTCTCCAGGAGATCAGCAGCCCAAGTGGGGAGACGACTGGCCCACTTTGCCCACCGGTGGTCGACCATCACCACTGACACCTGGGCACTCCAGGTTGTCAGAGAGGGTTACCTCCTCTATTTGGATCAGACACCCCCTCCTTTCTTCCCGGGAGAGCCCCCCCAGGACTCCCCTGCATCAGGCCCTGCTACTGCAGGAACTCACAGGTCTTCTCAAAGACATGGCTGTGGAACCAGTGCCCCATCAACAACAGGGCCGAGGGTTTTACACAAGGTACTTTCTCATCCCCAAGAAGACAGGAGGCCTAAGGCCCATTCTAGACCCAGGAGACCTAAACAAGTTCCTAGTGCGGGAGAAATTCAAGTTGCTCTCCCTTGGAACCTTGCTGGCATCTACCCCAGGCACAGACAGTAGTTCAGGTTCGTGGTTGGGGGCGGCCACTACCAATACAGGGTAATACCCTTCGGGCTTGCCTCTGCACCCAGAATCTTCACAAAGTGCCTGGCAGCCTAGACGACTGGCTCATCAGAAGGGACACAACCACTGAGGTGCAACAAGCCACAGGCTGCGCCATTGGTGTCCTGCAATACTTAGTGTTTGATAAACCATCCCAAGTCCCACCTCAGAGCTTGGAGTTCATTGGGGTACACCTGGATATCCTCCAGGCAAAGGCCTTCTTGCCCAGTGACAGGACCCCCAACACTGAGCTTGGAGTTCATTGGGGCGTATCTGGATACCCTCCAGGTGAAAGCCTTCCTGTCTAACGACAGGGTGGATGGCTCATGGCCCTGGTCACAAAAGTCCAGGGCAGATGCTCTGTGCCAGCAAGTGGTATGCCCCGCCTTCTTGGCCACATGGCCTTGATAGTACACGTCACACTGAACACTTGCCTTTATATGAGGGTGGCTCAGTGGTGCTTCAGGTCTCAGTGGATGCAGGCCACCGGCCACCTCCGGGACAATGTCTGCATGACCCACCCTCTGGCGGAGTTGCTCTGCTGGTGGCAGACCACTCAACACCTGAGGGCAGGCATGCCTTTCCAATCTTCCACTCCTCAGCAGTTCCTCACCACGGACGCCTCATTGCTGGGTTGGGGAGCCCACTGTGAGAACCTCCGCACATAGGGCACCTGGTCCTGGGCTGAAGCCCAACAACATATCAACTTCTTGGCGCTCAGGGCCATATTCCTGGCGCTCAAGACCTTCCGCCACCATCTCCAGCACCGGCCAGTGCTCATGCAGACAGACAACCAAGTGGTGATGTTCTACATGAACAGACAGGGAGACACGGTCTTCTACGCCTTCTGCCAGGAGACAGTAGCCCTCTGCTCGTACACAATCAGCCAGGGGATGCTCCTGAGAGTGGTCTACCTGCCAGGCTAAGCAGAGTCCTGCAACTGCACAAATTGCGGCTAAACCCTGGAGTAGCCCACAGGCTATTCTGGCTCTGGGGAATCCCCCCAGATGGATCTCTTCACCAGCTCTGCCAGTGCCCAGCTGACCCGCTTCTGCTCCCGCCAACCTCACCCATCCCGGGTAGCAGCAGACACTTTTCACATCTTGTGGTCGGAAGGTCTTCTGTTTGCCTTCCCACCCACACTGCTGGTTTTCCACACCCTATTCATTGTCCTTTGGGACAGGGTGTTGCTAATCCTGGTAGCCCTCAAGTGACCCAGGGAGCCGTGGTTCCCACTGCTGCTCCGCCTAACGATGGACCCCGCCCCGGTCCCTCTTGGGAACTTCCCAGTGCTGCTGATTCAGGAAGAGGGCTCCCCCCTGCATCCCAACTTGAGGTCTCTGGCGTTGACAGCATGGCTTCTGAATGGGTAGTCTTAGCTCCCTTTAACCTCTCGGAGGAGGTGGAGGAGGTCCTGCTGGCCTCCCGCAAGTCTTCCACAAGACGTGCTTATGCCATCAAGTGACGGAGATTCTCCATGTGGTGCTTGGAGAAATGGGCAGACCCCTTCTCCTGCACGTTGCAGCTAGTCCTGCAATACCTGCTGCATCTCTCCCATGCCATACTCAAATCCAGCTCAGTCAGGGTGCACCTTGGTGCCCTTTCACCACACCACCACTCTATCGAGGGAAAGCCTCTCTTGGCTCAGTCCCTTGTCACCCACTTCCTGTGGGCCTACTGCTTTCCAAGCCCCCGATTCGCCTGCCCCTGGTGGAATGGGTTCTTAACATAGTGCTGACGCGGTTCATCTGGCTACCGTTTGGGCCCCTAGTCGCATGCAGTACCTCTCCTGGAAGGTCGCCTTCCTGGTGGTGCTCACCTCTGTTTGCAGTCAGCGAGCTCCAGGCTCTGATGGCAAACCCACCATATACGAGGTTCTATAAGAATAGGGTCGTGCTTTGCATGCACCCCAAATTTCTGCCGAAGGTGGTTTCCTCCTTCCACCTTAATCAGGAGGTGGTACTCCCCACCTTCTTCCCATGGTCTCACGCTAGCAACGCAGAGGCTATAATTCATACTCTGGATTGTAAGGAGGGCCCTGTCCTTCTACCTGCAGCGTACCCCGGGCCACACGCAAAGCCTCCCAGCTTTTCGTCCCCTGTGACCCCAGCCGGCTGGGATCAGCGGTGACCAAGCAGACCCTGTCCACCTGGATTGTGGACTTCATTGCCCTCTCCTATAAACAGGCTGAGCTGCTGCTGGTGCACTGAGTCACGGCTCATAGCATCAGGGCTATGGCGACCTCTGTTGCAAACTTGCACTCTGTCCCTGATGAGACATCTGCCGGGCCCGCTACCTGGTCTTCAGTCCACACCTTTGCAGCTCACTACTGCCTGGAGAGGGAGTCCCGACTTGATAGCGCCTTCGGCCAGGTCGTACTCCGTAATCTTTTCGGGGTTTAGGCAGCTCCGACCCTTCTGTCTTCAGGCTGCCGGAGTGATGGTTCTTCCTGGACACTGGTGTCCTTTTAGAGTCTGTCCTCCGGACTCACCGGCTGCTACTCATGGCTTGACCGTGTCTTTTCTGCAGGTTGTCTGTAGCCTTTAGCTAAGGAGTCCCATATGTGAGGACTAACTTCCTGCCACTTCCTGGAGAAAGTGTAGTTACTCATCTGTGACAGGTGTTCTCCAGGGACAGCAAGAATCAGTCCTCACAACCCTCCCTCCTCCCCGTAGAGTTTCCTTAACTATACCAATTTGTTTTTTGCTGTCTTAGCTATGTCATATGGCTGAGCAGGATGGCACCTTGAGCGGGAAGGGGACCACGCATGCGTGGTGGCATTTACCAAAGGCGTCCTTTGAAAGCTGGGGAGATGCTTCCACACAGGCTCTGTCAGCCCTGACGTCACCCATATGTGAGGACTGATTCCTACTGTCTCTGGAGAACACCTGTTACAGGTGAGTAACTACGCTTTCCGTGTAAATGTTTAATTGTGTACAGGTCTCAAAGAATTATTTATTTTCAACCTGATGATTTATCTGCATTTATTAGTGCTAGGCTGCTAGTATCTTCAGCCCCTGTTGATGGTGGTGGGGTTATCTGACTGTAAAATGTTATAATGCCTCTGTCCCTCTGTACCTATCGTGATTGCTTTTCTATATTTCCTTTGTTCAGTAGTTCGGAAGTTCCTATCTTCCAGCTGCTGTTTCCTGCTCCCCTCTATGTGGATTATAGGTATTTTCATCAGATATTTTCTTATTTGTTATTTCTTATGGTATATTTACTTGATATTATACTTTTCTGTACAACCTTGATAAACATGTAAAAATTCATAAATATAAAATTAAATTAAAAAAGAGACTGCTTGGTTTGATTTCATATGTATGGTTGTGGTGGATTTCACCAGGTATTGCATGACTTTGTATCTGATCTGCAGTTACAGCCTCAAGGTGTCTCCTTACTGAACTCCCCATTCTGTTAAACCAGTCCGGACAAGTGGATTATGCTCAGTTGCCAGCAGGTGACAGCAGACTTTAACAACTTTCAGTGATGTCACTTGGTATATCTTCTGGTGTAGCACTCAGAGATGCCAGTGGTTTCTGCTCCAGCAGTGACCCACACATAGATGCTTATATTGGATCCTGAAGAGTCCAGTAGTACTCAAAATGAAAGTGTACTTTGACTACTTGAGCATTCAGCTGCCCAGGTTCCAGTGCTGTTTCCTATGAGTTACGAGCACCTGAGGAGCCTGAAAAGGTGGAAGAGACCCCATGGGACCCTTCAAGGGAGTCGGTAAGTTGGACCCAGGCCTCTCTTCCCTTTTGCTGTGCTTATCTGCATGCCTTTTTTTTCCCATTGCTTTGTTATGGTTGTAAAACCTGGATTATCTCTTTTTTTCCCCCCATGATTCTGGGACCCCTGTGGAGGGCATGGGGTCCAAAATTCTTCCTGTGGCCCCCTGCCACTCCTTACTTTTCCCTCCAATGAGCACTGTTGCTGCCTCAGGTGGTGGTTTAGGTCTGGAGGAGGTGGAGCATGGTGGGATGGCCCTAGCTGCAAGCCCAGTGGCCCCTAGAAGCTCTTGTCAGCCTGTTTGTGCTGCAGTGCCTGAAATGGCTCAGAAGCTGTGTTCAATCTGACTAGGTGCCTTTGTGGAGGCCCGGGCTTTCCTTCTGGGGATCTAGTGCCCAAGAGCACTTCTGTAACAGGCAGTTTGAGAGGTCACAGCCCCTGCTTTGCCCTTGTGTTCCTCTCTCCCTCCGAGTGCCCAACTTCGCCTACAGGGATTGTTTGAAGGACCCAAGTGAAATTGCTATTGCTGGAAAGTAAGTCTGAGGAGGGATGGAGTTATGGTTCCTCCATTGGCTGCTTAGTATATCTGTGATTTGCCTTTTCTCTGCTGGCCCTGTGTATGCCATTTGAGGATGGTGTAGTGGTTCTGCAGATTGCAGAGCCAACCTTCAAGTGGATTTTGTAGTAGGGTACCCTTTATACCTGGTGGATCTGGTGATCTGCTTTGTTCATACTTCTTCCTGATCATATGCAGCACAGCATAGTTGTTTTATGTAAACCTCCCCCTTCCCCCAACTGGGCCCTTGGGGGTCCTGTGGTTCTGTCTCGGCTGTTCCCTTATGTCCTAAGGTGAGCAGGATCAGCGCTTTGGGTCTCCTAGGGTGGGATTCCTGTTCATGGCTATGACTAAGTGTATGATCGTCCCAGTGGAGGGAGGTGCTGCGTATGAGGCGTCTCTGTTTTGGAGTGTCAATGTCTTTAAGGAGGATTTTGTATTAGCCACCATAGGCTCTTTGGGTGGCATGCCTGGTAACTAGCCCTCAGATGAGGTGTACATCATTTGCTGATAGCCTTGCGACTCCAGCCATATGATTATTGCCCCATGTTTGCAAGCTTGTGGGTTTGTTTCCTGGAACACCTAGGAGACTTGCAGCAGGCTGCCTAGGTGACTGCTGCTGATTACGTCTGGTTCAGAATCTCTATCGATTCCAGAGAGGGGCAGTGGTATTGGTTGATTGGTTGTTAAGCCTGGTGTTTACCTTTATTTGACAGATCCTGGCTCTGATCTTTGGCAGAGTAGTTTCCTTTAAGGGTCGCTTTCTCTCCAGGAAGAGAAGCTTGCCCATTGAGAGTCCTGGGAGACAGGCCTAGAAGGGCCTAGGGGCCTTGTATGGCTGTATGTAGATCTTCAAAGTACCCTTAACTATGATGAGTCCTTTGGTGCCTCAGTTGTTGTAGGGGAAGTGCAGGCAGATCCTTTGCTCTTCTCTAGTCTCCTCCATTGCATCTGTTGGGGGCTGTTAATCCCTGTCAATGAGTTCAGCTTGTTCCTCTTGAGGTGCAGCCGGTTGGGGTGTATCTTAGGCTGTTTTCTCTGGGTGGATATGTATCACATTGTACTAGTAGGTCTCAGGGGTCCTTAGGTAAAGTTGTAGGTGTATTTACTTCTTCTACAAGCTGCTTGTCTTCTGACCTGAAGTTCTGGTTCAGGCCAGCCTGGGATTTCTGATGCGTATATTTGAATTATGGCAGGGCTTTTAATGGTCTCCCCAGTATAGTCTCCCTGTAATTCTCTGCTCAGTGGATGATGTTTTGTGGGAGGAGTGGCCTAGTGGTTGGGGCAAGTTGCCTCAGGCCAAGAGGGCTGGGGGTTTGAATCCCGCTGGAGGACAGCAACCTCGAGCTGGAAGGACTGGGGTTTCTAGTCCCACAGGCACTCCTTGTGGCCTTGGGCAAGCTACTTAACCCTCCGCTGCCTCAGGTACAAAAAACGTAGATTCCTTATCACACCAGTCCAGTCCCGGAATCTCTGGGGTTGTGTACCTCTTCCAGCAGCTTGGA
This sequence comes from Ichthyophis bannanicus, assembly GCA_033557465.1. Taxonomy (NCBI): domain Eukaryota; kingdom Metazoa; phylum Chordata; class Amphibia; order Gymnophiona; family Ichthyophiidae; genus Ichthyophis; species Ichthyophis bannanicus. The sequence continues at coordinate 412,826,800 of CM066038.1, forward strand.
GACTGAATAATGACACTCCTTTGATGTCACAGGTATAAATACCCGAGGGACCACCTCTTTGCTCCATTTAATTCAGTCTCCAAGTAGCTGGAGGTTGTATGAGCCCAGAGATTCCGGTCTCACTAGAAGGATAATTAAGGAATTTAGGGGTTAAATTTCGATTTATATTTTCAGTTTAATTTAGTTAATTAATTTTAATTAATTATTTATCGATTTGGATTATTTAATTCTGTAGCGGCTCAGGAGTCCTGAGGTGCACCCCCCTCCTCTTTCTCTTTCTATATCTCCTTCTCTCCCTGCTTAGAGCCGCGGCTGCTTCTCAAGCAGTGCTGCCGGGACCTCTGGCACAAGTTAAAGCGGAGTTCCTGCTCCCGAACCCACCTATGTTGGATGAGGAGCCGATGATTCAGGGAGCTGCCAGCATTGTAAGGAGCTTTCAGCGGACGACAGAGGCAGTGCTGAGTGGCGGCTCCAGGAAGGCAGCTGGTCTCTTCTGACACTGAAGCCGCAATTACGGCCGAGCGTGGGGAGAGCCGGATAGACCAGCTTGAAAGGAAACTGTTCTTTTAAAGCAGCGGCAAGTGGGACAACTGTTGAGAGAGCCTGCTCGCAGCCTGGAAAGGAGGGAGAATGGTAGGTGATCTTGGCGCCATTCAAAGCAAGCGGTTAGACGAGTGCAGGCCGCGCTGCGTGGCGCTCGCGCGGGGGAAAACGGCCATGCGACTTGGAGAGCTTTTGTATATACCAGAGGGATCTGGTTTAAAAGGGGGGGGGGCCCTCGTTTTGGTGGATGGACCCTCAGTGGTAGCTGGGGAAGAGAGCTAGTTGCTCTTGGTTTAGAACAGGGGTCTCAAACTCAAATTGCTTTGTGGGCCAAATGAGGACTTATAAAGTAACCCGCGGGCCGCATAAGATACGGGGCCTCATTTGCATAAATTTGCATAATGTTACCATACAAAGCGCAGACGTTAATGATGCACATTTCCCAGAGCTGACATATTCTAGTTAATAAATTCAAAATAGATATTTTTCTACCTTTTGTGCATTTTTTTCAGTTGCAATTGTTCCAGCCACTTTCTTCTGGTTTCTTCGTGTCTTCTGCTAACTCTCTCTTGTCTGCTGTCCATTTGTCCTTTCTTCTCTCTTCTAGTTTTTTTTCCATTCTGTCTCTACATCTGCTTTAACATACTAATCTTTCTCCTTTTTCTCTTTCCTCATTCCTATTTCATCCACTCAAATTTTACCCCTCCATCCTCAATCACCACTTACTCTCCCAATACCCGGCCAATTGTAGATTTTTCTTCCCTCCCACACAAAATATATTTCCCTCTCCATTTCACTCTCCCAGCCCCATCCCATTCTAATCCTCCCCCAACATCAGCTCCCTTCTAGTTCCAGCCCCACCCAGCATCCGCTCCCTTCTAGTCCCCGCATCAGTCCATTTCCAGTCCTATCCTAGCCCCACCATCAGCCCATTTCCTGTCCTAGCTCCCCCCACTAAGCCCATTTCCAGTCCTAGCAACCCCCCCAGTCCATTACCATTTCTAGCCCCCCATAGCCCATTACCAGTCCTAAGCCCCCCAACAGCCTACTTCCAGTCCTAACCCTCCCATCACCCCATTTTCATTCTTAGCCCCCCCATAGCCCATTACCAGTCCTAACCCCCCCATAGCCCATTACCAGTCCTAACCCCCCCCCGCTGCCATTAGCCCACTTCCAGTCCTAACCCCCCATTACCCCATTTCAGTCTTAGCCCCTCCATAGCTCATTACCAGTCCTAACTCCCCCCCCAACAGCCCACCTCCAGTCCTTCCTAACCCCCATCAGCCCATTTCCAGTCCTAACCCCCCCCATCAGCCCAAGTAAATAAAATTTAAAAAAAAAACCTGGCTTCTGCTGCTGCCACCGTGGCAGCGGCAGAATCAACTATCAATTTAAATAACAAAACAAAACTGGCTTCTGCTGCTGCTGCAGCCCTGGCAGCAGCAGAATGAGCTGTCCCGCGGCCCCTTCCCCTCTGCCCGGAAGAGCCCTGACTCTGCTCCATCAGCGACGGGCTTTTCAAGCCGCGAAGAGAGTATTTCCCTCTCGCGCGGCTTAAGCCTATTCACTTTTCAAGCCGCGCGAGAGGGAAATACTCTCTTCGCGGCTTGAAAAGCCTGCCGCTAAAGGAGCAGACTCAGGGCTCTTCCGGACAGAGAGGAAGGGGCCGCGGGACAGCTGATTCTGCCGCTGCCACGGCGGCAGCAGCAGAAGCCAGGGGTTTTTTTTTTGTTTCCCTCCGTCGCGGGCCGCACAAAGCTCTCTCGCGGGCCGCGTGTTTGAGACCCCGGGTTTAGAATATTGAAAGAAAAAAAAAAAAAAGATTTTTCCTGTTAGACAAGGTTGTCAAGCACTCACTTAGAACAGAGTTGGGTTGCTCGACCAAGCGGATGGGTCATTGCAGGACAGTCAGAGGGGCGTAATGCCTTCTAGGCCACAGTGTTTGGTCTGTGGCACTAGAAGAGGTGCCGTGTCCGACACAGGAATGTGTAAAGGCTGCGCCCAGGAGGCGACAGCCATGGAACAGGCCTTGGAGGTCACTGGAGAAGGTGCTAAAGGGACTTCTTTGGCTCTACAGGACGCTACGTCATCCACTGTACCTTTACAAGAACTGGTGGCGGGGTCTTCCTCCGCTCCAGATTTACCTCAGGCTCAATCTGTTCTACCTGGAGGTTTGGCAGCATTATTTTCACCAGAGTTCGTATCTCTCCTTCAGCAGTCTTTTGGAAATGGACAAAAGGATCCCTAGCCCGCCTCTACCGAGAGGGACCCCGAAGGGAAGTGTCCAGGTATTCCTATGGAAGTTGCTGAGGGTGCAGTGCCTGCAAAGAAATCTAGAGGCGGGAAGGCCCGACAGGAGCATTCGGTAACCTCAGAGAAGGTTCACTTGGAGGATTTGGAGCCAGATTTGGAAATGGAGGAGGACTTAGAAGGAGAGCTCACGGAACAAGGGGACAAGGCGAGAGTGGTTCATGTTTTCCGTCGAGACGAATTACCGGCGCTGATTGTGGAAACGCTTAAGGCCCTTAATATTTTATTTTATTTTATTTATTTAACAGTATTTCTAAACCGCCTTATCTTAATAATCAAGGTGGTATCACAGCAAGCAATCAGGTAAAGTGTGTGTGTTGTACATGCAGTGAGGATAAAACTTAGTTGTGTGAGGGATGTGTTGGGTGCTTGATTTGTTTGAGCTATATACAGGGTGGGCTATTTACAGTGGTGCTAGAATCATATTTTATATATATTCAGTTGTTTGGGAGGATTGGAGTGCTGTTATCCATTCTCTTAGGTTAATATGCCGGCCTCTGAGCCGGTGGAGGATTCCACCTTAGAGGACCCGTTGTTGCAGGCATTTCGGAAGACGCAAAGAGCCTTTCCGGTGCACAGAGTAGTTCGGGAGATAATTCAACAAGAATGGGACATGCCCGAAGCAGGACTAAAGGGGTCCAGGGTCATGGCTTGTCTGTATCCTTTGGTGGATCAGGATCTGGAATTGTTTAAGTCACCCAAAGTGGATGCAGCGGTCTTGGCGGTTACCAAAAAGACTACAATTCCGGTGGAAGGTAGTGCCACTCGTAAGGATGGCCAAGATAGAAAGCTAGATACATTATTGAAGCAAGTGTTTGATGTCAATGCGTTATCCATTCTCCAGGACCAAGCAGGAAGTCAGTCCTCACATATAGGTGACGTCGGCGCCGACGGAGCCCTCGCGGAGCAATTTCCCCAGCTTTCAAAGAAAGCCTTTGGGAATTGCAGCGCGCATGCGCGGTCCCCTTCCCGCCCAAGAGTGCCATCTTGCTCAGTGTTCTTTTTTCCACGGAGCCCTACGGACGCTGTTTGTGATCGCCGCAGAAAAAGTTGATTTTATTTCTTATTCTTTTCTTGGTTCGACGCCGGATCCTTTTCCCGCCCGGACCCGCTACGCCAGTAACGGGTCCGTTCTTTATTTTTCGTTTTTTTGTCCTTCATGACAAGCATTCGCACCATTTTTTCTTTTCACTGGCAGCCCTGTCTTTTGACCTCGCAGGGGCTCTTTTCCCCCCCGATGGCTGCCAGCAGGTTTAAAAAGTGTGATCGGTGTAAGAAACTTATGTCTCTTACCGACACACATGACTGCTGCCTCCGCTGCCTCGGACCCGATCATGACCCGATGATCTGTGGTCCGTGTGGCAAGATGTCCTCAAAAGCGTTGAGGAGTCGGCAGCATCAAAGAGAACAAATCTTCTCTGACTCCGCGTCCGGCCGGGCCCGGACCTCGTCAGAGGCTTCGACGTCCCGGGACTCCGGTCCTGAGCATCGTCGGAGTTCCTCTGAGCGGGGGTCTCCTGCCCGGGAACATCATAGGAAGAAGAAACCCGCGAGGACGGCGTCGGTGGACGCTCCTGGTTCCTCGAGGGCCAGGTCGCATAGCCCCGATAGCCGTCCCGGGTCCTTGGAGTCGGGGAGGCCTTTGAAACATCCTCGTCTCGAAATGGAGTCTCTTGGACACGTGAGTACTGTAGTCCTCGTGGACTCACCTCCGAAGGAGCCGATGTCGGGCCCGACGCCGTCGGGGCCCGAGTCGGGGGCTGCTGGGTCTCCTGAGCTCGGACTCAGGTTGACGGCCTTGGAGAGCAGTTTGGCTGCCTTCATGGACCAGCAGCGGGCATTGATCGCTGGCCTCGCCAGTGCATCTGCCCCGGCCATGGGACGTCGACGTCCAAGTCGACCCCGGAGACCGAGTCGATCATCGAGTCCATGCGAGCTCGAGTCGATCCTCAGTCGCGGTCTCCCTCGGCCTCCCGTTCGGGAACAAGGTCGTCGATGCTGACTCCCTCGGCATCAGGGTGGAGGGCATCAGTGCCCGCCCGACCGGAGCCACTCGATTCCTCCTCCAAGGAGTCAGCCTGGGAATCGGAGGACGAAGAGTCCCCTGGTACTTTTCGGTCTCGGTGCGTCCCATTGGACTCACCCGAGTCCGAACCTCGGAGACGGTCCCCCCCGGAGGACACCCGGTTCTCGGACTTCGTGCGGGATATGGCCAAGGCCTTGGCGTTCCCCGCGGATCCCGAGGAGGAGCCGAAGAGCTCGATGCCCTCCAGTATGACTCTCCCCCAAAGGAGGCCTTTACTGTACCGGTTCCTCCGATGCTGGAGCGACTTGTCTTCCGCATGTGGGAGAGCCCGGCGTCGGCGCCGGTGTTAAGTAAGCGGGTCGATTCCATTTATCGAGTTCGCAAGAGCCCCGGGTTCCAAAAGGCACAACTACCGCACCATTCCATGGTGGTGGAATCGGCCATACATCGACTCAAAAGTCAGAAGATGCACTCCTTGGTGCCTCCCGGTCGGGAGGCCCGGAACCTGGATGCCCTCGGTAGGAAGTGCTTCCAGGGCTCTATGCTTGCTTGTCGAGTCCAGACCTATCAGCTCTATATGGGCATGTACCTCCGAGACCTGGCAAAAGAAATTGCTGGGTTCTCTGCTGGTCTCTCCGAGGAACCTTTGCAGAGATTCCAAGCCTCGTCCACTGGTATTCGAGAGTGCTCGAAGTTTATCTCTCGAGCAGCCTACGATGGCTTCGAAGCATCGGCTCGAGTAGCCGGAGCCGGCATTGGTGCCCGCCGACAGGCTTGGCTTCAGTCATCCGACCTCGAGCCATGGGTACAGGACAAGTTGGTCGATGTCCCCTGCAGAGGTGAAAACCTCTTTGGCAAGCTCATGGCTGAAAAGGCTGCACAGATCGAGACAGAGACTCTGACCAGGACTAGGCTGTCCAGAAAAACCTCTGCCCCTTCTCAGAAGAAGAAGGGCTCGGGGAAAAAGCCCTTTTACCCGAGGAAGGCAGCTGCCTATAAACATTACCCTCAATATCAGGCCTCAGCAGCTCCCCAAAAGGGTCAGCAGGCCAAGGGATGGGGTAATGGGTCCCGTAGGCAGCAGGCCCCCAAGCCTACAACACCGGCCCCTGCTCAGCAGGGTGGGGGTTTTTGACTCCATCAACATAGTCTCTTCCCCTCCGCTGGTTTCTCTCAGCACAGGAGGCCGGCTGATCCACTTTGCCCACAGGTGGTCAGCCATCACCTCAGATACCTGGGTTCTTCATATAGTTCAGAAAGGCTATCTTCTACACTTTCACCAGGTACCTCCCTCCTACTTTCCAGGGAAGCCTCCAAGACTCCCTCTGCACAGGGACTTACTCCTTCAGGAGTTAGCAAGTCTTCTTCAGGAACAGGCTGTGGAACCGGTGCCCCACCACCTGAGAGGTCACGGCTTTTATTCCAGGTACTTTCTGATAACAAAAAGAACAGGAGGCCTCAGACCCATCCTGGACTTGCGAAACCTCAACAAGTTCCTGGCAAGGGAAAAGTTCAACATGCTTATCCTTGGAATCCTGCTGCCCTACCTCCAGCAGGGAGACTGGCTATGCTCCTTGGATCTAAAGGATGCCTATACTCACATCCTTATTCATCCAGACCACAGACAATATCTCAGGTTTGTTGTGGGAGGAAATCATTACCAGTACAGAGTACTGCCCTTTGGCCTATCCTCCGCCCCCAGGGTGTTCACCAAATGCCTAGCAGTGGTGGCGGCCTATCTCAGACTTCAAGGCCTTTTTGTATTTCCATACCTGGACGACTGGCTCATCAGAGCCCAGTCTTCCCAAGAGGCCACTCTGGCCACTCATCGCACTGTGACTGCTCCAGCACTTGGGATTTGTCATAAACTTCGCAAAGTCCACTTCGCTCCCCTCTCAAAATCTCGAATTCATAGGCGCAAGGTTGAACACACTTCAGGCACGGGCCTTCCTGCCTCTAGACAGAGCACACAGGCTCATGGATCTCGCCAGCCACTTTCGCAGCAATTCCCTGGTCTCTGCGAGGCAATTTCTGAGACTGCTCGGCCATATGGCCTCCACGGTCCATGTGACCCCCAATGCCCGCCTAAACATGCGACCTGCTCAGTGCTGCCTTCGCACTCAATGGCATCAGGCCACGGGGAGCCTGGCAGACTCATTACAGGTATCCGACCTGCTGGTCTCTTCTCTGCGGTGGTGGCTTCATCTGCCAAACCTGGTGCTGGGAGTGGTTTTTCAATCTCCTCTGCCTTCTCAGGTGCTGACAACCGATGCTTCTCTCCTGGGTTGGGGAGCACATTGCCAAGGGACATGTACTCAAGGCCTCTGGACTCCTTGGGAGTCTGCTCAGCAGATAAACTTCCTGGAGCTCAGAGCCATTCGCCTAGCTCTGAGAGCCTTCTCCCACCTCACTTCTCACCAGTCTGTGCTGGTCCAGACGGACAACCAAGTTGCAATGTTCTACGTGAACAAACAAGGTGGAACAGGCTCCTTCCTTCTCTGTCAGGAGGCACAAAAACTGTGCTCTTGGGCCGTCCACCACGGCATCCTCCTCAAAGCTGTCTATCTCCCAGGTCAGGAAAATTACCTGGCAGACAAGCTAAGCAGGATCCTCCTACCACACGAGTGGAGATTGGATCCATTGGTGGTTCAGCGGATCTTTCTCAAGTGGGGCCTCCCCACCATGGATCTGTTTGCCAGTCCTCTGAACCGGCAGCTTCCCAGATTCTGCTCTCGACAACCGCATCCTCTCAGAGTAGCAGCAGATGCTTTTCTGATTCCATGGTCCACAGGCCTCTTGTATGCCTTTCCTCCCACGCCACTGGTGTCTCGCACGCTCTTCAAGGTTCTCAGAGACAGAGCCTCAATGATCCTAGTGGCTCCCCGGTGGCCGAGACAGCCCTGGTTCCCGCTTCTGATGCAGCTGGCGGTGGACACTCCTCTTCCTCTGGGGTTTCAACCCGATCTCCTGTCACAGGATCAGGGGACTCTTCTACACCCCAACCTCCGGTCCCTTCATCTGATGGCCTGGCTGCTGAAAGGGTAGTCCTTGCTCCCCTCCTGCTGCCCCCCTGTACCCGGCAGATCCTGCCCTCCCCGTAGCAGCTCTCTCTTTGGAGCTGCAGTCAGACGCGCCGGCTTGCAGAGCGCGAGGGAAGAGTTCCCTCGCTGCTCTGTTAAGCCCGCGGGGGCTGATGGGAAGTCCCATCAGCCCCCGCGGGCTTAACGGAGTCGCGAAAGGGAAACTCTTCCCTTCGCGCTCTGCAAGCCGGCGCGTCTGACTGTAGCTCCTAAGAGAGAGCTGCTACGGGGAGGGCAGGATCTGCCGGGTACAGGGGGGCCCCGCGGCACGCTCGATTCTGCCGCGGCGGCCCCGACAGCGGCAGCAGACAGGGTTTTTTTTTTCGATTGCGGACCTTCCCGCGTGCCAGCTGCAAGGCCTTCGCGTGCCACAGCTGGCACGCGTGCCATAGGTTCGCCATCGCTGATCTAGTCTATCTGCAGAATGCAGTCTATGTAGCGATTACACTGAGCTTATTAAAGAAATGAAAGCAAAGATTGATATATCCAATAGGTCAACAAAAGTTCAATTGTTGACTTTGGCCCCAAAAAGTTGGTCAATAAAGGAAACAGCAATGAAGTTTGGCGTTTCTGAACGTATGGTCAAAAAAGCCCGAAAAGTCAAGAAAGACAAAGGCATTTGTGCTTTACCTGATGCAAAAATTGGCAAACCATTATCAGAGGAAGTCGCTAAAAGAGTCAAGGATTTCTATGAAGATGATGAATTTAGCAGAATGTGCCCTGTCAAAAAAGACTGCATTTCAGTGCAACTCGATGGTGTCAAAGTTCAAAAACAAAAATGGTTGCTCTTGTGTAATCTTAAAGAGTTGTATGTAGCATATCATAATAAATTTGAAGCAGAAATCGGTTTTTCAAAATTCTGTGATCTCAGGCCAAAGTGGTGTGTGACTGTTGGTGCTTCAGGCATGCATTCTGTTTGCGTCTGCAATATACATCAGAATGTAAAGCTCATGCTGCAAGGTGCAAATATTAAAGAGGACTACAAGCTGCTAATGGAAAAGACTGTGTGTGACCTGAATTCCAAGAAATGTATACTACAAAGATGCCAAAGCTGCCCTGGCGAAGAATCACTTGTAGCGTATTTGGATGAAATATTCCAGGATTATGATGCAGAGGAATCAATTGAATTCAAACAATGGATTCACACTGACCGAGAAACACTGGAAACAAGCATATTAACAGTGGACAACTTTGTTGAAAAACTTTCAAGCAAAATTTGGAAGCTGACAGGCCATCATTTTGTTTCAAAACACCAAAGTGAATATCTGAAGTCACTGAAAGCTGACTTAAAAGAAACGGAATTCATTGTTTTGATGGACTTTGCCGAAAATTACTAATTTGTTGTCCAAGATGCTGCCCAGGGCTTTCACTGGGAAAATTCACAGGCCACAGTACATCCATTTGTTGCTTATTATGCAGACAAAGTGGGCACCTTGCAAATTGTTAATTGTTGCATAATTTCCGATCATATGCAACATGATACCGTGTCAGTACACGTGTTTATTCAGAAGTTTATCGAATTTTTGTTGACCCAAGCAGATGTTATGAAAATATACTACTTCAGTGATGGCTCAGCAGCGCAATATAAAAACTACAAAAACTTCGTCAATTTATGCAACCACAAAAATGATTTCAATATCGAGGCTGAATGGAACTTTTTTGGCACAAGCCATGGAAAATCACCTTGTGATGGGGTTGGTGGCACAACTAAACGTTTGGCAGCCCGAGCAAGTCTACAAAGACCTTCGTCTGACCAAATATTGACACCAAAAGATCTGTATAACTTTTGTGACCAAAATATACATGGAATTAAATATATTTATGTCGCAAAAGATGAAATTGAAAAAAGCAGGAAGTTTCAAGAAGAAAGGTGGAAAGAAAGCAGCACAATAGCTGGCACTAGAGAGCATCACCAGTTTGTACCAGTTGACTCAAACTTGGTTTGTGTCAGCAGAGTTTCAAATGATACAATAAGATTTTTAGCCAAAATTTCCAATACTGCTATTTTGTATTTGAAATTATCTGAGTTGTCCCTTGGTTGCTACGTAGCTTGCATCTATGACAACAAATGGTGGATTGGCAATGTTGAAGTTTCAGCTGAGGAAAATGATGCATTGATAATATTTATGCATCCTCAAGGTCCTGCTCATTCGTTTTATTGGCCAGAAAGGCAAGATGTTTGCTGGATTCCAGAGCAGCACCTCATTAGCATGCTCCCTGCACCTTCAGTTACATCATCTGGCCGACAGTATCAATTCCCAGAATCCATTTTGAAGGAAGTGGCTTGCAAACATAACAGAATGTAAAAAAATTGCTAGCATTAAAATTGAGGTGAGTACTTCGGCTTGGGAACCATATAAGATACACAATTTAGGCTTGGGAACCTAAATTTGCTTGGGAACCAGCTAGACACCCACTGAAGGCTTTGGAACCTCAAATAAGAAACCAAATTAAAGGCTTGGGAACCTAGATTAAGAAACCCACCCATGGCTGGTATTGCACAGCTATCGGGCGTGACCTCTATGGCGATGGGGTTGCCAGTTCATGTTCCTGAACTGGTAGTGACAATGTCACCATGGACCAGTGCAATACAATATTGATAATTTTTCAATATAAAAATGTTAAAACAAGTATTATCCAAAAAATTAACAACAATAATATGATAAAATATACGCTGTTGCCATGGCAATGTCCGCTGACTTTGGTCCTCTTTTTAGAGCACTGTATGCCAGCGTAAGTCAATCAAATTAACTTTTTTAGAGAGTTTAAAACATGCTCTTTCTAATGGTAGTAGTTTGAAAACGTTTCTAGAAGATACTTTTGTGTAAAAGGGAGTTAAAAATACCCTATTTTTAGCCTTTTTGCAAAAATTATCAACTTTACACTTAATTTGCAAATTAATGAAAAGGGCTAGGAGCTTGAAATTATAAACACAAAAACAACAGTACCACGAGATACTATGTCTCAAATTTCATGTTCATTGTTTACTTATTTCAGGAGCTATGCAATGTTAAACTTTTAATTTTTTTAGGCCACCAATTTCTTTGCCTGACTTTGGTGCAATGTGTCTATTTCTGACACAATCAAAAAAGATTATTATTCGTCTCATTAAAAAGAGCGCAAAATGATGTGCAGGGTAGTTAAGTTTCATTTCTTATAAACAAATAATAAGAACAATATTAGGTCTCAAAGTTGCTGAAATTTTGAATCGCACTGTACATGTTCAGGCTATGGGGTCAAACAAACGGGTATATCTCAACAGGTTTAACACCAGAGAACCTAAAACTCTACCAAAGTTCATTTGAGACATGGGGGGCCTCTAAATATAAAATTTAGTCAAAATCCGTGATGGTCATGCGGGGAGCCCTAGATCACTTGACATGGAATGACCCTATCCTCAGAACAGTTTGAGTCTCTCCCAGGATTTCAAATCTGTTCCATGCTCTGCTGAGCTGAGTTTCCTTATGACAGAGAGCTCACTCTGTTATTACCCAACTCGGAGCATGTGAGGAACAAGCAGGAAGTCAGTCCTCATATGGGTGATGTCTGTGCTCACAGCCCACACGGTAATCTCTCTCCAGCTTTCAAAGAAAGCCTTTGGGAGATACAGCACACATGTGTATCTCTCTTGCCGTCCAATTGTGCCATCTTGCTTCAGTCTCCTTTTTTCTGTAGAGCCCATTGGATGTGTATCTGTTCCCCTTGGAAAAGTTTATAGTTTTTGTTTAAAATTTGCTTTTCTCTGGTCACATACTGGTCCCTCGTCGCCCCGAGTCCGCTTGCCTCAGCATCATGTTTTCTCGGGTTCTTTTCTTTTTCCTAATTTTCGTTTGGCGCCTATGTATATATCTCCAGGAGCAAGCAGGAATGTAGTCTTCACATATGGGTATCGTCGGTACCGACGGAGCCTGTGCGGGAACGCTCCCCAGCGTCCAATAGGAACGCTTTTGGGAGCATCCCTCAGCACATGCGTGCTGCCTTCCCGCCTTTCCAACTGTCCCTATTCAGTTCTTCGTTTTCCACGAAGCCGACAGGACTCATACCCTGTCACCGCAGAAAATTTCTTTTTATTCTTGTTTTCTTGTGGCTGCGCTTGCCTCCACACGACGCTTACCGGTACCGCCGGTTCTTTTCTTTCTTTTCTTCTAAAGAAAAAAAAGTTCTGAATTGTTTCTCTTCAGAAACTTTTTTTCGGTGCTAGGCGCCATTTTGGGCACTAGGCCCCATTTTTCCTTAAAGATGGAAAAACCAGCTAGTGGTTTTAAAAAATGCACTAAGTGTGGCGGTACCATTTCCGTCACAGACACCCATGACTGGTGTCTTAAATGTTTAGGCCCTGACCATTTTCCATCTGAATGTCTCTCCTGTATGGGAATGACTAAAAGAGGAAGACAGAACCGGGCTGCAAAGCTCGGTACCCTCTTTTCTTTGGATGCTAGGTCCATTGCATCAACGTCTTCAAGAGCCTCTTCTTCCTCCCATGGATCTCGGGTAACTAAACATAAAAAGCCGGTCCTCAAAGGGTAGCTCTCCTGCAAAGCATTGAGAGGCCATTGACATTGCCCTTGAGGGAACCACACCGGCAAAACAGCCCTGGTAGGAGGCTTCGGCCTCCAAAGCATCAATGGGGTTCCAGGATGTTCTCAAGGCCTCGGCCTTGACAGAACTACTGGTGCCATGCTCAGGGGTCCCGGCCGCCTTCATCAGTACCGACACCCAGGCATCAGCAGCGTTGATAGACCAGAGATTCCTCGCTATCGAGCGCAGTATTGCAGCTCTCCTTACAGCTGCGGTACCGTTGACACTGATGGTTCAACCGGCACCGGTACCGACACCAGTACCGATGATGGTACCGGCACAGATATCGGTACTGGCACTGACTGTACCAGCCCCGGTGGGAACTCTTCCCATGCCGTCTTTGCCTGGCATCGAAAGATCGGTATCAGATCAGCTCGGTACCAACTTCGATCGATACCAGGACTGTGCCTTGCATGAACATCGTGATCAGAGATACTTCGAATCCTCCGATTCCGATGACTCTGATAATTCTGCTGGTACCAGAGTTTTTCTCCCGGAAGACGACTCTTCTCCCCAACACAGAATGTCGCCTGCAGAGGACATGTCCTTTCAGGATTTTATTCGTGATGTTGCCAAAGGCCTTTCAATCACGGTAGCTCCTGAATAGGAACCTAGAGGAAAGGAATTAGAAATTCTCCAATATCCTAAAGCTCCAAAGGAGGCAGCCACTCTGCCCATTCATGAAATTCTTCATGATTTGATGCTCAGAATGTGGGAGGCACCTTTGACCACATCTCCTCATTCTAGGAGGCTTGATACCATGTATCGAGTTCCACCATGTCCTGGATTTCAAAAGACTCAGCTGCCTCACCGTTCCATGGTAGTGGAGTCAGCCATGCGTAGGATGAAAAGTGCAAAGAGACATGCATCCAATCCTCCAGGTCGTGAATGCAGGACTCTTGATGCTTTTGGTCGTAGAACCTTTCAAGCTTCCATGCTTTCGGCTAGGATCAGCTCATATATATCATATATGGGTATGTTTCTCAAGGAGGTCACAGGAGATTTTGAGCTTATGAACCCACTTCTCCTAGATGACAGACGACAAGACTTCCTTACGCTTGTCAGGCATGCTCAAGGTGTCTCCAAGTTTGTCAATCGTGCAGCCTTTGACTGCTTTGAATGCATCAGCAGAACCTCTGCTATTGCCATTGGTGCACGATGGATTGCCTGGCTTCAGGCATCAGACTTGGAGATTTGGGTACAGGATAAATTGGGCAACATCCCTTGCACAGGAGAAAATCTGTTTGGCAAAAATTGGCAGGAAAAGGCTAATGAGATAGATGCTGACAATATCACCTTAGATAGATTGTCAAAATCTACAGCCACTCCAGCCAGGAAGAAGCCCTATAAGAAACCCTCTTTCAGCAAAAAGCGGAAGTTTTATCCATCCTATACCCAGCAAAGCCAAGCTCACAGTCAAGTTGCCCAAAAGGGACAACAACAGCAATTCAAACAGCAGAAGAAGCCAAAAGGCCCGAGAGCTCAACCAGCTCCGCAGGTTTAGCCCCCTCAAGGGCTTTGACTACTTCCTAGAGAGCTTGGTCTTCCTGCCTCTGAGGGGTCCAGAACCCCTAAATATTCCAGGCAGGCTGTGTCATTTTGCCAACAGATGGCACCAAATAACAGCAGAAAATTGGACTCTGTCCATTGTAGTAGAGGGGTACAGGCTTCATTTTCACAGCATGCCCCCTCCTACAATCTTAAGGCAGTTCAGTTCCCGAACATCTGCAGACAATCTGTTGGATCACGAGGCTCAACACTTCTTGCCCAAGGGGCAATAGAGGAGGTACCCATTCTCCAGCAGGGTACAGTGTTCTACTCCCCCTATTTTCTTATTCCAAAGAAAACAGGAGGACACAGACACATTCTAGACCTTAGAGAATTGAACAAATACCTGTTCCGAGAGAAGTTCAAAGTGATTTCTCTTGGAACTCTTCTGCCATACCTTCAAAGTCAGGATTGGCTTTGCTCTCTAGTCTTAAAGGATGCATATACTCCTATTCTGATTCATCCAGATCACAGGAAGTTCTTACAATTCTTTTTCAAGGAAAAAGACTTCCAATACAGGGTTCTTCCCTTTAGTCTGGCTTCCGCACCAAGAGTATTCCTGAAATGCATGGCAGTAGTAGCTGCATTCCTGCGAACCCTAGGGATTTTCGTCTTCCCTTACTTGGACGACTGGCTCATTCGAGCCCCCACGGTTGCAGGGGTCAGCTTAGCACTGTCTCGCACAATGTGAATCCTCCAATATTTGGGATTGGTAATAAACTTTCCAAAATCCCATCTTGTTCCTTCCCAGTCTCTGGAGGTTAGATACCAGACAGTCAAGGGCTTTCCTTCCACAGGCCCGGTGTCTTCGCATAGTGCAGCTAGCTTCTCAAGCAGCGGGAAAATCCTCCCTAACTGCTAGAGAACTGCTAGAGCTACTGGGACACATGGCATCCATAGTCCATGTAGTTCCCTATGCTCGCATTCACATGCGAGCAGCCCAGTGGACCCTATCCACACAGTGGACACAGGCCACAGGACTTTTGTCAGACAAGATAGCAAACTCTCATCGACTGATCTTGTCCCTTCAATGGTGACAATCACTGGAGAATCTTTCAGTGCGGTCTCCTTTCCAGCAACCCCTATTCCAGGCCACCCTCACATCAGATGCATCACAGGTGGGTTGGGGAGTTCTCTGTGTGCTGTGCTTTCCTGTCTAATCAATGTGTTTATACCTCAAAAATCTCCTGTCATGATTTGACAATTTCCAATCTGTAATCAAACCGCTGCTGATCGCTGGAAGTAGCGGTATACAAAATGTATACTAAATAAATAAAATACTAAATAAATCTCTCTACCCAGGGCACCTGGACTCCACAGGAGGCTTGTCTTTGCTCTTAATTCCAGGAGGTTTAGCTCTTCGCGTATTCCATGCCCAGCTCAGCTACAAGATAGTCCTAGGCCAAACGGATAATAAAGTAGCCATGTTCTGTGTGAACAAGCAGGGTGGAACAGAATCTCTGTTATGCAATGAAGCTTTATGACTTTGGGCCCTCTCCAGAGAGCATCAAATCCACCTTCTCGTGGTATATCTTCCAGGCATTCAAAGCCTTTGGGCAGACAAACTCAGCCGAGTATTGCTGCCTCACGAAAGATCTCTCCACCCAGACCAGGTGACAAAGATATTTCACATCTGGGGGACTCCAGACATAGACCTCTTTGCAAGTCCACTGAATGCCAAACTTCCCCGGTTCTGTTCCAGGGTTCCGGCTCACAATTGCCAGGCAAGGGATGCCTTCCTCCTTCACTGGGGTCAGGATTTCCTCTATGCCTTCCCACCCATTCCCCTCATCCCCAAAACACTTTTCAAGCTTCAGAGAGACAGAAGTCGTATGATCCTCATAGTGCCACACCACGCCAAACGTGGTATCCCCTGCTTCTACATCTCTCTCAAGCTGCACCTCTGGAGTTAGGCTGTGCTCCAGATCTCCTTTCCCAGGAGAGCGGGACGCTAAGGCACCCAAATCACCAGTCCCTGCATCTCACGGCCCGGTTGCTGAGAGCTTAAATCTTAAGGATTTCAGCCTTTCCGAACAGGTAAAGGATATCCTTCAGGCTTCTAGAAAACCTTCCACAAGACGATCTTATGCCTTTAATTGGAGACGTTTCACTATATGGTGTTCCCAGAAGGGGTTAAACCCCCTGGTGATACCTTTGGAGTCGATACTAGAGTATCTACTTCATTTATCAAATTCTGGTCTAAAGACCAATTCAGTAAGAGTCCATCTTAGCACAATTACAGCTTCCTATAAGCCTCTAAATGGACAACCAGTTTACTCTCATTCTCCCATATCCAGATTTATGAGGTCTTCTTTTAACAAAACCTCCCATCAAACCACCACCGGTGGCGTGGGATTTAAATTTAGTTCTCGGGCAGCTCATGAAACCGCCTTTTGAACCTTTAGCCACTACTACCCTAAAGGTTTTGTCCTGGAAGGTCATCTTCGTAATTGCAATCACCTCTGCACGTTGCATTAGTGAATTGAAAGCCTTAGTGGCTGATCCTCCTTACACTAGGTTTCCTCATGATAAGGTTGTCCTCAAAACTCATCCACACTTTATGCCAAAGGTGGTTTCGCCTTTTCATTTAAATCAAGCGATTTATCTTCCTGTATTCTTTCCGAGGCCTCATGCCTCTAATGCAGAGAAGAACCTTCACACTTTGGACTGTAAAAGAGCCTTAGCCTTTTACCTACAAAGAACACAGCAACATAGAAAGTCTTCTCAACTTTTTATTGCTTTTGATTCTAGTCATTTGGGACTTCCAGTCTCCAAGAGGATTTTATCCAAATGGATTGCACAGTGCATATCCTTTGCTTATGAGAGTAAGAGTCTTCCTCTTCAAGGCCATGTCACAGCTCATAATGTGAGAGCCATGTCAGCCTCTATGGCTAACCTTCACTCTGTGTCTATTGATGACATTTGTCGAGCAGCCACCTGGGCTTCGGTGCATACCTTTACATCCCACTACTGCCTAGATAAAGCCGCCCGTCGGGATGCCTTCTTTGGCCAGGCTGTTCTTCAAAATCTCTTTCAAACCTAATACAACTCCTACCCACCAACCCTGGTGGGATGCCAGAGATCCATGGGAGGAAGCATGGCCCACCTCACCATAGGTGGCAGCTTCCTGGGGTCATCTCCCTGGCATCTTCAGCTAGGGAGTCCCCATATGTGAAGACTACATTCCTGCTTGTTCCTGGAGATAGCATAGTTACTCATCTGTAACAGGTGATCTCCGGGAACAGCAGGAATTTAGTCTTCACAACCCACCCACCTCCCCTAGGAGTTGTCTCTCTATCTGTTTCTTTCCTCTCTCCCTCTATCCTTTCACTCAGCTACAAACTTAACTGAAGAGGGAAAGTTGGAAAGGCGTGAAGGCAGCACGCATGTGCTGAGGGATGCTCCTAAAAGCGTTCCTATTGGACGCTGGGGTGCGTTCCCGCACAGGCTCCGTCGGTAATGACGATACCCATATGTGAAGACTAAATTCCTGCTGTTCCCGGAGATCACCTGTTACAGGTGAGTAACTACGCTTTACTTATATATATCACCTTTCTACCAGGCAAGGTGGTTTACATATAACAAGCTGTGCGACCGCTGTGCACACATGTCGTGCATGGACCTGCACGACTGCTGCCTTCGATGCCTCGGGCCGGATCATGATCCCTTGGTCAGCAGTCTCTGTAAGCAGATGACTCCCAAGGCCCTTAAGAGCCGTCAGCAGCAGCATGAGTCCATCTTCCACAAAGTTGATTCAGCCCTGAAATCATCTGAGATCTTGCTCGAAGTCTTCCTCTGGGACCTCTGATCCTTGCAGGCACTGAGTGGTCTCAGAGTCCTGAGGTCATAGAGCCTCCAGCTGGAGCTTCACCAACAAGGCCTGCAGAAGAGCTGAACCCCTCGAAGACCACATCAGGAGACGAGTTGGGGCAGTGGGGAAATCTCATGGGCCCAGGACCCATAGTCCTAGATGCGAGGGCGATGGCTGGGAGAGGCCTTCTATGTTGCCCCGACTAGAGCCGTCGACATTGAGGGATTGTCCTCGAACTCCCTGAGACCATCCTCATGAAGGACTCCCCTTCAGCTGAGCCAGCACCAGGCCCGAATTCCTATTTGTCTGCGCCTATGGCTGCTGAGTTATCTGGTCTCGAGGCCAGGATGGGGACCCTGGAGTGCAGTTTTTCTGCCGCCTTGGCCCAACAGTGGACTCTGATGCCCAATTCCTTCAGGTCATCACTTCCAACTGCCAGGCCCTCCATGTCAAGGGACTCCCTGAAGATCAAGCCAATCCTCGAGTACTACCGGTCTCGAGAGAGCCCTCGACATTGGTCATGATCCCAGTCCCATTCCTTGGGGTTGCGGTCTTCCCTGCCCAGTGCCCTAAGCTCTGATCGGCGGGCGGCTTTGGTGCCGAAGCCATCGGGTCTGAGGTGTGATCCTGAGATCCTAGGAATTCCTCAACGACTCCACAGCCTTGGAATCGGATTGGGAGATTGAGAATGATGAGTCCCCTGGACACCCTCAGACCCATCACCCTCAGAGACGTGTTACCGATCCCCTCCGAGGACCTGGCCTTCCTCGACTTGTGAGGGATATGGCGAAGGCCCTCGCCTTCACCACAGAATCGGAGGAGAACCCTCCTATGGAAGACCTATAGATCCTCCAGTATGAGGCTCCGCCGAAGGAGGCACTCATGGTGCCTGTTCCCCCCTCCCCCCTTCTGAGCATGTGGGAGACACCATCACAGTGCCCATCATAAGCAGATGGCTGGACTCGATATACTGGGTCCACTGGAACCCTGGTTTCCAAAAAGCCCAGCTGCTTCAAGATTCCATGGTTGTGGAGTCAGTTATGTGTAGGCTTAAGAGCCAGAAGATGCACTCTTAGTGCCCCTGGGTAGGAAGTACAGGGCCATGGATGCTATAGGCAGGAAATGCTTCCAGAGCTCGATGCTTGTCAGCTGGATCCTGGCTGACCAGCTGTACATGGGCATGTACCTGTGGGATCTGATGAAGGAGCTTGCTGGGCTCTCGGAGGAACCCCTCTATCGGTTCCGGACCCTGTCCTCTTCAGTCAGAGGCTTTGAGTGGGTGGCTAGAGTAGCTGCGACAGGCATTATTGTCCAACGCCATGCCTGGCTATAGTCGTCCGACGTGGAGCAATGGGTACAGGACAAGCTGATTGATGTCCCCTGCCAAAGAGAGAACCTCTTTGGCAAACCTATGATGGGCATGGCTGCCGAGTTGGAGTCAGAGTACTTGACAAGGACCAGGCTCTCCAAGAAGACCGTTGACCCTGCCCGTAGGAAGGCTTCGGGCAGAAAGTCCTCATTCCTGAAGAAGAGGAAGGCTTATGGAAACTACCCTCAGTATCTGGCCTTCCCAACTCCCAAACAGGGCCAGCAGGACAGGAGCATGGCCTGCATAAGCCTAAGGTCCCCAAGCCCCAGACCGACTCCCCCCCCCCCCCCCCCACCCAGTGCAACCTGGAGGGGGGTTTTGGCTCCTTAGGCATAGCTGCTCTTCACCCAGGAGGCACAATCCTGCAGCACATGGAGGGTCATCTGGTACATTATGCCCACAGGTGGCTGGCCATCACCACAGACATGTGGGCCCTCCAGGTGGTCAGGGAGAGTTGCTTCCGTCACCTCCTATAGGAAGTCTGCAGACCCCATCATTCTTCCTCGGAGAGTCCCCCCAGGACTCCCCTTCACTGGGTCCTACTCCAGTAGAAACTCACAGGAATACTAACAAGCAAGACAGTGGAACCCGTCCCCATCCACCTCAGGGCCAAAGGGTTCTACTCCCACTATTTCCTGGTCCCCAAAAGGTCTGGAGGGTTTTGTCCCATTCTAGACCTGCAGGACTTCAACAGGTTCCTGGTGAAGGGAGTTCAAGATGCTGTCCCTTGGAGCATAACTGCTGCCATACCTCCACAAGTATACTGGCTATGCTCCTTGGACTTAAAGGATGCATACACACACATCCTTATCCACCCCCTCCACAGGCAGTACCTTCGTTTTGTGGTGGGCGGAAGTCTTTACCAGTACAGAATGCTCCCTTTCAGGCTCACCGCTGCCTCGCGGGTATTCACCAAGTACCTGGCAGTCGTCGCAGCCCACCTCAGGCTCCAGGGGGTCTTTGTCTTCTCCAATCTGGACAACTGGTTGGTAAAGGGTAGCACCGCTGCCGAAGTACAACGGGCTGCACAATCCTTGTCTTAGAGCACTGAGGGTTCGTAGTCAACTACCCAGTCTCATCTCCAGCCAACTCAAAACCTGGAGTTTAGGGGCACAGCAGGACATGATCTAGGCAAGGGCTTTTCTTCCAAGGAACAGGACCCTGTGCCTCCAGGCACTCGCAGAAGGCACCCAGTGCTTCTGCACAGCATCTGCCTGACACATGCTCTTCCTGCTGGGACACATGGCATTCATGCTGCATGTCACACCAGATGCCTGCTTGCAGATGCGGGCAGCCCAGTGGGCACTCCGCTCTCAGTGGTGACAGGCCACGGGTTGCCTGCAGGACAGGGTGACCTTCACCAGACCCCTGGCCGACTCTCTTGGGTGGTAGTAACATCTCCCACACTTACTGGCAGGAATGCCTTTCCAGACCCCCCACACCGCAGAAGATCCTTACGACGGATGCCTCACAATTGGGGTGGGTAGCCCACTGCGGCAATCTCTGCATTCAGGGAAGTTTGTCACCGGCAGAGAGCCTTCAGCAAATTAATCTCCTGGATTTCTGAGCTGTTGCTTTGGCCCTCCTAACTTTTCGCCACCACCTGCGAGACCAAACTAAACTGGTCTAGATCGACAATCAGGTGGCGATGTTTTGCATAAACAAGCAAGGGGGCATGAGGTCATCCCTCCTTTGCCAGGAAGCGATGAGCATCTGTGTTAATGCCAGCATCAACGGGATGCTCCTGCGGGCAGTATATCTCCTCGGCCAAGACAGTGCCCTGGCAAACCGGCTCAACCGGGTCCTCCAGTTGCATGAATAGAGGCTGGATCCCAGAGTTGCCCATCTGATCAATAGCTGTAAATATGCTAATGATGCCTCGAGAACTCACAAGATGTACCACAACGACAGCAAAGAGGGCTTTCAATCTCCATGCTCCAAAACTCTGGAACGCCTTGCCAACAAACAGAGCAATCACTAGCCTAATTCAATTTAGAAAGGCCCTCAAACGCTACTTATTCCTCAAATACTTCCCAACGATCACAGAAGCATGCCCCCGCTCCAAGACTGATAGTGACACCAAATCACCTAGTGAGCCATGATACCACACGTAGTAAGGTGTCCTATGACCATTAATTATACGTTTTTATTTTCTGTAACTTGATGATGTAAATAGTTATACTCGCATGCCAAGTTAGCTGTCCTGTTATTTGTAATTACCTGTTATCCAAGTTTTGTAATCCTGTTTTATTGTAAACTCAGACACATGTATATGTTCTGAAATTTTTTGTTCGATGTAAACCGCGCTGATGTCGAATAGTGCGGTATATAAGAAATGTAAATAAATAAATAAATAAATAAATCTGCTATTCCAGTGCTGCCATTAATGGATCTCTTTGCCAGCCCAGCCAAAGCCCAGCTGCCCCGTTTCTGTTCTCTGCAGCTGCACTCGGCCAGGGTGGCAGCGGATGCCTTTCTGATCTCATGGGCAGAGGGCTTCCTTTATGCCTTCCCACCCATGCCCCTGATTGCCAAGACCATCTTCAAGGTCCAATGCGATGGGGCCACAGTGATCCTGATAGCTCTACGGTTGGCCAGGCAGCCATGGTTTCCCCTCGGTCTTTCTAGGGTGCTCCTAGTTCCCCCTGGGGTGCAACCCAGGCCTACTGACACAGGAAGAGGTCTCTTTCCTGCACCCCAACCCGGGGTCCTTGATGCTTACGGCCTGGCTGCTGAGCGGGTAGCCGTAGCCCCTTTCAGCCTCTCTACAGAGGTGGAGGAGGTGCTTCTGGCCTCCCATAAGACCTCCAAGTGGCGGAGGTTCTCCGTCTGGTGCGTGGAGAGGCGGATCAACCCCTTCTCCTGTTCCATCCAGCTGGTGCTGCAGTGTCTGCTTCACCTGTCTCAGGCAGGCTTGGAAGTCTAATTCAGTTAGGGTGCACCTCAGCGTGCTAGTAGCGCACACCATCTAAACTCCCCTCTACTCGGCCATTAGTGGCTTGCTTCCTGAGGAGTCTTCTCCTCTCGAAGCCTCCCATCCTTCTCCAGGTGGCGGAGCGGGACTTGAACACTGTACTCTCAAAGCTTACCGTGCCACTTTTTGAGCCTCTTGGCTCCTGCCATCTTAAGTATCTCACTTGGAAGATGGTGTTCCTTGTGGTGCTCACGTCTGCTTGTCAAGTCAGCAAGCTGACTAGGTTCTATAGGAACAGGGTCGTGCTCTGCACACACCCCAAGTTCCTGCCCAAAGTGGTTTTCCTATTCCACCTTAACCAGCAGGTGGTACTTCCCAGTTCCTTTCTGTAGCCCCACACCAGCAGGGTGAAGGCCATCTTTCATACACTGGACTGTAAGTGGGCACTTTCCTTCTACCTGACGTGCATCCAGGGCCACCACCAAGCTTCTCAGCTCTTTGTCTCCTTTGATCTAAGTCGGCTGTCTTGTCTCTAAATGCACCCCATTCACCTGAGTAGCGGACTGCATTGCATTTGTCTACGAGCAGGCTGGTCTCTCACTGGAGCACTGTGTCACGGTGTACAGCATCCAGACATGGCAAACTCTGTGACATATCTGAATTCTGTTCCCTTGTCAGAAATCTGCTGGGCTGCCACCTGCTCCTCAGTCCACACCTTTGCAGCTCATTACTGCCTGGAGAGGAAGTCCTGTAGGGACAGTGCCTTCAGCCAGGTAGTACCCCATAATTTGTTTGGGGTGTAGGCAACTCCTGCCCTTGCTGTGTTCGGGCTACTGGTGAACTGGTTCCTTGCTGGACACTTGGGTCACTTGTGGTCTGTTGTCTTCTGACTCAGTTGCTGCTGCTCACGGCTCACCTTTTCTGGTCACCCATTTTTTTTACAGGTTTTTTTCAGTAGCCTGTAGCTAGGGAGTCCCATATGTGAGGACTGACTTCCTGCTTGGTCCCAGAGAAAGCATAGTTACTTACCTGTAACAGGTGTTCTCCGGGGACAGCAGGAATCAGTCCCCATAACCCTCCCTCCTTCCCAAGGAGTTGCTTCTTGCTGTTTTTTACCACTTGTGCTATGATATCATACTGAGGTAAGATGGCAACCTTAGGCAGGAAGTGGACTGGGCTCAGTTGGCGCCGACGTTGCCCATATGTGAGGACTGATTCCTGCTGTCCCCGGAGAACACCTGTTATAGATTAATAACTACGCTTTCTTGATTGGCTTCCTTGGTCTGGATTTCTGTATGCTCTCCGGTCCGTGATATTGTTCTTAGAGTTAGTATCTTGGACCAAAGTACATATGCGCTCACTATAGAGGTACCTGCTAACCTTCTGGTTTCCATATTCCCCATTGTTAGACAAGTCCCTTCCTCTGCCCTGGGAGATCAAGAAGCATTTGAGGTGTTGGTTGTGGTTCCACCATCTGATGGTTGGGCTGCCATTAGAAGCAGTGGTTGGAGTGCTGGTCTTTTTTGATGCCAGCCTGAAGGTCCTGGGGGTGCTATGCCTGGTCCAGTTGGCCCAGATACTCTGGACCACTCAGGAGGCATCCTGGGCAGTCTTCTGCCAGGGGGGCCAGAGTGATCATTTTGGCTTTGGAGAGGATTCAGGTCTTTTCTAATTGATGAAGCAGACTGTGGGTTCGCAGATGCTTCCCTGGCGGTAGCATATGTCCGCTAATGAGGCAGACCTCGCGGGGCTGGAGTGGACCTCGAGGTCACAGAGCTGTATTTTTGAGCAGAGGGGCATCTGATTGCTCTGTCTACAGTGCACATCACAAACTGGCAAACCTGCAGGTCACCTTTCTGTGTCTGAACTCTATGGGTCTGTTTAGTGTGTGAGAGCTCAGCTTTCCCATGTGAGATCTCATAGTGCTCTCTTGATGGCCACTCAAGAGAATACCAGTATAAGGAACTATTTCAGCCGTGGAAGGATCTGCCAATGGTGGGCTTGGTGCCTACTTCATGTGTCACCCAGGAAGGGATGGTTTAGGTAATAAAATTTGATATACTGCCTTCAAAACAGCAGAGCAGTTCAACCCAAACCTGTCTTTTTTATTTAAATGTATAATCTCTCTGGAACATTAACATTGTTCAGTCCTAGTTCATGTCTATACTCCAAATTTGTTGCCCTTGTTCTAATGTAATCATCAAGTTGATGCTATATTGTAACTGCTTTGACTACATGATAAAGCAGTATAAAAACCTGTTAAATAAATATATTACAGAATAGAAAGGAACTCCAATATAATTAAAGAAAAGTTAAAACACACTCATACCAGTGGGGTAATAGGAGAAAAGATTTATTGGCAGAGCGTAGAACACAAGAATTCAGGCATCTGTATTCTCAGGGAAACGGTTAAAAGCTTTTTAAAATAGGCAAGTCTTAAGATTGACTTCACGTTTTTTAAATGAAAGGTCTTGGTGTAGATCTGGAGGTAGAGTATTCTAAAGGCTAGAAGCCCAGAAATAGAAGGCAGCCTGTTGGGTAGATTCATACCTAATGCATGAGACAGGAGGAAGGTGGGGATGATTAGTATGAATTGAACTGAGTACAGGATGATGTGTTGGAGAAGGATTAGTATATTGGTAGCTAGTGATGTGATCATATTTTGATGTGTGGGTGAGTTTCATGATGACGGTGTTCTGATTGATTTGTAACCTCTGTAATTCATAATCAGGAAGACTGTCATAGATGACATTGCAGTAATCTAGTCATGAAATGACAAGAGCAACATCCAGTATGGTTAGAGTGGAGGAAGAGAGAAACAGATGAACAACTCGTATCTGGTATAATGTAGAAAGTATGCTGTATATCTCCCTCTCTCTGGCTTTTGTTAGGACGCCTTTTGCACAGGTTTCAGGCCCATCAGGACCTGGTGATCCTAATGGCCCTGAATTGGCCTCCAAGACCATGTTACGCAGATTCTTGATCCAGGATTCTTGATCCTAGTAATGGAGGTTCTTGGACCCTGCTCGCATATAATCTGGCCCTTGTGGAGCATAGGCTTCCAAGAAAGGCTACTCTGGATTGGTAATGGCCTCCTGGTTATGGCCCAATAGACTTCTGTTTCCTTAGCTTATATAAGTCTCTTTTGGCAATCTGGCCTCGACCAAGATTCGACCTTGAACTCTCAAGTTTGAGTGGTGGTTCTTTTGTGCTACATGAGTTGTATCCAAGGGATCCCTTGGCAGGGCTCCTCGGTGTTGCCTGCTTCCTGTGGAGTGAAGCACTTGTCTGCTTGAATGTCCTGTTTGTGCTTCAGTGAGTGTCTGTGGTTGAGGACATCGAGGGGCCCCTTCTTTGGGGCCCATATGTAAGGCCTTTAGAGGGTTTACTATGGCTTCCTTGGGACTCTAGTGTCTGCCACGTGGTGTCTGTGCTGTAGCCCTTGCCTTGCAGAGAACCATTCTGGTCTTTTTGGCAGCTTTTTTTTTGCTTTCAGGTCTTGCAGCCTTTCTTTCAAGGGTGCTACCTCCTTTATTTTTTTCCCTCCTTCTTCATTGTGACCAGACTGTTCTGCCTTCCTTCTCGGAAAAGGATCTTCCGAAGAATCCTTCACTGTGTCTGCTGGGCAGATGGAGTGTGTGCAGTTTTCTCAATGGAGAAAGGTTAATAGTGGAGTACCCCAGGGATCCGTGCTGGGTCTGCTGCTTTTTAACATATTCATAAATAACCTTGAAATGGGAATAACGAGAGGTGATCAAATTTGCAAATGACACAAAATTATTCAGTGTTCTTAAAATATAAGAGAATTGTGAGGACCTTGAGAAATTGAGAGACTGGGCATCCAGATGGCAAATGAAATTTAATGCAGACAAGTATAAAGTTTTGCATGTAGGGAAGAACAACCCAAACTATGGTTACATGATGCAAGGTTCCATATTAGGAAACACCACCCAGGAAAAGGATCTAGGCGTTATCGTGGATAATATGTTGAAACCCTTTGCCCAGTGTGCAGCAATGGTCAAGAAAGCAAATAGAATGCTAAAAATCATAAGGAAAAGAATGGAGAATAAAACCCAAGAATATTATAATGCCTCTGTATCACTCCATGGTGTGACCAGACTTTGAATATTGTGTGAAATTCTGGTCGCCACATTTTAAAAAGGATATAGCGGGATTAGAAAAGGTACAGAGAAGGGCCACCAAAATGATAAAGGGGATAGAAAGATCCCCCTACGAGGAAAGGCTTAAAACGTTAGGGCTCTTCAACTTGGAAAAAGAAATGGATGAGGGGAGATGATATAGAGGTCTGTAAAATAATGAATGGAGTGGCTAAACGTAGATTGGTTGTTCTTCAAAAAGTAGTAAGACTAGGGGGCACGTGATGAAGCTACAGTGTAGCACGTTTAAGACTAATAAGAGAAAATATTTTTTTCACTCATTGCGTAATCAAACTCTGGAATTCATTACCAGGGGATATAGTAAAAGCTGCTAGTGTAACTGGGTTTAAAAGAGGTTTGGAAATGTTACTGGGGGGAGGAAGTCCATAAACCATTACTAAAGAGGATCAGGGAAATCCACTGCTTACATCTAGGATAAGTAGCATGTAATGTGTCTACCTTTTTTGGGAACCTGATAGGTATTTCTGACCTGATTGACTGCTTTTGGAAACGGAATACTGGCCTTGATGCCTTGGTTTGACGCAGTATAACGTATGTTGTTTAATTTTGTTATTTGGATATTCAAGAGTTTGGATGCTGTGGTGAATGGGTTTCCTTCTCCCTTTTTGCATCTCCTTCCCTTGCAGTTTTGCCCTCCTCTGGTATTTGATTTATTTATTTATGTATTTATTTATTT
Source organism: Ichthyophis bannanicus (assembly GCA_033557465.1). Lineage (NCBI taxonomy): Eukaryota > Metazoa > Chordata > Amphibia > Gymnophiona > Ichthyophiidae > Ichthyophis > Ichthyophis bannanicus. The sequence continues at coordinate 412,853,833 of CM066038.1, forward strand.
ATTTGGTTGGTTGTCGGAGGAGCACACCGTTTGCGAGGGGTACATGTAGTCTTCCTGAGGTGTAATGCTGCGATGCTCTGTGCACTAGGCGTAACATTCTTTGAATCCTACCAGACCAGTCCACAATTCCCACTATGTTTCTAATGTTGAATTTGGTTTGACTTAATGTTTGATGTTTCTAGTGTAGGTCATGGGACCCCCCCCTTTCTGATGGGTATAATTGGAGGAAGTTTACATTTGCTTTGTTACAGGTAAACTGAAGAGGAGCTGGCTGCCTGCTAGCTTTTTATTTATTTATTTATTTAGTATACATTTGTATACCGCTACTTCCAGCGATCAGCAGCGGTTTTTTTGATTACAGATTGGAAATTGTCAAATCATGACAGGAAATTTTTGAGGTATAAACACATTGATTAGACAGGAAAGCAGAGCACACAGAGAACTATTTTACAGGGAACATGGGCTATGGAGGGTTAAGTGGCTTGCCCAAGACCACAAGGAGCACCTGTGGGACTAGAAACACCAGTCCTTCCTGCCCAAGGTTGCTGTCCTCTAGTGGGATTTGAACCCCCGACCTTCCGGCCCGAAGTACCTTTTTATAGGACAGGACATGCAAGCGTTTGTTCTGTTTCCATTTGCTGGTAGAGGGGCATAACCAATGTGTCTGGCTTGATGTGGTTGGCGTCAAGGAAAGAAAATTAGTAGGTAGGAAGAAATGTTACCTTTTCTGTGATTTGAATAAGAGTTCAGTGCTGACAAATTTATATTTTTAGCTGTCTTATGAAATTTTATGCTGTTTTGTAGTATTTTTTTGTCATTTTTCTTCACCCCAGAGGAACATGAAACTGATGAAAAAAGAGGCAAACTGTACAAACCTTCATCGCGATTTTCTGATCAGAAAAGTCAGCAAAGCAGCAGCGAGAAGCCCCCTTCTCTTCTAGTGATAGAAACAAAAAAGCCGGTAAGTGCCTATGCTAAAATATTTAGGTTTAATTATAGTCAAGTATACTGTGTTAAGTGCCTGTTTATTAAAAGTATGTAGTGAGGCATGTTTAACATGCTATATTTAAGGATTTGTGCTATTTAGTGGACATTGTTAATCTGCTTCAATAACATACGTTTAAAGCATGCTTTTAATGCAAATTTTTACATTTCTGGAAGTGTAGCTATTTTGTGTTAACTTTGTCATTAATACAGATTTTGTGGTAATGCAGAGGCTGCATTAAATTTTAAATAAATAGACATTCAAATCCTTTAAAAGGTTGTTAAAACATTGAGAAATCTCATTTTCCATCGACTAGCAGGATTGAATTGGGCACACAAGTGGGCAGTGTCATCTATGAGATTGGGACAGAACTGCTCTCTCATGCTCAGAGCTTGGTGTAAAGTTCTGAGTCTGTGCAGCGACTTCCTTAGCTCTTCAGTTTTGTTTTTTTTCATTCCCAAACATATATATAACAAAGCTCTCCCCCAAAAATATATGTTTCAGTTCTCTGGCGTAGTTGTCATTTTCAATTTCTATTCTTTTTAAAAATTTTGTGGTGTTTATTTTTTGTTTGTTTTTTTGAACAAGATTATTTCCAAACTACAGTTAGAAATAGAATACAAAATTCACAACAGTAGTGTGTGTTTTCCCCCTTCCCAACTTCTATTCTTTTTATTTGTTTGTTTTATTACAAATTTTCCTTCCAAAAATTTTGCTTTGGTTTCCTTAGGATATTGACAGTTCATCCTTGTCTGTGTTGTGCTGAAATATTCCACAGCGGGAACCATCCACTTGCTGTGCATCAGATTTCTGGGCCTGAGCCTTTGCAAAAAGCCAAGGGAGCGGTACAGTGTAGGGGGTGAAGTACTTCTGTCCACAAAAGAAGAGCGGGACCTAGGCGTGATTGTGTCTGATGATCTTAAAGTAGCTAAACAGATAGAAAAGGCGACCGCGAAAGCTAGAAGGATGCTTGAGTGCATAGGGAGAGGAATGGCCAGCAGAAAAAAAGAGGTAATGGTGCCTCTGTATAAGTCTTTTTCCTTATCGTCCCTCCAGTCTAGTCCGGTACCATAGGGTAGTGCACCTCTTCCAGCAGCTTGGGAGACTGAGCATGTCACAGCTTTGATGACATCAGGACACATAGGCAGCTGGCACCACCCCCAGCCTTCCAGTAAGCTCAGTCTCCTCGCAGCTGGAGCAGGTGTTTTCAGTGGGACTCACTGAAGGAACAACTAAGAAGACTTTAGTTTAGGGGTTTTTCTTGGAATCTGTAATTTGGGGGGTTTTGGTCCCTTTAAATTTCGGACAGGTTGGTCTTGCCAGTAAAGTAAAAATAAAATAAAATAAATAAAAGGAAAGAGAAGGGAAGACGGAAGACAGACAGGCCAAAGCAGAGAAAGCAGCGTGGGCAGGCAGACCGGGTTGCAAGAGCCGAGGTGGTACCGGCCAAGCGATCTGTGTCTGGCTCCGCTCCCGAACCTCTCCTGTAGGGTGAGGAGCGTCGAGCAAGCAGCAGACAGTGTGATCTGGGGTCTGTTTCAGTGTCCGGTAGTAGAGGTGAGTCTTCGGTGTCGGACTTTGCGTCGGCGATTTTGGCTTGTGGTGATCAGCTAGTGGGTTGCCGGGCTTCGTGAGGTAGCGTTTTGGGACCCGCGGGTCTGTTAGAACCTCGGGAGTTCCTTTTTCAGTGTTTTTGCACCATTTTGGTTAGCACGGGAAACGGAGCCGCGGCAGCATTCTTATCTTTACAAGCAGTTTTGGACAGCGTGGCGCTGGTGGTTTGTCTGGCATTAGGTAGTTAAGTGGCTGGCAATTGTTTTCTGCCCTCCATTTTAAGAAATTTAAGGCTTTGAATTTTTTGACGGTGAAGGAGCATTGCTCAGTGCTAGTTATGCCTAATAAATCGCAGTGTGGAGCTTGTGGGCAGAAAAGGAGCTCTCTGTCAGCGGAGGGGTTTTGCAAGGCATGTGCCTTGGAAGCTCACTCTGCGGATCAGAGGGGTTTGGAGGAGGCTATTCCCGGGACCTCCTCTAAGGAGCAGGGGCCGGGTTGTTCCTCTCAGGCAGGTCCAGAGAGCCCATTGTCTCCTCTTGATGCTCAGCCATCGGTCTCGGGAGAGCAGGCAGCTGCGCAGCCGGTTTTGGAAGCTTTTTCTCCGGAGTTTGTTTTACTGCTGCATAGAGCCTTTTGTCTGAAGCAGTGGGAGGCTAGGGTTCCTGCCCCTGCCAAGAAAAGAGCGCTGGAGGAGTTTTTGGAGGAATAGCCAGGTCCCTCTCAGCCGGTCCTTAAGGCTCGTCAGCGGGACCAGGGAGTGGCTGAGGGGGATTCGCTTTCCTCAGAGGCAGAAGTGGAACTGGAAGATCAAGAGGGAGAGGAAGATGCTCTCCCTCCGGAAGAGGACTTTAGGATTGTTAGGGTTTTCCGTAAGGAGGAATTGCGGCCCTCATAGCAGAGTCCCTCAAGGTGCTTCATATGGCTCCGGCGGGGGCAGCGGAAGAAGAGGCGTTGGAGGATCCTATTCTTCAGGCTGTCCGGAAGCCCCAAAAGGTTTTCCCTTTACATAGGGTGATTAAGCAGATGATCCTGGACGAGTGGGAAACGCCTGAGGCAGGGCTCAGGGGTTCTCGTATCTTGTCTCGTTTGTATCCGGTGGTAGAGAAGGATAAGGACATGTTTCGTGCGCCGAGAGTGGATGCGGCGGTTTCGGCAGTAATGAAGACCACTATCCTGGTGGAGGGTAGTGCTGCACTCAAGGATGTTCAGGATAGAAAACTGGATACTCTATTGAAACAAGCCTTTGATGTCAGTGCGTTATCTCTCCAGGCTTCGGCCTGTGCGGCGTTGGTAGCCCGTACCTCCTTGCGCTGGGTGCAGCGGCTGCCTGAGGCAGTGGAGCCAGGGAATGCGGTGGAAGCGGTGGCTAGACTGGAGTCGGGCATGGCTTACCTAGCGGACGCTTTCTATGATTTGATTCGGACGCTTTCGAACACCATGGGGTCGATTGTGGCGGCGCAGCGGTATCTCTGGCTCAGGAATTGGTCGGCCGACGTGTCTTCTAAGACCCGATTAGGTAAATTGCCCTTCAAGGGCAGGCAGTTGTTGGAGAGGACCTCGATAAACTGGTTAAGAATTTGGGGGAAACCAAAGGAGGTCGTCTCCTAGAGGATAAACCAAAACAGAGTAGAGTTCCCGGTCTGGTTAGGGGTCAGTCCCGGGAGTTCTGATGTTTTCGATCAGTGAGGTTTTCTCTGTTCCGGAGGGGCTGGTTTACTCCGCGGAATCAGCCCTTTCGGAGGTTTCGCGGTTCAGCCAGGGGATAGTATGGCACCGCGGCATCTGCCCCGAATCAGCGCAAGCAACAATGAAGTGAGGGGGGCCCAGGCAGGGGTATGTCCCATAGGAGGGCGGTTACGGGAGTTTTACCCTGCTTGGGTCCGGGTCACAACGGATCAGTGGGTTCTCCGTGTGATTCGAGAAGGTTACGTGCTCGAGTTCGCCAAGCCTTTAGCGCCGGCTTTCGGGCGATCCCCATGTTGGGCGAAGGTCAAGCTGGAGGGTGTGCAAACTACGCTACAACGTCTTTTGCGGTTGAGAGCAGTAGTGCCAGTACCTGCAGACCAGTGTGGTGCAGGTCGGTACTCCATATACTTCATTGTGCCGAAGAAGGAAGGTTCCTTTCGGCCAATTCTCGATCTCAAAAGAGTAAACAGGTGTCTGCATGTTCCTCGATTTCATATGGAGACGCTACGGTCGGTGATGGTGGCAGTCAGAGCAGGAGAGTTCTTGACCTCACTGGATCTCATGGAGGCTTATCTGCATATCCCTATTCATCTGGACTTCCATCAGTTTCTACGCTTTGCAGTCCCGATGGGTCATTTTCAGTTTCGGGCGCTCCCTTTCGGTCTCGCGACGGCCCCGCGCGTGTTCACCAAGGTAATGGTTGCGGCCTCATTAAGACGCGAGGGTATCCTTGTTCACCCGTACCTGGACGATTGGCTTATCCGGGCGAAGTCCGAAGCGGAAAGTGTCCAAGTAATGCGACGGGTAGTCTACTTCCTGGCCGAGTTAGGCTGGGTGATCAATGCAAGCAAGAGTCGCTTGGTACCTTCCCAGAATCTTGAGCACCTGGGGGCACGGTTCGACACCCGGGCGGCTCGGGTGTTCCTTCCGCAGAAGAGAGCCTTAGCTCTTCGGCGATTAGTGTGCTGTTTTCTCCGTATGACCAACCCGTTGGCTTGGCATTATCTGCAGCTTTTGGGCACTATGGCGGCGACGATCGACCTGGTACCGTGGGCAAGGGCGCACATGAGACCCTTGCAAAGGTCACTGTTACGCAGATGGTCTCATCAACGTCAGTCTCTGGATCATCGGTTGGTCTGCCCCAGGGAGGTACGGAAGATGCTCCGTTGGTGGTTGAACGAAGCGAACTTGTCGGTCGGAGTTCCCCTTGGAGCTCCGAGCTGGGTGCCTCTCATGACGGATACCAGCCTATCCGACTGGGGAGCCCACTGCGAGGGGCAGGTAGTGCAGGGGTTCTGGACAGTGGAAGAGCAGCAGCGGTCCATCAGTTTTCTGGAGATGCGGGCGATACGGAGATCCCTGTAGGACTTCTTACCGCAGTTGCAAGCTCACGCGGTGCGAGTTTTTTCAGACAACGCCACTACGGTGGCATATATCAACCGGCAGGGAGGCATAGGGAGTGCCAGTTTGGAGGCAGAGGCGGAGCTGTTGATGGCTTGGGCGGAGCTGCATCTCCTGGCAATCTCGGCAGCGCATGTGGCCGGAAAGGAGAATGTCGCGGTGGACTTTCTCAGTCGGGTGCGTCTGGACCCAGGCGAATGGCAGTTAAACGCTGAGGTGTTTGAACAGATTGTAGGTCTCTGGGGGGAGCCAATCATGGACCTGATGGTGACCTTTGGGTCGGCAAAGACCACTTTTCTTCAGTCATCGTAGAGAAAGGATGTCAGAGGGTCTGGACGCGTTGGTTCAGCAGTGGCCGACAGACGGTCTTCTGTATGTTTTCCCTCCGTGGGCACTCGTCGGTCGCGTGATTCAGCGGGTGGCGGCGCACGGGGGACTGGTGATTCTCATTGCTCCGGATTGGCCTCGGAGACCGTGGTATGCGGATCTAGTACGGCTCAAGGTGGCCGAACCCTGGAAACTGCCCGTCCGACCCAATCTGTTGCTACAGGGTCCAATTCTCATGCCGCAGGTGGATCAATTCTCGCTTACGGCATGGCTATTGAGAGGGCAAGGTTGAGAAAGCGTGGGTTCTCTACGCAGGTGATTTCCACACTCCTGAGGGCACGCAGGTCTACCTCCTTAGCTTATGTTCGGGTGTGGAGAATTTTTGAGAGCTGGTGTAGTCAAAAGGCTTATAGTCTGTTTCGGCTTTGGTTCCGGTTATGCTAGATTTTTTGCAGGCAGGGCTAGAAAAAGGTCTGGCATGGAATTCCCTAAGGGTTCAGGTCACAGCCTTAGCCTGTTATCGGGGCAGGATACAGGGAGATTCCTTAGGTAAGCATCCAGAGGTTTTGAGCTTTCTGAGGGCGGTTAAGCAGTTACGCCCTCCTAGAAGGCATTGGGTTCTGTCATGGGATCTTAATGTCGTCCTTTCTGCGCTTGTGGGGGATCCCTTTGAGCCGTTGGCTTCTTGTACCTTGAAGGATTTGACTTTGAAGACAGTATTTCTGGTGGCGATTTGTTCAGCAAGGAGAATTTCTGAGCTTCAGGCCTTGTCATGTAAGGAACCCTTTTTGATCTTTTCTAAAGAAAAAGTGTTTTTGCGGACGGTTCTATCCTTTTTGCCTAAAGTGCTTTCACCTTTTCATGTAGGGCAGCCGGTGGTTTTGCCGGTGCTCTCCAGTTTGGCGACGAATCCGCAGCTTCGACTGCTAGATCTCCGGCGGCTGCTGAAACGCTATTTAAAGAGGACGGCTTTGTTTCGCAAGTCGGAGCGCTTGTTCATTTTGTTTGGTGGTCCCCGCAAGGGCGAAGCAGCGGCGAAGTTGTCCATTTCCAGATGGATTAAGGAGGCGATCTCTTCGGCGTACCTGCTGAAAGGAAAACAGGTTCCGCAGGGCTTGCGGGCCCATTCCACTAGGGCTCAAGCGGCTTCTTGGGCGGAATGTAATTTAGTGGCGCTGGTTGATATTTGTAAAGCGGGTACCTGGTCTTCCTTACATACTTTTGTGAAGCACTATCAGTTGGATGTGCAGGCTAGGCGGGTCGCGAATTTTGGCTCAGTGGTTATTCAGGCCAGGCTCGCTGGTCCCTCCCGTAGTTAAGGGGCTCTGTTACATCCCTATGGTACGGGACTAGACTGGAAGGACAATAAGGAAGGTGAAATTAGGCCTTACCTGCTAATTGGCTTTCCTTAAGGAACTCCGGTCTAGTCCCGGAACCCTCCCTTCTGTACTTCTGTGGTTTTTCACGTTAGCGATCCCGGTTCTGGAAGAAGAGTTTCGGTAACAGGAACTGGATTTTTCCCTTTAGTTGTTCCCTCCGGCGGGGGGTGGTATCAGGGTTGGAGTTCGTGGTGTTGTGTTTGAAGATTAGAAATTTATCAGTACACACTGAAGTTATGCGTATTAGTGAGTAGCTACATATCTGTTTAGCGAAGGCATAGCAAAACAGACTTAGAGTGGGTTAGAACATGTTTTTTTAAATTAAATGTACTTCTTATTTGTTGCTCCTGTGAGTTCCCTTTGACAGTACGTTACTGGAAGGCTGGGGATGGTGCCAGCTACCTATGTGTCCTGATGTCATCAAAGTTGTGACATGCTCAGTCTCCCAAGCTGCTGGAAGAGGTGCACTATCCTATGGTACAAGACTAGACTGGAGTTCCTTAAGGAAAACCAATTATCAGGTAAGGCCTAACTTCACTGTTGCAACCTCATTTGGAGTATTGTGTGCAATTCTGGAGACCACACCTTCAGAAGGATATAAACAGGATGGAGTCAGTGCAGAGGGTGGCTACTAAAATGGTTAGTGGTCTTCATTATCAAGCATATGAGGACAGACTTAGGGATCTTAATATGTACACCTTAGAGGAAAGGCGGGATAGAGGAAATAAATGCCTCTATGGCATAAATTCACAGAAGAGCCTCTTTCGATTGAAAGCAAACTCTGCTATGAGGGGGCATAGGATGAGGATGAAAGTGGATAGATTCAGGAGTAATATGTGGAAATATTTCTTTACGGAAAGACTGATAGATGTGTGGAATAGTCTCCCAGTGGAGGTGGTAGAGATGAGGACAGTATCTGAATTCAAAAAGTATGGGACAAACACAGAGGATCTCTAAAGAAAAAAGGGGGACTATTGTAGTAGTTGATATGGAAGGGCAGACTAGATAGGCCATGTGGTCTTTTTCTGCTGTCATGTTTCTATGGTTCTACTATGTTTTCTACATGATCATATTTATTGCCTACTGCAGAGACTGCTGAACTCTGGCATCATTGTGACCAGTTCAGAGTTCATCTGTGCTGCAGTAATTCAGTAGGACACATAATTTGCACAGAGATTGCTTGACATTGCATGTCACCTCTTTGCTATCAGAGCTAGAGACCACCCCCCTTTTGTTTTTTTTGGCGCAGTGGTCTGAGAGGTCCAGATGCACAAGAGCAGAATATGGGGGATATCTGCTTGTTGCTCTAGCTCCTTGGGGGTTTCCAGGCAAGAAATGCCTTTCCCTTCTACGGCCTGTACTGGCCTGTGGAGGAATTACCTTATTTGGGACTGCTACTATCGCTGATCATTTGTATAGTGCTAGAAGGCATACGCAGCGCTGTGCAGACACATGTAAGAGATGTTTTTTGCTCATTGGAGCTTACAGTCTACTCTGGACAGACAGCACAACTGAGTACAAGGATACATCTAGGCAGATCAGCATCCAAAAGCAGCCTTGAGGAGGAGTTTTCAACCTGGATTTGAAAAGGGCCAGAGATGAAGTCTGCTATACAGACTCAGGTAGTTTGTTCCAGGCATGAGGAGCAGCAAGGTGAAAAGGTTGAAGTCTGAAGTTGGCATTAGAAGAGAAGGGCGCAGATAGAAGCGATCTGCCAGAAGAACAGAGTTCCTGAGGAGTGGTATAGGGAGAGATAAAGAGGAAAGATAGTGAGGAGCAGCAAAATGAGTGCATTTAACGGTCAGTAGGAGAAGTTTGAACTGGATATGGAAACTGATAGGGAGCCAGTGAAGCAACTTGAGAAGAGGGGCTATGTGAGCATATTGAGGTTGGTGGAAGATTAGCAGTGCAGCTGAGTTTTGAACAGATTGTAGGGGAGAGAGATAATTCAGAGGGAGACCAGTAAGGAGGAGGTTGCAATAGTCTACGTAGACGGGAGGTAACTAAAGAGTGGATAAGTGTCTTAGTAGTGTGTTCAGAAAAGAAGAGGTGAATTTTGCTGATGTGTTAGAGAGAGAATTGACAGGCTTTAGCTATCAGTTGGATGTGTGTGGAGAAGGAGAGGGAGGAGTCAAAAACGACCCCAAGGTTGCGGGCCAAGGAAACGGAGTAGTGGAGCGTTATCCACAGAGCTTGAGAAAGGAGGAAGGGTCCTGAAATAGTGCCTCCTATGCAGAATGAGCACAGCACGACGGCACATGATCTCATGCCCCGTGCAGTGGTTTTCTCTGGTGATTCGTCAGGTCATCTGGACAGCTGCCTCGTCAGCTGCTTTTTGATCTTATTGCTCAGCAGGGTCTCCCTATGGAGATAACTGTATCCTAAGGTTTCTAGCACTGTTATTGACCCGATTTTCTGACCTGGAGCCTGCACCAACTCCTCAGGATATAACTACTACTACTCCTGTGTAACAACATTTTGCTTCCAGCACATTCCTCTCCAGATACAGAACCGGCTTGCAAAGTCTTACAAGCTGTGATTGAGCAATTTGGAAAAATGCCTGCTTCATCGTCGCAGTCCAGTCCAGACCCATGGGTTTATGTTCCACTACCAGCAGATGGACACTGAGAACACTGATTTGATGATGTCATGCTATAAGGGACCTGTGTCTCTCTCCTCAGTATTTGTCAGTCTTCAGCAGATGGAGGTGAACTCCTGTGCAGTCTGAACGCCACTGTAGGGGAAGAAAAAATAAAAGGAGGAATTTGTCTCAGCTCCGCAAAGGGCCTAGCACTAGGAAACCCAATAGCTGTCAGGCTTGGGGTGCATAACCTGGCATGCTGGGTCCCGCCCCCATTAAATTCCCCCTCACCTTTTTGGGATTAACCCTCCTGGGTCCCCTGGAGTCCTCCTTTCATCCTCCCCAACTTTCAGGAGGGGGACCGGGGAAGAGCTCCACTGCAGGACACTGGCCCTTTAATTGGAGAACAGAAAAAAACAAAGTAAAGATAGCTTAAAGGTCGGCCACAGAGCTTTTTATATAGGAGCACATTTACAGCATGGTGTTTGTAGATCCGCTTTCCAGGAAGCAGCATCTGAGCAGGTGAGGGGGCAAACTGGTGTAGGGGCGGAGCAGCTTCGGAGCCATGCTGGCAAACTGCATGGCTTGTGCAGCCTGCGGGAGCCACCAGAGCCTTTGTCGGCTGCCAGACTCTGCTATGACTGTGAGCAGGAGGGCTGCATGGTGGAAGAAGAACTTCAGGGGATGTCTGCGATGGATCCACAGATCTCAGGGAGTGAGGGACTGAAGCGGCCCATGTCTCCTCAACGGTGGCGGCAACCCACGGTTTTGACAGGAACCGCCACCGTTTTTGATGAGCTCGCCATTTTATTGAGGGAGCCTTCGGGTGCCCTGATAGTGGTTTTGGAGATCCCGGAGTCACAGTGAACAGGTTTGCAGGTCTTAGGGGGTGCTTTTGGAGATTAGGATGCCCCTTTTTCCCCAGAGTTTGTTTTACTTTTGCACCAGATCTTTTGCTTGAAACAACTCTTCTATTAGGAAGCGGCAGGAGCCAGACTTTGAGGCCGTTGAGCTGGCTGAGTTGGTAGCCAGGTGCCAGCCATGTGATCAAGTGGACAATTGGGATTATCATGCTTCAGTTCTTTTGGGGAATTCGGAGGAACCCCGGGGGGGGGGGGGGCAGTCTGGTTTCTGTGATAATCCCTCAGGGGAGGAGCTCAAAAAGGGTGAGATCCCACCAGGTGAGGAACTGTCTGTTATTAGTGTGTTTGGCTGAGAGGAGCTAGCGGTCCTTATTTCTCAGTCTGTGGAGGTCCTTAACATTTTGGGGGCTGTGCCTGCAGATTCGGAAACGGCAGAGGATCCCTTGTTGGAATGTATCCGGAAGCCTCCTATATTCTTTCCCCAGCATAGGGCTATTAAGGATTTGATTTCTGCGGAGTGGGAGTTTTTGGAGGCTGGCTTAAGGGTAATCCGCTCCATGGAACACCTATATCCCATTCCTCCAGAAGAGAAAGAGTTGCTGTGCCTTCCTAATGTGGATGCCTTAGTATCTGCAGTAGCCAGGAAGACAACCATTCCATTGGAAGGTGGGGTGGTGCTAAAAGATGCACAGGATTGCAAACTGGAAACAATGTTGAAGCAGTCCTTTGTGGTGTTGGCATTGGCCCTGCAGGTGTCTATTTGTGGTGCCTGTGTTGCTTGGGCATGCTTGAGATGGTCCCCAAAGTTGCCCGAAATGTCTCCAGGAGCTCTCCAATTCCTTGTCAGAAGCGACCAAGCTGGCATCAGTCAGCATATTTGGCAGATGCTTCTTATGATTTGGTCAGGGTTTCGGCCAAGAATGTCCTCAATGGTGATGGTGTGGCGTTTGTTGTGGTTCTGTAATTGGTAGCGGATGTGGCATCCAAGACCCGATTAAGTAAGCTACCTTTGAAGAGTAAGCTTCTCTTTGGTGAAGGACTTAAGGGGAATCAAATGTCCCAAGGCTTCCAGAGGACAAGCCCCAGAGGTCTTCAGCTACTTTGTGGGGTCATTTTCATGATTTAAGACATTTATGCCCAACATGCTATGGTTCTCTCAGCGGTTACAGTATCTTCCTAGAGGCCATTCCTTTTGTTGAGGTTGAGATGGAGATAGAGAAGGTTTCTCAGGAGCCTTAGGAGGGCCTAAGAAGTCCCATGAAGGTGTTCAGGTCCTGATGGAGTTGTTACCAGTGGGAGGTCGGCTGCAAACCTTTCACTCTGCTTGAACCCAGATAACTTCTGACTGGTGGGTATTAAAGCTTATTCAGGATGGTTATGCCCTTGAGCTGTCTGAACCCCTCTCCAATGCCTTTATGCTGTCACCCTGCCGATCTCTAGGCAAAGCAAGGGTGGTAGCAGAGACTCGAGAAGGTTGCGACACCATGAGACTGTAGTCAAAGTTCCCCCAGAGGAGATTGGGCAAGGTCATTATTCCATCTATTTCATAGTTCCCAAAAAAGAAGGTACATGGCGGCCTATTTTGGATTTGAAACATGTGAATCAAGCACTGGAAGTGCTATATTTTCGCATGGAAATCCTGTACTTGATAATAGTGGCATTTCAGCAGAGCAAATTCTTAATGTCACTGGATCTTTCAGAAGCATATTTACATTCCAATTTGGCCTGAGCATCAGCAGTATCTGCGTTTTGTAGTACCCATAGATCATTTTCAGTTCCGTGCTATTCCCATCTGCCTCGCCATGGCTCCACTGACGTTCAGCAAGGTAATGGTGGTGGTGACTGCAGCCTTGCATCGGGAGAGAGTATTAGTTCATTCCTACCTGGACGACTTGCTCATCAGGGCAAAATTAGCACAGGAGAGACAAGTGGCAATGCAGCAAGTGGGTCAATTTCTCCAGGAGCTGGGATGGGTGATCAACTTTGCCAAGAGCAAGTTTGATTCAGCTCAGTCCCTGGAATACCTTGGCACTTATTTGGACACTAAAATGGGTCTGTTTTCGCTGTTGCAGGATCAGATTTGGAAGTTACTGATACAACTTTGAGAATCCTTGGGGTGAAAGTCTCCTCACACATGGCACTGCCTGCAGCTTCTGGGATCCATGGTGGCCATGTTGAATATAGTGCCCTGGGCAAGGGCCCATATGCATCCTCTTTAGAGGACCTCCTTGTCCCGCTGGTTTCCTCAGAGGCACTCCCTGTGGAGGAGGTTGCTGTTGCCACAAGTGACCAGAAAATCTCAATAGTGATTGAACCCCTTCAAGTTGGCAGCTGGCGTTCCTTTGGAACTGCTCGATTGGGTGATTAGTAACCACGAATGCCAGTCTGATGGGCTGGGGAGTGCACTGTCAGTTTTAGGTGGTGCAGGGCTGTGGTCTTTTGAAGGAGACGTCCTGGCCAATCAACCATCTGGAACTGCGGGTGGTCTTTCTGGCACTGCAGCACTTTGCTCCTAGGATGCAGCACAAGGCTGTGAGTCTTCTCGGACAGTGTGACCACAGTGGCTTACATCATTTATCAAGGAGGGACCAGAAGTGTGGTGATGGCTCAGGAAGTGGCCCCCTTGCTTCGGTGGGCGAAGGCCCATCTTCTGGCCTTGACAGCAGCTCACATAGCCAGAAAAGAAAATCTTAAGCAGATTATCTCAGTCAAAATATGTTGGATCCAGGAGAGTGGTCTTTGCAGGAGTCGGTGTTTCAGCAAACTGAACCGTTGAGGGGTATCCGTCATGGACCTGATGGCATCGACAGACAATGCCCCCAGGTTCTTCAGCTGCAGAAGAAAGAATGTCTGAGGGTCTTGATGCTCTAATACAACAATGGCCGAGAAATGGCATTCTCTACATGTTTGCTTTATGGCTGTTGATTGGTTGGGTACTTTAGAGACCAGAGGCCCATTGAGGTGTGTTGATCCTGGTAGTGTCGGATTGGTTCAGAATGCTGTGGAATGCAGACCTGATGCGGTTGACCATAGAGAGAGTCCTTGGTGGCTCCTGGCGCAGGATGATCTCCTGTCTCAGGATCCAATTCTAATGCCAGTCGTGGGTTGATTCTCGCTTTATGGCTTGTTTCTTGAGAGGGTTAGGTTGAAAAAGTGGGGTGGTTCTTCTCAAATGACAGCCACTTTGCTCTGGGCAAGAAAGCTTTCTATCTCTTTGGCCTACATATGTGTGCGGCTTGTGTTTGAGAAATGGTGCGAAGAGAAGGGCTTTTGTTGTCTAGCAGTGACTCTGCCTGATATATTGGCTTTTTTTTTACAGGGGGGGGGGGGCAAAGGCTCTTGCTTTAAATTCTTTGTTTATCCAGATAGCAGCATTGGCCTGCTTTCGAGGCAAGATCCAAGGAGTGTTCTTAGCTTCCTATCCAGTTGTGCAGTTTTTGAGGGGAAGTCAAATATGTTCATCCCCTGCGTCAATGGCAGGCTCCAACATGGGATCTTAATCTAGTTTTGTCTTGGAAGCTCCACTTGAACTGATCAGATGATCTTTGAAGGATCTTACACTGAAGACTGTCTTCTTGGTAGCAATGTGCTCGGCATGTCTAATTTTGGAACTCCAAGCCTTGTCCTGCAGGGAACCTTTTCTCCTGATTTCCAAAGAGAAGGTGGTCCTTTGTCGAGTGCTGTCTCTTCTGCCTAAGGTAGTTTCAATGTACATCTAAATCAACCAATAACTGTGCCTGTGTGAGCTCCAATTCTCAAATATTGTACAATTTGACATTCTCCAGGAACAAGCAGGAAGTCAGTCCTCACATATGGATGACGTCGGCGCCGACCGAGCCCTCTTGTAGAGCAATTCCCCAGCTTTCAAAGAAACCTTTGGGATTGCATCACGCATGCGCCATCCCCTTCCCGCCCAAGGGTGCCATCTTGCTCAGTCTCCCTTTTTCCGCGGAACCCAACAGACGTAGTCCAACTTCCCTCGCGGAAAAAGTGCGTCAAAACTCCTGAAAATTTTTTTCTTTGACCCAATTTGATACCAGTTCCCCTTCCCGCCTCGGATTCGGTACACCGGTATCGAGTTCCGGTCTTTATTTTTGTTTTTGTCCTTTGTGACTAGCCTTCGCGCTTTTCTTCTTTTTCACTGGCAGCCCGGTCATTCGACCTCGCAGGGGCCCTTTTTCCCCCAATGGCTGCCAGTGGTTTTAAAAAGTGTGATCGGTGTAAAAACTTAATGTCCCTCACCGACACACATGACTGCTGTCTCCGCTGCCTCGGGGCCAGCCATGACCCGAAGGTCTGTGGCCCGTGCAGCAAAATGTCCTCTAAGGCACGTAGAAGTAGGCAGCAGCAGCGTGAAAGGATTTTCTCAGAGTCTGAATCCACCCAAGTCCAGACCTCGTCAGAAGCCTCGATGTCTCAGGAGCTGTCTGACTCCGAGCATCGTCGGGGGTTTTCTGAGCGGGGGTCTCCCTTGCGGAAACACCAGAGGAAGAAGAAACCTGCGAGGGCATCATTGTTGGATGCCTCTGATTGGCCTGGGCCCTCAAGTACCAGGTCGCGGAGTCCTGACCGCCGCCCCGGGTCCTCGGAGCTGGAGTGCTCTGCAAAAGTACCTCGCACGGAGCCGGAGACGCCGAGGAAGGTAACTGCTGCTGTTCTTGTTGACTCTCCGGGAGAACCGGCATCGGGCCCGAAGGCGTTGGGACCTGAGCCAGAGGCTGCGGAGTCTTCTGAGCTCGGTTTCAGAATGACGGCCTTGGAACGCAGCATGTATGCTTTCATGGAGCAGCAGCGGACGCTGATGGCCAGTCTCACCGGTTCATCCGCCCCGACCACCAGGACCTCGACGTCCAAGTCGACCCCGGAAGCCGAGCCGATCCTCGAGACTCTTGGAGCTTGTGTCGATCCTTGACCGAGGTCTCGGTATCGGGGCAGTCAAGATCGAAGCCCTCATGGCCGGAGCCCATCGATTCCTCCTCAGAGGACTCGTCATGGGAAACGGAAGATGAAGAATCCCCGGACACCCATCGGACTTGCCGGGGTCCGAGCCTCGAAGAAGGTCCCCCCCGGAGGATACCCGGTTCTCGGACTTCGTCAGGGACATGTCCAAGGCTTTGGCATTCCCAGCGGACACCGAGGAGGAGCCGAAGAGCTCGAAGCCCTCCAGTATGATTTCCCCCCCTAGGGAAGCCCTTACGGTATCAGTTCCGCATGTGGGAGTCACCGCACTCGATGCCGGTTCTCAGCAAGCGGGTCAATTCCATTTATCGAGTCCACAAGAGCCTTGGATTCCAAAAGGCACAGCTGCCGCACAACTCCATGGTTGTGGAATCGGCCATGCACATCAGAAAACGCACTCCTCGGTGCCCCCTGGCAGGGAGGCCCGGAACCTGGATGCCCTCGGCAGAAAGTGCTACCAGGGCTCGATGCTATCATGCCGTGTCCAAACATACCAGCTGTACATGGGCATGTACTTACGGGACCTGGCAAAGAAGATTGCCAGGTTCTCAGCTGGCCTCTCCGAGGAACCCTTGCAGCGCTTCAAGAACTGGGATTCGTGAGTGCTCGAAGTTCGTCTTGAGCAGCCTATGATGGCTTCGAGGCTTCGGCCCGATGCCAGGTGTGGCTAATGTCATCGGACCTAGAGCCATGGGTACGGGACAAGTTGGTCGATGTCCCTTGCCGAGGTGACAGCCTTTTTGGCAAACCCATGACTGAGAAAGCTGCTGAAATCGAGACCGAGTACTTGACCTGGACAAGACTCTCCAAAAAGACTTTTGCCCCTTCTAAAAAGAAGGGCTTCGGTAAAAAGCCCTTTTTCCCGAGGAAGGGTACTGCTTACTGCAACTAACCCACTCACCAGACCTCCCCAGCAGGGGCAGCAGGCCAAGGGACAGGGGCACGGCCCGCGTAAGCAGAAGACCCCCAAGCCTCAGGCACCGACTCCTTCCCAGCCGGTATGGGGTTTTTGACTGTCACAGCATAGTCTCTCTCCAGCCAGGGGTGTGGCTTTGCACAGGAGGAAGGTTGACCCTGTACGCCCACAGGTGGCCTGCAATCACCACCAATGCCTGGGTCTTACAAATAGTCCAAAAGGGCTATTTGCTAGTTACCTCCCTCCTACTTTTACAGGAGAGCCTCTCAGACCCCCTCTACACAGGAACCTCCTCTTACAAGAGTTGGCCGGTCTTCCAGAGGATCAGGCGGTGGAGCCGGTGCCCCACAGCCTGCTAGGACAAGGCTTTTACTCTAGGTATTTCCTGATACCAAAGAGAACAGGAGGCCTCAGGCCCATCCTCGACCTGCGAAACTTAACAAGTTCCTGGTGAGGGAAAGTTCAAGATGTTTTTCCTTGGCATTTTGCTGCCTTACCTCCACCAGGGAGACTGGCTGTGCTCTTTAGATCTGAAGGATGCTTATACGCACATCCTCATACGTCCAGACCACAGATAATATCTCAGATTTGTAGTGGGAGGAAACCATTTTCAGTACAGAGTACTTCCATTTGGCCTAGCCTCTGCCCCCAGAGTGTTTACCAAATGTCTGGTGGTAGTGGCAGCCTTCCTCAGGAACCAGGGAATTTTTGTCTTCCCGTACCTGGACAACTGGCTTATCAGGGCCCCGTCGCCTTAAGAAGCCCAATAGGCCACAGCTCGCACTATCAACATACTGCAGCATCTAGGCTTTATCATAAACCAAGCAAAGTCCACTTTGCTCCCCACTCAAAATTTAGAGTTCATAGGGGCAAGGTTAGTCACCCTTCGAGCAAAGGCTTACTTGCCAGAGGGCAGAGCACAGAGGCTTCTGGAGCTGGTGCACCAAATCAGCCACAAGTCTCAAATATCAGTGAGGCACTTTCTATGCTTTCTAGGACACATGGCCTCCACGGTTCATGTAACCCCAAATGCCTGTCTCCACATGAGGACAGCTCAGTGGTGCCTCAGAGATCAGTGGACGCAAGCCCCCCAGGAAGACTCCGAGACAGGATCAGAATGTCCAAACGACTACTGAAGTCATTGACCTGGTGGCTTCAGCCATCCAACCTGTTCAAGGGAGTGCCTTTCCAGCCTCCCTCGTACACAAGAGTGCTGACGACAGATGCATCTCTGCTGGGCTGGGGAGCCCATTGCCAGGACTTATGCACTCGAGGATTGTGGTCTCCTTGAGAGAAGACTCAACAAATCAACCTCTTAGAGCTCCGGGCGATACGCCTAGCCCTTCAAACCTTCTCTCATGTTCTCTCAGATCAGTCTGTCTTAGTACAAACAGACAACCAGGTGGCTATGTTCTACGTGAACAAGCAGGGAGGGACGGGTCCCGCATCCTGTGTCAGGAGACACTGGACCTCTGTTCCTTTGCAATCCGACAAGATGTGTCTCTCAAAGCAGTTTACCTGCCGGGTCAGGAGAACTACCCAGCAGACAAGCTAAGCAGAATTCTCCAACCTCACGAGTGGCAACTGAATCCAGAAGTAGCCCAACAGATCTTCCAGTGCTGGGGACATCCGGTCATAGATCTCTTTGGCAGGCCACAGAATCATCAGTTGCACAACTTTTGCTCCAGACAGACACACCCCCAAAGGGTGACTGCAGATGCTTTTCTGATTTCCTGGTCCGCAGGCCTCCTGTATGCGTTTCCTCCCACGCCTCTGGTGGCCCGGACTCTATTCAAAATCCTTCGCGACAAGGCTTCAGTCATGCCGGTAGCCCCCAGACGGCCAAGACAACCTTGGTTTCCGCTTCTCCTCCAGCTTGCAGTGGAAAACCCACTCCCTCTGGGGACACAGCCCGACCTCCTGTCCCAGGAGCAGGGCTCTATCTTACATCCCAACCTCAAGTCCCTCAACCTGATGGCATGGCTGCTGAAAGGGTAGTGCTGGCTTCTCTCCTCCTGCCTAAGAACGTTGAAGTGCTACTGGCTTCAAGGAGGCAGTCCACTAGAAAAACCTATGCCTTCAAGTGGCGTAGGGTTGAGGTGTGGTGTAACCAGCACAATGAAAACCCTTTCTCTTGTCTGGTACCAGTGGTGTTACAGTACCTGCCTCACCTCTCAGAATTAGGCCTCAAGTGTAACTCTGGGTCCACCTGAGTGCTTTGTCAGCATACCACTCTCCAGTGGAAGGACAACCTCTTTCGGTTCACCCCTTGGTGTCCCAGATTCCTCAGAGGCCTACTTCTACTAAAACCTCAGATTTGTCCTTGGGCAACTGAGTGGGATTTGAATGTGGTCTTGCAACAGCTTACTCACCCACCTTTTGAGCCGATGTCCGCTTGCCATCTGCACTTCCTATCCTGGAAGGTGCTCTTCCTGGTGGCACTCACATCTACCAGGCGAGTGAGTGAGCTACAAGCTTTTGTGTCAGAAAGACCGTGTACACAGTTTTATAGGAATAGGGTGGTCCTGCGCACCCATCTCAAGTTTCTTCCAAAAGTGGTCTCTCCATTCCACCTCAACCAAGAGGTGGTTCTTCCGACCTTCTTTCCCAGACCGCATGACAGCCGGGCAGAGGCGGTTCTGCATACCCTTGATTATAAGAGGGCATTAGGTTTCTTCCTGGAGCGTACGCAGGGACATCGAAGGGCTACCCAGCTCTTCGTCTCTTATGACCCTAGTAAACTGGGGCTACCTGTCTCCAAGTGCACGTTGTCCACCTGGGTGGCAGACTGCATTGTCTGGGCGTACAGGGTGGCCGACCTCCCGTTGCAGGGTCGAGTCACAGCCCACCGTTTCAGGGCTAAGGCCACATCAGTGGCTCACTTCCGCTTTGTTCCGCTGGCAGACATCTGCCGGGCCGCAACCTGGTCTTCAAGCCAGACTTTTGCAGCCCATTACTGCTTGGATGGAGAGTCCCGACAGGACAGTGCTTTCGACCAGGTGGTACTCCGTAACTTATTTGAGGTTTAGGCAACTCCAGCCCTCTGGTGTCAGGCTACCGGGGGTGTGGCATCTCTGCTGAATTCCTATCACAGCTGCTGCAGCTCTTCTAGAGGGAGCCATTTTTCAGCTAGGGGTTCTTGGTAGCCTATAGCTAGGGAGTCCCATATGTGAGGACTGAGTTCCTGCTTGTTCCTGGAGAAAGCGTAGTTACTCACCTGTAACAGGTGTTCTCCAGGGACAGCAGGAATCAGTCCTCACGACCCTCCCTCCTCCCCTGGAGTTGCAGTCCTACTATTGATTTTTATTCATTTTGCCGTCTTTTTAGCTATGTCATTTGACTGAGCAAGATTGCACCCTTAGGCGGGAAGGGGATCACGCATTCGCGATGCAATCCCAAAGGCTTTCTTTGAAAGCTGGGGAATTGCTCCGCATGAGGGCTCCGTCGGCGCCGACATCACCCATATGTGAGGACTGATTCCTGCTGTCCCTGAAGAACACCTGTTACAGTTGAATAACTATGCTTTCGCTAGGTGCTTCGTCAATATTTGAAGAAAATGGAGGTTTTCTGGCATTCAAATTGCCTTTGTCCTTTTTGGAGGACCGCGTAAAGGAGAGGTGACTTTTAAGGTCTGTCGCTTGTTGGCTGAAGGAGGCGATTGTCTCAGCATATTTGCTCAGAGGTCACCCAGTTATGGCAGGACTTCGAACCCACTCAACCAGAGTGCAAGCAGCTTTGAGTCCCTCCAGTCTAGTCGAGTCCAGAAACCACCCTGTCTGTATTGTTCACTCTAAGTCTTGGAGGTGGCAAAGGGTGCAGGGAAATGGAGCTCACTCTGAGGAGAAGGCGGTTACCAGTGGTGTGTCCTAGGGATCTGTCCTTAGTCCGATTCTTTTTAACATCTTTGCTAGTGATATTGCAGAAGGGCTGTCGGGTAAGGTTTGCCTCTTTGCGGATGATATCAAAATCTGCAATAGAGTAGACACCCAGGATGGTGTAGATAACATGAGGAGTGATCTAGCTCAGCTGGAAGAATGGTCTAGAACAGTGATGGCTAACCTTTTTGAGCCCGAGTGCCCAAACTGCCGCACAAAACCAAAGAATTTCCTCAAAGTGCCAGCACGTCATTTGCATAAGTGGTCTTATTTGCATAAATATTTGCATAATGTTACCATACACTAACTTTTAGTAAACATGTCTCTTAATGAGTGTATGGATAAAGAAAGACTAAAAGATTTCTACATTACTATAATCCAGTGCCAACCGCCAGGCACATTAGGAACTACTACAAACGCTGCCCATTTAGAACCCATAGCAAACCCGCCGTATCCTGACAGCATTACCAGGACTCACAAAGCACCATACCCTACCTATCAAAAGGCAACACTGCAAATATTAAACCAATACATTTCAGTGAATACTGGGGAAAGAGAACAAGTGGCAACGTCAAATAGGAATTTCCTCTTGTACCAAACAAAGCGCAGATGTTAATGATGCACATTTCCCAGAGCTGACATATTCCAGTTAATAAATTCAAAATAAAGAGATATCGTTCTACCTTTTGTGCATTTTTTTTCAGTTGCAATTGGTCCAGCCATTTTCTTCTGGTTTCTTCATGTTTTCTGCTAACTCTCCATCGTCTGCTGTCCATTTGTCCTTTCTTCTCTCTTCTAGTTTTTTTTCCATTCTCTCTCTCTCTACATCTGCTTTAACATACTAATCTTTCTCCTTTTGCTCTTTCCTCATTCCTATTTCATCCACACAAATTTTACCCCTCCATCCTCAATCCCCAATTACTCTCCCAATACCTGGCCAATTGTAGATTTTTCATCCCTCCTACACAAAATATTTTTCCCCTCTCCATTTTACTCTCCCAGCCCCATCCCATTCTAATCCTCCCCCAACATCAGCTCCCTTCTAGTTCCAGTCTCACCCAGCATCCATTCCCTTCTTCAAGCCCCCCACTTCCCCTCAGCCCATTTCCATTCCAAGCCCCGTCCCCATCAGCGATTTGCAGGTCAAGCCCCCCACTTCCCCTCAGCCCATTTCCATTCCAAGCCCCATCCCCAACAGCTATTTGCAGTTCAAGCCCCCTTCCACTCAGCCCATTTCCAGTCCTAGCAACCCCCCAACCCATTACCAGTCCTAGCCCCCCATAGCTCACTCCCAGTCCTAATCCCACCAGCCCATTTCCAGTCCTAACCTCCCCATCAGCCCACTCCCAGTCCTAATCCCCCATCACTCAATTTTTAGTTTAAGCCCCCCCAGCGCCTATCACCACTCCTAACCCCCCCCAGTGCCCATCACCACTCCTACCCCCCCAGCCCAGCGCCCATCACCACTCCTAACCCCCCCAGCCAGCCCAGTGCCCATCACCACCCCTAACCCCCCCCAGCCAGCCCAGTGTCCATCACCACTCCTAACCCCCCAGCCCAGTGCCCATCACCACTCCTAACCCCCCCACCCCAGCCCATCACTACTCCTAACACCCCCCAGCCCAGCCCATCACTACTCCTAACCCCCCCCAGCCCAGCCCAGCCAATCACCCCTCCTAACCCCCCCCCAGCCCAGCCCAGCCCATCACCACTCCTAACCCCCCCCCAGCCCAGCCCAGCCCAGCCCATCACCACTCCTAACCCCCCCCAGCCCAGCCCAGCCCAGCCCATCACCACTCCTAACCCCCCCCCCAGCCCAGCCCAGCCCATCACCACTCCTAAGCCCCCCAGCCCAGCCCAGCACCACTCCTAACCCCCACCCCCCACCCCCAGCCCAGCCCAGCCCAGGGAAAATTTTAAAAAAAAAAAGAAAACCTGTTTGCTGCCGCTGTCGGGGCCGCCGCGGCAGAATCGAGCGTGCCGCGGGGCCCCCCTGTACCCACCGGCAGAGCCTGTCCTCCCCGTAGCAGCTCTCTCGTTGGAGCTGCAGTCAGACGCGCCGGCTTGCAGAGCGCGAGGGAAGAGTTCCCTCGCTGCTCTGTTAAGCCCGCGGGGGCTGATGGGAAGTTCCCATCAGCCCCCGCGGGCTTAACAGAGTCGCGAAAGGGAAACTCTTCCCTTCGCGCTCTGCAAGCCGGCGAGTCTGACTGCAGCTCGAAGAGAGAGCTGCTACAGGGAGGACAGGCTCTGCCGGTGGGTACAGGGGGGCCCCGCGGCACGCTCGATTCTGCCGCGGCGGCCCCGACAACGGCAGCAGACAGGGTTGTTGTTTTTTTTTCGATGGCGGACCTTCCCGCGTGCCAGCTGCAAGGCCTTCGCGTGCCACAGCTGGCACGCGTGCCATAGGTTCGCCATCGCTGGTCTAGAACTTGGCAGCTGGGATTTAATGTTAAAAAATGCAAGGTCATACATTTGGGCTGTAGCAATCCAAGGGAGCGATATGATATAGGGGGTGAAGTACTTCTGTCCACAAAAAAGAAGAGCGGGACCTAGGTGTGATTATGTCTGATGATCTTAAAGTAGCTAAACAGGTAGAAAAGGCGACGGCGAAAGCTAGAAGGATGCTTGAGTGCATAAGGAGAGGAATGGCCAGCAAAAGAAAGGATGTGATAGTGCCTTTCTATAAGTCTTTGGTGCGATCTCATTTGGAGTATTGTGTGCAGTTCTGGAGACGCACCTTCAAAAGGATATAAACAGGTTGGAGTCAGTGCAGAGGGTTGCTACTAAAATGGTTAGTGGTCTTCATTATAAAGCATATGAGGACAGACTTAAGGAGCTTAATATGTATACTTGAGAGGAAAGGCGGGATAGCGGTGATACGATTGATACGTTTAAATACCCCCGTGGCATAAATGCACAGGAGGAGAGCCTTTTTCGATTGAAAGCAAGCTCTGCTATGAAGGGACATAGGATAAGGGTGAAAGGGGATAGACTCAGGAGTCATATACGGAAATATGTTTTTACAAAAAGAGTGGTAGATGTGTGGAATAGTCTCCCAGTGGAGGTGGTAGAGATGAGGACAGTATCTGAATTCAGAAAAGCATGGGAGAAACACAGATCTGTAAAGGTAAAAAAGGGACTGTTGTAGTGGTTGATATGGAAGGGGAGACTAGATGGGCTTTGTGGTCTTTTTCTGCCATTATGTTTCTATGTTTCATCCAGGGTGCTTATTCGCCTGTGCTGTACCTGTTCTCGCACACTGTTCTTGGATTTCTTTGATGTTTGCTGGGGGAACCCAGCCTTGGGCTGTTTCTGCAGTTACAGACCCTTTCCGGAACAAGAGCCGTCAGTTCTTTGTTTTTTGACATGTATATAGTTAGTAAACTTATCAATTCAGCATTAATAATAATGGCAGTTTTTGGTGGAGTCTGCCTTGTTAAAGAAATGCTGTTATGAGGAGAGATGCACAGGTCCCTTATAGCATGACACATCAAACCAGTATTCTCAGTCTCTATGTGCTGGTGATGGAACATAAATACACATGACTGGACTGGTGGGAATTGAGGAAAGAAAATTAGCAGATAACGACTTATTCACCATACAGGTGACTTCACTTCTAGTTGTGAGATTGCTTAAGTATTTTTTTAGTTCACTCTTTTCGAGTGCTTCCCTTATGGAGGGCATACAGTAATTCTATTTATGATGAAACATTCTCATGCGTCTTTGGACATTAAGCCTTCTCTACAAAATCATGCAACAGACCTGCAGTATTATGTTCATATATGGTACAGTATAATTATGTAACTTATTCAGCGATATTATTTGTGCTTGGTACTTGTTCACTGCAGATGGTGACGTTCATGAATATAATATTTTTGTTTTGGTTCTGGAATGAAGCCAAATTTTCTAATCACCTGTGGTTAGACTGTCTATGGGTCACTCAAGATGATTGCTTATTTCATTTTTGATGCTACAGGTATCTAAATTAACTTTCACTTCGCCAGCACTTACAGTAGCAACAGCCAGGGTTTTAAAAATGTTTGCAAGAGAGAGAGATCTTCTTATACTAGTGATCTGCACAATATAGTAGTCCATGGCTGTAGTGTCAAACGGTTTTAATATTTCCTCTCTCAGAACCAGTTTGTTTTCTCTATAGTTCTTTATGGTTTTTATGGAAGGCATCAAGTTGCCTAGTATTCACTATAGAATAACTTTGAGGGTTTTTTTTGCTCTAGCTTTGGCATATCTGGAATATCAGATCCTTTAAAAAAAAAAAAAGTGTAAGGAGGAGAATTACAGCTCCTGAGATAACATTAGGCTGTACTCAGTTGCTGCTTTTCAGATCCCTTCGGGAGGATTTGGATCCTGAGTGTACCTTCTGGGGACCTCGGGTGTTTGAGCACTCTTCTCATGGCTAGCTAGAGAGGTCATGGCTCCAGCTTTGCCTCTGTGCTCCTCTATGGAGGTTATCCGAAGGACTCTAGTGAACCTTCCAGCCACCGCAAGGTAAGTCTGTGGAGGATAGAGTGTTGGTTTTCTCCATGGACCATTTGGGATCTCTGCAAGATCCGTCTTTTCTTGACCATCTCCTATTTAGGCTTTAGGAGACGTTGAGGCAGCTCTGGAGATTTTGACTTTTGGGTGAGTGTAGCACACTAGCCACCATTGTCCCTGGTGAACCCATTGCTCTGTGATGATCTGCCTTCTCCAGATCCCTAGTGGGGGGGGGGGGGCTCAAACTGTGCCCTCAGAGTCCTAAGGTCCCGTCTTGACTGTTCTCTCGGCTCATGGCTAGCTGGATCCAGTCCTTAGAGCCTCCTGAGCTGGGAGTTTGGTTCCCAGCCATGATGAAGCACATGACTGTCCCAGGAGTGAGGGTTGCTGCAAGTGTGGAATCTCGGTTTGGAAGACTCAGTGTCGTTCAGAAGGCCTTGACGGTAGCCACCTTCATCTTTCAGGCAGTGCTGTCAGCACGCTTGGAGACTAGCCCTCAAATGAGTGCTCCACCCTCTGCTGGTGGTCTGATGGCTCCAGCCATAAAGTTACAAGCTTTGTTCTTGGGAACATCTGGCTTGGGTTGGGGTAGATGGTCAGTGAGCCCAGTCTCCTTCCAGGAACTAGCAGGCTTGCAGTGGCCTGCCGAGGGTGGTGGCTATTGGTTGAGGCTGATTCAGAGGTTTTTCTTGGTTCCATGGCAGTGGTACTGGCCAATTTAATAGTTCTTGCATTCTTCCAAGGATGGCTTCAGTCTGTGGCAGAGCACTTTCCCTTATAGGTAGTTTTCTCTCCAGGAGTAGAAGCTTGTCCATAGACACTTCGGGAGGATAGGTATAGAAGGGTCAGGAAAATCTGTAGTCGAGAAACAGCAGTCTTAAGAACAGCCTTCTTATCTCCCAGAATATTGAGTTCCTGGGGGTCAGTTCCCTACTCTCCTGAGTTGAGTATTCTCTCGATTATAGGGTTTGTTCAAGCCGTAGCCAACCCAGAGCATCTGATCCTCTTTCAGCTCAATGGACATGATTTCCCTTTGGCCCTTTGGCTTTGTAGTTTTGATTTTACAGCTGGATTCTTGCTCTAGGGCAGTGGTTCCCAAACCTGGGTTTGGGATCCCAAATAGAGTCTTAGGGTCACTCACATCAGTGAATGAGGTCACAGAAACATGGCCATTTCCCCTTCTCTCTGGACTTTCACTGTGACTTGTGCTACGTAATGGCAACCACCAGCCAGCATGTGGCCTGTGCGCCAGTGAACATTCATAGGCCCTTGCCCCTCCTGGGTAAACTTCCTTTTAGACTGAAAATCCATGCTGAGTACTGAGGACTGGAAGCATACACTGATACAAGGGACCCTGTGCTGACTGCTGCTGCTGCTGTTGCCTTCCTGCTTTTAGATAAGTGGCGAGAGGGGAAGGAGACTGGAGACCTGCTATTTTGATTTAATAATCATCTGGTCATGTGAATTTCAGTTGTTAAAATGGGGTCATACAGGATAAAAGTTTGAAAAGCACTTCTGTAGAGTATACAGGCACTCTATTCAGATACAACATGTAGTCAGCTCTCTAATGCTCCCTTTGGTTTGACCAGGCTTCCTCGGGAGATTAAGGAGCAGGTGAAATAGTGGATGTGGTTCCATTGCCTGACTGCAAGGTTGTGGGGTAGCACCTGAGAGGCTTGTCAGTCTTGCTTCCAGCTGGAAGGGCTGGAGGTGTGAGACCTGGTCCAGTTGGCTGATGGACTGTCCCCTCACGGGGCCCCTAGAGGATCTTCTGCTTGGAGGCCAGAACAGTTACATTGACCTTGGGATGACTTGTACCTCCTTGAAGGGAAGCGGTGGGCTGCATGCTCTCGAACACGGCCCTGGCAATCATGCATGTCGTCTACTATGGCAGAATTTGCACATCAAAAGTGGTTCTTGTGGTCATACAACTGGGTTGTTGTGTGGAGGACATTTGATTGCTCTAGCTGCAGCGCATATTGCAAGCTTAGTTAGCATACAATGTGATTGTCTGTCTGTATCGGAATGTTGAGTCTGGTCAAAGTGAGAATTCATCTGTCCCATATGGGATCTTTTAGTGCGAAGATGTGGCCTTTCACTACATAGAAACATGATGGCAGAAAAAGACTATATGGCCTATCCAGTCTGCCCTTCCATACCAACTACTATAGCCCCTTCTTTTCCTTTAGAGACCCACCTGTTTAAAGCTGCTTTTGGATCTTGATGCTTCTCACTTTCTTGTCCAGTACTTATGTCTATCTTGCCATACTCTAATCCCCAGTTTCGCTATCTGTTTTGTCTTGCCTAGATTGTAAGCTCTGATGATCATGGACTGTGTCTTACATCTGTATGTACAGCGCTACGTATGCCTTGTAGCTCTATACAAATGATTAGTAATAGTAGTAGTAGTAGTAGAGATCCTCTGTGTTGGTCTCATGCTTTCTTGAATTCAGGTACTGTTCTGGTCTCTATCTCCACTGGGAGACTGTTCCACACATCTGCCACTCTTTTTGTAAGGAAAGATTACCGCATATTACTCCCGAGTCTGTCCCCTTTCGCTTTAATCCTGTGCCCCCTCGTTGCACAGCTTTCTTTCAATTGAAAGAGGCTCTCTTCCTGTGCATTTATGCCATGGAGGATTTAAACATCTCTATCATATCTCCTCTCTCCTGCCTTTCCTTTAAAGTATGAGTTCCCAAACCTGTCCTGGGGCCTCCACAGCCAGTTGGGTTTTCTGGATAGCCGCAATGAATATGCAGGAAGAGATTTGCATACAATGGAGGCAGTTCATTCAAATCTCTTATGCATATTCATTGTGGCTATCCTGAAAACATGACTGTCTGGGAGGCAGGTTTGGGAACCCCTGCCTGAAAGTATACATATTGAGATCTTTAGGTCTGTCCCCATATGCCTTATGATGAAGTCCACTGACCATTTTGATAGCCACCTCTTCACAGACTCAATCCTGTTTATATCCTTTTGAAGGTGTAGTCTCCAGTATTGCACACAATACTCCAAATGAGGTCTCACTCCTCCTCCTTGCTGGCCATTCCTCTCCTTCTGTACGCAAGCATCTTTCTGGCTTATGTCATTGCCTTTTCTACCTGTTTAGCCACTTTAAGATCATCAGAAATAATCACCCCCAGGTCCCGTTCTTCTTTTGTGGACAGAAGTACTTCACCCCCCCCTATACTGTACCGCTCCCTTGGATTTTTGCAGCCCAAATGCATGAACCTGCATTTTGTTAGCGTTGAAATTTCATCTGCCAAATTCTTGACTATATTCTTCAAGCTTAGGGAGATCCCTCCTCATGTTGTCCATTTTTGCAGATTTTGGTATCCTCTACAAAGAGGCAAACTTTACCCGAAAGCCCTTCAGAAATATCACTAACAAAATGTTAAAAAGAATTGGACCAAGGACAGATCCCTATGGCACACCACTGGTTGCATCCTCCTCAGAGTAAGCTTTATTTACCTGTACCCTTTGTCGCCTCCCATTCAACCAATTTCTAACCTGGCCTGTCACTTTAGGGGTCCATCCCTAGAGTGCTAAATTTGTTTATAAGTTGCCTGCGTGGAACAGTGTCAAAGGCTTTACTGAAATCTTAAGTACACCACATCTAGGGCTCTCTCTTGGTCCAATTCTGATCGCCCAGTCAAAGAAGTTAATTCGATTTGTCTGACAAGACCTGCCTCTAGTAAAACCATGCTGCCTTGGATCCTGCAATCCATTGGACTCCAGAAACCTCACTATCCCCTGTTTTAGTAGCGTTTCCATTCATTTACTCACTACAGAGGTCATACTAACTGGTTGTGGTTCTCAGCATCATCCTTACTTCCACATGCGCCTTTCTCCAGTCCTCTGGGATCACTCCTGACTTTAATGGAGCATTGAAAAGATCAGATAGTTGAGCCTCTAGAACTTCCCCTTCAGTATTCTGTGATGTGTCCCATCCGGCCCCATTGCTTTGTCTTCTTTTAGTTTGTTTGTTTATGTTTGTTGAGTTTCTTGATCTATCGTTCCTTCTTAACACCAGGGTGGTTTACAAAACCAAATAAAGAGTATTAGCTGTGAGCCAGGAAAAGAGAAAATAACTCCATTGCATGATAGGACAGTAGTACTATAGTCATAGCGAGGGAAAGAGAGAGTGAGAAGTGATATAACAGTAAGAGTAGTTTAGCTAGTTCCTCACAAACAGTCTTTTGAAAATCATTCAAAATCCCCTTTGTTGTTGTTCCTATTTGTGGGTGTTTTCTGAGGGTCCTACTCCAGGTCCTTCATCTGTGCACATAGCAGAATTGCTTAACAAATATTTTTGTTCTTTGTCCACATCAGCTCTTACATATTTTTCCCCTTCACCTTTGAGTCTGACAACTTTTGTACGTACTTGTCTCACTAACATATCTGAAAAATGTCTTGTCTATTCCCCATTTTACTGCATTGGCTATTTTTTCTTCTATTTGTATCTTTGCTTTCCTGACTATTTTCCTAGCTTCTCTTTCTGAATATTGATGCTTGCCTTCCTCTTTCTGTGATCTCTTGTATTTTATGAAGGCCAACCTCTTTTTCTTCACCTTTTCAGCTGCTACTTTTGAGAACCATAGTGACCTCCTTTTGCTTTTACATTTATTTACGAACAAAAAGGTTTACCCTTAAATATCCCCCTTCAGGTTTGCCCATTGCTTTTATACATCCCCCAGCTGCTCCCTGGCAGTCATGCATGTCTTCTACTATGGCAGAGCTTGCAGGTCAAGAGCAGTTCTCTGTCATACTACTAGGCTGTTGGGTGGAGGAACATCTGATTGCTCTAGCTGCAGCGCATATTGCAAGCTTCGTTAGCATGCAGTTCGACTTTGAGTCTGGGCAAAGTAAGAATTCAGCTCTCCCATGCGGGATCTTTTAGTGCAAAGACGTGGCCTTCCATTACTTCATGTGGAGCTTCTTCAGGCGCAGGGGGATTTCATGGATGCTAGGCTGGGAGGCCCTTTCATCAGAGTGGCCTAAAGGAGGGATGCTGTATGGCTTCCTCTCTGATCCTGGATCTTTTGCACAGGTTATTGGCCCATCTGGTCCTGGTGTTCCTAGGGGTTCTGCATTGAGCTCATGCACCGGGTTACATAAACTGTTGGTCCAAGTGGTATGGATTTTTTCTCTTCCTAGTCAAATTTCAGGCCTACAGGAGAAATATGGTAGGGGCTTATGGTAAGGCAGTTTTCCTGCTCCTTCTTGCTTAAGGCCTGACCTGGCAGGTGCATGCTGGTCAATTTAAACTGCTGGGTACCTGTCCTTAGCAGATGTTAGAGCCTTTTTTTTTTTTATATTTCAATATTTTTATTGGTTTCATCAAAACACAAAACAGCAACAGCCAACACCAGTAAATACCCCACAACCAACCCGCCCCCCTACCCCCCCCCAAAAGAACCCCCACCTCCCACCTCCTACTGATGCTCCTCCTTCCTTTTCTTCCCACCCCCCCGCTAGCAATCCCCCCCTCCCGTCCCCCCTTCCCTCCCCCCCCAGGACACTCCATAAGTCTCCCCAATTAGCCATAAATTTCGCCACTCGTTCCCTCCTAACCGCTGTCAATTGTTCCATGAGGACAACCTGTCGAAGTCTACCTTCCCACTCCCCCACTGTAGGTACCCCCACCCTCTTCCACGCTGCTGCCAATGCACACCTTGCCGCACTCAAGCACGCACGTATCATGGGCCCCCCATCCGCTTGCCCCCTCCCCACCAAGACAATAAGCAAACCCCGGGATCTAGCCGGACCACCTCTCCAAGATGCTGATGGATCCACTGTATCACCTGCCCCCAAAAGCTTTGTACTTTAGGATACCCCCACCAGATATGCCAGAAAGTACCCACCCCCCCGCACTCCTGCCAGCATCCCTCCGCCACCCCCGGAAATATCCGATGTAGTTGCTCCGGAGTATAATACCACCGGAATAAAATCTTATACCAATTTTCCCTGATACTACTAGCCCAGGGCAGCCCCCTAACCCTATCCCATATCTGTTTCCAATCTACCGCTGATAAGGGCCTCCCCAGATCCCGCTCCCACTCTAGCATATAAGGGAACCGCCCCACCCCCCCTTCCCGAACCGCCTGATACAACCCAGAGATCATCCCTCTTGACCCGAACTTCCCATACCAGAGCGCCTCAAGCGCCGACACGTCCTCCCCCAGCCCCCCCACCCCCCTACCCCCTTTTAGGAAGGAGCTCACCTGAACATAGGTATAGCGATCCCGCTCTTCCAATCCATAGTCCACCCGAACTGCCTCAAAAGACCGCACCTCCCCCTCCTCCAAAAGTTGGTAAAAGCACACCAGCCCCTTCTCCGTCCATTTATCAAACCTTCCCCCTTCCCATCCTGGCGTGAAAGGCTTCCATCCACGCCACGGCATCATCACGGAAAACTGGTCCCCTTTCCCCCTCCCCCCACCTCCACACCGCACCCCGTCCCACATCCGGGCCACCTGCTGCATAGCCGGCGACCCCGCGCCTAACTCCTTGCGAGTCTTCCTCCCCGCCCACAGCCAAGCCTCTAGATTACCGCCCTTCACGACGGTACGCTCCAGATGAACCCAAGGCTTCATGTCCTCCCTCTTCCGCCAGTCCATAACATGCCTTAGTTGCGCCGCTCGATAATAATCAAGGATATTAGGCACCCCAAGCCCCCCCGCCGTCCGCGGGGCGTATAACACCTCCCGTGCCAGCCGCGGCGGCCGTTTGTTCCAAATATACTGAAAGACTTTCCGTTGCACTCGCCTTAACACGGCATCCGGCACCCGCACAGGCAAGGCCTGAAATAGGTACAATAGCCTGGGTAGCACATTCATCTTAACCCCGGCCATCCGTCCTAACCACGAAATGTCCTGTCTCATCCAACCCTCCAGATCCCTCTCCAGTGCCCGCACTACCCCCGGGTAATTAATCCGGTACAAATCCCCATACTTAGCTCCCAAGTGCACCCCCAGATATTTCAAGGTCTGGTTGACTCACCTCAGGGGGTACATACCCCGCAACCGCCCCTCCACCCTCGGGGAGACCCTAACCCGCAAAACCTCCGTCTTATCTATATTCATTTTGAACCCTGAGACTGCCCCAAACGCCTGCATCACCTCCATAGCCTCCGGCAGAGACTCCTCCGGCCGAGACTCCTCCGGCCGCTCCAAATACAGCAGGATATCATCCGCATAAAGGGATATTTTATGAGCCACCCCCCCTCTATCCAAACCCCGAATCCGCTCATTTGATCTAATGGCCGCCGCCAGAGGCTCCACACTCATTGCAAAAAGCAGCGGTGAGAGGGGGCACCCCTGCCTCGTCCCCCGTCCCAAACTGAAATCCCGCGAGTAACAACCATTGACCTTCACCCATTGTAGAGCCCTCGGATCCACCGCTCCATATTCTCCCCCACCCCCAGTCGCTCCAACACCTTCATCAAAAAGGCCCAGTTCACCCTGTCAAATGCCTTTTCGGCATCTACAGACATTAACAAAAACTCCTCTGTCCCGCGCCGCGTTTCCCAGAGCACCCCCACCGCCCGCTTGATGTTATCAGCTGCCTGGCGACCCGGGATAAACCCCGTCTGGTCCTGCTGGATCACTGTAGGTAGCCAGGGCCCCAGACGACCCTCCAAAATCTTGGCTAACACCTTAACATCCACATTCAGGAGTGAAATGGGTCTAAAAGAACCACACTCCAGCGGGTCCCTCCCCCCCTTCGGCAACACCGTAATCCCAGCGGTCAACATCCCCACCGGTAGTTCCCCCCCTTCCTCCAACATCCCGTTAAACACGCGACATAAGACCTCGCCTATCTCCGCCTGGAATACCCGGTAAAACGTACTTGGCAGCCCGTCTAACCCCGGGGCCTTCCCCCTGGGCATCCCCTGAATAGCACGCTCCACCTCTGCCAGACCTATCCGGGCCTCCAATTCTTCCCGGGCTTCCCCCGACAAACTTGGCAGCCGGACCCCTTCCAGGTA
Source organism: Ichthyophis bannanicus (assembly GCA_033557465.1). Taxonomy (NCBI): domain Eukaryota; kingdom Metazoa; phylum Chordata; class Amphibia; order Gymnophiona; family Ichthyophiidae; genus Ichthyophis; species Ichthyophis bannanicus. Next base: position 412,886,846 of record CM066038.1, read on the forward strand.
CCGGTCTATACCCTCCCCCTCCACCCCCTCCTCCGCCGTATAAAGTTCCTGATAAAACTGCCGAAAGTGTTCCTGGATTTCCCCTTCCCGAAACAGCACCACCCCCCCTTTTCCCTTAATCTGATAGATCCGAGAGGCCACCCTACGGCTCCGCAGCCGCTGGGCCAGCATCCGCCCGGCTCTATTTCCAAACTCATAAAACCGCTGTTGCACCCAGGCCAACTCCATCGCTACCCTCTCCACCTGCAGCCCCTGCAGTTCCCCCCGGAGCGCTTCCATCACACCCCGGGCCCCTGCCCTCCCAGATCTCCTATACGCCTCCTCCACCTCCTGCAACCTCCGCCCTAAGTCCCGCTCCTTTTCATACCGCTCCCGTTTCCTGCGTGCCCCCCATTGAATGAACTTCCCCCTAATAACCGCCTTGAGCCCCTCCCACACCATCGCCACCCGAACCTCCCCCAGGTCATTCACCGCCAAGTATTCCTTGATCCCCTCCCGAATATCTCTCACCACCGCGGGGCACTTCAGCAACCCCTCATTCAGGCGCCAAAACCGCAACCCATCCCTATCCCTCCCCTTAAACCCCACTTCGACCGCTTTATGATCGGACCAAGCAATGGGTACAATCCCCCCCCCTCCCACCCCCAGCATCCATTCCTGATCCACCAGCATCATATCTATCCTGCTCCAGCTATTATGAGGAATGGAGTAGTGTGTGAATTCACGCTTCTGAGGGTGCAGCACTCGCCAGGCGTCCACCAGATTCAGCCGTTTCATCAATCGCTGCAAAGCCCTCCTATTCCTTCCCCGACCCTCCCCCCTTCCCGACTCCCTATCCATCAAGTGCTCCAGCACAACATTAAAGTCTCCCCCCACCACTCTTTTCCCGCCCCCATGCTGCCCCAACAACTTACACACCCTCTGCCAGAACCCCCCTTGCACTCCATTCGGCCCATACACTGACACTATCACTATGTCCTCGCCCCCCCCAGCGGCCCACCACCCCCACCACCCGCCCCTCCCCATCCTCAAAGCTCCTTGCCACCTGGATCCCACTACCCCCCCGTAGGAGCACCGCTACCCCCCCCCTTCTTGCCCCCCTCCCGACTACAAGAATAATATTGTTCTCCATACCGGGGGTGCCTCATCAACCCCACATCCCGTCAACGCAAATGCGTCTCCTGTACTAGGATCACGTCCCAGTCGTTCTTCTCAGCCTCCCGGAACAGTAAGCGCCGCTTGGTGGGCGAGTTTAGACCCTGCACATTAAGCGTGCCCACCCGCAACATCGTGTACCTTACTCCTATGGACCCCCCCTACCTCTAACAGGCGTCCTTTCCTATACCCCCCCCTCCCCCCGCCCCCCCCTCCCCTCCCCCCCCTCGCCACCGCTCCTCCACTTGACCTATCTTCCGATTGTGACGGTCCTGCATCTCCCCCCATCAACCCCCCGCCCTCCTCCCTCTCCTCTTACCCACCAACACAGCCCCCCTACCACCCCGCTCCCTCCCCCTCCCCCCCATCCCGACATCGCACCCCACTCACCCTTCCCCCCCCAGCCCCCCAAGCCTTTCCCCCCCAAAGTCCAAAGGGCTGACCCCTTCACAGATCTCAGTCCAGCACCAGAGTCAGCCGGTCACTCTCACTCCACCGGAGGCGTTGTCTGCCCCGCGTCTCCGTCCGCTCCCTTCCGCTGCAACCGACGTCCTTTCTCTGCCACGCGCTGCCACCTGGGGTTCGCTGCGCCCGTCTGTTGCGCCCCCATACTTCCTACTCTCTTCGGGAGCTGCTCGCAGCCCAGCTCCCCCAACACAGTCCAGGCTTCCTCGGCCTCCTTCACCTTCCGCGTCACGCCATTCACTGTCACTAAGAGGCCAAAAGGGAACAGCCACCGGTAACGCAGGCTTTTCCCCCTCAGGTAGGCAGTGACTTCACGCAGTCCTCTCCGGCGGTCCAGAGTCCCTTTGGATAAATCATTAAAAATGTCCACCTCCGCACCTTCCCACGCGATCCGCCCATATTTCCGGGCGATCTGCAGGATTTTTTCTTTTAGCGGGAAACTGCTCATACAAGCGATGATGTCTCTGGGTTGCTTGTCACGCCGCGGGCCCAGACTGCGGTGCGCCCGCTCTACCCCAATCTCCCGCTCCACTGGCGCCGTACCGCCCTCCAGGGCCAGGATATGAGCGCATAGACACCGGATCACCTGCTCACAGTTCTGGTGCCCCTCCGACTCAGCAATGCCTTTCACCCGCAGATTATTCCGGCGGGCCCTATCCTCTATCTCCTCCAACTTCTCCACTATCGCCTCCTGCTGCCTCTCCAGCTTGCTCTGCGCCTCCGCCATCGCCTGGAGCTCACCACTGCAGGCCTCCGCATGATCTTCGAGAGCCACCACGCGGTCGCCCAGGCCGCTCAGATCCCGTTGTATAGTCGTCAACGAGTCTTTAATGTCCTTTCTCATCTCCGCCAAATCGGCACGCAAGCCTCTTTTAAACGCCCGCAACCACTCACGGAGAGGCAGTGCCATCTCCTGGATCTCCTCGCTCTCCTCATCCTCCTCCGAGCTCGCCATGCTGCCAGGCCTTGCCGTGTCGGCAGCCGTCCGCTCCTCATCCTCCTTCCGTTTCACATATGGCGATCGGAAGCCCGCCAGCTTCTTTTTCGCGGCTTGGGCCATCGTCCTGCCCCGTTCTCTCACTCAGGCGCCGGGGTCACACTTTTTTCCCCCTAATAATGCAGGACTCCACAGGAGCTCAGCTAGCACACAGCCATTCACTCCGTGACGTCACCGGAAGTCCATGTTAGAGCCTTTTAGCTGTTAAACATAGACTGCAGCTTGGCCATGAACCCTTGAGATTAGAATGGTGGCCCTGTTCTGCTATAGATTTGCCTCCAAGGAACTCCTTTGGATGGAGGGGGTGGGGTGGTATCTCAGCGAGGCTTTCTTCAGCAGGAGTGAAGCAGTTCTATACACCTGAGTGTCCTTTTGAGTCTTAGTGGGTTCCTGTGGTAGAGGGCCCTGGAAGTACCCTTCTTGGAATTCATGTGTAAGGCCTCCCTGGTGGGTTAGAAATTTACAATCCATTCAGGGAATTTATGGCATCCATCAAAGGATGTCTGCGCTGCAGTCTTTGGCTTCAAGTACACTTGTCCCATTCTTTGAATGGCTCCTGTTGCTGTGAAGCCTTCACTGTCTTTTCTTCAAGGAGTCTGTGCCCTTCCCCCCCTTCCTTTCTCATCCTTACTGGATTGTGATCCTGCTTTTCTTAGTAGAGAAGTGTCTTCAAACAGACTGCTCACTGCATCTGGTGGATGGGTGGACGGTGTTGGTCGAGTTCATAGCAATTTCTCATACTCCCTGCCAGTTGGACCTTCTCCGTCCTCGGCAGTTTGAGAGAAGTGCTGGCAGAGGTCAAGTCTTCTATTGCCCATTCGTCCCTGGAGACTTGGAGGCGGGATGCATCCTGCCTGGTAAGCGCGTTCAGGAGTGAGTTGCAGTTCCCTTCATGGGTGGAGTTCGCTTGGGTGTCCCCAGAGGACGATTATAAGACTTCTGACCTTCATTCATAGCCTCTGTGGGGCTCCTCAGAGCGTTTCTGTAGGTTATTCAAATGACTCCTTTGACAAGATGGTCTCTCTTTTTTGTTGTCTTCCTCTTACCCTAGGTCCTGACCGCTTGGGTACATCTCACTCATCTGTACTGATCTAGCAGGATGATGAGGAAGTTGAAATGTGTTCAGTTCAGATCGGATACAGCTAACTGAAACAGTTCAAGATGTCTTCTTGTTCTAGCATAATATTATTCTACCTCAGCTGTTCGCCATCTTCCTCTGGGCGACAGTTGGTGACTCAACCTTCACTGCTAGTTATTGTAGCAGATGAATCTTTGCTTCCTATTTTGCTACCCCTACAGAATAGCCACACCGTTCTTGCAAAATATGTTAATGAGTTATTGAAGGGTTATTGCAAGGGCTTAACCAAATGTTCAGTATTAACAGTGTGGTACAGTGCCATCATAGTCAGCTGGCATAACACCGATGCAGAAAAACATTTGTTCTTTTCAAGAGCAGATTGTCTCTATCTTCACATTTATAACTTCAAGCTGCACACTCGTTGCCTCCTTCATTCCAAGCTTGGAGGTTTCACAGTAGTCGGGAGGAGTTTTTAGATTCAGATTTTTATCCCTACAGAGTCGTTAATAAATGTAGAAGAACATTCCATTGGAATACCTTCAAATCCATCTCCACATCTGGCAAAAAATAATATCCTTATAAAGAAATATCTTACACAAGATTTGTTCAACACATGTCAAACGAGCTACCCTTCCTGTTAAAAGAAGCAAAACCATGGGCAGATGTTTGCCTTCTAAAGTTCACAGAGGCTCCGAAAACTATTCTTATAGTGCCAATTCATGGATTACTGCAAGATCAACAGTCTTTACCATATAGCATGTTTCCAAGAAAATGGATGTGAAATATAAAATCCATCCAGTACTTAATTTCAACATAGTTCATTTTTTGCACATCTTGGTTGTGATTGAAGCAGCCATGATGAAATGTAAGTGTAGAGGGGTGTGGGCCCTTTCTTTTGTAGTAACACTCCTGGCAAAGATACATGACTCATGGACCGTCTGGGCAAAATGATGTTTCTGAGGTCCATGCTGTCTGCATGACTTGCAGCTCATCAGCTCTGTATGATGCTTCAGATTTGGCTAGCAGCCATATTAGCAGAGGCTGAGCATGGAGCACATCTTATACATAGAGCATATGACGTTTCGACATTTCCTCCAGAATTTCTGCTTCAGCTGTTGCTGCCAGTTAACACCTGGTTGCATGCTTCTGGTTTGTTGAGATCCACAAGTTGGCGGTTGCTCTTTTTACTGGAGACTCCTTTATTTGGAGAGAAGGTGAAAGATAGTGGACGACATAAAAGATCACTTCTACTCTACAACACTACTACTACTCTACAGCATTACTACTTTAATGTTCTGTCAGCGGCTAGTTTACCTTCTAGGTGTATCAGTTCATTTCAATACTGCAGAACTATTACCCCTGTCTTTGTTAAATCCAGACAGCGAGACAGAGCACAATGAAGCAGGCTACACCTAACATCCTAAATAGCAACCTTCTTTTTGACTTGCCTGTGGTCACAGCTACTGTTTCTTCAGAACACTTCACCCACCCTACCTGTGGGAGGGTGGGTTCACATCTTCCTTCAGCATTAGGAATAAATGATTCATGTGTTCCTCTCCACAGTAAGAACAGGTTACTGGCTGAATTTCGTCACCTAACCACAACATTAGCTCCAGTAGTGTGGCATACCTGCTCCAGGTCCACAGTCACTTGCTTCAGAAAGAAGTCAGTATCTTCCTTCACTCAAATGTAATAGAGCCAGTTCCACCAATGGAATGAAAGTAGGGCTTCTGCTCTGATTCCCCAAATGTCTAGAGATGTGAGATCCCTTAGGTCCAGTATGGGGCATAACTTCTTTCTCTGCAAAGAGAAATTCCAGATGAATACTCTTCCCTCTATTCTGTCATTTCTCAAGAAGCAGGACTTGATTTGTATACTGGATCTCAAAGGTTTTTACACATACAGTAAAACCCAATCTATCGTTCCTGCAGAAAAGTCTTGATTTCTTCTATAGCGAGTATCACCATCAATGCAAAGCCCTTCCTTTTGAGCTTTCTAAAGCTTACCAGGGTTTTTACCAAATACCGAGTGGTGGCAGTTAATCTCCCTTGTGTAGATGGACGTCTAGTTTTTCCCTACCTCAAGGATTGATCCCCTGGCAGCTTCCTCGGAAAGCTAGCTCTAGCCCTCAGGAATGAAATAATTTGCCACCTCCATAGTTAAGGCTATATCATCAACTGCCAGAAATCAGTCTTGCATAAAGACAGGATTTCATTTATAGGGGCAGTTTTGGCATGGTACAAGCCAAGGTTTTTCTGCTGATGGACAGATTGCAATCTGTCCAGAGGCTTCATGTCTACAACATTACATAAGAAGTTAACAGATGCCATACTGGGTCAGACCAAGGTCCATCAAGCCCAGTATCTGGTTTCCAACAGTGGCCATTCCAGGTCACAAGTACCTGGCAGGTTCCCAAAAAGGTACACAAGTTCCACAGTGCTCATACTGGGGTAAGCAGTGGATTTCCTAGTTCCTCTTTAATAATGGTTTATGGACCTTTCCTCCCGGAATTTGTCCAAACCCTTTTCAAACTTGGCTACACTAATAGCCTTTACTGCATCCTCCGGTAGTGAACTCCAGAGTTTGACTACATTTTGAGTGAAAAAATATTTTCTCTTATTAGTTTTAAATGGGTTCTATTGTAGCTTCATTGCATGTTTCCTAGCCTTTCTACTTTTTGATGCCATAAACAACCGATCTACATTTACCTGTTCCACTCCATTCATTAATATATTGACTTCTATCATATCCTCCCACAGCCATCTCTTTTCCAAGTTGAAGAACCCTAACCTTTTAAGCCTTTCCTCATAGGGGTATCCTTCCATCCTCTTTAACATTTTGGTGGAAATTCTTTATACCTTGTCTAATTCAGTTATATCTTTTTTAAGATATGATGACCAGAATTGCACACAATATTCAAGGTACCATTCGCGCCATAGAACGATACAGAGGCATTATAATGTCCTTTGTTTAATTCTCCATTCCTTTCCTTAAGATTCCTAGCATTCTATTTGCTTTCTTGGCCACCGCTGCATACTGGGTGGAGGGTTTCAACGATTATGCACGATGATGCCTAAATCTTTTTCCTGGGTGGTGGTTCCTAATGTGGAATCTTGCATCGTATAACCATAGTTTGGGTTGTTCTTTCCTGGTGTTTTTTAACATCTTCATAAATGAACTGGAAATGGGAATAACGAGTGAGGTGATCAAATTTGCAGATGAGACACAATTTTTCAAAGTTAAAACTTAAGAGGATTGTGAAAAATTGAAAGAGGGTCTTGATAAAGTGTAAAACTGCACAGTCAAATGGCAGATGAAATTTAATGCGGACAAGTGCAACATTATGCACCTTGGAAAGTAAATGTAGATCGGTTGCCATCAAAAAGTAGAAAGACTAGGGAACATGCAATGAAGCTGCAATGTGTAACCTATTTAAGACTAATAAGAGAAAATATTTTTTTACTCAATGCATAATCAAGCTTTGGAATTTGTTACCGGAGGATGTAGTAAAAGCTGTTAGTATAACTGGGTTGGACAAGTTCCTGGAGGAGATGTCCATAAACCATTATTAAAGAGGATCCAGGAAGTCCACTGCTTGCCCCGGGACAAGCATTGTGGAACCTATGTGCCTTTTGGGAACCTGCCAGGTACTTGTGACCTGCAGTGGCCACGGTTGGAAACCAAATACTGGTCTTGATCAACCTTGGTCTGACCCAGTATGCTATTTCTTATGTTCATACTCTCAGTTCCCATGGTATAGAAATTGAGCAGCACTTAATTTCCATTCTAGAACTATCAGAACCTATTTGGGGTGTACTGGTTGCTGCAAAAAAACCTATTAGATGAACCTATGCTTTTAAGCAGAAAAAACTTTTCATCTGATGTTTAATGAATAGCCATTCATTTATCAGCTAACACCGTCTTGTGCAGCTTATATCCTTTATTGTCTGGAAATCCAAATGTCCTCCATCAGAGCTGATAGGCAGCATACTATTATTTCTTGATTTTATGATATAGCTTCTCCATGTCAAACCACCTGTTAATAACTGGGTCCAGCTCATGCACCCTGGGCTAAGGTCATGTGTGTTCATTTATAACACCCTTCCTCCAGGAACAAGCAGGAAGTCAGTCCTTACATATGGGTGATGTTGGAACCGACGGAGCCTTCAAGGAAGTATCCCACCAGCTTTCAAAGAGAGCCTTTGGGAGATGCCACCATGCATACGCTGTCCCCTTCCTGCCCAAGGGTGCCATCCTTTTTTCATGGAGCCCTTCAGACGTCGTCTGACTTTCCCCCGGATAAAGTTGATATTTTTGTACCTGAGTTTCAAACTAGACTCCGGTCTTGCATTGGTACCCTTCCCGCTACAATCCTCTGTGCCTCGGTGTCGAGTTCGGTTCATTTTTATAGTCTTTGTTCTTTTTATTTTTTTTCTGGCGCCTTTGCACCCTTTTTCCCTGCTGGCAGCCCAGAGAGTCTTCGACCTCGCAGGGGTACCTTTCCCCCCCATGGCTACCAGTGGCTTTAAAAAGCGTGATCGGTGCTCTGATAATGTCCTTAACCGACACATATAAGAACATAAGATATGCTATACTGGGTCAGACCAAGGTCCATCAAGCCCAGTATCCTGTTTCCAACAGTGGCCAATCTAGATCTTTTAACTTTCAAGGGAGACTATGATAAAATGCGGAAAATAGTTAAGAAAAAACTAAAAGGAGCAGTTGCAAAGGTTAAAGACTTACATCAAGCTTGGGTGTTGTTGAAAAATGCTATCTTGGAAGCCCAGACCAGCTGTATTCCACGCTTTAAGAAAAGTGGAAGGAAGTCCAAAAAACTGCCAGCATGGTTTAAAGGTGAGGTCAGAGAGGCTGTTGCCAAGAAAGCATCTTTCAGGAAATGGAAAAAAGAGCCAAATGATGAAACCTGGAAAAAGCACAAGCACTGGCATTTGATAAAGAAGGCAAAGAGAGAATTTGAGAAGAAGCTTGCTGCGGAAGCAAAAACGCGAAATAAAGATTTTTTCAAGTACATTCGTAGCAAAAAACCTGTGAGAGAGTCAGTTGGACCATTAGATGATAGAGGAGTTAAAGGGGCACTAAGAGGCGACAAGGTGATAGCGGAGAGACTGAATGAATTCTTTGCTTCGGTCTTTACTGAGTAAGATGTAGGGATGTTACCCATGACTGACGTGGTATTTAAAGGTGCGGAAGAATTGAAGGAAATATCGATACATCGGGAAGATGTATTACAACTATTAGATAAACTGAAGAGTAGCAAATCACCTGGGCTGGATGGTATACATCCAAGGATGTTGAAAGAACTGAAATATGAGATTGCAGACCTGCTATTGGTAATCTGTGAACTATCATTAAAATCATCTCTAATACCTGAAGATTGGTGGATCGCCAATGTAGCACCAATTTTTAAAAAGGGTTCGAGGGGTGATCCGGGAAACTACAGACCGGTGAGCCTCACGTCAGTGCCGGGAAAAATGGTAGAAACCATCTCGAATAAAATTACTCAGCATGTAGATAGTCATGGCCTAATGGGAGACAGCCAACATGGCTTTAGACAAGGAAGATCTTGTCTTACTAATCTGTTATATTTTTTTGAAAGTGTGAATAACAGGTGGACAAAGGTAAGTTGGATGATATAGTGTATCTGGACTTTCAGAAAGCCTTTGACAAGGTCCCTCATCAGAGACTTTTGGCAAAACTAAAGAGTCATGGGATAGGAGGCAGTGTACTACTGTGGATCAGGAACTGGTTAAAAGATAGAAAGCAGAGGGTTGGGCTAAATGGCTAATTTTCCCAATGGAGAAAGGTGAATAGTGGTGTACCCCAGGGAATAACGAGTGAGGTTATCAAATTTGCAGATGACACAAAACTATTTAAAGTTGTTAAAACCCAAGAGGATTGTGGAAAATTGCAAGAGGATCTTGATAAATTGGAAGACTGGGCATCAAAATGGCAGATGAAATTTAATGTGGACAAGTGCAAAGTTATGCACCTAGGGAAGAACAACCCAAACTATGGTTACACGATGCAAGGTTCCACATTAGGAACCACCACCCAGGAAAAAGATTTAGGCGTCATTGTAGATAACATGTTAAAACCCTCGGCCCAGTGTGCAGCGGCAGCCAAGAGAGCAAATAGAATGCTAGGTATCATAAGGAAAGGAATGGAAAATAAAACAAAAGATGATATAATGCCTCTATACCGTTCCATGGTGAGACCGCACCTTGAATATTGTGTGCAATTCTGGTCGCCGTATCTTAAAAAGGATATAGCGTTATTAGAAAATGTTCAGAGAAGAGCCACCAAAATGGTAAAGGGGATGGAAGGATACTCCTATGAAGAAAGGCTAAAACGTTTAGGGCTCTTTAACCTGGAAAAGAGACGGCTGAGGGGAGATACGATAGAAGTCTATAAATTAATGAATGGAGTGGAACGGGTAAACGTAGATCGACTGTTTACGTTATCAGAATATAGGAAGACTAGGGGACATGCAATGAAGCTACAGGGTAAACTATTTAAGACTAATAAAAGAAAATATTTTTTCACTTATCGTGTAATCAAACTCTGGAATTTGTTACCGGAGGATGTAGTAAAGGCTGTTAGTGTAGCAGGGTTTAAAAAAGGTTTGGACAAGTTCTTGGAGGAGAAAGGTCCATAAACCATTATTAAGAAGGGACCCAGGATATCAATACTTGACCTAGTACAAGCATTGCAGAACCTGTGTCTTTTGGGGAAACTGCTAGGTACGTATGACCTAGATTGGCCACTGTTGAAAACAGGATACTGGGCTTGATGGACCTTGGTCTGACCCAGTATGGCATATCTTATGTTCTTATGTTCTTATGTTATGTTAGATCATACGTACCTAGCAGTTTCCCCAAAAGACACAGGTTCCACAATGCTTGTATTGGGTCAAGCATTGATATCCTGGGTCCCTTTTTAATAATGGTTTATGGACCTTTCCTCCTGGAACTTGTCCAAACCTTTTTTAAACCCAGCTACACTAACAGCCTTTACTGCATCTTCGGTAACAAATTCCAGAGTTTGATTACACGTTGAGTGAAAAAATATTTTCTCTTATTTGTTTTAAATAGTTTACCCTGTAGCTTCATTGCATGTCCCCTAGTCTTTCTATATTCTGATAACGTAAACAATCGATCTATGTTTACCCGTTCCACCCCATTCATTAATTTATAGACCTCTATCATATCTCCCCTCAGCTGTCTCTTTTCCAGGTTGACGAGCCATAACGTTTTTAGCCTCTCGTCATAGGAGTAGTCTTCCATACCCATTACCATTTTGGTGGCTCTTCTCTGTACCTTTTCTAATAACGCTGCCTCCGTTGCCTCGGGCCGGACCACGACCCAGTGGCCTGTGGTCTCTGCAAATGAATGTCCAGCAAGGCCCTGAAGAGCTGCCAGCAGCAGTACGATAAGTTCTTCCCTGAATCCCTGACATCTCGGGAGGAGTTTTCCGAACCTGAGCATCGGTCATTGGTCCTCGGAAAGGGGGACCCCTCAATGGAACACAGAAGAAGAAACCCTTGAAGGTGGCGTCCTTGGATGGTTCCGACTGGCTGGGAACCTCTCGGGCCCGGTCCCACAGTCCGAGGCGCTTGTCAGACGTCGGAAAAGGAGAGACCTGCCAAGTTCTCCCAGAAGGATCCGGTTGCAGACTGGCCTCGGTCTCCAGATACTATCCTTGTCATGTGAGAGACACCGGCGTCAGTGCCGGTGGTGAGCAAACGGCTCGACTCGATGTATCGGGTTCACCGGAGCCCAGGCTTCCAGCTGCCACACAATTCCATGGTGGTGGAGTCAGCCATGCGTCTGCTGAAAAGCCAGAAGACGCACTCCTCGGTGCCCACTGACAGGGAGGCCCACACTTTGGATGCCCTGGGCAGGAAGTGCTAGCAGGGCTCGCTGCTCATCTGCCGGTCTGGGCCTACCAGCTGTACAAACTTACCTCTTTACTGAACACTTTGAAATCCCATATTCCCCAAAACACCTCCATAACCATGATAATACACACATGAACCCCCTTACTCAAAACTAAATAACTCCCCCCCCTGTCTGAAACCCCACACCCACCCCCGATTTACGTCAAAAAAAGGAAATAAATTCCAAAACATACACAACCACTGTAAATATCCAATGTAAATAAGTTAATGGATGTTTGTATTATTAATACACCTTGAAGTTGAAGTTTTGTTTAATGTAAATAGTTATACTCAACCGTTCATTGTAAATAGTTAAATCTAATTGTTCAATGTAAATGTATACATCTGTGTACAGTTGTTAAAATGTTCCTTGTAAACCGCCCTTGATCGCTGGAAGGGGCGGTATAGAAATATATACATAAATAAATAAATAAATAAATAAATAAAAATGTGCATGTACTTGAGAGACTTGGCAGAGGAACTTGCTGGCTTCTCGGCTGGTCTCTCCGAGGAACCTTTGCAGCGGTTCAGAAGCCTGTCCAAGGCCGTCTGTGAGTGCTCCAAATTTATATCTCGAGCAGCCTGTGATGGGTTTGAGTCAGCGGCCCGGGCAGCAGGCATCGGTGCACACCGCCAGGCTTGGCTTCAGTCGTCTGACCTCGAGCAGTAGGTTCAGGGCAACCTGGTCGATGTCCCATGCCAAGGGGAGAACCTCTTCGGCAAACCCATGACCGACAAGGCTGCCGAGTTGGAGACCGAGTTCATGATGAGGTCTACGCTACAAGAAGACCACTGCCCCTTCCTGACAGAAGGGCTCAAGTAAAAAGCCCTTTTACCCGAGGAAGGGAGCTGCTTATCGAAACTACCCACCCTATCAGGCCTCCCCGGCTCCCCAACAGGGTCAGCAGGCCAAGGGACATGGGCATGGCCTGCGTAAGCAGAAGGCTCCAAAACCCCAGGCACCGGCTCTGGCCCAGCCAGGGGGGAGTTTTTGACTCCTTGAGCATAGCCTCTCTATCCCAAGGAGATCAGCAGCCCACAGGGGGACATCTGGCCCTCTATGCCCAGAGGTGAGTGTCCATCACCACCGATTTCTGGGCTCTGAGGGTAGTCGAGAAGTGTTACCTCCTCCACCTGACTCAGACACCTCCCCCTTATTTCCCTGGAGAGCCCCTCAGGTCTCCCCTCCACCGGGACCTTCTTTTGAAGGAGTTGGCAGGTCTTCTCAAGGACAAAGTGGTGGAACCGGTGCCCCACCACCTTAAGGGTAGAGGGTTCTACTCCAGATTCTTCCTCGTCTCAAAGAGGACAGAGGGCCTAAGTCACATCCTCGACCTGTGCAATCTCAACAAATTCCTGATGAGGGAGAAGTTCAAGATGCTCTCCCTTGGAATATTGCTGCCATACCTCCAACAGGGAGACTGGCTATGCTCCTTAGACCTCAAGGATGCTTATACCCACATCCTTATCCACCCCAACCATAGGCAGTACCTACGGTTTGTGGTAGGAGGCAAACATTTTCAATACTGGGCGCTTCCCTTCGGCCTAGCCTGTGCCCCAAGGGTCTTCACAAAATGCCTGGTGGTCGTGGCCACCTTCCTCGGGCTCCAAGGGGTCTTTGTGTTTCCCTACCTGGTTGACTGGCTCATAAGGGGAGGCATAGCCCGGAGGTGCAGCAAGCCACTGCACGCACCATCCAGGTTCTGCAACACTTGGGCTTCGTCATAAATTACCCCAAGTCTCACCTCCTCCCGGCGCAATGCCTAGAGTTCATTGGGGCAAAGCTCAACACCCTCCAGGCCAAGGCCTTCCTGCCCAAGGACCGGGCAGATTGTCTCAGATCTCTGGCTCGAGACGTACAACATTGTCTCTCGGTGCCTGCCCAGCACCTTCTGCGTCTCCTCAGGTACGTGGCCTTCAAAGTCCACGTCGCCCCAGATGCTCACCTCCATATGAGGGCGGCGCAGTGGTGTCTCTAGGACCAGTGGTCTCAGCCCACAGGCCACCTCCGGGACAGGTTTGCGGTGACCCGCCACTTGGCACATTCCCTGGTCTGGCAGCAGTTTCCCCAACACCTAGAAGCGGGCATGCCCTTCCAGACTCTCAGCCACTTGAGCGTCCTCACCACAGACATCTCCCTGCTCGGCTGGGGAGCCCACTGTGGGACCCTCTGTACCCAGGGCACCTGGTCGCCAGATGAGAGCACCCAACAGATCAACTTCCTGGAGCTCCGAGAGATACACCTCGCTCTGAGAGTTTTCTGTCACCACCTGTGCCACCAACCAGTCCTAGTCCAGATGGACAACCAGGTGGCAGTGTTCTACGTAAACAAACGAGGGCATGAGTGTACGCGATCCAACAGGGTATCCTCCTGAAGGCAGTATATCTGCCAGGCCAGGACAACCTTCTAGCCGACAGACTCAGCAGGGTTCTCCAGCTGCATGAGTGGCAGCTGAACCCTGGGATAGCCAGCCGTCTTTTCTGGCTCTGGGGGAACCCGTGATGGACATGTTCGCCTGTCTGGACAACTTTGTTACCCAGCTTCTGTTCTCGGCGTGCCCACCCCTCCAGGGCGGCAGCGGATGCGTTTCTAATCTCGTGGTCGGAAGGCCTCATGTATGCCTTCCCTCCGACACCACTGATCACCAAGACCTTGTTCAGGACCCTCCGTGACAGGGCCTCGTTTATCCTGATAGCTCCCAAGTGGCCCAGGCAGTGGTGGTTCCCTGCTGCAGTTGGCAGTGGAGGCCCCCAATCCCTTGGGCACTGCCCCGGGACTCCTATCTCAGGAGGGGGCTCTCTTCTACACCCCAACCTGGGATCCCTCTCATTGGACAGTGTGGCTGCTGAGAGGGTGACTTTCGCCCCCTCAACCTTCCGGTTGAGGTTAAAGACATTCTGCTGGCCTCTTGTAAGGCCTCTATTAGGAAGGCATACGTCCTCAAATGAGGCAGGTTCTCTGGTGTGCCGCTAATGGGGCTGATCCCTTCTCCTGCCCGGTGGCTTTGGTGTTGCTGTATCTTCTCCATCTCTCCCAATCCGGGCTCCAGTCTAACTGTGAATGCACCTTTGTGCCCTGGCTGTGCACCACAACCCGGTGGATGGTAAGCCCCTCTCGGTCCAAACTTTGGTGACCCACTTGCTTCGGGACTTGCTCCTGTCCAAACTCCCAGTTTGCCCTCTGGTGACCAAATGGGACCTCAACGTGGTGTTGGGGCAGCTCACTGGCCTGGCCTTCGAGCCTCTGGCTACCTGCCACCTTCACTACCTTGGAAGGTGGTCTTCCTGGTTGCGGTTACTTCTGCTCACAGGGTTAATGAGCTCCAGGCACTCGTGGCAGAGGGGCACAACACCAGGTTCTAGAAGAACAGGGTGTTGCTTTGCACGCACCCCAAGTTCCTGCCAAAGGTAGTGTCACCCTTCCACCCTAATCAGGAAGTGGTGCTTCCTGCCTTCTTCCCAAGACCTCACTCCAGTCGGTCAGGGATGGTCCTTCACTCATTGGACTGTAAGAGGGGCCTTATCCTTCTACATCCAACACATCCAAGGCCACCGCAAAGCTGCTCAGCTTTTCATCTCCTATGACCCCAGTAGACTGGGGGAGGCGGTGACCAAGCGTACGCTGTCCATTTGGGTGGCGGACTGTATCGTCTTTGCTTATGGGCAGGCAAAGCTTTCACTGGAAAACTGTGTCACGGGCATCGTGTCAGGGCCATGGCGGCTTCGGTGGCAAATTTGTGCTCTTTCCTGATGGTGGATATCTGCCGGGCCACCACCTGGTCTTCAGCCCATACTTTCGCAGCTCACTATTGCCTGGAAAGAGTCCTGACGGGACAGTGCCTTTGGCCAGGCTGTGCTTTGTAACCTTTTCAGGGTCTAGGTCTGTGTTCAGGCTACCGGAGTGCTGGTTTCAGTGGACACAGGAGTCCTACTGTAGTCTGTGTGCACGGACTAAAATTGCTGCTACTTGCGGCTCCCCTCATGGGAGCCCTGTTTTTACTATGGGTTTTCGGTAGCCTTTAGCTGGGGAGCCCCATATGTGAGGACTGACTTCCTGCTTGTTCCTGGAGAAAGCGTAGTTACTCACCTGTAACAGGTGTTCTCCGATAACAGCAGGAATCAGTCCTCACAGCCTTCCCTCCTCCCCTTGGAGTTGCTCCTTTGCCATCTTTTATTTTTGCTGTCTTTTAGCTATGTCATCTGACTGAGCAAGATGGAACCCTTGGGCGGGAAGGGGACTGTGCATGCGTGGTGACATCTCCCAAAGGCTTTCTTTTGAAAGCTGGGGGGATGCTTCCGCCGAGGGCTCTGTCGGTGCCGGTCAGCCATATGTGAGGACTGATTCCTGCTGTCCCCGGAGAACACCTGATCTCCAGGAACAAGCAGGAATGAGTCTTCACATATTGGTACGTCGGTACCGACGGAGCCTGCGCGGGAACGCTCCCCAGCTTCCCGAAAAGGAAAGCTTTTGGGAGCATCCCACAGCGCCTGCGCGCTGCCTTCCCGCCTTTCCTAACCGCCTATCTCCAGTTCTTCTTTTCCGCGGAGCCAGCAGGTCGTGGTCCTGTCACCGCTGAAGAAGTTCTTTATTTTATTTTATTTCTTTGGTCGCGCGTCTGCCTTCTTCGACGTCGGACCGGTACCGCCGGTCTTTTCTTTCTTTTTCTTAAAAAAAAAAAAAAATACTTTCCGTTCCACTTCAGTGTATTTTTTCTTCGTTGGGCCTTAGGCCTAACAGAAAATTCCTCATGGAAAAGCCCGCCTCCGGGTTTAAAAAATGCACTAAGTGCAGCGGTACTATCTCTGTTACTGACACCCATGACTGGTGTCTTAAGTGTTTGGGTTATGACCATTCCATCACGGATTGTCCGTCCTGCTCCATGATGTCTAAAAGAGGTTTACAGAACCGAGCAGCCAAGCTCAGTACACTGTTTCCCTCTGATGCAGCTTCGGTGGCATTGACGTCTTCCAGGGCTGCTTCTTCCTCCTATGGATCTCAGGTAACCAAACATAAGTCCAGCTGGTCCTTGAAGGGTAGATCTCCCTCTAAGCATCGAGATGCCTCCGGGCTTGCCCTTGAGGATCCTGCACCGGCAAAAGTATCCCGGCGGGAAGCTCCGGCTTCCAAAGCTCCTCCTCTGGGGTCACAGGTTGACATCGATGGCACGGCCTCGACCGATCACCTGTTGCAATGTTCTGGGGTACCGGTGGAATCCTCCGGTACCGACCTCCAGACATTCATGGTGTCGATGGATCAGAATGTTTTGACCATGCAGCGTGCCATTACGGCATTCATACAAGCTGCGACACCGCTGGTACCGCAACAAGCTTCGTTGTCTGTACCGGCTCCGACACCGGCTCCGATATCGGTTCCGGTGCCGGTAACGGTTGCATCGACATAGGCTTCGGTGTCGACTGCAGCGGTACCCTGTCCGATGATGCCTATCTGTACCAATCCGGTACCGATGGCTCCCGATGTCGATACCACCCGGTATGTGTATCGGGCTTTACAAGAGCATCCAGACAGGCGATACTTCGATTCCTCCGAAGACTCTGATGCATCGGAGGCCTCTGTCGAAGCATGGGTACTTCTTCCTCAGGAGCCGCCTTCTCCAAAAAGAAGAATGTCCCCTCCAGAAGACTTGTCTTTTCAAGACTTCATAAGGGAAGTGGCCAAGGGGCTTTCTATCTCAGTAGCCCCTGAGACAGAGCCTAGAGCCAAAAAAATTGGATATTTTGCAATATCCCAAGGCTCCTAAAGAAGCAGCCACTTTGCCAGTTCATGAGATCCTTTATGACCACATGATAGGCATATGGGAGACTCCTCTCACCACCTCTTCTCATTCTCGTAGGTTGGATACCATGTATCGTGTCCCTCCTTGTCCTGGATTTCATAAAACTCAGCTTCCTCACCATTCTATTGTGGTGGAGTCTGCTATGAAAAAGTTAGAGTGCAAAGAGGCACTCATCTGCTCCTCCAGGAAGAGAATGTAGAACCTTAGATGCTTTTGGCTGAAAAATTTTTCAAGCCAGTATGCTTATTGGCAGAATCAACTCCTATAGTCTCTATATGGGGATGTTTCTGAAGGAAGTTACAGATCATCTGCAAACTTTCCTCCCTTTTCTTCCAGAAGATAAAAGGGAAGACTTTCTTACCTGGCTTAAGCATGCCCAGGATGTTTCCAAATTTTCTAACCGTGCAGCCTTTGACTCTTTTGAGGGGGCCAGCAGAGCCTCGGCCATTGCCATAGGTGCACGCAGAATTGCTTGGTTACAAGCTTCTGATTTGGAACCCTGGGTCCAAGATGGATTAGGAAATCTTCCTTGTACAGGTGAAAACCTGTTTGGCAAAGATTGGCAAGCAAAGGCCACTCAGATGGATGCAGAAAATTCTGCTTTGGATAGGCTTTCAAAGTCTACCTCTAATCCTGTCCAGAAGAGGTTGTTCAAAAAGACATATTTTCCCAAGAAGGGAAGATATTATCCTGCTTATGGTCAGCAGACATCTTCTGCAGGTCGTTTTGCTGCAAAGCGTCAACAACCTAAACAGGCCAAGTCTAAAGCTGCAAGGCCTACTGTAGCCCAACAGCCTCAGCCTCCTCAGGGCCTTTGACTTGCACCTAGAGAACTTAGCCTTTCTGGCTCTAAAAGAACCAGAGCCTCTCACCATTCCAGGAAGGTTAGCTCACTTTGCTCCCAGATGGGAGCAAATCACAGCAGAGCAGTGGACCCTTTCCATCAATAAGGGAAGGGTACAAACTTCATTTCTTAAACTTTCCTCCCCACACCATGGTGAGACAGTTCAATTCTCCAACATCTCTCCTCGACCTTCTGGGTCAAGAGATTTCCACCCTTCTTGCCCAAGCGGCAATAGAAGAAGTACCTCTTCTTCAACAGGGCTCAGGGTTCTACTCCCCCTACTTTCTAATTCCAAAGAAAACAGGGGATTACAGACCCATATTAGATCTCAGAGAATTGAACAAATTCCTATGCAAGGAGAAATTCAAGATGATTTCTCTGGGTACTCTCCTTCCATTCCTTCAGAGTCAGGATTGGCTTTGTTCTCTAGATCTCAAGGATGCGTATACCCATATACTCATCCATACAGCACACAGAAGGTTCCTTCGGTTCCTTTATCAAGGAAAGCACTATCAATACAGGGTGCTTCCCTTTGGTCTGGCCTCTGCTCCAAGAGTGTTCACAAAATGCATGGCAGTAATAGCTGCATTTCTACGCACTCTGGGAATATTCGTATTCCCATATCTGGACGACTGACTCATCCGAGCTCTATCCCAGTCAGAGGACCAGACTTCCCTAGCCTGCACAATGCGTGTCCTACAGTATCTGGGACTGGTTATAAACATTCCAAAGTCCCAACTCACCCCTACTCAGTCTCTAGAATTCATAGGGGCCTTGCTGGATACCACAACTGCAAGGGCCTATCTTCCCCAGGCCCGTTGCCTATGCTTAGTGCAGTTATCCTCTCAGATTCAGTTAAAAACCCACCTAACTGCTCGAGAGATGTTACAACTGCTAGGCCACATGGCATCCACGGTGCATGTGGTCCCTTATGCTCGCCTTCACATGAGGGCAGCTCAATGGACTTTGTCCACCCAGTGGACCCAGGCATCTGGAAGTCTGTCAGACAAAATAGCAACCTCCAGGCGCCTCTTTTGGTCTTTCCAGTGGTGGAAGTCCACTCAAAATCTGTTGCTGGGGTCCCCCTTCCAACAATTGTTACCCCAAGCAATCCTTACAACAGATGCCTCTCCAAGGGGTTGGGGAGCTCATCTTCAAGACCTCTCCACCCAGGGCATTTGGTCTCCAAAGGAGACCTCCCTACATATCAACTTCTTAGAGCTCAGAGCAATCTTCTTGGCTCTCAGAGTCTTCCATACCCTGCTCAGCTACAAGACAGTCCTCATTCACACGGACAACCAAGTAGCCATGTTCTTTGTGAACAAGCAGGGAGGAACTGGCTCTCTGTCACTTTGCAACGAAGCTCTGAGATTGTGGGCCTTCGCCAGAGAGCATCAAATTCATCTTCTGGCAGGATATCTTCCAGGAGTTCAAAACTCTTGGGCAGACAGACTCAGTCGAGTTCTGCTTCCACACGAATGGTCCCTTCATATGGACCAAATAGTCAGAATCTTTCGAATTTGGGGAACCCTGGACATAGACCTCTTTGCAAGTCCGTGGAATGCCAAACTTCCCCGATTCTGTTCCAGAATTCTGTGTCAGGGAGTTCAGGCCAGGGATGCCTTCCTCCTTCATTGGGGTCAAGACTTCCTGTATGCCTTTCCACCCATTCCCCTAATTCCCAAGACCCTGTTCAAGCTTCAGAGAGATCAAGGGACTATGATTCTCATAGTTCCACGTTGGCCACGCCAAGTGTGGTACCCTCTACTTCTGCATCTCTCTCAAGCTCCCTCCCTGGACTTGGGGTCTGCTCCAGATCTCCTGTCTCAGGAGGGGGGAACGTTGTGGCACCCAAACCCCTAATCTCTCCATCTCAGGGCTTGGTTGCTGAAGGCTTAGACCTTCAAGATTGGCATCTTTCTCAGCAAGTAAGGGATATCCTTCATGCTTCCAGAAAGTCTTCTACTAGACGTTCCTATGCTTTTAAATGGAAAAGGTTTACCATTTGGTGTGCTGAGAAGGGTATTAACCGTCTAGCAATACCTTTGAATTCTTTACTAGAGTATCTCCTAAATCTTTCCCATGCAGGCCTCAAGACAAATTCAGTAAGGGTCCATTTGAGTGCTATTGCAGCATCCCTCAAGCCTCTCAATGGACAACCTGTCTCCTCTCATCCGCTTATTCAAGATTCATGAGAGGCCTTCTTTTAACTAAACCTCCCATTAGACCACCTCCAGTGGCATGGGACTTGAATCTGGTTCTTGGTCAGCTCATGAAGCCACCCTTTGAACCCTTAGCCACTACCTCCTTGAAATTTCTTTCCTGGAAGGTTATCTTTCTTATTGCAGTCACCTCAGCTCGCAGCATCAGTGAACTGCAGGCCTTAGTGGCTAATCCACCTTATACAAGGTTCCATCATGATAAGGTAGTCCTTAGGACCAATCCACACTTTATGCCTAAAGTGGTCTCACCTTTTCATCGTAATCAAGAGGTGTATTTACCTGTCTTTTTTCCAGGTCCTCATGCATCGAGTGCAGAGAGGAATCTTCATACCCTGGATTGTAAGAGAGCTCTTGCTTTTTACTTACAAAGGACACAGCAACATAGAAAGTCTTCTCAACTCTTTGTTGCTTTTGATCCCTCTCATTTGGGACTTCCAGTCTCTAAGAGGACACTGTCCAATTGGATTGCTCAGTGTATTTCTTTCGCCTACCAGAGTAAGAACCTTTCTCTGGAGGGCAATGTCACAGCTCATAATGTGAGGGCCATGGCCACCTCTATGGCTCATCTAAACTCTGTGTCTATCGACCAGATCTGTCGAGCAGCTACCTGGGCCTCGGTTCATACCTTCACAGCCCATTACTGTTTGGACAAGGACTCCCGCCGGGATGCCTTGTTTGGTCAGGCTGTTCTCAAACACCTGTTCCATGCTTATTCAACTCCTACCCTCCATCCCTGGTTGGATGCCTGAGATCCATGGGAGGAGGTAGAGCCCTTCTCAGGGTCTCACAACCTTGGGGATCTCCCTGGCATCTCTAGCTGGGGAGTCCCCATATGTGAAGACTCATTCCTGCTTGTTCCTGGAGATAGCACAGTTACTTACCTGTAACAGGTGATCTCTGGGAACAGCAGGAATAAGTCTTCACAACCCACCCACCTCCCCTAGGAGTTGTATCTATCTTTCCTTTCCTCTCTCTCTTTGTCTCAGCTTTAAAACTCGAACTGGAGAGAGATGGTTAGGAAAGGCGGGAAGGCAGCGCGCAGGCGCTGTGGGATGCTCCCTAAAGCTTTCCTTTTTGGGAAGCTGGGGAGCGTTCCCGCGCAGGCTCCGTCGTTACCGACGTACCCATATGTGAAGACTTATTCCTGCTGTTCCCAGAGATCACCTGTTACAGGTAAGTAACTGTGCTTTACCAGGTGAGTAACTACGCTTTCCCTCCAGTTTGAGGCCTCTGGTACTCAGAGGCTGCTAGGACCTGAAGCATGAGCCTATGGCATTCCCCACAGAGCAAGCCTGTACACTGGTTGTCAGATGATAGGAGGTTGGGGATGCACATGAGCAGAATAGGAACAAGGACACTATCCATGTACTAGCCAGGATTGACACTGCTTAGTTTCAGAGAACAAGCAGGCACAGACATATGCAAGGCAACGAGGTTGTAGGTGAGTGAAACAGGAGATAGGTTTCTCATATGAGTTCTTGGGCATGTTATAGCTATCAGAGGGCACGGCATCCTGGGTATTAAGTCTAAAGGAGCCAGTCAGGCTGAGATGCATCAAAGGACCAGTCGTATCAAGCCACATTATTCAGGTGCGACTGACAATGGCATTAAAATGCAGGAGAAAACATGGCTCCCTTCTTCTGTGAGGGGGTGGAGTTTCCTGAGAATAAATATATCACCATTATAGAAGTCTCCTGTGCCATGGGACATCTGCATTGTCCTAACATCACTTGTGAAACAGCCATTTCAATCAGGGGAGTCCTTTGCTTAAGCATATCACCTGGAAAGTACTCTTCCATGTAGCAGATACCTCAGCTAGAAGAATAAGTAAACATCAAGCCTTAGTAGCAAGAGCTATATACTCTGTTTCATCGTAACAAGGTGGTTCCTCCAAATCATCCCAAGTTTTTACCCAGATTGGTAAATCCTTTCCATGTTATCAAGAAAATAGTGCTTCCTACTTTTCACTGAGTCTCATGAACGTAGAAACTTAGAAAATAACTGCAGGTAAAAATCATCCAGCCTGCCCATTCATGAGATTTGTTGAGCTTTACAATCCTTTCGTCTCTCTGAGATCCTTTGTACTCGTCCCATGCTTTTTTGGATTCAGATACAGTTCTTGTCTCTACTTCCCCTTCACTGAGAGACTGTTCACACATCCACTACCCATTCTGTAAAGAAACATTTCCTTAGATTATTCCTGAATTTATTCCCTTTCACCTTCATCCTATTATCCCTAATTCCAGAGCTTACTTTCAGTTGAAAGAGGCCTACATCCTGTACATTTATACCATGGAGTTATTTAAACGTCCCATACCATATCTCCCCTCCTCCCACCTTTCTTCCAAAGTAAACACATTGCAATTTTATTTAACTGCCCTCTGCACTAACACCATCCTGTTTAAATATTTTTGAAGGCACGGTCTCAGAATTATACGTAATAATGCAAATTCCTCTCTGCACCCCAGCATCCTTCTGGCTTTCATCATCATTTTTTATATATATTTGGCCACTTTCAGATTATCTGATCTGATCACTTCCAGGTCTCGCTTTTCTTTTGTGCATTGAAGTACTTCACCCCATACTGTACTGCTCCCCTGGGCTTTTGCAGCCAAATGCATGAACTTTAAAAAAAAAAAAAATAAAATAAATAAAAACCAAACTATTAGAACATAACATAAGATTTGCCATACTTGGTCAGACCAATAGTGCATCAAGGCCAGTATCCTCTTTTCAACAGTGGTCAATACAAGTCACAAGTATCTGTCAGGATCCCACAAGGTAGACCTATTCCATGCCGCTTATCCCAGAGATAAGTGTATTTTATGGATGTGCTTTCATTTAAAATGAAAGCAGAGATCCTTGTGAAACAGGATGTGCTGGCTGTGTCGTTTCCTGTTTGCCTTCAGTGGTGCGCACTCTTTCTCGGGAGCGCGCGCTATTGGTGGTATAGGGCACAGTTTAAAAAACTAGACCTCAAAACAAAAAGATATAAAGACCAAAAAAAAGGAAAAATCAAACTGAAATGACATTTTCTGGCTTGCCCATCCTCAGTGGATTTCCTACAGTCCATTTTAATAATGGCTTATGGATTTTTCTTCCAGGAACTTGTCAACTTTTTTTTCTTCAAACCCAGTTACACAAACGGTTTTTACTATATCCTCTGGCAACAAATTCCAGGGCTTGATTATGTGTTATTAACTGCTTTTGGGTCAGTGTCAAGTCATGGTGGCCCTCTGGATAACTGCCCTAAACTGTATTCGGTCTTCAGTCAGGCAGCTCATTGTTGATAGAGTGGTATCCATAGCTACTGTTAATGTATTGATCCATCTCATTGCTGGCCTTCCTCTTTTGAGTTGACCTTTAGCCTTGCCAAGCATGATGTCTTTCTCTACTGATCTCTCACATTGCATGATGTGTCTAAAGTATGAACTTCAAAGTCTTGTCATCTGAACTTCTAAAGAAAGCTTTGATTTGATCTCCTCTAGTACTGACTGGTTTGTTTTTTGGGCAGTCCATGGTATATACAGTATTCTTCACCAGCACCATAATTGAAAGGTATTGATTTTTGCCCTGTCTGTCTTTTTCACTGTTCAACTTCCGCATCCATAAGATGTTATTGAAAATACCATGGCTTAGACAAGTTGAATCTTTGTATGGAGAGAGACATCTCTGCTTTTGAGAATCTAGTTAGTCAATCATAGCCATTCGGCCAAGAGCAATGTGTCGTCAGATTTCTTGATGACTTGTCATTTCTTTATTGATTATTGATCAAAGCAGATTAAAGTTGTCCACTATTTTAATTTCTTCTCTGTCAACAATGAACTTATTTTGCCAGTTGTCAGGATCTTTGTCTTATTTATGTTAAGTTGCAAGCCCATTTTAAGACTGTTCCTTGAGAAGCAATGTTTCAGATTGTCTTCACTATCAGCTAGTATTGTGGTATTATCAGCATAGCGAAGGTTGTTGTTGAGTCTTTCAACAGTCTTCACACCTCTGTTGTCTTCATACAGTCCTGCTTCTCATGATTTGTTCTGCATATAATTAAACAAGGAGGGGGAAAGTATGCTGCCTTTTCGTACACCTTTGCTGATTTTATACCATTCTGTTTCACTGTTGCTGCTTGATTAATGTAAACGTTGTGCAAGAGAACTATAAGGTGTTCGGTAAACCTATGCTGCTTAATGTGACCCAGAGTTTCTCATGGTTTACACAGTCAAAAGCCTTGCTGTGGTCAATAAAACATATATAGATATCTTTTTGGTTTTCGTTTCTCTTTTCAAGGATCCATCTCGCATCCATGATGATGTCTCTCATTCCTCGCCCTTTCCTGAACCCTGCTTGCACTTCAGGCAGTTCCAGGTATGATTGTAGTTTCTGCTGGATGATCTTGAGTAGAATCTTGCTGGCATATGGGATCAGAGCAATTGTGCAATAATTTCCAAAGTCAGTCTGATCACCTTTCTTCAGTATTGGTTTGATATTTTCCAGTCAATTGGCCATGATGTCTTCCAAATTTCCTGGCAGAGCCTTGTAAGTATAGCAACAGCCACATCTGATTGATGTAATACTTCAGTGAGAATTGTGACCTTGGGAAAGTCACTTAACCCTCCATTGCCTCAAATATAAACTTAGATTGTAAGCCCTCTGGGGACAGGGAAGTACCTACGTACTTGAATGTAACTCACCTTGAACTACCATTGGGAAAAGCGTGAGCCAAATACTAGTAAATAAATAAATACATAAAAAAACAAAACCTTAAAGCGAGGGCAAGGTCTTCTCAGTTCTTTAAGCCTGGTCCTCCAGACAGGGGAGGAGGGGGGGGAAGACACAGACAACAGAGATTCAAAACTATCTGAAGCTTCAGAGGAAGCAACCTTTGAGGCCATGAACTCGCACAGCTTCTCTCTGGCTGATTCACAGGCCCTTCCTCACAAGCTTGCTTTTTATTGGGCTATTTTGAGGAACTAATATAATCATAATCACAAGATGCCATAAGATGTTACTGGAGATCTCCAGGAACAAGCAGGAATGTAGTCTTCACATATGGGTATCGTTGGTACCGATGCAGCCTGCGCGGGAATGCTCCCCAGCGTCCAATAGGAAAGCTTTTGGGAGCATCCCACAGTGCCTGCTTGCTGCCTTACTGCCTTTCCCAACTGTCCCTCTCCAGTTCTTCGTTTTCCGCGGAGCTGACAGGTCGCACATCCTGTCACTGGAGGAAAAAAATCCCTTATATTCTTCTTTTTTGTGGTTGCGTCTGCCTTCCCTTGATGCTACACTGGTACCACTGGTTGTTCTTTCTTTTCTTTTAAAAAAACAAAAAAAACCCAAAAAAACTTTCTTCTGGAGTCTTTCCAGTAATTTTCTCTTCCGGTGCCACATACCATTTTGGGCACTAGGCCCAACTTTTTCTTCAAAATGGAAAAACCCGCTTCGGGTTTTAAAAAGTGTTCTAAGTGTGGCGGTACCATCTCCGTCACCGACACCCATGAGTGGTGCCTCAAATGTTTAGGTCCTGACCACTCTATTTCAGAGTGTGTTGCCTGTGGGATGATGTTGAAAAGGGGCCAGTAGAACCGAGCTGCTAAACTTAGCACGCTTTTTTCCTCCGATGCAGCCTCCGTGGCATCGATGTCTTCCAGGGCTTCGTCTTCCTCCCATGGATCTCAGGTAACTAAACATAAATCTAGCCGGTCCTCAAAGGGTAGATCTCCTTCTAGACAGCGAGATGCCTCTGGCGTTGCCCTTGAGGGACTTTCACCGGCAAAATTGCCCCGGCGGGAGGCTTCGGTTTCCAAAGCACTAACAGAACTCCAGGAAGTTCTCGAGGCTTCAACCTCGGCAGAACTACTGGTTGCATGCTCTGGGGTGCCGGCTGCTTCATCCGGTACCGATACCCAAGCATCGGTAGCATCGATAGACCAGAGATTCTTGGCTATTGAATGCAGTCTGGCGGCTCTTCTCACGGCCTCGATGCCCCTGAAACCACTTCAGACAATTCAACCAGTACCGGCACTGACTGCATCGACATCGGCAGGTATTCTGCCGGGACCAAGTCATGAGTGTCTATCCAGCATCGACAAGTCTGTACCGGGCCACTCCGATGCCGACTTCGATCGGTACTGGTACCGTGCCTTGCATGATCACTCGGATCGGAGATACTTCGAATCCTCGGATGAGTCTGAAGACTCTGAAAGCTATGCCGATACCAGAGTACTTCTTCCTGTGGATTCCTCTTCTCCTCAGCATAGGATGTCTCCACCAGAGGATATGTCCTTTCAGGATTTTATCCGAGATGTGGCTCAAGGTCTTTCCATCACAGTGACTCCTGAAAAAGAGCCTAGGGCAAAGGAATTAGAAATCCTGCAATACCCTGAAGCTCTAAAGGAGGCAGCTACCTTACCTGTTCATGAGATCTTGTATGATCTCATGTTAAGGATGTGGGAAACACCTCTAACCACATCTCCTCACTCTCGAAGACTCGACACCATGTATCGAGTTCCTCCTTGTCCTGGGTTTCAGAAGACTCAATTACCACACCATTCCATGGTGGTGGAATCAGCTATGAGAAGGATAAAGAGTGCAAAAAGGCATGCATCTAATCCTCCAGGACGTGAATGTAGGACTCTTGACGCCTTTGGACGTCGAACATTCCAGGCTTCCATGCTTTCTGCTAGGATCAGTTCCTATATCTTGTATATAGGAATGTTCCTTAAGGAGGTCACAGGAGATTTAGAGCTTATGAGCCCTCTCCTTCCTGATGATAAGAGGCAAGATTACCTCGCCCTTGTCAAACATGCTCAGGATGTTTCCAAGTTTGTGAATCGTGCAGTCTGTGACTGCTTTGAGTGCATAAGCAGAACCTCTGCCATTGCCATAGATGCATGTAGGATTGCCTTGCTCCAGGCATCTGACTTGGAAATTTGGGTACAGGATAAACTAGGGAATATTCCTTGCACGGGAGAGAATCTCTTTGGCAAGAATTGGCAGGAAAAAGCTAATGAGAGAGATGCTGACAATATCACTTTGGATAGGTTGTCTAAATCTATAGCTGATCCTGCGAGGAAAAATCCTCTAAGAAACCATTCTTCAGTAAGAAGAAGTTTTATCTCTCCTATACCCAGCAGGGGCATCGTTTAGGTCAGTCTGCCCAAAAGGGACAGCAGCAACAACCTAGGCAAAGAAAGACAAAAGCAGCTAAGCCTCAACCTGCTCAGCAGACTCAGCCTCCACAGGGGCTTTGACTCCTATCTAGAGAACTTTGCCTTCCTGGCCCTGAACGGCCCAGAACCCTCCACCATACCAGGAAGGTTATGTCAATTTGCCCCCAGATGGGGTCAGATAGCAGCAGAAAATTGGACTCTGTCTATTGTAAGAGAGGGATACAAGCTTCATTTCCTCAGCATGCCCCCTCCTACAATGGTAAGACAGTTCAAGTCTCAGACCTCTCTCAACGACCAGTTAGGTCAAGAGGTCACTGTGCTCCTTGCTCAAGGGGCAATAGAAGAGGTACCCATTCCCCAACGTGTTACAGGGTATTACTCCCCCTATTTCCTTATTCCAAAGAAAACATGAGGACACAGACCCATTTTAGACCTCAGAGAATTGAACAAATTCCTGTTCAAAGAGAAGTTCAAAATGATTTCTCTAGGAACTCTGCTGCCATACCTTCAGAGTCAGGATTGGCTTTGTTCTCTAGATCTCAAGGATGCATACACTCATGTTCTCATCCACCCAACTCACTGAATGTTACTTCGCTTTCTTTTTCAAGGGAAGCACTACCAATACAGGGTTCTTCCCTTTGGCCTGGCCTCTGCACCAAGGGTGTTCACAAAATGTATGGCTGTGGTGGCAGCATTTCTCCGCACCCTGGGAATATTCGTCTTCCCTTACTTAGACGACTGGCTCATTCGAGCCTCTTCAGGAGCCAGAGGTCAGGGTTACTCTCTCTCGCACAATGCGCTTCCTTCAGTATTTGGGACTTGTCATAAACTTCTCAAAATCCAACCTTGCTCCCACTCAGTCCCTGGAGTTTATAGGAGCATTGCTGGATACCAGACAGACAAGGGCCTACCTTCCACAGCCCCGCTGCCTTCGCATTGTGCAGTTAGCTTCCCAAGCAGTGCTAAATCCTCATCTCACTGCTCGGGAAATGTTACAGTTGCTAGGCCACATGGCATCCACTGTGCATGTGGTTCCTTATGCTCGCCTCCATATGAGGGTAACCCAGTGGATTTTATCCACTAAGTGGACTCAGGCGTCAGGTTGCCTTTCAGACAAAATAGCAAACTCAAATTGCCTTATTTTGTCCCTCCAATGGTGGCAGTCACCCCAGAACCTTTTGGTGGGGTCTCCTTTTCAGCAACCCCCACCCCAAGCCACTCTAACAACAGATGCTTCACAGGTGGGTTGGGGAGCCCACCTGCAAGGCCTCTCTACCCAAAGTACCTGGACTCCACAGGAGACCTATCTACACATCAATCTCCTGGAACTCAGAGCAATCTTCCTTGCTCTTCGAGTATTCCACACCCAGCTCAGCTACAAGACAGTCCTAGTTCAAACAGACAATCAAGTAGCCATGTTCTATGTGAACAAGCAGGGCGGAACAGGCTCTCTGTCACTCTGCAACAAAGCTTTGCGACTATGGGCCCTCGCCAGACAGCATCAGATTCATCTCCTTGCGGTTTATCTTCCAGGCATTCAAAACTCTTGGGCAGACAGACTCAGTCGAGTTCTGCTTCCACACGAATGGTCTCTCCATGCAGACCAGGTGGCCAAAATTTTTCTAATTTGGGGAACCCCGGACATAGACCTCTTTGCAAGTCAGCTGAATGCCAAACGTCCCCGGTTCTGTTCCAGAATTCCTTCTCAGGGTTGTCAGGCTAGGGATGCTTTCTTCCTCCATTGGGGTCAGGACTTCCTGTATGCCTTTCCACCCATTCCCCTAATTCCCAAAACTCTATTCAAGCTTCAGAGAGACAGAGGTCATATGATTCTCATAGCTCCACGTTGGCCACGGCAAATGTGGTACCCTCTGCTCCTACATCTCTCTCAAGCTCAGCCTCTGGAGTTAGGATCTGCTCCAAATCTCCTTTCTCAAGAGGACGGGATACTGTGGCATCCCAATCCCCAGTCTCTGCATCTCAGGGCCTGGTTGCTGAAAGCCTAGAACTTCAGGGTCTTAACCTTTCCCAGCAGGTAAAGGATATCCTTCATGCTTCCAGGAAACTCCACAAGATGCTCTTATGCATTTAAGTGGAAGAGGTTTACCATATGGTGCTCGTAGAAGAGTCTTAACCCTCTTGCGATACCTCTGGAATCATTATTGGAGTATCTCCTTCTTCATTTATCAAATGCAGGGTTTAAGACCAATTCAGTGAGAGTCCATTTGAGTGCTATTGCAGCTTCCTTCAAGCCTCTAAATGGACAATCTATTTCCTCTCATCCTCTCATAGCGAGATTTATGAGAGGCCTTCTTTTAACGAAGCCTCCCATTTAGCCACCACCGGTGGCATGGGACTTGAATTTGGTTCTTGGGTAGCTCATGAAACCACCCTTTGAACCTTAGCCACTGCCTCTTTGAAATTCCTTTCCTGGAAAGTTATCATCCTCATTGCAATCACATCAGCACGTCGCATCAGTGAATTGCAAGCGTTGGTGCCTGATCCTCTGTATACAAAGTTCCATCATGATAAGGTAGTCCTTAGGACTCATCCACACTTTATGCAAAAGGTGGTGTCACCTTTTCATTTTAAACCAAGCAGTTTACCTTCCTGTATACTTCCCAAGGCCTCACGCCTCAAATGCAGAAAGGAATCTTCATACTTCGGACTGTAAAAGGGCTTTGGCCTTTTACTTGCAAAGGACACAGCAACATAGAAAGTCCTCTCAACTCTTTGTTGCTTTTGATCCTAGTCATTTGGGACTTCCAGTCTCCAAAGGAACACTGTCCAGCTGGATTGCACAGTGTATATCTTTTGCCTGTGAGTAAAAACCTTCCTCTTGAAGTCCATGTCACAGCTGACAATGTGAGAGCCATGGTAGCCTCTATGGCTCATCTTCACTCTGTGTCTATCGACGACATCTGTCAAGCAGCTACTTGGGCTTCGGTTCATACCTTCACAGCCCATTACTGCTTAGACAAGGACTCCCGCCGGGATGCCTTGTTTGGTCAGGCTGTTCTTCAACACCTGTTCCATACTTAATCAACTCCTACCCACCATCCCTGGTAGAATGCCAGAGATCCTTGGGGGGAAGTGGAGCCCTTTCACAGGGACACACAACCTCTGGGGCCTTCTCCCTGGCATCTGCAGCTAGGGAGTCCCCATATGTGAAGACTGCATTCTTGCTTGTTCCTGCAGATAGCATAGTTACTCACCTGTAACAGGTGATTTCCGGGAACAGCAGGAATTTAGTCTTCACATCCCACCCACCTCCCCTAGGAGTTGTATCTCTCTATCTCTCTCTCTTTCCCTCAGCTTTAAACTCAACTGAAGAGGAAGAGTTGGAAAGGCGGGAAGGCAGCACGCAGGTGCTGTGGGATGCTCCCAAAAACTTTCCTATTGGATGCTGGGGAGCGTTCCCGCGCAGGCTCCGTCGGTACCGACGATACCCATATGTGAAGACTAAATTCCTGCTGTTCCCAGAGATCACCTGTTACAGGTGAGTAACAATGCTTTCTTCCATAGAGCAAAGGAATTGCTTATATAAATGATTTTCCAAAAATTATGTTGAGTCAGCAGCGACCTATAGTTATAGAATGACTATAGTTACATTTATGCTAAGCCAGCAGTGTTCCCTTAGAGTGATCACATAGTTTGTATGATTATATGTCTGTCTTTATTTAAAGCAATGGGCAAAAAGCTAAACATATGACTGTCTGACTGCCTCCAAAGTTCATCTGGTCAGCTCATATTAGATGCCTGAATCAGGATAGTCATAGGCTTCTTCAGTTACACCTTGGAAGTTTTGATATTCTTCTACCTGACCATTCCTATAATTCCCTCTTTGGTTCTGTACAGAATCTTTACAAATGAATGGTAGCTCAAACATGTCCAAGTCCAAAATATGTTTTCTTCCACAGTGGGGAATGTCTTCCACTTCATTTTACAGATGCCCCTTCAGAATCTTAGGTATCACATCTGGTCCATAGGTAGACTTCATCTTGCTGATTGGAGGAAGTCTTTATTCATAACATGCACTTTATAGAAAAAAGATTATAATCATTCTGCAAATTAGCCAAAGCCATATGACATTGTTTGCCTCTGCTAAGTCTCCATAAGAATTTGTACAGAGTAAGGCCTTTACCATTATTCTTACGAGCACTATTTGCTGGCAGTAGCCAACTGCCTTCCACAGATCTTTCAATAGTTCAGAAGTTTGCACCCACATTCAGATCATGGCACCGGTCATTACTCCATATTCTTCAGCAGCATCTCTTTCACTCTGGCTGCACTATGCACATCTTGAACAGAGTTTTTAGTGACTGTCCACTCAGGCTTCATGATTGCACATACAGGAGTAGTCCTGCTGGAATTGCTGATCTTTGCTAGGAGTCCACACATTCAGTAGCATTGCAGACTTCTTTTTATTCGCTGTAGTCATCTTCTTCGGCCTGTAGTATTCAGTGCATGCAATATATAATTTGCAGAGCCATAACTCATCACTACAGCACCTTTCTTGATTCCACACAATTGTAAACAAGCATAACTACTTAAACCTAATTGCAATATAGAATTGTTGAACAGAATTTTCTTATCTAATAATAATTAATTACAATGCATGCTAAATTATTATAGATTATTTGAATCTGTATAGACCAAGCTAACTTGTAGCATACTTCTATTTTGCATCTACATTCCTTAATTTATTTTGGTTTATTTACCAAATTAAGTGTTAAGCCACATTCAGTAGACACATCTCTTTTTGTCAGGTGCACAACTGTACATATTTACTAACAATTGCAACAATTTACAAGCATAGTTATTCTTATTACTTAAGGGGGAACAGACATAAAAACATAACTAGCAGTTTATGGCAAATAAATTAAATCCATTTCAATACACACTCATTTCAATTGTTTGCCAAAAATTCTTAAGAAGGCTCTCTTACACTGGTCAACATTGAAATTGTTACTGACTTAAAAGGCCCTAATCTGTAATATCTTGGTGAGCTGAACACGAATATAACATTAAAAAAATTTATTGGCTCTCGTTTTGAAGATATTGCATGTAGTTCATTTTTGACGTTTCACCATGTAAATTTATCCAGTAGGACATCAACAACATCCCAAATAAGCCTTGAATGATGTAATATTGAATCACATTGCATAATACCAGCATGCACACATCATCCAGAGTTGATTGCATCATTTTCTGATGCAATGCAATACTACTGCCAGATGGCTGCTGAAGCAATCTGACGTCAGCAGTGTACTATATGCAGTCGGAAAGGTTGAGCATTTAAAATATTTCAGACTGTGTGTGAGACAGTTTAAGCTACTGTTAGATGTAACTTTTATTAATCATAGAATTTTAGCCATTTGGGTACAATACAGAACCGTAATGCTGCGAAAGTGCGTTAATACCGTTGACAATTTCTGCTACATTTGTGGGGAAGTGACATTTGCCAATCAGAAAAAAAGTATCACTTCTCAACTGAAGAAGGCATATCATCTTTACTTCGGATGCAAGATAGGTGACCAAGACAAGCCTTGGGCCCCGCATATATGCTGCGCTACATGTACAACACAGCTTTCACAGTGGTTGAATTGCAAAAGACCATCAATGCCGTTTGCAGTCCCCATGGTGTGGAGAGAGCCAAGCAACCACATAAATGACTGTTACTTCTGCATGGTTCCTCCTCTTTCCAGCTGAATAACGAAGCAAAATAAGTCGAGCATAGTCTACCCAAACATTCCATCTGCATTGAGACCAGTTCCACATGGTGAGGGACTTCCTATTCCAGAACCTCCATCATTATATTCTCTTGATTCATCTGATGAGGACAAGGGTGAGCCGACCTGTTCTTCTCCTGGTCTGTCAGCATGCAGTGACCCCAATTTTCACGGGGCTGCATATCAACTCCACACAGAATAACACAGGAAGAACTAAATGACCTGATTTGTGATTTGGACTTATCCAAGAACAAGGCAGAATTGCTAGGATCAAGACTCCAACAATGGAATCTTCTAGAAGAAGATGTCAACATTACTTCATATCGAAAGTGCCACCAGCAGTTGGAGCCTTTCTTCAGAAAGGAAAGTAATCTGGTATTCTGTTCCGATATTGAAAGCCTCATGAATGCCTTAAAAATCTCTCATGACCCACAAAACTAGAGACTATTTATAGACTCTTCGAAACTGAGTCTAAAGGCTGTGCTTTTGAACAATGGAAACCGTCTTCCATCTATTCCAGTAGCGCATGCCGTCCACATGAAAGAGACATACGATAACTTAAAGCATCTACTGACTTCCATTAACTATAACAAGTACAGCTGGCACCTCTGTGGTGACTTGAAGGTAGTTGCCCTTTTAATGGGACTGCAGCAGGGATATAAAATACATGTGTTTCTTATGTGAGTGGGATAGCCGAGCAAGGGATTGGCACTACTTGCGGAAGGAATGGAATTGCAGACAAAATGTAACAGTTGGAGAGAAGAATATCCAGCACCCAGCTCTGGTTGAGGCTCACAAAATCCTTCTGCCACCTGTTCACATCAAACTAGGTTTGATGAAAAACTTTGTGAAAACCATGGACCGCTCTTCGCCAGCTTTCCGATACCTGCATGAAAAATTCCCTCGACTCAGCAAAGCAAAGATTAAGGAGGGAGTTTTTGTGGGTCCTCAGATTTGAGAGCTCGTCAAAGATGACCGGTTCAACAACTTGCTGCAGGGTGATGCGAAACAAGCATGGAATGCTTTTTGCCTAGTGTCAACAAACTTTCTCGGGAATGTTAGGGCAAAAAACTACAAGGAACTGGTAGAAGACATGCTGATGCAGTATCAGAAACTTGGCTGCAATATTTATTTATTTATTTATATTTATTTATTTATATTCTCTTATATACCGCGCTATTCTGCATCAGTGCGGTTTACATTGAACAAACTGAAATTACATTGAACAGGGCATTATAACTTGGAGATAACTATTTTACAGGGAACATGGGCTATGGAGGGTTAAGTGGCTTGCCCAAGACCACAAGGAGCACCTGTGGGACTAGAAACCCCAGTCCTTCCGGCCCAAGGTTGCTGTCCTCTAGTGGGATTTGAACCCCCGACCTTCCGGCCTGAAGTACCTTGCCCCAAC
This sequence comes from Ichthyophis bannanicus, assembly GCA_033557465.1. Classification (NCBI taxonomy): domain Eukaryota; kingdom Metazoa; phylum Chordata; class Amphibia; order Gymnophiona; family Ichthyophiidae; genus Ichthyophis; species Ichthyophis bannanicus. The sequence continues at coordinate 412,921,668 of CM066038.1, forward strand.
CACTAGGCTACTCCTCCACTCTAAAGATTCATTTCCTTGATTCCCATCTCAATTTCTTTCCTGACAACTGTGGTATGGTTAGTGATGAACAGGGCGAACGTTTTCACCAGGATATCGTAATGATGGAGCAAAGATACCAGGGAAAATGGTCCTTTACAATGCTGGCTGACTACTGCTGGACACTCCCCAGAGAAGCTCCCGAACAGCTATACAAGAGACAGGCGAAAAAATCTAAGTAGTCTATGACTTGGTTTTTTACAGGTATTAACCGAAGGCCTATTATATTTACTATTGACATGCATTTCGTGATGTAAACATTAATTCTTGTAGATTACAAAAAAACTAGAGCCAACTTTGCAATTTCACTGTCATATTCGTGTTCATCATATAAAAATTGATAAGAAATGACTATTTTTATTTCAGTAATGTGACTTTTGTAAAAATTTGTTGACCAGTGTTATCTTAGGCAATGGTTTAGCTCCATTTTTTTGGATTACAACACAAATTACCTATCTAATTAACATAGACATCTCAGAAATCGTGACACAAAATAATATAAAATAATTCATAATCCTTTAATAACACAAAATTTAAACCAACTAGAAATTCAATTGCCATTACTTAACAGCTTAATATTTTTCTTTGTTACACTGTTTCCAGCACAAACAGCATAGTAGTAAAGAATCAGTTGATCTCTTGCACAAGGTATATGCATTTACATCTTGAATCTATCTCTGTCAATGATACTGATTCAGCTAATCAATCTTGGTAATTGTGATATTAGGAGGCAGGGGTCTTTCTATAATAACAAACTTTCATGGATGTGATGTACCAGGATTCTCAGTTCTTTCATGGATGTACCAGGATTCTCAGTTAATCTACTAATGTAAAAAGAGAACATTATAACACACATTCTCCAGGAACAAACAGGAAGTTAGTCCTCGCATATGGGTGACGTCTGCACCGACGGAGCCCGTGTGGAGCATGTCCTCAGCTTTCAAAGAAAGCCTTTGGGACATGCTACCATGCATGCGTGGTCCCCTTCCTGCCCAAGAGTGCCATCTTGCTCAGTCTCCTTTTTTCCACGGAGCCAATGGATGCCGTTCCAGGTTCCCTGGAAGAAAATCCTTGCTATATCCCTCAAGATTAGCTGTTCCTGCTTTGCGTACCTGGCGCTGCTCTTGACTCCTTTTCCCTTTTTTGATCGAGGCTTGCCTCGACCGGCATTCAGAAAATGTGACCGCTGCAGTCACCCATGTCTGCTGCCTAGGCCACCTTTGACTGGACCATGATAGCACCTCCTCTGTCTGTGCCAGGCCATGATGCCTAAAACCAATAAAAAGAGGTCAGAGTTACAGGAGAAACTGTTGCCCAGGTCGGACTGCACCAGCCTTCCTGATGCCAAGCTCCAAGCCCAGCACTTTCCAGGAGGGTCGAGCGTCCTTGGAGTCCTGCGGCAGCGGCTCCTCCGAGAAGACCTCCGACCCCGAGTGGAAGAAGAACAAATCCTCTAAGTCTGAGGTTCTACTGGAGAAAATCTGTAAGACCGCCCAGAGGAACTCAGGCGACTTTGAGAAATGTCCTACTAAGGTCCTCAATAAGGATGCCTTGGCTGGTGGAGACTGTGTGAGAGTCCTTGAGACCGTAGTCCTTGTGGCGGTCACACTCAAGGTAGTGCCGGCGCTGGGCCTGAGATCCTCTGTGCTCGTGCCGAAAATTGTGGAGCCTTCTGGCTTGGAATTCAGAATGGCAGACATGGAGCAGAACATCCTGGCCTTGCAGCAGGCAGTGATGGCAGGTTTGTCTGCATCATCTGCCCCAATGACCAGGCCCCCTACAGCGGGGAAAGTCCCCGGTATGGAGCTGAACTCTGAGCACCACTAGCCTCAGGTAAGTCCTCTGTCCCAGTTGAGGTCCCAGTCACATTCCTCGGGCATCTGTTCTCCTCGGCCAGTTTCCGAGACTCGGACCCCAGGTCCTCGGGAGGGCCCAAATCTTTTGGCGTGGGCCTCGAGCCAAGGAGTCGCAGGGCCTCAGACTCATCGTTCCCTCTCGACTCCAAGTGGGAGACAGATGACAGGGCCTCCCTGGAAACCAGCGACACTGAGACATCCCCTCGGATCTGTCTCCCCCAGTGCCATTCTCTGGAGGACGTGGCCTTCCATGACTTTGTCAGGGATATGGCCAGAGCCCTCTCAGTTCATACCGAGGCGGAGGAGGACCCATGAACTCAGGAACTGGAAATCCTCTAGTTTGAGTCTCCACCCAAGGAAACTCTCACGGTGCTGGTGCAGCTGATTCTCGAGCGGCTGCTGTTTCAAATGTGGGAGACCCCGGCGTCAGTGTCTGTGGTTAGCCAACACCTCAACGTCATATACTGCATCAGGAAGGGGCCGGGATTCCACAACTCCATGGTTGCCGAGTCAACCATGCAAAAATTCAAAAGCCAGAAGACTTACTCTTCTGTCCCCCTGGCAGAGATGCTAGAGCCTCTACACCCTTGAGCGCAAGTGCTGCCAGGGCTCGATGCTGGGATGTTGAATCTAGGTCTGTGAGCTCTACATAGGCAAGTTTTTGAAAGTCCTGACACAGGAGTTGTCCAGTTTCTCAGCAGGGCTGGCCAGGGAACCTCTCCATCGGTTCCAAGCTCTAACCTCTGGGATCAAGGACTGTTCAAAGTTCCTCTCCCGGGCGGCCTACGACTTATTCGAGTCAGTGGCTCAAGTAGCAGCTGCTGGCATCGGGGCTTGACGCCAAGCCTGGCTGCAGTCCTCGGACCTTGAAGAGTGGCTCCAGGACAAGCTGCTCGACATCTCCTGCACCGGTGAGAACTTGTTTGGCAAACCCGTGGCCGACAAGGTAGCCGAGATAGAAGCCGAGGTGGTGACCCGCCAGAGGCTCTCAAAGACTACCTCTTCCTTTCCCCACAAAAAACCCTCGGGGGCGGGGAGCCCTCTATTCTTGGGGAAAAAGGGGTACTTCCAACAGTCACTGATACCAGTCCTTCCCGGGCCAACAACAGGGTTCTCACCCTAAGAGACAGGGCCAAGAAACTCAGAAGCCCCAGGCCCTGGCTCTAGCCCAACCAGGGGGAACATTTGACTCCTAGGGCAGGGCTTCCCCTCCCCCGGGAGACCTTCACCAAGCCCATAGGGAGCTGCCTGGCACTCTTTGCCCACAAGTGGGCCAAGGTCACCTCAGACCAGTGGGTGCTGCAGGTGGTAAAGGAGGGATACCTCCTCTACTTATAACAAATACCACCCAGGTTCTTTCCAGGAGGACCAATGCGACCTCTCCTTCACCAGACCCTTCTGCTCTTTGAGCTTGCAGGTCTGCTCAGGGACAATGCAGTGGAACCTGTACCTAAACATCTGTGAGGAAAGGGCTTCTACTCAAGATACTTCTTTGTCCCCAAAAGAACTGGGGGCCTCAGGCCCATACTAGACCTGTGAAACTTAAACAAGTTCCTGGTGAGGGAGAAGTTCAAAATGCTCTCCCTTCGAACACCGCTGCCTTACCTCCACCAGAGAGATTGACTGTGCTCCTTGGACTTAAAGGATATGTACACTCACATCCTGATCCATCCCTCCCACAGGCAGTACCTACAGTTTGTGGTGGGAGGAGGGCACTATCAATACAGAGTGCTGCCCTTTGGCCTGGCCTCCTCACCAAGGGTCTTAACCAAGTGCTTGGCAGTGGTAGCTGTTCACTTGTGCCTGCAAGGAGCTTTAGTCTTCCCCTACCTGGACGACTGGTTAATCAGGGGTGGTACGGCCTCAGAGGTCGGGCAGACTGCAGAGCATGCAACTCTCCTACTGCAGTACCTGGGGTTTGTCATCAACTACCCAAATCCCATCTTTCTCCAACACAGAGCCTGGAGTTCATAGGGGCATAGTTGGACACATTACAGGTCAAGGCCATCCTCCCAAGAGAAAGGGCAGACCGCCTCATACAACTGGCAAGAGAGGTTCAACGCTGCTGGTCAGTACCAGCTTGCCACCGCCTCTGCCTGTTGGGCACATGGCTTCAACGGTCCACGACTTTAGCCTGCCTACACATGAGGATAGCCCAATGGTGCCTACGCTCACTGTGGACTCAAGCCACGGACAGACTATGGGACAGGGTCAGAGTCACTCACCAATTGGTGGAGTCCCTCACCTGGTGGCAAAACCTATGCCATCTCCAGACAGGAATACCATTCCAGGCACCTGCACTGCAGAGGACTCTGACAACAGACACCTCCCTCCTAGGTTGGGGGTGTATTGCAGGGACCTCCGCATGCAAGGCAGCTGGTCCCAGGAGGAGTCACTCTTGCAGATCATTCTCCTAGAACTCAGGGCAATCTTCCTGGCCCTGCGAGTGTTCCGCCACTGCCTGCAGCACCAACTTGTGTTGATCCAGTTGGATAACCAGGTGGCCATGTTTTACATCTACAAGCAGGGGGCATGGGCTCATACTCTCTCTGCCAGGAGGTGGTGGCCCTCCTTTCATTCCCTTCCCAGTGCGCAGCAGAATGCTCCTGCGAGCGGTATACCTGCCAGGCCAGGACAACTGCTTAGCAGACAGGCTGAGCAGAGTCCTTTGCCCACACGAGTGGCTCTTGAAACCCAGGGTAACGAAGCAACTCTTCTACCTCTGGGGCAGGCCCATGTTAGACCTTTTTGGCTCCCCGGACAATGCACAGCTACCGTGCATCTGCTTGCACCAGCTGCAGCCATTGAGGGTGTTGGCAGATACCTTCCTAATCTTGTGATCAGAGGGCCAACTCTATGCATGCCCACCGAACCCCCCCTCCTCCCCCCTCCCCCCCTGTTGCCAAGACCCTTTTCAAGGTCCAGAGTGAGGGGATGTCAGTTATACTGATCACACCCAGGTATCCCAGGCCCAGTCCTGGTTCCCTCTGTTGCTTTCCCTGTCTGTGGCACTCCCAGTCCCTCTTGGCAGGGCCCCGGACCTCCTGTCCTAGGAGGAGGGCTCCTTTCTGAACCCCAATCTGGGGTAACTAACGCTAACGGCGTGGCTGCTGAAAGGGTAGTGCTGGCCCCTTTCAACCTTCCAGGGGACGTCGAGGAGGTCCTACTGGCCTTTGAAAACCCTCCACTAGACGGACTTACACCTTGAAGTGGAGAAGGTTCTTTGTCTGGTGTGGAGAAGGAGGAGAATCCCTTCTCCTGTCACGAGCAACGGGTTCTTTAATACCTACTACACCTGTTGCACACTGGGCTGAAACCCAACTCTGTAAGGGTGCATCTGAGTGCCATAGCCACGCACCACCACCCTATTGAGGGAAAACCCCTCTCTAGCCAGCCCCTAGTCTCTAGGTTTGTCCGGGGCCTCCTGTTGTCCAAGCCCTCCCTGGTGGAGAGTGGGACCTTAATGTGGTACTCTCCCAGCTTACTAAGCTACCATTCTATCTTCTACCTGCATGCCACCTGAGATACCTGTCTTGGAAAGTGGCCTTCCCGGTGGCTCTCACGTCTGCTTGAAGAGTGAGCGAAAATCAGGCTCTGGTGGATCCACTGTATACAAGGTTCTATAAGAATAGGGTGGTGCTCTACACACACCCTAAATTCGTCCTGAAGGTGGTATCTCCTTTCCACCTCAACAAAGAGGTGGTGCTCCCCCACCTTCTTTCCGCAGCCTCATGCTGGCCAGGAGAAACTAATCCTTCATACATTAGATTGCAAGCAGGCGCTGTCCTACTTGCAACGGACTCGGGCCCATCGAAAAGCTCCTTGACGTTTTGTGTCTTACAACCCCAGTAGACTGGAGCTCCCTGTGACTAAGCAGCAGACTGTATTGCCCTAGCCTATGAGCGAGCTGGTCTCTGTCTTGAGCACTGGATCACAGCGCATCGCAAGAGGGCAATGGCCACATTGGTGGCCAACCTCTGCTCAGTACCGGTGACGGAGATCTACAAGGCCGCCACATGCTTTTCAGGCAGTGATGGACAGAGAGTTAATTGAAGACATACGCAGCATTGCTAGGAAAGGGGAAGTGCTACTGCTAGGAGATTTGAATATGCCAGATGTTGATTGGCACATTCCTGCTGCAGTATCATCTAGGAGTAAGGAGATCCTGGATTCTCTACAGGGAGAACTATTCAGGCAATTGGTAACAGACCCCACACGTGAAGGGGCCATACTGGACTTGGTGCTTACCAATGGTGAAAGTGTTTCTGATGTTGTAGTGGGAGATCATTTTGCATCCAGTGATCACCAGATGGTGTGGTTCAGTATTAGGACTAGGGCTGTTAGAATCCATTCCAAGGTGAAGATCTTAGACTTTTGGAAGACTAACTTTGCGATGATGGGCCAATGCCTCAGGGAGTCGTTAGTGGGATGGGAACAGCTGGGGGATGTAGAACAACAGTGGGCAAAACTGAAAGGGGGTATTTTAAAGGCAACCAACCTTTTTGTTAAAATGGTAAGCAAAGGCAAAAGGAACAGGAGACCGCTATGGTTTTCGAAGGAAGTAGCTGAAAAAGTGAAGAAAAAGAGGGAGGCCTTCATGAAATACAAGAGATCACAGAGAGAGGAAGATAGGCATCTGTATTTGGAAAAACTTAGAGAAGCTAGCAAAGTAGTCAAGAAGGCAAAGATTCAAAAGGAGGAGGAAATAGCCAATGCAATAAAATGGGGGGATAAGACATTTTTCAGATATATTAGTGAGAAGAGGAAGGGCAAAAGTGGTATTGTCAGACTCAAGGGTACAGGGGGGGAATATGTAGAAGCTGATAAGGATAAAGCGGAATTACTTAACAAATATTTTTGTTCTGTGTTCACAGATGAAAAACCAGGAGCAGGTCCTCAGAAAACACCCACAAATAAGAACAGAAGCGAGGGACATCTTGAACAATTTTCAGAAGACTGTGTTCGTGAGAAACTAGCTCAACTCAAAGTAGACAAAGCGATGGGACTGGATGGGATACACCCTAGAATACTGAGGGAACTTGGGGACATTCTAGCAACTCCACTGACTGACCTTTTCAATGCCTCGTTGGAGTCGGGAGTGGTGCCAAAGGACTGGAGAGAGGCTCATGTGGTGCCTTTACACAAAAGCGGAAGTAAGGATGTGGTTGAAAACTACAGGCCGGTTAGTTTAACTTCAGTGGTGAGTAAATTAATGGAAACGCTGTTGAAAGAGAAAATAGTGAGGTTTCTGGAGTCCAGCGGATTACAGGATCCGAGCCAGCATGGATTCACCAGAGGCAGGTCTTGTCAGACAAATCTGATTGATTTCTTTGACTGGGTGACCAGGGAGTTGGACCGAGGGAGAGCTCTAGATGTGGTGTATTTAGATTTCAGTAAAGCCTTTGACACTGTTCCTCACAGGCGACTTATAAACAAACTGAGCACCCTAGGGATGGACCCTAAAGTTACTGCTTGGGTTAGAAATTTGTTGGGTGGGAGGCGACAAAGAGTACAAGTAAATGGAGCTCACTCTGAGGAGACGGATGTTACCAGTGGTGTGCCCCAGGGATCTGTCCTTGGTCCGATTCTTTTTAACATCTTTGTTAGTGATATAGCGGAAGGGCTGTCGGGTAAGGTTTGCCTCTTTGCAGATGATACCAAAATCTGCAATAAAGTAGACACCCAGGAAGGTGTAGATAACATGAGGAGGGATCTAGCTAAGCTTGAAGAATGGTCTAGAATTTGGCAGCTGGGATTTAATGTTAAAAAATGTAAGGTCATGCATTTGGGCTGCAGCAATCCAAGGGAGCAATACAGCATAGGAGGTGAAGTACTTTTGTCCACTAAAGAAGAGCGGGACCTAGGCGTAGTTGTGTCCGATGATCTTAAAGTAGGTAAACAGGTAGAAAAGGCGACGGCAAAAGCTAGAAGGATGCTTGGGTGCATACGGAGAGGAATGGCTAGCAGAAAAAAGGAGGTGATAATGCCTCTGTATAAGTCTTTGGTGCGACCTCATTTGGAGTATGGTGTGCAATTCTGGAGACCGCACCTTCAAAAGGATGTGAACAGGATGGAGTCGGTACAGAGGGTTGCTACTAAGATGATTAGTGGTCTTCATTATAAAGCATATGAGGACAGACTTAAGGATCTTAATATGTACACCTTAGAGGAAAGGCGGGATAGAGGTGATATGATTGAGATGTTTAAATACCTCCGTGGCATAAATGTTCAGGGAGAGAGCCTCTTTCAATTGAAAGCAAGTTCTGCGACGAGGGGACATGGGATGAGGGTGAAGGGAGATAGATTCAGGAGTGATATGCGGAAATATTTCTTTACGGAAAGAGTAGTGGATCCGTGGAATAGTCTCCCAGTGGAGGTGGTAGAGATGAGGACAGTAACTGAATTCAAAAAAGCATGGGACCAACACAGAGGATCTCTAAAGGTAAAAAGTGGACTGTTGTAGTTGTTGTTATGGAAGGACAGACTAGATGGGCCTTGTGGTCTTTTTCTGTCATCATGTTTCTATGTTTCTATCATGGTTCACAGAAAACCATGACTGGGATGTAACTATACCATATGTACTTCATATGTACTGAAGGTACTTCAGGCCGGAAGGTCAGGGGTTCAAATCCCACTAGAGGACAGCAACCTTGGGCTGGAAGGACTGGGGTTTCTAGTCCCACAGGTGCTCCTTGTGGTCTTGGGCAAGCCACTTAACCCCCTCCATAGCCCATGTTCCCTGTAAAATAGTTATCTCCAAGTTATAATGCCCTGTTCAATATAATTTCAGTTTGTTCAATGTAAACCGCACTGATGCAGAATAGCGCGGTATATAAGAGAATGTAAATAAATAAATAAATATGTTTGCAGCTCACTACTGCCTGGAGAGCGCGTCCCGCAAGAACTACTGCTACTACTACTGTGCATTTGTATAGTGCTATAAGTCGTACGCAGCGCTGCACAGACATGTAAGAGACAGTCCCTGCTCATCAGAGCTTACAATCTAGTCAAGACTGTGCCTTTGGCCAGGCAGTACTCTGTAATATTCTTGGGGTGTAAGCAACTCCTGCCCTCTGATCCTTCTGTGTTCTTGCAGAGTCTCTCAATGGGGACTCACCTTCTGCAACTCATGGCTACCCGATTTGTCACCCGTGGTATTGTCCTGGTACGGTCCTTGGCAGCCTGGATCTAGGGAGCCCCATATGTGAGGACTGACTTCCTGCTTGTTCCTGGAGAAAGCAGTTACTCACCTGTAACAGTTGTTCTCCAGGAACAGCTGGAATCAGTCATCACAACCCTCCCTCCTTCCCGGGAGTTGCCTCCCTACCTTGTTAGTTTTTACTGTCGTCCTAGCTGTCAACTGACTGAACAAGATGGCACCCTTGGGCGGGAAGAGGCCCACGCATGCGTGCTAACATGTTCCAAAAGCTGAGAAATGCTCCATGTGGGTTTCGTTGGCACTGACATCACTCATATGTGAGGACTGATCCTTGCTGTTCCTGGAGAACACCTGTTACAGGTGAGTAACTACGCTTTTACCACCATGGTTTAATTACTTAATTCACTTGCTAGAATGAAGTTGTATCATTTATTATTGGTTGGTTGTTTTCACCTTTCTTTTTTTTTAAATTTCTTTTCCCTTTTTATGCCTTTTTTTCAATTCCCTTTAATCAAACAAACTTGCTTTGACTTTGACCATTCAGTTTCCAGCAAAACTGCTAACTTTTATCTCTAAACACCTTCATAATTTTTCTTAGTCTTTGTTATATCATGCAAATTCACGTAACTTATCAGATATCTAAATACATCAAAAAGTATGGAAGATCTCCCCATTCATTCATGCACAACTTAAAATAAAATGGGAAAATACATGCTTAACCATTCTCCAGAGGTTCTTATCTGCAGTTATAAGAAGCTCCGGGAGGTACTCTCTATAACAAACTTTTCAGTATTTGCATTCTTACACCTAGAATGAAATCAGCAGACCCATGACCTAGAAAACAAAACTTGCACAATGTATTTATTGTACAAACACAAGTAAAGGAATGGTTAATTGTTTTTTTTTCTTCTTCCCTCTATCATAGTTGTCAAATCCAGGATCTCTGTAAAATAATCTTAAACATAATCTCACAATCATGTGGATTTTTTTTTCTCAATAATACTGCTTCCAGTTGGAACATGAAGTTGTTCTTTTTATATATGTATATTTTAACTGTGTTCTTCTTTCTCCTTAAAAACTTCATTTTTTTTTAAATAACCTCAAGCATTGTTAGAGAAATTGTCTGGCAAGAAAGTCTTGAGGAATTGTAGCAACCTATCTCCAGGAACAAGCAGGAATAAGTCCTCACATATGGGTACGTCGGTACCGACGGAGCCTGCGCGGGAAAGCTCCCCAGCTTCCCAGAAGGAAAGCTTTTGGGGCCTCCCACTGCGCATGCGCGCTGCCTTCCCACCTTCCTGACCAACTCTCCTCAGTTCTTCTTTTTCCGCGGAGCCAGCAGGTCGTGTTCCTGTCACCGCTGAAGAAGTTGTTATTTTAATTTGTTTCTTTGGCCGCGTGTCTGCCTTCCCCGATTCCGGACCGGTACCGCCGGTCTTTTTTCCTTTATTTCTTAAAAAAAACCAACTTATTTTTCCCCACTTGGTGTGTTTGTCCTGTGAGGCCTCTAGGCCTTCACAGAATTCTCCCTCATGGAGAAACCAGCCTCTGGGTTTAAAAAATGCACCAAGTGTAGCGGTACTATATCAGTCACAGACACCCATGAATGGTGTCTTAAATGTTTGGGGCCTGACCACTCCATTCCGGATTGCCCATCCTGTTCTTTGATGTCTAAACGTGGCTTACAAAACCGGGCAGCCAAGTTTCACATGCTGTTTTCTACAGATACTCCAGCATCGACATCTTCCAGGTCTTCCTCTCCTGATGGATCTCAGGTAACCAAACATTCCTCTGGCAGGTCCTCAAAGGGCAAATCTCCCTCTAAGTATCGAGATGCCCCTGGGCTTGACCCTGAGGACCCTGCCCCAGCCAAACAACCCCGGCGGGAAGCTCCGGCTTCCAAAGCTCCTCCTATGGGGTTAGAGGTTGACATCGATGGCACGGCCTCGACCGATCACCTGTTAGACTGCTCTGGGGTACCGGCTCAATCTTCCGGTACCGACATCCAGACAGTCGTGGCGTCTATGGATCATACAGTTCAATCCATGCAGCAGGCCATTTTGGCTTTTATTAAAGCTGCGACGCCCTCGGTACCGCACCCAGCGGTACCGACTCCGGTTCCGGTACCACAACCGATACCGGTACCCAGGGCATCCACATCGACCAGGATACCGATTCCGGTTCCCGGTTCCGTGGTTTTTCCCGATACCGATCCGGTTCCGGGTACCCCCGATGTCGATACCGGTCGATACGCTTATCGATCCCTGGAAGCAAACAGACGATAGTTCGAGTCTTCTGATGATTCTGATTCATCAGATGACTCTACTGAAGTATCCCTTACTCTCCCTGAAGAGCCCTCTTCTCCAAAGAGGAGAATGTCTCCTCCAGAGGATTTGTCCTTTCTTCAATTGAAGTAGCTAAAGGTCTCTCTATTTCAGTAACCTCTGAAAAAGAACCTAGAGCAAAAAAATTAGATATTTTAGGATACTCTAAGGTTCCCAAAGAGGCAGTCACCTTGCCCATTCATGAAATTCTTCAAGAACACATGATGGACTTATGGGAGACTCCTCTCACCCTATCTCCACATTCTCGTCGTTTGGACACCATGTATCGTGTCCCTCCTTCTCCTGGTTTTCAAAAAGCTCCCTCACCACTCTTTTGTGGTGCAGTCAGCTATGAAAAGGATAAAGAGTACCAAAAGACACTCTTCTACTCCTCCAGGAAGAGAATGTAGGACTTTGGATGCTTTTGGTAAAAAAATCTTCCAAGCAAGTATGCTTATTGCCAGAATCAATTCATATAGCCTCTATATGGGCATGTTTCTGAAGGAGATTGCATTGAAAATATGCCATTTTCTCCCCTTTATCCCAGAGGATAGAAAGGAGGAGTTCCTTCTTTTGCTAAAGAATACCCAAGATATTTCAAAGTTCTCCAACAGAGCAGCCTTTGACTCCTTTGAGGGTGCTAGCAGAGCCTCAGGTATTGCCATAGTGGCTCGCAGAATTGCTTGGCTCCAGGCCTCTGACCTAGAACCCTGGGTCCAGGATGGGTTAGGAAATCTGCCCTGTACAGGTGAGAATCTGTTTGGTAAGGAGTGGCAAATCAAAGCCACTCAAATGGATGCAGAAAATGCTGCTTTAGATAGACTTTCTAAGTCTACCTCTACCCCTGTCAAGAAAAAATCTTTCAAGAAGCCTTTCTACAAGAAGGCCAGATTTGCTACAAATACTGGCCAACAATCTTCTGCAGCTCGCTTTGCTCCTAACTGTCAGCAGCCTAAACAGGCCAGAGCAAAACCTGCAGGGGCTGCTACAGCCCAGCAGTCCCAACCCCTTCAGGGTTTTTGACTTAAAACTAGAGAACTTAACCTTTCTGGCTTTAAAACATCCAGAGCCTCTCACCATTCCAGGAAGGTTAACTTAATTTGCTCCCAGATGGGAGCAAATCACATCAGAACAGTGGACCCTCTCTATCATCAGAGAGGGCTACAAACTACATTTCTCCAGCCTTCCTCCCCATACCATGGTGAGATGTTTCAATTCTCCCCCATCTCTCCTAGACCTGTTGGGTCAGGAGGTGACTACTCTTCTCGCCCAAAGAGCAATAGAAGAGGTTCCTCTTCTTCAACAGGGGTCAGGTTTTTACTCCCCTTATTTTCTCATTCCCAAGAAAACAGGGGGGTACAGACCCATTCTGGATCTCAGAGAATTGAACAAATTCCTATGCAAGGAGAAATTCAAGATGCTTTCTCTAGGTACTTTCCTTCCATACCTACAGAGTTGGGATTGGCTTTGTTCTCTAGATCTCAAGGATGCGTACACACATATACTCATCCATCCATCCCACAGAAAATTCCTACGGTTTCTGTTCCAGTGAAAACATTTCCAATACAGAGTACTTCCCTTCGGTCTAGCCTCTGCTCCAAGGGTATTTACCAAATGCATGGCAATAGTAGCTGCATTTCTATGCGCCCTGGGAATTTTTGTCTTCCCATACCTGGACGACTGGCTCATCCGAGCTCCATCTCAATCCGAGGCTCAGACTTCCCTGGATCGCACCAGACGCATTCTGCAGTATCTGGGACTTGTGATCAATCTGCCAAAGTCTCAACTCACCCCTACTCAATCCCTGGAATTCATAGGGGCCTGGTTGGATACCACCACTGCAAGGGCCTATCTTCCTCAGGCCCGTTGCCAACGTCTAGTGCATTTGGCCTCCCAGACTCAGTCCAGAAGCCACTTGACTGCCAGGGAGATGCTACAACTGTTAGGCCACATGGCCTCCACAGTACATGTGGTACCTTATGCTCGCCTACACATGAGAGCAGCTCAATGGACTTTGTCCACCCAGTGGACTCAAGCATCAGGAGCTCTCTCAGACCAAATAGCAAACTCCAAACGTCTCTTTTGGTCTCTCCAATGGTAGATGTCCACTCAAAATCTGTTGTTGGGGGCCCCCTTTCAACCATTGTTGCCCCAAGCAACCCTCACAACAGATGCCTCCCAAACAGGTTGGGTAGCTCATCTTCAAGATCTCTCCACTCAGGGCACTTGGTCTCCACAGGAGACCACCCTTCATATCAACCACTTGGAACTTCGAGCAATCTTTCTAGCTCTCAGAGTTTTTCATACCCTCCTCAGCAACATGACAGTCCTTATTCACACAGACAATCAAGTTGCCATGTTTTACATAAACAAACAAGGAGGGACTGGCTCTCTGTCGCTTTGCAACGAAGCTCTAAGATTATGGGCCTTCGCCAGAGAGCATCAAATCCATCTCCTGGCAGTATATCTTCCAGGAATCCGAAACTCTTGGGCAGACAGACTCAGTCGAGTTCTGCTTCCACACGAATGGTCCCTGCACATGGATCAGGTACTCAGAATCTTCCAGTAATGGGGAACCCCGGACATAGACCTCTTTGCAAGTCCGTGGAATGCCAAACTTCCCCGGTTCTGTTCCAGAATTCCGTGTCAGGGAGTAAAGGCCAAGGATGCCTTCCTCTTTCATTGGGGTCAGGCCTTCCTGTATGCCTTTCCACCCATTCCTTTGATTCCCAAGACTCTATTCAAACTTCAAAGGGATCAAGGGTCCATGATCCTCATAGCTCCACGCTGGCCACGCCAAGTGTGGTACCCTCTACTTCTGCATCTCTCCCAAGCCCCCTCCCTGGACTTCGGAGCGGCTCCAGACCTTCTGTCTCAGGAGGAGGGGACTTTGTGGCACCCAAACCCCAAGTCCCTTCACCTCAGAGCTTGGTTACTGAAGGCCTAGACCTTCAACACTTCAATCTTTCGCAGCAAGTGAAGGATATCCTAAATGCCTCTAGGAAACCTTCCACTAGGCGCTCTTACGCTTTTAAATGGAAAAGATTTTCCATTTGGTGTGCTCAAAAGGGTCTTAACCCTCTAGCACTCCCTTTGAATTCTCTTTTGGAATATCTCCTGCATCTCTCCAAATGCAGGACTCAAAACGAATTCATTAAGAGTCCATTTGAGTGCTATTACAGCATCCCTTAAGCCCATCAATGGACAACCTGTTTCCTCTCATCCTCTTATTGCAAGATTCATGAGAGGCCTAACCTTAACTAAACCTCCCATTCGACCTCCTCCGGTGGCATGGGACTTAAACTTGGTTCTTGGTCAGCTTATGAAGCCACCCTTTGAACCCTTAGCCACTACCTCCTTGAAATTTCTTTCCTGGAAGGTTATTTTTCTTATTGCAGTCACCTCAGCTCGCTGTATCAGTGAACTGCAAGCTCTAGTGGCTAATCCACCTTATACGAGGTTCCATCATGATAAGGTGGTCCTTAGGACCAATCCCCACTTTATGCCTAAAGTGGTCTCCCCTTTTCATCTTAATCAAGAGGTATATTTACCTGTCTTTTTTCCAGCTCCTCACGCATCTAGTGCAGAGAGGAACCTTCATACTCTAGATTGTAAAAGAGCTCTTGCCTTTTACCTCCACAGGACACAGCAACACCGAAAGTCTTCTCAGCTTTTTGTTGCTTTTGATTCTTCTCATTTAGGACTTCCAGTCTCCAAAAGAACACTCTCCAATTGGATTGCTCAGTGTATCTCTTTTGCTTACCAGAGTAAGAACCTTTCTCTGGAAGGCCATGTCACCGCTCACAATGTGAGGGCCATGGCCACCTCTATGGCTCATCTAAACTCTGTGTCCATTGACCAGATCTGTCGAGCAGCCACCTGGGCCTCGGTTCATACCTTTACAGCCCATTACTGTTTGGACAAGGACTCCCGCCGGGATGCCTTGTTTGGTCAGGCTGTCCTCAGACACCTGTTCCATTCTTGAACAACTCCAGCCCACCTTCCCTGAATGGATGTCTGAGATCCATAGGAAGATGAGGAACCTTTCAGGGTCTCATACCCTTGAGGGGATCTCCCGGGCATCTTAGCTAGGGAGTCCCCATATGTGAGGACTTATTCCTGCTTGTTCCTGGAGATAGCACAGTTACTTACCTGTAACAGGTGATCTCTGGGAACAGCAGGAATTAGTCCTCACAACCCACCCACCTCCCCTAGGAGTTGTATCTCTCTCTCTCTTTCCTTTCCTCTCTCTATTGTCTCAGCTTTAAATTCGAACTGAGGAGAGTTGGTCAGGAAGGCGGGAAGGCAGCGCGCATGCGCAGTGGGAGGCCCCAAAAGCTTTCCTTCTGGGAAGCTGGGGAGCTTTCCCGCGCGGGCTCCGTCGGTACCGACGTACCCATATGTGAGGACTAATTCCTGCTGTTCCCAGAGATCATCTGTTACAGGTAAGTAACTGTGCTCTCTTGCTACAGAGTTACCATAAACATACAGTCCTGCTAAGCTGTCATCTGTGCCCTCACTATAAATCAATCATAGAATCTCATATCCCTTTACACATTCATTAAACTGACACATCACTTCACTTCATTAGACCACCTTCACCAGTTTTGCTGTCAAAAAATCCCCCTCTCAAACTATTAATCTCATTTCTCACTTCCCGTCACGCCTTCAAATCCCTTGAATCATACCAACTACTTACATCCATAGACCACCTTCATACTATACTAATGTATAGACTAAGGCAAACTACTATTAAAACTTTAGTGCTACAAGTGAACTGCAGTGAAAAGAGAAATTTATTTCAGCTCATTTCAAATATTAACAAGCTACATACGAGTATGTCCTAATTAGCATTAAACATTCAATATAACTATCATCCTTATGACATGAAACTTTTTCTTTCAAAGCATTTTATAACAGCTATCTCAATAAGAAGTATCCCCAAGCATATCTAGTCCAACTAAGGTTTAGGATCGACAATAAGTACAACAAATTTAATACTAATAATATCAAATAAGGACATTTTTTTCCTTAACTTCAGCAAAGGTACCTGAGCTGGAAAGACACCAATTTGAATCTGCTACACAAGGAAAGTCACAATATTGAAATGATTACTTAAAACTAAGGGTTACTAAAACCAACACAAAAAATAGTATGTATGAAATTCACAGTTCTAGAATATATCTCTGCTTTTTTTCCACTTAGACTGAGATCAGAAAAGCTATTAAAACAAAGTGTACTTCCTATCTGAAACCCAAAACATATAGCTCAAATAAGACCCAAGAGTGAAACAAACAGAATAAATTTGTGTAGTCTTTACATATACAAACTAACAGTGATAAGAAAACAGTTATTCCCAATATCAACTTGCAAGTCTGGCGAAATCAACTCTGACTCACTAAAGAAGAAAAATTGGCATACAACTAATTACCAAGTTAAAGCCAGAATGTTTAAATCTTTTACAGCCAGAAAATGTTCATTCTTTGAAAACACGACATAAGAAAAGCAAACAAATTAATCATTATCTGCTTCTAATACAACTTATATTTTTCTCATAATTAGGACTTCCCTTCTTTCAATCTTCACAGTAGTAGTAGTAGTAGCCTTTTTGTTCCATTCATCTAATTTAGTACTCTGCTTACAATTAAAATTTCCCATGATATTTTTACTCTCAGGTGTCAGTCGCTATCTGCTTTTTCTGAAGGACTCAAATCTGAGTCTCAAGGCACCAACCTTTTAACCCCTTCAGGTGAGGGCAAGGTCTTCTCAGTTCTTTAAGCCTGGTCCAACAGACAGTGGGAAAAACTAGACAGACACAGAGGTTCAAAACTATCTGAAGCTTTTTCTTTGTATTTGCTTTTTCAAGTATTCTTGTAAAATCCATAGGAAAAAAATAAAACTATCTGAAGCTTCAGAGGAAGCAACCTTTGGGACTATGAACTTGCACAGCTTCTCTCCGGCTGGTTCAGAGGCTCTTCCTCACAAGCTTGCTTTTTATTGGGTTATTTTGAAGAAGTAGCATAATCATCATCATAAGAAGATGCCACAAGATGTCACCAGAATTCTTCCATAGAGCAAAGGAATTGGTTGCAAAAATTTTGCTGAGCCAACAGCGACCTATAGTTATACAATGACCTATAGTTACATTTATGCTAAGCCAGCAATGGTCTATAGTTCTCTTAGTGATCACATAGTTCTTATGATTATATGTACGACTTTATTAAAAGCAGTGGAGAAAAGCTAAACATTGACTATCTGACTATCTCCAGGAACAAGCAGGAATGAGTCTTCACATATGGGTACGTCGGTACCGACGGAGCCTGCGCGGGAACGCTCCCCAGCTTTCCAAAAAAGGAAAGTTTTTGGGAACATCCCACAGCGCCTGCGCGCTGCCTTTCCGCCTTTTCAACCGCCTCTCTCCAGTTCTTCTTTTCCGCTGAGCCAGCAGGTCGTGTTCCTGTCACCGCTGAAGAAGTTCTTTGTTTTATTTTATTTCTTTGGTCGCGCGTCTGCCTTCTCCGACGTCGGACCGGTACCACCGGTCTGTCTGTCTTTTCTTAAAAAAAAAAAAAAAAAAAAAAAAGAACATATTTTTCCCTCACTTAGTGTGTTTTTCCTTTTGGGCCTTAGGCCTCATGAAACCTTTTCCTCATGGAAAAACCAGCCTCCGGGTTTAAAAAATGCACTAAGTGCAGCGGTACTATTTCTGTTACCGACACCCATGAATGGTGTCTCAAATGTTTGGGTCCTGACCACTCCATTTTGGATTGTTCGTCCTGCTCCTTGATGTCCAAACGAGGTTTACAGAACCGAGCAGCCAAGCTCCATGTTCTGTTTCCCTCTGATGCAGCTTCAGTGGCATCGACATCTTCCAGGGCTTCCTCTTCCTCCCATGGATCTCAGGTAACCAAACATAAAACAAGCCGGTCCTCGAAGGGTAAATCTCCTTCCAAGCATCGAGATGCCTCCGGGCTTGCCCTCGAGGATCCTGCACCAGCAAAACTACCCCGGCGGGAAGCTCCGGCTTCCAAAGCTCCACCTATGGGGTTACAGGTTGACTTCGATCGCACGGCCTCGACCGATCACCTGTTAGAATGTTCTGGGGTACCGGCACAACCTTCCGGTACCGAATTCCAGGCATTCATGGCGTCGATGGATCAGAATGTTCTATCCATGCAGCAGGCTATCACAGCCTTCATTCAAGCTGCGACGCCGCTGATACCACAACCAACTCCGTTGTCGGTATCAGCCCGGGTACCGGCACAAATGCCGGTACCGGTACCGACTGCATCGACATCGGCCATGGTGTCGACTGCAGCGGTTCCCTGCCCAGGGGTGCCCATCGGTACCGAACCGGTACCGATAACGCCCGATGTCGATACCGCTCGGTACGTGTATCGAGCTTTGAAAGAGCACCCTGACAGTCGATACTTTGATTCCTCCGAAGATTCTGATGCATCGGAGGCGTCTGCTGAGGTATCCATAGCCCTTCCTGAAGAGCCGCCTTTTCCAAAAAGAAGAATGTCTCCTCCAGAAGACTTGTCCTTTCAAGACTTCATAAGAGAAGTGGCTAAAGGGCTTTCTATTTCAGTATCCTCTGAATCAGAGCCTAGAGCTAAAAAATTAGATATTTTAGGTTATCCCAAGGCTCCTAAGGAGGCAGTCACCTTGCCAATTCATGAGATTCTTTATGATCACATGATTGACTTATGGGAGACTCCTCCCACTATCTCTCCTCATTCTCGTAGGTTGGACACCATGTACCATGTCCCTCCTTGTCCTGGTTTTCATAAAACACAGCTTCCTCACCATTCTATTGTGGTGGAGTCAGCTATGAAAAAGATAGAGTGCAAAAAGACACTCTTCTGCTCCTCCAGGAAGAGAATGCAGGACCTTGGATGCTTTTGGTAGAAAAATCTTCCAAGCCAGTATGCTCATTGCCAGAATCAACTCCTATAGTCTTTATATGGGGATGTTTCTGAAAGAAGTTGCAGATAAGCTACACACTTTCCTCCCTTTTCTTCCAGAGGATAAAAGGGAGGAATTTCTTATTTGGCTTAAGCATACTCAAGATATTTCAAAGTTTTCCAACCGTGCAGCTTTTGACTCCTTTGAGGGTGCCAGCAGAGCTTCGGCCATTGACATAGCTGCTCGCAGAATTGCTTGGCTCCAGGCTTCTGATCTAGAATCTTGGGTCCAGGATGGCTTGGGAAATCTTCCTTGTACAGGAGAAAACCTGTTTGGCAAAGATTGGCAAATAAAAGCCATTCAAATGGATGCAGAAAATTCTGCTTTGGATAGACTTTCAAAGTCAACCTCCATTCCTGCCAAGAAAAAACCTTTCAAGAAGTCTTTTTTTCTTCAAGAAAGGCAGATTCCATCCTGCTTCTGGCCAGCAATCTTCTACAGGTCGTTTTGCTGCTAAGCGTCAGCAACCTAAGCAAGCCAGGCCTAAGCCTACAGGGGCTGCTGCAACTCAGCAGACCCAGCCTCCTCAGGGCTTTTGACTTGATGCTAGAGAACTTAGCCTTTCTGGCTCTGAAACAGCCAGAGCCTCTCACCATTCCAGGAAGGTTAGCTCACTTTGCTCCCAGATGGGAGCAAATTACAACAGAGCAGTGGACCCTCTCCATCATAAGGGAGGGGTACAAACTTCATTTCTCAAACCTTCCTCCTCACACCATGGTGAGACATTTCAATTCTCCAACATCTCTCCTCGACCTTCTAGGTCAGCAGGTGGCTGCCCTTCTTGCCCAAGGGGCAATAGAAGAAGTGCCTCTTCTTCAACAAGGGTCAGGGTTTTACTCCCCCTACTTTCTGATCCCAAAGAAAACGGGGCTACACAGACCCATATTAGATTTCAGAGAATTGAACAAATTTCTATGCAAGGAGAAATTCAATATGCTTTCTCTAGGCACTCTCCTTCCATACCTTCAGAGGCAGGATTGGCTTTGTTCTCTAGATCTCAAGGATGTGTACACCCATGTTCTCATCCATCCATCTCACAGAAGGTTCCTCCGTTTCCTTTTCCAAGGGAAGCATTACCAATACAGGGTGCTTCCTTTCGGTCTGGCCTCTGCTCCAAGAGTGTTCACCAAATGCTTGGCAGTAGTAGCTGCATTTCTACGCACTCTGGGGATATTTGTATTCCCATACCTGGACGACTGGCTCATCCGAGCTCCATCTCAGTCAGAGGCCCAGACTGCCCTGGACTGCACAAGGCGCATTCTGCAGTATCTGGGACTTCTGGTAAATCTCCCAAAGTCCCAGCTCACCCCTACTCAGTCCCTAGAGTTCATAGGGGCCTGGCTAGATACTATCATTGCAAAGGCCTATCTTCCTCAGGCCCGTTGCCTACGCCTAGTGCAGTTAGCCTCCCAGATTCAGTCAAAGAGCCATTTAACTGCCCGGGAGATGCTACAACTGCTAGGCCACATGGCATCCACAGTGCATGTGGTCCCCTATGCTCGCCTTCACATGAGAGCAGCTCAATGGACTTTGTCCACCCAGTGGACTCAAGCTTCAGGGGGTTTGACAGACAAAATAGCAACCTCCAGGCACCTCTTTTGGTCTCTACAGTGGTGGAAGTCCACCCAAAATCTGTTGCTGGGGTCCCCCTTCCAGCAGTTGTTGCCCCAAGCAACCTTCACAACAGATGCCTCCCCAACAGGTTGGGGAGCTCATCTAC
Source organism: Ichthyophis bannanicus (assembly GCA_033557465.1). Classification (NCBI taxonomy): domain Eukaryota; kingdom Metazoa; phylum Chordata; class Amphibia; order Gymnophiona; family Ichthyophiidae; genus Ichthyophis; species Ichthyophis bannanicus. The sequence continues at coordinate 412,942,752 of CM066038.1, forward strand.
AAGACCTCTCCACTCAGGGCACTTGGTCTCCACAGGAGACCTCTCTACCTATCAACCACTTGGAGCTCCGAGCAGTTTTTCTAGCTCTCAAGGTCTTTCATACCCTGCTCAGCTACAAGACGGTCCTCATTCATACGGACAGTCAGGTAGCCATGTTTTACATAAACAAGCAAGGAGGAACTGGTTCTCTGTCACTTTGCAACGAAGCTTTAAGATTGTGGGCCTTCGCCAGAGAGCATCAAATCCATCTCCTGGCCGTATACCTTCCAGGAATCCAAAACTCTTGGGCAGACAGACTCAGTCGAGTTCTGCTTCCACACGAATGGTCCCTGCACATGGACCAGGTACTCAGAATCTTTCAAGAGTGGGGAACCCCGGACATAGACCTCTTTGCAAGTCCGTGGAATGCCAAACTTCCCCGGTTCTGTTCCAGAATTCCGTGTCAGGGAGTTCAGGCCAGGGATGCCTTCCTCCTTCACTGGGGTCAAGACTTCCTGTATGCCTTTCCACCCATTCTCTTAATTCCCAAGACTCTATTCAAGCTCCAGAGGGATCAAGGATCTATGATCCTCATAGCTCCACGCTAGCCACACCAAGTGTGGTACCCTCTACTTTTGCATCTCTCTCGAGCTCCCTCCCTAGACTTGGGAGCTGCTCCAGACCTCCTGTCCCAGGAGGAGGGAACTTTGTGGCACCCAAACCCCAAGTCCCTTCACCTCAGGGCTTGGTTGCTGAAGGCTTAGACCTTCAAAGTTGGAATCTTTCTCAGCAGGTGAAGGATATCCTCCATGCTTCCAGAAAACCTTCTACTAGACGTTCCTATGCTTTTAAATGGAAAAGGTTTTCCATTTGGTGTGCTGAGAAGGGTCTTGACCCTCTAGCACTACCTTTGAATTCTCTATTGGAATATCTCCTGCATCTCTCCAATGCAGGCCTTAAGACGAATTCAGTAAGAGTCCATTTGAGTGCTATTGCAGCATCCCTTAAGCCTCTCAATGGACAGCCTATTTCCTCTCATCCTCTTATTGCAAGATTCATGAGAGGCCTAACTTTAACTAAACCTCCCATTAGGCCTCCTCCGGTGGCATGGGACTTAAATCTGGTTCTTGGTCAGCTTATGAAGCCACCTTTTGAACCCTTAGCCACCACTTCCTTGAAATTTCTTTCCTGGAAGATTATTTTCCTCATTGCAGTCACATCAGCTCGCCGCATCAGTGAGCTACAGGCCTTGGTGGCTAATCCTCCTTATACAAGGTTTCATCATGATAAGGTAGTCCTCAAGACCAATCCACACTTTATGCCTAAAGTGGTCTCACCTTTTCATCTGAACCAAGAGGTATATTTACCTGTCTTCTTTCCAGGTCCTCATGCATCAAGTGCAGAAAGGAATCTTCATACCCTGGATTGTAAAAGGGCTCTTGCCTTTTACTTACAAAGGACTCAGCAACATAGAAGGTCTTCCCAACTCTTTGTTGCTTTTGATCCTTCTCATTTAGGACTTCCAGTCTCTAAAAGGACACTGTCCACTTGGATTGCTCAGTGTATTTCTTTCGCCTACCAGAGTAAGAACCTTTCTCTGGAAGGCCATGTCACAGCTCACAATGTGAGGGCCATGGCAACTTCTATGGCTCATCTAAATTCTGTGTCCATCGACCAGATCTGTCGAGCAGCCACATGGGCCTCGGTTCATACCTTCACGGCCCATTATTGCTTGGACAAGGACTCCCGCCGGGATGCCTTGTTTGGTCAGGCTGTCCTAAAACACCTGTTCCATACTTGAACAACTCCTACCCTCCATCCCTGTTTTGATCCCTGAGATCCAAGGGGGAGGTAGGGCCCTTCTCAGGGTCTACAACCCTGGGGATCTCCCCGGCATCTCTAGCTGGGGAGTCCCCATATGTGAAGACTCATTCCTGCTTGTTCCTGGAGATAGCACAGTTACTTACCTGTAACAGGTGATCTCTGGGAACAGCAGGAATAAATCTTCACAACCCACCCACCTCCCCAAGGAGTTGTATCTTCTATCTCTCTTTCCTTTCCTCTCTCTCTCTTTGTCTTAGCTCTGAAACTCGAACTGGAGAGAGGCGGTTGGAAAGGCAGCGCGCAGGCGCTGTTGGATGTTCCCAAAAGCTTTCCTTTTTTGGAAAGCTGGGGAGCGTTCCCGCGCAGGCTCCTTCGGTACCGACGTACCCATATGTGAAGACTTATTCCTGCTGTTCCCAGAGATCACCTGTTACAGGTAAGTAACTGTGCTATCTCCAAAGTTCATCTGGTCAGCACATATTAGAGGCCTGTGTCAAGAAAGTCATAGGCTTCTTCAATTACACCTTGGAGATTTTGATATTCTTCTACCTGTCCATTCCTACATTTTCCACCTTTTCTTGATCATCTCAGCATCATTCTACATAGATCCTTGAGCATCTTGTAGCATTCCAATTTGAGGTTGGAATTTTCTCTTTAACTCCTGTAGCTTTAGGAAAGCTGATCTCGTTCTTCCTCTAATAGTTTCTGATTCTATTTCCTTGCATGTGTCATTGTTGTACTCCTTGTCTCGTCTTGCTGCATGTTGGAAATCTCTTAAGTTCTATGATTGCCTCTTTTTCCTCTGGATTTAGCTTCTCTGCGTTTCTGGGCAATTTTCAGAGTTTCTTCGATCATCCATTTTGGTCTTTTTTTGCTTTTTCACTTTTTATAGAAACTGCTCACTTTCTTAGAGCACAACTTTCTTGATGTCATCCCATAACTCTCTTCTGGTGCTCTGTCATTTGTATCCAAGGTCATATTTTGCTACATTCATGAGTGGCTTGCTCTTTTTCAGCTTTAGCTTGAGGTTGCATATTAGTAGTTGGTGATCTGTACCACAGTCTGCTCCAGGTTTTGTTTTTGTTGATGATATTGAGCTTTTCCATCGTTGACTTCCACAGATGTAGCCCATTTGATTTTTGTACATTCCACCACTACTACTACTGAGCATTTGTATAGCACTACAAGTCATACGCAGCGCTGCACAGACATGTAAGAGACTGTCCGTGCTCATAGAGCTTACAATCTAGTCAAGACAGACAACACAGAAGGTGTAGGCTGGGATAAAACAAGGGGGGAAGGAAAAGGAAAAAGGAGATCAGGTGAGTCAAGATCCAAAAGCAGCAGCGAAGAGGTGGGTTTTCAGCCTGGATTTGAAGAGGGTCATAGAAGGTGCCTGGCATACAGACACAGGTAGTTTGTTCCAGGCATAGGGTGCAGCAAGGTAAAAGGAGCGAAGTCTGGAGTTAGCAGTAGAAGAGAAGGGCACAGATAGTAGGAGTTTGCCAGAAGAGCGGAGTTCCCGAAGGGCGTTGTAAGGAGAGATAAGAGAAGAAAGGTAGTGAGGAGCTGCAGAGTGAATGCATTTATAGGTCAGAAGGAGAAGTTTGAACTGGATGTGGAAACGGATAGGGAGCCAGTAAAGTGACTTGAGAAGAGGAGAAATGTGGGCATAACGAGGCTGGCGGAAGATTAGCCATGCAGCAGAGTGCTGAATAGATTGAAGGGGAGAAAGATGATTCAAAGGGAGACCAGAAAGGAGTAGGTTACAGTAGTCAAGACGGGAGGTGATTAAGGAATGGATAAGTGTCTTAGTAGTGTGTTCAGAAAGGAAAGGATGGATTTTGCTGATGTTATAGAGAAAGAAATGGCAGGTCTTGGCTATCAGACGAATGTGTGTGGAGAAGTAGAGAGAAGAGTCAAACAACCCCAAGCTTACGAGCCGAGGAAACAGGAAGGAGTATAAAGTTATCCATAGAGACTGAGAAAGGAGGAAGATGAGGGGAGGTTATAGGGGGGAAGATAAGAAGTTCAGGCTTGGCCATGTTCAATTTCAAGCGGCGGTGAGACATCCAGGTCGCAATGTCAGAAAGGCAGGCAGAGATCCGGGTCTGGATAGCCAGAGAGATTTCAGGCGTAGAGAGGTAGATTTGGGAGTCATCTGCATAAAGATGGTACTGAAAACCATGGGAAGAGATAAGTGCACCAAGGGACTGGGTATAGAGAGAGAAAAGGAGCGAACCCAAGACCGATCCTTGGGATACATCAACTGGGAGTGAGATAGCAGAGGAGGAGGAGCCACCAGAACACACACTGAAAGAGCGATGGGAGAGATAAGAAGAGAACCAGGATAGTACAGAGCCCTTAAAACCAAGCGAGGACAGGGTATTGAGGTGAAGGTTGTGGTCAACAGTGTCAAAAGTAGCAGAGAGGTCAAGAAGGATGAGGACAGAGTAAAGGCCCTTGGATTTTGCCAGGAACAAGTCACTGGAGACTTTTGCAAGAGCCGTTTCAGTAGAGTGTAAAGGACGAAAGCCAGACTGTAAAGAATCCAGAAGGGCATGAGAGGAGAGGAAGTCGAGGCAGCAGTGGTGAACAGCACGTTCAAGTAGTTTAGAAATGAAAGGAAGGAGGTAGATGGGTCGATAATTAGAGAAGGACAGATGGGATCAAGTGAGGGTTTCTTGAGGAGAGGTGTGACCAATGCATGCATGAAGGCTGCAGGGACTGTTGCAGTGGAGAGTGAAAGGTTGAGAATGAGAGATGGAAGGGACAACAGTGGAGGAGATGGGGCTTAGGAAGCGGGTGGGGATAGGATCAGAGGAGCAGGTGGTGAGTTTGGAGGAAGAAAGAAGGTGGGCAGTTTCCTCTTCTGAGATCACAGGAAAGGAAGAGAGGGTAGCAGAGGTAGAGGAGGAAAGTTGGGAGTGAAGGGGGGAGGAGGGGAAGTAGCTGACTTTGTGTGGAACTGGAGGGTAATCTTGTGGATTTTGTCATGGAAATAGTCAGCCAGGGTTTGGGCAGAAAGGGAGGGATCAGAGGCGGAGGCACTTTGAGGAGAGAGCTGAGAGCAGTAAAGAGACTGAGGGTCAGAAGTAAGAGAGTTGGTCAGATGGACATAATAGTCTTGTTTGGCAAGAGCTATGGTTGACTGGAAAGAGACCAGCATGATTTGAAGTGTAGAAAGTCAGCAAAGGAGCGGGATTTGAACCAAGCACGCTCAGCAGAGTGAGCACAGGAACTTAGCTGGTAGTGGATGAAAGCCAGGGCTGGAGTGCAGAACGCCTCACAGGACATGGCATGGGCAGAGCGAGAGCATCCAGAGCAGAGGAGAGTGCAGTGTTATAGGAAGCTACTGCTTCGTCAACAGACTTAGATGACATAGTGGAAGAAAGAGATGAAGAAACAGTGGACGAGAACCAAGGGATCAATAGCATGAAGATTTCTAAATAGGTTGGAGGAGATAGAACGTAGTTGAGGCAGGGGGTGATGAAGATTGAAGCTTAAAAGGTGATGGTCAGATAAGGGAAGAACTGAGCTACAGAAGTTAGGGTAAGCAGCTAGAGAAAAATACCAGGTCAAGGCAATGGCCATGCTGGTGAGTGGGAGCAGTGGAGCAAAGCTGGAGGTCAAATGAGAAGGTAAGGGAGAGGAACTTAAAAGCATAGGGATCAGAGGGGTTATTGACATTGTCACAAGCACAACGCCAAAACCACTAGTCTCTAGTTGTTGAGGGCGTGGTGGTTGGATGTATCCTTCCTCTATCAGCTATATTTATGCTTTGAGTAAAAGGATTGTAGTTGAGACAAACCGGTGGTAAGGCTTTATGACAGAAAAAGTTTATTTTAAACACAAGAGAACAGATCAGGTTCAAGGTTCCATTAACAGGATAAATTATAGGCTTTTGCTTAAGGTTCAGCAAACTGGTGGCAAAAACAAACAGAACTCAACAATGGCTTTTCAAAGTCCTCTTAAATGTAGAAGCTTAGCCTTTTCACAGATAACAGTGTGCCACTTTCCTTATAGTCTTTTGTTAATCATAGCACTCAGCCTCAATTCTCTGGGCTGCACTTCCAGGTGAATATGAAATAAGCATTCAAAATGTCCTCAGAACTCTTAGCAGGCTTTTCATATAAGAACAGGAGCAAAGCACAAACTCTTAAAGCAGCCAATTAGCTTTCTTGCTGTTGCAGAGTTCTAACACAGCTGATAATCTGGCATGAAACACAGCTTTCTTTTGCAAGCTTATGTGGCAGTAAATTCCTTTTCCAAAACACACAGGAATTTATCTCCTTACTGCTTATGCTTTAACGTTACCTTTGCAAGAGGAACAATTCTTTCAAGGCTGGCTTTTCTTCAACACTTCAATTCTAAAGCTTGACATAAAGAACAATCCATAAACATGTCTTCTCCCACCTCTGGCTCTGGTTCTCCCAATTGCATGGGCTCTGACTCACTCACTCACTTGATCAGACTGCTCAGCTGACAATTTCTCTGGTGGTCTGAAAGCTTCTCCACTTCCTGGCTTCCACCCTTCTTTCCAACCTGATTCAAGGAAAACAGCTCTCACAGCTCTGGGTAGCTCAGCCCTTCTACAGGAGTTAGCACCTGCTCTGGCTTCTCCAGCATTCCATCGTCCTTGCTGCTCTGGACTCTGTTCCTCTCCCCATCTGCTTCCTCTGCTGCTCCTCATCTGCCTTCCACTGCTGCTCCTCCTCTCTCCATAATCTAACCAGGGTTTATACTCACTGGGATCCAACCCCACCTCCTTTCTCTCCCAGGTGTTTGTAATCTCCCTGCCTTCTGAACTCAGAATAATCAGTGCACTTGTTAGAGTAAGGGCTTTGGTCCTTGTGCTTGCAATCTCTCCCTCTTACTCTTTCAGGCATTTCCTGAAATCTATTCCAGCTGGGGTTTTTCTGCTTTTGAAACGTGACTCTGGCCTTTTGACCCTGCACACCTAACAGAGGCCCCTTGATTAAGGTGAATTCCTTATGCTTTTCACCTCCCCCATGCTCTGGATGGCTGACCTTGCCACAACATGAATGTTAAAATCCCCAAGAATAAGAGTGGGAGAAGAGGAAACCAGAAAGAAGGAAAGCCACGAGTCAGTCAGAGAGAAAGGTAGAAGCAGACTTGTCAGGAGGTCGATAAATAACAGCTACCTGGAGAGGAAGTGGAGTGAAAAGGCGGATGGAGTGAACTTCAAAAGAGGGAAAGTAGTGAGACAGAGACAGCAGGAGGGGTTGGAATTGGCAGGAGGGAGAAAGTAGGAGCCCAACACCACCACCACGGCCAGTGGGACGAGGCGAGTGGGAGAACTGATAGCCCCCATGACAGAGCAGTAATAGATGCAGTATCATCTGGGAGGAGCCAGGTCTAACTTAGAGCAAGAAGATGAAGAGCATTAGAGATAGAGATCATGAGTAAAAGCAAGTTTATTAGAGACAGAATGTGCATTCCACAAGGCACATGAGAAAGGGAGAGTGGAAGGAGAAAGGAGAGGGATATGAATAAGATTAGATGTGTTGTGTGAAGATCTCTTCTCAGAGTGTGACAGAAGTCTAGGGGGGCCAGGGTTGTGGTTGATATCTCCAGATTAGAGGAGGAGGAGGAGGAGGAGTAGCAGGGCAGAGAGGAGACAGGACGGCGGAAACGAGGGTGAGGCTGCCTTAGAGAGAGGGGAGATGGATGAATTAGAGGGAGAAAGCGGTGCAGCTCAAGAGCCGATGATAGGGTAGAAGACCAGAATGGAGGGGGAAGTGAGGATGGTAAAAGGGATAAAAGGAGGGGAGAAGGTGCTGGTGGGAGGGGAGACAGGGAATATAAAGAAGAGAAGGACAATGTGATGAGGAGCCATAGAGGAGGAATAGAGAGGAGAACAAAGGCAAGAGGATATAGAAGGTGGGAGAGTCAAAGAGATTGTGGCAGCACCTGGGTATGAGGTAGGTAATAAGCAAATGACAGCAATAAGAGACAGCGAGCCACGGGATGGGTGGGTAGAGGGGAAGGGGGGTGGGGTATAAATTATACAACTGAGAAAGCTGAACAAAGTGCAAAAATAAAGGGGGCAGAGAGATGAGAGAGCACACCAATAAGGACAAACAAACAAATAAATAGATAAATAGTAGACAGACAGACAGATAGAATCCACTGGGTGAAGTCCATGTGTACAGTTGCTGCTTCTGTTGCTAGAAGAAGGTGTTTGAGATGAATAGAAAGTTGGTCTTGCAGAATTCTATCGGTCTTTCTCAAGCTTCATTTCTGTTACCAAGTCCATATTTTCCAACCATTTTGATGCCTTCTTTGTTACCAACTTTTTTGTTCCAGTTACACATGATTATCAGGATATCCTGTTTGCATGTTCTGTCAATTTCAGCTTGTACTTGTTCATAGAACTCATCCACGTCTTCCTTTTCTGCAGCTATTGTTGGGTCATATACCTGACTAATAGTTGTGTTGATGGGCACTCCCTGTAGACGAAAAGAAATTAAGTGTTCACTGATTTCATTGTATTTCATTAGAGTTCTTGCAAGTTTCTTCTTAATTATGAATGCAGCAACATTTCTTATTTGTCTTTCATTTCCAGCATCGTATACCATATGATCATCATATGCAAAGTGCCTGATGCCGGTTCATTTTACTTTGCTGACACCCAACAGAATGAGTTGTACACGTTCTATTTCATTTTTGATCACCTCCAACTTCCCTTGGTTCATGCTTCATACGTTCCATGTCCCCAATATGTAAGACATCTTTGCAGCTTCTGACTCTCATTTCATGTGCAGCAACATCAGCAGTCAGACATCCCTAGGGCTTTGATCCAACCACATCATAAATGCTGGCTTTACTCTTAAAAGTCTTCACTTCATCCCAGTAGCCAGTTGAGTGCCTTCCGACCCTGGGGGTCTCATGTTCCAGCACTATAGTGCAATTTGTTCTGTTGTGACTATCCATTGGGTTTTCGTGGCAAGATACGGAAGTAGATTGCCAGGCCTCTCTTCCGCGCAGCTAATGCTAGTGTTGTTGCCGTTGTCACAGGAATGTGATCCTCCATCGTCAGTACCGTCCCATTCTGCTGCTGCTGCTGCTGCTGCCCAGATGGATGGTTTGTCTTATTCTGACATCTCAGCTGAGACCTGTCTATCTTGGGAGTCCCTGCCAGTAGTTATGTTACTGATAGCTTAGCTTTCAGCAGCACTGATGCACACAAGCCCTCAAAGCACAACAAGCAGCAAACCAAGTGACGGTTGCCTCTGGCAACAAATTCCAGGGCTTAATTCGGTATTGAGTTCTGATTAGTCTTAAATGTACCCCTTTGTAGTTTCATTGCATGTCCCCTAGTCTTCGTAATCTCCAGGAACAAGCAGGAATGTAGTCTTCACATATGGGTATCATCGGTACCAACGGAGCCTGCGTGGGAACGCTCCCCAGCGTCCAATTAGAAAGCTTTTGGGAGCATCCCACAGCGCCTGCGTGCTGCCTTCCTGCCTTTCCCAACTGCCTCTCTCCAGTTCTTCGTTTTCCACAGAGCCAGCAGGTCGTCGTTCCTGTCACTGCAGAAAATGGTTTTTTTTTTTTTTTTTTTGTGGTCGCGTCTGCCTTCCTCGACGCTTTACTGGTACCGCCGATTCTTCTTTCTTTTTTTTTTCAGTTCTTTCAACAACAACAAAAAATATATATATATACTTAGTTCTTTTTTCCACGTGCACGCGCCATTTTGGGCCCTAGGCCCAAAATCCTTCCACAATGGAAAAACCCGCTTCGGGTTTCAAAGAGTGCACCAAGTGTGGCGGTACCATCTCTGTCACCGACACCCATGAGTGGTGTCTTAAATGTTTAGGTCCTGATCACTCCATCACGGAATGTATGGCCTGTGCCATGATGTCTAAAAGAGGTCGGCAGAACCGAGCTGCTAAGCTCAGTACCCTGTTTCCCTCTGATGCAGCCTCGGTGGCATTGATGTCTTCCAGGGCTTCCTCTTCCTCCCGTGGATCTCAGGTAACTAAACACAAGTCTAACTGGTCCTCAAAGGGTAGCTCTCCTTCTAAGCATCGAGATGCCCCTGGCGTTGCCCTTGAGGATTCTGCACCGGCAAAATTGCCCCGGCGGGAGGCTTCGGCTTCCAAAGCATTATCGGGGCTCCAGGACGTTCTTGAGGCCTCAACCTCGGCAGAACTACTGGTGCCATGCTCTGGGGTACCGGCTGTTTTCTCTGGTACCGACATCCAGGCATCGGCAGCGTTGATAGACCAGAGGTTCCTGGCTATTGAACGCAATCTGGCGGCTCTCCTTGCGGCATCGACACCCTCGGAACCGCATCAGACAGTTCAACCAGTACCGACACCGGTACCGGTACCGACGGCATCAGTGTCTGCATTGCCGGCACCCAGTCATGCGATGCCCTCCGGTACCGATACACCGGTACCAATTCCCCCCGGTACCGACTTCGGTCGGTACGGTTATCGGGCTCTTCAAGAGCATCCGGACAGAAGGTACTTCGAGACCTCAGAGGAATCTGGGGATTCTGACAGTTCTGTCGGTATGGGAATACTTCTCCCAGAGGAGCCTTCCTCCCCCAAACGCAGGATGTCTCCTCCAGAGGATATTTCCTTTCAGGACTTCATCAGGGAGGTGGCTCGAGGTCTGTCCATTACTGTGGCTCCTGAAACAGAGCCCAGAGCAAAGGAGTTGGAAATTTTACAATATCCCAAAGCTCCTAAGGAGGCAGCTACTCTACCCATCCATGAGATCTTGCATGATCTCATGCTAAGAATGTGGGAGACACCTCTTACCACCTCTCTTCACTCTCGTAGACTTGATACTATGTATCGAGTTCCTCCTTGTCCTGGTTTCCAGAAGACTCAGCTTCCTCACCACTCTATTGTAGTGGAATCAGCTATGAGAAGGATCAGGAGTGCAAAAAGGCATGCCTCTAATCCTCCAGGACGTGAGTGCAGAACTTTGGATGCTTTTGGACGTCGTACTCTCCAAGCTTCCATGCTTTCTGCCAGGATCAGTTGCTATATTTTATATATGGGAATGTTCCTAAAGGAAATCACAGGAGATTTAGAGGTTTTGAGCCCTCTTCTTCCTGAGGATAGAAGGCAGGCTTTTCTCACACTGGTCAAACATGCCCAGGATGTTTCTAAATTTGTCAACCGTGCAGCTTTTGACTGTTTTGAGTGCATAAGCAGAACCTCTGCCATTGCCATAGGTTCACGTAGAATTGCCTGGCTCCAGACATCTGATTTGGAGCTCTGGGTACAAGACAAACTGGGCAATATTCCTTGTACTGGTGAGAACCTGTTTGGCAAAGATTGGCAAGAAAAAGCCAATGAGTTGGATGCTGACAACTCCACCTTGGATAGATTATCCAAGGCCACAGCTGATCCTGCTAGAAAGAAATCTTTCAAAAAAACCATTCTTTTCCAAAAAGAAGAGGTTTTATCCTGCTTATTCCCAGCAGGGACGCTCTGCAGGTCAACCTGTCCGGAAAGGTCAGCAACCACTCAAACAAAGGAAAGCAAAGACTGCTAAGCCTCAACCGACTCAGCAGTCTCAGCCTCCACAAGGCCTTTGACTTTCATCTACAGAACTTAGCCTTCCTGGCTCTCAATTGACCAGAGCCTTCCACCATTCCAGGAAGGTTATGTCATTTTGCCCCCAGATGGGGGCAGATAACAGCAGAGCATTGGACACTCTCCATCATAAGAGGGGTACATTAAGCTCCATTTTTCGAGCATGCTCCCTCCCACAGTTCAATTCTCAGACCTCTCTTATCAACCTATTAGATCAAGAGGTCACTATACTTCTTGCCCAAGGGGCAATAGAAGAAGTACCCATTCCTCAACAGGGTACAGGGTTTTACTCCCCCTATTTCCTTATCCCAAAGAAAACAGGAGGACACAGACCTATTTTAGACCTCAGAGAATTGAACAAATTCCTGTTCAAGGAGAAGTTCAAGATGGTTTCTCTAGGAACTCTGCTGCCATACCTTCAGAGTCAGGATTGGCTATGTTCTCTAGATCTCAAGGATGCGTACACTCATGTTCTCATCCATCCATCTCACAGAAAGTTCCTTCAGTTCCTTTTTCAGGGAAAGCACTGCCAATACAGGGTGCTTCCTTTCGGCCTGGCCTCAGCACTAAGAGTGTTCACGAAATGCATGGCTGTGGTAGCAGCATTTCTCCGCACTCTAGGGATATTCGTCTTCTCCTACTTAGACGACTGGCTCATTCGAGCCCCATCACATTCAGAAGCCGGGACCTCCCTATCTTGCACAATGTGTATCCTTCAGTATTTGGGTCGTATCATAAACGTCCCAAAATCCAGTCTAACTCCCACTCAGTCTCTAGAATTCATAGGAGCTTTGCTGGATACCAAAAAGGCAAGGGCCTATCTTCCCCAGGCCCATTGCCTTCGCATAGTGCAATTAGCTTCTCAAGCAGTGCTAAAGCCTCATCTCACTGCCCGAGAAATGCTACAACTACTAGGCCACATGGCATCTACCGTGTATGTGGTTCCTTATGCTTGCCTCCATATGAGAGCAGCCCAGTGGACTTTATCCACTCAGTGGACTCAGGCATCAGGATGCCTGTCAGACAAAATAGCATACACAAATTGCCTTATTTTGTCCCTCCAATGGTGGCAGTCCACTCAGAACCAGTTGCTGGCGTCCCCATTTCAGCAACCCTTACCCCAGGCAACTCTCACAACAGATGCTTCACCAATGGGTTGGGGAGCTCATCTGCAAGACCTCTCCACCCAAGGCACTTGGACTCCACAGGAGACTCATCTACATATCAATCTCTTGGAGCTCAGAGCAATCTTTCTTGCTCTTCGAGTGTTTCACACTCCGCTCAGGTGCACGACAGTCCTTATTCACATGGACAAACAAGTAGCCATGTTCTACATGAACAAGCAGGGAGGAACAGGCTCTCTGTTGCTTTGCAACGAAGCTTTGCGACTGTGGGCCCTCACCAGAGAGCATCAGATTCATCTCCTGGCAGTGTATCTTCGAGGCATACAAAACTCTTGGGCAGACAGACTCAGTCGAGTTCTGCTTCCACACAAATGGTTTCTACATGTAGACCAGTTGACCAAAATTTTTCAAATTTGGGGAACCCTGGACATAGACCTCTTTGCAAGTCCGTTGAATGCCAAACTTCCCCGGTTCTGTTCCAGAATCCCGGCTTAGGACTCTCAGGCCAAGGATGCTTTCCTCCTTCACTGGGGCCAAGATTTCCTTTATGCCTTTCCACCCATTCCCCTAATTCCCAGGACCCTATTCAAGCTTCAGAGAGACAGAGGCCGTATGATTCTCATAGCTCCACATTGGCCTCGGCAAGTGTGATACCCTCTGCTTCTACATCTCTCTCAAGCTCCCTCCCTGGAGTTAGGGTCTGCTCCAGATCTCCTATCTCAGGAGAACGGAATGTTGTGGCATCCCAATCCCTGGTCTCTGCATCTCAGGGCTTGGTTGCTGAAGGCCTAGATCTCCATGGTCTTAACCTCCCTCAGCAAGTAAAGGATATTCTTTTATGCTTTCAGGAAGCCTTCCACAAGACGCTCTTATGCTTTCAAGTGGAAAAGGTTTACCATATGGTGTTCGCAGAAGGGTCTTAACCCCCTTGCGGTACCTCTGGAATCATTACTGGAGTATCTCCTTCATTTATCCAATGCAGGACTTAAGACTAACTCGGAGTCCATTTGAGTGCTATTGCAGCTTCTTTCAAGCCTCTAAATGGACAACCTATTTCCTCCCATCCTCTTATAGCAAGATTTATGAGAGGCCTTCTGCTAACTAAGCCTCCCATTAGGCCACCACCTGTGTCATGGGACTTAAACTTGGTTCTTGGTCAACTCATGAAGCCACCTTTCGAACCCTTAGCTACTACCTCATTGAAATTCCATTCTTGGAAGGTTATCTTTCTCATTGCAATCACATCAGCACGTTGCATCAGTGAGTTGCAAGCACTAGTGGTTGATCCACCTTATACAAGGTTCCATTATGACAAGGTAGTCCTTAGGACTCATCCACACTTTATGCCAAAGGTGGTCTCGCCTTTTCATCTAAACCAAGCGGTCTACCTATCTGTGTTCTTTCCAAGGCCTCATGCATCAAATGCAGGAAGGAATCTTCATACTTTGAACTGTAAAAGAGCTTTAGCCTTTTACTTACAAAGAACACAGCAACATAGAAAGTCCTCTCAACTCTTTGTTGCTTTTGATCCTTCTCATTTGGGACTTGCAGTCTCCAAGAGAACACTGTCAAACTGGATTGCTCAGTGTATTTTCTTTGCCTATCAGAGTAAGAATCTTCCTCTGGAGGGCTATGTCACAGCTCACAATGTGAGTGCCATGGCAGCTTCAGTGGCTCATCTACACTCTTTCGACTACATCTGTCGAGCAGCCACTTGGGACTCCGTTCATGCCTTCACAGCCCATTACTGCTTGGACAAGGACTCCCGCCGGGATGCCTTGTTTGGTCAGGCTGTTCTCCAACACCTGTTCCATACCTAATCAACTCCTACCCACTGTCCCTGGTTGGATGCCAGAGATCCATGGGGGGGGGGGGGGGGGAGTGGAGCCCTTTCTCAGGGACACACAACTTCTGGGGTTTCTCCCTGGCATCTAAAACTAGGGAGTCCCCATATGTGAAGACTACATTCCTGCTTGTTCCTGGAGATAGCATAGTTACTCACCTGTAACAGGTGATCTCCGGGAACAGCAGGAATTAAGTCTTCACAAGCCACCACCTCCCCTAGGAGTCGTATCTCTTTCTCTTTCCCTCCCTCTCTCTCTCTTTGTCTCAGCTTTAAAACTCACCTGGAGAGAGGCAGTTGGGAAAGGCGGGAAGGCAGCATGCAGGCGCTGTGGGATGCTCCCAAAAGCTTTCTAATTGGACGCTGGGGGAGCGTTCCCGCGCAGGCTCCGTCGGTACCGACGATACCCATATGTGAAGACTAAATTCCTGCTGTTCCCGGAGATCACCTGTTACAGGTGAGTAACTATGCTCTTTCTGAAAGAGTAAACGACCAATTAACGTTTACTCGTTCTAATTGGCCATCTCTCCCCTCGATCGTCTCTTCTCCAAGCTGAAGAGCCTTAACTTTTTGTTAAGCCTTTCCTTATAGGGATATCCATCTACAACTTTTATCATTTTGGTCACCCATCTCTGTAGCATCAAATCTTGGCTGCCAAATTCTCTACCACTCTTCAAGCTTTGCTAGGTCTCATGTTACCAACATCTTCCAGGTTGTCTACCCTATTGCATCCCCAAAAGGCAAACCTTTCCTAAAAGACCTTCTGGAATAACTCTTACAAAAATGTTAAAGAACTGGACCCAGAGTTGGTCCTTGTGGCACACCACTGATTACTCCCCTATCTTCAGAGTGAATTCCATTTGCTACTACCCTTTTTCACCTCAAATTAACCAGTTTCTTACCCAGTCAATCATTTTTGGATCCATCCCAAGGGCAGTCAGCTTATTTATAAGTGGCCAGTGTGGAACAATGTCAAAAGCTTTGCTGAATTCCAAATATACCATATCTAGCACTTTCCCTAATCCAATTCTCTGGTCACCCAGTCAAAGAAATCAATCAATTTTGTCTGATAAGATTTACTCTATTAAAGCCATACTATCCTGGATCCAGTAATTCCTTGGATTCTAGAAATCAGACTATCTTTTGAGTTAGCAGTTTTTCCATTCATGTACTCTTTGTGGACAGGAACCACATCATCCACCCATCTCAAATCATCCGTGATCACACCAGACTATAAAGAAACATTTGAAAAGGTCAGACAGTGGAGCCACCACTACGTCCCTAAGTTCCTTCAATACCATTGGATGAATTTCATCTGGCCCCATCGCTTTGTCTACTTATATTTAGCTAGCTCCTCATGAACAGACTCTTAAAAATCGTTGGAGATTTACCTCACTTCCAATCCTATTAGTATTTGTTTTCCAAGGTCCCATTCCAGGCCCGTCATCTGTGAACACAGAGCAGAAATATTTGCTAAGCAATTCTGTTTTCCACATCTTCCTGTTAGACCAGTCCAGACAAATGGGTTATCACCCCTGCCAGCAGTTGATGGAGACAGAGAAAAAAACTAGAACTATGCTGTGATATCACCACTGGCATAAAGCCTAGCACAGCTAGAGGAAGCCATCTGGATTTTCTCTGTCTCCAGTAGATGGTGGCTACTGTTTTCCTCTACAGCTAAGGCCCAGAGCACCTGGTGGGCACTGTGGTCCACTGGTCAGTTAAGCTCTTTCTTGGGAGCCCCAGGGCATATATGAGATACTCCTCTGACTGGTCTGACATGCAGTTCATCTTAGGGAGGAGTTTCTGGCTAAGAGAGCCAGTGTAACTCTGGGTTTCTTCACCTTCACGAAGATCCTCTGCAGGGGTGCCTGTTAGCTCTTTAGCTCCTTAGTTATTTTATTTTGTTTCACTTTAAACTTTAAAGTTAAAAAAAATATATATATATATAAAATAAAGGAAAAGAAAAATAAGAAAAATAAGTTGTACTTCAACGAAGGCACGGGGACTGACTTAAGCCTCCCTGTATACTGCCCCCCTGCCCAGTGGCCATCACAGCTATGGAGATTACCATGCTCACAACTGGTGCTTCAGGCCGGCAAGACATCAAACTGTGAGTTGTGCCTGCTCTGTTTTCCTACAGAGGCCCGATCACGTGCTGTTGTGCACACCAGATGTCCGCGGCCTATTTCCCACCATAATTTTGAGCACCGATCCCACGTGGCGGTATGTGTGCATGCGGCTCTGGGCCGTCCTTCAGTGTGCTGAATTCCCTCTCCCACTGCCTCAACTGATTGCCTGTGTGCCATTTGCACAGTTGATCCATGAGAGGCCTTGAGCGCTTCATTGCAGGCAGTAGCTCCGTCCTCCTGTAGTAATCGGGGCTCCTCCTGCTGGCTCCCAGACTCCTCTGGCTACTTCTGCAGGATCAGAGGTGTCTCCAGAAAGGGGCCCCTCTCCTCCTCCTCCTGGTCTCACAGCAGTCTGTAGTCCAGCCAGTTTCATTCCCTCAGCAACCGCTGGTTGAGCCAGTGGTTGCTGAGTTTGCATTGCTGTTCCAGCATGTGTGGAACTTATGGAAGGGGGAACAGGGTCTGCCTGTGTCGCTGGTGGCCCTTTCTGCTGCTTTAGCAGCTCCCACAGGAGGTTCATGGAAACTCTCTGATGCTTCTTGAGCCCCCTGATTACAGAGGGGATCACTCCATCCAATGAAGCCGTTTGGGAGTCTGACTCTTGCGACTGTGATGATGCAGAAGGGAATGAGTCGCCATTTAGTGGATCCAACATGGAAGAGGGAGAGACTTTCCCTGTTGACGATGACAGTGAGTCAAGAATAGTGCATTTTTGTCAAAGGGCAGAGATCCTTGCCTTGACTGTCCAGATCACCTCTGAGATGTGTATTTCTGACCCTTCTGTACCAGTCTCAGGCCAGTTGACCTCGGATCCCATCCTTGCAGGGATAAAGCAACCTTCCAGGGCTTTTCCTTTCCCTTATTATGCCTGATCTCAGGAAAACTTTCCCAGGGTAGATGCGCTGATCACAGTCGTGACCAAACATACTATTATCCCTGTGGAAGGTGGCGCTGCCCTTCGGGACAAACAAGACCGCAAGGTCAAAGGCTGTTGAAGACTGCCTTTTCTGCTTCTCTGGCGGTCCAGGTGGCTGCGTGTGGAGATCTTGGGGCTCACACCATACTGAGGTGGGTCCTGCTTCTCCTGAATGATGCAAACTTGGTGTGCCTAGAGTCCATGGCAGTTTTCTTGGCGGATGCCTTTTATGATCTCCCCTGCCTAGCTGCATGCGGGGTGGTGGCAGCCATGGTGGCCTGCCGTTGGCTATGGCTCTGAAATTGGTTGGCAGGTGCAGTCTCTAGGGCCGATTTGCCAAATTGCCCTTCCAAGGCGCTGGCCTTTTTGGGGAGGAGCTCGAGAAACTGGCCGAAGATCCTAGAGGAAGTTCACCCTCGGACGTTGCTTGAGAGCAACCCCAAGGTGTCCTTTAGATGGTTCTCTTGTAGTGCTTCATTCTCCCAGCCTTGATTTCGGGATGCCAGTCGCTGTTGCCTGGACAAATTGGTGGCTTTTTCTTCGACGTCTGGTTCGAAGTCTCAGCTCTTTTGTGGGGGTCATCGCCTTATTCCCATCCCTCCAGACCAATAAGCAGTCATCCTCTTTTTCCCAGCCCTCCAACTGATGGGCTGCAGGCCCATTCCGGAGTGCTGCAGGTAGGAGGGCGCGTTTGCCAGTTTTACCCGAATGAGCCCGTCTCGCAACCGATCATTGGGTTCTGGATATTATCAGGCATAGTTGTGTTGGAGTGCTCAAGACTCATCACAGACTCCATTGTCATTTCCCCTTGCAGCTCTGCTACCAAGGCAGCCGCGGTATGAGATACCATTCAGCGGAACCTGGACCTTAGCGCTATTTGTCCTGTGCCTCCTGCAGAGTGGGGTCTGGGCAATATTCTTTTTACTTCAAAGTCCCCAAAAAGAATGAATCATTTCAGCCTCTTCTGGATATCAGAGGGGTCAGTCGCAGTCTCTGCGTTCCCCGCTTTTGCATGGAGACCCTGTAGTCAGTCATTCAGTCGGTGCAACAGGGGGAATTTCTCGCCACCTTGGCTCTTGCAGAGTCCCATTTTCATATTCCCATCAGGCACGATCAGCAATGCTTCCTGCGGTTTGCGACATTGGCGAATCATTTCCAGTTTCTTGTACAGCTGTTCAGTTTGGAAATTGCCCCTGGACCTTTCTAAGGTCTTGGTGGTTGCAGCTGCCCTCTGGCATGAAGGGGTGTGCATATACCCTTATTTTGATAATTGGCTTATCCAGGCCAAATCCCAGATGGGGGCGCTTCAGTCTGTACAGCATGTAATCCAGCTCCTCGAGAGTCTTGGTTGGGTCATAAATCCACAGCAAGAGGAGTTTGTCGCCATTCCAGAGCCTAGAGTTTCTGGACGCTTGTTTCGACACACTTCAGGGGAGAGTGTTTTTGATTGTGGATCGCTGGGCCAAGTTCACCTGTCAGCTGCAGAATTTCTGGTGAAGCCAGCTCCCACTGACTGGCAATATCTGTAGCTCCTGGGGTCAATAGCGGTGACCTTTAGACTTGGTTCCCTGGGCACAAGTGTACATGCCTGTGCAGAGGACGTTGCTGTTCCAATTGTTGCTGTCACTCAGGATTTCATGGTTCATCTGCTACTATCCCCAGTGGTGAGATGCAGTCTTTCTTGGCGGGCCTCTCTGACAAGGTGCTTTGAGGGATGCTCCTCGAAATGCTGGCCTGGGTCACCATTACAACTGATGCCAGTCTAGCTGGGTGGGGTGACTCATTGTCTGGACCAGGCAGCCTAAGATTGCTGGTCCTAGCTGGAAGCAAAGTGGGCCATCAATCTTCTGGAAGAGAGGGCAATCCATCTGGCTCTGAACTTTCTCCACCTGGTCCGGGGCTGTGCGGTATGGGTCCTCTCCAACAGCACAATGGTGGTAGCTTATGTGACTTTAAAAAGTGGGACCAAATGCCCGGGGGTTGTGCGAGAAATGTTCCTTCAGTCCTGTGGGCAGAGCAATACCACAGGCCCTGTTGGCACAACACATCGTCAGGCAAGACATTGTGGAGGCCGACTTCCTCAGTCGGCATATCCTCGATCCTGGGGAGTGGGAGCTCACCCTGTGGGCCTTCTCCCACGTAGTGGACTGATGGGGTGCGTCAAAAGCCAACTTGATGGCGACAGCAGCCAGTGCCAAGGTACCCAACTTTCAGTTGCTGCAAAGAGACCGAATCGAAGGGGTGGATGCCCTGGTCCAGCCCTGGCCTCAGGTCCCTCTCCTTGGTTTTCTCCCCGTGGGCCATAATAGCTTGATTCCTTCGTCAGATAGAAAAGTACCCCCACTAGGTGATCCTGGTCACCCCTCTTGCAGCTTCTCATGGCACAGCCCCTGAATCTCTGGACTTGGAGGTCTGCTGAAGCAGGGACCCGTCCTCTTGGATGATCCAGCTCCCTTCTCGCTTACAACCTGGCCCTTGAAAAAGCGGTGTTTAGCTTGTAAAGATTACTCAATGGTGGTGGTATCCACATTGCTGTGGGCCAGAAGGCACTCCATCTCCCTAGCTTATGCTCAAGTATAGTGCCTCTTTGAGGCTTGGTGCCGGCAGTGCCATATTTCTCCATAGTGCCCACATGTCCCTTCTGTTATAGCATTTCTTCAGGATGGCCTTAAGAAGGGCTTGACCTGGAATTGCAGGGTGCAGCTTTTCTCCAGGAACAAGCAGGAAGTCAGTCCTCACTTATGGGTGACGGCACCGACGGAGCCGCGCGGAACAATTCTCCAGCTTTCAAAGAAAGCCTTTGGAATTGCTTCCACGCATGCGTGGTCCTCTTCCCGCCCAAAGGTGCCATCTTGCTCAGTTTCCCTTTTTCCATGGAGCCTTTCGGACGCATGTCCTCGTCCCTCAGAAAAAATGTTTTTCGTTTTGGCCTCTAGCCCTCTCTTTACCGGTAGTACTGGTCCTCCCCTTCGCCCTTTTTCCCCGAGCGAAGGGACATTTTTTATTCCAGCCTTTTTGGAAAAAAGTTTTCTCTTCGAGCCTTTTCACGCCCTTTTCAGCTGTTGGCCTTGAGGGTCTTCAACCTAGCAGGAGCCCTTTTTGCCCCAATGGCCAGAAGTCCAACATTTTCCGTAAGGCTGTCCCTGAATCCCCGGTGGCATCCTCAGCTGTCCCTCCACTGCTGGGATCCCCCGCAGTGACCCAGCGTTCAAGGTGGCACTCCTATCAAGAAGAAGACAACCTTGAAGTCGCTGTCCGGGGCTCCTGACAAGCGTGAACATTCTCGTGCTCGGTCGCTCAGCCCTCCCCGGCGTTCCCCGGCAGTCGGATAAAGAGCGGCCTCAGAAGGTACCCCATACAGATACAGAGGCCTCCGGTGATGGCGCCTGGTCTCCTGAGGGTTGTCCCGGTAAGGATCCCCTCTCCTCTTCCACGCCAGACCTGGTAACCCCGGTATCTGCATCGCAGGGACCCGCGTCCGCATGGGAGTCCCGAATGCTGGCACTGGAGTGCAGCGTTTCTGCCTTCTTGGCTACGCAGCAGGCACTTATGCCCAGCATGGCTGGCCCGCGCCTCGAGACCAAGGTTTCCCTGAGAGGGACACCTAAACCTGCCCTGGAACCCCCCCGAGAGCCGTGGGCTTTGTGAGGGTCCTTGGCACCGGTCTCGCTCACTGTCCCTGCTCACTGTCCCATTGCTCAGGGGCGAGGTCCTCCAAGGCCAGTGCCTCCAGTTCCAAGTGGGCCTCTGGGCATGGAGATCGGCCTGACTCGGACTCCTTTCCGGACCTCTTTTGCTGGGAATCGGACGGGGATACCTCCCTGGAGACCTGTGCCAACAGGGACCTTTGTTTGGACCTGTCCCCACCCACCTCCCAGAGGTGTTTGCCTCCCGAGGACACGTCCTTGCTGGTGTTAGTGCGGGACATGCTGCGGGTCCTCAAGCTGGCCCCACAGGTTGAGGAAGAACCGAGGGCGAAGGAACTCGACATCTTACAGTATGAGTCCCCAGTATGAGTCCTCGACTCTTACAGTCCCAATACCTCCCATTCCCAGCTGCTCCTCCGCATGTGGGAGGTACCTGCCTCAGTCCCCATTGTGAGCAAACACCTCAATGCCATGTATAGGGTCCAGCGCGGCCCTGGGTTCTGGAAGACTCAGTTTCCACACACCTCCATGGTAGTGGAATTGGCGATGCGGAAGCAAAAGAGCCCAAAGTCACATTCTTCGGTCCTGCTGGGCAGGGAGTCCAGAGCCCTCTATGCCCTTAGGCGCAAGGCCTGTCAGGGGTCCATACTGTATTCAGGCCTATCAACTGTATATGGGCATGTTCCTGCGCGACCTCACCAAGGAGCTCGGCGGTTTTTCCGCAGGTCTTGGGGGTAAACACCTTCTCAGGTTCCAGACCCTCCCGAGGTCGGTCGCAGGCTGCTCGAAGTACCTCTCCCGCACCGCATGTGATGGGTTTGAGTCCTCCACTCAAGTGGTGGCGGCCAGCATCAGGGCCCGGCACCAGTCCTCAGACCTGGAGCAGTGGGTCCAGGAGAAGCTCTTGGATGTCCCCTGCCTAGGTGAACAACTGTTCGGCAAGCCCATGGAGGATAAGGCCGCCAAAATTGAAATGGAGTTTGTAATTCGAACCTGCCTCTCGCGTAAGACATCTCTCCCATGGAAGATCTTTCCTAAGGGAGTGGATAACATGAGGAAAGATCTTCAAAAGCTGGAAGAATGGTCTAATGCTTGGCAGTTAAGATTTAATGCAAAGAAATGCAGTATCATGCACTTGGGAAGCAGAAATCCAAGGGAAATGTACGCAATACGGGGTGAGAGGTTGGTGTGCACAGATCAGGAGAAGGACTTTGGTGTGATTTTTTTCTGAGGATCTCAAGGTGGCAAAACAGTGCGACAAGGCAGTGGCAAAAGCCAGGAAGATGTTGGGTTGCATACAAAGAGGAATTACTAGCAGAAAGGAAGATGTACTAATGCCACTATATAAGTCACTGGTGAGGCCTCACTTGGAATACTGTGTTCAGTTCTGGAGACCATGTTTCACAATGGATGTAAAAAGACTGGAAACTGTTCAGAGGAAGGCGACCAAAATGATTTGGAGCCTGCTTCAGAAGCCTTACGAGAAGAGACTTGAAGACCTAAATATGTACACTCTGGAGGAGAGGAGGGATAGGGGAGATTTGATTCAGACCTTTAAATACTTAAAGAGAATTAATGAAACAAACAAACCTCTTCCAAAGACGAGGAAGCTGTAAAACTAGAGGGCATAACATGAAGCAGCAAGGGGGTAAATTGAAAGGCAATGTCAGGAAATACTTTTTCACTGAAAGGGTGGTGGATGCTTGGAATGCCCTCCTGATGGAAGTGATGGGTGCAAATACAGTGACAGAATTCAAAATGGCATGGGACAGACACAGTGGATCCCTTTACAGCAACAGTATAAAATCAAAATAAACTTATGTAATTTCTCAACAAACAGGGGTGTCCTACACGGAGCAGTGGGTTCACGCCTAAACAAAGACATGGGGAGGGGTGACCTGCATGGAGCGGCAGGTGCACCTACTCTTGCAATCTTACTGGGCAGACTAGATGGACCATTCTGGTCTTTATCTGCCGTCATTTACTATGTTACTATGGAAGAAGCAGCAAACAAAGAAGCCATTCTTCCAGAGAAAGGGGCTCTCGGAGATATCCGCCCACACCACCCACCGGTACGCAGGATAAGGGGGGGGCACACGGCCATCGCAAGCCTAAAGGGCCCAAAGCTCAGCCGACACCACCCCAACCCGCTCAGAGGTTTCTTTGCCAAAGGCATAGCCTCTCGCCCCCTGGCGGCACTTCCACCTGTGGGGGAGGGGGGTACACCTGTCCCATTTTGCCCCTCAATGGGCGTCAATCACGTCGCACACCTGGGTCCTCGGGGTGGTCCGGGACGGTTATCGTCTTCACCTGGACAGGCTCCCCCATCCTCGATCTCAGGAGCCTAAACAAGTTTCTGGTGCTGGAGAAGTTCAAATGTTATCACTTGGTATCCTGCTGCCCTTCCTCCAGCAGGGCGATTGGCTATGCTCCTTGGACCTCAGGGATGTTTACGCCCACATTCTGGTCCACCCCCAGCACAGGCAATACCAGCGCTTCAGGGTGCAGGGAGAGCACTACCAATACAGGGTGCTCCCCTTCGGGCTCGCGTCTGCCCCGCGGGAATTCACCAAGTGCCTTTCCGCAGCCGCTGCCTACCTCTGGTGGCAGGGCATACCCATTTTCCCTTACCTAGATGACTGGCTCGTCACGGGGACATCGGCCAGGGAAACCCGCCTTGCGGTATCCCGCACGATCCTCCTCCTCCTCGGCTTTCTGGTCAATTATTCCACGTCCCACCTCGAACCGGTGCAGATCCTGGAGTTCATCGGCGCACTCTTTGACACGGAGCGGGTGACTGCCTTCCTGCCCCAGGATCGTGCGGATTGTCTCCATGCCCTGGCAGCCAAGGTCCAAGGCAGGGCTCGGATACCGGCACGAGCCATGTTGCGCCTCCTGGGACACGTGGTCTCCACTGTCCATGTTGTTCCCCACGCTCGCATGCATATGTTGACTGCTCAGTGGTGTCTCAAGGCACAGTGGAGCCAGGACTTCCATCTCAACCAGGAGATAGCCTTGCCGATCTTCTTCCCGAGACCTCATGCCGATCAGGCATCTGCGGTCTTACATACTTGCATTTTGTGGATGTATGCCTTTCTGATCACCTTTTTTTTTTAAATCGCCTTTTTGTCCTTTTTATGGGGCCTCATAAGGGACAGGCAGCATCAAAGGCTACCCTTGGCCGCTGGATCCAGGAGGCCATTGCTTTGGCGTATTTGTGGTGGGGTAAGCCCATCCTTAATGGCTTAATGCCTCACTCTACCAGAGCCCAGGCAGCTTCCTGGGCAGAATCGTCCTACGTATCTCCTCTAGATATTTGTAGGGCCGCGACTTTGTTGTCTTTATCTACCTTTGTCGGGCATTATTGGCTGGATGTGTAAGCTCAAGCGGCAGCACGATTTGGCTCAGGTGTGCTTGTGACTGCGATTTCTTCCTGCTCCAGTGTGGAGCAGCTTTGGTACTTCCCATTTGTTTGGACTAGTCTAGCAGGAAGATCTGAAAGGGAAATTTTTACTTACCAATTTCCTTTCCTGGACTCCTACTTAGACCAGTCCATTTCCCACCCACTTCACAGCCTTGTGCCTCGTACACCGATGCTTGTCCATGCAGACTTCTGTACATATTTGACTTGTTTATTGTTAATATGTTGCCTTGGGGACTACTTCACAAGATTTGGGTGTTTCTATTTGCTTGTTATGAAAATACTGAGGGCTCCATCTAGCTGTGCTAGAGTTTATGCCAGTGATGTCTCTGTCTCCATCAGCTGTTGTCAGGGGGAGATAGACTAGTCCAGACAAATGGGTTAAGAGGACTCCAGGAAGAGAGGTCAGTGGTAAGTAAAATTTCCCCTTATCCTCATCAGCCTTTACATATGCCTCCCCTTCACCCTTGAGTCTCATAATGCTGCCTTTGAATTTCCTCCTGTCATTAACATACAAAAAAGTCTTGTCCCTATATTTTACTGTGTTTTTTTCCATTTGCATCTTTGCTTTCCTGATTGCCTTACTAGTTTATTTCTGTGGTCTCGTATAGCTTATGAAGACTAACATGTTCTTCCTTACCTTTTCAGCTACTTTTGTTTGAAAACCTTAGCAGCATCCTTTTCCTCATTGTTTACTTTCCTAACTAAAAGATTTGTTGCTCTTAAAATATCTCATTTCAGTTTTGCCCACTGTTTGTTTGTTCCTGTCCAACTAGCAATTCTTTTGAGTTATTCCCCCATCTTGACAAAGCTAGTTTTTCTGAAGTCTAGGTCCCTTAGTTTTAAATGGCCTATTCTCCGGGAACAAGCAGGAGGTCAGTCCTCACATATGGGGTGACGTCAGCGCCGACAGAGCCTGTCCAGAAGCATCTCCCCAGCTTTCAAGGAAGACCTTTGGGAGATGCACCATGCTGGCATGGTCCACTTCCTGCCCAAGGGTTCCATCTTACCTCAGTCTTTTTTCTGTGGAGCTGTTCGGACGTTGTTCTTTTTCCCCTGGAAAAAGTCAGATTTTTTTTTTAATAGTTATATTTTGTCTGGTTCGTATACTGGTTCCTTCTCGCTCCGAGCCAGCTCGCCTCGGGTTCGTCTATCCATTTTCTACTTTTTTCATCGAGGTCCGCCTTGACCAGCATTCGCGCCCTTTTTCAGCCGAAGGCCTCTGACCCCTGCCGGTCGGCAGTGACCCCCTTTTTCCGATGGCCTCGTGGCTTCAAAAAGTGTGACTGGTGTGGCAAAGTTATGTCACTTACCAATCCACATGACTGCTGCCTCCGATGCCTTGGCCTGGAGCACGACGACTCCGACTGCGAACTCTGCAAAACAATGACCCCAAAGGCCTTAAAGAGTCGTCATCAGCAGCAGGAAATTTTTTTTTTATAAGTCCGACTCTGCCCTGGAGTCTCTGGTAACACCAGTCTCCAGGGCCCCCTCCGATATCTTGGTGTCCCGCGAAGCCAGAGCCTCCTCGGAGTCCCACAGTCACGGTTTCGCCAAACGGAAGTCCCCAGCAGTGGAGCATAAGAAGAAGAAAACATTAAAGACCGCCTCGGAGGATGGATCCGGGAAGAAAGTGAAATCCTGCCCCAGGTCCCGCAGTCCCAGTTGTGAGTCCAAGGAATCAGGGAAGGAGCAGCCCTCCAAGTTGCCCCAGAAGAAGTTATTGGCTCCTGCTGACTGGCTACTGGCCTCCAAGGCCATCCTCATCGAGGACTCCCCCTTGACAATACCGACACCAGGCCTGAAGTCCTCGGTGCCCACGTCGAAGGCTGCAGTGCCAACTGGTATGGAGACCAGAATGGCAGCCCTAGAGAACAGTATATCTGCCCTAGTGGCCATGCAGAGGATGTTTGTCCAGTTCATCTGCTCCAACGACGGGACCCTTGACATAGAGAACTTCCCTAGACATTGAACTGGTCCTCGAGCACCTCTGGCCTGCCCAGCTTCTCCTCTGCCTACTTGGGACACATGGCCTCCACGGTCCAGTGACTCCAGATGCCTGCCTACACATGAGAGCAGCCCAGTGGTACCTCTGCTCTCAGTGGACCCAAGCTACAGGCAGGCTCAGGAACAAGGGTGCACGTGACCTGCCAGCTGGTGGACTCCCTCGGATGGTGGCAAAATCCAGGTCACCTTCAGGCTGGGATGCCCTTCCAGAAAGTCCTCACTATGGAAGCTTCTCTAATGGGCTGGGGAGTGCATTGTGGCAGCCTCCAGACACAAGTCTGCTGGTCCCAGAGGGAATACAAAATGCAGATCAACCTGCTGGAAATCAGGGCCATATTTCTGGCCTTCAAAGCCTTCAGTCACCAGCTACAGCACCACATTGCTTTATAGGGCACCTCCCCCTTTAACAAATCACAGTGAATTGGACCAGCACATTTTCAATATAATTAAAGAGATTTAACTGCTTTTTCTCTGAAAGGACAGCTGCGAAACCAGCTGGTACTTGGTAGATCTCTCTCTTTTGCTTTAACAGATACCTAAGCTCCACAAACAGAACAATGTCTGGGAAAAATCGTATTGCTAAAGCTGTTGCCCCCATTACAGCTTCTGCCTCGGTCCAGACAGAGGTCCTAATGCCAGTTGAAGAACCGGTTCCATGTGCAGGGTGCCTGCATGCTGAAGCTCTGAGGAAACAAGTGGAGGAACTCAGAGAGGAGGTGGCAAGGCTGAGGAGCATTCAAGACAGTGAGAAGTACATTGATGAGATGCTTCTTGCAGCAACCAGGCTCTCCAGCACAGGAGAAGATGGGTGCCAACAGAATGTCGATGGTTGGACAAAAGTCACCAGAGCCTGCAAAATCACCAATCCAACTTCTCCAGCCCTTGAATTGAAGAACCATTATGCAGCCCTGGAAGTGGAGGAGGTGAAAGCATCCCTGGAAAGGGAAGAACCAGAGTTCAAGTACCCCATAGTTGCGGAATCAGTGACCAGAAGGAAACGAAGGGTAGTGGTGGTTGGAGACTCTCTTCTGAGGGGTACTGAGGCGTCCATCTGCCGACCAGACTTGATGTCCAGAGAGGTATGCTGTCTGCCTGGTGCCAAGATCCAAGATGTTACAGAGAGTTTGCCGAGACTCATCAAGCCCACTGACTATTACCCAATGTTGCTAATCCATGTTGGAACAAATGATACTGCCAGGTATACCTCGGAACGTATCAAAAGTGACTTCATGGCTCTGGGACAGAGGGTGAAGCAGGTAGGTGCACAGGTGGTGTTCTCTTCAATCCTCCCTGTTGAGGGTAAAGGCCAAGGCAGAGAGGCTCGCATCCTGGAGATGAATGCATGGCTGCGTGGATGGTGTCTTCGAGAGCGTTTTAGTTTCCTAGACCATGGGATGCTCTTCCAAGGGTTGCAGAGCAGAGATGGCATCCATCTGTCCAAGAAAGGTCAACGCATCTTTGGTAGTAGACTGGCTAATCTACTGAAGAGGGCTTTAAACTAGATTTGTTGGGGATGGGTGAAGAAAGCCCCCAGGTAAGTGAAAGCCCCCAGGTAGGTGATACATTAAATACCTTTATGGAAATGGGTAACAGGGGTAATATATGGAAAGCAGTGTGTATTAATGCCCGTAGCATGGGAAATAAGATCCCTGAAGTTGAAGCTTTGGTGGGAGTGGCTGACTTGGATTTAGTGGCAGTTACAGAAACATGGTTCACAGAAAACCATGACTGGGATGTAACTATACCTGGCTATACTTTATTCAGAAAGGACAGGGTAGGAAAAAGGGGAGGAGGAGTGGCACTATATGTAAAAACTACTATTAAAGCTTTGGAATTACAGAGCTTAAAAGGGAGAGAGGAGGCATTGTGGGTTAAACTAGAAAGAGGGAAAGAGAAATCTATTTGCATTGGTGTGATATACAGACCTCCCTCACAAGAGGAAGAGGTGGACAGAGAGTTAATTAAAGACATACGCAGCATTGCTAGGAAAGGGGAAGTGCTACTGCTGGGAGATTTCAATATGCCAGATGTTGATTGGCACATTCCTGCTGCAGTATCATCTAGAAGTAAGGAGATCCTGGATTCTCTACAGGGAGAACTATTCAGGCAATTGGTAACAGACCCCACACGTGAAGGGGCCATACTGGACTTGGTGCTTACCAATGGTGAAAGTGTTTCTGATGTTGTAGTGGGAGATCATTTTGCATCCAGTGATCACCAGATGGTGTGGTTCAGTATTAGGACTAGGGCTGTTAGAATCCATTCCAAGGTGAAGATCTTAGACTTTAGGAAGACTAACTTTGCAAAGATGGGCCAATACCTCAGGGAGTCGTTAGTGGGATGGGAACAGCTGGGGGATGTAGAAAAACAGTGGGCAAAACTGAAAGGGGGTATTTTAAAGGCAACCAACCTTTTTGTTAAAATGGTAAATAAAGGCAAAAGGAACAGGAGACCGCTATGGTTTTCGAAGGAAGTAGCTGAAAAAGTGAAGAAAAAGAGGGAGGCCTTCATGAAATACAAGAGATCACAGAGAGAGGAAGTCAGGCATCTGTATTTGGAAAAACTTAGAGAAGCTAGCAAAGTAGTCAATAAGGCAAAGATTCAAAAGGAGGAGGAAATAGCCAATGCAATAAAATGGGGGGGATAAGACATTTTTCAGATATATTAGTGAGAAGAGGAAGGGCAAAAGTGGTATTGTCAGACTCAAGGGTGCAGGGGGGGAATATGTAGAAGCTGATAAGGATAAAGCGGAATTGCTTAACAAATATTTTTGTTCTGTGTTCACAGATGAAGAACCAGGAGCAGGACCTCAGAAAACACCCACAAATAGGAACAGAAGCGAGGGACATCTTGAACAATTTTCAAAAGACTGTGTTCGTGAGAAACTAGCTCAACTTAAAGTAGACAAAGCGATGGGACCGGATGGGATACACCCTAGAATACTGAGGGAACTTGGGGACGTTCTAGCAACTCCACTGACTGACCTTTTCAATGCCTCGTTGGAGTCGGGAGTGGTGCCAAAGGACTGGAGAGAGGCTCATGTGGTGCCTTTACACAAAAGCGGAAGTAAGGATGTGGTTGAAAACTACAGGCCGGTTAGTTTAACTTCAGTGGTGAGTAAATTATTGGAAACGCTGCTGAAAGAGAAAATAGTGAGGTTTCTGGAGTCCGGCGGATTACAGGATCCGAGGCAGCATGGATTCACCAGAGGCAGGTCTTGTCAGACAAATCTGATTGATTTTTTGACTGGGTGACCAGGGAGTTGGACCGAGGGAGAGCTCTAGATGTGGTGTATTTAGATTTCAGTAAAGCCTTTGACACTGTTCCTCACAGGCGACTTATAAACAAACTGAGCACCCTAGGGATGGACCCTAAAGTTACTGCTTTGGTTAGAAATTGGTTGGGTGGGAGGCGACAAAGAGTACAAGTAAATGGAGCTCACTCTGAGGAGAAGGATGTTACCAGTGGTGTGCCCCAGGGATCTGTCCTTGGTCCGATTCTTTTTAACATCTTTGTTAGTGATATAGGTGAAGGGCTGTCGGGTAAGGTTTGCCTCTTTGCGGATGATACCAAAATCTGCAATAGAGTAGATACCCAGGAAGGTGTAGATAACATGAGGAGGGATCTAGCTAAGCTTGAAGAATGGTCTAGAATTTGGCAGCTGGGATTTAATGTTAAAAAATGTAAGGTCATGCATTTGGGCTGCAGCAATCCAAGGGAGCAATACAGTATAGGAGGTGAAGTACTTTTGTCCACTAAAGAAGAGCGGAACCTAGGCGTGGTTGTGTCAGGTAGAAAAGGCGACGGCAAAAGCTAGAAGGATGCTTGGGTGCATACGGAGAGGAATGGCTAGCAGAAAAAAGGAGGTGATAATGCCTCTGTATAAGTCTTTGGTGCGACCTCATTTGGAGTATGGTGTGCAATTCTGGAGACCGCACCTTCAAAAGGATGTGAACAGGATGGAGTCGGTGCAGAGGGTTGCTACTAAAATGATTAATGGGCTTCATTATAAAGCATATGAGGACAGACTTAAGGATCTTAATATGTACACCTTAGAGGAAAGGCGGGATAGAGGTAATATGATTGAGATGTTTAAATACCTCCGTGGCATAAATGTTCAGGGAGAGAGCCTCTTTCAATTGAAAGCAAGTTCTGCTACGAGGGGACATGGGATGAGGGTGAAGGGAGATAGATTCAGGAGTGATATGCGGAAATATTTCTTTACGGAAAGAGTAGTGGATCCGTGGAATAGTCTCCCAGTGGAGGTGGTGGAGATGAGGACAGTAACTGAATTCAAAAAAGCATGGGACCAACACAGAGGATCTCTAAAGGTAAAAAGTGGACTGTTGTAGTTGTTATGGAAGGACAGACTAGATGGGCCTTGTGGTCTTTTTCTGTCGTCATGTTTCTATGTTTCTATGATCAACACTGACAGTCAGGTTCCGATGTTCTATATGAACAAACAGGGGGGAACGTGATCGTACCTCCTCTGCCAGGAGGCGGTAGCCCTCTGCTCTTTTGTTGCACGCATGAGGATGCTCCTGAGGGCAGTCTATCTCCTAGGCCAGGACAATATCTTGGCAGACAAGCTGAACAGGGTACTCCAGCCGCCCGAGTGGCGCCTGGACCCAGCAGTAGCCTCATGGCTGTTCCTGCTCTGGGACATCCCAGTGATGGACTTGCTCACCAGCCCGTTCAATGCACAATTGCCCTGTTTCTGCTCTCACCGACTGCACCCATCTCGGGTAGCAGTGGATGCATTCCTCATCCAGTGGTCGGAAGGCCTCCGGTACACCTTCACCCCCACTACTGCTGATAGCCAAGATGCTGCTCAATGCGAGAGAGCATCGCTAGTGCTGATAGCTCCTCGGTGGCTCAGATGGCCCTGGTTCCCATTGCTCCTCTCCTTGTCCGATAGTACTGCCAATTCCCCTTGGCCGAGCCCCAGGACTATTCTCGCAGGAGCAGGGCACTCTCCTACACCCCAATCTGGGGTCCCTCCTGCTCAAGGCTTACCTGCTGAAAGGATAACACTTAGCCCCCTTCTGCCTTCCACAGGACATGGAAGACATCCTCCTGGCATCTTGGAAGGCCTCCAGAAGAAGGGCGTATGCCTTCAAGTGGGGACTTTTCTCACTGTGATGCACAGAGAAACGGACGAACCCATTCTCCTGTTTAGTGCACGTGGTACCCCAATACCTGCTCCACCTATCGCAGGCAGGACTGAAGTCCAACAGAGTACACCTAAGCGCCATTGCAGCGCATCAACATTCCGTCGAGGGGGGAGCCCCTCTCGGCTCAGCCCCTTGTCTCTCAGTTCCTATAGGGCCTCATGTTGTCCATACCCCCCCGTCCTCCCTCTGGCGGCAGAATGAGACCTTAATGTGGTGCTCTCGCAACTTACTAAGCCTCTGTTTGAGCCTTTAGCTACCCGCCACCTGCAGTACCTCTCCTGGAAGGTTGCCTTCCTGGTAGCACTCAAATCAGCTCGCAGAGTTAGCGAGCTCCAGGCTCTGATGGCAGAGCCTCCTTACACAAGGTTCTACAAGAACAGGGCGGTGCTCCGCACACACCTTACGTTTCTGCCAAAGGTAGTGTACTCATTCCACCTCAATCAGGAGGTGGTGCTCCCCACCTTTTCTCAGGCCTCAGGCCGGCAGGGCAGAAACCATTCTCCATACTCTGGATTGCAAGAGAGCCCTGTCCTCCTACCTGCAACGGTTCCAGGACTACCGCAAAGCTCAAACGCTTTTCATATCATATGATCCCTGCTGTCTGGGGCTCCCAGTGACTAAGCGAACTCTGTCCACCTGGGTGGCAGACTGCATTACTCTTGCCTATGAGCAAGCAGGGATCCCATTGGACCGGAGAGTCACAGCACACCGTGCCAGATCTATAGCTACTTCTGTGATCAATCTGCATTCTGTCCCCATGACTGAAATTTTGCTGGGCTGCCACCTGGTCTTCGGTCCTTAACTTTGCAGCTCACTACTGCCTGGAGAAGGGAGTCCCAATGAGACAGTGCCTTCAGTTAGGTCCTACTCCATAGTCTTTTTTGGGGTGTAAGCAACTCCTGCCCTTCGTCCCTTCTGTGTTCAGGCTACCGGAGTGCTGGTGTTCACTGGACGCTTGGGTCTTGTGAGAGTCTCTCCCTCAGAACTCGACTGCTGCTGGTCATAGCTCTCCCTTTGCAGGTTGCCATTGCATTTTTCTTTTGGTTACAGGTTCTTGGTTGCTTATAGCTAGGAAGTTCCATATGTGAGGCCTGACTTCCTGGTTGTTCTCAGCAAAAGAGTAGTTACCTGTAACAGGTGTTCTACCAGGACAGCAGGAATCAGTCCTCACAACCCTCCCTCCTCCCCTTGGAGTTGCTTCTTTATCATCTTTTATTTTTGCTATTGTAGCTACGTCATTATACTGAGCAAGATGGCACCCTTGGGTGGGAAGTGTACCACGCATGCATGGTGCCTCTCCCAAAGGCTTTTCTTGAAAGCTGGGGAGATGCTTCTGCGCTGGTTCCATCGGCACTGATGTCACCCCCTATATGAGGACTGATTCCTGCTGTCCCTGGAGAACTTCTGTTACAGGTGAGTAACTACGCATCTCCAGGAACAAGCAGGAATGAGTCTTCACATATGGGTATCGTCGGTACCGACGGAGCCTGCGCGGGAACGCTCCCCAGCGTCCTGAAAGAAAGCTTTTGGGAGCATCCCACCGCGCCTGCGCGCTGCCTTCCCGCCTTTCCTAACTGCCTCTCTCCAGTTCTTCTTTTCCGCGGAGCCAGCAGGTCGTGTTTCCTGTCACCGCTGAAGAATTTCTTATTTTCTTTTATTTTTCTTTAGTCGCGTGTCTGCCTTCTCGATTCCGCACCGGTACTACCGGTTCTTTTTCTTTCTTTAAAAAAACAACAAAAAAAAAACCCTTCTACTTTTTCAGTGCATTTTTCTTCTGGGGCCTTAGGCCTACAGAGATATTTTTCCCTCATGGAAAAACCTGCCTCCGGGTTTAAAAAATGCACAAAGTGCAGTAGCACTATTTCTGTCACCGACACCCATGTATGGGGTCACAGGTTGATATCGATGGCTCGGCTTTGACCGATCACCTGTTACAATGTTCTGGGGTACCGGCATTTCTACCGGTACCGATATCCAGACATTGGTGGCGTCAATGGATCAGAATATTCTGACCATGCAGCGTGCCATCACGGCATTCATTCAAGCTGCAACGCCTACGGTACCGCAACAAACCCCGTTGTCGGTACCCGTACCGATTCCGGTACAGGATCCGATTCCGGTTCCAATACCAGTACCGCTTGCATCGACGGCAGCGGTACGCTATCCAGTGATGCCTATCAGTACCGGCCCGGTACCGATTACTCCCGATGTCAATACCTCCCGGTATGCATATCGGGCTCTACGAGAGCATCCAGACAGTCGATACTTTGATTCTTCTGAAGACTCTGACTCTTCAGAGGCCTCAATTGATGCATCGGGGATCCTTCCTCAGGAACCCTCTTCTCCAAAAAGGAGAATGTCTCCTCCTGAAGACTTGTCTTTTCAGGACTTTATTAGGGAGGTGGCCAAAGGCCTGTCCATCTCAGTGACCTCTGAGACTGAACCTAGAGCCCAAAAATTAGATATCCTACAATATCCTAAGGCTCCTAAAGAGGCAGCCACCTTACCAATACATGAGATTCTTTATGAACACATGTTGGGCATATGGGAGACTCCTCTTTCCACCTCCCCTCATTCCAGAAGGTTGGACACCATGTATCGTGTTCCTCCTTGTCCTGGGTTTCATAAGACTCAGCTTCCTCACCACTCCATTGTAGTAGAGTCTGCTATGAAAAAGATCAAGAGTACAAAAAGGCACTCCTCTGCTCCTCCAGGAAGAGAATGCAGAATCCTAGATGCCTTTGGCAGGAAAATCTTCCAGGCCAGTATGCTTGTAGCCAGAATCAACTCCTATAGTCTCTATATGGGGATGTTTCTAAAAGAAGTTACAGATCATCTGCAAACCTTATCTCCTTTTATGTCAGAAGATAAGAGAGAAGAATATATCACCTGGCTTAAACAGGCACAGGATGTATCCAAGTTTTCCAACCGTGCAGCCTTTGACTCTTTTGAGGGGGTCAGTAGAGCCTCGGCTATTGCCATAGGTGCACGCAGAGTTGCTTGGTTGCAAGCCTCTGATTTGGAATCCTGGCTACAGGATGGTCTAGGTAACCTTCCCTGTACAGGTGAAAACCTGTTTGGCAAAGATTGGCAAGCAAAGGCCAACCAGATGGATGCTGAAAACTCTGCTTTAGATAGACTTTCAAAGTCTACTACTGCTCCTTTCAAAAAGAGGTTTTTCAAAAAGGGATCTTTCCCAAAGAAATGGAAATTCTCTTCTTATGGTCAGGCCTCTTCTCAAGGTCGTTTTGCTAAAAAGAGGCAGCAACAACCAAAACAGGTCAAAACCCAGGCTGCGAGGACTGCTACGGCCCAACAGCCTCAGCCTCCTCAGGGCCTTTGACTTTCCACTAGAGAACTTAGCCTTTCTGGCTCTAGAACATCCAGAGCCCCTCACCATCCCAGGAAGGTTAGCTCACTTTGCTCCCAGATGGGAACAAATCATAGCAGAGCAGTGGACCCTCTCCATCATAAGGGAAGGGTACAAACTTCATTTCTTAAACCTTCCTCCTCACACCATGGTGAAACAGTTCAATTCTCCAACATCTCTCCTCAACCTTCTAGGTCAGGAGATTGCTACCCTTCTTGCCCAAGGGGCAATAGAAGAAGTACCCCTTCTTCAACAGGGTTCAGGGTTCTACTCCCCCTATTTTCTCATCCCAAAGAAAACAGGGGGCTACAGACCCATATTAGATCTCAGGGAATTGAACAAGTTTCTATGCAAGGAGAAATTCAAGATGACTTCTCTCGGAACTCTCCTTCCATACCTCCAGAGTCAGGACTGGCTTTATTCTCTAGATCTCAAGGATGCGTACATCCATGTTCTCATCCATCCAACACACAGAAGATTCCTTCGCTTCCTGTACCAAGGAAAGCACTACCAATACAAAGTACTTCCTTTCGGTCTGGCCTCTGCTCCGAGTGTTCACAAAATGCATGGCAGTAGTAGCTGCATTCCTACACACTCTAGGAATATTTGTATTCCCATATCTGGACAACTGGCTCATCCGAGCTCCATCCCAGTCAGAGGCCCAGATTTCTCTAGCCTGCACAAGGCGTGTTCTTCAGTATCTGGGACTGGTAATCAACATTTCAAAATCCCATCTTACCCCTACTCATTCTCTAAGAGTTCATAGGGGCCTTACTGGATACCACAACTGCAAGGGCCTATCTTCCCCAGGCCCGTTGCCTACGCTTGGTGCAGTTAGCCTCCCAGATTCAGTTAAAATCCCATTTAACTGCTCGAGAGATGTTGCAACTTTTAGGCCACATGGCATCCACGGTGCATGTGGTTCCCTATGCTCGCCTTCACATGAGAGCATCTCAGTGGACCCTATCCACCCAATGGACCCAGGCATCAGGTTGCCTGTCAGACAAAATAGCAATCTCCAGTCGCCTATTTTTGTCCCTCCACTGGTGGAAGTCCACTCAGAATCTGTTGCTGGGGTCCCCCTTTCAACAGGTGTTACCCCAAGCAACCCTTACAACAGATGCCTCTCCAAAGGGTTGGGGGGCTCATCTACAAGATCTCTCGACCCAGGGCATCTGGTCTCCACAGGAGACATATCTTCATATCAACCTCTTAGAGCTCAGAGCAATCTTTCTGGCTCTCAGAGTCTTCCACACCCTGCTCAGCTACAAGACAGTCCTCATCCACACGGACAACCAGGTAGCTATGTTCTACACGAACAAGCAGGGGGGAACTGGCTCTCTGTCGCTTTGCAACAAAGCTCTGAGATTGTGGGCCTTCGCCAGAGAGCATCAAATCCATCTCATGGCAGTATATCTTCCAGGAGTTCAAAACTCTCGGGCAGACAGACTCAGTCGAGTTCTGCTTCCGCACGAATGGTCCCTACATGGGGACCAGATAGCCAGAATTTTTCGGATTTGGGGTACCCCAGACATAGACCTGTTTGCAAGTCCGTGGAATGCCAAACTTCCCCGGTTCTGTTCCAGGATTCCATGTCAGGGAGTTCAGGCCAGGGATGCCTTCCTCCTTCATTGGGGGCAAGACTTCCTTTATGCCTTTCCACCTATTCCCCTAATCCCCAAGACTCTGTACAAGCTTCAGAGAGACAAAGGGACTATGATCCTCATAGCACCACTTTGGCCACGCCAAGTGTGGTACCCTCTACTTCTGCATCTCTCTCAAGCTCCCTCCCTAGACCTGGGGTCTGCTCCAGATCTCCTCTCCCAGGAGGAGGGAACCTTGTGGCACCCAAACCATCAGTCTCTTCATCTCAGGGCCTGGTTGCTGAAGGCCTAGACCTTCAAGATTTACAACTTTCTCAGCAAGTGAAGGATATCCTTCATGCTTCCAGAAAGCCTTCCACCAGACGTTCATATGCTTTTAAATGGAAAAGGTTTTCCATTTGGTGTGCAGAGAAGGGTCTCAACCCTCTTGCAATACCTTTGCATTCTTTACTAGACTATTTGCTGCATTTATCCCATGCAGGCCTTAAAACAAATTCAATCAGAGTCCATTTGAGTGCTATTGCAGCATCCCTTAAGCCTCTCAATGGACAACCTATTTCCTCTCATCCTCTTATAGCAAGATTCATGAGAGGCCTTCTTTTGACTAAACCTCCCATTAGACCACCTCCAGTGGCCTGGGACTTGAATCTAGTTCTTGGCCAGCTTATGAAGCCACCCTTTGAACCCTTAGCCACTACCTCCTTAAAATTCCTTTCTTGGAAGGTAATTTTTCTCATTGCAGTCACTTCAGCTCGCCATATCAGTGAGCTGCAAGCTTTAGTGGCTACTCCTCCTTATACAAGGTTCCATCATGATAAGGTAGTCCTCAGAACTAATCCACACTTTATGCCTAAAGTGGTCTCACCTTTTCATCTGAACCAGGAGGTCTTTTTACCTGTCTTTTTTTCAGGACCTCATGCATCAAGTGCAGAGAGGAATCTTCATACCCTGGATTGTAAAAGAGCACTTGCTTTCTACTTACACAGGACACAGCAACATAGAAAGTCCTCTCAACTTTTTGTTGCTTTTGATCCTTCTCATTTAGGACTTCCAGTCTCTAAGAGAACTCTGTCCAATTGAATTGCTCAGTGTATTTCCTTCGCCTACCAAAGTAAGAACCTTTCTCTGGAGGGCCATGTCACAGCTCACAATGTGAGGGCCATGGCAACCTCTATGGCTCATCTAAACTCTGTGTCCATCGGCCAAATCTGTCGAGCGGCCACTTGGGCATCGGTTCATACCTTCACAGC
This sequence comes from Ichthyophis bannanicus, assembly GCA_033557465.1. NCBI lineage: Eukaryota > Metazoa > Chordata > Amphibia > Gymnophiona > Ichthyophiidae > Ichthyophis > Ichthyophis bannanicus. The sequence goes on from CM066038.1 coordinate 412,980,624, forward strand.
CCATTACTGCTTGGACAAGGACTCCCGCCGGGATGCCTTGTTTGGTCAGGCTGTTCTCAAACACCTGTTCCATACCTAATCAACTCCTACCCTCCATCCCTGAACTGGATGCCTGAGATTCATGGGTAGAGGTAGAGCCCTTCCCAGGGACTCACAATCTGGGTGATCTCCCAGGCATCTCTAGCTGGGGAGTCCCCATATGTGAAGACTCATTCCTGCTTGTTCCTGGAGATAGCACAGTTACTTACCTGTAACAGGTGATCTCTGGGAACAGCAGGAATAAGTCTTCACAACTCACCCACCTCCCCTAGGAGTTGTATCTCTCTATCTATCTTTCCTTTCCTCTCTCTCTCTCTTGTCTCAGCTTTAAAACTCGAACTGGAGAGAGGCAGTTAGGAAAGGCGGGAAGGCAGCGCGCAGGCGCTGTAGGATGCTCCCAAAAGCTTTCTTTCAGGACGCTGGGGAGCGTTCCCGCGCTGGCTCCGTCGGTACCGACGATACCCATATGTGAAGACTTATTCCTGCTGTTCCCAGAGATCACCTGTTACAGGTAAGTAACTTTGCTTTTTCCACTCATGACCTAATATTGAAGCACACCAACAGTGATCACTCGCTACAACATCAAACACTCTTCCCATTTGTAAGTACTAAGTCCATTTTCCCCACCCCCACTCCTCTGTGGGATACTGTTGTGGGAACTGTTCTCCTTTTAGAGAATCCAGGATCTCACCACTTCTGGATAACACCACATCTGGGATGTCCCAATTAACATCTGGAAAATTGAAATCTTATGCAAATAGTACATCCCCTTTCTTAGCAGTATTATGAATATCTTCTATTAAATCTTTATCCTATTTCTTTTGCTTGCATGGGAGTTCTGTATATTACACCAGTATAAATGGATGCCCTATACACTCTTTCTAGACTAACCCACAGTGCTGCCTCTTTCCCTTGTAAGCCTTATAGTTTTATGACTTTAGTATTTTTCTTACATATAGCACCAATTTTTCTACCTTTCTTCCTATCTTACCTTTTCTGAATAGCCTGGTAGAATCGATCACACTTTTTTCCATGTACCATGTCTCTGACTGCCATTATACCTATCAAACCTCTTATTACTAGTAAACATTTGTATAGCGCTGGAATGCATACGCAGTGCTGTATACAAGCACATAAGAGAAAGTCCCTGCCCGACAGAGCTTGCAATCTATTCAAAGACAGACAAGCCAAATAAATAGGGGGCTAGGCTAGTTTAAGGGAAATGATAAAACACAAAGGGATGCTAAACAGGAGAAAAAAGGGGCCAGGATCCAAAAGCAGCCTTGAAGAAGTGGGTTTTGAATCTGGATTTGAATAGGACTAGAGATGAAGCCTGACAAGTAGACTCATTTAGTCAATTCAAGGCATATGATGCAGCAAGGTAGAACGAGCGGAGTATGTAATAGGCAGTAGAAGAGAGGCATAGTCAAGCTTCTAAATCTGGAACTTTATTTTGAATAATATTTGCAGTAGTACATGCAGCTGTCCAGATGTTGCCAATTTTTCACTTTTTCTATGCTAATTAATATTTTACTTGCCTAGTTTAACTGCAGTCAGGAAAGCATAGATGCAAATAGAAGAAAAAAGACAGTAAAATATGAGTTCAAGACTGTTTTTTGAGTAGGTTAATCTTGAAAGTGTACTCTGCTCCTCCCTTCACCGATAACAGCACCTGGGCTCTTGGGTAACGGATTTCCACACAGAACAATGAGAAGGAAGCAATAACCATTAATAATACAATTCACACACAGTTGTATTATAAAAAAACCCCCAAAGCTTTGGGAGAGAGAGTAAAGCTTGCACCTTGTCTCTCTGACCACACATACTTCGTTCACTATTTTTATTGGTCAAAATTGCATTTCACAGCATAATTTCCACCTTATTATTCTACGTCAAACATCACGTATATTCATAATGTGCATCTCTTATGTCTCTGTCAGAGGTCAGATCTTATTAGCATAGGTCATCAGGAGGAGATATACATGTATTCCCAGACATAACTTCTTAAACAATAATTCCTTATCGTTCCTCCAGTTTAGTCCTCCACCACTGGGTTGTGCACCTCCTCCTGCAGCTTGGAGACTGGGCATGTCAAAGTCATGACATCACTGGATATAGCCTGCTGGTAGCTCCCATCAGCCCCCAGTGTGTCCAGTCTCCATGCAGCAGGAGGACAGTGTGAGCCTAGGTGCTGGGCTCACTAAAAGGGCAGATAGGTAGCAGTATAGACAGTGTTAGGAACAGGTTGCAGACTTTTCGTTCTAGCTGATTACCTTGAGTTTCAATCAAATTTTTGTTTAATTTCTGTTTTTATTTAATTTCTATTTAATTTGTGATACTCCTTTAAAAAAAAAAAGAAAAAGAGAGGGAGGCTAAGCCCTTTGTTTCTTTCTGCTGCGCTGAAAGCGTTCAGTTCCCGAGATCTCTGCCCCTTGACTGCATGGGGGAGAGCTCCTCGGAGGATGCCCGCACAGCTTCGAGGCTTTACAGCGTCTGAGTGACGACGACATGAAGCCGCTTTCTTTCGGCAGGGCTGTCCTCGCCGTGGATGTCGCTCGCAGCAGCGCTGAGCGACGACGTGGCTGGAAGGGACTATGCTCTTTTTTGGCACGGTAAGACCCTTGTTACTTTCATTTGTTTTATGGTGCAGGGAAGGGGGACAGAGGACCGCTGGGGTGCAGAGGCCTTTTTTGAGCTCTTCCCGCCAAAAGCGCCAGACACCATTCACGGCCATTTTGTGAAGCGGTTCAGCCGTGTGGGGGCTTAGAGCAGCAATTTTCTTGGGGAGCGGATCGGGCTTTCCTCTCTTATCAGCGTTTTTATTTCGTTTTCCTTTAGTTATTTTTGGTTTAATTTAGGTATTTTAATGTAGGGGGATTTTCTATTTGTGGAATTCCCTGTGGGAACACTTATGGGCTACTTCAAGCGGCAGTCATTTTCTTCCCGCATGCCTTGCTGCGTGGCGGCCTTCCCAGGCTCAGATCTTGTCTGAGGTTAGTGTAGTTTGGGTCCCTGGCAATCAATGGTAAGTTTAACTCCATTTGTTTTGGGTTATTTTCCCTGTATCAGTTTTTTTTTTTCTTATTTAGTGCCAGCCGCAGTACGAAAGCTTGGGGGCGGTATCCTGGTTCCTTATTGGAGCTAAACCAAATGGGTTTTTTGGGCGCTTACATAGGCATGCCCTAAGGCAAGGCTATGCAGAACAAGCACAAGGGCACACTGGGTTTGTTTTCAATGCGAGAAGGGGAATCTCCAGGGAAGATGGACTCCCCTGCAGGAGAGGAAATTCCTTACATCATTTTGAAACGCGCAAAGCCCCAAGAAAGCTAATATGTCAGTCTCGGTCCCCAAGTATGAAATCTTAACGGCTTTATACGGACATTGGGTGAGTAGCAGAGTACATGTTTTACTGCCCAGTCTCTAGCCTTTAGGATGCGGCTCCCCTTCTAGGGAGGGTTGGTCGCATTGCTGCCCTGACAATAGTGGGACCGCTGGTTTCTCCTTGCAGCGGTAGCTCGTTGGTTTGTCCTTGTTACTGAAACCTGTTTAAGTCAGACAACAGGGGGGTTTGATTCAGGGCAGGATTTTCCGAGCTGCCCAGAAACTCCTTTGTCAGGGCGAGAGAAAGGGGGCATTTTTGCATGGATAGTTGACAACATCAGAAAAACGGTTGGCGTCACAGAGTTTCCATCTCGCAGAACGATTGGCCTCCTTACTCGTCAGGAACGCAGCAGTCACTTGGTCATGCTGCATACTTATCTCAGGAGAGCACAGTTTTCTGCTGGGCAGAAAGCAATATGGTTTACGGGCTGAATAAGTGCAGCCGCGCTTGGCAGGTTGCAGCACGAAGGTACAGGAGTAGCCCTTGAGTAGCTTATTTAGGAGGGCGCTCTCAAGAACTGATGTCATAGGGGGTTACTTCATATTCACCGCCCGATGGTTATTGAGGGCTTCTGCAGCCTGGCGAATTCTGGTGGCGGCCAGAAGAAGAAGAAAAAAATCCTGAAATCCAGGCGCAGGCGGTAGAGGGAGTTCCTACCTTTGTTCAGTGCAGGAGAGGTCTGGCAGCGGTTAGTATCTGTTAGCACCGTGGAAGAATGATTAAGGGACGACGGTGTCGTCTGTAATTACCATAGAGCCTGATATGGGATGGGGTCAAGGAGTTTAAATCTCACTTGCTCCTTGAGCCTTCCCTGTATTCCACGGCCCTACGCGTACTCGGTGCATGTGGACTTGTTGCAGGCATATGGGGGAAACGCCTGTCCAGTTAGGCCGCCGTGGTGGCGGCGGCATGAATCTGAGTGCTGGATGCCTGGTTTGGGTCCCTACACGGTGGTTGCGGGGTTCCTTGCTTCGGAGAATGATCTGTCCCAAAGTCTGTTACAGGAATAAGGCTGTGGTTTAAAAAAATAAAAAATGATGACATCCTGAATAGCAGTCGCGCCTCTTTAGGAAACAGGAGGTACCGGCTACAAGAAGGGTATATAGTTTGGAAGTTAGGGGATAGGAAGTAAATGAGTTCTTCCCATCGCTTTTTGGTCATTGAGTAACCGCACATGTGGGAGTGGCCCAGCAAGGTACCTGGGTTTCTAGAGCTCAGGGTTGTCTGGGCTTCCAAAGTGCAGGAAGGGGATCCTCGGATCCCTCTTCCGCGTCTGCTCGAACTACCGCAATGACGCAAGGCGTGTCCAGGTGGCGGTTCAGTTGGCAGGAGGAATTCTTCTGGAATTTCTTTCTACCGGGCCCCGGATACGGCAGAGCATTGGGTGGTAGCGGTGATACACAATGATTCTGTCCTAGGATTGACCGCCCAAGGCGAGTATCGTTGGGGCTGTCTTGCGAGGGACAGCGGAGATTGCCCGCAATTCCGAGAATGGGAGTCGTATCGGACGGTTAGGCGCGCTTGGTGCAGGGATCATGAGGGTGGTTCGGCGTCAGGCGCTATGCTAGTTATTTCGTAGGTCCGAAGGGAAGACGGACCTCTCCGTCTTTTTGCTACATCCCAAGGAAGTAAATGGCTGGATCCGAGCGTCTTTCTCTCTTATGAAACGTTGCGATCAGTAGCGTTAGCAGTTTTGCTGGTGGAATTGTAACAGGCTCCATCTTTTGGGAGCTGTCTTTCACATCTTTTCTAAGGGCAGCGCATCAGGAGTTATAAGGTTTGCTTCCCCTGGTTACTTTTGCTTTTGCTGGTTTTGCCCTTCGGTCTGGAAACGGCTCCACGCGCCTTCTCCATTGTGATGGAAGTGGTGGCTGCGACACTGCGGGAAGAAGGACTCTTAGTTCACTCTGGCAGTGACAAGTATTGGTTCGAGATCCAGGGCCGAGGGTGGCCCGTTTACGAACAGAGGAGTCCACTTTCTTCAGGCTCTAGGTGGGGTAGTCCAGGCAGTCAAGCGTCGCTTAGGCCATCTCAAGGCTTAGAGTTCTGGGGGGCACAGTCCGACTACTGATCGGGAACGGTGTTTCTGGCGGAACAGAGAGTTCAGGTCCTTCAACAACTGCCATGCCGGGTTTCCGGGGAGTGGCCCTGGAGGTAGTATGGGAGCCGGAGCTCACTGCGCCTTCTACTAAAGGTCCCTCTTGTTTTTCCGAACAAACGCCCCGCATGTCCCGCGTAGGTTAGGCGATCCCTTGAGAGGGGATCTTGCGGAAGACAAGCTCCCGATCTGGATGTTAGCCAGTTTCGCAGGCGGGGGACGTTTTGGAGCGATTGGTGGACACATTGGTGGATCCACTGCTTACAGCGGAGCGCGTTGCGTGGGTGTGCCAGGCGTTCGGTTCTGAACCGAAGGATCGGGCAGGGCGCTCTCTGCCCGATGATTCCGAATTAGTACGTTGCCTAAAACTACAGGGAGGTTCTGGTAGGGCGGTCACGTAAGAGGGCTCAGAGGCTCTGTTCGCTTTGGTGCAATCTCGACAGCAGGCGTTTATTGTGGCACCCTTTGCAGAAGCGGACAAAGGAGGTGGCGTCAACAGGAAGTGTGCCCACAGATAGTCTTTCGGTGGGGTCCCTTTTGTGTATGGAGTGGGTGTTGCGGTCTGCATGTCAGTTGGAGATAGATCGGTGGCACTAAAAATGTTATGATTAAATTTTATGATTAGATATATATTAGGGCGCCCTTATTTTTATTTTATTTATTTATTTCAACTTCTTATATACCGCACTCTTTGACATCAGCGCGGTTTACAAATAACAGAAAGGAACCAGAACAACAGGCTGTTTGGTATTACATATAACAGGAGTATCAACTTGGATAACATGGGAGAACTATTTACATGGAGTATATAATCTATTAGCTAGATAGCATGCTCAAACTATTTACATAAAATTAGCAGGGATGCTTGGAACAAGAGGGATATTGTGGATTGTACTAGGGTGAGGCTGTTATGTTACGGTTCATGTGGGGTAGTATTTGATGAAAAGGTGCAGTTTAAGGGCCTTTCTGAACTGGGTTAGGTCGGTTATGGCGCGGAGATCAGGTGGGAGAGAATTCCAGTATTTTGGTGCGCTAAACATGAAAGCTCTGTTTGATGTTGATAGGCTGCACGTTGTTATAGCCTTTGGGGTTGTTAGTGAGTTTAATGCTGCATGTCTCCTATTTCTATTTGATGGGACGGATTGGATGAGTTTAGTAAGTGATGTGGACGATAAACCATTTAAGGCCTTAAATGTGAGAATGAGGGTTTTGAATGTAAGTCTTCCGTGTATAGGGAGCCAATGGAGCTGTTTGAGGATAGGTGTGATGTGTTCACTTCTGGCCGCTCCTAGAAGAACCCTGGCAGCGGTGTTCATTGGTGTTCTGCCCTTCCTTTGCTTCACAGATAATGGCACCTTGAGTTTTGAATCTGGTTGATCCCTTGCTTGGGATTGGATTAAAGGGGTTGCCACCAATGTTCCTTCTAATTTTCTGTAGGCTGTGTGCGCATAAAATCAGCTGTGCAGCTTTTGAAGGAAAGTTAAATTTTTGTGCGCCACATAACGACACTCTGAGTTATATACTTTAAAATTTGACTACACGTCAGAATACAGTATGTACACCACATTGATTGCACTAGAAAATATTGTAGAACTTGTGAAAACCGTAAATACACAACAACTTTTAAATTTTAAGACGTCTGCGTTGTTTTCTATCAGAATCAGAACCGTAATTTTTGTGCGCTCTGTTGTAAAGTATGTGCACTTGCTTGGCGAGGTGTGTGCGCGCGCACATGCGCACAGCTTAGAGGGAGCAGTGGTTGCCACATGGATACAGTGAAGCACTGCGTTCTCAAGTGCATGTATGGTGTTCAGAGCTATGTTCTACTTCCCCACTCCCAGATATTTGGCTGGAGGTGTAAAGTTGGGGGAAAGCAAAGGGTGCAAAAGCATAGGTAACAGATAAGCTTACCAGCGATTGCGCTTAGCTAGGCTCATAGCTGCAAACTAACTAACTTCAGCCATCCAGGGTGAGGTGAAGTCATTTTGATTTTCATATTTGAAACGCTATCTTCTAGGTTGGTCTTTGCTTCGTTTCAGAGCGGAAGTCCAGGAGGGCTTAGCAAACGAAGTTGCTATTTTGCTTGAATCAAGCCATTCCTATGGTCTAGAGTAGGTTGACGATACTGTTGTTCAGAGGGTAGCTCTCTCATAAATACTACTAATAATTTATTTCCAGGTGCGGGTGAGCGGCCATTTGTTTAAAGGTTCAGGTTACAGCTCTGTCTTGCTATAGAGGAAAGTCAGGGGCTGGCCCTGGGTTCTCACGCAGATGAGTTGCGTATCTTAAAGCAGTACCCAGTCTATGGCCATTGCGTAGCATCTTGGCTCCGCTGTGGAATCTCAACATGTTTTTAGGGGCAAGCGGTTGCTCTTTTAGCTCTAGATTCGGCGCAGGGGAGCGTCTTGGACTGTGGTTTGCGCCACTTGCACGTAGAGAGAGTGCTCCGGCACTATTTAAGAGTTTAAGAATCTTCACAGTTGCGATCGTCTATTTTTCCTAGTCAGGGGTTCCGCAAAGGGGAAACGGCGGCGGAGACTTCCATCACCAAAGGAATGGACGGAGCGAAGGCGTGAGCCTATATGGTGATAGGCTGTTCGCACGGGGCCAGTGGGCGTACGAGTTCACTTCAGGGAGACACAAACGAAATCCTGAGCGGAATACCGTTTGGTTACAATACTGGCAGTTTGTGGACCGGTCTCCTGGTCGTCTTTCTGTTTGTTCTTGCAGTAGCTTTCGCTGCCTGGATGTTCCGGTGGCAAGTGATGCCTGTTTCGGCTTGGCGGAGTAGCGATCCTGGTGGAAAGGTCTCTCCCAATAATTACTGCTCTGATACATCCCAGTGGTGGAGGACTAAACTGGAGGAACGATAAGGAAATAGAAATTACACTTACCTGGTAATTGTCGTTCCTTGAGTGACAGTTTAATCATCATCCCCGCCCAGGAGGTTTATGGGTTTTATGGGTTAGGCATTTGATATACCGCCCTTTACTTACGCATCAGAGCGATTTACAAGGTAGTTTCTTCGGAGTTTATTTTCAGACGGAGTGGAGCATCAATTTCAAGGAGTGGGGAGATCCTTTCAGATTTTGGATCGCAGTGAGTATTCCCCTCTGTTCTGTTTCTTCCTTCTCTCTTATTTAAGTGAGGGGGTGGCACAGGAAACGTGCTAAAATATAAGAGACATGAACATAAGTAAATAAATAAATAAATAGGTAAATAAATAAAATAGGAATAATAAAGTTACAAAGGTCCCTCAGATTGAGGAATGGATAATTCGGTTAAAGTTATGGTATAATTACTTGTTTGTTCTTCCTTTGCGTTTGCTTTGTCAAGAGTACACTGGGGGCTGATGGGAGCTACCAAGCAGGCTATATCCAGTGATGTCACAACTTTGACATGCCCAGTCTCCAAGCTGCAGGAGGAGGTGCACAACCCAGTGGTGGAGGACTAAACTGTCGTCACTCAAGGAACAACAATTACCAGGTAAGTGTAATTTCTATTTCTAACACAAGCAGTTTTCGTATGTATGTTTCAAGAATGAAGAGAAAGTTCATCCCTGTACTTTCTGTATTATAAACAAACCTAGTTTCTCTGTTATGTGAAAGTTCAATATAGTTTTTCAGTAGTCTCTCAAGGTCATTAGCTAAGTAATAGGCCCTGGAATGTCTGAACTACTGAATCTGTGGTGTTAACTCTTTGAGGGCTTTCAGTAATATAGTATTATTAGGTACACTCAGTGTACACAGCCCTGTACAGTCAAGCTTCCTTTCAAATCTTAGTTTAAAGCCCTTCTCAGTAGGTTAGAAAGTCTTTTGCTGAAGACACTTCACTCCTTCGTAGTTGGATGCCATCTCTGCTCAGCGTGACCTGGAAAATCATGCCATAATCTAGGATGCCAAAATGCTTTTGATATCATCTATGCAACCAGGTTTTCATCTCCGGGATGCAAGCCTCTTTGCCTCAGCTTAGACCCTTGACCAGGAGGATTGAGGAGAATACCAACTGCATATCTTTCTGCTTCATCTTCTCTCTCAGAGCCATAAAATCACTTTTGCTATGCTCAAATGGGAGCCAAGCAGTATCATTTGTGCCAACTTGGATGAGCAGTATCGGACAATAGTAAGCTTGAGGAGTTTCTACAAACTCTTCGTAATTTGCCAAAACTCCTCAAGCATAGTGATGCTGCTCACCAATGTTGACATAAAAGATACTGCTGGATTTCCACCTCAGTCAGAGATTCTACACAAAAGAGCTCTCCTCCATACTGGACTATAAAAGGGCTCTCACTTATTACTTCAAAAGAATTTGAATCCATTAAAAAGTCTACGCAGCTTTTTGTCTTCCTTGATTGCACAGCATAATTGACATTCCAATCACTAAATAAACTTTAGCAAACTGACTCCCTTCCTTCATTCAATTTCTTCACAAACGGGTACTTTTCTAAAGAGCCTCATCAGATCAGAACCACTGTAGCTACTGATGCTCTCCTGAAGTCTGTTATGCTGTTCCATGTTCCTCCTCTTCTCTTATCTGTTTAACTGTCTCTGTCCTCTTTTCTGTCCTATCATTTAAATGGCGTTCTTTTCCTTTTCTCCTTAAATGATATGGTATTGTAAACCGCTCTAATGCCTCTGGCCTGAGCGGTATATCAAATTTAAAATAAACATAAACATAAAGCAGCAACCTGGTCCTCTCTTTATACTTTAATAGGTCGCTACTGCTTGGACCAGTACACAGTATGACATTTGGGCGAGCTGTGCTGCCATACTACTATTTATTTTATTTATTTAACAAGTTTTCCTATTCGTCTCTCCGGGCCAGGCCAGGAAATCTTGGGTGGTCAATCCGCTCCAGCAGCTGAGGACTGGAATCTGAAAGGTTTTACTGACAGCCTATCCAGCTCCCCTAGGTGTCAGCTACTCAGTCTTACAGTCCTCAGCAGCTGAGCTGGACGTTTGTGGGACAGCTCCCCAGAGAGACGATTAGGAAGGTGTCAGGGTTTAACTGGGGGTTCCTTTCTGCTAAGTTTTGACCTTGGGTGTTTTAGGTTTCAGATAGGGCTGTGCCTTACAAAAAAAAAAAAAAAAAGACCAACAACATAAGGCAGTAAAACGAATCGCAAGAGGGACGGCTGAAAAGCAGACCTTATCTGAACCGGCTCTGCTCCATCAGCACTGCTAGCGGTTGGGGAAGCTCCTCTTGACCCTCTCTGTTTCCGTCTGCACGAGGTAGAGCCTGCCTCTCTGGGACGGTGCGATTCGGCAGCGGTTAAGCAGGCCTGGGAGCCCCAGTGTCCTCTCCCTGCATTGTCGGCATCCTCGCATCGGCTTGCTGTTAGCAATGGCGCTGCGGTGCATGTAGGATCGCTAGAGCTTAGAGCTGTCTACATCTGGTGAGTCTTCTTTATATTCTGTTTTGGTGAGCATTTCTGGGTCCACGGGGTTAGCTTCTCTGCGGGCGGGTGCTTTCACACGTGGTGGTTGTTCTTGCTTTCATCTTGGGCACTCTGTTCGGAGCCAGCGATTGTCTTTAATTCGGGGGTTTAATTTTTCTTCTCTTTTGGAGCGGTGCGAGCATGGAGGATATTTCCTCAGAGTCGGGTCCTCTGTTGCCTCCCGGTGCAGGGGAAAGAGCGGGAACGGCGGCCATTTTGTCTGTTCAGGCCGGGGCTCCCGCGCCCCCTGCTAAACCCCACAAAAGAAAAGCGAAAACGCAGAAGCAGCCTGCAGCTACAGATTTGCTGCCGCAGCCAGCTCTGCCAGGGCAGCAGGGTCTCAGTGCCTATTTTTCTCCGGATTTCATTCTTTCCTTACATCAGGCGTACCTCCTGAAACAGACTCAGGTCACTCTCCCTCCTGCACCGGACAACCTTTTTGGTTCTCCGGTAGCAGCCTCTTCTGAGGCTCCCTTGGGGGAATCTAGCTCTGCGGTGCTGCAGGGCAGAAGCCAAACTACGGAGCATTCTGAGGCTCCTGGTGGGCTATTCTCAGGAGGGGAGGATGGTGACTTTCTATCTGACCCGGGCTTAGAGGCTTGGTCAGGGGATTTGGAGGAAGGCGAGCTGGGTCCTGGGGAGGATCCGAATGTTTTTCGGATGTTCTGTAAGGAGGAGCTGGGGGCCTTAATCTCCCAGTCTCTTTCAGCCTTGAATTTAGCTCTTCCAGCCGTGCAGCAGGAGCCCTTAGAGGATCCTTTGCTGCAGGGGTTCAGATCTGAACACAAGTGTTTCCCTGTTCACCGTGTTATCAAACAGATGATAGAGGCTGAATGCGAATTTCCGGAAGCCTCTCTCCGGGGGGGTCGGTCGATGGCTCGACTTTACCCTGTGCCTCAGGAAGAGAAAGACCTTTTGCGTATGCCCAAGGTGGATGCTGTGGTGTCGGCCGTCACTCGCAAGACCACCATCCCGGTTGAAGGGGGGACTGCTCTCAAAGATTTACAAGATCGCCGTTTAGAGGCGCTGTTGAAACAGGCCTTTGATTCAAGTGCCTTAGCCCTCCAAGCGTCTATTTGTGGTGCTTATGTGTCTCGAGCCTCCATCCGCTGGCTGCAGTCTTCGGAGCGAGTGGAGGACGCGCCAGCAGATGTGGCAAAGTTGGAGTCGGCGGCTGCCTATCAAGCAGATGCCTTTTACGACTTGGTCCGCATTTCGGCTAAAGCTATGGCTTCTGTAATCGCCGCTAGGCGTTTCCTTTGGCTAAGAAATTGGGCGGCGGATGCGTCCTCCAAAGCGCATCTGAGTAAGTTGCCGTATAAAGGCAAGCTCTTGTTTGGGGAGGCCTTAGACAAAATTGTTAAGGATTTGGGTGACTCCAAAGGGGGGCGTCTGCCGGAAGACCGTCCAAGGGCTTCGAAGCAGGGGTCCTTGCTGCGGGGTCAGAGTCGGGACTTTCGCAGGTTTCGGGGTGCCCGTTTCACTCCTTATCAGCGCGGTCGGTTTGTCTCTAGAGGTCATTCCTTTCGGGGATCCAGAGGTTTCGGTAGGGGCTACTTTGGTGCCCAGCCGGCCGCTGCCAAGAAGTCCCAATGAAGCGAGGCCGGTCCAGGTGGAGGTTCCCGTAGGAGGTCGGTTACAACTGTTCCTCTCCAGTTGGGCCAGTATCACCACGGATCAGTGGGTTCTGGAGGTTGTCAGAGAAGGTTATGCCTTAGAGTTTGCGCACCGGATTCCAGACGCGTTTGTTCGGTCCCCCTGCGGTCCGCAGGCAAAGAGGGATGCGGTGGCAGAGACACTCCGTCGTCTGGTGTCCCTTCAGGCGGTGGTCCGGGTGCCTGCCGACCAGTGCGGCTTAGGTCGATACTCGATTTATTTTGTGGTTCCCAAGAAAGGAGGTTCTTTTCGTCTTATTTTGGATCTCAAGCACGTGAACCGTTGTTTGAGGGTGCCTCATTTTCGGATGGAAACCTTACGGTCGGTGATTCGATCGGTTCGCCCAGGCGAGTTTCTTACGTCCATAGATCTTACGGAGGCTTACCTGCATATTCCTATCTGACCCGAACACCAGCGGTATCTACGCTTCGCGGTGCCCCTGGGTCATTTTCAGTTTCGGGTGTTGCCGTTTGGGCTGGCCACGGCCCCTCGCACCTTCACCAAAGTAATGGTCGTGGTTGCAGCGGCGCTCCGAAAGGAAGGGATTCAGGTTCATCCCTACTTGGACGATTGGTTGATCCGGGTGCCGTCGCAGGCGGAGTCTGGGCAAGCCACGGCGCGAGTAGTGGAAGTCCTGGAGCAGTTAGGATGGGTCATCAATCATGCAAAGAGCCAGTTGGATCCGGTTCGGCGGTTGACCTACCTGGGGGCCCTATTCGACATGGGAGTGGGGTCCGTGTTTCTCCCGGAAGACAGGGTGCAGAAAATCTTAAAGCAAGTGGCAGCGTTTCTGCGAGTCCGGGCTCCGACGACTTGGCGATACCTGCAGTTGCTGGGATCAATGGCGGCAGCCCTGGATGTGGTTCCGTGGGCAAGGGCTCACATGCGGCCGCTACAGAGCGCCTTGTTGTCTCGTTGGTCCCCTCAAGAGCATCCTTTCTCGCGCCAGTTAGTCTGTCCAGAGCCCGTGCGTCTCAGCTTGCAATGGTGGTCGAGTCCAGTCCATCTACAAGCGGGAGTCCCTCTGGAGGTGTCCAACTGGGTGTTGCTCACGACGGACGCAAGCCTCTCCGGGTGGGGGGCGCATTGTCTGGGTCGCGTGACGCAAGGTGCGTGGGCAGCGGACGAGAGGGACCTGGTCGATCAATCATTTGGAGCTCCGGGCAGTCCGGCTCGCGCTGCTAGTCTTTGTAGAAGTGGTTGCAGGGCAGGCAGTGCGGGTCTTCTCCGACAATCAGGTAACGGTTTCTTACATCAACAGGCAAGGCGGCACGGGCAGTGCTCTCTTGTTGCACGAATGCCTCCTACTGTTTCAGTGGGCGGAGGTCCACCTCGTGGCGATTTCGGCGGCTCATGTGGCCGGCAAGGACAATGTGCAGGCGGATTATCTCAGTCGTCATCGTCTGGATCCGGGAGAGTGGGAACTGGACGAGGCAATTTTCAGGAGATTTCGCGAAAGTGGGGGCAGCCTGTCCTCGATCTTATGGCTACCCAGGGCAATGCCAAGGCCGCACGGTTTTTCGGCCGTCGCAGGGACCACATGTCGGAAGGTCTGGACGGTCTCGTTCAGCCTTGGCCTCGAAATCAACTCCTTTATGTGTTTCCACCGTGGCCGCTCTTGGGGAGAGTCATCCAAAGAGTGGCTGCGCACAGGGGTCCGGTGATTCTGGTGGCTCCGAATTGGCCTCGGCGGCCTTGGTATGCCGACCTGATGCGACTACTCATAGCCCCTCCCTGGCGGCTGCCCGCTCGCAGCGATCTCTTGAGACAGGGTCCAATACTCATGCCAGAGGTGGATCGGTTCTGTCTTACGGCTTGGCTCTTGAACGGCGCCGATTGCAACGCAAAGGCTTCTCCAGCGCGGTGATAGCTACCCTGTTACAGTCAAAAGGCGGTCCACCTCGTTGGCGTACGTTCGAGTTTGGCGTTTATTTGAAGCTTGGTGTATTGAGCGTAACGCGTTGCCCGGAAGGGCGTCGATCCCAGATGTGTTAGGTTTCCTTCAGGGGGGTTTGGAGAAAGGCTTGGCGCTTAGTACCTTACAGGTTCAGGTGGCGGCTCTGGCCTGTTATAGAGGTAGAATTCAGGGCAAGCCGCTAGCTTCCCATCCTGATGTGCTCCGTTTCCTTCGGACCGCTCGGAACATTAGGCCTCCGTGGCATCCGGTAGTTCCTCCGTGGGATTTGAACCTAGTGCTCCAGGCGTTGTCAGACCCGGCGTTTGTCGGACCTCGGTCGGCGCACCTGCGGGAGTTGTCCTGGAAGACGGCTTTTCTGGTGGCCTTGTGTTCGGCTAGGAGGATTTCCGATCTTCAAGCGCTCTCATGCAAGGAGCCGTTCCTTCGCTTTTCGGCGGAAAAAGTGGTATTGCGACCGGTGCCCTCTTTTCTTCCCAAAGTGGTTTCTCCTTTTCACATCAATCAGGTGGTTTCCCTTCCTACCTTCGAGGGGTTGGGGAAGAGTGACTTGGATCGGGCCCTTAAGTGCCAGACTTGGGCCGAGTGTTGCGTAAGTACCTCAAGGTGACAGCATCTTTTCGGCAGTCGGAAAGGTTGTTTGTTCTCTACGGCGGCACGGCGAAAGGTAAGGCGGCCACCAAGGCATCTATCGCTCGCTGGGTTAAGCATGCTATTCGCGTCGCGTACGAGGCCAAGGGGAAGCCGGTTCCTCAGGGTCTGGGAGCTCATTCAACCAGAGGTCAGGCTACCTCTTGGGCGGAGTATGCGTTGGTTCCGCCAGTGGACATTTGTCGAGCGGCTACGTGGTCCTCTTTGCACACGTTTGCGCGACATTATCGGTTGGATGTTCAGGCTCGAGAAGACGCCAGTGTGGGCGCGGCTGCGCTGGTTGCAGGGCTCGCAGGTCCCTCCCGGATTTAAGTACTGCTTTGGTACTTCCCAAGATTTCCTGGCCTGGCCCGGAGAGACGAATAGGAAGAAGAAATTGGACCTTACCTGCTAATTGTCTTTCCTTGAGTACTCTCCGGGCCAGGCCAGGACCCTCCCTGGGTGTTTCTGCGAGTTTCCGGTGAGAGTGATGTTTGTTCGGTACTGTCTTTTTTAGGCAGGGTGCTGTTCAATGCAGTGGTTTAGGATACTGAGGTTCCCTTTTTGGGAAGGGACAATGGGTACAACCAATGAAAAAAAAAAAATTAATTACTTTCTCGTTGGAGCTTAGCGGCTGCAGTGGCGCTGCTTGACGCCGTTTCTCTTCAGGACCGGACTGTGTTTATCAGTCCATATGGCGCTTAAGTGCTTACCTATTTATAGGTGTTACTGTGGTACAGGCACAGCGTTTTTTTTGCCTAGTGTTTCTGTTTTTTCTTAGGTTATAGGGGGTTAGGGCTAGCTTCCCTGCTTTGTTACTGAGAGACTGAGTAGCTGACACCTAGGGGAGCTGGATAGGCTGTCAGTAAAACCTTTCAGATTCCAGTCCTCAGCTGCTGGAGCGGATTGACCACCCAAGATTTCCTGGCCTGGCCTGGAGAGTACTCAAGGAAAGACAATTAGCAGGTAAGGTCTAATTTCTTCTTTTTATACCGCGTTATTTCTGTCAAAGCAGTTTACATTTTAACTTTTAACTTGGGAATGTACATTAAACAGGGACATTGATAACTTTGATTTTTTCTGAGGCAATGGAGAGTTAAGTGACTTGCCCAAGGTCACAAAGAGAGCTGGTGGGAATTGAACCCTGGTCTCTTGGTTCCCAAGCCAGTGCTCTAACCATTAGGTGGCTATTCCACTACTACTAGTACTTCTTATTTTGTAGCACTATAAGGCATATGAAGTGTTGTACAGAGACATATAAGATAATGGAGGAGTGGCCTAGAGGTTAGGGCAGTAGCCTAGAGCCAGAAAGACGAGGGTTCAAATCCCACTGGTACTCCTTGTGGCCTTGGGCAAGCCACTTAACCCTCCTTTGCCTCCGGTACAAATTTAGATTGTAAGCCCTCTGGGGACAGGAAAATACCTACTGTATCTGAATGTAGCTCACTTTGATCATCTACTGAAAAGGCGTGAGCTAAATATAAATAAATAAAAAAAATGTGTCCTTACTCATAAGAGCTTACAGTCTAGTCAAGACAGACAACAACTAGGGACTAGGTATCTCGGGGAATGGTAAGGAAAAACATAGGAGGCGAACAGATGACTAAGGGGGGATCAGGATCCGAAGAGAATCTGTCTCTGATATTGAAGCTTGCACTATTAGTGTAGGCAGCTCCTGGAAAATGGACAATATGATAAAGAGATGAGCAGCCCTGAGTGTGGGTGTCACACAATTGTGTGCCTGATTCAGTTCTGCTTATTGACAGAAAAAAATATTGTCGCCTGCAATAGGTGTTTTCTATAGACAGCAGGATTGATCAGGCACACAATCCCTCCCACATGAATGAGTTGCATTACTTCAATTATGGAACTGAGTAGTTGAGACTGCTGGGCCACATAGCTCAGAACTTTATACCAAAGTCTGAATTCTGGGAGAGCTTTTCCATCCTGGCAACGAATGGCGACATCACCTACTTGTGTGCCTCATCAATTCTGCTGTTTAAGGAAAACAGCTGTTACAAGTGAACACATATGCATCCTGTGGCATTTACTCATGTAAGTAGTGTTTTTGAAAATGCTGTTTACATGTGTTGTCTATGTACATGTGTAAAAGCAGTGCAGGCGTTCTAAAATGACCTCTTTTGTGTTGGCTTGTGATGGAAGATACCTCTGATTAGAGAAGGTGGGCTGTTTGGAATGGGATTTATGTTCTTTTTGATCCATCTTTGCTAGAATGTTGTGCACTGGAAAATGGTTGACTAAATTTGAAATGTTCTCTATAACCAGGACCCTAGAATGTTGTTCAATGTAAACCGCCTCTGATCGATGGAAGGGGTGGTATGTAAGAAATGTTCAAATAAAATAAATAAATTCTTAGATACTTTTTTTTTCTAAGGTAAGTGATTAGAATAATTTTGCTTAAATCCATTTATAGTAGCATCTGGTTAATTCAGGATAGTCATTGTAATGATATGTTGGAAACTCTCGTGATTAAAGTACCCAGTGGAAGATTGTGTTGTGCTACAACATATTATGGCCTATCTTAAATAAAATATCTTACTCAAGATAAATTCTTTAAACTGATATTAGGTAGGACAGTGTAATTTACTTTAGGACTGATGTGTGAATTTTTTTTTTTTTTTTTTTTTTTTTGAGGGGAGGTGGTAGGCTCTCACCCAGCCTGTTTAGGGCTGACTTCACATACCATAAGACCATGAGATCAAGCCATACTGGGTCAGAACAAGTTCCATCGAGCCCAGTATCCTATTTACAGCAGTGGCCACTCCAGGTCACAAGTACCTGTCAGGTTCCCAAAAAGGCGCACAGATTCCACAATGCTTGTCCCGGAGCAAGCAATGGATTTTCCAGGTCCTCTTTAATAATGGTTTATGGACCTTTCCTTCAGGAACTTGTCCAAACCTTTTTTTAAACCCAGCTACACTAACAGCCTTTACTACATCCTCCAGTAACGAATTCCAGAGTTTGATTACGCGTTGAGTGAAAAAATATTTTCTCTTATTAGCCTTAAATGGCTTCATTCCGTGTCCCCTAGTCTTTCTACTTTTTGATGGCATAAACAACCACTCTGTTTACCCGTTCCATTCCATTCATTAATTTATAGACCACTATCATATCTCTCCTCAGCCGTCTCTTTTCCAAGTTGAAAATACCCCATCCTTTTAAGTCTTTCCTCATAGGAGTATCCTTCCATCTCCTTTACCATTTTGGTGGCTCTTCTCTGTACCTTTCTTTCTTTGTTTATACATACCTACCTACCTACCAACCAACCAACCACTAAATCTAAGAGTCTAAGCGGTGTACATGAAAACAATATGGCCAAGGTGGCTCTTCATGGAACTTTAAGTATATAATATTAAACAAGAGTAATAGAAAGGTTGCACTGAGATTAGATGAGGAATAACAAACAGTGGGGGAGGTTAAATGCGTAACATAAGAAATGCATAACATAAGAAATGCATAACAATTCTAATTCCGCTATATCCTTTTTAAGATACGGCGACCAGAATTGTACATAATATTCAAGATGCGGTCGTACCATGGAATGTTATAGAGGCATTATAATATTATTGGATTTATTCTCCATTCCTTTCCTTATGATTCCTAGCATTCTATTTGCTTTCTTGGCCACCGTTGCACACTGGGCAGAGGGTTTCAACATATTATCCACATTGACACCTAAATCTTTTTCCTGGTTGTGGTGCCTAATGTGGAACCTTGCATCATGTAACCATAGTTTCTGAGCGGTCCTCCAGTTTAGTCCTCCACATCTGGGTAGTGCACCTCCTCCCGCAGCTAGGAGACTGGACCAATCAGAGTCTTTTCCATGTCTGGATGTATGCTGCTGGAGCTCCCATCAGCCCCCCCAGTGTGTCCAGTCTCCTTGCAGCAGGTGGACGTGTGAGCCTGTTCTTAGGCTCACTTTAGGATCTTTCTAGGCAACACTAGTTTAGGTTTTGGGTTGTTTTCCTGTTCTTTCTGCTTTCTATTTTATTTTCCTCATTTGGTGGCCTGTCGCTTTAACAAAAAAAACCCCAAAACACAAAAAAACAAAACACAAGCCGTGTGCCACTGGGGAGCCGAGCTTGTACTGCCCTTCTGCTTCCTGCTTGGTGGAGGCACTTCGGGCTCAGTCTCAGCGTGCGATCTCTTCCCCTAGACTTGCACGGGGGAGAGATTTAGCACTTCTCGGCACCGACGCTAGCTGGGGATGTACTTTCAGCGTGCCTCTGTCGGACCTGCAGTCCCTGTCAGCGTGGCTCACGATACCTGTTCTGTCTGGTAAGCGGAGCTTGTCTCCGGGGCGAGTTTCTCCTCTCTTTTTCTGACTTCCTTGGCGCTCCGTTGCGTCGTTTGGCGGGGATACCTTTTCTTTTCCTTTCTTTTCATTTCTTTTCCTTTATTTTCGTGCCTCGTGCGTTTTTTCCGGGCGCGGCGGCCATTTTACTTTCACTTTCTCCCGCTCTTTTTTCGGCGGCCTGTGCTGCGGCGTTTCTGGGCCGGCAAAGCTTCCTGAAGGGAGGTGCTTTAGCTAAGGGGCATGCAGTGAGCCCGCGTTTGGCAAAGCCTCATGTGAAGTACTTGTGGACATATCCCCCTTACGGCCCAATCCCCCAGAGAGTTCCAGCAGGTTTGTGGGGCTTGCCTTTCCTTGCTGTCAAGTTCTGGGCAGTGGTCCTTGTTTTTTGCTTGGGGGTTTTTCTCTTCATGGCGGGGCGTCCGCAGTGCGTAATCTGCGGATCCCGCAAGGATCCGGTGTCTGACGCCGGAGTGTGCAAAGGCTGCGCTCTTGTTTCTTCGGTCCTGGAACCTCAGCTGGAGGTCAGAGGGCCTTTGGAGTCTGTAGTCCCTTCAGTCTCGGCTGGGGAAGAGCCTTCTCCGGGACTTCTCGGGCCCTCTTCTCCTTCTCCTCCTTCTGCGCCAGGGGGTGCGCCGGCAGGGGGGGTAGGCGAGTCTCTTTTGGGGGATTTCTCCCCGGATTTTGTGCTTCTCATACATCAGGCCTTCCAGATTGGGGAGGTTGCCCGAGCTGTGTTCGCTGCCGCCTGCTCCACCGTCTCTCAAAGGTGAGGAGGCGCAGGGGGACGCTCCTAAAGCGGCCAAGCGGCTCCGGCCCTCGGATGATGTAGACTGGCAGGAGACGGAGTGGTCGGACGTCGAACCCGAGGATAGAGTGGCAGAATCAGAGGAGGGGGAGATTCCAGAGCCTGAGGACCAGGCTCGGATTATCCGTGTGTTTCGCAAGGAGGAATTGGTCCCCTTGGTTACGGAATCCCTCCAAGCGCTTAATTTGGCTGCTGCGCGTCCTGTGGATGAGGAAGGTTTAGAGGATCCTCTGATTCAAGCGGTGCGCGATTCCCAGGTTGTGTTTCCGGTCCATAGAGTGGTGGATCAGATGATTCAGGCTGAATGGGACCAGCCTGAGTCCGGCTTGAAGGGTATTCGGACGATGAATCGTTTATATCCTTTGGCGGACAAAGAAAGGTTTCGCTCGCCCCGGGTCGACGCTGCGGTGTCGGCGGTGACCAAGAAGACCACGATTCCCGTTGAGGGTGCTGCTGCCTTGAAAGACACTCAGGATAGAAAGGTGGACGGATTGCTGAAGCAGGCCTTTGAGGCCAATGCCTTATCGTTGCAGACGTCTATTTGTGGAGCCTGGGTCTCCAGGGCCTGTTTGTGATGGGCTCAACACTTGCGGCAGGACTCTCGTCTTGACCAGCAGGGGTTGTTAGAGGTGACCCGATTGGAATCTGGTTCAGCTTATTTGGCGGATGTTCATTATGATTTGATCAGAACCTTGGCGAACAGTATGGCCTCCCTAGTGGCGGCGCGCAGGACCATTTGGCTCCGCAATTGGGCGGCCGATGGGTCTTCTAAGTCGCGTCTCAGCAAGCTCCCCTTTAAGGGCAAACTGTTGTTCGGGGATGACCTGGATAAGTTAGTTAAGGACCTTGGGGAGTCCAAAGGTGGTTGTCTTCCGGAGGATAAGCCCAGACAGAGTAGGAGTGTGTCGTCTACTCGGGGTCAGTTTCGGGACTTTCGTAGGTTCCGTTCTTCCCGTCTGGGGGGTTTCCAGCGTGGTAGGTCGACGACTAGGTCCCCGGGTTTTCGGGGCTTTCGAGGGGCAGGGAGAGGGTTCTCGGCGACCTCTGCCTCTTCCTCCTCTTCCTTTCATCGCAAGCCGCAATGAAGCGAGGTGGGCCCCGGGGGAAAGTCCGGTGATCGGAGCTCGCCTTCGACACTTTCTTCCCTCCTGGGTCCAGATCACCTCGGACCAGTAGGTGCTCGAGATAGTGCGGGAGGGCTACGCTTTGGAGTTTGCGTGTCCCCTCCAGGATTCCTTTGTCCTGTCTCCATGCAAAGGTCTGCAGAAAGTTCTTACAATACGCTTGACGGACCGCCTGATTGCCTTGGGGGCGGTAGTGCCGGTCCCAGAATCCGAACTCGGAGTGGGTCGATATTCCATTTATTTCGTGGTGCCAAAGAAGGACCGGTCTCTTCGTCCTATTTTAGACCTCAAAGGAGTAAATCGTCTGCGTGTGCCTCACTTCCGCATGGAGATTCTGCGATCCGTCATAGTGGCGGTGCGCAAGGGCGAGTTCTTGACGTCCTTGGACCTTTTGGAGGCCTACTTGCACATTCCCATCAGGGCGGCTCATCAAAGATTTCTACGGTTCGCGCTCCCTTGGGGACATTATCAGTTTCGGGTGTTACCGTTCGGTTTGGCCACGGCGCCCTGCGTCTTCACCAAGGTCATGGTGGTGGTGGCGGCGGCGGCGTTGCGGAAGGAAGGCATTCTGGTTCATCCTTACCTCGACGATTGGTTGATTCGGGCAAAGTCCGAGAGCGAGAGTCTGCAAGCCACCAGCCGGGTGATAGAGCTTCTTCGCAGCCTCGGTTGGATGGTAAACGAGAAGAAGAGTCACTTAGTGCTGACTCAATCCCTCGAATACCTCGGGGTCCACTTCGACACCGCGGAAGGGCTGGTGTTCTTGCCGGATCGCCGGGCGCGAGGCCTGCGGTCTCTGATTCGTCAGTTCTTGGGATTCCCAGCGCCGTCGGCTTGGTGGTACCTGCGCGTCTTAGGGACGATGGCAGCGATGCTGGAGGTGGTTCGATGGGCCAGGTTCCATATGCGCCCGCTTCAGAGGGCCCTCTTGCATCGTTGGTCGAATCAAACGGATTCGCTCAGCAGGCGTCTGCCTTGTCCTCGTCGGGTCCGTCTTTCCTTGCTCTGGTGGCTGAGCGCGAAGTCGCTGCGGATGGGGGTGTCTCTGGAACAGCCGGTCTGGTTGCCTGTGCTGATGGATGCCAGCCTGGAGGGCTGGGGAGCTCACTGTGCGGATCGTTTCGCGTAGGGGACTTGGTCAGCCCTGGAAGCCTCTTGGTCGATCAACCGTTTCGAGCTGCGAGCGGTGATGCGGGCGCTGCAGGCTTTCGAATCTGCGGTGACGGGGCGCGTGGTGAGAGTTCTCTCGGACAATTCGGCAGCGGTGGCCTACCTCAATCGGCAGGGCGGCACGGGCAGCAGAGCCATGGAAGAGGAATCGGATCTTCTGTTTCAGTGGGTGGAGTCCCGGCTCCTGGCTCTTTCGGCAGCGCATATTGCGGGAAAAGACAACGTGATGGCGGATTTCCTCGGCAGAGTGCAGGTGGATGCGGGGGAGTGGGAGCTTCACCCGCAGATCTACGCTCAAATAGTGCGCCGGTGGGGGGCTCAGGTCATGGACCTCATGGCGACCTATCAGTCCGCGAAAACAAGTCGCTTCTTCAGCAGACGGCGGGAGCGGATGTCCGAAGGCATCGACGCGCTCATTCGGCCTTGGCCAGTCTCCGGTCTCCTCTACGTCTTCCCTCCGTGGGCGTTAATCGGTCGGGTGATTCAACGCATCGAAGCGCACCGCGGGAAGGTCCTGCTGGTGGCGCCCGATTGGCCCAGACGTCCTTGGTATGCGGATCTGGTTCGGCTCCTGGACGGGGTGGCGTGGCGGCTTCCTCCGTTGCCGGATCTCTTGCTTCAGGGGCCACTCCGGATGCCGCAGGTGGATCGATTCTCGCTTACGGTATGGCCCTTGAGAGGGCTTGGTTGAGGAAGAAAGGTTATTCGGCTTTGGTCATTGCCATGCTCCTTCGGGCGAGGAAGTCCTCTACGTCTCTTACATATGTGCGGATCTGGCGCGTTTTTGAGGATTGGTGTTTGCGACATGGTATTCGGGCGGCAAATGCTTCAGTGCCAACCATCCTCAGTTTCTTGCAGGACGGTTTCGACAAAGGTCTGGCGGCCAGCTCCCTGAAGGTACAATTAGCGGCTCTCGGTTGCTTCCGGGGTAAGGTCTTGGGGGTGCCCCTGGGGGCGCACTCGGATGTACAACGTTTTTTGAGAGCGGTGTTTCGGCTGCGGCCTGTTCGCAGGGCGACGGTTCCTCCGTGGGATTTGAACCTCGTGTTGCAGGGTTTGGTTCGGAAACCCTTTGAGCCGCTTCACCTGGCTTCCCTTAAAGATTTGACGCTGAAGACAGTGTTTTTGGTGGCCATTTGCTCAGCTCGGCGGATTTCTGAGTTGTAGGCGCTCTCGTGTAGAGAACCCTTCTTGTCCTTCTCTAAAGATAGGGTGGTTCTGAGGCCTGTTCCCTCCTTCCTTCCCAAGGTTGTCTCTCCTTTTCATTTGAGTCAGTCTGTTTTTCTTCCCGTTTTTAATTCTGTCGGGACCGGCTCGACTGATAGTGGATTGCATCGTCTCGATGTTTGTCGGGTGCTCCGGCGGTACTTGAAGGTTTCGGAGCCTTACCGTAAGACGGATCGTCTGTTCGTCCTTTTTGGTGGTAAGCGGAAGGGGGAAGCAGCGGCGAAAGCTTCTATTGCCCGGTGGCTTAAAGAAGCTATTGCATCGGCATCTATCCTGCAGGGCCGGACGGTTCCCTTGGGTCTCCGGGCCCATTCTACCAGGGCGCAGGCGTCGTCGTGGGCAGAGCACAGTTTGGTTCCGCCTGTGGAGATTTGCAAAGCGGCTACTTGGTCGTCGCTTCATGCTTTCAGTAAACATTACTGGCTGGATGTGATGGCCTCTAAGGATTCTTGTTTTGGGTCAGCTGTTTTGCGCGCCGGTTGGCAGGGTCCCTCCCGTTGAGTACTGCTCTGGTACTTCCCAGATGTGGAGGACTAAACTGGAGGACCGCTCAGGAAATAAAAATTACACTTACCTGGTAATTGTAGTTCCTGTAGGGTCCAGTTTAGTCCTCCTTCCCTCCCGATTGACTGCCTTTTTTTCGGCGCGGATTGCGAGAGTGTGCTAAGTGTATGTCTGTGATCCTCTGGTTTGGGGGTCTTCCGCTGTCCTTTGGCTGTTTGTTCTTGTAGCCGCGACTGTGTCTCTTCCTTCGGTCCTTGGAGAGGCAGAGGCGATGTACAGGTTTCCGGCTCCCTCGTTTGGGGAGGGGGTCGGCTGTTTGAGGGAGGGGGTGTTTTTGTTTAATGGGAATGTTTTAGATAAGATTTTTCTCTCATGTGTTGCTTCTATGAGTCTGCTTTGTTAATAGATCACTGGGGGGCTGATGGGAGCTCCAGCAGCATACATCCAGACATGGAAAAGACTCTGATTGGTCCAGTCTCCTAGCTGCGGGAGGAGGTGCACTACCCAGATGTGGAGGACTAAACTGGACCCTACAGGAACTACAATTACCAGGTAAGTGTAATTTCTATTTTGGGTTGTCATTTCCTAGGTGCACACTTTGCACTTGTCCACATTAAATTTCATCTGCCATTTGGGCACCCAGTTTTCAATTTATCAAGGTCCTCTTGTATTTTAACAACTTTGAATAATTTTGTGTTATCTGCAAATTTGATCATGTTTCTCACTATTCCAGTTTCCCAGTCATTTATGAATGTTAAAAAGCAACGGGCTCAGCACAGATCTCTGGGGTACTCCACTATTCACCTTTCTCCATTGAGAAAGGTGGCCATTTAGCCCTACTCCCTGCTTTCTTTAACCATTTCTTGATCCACAATAGTACACTGCCTCCATCCTCATGAGTTTTTAATTTTGCCGAGATTCTCTCATGAGGCATTCTGAAAATACAGATACCGTATCACCTTTGTCTGTCTGTTCACACCTTCCAAAAAAATATAACAGGTTAGTAAGACAAGACTTTACTTGGCTTCTCCCATTAAACCATGACTATCTACATGTTCAGTAATTTTATTCTTTATAATAGTTTCTACCATTTTGCCCGGTATTGGCATCAGGCTCAATGGTCTGTAGTTTCCTGGATCATCCTGACATTACATTGGCCAATCTCCAGGAACAAGCAGGAATGTAGTCTTCACATATGGGATATCGTCTGTATTGACGGAGACTACACGGGAACGCTCCCCAGCGTCCAATAGGAAAACATTTGGGAGCATCCCACAGCGCCTGCGTGCTGCCTTCCCGCCTTTCCAACTGTCCCTCTCCAGTTCTTCGTTTTCCGCGGAACTGACAGGTCACATACCCTGTTACAGCAGAAAAATGTCTTTAATCTTTGTTTTTGTGGTCACATCTGCCTTCCTTCGATGCCATACTGGTACCACCGGTTGGTGGTTCTGTCTTTAAAAAAAAATAAAATAAAATAAATTATAGTTTCTGAGGTGTTTTACTTAAGAAACTTTTTTTCCTTGGTGCTAGGCGCCATTTTGGGCACTAGGCCCAATTGTTTCCTTAAAAATGGAAAAACCTACTTCAGGTATTAAGAAATGTTCTAAATGTGGTGGTACTATTTCCGTCACCGAAACCCATGATTGGTGTCTCAAATGTTTAGGTCCTGACCACTCTATTTCAGAGTGCCACTCCTGTGGAATGATGTCAAAAAGGGGCCGGCAGAACAGAGCTGCTAAATTTAGCAACCTTTGCCCTTAGACATGGCGTCTGTTGCCTCGACGTCCTCCAGGGCCTCATCTTCCTCCCATGGATCTCAGGTAACTAAACATAAATCTAGCCGATCCTCAAAGGTTAGATCTCCTTCTAAGTATCGAGATTCCTCAAGGGCAACGCCAGGGTCATTTTCACCGACAAAACTGCCCCGGCGGGAGGCTTCGGCTTCCAAAGCACTAACGGGGCTCCAGGATGTTCTTGAGGCCTCAACCTCGGCAGAACTACTGGCGCCATGCTCTGGGGTTCCGGCCGCTTCTACCGGTACCGACATCCAAGCATTGGCAGCGTCGATAGACCAGAGATTCCTTTCTATCGAATGCAGTCTAGCGGCTCTTCTCACGGCTTTGGTACCGTTGAAGCCACTTCAGACACCTCAACCGACACCGGAACCGGTACCGACTGCATTAGCATCGGCGGGTATGCCACCCATACCGAGTCATGAGTATGTCTCCGGCATTGACAGATCGGTACTGGAACAACCCAATACCGACTTCGATTGATACCGGTACCGTGCTTTGCACGATCACCGGGATCCGAGGTATTTTGAATCCTCTGAGTCTGAAGACTCCGAAGACTCTGCCGATACAAAAGTACTTCTCCCTGAGGATTCCTCTTCTCCTCAGCGCAGAATGTCTCTGCCAGAGGATATGTCCTTTCAGGACTTTATCCGTGATGTGGCCCGAGGCCTTTCCATCACAGTAGCTCCTTAAAAAGAGCCTAGGGCAAAGGAATTGGAAATTCTCCAGTATCCTAAGGCTTCCAAAGAGACAGCTACTCTGCCTATTCATGAGATTTTACATGATCTTATGCTAAGGATGTGGGAAACACCTTTAACCACATCTCCTCATTCTCGAAGACTCGATACCATGTATCGAGTTCCACCTTGTCCTGGCTTTCAAAAAACTCACTTACCACACCATTCAATGGTGGTGGAATCAGCCATGAGAAGGATGAAAAGTGCAGAGACACATGAATCCAATCCTCCAGGTCGTGAATGTAGGACTCTCGATGCCTTTGGGCGTCGATGCTTCCATGCTCTCAGCTAGGATCAGTTCCTGTATCTTGTATATATGGGAATGTTCTTAAAGATGTCACAGGAGACTTGGAGCTTATGAGCCCCCTCCTTCCTGATGACAAAAGGCAAGACTATCTTACTCTAGTCAAACATGCTCAGGATGTTTCCAAGTTTGTAAATCGTGCAGCCTTTGACTGTTTTGAGTGCATAAGCAGAACCTCGGCTATTGCCATTGGTGCACGTCAGATAGCCTGGCTTCAGGCACCTAACTTGGAAATTTGGGTACCGGATAAATTAGGAAACATTCCTTGCACAGAAGAAAATCTCTTTGGCAAGAATTGGCAGGAGAAGCCTAATGAGATAGATGCTGACAATATCACCTTGGATAGATTGTCCAAATCTACAGCCGATCCTGCAAAGAAAAAATCCTCTAAGAAACCATTTTTCAATAAGAAAACGTTTTATCCTTCCTATACCCAACAGGGACACCGTCCAGGTCAGACTGCCCAAAAGGGACAACAGCAACAACCTAGACAACAAAAGAAGCCAAAAGCTGCAAAACCTCAGCCACCTCAGCAGGCTCAGCCTCCTCAGGAGCTTTGACTCCTCCCTAGAGAACTTTGCCTTCCTGCCTCTGAACGGTCCAGAACCTTCGACCATCCCAGGCAGGTTATGTCATTTTGCCCACAGATGGTACCAAATAACAGCAGATAATTGGACTCTGTCCATTGTATGAGAGGGGTACAAGCTTCATTTTCACAGCATGCCCCCTCCTACAATTGTAAGACAGTTCAATTCTCAGACCTCTCTCGACAGTCTCTTAGGTCAAGAAATCACAATGCTCCTTGCTCAAGGAGCAATAGAAGAAGTACCCATTCCCCATCAGGGTACAGGGTTCTACTCCCCCTATTTCCTTATTCCAAAGAAAACAGGGGGACACAGACCCATTTTAGACCTCAGAGAATTGAACAAATATTTGTTCCGAGAGAAGTTCAAAATGGTCTCTCTAGGAACTCTTCTGCCATACCTTCAAAGTTAGGATTGGCTTTGTTCTCTAGATCTCAAGCATGCGTATACTCATATTCTCATCCATCCAAATCACAGGAGATTCCTCTGATTCCTGTTTCAAGGAAAGCACTACCAATACAAGGTTCTTCCCTTTGGCCTGGCTTCTGCGCCAATAGTGTTCACAAAATGCATGGCTGTGGTAGCAGCATTTCTCCGCACTCTGGGAATATTCATCATCTCCAGGAACAAGCAGGAATGAGTCTTCACATATGGGTACGTCGGTACCGACGGAGTCTGCGCGGGAACGCTTCCCAGCGTCCAATCAAAGAGCTTTTGGAAGCATCCCACCACGCCTGCGTGCTGCCTTCCCGCCTTTCCCAACTGCCTCTCCTCAGTTTTCGTTTTTCCGCGGAGCCAGCAGGACGTCCTCCTGTCACCGCAGAAAATTCTTGTTTTATTTCTTTAGTTTTCTTGTGGTCGCGGCTGTCTTCCCGACGCCACCGGTACCGCCGGTGTTTTCTTTTCTTTTTTTGTAAAATCTTCCTTTTTCAAGGAATATTTTTTCTTCATAGTGTCACACGGTATCGTAGGCCTTTTAGGCCTCTTCTTTTTCCTTCATGGAACCGCCAGGCACTTTCTCCAAGAAATGTTCAAACTGTGGCGGTACAACTTTATTTTTAGACCCTCGAAGTTGGTGTCTAACCTGCTTGGGTCCTGACAACAGTTTAGTGAGAAGAGGTTTTCAATATCGAGGTTCCCTCGATACACGGTTTCCCTCCAGCTTCGGGGCACCGTCCCCTTCTTCTTCTACACAGGATCAGGTAACCCACAAACAGTCTGTTAAGACTAGCCAGCCCTCGAGTGGTAGGTCTCATGCACAGACGGCTCCGGCCTTGCCCTCGAGGGCCTACTGGCTTCAAAACCCCGGCGGGAGTCTTCAGACTCAAAAGCCTTTCAGGGGTTTCAGGTTGTTCCTGGGGTTCACCCCTCACAGAACCTACCTGAGCCGTGTCCGGTGGTGGCATCCGCTTCGAGCGGTACCGATACCCTTACATCGGCACTGGTGTTGGATGAAACACTCCTGACCAGGGATGGTCATCTGGCGTCCTCGGTGCCTTCGGGACCGGTGGATACACTCCAGACTGACCTTTCATTATCGGTACCAGCACCGATACTACCACCGACGTCGGTACCCTCCAGACGTGCATCGATAGCCTCTCTTCCTTCGATGCCGAGTCTGGAATCGATCTCCAGTCTGGAGGATTGGGTACCGACTCGCCTTGGTACCGGCTCTCGGTGGTACCGAAGGCTCGGTTCCGATGACTCGGATCCGCAACTCTCGGTTCCCCCGAGGCCGATTGAGTTGCCACTAGCTGACCTTCATTCACCGGTATCAGACACGGTACCGAACTCGGTACCGATGTCCTCATTACCCTTACGGTCGGTGCCTTCCATGCTTTGCTTATCGATAATGAGTTTAGAATCGCTCTCTAGTCTGGAAGACTCTGTACCAATACTCTTTGGTACCGACACCGATCGATACCGGTGGCTCGGTACCGAGGATAGCACCCGGAGGTTTTCGGTTACCTCGGTACCAATTGAACTGTCACCGATGACTGCTCCGATGTCTTTGTTGGGCTCGACTCCGACATTGGTTACCGGTATTGGCATCGGTACCGGTATCCACAGTAGCATCGTGGCCAACTCCTACCATTCTTTTTTCAACAGGATCGCTCCCTTCTGTGCCAAGCTTGGAGTCGATACCTGGCATGGACAATGTGGTAATGACGGTCGCTGCTCCTGACAGCCAGTACCGGCGACCATCCTTTAAGCATTCCACACTGCCCTGTGCAGGATCTTCTATTCCTATATATCTGGATAGCTCTGTCGGTGCTCAGGCTAGTTCTTCAGATCTAACCTGTCCAAGGGAAATTCCTGTTGGGGGAACCCTCTTTTCAGAGTTTCCTCCTGGATATAGCAAGATCTCTTGCCATTCCTATCCCAGGACATGATCCTGCACAGGGCTCTCTTTCTACCAAAACAAAGGAGAACATAATGCTTCCTTTGCATCATTCCTTGCAGGATCTCCTTCTAGGAATGTGGGAAACACCTTTAAGGGTACCCCCACCTTCCAGAGCAACTGATCTCTTATATCAGGTGCCCCCCTCTCCAGGGTTTCAAAAGACTCAACTTCCTCATCATTCCATAGATGTGGAATCAGCAATGAGGCGGGTAAAGAGCAAGAAAAAGCACTCTTCTTATCCGCCAGGTCGTGAGTCTAAGACACTTGATGCCTTTGGACGTCAAACCTTCCAGACATCTATGCTTTCTGCAAAAATTCTCTCATATATTTTCTATATGAGTCTATCTCTTGAGGAGGTCACAAAGCAATTACATCTTTTGACTCCTTCCCTTTCAGAGTCCAAGAGTGCAGACTATTCTTCACTGCTCAAGCATCTCCAGAATATCTCTTGGTTTCTTACTTGTGCTTCCCTAGACTCTTTTGAGTCTGTTAGCAGAACGTCTGCTATAACTATAGGGGCACGACGTAGAGCCTGGCTCCAAGCTTCAGACTTGGACAAATGGGCACAGCACAGACTGGGACATACTCCTTGCACTGGAGACAATCTTTTCAACAAGGAGTCTTTACGTCAGGTTACTCAGTTCTCCACTGACTTACCTGTTCCTAGGGGCTGTTCTGCACCTTCTTCTGTCCCAGTAGGTAGGAAATGTCCTGCCAAACTTTCTTCCCATAGGAGAAGGTTTTATGCATCATCTGCCCATCATACAGATGTTCCCAAACAGGGAAAGCATCGTCCTGGTCTGCAGAGTTCAACCTCTCACCAGGCTCAGCAAACCCAGCAACCACAGGGTTTCTGATCAATCCATCAGATGCTTGTGACTCTTGGGATTAGAATCTGCAGTTGCTTCTTCTCAATAGAAGCAATGCACTGCTGTCATTCTAAATCCTAAACATGGATATCTTCCTGAAAGACATCCATTCTTTCTATGTTCTATGAGCTGTCAGGATGTTCATGCTTCTAGGTCACAGGGTTCTCCTCTTTTTCCTGCTAGGGAAAGAGGTCTATCCACTATCAAACGATAGTTTCCTGTGCCAGCATGTCTTTTTCCTTTCTATAAACTTACTACTTTGTAAGTTCTCTTCAGCTCCATTCTCTTTACCCTCTTACCAGGTTTTTCCTCTGTAAGAGCGGTATTGCTTCACTGGAGGTCTTTTTCTTCAGCCTCTCTAGTTTTCTTACTTTTCCAGTGCGGAGTTCTCTTCTCTGAGTTGACTGCTCTTTTTCAATCTTACTTTGAAGCACTTCATCAGACACGTCCAGAGTTTTCTACTCTTGTTTTGTCTGTTCTTTCTGTTTTTAAACAGTACCATTCTTCTGCTGTCTGGCAAGCAGCTGCCAATGCAGGAGCCTTAATGTTTGGACCACTGGTTCTTGTCCACCAGCAACCAGATTTGTCCTCCCCTAACATTCTGTCTGGTCTTAGTAGTGGCTCCAAGTCAGTGCTGTCATCTGTCTTGGAAATTTTTTCACTACAAGCTTGTTGGATTGTCTTCTCTTTTTGCCATCTTCATTCCCCTGGGTTTGGTAGCATAGTTGACATAGCTACTGGCTCTCCTGCAGCCAGTTCTATCTCCTCATTCTCCTGCATCATGCTCTCTGCAATTCTACAGAGAAACTCTCCACTATGGGCCCTTGCTAGAGAGCATGGGGGGCTTTTTCTCCAACAGCTATACTAGATGGTGGAAAAAAGGCTTTTTCAGTCATGTCTCCCATGACTAGAAAAGTTCTCCTTTTTAATATAAAGGACATAGGCCTCCTCTTACGTGAAAGCTTAAGGAGTTGCTAATTCCCTGCTTTGGTCCATAGTATTTCCAATAGGGAATATGTTTTCTCCTTTCTGCTCGTCCTCCTGGTAAGAACGCATGATACCTTTTTGCCCTTAAGCAGGTCAGCATGGTATCTCATTCCTATGCGTTTTCTGTTCACTTACCATGCTAGAGTTCTAGAATACTCGGGACTTGCTGGCTGCAGACTGATATCATCCTCTGCTTTTCACGTAACCATCCTGGTTATTCTACTACCTAGCATCCCTGTAGCCATAACCAGTGGGAATTGATTCTGTGTATATCTTCTCAAGTAGGTTCCACCTTCTTGTTATTAGATGAATCTTTCCTCTCCACATTTTCCTATGTGAATACCTTTTTGTAGGCATATCTCTGTCTGCTTTTTTGCAGACTTCCATATAGAGGCCTATATATTCATAGCGCACATCTTACAGATGTCTGTCTATCATTTGTGTGTATTTTATGCCCTTCATATCTCACTATAGATATATTCTCATATATCTATATGTTATATATTTATATGTATATCTATCTATATCTATATGTATCTGTCGAGATATTTTACTATCGGTAGATATGTATTCTGCTTTATCTACCTGACTGTCGAGGCTCATATAGCTATATGATTCTGACAGATGGGCTTTACCCATACTTATGCTATCCAGCATGTTTTAGGGTCCTACACTCACAACCACTTTGGTGGTAGTTAACTTAACACCTACCATAATCTTAAGGTTAGGTACCCCTGAAGCTCTCCATGTTCCAATATCTCTCCCAGCTGACCTCAGTTAGGAGAGACATTGCAGATCTTCAGCTAATCACAGGCTCTAACGCCTCCGGCGTTGTCCTTTCTTTTGGGATACAAGGGGTCCCATACCCTTTCTCCCCACAAGGACTGTGCCTGTTTGTCCAAATCGGTTAGCCTTTCTCTTTTTGTTCCTAAGAGTGAGCCACTCTGCTGCCAAAAGAGTTCGGCTTTTATCATAAAGCCTTCCGCTGAAGGCCCACCGTTTTTGTACTACCCCAGTTTTTCCTACTGCGGTTACCTGTTACCTTTCAGGATTCTGACCTCCATTGCTTTTCCTACAGGTTTTCTACCTCCACTTACAGAGAGGTCCTTCTCGGGATTCCTCTTTTGGGTTCCCCAGTAGATTCCATGAACCTCCATACTTCTCTGAAGTCCTGTTAGGGGAGGTCCATATTGCAATATTTTTCTTTGCAATATCATTGATGACAATTACCATCCACACATGGACTCCTTGTCTGCAGTCCTATGCTAGGTTAACTGTTCCACAGCACCTTTTTCTCTTCAACTCCTACCCTCCATCCTCAGGATGCCTGGTGTTGTGGGGGATGGCATGTTCCAACCTATGACATGCTGGGACTCCAGGCATCTCAGCTTGGGAGTCCCCATATGTGAAGACTCATTCCTGCTTGTTCCTGGAGATAGCACAGTTACTTACCTGTAACAGGTGATCTCTGGGAACAGCAGGAATAAGTCTTCACAACCCACCCACCTCCCCAGGAGTTGTATCTCTATCTATCTTTCCTTTCCTCTCTCTCTCTCTATGTCTCAGCTTTAAAACTTAACTGAGGAGAGGCAGTTGGGAAAGGCGGGAAGGCAGCACGCAGGCGTGGTGGGATGCTTCCAAAAGCTCTTTGATTGGACGCTGGGAAGCGTTCCCGCGCAGACTCCGTCGGTACCAACGTACCCATATGTGAAGACTTATTCCTGCTGTTCCCAGAGATCACTTGTTACAGGTAAGTAACTGTGCTTTCCCTTACTTAGATGACTGGCTCATTCGAGCCCCTACAGTGCCAGAAGCCAGCTCTGCTCTGTTTCACACAATTTGAATCCTTCAGTATTTGGGACTGGTCATAAACCTCCCAAAATCCAATCTTGCTCCCACTCAGTCCCTAGAGTTCATAGGAGCTCATCTGGATACCAGGCAGACAAGGGATTTCCTTCCGCAGCCCCGCTGTCTTCGCATAGTACAACTAGCTTCCCAAGCAGTGCTCAAACCTTGTCTCACTCTCGGGAAATGTTACAATTGCTAGGCCACATGGCATCCACTGTGCATGTGGTTCCTTATGCTCACCTCCATGTGCGAGCAGCCCAGTGGACTTTATCCTCTCAGTGGACACAGGCCTCAGGCTGCCTGTCGGACAAAATAACAAACTCAAATTGTCTTATTTCGTCCCTCCAATGGTGGCAATCACCCAGAAACCTTCTGGTGGGGTCTCCTTTCCAGAAAACCCCTATCCCAAGCCACCCTAACAGATGCATCAAGGGTGGGATGGGGAGCCCACCTGCACGATCTCTGTACCCAGGGTACCTGGACTCCACAGGAGGTCTGTCTTCACATCAACCTCCTGGAGCTCAGAGCAATCTTCTTTGCACTTCGAGTATTTCACGCCCAGCTCAGCTACAAGACAATCCTAGTTCAAGCGGACAATCAGGTAGCTATGTTCTATGTGAACAAGCAGAGCGGAACAGGCTCTGTCGCTATGCAACGAAGCTTTGCGACTATGGGCCCTTGCCAGAGAGCATCAGATTTCATCTCCTTGCGGTGTATCTTCCAGGCATCCAAAACTCTTGGGCAGACAAACTCAGTCGAGTTCGACTTCCACATGAATGGTTTCTCCACCCAGACCAGGTTGCCCAAATATTTCAGATTTGGGGAACCCCGGACATAGACCTCTTTGCAAGTCCGCTGGATACCAAACTTCCCCGGTTCTGTTCCAGAATTCCAGCTCCATGTTGTCAGGCAAGGGAAGCCTTCCTCCTCCACTGGGGTCAGGACTTTCTATATGCCTTCCCACCCATTCCCCTCATCCCCAAAACCCTATTCAAGCTTCAGAGAGACAGAGGTTATATGATCCTCATAGTTCCACGTTGGCCACGGCAAACGTGGTACCCTTTGCTCCTACATTTCTCTCAAGCTCCACCTCTGGAGTTGGGATCCGCTCCAGATCTTCTCTCCCAAGCGGACGGGATGCTCTGGCATCCGAATCCCCAGTCTCTGCATCTCAGGGCCTGGTTGCTGAAAGCCTAGAACTTCAGGATCTTAACCTTTCCAACAGGTAAAGGATAGCCTTCATGCTTCTAGGAAACCCTCCACAAGACGCTCGTATGCCTTTAAGTGGAAAAGGTTTACCATATGGTGCTCACAGAAGGGTCTTAACCCTCTTGCGATACCTCTAGAATCGATACTGGAGTATCTCCATTTGTCAAATGCGGGTCTCAAGACAAATTCAGTAATAGTCCATCTTAGTGCTATTGCAGCTTTTTACAAGCCTCTTAGTGGACAACCTATTTCCTCTCATCCGCGAGATTTATGAGAGACCTTCTTTTAACAAAGCCTCCCATTAAGCCACCACCGGTGGCATGGGACTTAAATCTGGTGCTCGGGCAGCTCATGAAACCGCCCTTTGAACCATTAGCCACTACATCTCTGAAATTCCTTTCTTGGAAAGTCATCTTCCTCATTGTAATCACATCAGCACGTCGCATCAGTGAATTGCAAGCGTTAGTGGCTGATCCTTCTTATACAAGGTTCCACCTTGATAAGGTAGTTCTTAGGACTCATCCACACTTTATGCCAAAGGTGGTTTCGCCTTTCCATTTAAATCAAGCGGTTTACCTTCCTGTATTCTTTCCGAGGCCTCTTGCCTCCAGTGCAGAAAGGAACCTTCATACCTTGGACTGTAAAAGAGCTTTGGCCTTTTACTTGCAAAGGACACAGCAACATAGAAAAAATCTTCTCAACTCTTTGTTGCTTTTGATCCTAGTCATTTGGGACTTCCAGTTTCCAAAAGAACTCTGTCTAACTGGATTGCTCATTGTATATCCTTTGCCTATGAAAGTAGGAACCTTCCTCTTGAAGGCCATGTCACAGCTCACAATGTGAGAGCCATGGCAGCCTCTATGGCTCATCTTCACTCTGTGTCTATCGATGACATCTGTCGAGCAGCTACTTGGGCTTCGGTACATACCTTCAGAGCCCACTACTGCTTAGACAAGGATTCCCGCCGGGATGCCTTGTTTGGCCAGGTTGTTCTTCAACACCTTTTTCAGACTTAATCAACTCCTACCCACCTTCCCTGGTAGGATTGGGGGGGGGGGGGGAGTATGGCCCTTTCACAAGGCCTAACAACTTCCTGGGGCCATCTACCTGGCATCTGCAGCTAGGGAGTCCCCATATGTGAAGACTACCTTCCTGCTTGTTCCTGGAGGTAGCGTAGTTACTCACCTGTAACAGGTGATCTCCGGGAACAGCAGGAATTTAGTCTTCACAACCCGCCCACCTCCCCTAGGAGTTGTATATCTCTCTGTCTCTTTTGTCTCAACTATTAACTCAACTGGAGAGGAATAGTTGGGAAGGCAGCACGCAGGCGCTGTGGGATGCTCCCAAAAGCTTTCCTATTGGACGCTGGGGAGCGCTCCCGCGCAGGCTCCGTCTGTACCGACGATACCCCATATGTGAAGACTAAAATCTCCAGGAACAAGCAGGAATAAGTCCTCACATATGGGTACATCGGTACCGACGGAGCCCCCGCGGGAAAGCTCCCCAGCTTCCCAGAAGGAAAGCTTTTGGGGCCTCCCACTGCGCATGCGCGCTGCCTTCCCGCCTTCCTGACCAACTCTCCGCAGTTCTTCTTTTTCCGCGGAGCCAGCAGGTCGTGTTCCTGTCACCGCTGAAGAAGTTGTTATTTTAATTTATTTCTTTGGCCGCGTGCCTGCCTTCCCCGATTCCAGACCGGTACCGCCGGTCTTTTTTCCTTTATTTCTTAAAAAAAAAAAAAAAATCATCTTTTTTCCTCACTTGTTGTGTTTGTTCTGTGAGGTCTTTAGGCCTTCACAAATTCTCCCTCATGGAGAAACAAGCCTCTGGGTTTAAAAAATGCACCAAGTGCAGCGGTACTATTTCAGTCACAGACACCCATGAATGGTGTCTTAAATGTTTGGGGCCTGACCATTCCATTCTGGATTGCCCATCCTGTTCTTTGATGTCTGAACGTGGCTTACAGAACCGGGCAGCCAAGTTTCACATGCAGTTTTCTACAGATACTCCAGCATCGACATCTTCCAGGTCTTCCTCTCCTGATGGATCTCAGGTAATCAAACATTCCTCTGGCAGGTCCTCAAAGGGCAAATCTCCCTCTTAAGTATCGAGATACCCCTGGGTTTGACCTTGAGGACCCTGCCCCAGCCAAACAACCCCGGCGGGAAGCTCTGGCTTCCAAAGCTCCTCCTATGGGGTTACAGGTTGACATCGATGGCACGGCCTCGACCGATCACCTGTTAGACTGTTCTGGGGTACCGGCTCAATCATCCGGTACCGACATCCAGACAGTCGTGGCGTCCATGGATCATACAGTTCAATCCATGCAGCAGGCCATTTTGGCTTTCATTAAGGCTGCGACGCCCTCGGTACCGCACCCTGCGGTACCGACTCCGGTTCCGGTACCACAACCGATACCGGTACCCAGGCCATCCACATCGACCAGGATACCGATCCCGGTTCCGGGGTTTTTCCCGATACCGATCCGGTTCCGGGTACCCCCGATGTCGATACCGGTCGATACGCTTATCGATCCCTGGAAGCAAACAGATGATACTTTGAGTCTTCTGATGACTCTGATTCATCAGATGACTCTGCTGAAGTATCCCTTACTCTACCTGAGGAGCCCTCTTCTCCAAAGAGGAGAATGTCTCCTCCAGAGGATTTATCCTTTCAAGACTTCATCATTGAAGTAGCTAAAGGTCTTTCTATTTCTGTATCCTCTGAAAAAGAACCTAGAGCAAAAAAGTTAGACATTTTAGGATACTCTAGGTTCCCAAAGAGGCAGTCACCTTGCCCATTCAAGAAATTCTTCAAGAACACATGATGGACTTATGGGAGACTCCTCTCACCCTATCTCCACATTCTCGTCATCTGGACACCATGTATCGTGTCCACCCCTTCTCCTGGGTTTCAAAAAACTCAGCTCTGTCACAACTCCATCGTGGTGCAGTCAGCTATGAAAAGGATCAAGAGTACTAAAAGACACACTTCTACTCCCCCAGGAAGAGAATGTAGGACTCTGGATGCTTTTGGAAGAAAAATCTTCCAAGCAAGTATGCTTATTGGCAGAATCAACTCATACAGCCT
Source organism: Ichthyophis bannanicus (assembly GCA_033557465.1). Taxonomy (NCBI): domain Eukaryota; kingdom Metazoa; phylum Chordata; class Amphibia; order Gymnophiona; family Ichthyophiidae; genus Ichthyophis; species Ichthyophis bannanicus. The sequence goes on from CM066038.1 coordinate 413,018,751, forward strand.
CTATATGGGCATGTTTCTGAAGGAAATTGCATTAAAAATATGCCATTTTCTCCCCTTTATCCCAGAGGATAGAAAGGAGGAGTTCCTTCTTTTGCTGAAGCATACCCAAGATATTTCAAAGTACTCCAACAGAGCAGCCTTTGACTCCTTTGAGGGTGCTAGCAGAGCCTCAGGTATTGCCATAGCGGCTCGCAGAATTGCTTGGCTCCAGGCCTCTGACCTAGAACCCTGGGTCCAGGATGGGTTGGGAAATTTGCCCTGTACAGGTGAGAATCTGTTTGGTAAGGAGTGGCAAATCAAAGCCACTCAAATGGATGCAGAAAATGCTGCTTTAGATAGACTTTCTAAGTCTATCTCTACCCCTGTCAAGAAAAAATCTTTCAAAAAGCCTTTCTACAAGAAGGCCAGATTTGCCACAAATACTGGCCAACACTCTTCTGCAGCTCGCTTTGCTCCTAAGCGTCAGCAGCCTAAACAGGCCAGGGCAAAACCTGCAGGGGCTGCTACAGCCCAACAGTCCCAACCCCCTCAGGGTTTTTGACTTAAAACTAGAGAACTTAACCTTTCTGGCTCTAAAACATCCAGAACCTCTCAGCATTCCAGGAAGGTTAACTCATTTTGCTCCCAGATGGGAGCAAATCACATCAGAACAATGGACCCTCTCTATCATCAGAGAGGGCTACAAGCTACATTTCTCCAACCTTCCTCCCCATACCATGGTGAGAAGTTTCAATTCTCCCCCATCTCTCCTAGACCTGTTGGGTCAGGAGGTGACCACTCTTCTCGCCCAAAAGGCAATAGAAGAGGTTCCTCTTCCTCAACAGGGGTCAGGTTTTTACTCCCCTTATTTTCTCATTCCCAAGAAAACAGGGGGTTACAGACCCATTCTGGATCTCAGAGAATTGAACAAATTTCTATGCAAGGAGAAATTCAAGATGCTTTCTCTAGGTACTCTCCTTCCATACCTACAGAGTCAGGATTGGCTTTGTTCTCTAGATCTCAAGGATGCGTACACACATATACTCATCCATCCATCCCACAGAAAATTCCTACGGTTTCTGTTCCAGGGAAAACATTTCCAATACAGAGTACTTCCCTTCGGTCTAGCCTCTGCTCCAAGGGTATTTTTCCAAATGCATGGCAATAGTAGCTGCATTTCTACGCGCCCTGGGAATTTTTGTCTTCCCATACCTGGACGACTGGCTCATCCGAGCTCCATCTCAGTCCGAGGCTCAGACTTCCCTGGATCGCACCAGGCGAATTCTACAGTATCTGGGACTTGTGATCAATCTGCCAAAGTCCCAACTCACCCCTACTCAATCCCTGGAATTCATAGGGGCCTGGTTGGATACCACCACTGCAAGGGCCTATCTGCCTCAGGCCCGTTGCCAACGTCTAGTGCACTTAGCCTCTCAGACTCAGTCCAGAAGCCACTTGACTGCCAGAGAGATGCTACAACTATTAGGCCAGATGGCCTCCACAGTGCATGTGGTGCCTTATGCTCGCCTACATATGAGAGCAGCTCAATGGACTTTATCCACCCAGTGGACTCAAGCATCAGGAGCTCTCTCAGACCAAATAGCAAACTCCAATCATCTCTTTTGGTCTCTCCAATGGTGGATATCCATTCAAAATCTGTTGTTGGGGGCCCCTTTTCAACCATTGTTGCCCCATGCAACCCTCACAACAGATGCCTCCTAAACAGGTTGGGGGGCTCATCTCCAAGATCTCTCCACTCAGGGCACTTGGTCTCCACAGGAGACCACCCTTCATATCAACCACTTGGAACTTCGAGCAATCTTTCTGGCTCTCAAAGTTTTTCATACCCTCCTCAGCAACATGACAGTCCTTATTCACACGGACAATCAAGTAGCCATGTTTTACATAAACAAACAAGGAGGGACTGGCTCTCTGTCGCTTTGCAACAAAGCTCTAAGATTATGGGCCTTCGCCAGAGAGCATCAAATCCATCTCCTGGCAGTATATCTTCCAGGAATCCAAAACTCTTGGGCAGACAGACTCAGTCGAGTTCTGCTTCCACACGAATGGTCCCTGCACATGGATCAGGTACTCAGAATCTTTCAGAAATGGGGAACCCCGGACATAGACCTCTTTGCAAGTCCGTGGAATGCCAAACTTCCCCGGTTCTGTTCCAGAATTCCGTGTCAGGGAGTTGAGGCCAAGGATGCCTTCCTCCTTCATTGGGGTCAGGGCTTCCTGTATGCCTTTCCACCCATTCCTTTGATTCCCAAGACTCTGTTCAAACTTCAAAGGGATCAAGGGTCCATGATCCTCATAGCTTCACACTGGCCACGCCAAGTGTGGTACCCTCTACTTCTGCATCTCTCCCAAGCCCCCTCCCTGGACTTGGGAGCGGCTCCAGACCTTCTGTCTCAGGAGGAGGGGACTTTGTGGCACCCAAACCCCAAGTCCCTTCACCTCAGAGCTTGGTTACTGAAGGCCTAGACCTTCAAGACTTCAATCTTTCGCAGCAAGTGAAGGATATCCTACACGCCTCTAGGAAACCTTCCACTAGGCGTTCTTACGCTTTTAAATGGAAAAGATTTTCCATTTGGTGTGCTCACAAGGGTCTTAACCCTCTAGCACTCCCATTGAATTCTCTTTTGGAATATCTCCTGCATCTCTCCAATGCAGGACTCAAAACGAATTCAGTAAGAGTCCATTTGAGTGCTATTGCGGCATCACTTAAGCCCATCAATGGACAACCTGTTTCCTCTCATCCTCTTATTGCAAGATTCATGAGAGGCCTAACCTTAACTAAACCTCCCATTCGACCTCCTCCGGTGGCATGGGACTTAAACTTGGTTCTTGGTCAGCTTATGAAGCCACCTTTTGAACCCTTAGCCACTACCTCCTTGAAATTTCTTTCCTGGAAGGTTATTTTTCTTATTGCAGTCACCTCAGCTCGCCGTATCAGTGAACTGCAAGCTCTAGTGGCTAATCCACCTTATACAAGGTTCCATCATGATAAGGTGGTCCTTAGGACCAATCCCCACTTTATGCCTAAAGTGGTCTCCCCTTTTCATCTTAATCAAGAGGTATATTTACCTGTCTTTTTTCCAGCTCCTCATGCATCCAGTGCAGAGAGGAACCTTCATACTCTAGACTGTAAAAGAGCTCTTGCCTTTTACCTCCACAGGACACAGCAACATCGAAAGTCTTCTCAGCTTTTTGTTGCTTTTGATCCTTCTCATTTAGGACTTCCAGTCTCCAAAAGAACACTCTCCAATTGGATTGCTCAGTGTATCTCTTTTGCTTACCAGAGTAAGAACCTTTCTCTGGAGGGCCATGTCACCGCTCACAATGTGAGGGCCATGGCCACCTCTATGGCTCATCTAAACTCTGTGTCCATTGACCAGATCTGTCGAGCAGCCACCTGGGCCTCGGTTCATACCTTTACAGCCCATTACTGTTTGGACAAGGACTCCCGCGGGATGCCTTGTTTGGTCAGGCTGTCCTCAGACACCTGTTCCATTCTTGAACAACTCCAGCCCACCTTCCCTGAATGGATGCCTGAGATCTATAGGAAGATGAGGAACCTTTCAGGGTCTCATACCCTTGAGGGGATCTCCCGGGCATCTTAACTAGGGAGTCCCCATATGTGAGGACTTATTCCTGCTTGTTCCTGGAGATAGCACAGTTACTTACTTGTAACAGGTGATCTCTGGGAACAGCAGGAATTAGTCCTCACAACCCACCCACCTCCCCTAGGAGTTGTATCTATCTCTCTCTTTCCTTTCCTCTCTCTATTGTCTCAGCTTTAAACTTGAACTGAGGAGAGTTGGTCAGGAAGGCGGGAAGGCAGCGCGCATGCGCAGTGGGAGGCCCCAAAAGCTTTCCTTCTGGGAAGCTTTCCTGCGCGAGCTCCGTCGGTACCGACGTACCCATATGTGAGGACTAATTCCTGCTGTTCCCAGAGATCACCTGTTACAGGTAAGTAACTGTGCTTTCCTGTTGTTCCCGGAGATCACCTGCTACAGGTGAGTAATTACGCTTTCTCCAATCTTCAGGTACTACAGATGATTTTAATGATAGTTCACCTAATAGTAGGTCTGCAATCTCGTATTTCAATTTTATCAACACCCTCTGATGTACTGGACGGTATACAGGTGATTTGTTACTCTGCAGTTTATCAAATAGTTGTAATATGTGTACCTGGTTTATCTATATTTCTTTCAGTTCTTCCAATACATCACCTTTAAATAACCATTTCAGGCATGGGTAACTTCACTACATCATCTTCAGTAAAGACCAAAGCAAAGAGTTCATTCAGTCTTTGCGCTATGTCCTTGTTCTCCCTAGTGCCCCTTTTACCCCTCTATCATCCAGTGGTCCAACTGACTTTCTCACAGGATTTTTGCTATGAATGTACTTGAAAACGTTTTTATTATGCGTTTTTGCTTCCACACAAGCTTTTTTTCAAATTCTGTCTCTCACTTCCTTATCAATGCCTTGCATCTAACTTGCCAGTGCTTATGTTGTTTCTCATTAACGTCATTTGGCTCCTTTTTTGCATTTCCTGAAAGATGCTTTTTTTGGCTACAACAGCCTCTCTGACTTCTCCTTTAAACCATGTTGGCAGTTTTCTGGCCTGCCTTCCACGTTTCTTCTAGCATGGAATACAACTGATCTGGGCTTCCAAGATAGTATTTTTAAATAACGCCCATGCTTGATGTAAATCTTTAACCTTTGTAGCTGCTCCTTTTAGTTTTTTCTTAACTATTTTCTTCTGTTTATCGCCTGCCCTTCCAATTCTTGCTATCCTCCCTTTCTACTTATTCACTCTATCTCATCTCTGCTGCTGAGCTAGTAGAGCTTAGTGGGTAGATTTGGGTCAGCAGCAGTGTCTGTCTTCAGCTCCAAGGACTTATGAGCCAATACATTCAGTCCCCACAGAGGCCGTCACCTCTTACCATGCAGGAAACTTGTATTGGAAATGCCATTGTGAGATTAGAGTGTAAGCAGATAAGTCTAGGGCCATGTGCTCGCCTCTGTTGCTTCAAGACACTGATGAACCAAGAACGTGGGGGAGGGAAAAAAGGCCAAGGAACAGAGTATGGAGAGGGAAAGATTTTTCGCTTCTCTACAGTAGTCTGTGGTGTCTCTGTAATAGTACTAGTCTTCTATGTGAGGAATAGGTTGTTAAATAATGTACATCTTCTGTTCCTATGTTAATTTTTGCCTTACACTTTTTCCTGATAGCCTTTGAAGAAAGGGGAGAAAGAAAAGAAGAAAAGCAATTTGGAACTTTTCAAGGAAGAATTAAAACAGTAGGTTTGACGTATAAGTGTGTATCTTCCATGGGGATAGTTTCTGCATCAAACTATTTTTCTAAATGTCAGAGGTCTGAGATCACATGAACTCTTTAATATGTCTTGAAGGAAGTTTTACATCTCTCTGTACATGTTTGCCTATAAAAATGCTTGATAGCTAAAGAAATTGAAAGTGAAATTGCAGCATAATTTTGGTTTATCATGAAATAAAAATGTATACATAATGTGCTTTGTAGATAAGAGAAAATAGAACTCTGTACACTAATGTAGCTTATATCAGCCTACTGAATATCCTTTAATGTCACTTTTTTTCTTGTGACAACTGGGAATTGTTTCCATTTATGTGAGCAACTTGTATTATTTTATCTAGAATTCAAGAAGAGCGTGACGAGCGCCATAAAACAAAGGGCAGGCTAAGTCGATTTGAGCCGCCTCAGTCGGACTCTGATGGTCCGCGTCGATCTAGTAAGTCGTTGGTTACAATATATTCTGTAATAAAGTCTCAGCTGATGGACAGTTTTTGCATCTTGTAGTTGCAGACATGTGGTAGGGGATGTTCCTAAGTAGAAGGGTTTCTGGTACATTGTTGCCACCTTCTATCCATCCTTCCAGCCCATTTTAAGCTTTTTACTCCCATTTCTCTTAATCTCTTCTACACCTTTTTCTACTCCCAACTATTCATACACCTTTTTCTATTCCCAACTATTCAGCTGTATTTTTGTCTCTATCTTGCCTCAAGTCTTCATCTTTTCCTCTTTTCTACACCATATTCCATTTCACTTTTTTGTCCCACATCTCTGTCTGAAACTCCACACATTCTTTTTCACTGCAGCATTTAGAATACCAGTAACAATGGCCAACGGGAGGAGAGAACATGCTCCCACTGCCTGTACCTACTCTTCCTTCTCTTTGTTTGGGTTTCTTTTATAAACAAGAAGCATGGGAAGTGAGAGAAAAGTTGGGGACTTGAGCATATGATCACCCTCAATGTGCTGCTGGCTGTCAGGTGTATGGCATCCTGTGGCCTCAGAGCAATGGAGGAGTGAGTGGATGCCCAAGGTGAGGATTGTAGGACATGTCTGTTTCCGACTCCATCAGAGAACGTGGTACACACCAAGGATAAGGATATATATCAAAATTTCATTAACATTGCCAACACATATTACCAACCCGACACAGGCCGTGTTTCGTCAGAACTTCTTCAGGGGTAAAGGCAAACTAAAAACAAACAATTCAGTAAATAAAAAATGTAAACATCATACATTTAAACAAACATACAAGGCAAATTAAAACCAAAGATAAAACTAAATAAATAGCTTCTAAAAACCAAAATGTTGGAACGCTATTTAAAAACAATATAAACTTAAAAAATAACATTGCACACAAAGATGGTAAGAAAATTATATACAACATTTCAAAAACAAATAAATTATATATTGGACAAACATAAACAAAAATTTTTGTATGCATAAAAAAAATATATATATACCTTACCGGTAAAGCAATAAGCACCCTTCACTAGAATCTATAAATATATGAAAAAGGTATATAAAGGGAGGAAGAGAAGGAGTGAGTCTGATGTGAGCCAGATACATCGATCAATCATCCAAAGAACATTTCAAAACAAAAAAGAAGCATGCTTAATAGCCTAACGGATGTTCTTAAAGCTTCAAAAAAAGGGGGGGGGAGAGGGGAAGAAACATAGTGAATTAAATAGGATCATCACTATATAAAAACCATTGTAAGAAGTATACCCCATATAAACAAACGCACCACCATTGTGATGAACATTCTAAACCCATATATTTCCTTTAAGAAATTGTCAAGTAAACAAAGAGAACTAAAAACGCGACATTACTTACTTCCAGCAGTGTTTCTATTAGCGTCATACAAAATCCTAAAGAACAACAGAAACAACCGTGAAGCCTTAAATACCACCAAATAAATAAAATATAATCTAAAACATCATTAAAGTGGATTAAGTAAAACCAAACAGTGTTGAAAACTTTGCAGGTATCGCTACTGCAGGAAACCTCTCAAAACCGAAGAGAGCTGCCACACCGATATCGCGTTTCAATGAAGAATCATCTCATTCCAGAAAACGCCGGCGCATGTACAAAGAAAAACTTTATACTGATCGATGGGTGATGTCATAGGGAAACGTCAAACCAAGGGTCATGTACTCAAGGCCTCTGGACTCCTTGGGAGTCTGCTCAACAGATAAACTTCCTGGAGCTCAGAGCCATCCGCCTAGCGCTCAGAGCCTTCTCTCACCTGGTGTCCCACCAGTCGCTGCTGATACAGACGGACAACCAGGTTGCCATGTTCTACGTAAACAAACAAGGCGGAACAGGCTCCTTCCTCCTCTGTCAGGAGGCGCAACAGCTCTGCTCTTGGGCAGTCCGCCACGGCATCCTCCTCAGGGCTGTCTATCTCCCAGGTCAAGAAAATTACCTGGCCGACAAGCTCAGCAGGATCCTCCAGCCACACGAGTAGAGGCTGGATCCGATGGTGGTTCAGCGAATCTTTCTCAAGTGGGGTCTCCCCAGCATGGATCTGTTTGCCAGTCCTCTGAACCGGCAGCTGCCCAGATTCTGCTCTCGACAGCCGCATCCTCTCAGAGTAGCGGCAGATGCTTTTCTGATTCCCTGGTCCACCGGCCTCTTGTATGCCTTTCCTCCCATGCCACTGGTGTCTCGGACGCTCTTCAAGGTTCTCCGAGACAAAGCATCGATGATCCTAGTGGCTCCCCGGTGGCCGAGACAACCTTTGTTCCCGCTTCTGATGCAGCTGGCGGTGGACACTCCTCTTCCACTGGGGTTTCAGCCCGACCTCCTGTCGCAGGATCAGGGGACTCTCCTACACCCCAACCTCCGGTCCCTTCATCTGATGGCCTGGCTGCTGAAAGGGTAGTCCTTGCTCCTCTGCAGCTACCTCCAGATGTGGAGGAGGTCATCTTGGCCTCCAGGAGGCCCTCCACCCGGACGTCCTACGCTCTAAAGTGGCGTCGGTTCTCCGTCTGGTGTACTCAGCAGTCTCAAGATCCCTTCTCCTGTTCAGCATCAGTGGTCTTGCAGTACTTGCTCTCTCTCTCTAACCTTGGACTTAAGTCCAACTCGGTCAAGGTCCACCTCAGTGCTCTTTCTGCGCATCACATGCCGGTGGATGGTAGACCTCTTTCCAGCCACCCTCTGGTGGCTCGTTTTCTCAGAGGCCTCCTTCTCCTTAAGCCACCTTTGCGCCCGCCAGCCCCGGACTGGGATCTCAATGTGGTTTTGCAGCGGATTACCTGTCCGCCTTTTGAGCCTATGGCTACCTGCCCACTTCGTTTTCTTTCGTGGAAAACCTTGTTCTTGGTAGCCCTCACTTCGGCTAGACGCGTTAGTGAGTTGCAGGCCCTAGTGTCTGATCCTCCTTACACTAGGTTCTACAAAAACCGGGTAGTCCTACGGACTCACCCTAAGTTTCTTCCCAAAGTGGTATCCCCTTTTCACATCAACCAGGAGGTGGTACTTACGACCTACTTTCCTAGGCCACACTCCAGCCGAGCTGAAATGGTCCTGCATACCCTGGACTGTAGAAGGGCATTGTAGAAGGGAGCACCGAAGGACTGTTCAGCTCTTCGTGTCTTATGACCCCAACAAGTTGGGGCTCCCTGTCTCCAAGCGTACTCTGTCCATCTGGATTGCTGACTGTATCGCTTGGGCTTACGAGGCAGCCGACCTCGTGTTGGAAGGTAGAGTCACAGCTCATCGTGTTCGGGCGAAGGCTACGTCGGTGGCTTACCTCCGCTCTGTTCCATTGGCAGACATCTGCTGGGCCGCTACTTGGTCTTCAAGCCAGACTTTTGCAGCCCATTACTGCCTGGAGAGGGAGTCCCGCAGGGACAGTGCTTTCGGACAGGCAGTCCTCCGTAACCTCTTTGAGGTATAGGCAACTCCTACCCTCCATCCTGGATGTTGGGCTACCGGTTGGAGACATATTCAGAGAAGATTCCTTCCTTCTGTGCTACTGAGCTGGAGGGAGCTCATTTTTGTGCTTAGGTCTCCGGTAGCCTTAAGCTTGGGAGTCCCATATGTGAGGACTGACTTCCTGCTTGGTCCTGGAGAAAGCGTAGTTACTCACCTGTAACAGGTGTTCTCCAGGAGCAGCAGGAATCAGTCCTCACAACCCTCCCTCCTCCCCTTGGAGTTGCAGTTCTATGCTTTCGTTTTTTGCTAATTTTTTTGCTGTCTTTTAGCTATGTCATCAGACTGAGCAAGATGGCACCCTTGGGCGGGAAGAGGACCGCGCATGCGCGCTGAAATTCCCAAAGGCTTTCTTTGAAAGCTGGGGAAAATTGCTCCGCGAGGGCTCCGTCGGCGCCGACGTCACCCATATATGAGGACTGATTCCTGCTGCTCCTGGAGAACACCTGTTACAGGTGAGTAACTACGCTGTCTTCACAACCCACCCACCTCCCCAGGAGTTATATCTCTGTCTATCTTTCCTTTCCTCTCTCTCTCTCTTTGTCTCAGCTTTAAAACTTAACTGAGGAGAGGCAGTTGGGAAAGGCAGGAAGGCAGCACGCAGGCGTGGTGGGATGCTTCCAAAAGCTCTTTGATTGGACGCTGGGAAGCGTTCCCACGCAGACTCCGTCGGTACCGACGTACCCATATGTGAAGACTTATTCCTGCTGTTCCCAGAGATTACCTGTTACAGGTAAGTAACTGTGCTTTCCTGGATCACTGGGTACTCCCACCACACATGCAAATACGTGCCTAAAGCCCCATACCCATTCCAATATTATGGCTCCTTAGCTTTATCAATCTCCGCCATACGTTTCGGTGTGAGATACATATGATAAAGCATTTTATAGCAATGCTCCTGTATAGCAGCAGAACTGGATGCAATCCTGGTCTCCTCAAAGACAGTCGCCCACCTTTCTTCATCCCAATAACCACCCAGGTCCCGCATCCACGCTCCCTGGTAAGCCTCTTGACTGCCTCCCCCTCCCAGTCCCCTATAGATCTGTGATACGAGCCCACGAGATTCCCCCACCTTAAGCAACAACTTCTCAAATGGGGAGTTTAATGTACTTCTATCCTCCCCCTTCATGCTCCGCTGTACAAAGTGCTCTATTTGGCGATAGCCAAACCAGTCATCCCGCCCCAAGGAATATTCCTCTTGGAGACACTCAAAGGTAGACAACTATCCCGCTTTAGTGAACAGTTGCCCCATCCACACCAATCCCTTTTCCTCCCATTTTTTATATACAGAAGCTCGTCCCCCCCTCATGAAAGCCGATACATTGTCGAATTTTCTGAAGTTGAATAGGTACCCTAGCCCCCACCAATTTTTCCTTTTCCTGCTTCCAGACTTTAAACCTTACCGCTGTAAAAGGAGACTGCTCAGGTTCCCCTCCATCCCTATCACCCCTCCTCTGATCCTTGGTCCACATACTATCTACTAACGGTCCTCACTCACCCAATTCCTCTTCAACCCGCACCCACCCTCGGGCTTCAGGACCTATCCTCCAATAGATGAGCGCACGCAACTGTGCTGCCTTATAGTATCTTATCAAATCCGGTATCCCTAACCCACCATCTCTCCTATGTCTAAACGTCACCCTTTTATTTAACCGCAGAGGGCATCTCTTCCAAATGAAGGAAAAATTCTATGCTGCAGCAGTTTTATTTGTGCCACTGACACCTCAGTAGGCAAAGCCAAAAGCAAATAAAGTATCCTTGGCAACACATTCATTTTAACTATTGCAATCCTCCCAACCCATGAAAAGCTGGTTTTATCCCATCTCACCAAATCATTTAAGAGATCAGTAACTAGAGAGTTATAATTTAATCTTCTCAATTGCCTCCAATCACAGCAAATCCAGACCCACAAATGTTTTAACTTCTCCTTCGCCCACCTAAATGAATATGCGTGCCGCATCTGACATTCCAATTCTGGACACATCCGAATCTTTAATATCTCAGTTTTCCCCATATTCATTTTATATCCCGATACTTTGCTATAACTCCTTATTTCCTCCAATAATGCTGGTAAAGATTCTAAAAGTCTGCTCACAGTATAAATGATATCATCAGCAAAAAGAGAAATTTTATACTCTCCAGATCCCACTTGTATACCATCAGTTTTCCCATGCTCTGTAATCCGTTGCTCTAAAGGCTCAATCACCAGTGCGAATAGCAGGGGTGATAAGCAACAGCCCTGCCGAGTACCCCGCCCCAGTTCAAATTCTTCAGAATACGTACCATTCACTCGAATCCGTGCCCTCGGCCGGTCATAGAGCGCGCTAATCCACTTTCGAAAATGCTCCCCTATCCCCATTCTCTGCAACACTTCAAACATAAAGGGCCATTCTACTCTATCAAACGCTTTTTCCGCGTCCACCGCCATCACCAAGGAGTCCATCCTTGCATTCTGGGCTGCCCATATAACATTTAAAAGCTTATGAATATTATCACTGGCTTACCTGCCTGGTATAAAGCCCATTTGGTCATTACCTATCAACTTAGGGAGATAATTCTGCAAGCGGGTAGCCACAGTCTTTGCTAAAATCTTTGCATCTAGATTTATTAAAGAAATAGGCCGATATGATTCACTTACCCCCTTATCCTTCCCTGGTTTGGGCACCAAAGCTATCCCCACTACAGCCATTGACCGGGGGAGTAAACCACCCTGAAGAACACCGTTAAACATCTTAGTAAGTTCGTCGCAAATTTCAGTACAGAAGGTCTTATAAAACCTGGCGGTGAGACCATGCAAACCCGGGGCTTTGCCCTCCTTCAGGGCATTTATTACGAACCGTACCTCCCTCTCCTCGATCTCTCTATCCAACCATATTTGCTTAGTCTCCTCTAATTTCTGAAGAGTTATATTTTCTAAGTATTGTCTAATTTCCACCTCCGACCCTTTCTGCTCCGACTCATAAAGGATTCTATAGTACTTGTGGAAAATCTCCTGTAGGTTTACGGTACCATATTCCCACCTGCCCTTTTCATTTTTCAGTTTGTATAACTGCTGCTTAACTTGTCGCTGTTTAAGTTGTCTAGCTAAATACCCGACCCAGTTTATTACCTCCAATATAATAGGCACGCTGCATCCTTTGCATTTGAAATGCCATTTCCCCTAATCTTAATGTCTCCAATTCCTCACACACTCTAGTTTCCTTTTTTAACACCGATGTACTCCCGGTCCTCTGGTGCTCCCTAAGTAACATAGTCAACTGAGCCCTCAACCTATCCTCCACTTCACCCGCTTGCTTCTTTTTTACTGCAAGTGCTAATAAACGTCCCCGAATCACTGCTTTCATCCCATCCCAAACTATCTCCCGGGGTACCTCCGCACCTCCATTTAGTTCAAAATATTCTGTAATGGACTCTTTCAAACTTGCCACCCCCTCTGTGTCCGCTAAAAGTGATTTGTTCAATGGCCAAAACCGGAGTCCTGTACTGTCTTTATAGAACTCAAGAGCAAGAGTAACTGGAGCATGATCCGACCACGACAGAGCACCATTGTCAACACTTCCCACCCTATCCAACCACTTAGGTTCGAGCAAAAGCATATAATTTTTACTATACGTTTGGTGAGGGTGCGAATAAAAGGTGTATGCTTTTTCCCCAAAATGTCTATGCCTCCAAGCATCTACCAGTCCCAAATCTGACATCATTTTCTCTAACTTCCGTCGCCCAGATTTATCCCACCTCCTTCCCCCACCCGATGAGTCCAATCGCGGATTCACTACTATATTGAAATCTCCGCCCAGGACTAAACTCCCCCTTTTATGCTCTTCTATAATTGAGGGAAGCCTGTCAAAAAAAACTACCTCGAGCAGTGTTAGGGGCATACACACTACAAAGGGTAACCTCTTTCCCTTCCAGTAACCCACTACAGACAACATACCTCCCTTCCCGATCTTTAATAACCTTCCTAGTGTCCACCAGCAGATCTTTAGAGAACAATATCCCCACACCCCCCTTTTTATAACAACTTTATTAGCGGCAAAAAACCCTTTATTGTATTTGCCCTGGCACATTCCCCCACCCTGAGATCCCTTTAAATGAGTCTCCTTTATCATGAGGACATCAGCCTGGGCCTGAACTCCCTCTCTCACCACCACTCTTCTCTTTTGCCAGGTATTAAGACCATACACACTGAGCGTTAGAATCTTTAATTCACATTCCATTTTCAGGAGTCCCTACTTTTCCCAGTTTATACCATTCCATAGAAACCCCCCTCTCCTCATTACCCCCCCTCTCCCGTACATACTGCTTCCTATGAACTCCCCCCCACCCCCCCTCTACTGTGTCTGTTCCTCCCTCCCTCCCTCCCTCCTGTCCACATCCACATCCACATCCACATCCACATTTACATTTCAAGACCCCCAGCCCTACTGCCTCCCCCACAGTCCTGCTCCCCCACTCCCCTCCATCCAGCACTTCCAGAACTCCTGTCCCCAGAGCAGCTACCAACATGTATAACCCCCATTATAATATCACCCACTCCCCCTCCCCCCCTTAACATTTCCATTACAACAATCCCCACATTATGGTTGCGGATACAGATCAGTCCCTCAGCTGCGCAAGGATGCAGTCAACTCCACTTGTGCGGACTTTCTCGTCTTTCCACCCGAGGCCACCGCCTTCCAGAAACTCGCTGCTGTGTGCCACCAGGCCCCTCCGTCCCAGGGATACGCTGAATTGCCTGCCTCTTTCATGGCCTCCGCCAATGCTTTCAGTGTTTCTGCTCGTCTGGTCACCCCATTAATGGTAAATGCAAGACCCACGGGGAATAGCCACTTGTATCTGATATTGTCCTCTCTCAGCCGAGCAGTGAACTCTCTCCAATTCCTCCTCCTTTGTAGCGTAGCTGTGGCAAGGTCCGCATATGTAGCGATTACAGATCCCTGCCATTTAAACTTTCCCAGGGACCTCATTCTGCTGGCTATTTTGTCCTTGAGCAGATAGTCATGGAAACAAATGATAATGACCCGAGGCTGCTCCCTTTGAGCTGCCCCAAGCGATCTGTGTGCTCTGTCCAATACCACTGCCACCTCTCCACCACCTTCATCCTTCAGCACCGCCTCACAGATATCCTTCACTGTTTTCATACAATCTCGTTACTCCTCTCTCTCAGGGACTCCTTTTATGCACAAATTCTGACGTTGGGCTCTATTGTCTAAATCTTCCAGCTTTTTTTTTTTTTTTAATTTAAAATTTTTATTACACACAACAACAGAAAACAATGCATTGCAGTTCAACATATGCTATGCCCCATCACACAAGCTCCCCCCCCTACCCCCACAAGCTATCCACGAAGTGGGGACATTCCCAACTATCCCAAGATAATGCCATTAACAGTAACATACAGACGGTTAGGAAATCGGACCCCCAATAGTACTACGCACATATACAGGGATGCCATAGGAACATGGATGCGTTCGTGAAGGGTGCTGATAAGGGGCAGGGGCACCCTGGCTAGCATATCTACACACTATCCAAGAACTAACAAACTCCCACTACTCAAGTGGGCCAAATTAAATCATAAGTACACACACCCCGCAGCATAAACATTGACCCAGCCCCAGGTAACCACAAACCCCACACTGTCCAACTTAAATACAAACAGTTTTCCCCCACCGATGCTCCCCCCACCCCCCCAGCCCCCCCCCTACCCCAGGACCTCGGACCTCATATCATTAACCTACGGAGCGCTCTTCCCACTCCAAGTATTTCTCCCAGGTGTTAGAAAAGCTCCGCAAACTCCCATTTTTTAGTGCAGTGAGCTTGCTCATCAAGAAGATCTGCCCCACAAAAGCCTGAACTTCCCCCAAGCCCGGGGTACCAGTCTGCTTCCTCCTCCTGCCCACCAAAATGCGCACCGCCACACAACAGAGATTCAAAAAGCCACCCTCTGCCTTATTTAACCCCTCAGCGTGCAGCCCCAACAAGGCCACAGCCGGCAGCGGAGCAATCTCCTTACCTAGGATCGCACTCACCCACTCAAACACTGCTCCCCACAACATATGTAACTCCCCGCACCCCCACCAAATGTGCAAATACGTGCCACCCACTCCACATTGTCGCCAGCATTGCCCGTCAGGGAGGTGGTACATAGCCTGTAACCTCACCGGCGTCAAGTGCCATCTATACAAAATTTTATAGTTGTTCTCCAACAGGTGCGCCGCCAGCAACCCCTTATACCGTGACTTAAAAATTTGCTTCCATTGTGCCTCTTCCCAACAGCCACCTAGGTCCTTCTCCCATTTCAGTTGAAAGCCCTCCTTCCCCCCCTCCCCGGCCATGAGGTTATAAAGCTGTGTGACCACCCGTTTGGTGGGGCCTAGAAGCCCCAACACCTCAATCCCCGTAGGGTCCCCAGCAAGCTCAGGCAGAATTTTATGCCGAACATAATGACTGAGTTGAAGATACTGATACTCCTCATAGCCCTCGAGATGGTATTGGCTCACCAGGGTATGGAAAGCTACAATTTTTTTCCTTCCAGCACTTGTCCGACCCTTACTACTCCTTTCTCTGCCCAATTGGCAAACCCCGAGCTCCCCATTCTGGGCGGAAACTCTGGATTCCCCCTAATGGGCACCAGTCTAGACCTCCCATTCCTCCCCAACCAGAACTGCTGCCACTTATTCCATAAGTCCACCGTCCGCCTAGTATAGGGGTTCCGGACCGGGATCCCTCTTCGCTGCTCCCGCGGGAGCCATATCCACTCCCCCAACTTCTGCACCCCCAACTCCTCCTCTTCCATTTGCACCCACTCTTTCACCTCCTCCCCCCACCATTCTACTATGGCCCCCAATTGTGAGGCTTCTAAATAGCACGCAAGGTCAGGGACAGCCAGCCCCCCTTCTCCCTACATTTCACCAAAGTCCGCCACGCAACGCGGCAATGCTTCCCCCCCCCCCCAAACTGCATCATGGATCTCTGCCACCGCTTTCTTCCCCACCCAAATAGGCAGCGACCTAAAAAGGTACAGCCACTGCAGCAGCACCACCATCTTCACGGCCGCAATCCTCCCCAACCAGGAAAGCCCCTTACTCTGCCAAACCTCCAATTCTCTCCTTATCTTATGTTCCAATCGACCAAAATTAGCCCCAAATAAATCCCCGGCATTAGGGGTTAGATAAATTCCCAAATACTTAATCCCATCTCTTGCCCACCTGTAGGGAAAACATACCCGGATCCTCTCCTGGGTCGCCCTGTCCATTGAGATATTAAGAAGTTCCGACTTGGAGGCATTAACTTTAAAACCTCAACACTCCCCATACTCTCGCAAAATGGTATCTAACGCTACCAGGGATTCCAGTGGTCTGGTCAGTATAAAGAGCAGGTCATCGGCAAACAGCGAGATTTTACATGCCACTCTTCGTCCAGCAACCCCATAGACCTCCTTGCTCTCCCTTATAAACTGGGCCAACGGTTCCATAGACAACACAAACAGAAGAGGGGAAAGGGGACACCCCTGCCGGGTTCCCCGAAATAATTCAAATGCTGCAGTATATTCCCCATTTATACGAATCCTAGCCAGTGGCCGATCATAAATAGCTTTCACCCACTCCAAGTACGCCCCCCCCATCCCCAGCCGTTCCATAACTTTAAACAAATAGGGCCAATATACTCTGTCAAAGGCCTTTTCGGCATCAATAGCTAACAAGACTAAGGGGTCCGCCCTCCTTTTCCCCTGCCATACCGCGTTCAGAACTCTCCGTATATTGTCCCCAGCCTGCTGCCCGGGAACAAACCCAGCCTGGTTTTCATGGATCAACCGGGGCAGGAAAACCAGAAGCCTATTAGCCAGAATTTTTAAGAAAATCTTAAAATCCGACCCCAAAAGCGAGATCGGCCGATAAGAGCCGCATAAACAGGGATCCTTACCTTCTTTCGGCAGTATAGTTATTCCGGCCGTACGCATAGTTTCAGGGATCCGCCCCCCGTCCGCAAAGGAGTTATACAGCCTGGCTAACGGCTTACTCAAGACCTCTACAAACGTTTTGTAAAACTTATTGGAAAACCCATCAAGGCCTGGGGCCTTCGAAGCCGGCAATGCCTTAATAACATTGACCACCTCCCGCACCTCAATGGGACGAGAAAGCAGAGCAGCCTCCTTCTCCCCCAAACTCGGGAGATTGACCTGTAAAAATTTCTCAACAGGCGCTTGTGGGCTTATCCCTTCCACCGCATACAGCTGCTTGTAAAATTCCACAAATCTATCCTGAATCTGTTTCCCTCCCCGCAATTCGCGTCCCTGGGCATCCCGAATTTTCGTTATAAAATTCCTGGTCCGCAGCCTCTGCAGCCTACGCGCCAGCAGGCGCGAGGGCTTGTTGCCCCATTCAAAGAACTGTTGCTTCAGGTTTTCCTGAGCGAATTTAAGCTCCGCCAGCTCTAAATCCCCTAAATCCCGATTGTGTTTCCTCAGCTCCTGCTCCTGCTGTCGCGTCCATTGCCCCAGTTTCTGCAGAGCTTCCAAGTTCCGAATCTGCAGCCTTAGGGCCTCTTTTTTCCCCTCCTTCAGCCGCTTCATATGAGAGCCAATAGATATCAGCTCCCCCCGCACTACCGCCTTCAAACATTCCCAAATCTAAGCAATCCCACACTCCGCCGTATCATTATGCGCCAAATAATCTTTTATCCCCTTTTCCACTCTTTGCACTACCTGTGGATCTTCCAAAAGAGACTCATTGAGCAACCATCCTCCCCCCTTCCAACCTTGGCGCCCCACGCGCACCTCAATCCACACCGGCGCGTGATCAGAGAGCGTTCTTTCCCCTATCTCACAGCTCACAACCTCCTGCAGCATAGGTCGCGAAACCCAGATCATATCCAAACGTGAGAATGAGTGGTGGACTGGTGAATAAAATGTGTAATCTTTTTCCCGACCCCTCAACTCTCTCCATGTATCCGCCACCCCAAGGTTAGTACCCAGGACCTTTAACATCCGTCGGGCTCTAGCATTCCCCTCCACCTCCCCCAGGGAATTATCCAACTTGGGGTTTACAGTCAGATTGAAGTCACCCCCCATAATCACCTGACCCTCAGCAAACTGGTCAATAACGGAGTTTAACTCCTGATAAAAGGGCCCCTGCGCATCATTTGGACCATAAAGGTTCACAAGGGTGAAGACCTGGTCATACAATTTAAGCTTAAGAAGGATATACCTCCCTCCCCGATCCTGTTTAATGGCACACACCTCATGCGGAATAGCCCCTCGTAACATAATGCCCACCCCCCCCTTACGCAACGCTAATCTGTTGGAGGAGAACCACTGATCCCGAAATTTTTTGAGAGACATTCGCCACTCATCTTGTCTCTTCAAATGTGTTTCTTGCAGGAAGATTATATCCCCCCTCAGTCTCTCTATTTCCTTAAATACTCGCTGCCGCTTAACCGGCGCATTCAACCCACGCACATTCATCGTAAGCACCCGCAGTTTATCCATCCGTCACATTGCCCCCCCTCCCCTTCCACACCTCTAACCTAGGTAAGAGATCCTCACCCAGACCCCCCATCCCTCATCCCCCCCATCCCTCATCCCCCCCACCCCTCACTCTCCCCCCCCCCCGCCTCCCCCCTCCCTTCCTCCCATTCCTCCCTCCCCTCCCTTCCCGGGACCATCACATGGATCCATAAGAGGCATGACATCCCCGCCCCACCAACCCATCAATAATTATAGCACATAACCTATGGCACACATATCTTAACTGTTATTCCAAAACGCTACAGGCCAGTCTATCAGCCACAATCCTCAGTCCTGGGTGAGCGCCTCTTCTGCCAACGCAGCCGCTTATCTCCTTTTTGCGCTCTCTGCCAGCCCCCAGCACGCTCCACAGGCCGAGATATGCTCGCGGGCTCCACCGCCGGCAGATCCGGAACGTCTGCCTAGCCCGCCTGCTTAAGCACTCGCGCCGCCTCCTCGGGGGTCTTGACATGTGAGGCAACCCCACCAATAGAAAATTGAAGACCAAATGGGAAGGTCCACTTATATTTAACCTGCTGATCACGGAGCCTCTTCGTTATAGGGGCCATTTCCCTCCTTTTCCGAATGGTGATGGCAGAGAGATCTGCGTACAGTTCGACCCGGTGGTTTTCCCACTTCAGTTCTGGTAGTCGCCGAGCTATCTCCATGATAGCATTCTTGGTGGAGTATTCGTGGAAGCAGGCCACAATATCTCGCGGCCTGCCCTCTTGCCGTGGGCCCAGAGCTCGATGTGCACGCTCCAATTTCAAGCACCACGTGCTGTCCGGCCCCTCCGCCTGCTCCAATATCTGCTGACTTAGCTTCTCCACCAACCGCATACAATCCTCTTTATCTGGGCTTTCCGGCACTCCCCGGACTCTAATATTAGCCCTCCAGGACCGATTCTCTAAGTCCTCAACCTTCGCCCAGAGCTCAGCCAGGTCTCCATCCCAGGCCTCCATCCTTTCTTGCAACCCATGGACCACATAGTCCTGGGCCTCCACCTTGCTTTCCACCTCTTCCACACGGCTTCCCACTTCTCTCACCTTCCCTTTTAAGTCCTCGAGCCAGATCTGGACGTCTCCTTGAAAACTAACAAGGTCTTGCCTGAGGGTGCCGAACCACGATTTTAGTTCACCACGCAGACCCTCAATCTCACTGGTCTGAACCTGTTCTGCACCTGAAGGGGATTTCGCCGCCTCCGCCGCTGATGCCCCGGGCGCCGCCATTTTACTCTTCAATACTGTGCTCCCCGATCCTCCTTTGTACGCGAATGCCTTCAGCTCCGCCGCACCTTTCTTCATCGCGACTCTCCTCCGCTCACCTGCACCAACTTATCCCCCAGATCTGAGGACTTTCCCGCAGTTTTAGGCTTATTGTGTGCCAATTATACTCCCGGGCCGTCGGAGCTCTACTCTCATGCTCCCGCTCGGACCGGTGACGTCATTTCCTCCTAAATCTTCCAGCTTTAATGCCATAATCTCCCTGTCTTCCAAATTCTTCAGCACTTTTTCTAAAGATTCAGTGCGCACCTCCAGTGCCTCTATACACCCCTCTGCAACCCTGCAGCCAACTTCCGTGATATCAGCTCGCAACTGTGAGAACATACTTTCCACCTCCACTTTGAACCCAGCAATGTCTGTTTTAATCTCATTGAACCACAATTTGAGTTCTTCCTTTGTGTAATAGACATGAGAGCACCAGCTGCATTCTCCGGCTCCTTTTCACCTTGGCCACTCACTGCCCTACTCTCGAACAGCCTCTCATTCACCCGCTTGTCCCTTTCCAGTTGCTCTGCTCGGGCAGTTCCATATGCAAATTCCCTCAAGTCGGCTGTTTTCTTTCTGGTGGATGCCATATCCCACCTGCTTCTGTCCCCCACCAATTGTCTCCCACCTCACCCAACATCTGTCCAGGCAGATCTCTTCTTCTGTAGCAAAGATGAGCTGCTGCACCTCTATTCGCCCCCTAGATGGAGCTCTTCACTCAGTGCTGAACAATGTGCTCAATATACATAATAGCAGATGGTGAATCACAGCAGAGCTGCTGCACCTCTATTTGGCCACAAAATGGAGCTCTTCACTCGGTGCCAAACAATATGCTCAGTATACAGAATATCAGCTCAGTAAATCATAGCAAACTTTTGAGATTCACATTTCTATTTAAAGATTCAACATCAGACTTTGCCCGAACAGTCCCACCTTGTTCTTTGTCAAATCAAAGGCTCCCACAGCTGATTATACCGGGGGAGAATACATTGGCATCACATAATCACTCGGTCCCTCACTTGGTTTGCAGCTTGTCGTGCTGTGAGGGCTTGTGTGCATCAGTGATGCTGAGAGCTAAATTATCGGTAGTTTAACTACTGGCAGGGTCTCCCAAGATGGACAGGTCTCAGCTGAGATGCCAGACCAAGACAAACCACCCATCTGGGCAGCAGCAGAATGAGATAGTGTTGATGGCAGAGGATCACATTTCTGTGACAACGGCAACAACACCAAACTTAAATTGCGCGGAAGAAAGGCCCGGCAATCTACTTCTGTATCTTGCCATGAAAACCCAATGGACAGTTACAACAAAACAAATTGTGCTGTAATCTCCAGGAACAAGCAGGAATAAGTCCTCACTTATGGGTACGTCGGAACCGACGGAGCCTGCGCGGGAAAGCTTCCCAGAAAGGAAGCTTTTGGGGCCTCCCACTGCACATGCGCGCTGCCTTCCCGCCATCCTGACCAGCTCTCCTCAGTTTCTCTTTTTCCGCGGAGCCAGCAGGTCGTGTTCCTGTCACCACTGAAGAAATTCTTGTTTTAGTTTGTTTCTTTAGACCGCGTACCTGCCTTCCCCATACCGAAACCGGTACCGCCGGTCTCTCTTTTTCTTTCTTTAAAAAAAAAAAAAAAAATCTTTAGTTTGCACAACTTGGTGACTTCGGTTAGGCCTTAGGCCTACACAAATTCTCCGCATGGAGAAACCAGCCCCTGGTTTCAAGAAGTGTACCAAGTGTAGTGCTGTTATTTCTGTAACAGACACCCATGACTGGTGTCTTAAATGTTTGGGACCTGACCACTCCATTCCGGACTGCCCATCCTGCTCCCAGATGTCTAAACGTGGTTTGCAGAACCGGGCCAGCAAATTCCATGTGCTGTTTGCTTCAGATAATCCAGCATCACAGTCATCCAGGTCTTCCTCTCCGGATGGATCTCAGGTAACCAAACCTTCTTCGGGCAGGTCCTCAAAGAGCAAATCTCCTTCAAAGCATCGAGAGGCTCTCACTTTTGAATCTGAGGATCCTGCCCCAGCCAAACAACCCCGGCGGGAAGCTCTGGCTTCCAGAGCTCCATCTATGGGGTTACAGGTTGACATCGATGGCACGGCCTCGACCGATCACCTGTTAGACTGCTCTGGGGTACCGGCCCATACCGGTACCGACATCCAGGCAGCAGTGGCGTCTATGAGCAATACTGTTCAGACCATGCAGCAGGCCATGATGGCTTTCATTAAAGCTGCGACGCCCTCGGTACCGCATTCAGCGGTTCCGGGTCCGGTTCCGGTATCGTTTCCCATATCGGAACCGACACCATCGTCTTCCAAACGCAGATCGGTTCCGCATGCCGGATCCGGGTGTTCACCCGATACCGATCCCATACCCGGTACGCCCGATGTCGATACCGAACGGTATGCGTATCGTGCGTTGGAAGCAAATAGAGGATACTCTGATTCTTCTGAGGATTTTGACTCCTCTGAGGACTCTGATGAGCTGTCTCTAGTTCTTCCTGAAGACCCTTCTTCCCCAAAGAGGAGAATGTCTCCACCAGAGGATTTGTCCTTTCAAGATTTCATTATAGAACTAGCTAAAGGACTTTCTATTACCACATCCTCTGAAAAAGAACCTAGATCAAAGAAACTGGATATTTTAGGATACCCTAAGGTTCCTAAAGAGGCAGTCACCCTGCCTATCCATGAAATCCTTCAAGAACACTTGATGGACTTATGGGAGGCTCCTCTAACGTTGTCTCCTTATTCTCGTAGGTTGGACACCATGTACCGGGTCCCCCCTCCTCCTGGTTTTCAAAAGACTCAGCTGCCTCACCATTCCATTGTGGTGAAGTCTGCGCTGAAAAAGATTAAGAGTACCAAAAGGCACTCTTCTACCCCTCCAGGGCGAGAATGTAAGACCCTAGACTCTTTTGGTAGGAAAATCTTCCAGGCTAGTATGCTTATAGCCAGGATTAATTCATACAGTCTGTATATGGGCATGTTTCTCAGGGAACTTGCCCTAAAGGTATGGCATTTTGCCCCCTTTATCCCTGAGGATAAAAAGGAGGAGTTCATTTCTATAGTGAAACAGCTTCTAGATGTTTCTAAATTCTCCAACAGAGCAGCCTTTGATTCCTTTGAAGGTGCCGGTAGAGCTTCGGGCATTGCCATTGCAGCCCGACGACTTGCTTGGCTCCAGGCCTCTGACCTAGAACCCTGGGTCCTGGATGGCTTACGGAATCTGCCCTGTACAGGTGAGAACTTATTTGGTAAAGATTGGCAAATTAAAGCCACTCAAATGGACGCAGAAAATGCTACCTTAGATAGACTTTCCAAGTCTACCTCTACTCCTGCCAAGAAAAAGTCTTTCAAGAGGCCTTACTATAAGAAGGCCAGATTTTCCACAAATACTGGCCAACAATCTTCTCAGCCTCGCTTTGCTGCTAAACGTCAGCAGCCTAAACAGGCAAGGTCAAAAGCCTGCAGTGTCTGCCACTCCTCAGCAGGCTCAACCCCCTCAGGGGTTTTGGCTTGCCCCTAGAGAACTTAACCTTTCTGGCTCTAGAACAACCAGAGCCCCTCACCATTCCCGGAAGGTTAGCTCACTTTGCTCCCAGATGGGGGCAAATTACATCAGAGCAAAGGTCCCTCTCTATCATCAGAGAGGGCTACAAACTTCATTTTTCCAACCTTCCTCCATATACCATGGTGAGGCACTTCAATTCTCCCCCATCTCTCCTGGGCCTGTTGGATCAGGAAGTCTCTTCTCTCCTTGCCCAAGGGGCAATAGAAGAGGTTCCTCTTCAACAAGGGACAGGATTCTACTCCCCTTATTTTCTCATACCAAAGAAGACAGGGGGATTCAGACCTATCCTAGATCTGAGAGAATTGAACAAATTTCTGTACAAGGAGAAATTCAAAATGCTTTCTCTAGGCATTCTCCTTCCATACCTTCAGAGTCAGGATTGGCTTTGTTCTCTAGATCTCAAGGATGCGTACACACATATACTCATCCACCCATCCCACAGAAAATATCTAAGATTTCTGTTTCAGGGAAAACATTTCCAGTACAGAGTACTTCCCTTCGGTCTAGCCTCTGCTCCAAGAGTGTTCACCAAATGCATGGCAGTTGTTGCCGCATTTCTAAGAGGTCTGGGAATTTTTGTATTCCCATATCTGGACGACTGGCTCATCCGAGCTCCATCTCAGTCAGAGGCCCAGATTTCCCTGGACCGCACAAGGCACATTCTGCAGTATCTGGGACTGGTGGTAAACATTCCCAAGTCTCAACTTATCCCTACTCAGTCTCTGGAATTCATAGGGGCCCAGTTGGACACCACCACTGCAAAGGCCTACCTACCTCAAGTCCGGGGCCAACGTCTGGTGTGCTTGGCCTCCCAAGCTCAGTCCAGCAGTCACTTGACAGCCAGAGAAATGCTGCGACTTCTGGGCCACATGGCCTCCACGGTACACGTGGTGCCCTACGCTCGTCTTCATATGAGAGCAGCTCAATGGACCTTGGCCACCCAGTGGACTCAAGCATCAGGAGCGCTCTCCGACCAAATACTCACCTCAAAGCGTCTGTTTTGGTCCCTCCAATGGTGGATGTCCACCAAGAATCTGTTGTTGGGGTCCCCCTTCCAACCTTTGTTGCCCCAAGCAACCCTCACAACAGATGCCTCCCAAACAGGGTGGGGAGCCCATCTTCAACACCTCTCCACTCAGGGTACTTGGTCTCCACAAGAGACCACCCTTCACATCAACCTCCTGGAACTGCGAGCAATCTTCTTTGCCCTCAAAGTCTTCCATACCCTCCTTGTCAACCTGACCGTCCTAGTCCATACAGACAATCAGGTGGCCATGTTCTACATAAACAAACAAGGAGGGACAGGCTCTCTGTCGCTTTGCAACGAAGCTCTCAGATTATGGGCCTTCGCCAGAGAGCATCAAATTCATCTTCTGGCAGTATATCTTCCAGGGGTTCAAAACTCTCGGGCAGACAGACTCAGTCGAGTTCTGCTTCCACACGAATGGTCCTTGCGTATGGACCAGATACGCAGAATCTTTCAGGAATGGGGAACCCCGGACATAGACCTCTTTGCAAGTCCGTGGAATGCCAAACTTCCCCGGTTCTGTTCCAGGACTCCGTGTCAGGGAGCTCAGGCCAACGACGCCTTTCTCCTACATTGGGGTCAGGAATTTCTATATGCTTTTCCACCCATTCCTATGATTCCCAAGACTCTGTTCAAACTCCAGAGGGATCACGGATCGATGATCCTCATAGCTCCACGCTGGCCACGCCAAGTGTGGTTCCCTCTACTTCTGCATCTCTCCCAGGGACCCTCCCTGGACCTGGGAGCTGCGCCAGACCTTCTCTCTCAGGAGGAGGGGACTTTGTGGCACCCAAACCCCAAGTCCCTACACCTCAGAGCTTGGTTACTGAAGGCCTAAGCCTTCATGACTTCAGTCTTTCTCAACCAGTGAAAGATATCCTTCATGCCTCTAGGAAACCCTCCACGAGGCGTTCCTATGCTTTCAAATGGAAACGCTTTTCCATTTGGTGTGCTCAACAGGGTCTTGACCCTCTAGCACTTCCTTTGAATTCTCTATTAGACTATCTCCTGCATCTTTCCAATGCAGGCCTTAAGACGAATTCAGTAAGAGTCCATTTGAGTGCTATTGCAGCATCTTTAAAACCTATAAATGGACAACCTGTCTCCTCTCATCCTCTTATTTCAAGGTTCATGAGAGGCCTGACTCTAACTAAACCTCCCATCCGGCCTCCTCCGGTAGCATGGGATTTGAACCTAGTTCTAGGTCAGCTTATGAAGCCACCTTTTGAACCGTTGGTTTCTACCTCCTTGAAATTTCTTTCCTGGAAGGTCATTTTCCTTATTGCAGTCACTTCGGCTCGCCGCATCAGTGAACTACAGGCCTTAGTGGCTCATCCACCTTATACCAGGTTTCATCATGATAAGGTGGTCCTTAGGACGAATCCCCACTTTATGCCCAAAGTGGTCTCGCCTTTTCATCTTAATCAAGAGGTATATCTACCTGTCTTTTTTCCAGCTCCTCATGCATCCAGTGCAGAGAGGAACCTTCATACTTTAGATTGTAAAAGAGCTCTTGCCTTTTACCTCAACAGGACTCAGCCACATCGAAAGTCTTCTCAGCTTTTCGTGGCTTTTGATCCTTCTCATTTGGGACTTCCAGTCTCCAAACGTACACTTTCCAATTGGATTGCTCAGTGCATTTCCTTTGCTTACCAGAGTAAAAATATTTCTCTGGAAGGCCATGTCACAGCTCACAATGTGAGAGCCATGGCCACTTCTATGGCTCATCTTCACTCTGTATCCATAGATCAGATCTGTCGAGCCGCCACCTGGGCCTCGGTTCATACCTTCACAGCCCATTACTGTTTGGACAAGGACTCCCGCCGGGATGCCTTGTTTGGTCAGGCTGTCCTCAAACACCTGTTCCATACTTGAACAACTCCTGCCCACCTTCCCAGGATGGATGCCTGAGATCCATATGAAGATGGCGAACCCTTGGAAGGGGATCTCCCAGGCATCTTAGCTAGGGAGTCCCCATAAGTGAGGACTTATTCCTGCTTGTTCCTGGAGATAGCACAGTTACTTACCTGTAACAGGTGATCTCTGGGAACAGCAGGAATTAGTCCTCACAACCCACCCACCTCCCCTAGGAGTTGTATCTTCTATCTATCTTCCTTTCCTCTCTCTATTGTCTCAGCTATAAACTCGAACTGAGGAGAGCTGGTCAGGAAGGCGGGAAGGCAGCGCGCATGTGCAGTGGGAGGCCCCAAAAGCTTCCTTTCTGAGAAGCTGGGGAGCTTTCCCGCGCAGGCTCCGTCGGTTCCGACGTACCCATAAGTGAGGACTAATTCCTGCTGTTCCCAGAGATCACCTGTTAAAGGTAAGTAACTGTGCTGTGCTGGAAGATGAGACCCCCAGGTCGGAAGGCACTAAACTAGCTACTGGGGAAGAGCTGAAGACTTTTCAGAGTAAAGCCAGCATTTATGTTGTGGTTGGATCAAAGCCCTCGGGACGTCTGACTGCTGATGTAGCTGCGCATGAAATGAGAGTCAGAAGCTGTAAAGATGTCTTACACATTGGAACATGGAACGTACGAAGCATGAACCAAGGGAAGTTGGAGGTGGTCAAGAATGAAATTGAACGTGTACAGCTTGATCTGTTGGGTGTCAGTGAACTGAAATGGACTGGCATCGGGCACTTTGCATCAGAAGATCACATGGTCTACTATGCTGGAAATGAAAGACAAAGAAGAAATGGTGTTGTATTTATAATAAAGAAGAAACTTGCAAGAACTGTAATGAAATACAATGCAGTCAGTGAACGCTTAATCTCTATTAGTCTATGAGGAATGCCTATCAACACAACTATAATTTAAGTATATGCCCCAACAACAGCTGCAGAAGAGAATGAAATTGAAGAGTTCTATGAACAAGTACAAGCTGAAATTGACAGAACATGCAAACAGGATATCCTGATAGTCATGGGTGATTGGAACGCAAAGGTTGGCAACAAAGAAGAAGACAAAGTAGTTGGAAAATATGGACTTGGCAACAGAAATGAAGCTGGAGAAAGACTGATAGAATTCTGCAAGACCAACGATCTATTCATCTCGAACACCTTCTTCCAGCAACACAAGCGGCGACTGTACACATGGACTTCACCCAATGGATTGTATAAAAATCAAATTGACTACATCTGTGGAAGTCAACGATGGAAAAGCTCTATAACATCAACAAAGACAAAACCTGGAGCTGACTGTGGTACAGATCCTCAACTACTAGTATGCAAACTCACGCTAAAGCTGAAAAAGAGCAAACCACTCATGAATGCAGCAAAATATGACCTTGAGAATATACCACTGGAATTTAAAGACTGCCTGCAAAATCGATTTGCTGCTTTAGATACAAATGATAGAGTTCCAGAAGAGTTATGGAATGACATCAAGAAGGTTGTGTTGTAAGAAAGCGAGAAGTCTTTACAAAAGAAAAAAACGGCCAAAATGGATGACGGAAGAAACTCTGAAAATTGCCCAGAAACACATAGAAGCTAAAGCCAGAGGAGAAAGAAAGACAATCACAGATCTCAACAGAGATTTCCAACGTGCAGCAAGACAAGGAAAAGTACTACAATGACGCATGCAAGGAAATAGAAGCAGAAACTATTAGAGGAAGAACAAGATCAGCTTTCCTAAAGCTACGAGAGTTAAAGAAAAAGTTCCAGCCTCGAATTGGAATGTTACAAGATGCTCAAGGTTCTATGTTGAATGATGCTGAGAAGATCAAGAAAAGATGGAAGGAATATACAGAGTTTTTATATGATAAAGATCAAGTGGACCAACAGCCGTTTCAACCTGTATCTTATGATCTGGAACCATTGGTGATGAAAGAAGAAGTTGAAGCAGCATTGAAAGCCTTATCAAAGAACAAAGCACCAGGCATTGATTGCATTCCCATAGAAGTATTACAGCAATCTGATGCAGCTGTCACCGTACTTACAAGGCTCTGCCAAGAAATATGGAAGACAGCATCATGGCCAACTGACTGGAAAAGATCTGTGTTTATACCAATACTAAAGAAAGGGGATCCAACTGACTGGAAATTATCGCACAATCGCTCTGATCCCACATGCCAGCAAGATTCTACTGAAGATTATTCAAAAGAGACTACAATCATACCTGGAACAAGAACTACCTGAAGTGCAAGCAGGGTTCAGAAAAGGCCGAGGAACGAGAGACATCATTGCGGATGTGAGATGGATCCTTGAAAAGACTAAAGAATACCAAAAGGATATCTATTTGTGCTTTATCGACTATAGCAAAGCTTTTGACTGTGTAAACCATGAGAAACTCTGGGCCACATTAAGAAGCATGGGTATACCAGAACACCTGATCGTTCTCTTGCACAATCTGTACATTGATCAAGAAGCAACAGTTGGAATGGAACAAGGAGAAACAGAATGGTTTAAAATAAGCAAAGGTGTAAGACAAGGCTGCATACTTTCCCCCTACCTGTTTAATTTATATGCAGAACAAATCATCAGAGAAGCAGGATTGTATGAAGACAACAGAGGTGTGAAGATTGGTGGAAGACTCATCAACAACCTTCGCTATGCTGATGATACCACATTACTGGCGGAAAGTGAAGAGGATCTGAAACATTTGCTTCTCACAATCAAAGAACATAGTCTCAAAATGGGCCTGCACCTTAATGTAAAGAAGACAGAGATCATGACAACTGGCATAATCAACAGGTTCATCGTCGAAGGAGAAGAAATTGAAATTGTGAATAACTTTAACCTACTTGGATCAACTATCAATAAAGAAGCAACAAGCAGTCAAGAAATCAGACGACGCATTGCTCTTGGCAGAATGGCTATGGAAGACCTAGATAAGATTCTGAAGAGCAGAGATGTCTCTCTCCATACAAAGATTTGACTTGTTCAAGCCATGGTATTTTCAATAACATCATATGGATGTGAAAGCTGGCCAGTGAAAAAGATAGACAGGAAGAAAATTGATGCCTTTGAATTATGGTGCTGGCGGCGAATACTGTGTATACCATGGACTGCCCGAAGAACAAACCAGTCTACTAGTGGAGACCAAACCTTAGCTTTCTTTAGAAGCTCAGATGACAAGACTTCGACTTTCATACTTTGGACACATCATGCGGAGAGAGAGATCATTAGAGAAAGACATCATGCTTGGCAAGATAGAAGGTCAACGCAAAAGAGGAAGGCCAGCAATGAGATGGATCGATACAATAACAGCTGCTAAGGGTACCAGTCTGTCAACAATGAGCCGCCTGACTGAAGACAGAACACAATTTAGGATAGCTATCCAGAGGGTCGCCATGAGTCGACTCCGACTCGACGGCACTTAACAATAACAACAATCACTCGGTGGACAATTTTCCTGCTGCTGGCTGCGATCCACACTTGCTTTACATCACCATGCGGTAATGGCTGCCACTGGAATCTCTGGGACTAAATCATCTCATAAACTGATTCCCCTCACTTTCAAACGGTGTCTTCGAGGTACTGCTCCCCTCGTCTGTTAGCATCGCAGAACCACTCCAGAACAGATCTGCTCACCTTCCACCACATACAGCAGTGTTAACTTGCAGGGAAGCACCAACATGAACACAGCAACTTTCGTTCTCTGGCTCCACACCGCTTATCCAGCTCTCGTACCCAGCAATCTGTATGGGTAGGTCACAGCCAAAGGAAGGCTGGGCATCAGGTTACAGCGATTGGGAACCACTCAAATCAACATCGGGCTGCAAACTCGCCTTCCGGAGCTGTACGGGGTCGGGCGATCATCACCGGCAGGAGGGGGAGGCAGACTTAATAAGCGGCGATCACATACCGGCTTTCACTATCGATTCCACCTCACCATCTGTTCTACTGCGCTCCGCCACTTAATTCAGTCACAAACTCGGGGATTCATGCCCAAGCTACCGGTAGATGTGAGAGTCCCGGCACAGAGCCTCAGGGGAATGCAGCCATTACAGCTCGGGCTCGCTAGCGCCCCCTCCAACTGCCTTTTTAAACATAAATAAGGCAATTGGAGGATCAAGTCGGGACCAAATCTGCTACTCCCTCTGAGGGGGGGGGGGGGGTGTTGTTTCAGGAGTGTTTGGCAGCATTTTTCACCCTGGAGGATCTTTACCAGCTGTGGGCAGTATCTTACTTGTGCTCTGACCTAGGTTTCTGCAAGGAAAGGGCTGGCCTCCTTGTTGCTGCTTCCGTAACCATGGTGTGTTGAGAACAGCCGCAGATTCAATGGCAGTGGGAGAGGGACCACCCAGATTGGCCTTTTACCATGCTGTCTGCTCTCAGTGTGATCAGCACTGCTCTCTTCAGCAGCACAGGATCCCTCTTGACATGCGTGACTGCAGCCTAAACCTAATTGTTTGCTGCAGCTTCTGCCTTTTGGCGCATGTGGCTGTGGCCTCTGCCTCATGCTGTTCAACATGTTTTTGTTTTTACTTAGGTTGGGTTGTAGATGCCGCTTCTTGGCCTGTGGCAAGTGGCTGCCTAATCTGACCTGATGGGGTCTGTGCTCTATGTGCAGCCGATCCTAGCAAGAGCCCTCTGTGGGGGTAGCACAGTGCTAACATTAAGCCCTCCCTAATATGGCAGGGGCCAGAGGAGCTATGCAGTTGCTGGGAAAGTGGGAAACATAGAAACATGATGCCAGAAAAAGAACATATGGCCTATCCACTCTGCCCTTCCATACAAACTATAGTCCCTTTTTTTTTCCTTTAGAGATCTTCTATGTTGGTCCCATGCTTTTTTGAATTCAGATACCGTCCTAGTCTTTACTACCTTCACTGGGAGATACAGAAGAATCAGCACTATATTTTCTAATTGCAATGTTTCCGGTCTTTGGCAGCCTCCAGTGGTGTTGCTGAAATCAGGGGCACAGGGGGGAGATTCCTCGGGGTCATTATCCATCTCAGCCTTCTTGGGGTTTTTCTCAGGACACTTTCAACTTTATGTACCAAGCATGGTGCCTCTGGAAGAGCTCTCCTCCTATTCTCTGAGCGGTCTTTGGCCCCACTGGCATTGGGCCCCTCGAACAGTCCATGAGGCTGGGGGGGGGGGGGGCGCTTGTTGCAGAAATGGACCTGTCTAGCTCATGTGAATGGAACAACACTTGGCTGCGTATGCACAGGGCCTCTGAGGAGGTCTCTTTGCAGTGGGATATTTCCCCTTTAGGGGGCAGGGAAGAGGACCTGGACCTGAAGAGCCTGGGCAGCACAACTTGTTTGAAAGAGGGAGAACTGTCTCTGGTAGAAGAGGGAGGAGCAGGATGACTCTATTGTCATTTGTCCTGGTGGGAGGAGTTGTCTGCTCTGATTGCTTATTTCTCCTCCTTGTTTCTCATTGCGGAGGTAGCCATGGAGAAAAAAGAAGTCTGATGTGGACCCCATCTTGGAGGGTCTGGAAAGACCCTCTGACCTCTTCTACAGGTGGTCCAGCGAATGCTCCTAGCAGAATGGGAGATCCCAGACACACCCATGAGGGGCTTTAAGGTCATGGGCAAACTATATGCTTTAAGCGAATATAGACAGCTGGTTGTGCTTCCCCAAAGTGGATGCGTTGGTGACAGCAGTGACTCAGTGCATCACTGTTCTAGTGGATGGGGGCACAGCTCTCAGAGACCAGCGAAATCACAAGGTGGAGGCACTTTTGAAGACTCTTCTCTGCTTCATCACTGGGTTTACAGGCATCAGTTTGAGGGCCTGGCAGCTTGCGGTCTCCTGCACTGAGTCCAGCAACTCCCAGAGGTTTTGTCGTTGACCTGTCTGGATGCTTTTGTGGTCTTCCTGACTGACGACTTGTATGACATAAGAACATAAGATATGCCATACTGGGTCAGACCAAGGTCCATCAAGCCCAGTATTCTGTTTCCATCTGTCTTTCGGCAAGGGCAATTTCAGCAGCTATAGTGGCCAGGGATTGACTTTGGTTCCATCGCTGGATCTACAGGTATCAGTTTGTGAGGGCCTGGTGGCCTGCGGTCTTCTGCATTGGGTCCAGCAGCTCCTAGAGGATTTGGCAACAGCCTGCCTAGTGTCTTGTGGTCTTTCTGACTGATTCCTTGTATGACCTCCATCTGTCTTTCTTTACGGGAAAGAGTGGTGGATCCGTGGAATAGTCTCCCAGTGGAGGTGGTAGAGATCAGGACAGTATCTGAATTCAAAAAAGCATGGGACAAACACTAAAGGAAAAAAGTGGACTGTTGTAATTGATATGGAAGGACAGACTAGATAGGCCATGTGGTCTTTTTCTGTCCTAATTTTTCTATGTTTCTATCAGTCGGCGAGGGCAATTGCAGCTGCTATGGTAGCTGACTGGTTCCATCACTGGTCTGTAGATACAGCCTCCAAATCCAATTTGTCTAAGCTTCCTTTTGAGAATTAACTCCTCTGTGGGGAGGACCTGGAGAAGCTTGCCAAGAACTAGGCAAGTCTAAGCCCTAGCTGCTGCCTTAGCATAATTTGAAGGGGTCTGCTAAACGTTTGGCATCTTGTTCCCGCTTTAACGATTCTCTATATTACCATCTGGGTAAATAGACTGCTCAGTTTGGAAAGCCTTGATGAAAGTCTCAGCCTTTTTGGGGGGACCTGCTGATCCAAGCATGACTCTTCCTCTGGAGCCAGTCCCTCCCATCCTGCCAAGTGATGGGTAGGAGGGCTCATTCAGTTGCACATCTGGTGGATGGATGACTTTCCCTCTCTTCTGAGGAGTGGGGCCAAGTCACC
This sequence comes from Ichthyophis bannanicus, assembly GCA_033557465.1. Taxonomy (NCBI): domain Eukaryota; kingdom Metazoa; phylum Chordata; class Amphibia; order Gymnophiona; family Ichthyophiidae; genus Ichthyophis; species Ichthyophis bannanicus. Next base: position 413,052,096 of record CM066038.1, read on the forward strand.
ACAGATGGATGGGTCCTTGACATCATTTGGCGCAGTTACACTCAGCCCATTTGAGATGCCTTCATAGTCTCTCCATGCAGTTCTCCTGTCAAGAAGGCCGCCATCAAGCTCTTCCTAGAAAGGCTCCTTCCATTCCTTTAGTGCTTATTTCTCCTTACTTGTAACATAAAAACACTGTCTTTGCATTTAACACTTATAAACTCTCTAGATCTCTCAGCACTAATTCTCTGAAGGTAGCTATGTATACAACCACTGTTCCTGAAGGAAACTAACAGGACTTTTGTCTCACAAGATACACATCTTGAGATATAGATTCCCCTTTAGAAGCAATTTAACCATTAAATTCTGGACTATGCGGGATAAATCCAACTTATCTTGAAAGGGATCATAGAAACGTAGAACACAAAGATAAAGTCCATACAGCCTATTTAGTCTGCCCTTTCATACCAGCTACTAAACTTTAAATTAACTTTTTTACCCTTACAGATCCTCTGTGTTTGTCCCTCATCTCTACCACCTCCATTGGGAGACTGTATTCTTTTATATGCCACACTTTCCATAAAGAAATGCTTCCTCAAATTACTCCTGAGCCTGTCCCTTTTCATTTTCATCCTATGCTCCCTTGTTGTAGTTTTCTTTCATTTGAAAGAGACTCCCTTCCTGTGTATTTGTCACAGAGATATTTAAAAATCTATCATATTTCCCCCTCTCCTGCCTTTTTCCCCCAAATTGTACATATTCAGATCTTTGTCTGTCCCCATGTGCTTTATGATGGGAACCACTGACCATTTTATTAGCCATCCTCTGCACTGATTCCATCCTGTTTATATCCTTTTGAAGGTGTGGTCTCCAGAATTACACACAATACTCCAAATGAGGTCTCACCAAAGACTTACGCAGAGACATTATCACTACCACCTTCCTGCTGGCCATTCCTCTCCCTATGCACCCAAGCATTCTTCTGGCTTTTGCAGTCATCATTTCTACTTTTCAGCTAGCTAAAGGTCATCAGAAACAATCGTACCCAGGTAATGTTCTTCTTTCTTGGACAGAAGAACTTCACTCCTAATACTTTATCACTCTGGATTTTTGCAGCCCAAATGCATGGCCTTGCATTTTTAGCATTAAATATCAGCTACCAAATTCTCAACCATTTTTTCAGCTTCACCAGATTACTCCTCATGTTATCTGCGCCTTCCGGGGTATCTTCCCCATTTTAGATTTTGGTAGCATCCACGAAGAGGCAAACCTTAATCAACATGCCTTATGCAATATCACCTAAAAAATGTTAAAAAGAATCTGACTAGTTAAACTATCATTTTTAGATATGTTTTGCCATAACAGTGGTTCTCAGTTGGTGTGTTGTGTGAAAATGGGAGCTGGAGTGCCGGTGCAAGCTGTGCAGAGCAGCTCCGAGGGGGTATTTTTCTTTTGGGTGTGGAGTCTGCATTAAAATAAGAGCAGCAGTAGTGATGGCAGCAAGAGGCAAAGCTGTAGAGGAAATCCAAGTGGAAAGTGCAGCCATCCAAACCCCAGAGCACGCCGCTGCCGGAGATCAAAGGGCAATCGGCCCTTTAAAAGCGGCGTTCTCCATCGGGGGACCCAGAGCATGCCGCCACCGGAGATCAAAGGGCAATCGGTCCTTTAAAAGTGGCATGCTCCATCGGGGGACCCAGAGCATGCCGCCGCCAGAGATCAAAGGGCAGTCGGCCTTTTAAAAGCGGCGTGCTCTGGGGGACCCAGAGCACGCCGCCGCCACCGCCGATCAAAGGGCAATCGGCCCTTTAAAAGCGGCGTGCTCCATCAGGCGCACCTGCACTTGGCGGGCCCACGCCTGAGGGCCTCGCCAGAGGGCACGGGCCCGGGAGCGCTCTGGCGTGAGCCGTGAACCCTGCTCCTCCTAATCACGGCTGCCTGGAGCCGGCCCTGGATCCGTGTATGCACGATCGCTCCTCCACACTTTTCCTCCAGACCTCAACCATCTCGCCAACACCACCTTCCTTCAAGCAACTTTCCTTGACTTGCTGCCCACTGCCGACATTGACCTTTCCTTCCATTACCCGCCTTGTACTTGCCACCCATTGTCTGCTTAGTACTAGTATTATTACCTACTGCCTGCCTAGAGCTGCTAACCATTATTTGCACTGAACTGTTACCCACTGTTTGCCTAGACCTGTTGCCCACTGCCTGCACTGAACTCTACCCAGTACTTGCACAGAACTGCTGCTCACTGCCTGCACCCCAGCAGAACTGCTACCCAGTACTACTCTGAACTGCTACCCATTGCTGCGCAGAACTGCTACCCATTGCTGCGCAGAACTGCTACCCAGTGTTGCCTAGACCTGCTTCCCAGTGTCGCGTAGAACTGCTTCCCAGTGTTGCACAGTACTGATACCCATTGTTGCTTATAAATGCTACCCATTGTTACGTAGAACTGCTTCCCAGTGTTACTTAGGACTGCTATCTAGTGTTGTGTAGAACTGCTCCCAGTATTGCACAGAACTGCTACCCAGTGTTGCTTAGGACTGCTACCTATTGTTGCTTAGAACTGCTACCTATTGTTGCTTAGAACTGCTACCCATTGTCTGCTCAGACCTTGCTGCCCACCCCATGGCCCCACATCTCATTGTCCTTCTCTCCCTCATCCTCCCCAAATGCCTCCCCTCCTATCAACCCTCTCCCTCCTCTCCCCCTACCCTCCTCACTTCCCCCTCCTCTTTTTCCTCTAACCTAGCATCTACCTTCCTCATTTCTCCCTCCACTCTCCCCCCTAGCCTAGCATCTGCTTTTGAGCCTCTCCACACTATCCCCCACACTTACCCAGCCCCCCTCTCCACCTTCCTCACTTTTCCCTCCATTCTGCCCCCTACCCTAGCACCTGCTCTTGAGCTTCTCCACACCATCCTCCACATTCAACCTGCCCCCCTCTCTTTAAGGCAACCCCACCCTCGCTTCCGCCATACTGTCTCCACTTTACCTCACTCTCTAATACTCAATCTCCAGGAACAAGCAGGAATGAGTCTTCACATATGGGTACGTCGGTACCGACGGAGCCTGCGGGGAACGTTCACCAGCGTCCAATCAGAAAGCCTTTGGGAGCCTCCCACAGCGCCTGCGTGCTGCCTTCCTGCCTTTCCCAACTGTCTCTCCTCAGTTCTTCTTTTCCGCGGAGCCAGCAGGTCGTGCTCCTGTCACCGCAGAAGAATTTCCTTATTTTTTTCTTTATTTCTTTTGTGTCGCGTCTGCCTTCTTCGACGCTGTACCGGTACCGCTGGTCTTTGTTCTTTTCTTCTTGTAAAAAACAAACAAACCTTTTTTCCGTTCTTTTTCTTCAGGTGCACTTGCGTTTTGGGCCTTAGGCCCAAAACTTTTTTTCCTTAAATATGGAAAAGCCTGCCTCAGGATTTAAAAAGTGCACAAAATGTGGCGGTACCATTTCTGTCACCGACACCCATGACTGGTGTCTAAAATGTTTAGGTCCTGACCATTCCATAACAGATTGTATGTCCTGTTCCATGATGTCTAAAAGAGGTCAGCAGAACCGAGCTGCCAAGCTCAGTACCCTGTTTCCCTCCGATGTGGCTTTGGTGGCATCAACGTCTTCCAGGGCTGCTGCTTCCTCACATGGATCTCAGGTAACTAAACATAAATCCAGCCAGTCCTCGAAGGGTAGATCTCCTTCTAAGCATCGAGATGCCTCTGGCGTTGCCCTCGAGGATTCTGCACCGGAAAAATTACCCCGGCGGGAGACTTCGGCCTCTAAAGAATCATCATCGGGATTCCAGGATGATCTCGATGGCGTGGCCTCGACAGATCTCCTGGTGCCATGCTCTGGGGTACCGGTGGCTTCCGCCGGTACCGACTTCCAAGCATTGGCGGCGTCAGTGGATCAGAGGATTCTGTCCATAGAACGCAGTCTGGCGGCTTTCCTTGTGGCATCGACGCCCGTGGTACCGCAACAGACTACTCTGCCGGTACCGGTTCTAGCATCGCCATCGGTACCGATCTCGGTACCGGTGGCATCGACATCAGCATCGGTGTCCGCTATGCCGGTACTTTGTCCGCTGAAGCCCTCCAGTACCGATACCCCGGTACCGGTTATTCCCGATACCGACCCCGGTCGGTACAGGTATCGGGCTTTGCAAGACTTCATCAGGGAGGTGGCTCGGGGCCTCTCTATTACAGTGGCCCCTGAGACAGAGCCCAGAGCCAAGGAGTTAGATATTTTACAATATCCTAAAACTCCTAAGGAGGCAGCTACCTTGCCTATTCATGAGATTCTGTATGATCTCATGTTGAGGATGTGGGAAGCACCTCTAACCACCTCTCCTCATTCGCGCAGGTTGGATACCATGTATCGTGTCCCTCCTTGTCCTGGTTTCCATAAAACTCAACTTCCTCACCACTCTATTGTGGTTGAGTTGGCAATGAGAAAGATTAGAAGTGCCAAAAGACATGCATCTAATCCTCCAGGACGTGAATGTAGAACCCTGGATGCTTTTGGAAGGAGAGTCTTCCAAGCTTCCATTCTTGCTGCGAGAATTAATTTTTATAGTCTCTACATGGGAATGTTCTTAAAAGAAGTCACTGACCATTTGCAGACTTTAAGTCCTTCTATGTCTGAAGATAAAAGGCAGGACTTTCTCACTGGGCTCAAACATGCCCAAGATATCTCCAAATTTTCTAACCGTGCAGCTTTCGACTCCTTTGAATGCGTAAGCAGAGCCTCAGCTATTGCCATAGGTGCACATAGGATTGCTTGGCTTCAAGCATCTGATTTGGAGATCTGGGTTCAAGATGAACTAGGAAATATCCCTTGTACAGGTGAGAACCTGTTTGGTAAGGATTGGCAAGCAAAAGCCAATCAGATGGATGCTGAAAATTCTGCTTTGGATTAAACATAACATAACATAACAGACTATCCAAATCCACAGCTGCTCCTGCTAAGAAAAGGTTATTCAAGAAAACACCTTTTTCTAAAAAGGGAAGATTCTATCCTGCTTATGGTCAGCGAGCATCTTCTGCAGCTCAGTTCCCTACCAAACGTCAGCAATCCTCCAAACAGAGCAAAGCAAAGGCTGCTAGGCCTGCTCCAGCCCAGCAACCGCAGCCCCCTCAGGGCCTTTGACTTTCCGCTAGAGAACTTAGCCTTCCTGGCTCTAGAAGGTCAGAGCGCTCCACCATTCCAGGAAGGTTATGTCACTTTACTCCCAGGTGGGGGAAAATTACAGCAGAGCATTGGACACTCTCCATCATAAGAGAGGGGTACAAACTTCATTTTTCAAGCTTGCCCCCTCTCACAAGAGTGCACCAGTTCAATTCTCCAACCTCCCTCCTCAACCTGTTGCAGCAGGAGGTTGCCACTCTTTTCGCCCAGGGGGCAATAGAGGAAGTGCCTTTTCAACAACAGGGCACAGGGTTCTACTCCCCTATTTTCTTATTCCAAAGAAAACAGGGGGCTTCAGAGCCATCTTAGATCTCAGAGAGTTAAACAGATTCCTAGTCAAGGAAAAGTTCAAGATGGTTTCTCTAGGAACTCTGCTGCCATACCTTCAGAGTCAGGATTGGCTTTGTTCTCTTGATCTCAAGGATGCGTACACTCATGTTCTCATCCATCCAACTCACAGAAGGTTCCTTCGGTTCCTTTTTCAAGAGAAGCACGATCAATACAGAATGCTCCCTTTTGTTCTGGCCTCTGCACCAAGGGTGTTCACGAAATGCATGGCAGTGGTAGCTGCTTTTCTGCGCACCCTGGGAATATTTGTCTTCCCTTACCTGGACGACTGGCTCATTCGAGCTCCCACTCAATCAGAGGCCAAGAGTTCTCTAACCTGCACAATGCGTATCCTTCAGTATTTAGGGCTGGTAATAAACATCCCAAAATCCAATTTGATCCCTACTCAGTCCCTGGAGTTTATAGGGGCGTTGCTGGATACCACAAAGGCAAGGGCCTATCTTCCCCAGGCCCATTGCCTTTGCTTGGTGCAGTTAGCTTCTCAGGTAGAGTTGAAGCCCCTACTAACTGCTCGAGAGAGGTTACAGTTGCTAGGCCACATGGCATCCACCGTACATGTGGTACCATATGTTCGCTTTCACATAAGGGCAGCTCAGTGGACTTCATCCACCCAATGGACCCAGGCATTAGGCTGCCTGTCAGACAAAATAGCAAACACAAGTCGCCTCATTTTGTCCCTCCAGTGGTGGAAGTCCCCTCAAAACCTGTTGCTGGGGTCCCCCTTTCAGCAGCCTCTACCCCAAGCAACTCTTACTGCAGATGCTTCTCCAATGGGGTGGGGATCTCATCTGCAGGACCTCTCCACCCAGGGCATCTGGTCCCCACAGGAGACTTGTCTACATATCAATCTCTTGGAACTCAGAGCAATCTTCCTTGCTCTGCGTGTTTTCCACACCCTGATCAGCCACAAGACAGTCCTTAATCCACACGGACAATCAGGTAGCCATGTTCTATGTGAACAAGCAGGGAGGAACTGGCTCTCTGTCGCTTTGCAATGAAGCTTTGCGACTGTGGGCCCTCGCCAGAGAGCATCACATTCATCTTCTGGCGGTTTATCTTCCAGGCGTTCAAAACTCTTGGGCAGACAGGCTCAGTCGAGTTCTGCTTCCACACGAGTGGTCCCTACATATGGACCAGGTATCCAAGATTTTTCAAATTTGGGGAACCCCGGACATAGACCTCTTTGCAAGTCCGTGGAATGCCAAACGTCCCCCGTTCTGTTCCAGAACTCTGGCTCAGGGAGCTCAGGCAAGGGATGCTTTTCCTCCTTCACTGGGGTCAAGACTTCCTCTATGCCTTTCCACCCATTCCCCTAATTCCCAAAACCCTGTTCAAGCTTCAGAGAGACAGAGGCCACATGATTCTCATAGCTCCACATTGGCCACGGCAAGTGTGATACCCTCTGCTTCTACATCTCTCTCAGGCTCCCTCCCTGGAGTTAGGGTCTGCTCCAGATCTCCTCTCTCAAGAGGACGGAAGGTTATGGCATCCCAATCCCCAGTCTCTGCATCTCAGGGCTTGGTTGCTGAAGGCCTAGACCTCCAGGATCTTCATCTTTCTCAACAAGTGAAAGATGTTCTTTATGCTTCCAGAAAACCTTCCACTAGACGTTCTTATGCTTTCAAGTGGAAGAGGTTTACTATCTGGTGTTCTGGGAAGGGTCTTAACCCCCTTGCCATACCTCTGGAATCTTTGCTGGAGTATCTCCTCCATCTGTCTAATGCAGGTCTTAAAACAAATTCAGTAAGGGTCCATTTGAGTGCTATTGCAGCTTCCCTTAAGCCTCTAAATGGACAACCTATTTCCTCTCATCCTCTGGTAGCAAGATTCATGAGAGGCCTCCTTTTAACAAAGCCTCTCATTAGACCACCCCCGGTGGCATGGGACTTAAACTTGGTTCTTGGTCAGCTTATGAAGCTGCCTTTTGAACCTTTAGCTACCACCTCCTTGAAATACCTTTCTTGGAAGATTATCTTTCTCATTGCAATCACATCAGCACGTCGTATTAGTGAATTGCAAGCACTCGTAGCTAATCCACCTTATACAAGGTTCCATCATGACAAGGTGGTCCTTATACTAATCCACACTTTATGCCTAAGGTGGTCTCGCCTTTTCACCTCAACCAGGAGGTCTACCTACCTGTCTTTTTTCCAGGACCTCATGCATCAAGTGCAGAGAGGAATCTTCATACCCTGGACTGTAAAAGAGCTCTGGCTTTTTACTTACAAAGGACACAGCAACATAGAAAGTCTTCCCAACTCTTTGTTGCCTTTGATCCTTCTCATTTGGGACTACCAGTCTCCAAGAGAACACTATCTAACTGGATTGCTCAGTGTATTTCTTTCGCCTATCAGAGCAAAAACCTTTCTCTGGAGGGCCATGTCACAGCTCACAATGTGAGAGCCATGGCAGCCTCAATGGCTCATCTGAACTCTGTGTCTATTGACTACATCTGTCGAGCAGCCACTTGGGCCTCGGTTCATACCTTCACAGCCCATTACTGCTTGGACAAGGACTCCCGTCGGGATGCCTTGTTTGGTCAGGCTGTTCTTAAACACCTGTTCCATACTTAATCAACTCCTACCCACCATCCCTCATGGGATGCCAGAGATCCATGTGGGGAAGTGCAGCCCTGTCCCATGGACACACAACTTATGGGATCTCTCCCTGGCATCTAAAGCTAGGGAGTCCCCATATGTGAAGACTCATTCCTGCTTGTTCCTGGAGATAGCACAGTTACTTACCTGTAACAGGTGATCTCTGGGAACAGCAGGAATAAGTCTTCACAACCCACCCACCTCCCCTAGAAGTTGTCTCTCTCTCTCTATCTCTCTTTCCTTTCCCTCTCTCTCTCTCTCTTTGTCTCAGCTCTAAAACTCAACTGAGTAGAGATAGTTGGGAAAGGCGGGATGGCAGCACGCAGGCGCTGTGGGATGCTCCCAAAGGTTTTCTGATTGTACGCTGGGGAGCATTCCCACGCAGGCTCTGTCGGTACCGACGTACCCATATGTGAAGACTTATTCCTGCTGTTCCCAGAGATCACCTGTTACAGGTAAGTAACTGTGCTTTCTCCTTCTCTCATCAGGTAATATCAACCCTAACCCTGGTCCCCCCTGATTTCTCTCCCACTCTATAGATAGTTCCTCACGTACCCTATCTAACCTCATCCACATCCCACTCCTCCCTCCTTTCACCCCCTCACAGTCATCCCACAATCACTCACCCATAAATATTAACTCCAACCCTACCCTCCCCCCTCATATCCCTCTCAGGAAGCACATACACCCAAACATACCCGCCCTCACCCTTCTCCATCTACAGCTCACTACTACCCTAAAAATAGACCCTCATGCTATTCTAATAAGAAATCCGCACGTAACTTATCCAACCTTATCCATATCCCTCTCCTCCCCTCCTCCACCCTCCCGTTTACTTGCGCCCTATGGAATGCATGCTCTGTCATTAAAAAAAACTTCTTTTATTCACGATCTTTTCATCTCTAATGCCCTACACCTCCTTGCCCTGACCGAGACCTGGCTCCCCCCAGATGATACCGCATCCATTGCCTCTCTCTGCTATGGGCGCTACCAATTCTCCCACCGCGACCAGTAGATTTTCCCGCGATCTACTGGTCGCAGTGGTGGCGTTGGCCTCCTACTCTCTCCCTCTTGCCAATTCCAACCCCTCCTGCCACCCCAATCACACTCCCCCCTCTCCTTCGAAGTCCACTCCATTTGCCTCCTCACACCACTTCCCCTCCGAGTAGCGGTTATTTATCGCCCACCCCACTACTCCAAATCAGCCTTCCTCACCGACTTCGACTCCTGGCTCTCTGCCTTTATGGATCCCTCCTCCCCCACTCTTATTCTTGGCGACTTCAACATTCACGTCGACAACCCCTCCGACCCCCATGCCTCAAAGTTCCTTACTCTTACCGCCTCGTTTGACCTCCAGCTTTGCTCCACTGCCCCCACACACCTACACGGCCACTGCCTTGACCTAATACTCTTCTCCAATTCCTCTCCCTCAAACTTCCACAAATCAATCCTTCCCTTATCTGACATCACCTCTTAACTTTTACTGTACAGCTCCCACCATCCCAACCTCATCCTGTCTCCTCCGACCTATTTAGAAATCTGCATAATATTGATCCCCTGACTCTTTCCTCCACCATTTCTCCATGTCTTTCCTCCATTTTATCATCCGAGTTCGTCGATGAGGCATTATCCTCATACAGTGCTACACTATCCTCAGCCCTTGACACTCTTGCCCCTTCCACCCCATGTCCTGTTAAACGATCTACTCCCCAACCCTGGCTTTCACCCAAAATCCGTTACTTACACATCTGCGCCCGTTCTGCCGAACAAGCCTGGTCCAAATCCCGCTCCCCAGAAAACCTTCTACACTTCAAATTCATGCTTGGCTCCTTCCAGTCAGCCTTAGCACATGCCAAACAAGACTACTACATTCATCTGACTAATTCCCTAGCCTCTGATCCTCGCCGTCTCTTTAACACCCTTAATTCTCTCCTCAAGGTTCCCCCGCCCCCAATCCCGCCTTCCCTCTCCGCCCAAACCCTAGCCGACTACTTCCACGACAAAATCCTCAAAATTACCCTCCAATTCCCTACCGCCTCATCTACCTCCCCTCCTACACATTTCTCCTCCCCATCCATACCGCCCGCCACCCTCTCCTCCTTCCCTTCGATCTCTGACGAAGAAACCACACTCCTTCTTTCCTCCTCCAAACCCACCACCTGTTCTTCAGACCCTATCCCCACCCATCTCCTACGTTCCCTCTCCCTCACCATTGTCCCCTCCATCACTCATATCCTCAACCTTTCACTCTCCACTGTAACTGTCCCCGCTGACTTCAAACACGCTGTTGTCACACCCCTCCTCAAGAAACCCTCACTTGATCCCACATGTCCTTCTAACTATCGACCCATCTCCCTCCTTCCCTTCATATCCAAACTATTAGAACGAGCAGTCCACCGTCGCTGCCTTGACTTCCTCACCTCCCAGGCCCTCCTGGACCCACTTCAATCCGGCTTCCGTCCCCTACATTCCACTGAAATGGCACTCACTAAAGTCACAAACGACCTGTTCCTGGCTAAATCCAAGGGCCTCTACTCTATCCTCATCCTTTTTGACCTTTCTGCTACCTTTGACACCGTTGACCACGACCTCCTCATCACCCTCTCCTCACTTGGCTTCAAGGATTCAGTACTATCCTGGTTCTCCTCCTACCTCTCCCATCGCTCATTCAGTGTATGCTCTGGTGGCTCCTCCTCCTCCCCTACCCCACTCCATGTAGGAGTACCCCGGGGATCTGTCTTGGGCCCCCTCCTCTTCTCTCTCTATACCCAAGGCCTTGGCGGGCTCATCTCCTCCCATGGCTTTCAATACCATCTCTATGCCGATGACTCCCAAATCTACCTCTCTACACCTGATATTTCCCCGGCAACCCAGTCCAAGATCTCTGCCTGTCTTTCGGACTTCGCTGCCTGGATGTCTCATCGCTGATTAAAATTGAACATGGCTGAGACTGAACTCCTTGTCTTTCCACCTAACTCCTCCCCCCCACTTCCCCCCCCTCTCAATCCATGTGGATGGATCTACTATCCTTCCTGTTCCCTCGGCCCGCAATCTGGGGGTTATCTTTGACACCTCTCTCTCCTTTTCTGCTCACATAGAAACATAGAAACATAGAAACATGATGACAGAAAAAGACCACAAGGCCCATCTAGTCTGTCCTTCCATAACAACAACTACAACAGTCCACTTTCTACCTTTAGAGATCCTCTGTGTTGGTCCCATGCTTTTTTGAATTCAGTTACTGTCCTCATCTCTACCACCTCCACTGGGAGACTATTCTCCATGTCTTACATCTAGCTTGTAGCTAAGACCTGCCGCTTCTTTTTCTACATCATCGGCAAAATCCGCCCCTTCCTCTCTGAACACACTACCAAAACGCTTATCCACTCCTTAATCTCCTTTCGCCTTGATTACTGCAACATACTCCTCGCTGGTCTTCCCGTTAGCCACCTCCTCCCCCTCCAATCTATACAAAATCACGCCGCTTGACTAATCTTCTGCCAACCTCGACATGCCCACGTTACTCCTCTTCTCAGGTCGCTTCATTGGCTCCCTGTCCAATCCCGCATCCAATTCAAGCTTCTCCTGCTAACCTATAAGTGCATCCACTCTATGGCCTCTAACTACCTCTTATCTCTTATCTCTCCCTACATCCCCTCTCGAAATCTGCACTCCGCTAACAAATTACTTCTATCAATGCCTTTCACACGCACTGCGAACTCCCGACTGTGCTCCTTTCACCTTGCTGCACCTTACGCCTGGAACAGTCTACCTGCGTCTGTGCGCCTGGCATCCTCCTTGGCCCTCTTCAAATCCAGATTGAAGACCCACCTCTTCGCTGTTGCATTCAGATCCTGGCTCCTTCCTCATCTAACCCTAACCCCCGTCATCATTTATGACCAAACTACTGACCAAACCGTACCTTGCTCAGAACTGACTAATGCTCTACCTTGCGCAGAACTGACTAATGCTCTATACTGTTCTAACTTATGTTTTGTTCTAACTAGATTGTAAGCTTCGATGAGCTTGACTCTGACGGGCAGGGACTGTCTCTTGTATGTTGGCTACCTCTTGTTAGGTCAGCTGTGCAGCGCTGCGTGCGTGGCGCTTTACAAGTGCTGAATAGTAGTAGTAGTAGCAGCACTGACATGAGTACTAACTTTTTTTTTTGTTCGTTTTTTTTTTTAATTAAATTTTCATTCTCCAGAAACAAGCAGGAATCAGTCCTCACTTATGGGTGACGGCACCAACTGAGCCCGTGTGGAGCAATTCCCCAGCTTTCAAAGAAAACCTTTGGGATTGCTGCTACACATGCGTGGTCCTCTTCCTGCCCAAGGGTGCCATCTTGATCAGTCTCCCTTTTTCTGCAGAGCCCTTCGGACGCACGTCCTCGTCCCTCGGAAAAAAGTTTTCATTTTCGGTCTACAGGCCTTTTGTTTTCCGGTTGCACCGGTCCTCTACCTGTCCTTCCCCTGCTCTATCTTCTTAGAGCTGTTGGGGATAGTTTTTCTTCATTTTTTGTCACAGGCTTCATGCCCTTTTTCTTTTCCCTACCCGCTGGCCGCGTGGGTCTTTGACCTCGCGGGGGCCATTTTTGCCCACATGGCCACCGGCTTCAAAAAATGCGATAGATGCTCTAGGAACATGTCGCTTATGGACACTCACGACTGTTGTCTGCGGTGCCTTAGAGCTGACCATGATCTGGAGCTCGGTTCACTCTGCAAGAAAATGCCCTCTAAGGCCCTGCTCAGTCGTAAGCAGAAGTCCGAAGACATTTTCCGAAAGGCTGCCTCGGAATCCCCGGCGGCACCCTCGGTCGTCTCTCCCCCAGTAGGGTCTTCCCCCTTGACCCTGCGCTCAAGGTGGCACTCCGACCAGGGATCCCCTGAGGTGGAGCGGTGAAAAAAAGAAGGCCTTGAAGTCGCTGTCGGGGGCTCCCGATAAGTGCGAGCGCTCAGTCGCTCAACCCCCTTTGGCGCTCCCGAGAGTCAGACAGGGATCGGACCCGCAAGGTACCCCGCACAGAAATGGAGGCCTCCAGCGAAGGCGCCCGATCTCCTGAGGACTGAGTAAGGCCATGCACAGGAGGCAGGCTAACCCTGGAGTGGAGGAGTGGCCTAGTGGTTGGGGCAAGGTACTTCAGGCCGGAAGGTCGGGGGTTCAAATCCCACTAGAGGACAGCAACCTTGGGCCGGAAGGACTGGGGTTTCTAGTTCCACAGGTGCTCCTTGTGGTCTTGGGCAAGCCACTTAACCCTCCATAGCCCATGTTCCCTGTAAAATAGTTATCTCCAAGTTATAATGCCCTGTTCAATGTAATTTCAGTTTGTTCAATGTAAACCGCACTGATGCAGAATAGCGCGGTATATAAGAGAATGTAAATAAATAAATAAAATAAATAAATAAACCCTGTACGCCCACAGGTGGCCAGCCATCACCTCGGATATCTGGGTCCTGCAAATAGTCCAAAGTGGCTATTTGCTTCTCTTCAGCCAGATACCACCCTCCTACTTTCGAGGAGAGCCTCTCAGACCCCCTCTTCACAGGGACCTCCTCTTGCAGGAGTTGGCAGGTCTTCTAAAGGATCAGGTGGTGGAACCGGTGCCCCACCACCTGCATGGCAAGGGCTTCTACTCCAGGTATTTCCTCATACCAAAGAGAACAGGAGGCCTCAGACCCATCCTCGACCTAAGAAACTTAAACAAGTTCCTGGTGAGGGAAAAGTTCAAGATGCTTTCCCTTGGAATGTTGCTGCCTTACCTCCACCAGGGAGATTGGCTATGCTCCTTAGACCTGAAGGGTGCCTATACACACATCCTCATACATCCAGACCACCGAAAATATCTGAGATTTGTCGTGGGAGGAAAACATTTCCAATACAAAGTTCTACCCTTTGGCCTAGCCTCTGCTCCCAGAGTGTTTACAAAATGCCTGGCTGTAGTGGCAGCCTTCCTCAGAAGTCAAGGAATTTTTGTCTTCCCTTACCTGGATGACTGGCTCATCAGGGGCCAGTCACCTCAGGAGGCCCAACAGGCCACTTCTCGCACTATCACCCTGTTGCAACATCTAGGTTTTGTCATAAACCACGCAAAGTCTACTTTGTTTCCACTCAAAACAGAGTTCATAGGAGCAAGACTGGACACCCTTCAGGCAAAGGCTTACCTGCCGGGGGACAGGGCACAGAGGCTGCTGGCACTGATAACAACAGTTCAGGCGCAGGTCTCAGGTTTCAGCGAGACACTTCTTACGCCTCCTGGGCCACATGGCCTCCATGATGTATGTGACCCCAAATGCCCGTCTCCATATGAGAACAGCTCAGTGGTGCCTCAGAAATCAGTGAACGCAAGCCATCGGCAGAGACAGGGTAACATTATCCAGGCAACTGGTGAAATCATTGCAGTGGTGGAGTCAGCCACCCAGCCTGCTCGAGGGAGTGTCTTTTCAGACTACCTCGCACACAAGCGTGCTAATGACAGATGCCTCCTCGCTGGTCTGGGGAGCCCATTGCCAAGGATCATGTGCTCAGGGGTTATGGGTCTCCTCAGGAGTCTGCACACCAAATCAACCTCTTAGAGCTGTGGGCGATTCGCCTAGCTCTTCAAGCCTTTTGCCATGCCTTCTCACATCAGTCTGTATTGATACAGACTGACAACCAGGTAGCAATGTTCTACGTGAACAAGCAGGGAGGTACGGGGTCTCGTATCCTGTATCAGGAGACACTGGAGCTCTGCTCCTTTGCCATCAGACAGGTATGTCTCTCAAAGCAGTGTACCTACCTGGTCAGGAGAACTGCCTAGCAGACAAACTAAGCAGGATTTTCCAACCTTGCGAATGGCAACTGGATCCAGTCCGCGAAATCACAAGCTGCCCAGATTTTGCTCCAGCCAGCCACATCCTCTGAGGGTGGCTGCAGATGCTTTCCTGATCTCCTGGTCAGGGGGCCTCATGTATGCGTTTCCTCCCACGCCTCTGGTGGCCTGGCCTCTGTCATTCTGGTAGCCCCCAGATGGCCAAGACAGCCTTGGTTTCCGCTTCTCCTCCAGCTGGCAGTGGAAACCCCACTCCCACTGGGGACACAGCCTGACCTCCTGTCCCAGGAGCAGGGCTCTCTCTTGCACCCCAACCTCAGGTCCCTCAACCTGATGGCATGGCTGCTGAAAGGGTAGTGCTGGCTCCTCTCTTCCTACCTCGGAATGTAGAAGAAGTGTTACTGGCCTCAAGGAGGCAGTCCACTAGGAAATCATATGCTTTCAAGTGGTGTAGGTTTGAGGTGTGGTGTAACCAGCACAATGAAAACCCTTTCTCTTGCCTTGTACCAGTGGTGCTGCAGTACCTGCTTCACCTCTCAGAATTAGCTCTCAAGTCTAACTCTGCCAGGGTCCACCTGAGTGCTTTGTCAGCAAACCACTCGCCAGTGGAGGGGCAACCTCTTTTGGCTCACCCCCTGGTGTCCAGATTCCTCAGAGGTCTGCTTCTGCTGAAACCCCCAGTTCGTCCTCCGGCAACTGAGTGGGATTTAAATGTGGTCTTGCAGCAGCTTACTCGCCCACCTTTTGAACCGATGTCCTCTTGCCATCTGCGCTTCCTCTTCTGGAAGGTGCTCTTCCTGGTGGCACTCACATCAGCCAGACGTGCGAGTGAGCTGCAAGCTCTTGTAACAGATAAACCATACACACGGTTTTATAGGAATAGGGTGGTCCTCCGCACTCACCCTAAGTTCCTTCCAAAAGTGGTCTCTTCTTTCCTCCTCAACCAAGAGGTGATTCTTCCAACCTTCTTTCCCAGGCCGCATTCCAGCTGGGCAGAGGCACTCCTGCATACCCTGGATTGTAAGAGGGCGTTGTCCTTCTACCTGGAGCATACAAGGGGATATCAAAGGGCTACTCAGCTCTTCATCTCTTATGACCCCAATAAGCTGGGGTTACCTGTCTCCAAACGCACACTGTATACCTGGGTGGCAGACTGCATTGCCTGGGCATACAGGGCGGCCGACCGCCCGTTGCAGGGTCGGGTCACGGCCCACCGTGTCAGGGCTGAGGCCGCATCAGTGGCTCACTTCCGCTCTGTTCCGCTGGCAGACATCTGCTGGGCCGCAACTTGGTCTTCAAGCTAGACTTTTGTGGCCCATTACTGCCTGGATAGGGAGTCCTGAGGGGACAGTGCTTTCAGCCAGGCGGTAATCCGTAACCTATTTGAGGTGTAGGCAACTCCAACCCTCTGGCCCTCTGGTGTCAGGCTACCGGGGGTGTTGCGTTCTCGGCTGAATTCCTCTTGCAACTGCTGCGGTTCTTCTAGAGGGAGCCATTTTTCAGCTATGGGTTCTCTGTAGCCTATAGCTAGAGAGTCCCATATGTGAGGACTGACGTCCTGCTTGTTCCTGGAGAAAGTGTAGTTACTCACCTGTAACAGGTGTTCTCCAGGGACAGCAGGAATCCGTCCTCACGACCCTCCCTCCTCCCCTGGAGTTGCAGTCCTGTTGTTAATTTTTTCTATTCTTGCCGTCTTTTTAGCTATGTCATTTGACTGAGCAAGATGGCACCCTTGGGTGGGAAGGGGACCGCGCATGCGCGATGCAATCCCAAAGGCTTTCTTTGAAAGTTGGGGAATTGATCCGCATGAGGGCTCCGTCGGTGCCGACGTCGCCCATATGTGAGGACTGATTCCTGCTGTCCCTGGAGAACCCCTGTTAGAGTTGAGTAACTACGCTTTCTCTGGGAACAAGCAGGAAGTCAGTCCTCACATATGGGTGAAGTCTGTGCCGATGGAGCCCTTGCAGAAGCATCTCCCCAGCTTTCAAAGAAAGCCTTTGGGAAATGCCACCACACATGCCTGGTCCCTTTCCCGCCCAAGGGTGCCATCTTGCTCAGTCTCCATTTTTCCGCAGAGCCCTTCAGACATCTGTCTGCTCTCCCACGGAAAAAATTGATTTCCTCGACCTGAGTTTTCATACTGTCCTCCGGTAGTGCACTGGTTCTCTTTCTGCCTCCCGAGTCCGCACCCCGGCATCAAGTCTCGGGTTCGTAGTTTTTCTTCCCTTCTTAGTGCCTTTTTTTCCAACTGGCGGCACAGCGGGTCTTCGACCTTGCTGGGATACTTTTTTCTCCCATGGTTACTAGTGGCTTTAAAAAGTGTGATCAGTGCCAAAATAATGTCCCTAACCGACACACATGACTGCTGCCTTCATTGCCTGGGACCGGGCCACGACCCCACGGCATGTGGCCTCTGCTAGAAGATGTCCACCAAGGCCCTCAAGAGCCACCAGCAGCAGCATAAGTTCCCCCCCCCCCCCCGGAGTCCCCAATATCTCCGAAGGCCAAGGCCTTGTCTGAAATTGCGGAATCCCGGGGTAGCCTTATGGACCCCAACCGATGCCGTGGTTCCTCGGAAAGAGGGTCTCTCTCTCTCGAGGTAACTCGAGAAGAAGAAGGTCAAAGGCTGCGTCCCTGGATGACTCAGATGGGCTGGGTAAGTCACGAGCCAGGTCCCGCACTCCTAGTCATTAGTCTGAAGGATCGGATAAGGAACAACCTGCGAAGGTCCCCTGGAAGGGCTCTATCTTGGGCTGGTCTCAGTCGCCTGACACCATCCTCGTCAAGGACTTTCCTTCGAGGGAACCGGCGTTGGGCCCGATTCCCTCTGTGCCCATGCTGATGGCTGCGGAGCCTTCTGGTCTGGAGTCCTGAATGGTGGCCCTGGAGTGCAGCTTGTCTGCCTTCATGGACCAGCAGCGGGTGCTGTGGTCCAGTACCACTGGTTCCTTTTCCCAGACAACCGGGCCCTCGATGTCAAGGATGTCCCCAGAGGCCGAGCTGATCCTCGAGGTCTTTTGGCCTCGGGTCGATCCTTGGCCGAATTCTCGATCCGGTTCACATTCCATAGGGCCGTGATCTTCCCCAACCAGTGTGCTTGGCGCCGGGGATCAGCCCCGTTAGCCCACGAGCCATCCTTCCCTCAAGTCCTCTTAACGGACTATTCTGAGTGGGAAATGAAGGACTAGGAGTTGCCAGGCACCTGTCGCCACCGCAATGTCCCCTCGGACTCCCCTCCCTCGGAGCCCCGTTGTCGGTCCCCACCCGAGGACATGGCGTTCCTCGATTTCGTCAGGGACATGTCCAAGGCCCTAACGTTCCCAATGGAATCAGAAGAGGACCCGTGGATGGAGGAACTGGAAAATCCTCCATTAGAAGGCCTTCGCGAGGGAATCGCTTACGGTGCCCATCCCACTCATCCTGGAATTGGCTAATGCTCCATATGTGGGAGACACCAGCATCGGTGCTGGTGGTGAGCAAGTGCTTGACTTGATTTATCGAGACCGCCGGAGCCCGGGCTTCCAGAAGTCACAGCTACCGCACAACTGCATGGTGGTGGAGTCAGCCATGCGTCGTCTGAAAAGTCAGAAGGCGCACTCCTTGGGGCCCTCCGGTGGGGAGGCACACATCCTGGATGCCCTCAGCAGAAAGTGCTACCAGGGCTCAATGCTTATCGGACGGATCCAGGCATACCGGCTGTACATGGGCATATACCTGAGAGAGCTGGCAAAAGAACTCGCTGGGTTCTCAGCTGGTCTTTCCGAGGAACCCCTGCAGCAGTTCAAGAACCTGGCCAAAACCATCCGTGAGTGCTCCAATTTGTCTCGGGCAGCCTATGACTTCTTCGAGTCGCCGGCTTTGGTAGCGGTGGTGGGCATTTGTGCCTGATGCCAGGCTTGGCTGCAGTCTTCCGACCTCGAGTAATGAGTTCAGGACAGATTGGTCGATGTCCCATGCCACGGAGAGAACCGCTTTGGCAAACCCATGACCGACAAGGCTGCCAAGCTGGAGACAGAGTTCATGACGAGGACCAGGCTCTCTAAAAAGACCGCTGTCACTCCCTGACGGAAGGACTTGGGATAAAGCCCTTCTACCCTAGGAAAGGGGCTGCTTACAGAAACTACCCACCTTTTCAGGCCTCCCTGGCTCCCTAGCAGTGTCAGCAGGCCAAGGCCCTTGTAAGCAGAAGGCTCCCAAGTCCCAGGCGTCAGCCCCAGCCCAGCCAGGGGGGGGGGGGAGCTTTTGACTCCTTGGGCATAGCCTCCCTCCCCAAGGAGGTCAGCAGCCCACAGGAGGATGTCTCATTCACTATGCCTAAAGGTGACCAACCATCACCACTGATTCTTGGGCACTCCAAGTGGTCAGGGAGGGTAATCTCCTCCATCTGGCCCAGATACCTCCCCCTTTCTTTCCGGGAGAGCCCCCCAGGTCTCCCCTTCACCATGACCTTCTACTGAATGAACCAGTAGGTCTTCTCGACAGAACAATAGAACCAGTTCCCCCACCATCTCAGGGGCAAAGGGTTCTACTCCAGATACTTCCTCTTATCAAAAAGAACAGGGGACCTAAGGCCCATCCTCAGCCTGTGCAGTCTGAACAGATTCCTGGTGAGGGAGAAGTTCAAGATGCTCTTCCTTGGAACATTGCTGCCTTACCTCCAGCAGGGAGATCAGCTATGCTCCTTGGATCTGAAGGATGCCTACACACACATCCTCATTCACCCCAACCACAGGCAGTACCTGAGGTTCATGGTGCAGGGCAGCCATTATCAGAACAGGGTGCTGCTCTTCGGCTTGGCTTCTGCCCCAAGAGTCTTCACCAAGTTCCTGACAGTCATTGGCCACCTTCCTCCAAGGGGGCTTTGTTTTCCCCTACTTGGACGATTGGCTCAGAAAGGGAGGCACGGCCTCAGAAGTGCAGCAGGCAACAGCATGCACTATCCAGGTCCTGCAAAATCTGGGGTTTGTAATAAACTACCCCAAGTCCCACCTCCTCCCGACACAGTGTCAGGAATTCATAGGGGCAAGAATAGACACCCTCCAAGCAGAGGTCTTCCTGCCATGGGACTGAGCCCATCCAGCTCAACCTAGACATACAATGCCATCCCTCAGTGTTGGCTCGGCTCCTGCTGCGCCTACTTGGACACATGGGCCTCCACAGTCCATGTCACCCCAGATGCCTGCCTCCACATGAGGGGGCCGCACAGTGCTGCCTTTTGGACCAGTGAACGCAGGCCACAGGCCGTCTCCATGACAAAGGTTTAGTGACCCGCCAGTTGGCGGAATCCCTGACCTGGTGGCAACATCCCCAGTACCTCGAGGCAGAGATGCCCTTCCAGACTCTGTGCTCCTTAAGGGTTCTCATGACAGACTCCTCCCTGCTGGGATGGGGAGCCCACTGAGAGCCTCCATACCTAGGGCAGCTGGTCACAGGGCAAGAGCAACCAACAGATCAACCTGCTGGAATTGTGGGCAGTACACCTAGCCCTCCGAGCCTTTTGCCTCCGCCTATGGCACCAACCAGTGTTGGTCCAAACAAACAACCACAGGTAGCTATGTTCTATGTGAACTAGCAAGGGGGCACGGGATCCCACACCCTCTGCCACGGGGCAGTGGCACTCTGCTCTTAAGCAGTACAGCAGGACGTACTCTTACGGGCAGTATACCTGCCAGGCCAGGACAACGCACTGGCTGACAGATTAAGCAGGGTCCTCCAGCCACACAAGTGGCAGCTGGACCCCAGAGTGGCCAGCTGGCTCTTCCACCTCCAGGGGGGAATCATGAATAGACCTGTTTGCCAGCCTGGACAGCTATCAGTTGCCCGCTTCTGCTCTCAGCAAGCCCACCCTTCCCAGGTGGTGGCGGCGGATGCATTTCTCATCTTGTGGTTGGAAAGTCTCATGTACGCCTTCCCACCCACTCCACTACTTGCCAAAATGTTATTCATGACCCTCCGGCTAAGGCCTCGCTGATTCTGATAGCTTCTCGATTGCCCAGGCAGCTGCGGTTTCTGCTACTTCTCCGGCTGTCGGTGGAGACTCCCATCCCCTTGAGGAACTCCCCAGGGTTCCTGTCACAGGAGGGGGGCTCTCTTGCACCCCAACCTGGGGTCTCTGAACAAGTTTTTGGCGAGGGCAAAGTTCAACATGCTCTCCTTTGAGACACTGCTACCCCATCTCCACCAGGGAGACTGGCTCTGCTCTTTGGATCTAAAGGATGTGTACACCCACATCCTGATCCACCCCTCCCACAGACAGTACCTAAGATTCATGGTGGGAGTGGAGCACTACCAGTACAAGGTACTCCCCTTCGGCCTGGCCTCATTGCCAAAGATTTTCACAAAGTGTCTGGCAGTAGTTGCTGCTTATCTGCGCCTACAAGGGGTCTTCATCTTCCCCTATCTGGATGACTGGCTCATCAGAGGCACTACAGACATCGAGGCCAGGCCGGGCAGTCTGCTTCCTGCAGTACCTGAGGTTTATCATCAGCTACCCCAAATCCCATTTCTCCCCGACTCAAGACCTAGAGTTTATAGGGGCACACCTGGACACGCTTCAGGCAAGAGCGGTCCTCCCAAGAGAGAGGGCAGCTCGCCTCCAGCAGCTGACGGGGTAGGTACAGCGTCACAGGACAGTCCCGGTGTACCGCTGCCTCCTCCATCTCCTGGGTCACAAGGCTTCGACTATCCACGTCACCCCCTCGGCCCGCCTGCATATGTGGACGACCCAATGGTGCCTGCGCTCTCCACAGGCAGGCTGAGGGTCAAGGTCACCAGCCGACTGGCAGCCTCACTAAACTGGTGGCAGAACTTGCACAATCTACAGGAGGGAATGCCCTCTCACACACCCGCACTACAAGCGACCTTGACCACAGATGCCTCTTTCCTTGGTTAGGGAGCACACTGTGATGGCCTATGCACACAAGGCAGTTGGTCTCCGGAGGAATCCCTCCTACAGATCAATCTCCTGGAACTCCAGGCGATCTTTCTAGCCCTATGAGCGTTCCGCCACTGCCTACAGCATCTACCAGTGTCGATCCAGACAGACAGCCAGGTGGCCATGTTTTACATCAACAAGCAGGGGGGCACGGGTTCATACTCCCTCTGCTGGGAAGCGGTAGCCCTCCTCTCCTTTGCGGCATGCCATAGCATGCTGCTGCACGCGGTATACTCCCAGGCCAGGACTTAAAATAAACAAACATAAACTGCCTGGCGGACAGGCTGAGCAGAATACTGCAGCCACACGAGTGGCGCTTGCACCCCAGGGTAGTGAGACAGCTCTTCATCCTCTGGGGCAGGCTCATGATGGACCTCTTCACCTCTCTGGACAATGCTCAGCTGCTTCTGCTCCCATCAGCCGCACTCGGACAGAGTGGCAGCAGACGATTTCTAGTCTCATGGGCTGAGGGCCTACTCTATGCATTCCCGCCAACCCCCCTGGTAGCCATGACCCTCTTCAAAGTTCAGAGCGACACAGCGTCAGTAATACTGATCGCCCCCAGGTAGCCCAGGGAATCCTGGTTTCCCTGCTGCTCTCCTTGTCAGCGCTACTCCCAGTTCCACTGGGCCGGGCCCCATCCCAGACCTCCTGTCCCAGGAGGGGGGCTCACTCTTGCACGCCAGTGTGGGGTCCCTGATGCTAACTGCATGGCTGCTGAAAGAGTAGCCTTGGCCCCTTTCAATCTTCCAGGGGAAGTTGAGGAGATCCTGCTGGCCTCCCGGAAGCCCTCCACCAGAAGGGCATATGCCTTTAAGTGGAGGAGGTTCTCCATCTGGTGCGCAGAACGAGAGGAGAATCCCTTCTCCTGCCATGTACAGCTCTTCCTCCAATATCTGCTGCACTTATCGCACACTGGGCTGAAATCTAACTCAGTATGTGTGCATCTAAGCCCCATAACAGCACACCACCACCCCATTGAGGAGCAACCCCTCTCCAGCCAGCCTCTGGTCTCCTGGTTCTTCGGGGCCTCCTGCTATCCAAGCCTCCTCTCCGCCCCCCGGTGGCAGAATGGGACCTCAATGTGGTGCTCTCCCAGCTCACCAGACCACGGTTCAAGCCCCTTGCCACCTCAGGGTACCTATCATGGAAAGTGGCCTTCTTGGTGGCCTTTACATCTGCTCGAAGAGTGAGCAAACTCCAGGCCCTGGTGGTGGACTAGCCATATAAGAGGTTCTATGAGAACAGGATGGTGCTCCGCACACACCCCAAATTCCTCCCGAAGGTGGTATCTCCTTTTCACCTCAACCAAGAGGTTGTCCTCCCCACCTTCTTTCCATGACCTCACGCTGGCAGGGGAGGAGCTGATTTGTTCATACACTGGATTGCAAGCGGCCTTATCCTTTACTTACACTGGACTCAAGTCCATCGGAAAGCTCCTCAGCTTTTCGTGTCCTATGACCGCAGCAGACTGGGGCTCCCCGTATCGAAGCGGACTCTCTCCGCTTGTGTGGGGGACTGTATTGCCCTCACCTATGATTGAGCGGGCTTCTCCCTTGAGCACCGGATCACACTGCATCGCGTGAGGGCAATGGCCATGTCTGTGGCCAACCTCCGCTCAGTGCTGGTGACTGAGATCTGCAGAACCATCACATGGTCTTCAATTCACAAGTTTGCAGCTCACTACTGCCTGGAGAGTGAGTCCTGCAGGGGGACAGTACCTTTGACCAGGCAGTACTCCATAATATTCTCGAGGTGTATGCAACTCCTGCCCTCCAACCCTTCTGTGTTCAGGCTGTCTGAGTGATAGTGTCTCTGAACGCTGGGGTCTTGCAAAGTCTCTCAACGGGGAACTCATCTTCTGCAACTCAAGTCTACCCTAGTCTAAATGCCTGTCTACATAATGCCTGAATTTTATGTATTTACTCTGTGATCTCTTGTAGGATGGGTGCTTCATTGTGTCGAGTACCATCAGATTCCAGTGGTGCTGGTGGCACCGGATTGGCTGAAGAGGTGGTATGCCAATATGATGTGCCTCCAGTAGGGCCCCCCTTCTGTGGCTGCCATCTGTGCTGGGGCTCCTGAGGCAGGGGCTGATCTAGCTCCCTTTTTGCTTATGGCCTGGCTAAGAGGTGATGCTTAGCACTTAAGTGCTACTCTCCTGCTGTGGTTGCCACATTTCTGAAGTTGAGAAGAGGTTCTACATGTTTTGCCTGTGTGTGCATTTGGCATCTATTTTAGCACTGGTGCCATGAATGCCAAGTCATTCCTAGCACTGCGGACTTGCTGGTCCTTCTCTCCTTCCTCCAGGATTGTTTTGACAAGGGCCTCTCCTTCACTTTGTTGAGGGTTCAGGTGGCAGCTTAGCTTGTTTTAGGGTAATTGAGCCCTTGAATCCTCCCTATGCTCAGTGGTTCCTTCTTGATATCTCCGTTTTGGTTCTTCAGACCTTGGTGGCCATGCTGTTTGAGCCCTGGAGGAGGACTACACTTTAGGATTTGTTCCTTAAAACTGCTTTTTGGTTGCTATCTGCTCAGCAAGACACATCTTGGAGTTGCATCCTTTGCTTGCCGAGATCCCTCCCTGTCCTATTTGGAGAATGCCATATGTTTACAGCCTCTTCGTCCTTCCTTGCCTAAAGTGGTGTCCGTCTTCAATATCATCCAGGTGGTCTCTTTGCCTGTGTTCTCTAAGAAACAATATGAAGGAAAGGATAAGGACCTTCACCTGGTGGACTGTTATGAGGGTCCTTCTTCAGTACCTGAATGTTACTAACTGCTTCCATAAGTTGGACAGACTTTGTCCTTTTTACAGACTCGCAAAAGGGCAAAGCGGCCATGAAGTCTACCTTGGTCTGCCGAATAAAGTGGACAATAGCCTCAGCCTATCTGTTGTAAAACTAGCTGGTCCTGGAGGGTTTGCTGCACATTCTACAGTTTGGTTGCTCCCTTAGACATCTGCCAAGTGGCAGCATTGTCATAGTTTTCTGCTTTTGTCAAGCATTACGTCTTGGATGTCCACGTTTGGGTGGACACAGCTTTTGGTGCAGAAGTTGTTGAAGGCTGCTGTATCTTCTTCCTGCCCAGTGGAAGCATAACTTCGGTATGTCCCACTTGTCTGGACTGGCCTAGCAGGACAATATGGAAGATGACATTTTACTTGATAATATCCTTTGAGTCCTGCTAGGCCAGTCCAGGAGACACCCCTGTCTGTTATGATCTGGTCTTTTCTACTGTGATCTGCTTAGATCTGTTATGATCAACTATTTTCTGTGGGTTATATTCCTCTTGGTTGACCTTTGGCCTGCAAGATATTTTCTATTTAGTTCTGTTCTTTGGACTGGTTAGTCCTTGTTACCCTCATTGGGGATTGTGCGGCCAGGGGTTCTTATCTATGCTTTGGGTATGAAAACTGTTTTAGATATAGTACAGGATGAGGTCATTAGAAGGCTCTGTATTTTTCTCTCTTCACCTCTGCTGGTAGGAGAATGCAGCATGATTCAAAGACAGGACATTATTTGGTAGCAAAATGTCACTTTTACTGCCAGATTTGTGCAAGGAAGATCCCTTTCCCAAGAGAGATGAAATCTAGAGCTGATGTCTTTTTTCGTGGGTTGATTTATTTGTTTCAGAGATTGCAGTAGCAGTTCTAGGCCATGGTTTACTGCATGAGCAGCAACATTATATGTGGCAGATTCCAGTGTCTGCAACTAATCTCAAGTTAGATCTTAAATATAAGGTGCAGTCAACTTCTGGGTTCTACAAGATGCAGCTTTGACATACATTTGTGTGTGTTTTGAATCGGCAAAGAAAAAAAGCCAAGAAATACAGGAACTATTCAAACATGTCACCGGGGAAAGACTCAAGCTTTTGGTCTGTTTAGAAAGAAAAATCTTCCAAGAAGCCATGCTCTCTATGAAGATTGCTTTCCATCAATTATATATGGTGCAGTACATGCATCAATGTTCTCGCCAAACTGTGTGGGTGTCCTCTGGCCGTGCTGTTGCTTGTAGGGGGAGGTTCTGTGATATTGTGCTTACAGTAGAAATGTCTATTCCTTGCAACTAAAAATGAAGTATCACAACATTCCCTCTGCTGGCAGCAGCATGGTGGGAAGACTCACACAGCGCAAAAGGAACATTGATATGCATACTATGCTTCACCAAGTTGAAGAATTATGTCTAACCTCCTACTCAGACTAATACTGACCTAGCTACCATTTTGTCCGAGGCAGATGTGTGGAACTTACCTGATTCAGTCAGCTTATGATGTCTTGACGTGTTCTAGAATTTTAGCATCAGTCATTACAGTTAGATGCTGGTTGCAGCATTCAGGGCTTTATGAAGATTTTCCTGTTAAGTTTGCAGATGCACTTAGCACTAGAGGTAATTTTGGATGAAAAGGTTAGAGATAATAGTTAAAAATCTCTGGAAGACCCTATAATATTTTTCTGCTCTAGCCTTGGAAACCTGTATAATCCTCTAGATGAACAAGCACAACACGTTACAGATATTTCTTTTTTAAGAAAAAAAAATTCTTCTGTTCTTCAGACAAGCTTAAGAGATCCAATGTCAGTCTTGCTGTTGGCATTGCCAGAAAGAAGGAAGACAGCCAAAACAGGCTGCTCTTGTTCAGTCTAAGCAGCCTTCATCTTTGGACTGAACCATCAAAATGTGGTCATTTTTTTCCTCCAATCAATACTTCCCTGGGGTTGAGTACAGTAGATGAAGGAGATTGTGAGGAGGCTGGTGGCATTGTTTGGCAGGGTCTCATCAGCTTTAAACTTGACGGATGCTTCCGGTATGAAGCAGGAGCCAAAGATATACCTGCTTCTTCAAGAGATATGGAAATCTACTTATATCTTCTTATTGCCAGATGTGATCAAGAATATGATCCGGTCAGAATGGGACTCTCCTGACTCCCCGCTTAAGGGGGTTAGGGTGTGTAAGATCTATGCTTTCCCGGAGAGAGTGCGCACAAATGATTTGGTATTTCCAAGATGGATGCACAGGTCACGGCGGTTACCAGACAGACCACCATTCCTGTGGAAAGCAGATTGGCCTTAAAGGATTTTTTGTACCAAAAGGTGGATTCGTTGTTGAAGAGCCAGTTTGCTATGGTGGCTGCTATTCTGCAACTGACGATCTGTGCCAATCTGACCTCTCGAGATCTGCTCCAATGGATTCAGTCTCTTCCGCTGAATGATAATACACTTTTCTGAAGTCTGCTATGACCTTCCTTTCTGATGCTAAGTATGACTACTTATGTTTGGTGGCCAGGGAAGGTGCCCTGACGACGGTGTCACGGCATTGGATTTGACTCCAGACTGGTCAATGGACTCATCTCCCAAAGCCCTGTTAGCCCAACTGGCCTTTAAGGGGAAGCTTCTTTTTGGAGCCAATTTGGAGAAGCTGGCGAAGGCCCTGGCCAAGATGAAATTTTACCATCTTCTGGAAGACAGGTCCAGTGGGCTTGTGAAGCAGGATAAGAGCCCCTTTCTCGTCAGCCCCATCTACTCGGGGCACGCTGGCTGTATTCCCCGGGGTCTCGGGACGTTCATCATTACCGACTTGGAAAACCATTCTGCCACTCTGCTTCCAGGCTGCGGGCTCATTCTCATTCCTTTCATGGAGCATGTGGGTCCAGGGACTCTGTCCCCTTCCGAGGAGGACCCTCCTGAGCTGTGCAGTGAAGGTTTGGGGGCCCATCCCTTGTTTTTCTGGTTGGAGGTAGGTTTTACCTTTTCCTTTTCCTTCAGGAATGGGCCTGGGTTACAAAGGATCACTGGGTGCTAGACACCATTTGCTTCGACTATGTCCTGGAATGCAAAGAGCCAATCCCGGATGCCTTCAATCTCCAGGAACAAGCAGGAATGAGTCTTCACATATGGGTATCGTCGGTACCGACGGAGCCTGCGCGGGAACGCTCCCCAGCGTCCTTAAAGAAAGCTTTTGGGAGCATCCCACAGCGCCTGCGCGCTGCCTTCCTGCCTTTCCTAACTGCCTCTCTCCAGTTCTTCTTTTCCGCGGACCCAGCAGGTCGTGTTTCCTGTCACCGCTGAAGAATTTCTTATTTTCTTTTATTTTTCTTTAGTCGCGTGTCTGCCTTCTCGATTCCACACCGGTACTACCGGTTCTTTTTCTTTCTTTAAAAAAAAAAAAAAAAAAACCTCTTACTTTTTCAGTGCATTTTTCTTCTGGGGCTTAGGACTACAGAGATATTTTTCCCTCATGGAAAAACCCGCCTCCGGGTTTAAAAAATGCACAAAGTGCAGTAGCACTATTTCTGTCACCTACACCCATGACTGGTGTCTAAAATGTTTAGGTCCTGACTACTCCGTTGCGGATTGTGAGTCCTGTTCTATGATGTCCAAAAGAGGGTTACAGAATCGGGCAGCTAAGCTCAGTACCCTGTTTCCCTCCGATGCAGCTTCCGTGGCATCGACTTCTTCCAGGGCTGCTTCTTCATCCCATGGATCTCAGGTAACCAAACTTAAATCTGGCCGGTCCTCAAAGAGTTCATCTCCCTCTAAGTATCGAGATGCCCCTGGGCTTACTCTTGAGGATACCACACCGGCAAAATTACCCCGGCGGGAGGCTCCGGCTTCCAAAGCACTACCTATGGGGTCACAGGTTGACATCGATGGCTCGGCCTCGACAGATCACCTGTTACAATGTTCTGGGGTACCGGCAGTTTCTACCGGTACTGATATCCAGACATTGGTGGCGTCAATGGATCAGAATATTCTGACCATGCAGCGTGCCATCACGGCATTCATTCAAGCTGCAACGCCTACGGTACCGCAACAAACCCCGTTGTCGGTACCCGTACCGATTCAGGTACAGGATCCGATTCTGGTTCCGATACCAGTACCGCTTGCATCGACATCAACATCGACGGCAGCGGTATGCTATCCAGTGATGCCTATCAGTACTGGCCCGGTACCGATTACTCCCGATGTCGATAACTCCCGGTACGTGTATCGGGCTCTACGAGAGCATCCAGACAGTCGATACTTCGATTCTTCTGAAGACTCTGACTCTTCAGAGGCCTCAATTGAAGCATCGGGGATCCTTCCTCAGGAACCCTCTTCTCCAAACAGGAGAATGTCTCCTCCTGAAGACTTGTCTTTTCAGGACTTTATTAGGGAGGTGGCCAAAGGCCTGTCCATCTCAGTGACCTCTGAGACTGAGCCTAGAGCTAAAAAATTAGATATCCTACAATATCCTAAGGCTCCTAAAGAGGCAGCCACCTTACCAATACATGAGATTCTTTATGAACACATGTTGGGCATATGGGAGACTCCTCTTTCCACCTCCCCTCATTCCAGAAGGTTGGACACCATGTATCGTGTTCCTCCTTGTCCTGGGTTTCATAAGACTCCGCTTCCTCACCACTCCATTGTGGTAGAGTCTGCTATGAAAAAGATCAAGAGTACAAAAAGGCACTCCTCTGCTCCTCCAGGAAGAGAATGCAGAACCCTAGATGCCTTTGGCAGGAAAATCTTCCAGGCCAGTATGCTTGTAGCCAGAATCAACTCCTATAGTCTCTATATGGGGATGTTTCTAAAAGAAGTTACAGATCATCTGCAAACCTTATCTCCTTTTATGTCAGAAGATAAGAGAGAAGAATATATCACCTGGCTTAAACAGGCACAGGATGTATCTAGGTTTTCCAACCGTGCAGCCTTTGACTCTTTTGAGGGGGTCAGTAGAGCCTCGGCTATTGCCATAGGTGCACGCAGAGTTGCTTGGTTGCAAGCCTCTGATTTGGAATTCTGGGTACAGGATGGTCTAGGTAACCTTCCCTGTACAGGCGAAAACCTATTTGGCAAAGATTGGCAAGCAAAGGCCAACCAGATGGATGCTGAAAATTCTGCTTTAGATAGACCTTCAAAGTCTACTACTGCTCCTTTCAAAAAGAGGTGGTTCAAAAAGGGATCTTTCCCAAAGAAAGGGAAATTTTCTTCTTATGGTCAGGCCTCTTCTCAAGGTCGTTTTGCTACAAAGAGACAGCAACAACCAAAACCCAGGCTGCGAGGACTGCTACGGCCCAACAGCCTCAGCCTTCTAGGGCCTTTGACTTTCCACCAGAGAACTTAGCCTTTCTGGCTCTAGAACATCCAGAGCCCTTCACCATCCCAGGAAGGTTAGCTCACTTTGCTCCCAGATGGGAACAAATCACAGCAGAGCAGTGGACCCTCTCCATCATAAGGGAAGGGTACAAACTTCATTTCTTAAACCTTCCTCCCCACACCATGGTGAAACAGTTCAATTCTCCAACATCTCTCCTCAACCTTTTAGGTCAGGAGATTGCTACCCTTCTTGCCCAAGGGGCAATAGAAGAAGTACCCCTTCTTCAACAGGATTCAGGGTTCTACTCCCCCTATTTTCTCATCCCAAAGAAAACAGGGGGCTACAGACCCATATTAGATCTCAGAGAATTGAACAAGTTTCTATGCAAGGAGAAATTCAAGATGACTTCTCTCGGAACTCTCCTTCCATACCTCCAGAGTCAGGACTGGCTTTGTTCTCTAGATCTCAAGGATGCATACACCCATGTTCTCATCCATCCAACACACAAGATTCCTTCGCTTCCTGTACCAAGGAAAGCACTACCAATACAAAGTGCTTCCTTTCGGTCTGGCCTCTGCTCCGAGTGTTCACAAAATGCATGGCAGTAGTAGCTGCATTCCTACGCACTCTAGGAATATTCGTATTCCCATATCTGGACGACTGGCTCATCCGAGCTCCATCCCAGTCAGAGGCCCAGACTTCTCTAGCCTGCACAAGGCGTGTTCTTCAGTATCTGGGACTGGTAATTAACATTCCAAAATCCCATCTTACCCCTACTCAGTCTCTAGAGTTCATAGGGGCCTTACTGGATACCACAACTGCAAGGACCTATCTTCCCCAGGCCCGTTGCCTACGCTTGGTGTAGTTAGCCTCCCAGATTCAGTTAAAATCCCATTTAACTGCTCGAGAGATGTTGCAACCTTTAGGCCACATGGCATTCACGGTGCATGTGGTTCCCTATGCTCGCCTTCACATGAGAGCAGCTCAGTGGACCCTATCCACCCAGTGGACCCAGGCATCAGGTTGCCTGTCAGACAAAATAGCAACCTCCAGTCGCCTATTTTCGTCCCTCCACTGGTGGAAGTCCATTCAGAATCTGTTGCTGGGGTCCCCCTTTCAACAGGTGTTACCCCAAGCAACCCTTACAACAGATGCCTCTCCAAAGGGTTGGGGGGCTCATCTACAAGGTCTCTCGATCCAGGGCATCTGGTCTCCACAGGAGACGTATCCATATCAACCTCTTAGAGCTCAGAGCAATCTTTCTGGCTCTCAGAATCTTCCACACCCTGCTAGGCTACAAGACAGTCCTCATCCACACGGACAACCAGGTAGCTATGTTCTCCGTGAACAAGCAGGGGGGAACTGGCTCTCTGTCGCTTTGCAACAAAGCTCTGAGATTGTGGGTCTTCGCCAGAGAGCATCAAATCCATCTCATGGCAGTATATCTTCCAGGAGTTCAAAACTCTTGGGCAGACAGACTCAGTCGAGTTCTGCTTCCGCACGAATGGTCCCTCCATGGGGACCAGATAGCCAGAAGTTTTCGGATTTGGGGTACCCCAGACATAGACCTGTTTGCAAGTCCGTGGAATGCCAAACTTCCCCTGTTCTGTTCCAGGATTCCATGTCAGGGAGTTCAGGCCAGGGATGCCTTCCTCCTTCATTGGGGGCAAGACTTCCTTTATGCCTTTCCACCTATTCCCCAAGACTCTGTTCAAGCTTCAGAGAGACAAAGGGACTATGATCCTCATAGCACCACTTTGGCCACGCCAAGTGTGGTACCCTCTACTTCTGCATCTCTCTCAAGCTCCCTCCCTAGACCTGGGGTCTGCTCCAGATCTCCTTTCCCAGGAGGAGGGAACCTTGTGGCACCCAAATCCTCAGTCTCTTCATCTCAGTGCCTGGTTGCTGAAGGCCTAGACCTTCAAGATTTACAACTTACTCAGCAAGTGAAGGATATCCTTCATGCTTCCAGAAAGCCTTCCACCAGACGTTCATATGCTTTTAAATGGAAAAGGTTTTCCATTTGGTGTGCAGAGAAGGGTCTTAACCCTCTTGCAATACCTTTGCATTCTTTAGTAGACTATTTGCTGCATTTATCACATGCAGGCCTTAAAACAAATTCAATCAGAGTCCATTTGAGTGCTATTGCAGCATCCCTTAAGCCTCTCAATTGACAACCTATTTCCTCTCATCCTCTTATAGCAAGATTCATGAGAGGCCTTCTTTTGACTAAACCTCCCATTAGACCACCTCCAGTGGCCTGGGACTTGAATCTGGTTCTTGGCCAGCTTATGAAGCCACCCTTTGAACCCTTAGCCACTACCTCCTTAAAATTCCTTTCTTGGAAGGTAATTTTTCTCATTGCAGTCACCTCAGCTCGTCGTATCAGTGAGCTGCAAGCTTTAGTGGCTAATCCTCCTTATACAAGGTTCCATCATGACAAGGTAGTCCTCAGAACTAATCCACACTTTATGCCTAAAGTGGTCTCACCTTTTCATCTGAACCAGGAGGTCTTTTTACCTGTCTTTTTTCCAGGACCTCATGCATCAAGTGCAGAGAGGAATCTTCATACCCTGGATTGTAAAAGAGCACTTGCTTTCTACTTACACAGGACACAGCAACATAGAAAGTCCTCTCAACTTTTTGTTGCTTTTGATCCTTCTCATTTAGGACTTCCAGTCTCTAAGAAAACTCTGTCCAATTGGATTGCTCAGTGTATTTCCTTCGCCTACCAAAGTAAGAACCTTTCTCTGGAGGGCCATGTCACAGCTCACAATGTGAGGGCCATGGCAACCTCTATGGCTCATCTAAACTCTGTGTCCATCGACCAAATCTTTCGAGCGGCCACTTGGGCATCGGTTCATACCTTCACAGCCCATTACTGCTTGGACAAGGACTCTCGCCGGGATGCCTTGTTTGGTCAGGCTGTTCTCAAACACCTGTTCCATACCTAATCAACTCCTACCCTCCATCCCTGAACTGGATGCCTGAGATTCATGGGTAGAGGTAGAGCCCTTCCCAGGGACTCACAATCTGGGTGATCTCCCAGGCATCTCTAACTGGGGAGTCCCCATATGTGAAGACTCATTCCTGCTTGTTCCTGGAGATAGCACAGTTACTTACCTGTAACAGGTGATCTCTGGGAACAGCAGGAATAAGTCTTCACAACCCACCCACCTCTCCTAGGAGTTGTATCTCTCTATCTATCTTTCCTTTCCTCTCTCTCTCTTGTCTCAGCTTTAAAACTCGAACTGGAGAGAGGCAGTTAGGAAAGGCGGGAAGGCAGCGCACAGGCGCTGTGGGATGCTCCCAAAAGCTTTCTTTAAGGACGCTGGGGAGCGTTCCCACGCAGGCTCCGTCGTTACCGACGATACCCATATGTGAAGACTTATTCCTGCTGTTTCCAGAGATCCCCTGTTACAGGTAAGTAACTGTGCTTTATCTCCCTTTGTGGGTCTGCGATCAAACGTGATGCTGTGCGGACCACCTTGGACAAGTTGCTGCACCTAAAGATGGTGGTGCCTGTCCCTCTGGATGAGCGGGGTAAGGGCAGATATCCATCTATATTGTGGTGCGCAAAAAGGGTGGTTCCTTCTGGCCCATACTGGACCTCAAGGGGGTCGACAAGGACTTGTATGTCCTGCACTTCCGAATGGAAACCTTGTGCTCCATGTTTCAAGCAGTGCACCGAGGGGAGTGCTTGGCTTCTCTGGATCTGGCTGAGGCATATTTTCATATCCTGATCTGGACGGATCAGCAAAGGTATCTGCATTTTGCTGTGCTTGGCTCTCACTAGCAGTTTGCTGTTCACCCTTTTGGGCTCTTCACTACTCCAAGGACATTCTCCAAGGCCATTGTGGTGGTGGCAGCAGCTGTGGTGCCAAGGGTTCTGTGTCCATCCATATCTGAATGACTGGCTCCAATGCCAAAGTTTGACACTTTTTCAGCTGCTACACGGAGACAGGGTCCAAGGGCGTCCATGCCCTGGCCCAGCCTTGGTCAAGTCAGCACCTGCTGTACGTGCTTACTCCATGGCCCCTGGTGGGGCATAGGATTTGATGAAAAGAATGCCACCCAGGCAAGATTGTCTTGATGTCACTGGATTGGCCGATGGGAGCATGGTTCAGAGACCTGATGTGGCTCCTGCAGTTGTCTCCTCTTCAGTTGCCTTCATCTTGGGACCGATCATCCTAGAGGACCCGGTTTCTTTCTCGTTTACTGCTTGGCTCTTGAAAGCAGATGGCTAGTGCATAAGGGCTATTCTCCAGCGGTGGTCTCCAGTCTGCTCTGAGCCCGGATGATGTTTACCAGGCTAGCATGTGTGTGGATCTGGTGTCTCTTTGAGTGATTGTGCAGCGCTCGGCAGTTGGTTCCTGAAGTGGCCATGGTGCCATCTCTGTTTCTTTCTACAGGATAGCCTGGAGAAGTGCCTTAGCTTCCTGAAAGTTCAGGTGGCAGATTTGGCCCATTTCAAAGGTCCAGTGGTTGGTAAGTCTCTAGTCTTGCACCTGGATGTCTTGCGCTTTCTCCAGGGGGTTTGGCATCTGTGTCCCCCCCCCCCACCCCTCTGTTCTGTGCTTCCTTTCTGGGATCTGTCTCTGGTGCTCAGGGCCCTGATGTAGGCACTCTTTGAGCTATTGAAGCATGCTGCTTTCAGGATTTGACGCTCAAGACTGTCTTCTTGGTTGTATTTTGTTCCGTAAGGTGGATTTCTGAGCTGCAGGCTCTGTCTTGCTGAGATCTTTCTGCCTTTTTCAAAGGAGGCCATTTCCATTCGGCCTGTGTGTTCCTTCTTGCCTAAGGTGATTTCTCCCTTTTCATGTGAACCAGGTGGTCTGCCTGCCACCCTTCTATAAGGAAAAATCAAAAACCTTCAAAGATGTGATGACACCAAATAATATCAACAGTAAAAAGTCAAAACATGAAAAGGTGGCCCAGGAAACAGCCATCCAAAAACCCCAAAACAAAACTCCAAAACCAAAAACACAAATGGTAATTTATTTTATTTTTATTGTCGGAAACCACTGGCAAGAGATGGGGAGGAGGAAAAGCTCCCCACTCAGCGACGGTAGAGACCTTTTATATTAAATACCAAAACCAGAATATAAACAGTGTAAATCACTTATCTGATAACTTGGTGAACGGGCCGCAAAAATCCAAGCAGCGACATGCATGTTTCGAGCCCCCAAAAGGCCCTGTATCAAGCTGTTTTCTGAAAATGTACGCGCCCTAAAGAACGCTGAAAACCCAGGCCTTTAAAATCTCCAAAGAAGAATCTGTATGGCTGTCGTGACCAGCGTCATCAAACGTCAAAAATGACGTCATTCAAAGAGGAGGTGCAGAATCTTAAGAGCCAGAAAGTCCCATACTGATGAAAAAGTGAAAAAACAAAAATAAAAATAAAAACTGAAAACTGGACCATGTCATCTCACTCAAAGCAAGCTCCACCAATCGCACTCTAAATTAAGACCCGCTGGGGTCACAGTATTAAGCTGAAAAATCCAGCGTTCTCGGCGCTGTAGATGTTGCTCCCGATCTCCGCCACGGGGGTCCCCAGGGATCCAATCAATGACTCGCCATCGGAGATCCGCGAAAGTATGTTGAAATTGAAGGCAGTGATCCTTCTATAAGGAGCACTGTCAGGGGAAGGATAAGGATCATCGCCTTGTGGATGTCCAGAGGATGCTTCTCCAGTATTTGGAGATTATGAATTTTTTTCATAAGTCCGACCATCTTTTTGTGCTGTTTGCTGGCCTATGCAAGGGTGACGTGGCGGCTAAATTAACCTTGGGGTGCTGGATTAAGGAGGTCATTGCCTCTGTGTATTTATTGCAGAACCAGCTGATTCTGGAGGGTTTGTGTGCTCTTTCTACCCGAGCAGAAGCGTCATTGATGATGGAGCGAAACTCGGTAGCCCCTGCAGATATTTGTTGGCGGCTATGTGGGCATCACTTTCCACTTTTATCAAGCATTACTGCTTGGATGCCCAGGCTTGGGCAGTCACGGCCTTTGGCTCAAGGGTTTGCGAGCTGCTTTGTCTTCCTGCTCAGTGGAGTTGCAGCTTTGATACGTCCCTCTTGCCTGGACTTGTCTGGCGATACGATATGGAAGGTTGACATTTTACTTACCAGTTAATGTATTTACTCTGCTGTTTTGCTGTGGTACCCTCGAGTCTGCTATGATTTTTATACTTGGCTCTGCAGGTTCTTCTTCTACTGATAGCCTTCTGTTTATGCTTTCCTGTACATAGTTCTCTACTGTTGATTGTTCATTGTTGCCCATTTCTGACTCAGTTTGCACAACATGCTTTATCTGGATTTGGCTGGTCCTCTATGTCTGCCCACTGATCCCCATGATAGCCAAAATTCTACACAAGTTCCAAAGAGGCCCAGTATAATAATCTTGTTGTGCTATACAGGGTTTGACAGAACTCATTTTCTCTTTTACAGAAGACTCGGTTATTCCTCTGCAAGCACAAAATCTTTTCAACCTTACTTAAGATTGGGCTGCCCTCTTCCATTGTAGCCTCAAGTTCCCTGCTCCAATGGCATGAAGCTGGGCAGTGCCTAGTTGTTGCCTTGTGATTAACATCTCTAATTCATGACATTTTTAGTGGCAGCAAAAAATCCTTCCAGAAGTCATTCATATGCTATCAAATAGAAAGTATTTCATCTGGTGTTCTACTAATGGTCAAGACCCCTTTTAGGAATACTATTTCTACCACCTTGGACTCCAGATGTCGTCTTCTATCAGAGTGCATCTTAGCACTCTCTTGACATGTCCTGTTAGATCAAGCTTTGCCTTCATAGTGTCCCATTGTAGCCATATTCATAAGAATTTTGTTACATTCTTCACACAAATCCTCCAAACCAGAAGCCTTGTAAATTCTTCCTTTGAGCCACCATTGAGCTAATGGAAGTTTCATCACTGAAGGACTTAATATACAAATTTCTCTTTCTAGTGGACGTTACTTCAAGCAGAAGGATCAGTGAACTTAGTCTTAGTCATATATAGTATGAGCCTTATAGAGAATTTTATTATAATAAGGTAATCCTATGAGCTTATCTTAGGTTCTTGCAAAAGGTAGTTGCACCTTTTCACCTTAATATGGAAATAGTACTGCCTGCCTTCTATCTTAAATATAATTATCAGCTTGAGAAGATCCTCTATACTCCTGTGTGAATAGAGTCTCCCATAGGAAAAGCTACACAGCTTTTCATTCTCTTCAACCCTTATAGACTTGGTATTCTATTGGCAAAAGGGGTACACAAGCTAATTGACTAGCATCAAAGCCGCTTGAAATCTGCTTCGCTTGAAAGCATCTGCCCTAACTTCACTTGAAAACACTTGGCCTTAACTTCATACTTTCGCTTTACACTATTGCCTAGACTAGTCTTATATCAGAAAGTGCATTCAGTCAACAGTACTGATGAACCTGCCTTTGTGGTCTATTTAACTCACATCATCATAAAACCGGGTTGATCCTCAGCACTGAGACATTTGTGTAGGAATTTGAAGCAAAGCTGTGTTTGGAAATCACCCACTTGTGTGCCTGATTCAAATTTTGTCAGGGGAGAAAGCAAAATGCCTTACTTGTGTTTTCCATAGAAAGGATTAATTAGGCATATGCTGTACCACAGAATTGATCATGAGCTTTAAACTGAACATATAAAGGGGACTGCTGCGCATGGAGAGGGCCAGGCATGCTTAGACGTTTCTACTAGTTCTGAGCT
This sequence comes from Ichthyophis bannanicus, assembly GCA_033557465.1. Lineage (NCBI taxonomy): Eukaryota > Metazoa > Chordata > Amphibia > Gymnophiona > Ichthyophiidae > Ichthyophis > Ichthyophis bannanicus. Next base: position 413,089,757 of record CM066038.1, read on the forward strand.
CTGGGAGAGTTGTTCTCTCCTTTCTTTGTTGATTGACATCAGCACTGGTGTGTGCCACATTAATCCTACTGTCTACAGAGAATGCCTGTTAACGGGTAGAACACTGCTTTTAAGAACATAAGATATGCCATACTGGGTCAGACCAAGGTCCATCAAGCCCAGTATTCTGTTAACAACAGTGGCCAATCTAGGTCATATGTACCTAGCAGTTTCCCCAAGAGACACAAGTTCCACAATGCTTGTACTGGGTCAAGCATTGATATCTTCGGTCACTTCTTAATAATGGTTTATGGACCTTTCCTCCAGGAACTTGTCCAAACGTTTTTTAAACCCAGCTACACTAACAGCCTTTACTACATCCTCCGGTAACAAATTCCAGAGTTTTCACCGAATGCATCCTAGTTTCTGTCCAATGTATCCTTAGCCCATATGAGCTTGTCTTCTGAATGGTTTTGAAATGGATTTCATCATAGCCTTCACTTCAGTTCTATACTAGGGATTATTTTTTTTCTCGTCCACACCAGTGATTAAAATGAAGATTTCATGGTAAAACAAATTATTTATTGGCACGTTTTCCAGACTGAGAGATGTAAAAAGGCCTAGGATCAGAAACTGACATTTATTGCAATCCTCACCTAAAAGCATCCACAGGACTCCAAATGCTAACAGGTCAGAAGCATAGTGATAGCCTGAGCACTTGCTCTTGGTCCCTAGCTGCTGATGCAATTGCAGTTAAAATTTAAAGTACTTTCCTTATTTAAAATGTTTACATACTACCACCCCCCCCCCCCCCCCCCCGGCAAACTTGGGAGACCTGATGTTATTTTTTGTCCTTGCATGGAGCCTCAGGTCTTTACAGCAGTGGCTTTTGGCTACTCCCCTCTTAGCGGTGGCCCCACTGATACCGATAAGGCAGCATGCATTTCTTTGTTTCGCCCTCTGCTTGAGAGATTGTATCCCCTGGGAACTTCAGTTAAAAAAATAAACTGAAGGTTTGGCTATGTGACCGGACATTTGGCCAATATGTTCTGGGGGAGCAGGAAAAAGAATGGAGTAGGAGTGATAATGTGCAGATTCAATAAGTTTTTGTAGCTGTTTTTATATTTGTGTAGCATTGTTATGTCTTGTGTATATATGATTGACTATTTTTGATATGGGTAGGTTTTATGGATATAACTTGTTTTGCTTCATCTGAGAAAGATGAGACATCAAATAAATAGAAAATCAATAAATGTTGGCAAAACCATGCATATATAATCCAGATTAATTTTATGTACTATCTAATTATCACACATGTTATAGATCTAGTAGGATTATTTAAAGACCGGCATGCTTCGCTACTGCTTGTAGTAGGGTTTGACTGGAGTAGGAATTTTAAAAATTAGAACACTGTCTAAGCATTTATTCCTCTTATTGGATTTTTTCACACTCATTTCATATTCTTTGATAGAAGAATAAAGTAGAGACCAGAATGAGCCTCCCTGTTCTGGACATTATTTTCTTCACGAATATTATGAAAATTTTATAATCCCCTGGGTTATTTGCCTATTTGGGTTATAACCCAGATCACTACTGGAAGCTGGTGTGGAGGAATCTTATAAGTACATCTAAATTGTTTAGCATCAATTTTTGAGATTTTCTGCACTTGATGCCCTTCAACTTTTCTTGTAAGTCAGAGACTGAATAGTATATGAAATCCTTTTAAGATATAGGTGTGAAACTTCCTTTGGAAGCTGATATGTTAATCACTAAAGCACTTTATAGAGTTTAGCAAAAAGCTCCTTACCCATTCAAAATGACTTTTGCTATTATTTTTTATTAATTAAATTATTTTCTGAACTGTGCTACTGCAATGCACGGAAATGGATTATACTGAATACAGATATCTTCCTTTTTTCAGTGGATGCTCCCTCCAGAAGAAACAGATCATCTGGTGGTAAAACATCTATTGTTTTGTCATTTTAAAGCACATCTTAGAATTAGAGTACAAAGTTACTGCTTTGACATTTTTAAGTTTGTTTTTCTCCCTATTCCAGCTCTAGATGATTATGCACCAGGTTCACATGATGTGGGAGATCCAAGTACAACAAATCTGTACCTTGGAAACATAAATCCACAGGTAATATTGGAAATAAATAAAGCCCAAACACTTCGGCCTCAGTTCTGCAAATTTCCTGAGCTTGGTAACTTGTCAGATAACTGACTGTGGTATTTATTATGATATTGCAAAACATTATTTGACTCTTCTTTGAAGATCTATCCTTATGTAATCTTTTTATGACCTCCACATTGAACAAATTTGAGGCCTTAGAGATATCACTGAAAATGAAACTGTCCAGATGAACGCTGTCTAAACTGGTCCACATATACTCTAATATCAGGCTACTATGAATTGGTTTTTTTGACCCAAATTCGGAATTCTGCTGCACGTTTCCCTGATTGGTCATACCATTGAAAAATGCTGCAATCTCCAGGAACAAGCAGGAATAAGTCCTCACATATGGGTACGTCGGTACCGACGGAGCCCGTGCGGGAAAGCTCCCCAGCTTCTTAGAATAGAAGCTTTTGGGACCTCCCACTGCACATGCGCACTGCCTTCCCGCCTTCCTGAACAGCTCTCCTCAGTTTCTCTTTTTCCGCGGAGCCAGCAGGTCGTGTTCCTGTCACCGCTGAAGAAATTGTTATTTTATTTGTTTCTTTAGACCGCGTACCTGCCTTCCCCATACCGATACCGGTATCGCCGGTCTTTTCTTTCTTTCTTTAAAAATTATAATTCTTTTTTCTTATTTTTTAGCTTTTTGGTCACTTCAGAGAGGCCTCTCGGCCTACTCAATTTCTCCTCATGGAGAAGCCAGCCCCTGGATTTAAGAAGTGTACCAAATGTAATGCTGTTATTTCAGTCACAGACACCCATGAATGGTGTCTGAAATGTTTGGGGCCTGACCATTCCATACCGGACTGCCCATCTTGCTCCCACATGTCTAAACGTGGGCTGCAGAACCGGGCCAACAAATTCCATGTGCTGTTTGCTTCAGAGAATACAGCATCACAGTCATCCAGGTCTTCTTCTCCGGATGGATCTCAGGTAACCAAACCTTCTGTGGGCAAGTCCTCAAAGAGCAAATCTCCTTCAAAGCATCGAGAGGCTCTTAGCTTAGAACTTGAGGACCCTGCCCCAGCCAAACAACCCCGGCGGGAAGTCCAACTTCCAAAAACGCCAATTCAGGGGTCTCAGGTTGATATCGATGCTACGGCCTCGACAGATCACCTGTTAGCCTGCTCTGGGGTACCGGGTCACTCCGGTACCGACATCCAGGCAGCTATGGCGTCCATGGGCGATACTGTACAGTCCATGCAGCAGGCCGTCATGGCTTTCATTAAAGCTGCAACGCCATCGGTTCCGCTTTCAGCGGTTCCGGGCCCGATACCGGTATCGTCCGCCATGCCGGTATCGAGGCCGTCCACCTCTAAACGCAAGTCGGTACCGTATGGGCTTTCGCTCCATACCGGTTCCATACCCGATACGCCCGATATCGATACCGATCGGTACGCGTATCGTGCGTTAGAGGAAAGCACCGATTCCTCTGAGGATTTTCACTCCTCTGATGATTCTGCTGAGTTTTCACTCAACTTACCTGAGGAGCCCTCTTCTCCTAAAAGGAGAATGTCCCCTCCAGAGGATTTGTCCTTCCAGGACTTTGTTTTAGATATGGCTACAGCCCTTTCTATTACCACATCCTCTGAAAAGGAACCCAGATCCAAAAAACTGGATATTTTGGGATACTCAAAGGCCCCTAAGGAGGCAGTTACCCTGCCTATCCATGAAATCCTTCAAGAACAACTGATGGATTTCTGGGAAAATCCTTTGACTTTGTCTCCTTATTCCCGTAGGTTGGACACCATGTATAGGGTCCCTCCTTCTCCTGGTTTCCAAAAGACTCAATTGCCCCACCACTCTATTGTGGTGAAGTCTGCAATGAAGAAGATTAGGAGTACCAAAAGGCACTCTTCCACCCCTCCAGGACGGGAATGTAAGACTTTGGACTCTTTTGGTAGGAAAATTTTCCAGGCTAGTATGCTTATAGCCAGGATTAATTCCTACAGTCTCTATATGGGCATGTTCCTAGAGGAACTTGCCAAAAAGGTGCGGCATTTTGCCCCCTTTATCCCTGAGGATAAAAAGCAGGGATTCCTTTCCCTAGTGAAACAACTCTTAGAGGTTTCTAAGTTCTCTAATAGGGCAGCATATGATTCCTTTGAGGGAGCCAGTAGGGCTTCGGGCATTGCTATTGCAGCCCGACGTCTTGCTTGGCTCCAGGCCTCTGATCTCGAACCTTGGGTTCTAGATGGCTTACGGAATCTGCCCTGTACAGGTGAGAACTTATTTGGGGAAGAGTGGCAAATCAAAGCCACCCAGATGGATGCTGAAAATGCCACCTTGGAAAGACTTTCAAAGTCCACTTCAATTCCTACTAAGAAAAAGTCTTTTAAAAGGCCTTACTATAAGAAGGCCAGAGTTGCTTCAAATACTGGCCAGCAGTCTTCTCAACCTCGCTATACTGCTAAGCGTCAGCAATCCAAACAAGCACGAGCTAAGCCTGCAGCAGCTACTGTAGCTCAGCAGGCTCCAACCCCTCAGGGGTTTTGACTTGCTCCTAGGGAACTTGCCACTTCTGGTTCTAACACAACCAGAACCTCTCACCATACCCGGAAGGTTGGTTCACTTTGCTCCCAGATGGGAACAAATCACAACAGAACAATGGACCCTCTCTATCATTCGAGAGGGTTACAAACTTCATTTCTCCAGCCTTCCTCCCCATCATATGGTGAGACCATTCAATTCTCCCCCATCTCTCCTAACCCTGTTGGGTCAAGAGGTTTCCTCTCTTCTTGCCCAAGGGGCCATAGAAGAGGTTCCTCTTCCTCAACAAGGGTCCGGTTTCTACTCCCCTTATTTTCTCATTCCAAAGAAGACAGGGGGATTCAGACCAATCCTAGATCTGAGAGAATTGAACAAATTTCTCTTCAAGGAGAAATTCAAAATGCTGTCTCTCGGCATTCTCCTTCCTTACCTCCAGGGTCAGGACTGGCTTTGTTCTCTAGACCTACAGGATGCGTATACACATATACTCATCCATCCATCCCACAGAAAGTATCTTCGCTTTCTGTTTCAGGGAAAACATTTCCAATACAGAGTACTCCCCTTCGGTCTAGCCTCTGCTCCAAGAGTATTCACAAAATGCATGGCAGTCGTAGCCGCATTTCTAAGAGGCATGGGAATCTTTGTCTTCCCATATCTGGACGACTGGCTCATCCGAGCTCCAACTCAGTCACAGGCCCAGATTTCCCTGGACCACACAAGGAGCCTTTTGCAGTATCTGGGACTGGTAGTAAACCTTCCCAAGTCCCAACTCATCCCTACTCAATCTCTAGAATTCATAGGGGCCCAGTTGGACACCATCACTGCAAGGGCCTACCTTCCACATGTTCGAGGCCAGCGCCTCCTGAGTTTGGCCTCCCAAGCTCAGTCCAGCACTCACTTGACAGCCAGGGAAATGCTACGCCTACTGGGTCATATGGCCTCCACAGTGCATGTGGTGCCCTATGCTCGTCTTCATATGAGAGCAGCTCAATGGACCCTGGCCACTCAGTGGACTCAGGCGTCAGGAGCGCTCTCAGACCAAATACAAACCTCCGATCGTCTGTTTTGGTCCCTCCACTGGTGGACTTCCACCAAGAATCTGTTGTTGGGGGCTCCATTTCAACCATTGCTACCCCAAGCAACCCTCACAACAGATGCCTCCCAAACAGGGTGGGGAGCCCATCTGCAAACTCTCTCCACTCAGGGCACTTGGTCTCTACAGGAGACCACCCTTCATATCAATCTTCTGGAACTGCGAGCAATTTACCTTGCCCTCAAGGTCTTCCACTCCCTCCTAGCCAACCTCACTGTCCTAGTTCAGACGGACAATCAGGTGGCCATGTTTTACATAAACAAACAAGGAGGGACGGGCTCTCTGTCGCTTTGCAACGAAGCTCTAAGACTATGGGCCTTCGCCAGAGAGCATCAGATTCACCTGCTAGCAGTGTATCTCCCAGGAGTTCAAAACTCTCGGGCAGACAGGCTCAGTCGAGTTCTGCTGCCACACGAATGGTCCCTACATTTGGACCAAATAAACCGAATCTTTCAGGAATGGGGGACCCCGGACATAGACCTCTTTGCAAGTCCGTGGAATGCCAAACTTCCCCGGTTCTGTTCCAGAACTCTGTGTCAGGGAGCTCAGGCTACGGACGCCTTTCTCCTGAATTGGAGTCAGGCATTCCTATATGCCTTTCCACCCATTCCTTTGATTCCCAAGACTCTGTTCAAACTCCAGAGGGATCATGGAACTATGATCCTCATAGCTCCACGCTGGCCACGCCAAGTGTGGTTCCCTCTACTTCTACAGCTCTCCCAGGGATCCTACTTGGATCTGGGAGCTGCGCCAGACCTCCTGTCTCAGGAGGAGGGGACTTTGTGGCACCCAAACCCCAAATCCCTTCACCTCAGTGCTTGGTTACTGAAGGCTTAAGCCTTCAAGACTTTCATCTTTCCCAACCAGTGAAAGATATCCTTTCTGCCTCTAGGAAACCCTCTACCAGGCGTTCCTATGCTTTCAAATGGAAACGTTTTTCCATTTGGTGTGCTCAGCAGGGTCTTGACCCTCTGGCACTTCCTTTGAATTCTCTTCTTGATTATCTCCTGCATCTATCCAATGCAGGCCTCAAGACGAATTCGGTAAGAGTCCATTTAAGTGCTATTGCAGCATCCTTGAAACATATAAATGGACAACCTATCTCCTCTCATCCTCTTGTTGCAAGATTCATGAGAGGCCTGACTCTCACTAAACCTCCCATCAGACCACCCCCGGTCGCATGGGATTTGAATCTAGTGCTCGGTCAACTTATGAAGCCACCTTTTGAGCCAATGTTTTCCACCTCCTTGAAATTTCTTTCCTGGAAGGTCATCTTCCTCATTGCAGTCACTTCGGCTCGCCGCATCAGTGAGCTGCAGGCTTTAGTGGCTAATCCACCTTACACAAGATTTCATCATGATAAGGTGGTCCTTAGGACGAATCCCCACTTTATGCCTAAAGTGGTCTCGCCTTTTCATCTTAATCAAGAGGTATATCTACCTGTCTTTTTTCCAGCTCCTCATGCATCCAATGCAGAGAGGAACCTTCATACTCTGGATTGTAAAAGAGCTCTCGCTTTTTATCTTAATAGGACTCAGCCACATCGAAAGTCTTCTCAACTTTTTGTGGCCTTTGATCCTTCCCATTTGGGACTTCCAGTCTCCAAGCGTACACTTTCCAATTGGATTGCTCAGTGTATTTCTTTTGCTTACCAGAGCAAAAACATTTCTCTGGAAGGCCATGTCACTGCTCACAATGTGAGGGCCATGGCAACTTCTATGGCTCATCTGCACTCTGTTTCCATAGATCAGATCTGTCGAGCCGCTACCTGGGCCTCGGTTCATACCTTCACAGCCCATTACTGTTTGGACAAGGACTCCCGCCGGGATGCCTTGTTTGGCCAGGCTGTCCTCAAGCACCTGTTCCATTCCTAAACAACTCCTGCCCACCTTCCCAGAATGGATGCCTGAGATCCATACGAAGATGGCGAACCTTTACAGGGGATCCCATGCATCTAAGCTAGGGAGTCCCCATATGTGAGGACTTATTCCTGCTTGTTCCTGGAGATAGCACAGTTACTTACCTGTAACAGGTGATCTCTGGGAACAGCAGGAATTAGTCCTCACAACCCACCCACCTCCCCTAGGAGTTGTATCTTTTATCTATCTATCTTCCTGTCCTCTCTCTGTTGACTCAGCTATAAACTCGAAACTGAGGAGAGCTGTTCAGGAAGGCGGGAAGGCAGTGCGCATGTGCAGTGGGAGGTCCCAAAAGCTTCTATTCTAAGAAGCTGGGGAGCTTTCCCGCACGGGCTCCGTCGGTACCGACGTACCCATATGTGAGGACTAATTCCTGCTGTTCCCAGAGATCACCTGTTACAGGTAAGTAACTGTGCTTTCATGTTAGAATGGAGAGTGAAGTCTGCATTGCAACTGAATATGTGTTAAGTGGAATGCAGCTCACAAAATAAGTAATGTGTTGTCCCTGATGCAGAACAGAAGTTTATAAGAGTTCTAAACACAATATTGTGTTGGATATATTTGTACTAATACAATAAATTTTGACATAGAGCTGAAGATAGGATTATATGCGAGTTGCAGTTTTTGTGTATTTACTAAAAGCAAGAGGTATTTACTAAAAATAGAGATATTTAAGGAGCTGTGAAAAGACGAGCACAGAATTGTGAAATTAATATTTTCCAGGAATAAGCAGGAAGTCAGTTCTCACATATGGGTGACGTCGGCGCCGACGGAGCCCTCATGCCGAGCAATTCCCCAGCTTTCAAAGAAAGCCTTTGGGATTGCATCGCGCATGTGCGATCCCCTTCCTGCCTAAGGGTGCCATCTTGCTCAGTCTCCCTTTTTCCATGGAGCGCAATGGACATAGTCCAACTTCCCACGTGGAAAAAGTGCGTCAAAACTCCAGAAGATTTTTTTCTTCAGCCCGGTTCGACGCCGCTTCCCCTTCCCGCCTCGGATTCGGTACACTGGTATCGAGTCCAGTCTTATTTTTGTTTTTGTCCTTCTTGACTAGCGTTCGCGCTTTTTTTCTTTTCACTGGCAGCCCGGTCTTTCGACCTCGCAGGGGCCCTTTTTTCCACGATGGCTGCCAGCGGGTTTAAAAAGTGTGAACGGTGTAAAAAATTAATGTCTCTCACCGACACACATGACAGCTGTCTCCGCTGCCTCGGGGCCGGCCATGACCCGAAGGCCTGTGGCCTGTGCAGCAAATTAAGGCACTTAAAAGTAGGCAGCAGCTGCGTGAGGATTTTCTCAGAGTCCGAATCCACCCGGGTCCGGACCTTGTCAGATGCCTCGACGTCTTGGGAGCTGTCTGACTCCGAGCATCGTTGTGGCTCTTCTGAATGGGGTCTCCCTTGTGGGAACACCAGAGGAAGAAGAAACCTGCGAGGGCGGCGGCATTGGATGCCTCCGATTGGCCTGGGCCCTTGCGGACCAGATCACGGAATCCTGACCGCTGCCCCGTGTCCTCGGAGCTGGAGCGCCCTGTAAAAGTACCTTGCACGGAGCTGGAGACGCTGAGGAAGGTAACTGCTTTTGTTCTCGTTGACTTTCTGGGAGAACCGGCATCGGGCCCGACGGTGTCGGGACCCGAGCTCGAGGCTGCAGAGTCTTCTGAGCTCGGTCTCAGGATGACGGCCTTGGAGCGCATCATGTCTGCCTTCATGGAGCAGCAGCGGGCACTGATGACTAGTCTCATTGGTCCATCTGCCCCGACCACCGGGATCTCGACATCCAAGTCGACCCTGGCCAAGGTCTCCCTTGACCTCCCGTTCGGGACCGAGGTCGTCAACGCCGGTGCCTTTGGCGTCGGGGTGGTCGAGATCGAAGTCCGCACAGCCGGAGCCCATCGATTCCTCTTCAGGGGAATTGACATGGGAAACGGAAGATGAAGAGTCCCCGGACACCCACCGGACCCGGTGTGTCCCATCCGACTCTCCAGGGTCCGAGCCTTGGAGAAGGTCCCCCCGGAGGTTACCCAGTTCTCGGACTTCGTCAGGGACATTTTCAAGGCTTTGGCATTTCCGGTGGACACCGAGGAGGAGCCTCGAGCCGAAGAGCTCGAAGCCCTCCAGTATGATTTTCCCCCTCGGGAAGCCCTTATGGTACCGGTTCCTCCGATGTTGGAACGGTTGATGCTCCGCATGTGGGAGTCACTGGCCTCAATGCCGGTTCTTAGCAAACGGGTCAATCCCATATATCGAGTCCGAAAGAGCCCTGGGTTCCAAAAGGCACAGCTGCCGCACAACTCCATGGTTGTGGAATCGGCCATGCACAGGCTCAAGAGCCAGAAAACACACTCCTCGGTGCCCCCTGGCAGGGAGGCCTGGAACCTGGACGGCCTCGGCAGAAAGTGCTACTAGGGCTCGATGCTATCATGCCGTGTCCAAACATACCAGCTGTACATGGGCATGTTCTTACGAGACCTGGCAAAGGAGATTGCCGGGTTCCCTGCTGGCCTCTCCGAGGAACCCTTGCAGCATTTCAAGAACTTGTCCACTGGGATTTGGGAGTGCTCGAAGTTTGTCTCGAGCAGCCTATGATGGCTTCAAGGCTTTGGCCCAGGTAGCCGCAGCCAGCATCGGTGCCCTACTCCAGGCGTGGCTAATGTCGTCGGATCTAGAGCCATGGGTTCAGAACAAGTTGGTCGATATCCCTTGCCGAAGTGACAGCCTTTTTGGCAAACCTATGACTGAAAAGGCTGCTGAAATAGAGACCGAGTACTTGACCTGGACAAGACTCTCCAAAAAGACTTCTGCCCCTTCCAAAAAGAAGGGCACGGGTAAAAAGTCCTTTTTCCCGAGGAAGGGTACTGCTTACCGCACTACCCCACTCACCAGGCCTCCCCGGCTCCCCAGCAGGGGCAGCAGGCCAAGGGACAGGGGCATAGGCCGCGTAAGCAGAAGACCCCCAAGTCCCGGGCACCGCCTCCTTCCCAGCCGGTAGGGGATTTTTGACTGTCACAGCATAGTCTCTCTCCAGCCAGGGGTGTGAGGCCTTGCACAGGAGGAAGGTTGGCACTGTACGCCCACAGGTGTCCTGCAATCACCACCGATGCCTGGGTCTTACAAATAGTCCAAAAGAGCTATTTGCTCCACTTCAACCAGTTACCTCCCTCCTACTTTCCAGGAGAGCCTCTCAGACCCCCTCTACACAGGAACCTCCTCTTACAGGAGTTGGCCGGTCTTCTAGAGGATCAGGCGGTGGAGCCAGTGCCCCACAGCCTACTAGGGACAAGGCTTTTACTCTAGGTATTTCCTGATACCAAAGAGAACAGGAGGCCTCAGGCCCATCCTCGACCTGCGAAACTTAAACAAGTTCCTGGTGAGGGAAACGTTCAAGATGCTTTCCCTTGGAATATTGCTGCCTTACCTCCACCAGGGAGACTGTCTATGCTCTTTAGACCTGAAGGATGCTTTTATGCACATCCTCATACATCCAGACCACAGACAATATCTCAGATTTGTAGTGGGAGGAAACCATTTTCAGTACAGAGTACTTCCATTCGGCCTAGCCTCTGCCCCCAGATTGTTTACCAAATGTCTGGCAGTAGTAGCGGCTTTCCTCAGGAACCAGGGAATTTTTGTCTTCCTGTACCTGGACAACTGGCTCATCAGGGCCCCGTCGCCTCAAGAAGCCCAACAGGCCACAGCTCGCACTATCAACATGCTGCAGCATCTAGGCTTTGTCATAAATCAGGCAAAGTCCACTTTGCTCCCCACTCGAAATTTAGAGTTTATAGGTGCAAGGTTAGCCACCCTTCAAGTGAAGGCCTACCTGCCAGAGGGCAGAGCACAGACGCTTCGGGAGCTGGTGAAACAAATCAGCCGCAAGTCTCTGATATCAGCGAGGCACTTTCGACGCCTTCTAGGACAAATGGCCTCCACGGTTCATGTGACCCCAAACGCCTGTCTCCATATGAGGACAGCTCAGTGGTGCCTCAGAGATCAGTGGACACAAGCCATAGGAAGACTCCGAGACAGGATCAGAGAGTCCAAGCGACTACTGAAGTCGTTGACCTGGTGGCTTCAGCCATCCAACCTGCTCGAGGGAGTGCCTTTCCAGCCTCCCTCGTACACAAGAGTGCTGACGACAGATGCATCTCTGCTGGGCTGGGGAGCCCATTGCCAGGACTTAGGCACTCAAGGGTTATGGTCTCCTCAAGAGAAGATGCAACAAATCAACCTCTTAGAGCTCCGGGCGATATGCCTCACTCTTCAGACCTTCTCTCATGTTCTCTCACATCAGTCTTTCCTAGTACAAACAGACAACCAGGTGGCTATGTTCTACATGAACAAGCAGGGAGGGACAGAGTCCCAATCCAGTGTTAGGAGACACTGGACCTCTGTTCCTTTTCAATCCGACAAGGTATGTCTCTCAAAGCAGTTTATCTGCCAGGTCAGGAGAACTACCTAGCGGACAAGCTAAGCAGAATTCTCCAACCTCACGAGTGGCAACTAAATCCGGAAGTAGCCCAGCAGATCTTCCAGTGCTGGGGACATCCAGTCATAGATCTCTTTGCCAGTCCGCAGAATCATCAGTTGTACAACTTTTTGCTCCAGACAGCAACACCCCCAAAGGATGGCTGCAGATGCTTTTCTGATTTCCTGGTCCGTAGGCCTCCTGTATGCGTTTCCTCCCACACCTCTGGTGGCCCGGACTCTATTCAAAATCCTTTGAGACAAGGCCTCTGTCATCCTGGTAGCCCCCAGATAGCCACGGCAACCTTGGTTTCCGCTTCTCCTCTAGCTGGCGGTAGAAATCCCACTCCCTCTGGGGACGCAGCCCAACCTCCTGTCCCAGGAGCAGGGCTCTATCTTACACCCCAACCGCAGGTCCTTCAACCCGATGGCATGGCTGCTGAAAGGGTAGTGCTGGCTTCTCTCCTCCTGCCTAAGAACGTGGAAGAAGTGCTACTGGCCTCAAGGAGGCAGTCCACTAGGAAAACCTATGCCTTCAAGTGGCGTAGGTTTGAAGTATGGTGTAACCAGCACAACGAGAACCCTTTCTCTTGTCTAGTACCACTAGTATTACAGTACTTGCTTCACCTCTCAGAATTAGGCCTCAAGTCTAACTCTGTCTGGGTCCACCTGAGTGCTTTGTCAGCACACCACTCTGCAGTGGAAGGACAACCTCTGTCGGTTCACCCCTTGGTGTCCAGATTCCTCAGAGATCTACTCCTACTAAAACTCCCGGTTCATCCCCCGGCAACCGAGTGGGATTTGAATGTGATCGTGCAACAGCTTACTCGCCCACTTTTGAGCCTATGTCTGCTGGCCATCTGCGCTTCCTCTCCTGGAAGGTGCTCTTCCTGGTGGCACTCACATCTGCCAGACGAGTGAGTGAGCTACAAGCTCTTGTGTCAGAAAGACCATACACACAGTTTTATAGGAACAGGGTGGTCCTGCGCACCCATCTCAAGTTTCTTTCAAAAGTGGTCTCTCCATTCCACATCAACCAAGAGGTGGTTCTTCCGACATTCTTTCCCAGACCACATGCCAGCTGGGCAGAGGCGGTGCTGCATACCCTTGATTGTAAGAGGGCACTAGCCTTCTACCTGGAACGTATGCGGGGACATCGTAGGGCTACCCATCTCTTCGTCTCTTATGACCCCAGTAAACTGGGGCTACCTGTCTCCAAGCGAACGTTGTCCACCTGGGTGGCAGACTGCATTGCCTGGGCGTACAGGGCGGCTGACCTCCCGCTGCAGGGCCGAGTCACGACCCACTGTGTCAGGGCTAAGGCCGCATCAGTGGCTGACTTCCACTCTGTTCCTCTGGCAGACATCTGCCGGGCCACAACCTGGTCTTCAAGCCAGACATTTGCAGCCCATTACTGCTTGGATGGAGAGTCCCGACGGGACAGTGCTTTTGGCCAGGCGGTACTCCGTAACTTATTTGAGGTATAGGCAACTCCTACCCTCCGGCCCTCTGGTGTCAGGCTACCGGGGGTGTGGCATCTTCTAGAAGGAGCCATTTTTCAGCTAGGGGTTCTTGGTTAGCCTATAGCTAGGGAGCTCCACATGTGAGGACTGACTTCCTGCTTGTTCCTGGAGAAAGCATAGTTACTTATCTGTAACAGGTGTTCTCCAGGGACAGCAGGAATCAGTCCTCACGACCCTCCCTCCTCCCCTGGAGTTTGCAGTCCTACTATTGATTTTTATTCATTTTGCCGTCTTTTTAGCTATGTCATTTGACTGAGCAAGATAGCACCCTTGGGTGGGAAGGGGATCGCGCATGTGCGATGCAATCCCAAAGGCTTTCTTTAAAAGCTGGGGAATTGCTCCGCATGAGGGCTCCGTCGGCGCCGACGTCACCCATATGTGAGGACTCAATAGTAACTACGCTTTAAATGAATCCGAGTTATATGACTAGTATATGGTTATTTAGTGCTACTCGTCAGTAAGTCTGACCAAAAAAAATAGTATTTTTCCTTACTTGGCATTTGCACAGATTCTGTATTCCAATTTGGGTAAATTCTAAAGTGAACGTTTTCCATTGAGTTCTGACAGTGTTTGTAAATCTTTCTTTCCATAACCAGCCTCAGTATTGTAGTCACAATTAAATCCCCAGTAGTTTTTTAGATGTGAGACAGTGGAATAAAGAAGAATTTTAGACTAGGAAAGCGTTTTACTGGAGTAATTCAGAAATATAAAAATGCAGCAGGGAGACCTACAGTGGTACTAGGTCTGCTTAAACATAAGGGGAAAAACTTCAACTTTACAAAATTATTTTTGGTGTGTAGTAGATTTTGGGGCATGCTTACCAAAGCTTGATGCGCCGTAAGGAATGTTTTTGCATGGTAAGTGCCACCATGCCCATTTATATGGAACAGCAACACTTAGTACATTTAAAGACACGTTTTAGAAAGGTCATGTAGGTGAAATCTGGGACGTCCCAAGTTGGAACATCTGAAATTCCATGGGAGAGGAAGCAGAGGTGGGTATGTGTAAACAGAGAAGGTGAGTATGTTGAAGGTGCATTCTAAAACTGGCCGGTCTCCACCCTAAATTATAAATGTCCTGGAAAACAAAAACAAAGGGGAACATGCAGAATAAAGAGCCAGACAAATGAAAGTTTATAACTGGTGTTGGGCACTTGCATGTGTCTAATATGAATGGTGGCTTGGGTGACATAGATATACCCACAATCGTATTTCAGAATGGGCAAGTCTATCTGATGCCACATGCAAAATGGCAGACTGGAATGTGTAAGCAGAGATGTGCAGCATTGTGGTAGCCACATAAAGGGTCTCCTTATTTACCTGCATTTTTTTGACATAGTATTTTATTATCTTAACCTAGGGTGGTTTGTGGACATTTTTTTCATTGGTAGCACAAGGTGAGTTATATTCAAATACAGTAGATACATCAGATCATAAGATGCATCATATTGGATCATACCAAAGTTCTTTAAGGCTAGCATTCTGCCTCCAACAGTGGTCAGTCTGTATCACAATTGCTTGACAGTATTGCAAGGAGTAGACCTGTTCCTTATTGTTCATACTCAGAGATAAAAAGTGGCTTTCCCAAGCCTACATAACTAGTAATGGTTGAACTTTTTCTCTGGGAACTTATTTAAATCATATGTAAATTTAACTTTAGTTCCATTTTAACACCTGCAGCCATTGCAATAGAGGCTCCCCTCTCCTCAACACTCACTTGCATAACTCCTTCCCACTTGCCCACCCCATCCATGTACCAGCAGCCCTAGGATAGGTAAATTTCTCCAGGACCAAGCAGGAAGTCAGTCCTCACTTATGGGTGACGTCGGCGCCGACGGAGCCCTCGTGCGGAGCATTTCCCCAGCTTTCACAGAAAGCCTTTGGGAATTGCAGTGCACATGCGCGGTCCTCTTCCCGCCCAAGGGTGCCATCTTGCTCAGTCTTCTTTTTTCCGCGGAGCCCGACGGACGTAGTTCGTTTTTCCCCGAGGAAAAAGTTGTTTTTCTCTATTTTTCTATTTTTTCTCCAGTTCGACACCGGATCCTTTTCCCGCTCGGACCGATACGCCGGTATCGAGTCCTCTCTCTCTTTTTTCGGTTTTTCTCCTTTGTGACTGGCGTTCGCGCCTTCTTTCTTTTTCCCAGGCAGATCGGTCTTTTGACCTAGCAGGGGCCCTTTTTCCCCCGATGGCTGCCAGCGGGTTTAAAAAATGTGATCGGTGTAAGAAACTTATGTCTCTTACCGACACACATGACTGCTGCCGCCGTTGCCTCGGACCCGATCATGATCCGATGATCTGTGGTCCGTGTGGCAAAATGTCCTCAAAGGCCTTGAGGAGTTGGCAGCACCAGAGGGATAGAAGTTTTTCTGATTCCGCGTCCGGCTGGGCCCGGACCTCGTCAGAGGCCTCGACGTCTCGGGACTCCGGCCCCGAGCAGCGTCGGGGTTCCTCTGAGCAGGGGTCTCCTTCGCGGGAACATCGCAGGAAGAAGAAACCCGCGAGGATGGCGTGGGTGGACTCTCCTGGTTCCTCGAGGACCAGGTCGCATAGCCCCGATAGCCATCCCGGGTCTTCGGAGTCTGAGAGGCCTGCGAATCATCCTCGTGTCGAGATGGAGTCTCCTGGACACGTAAGTGCTGTTGTCCTCGTTGACTCTCCTCCGAGGGAGCTGACGTCGGGGCCCGAGTCGGGGGCCCCTGGGTCTCCTGAGCTCGGACTCAGGTTGACGGCCTTGGAGAGCAGCTTCGCTGCCTTCATGGAACAGCAGCGGGCATTGATCGCCGGTCTCACCGGTGCATCTGCCCTGACCACCGGGACCTCGACGTCCAAGTCGACCCCGGAGGTCGAGCCGATCCTCGAGTCCATGCGGGCTCAAGTCGATCCTCGGCCACGGTCTCCCTCGACCTGCCGTTCGTGGCCGAGGTCGTCGACGCCGACACCCTCGGCGTCGGTGCCTGCCCGACCGGAGCCGCTCGATTCCTCCTCCGAGGAGTTGGCCTGGGAGACGGAGGATGAAGAGTCACCTGACACCCATCGGACTCGGTGTGTCCCCTCGGACTTACCCGAGTCCGAACCTCGGAGACGGTCCCCACCGGAGGATACCCGGTTCTCGGACTTTGTGCGGGATATGGCCAAGGCCTTGGCCTTCCCCGCCGATCCCAAGGAGGAGCCTCGAGCCGAGGAGCTCGAGGCCCTCCAGTATGACTCTCCCCCGAAGGAGGCCTTTACTGTTCCAGTTCCTCCGATGCTGGAGTGGCTACTCTTCCGCATGTGGGAGACCCCGGCTTTGACGCCGGTGTTCAGCAAGCGGGTCGATTCCATTTATCGAGTCCGCAAGAGCCCCGGGTTCCAAAAGGCACAATTACCGCACCACTCCATGGTTGTGGAATCGGCCATGCATTGACTGAAAAGTCAGAAGATGGACTCCTTGGTGCCTCCCGGCCGGGAGGCCTGGAACCTGGATGCCCTCGGTAAGAAGTGCTTCCAGGGCTCTATGCTTGCTTGCCGTGTCCAGACTTACCAGCTCTACATGGGCATGTACCTCCGAGACCTGGCAAAGGAGATTGCCGGGTTCTCTGCTGGTCTCTCCGAGGAACCTTTGCAGAGGTTCCTGGCCTTGTCCACCGGTATTCGAGAGTGCTCGAAGTTTATCTCTCGAGCAGCCTACGATGGCTTCGAGGCTTCGGCCCGAGTAGCTGGGGCCGGCATCGGTGCCCGCCGAAAGGCTTGGCTACAGTCATCCGACCTCGAGCCATGGGTCCAGGACAAGTTGGTCGATGTCCCCTGTCGGGGTGAAAACCTCTTTGGCAAGCCCATGGCTGAAAAGGCTGCAAAACTCGAGACCGAGACTCTGACCCGGACTAGGCTTTCCAGGAAAACCACTGCCCCTTCTCAGAAAAAGAAGGGCTCGGGAAAAAGACCTTTTACCCGAGGAAGTCATCAGCCTACAAACAGTACCCTCATTATCAGGCCTCTGCAGCTCCCCAACAGGGTCAGCAGGTCAAGGGGCAGGGTCAAGGGCTCCGTAGGCCGAAGACCCCCAAACCACCAACACCGGCCCCTGCTCAGCAGGGTGGGGGGTTTTGACTCAAACAGCATAGCCTCTTCTCCTCAGCTGGCTTCTCTCAGCACTGGAGGCCGGCTGGCCCACTTTGCCCACAGGTGGTCAGCCGTCACATCAGATACCTGGGTTCTTCATATAGTCCAAAGGGGTTATCTTCTCCATTTTCACCAGGTACCTCCCTCCTATTTTCCAGGGGAGCCTCCAAGACTCCCTCTGCACAGGGACCTACTCCTTCAGGAGTTGACAGGTCTACTAAAGGATCAGGCTGTGGAACCGGTGCCCCACCACCTGAGGGGTCAAGGCTTTTATTCCAGGTACTTTCTGGTACCAAAAAGAACAGGAGGCCTCAGACCCATCCTAGACTTGCGAAACCTCAACAAGTTCCTGCAGAGGGAAAAGTTCAAGATGCTTACTCTTGGGATACTGCTGCCCTACTTCCAGCAGGGAGACTGGCTATGCTCCTTGGATCTCAAGGATGCGTATACTCACATCCTTATCCATCCAGACCACAGACAATATCTCAGGTTTGTTGTGGGAGGAAGCCACTATCAGTACAGAGTGCTTCCCTTTGGCCTCTCATCTGCTCCCAGGGTGTTCACCAAGTGCCTGACAGTGGTGGCGGCCTACCTGAGGCTTCAAGGTCTCTTTGTGTTTCCGTACCTGGACGACTGGCTCATAAGGGGCCAATCTTCCCAGGAGGCCAACCAGGCCACCCTTCGCAATGTGGCTCTGCTTCAGCACTTGGGGTTTGTCATAAACTTCGCAAAGTCCACTTTGCTACCGTCCCAGAACTTAGAGTTCATAGGGGCCAGACTAGACACTCTTCAAGCAAAGGCTTTTCTGCCTCTGGACAGGGCCCACAGGCTAATGGATCTGGCCAGCCAGTTTCGCAGCAATTCCCTGGTCTCTGCCAGGCAATTCCTGAGACTACTCGGCCATATGGCTTCCACGGTTCATGTCACCCCCAATGCCCGCCTGCACATGCAACCTGCTCAGTGGAGCCTTCGCACTCAGTGGCATCAAGCCTCAGGGGGCCTAGCGGACTCAGTGCGGATCTCCGACCTCCTGGTCTCCTCTCTGTAATGGTGGCTTCATCTTCCCAATCTGGTGCTCGGAGTGGTTTTCCAATCCCCTCCGCATACTCAGGTGCTGACAACCGATGCTTCTCTTCTCGGTTGGGGAGCACATTGCCAAGGGACATGTACTCAGGGTCTCTGGACCCCTTGGGAGGCTACTCAGCAGATAAACGTCCTGGAGCTACGGGCGATACGCCTAGCTCTGAGAGCCTTCTCCCACCTCGCCTCTCACCAGTCTGTACTGGTCCAGACGGACAATCAAGTTGCCATGTTCTATGTAAACAAACAAGGAGGCACAGGCTCCTTCCTTCTTTGTCAGGAGGCACAACGCCTGTGCTCTTGGGCTGTCAATCACGGAATCCTTCTCAAGGCTGTCTACCTCCCAGGTCAGGAAAATTGCCTGGCAGACAGACTGAGCCAGATCCTGCAACCACACGAATGGAGATTGAACCCATTGGTGGTTCAGCAGGTCTTTCTCAAGTGGGGGCTCCCTACCATGGATTTTTTCGCCAGTCCTCTGAACCGGCAACTCCCGAGATTTTGCTCCAGACAACCGCATCCTCTTAGAGTAGCAACGGATGCGTTTCTGATCTCGTGGTCCACAGGCCTACTGTATGCGTTTCCTCCCACACCACTAGTGTCCAGGACGCTGTTCAAAGTCCTCCGGGACGGGGCTTCCTTGATTCTCATGGACCCCAGGTGGCCGAGGCAACCGTGGTTCCCGCTTCTGCTACTGCTGGCGGTGGACACACCTCTTCCTCTGGGGTTTCAACACGATCTCTTGTCTCAGGATCAGGGAACTCTCTTGCACCCCAACTTCCAGTCCCTTAATCTGATGGCCTGGCTGCTGAAAGGGTAGTCCTAGCTCCCTTACTACTGCCTCGAGAGGTGGAAGATGCAGTCTTGGCCTCTCGGCGTCAATCCACCAGGAAATCCTACGCTCTTAAGTGGCGTAGATTCTCCGTCTGGTGTGCTCAGCACAGTGAGAATACTTTCTCGTGCTTGGTAGCGGTAGTGTTGCAATATTTGCTCTACCTCTCCAATCTGGGCCTTAAGTCTAACTCTGTCCGAGTTCACCTTAGTGCTCTCTCAGCACACCACTCGCCGGTGGACGGCAGGCCTCTTTCCAGCCACCCTTTGGTGGCTCGTTTCCTCAGAGGCCTTCTTCTGCTTAAGCCTCCTTTGCGTCCACCGGCCCTTGAGTGGGATCTGAATGTGGTCTTACAGCGGCTTACTTGTCCGCCTTTTGAACCTATGGCTACCTGCCTTCTCCGTTTTCTCTCCTGGAAAACTTTATTTCTGGTAGCTCTCACCTCTGTTAGGCGAGTGAGTGAACTGCAGGCACTAGTGTCTGATCCTCCTTACACTAGGTTCTACAGGAATAGGGTAGTCCTCCGGACTCACCCTAAGTTTCTTCCTAAAGTTGTCTCACCTTTTCACCTCAATAAGGAGGTGGTTCTTCCGACCTTCTTTCCCAGGCCGCATGCCAACCGGGCTGAGATGGTCTTGCATACCCTGGACTGTAGGAGGGCGTTATCCTTCTACCTTGACCGTACGCAGGAGCATCGGAAGGCTGTTCAGCTTTTCGTTTCTTTTGACCCCAATAAGTTGGGGCTCCCTGTCTCCAAGCGTACGTTGTCCATGTGGGTTGCTGACTGTATCGCCTGGGCCTATGGGGCAGCCGGCCTCTCGTTGGAGGGTCGTGTCACGGCTCATCGTGTCAGGGCGAAGGCTGCGTCAGTGGCTCATCTCCGCTCTGTTCCGTTGGCAGACATCTGCCGGGCCGCTACTTGGTCTTCAAACCAGACTTTTGCGGCTCATTACTGCCTTGAGAGGGAGTCCCTCAGGGACAGTGCTTTCGGACAGGCAGTACTCCATAATCTCTTTGGGGTTTAGGCAGCTCTTACCCTCCGGCCCTGATGTTGGGCTACCGGTCGGGGGCGTTCTCAGAGAAGATTCCTTCCTTCTGTGCTGACGAGCTAGAGGGAGCTCATTTTTCCGCTTGGGGTCTCTGGTAGCCTTAAGCTGGGGAGTCCCATAAGTGAGGACTGACTTCCTGCTTGGTCCTGGAGAAAGAGTAGTTACTCACCTTTAACTGGTGTTCTCCAGGAGCAGCAGGAATCAGTCCTCACAACCCTCCCTCCTCCCCTTGGAGTTGCGGTCATATGATTTATTTTGCTAATTTTTTTGCTGTCTTTTAGCTATGTCGTCAGACTGAGTAAGATGGCACCCTTGGGCGGGAAGAGGACCGCGCATGCGCGCTGCAATTCCCAAAGGCTTTCTGTGAAAGCTGGGGAAATGCTCCGCACGAGGGCTCTGTCGGCGCTGACGTCACCCATAAGTGAGGACTGATTCCTGCTGCTCCTGGAGAACACCTGTTACAGGTGAGTAACTACTCTGAATGGTTGGGGATTGGTACATGGTTGGTGGGTTAATGGGTGTGTTAGTGGGTGGGTTGGGGAATGGACGAGTAGGTAGACTTGGGGGGTGTTTAGATGAGGAGATGGATTAGTGGGTAAATGGAAAGGCTGGCTCAACCATTAGGCAATGCTAAGTGGTCACGAAGGGCATCAGCTTCTGGAGAGGCAGCAAAGAGCAGTAGCATTCAAAGCAAAAGAATAGATTCTGATAGCAACAGAAACTCAGAGCCATCAGCACTTTATTACCTGCAGGAAGAGCAGGCACACACACACATATATAAAGCAGAGTTTAATATTTACAAGTATGATATCCAATTAGGTATTTTTACAGGATTGTCATAAGAAGAGTGGTGATCAGATCATCATTCTTGAGTTCAATTATCAAAATTTCATGGGGAGGGGATAAAGCTGAAGATTTGTCTAGAGTGACCATAGCCTTGCACCAGTCTTAGTGTGGTGTGGAGGTTAGCTGCATTGGTGGAGTTGAGTGAGAGAGAGTCCTTGAATCAGGTGCTTGGGACCTTGGGTTCTTGAGACTGAATTCCTAACTTGGGAATCTTTGGACTTTGGTGGCCGACTTCTTTTAGCTTTCAGTTAAAGTCAATTGGAAGTTAAAACCTCACATGCAGGGGGACTACCACTCCTGCCTACTAAGACTGCTGCAGATGTTTCTGGCATTGGAGGAGCCACCCGGTGACGTCTGGGCAGGGAGCCTATAAAGAACAAGGCCCTGAGACTTTCAGGCGGGGACTTACCCCTCTTGCCTACCCGAACTGCTGCAGACATTCCTGTCATTGGAGGAACCACCTGGTGATGTTGGGGCAGGGGACTATAAAGAACAAGGCCCCTCTGCAGGACGTGGAAATGTGCATGTCCTCTGGGTATGATCCATAAGGGTGTGTACTAAGGGCTGAATTGGCCCCTTGTGCGCCCCTTTGGTGCATGAGAATTATTCACCGTTCTATGGTGCCAAAGAGGAAGAAGAGGAATCGTTCACTGAAAGGTCATAAAGCTGTGAAGGTATTCTGTACAATGGACCAACATGTAAAGATCTTGTTTCCTCTGTCTGACTCTGATAATTTATTACATTCAGAAAGTGATTACTCTTCTCTCAGTTCTGTCTCCCATTAAGGGTATATTGACTCCGACCAGCTGCTTAACTTCCTCTGGGGCTTTCGTCAACCCGCCAGTCTCTGACGCGTCTATTGTGGCTTCTTTTTCCCTCGATTGGTTGGACAATTTGGAAGTTCCAAATGAATAGGGGAAACAATTGGATCCGTTGCCTAAGCCGGTTTCTTTTGTTTTTTTCGACAGCCTGTTTCTCCGCAGGCTGATATATCATTGAAGGATATCTGGCAAGTTGTTTCTCATATTGATTTAGCTTTGTTTAATGTTTTTGAACAGATTTCTAAGTTCTCCACTGAGACCACTGTGAAATTGGGTGAGCAAGATAACCAGATTTTAGAGCTGAAAGATGCCCTAACTAAGCAGTCTTTGAAGATTACCACCTTGTCTTCCTCGTCTGTTAGTTATTCCTTGCTCATCTATCATCAGCTGGAGTCGCTGGAGAACTCTGAAGTCTGCCAACCTTTTGTTTTTTTAACTTCTGTGTACTCAGTTCTTATCTCCATTGCAGTTGTTTTATGAGTCTTTGAAAGATGTTCTGTCATACTCTGGTCCTACTTCAGTTCCTATGACTAATATTTATTTACCTAAATCGACATGGAGTGGGGATTAAGATTCGGAAGGACTTTCCCAAGTAGTACTTTCACAAGTAGCATCTTTGGATCGTTCCATATTCTTAGAATCGTCTATTGATGAAATATCTTCTTGTGTTATGCTGTTGGTAACTTTTGTGTCTTTGCTGGATAAGTCCAATATTCTCAAACGTTATTTTCAGTTTTAGAATGTTGACCCTTCTTGGTGGAAGGCTTCAGGTAAAAACACCTTCCACCCAAAAGGGGAAAAAGGCCTATGGAAAATACCTCCAGTTTCCAGCCTACCAAGCTCCCCAAAAGGGTCAGCAGGCCAGGGGCAATGGCCCCCTGTAAGACACACATTCCCAAGCCCCAAACAGCACCCCATCCTGGGGGGGGGGGGGGGGGGTTTACTTCTTGGGCATAGCCCCTCTTCCATCCAGTGGCCCAAAGCACCAGGAGGACATTGCTTCTGTTGCCTGGTGCTGCAGGTTGTTTGGGAGGGCTACCTCCTCCACATCCATCAGATGCCGCCTCTCTTTTCCAGTGGAACTTACCATTACCTCAGCACAGAGAACTCCTGCAGGCAAACTCAAGTCCCTACTCGAGGACCAGGCCTTGGAGTTGATGCCTCCGCCCCTCTAGGGTACGGGGTTCTACTCCAGTTACTTCTTCATCCCCCAAAAAACAGGCAGTTATCGGCCCTTTCTAGACCTGTGAAACCTCAACCGCGTTCTGGTCAGGGAGAAGTTCATGATGCTCTCCCTTGTAACATTGTTGCCCTACCTCCTGCAGGAAGATTGGCTGTGCTCCTTGGATCTCAAAGATGCCTACTCCCACATCCTGATCCACCCTCGGCACTGTCAGCACCTCCGCTTTGTTATCAGAGTACCCTGCTACCAATACAGGGTGCTCCCTTTTGTCCTCTTCTCAGCCCCCAGGGTGTTCACCAAATGCCTGATGATGATCGCTGCCCACCTCTGCTGGGAGTGTTCGTCTTCCCCTAGCTGGACGACTGGCTTGTAAAGGCCTGCTTGCCAGAGGAGGCAAGTACTGTGGTGCGCCACACCATCAAGGTACTGCAGACTCTAGGGTTTGTAATCAATTACCCCAAGTCACACTTGCTCCAGACTCAGCACCTGGAGTTCATGGAGACCACCTGGACTCATTGCAGGCCAGGGCCTTTCCCTCTCTGGACAGGGCACAGCGCCTTGTTGAGCAGTCCTGCTCAACGGCATCAGCACAGCTGCTGCTATGCCTGCTGTGGCACATGGTCTCGACGGTCCACATAACCCATCTCAGAATGCGACAGGCCCAGTGGACTGAGTTCTCAGTGGACTCAGGCCATGGGCCACCTAGAGGAATGGGTCAGGATCACCCGACCACTCGCAGTCTCTCTCGCCTGGTGGCAGAGCCAGCCAATCCTCAAGGGCGGCTTACCCTTCCAGACTCCACTGGCATGCTGCGTCCTCACGACGGATGCCTCCAAGCTGGATTGGGATCACACTGTGATGGTCTGCAATCGCAGGGTGCTTGGAATCAGGTGGAGAGTGCCCTACAGATCAATCTCCTGGAGCTCCGGGCTGTGATGAATGCTCTCAGAGTATTCTCCGGGACCAAGCAGGAAGTCAGTCCTCACATATGGGTGACGTCGGCGCCGACAGAACCCCCGTGCGGAGCATTTCCCCAGCTTTCAAAGAAAGCCTTTGGGAATTGCAGCGCGCGTGCACGGTCCCCTTCCCGCCCAAGGGTGCCATCTTGCTCAGTCTTCTTTTTTCCGCGGAGCCCGACGGACGTAGTTAGTTTTTTGCTGAGGAAAAAGTTGATTCCCTGTTTTTTGTTGTTCTTCTTCGGTTCGATGCCGGATCCTTTTCCCGCCTGGGCCCGATACGCCGGTATCGAGCCCGCTCTCTATTTTTCGGTTTTTGTCCTTCGAGACTAGCGTTCGCGCCATTTTTCTCTTTTCACTGGCAACCCTGTCTTTTGACCTCGCAGGGGCCCTTTTTCCCCCGATGGCTGCCAGCGGGTTTAAAAAGTGTGATCGCTGTAAGAAACTTATGTCTCTTACCGACACGCATGACTGCTGCCTCCGCTGCCTCGGACCCGATCATGACCCGATGATCTGTGGTCCCTGTGGCAAAATGTCCTCGAAGGCGTTGAGGAGTCTGCAGCACCAAAAGGATAGAATCTTCTCTGACTCCGCGTCCGGACGGGCCCGGACCTCATCAGAGGCCTCGAGGTCTCGGGACTCCGGCCCCGAGCAGCGTCGAGGTTCCTCGAGGGCCCGGTCGCATAGCCCTGATAGCCGTCCCGGGTCTTCGGAGTCGGAGAGGCTTGCCAAACAACCTCGTCTCGAGATGGAGTCTCCTGGGCACGTGAGTACTGTAGTCCTCGTGGACTCTCCTCCAGGGGAGCCGACGTCGGGCCCGGGTCGGGGGCTGCTGGGTCTCCTGAGCTTGGACTCAGGTTGACGGCCTTGGAGAGCAGCGTCGCTGCCTTCATGGAACAGCAGCGAGCATTGATCGCCGGTCTCACCGGTGCATCTGCCCCGACCACCGGGACCTCGACGTCCAAGTCAACCCCGTAGGCCGAGCCGATCCTCGAGTCCATGCGGGCTCGAGTCGATCCTCGACCAAGGTCTCCCTCGGCCTCCCGTTCGGGACCGAGGTTGTCGACGCCGGTACCCTCGGCGTCAGGGCGGAGGGCATCGGTGCCCGCCCGACCGGAGCCGCTCGATTCCTCCTCCAAGGAGTCGGGCTGGGAGACGGAGGACGAAGAGTCACCCGACACCTATTGGACTCGGTGTGTCCCATCGGACTCACCGGAGTCCGAACCTCGGAGACGGTCCCCAACGGAGGATACCCGGTTCTCGGACTTTGTGCGGGATATGGCCAAGGCCTTGGCGTTCCCCGCGGAGGAGCCTAGAGCCGAGGAGCTTGAGGCCCTCCAGTATGACTCTCCCCCGAAGGAGGCCTTTACTGTTCCGGTTCCTCCGATGCTGGAGAGGCTGCTCTTCCGCATGTGGGAGACCCCGGCCTTGACGCCGGTGTTAAGCAAGCGGGTCGATTCCATCTATGGTACTATATGTATCCAATGCTATGTTCCATGTGTATAGTTATTCTTGTTACTATATGTATCCAATGTTATGTTCCATGTAAACAGTTGAAACACACTGCTATAAATTGTTCTATGTAAACCGTCTTGACTTGTAGAAAGACGGTATATAAAAATTGTTAAATAAAATAAATAAATAAATCTATCAAGTCCGCAAGAGCCCCGGGTTCCAAAAGGCACAATTACCGCACCACTCCATGGTTGTGGAATCGGCCATGCATCGACTGAAAAGTCAGAAGTTGCACTCCTTGGTGCCTCCCGGCCGGGAGGCCCGGAACCTGCATGCCCTCAGTAAGAAGTGCTTCCCAGGGCTCTATGCTTGCTTGCCGTATCCAGACATACCAGCTCTACATGGGCATGTACTTCCGAGACCTGGCAAAGGAGATTGCCGGGTTCTCTGCTGGTCTCTCCGAGGAACCTTTGCAGAGGTTCCAGGCCTTGTCCACTGGTATTCCTGAGTGCTCAAAGTTTATCTCTCGAGCAGCCTACGATGGCTTCGAGGCTTCGGCCCGAGTAGCCGGGGCCGGCGTCGGTGCCCGCCGACAGGCTTGGCTACAGTCATCCGACCTCGAGCCATGGGTACAGGACAAGTTGGTCGATGTCCCCTGCCGAGGTGAAAACCTTTTCGGCAAACCCATGGCTGAAAAGGCTGCTGAACTCGAGACAGACTCTCACCAGGACTAGGCTGTCCAGGAAAACCTCTGCCCCTTCTCAGATGAAGAAGGGCTCGGGAAAAAAGACCTTTTACCCGAGGAAGTCATCTGCCTATAAACAATACCCTCATTATCAGGCCTCTGCAGCTCCCCAACAGGGTCAGCAGGCCAAGGGGCAGGGTCATGGGCCCCGTAGGCAGAAGGCCCCCAAGCCACCAATACTGGCCCCTGCTCAGCAGGGTGGGGGGTTTTGACTCAGAAAGCATAGCCTCTTCTCCTCAGCTGGCTCATCTCAGCACAGGAGGCTGGCCGGCCCACTTTGCCCACAGGTGGTCAGCCGTCACATCAGATACCTGGGTGCTCCATATAGTCCAATAGGGCTATCTTCTCCATTTTCACCAGGTACCTCCCTCCTATTTTCCAGGGGAGCCTCCAAGACTCCCTCTGCACAGGGACCTACTCCTTCAGGAGTTAGCAAGTCTGCTAAAGGACCAGGCTGTGGAACCGGTGCCCCACCACCTGAGAGGTCACGGCTTTTATTCCAGGTACTTTCTGGTACCAAAAAGAACAGGAGGCCTCAGACCCATCCTAGACTTGCGCAACCTCAACAAGTTCCTGGAGAGGGAAAAGTTCATGATGCTTACCCTTGGAATCCTGCTGCCCTACCTCCAGCAGGGAGATTGGCTATGCTCCTTGGATCTAAAGGATGCTTATACTCACATCCTTATTCATCCAGACCACAGACAATATCTCAGATTTTTTTGTGGGAGGAAACCACTACCAGTACAGAGTACTACCCTTTGGCCTAACCTCCGCCCCCAGGGTATTCACCAAGTGCCTGGCGGTGGTGGCGGCCTACCTGAGACTTCAAGGTCTTTTTGTGTTCCCATACCTGGACGACTGGCTCATAAGGGACCAGTCTTCCCAGGAGGCCAGT
Source organism: Ichthyophis bannanicus (assembly GCA_033557465.1). Lineage (NCBI taxonomy): Eukaryota > Metazoa > Chordata > Amphibia > Gymnophiona > Ichthyophiidae > Ichthyophis > Ichthyophis bannanicus. The sequence continues at coordinate 413,117,357 of CM066038.1, forward strand.
CAAGTCACCCTTCACACTGTGGCTCTGCTTCAGCACTTGGGGTTTGTCATAAACTTAGCAAAGTCCACTTTGCTCCCGTCCCAGAACTTGGAATTCATAGGAGCAAGACTGGGCAGTCTAGGAACTCTTCTGCCATACCTTCAAGGCCAGGACTGCCTTGCATACACACACATTCTCATCCATCCAGATCACAGGAAATTCTTATGTTTCCTTTTCAGGGGAAGACATTTCCAGTACAGGGTTCTTCCTTTTTTTCTGGCTTCAGCATCAAGATTGTTCACGAAATGCATGGCAGTAGTAGCAGCATTTCTACGGACCCTGGTGATTTTTGTCTTCCCCTACTTAGACAACTGGCTCATTCAAGCCACCACAGTTGTAGAGGCCACCACTGCACTGTCTCGTACAATGTGAATCCTCCAATACTTGGGATTGGAAATCAATTTTCTGAAGTCTCAACTAGTTCCTTCCCAATGCCTAGAATTCATAGGAGCCTGTCTGGATACCAGGCAGGCAAGGGCTTTCCTTCCACAAGCCCGATATCTTCGCATTATGCAGCTAGCTTCCCAAGCAGCAGGAAAATCCACCCTCATGGCTCGGGAACTACTGCAGCTACTGGGACACATGGCATCCACAGTTCATGTAGTCCCATATGCTCGCCTCCACATGCGAGCAGCTCAGTGGATTCTCTCCACACAGTGGACACAGGCCACGGGCAATTAGTCGGACAAAATAATAGTTTCTCAAAGACTAATTTTGTCCCTCCAATGGTGGCAATCACTAGAAAATCTGACAGTGGGGACTCCTTTCCATCAACCCCTCTTTCAGGCCACCCTAACAACAGATGCCTCGCAGGTGGGTTGGGGGGCACACCTGGATCATCTCTCTACCCAGGGCACCTGAACTCCACAGGAGGTAGGTTTACACATAAACCTCCTGGAATTAAGAGCAATTTATTTAGCTCTTCGAGTGTTCCACGTCCAGCTCAGCTACAAGACAGTCCTGGTCCAGACGGGCAATCGGGTAGCCATGTTCTATGTTCACTGTGGGAGGAGCTTCAGTCTCTAGGATAAAAAACGGTTCTAGTTTGCAAGTCCGCATGCGCGGCGTTCTTCTACACTTTCAGAATACAACTTGGATAAACGCGGGCAGCAACACTTTTCTGTAAGTGACCCTGAGTTTTATTCCTGATATTTTGTATGAGTAATGTTTTTCCGATTTTGGTGGATCAGCAAGTGCTATTGCTATGTCCATATTTACAGACCCTCCTGAAGAAACTCCAACAAGGAGTGAAAAGCTGTAAGGGTGCCGGTTGAAGCGTAGAGGCAAAGAAAATAGAGGCAAAGAAAACAAATGACAAGAGGCTGTGCATTCTTTGTGAAGACATAAGAAGATAAGATTTCAGAAGATTATCAAGCTAAGCAAGCTTTTTGTTGAGTTCTAGGTTTTAAGAATATTTTTGTGCAATAGTTTTTCAGACATTTGGTGAAAGAAACCTGGTGTTTATATTGAGACAATAGAGAGATACGGGACCACGAGCTGAGCATGTGCAGTGCATTAAGAGAATATAAAATATGAGATGCTAATTAAACCAAGCATGTGGTCTTGAAAATTGAGATCCTCTCGATAGCTCTTCAATATACTTGGTGGCGGAGAAAGGGTGTTTATCTGAGAAGTTTTAATGTGATCACATCCCAGGGTGGTTGTTGATGTTATCTATGCGCTGGTGCTCAAGTATTATTGAACGCACGTTAAAGCGCTTTATAGAGCTGAAACCTCCTGGGATATTAATAATACTAACCACTAATAATAGTTCCAAACATCAGTGTTCCTAGCTACCTCAATATTTACATCATTCAGGTTTTGATATTAAAATTATTTTCCACTAGGAGAATTTGTTTGAATGGAGTGATTCTTAGTCGAAGTTTGTAATTCACCCCGTGAAGACCAAAAACTTTTTTTGTATTGATACGCTTCTGCTCCCGGCAAGCCCACCCCTCCAGGATGGCAGCGGATGCTTTCCTGGTCTCATGGTCGGAAGGCCTCATGTGCGCCTTCCTGCTGATCGCCAAGACCTTGTAAAAGACCCTCCGTGACAGGGCCTCGCTCATCCTGGTAGCTCCTTGGTGGCCCAGACAACTGTGGTTCCCGCTGCTATTTCAGTTGACCTTGGAGACTCCCCATTCCCTTGGGTACCACCCCAGGACTCCTATCTCAGGAGGGGGGCTCTCTCCTGCACCCCAACTTGGGATCCCTGTCGCTGACAGCGTGGCTGCTGAGAGGGTGACTCTGGCCCCTTTCAACCTTTTGGTTGAGGTGGAAGACATTCTACTGGCCTCTCACAAGGCCTCTACTATGAAGGCTTACGCTTTCAAATGGCACAGGTTCTCTGTTTGGTGCGCCAAACACGGGATGACCCTTTCTCCTGCCTGGTGGCTCTGGTGTTGCAGTACTTTCTCCACCTCTCTTAATCCGGGCTCAAGTCTAACTCCGTCCGAGTGCACCTTAATGCCCTGTCGTCACACCACCATCCGGTGGATGGTAAGCCCCTCTCGGTCCATCCCTTGGTGACCCGTTTTCTTTGGGGCCTGCTCTTGAAGCCCCTGGTTTGCCCTCCGGTGAACAAATGGGACCTCAACGTAGTATTGCGGCAGTTCACTCGCCAATCCTTCGAGCCTCTGGCTACCTGCCACCTTTGCTATCTCTCTTGGAAGGTGGCTTTCCTGGTTCCGCTTGCAGAGTTAGAGAGCTTCAGGCCCTTGTGGTGGAGGCACCCTATACCATCTTCTACAAGAACAGACTGGTGCTTCACACCCACTCCAAATCCCTGCCGAAGGTAATATCGTCCTTCCATCTCAGCCAGGAAGTGGTACTCCCTACCTTCTTTCCAAGGCCTTACTCCAGTCGGGTGGAGACAGTCCTTCACACCTTGGACTGTAAGAGAGCTTTGTCCTTCTATATCCAGCGCACTGAGGGCCACCGCAAAGCATCTCAGCTTTTCATCTCCTACAACCCCAGTAAGCTGGGGGAGGTGGTGACCAAGTGTACGCTGTCCACATGGGTGGCAGACTGTATTGCCTTCACTTATGAGTAGGCGAGGCTCCCGCTGGAAGGCTGCATCACGATGCACCGTGTCAGGGCCATGGTGGCATTGGTGACATACTCGGGCTCTATCCTGATGGTTGACATCCTCCGGGTTGCCACCTGGTCTTCATTCCATACATTCACAGACCATTGCTGCCTGGCATGAGAGTCCTGACAGGACAGTGCCTTCGGCCAGGCTGTGCTCCGTAATCTTTTCGGGGTTTAAGCAACTCCTACTCTCCGACCCTTCTGTGTTCAGGCTACCAGAGTGCTGGTTTCATTGGACACGGGGATCCTACTGTGGTCTGTACACGGACTAAATTGTTGCTGCTTGCGGCTCCCCGTGGGGGAGCCCCTATTTTTGCTATGAGCTTTCGGTAGCCTGTAGCTTGGGAGTCCCATATGTGAGGACTGACTTCCTACTTGTTCCCGGAGAAAGCGTGGTTACTCATTTGTAACAGGTGTTCTCCGGGGACAGCAGGAATCAATCCTCAAAACCCTCCGTCCTCCCCTTGGAGTTGCTCCTTTACCATCTTTTATTTTTGCCGTCTTTTAGCTATATCTGACTGAGCAAGATGGCACCCTTGGGGGGGGGAGGGGACCACGCGTGCGTGGTGGCATCTCCCAAAGGCTTTCTTTGAAAGCTGGGGGGATGCTTCCATGAGGGCTCTGTCAGTGCCGACATCACCCTTATGTGAGGACTGATTCCTGCTGTCCCTGGAGCACACCTGTTACAGGTGAGTAACTACGCTTTTCTGTTCTGTGTTCCACAGATGAAGGGCCAGGAGCAGGATCTTAGAAAACATCCACAAATAGGAACCAAAGCTATGGGGATCTCATATGATTTTCAGAACACTGTGATGAACTAGCTAAACTAAAAGTAGACAAAGCCATGGGTCTGTATGGGATGCATCCAATAATACTGAAGGAACTTGGGGACGTTCTAGCGGCTCCACTGTTTGACCTTTTCAATACCTCTTTGGAGTATGGAGTGGTGCCAGAGGTCTGAAAAAAGACACATGTAGTCCCCTTACACAAAAGCGGACATAAGGATGACTTTGAGAACTACAGGCCAGTTAGTCTAGCCTCTAGTTAATAAATTATTGGAAAGGCTACCGAAAGAGAGAATAGTGAGTTTTCTGAAGTCCAATGGATTTACCAGAGGCAGGTCTTGCCAGACAAATCTGATAGATTTCTTTGACTGGATGACCAGGGAGATGGACTGAGGGAGAGTTGTAGATGTGGTGTACTTAAGATTTCAGTAAAGCCTTTGACACCATTGCGCACAGGTGACTTATAAACAAACTGAAAACCCTAAGGATGGACCCTAAAGTTACTGATTGGGTAAGAAATTGGTTTAGTGGGAAGCAGCAAAGGGTACAGGTAAATGGAGCTCACTCTGAGGAGAAGCAGGTTACCAGTAGTGTGCCGCAAGGATCTGTCCTTGGTCCGGTTCTTTTTAACACCTTTGTTAGTGATATTGTGGAAGGGCTTTCTGGTAAGATTTGCTTGTTTGCAGGTGATACCAAAATCTGCAATAGAGTAGACACCCAGGAAGGAGTAGATAGCATGAGGAGGGATCTAACTAAGCTTGAAGAATGGTCTAGAATTTGACAGCTGAAATTTAATGTTAAAAAAATGCAGGGTCATGCATTCGGGCTGCAAAAATCCAAAGGTGTGGTACAATGTAGGGGGTGAGGTACTAATATCTACAAAGAAGAGCGGGACTTGGGCTAATTGTGTCTGACGAACTTAAAGTAGCTAAACAGGTAGAAAAGGCGACTGCAAAAGCAAGAAGGATGCTTGGGTATATAGGGAGAGGAATGGCCAGCAGAAAAAAGGAGGTGATAATGCCTCTGTATAAGTCTCTGGTGCGTCCTTATTTTGAGTATTGTGTGCAATTCTGTAGACCACACCTTCAAAAGGATAAAAGCAGGTTGTAGTCGGTTCATTATGTAGCATATGAGGACAGACTTTAAGATCTTAATATGTATACTTTAGAGGAAAGGCAGGATGGGTTCGATATGATAGACCAAAAAACAACTGCAAGGAAGGGAAATATAATATTCAAAAAAGCACACCAACCTTCCTTATCTCCACCATTCCCCACTAATAAAGTAATAGAATAAATTACCAATCTAACACAGGCTAACAGGCCTCAGAGAAATCTTCCCCTTCAGCTGAGAGCGTTACAAGAACTATCCTTAATGGAAGACATCACTATTAAAAGAGCTGACAAAGGGGGTGCTGTGGTGATAATGGACACTGTGAGTTATCACAATGAAGTTATGCGACAACTGAATGATACAAACAATTATATTCGATTAGTTGAAGATCCTACTCGGGAGCTACAGAATTTGATATTAGATTTGACTACTGCAGCAGCCGCTAAAGGCTTTTTGACTGAAAAAGAAAAACAGTATTTGAATCCTTCTTTTCCTAAGATCCCAGTATTTTATGCCCTGCCTAAAGTGCATAAACGTCTTGTTGACCCTCCTGGGCGTCCGATCCTATCGAGCAACGATTCGCTGCTTGAGAGGGTTGGTAAATATCTAGATGTATTCTTACGAGATGAGGTGCCTCTTATATCATCTTACGTTAAAGACACTACATATTTTTTGAATATTTTGGAAAATTTTCAGCAGGTTGATAAAGTGACTTGGCTGGCAACTTTAGATGTTTCTGCACTCTACACATCTATTCCTCAGAGTGAAGCTTTATATGTTTTGAATAATGTGTGGGACGCTCGTGAACAGCCTCACAAAGTACCTATGGCATTTCTCATGGCTTTGGCCGAAATAGCCTTGAAACGTAATTATTTCATCTACCAGCAAGAATTTTTCCAGCAGATCTCCGGTACCGCAATGGGGGCTACATTTGCACCATCACTTGCAAATCTTTCTATGAGTGCATTCGAAGATCAATGGATTTATCCGTCTGTCTTTATGCCCTGTATTTTAGGTTGGTACAGATATATCAATGACATTTTTTTATTATGGAGTGGTTCTAAAGATCTCTTGCTTGAATTTTTCAACTATTTAAATTTTTGTAATCTGTCTATTAAGTTTGATATTAATATTTAGTCCTCTATTATTCACTTTTTGGATGTGAAAATTATGAAATGTGATGGCTATTTTCATACTACGCTATATGCTAAACCCACTGACAGAAATACTCTGCTTCATTACTCTAGTTATCACCCAGAGCATTTAAGAAACAGCCTGCCTTATTCCCAACTATTACGCTGTCGGCGTATCTGTTCCTCCCATAGGGAGTTTGAATCTCAAGCTACAATAATGATGCGGAAGTTTAAACAAAGAGGCTATCCAACTTCCCTTTTAAAGAAAGCCTACAAGAGAGCAAGATTTAACCACCGTGAATGGTTACTATCTCCAGTGATTAAGAGTGTACCGGATGTATCTATCCCTATGCAACAATCAGTTACAAATGAATCTATGTGCATTACTTGTGTTCTGCCTCATTCAAGTTTGTCAAGCCAGTTGACTTCCTGTATACATCGACGTTGGCGTTTGTTCTCTACTCATTCTACACTTTCTACTCATAAAATACGTGTTGCTTATAAGCGTGATAAGAACTTAAGAGATTATTTATGTCCTGCGGTTCCTCGACCCCGTCCGCCATCTCCTACTGTACATACCTGTTGCAATCGCTGTATATTTTGTGCCATCATGGACCCTATTCTGCCTGCAGTATTTTCCTCTAAGCCTTATTTTCTGCGAGTTAACACTAATTGCAATTCATCTTTCGTGGTCTATGCTTTGTGGTGCACGTGTTTTAAGCTGTATATTGGCAAAACAACTCGCCCCCTCCGTACACGGTTGACTGAGCACAAATATAGTATTTTGAAGGCGAAGCTAGAAACACCTTTTATTCAACACTGTATTTCATGTGCTCATACCATTACTGACTTCAAATGTACAGTGTTAGATTGTATCCCTGTTAATATTCGGGGAGGAGATCGAGGGAAGTTGCTATTGCAGCAAGAACAACGGTGGATTTTTAACTTGCATACACTTGCTCCACATGGACTCAATGATAAAATAGATTGGACATTATTCTTTTGATTAGCTACTTTGGAGTTCGGGGCGTGCATCCCTCTTGTTTTTAAGGTAGGTTAGTTTTAGTAGGAAATGACATCATTTTTTGACAGCGTATTGGAGGACAGGGGCTGATCTTTTAAATGTGATGTCAGTAATGGCCGTTCTAAGGTCGGAGGCACTTGTTGTCCGTATGAGCTTTCTTTGAGCTATGGAGTTGTAGCTAATATGTCCGAGTTTATTGTCCCTGAAGAAGCCGGTCAGGCGAAACAGAAGCTTTTGTTGGACTATTAAGAATTTTCTCGGCATTAACTCTGCTTCTCCAATTGAGGCTGTTAGATTTGGTATTGAAGAAGAACTGAGAGCGTGTGTGGTCTTGCCGACAGCGAGCGTGTGTGGGAGACTTCAGTAGAACCTTAAGTTGAGTATGATAATTACATTTTCAATGTTGTTACAACTCAATCTGAAAGATTTTTTATGTCTTTTTTTAGGTTATGAAGCCTCTTGTTGAGGCCCGTAAGCACCCGCACTGGGTATTCCATGCACACCTCTCAGATGTGTGATTGAGTATAATGAATTGCTTTGAAATCCCAAAAAAGTACTTTTAGGTGATATTAGCAATTTCTCTTTTAATCAGGTTTGAATTGACTACTTATGATAATTTTTGTAATTTAATTGAAATAATAAAAAGTGTAAGGCTTTTGGCCCATGATGTGGAATGTACCATCTAACCCTATGGTGACTCGATTCGCCAGATGAAGGGGAAGATTTCTCTGAGGCCTGTTAACCTGTGTTAGATTGGTAATTTATTCTATTACTTTATTAGTGGGGAATGGTGGAGATAAGGAAGGTTGGTGTGCTTTTTTGAAAATTCGTTAAGATAGAGACATTTAAATACCTCCATGGCATAAATTCACAGGAGGGTCTCTTTCAGTTGAAGGCAAGCTCTGCCACGAGGCGACAAAGGATGAGAGTGAAGGGAATAATATGTGGAAATATTTCTTTACAGAGAGAATGGTAGATGCATGGAATAGTCTCCCAGTGGAGATGGTAGAGATGAGGACAGTATCTGAATTCCAAACAAATGGGACAAACGGAGGATCTCTAAAGGTAAAAAGGAGACTGTTGTAGTTGATATGGCAGATTAGATAGGCCATGTGGTCTTTTTCTTCCATCATGTTTCTATGTTTCTCCTGGCAGGGACTTGGTAATTGGATGCCTTCAGGTGCTGATCTTTCCTGTCATGCATGTTGGCTTTCAGAATCAACTCTTACATGCTGTTCTTGGGCATGTTTCTGAAGGGTGTCTGTCACCAGGGATTTGGAGATTTTCACTCCCCTGGTTCCTGAGGATAAGCAGAGTGCATTCCAGACACTCATCAGACAAGGCCAGAATACTCCTAAGTTTCTTACCAGGGCCTCTTTTAATGCTTTTGAATCTACAAGCAGAGCTTCAGCAGTCTAAGAACATAAGACATGCCATACTGGGTCAGACCGAGGTCCATCAAGCCCAGTATCCTGTTTCCAACAGTGGCCAATCTAGGTCCTACGTACCTAGCAATATCCCCAAAAGACACAGGTTCCACAATGCTTGTACTGGGTCAAGCATTGATATCATGGGTCCCTTTTTAATAGTGGTTTATGGACCTTTCCTCCAGGAACTTGTCCAAACCTTTTTTAAACCCAGCTATACTAACAGCCCTTACTACATCCTCCGGTAACAGATTCCAGAGTTTGATTACACGTTGAGTGAAAAAATATTTTCTCTTATTTGTCTTAAATAGTTTACCCTGTAGCTTCATTACATGTCCCCTAGTCTTTCTATATTCTGATAGCGTAAACAATTGATCCACGTTTATCCGTTCCACTCCATTCATTAATTTATAGACCTCTATCATATCTCCCCTCAGCCGTCTCTTTTCCAGGTTAAAGAGCCCTAACCTTTTTAGCCTCTCTTCATAGGAGTAGCCTTCCATCCCCTTCACCAATTTGGTGGCTCTTCTCTGTACTTTTTCTAATAACACTATGTCCTTTTTAAGATACGGCGACCAGAATTGCACACAATATTCAAGGTGCGGTCGTACCATGGAGCGATACAGAGGCATTATAATATCCTTTGTTTTATTCTCCATCCCTTTCTTTATGATACCTAGCATTCTATTTGCTTTCTTGGCCGCCGCTGCACACTGGGCGGAGGGTTTTAACATGTTATCCACGATGACTCCTAAGTCCTTTTCCTGGGTGGTGGTTTCTAATGTGGAGCCTTGCATCGTGTAACTATAGTGTGGGTTGTTCTTTCCTAGGTGCATAACTTTGCATTTGTCCACATTAAATTTCATCTGCCATTTGGATGCCCAGTCTTCCAATTTATCCAGATCCTCCTGCAGTTTTCCACAATCCTCTTGGGTTTTAACAACTTTAAACAGTTTTGTGTCATCTGCAAATTTGATAACCTGACTAGCTATTCCCTTTTCCAGGTCATTTATGAATATGTCAAAAAGTAGCGGACCCAGTACAGATCCCTGGGGTACTCCACTATTCACTTTTTTCCATTGGGAATATTGGCCATTTAGCCCTACCCTCTGCTTTCTATCTTTTAACCAGTTCCCGATCCACAATAGTACACTGCCTCCTATCCCATGACTTTTTAGCTTTGCCAAAAGTCTCTGATGGGGGACCTTTTCAAAAGCTTTCTGGAAGTCCAGATACACTATATCAACCGACTCACCTTTGTCTACCTGTTTATGCACACCTTCAAAGAAACATATCAGATTAGTAAGACAAGATCTTCCTTGTCTAAAGCCATGTTGGCTGTCTCCCATTAGGCCATGACTATCTACATGTTGTGTAATTTTGTTCTTTATGATGGTTTCTACCATTTTCCCTGGTACTGACGTCAGGCTCACCGGTCTGTAATTTCCCGGGTCACCCCTGGAACCTTTTTTAAAAATTGGTGTTACGTTGGCGACCCTCCAATCTTCAGGTATTACAGATGATTTTAATAAAAGTTCACAGATTGCCAATAGCAGGTCTGCAATCTCATATTTCAGTTCTTTCAACACTCTGGGATGTATACCATCCGGTCCAGGTGATTTGCTACTATTCAGTTTATCAAATAGTTGTAATATATCTTCCCGGTGTAGCGATATTTCTCTCAATTCCTCTGCAGTATCACCTTTAAATACCACTTCAGTCATGGGTAACATCCCTACATCTTCCTCAGTAAAGACCGAAGCAAAGAATTCATTCAGTCTCTCTGCTATAGCCTTGTCTCCTCTTACTGCCCCTTTTACCCCTCTATCATCTAACGGTCCAATTGACTCTCTCACAGGCCTTTTGCTACGAATGTACTTGAAAAAGTCTTTATTTTGTGTTTTTGCTTCCGTAGCAAGTTTCTTCTCAAATTCCCGCTTTGCCTGCCTTATCAATGCTTTGCATTTAACTTGCCAGTGCTTGTGTTTCCAGTTTTCATCATTTGGCTCTTTTTTCCATTTCCTGAAGGTTGCTTTTTTGGCAGCAACAGCCTCTCTGACCTCACCTTTAAACCATGCTGGCAGTTTTTTGGACTTTCTTCCACTCTTCTTAATGCGTGGAATACAACTGGTCTGGGCTTCGAGGATAGTATTTTTAAATAACACCCAAGCTTGCTGTAAGTCTTTAACCTTTGGAACCGCTCCTTTTAGTTTTTTCCTAACTATATTCCTCATTCTATCATAGTCTCCCTTTTGAAAGTTAAAAGGTAATACTGTGGATTCCTTTACTATCTGTCCTCCACTAATTAAATCAAACATGATCATACTATGATCACTATTGCCAAGTGGTCCCAACACCCTTATTTCTTGCACCAGATCTGGCGTTCCACTAAGGATTAGGTCCAGTATGGCTTCCCCTCTGGTCGGTTCATGAACCAGCTGCTCCAAGAAGCAGTCATTTATTCCATCTAGAAACTTTATCTCTTTAGCTTGTCCTGCCGTGACACTGACCCAGTCGATACCGGGGTAATTGAAATCACCCATTATTACTACTCTGTTGTGACTTTTGTTAGCTTCCTTGATTTCTTTGAGCATTTCATCATCCATTTGGTCATTCTGGCCAGGTGGTCGATAGTATACTCCCACTGCCATCGCCTTCCCCTTCATAAATGGGATTTCAATCCATAGAGATTCTACAGCAAATTTTGTTCCCTGCAAAACTTTAATCCTTTCTGACTCAATTCCCTCTCTAACATAGAGCGCAACCCCTCCACCAATTTGATCAGCTCTATCATTACGATATAGTTTGTATCCAGGTATCACAGTGTCCCACTGGTTATCCTCCTTCCACCATGTCTCTGAGAGTGCAATCATATCTAACCTCTCATTTAGTGCTATATATTCTAACTCTCCCATCTTATTGTTTAGACTTCTAGCATTGGCATACAAGCATTTTAGAGACTGTATTTTATTCATACTAATCTGGCTATTGGTAGGCAGGGGTAATTTGGAATCTTTATGCTCTGTCTGCTCCTTACTCAAGGGCATTTGGGCTACTATACCCCCTTTTGGAACCTCAGAATTGCCTGGTTGCAGGCATCAGATCTTGAAGAGCGGGTCCAGGATAAACTGGCCAATATCTCATGTACTGGAAAAAATCCTTTTTGGGAAAGGTTGGAGGGAAAACAGGTTAGATGGAAACAGATGATCTCACCCTACTGCGCCTTCCCAGGAAAACAGCTGATCCATGCAAAAGGAAGGCTCTTCATAAGAAGTCTTTTTATTTGAAGAAGAGATACCATCCTTCTTACCTGCCTTTTGCTGCCTATCAACCTCAGCATCCTCAACAGAGACAGTAGGATCCTCACCAACCCAAGGCTGTTGAGCCTCAACCAGCTACACAGGCACACGCCTTCCTAGAGAACATTACCAATCTGCCCCTGGATGGTTCCCAGCCCCTCCACATAGCAGGCAGACTTTGTCACTATGCCCACAGGTGGCACCTCATAACATCAGAGTTGTGGACGCTCCTGATTGTCCAAAGGGGTTATCGGCTTCACTTTGAAGCCTTACCTCTACCAACATCACAGGGGATTATCCCACACAACCCCTTCAAAGCAATTTCTTAAAAGAAGAGGTGAGGACTGTGTTGTCCCAGGGTGCCAATAGAAAGTTTTGCTCAAGAAAAGTTGGGCTTCTACTCTCCATATTTTCTCATTCCAAAGAAAACAGGAGATTCAGGCTTATCTTGGATCTCAGATACTTAAACAAGTTCATGGTCCGAGATAAATTCAAAATGATTTCACTAGGAACGCTTCTACCATACTTCCAGAGACATAATTGGCTATGTTCTCGGAATCTGTGCTTCATGTTTCAGGGAAACCATTATCAGTACTGGATTCTCCCCTTCGGTCTAGCCTCTGCGCCAAGGGTCTTCACAAAATGCACATCTTGGATGTATTAATCTTTCCTTACTTAGACGATTGGCTGATCAGGGGAGACTCCCCTCAAGAGGTAAGACTCTCCCTTCTTTACACCATCACGGTGTTCCAACACCTGGGCTTTATCATAAACGTCCCAAAGTCCCAGCTCGCTCCAACTCAGTCTGGAGTTCATCAGAGTTCATTTAGATACTCGACAGGCCTGAGCTTTCCTCCTACGAGACCTCTGTACCCACCTCATCGATCTGGCAAAATGGGTTCAACAGCAAAGCCGATTAACAACTTGAGAGATGCTACAACTCCATGGTCCATGTCGTTCCTTACACTCGATTACATATGCGATAAGTTCAGTGGACTCTGTTTTCTCGGTGGACACAAGCAAAGGGTCGTCTCAGAGACATGATCCATATTGCCCCTCAACTGATCAAGTCCCTTCAGTGGTTGGTGTCTCCCACAATACTTACTTATTGGGTCACCTTTTTAGATGCCTCCACCTTGATGCACCCTGACAACGGATGCTTCCAAGCTAGGTTGGGAGGTGCATTTGAGCGATCTGACCTCACAGGAACTGTGGACACCACAGGAATCTGCCCTGCAGATCAACCTGCTAGAACTACAGGCACTGACAAATGCTCTTCGGGTTTTTCAACCCCAACTATCGATGTTACCTGTTCTAGTTAGAATGGACAACCAAGTTACCATGTTCTATGTAAACAAATGGGGGAACAGAATCCTGTCCCCTCTGCGAAGAAGCGATTCACCTATGGTCCCTTTTGCTATATCTTACTGCATTCACCTCAGAGCGGTGTACCTCCTGGGCGAACTCAATGTCCTGGCAGACTAAGCCGTATCCTTCATCCATACGAATGGACCTTGCATCGGGAGATGGCTGCTCAGATCTTCCAAACATGGGTAACCCCACTCATAAAACATTTTGCCACTCCACAAAACACACAGCTTCCACTCTTCTTCTCCAGGGTTCCGTCACTGAACCAACAGGCCCTGGATGCCTTCCTTCTCCATTGGGGACAGGGACTGCTCTATGCATTCCCTCCCATCTCCTTGATACCCAAGACACTGTTCAAGCTACAGGCCGACAGGGGCTCGATGATTCTCATAGCCCTCTTTTGGCCCCATCAACCATGGTTTTCTCTGCTTCTTCGCGTTGCACAGACTCAGCCGCACATACTGGGATGTGCTCACGACCTCCTCTCAGGATCATGGGATGCTCCTCCATCCTAATCTTCACTCCCTATGCCTGATAACATGGCTGCTGAAGGGCTAGTGCTTGCTGACCTTGACCTACCACAGGCTGTCAAGAATGTCCCTGCATCTTGTAAGGATTCCACCAGGCGATCTTATGCCTTCAAATGGCATAGATTTGCCCTCTGGTGCATTGACCCCTTTTCTTGCCTGGTGGAGTCTCTTCTGCAATATCTCCTTTGCTTATCCTTGACAGGTGTTAAAACTAACTCAGTGAGAGTTCACATTGGTGCCATTGCAGCACCTCTCAGACCAGTGGATGGAGAGTCCATCTTCTCACACCCCTTAGAACGTTTCATGCGGGGTCTCCTGCTATCCAAGCCGCCTCTGGTGTCTTGGGATCTGAATGTGGTTCTGGCGCAGCTTCTAAAGCCACATTTCGAACCTTTAGCCACCAATTCATCTTCTTTATTGCCCTCACTTCAGTTCGCCATATCAGTGAGCTGCAAGCTCTAGTGGCGATCCTCCCTACACTCTGTTCCACTGTGATGAGGTGGTTCTCTGTACCCATCCTCATTTCTCCCGATTTTTTTCCCTAAACCACATGCGTCTCGGGCTGAAGCAGCACTACACACTTTAGACTGCAAGTGAGCGCTGGCCTGCTACTTGCATAGAACTATAGATCTTAGAAAATCCTCCCAATTATTTATTTCCCTTGATCCTAGTCACCTGGGTCTACTGGTGATGAAACGTACTCTAAATGGATAGAATGCATTTCTTTTGCCAATGCACAAGCAGGACTGTCATTGAAGGGTTATGTCACTGCTCATAATGTGTGGGCTATGGCGACCTCTTTAGCCAATCTCAGTTCAGTAGCTATTGAGGACATTTGCCAGACAGCTACTTGGTCCTCCATTTATACTTTTGCTGCTCTCTACTGTCTGGACAGAGACTGCTTTCGAGCTGCTGTCTTTGACCAAGCTGTACTCCAGCACCTCTTTGTGACAAACTCAACTCCTACCCTCCATCCCGTACTTATACAAGATATTAGACTATCATTGGGGGAGTTTTGCCTCCTGGAATAGAGTCCAGTGGCCCACAACTCTTCCAGACTCTGGCAACACATTTTTTTACCTCAGGGATTGCACTACTCCCCCCTCCCCCCTCCATACCAGCCATGGTACCTGGGAGCTAGTGAGTCCCGTATGTGAAGACTGCATTAGGGTTCTTTTATTTTCTCCTCGGCTACAACTCAACTGAGAAGAGGAGCTGTGAAAGCAGGCATGCAGGTGCAGTGGAGTGCTCTCAAAGGCTTTCCTATTGGACTCTGGGAAGTGTTTCTTTGTGGGCTCAGTCAGTGACGTTCACCCATATGTGAAGATTGATTCCTGCTGTTCCCGGAGATCATCTGTTACAGGTGAGTAGCTACGCTATATGTTGTAAAAATGTGTATTTAGCACAAGCTAATTTTATGAAAACTAATTTTAACTTTTTAGGAAAAGTACAGCTTGGAATAAAATTTGTACATAGTAAAGTAATTTTAAGATTGTTTTAAATGAAGTTGCAGTACATTTTTACACTATTCATTTTATAATGTGTATTTTCTTTTAGATGAATGAAGAGATGTTATGCCAAGAATTTGGACGATTTGGACCATTAGCCAGTGTCAAAATTATGTGGCCAAGAACAGATGAAGAAAGGGCAAGAGAAAGGAACTGTGGTTTTGTTGCCTTCATGAACAGACGAGATGCAGAAAGGGCTTTAAAAAATTTAAACGGTATAAATAGTTGTTTTGTTCTGTTTTTATTTCTTTAGTTACATTCAAGTGCATTAGATATTTCCTTGTGTCCAGAGTGCTTAAAATCTAAGGGGTCAATAGTCGGCGGCAGTGGTCAGCACTAAAGTGATTGCCTTAGCTAAAACCAGATTTTCAGTGCCAGAGCCTATCCAGCATCTGTCGCTGAATATCCAGTTTCACCGGCCAGAGGGTTTGCTATATGGTTAGAGGCAATAGTCAGCTGTTAGCAAAACCGCATAAAGTTAGGACAGTCGTTAACCTGTTCTAACTTTATGAATTTTAGCTATCCGGTTAACATCTGAATATCACCACTAATGGGATAGCTGCCAAGACAGTCCCAGCTCTGTGCACATATCTGGAATTAATTGGATGTCTTTACTGCAGTCTGTGTTTTACTATCCAGTTAGTGCCACTGAATATTGCTTTCACTGGGGTTCATGCGCGTGCTGCAAACTGCATAAACCTGTCTGAATATCAACCCCTAAGTATATGCCTGAGGCAATAGAGAATGAAGTAACTTGGTCAAGGTTGCATCAGTTAAAGCAGTGGGGTTTGAACCTTGGCTTCCCCAGTTCTCAGCCTGTTTACTCATTGTAGTCTGCCCAAGCAAAGCTTTTATTTTTTTTTACTTATGACTCTGTTTGGCAGTGGTATTTTAAAATTGCCTGGTTTAGAAACATGATCTTTTTTATTTTTGCATAGGAATCAAAAATGAGGATTATGCCCATTGTGATCACTGACTGATTTAGTTCAAAATACTGTAGGCTGCTGTAATGTTGAGCTTATGTAAACCCCAAATTGATAAAATATGTTTAAATCATGACTTGTGCCTTTGTTTGGAATCCTGCTAGGTCTTATGCTTTGGAATAGGCCTTTGAGGTTGCCTCCTGAAGGCAAATAGTAAGAACAATTATAGTAACTCATAAAAGCAGATATTTGGCAAAAAAGAGTTTTTGTGGCCTTAAAGATACTTGACTGGCACAGAAGGTGGAGTGATCTTTAAATGCTTAACACTCTGTTTTCCTCTTCCACAGATATGCCAATAAGCAGCTGTTTACCCAAATACATATGTCCTTTTTATTTATTTATTTACTTCTCTTATATACCGCGCTATTAAAATCAGTGCGGTTTACAATTGAACAAAAAACATACTGCAATGTCACAGGACAATTGAGTTTTTACATTGAACATGGACGAGATAACCTGGAGGTAACAGGGGTAACTAATTACAGAGTAATTATTCATGGAGTATGGTGAGAAATTATACATATAGTATGGTGAGAAATTATACATATAGTATAGCTTGGTTTCAACATATTTATAAGAGGTTTAATCAATAAGATGTGTGATCAGTACCAATAATAAATAAGAGAGGGGATATGGTGGTAGAGCTAGTCATTTTCTTTATGGTGTTGGATTTTGGGTGGGGTGTGGAGTAGGGTGTAGGATGTGAGGATGGGTGGTTGTTTCTGGGATTGGATTCTGGGTAATGGATGAGGAAAAAGGTGTTGTTTGAGGGCTTTTCTAAATGACAATAGGTCTGGGGTGGAACGGAGCTCAGTGGGGAGGGCATTCCAGGTCATGGGTGCAAATAGGGAGAAGGCTCTATTGGCAGTAGCCTTTTTGCACTTAGTTAGAATGTTGGGGATCTCTAGAGTGTTTGATTAGATCTCCTGATCCTGTTGAACGGCCGTCTTTGAATGAGTTTGCTGATGGGTGAGGTGATCTGGTTCCTTAGGGCTTTGAATGTTAGTACTAGGGACTTATACTGGATTCTAGCCTGAAGTGGAAGCCAGTGGAGATCCATCATGACTGGGGTTATATGTTTAGCTCTTGATGTACCTGCAAGTACCCTTGCTGCAGCATTCATTGCAAGGCGAAGAGGTCCTAGTGTTGACTGAGGGAGGCCATGAAGGATAATATTTGCAAAGTCTAGATGTGGGAGCACCAAGGCTTGGAAGATAGTTCGGTAGTCATTAAAGTCCAATAGGGGGCGCAGGTGACATAGTATCCAGACCTTATGGTAAATTGCTTTCGTGATGTTCTTCACATGTGTAAACATGTCGAGTCGTTGGTCAAGCGTGATGCCGAGATAGCGGATAGTTGATTTTGCTATCAACTCAATATTGTTTACTTTTAATGTGGGGGGTGGGGATAACATCTGGTAATCCTTGGACTCCAAATGAAAAAAATAGGACTGCAAACTTAATCAGTGTTCCTATTGGTGCACGTTCAGCCTGTCATGTCTTCAAAGACAAGGGTCTGGCTTCTCACTGTCCCCTTTTTTCAAGATTTATAAAAAAGGCTTCTTCATATCAAAGCACTGATTCAGATGCCAGCACCTTAGCACTATCCTTTTATCTCTCATGAAACCACCATTTGAGTTTGTAGAGTCATATTGTCTGAATAAGCTTATCTGGATATTTCTAATAGCAATTACCTTGGCTAGAAGAATTGGTGAATTTGAAGCCTTCACTCCCCTGCACCATGTCCTCCACAACATCCATGCAAACCGCCTACACCTTTCCTCTGCTTACCAGGCCTGGCTAAAATTCACCTGCTCCTCAGCATTTCACTTTCTTGCTCCCGCCTCTTGGAGTGCACTTCCCCCCTGCCCTCTGGCTCGAACCTTCTTACCCCAAGTTTAAAACATTTAAAAACCCTTCTCTTTCACATTGCATATGACCTCCCTGATCTCCATGAACAAGCAGGAATGTAATTTTCACATATGGGTATCGTCGGTAACGACGGAGACCGCGCGGGAACGCTCCCCAGTGTCCAATTAGAAAGCTTTTGGGAGCATCCCACAGGGCCTGCGTGCTGCCTTCCTGCCTTTCCCAACTGCCTCTCTCCAGTTCTTCGTTTTCTGCGGAGCCAGCAGGTCGTCGTTCCTGTCACCGCAGAAAATCTTCCTTTTACCTTCTTTTTTGTGGTCGCGTCTGCCTTCCTCGACGCTCTACTGGTACCGCCGGTTTTTCTTTCTTTCTTTTCTTTAAAAAAACAAAAAAAACTTAGTACTTTTTTCCACGTGCACGCGCCTTTTTGGGCCTTAGGCCCAAAAATTCCTCCACAATGGAAAAACCCTCTTCGGGTTTTAAAAAGTGCACCAAGTGTGGCGGTAACATCTCCATCACCGACGCCCATGAATGGTGTCTCAAATGTTTAGGTCCTGACCACTCCATCACAGGATGTATGTCCTGTGCCATGATGTCTAAAAGAGGTCGGCAGAACCGAGCTGCTAAGCTCAGTACCCTGTTTCCCTCTGATGCAGCCTCTGTGGCATCAACGTCTTCCAGGGCTTCCTCTTCCTCCTGTGGATCTCAGGTAACTAAACACAAGTCTAGCCGGTCCTCAAAGGGTAGATCTCCTAAGCATCGAGATGCCTCTGGCGTTGCCCTTGAGGGTTCTGCACCGACAAAATTGCCCCGGCGGGAGGCTTCAGCTTCCAAAGCATTATCGGGGCTCCAGGACGTTCTCGAGGTCTCAACCTCAGCAGAACTACTGGTGCCATGCTCTGGGGTACCGGCTGTCTTCTCCGGTACCGACATCCAGGCATCGGCAGCATCGATAGACCAGAGATTCCTGGCTATTGAACGCAGTCTGGCGGCTCTCCTTGTGGCATCGACACCCTCGGAACCGCGTCAGACAGTTGTACCGGCACAGACTCCAGCACTGGTATCTGTATCGGTACCGGTACCGATAGCATCGGCATTGACATCGGTGTCTGCATTGCTGGCACCCAGTCATGCGATGCTCTCCAGTACTGATAAACCGGTACTGATTACTCCCAGTACCGACTTCGATCGGTACGGGTATCGGGCTCTTCAAGAGCATCCGGACAGACGGTACTTCGAGTCCTCAGAAGAATCTGAGGATTCTGACAGTTCTGTCTGCAAGAATGCTTCTCCCAGAGGAGCCTTCCTCCCCTAAGTGCAGGATGTCTCCTCCAGAAGATATTTCCTTTCAGGACTTCATCAGGGAGGTGGCTTGAGGTCTGTCCATTGCTGTGGCTCCTGAATCAGAGCCCAGAGCAAAGGAGTTGGATATTTTACAATATCCCAAAGCTCCTAAAGAGGCAGCTACTCTACCCATCCATGAGATCTTGCATGATCTCATGCTAAGAATGTGGGAGACGCCTCTTACCACCTCTCCTCACTCTCGTAGACTGGATACTATGTACCGAGTCCCTCCTTGTCCTGGTTTCCAGAAGACTCAGCTTCCTCACCACTCTGTTGTAGTGGAATCAGTTATGAGAAGGATTAGGAGTGCAAAGAGACATGCCTCTAATCCTCCAGGATGCGAGTGCAGAACTTTGGATGCTTTTGGACGTCGTACTTTCCAAGCTTCCATGCTTTCTGCCAGGATCAGTTCCTATATTTTATATATGGGAATGTTCCTGAAGAAAATTACAGGGGATTTAGAGGTTTTGAGCCCTCTTCTTCCTGAGGATAAAAGACAGGATTTTCTCACGTTGGTCAAACATGCCCAGGATGTTTCTAAATTTGTCAACCGTGCAGCTTTTGACTGTTTTGAGTGCAAAAGCAGAACCTCTGCCATTGCCATAGGTGCACGTAGAATTGCCTGGCTCCAGGCATCTGATTTGGAGCTCTGGTTACAAGACAAACTGGGCAGTATTCCTTGTACTGGTGAGAACCTGTTTGGCAAAGATTGGCAAGAAAAAGCCAATGAGTTGGATGCTGACAATTCCACTTTGGATAGGCTATCCAAAGCCACAGCTGATCCTGTGAGAAAGAAGTCTTTCAAGAAGCTTTTCTTCTCAAAAAAGAAGGTTTTATCCCTCTTATTCCCAGCAGGGACGTTCTACAGGTCAGCATACCCGGAAGGGTCAGCAACCACCTAAACAAAGGAAGGCAAAGACTGCTAAGCCTCAACCGTCTCAGCAGTCTCAGCCTCCACTAGGCCTTTGACTTTCATCTAGAGAACTTAGCTTTCCTGGCCCTCAATGGACCAGAGCCTTCCACCATTCCAGGAAGGTTATGTCACTTTGCCCTCAGGTGGGAGCAGATAACAGCAGAGCAGTGGACACTCCATTATAAGAGAGGGGTACAAGCTGCACTTCCTGTGCATGCCCCCTTCCACCATGGTAAGACAGTTCAATTCTCAGACCTCTCTCATCAACCTGTTAGAACAAGAGGTCACTATGCTTCTTGCCCAAGGGGCAATAGAAGAAGTACCCATTCATCAACAGGGTACAGGGTTTTACTCCTCCTATTTCCTTTTCCCAAAGGAAACAGGGGGATACAGACCTATTTTGGAGCTCAGAGAATTGAACAAATTCCTATTCAAAGAGAAATTCAAGATGATTTCTTTAGGAACTCTGCTGCCATACCTTCAGAGTCAGGATTGGCTTTGTTCTCTAGATCTCAAGGATGCGAACACTCATGTTCTCATCCACCCAACTCACAGGAAGTTCCTTCGGTTCCTTTTTCAAGGAAAGCACCAGCAATACAGGGTGCTTCCTTTTGGCCTGGCCTCAGCACCAGGAGTGATCAAGAAATGCATGGCTGTGGTGGCAGCATTTCTCCGCACTCTAGGGATATTCGTCTTCCCCTACTTAGACAACTGGCTCATGCGAGCCCCATCACAGTTAGAGGCCAGGACCTCCCTATCTTGCACAATGCGTATCCTTCAGTATTTGGGTCTTGTCATAACATAGTAACATAGTAAATGACGGCAGATAAAGACCAGCATGGTCCATCTAGTCTGCCCAGCAAGATGGCAAGAGTAGGTGCACCTGTCACTCTGTACAGGCCACCACGCCCCATGTCTTTGTTTAGGGATAAACCCACCACTCCATGTAGGACACCCCTATTTGTTGAGACGTTATATGGTTCAGAAGTTAGATGGTACCGTTTATTTTGTTTTTATCCTATTGCTGTAAAGGGATCCACTGTGTTTGTCCCATGCTGTTTTGAATTCCGTCACCGTGTTTGCCCCCACCACTTCCTTCGGGAGGGTATTCCAAGCATTCACCACCCTTTCAGTGAAAAAATATTTCTTGATATTGCCCTTCAATTTACCACCTTGCAGCTTCATGTTATGCCCTCTAGTTTTACAGCTTCCCCGTCTTTGGAAGAGGTTTGTTTGTTCATCATTTCTCTTTAAGTATTTAAAGGTCTTTATCATATCTCCCCTGTCCCTCCTCTCCTCCAAAGTGTACATATTTAGGTCTTCAAGTCTCTTCTCATAAGGCTTCTGGTGCAGGCTCCAAATCATTTTGGTCACTTTCCTCTGAACAGTTTCCAGTCTTTTTACATCTTTTGCAAGATATGGTCTCCAAAACTGAACACAGTATTCCAAGTGAGGCCTCACCAGTGACTTATACAGTGGCATAAGTACCTCTTCCTTTCTACTGGTAATCCCTCTCTGTATGCAGCCCAACATCCTCCTGGCTTTTGCCACCGCCTTGTCGCACTGTTTTGCCACCTTGAGATCATCGGAGATAATCACACCAAGGTCCTTCTCCTGAACCGTGCATACCAACCTCTCGCCCCCTATCGCGTACATTTCCCTTGGATTTCTGCTACCCAAGTGTATGACACTGTACTTTTTCACATTAAATCGTAGTTGCCAAGCATTAGACCAGTCGTCCAGCTTTTGTAGATCTTTCCTCATGTTAACCACTCCCTCAGGGGAGTCCACTCTGTTGCAAATTTTTGTGTCGTCTGCAAAAAGACAGACTCTTCCATTCAGTCCTTCAGCAATATCACTCACAAATACATTGAACAGTGCCGGACCCAGGACCGAACCCTGGGGCACCCCACTAATTACCTTCCTCTCATCCGAGTGAGCTCCATGTACAATCACCTTCTGTCGTCTGTCAGTCAACCAATTTCTAATCCAGTTTACCATCTTGGGACCCATCCCCAAGCTACTGAGTTTGTTGACAAGCCTCCTATGAGGAACAGTATCAAAGGCTTTGCTGAAATCCAGGTAGATGACATCCATCGCATGCCCCTGATCTAGTTCCTTGGTCACCCAGTCAAAGAACTCAATCAGATTTGTTTGGCAAGACCGTCCCTCGGTAAAAACATGTTGCCTCGGATCTTGCATCCTGTTGGTTTTGAGAAGGTTCACTATTTGCTGTTTCAGGAGCGCCTCCATTACTTTTCCCGCCACCGAGGTAAGGCTCATAGGGCCTGTAGTTTGACACTTCTTCCCTGTCACCACTTTTGTGTAGAGGTACGACATCAGCCATTCTCCAGTCCTGAGGAACCTCTCCTGTTTCCCAGGATCTGTTGAAGACATCCTTTAACGGTCCTGCAAGAACCTCTCTGAACTCTTTCAGTATCCTAAGATGTATCCCATCCGGTCCCATGGCTTTGTCCACTTTCAGTTTAGCAAGTTGTTCTAACACCTTGTCTTCTGTGAATGGTGTGGTATCTACTTCATTCCCATTTTTATATTTGGGAGTCACAGCTGGTCCATCTCCAGGATCTTCTTTAGTAAAAACAGAGCAGAAGTATTTATTTAGCAATTCCGCTTTTTCAGTGTCACTTTCCACGATTCCTTTCCCAGCACTTCTGAGTCCTGCAATTCCAACTCTGATCTTCTTCCTTTCCCGAATATACCTGAAGAAAGTTTTGTTGCTACCCTTAACATCTTAACATCTTTAGCCATCCTTTCCTCTGCCTTTTATTTTGCTATCCTTATTACTCTTTTAGACTCTTTGAGTTGGATCCTGTATTCATGTCTGCACTGTTCCCTCTAAGCTGTGCGCATGTGCGCGCGCACATACCTCGCCGAGCGAGTGCACATACTTTACAACAGAGTGCACAAAAATTACGGTTCTGATTCTGATAGAAAACAACACAGACATCTTAAAATTTAAAAGTTGTTGTGTATTTACGGTTTTCACACTATTTTCTAGTGCAATCAATATGGTGTACATATTGTATTCTGAGGTGTAGCCAAATTGTAAAGTATATAACTCAGAGTGTCGTTATGTGGCGCACAAAAATGTAACCTTCCTTCAAAAGCTGCACAGCTGATATTTTATGCGCACACAGCCTACAGAAAATTAGAGGGAACATTGCATGTCTGTGTTCTTCTGTTTGCAAGCTTTTGAATTTTGCGAAAGTTGTGTTTTTTGCCTTTATTTGAGCAGCCACCTCTTTGGAAAACCAAATAGGTTTCCTTCTCCTCTTGTTTTTATTTACTTTACCTACATATTTATCTGTTGCCCCATTTATTGCCTTCTTTAGTTTAGAGTTTAGCCCATTGCAATTCCACTTCCTTTATCTCCTTCCACCCCGTCATCTCCTCCTTTAAGTACTCTGCCATTTTATTGAAGTCAGTGTATTTGAGGTTTAGGACTTTGAGCTTGCTATGATTGGCCTGTACCATGGCTTTTATCTCAAACCACACCGTGTGATGGTCGCTGTTGCTCACAGGGGCACTCACGCAGACATTCGACACACTATCACTGTTGGTGAGCACTACATCCAGCGTTGAGCTTTCCCTGGTTGGTTCCATCACCATTTGTCTAAATAATGCATCTTGGAGAGCATCCACAATCTTTTTGCTTCTTTCCAGATGCGCAGAAGGAGTAATCCAATCCACATCAGGTAGATTAAAGTCACCCAATATGATCGCTTCCCCCTTTGCTGCTATCTTGGCAATATCGTTAATCAATTCGTTATCTCTCTCTTCAATTTGAGTCGGAGGTCTATAGACTACAGCAATATGGATGACAGTGCCATCTCCTCTTTCCAACGCAATCCAGAGTGCTGCTTCTTTTCCCCATGTTCCCTGCATTTCAGTAGCTTTAATATTGCTTTTGACATACAAGGCTACTCCACCTCCTTTTCCATTTTCTCTATCTCTTCTGAATAGATTATAGCCAGCTATGGCTATATCCCAATCGTGCGATTCATTAAACCATGTTTCTGTAATGGCCACAATGTCCAAATTCGTTTCCACCATTAAGGCTTCCAGGTCTGGAATTTTGTTGGCTAAGCTTCGAGCATTTGTGCTCATTGCTTTCCAGCATTTTCCTGGCTTGTGTGTATTTTGCATTGATTTTGTTCTGCCTATTTCTTCCCACATGCTTTTGATGTGTGGTTTAAAAGTGTGGCTGTTTCTGATGGTGTTCTGCTTCCACATCTGTCACCCCTTTTTCCTAGTTTAAATGCATATCCGCATACTGCCTGAATTTTTCACTTAGGATTCTTTTCCCTGCGACAGAGATGTAGTCCATCGGCACAGAATAGTCTCTTGTTGGTCCATCTGTTGTCCCAGTTGCCAATAAATCTGAATCCTTCTTGTTTGCACCAGCTCTGGAGCCATGTATTAAAGCTGTTAATGCGATGCAAACTTTTTGTCCCCTTACCAAGAATAGGTAGAACTTCTGAGAATGCAACAGTGTTAACAACGCGCTTGAGTTTCTCTCCCAGAGATTGGAAGTCCTTTCGGGCTGTGGAGGCACTGTTCCTAGCCAGGTCGTTTGTGCCTAAGTGGATAATAACATCAAGTTTAGAGTGTTCACTTTTTGCGCTAAGTAATTCAACAACGTGGTTTGTATTCCTGCTGGCTGAAGAGCCTGGTAGGCACATGACTATCTTCTCCTTTGAACTGTGTTCCCAAGTTAGTGCCTCTGATGATGGAATCCCCAAGTAGTAGTAGTTTTCTGTTTGGTGAGGTTTTCTTCATATTTGGTGCTTTAGCAGGGGATTGGGCATTGTCTGACTCATTTCAGGGCTCTTCAGTTTCTTTGGATTGGGCATCCTCATTAGCCAAGGCAGAGAAGGCATTATGCAGGGATATCTCTTGATGTACAGGATATCTCTGTGTTACAGGTCGCAATCTACCAGAACCCACTGTGATCCATTTGTTCCTAGGGCATTTGATTCTTTGTGGGAGCGGTGGTGGACTTTGTTCAGTTTGTATCCTAGAAGAGGTGCGCTTCATTGAAGCCAGTTCCTCCCTCAGTAGAGACACTTCTTTATGCATGGCAGCTAGGTCTTTCCTTAGTAGAGTCAGTTCTTCATGCATGGCAGCTGACTTTAGGCATATAGGACAAGCTCTTAGGCTCCAAATGATTCGTCTTTGAATGAAAGTACCGCAGTTATTGCACTGAATACAAGACATGTTATTTATGCAGTCCCAGAAGAGGAAGAAGAAAAATGAAGAAGATGTGGCTTTTAACCCAGGTTAGGAATGATAGATGGCACGTATGTGACCACTATATAGGTAATGTAGCCCCTGGGGTGGGTGGGGCGAGGGGTAGGGTGGGTGGGAACCTAAGTGTCTCTGGCCAGTAGGCTGTTCCTGAACTGTGGGCACACACAGTGGAGTAGGTAAGGGAACCCACCACTAAGGACAAAGAGACACGTGCAGCACAGGAAATGGAGGTCCACAACACTAACTCAGCAGGGGGGAGGGGGAGTCCTTCAGGGAAGGGTAAGAGAAAGTTTAAAACTTAAACCTCTACAGCAATGGAGTGGGTAAGGGAACCCAATACTAAGGACAGATAGATAGCTAACTCCAGTCTAACTCCCACTCCAGTCTAAATCCAGTCTAACTCCCACTCAGTCTCTAGAATTCATAGGAGCTCTGCTGGATACCAGGAAAGCAAGGGCCTATCTTCCCCAGACCCGTTAACCTTCGCATGGTGCAGTTAGCTTCTCAAGCAGTGCTAAAATCTCATCTCACTGCCCGAGAAATGCTACAACTACTAGGCCACATGGCATCTACCGTGCATGTGGTTCTTTATGCTCGCCTCCATATGAGAGCAGCCCAGTGGACTTTATCCACTCAGTGGACCCAGGTATCAGTGTGCCTGTCAGACAAAATAGCAAACACAAGTCGCCTTATTTTGTCCCTCCAATGGTGGCAGTCCACTCAGAACCTGTTGCTGGGGTCCCCATTTCAGCAACCCTTACCCCAGGCAACTCTCAACAGATTCTTCACCAATGGGTTGGGGAGCTCATTTGCAAGACCTCTCCACCCAAGGCACTTGGACTCCACAGGAGACTCATCTACATATCAATCTCTTGGAGCTCAGATTCATCTCCTGGCAGTGTATCTTCCAGGCATACAAAACTCTTGGGCAGACTGACTCAGTCGAGTTCTGCTTCCACACGAATGGTCTCTACATGTAGACCAGGTGACCAAGATTTTTCAAATTTGGGGAACCCCGGACATAGACCTCTTTGCAAGTATGTTGAATGCCAAACTTCCCCGGTTCTCTTCCAGAATCCCGGCTCAGGCCTCTCAGGCCAAGGATGCTTTCCTCCTTCATTGGGGCCAAAACTTTCTTTATGCCTTTCCACCCATTCCCCTAATTCCCAAGACCCTATTCAAGCTTCAGAGAGACAGAGGACGTATGCTTCTCATAGCTCCACATTGGCCTCGGCAAGTGTGGTATCCTCTGCTTCTACATCTCTCTCAAGCTCCCTCCCTGGAGTTAGTCTGCTCCAGATCTCCTATCTCAGGAGAACGGAATGTTACGGCATCCCAATCCCCAGTCTCTGCATCTCAGGGCTTGGTTGCTGAAGGCCTAGATCTCCATGATCTTAACCTCCCTCAGCAAGTAAAGGATATCCTTTATGCTTCCAGGAAGCTTTCCACAAGACGCTCTTATGCTTTCAAGTGGAAAAGGTTTACCATATGGTGTTCGCAGAAGGGTCTTAACCCCCTTGCTATACCTCTGGAATCATTACTGGAGTATCTCCTTCATTTATCCAATGCAGGACTTAAGACTAACTCAGTGAGAGTCCATTTGAGTGCTATTGCAGCTTCCTTCAAGCCTCTAAATGGACAACCTATTTCCTCCCATCCTCTTATAGCAAGATTTATGAGAGGCCTTCTGCTGACTAAGCCTCCCATTAGGCCACCACCGGTGGCATGGGACTTAAACTTGGTTCTTGGTTAGCTCATGAAGCCACCTTTCGAACCCTTAGCTACTACCTCCTTGAAATTCCTTTCTTGGAAGGTTATCTTTCTCATTGCAATCACATCGACGTTGCATCAGTGAGTTGCAAACACTAGTGGCTGATCCACCTTATACAAGGTTTCATCATGACAAGGTAGTCCTTAGAACTCATCCAGACTTTATGCCAAAGGTGGTCTCGCCTTTTCATCTAAACCAAGCAGTCTACCTACCTGTGTTCTTCCCAAGGCCTCATGCATCAAATGCAGAAAGGAAACTTCATACTTTGAACTGTAAAAGAGCTTTAGCCTTTTACTTATAAAGAACACAGCAACATAGAAAGTCCTCTCAACTCTTTGTTGCTTTTGATCCTTCTCATTTGGGACTTCCAGTCTCCAAGAGAACACTGTCTAACTGGATTGCTCAGTGTATCTCCTTTGCCTATCCAAGTAAGAGCCTTCCTCTGGAGGGCCATGTCACAGCTCACAATGTGAGAGCCATGGCAGCTTCAATGGCTCATCTGCACTCTGTGTCTGTTGACGACATCTGTCGAGCAGTCACCTGGGCCTCGGTTCATACCTTCACAGCCCATTACTGCTTGGACAAGGACTCCTGCCGGGTTGCCTTGTTTGATCAGGCTGTTCTCCAACACCTGTTCCATACCTAATCAACTCCTACCCGCCATCCCTGGTTGGATGCCAGAGATCCATGGGGGGACGTGGAGCCCTTCTCAGGGACATACAACGTCTGGGGTCTCTCCCTGGCATCTAAAGCTAGAGAGTCCCCATATGTGAAGACTACATTCCTGCTTGTTCCTGGAGATAGCATAGTTACTCACCTGTAACAGGTGATCTCCGGGAACAGCAGGAATTTAGTCTTCACAACCCACCCACCTACCCTAGGAGTTGTATCTCTCTATCTCTTTCTCTTTCCCTCTCTCTCTCTTTGTCTCAGCTTTAAAACTCAACTGGAGAGAGGCAGTTGGGAAAGGCGGGAAGGCAGCATGGAGGCGCTGTGGGATGCTCCCAAAAGCTTTCTAATTGGACGCTGGGGAGCGTTCCCGCGCAGGCTCCGTTGGTACCGACGATACCCATATGTGAAGACTAAAATCTCCAGGAACAAGCAGGAATGAGTCTTCACATATGGGTATCGTCGGTACCGACGGAGCCTGCGCGGGAACGCTCCCCAGCGTCCAGAAAGAAAGCTTTTGGGAGCATCCCACAGCGCCTGCGCCCTGCCTTCCCGCCGTTCCTAACCACCTCTCTCCAGTTCTTCTTTTCCGCGGAGTCAGCAGGTCGTGTTCCTGTCACCGCTGAAGAAGTTCTTTATTTTTCTTTATTTCTTTGGTCGCGCGTCTGCCTTCTTCGACGTCGGACCGGTACCGCCGATCTTTTCTTCTTTCTTTAAAAAAAAACAAAAAAACCCAAACCTACCGTTTCCCACTTCTTTGCAACTTTTCCTTCTGGGCCTTAGGCCTAGCAAAATTTTCCTCATGGAAAAGCCCGCTTCCAGGTTTAAAAAGTGCACGAAGTGCAGCGGTACTCTTTCTATCACCTACACCCATGACTGGTGTCTAAAATGTTTGGGCCCTGACCACTCCATCACCGATTGTGAGTCCTGTTCCATGATGTCTAAAAGAGGTTGACAGAATCGAGCGGTCAAGCTCAGTACCCTGTTTCCCTCTGATGCAGCTTCGGTGGCATCGACATCTTCCAGGGCTTCTTCTTCCTCCCATGGATCTCAGGTAACCAAACATAAGTCCAGCCGGTCCTCAAAGGGTAGATCTCCCTCTAAGTATCGAGATGCCTCCGGGCTTGCTTGCGAGGATCCTGCACCGGCAAAATTACCCCGGCGGGAAGCTCCGGCTTCCAAAGCTTCATCTATGGGGTCACAGGTTGACATCGATGGCGTGGCCTCGACCGATCACCTGTTGCCATGTTCTGGGGTACCGGTGGTTTCCACTGGTATCGATATCCAGACATTGGTTGCATCGATGGATCAGAATATTCTGACCATGCAGCGTGCCATTATGGCAGTCATACAAGCTGCGACGCTTCCGGTACCGCAACAAACTCCGTTGTCGGTTCCGGCACCGATGTCGGTTCCGGCGCCGGTACCGATTGCATCGACATCGGCTTCGGTGTCGACTGCAGCGGTACCCTGTTCTGTGATGCCTATCGGTACCGAATCGGTACCGATCACTCCCGATGTCGATACCACTCGGTACGCATATCGGGCTCTGCAAGAGCATCCAGACAGGCGATACTTCGATTCCTCCGAAGACTCTGATGAATCAGAGGCTTCTGTCGAAGCATCGGTACTCCTTCCTCAGGAGCCCTCTTCTCCAAAAAGAAGAATGTCTCCTCCAGAAGACTTGTCTTTTCAAGACTTCATTAGGAAGTGGCCAGGGGCCTCTCTATTTCAGTGGCCCCTGAACCAGAGTCTAGAGCCAAGAAATTGGATATTTTGCAATATCCTAAGGCTCCTAAAGAGGCAGCTACTTTACCAATTCATGAGATCCTTTATGATCACATGTTGGGCATATGGGAGACACCTCTTACTACCTCCCCTCATTCTCGCAGGTTGGACACCATGTACCGTGTTCCTCCTTGTCCTGGCTTTCATAAGACTCAGCTTCCTCACCACTCTATTGTGGTGGAGTCTGCTATGAAGAAGATAAAGAGTGCAAAAAGACACTCCTCTAATCCTCCAGGAAGAGAATGCAGAACCTTGGATGCTTTTGGCTGGAGAATCTTCCAGGCCAATATGCTTACTGCCAGAATCAACTCCTATAGTCTCTATATGGGGATGTTTCTAAAGGAAGTTACAGATCATCTGCAAACTTTATCTCCTTTTGTCTCAGAAGATAAAAAGGAGGAGTTTCTCACCTGGCTTAGACATGCCCAGGATGTTTCCAAATTTTCCAACCGTGCAGCCTTTGACTCTTTTGAGTGTGCCAGCAGAGCCTCGGCTATTGCCATAGGTGCACACAGACTTGCTTGGTTACAAGCTTCTGATTTGGAACCCTGGGTCCAGGATGGATTAGGAAATCTTCCTTGTACAGGTGAAAACCTTTTTGGCAAGGATTGGCAAGCAAATTCCACTCAGATGGATGCTGAGAATTCTACCTTAGATAGACTTTCAAAGTCTACTTCTGCTCCTGTTAGAAAAAGGTTATTCAAAAAGGCTTTCTTTGCCAAAAAATGGAAATATTATCCTGGTTATGGTCACCAGGCATCTTCTGCAGGTCGTTTTGCTGCAAAGCGTCAGCAATAACCTAAACAAGCCAAGTCTAAGGCTGCAAGGACTGCTACGCCCAACAGCCTCAGCCT
Source organism: Ichthyophis bannanicus (assembly GCA_033557465.1). Classification (NCBI taxonomy): domain Eukaryota; kingdom Metazoa; phylum Chordata; class Amphibia; order Gymnophiona; family Ichthyophiidae; genus Ichthyophis; species Ichthyophis bannanicus. The sequence goes on from CM066038.1 coordinate 413,148,134, forward strand.
CCTCTGGTCTTTTGACTTCCAACTAGAGAACTTAGCCGTTCTGGCTCTAGAAGAACCAGAGCCTCTCACCATTCCAGGAAGGTTAGCTCACTTTGCTCCCAGATGGGAACAAATCACAGCAGAGCAATGGACCCTCTCCATCCTAAGGGAGGGGTAGAAGCTTCATTTCTTAAACCTTCCTCCTCACACCATGGTGAGACAGTTCAATTCTCCAACATCTCTCCTCAACCTTCTGGGCCAGGAGATTGCTACCCCTCTTACCCAAAGGGCAATAGAAGAAGTACCCCTTCTTCAACAGGGTTCAGGGTTCTACTCCCCCTATTTTCTTATCCCAAAGAAAACAGGGGGCTACAGACCCATATTAGATCTCAGAGAATTGAACAAGTTTCTATGCAAGGAGAAATTCAAGATGATTTCTCTCGGTGCTCTCCTTCCATACCTTCAGAGTCAGGATTGGCTTTGTTCTCTAGATCTCAAGGATGCGTACACCCATGTCCTCATCCATCCAACACACAGAAGATTCCTTCGGTTCCTTTATCAGGGAAAGCACTACCAATACAGAGTGCTTCCTTTCGGTCTGGCCTCTGCTCCTAGAGTGTTCACAAAATGCATGGCAGTGGTAGCTGCATTTCTACGCACTTTAGGAATATTTGTATTCCCATATCTGGACGTCTGGCTCATCCGAGCTCCATCCCAGAACGAGGCCCACGCTTCCCTAAACTGCACAAGGCGTGTTCTTCAGTATCTGGGACTGGTAATAAACATCCCAAAATCACATCTTGCCCCTACTCAGTCATTAGAGTTCATAGGGGCCTTGCTGGATACCACAATTGCAAGGGCCTATCTTCCCCAAGCCCGTTGCCTCCGATTGGTGCAGTTAGCCTCACAAGTTCAGTTCAAGTCCCATTTAACTGCTCGAGAGATGTTACAACTGTTAGGCCACATGGCATCCACCGTGCATGTGGTTCCTTACGCTCGCCTTCACATGCGAGCAGTTAAGTGGACTCTGTCCACCCAATGGACCCAGGCATCAGGAGTGGAGGAGTAGCCTGGAGTGGAGGAGTAGCCTAGTGGTTGGGGCAAGGTACTTCGGGCCAGAAGGTCGGTGGTTCAAATCCCACTAGAGGACAGCAACCTTGGGCCGGAAGGACTGGGGTTTCTAGTCCCACAGGTGCTCCTTGTGGTCTTGGGCAAGCCACTTAACCCTCCATAGCCCATGTTCCCTGTAAAATAGTTCTCTGTGTGCTGTGCTTTCCTGTCTAATCAATGTGTTTATACCTAAAAAAAAAAAAAATGTCCTGTCATGATTTGACAATTTCCAATCTGTGATCAAAAAAAAAAAACCGCTGCTGATCGCTGGAAGTAGCGGTATACAAATGTATACTAAATAAATAAAATAAATAAAAATAGCAACCTCCAGTCGCCTCTTTTGGTCTCTCCAGTGGTGGAAGTCCACTCAGAATCTGTTGCTGGGGTCCCCCTTTCAATAGTTGCTACCCCAAGCAACCCTTACAACAGATGCCTCTCCAAGGGGTTGGGGAGCTCATCTACAAGATCTCTCCACCCAGGGCATCTGGTCTCCACAGGAGACATCTCTACATATCAACCTCTTGGAACTCAGAGCAATTTTTCTAGCTCTCAGTCTTCCACACCCTGCTCAGCTACAAGACAGTCCTCATCCACACGGACAACCAAGTAGCCATGTTCTACGTGAACAAGCAGGGTGGGACTGGCTCTCTGTCGCTTTGCAACGAAGCTTTGAGATTGTGGGCCTTCGCCAGAGAGCATCAAATTCATCTCATGGCATTGTATCTTCCAGGGGTTCAAAACTCTTGGGCAGACAGACTCGGTCGAGTTCTGCTTCCACACGAATGGTCCCTCCATGGGGACCACATAGCCAGGATCTTTCGAATTTGTTGAACCCCAGACATAGACCTGTTTGCAAGTCCGTGGAATGCCAAACTTCCCCGGTTCTGTTCCAGGATTCCGTGTCAGGGAGTTCAGGCCAGGGATGCCTTCCTCCTCCATTGGGGGCAAGACTTCCTCTATGCCTTTCCACCCATTCCCCTAATTTCCAAGACACTGTTCAAGCTTCAGAGAGACAAGGGGTCTATTATCCTCATAGCTCCACGTTGGCCACGCCAAGTGTGGTACCCTCTACTTCTTCATCTCTCTCAAGCTCCCTCCCTGGACTTGGGATCTGCTCCAGACCTCCTGTCCCAGGAGGAGGGAATGTTGTGGCACCCAAATCCCCAGTCTCTTCATCTCAGGGCCTGGTTGCTGAAGGCCTAGACCTTCAAGATTTGCATCTTTCTCAGCAGGTGAAGGATATCCTTCATGCTTCCAGAAAGCCTTCCACTAGACGTTCCTATGCTTTTAAATGGAAAAGGTTTACCATTTGGTGTGCATAGAAGGGTCTTAACCCTCTTGCAATACCTCTGAATTCTTTACTAGAGTATTTACTGCATTTATCCCATTCAGGCCTTAAAACGAATTCAGTAAGAGTCCATTTGAGTGCTATTGCAGCATCCCTTAAGCCTCTCAATGGACATCCTATTTTCTCTCATCCTCTTATTGCAAGATTCATGAGAGGCCTTCTTTTAACTAAACCTCCCATTAGACCACCTCCAGTGGCATGGGATTTGAATTTGGTTCTTGGTCAGCTCATGAAGCCACCCTTTGAACCCTTAGCCACTACCTCCTTGAAATTCCTTTCCTGGAAGGTTATTTTTCTCATTGCAGTCACCTCAGCTCGCCGTATCAGTGAACTGCAAGCCTTGGTGGCTAATCCTCCTTATACAAGGTTCCATCATGACAAGGTAGTCCTCAGGACTAATCCACACTTTATGCCTAAAGTGGTCTCACCTTTTCATCTGAACCAGGAGATGTATTTACCTGTTTTTTTTCCAGGACCTCATGCATCAAGTGCAGAGAGGAATCTTCATACCCTGGATTGTAAGAGAGCACTTGATTTTTACTTACAAAGGACACAGCAACATAGAAAGTCCTCTCAACTATTTGTTGCTTTTGATCCCTCTCATTTAGGACTTCCAGTCTCTAAGAGAACTCTGTCCAATTGGATTGCTCAGTGTATTTCCTTCGCCTACCAGAGTAAGAACCTTTCTCTGGAGGGCCATGTCACAGCTCACAATGTGAGGGCCATGGCAGCCTCTATGGCTCATCTAAACTCTGTGTCCATCGACCAAATCTGTCGAGCGGCCACCTGGGCCTCGGTTCATACCTTTACAGCCCATTACTGCTTGGACAAGGACTCCCGCCGGGATGCCTTGTTTGGTCAGGCTGTTCTCAAACACCTGTTCCATACCTAATCAACTCCTACCCCCCATCCCTGATTGGATGCCCGAGATCCATGGGGGAGGGTAGAGCCCTTCTCAGGGACTCACAACCTTGGAGATCTCCCTGGCATCTCTAGCTGGGGAGTCCCCATATGTGAAGACTCATTCCTGCTTGTTCCTGGAGATAGCACAGTTACTTACCTGTAACAGGTGATCTCTGGGAACAGTAGGAATAAGTCTTCACAACCCACCCACCTCCCCTAGGAGTTGTTTCTCTCTATCTTTCCTTTCCTCTCTCTCTCTCTTTGTCTCAGCTTAAAACTCGAACTGGAGAGAGGCGGTTAGGAAAGGCGGGAAGGCAGCGCGCAGGCGCTGTGGGATGCTCCCAAAAGCTTTCTTTCTGGACGCTGGGGAGCGTTCCCGCGCAGGCTCCGTCGGTACCGACGATACCCATATGTGAAGACTTATTCCTGCTGTTCCCAGAGGTCACCTGTTACAGGTAAGTAATTGTGCTTTCCTGCTGTTCCCGGAGATTACCTGTTACAGGTGAGTAACTATGCTTTACCTGACTATGACCATGATCGCTATTTCCTATGTTTCTCCCCTGTCCCTGCCCCCTCCTCTTTCCCCCTCTGGTGTGAATGTTCCCTCCTTTCCTGTTTAAGAATTGTCATTCTTTTCTGCCTTTGATTTTAATTTGTTTTTAATTTGTACACCGCCCTGCTGAGTTAAGTGAAGGGTGGTCTATGAAATCCAAATAACATAAACATATTTTATTTATTTATTTGTAATTATTTATGACCTGCTGATCCAAGGTCCTCAGTGGGTTCCAGCCAACATACATGTCTTTAACATATAGCACAAAACCGTGAATATGAAAACCCCTACAACTAATAGCAGGTACTAGTCGGCAGTCATCCTATATTCCAGCCAAAGATGGTTCCTTAGTGTCCCTCCAGTCTAGTCCCAAAACCTCTGGGGTTTTGCTCCTACTCCAGCAGCTTGGAGACTGAGAAATGTCACTTTTGTTATGTCACTGGTACATAAGCTCCGGAATCGCCTTCTTCCACCAGTTACCTCAGTCTCCAAGCAGCTGGAGGATTGGTGAGCCTAGCAGTGCGGGGCTCACTAGAGGAGCAATTAAGAAGTTAGGATAGTTTAATCACATTTTAATTTGATTTGATTAATTTTGATTGGATTTGATTTGGTTGTTAAAAAAAAAAAAAAAAGAGTAGGACTTTATTATTTTGTTTCATCATTTCACTGGGCCATTGGTGCTGAAGCCCTCCCTCCCCCTCCCCCCGATGGAACTGCTTGGTGGGCAGGGGACTGCTCAAGGGGAGAAGACTCCGTTCTGACCTCACTAGCAGGGGAGACGAAGGAGTACAGACAAGACCCATAGCGTGCAGAAGCAGTGCCTGCTAGCGCTATTGGGGGCTATCGGCAAGGCAGACGGAGAGGCAGCACATTGTTTCCATTGCCTCACGCTGTCCGTCTCGGCACAGAGGGCTTCGACGTGGCAGCTCCCGCGCTGCGGTAGAGCCCATGCAGAGAAAGTTGTTCTTCACTTTCGCTGGCCACAGGTAAAGGGGGACCTGGTGTTCGTCGAGAAAAATCAGGCCACAGGAACGGAGGTGCGCGGGAAACGCCAACTTCGTTTTTCAGTTTTACTTGGCCGTGAGAGGCGTCGGGGGAGCCTCGTTTTCAATTTTTGGTGCCTTGTAGCTTGTGGGGGGAAGGCGCTCGGAGGCAAAGGAAGTGCTTAAAAAAAAAAACACGTTGAATGTCCTTGGAGCAGGGCTCTGAGGCGGTTGTGGCCTGAGGATCAGTATCAGCGCGTTTTAGGGAGGTGTGAGGGCACCTTTCCTGGGACGAGATGCCTAGGCTGCACTGTTTGCTCTGTGGGGCAAAAAAGGGCACAGTTTCAGAAGCGGGGGTCTGTAAGGGCTGCAGTCAGGAGGCTGCGGTCCTGGAGCCGGTTGCAGAGGGGGTAGAGGACGCTCAGGGGAGTACCTCCATAGCCCTTCACCAGCCAGGCTCCCTAAGCCTCACATCCATAAAGCCCATTCCAGGTACATCGTTGGCTCCCGACCCCCCCCCCCCCACCCCTTGCCCGCAGCCCATGTTACCAGGGGGTCTGGCGGCGATATTTTCGTCGGATTTCGTTACGCTAATCCAGCATGCCTTTGGCAGTCATTCGGGTAAGCCTTTCCCCGGGGCCACAGAGGTGATCATGGAGCTGAAACGGCCGGGGGCTCCGTTGGATACGGGAGTGGCAGGAATAGCGGCGAAAAAGGCCAGGGCCGACAGGGATCGGTCTGAGCAGTCGGTGGTATCGGAAGGGCTCCGTTCGGAGGAGCCGGATCTTGATTTGGACTTGGATGAGGACCTTGAGGAAGGCAAGATTGCAGAGCAGGAAGACCAAGCCAGGGTCGTGCGCATTTTTCGGAGAGAAGAGTTACCGGCGCTTATCTCGGAAACACTAAAAGCGCTGAATATGCCCTCAGGGGATCCGACGAAGGATTCTACCCTGGAGGACCTGTTGTTGCAGGCATTTTGAAAGACTCAGAGAGCTTTCCCAGCATACAGGGTGATTAAGGAAATGATTCAGGAAGAATGGGATTTGCCCGAGTCCGCCCTAAAGGGGTCTCGGGTTATGGCACGGCTATATCCACTAATAGACCAGGATTGCGAGTTTTTTAAGTCTCCCAGAGTGGATGCCGCTGTTTCGGCGTTTACTAAGAAGATACCATTCCAGTGGAGGGTAGTGCGGCCCTTAAGGATGCCCAGGACCGCAGACTGGAAGCACTGTTGAAACAGGTCTTTGATGTCAATGCACTCTCTATGCAAGCGTCTATTTGTGGGGCTTGAGTAGCGAGAGCCTGTCTGCGATGGGTTCAGCTTTTTCAGACAGAACAAGCCGAGGAGACTATGGCAGAAGCCACCAGATTAGAGTCGGGGGCGGCCTATCTAGCTGATATTCATTATGACCTTATCCCGGGGTCTTTCTAAGAGCATGGCGTCGGCTATTGCGGCTAGGCGGTATCTTTGGCTATGCAACTGGGCTAGGCGGTATCTTTGGCTATGCAACTGGGCGGCGGATGGCTCTTCCAAAGCAAGGTTAAGTGAGCTCCCCTTTAGGGGGAAGCTATTGTTTGGAGAGGAGTTGGATAAGTTGGTTAAGGATTTGGGGGAGTTCTAAGGGTGGCAGATTGCCCGAGGACAAGCAAAAGCAAGGGCATTCAGCTAAGAGTCAACAAAGGGAGTTTTGGTGCTTTCGTTCCCCCAGATTTGGACAAGCTCAGCGAGGGCGTTTTCCTTATAGAAACCAGGGGTTTCGAGGAGCAGGTAGGGGATTTGCGGCTTCCTTTTCCTCTACCTCAGGTCTTAGAAAGTCACAGTGAAGTCGAGGGGGCCAGTTCCCGTAGGGGGTCGGTTGCGGGAATTTTACCCTGCCTGGGTCCAGATCACTTCGGATCAGTGGGTGTTGGAGGTGATTCTAGAGGGTTATGCGTTGGAGTTTCTAAAGCCAGTAACAGATTCTTTCATACAGTCGCCATGCGGAGCAAGTTTCAAGCGCAAAGCGGTGCACGGTACGAAGGCTGTTAGCCCTTAAGGCAATAGTGCTGGTTCCTTCCGACCAATGCGGCAGTGGTCGATACTCCATATGTTTCATAGTGCTAAAGAAAGAGGGAACATTTCGGCCAATTTTAGACCTGAAAAGGGTGAATCGCTGTCTCAAAAAGTCCCATTTTCGGATGGAGACCTTGTGATCGGTCAATGTGGCTGTACAGAAAGGAGAATTTCTTACGTCCCTGGACTTGTTAGAGGCATATCTGCACATTCCGATACGGCGAGAGCATCAAAGGTTTCTCAGGTTTGCAGTTCCTATGGGACATTTTCAGTTCCAAGCGTTACCTTTTGGGCTGGCAATGGCAGCCGCGAACATTCACCAAGATGATGGTGGTAGTGGCAGCAGCTCTGCGAAAGGAGGGAGTGTTAGTGCCCGACGATTGGTTGATCCGAGCGAAATCGAGGGCAGAAAGCGAAGCAGCCAAGGCCAAGGTAGTAGCCTTTCTGCAGAGTCTCGGTTGGGTGGTCAACATGTCCAAGAGCAAGTTGTCTTCATCTCAGCACCTGGACTACCTGGCAGCGCGCTTCGATATGAGCTTGGGGAGAATTTTTCTTCCGCAGCAGCAGATGCTAGGACTTCTGAAGATGGTCCAAGAGTTTCTCAAGAAACAGTCTCCGAAGGCGTGGCTCTATCTGCAGCTACTAGGGACAATGGCAGCGACGCTCGAGTTGGTTCCGTGGGCACGAGTGCACATGAGACCATTCCAGAGAGCATTGTTACAGAGGTGGTCGCACCAGAAGGATCCGTTGGGACAGCGGCTGCCTTGCCATCCGGAGATGTGCGTGGCTCTGCGGTGGTGGTTGCACCCAGGATGTCTGGAAAAAGGAATGCCCTTGGAGGCCCCAGTGTGGTTTGCGCTGACGACGGATGCCAGTCTCAGGGGCTGGGGTGCTCACTGTCAAGGCAGATTCGCTCAAGGACAATGGACGGGAGCGGGAGAAGGGCTGGTCCATCAACAGATTGGAGTTGAGAGCAGTGGCAAGAGCGCTGCAAGTTCTTCAGCCTTGTCTCCAGGGGAAAGCCAATCGGGTGTTTTCCGACAATGCGACTGCGGTGGCATATATCAATCGTCATGGGGCCACCAGTAGTGTTGCACTCGAAGCAGAAGCCGAGGATTTGTTCGTGTGGGCCCAGGAGAATCTTCTGGCGCTGTTGACAGCACATGTAGTGGGAGTGGACAATGTTGAAGCCGACTTCTTAAGTCGGGTAAGAGTAGATCTAGGAGAGTGGGTTCGCCACCTGGAAGTGTTCGCAATGCTGGTGCGCCGTTGGGGAACGCCGGTGATGGATCTGATGGCATCCTTTCAGTCGGCTCAAGTCGATCGCTTCTTCAGCAGAAGAAGGGAGAGAATGTCGGAGGGCCTGGATGCTCTCATTCAAGCCTGGCCGGAAGACCATCTTCTGTACGTGTTTCCGCCCTGGGTGTTAATAGGTCGAGTGTTGCAGCGCATAGAGCGTCACCGGGGACAGGTAATATTGATCGTGCCGGATTGGCCAAGAAGACCATGGTATGCCGACCTGATTAAACTTCTAATCGGGAAGCCGTGGCACCTTCTCCGGTGGGAAGACCTTCTCTCTCAGGGGTCAATGTTCATGCCTCAAGTGGATCGATTCTCGCTTACGGCTTGGCTCTTGAGAGGGCAAGGTTGACAGCAAAGGGATATTCGACGGCGGTTATTTCCACCTTGCTGAAGGCTCATTGTCAGTCGACTTCATTAGCCTATATCCGCATATGGCGAGTATTTGAGGCTTGGTGTGCGGAGCGACAGGTGGCGGTGTTGAGTTTCAATACTGTAGGTTCTGTCTTTCCTGCAGGATGGGTTTCAAAAAGGCTTAGCAGCCTCGTCCCTAAGAGGGCAGTTAGCGGCCCTGTCCTGTTATAGGGGAAAGATTCAGGGGGTGTCCTTGGGAGTACATCCAGATATTAAGCGATTTTTAAAGGCAGTGGCTCTGTTGCGGCCTCCCAGGATGCTGGTGGTGCTGACGTGGGATCTGCCTCTAGTGTTGGAAGTGTTGGTGCGCGAGCCCTTTGAGCCGCTGGCGAGGGCGTCGATTAAGGACCTTACCCTTAAGGTGGTGGTCTTGCTGGCTATTGCGTCGGCACAAAGAATTTCCGAGTTGCAGGCCCTGTCCTGTAGGAAGCCCTTTCTGTCTTTCGGGGAGTCTAAGGTGGTTCTGAGGGCCGGTACCATCGTTTTTGCCGAAGGTGGTCTTGGTTTTTCATATGAATCAAGTCGTTTCTTTGCCAGTTTTCGGATCTAATGCTGAGAGCTCTTCCTCAAGGCGCTTACAGTGCTTGGATGTCAGGAGAGCCTTAAAGCACTATTTGCGTAGGACAACCCCTTTCCGGAAGTCGGATAGGCTCTTTGTGCTCTTTGCGGATGCAAGGAAAGGGAAAGCAGCATCTAAGGCTTCAGTTGCCCGTTGGGTGAAGGAAGCGATCGCGTCTGCATATCTTCTTAAGGGCAAGCAGGTGCCAAAAGGGTTGAGAGCTCATTCTACTAGAGGGCAGGCGACGTCTTGGGCGGAGTACAGTTTAGTGCCTGCTGTGGAAATTTGTAAGGCAGCAACTTGGTCGTCTCTGCATTCCTTTGTCAAACATTACCGTCTGGATGTTCAGGCAGAGAGGGATACCTGTTTTGGTTCGGCGGTGCTTCAGGCAGGTCTACAGGATCCCACCCATTGATATTTTCACTGCTCTGTTACATCCCCAGAGGTTTCGGGACTAGACTGGAGGGACGCTAAGAAAGGTGAAATTAGACTTACCTGCTAATTGTTGTTCCTTACGGAACTCCAGTCTAGTCCCGTATCCCGCCCTGGGGATTGCAGTTGTCATGCACCTGAAGCATAGGGGAGTTACAGGTAAGCGACAGGTGCAAGAGGGGACGACGTCAGTCTTTTCCTCAAGTTAGACATTCTGCAAGTTAGAGTAGGTTCCAGGTTTCCATAAGGGGGGAGAACGGGCCTAAGCACTTATGGAACAGTTCTGGGACAATGGGTGTAGTTTGTTGTATTAGATACAGTTTAGTCAGTTGGTACGGTTCTGGTTTGGTAGTACTTTTACTACTTAATTGTTGCTCCGGTGAGTCTGCTTTGTCAATAGGTTACTGGTGGAAGAAGGCGGTTCCTGAGCTTATGTACCAGTGGCATCACAAGAGTGACGTTTCTCCGTCTCCAAGCTGCTGGAGGAGGAGCAAAACCCCAGAGGTTTCGGGACTAGACTGGAGTTCCGTAAGGAACAACAATTAGCAGGTAAATCTAATTTCACCTTATGCTCATTACATTTCAATGAAAAAATGGTTCTACTTATTTTATCCTACTCTGCACAAGTATCTGCAAGGGAAGTTCTTACACACCCTGACCATAAGCAAGCTCTTGGCTATCTGAAAAGAACAGAATCCAGCAGAAAATCTATGTCGTTGTTGTCTCCTTTGATCCCAGTTGATATGGCATTCAAGTGCCAAAGTGAGCATTAGCTGGTTGGCTGGCTACGTTTATCCATTTCTGTTAGAAGCAGACTGGGCTATCTCAAATTCAGTCAAGCCTCATCAAATCAGAGATACCGTGACTACCATAGCTTTTTAAAAATCTGTTTTACTGCAGAGCATTTGCAAAGCAGTTACTTCATATTTCTACTTCACATTAGTACCTGTGAATCTCGGTGCTTTTGTTCAGGTAGTACAGGTTGAGTATCCCTTATCCGAAATTCCAAAATCTGAAATGCTCCAAAATCCAAAACATTTTGAGCACTGACGCAACACCACAAAATTCCACAGTTGACCTTATGTGATGGGTCGCAGTCAAAACGTAGACGCACAGCAGACAGTTTATTCAGCGTCCCCAAGGGAAAAAGACTTCCCAGCTCCCTTCAACTGTGATATATCTTTTCTGTGCATGCCCAGAGTAATAAAATGGCATGTGTGCAGGCCGGACGTACCAACGGCAGTTTCCCCACTATACCCTGACATGGGTCCAAGACCTATGTGCATTACTCACTGTTTTTTGCTTTGCTTTGTTCAGTGATGATGGTGAACAAGGTGGTGACTTGTGAAGGATTCCATATGTCAAGTGAGAAAAAAATATCTATTTTCCTTACATATGCAAAAAATATACATTCAGAGTCTGCCAGTAAGTTGATAGAAGTGGAGATTCCAAAATCTGGAAAAATCTGAAACACTTCTGGTCCCAAGCATTTCGGATAAGAGATACTCACACTCTTTGAACTGTGCAACTCCTGTGTTAATTTGATTGGGCCACAATGAACAGAGAATCTACTGCAGAGCGGCTTTGAGCTTGGGAGTTAACACATGTGTGCCTGATTCCTCTTTTTTGGGGGGGAGGGGGGCAGTCAACAGGATATAAAGTTGCCTCCCTATAACTGGTGCTTTCCCATAGAGGGCAGGATTAATCAGGCACATAGCTCCCTCCACCCCTTTTACAAGAGTTGCAGTATTCCTTGAGTTATAGAACCAACTGAGAGACTGAGGAGAATACTGCATGTGGGAGGGGCTGTGCATGCTCAGAACTTTACATTAGTTCTGAGCTGTGGGAGAGCTGTTCTGTCCTGGCACTGCGCAATGATGCCACCTGTTTCTGGGCTTGATTAGCCTAGTCCTGCTGTCTCCAGAGAACATCCTTTGCAAGTAATCCAACTTAGCTTTAGTTTTCATAGAGAAAAGTAGGTCCTTTTAAAACCGTTTTTTAAAATATAGGTCTTAAATATATTAATTCCTCAATGCTCAGCAAATCTTTCTTTCAGAAAGTGTTTTGTGCCCCAAATAAAGGTAAATAAGGTTCAATTGGGAGTAAATTGTGATTATATAAGTAGTTTTCTCTACTGGCTATTAGACTTGTCATGCTTTACATACAGTCCAAACTTAATATTTGCGTGAACTATAGTTAATGTTTATGGGTACTTGGGTGTGTTAATATTTTATGCCTGTGGTAAATGCTAATGGTTTGATGACATGTTTTTGTCAAACTGTTTAGCCATTGAAGCTTTTTTTCTTCTCAAAAAAATCATCTCTTCCTTAGAAAAGGGAAAAGTAAGCCTTAAGATCATTATTTCTATGGGGTGGGGGGAAACATCAAAAAAGGGTACACTTTGAAGGCACGATGTCCCTCATTGGGATTGGAAGTTTGTGTTGCATACTGATTTACGATTGAGTGCTTTGGATATTGTGTTGTGTATTTGGATTTGTGCCAATAAAAATTTAAATTAAAAAAAAAAAAAAAAAAAAAAGATCATTATTTCTCCAGGGACAAGCAGGAAGTCAGTCCTCACATATGGGTGATGTCTGCATCGATGAGGCTCCCGTGGTAACCTCTCCCCAACTTTCAGAGAAAGCCTTTGGGATTTCCACCACGCATGCGTGGCTGCCTTCCTGCCCAAGTGTGCTATCTTGCCTCAGTCTCCTTTTTTCCATGGAGCCCATCTGATGATCATCTGCACCCCAGAAAAGGTTCTTTCTCCAGGACCAAGCAGGAAGTCAGTCCTCACATATGGGTGACATCGATGTCGATGGAGCCCTTGCGGAGCATCTCCCCAGCTTTCTATGAAAGCCTTTGGGAATGCAGGCACGCATGCGCGGTTCCCTTCCCGCCTAAAGGTGCCATTTTGCTCAGTCTCTCGTTTTCCGTGAAGCCCACCGGACGTGAGTCCTAGTCATCCCGGAAAATAGTTGACTTTTTTGCGATTCTTCGCCATTTTTTCTTCTCCGGTTCGACGCCGGTTCCCCTCCCGCCGGGTTCGGTACACCGGTATCGAGCCCGATCTTCTTTTTTCGGTTTTTGCCCTTAGTGGCTGGCGTTCGCACCCTTTTTTTCATTTTCCCTGGAAGGCTGGTCCTTTGACCTCGCGGGGGCTCTTTTTGCCCCCGATGGCTTCCAGCGGTTTTAAGAAGTGTGATCGGTGCAAGAAACTGATGTCTCGCACCGACACACACGACTGCTGCCTTCGGTGCCTCGGTCCTGATCACGACCCTAAGACGTGTGGACCATGTGGGAAAATGTCTTCCAAGGCACTACGAAGTCGTCAGCACCAGAAGGAAAGGCTTTTTTCTGACTCGGCCTCTGGCCGGGCCCGGACCTCGTCTGAGGCCTTGACATCTCGGGAGTCAGATCCCGAGCACCGTTGTGGCTCCTCGGACAGGGGGTCCCCCGACCGGGAACGCAAGAGGAAGAAGAGGCTCATGAGGGCGTCGTCGGAAGAGGTCCCGGGTTTTCGAGAGCTCGGTCTCAGACCCCCGACTGTCACCCCGGGCCTGTGGAACAGGAGAAGCCTTCCAAAGTTCCTCGACTGGAGCCGGAGTCTGCTGGACACGTAAGTCCTGTAGTCCTCGGGGACTCTCCTCCCAGGGAGCCGACGTTGGGCCCGGCGCCACCGCCGCCGCCGGGGCCCGAGTCGGGAGCTGCTGAGTCTCCTGAGCTGGGTCTCAGTTTGACAGCCTTGGAGAGCAGACTGTCTACCTTCATGGAACAGCAGCGGGCACTGATGGCCAGCCTGTCTGGCGCATCCGCCCCGACCACCGGGACATCGACATCGAAGTCGACCCCGGAGACCGAGCCGATACTCGAGGCCATAAAGGCTCGAGGTTGACCTCGGTTGCGGTCTCCCTCGACCTCCCATTTGGGACCGAGGGCGTCGATGCCGGTGCCTTCGGCGTTGGGGCGGGTGCTCGCAGGCCCCGTGAGATCGTACCCCGATTCCTCATCGGATGAGTCCGCCTGGGAGACGGAGGACGAGGAGTCCCCCGACACCGTCAAGACTCGGTGCGTCCCGTCGGACTCACCGCAGTCTGAGCCCCGGAGTAGATCCCCTCTGGAGGATACCCGGTTCTCGGAGTTCGTTCGGGATATGGCCACTGCGTTGGCTATCCCTGCGGAACCCGAGGAGGAGCCTCGAGCCGAGTAACTCGAGGCCCTGCAGTACGACTCTCCTCCGAAGGAGGCCTTTACTGTCCCGGTTCCTCTGATGCTGGAACGGCTCCTCTTCCGGATGTGGGAGGCACCGGCCTCGGCGCCGGTTTTAAGTAAGCGGGTCGATTCGATCTATCGACTCCGGAAGAGTCCTGGCTTTCAGAAGGTGCAGCTACCACACCATTCCATGGTGGTGGAATCGGCCATGCATCGCCTGAAAAGTCAGAAGATGCACTCCGCGGTGCCCCCTGGCAGGGTGGCCCGAAACCTGGATGGTTTTGGTAGAAAGTGCTTCCAGGGCTCGATGCTTGCTTGCCGTGTCCAGTCTTACCAGCTGTACATGGGCATGTACTTGTGAGACCTGGCCAAGGAGCTGGCCGGGTTCTCTGCTGGTCTCTCCGGGGAACCCTTGTAGACGTTCAAGTCCTTGTCCTCGGGGATCTGGGAATGCTCTAAGTTTATGTCCCGCGCTGCCTACGATGGCTTCGAGGCTTCGGCCCGTGTTGCGGCAGCCGGCATCGCGGCTCGACGCCAGGCATGGCTGCAGTCATCGGACCTCGAGCCATGGGTTCAGGACAAGTTGGTTGATGTCCCTTGCCGAGGTGAAAACCTTTTTGGCAAGCCCATGACCGAGAAGGCCGCACAGCTCGAGACCGAGCACCTCACACGGGCAAAGCTGTCTAGAAAGACTTTTGCCCCTTCTCACAAGAAGAAGGGCTCGGGTAAAAAGTCCTTTTACCCGAGGAAGGGCACTGCCTACAAACAGTACCCACAATATCAGGCTGCCCAAGCTGCCCCCAGGGTCAGCAAGCCACGTGGCAGGGTAATGGGCCCCGTAGGCAGAGGACCCCCAAGCTTCTGGCCCCTGCTCCCACTCAGCAGGGTGGGGGTTTTTGACTCCTTAGGCATAGCCTCTCCGTCCCTGCTCTCCCAACCCTGCACAGGAAGTCACCTCGCTCTGTTTGCACACCAGTGGCCACTCATCACCGGCGACAGTTGGGTGTTAAGAATAGTCCACAAGGGCTATGCACTACACCTCACACAGCTGCCTCCTCTATACTTTCCAGGGGAGCCTCCAAGGCCTCCCCTGCACACAGATCTTCTCCTTCAGGAGCTACAAGGTCTGTTGGTGGACAGGGCAGTGGAGCCTGTGCCTCCCCACTTACAAGGCCGAGGGTTCTACTCCAGGTATTTCCTAGTACCCAAAAGAACCGGTGGCCTTCGACCTATTCTAGATCTCCGAAACCTCAACAAGTTCTTGGAGAAGGAAAAGTTCAAGATGCTTACTTTTGGAACCCTTCTGCCCTACCTCCAGCAGGGAGATTGGCTATGCTCCTTAGATCTAAAGCAGGGGTCTCAAACACGCGGCCCGCGAGAGAACGTTGTGCGGCCCGCGACGGAGGGAAACAAAAAAGCCTTGCTTCTGCTACTGCCGTTGCCGCCGTGGCAGCGGCAGAATCGACTGTCAATTTTTTTTAAAAAAAAACTGGCTTCTGCTGCTCAAGCAATGTTCCCTCTAATTTTCTGTAGGCTGTGTGCGCATAAAATATCAGCTGTGCAGCTTTTGAAGGAAGGTTAAATTTTTGTGCGCCACGTAATGACACTCGGAGTTATATACTTTAAAATTTGACTACACATCAGAATACAGTATGTACACCACATTGATTGCACTAGAAAACATTGTAGAACTTGTGAAAACCATAAATACATAACAACTTTTAAATTTTAAGATGTCTGTGTTGTTTTCTATCAGAATCAGAACCGTAATTTTTGTGCGCTCTGTTGTAAAGTATGTGCTTAGAGGGAACAGTGTGCTCAAGCAGCAAAATCAGCTGTCCTGCGGCCCCTTCCTCTCTGCCCGGAGAGCCCTGAATGTGCTTCATCAGCGGGTGCTTTTTAAGCCGCGAAGAGAGTATTTCGCTCTCGCGCGGCTTAAAAAGCACCCGCTGATGAAGCACATTCAGGGCTCTCCGTGCAGAGGGGAAGGGGCCGCGGGACAGCTGATTTTCTGCTGCAGCAGCAGAAGCCAGGTGTTTTTTTATTTACCGGGGGGGGGGGGGTTAGGACTGGAAATGGGCTATTGGCAGGGGGGGTGTAGGACTGGAAATGGGCTATTGGCAGGGGGGGGTTATGACTGGAAATGGGCTATTGGCAGGGGGGGTTATGACTGGAAATGGGCTATTGGCAGGGCGGGGTGTAGGACTGGAAATGGGCTATTGGCAGGGGGGGTTATGACTGGAAATGGGCTATTGGCAGGGGGGGTTATGACTGGAAATGGTCTATTGGCAGGGCGGGCGGGGTGTAGGACTGGAAATGGGCTATTGGCAGCGGGGGTTATGACTGGTAATGGGCTATGGTGGGGGCTAGGACTGGAAATGGGCAGGTGGGGGTTAGGAAGGACTGGAAGTGGGCTGATGGGGGGAGTTAGGACTGGTAATGAGCTATGGAGGGGCTGACTGAAATGGGGTAATGGGGGTTAGGGCTGGAAGTGGGCTATTGGCAGGGGGGGGGGGTTATGACTGGTAATGGGCTATGGTGGGGGCTAGGACTGGAAATGGGCAGATGGGGGTTAGGACTGGAGGTGGGCTGATTGGGGGGTTAGGACTGGAGGTGGGCTGATTGGGGGGTTAGGACTGGTAATGGCCTATGAGGGGAGGTAAGACTGAAAATGGGGTGATGGGGGATAAGACTGCAGGTGGGCTATGGGGGGGACTAGGACTGGTAATGGGCTATGGGGGGGTAAGACTGAAAATGGGGTGATGGGGGTAAAACTGGAAGTGCGCTATGGGGAGGTTAGGACTGGTAATCGGCTATGGGGAGGTTAGGACTGGTAATGGGCTATGGGGGGTCTAGGACTGGTAATGGGCTGGGGGGGTTGCTAGGACTGGAAATGGGCTGAGTGGAAGGAGGGCTTGAACTGCAAATGGCTGATGGTGAGGGGGGCTTGGAATGGAAATGGGCTGTGAGGGGAGGGAGCTAGGATTGGAAATGGGCTGATGGGGGGCTAGGATTGGAAATGGGCTGATGCAGGGACTAGAAGGGAGCGGATGCTGGGTGGGGCTGGAACTAGAAGGGAGCTGATGTTGGGGGAGGATTAGAATGGGATGGAGCTGGGAAAGTGAAATGGAGAGGGGAAAAATATTTTGTCTGGGAGAGAAGACAAATCTACAATTGGCCAGGTATTGGGAGAGTAAGTGGGGATTGAGGATGGAGGGGTAAAATTTGAGTGGTTGAAATAGGAATGAGGAAAGAGAAAAAGGAGAAAGATTAGTATGTTAAAGCAGATGTAGAGAGAGAATGGAAAAAAAACTAGGAGAGAAGAAAGGGCAAATGGAAAGCAGACGATGGAGAGTTAGCAGAAGACATGAAGAAACCAGAAGAAAGTGGCTGGAACAATTGCAACTGAAAAAAATGCACAAAAGGTAGAAAAATATCTCTTTATTTTGAATTTATTAACTGGAATATGTCAGCTCTGGAAATGTGCATCATTAATGTTTGCGCTTTGTTTAGTACAAGAGGAAATTAATTTATAGTTTTATTTCTACAGTGTTGTTGTACATTCCAAGTTTGGCTTTTGGGGTTCCCACTTTAATTATTGTCTTCCTGTTTCTAAATCTTTTAGTCTTTCTTTATCCATACTCATTAAAGAGGCATGTTTACTAAAAGTTAGTGTATGGTAACATTATGCAAATATTTATGCAAATGAGGTCCCTTATGCAAATGAGGTCCCGCGTCTTATGCGGCCGCCGGGTTACTTTACAAGTCCTCATTTGGCCCTCAAAGCAATTTGAGTTTGAGACCCCTGATCTAAAGGATGCGTACACTCACATCCTCATTCATCCAGACCACAGAAAGTACCTCAGGTTCATTGTGGGAGGAAACCATTATCAGTACAGAGTACTGCCTTTTGGCCTCACTTCCGCTCCCAGGGTCTTTACCAAATGCCTGGCGGTGGTGGCGGCCTACCTGAGAAATCAGGGTATCTTTGTCTTCCCCTATCTGGACGACTGGCTCATCAGGGGTCAGACGTGCCAGGAGGCCAGACAAGCCAACCTCAGAACTATTGCTCTTCTTCAAAGCCTGGGGTTTGTCAAACTTCACAAAGTCCACTTTGCTCCCATCACAAAACTTGGAGTTCATAGGGGCAAGGTTGGACACTCTGCTGGCAAAGGCATTCTTGCCCGAAGACAGAGCCCAAAGGCTGATAAGCTTGGCAAGTCAATTTCTCAGCAGGTCACTGGTCTCCGCCAGACTCTGCCTGAGGCTTCTAGGCCACATGGCTTCGACAGTTCATGTGACCCACAATGCCCGGCTCCATATGAGGCCTGCACAGTGGTGCCTTCGGTCTCAGTGGTCACAGGCCACAGGCAGACTCAGAGACAGGATAAGGGTGTCCAGACAATTTCTGAAGTCCCTCAGCTGGTGGCCCCATCCACCCAATCTGCTGCAAGGGGTGCCTTTTCAGATTCCTGAATTCACAGTGGTGCTGACCACAGATGCCTCCTTGCAGGGCTGGGGAGCTCATTGTCTGGGCAAGTGCACCCAGGGCCTGTGGTCTCCCTGGGAAGCCGCACAGCAAATCAATCTCCTGGAACTCAGGGCTATTCGGTTGGCCCTCAAGACTTTCTCTCCTGCCCTGGCTCATCAGTCTGTCCTGATTCAAACGGACAACCAGGTAGCCATGTTTTATGTGAACAAACAGGGCGGAGCTGGGTCCAGGCTCCTTTTCCAGGAAGCACAGGACCTTTGTTTGTTTGCCCTCAAGCACAACATGCTCCTCAAGGCTGTCTACCTCCCTGGCCAGGAAAACTGCCTGGCCGACAGGTTGAGCAGGATTCTGCAGCCCCACGAGTGGCAGCTCCATCCTTTGGTGGTTCAGAAGATTTTCCTGAAATGGGGACTTCCATCCATAGATCTGTTTGCCAGTCCACTGAACAAGCAGCTGCTAGAGTTCTGCTCCAGGCAACTGCATCCTCTGCGAGTAGCAGGAGATGCTTTTCTAATTCCATGGTCTCAGGGACTTCTGTATGCGTTTCCTCCCACCCCCTTGGTGGCCCAAACCCTGTTGAAGATTCTTCAGGACAAGGCCTCGGTCCTGCTGGTGGCTCCCAGGTGGCCGAGACAGCCTTGGTTTCCACTTCTGCTTCAGCTATCAGTGGATCCTCCACTGTCTCTGGGGTTGCAACCTGACCTTCTCTCTCAAGATCAGGGTTCCCTTCTGCACCCCAATCTCAAAGCTCTCAATTTGATGGCCTGGAGGCTGCAAGGGTAGTTTTGGCTCCCTGGGGCCTACCTCAGGAAGTTGAGGAGGTTTTCCTAGTCTCTAGGAAACAGTCCACTAGGAAAACCTATGCTCTCAAATGGAAGAGGTTTTCTGTGTGGTGTCAGCTACGTACAGAGGATCCTTTCTCCTGTACTGTACCAGTAGTGCTTCAGTACTTATTGCACTTATCCAATCAGGGACTTAAGTCCAATTCTGTTCGGGTCCACCTCTCAGCTGTTGCAGCTCACCACTCATTGGTGGAAGGACATTCTCTGTCGGTTCACCCCTTGGTGTCCCTGTTTCTCAGGGGCTTGCTTTTGCTCAAGTCTCCAATCCATCCTCCTGAGTGGGAATTGAATGTGCTCTTGCAACAACTGACTCGCCCACCTTTTGAGCCGATGGCTACTTGCCCGCTACGCTTCCTGTCCTGGAAGACCCTCTTCTTGGTAGCCCTAACCTCAGCCAGGCGAGTGAGTGAGCTTCAGGCCCTGGTCTGTGATAGGCCTTACACCAGGTTCTATAAGAACAGGGTAGTCCTCAGGACTCATCCAAAGTTCCTTCCAAAGGTTGTCTCCTCTTTCCACCTCAACCAGGAGGTGGTCCTTCCAACATTCTTCCCTAGGCCTCATGCAAGCCAGGCTGAAGCAGTTCTGCATACCCTGGACTGTAGGAGGGCCTTATCCTTCTACCTTGACCGTACGCAGGGGCACAGAAGGGCTACTCAGCTCTTCATCTCTTTTGACCCTAATAACTTGGGGTTAGCTGTGTCCAAGCGTACCTTGTCCATCTTGGTGGCTGACTGTATCACCTGGGCTTACAGGGTGGCTGACCTTCCTTTGCAGGGTCGGGTCACGGCCCATCGTGTCAGGGCAATGGCTGCCTCAGTGGCTCATCTCCGCTCTGTACCGTTGGTGGACATCTGCAGGGCTGCTACTTGGTCTTCCAGCCAGACTTTTGCGGCCCATTACTGTCTGGAAAGGGAGTCCCGTAGGGACTGCTTTTGGCCAGGCAGTACTCCGGAATCTCTTTGAGGTTTAGGCAACTCCTGCCCTCTGTTGGGCTACCGGTGGAGGTTCTGTCAGTGAAAAAGCCTTTCTTTGATGCTGGGACTAGAGGGAGTTCTCTTGTTCAACCTGGATTCCTTGGTAGCCCAGAGCTAGGGAGTCACCCATATGTGAGGACTGACTTCCTGCTTGGTCCTGGAGAAAGAGTAGTTACTCACCTGTAACAGGTGTTCTCCAGGAGCAGCAGGAATCAGTCCTCACAACCCTCCCTCCTCCCCTGGGAGTTGCAGTTGTACATAGTTTATTTTACATTTTTGTTTGCTGTTTTTAAGCTATGTTATTTACTGAGCAAAATGGCACCTTTAGGCGGGAAGGGAACCGCGCATGCGTGCCTGCATTCCCAAAGGCTTTCATAGAAAGCTGGGGAGATGCTCTGCAAGGGCTCCATCGACGTCGATGTCACCCATATGTGAGGACTGATTCCTGCTGCTCCTGGAGAACACCTGTTACAGGTGAGTAGCTACTCTTTTTGATCTTTCTTATTTTCTCCTTCTCTGGTATGCGTACCGATGCCTTCTCACCTCCCCGGGTCCGCTGCCACCTCGGCGCTACATTTTTCTTGGGTCTTTTTTTTTCCCTTCAGGGTCTTCTTCCTTGGTGCACGGAAATCCTTATGCCCTCCCTGGCCGAGACACTTGAGTTTGATCTCGCGGGCACCGTCTTCCCTGCTATGTCCTCGACCAGTGGGTTCAAGCAGTGTGACTGCTGCGGGCACACTATGTCCTGCATGGATCCGCACAATTGCTGCCTTCGTTGCCTCGGTGCGGACCCTGATGACTCCTCTTGTGGACTCTGTCAGCAAGGGACAGAGGAGCCATGAGATGAGTTAAAGTCCATGTTCGGGAAGACCTCTGTTTTGGCCCCAGTGTCTCTTGCGGAGCTGGCGCCCTCATGAGTCACCACGGTGGCCTCGGCCTCGCATGACAGTTTGTGCCCATTCTAAGCCCTGAATTAATGAGGCATCACACCAGGGATCATCTTCTGAAGGTCATCCCCCAAAGAGCTGGGCATCGTTGGTGGCATCGTCAGGTAATGATGCCGGAGCCGTGGGAATGTGCCACAGTCACTGGCATTGGAACCCTGGGCCTGATGCTGAGTGCGATGGCTGGGAGCGGCCCTCCAAGCTGCCCTGGTGGGAGAAAGTGCCATTGCTATCAGGAGATCGGCCCTGGTCTCCCGACCCCCATAAGAACATGCCATACTGGGTCAGACCAAGGTCCATCAAGCCCAGTATCCTGTTTCCAACAGTGGCCAATCCAGGTCATAAGTACCTAGCAGTTTCCCCAAAAGACACAGGTTCCACAATGCTTGTATTGGGTCAAGCAGTGATATCCAGGTCCCTTTTAATAATGATTTATGGACCTTTCCTCCAGGAACTTGTCCAAACCTTTTTTAAAACCAGCTAACAAACAGCTTTTACTACATTCTCCGGTAACAAATTCCCGAGTTTGATTCCACATTGAGTGAAAAAAATATTTTCTCTTATTAGTCGTAAATAGGTTGCCCTGTAGCTTCATTGCATGTCCCCTAGTCTTTCTATAATCCTATGATGTAAAAAATCGATCTACATTTACCCGTTCCACTCCATTCATTTATTTATAGATCTCTATCATATCTCCCCTCAGCCGTCTCTTTTCCAGGTTGAAGAGTCCTAACCTTTTTAGCCTCTCTTCATAGGAGTATCCTTCCATCCCCTTTACCATTTTGGTGGCTCTTCTCTGTACCTTTTCTAATAACGCTATATCCTTTTTAAGATACGGCGACCAGAATTGCACACAATATTCAAGGTACAGTCACACCATGGAACGATATAGAGGCATTATAAATATCCTTTGTTTTATTTTCCATTCCTTTCCTTATGATACCTAGCATTCTATTTGCTCTCTTGGCTGCCACTGCACACTGGGCAGAAGGTTTTAACATGTTATCCACGATGACGCCTAAATCTTTTTCCTGGGTGGTGTTTCTTAATGTGGAACCTTGCATCGTGTAACTGTAGTTTAGGTTGTTCTTTCCTAAGTGTATAACTTTGTACTTGTCCACATTAAATTTCATCTGCTATTTGGATGCCTAGTCTTCCAATTTATCAAGATCCTCTAGCAATTTTTCATAATCGTCATGGGTTTTAACAACTTTAAATAGTTTTGTCTCATCTGCAAATTTGATAACCCCACTCATTATTCCCATTTCCAGGTCATTTGTGAATATGTTAAAAAGCAGCGGACTCAGCACAGATCCCTGGGGTACTCCATTATTCAACTTTCTCCATTGGTAAAATTGTCCATTTAGCCCTACCCTCTGTTTTCTATCTTTTAACCAGTTCCTGATCCACAATAGTACACTGCCTCCTATCCCATGACTTTTTAGTTTTGCCAAAAGCTCTGATGAGGGACCTTGTCAAAGGCTTTCTGAAAGTCCTGATACACAATATCAACAGTCTTACCTTTGTCTACCTGTTTATTCACACCTTTAAAAAAACATAACAGATTAGTAAGACAAGACCTTCCTTGTCTAAAGCCATGTTGGCTGTCTCCCATTAAGCCATGACTATCTACATGTTCAGTAATTTTTTTTCTTTATGATGGTTTCTACCATTTTTCCCCGATACTGACATCAGGCTTACAAGTTTGTATTTTCTCGGATCAGCCCTGGAACCCTTTTTAAAAATTGGTGTTACATTGGCTATCCTCCAGTCTTCAAGTATTACAGATGATTTTAATGATAGATCACAGGTCTGCGACTAAAAAGCTGTTTGATTATTTTCATCTAATTTCCATGTATTTTGGTGTGCTGAAAACAAATAAAATATTGAAAAAACTCCTAGACGTCATGATTTGCCACAACATGCAAAATTGTCTTCAAATTTATCAAATTTTTTAAAATTACTATTGTTGTTGTTAAGTGCCGTCGAGTCGGAGTCGACTCATGGCGACCCCCTGGATAGCTATCCTAAATTGTGTTCGGTCTTCAGTCAGGCGGCTCATTGTTGACAGACTGGTACCCGTAGCTGCTGTTATTGTATCGATCCATCTCATTGCTGGCCTTCCTCTTTTGCGTTGACCTTCTATCTTGCCAAGCATGATGTCTTTCTCTAATGATCTCTCTCTCTGCATGATGTGTCCAAAGTATGAAAGTCGAAGTCTTGTCATCTGAGCTTCTAAAGAAAGCTTAGGTTTGATCTCCACTAGTACAGACTGGTTTGTTCTTCGGGCAGTCCATGGTATACACAGTATTCGCCGCCAGCACCATAATTCAAAGGCATCAATTTTCTTCCTGTCTATCTTTTTCACTGTCCAGCTTTCACATCCATATGATGTTATTGAAAATACCATGGCTTGAACAAGTCGAATCTTTGTATGGAGAGAGACATCTCTGCTCTTCAGAATCTTATCTAGGTCTTTCATAGCCATTCTGCCAAAAGCAATGCGTCGTCTGATTTCTTGACTGCTTGTTGCTTCTTTATTGATAGTTGATCCAAGTAGGTTAAAGTTATTCACAATTTCAATTTCTTCTCCTTCAACGATGAACCTGTTGATTATGCCAGTTGTCATGATCTTTGTCTTATTTACATTAAGGTGCAGGCCCATTTTGAGACTATGTTCTTTGATTGTGAGAAGCAAATGTTTCAGATCATCTTCACTTTCCGCCAGTAATGTGGTATCATCAGCATAGCGAAGGTTGTTGATGAGTCTTCCACCAATCTTCACACCTCTGTTGTCTTCATACAATCCTGCTTCTCTGATGATTTGTTCTGCATATAAATTAAACAGATAGGGGGAAAGTATGCAGCCTTGTCTTACACCTTTGCTTATTTTAAACCATTCTGTTTCTCCTTGTTCCGTTCGAACATTTGCTTCTTGATCAATGTACAGATTGTGCAAGAGAACGATCAGGTGTTCTGGTATACCCATGCTTCTTAATGTGGCCCAGAGTTTCTCATGGTTTACACAGTCAAAAGCTTTGCTATAGTCGATAAAGCACAAATAGATATCCTTTTGGTATTCTTTAGTCTTTTCAAGGATCCATCTCACATCTGCAATGATGTCTCTCGTTCCTCGCCCTTTTCTGAACCCTGCTTGCACTTCAGGTAGTTCTTGTTCCAGGTATGACTGTAGTCTCTTTTGAATAATCTTCAGTAGAATCTTGCTTGGCATGTGGGATCAGAGCGATTGTGCGATAATTTCCACAGTCAGTTGGATCACCTTTCTTTAGTATTGGTATAAACACAGATCTTTTCCAGTCAGTTGGCCATGATGCTGTCTTCCATATTTCTTGGCAGAGCCTTGTAAGTATGATAACAGCTCCATCAGATTGCTGTAATACTTCTGTGGGAATGCAATCAATGCCTGGTGCTTTGTTCTTTGATAAGGCTTTCAATGCTGCTTCAACTTCTTTCATCACCAATGGTTCCAGATCATAAGGTACAGGTTGAAACGGCTGTTGGTCCACTTGATCTTTATCATATAAAAACTCTGTATATTCCTTCCATCTTTTCTTGATCTTCTCAGCATCATTCAACATAGAACCTTGAGCATCTTGTAACATTCCAATTCGAGGCTGGAACTTTTTCTTTAACTCTCGTAGCTTTAGGAAAGCTGATCTTGTTCTTCCTCTAATAGTTTCTGCTTCTATTTTCTTGCATGCGTCATTGTAGTACTTTTCCTTGTCCTGTCTTGCTGCATGTTGGAAATCTCTGTTGAGTTCTGTGATTGTCTTTCTTTCTCCTCTGGCTTTAGCTTCTCTGCGTTTCTGGGCAATTTTCAGAGTTTCTTCCGTCGTCCATTTTGGCCGTTTTTTTTCTTTTTACCTTTTGTAGAGACTTCTCGCTTTCTTCCAACACAACCTTCTTGATGTCATTCCATAACTCTTCTGGAACTCTATCATTTGTATCTAAAGCAGCAAATCGATTTTGCAGGCAGTCTTTAAATTCCAGTGGTATATTCTCAAGGTCATATTTTGCTGCATTCATTAGTGGTTTGCTCTTTTTCAGCTTTAGCTTGAGTTTGCATACTAGTAGTTGATGATCTGTACCACAGTCAGCTCCAGGTTTTGTCGTTGTTGATGTTATAGAGCTTTTCCATCGTTGACTTCCACAGATGTAGTCAATTTGATTTTTATACAATCCATTGGGTGAAGTCCATGTGTACAGTCGCCGCTTGTGTTGCTGGAAGAAGGTGTTCGAGATGAATAGATCGTTGGTCTTGCAGAATTCTATCAGTCTTTCTCCAGCTTCATTTCTGTTGCCAAGTCCATATTTTCCAACTACTTTGTCTTTTTCTTTGTTGCCAACGTTTGTGTTCCAATCACCCATGACTATCAGGATATCCTGTTTGCATGTTCTGTCAATTTCAGCTTGTACTTGTTCATAGAACTCTTCAATTTCATTCTCTTCTGCAGCTGTTGTTGGGGCATATACTTGAATTATAGTTGTGTTGATAGGCATTCCTCGTAGACTAATAGAGATTAAGCGTTCGCTGACTGCATTGTATTTCATTACAGTTCTTGCAAGTTTCTTCTTTATTATAAATGCAACACCATTTCTTCTTTTTCTTTCATTTCCAGCATAGTAGACCATGTGATCTTCTGATGCAAAGTGCCCGATGCCAGTCCATTTCAGTTCACCGACACCCAACAGATCAAGTTGTACACGTTCCATTTCATTCTTGACCACCTCCAACTTCCCTTGGTTCATGCTTCGTACGTTCCATGTTCCAATGTGTAAGACATCTTTACAGCTTCTGACTCTCATTTCATGCGCAGCTACATCAGCAGTCAGACGTCCCGAGGGCTTTGATCCAACCACATCATAAATGCTGGCTTTACTCTGAAAAGTCTTCAGCTCTTCCCCAGTAGCTAGTTGAGTGCCTTCCAACCTGGGGGTCTCATCTTCCAGCACTACAGCACAATTTGTTTTGTTGTAACTGTCCATTGGGTTTTCATGGCAAGATACAGAAGTAGATTGCCGGGCCTTTCTTCCGCGCAGTTTAAATTTGGTGTTGTTGCCATTGTCACAGAAATGTGATCCTCCGCCGTCAACACTATCCCATTCTGCTGCTGCTGCCCAGATGGGTGGTTTGTCTTAGTCTGGCATCTCAGCTGAGACCTGTCCATCTTGGGAGACCCTGCCAGTAGTTAAACTACCGATAGTTTAGCTCTCAGCATCACTGATGCACGCAAGCCCTCACAGCACGACAAGCTGCAAAATTACTATTAATTCCTGGATAAAGAACTCTCTACCTGTACTCTCTCATTTCATCCTCCCAATAATAAACCTTTCCCTAAAAAACGGATGCCTACCTTCTACACTAAAACACTCACAGATCCGCCCAATCCTAAAAAACACTACCCTTGACAAATCATCACCTAATTCCTACAGACCCATATCGAGTATTCCGTTTATGGCCAAATTAATTGAAAAAGCCGTACAAATTCAAACACAAGAGTACATTGATAGCTCAGCCCCACTTGATGACCAGCAGTACGGGTTTCGCCCTAGACACGGTGTAGAATCACTCCTAACAGTTCTACTCGATACACTAGTGAGGGGAATAGACAAATCAAAACAAGCATTCTTACTCATATTCATTGATGTCTCTGCAGCCTTTGACAGCGTACACCATTCAACAATTATTAATAAACTTAAACAAATAGGTATAAAATCTACTGTTCTAAAATGGTTTACTTCTTATCTAACAGACCGAACTCAAACGGTACAAATCGGAAATCTCACATCAAAAACATACAAACAAGAACTAGGCCTCCCACAAGGTTCAGCACTGTCAGCGTTACTATTTAATATATACTTAAAACACATCTGTAAAATCTTCAAAAAATTCAATGTCCACTATCACTTGTATGCGGACGACATTATGATGTATGTCCCTTTCAAAATTCCAAGCATCCCTATACAACTCATTAACGACTGCCTCACTGAAATCAACACCTGGCTAAATGAAAACAATCTGTACATCAATCACTCAAAAACAGAAGCTCTAATAGTAACAAAATGCACAACATTTAATCCCCCCTCACATATCACATTGCAAAATAATGAAATCATAATAAAATCTGAAATACGCTACCTAGGGGTCATACTGGACAAACACCTCAGCATGTAAGAAATATAACAAAAAAAGTTTACTATAAACTGAAAATATTAAAGCAACTCCGCCCCCTAATGCACTTACAGGATTTTCAACAAGTCATACAAGCAATCATAACCCCACATTTTGACTTCGCAAATCAAATCCTACTTGGTGTAACTAAGGAAACCTTTAAAAAACTTCAATTAGCACAAAACGCAGCAGCAAGGACCATTACGAAGGCCCCACCTTTCCAACACATAACCCCGATTTTAGAATACTTACACTGGCTCCCAATTCAAAGCCGTATAGAATACAAAACTATCTTAACCACCTACAAAGCCATAATTAAAACAGCACCCCTGTCCATAAATAACCTCATCAAATAGAACCTACCTATAATCTCCAAAGGAGAGACCAGCTAAATAAATTAACCCCACCAAAAGAATTCATCAGGACCAATAAATCCACAAACAAGAAAGCCTTCTCCCACGCAGCCCCCATCTTGTGGAACTCAATCCCAATAGAATTAAGACTGATATAATGGAGTTCAGAAAAAAACTCAAAACACACTTATTTACAAAGCATTATGGAACTATGACCAGCTCATCTCTCACCTCTCAGCTAGATAAAGGATAATCCTACCCCAGGTAATACATTATTCAATAAAGGAATGAAGTGCTGTAGCCCTAAGACAAAGTGATTAAGAAATATGAAAAACAAAAACCTATGTATATAGTTTATTTTCTGTTCAATTGTAAATAGTTCACCAATTGTTACTTGTTAACTGTATTTACCTAGCTACAAACTGTTATATGTAAAAACAGCTCACCCTGTTTATTGTTGTTATATGGAAACCGCACCTGATCAATGGAAGGAGCGGTATATAAAAAATCTGTTAAATTAAATTAATTAAATTAAATTAATTAAATTAAATAAGTGCATTTAAGATATAAAATGCCAAAAAAACCTTAAAGGGGTTGTCCGAGTTATGTAAAAAAAAAAAAAAAGCACTGTAAATCTGATGGTCAGCAATGTATACATAAGCTAAGCGAGTTTTAAGTCCGTGCTTCTAATGGTAGAAGGGGTTAATCTTTCCTGAAGAATCCAGTGGGAGGGAGACACAGGGCAGATAGCAGCAGCTCCGGTCAGTGCAGGGGGGCATGGCCAGCACTGTGACGTCTCGTGTACAGACACAGAGCTGCTCTCTCCTGCATGCCACACTTGTGCACAAATCATCATCAGGTTCTTGGTTCTAGGCTGTTCACACCTTTTCATTGCAATTCGTGTTAGCTCGTCATTCTTCAACCGTTATATTATGGCTCCGCGAAAGTGTATTAATTCGCCAGACAGTTTCTGTTTCATCTGTGGTGAATATGCAGTGTTGAAGCAACAGCAGAATATTACAGACTTTGTGAAAAAAGTATACTTTGCATACTTTGGACTAAAAATTTGAGATCAAGATAAAGTCTGGGCACCTCATAAAGTGTGCAAACGGTTTGTTGAGGACCTCCGAAACTGGTTCACGGGTAAGAAAAAATCTTTCCGTTATGGGATTCCTATGGTATGGCGAGAGTAAAAGAACCATAGTGATGACTGTTACTTTTGTTCATGCGATGTGAAAGGGTTTAATTCCAAATGGAAGCATTCCATTTCATACCCCAATCTTCACTCGGCAATTCGTCCCATCCCCCATGGCACAGATATACCAGTACCCAAGCCCCCTGCTACCTTGGAAGAGATACCTAGCTCCGATGAAGGTGGTCATACCTGAACCAGATGACGAATCAAGTTCTGACTTTGAAGATGATACAAGACCAAAATTGTTTTCTTAGGAGGAGATGAATGATTTGATAAGAGACTTGAATCTTCCCAAAGATGCCCCTGAGTTACTCGGATCAAGGCTGAAAAGCAGGAATTTATTGTTGCCAGGAGTGTCATCTTCATGGTTCAGACATCGTGAAAAGGAGTTCGTTCCTTACTTCGCCCAGGAAGACAAGTTGTTTTATTGCATCGATGTTGAAGGTCTGATGGGTCAATTTAAAATCCAATATGATTCAGAGCAATGGCATCTTTTTATAGATTCTTCAAAAAGAAGTCTCAAAGCAGTTTTACTCCACAACGGTTTTTACGCTTCCATACCTGTAGGTCATTCCGTACACTTGAAGGAAACCTACGAGAACTTGGAATTGGTTCTTCGTAAACTTAAATATGAAGACCATGGTTGGCAAGTGTGTGGGGACTTGAAGTTCTTGTGCATGCTGCTCGGGCAACAAGCTGGGTATACCAAATATCCTTGTTTTCTGTGTCTATGGGACAGTCGAGACCGACAAAATCACTGGACCAAGAAGAGTTGGCTGCCGAGTGTGCTAACAGTCGGGGAAAAAAATGTCCTGCAATAAACTTTGGTACCTTCCCATAAAGTTCTTCTACCACCTCTCCACATAAAATTGGGATTGATGAAGCAATTCGTAAAATCATTTCCAAGAGATGGAGAATGCTTCAAATACTTGGTCACCAAGTTTCCAGGCCTTTCGGAGGCAAAATTGAAGGAAGGTGTGTTCGTCGGACCAGACATTAGAAGGCTTATAGTTGATCAAGAGTTTGTCAATACCATGATGGATCCTCAAAAAGAAGGGTGGATTGCATTTAAAGAAGTCATACAGAAAGTTTTAGGCAATAACAAAGATCCTCACTACAAAAAGATCGTCGGACGAATGCTGAAAGCTTTTCAAGCTTTAGGTTGCCTGATGAGTTTGAAAGTGCATTTCCTCCAGTCCCACCTTGACTACTTTCCTGAATATTTGGGAGCTGTGAGTGAGGAACAAGGTGAACGATTCCACCAAGACATTAAAGAGATGGAAAGGAGATACCAGGGAAAATGGAGCATTACAATGATGGCAGACTACTGTTGGATGCTTCAGAGAGACATTCCAGATGCTACTCACAAGCGTAAATGCACCAAGAGGAGCCTCACAAGAAAGAAGAATCGAGTTTAGTGTGTGTAGGTGAGCTCATTTCAGTTCAAAAAAGGATTTTCATGAAAATATTGTAATAAAACTTTAATTTTATAAGTCTATTTCCATTTATTTTGAGGTATTGCCTTATTTAACATAGTTACCTAAATTGTCAGGAAACGTGATGTCCTATGACAAAATGGAGGTCATTTTCGGATTCAGCGCACCAAAAAACATAAAGATTACGTGGAATATCCCAAACAGCTCTCGAAAATTTTTTTTTTGCAGACCTGCTATTATTAATAGCAGGTCTGCAATCTCATATTTCAGTTCTTTAAAGGATGCCCCCTCGACGGAGCTGGTGTCTGGCCTGAAGCTTTTGGTGCCCATGTCGGTGGCTGTGGAGCCATCTGCCATTGAGGTGAGAATGGTGGCCCTCGAGCACAGCATTGCTGCCGCCTTGGCCCAGCAGTGTGGACCGATTTCTGGTTCCTCCAGGTTATCAGTCCTGACCACCGGCCCCTCCACCGGAGGGCGCCTCCAGAGGTCATGGAACCAATCCTTGAGCTCCATCGGCCTCATGAAGATTCAAGGCACTGATCTCTGTCCCATTTGGGACAGTGGGCTTCCATGGCCAGCATCTCTGAGTTGGAGTACAGGTGCTCCAGGGGCCTCACAGTGCCGATGACCCAGCACATTCCCGAGGCCCGGAGGGTTCTTGGCATCTCTGATACTACAGGTTGGACTGGAGACTGATAAGTCCCCAATACCAGCCTCCATCAGGATGTGCCTTCAGACCACTTCCTTCCGAAGGACTGGTGCAGGTCCCCTCCTGAGATCTCTCCTTCCTGGAGTTCATCTGGGACATGGCGAAGACATTGACTTTCACCATGAAGTCTGAGAAGGAGCTTCAGGCAGAGGACCTCGAGATCCTCCAGTATGAGGCCCCTCCGAAGGAGGCACTTACGGTGCCTGTTCCCCCCCCCCCCCCCCCATCCTGAAATGATTTCTCTTCCGCATGTGGAAGTCCCCGTCCTCTGTGCTGATTGTGAGCAGGTGGCTCAATGGCATGTATAGAGTCCGCAGGAGTCCCGGTTTCCAAAAGGCTCAGCTGCCTCATAACTCCATGGTGGTGGAGTCTGCCATGCGCAGAATGAAAAGTCAGAAGAAATATTCCTCTGTGCCCCCTGCAGGGAGGCTCGCACCATGAATGCTTTAGGCAGAAAGTGCTACCAGGGCTCAATGATCATCGGCTGGATCCAGGCCTACCAGCTCTATATGGGCATGTACTTGCAGGACATCGCAAGGGACCTCGCTCTGCTCTCGGCTCGGCTGGCAGAAGAACCTCTCCAGCGGTTCCGGTTCCTGACCTCAGCAGTCAAATTCATCACTCGTATGGCCTATGATGGCTTTGACTCAGTGGCCTGAGTAGCTGTGGTGGGCATTAGTGCCCACCAGCAGGCCTGGCTACAGTCCTCCAATCTGGAGCAATGGGTACAGGACAAGCTGGTCGATGTCCCATAACAGGGGGAGAATGTCTTCGGCAAGTCCATGATGGACAAAGCTGCGAAGCTGGAGTCAAAGTTCCTTACCAGAATGAGGTTCTCCAAAAAAATCGCTGACCCTTCCCGATAGAAGGCTTTGGAGAAAAAAACTACTGTACCCGAAGAAGAGGAAGGCTTATGGAAAATACCCCCAGTGCTCTGCCTTTGCAGCTCCCCAATTGGGCCAGCAAGCCAAGGTACAGGGGCAAGCCCGCAAAAGTCTAAGGCCCCCACGTTCCAGGTAGCATCCCAGCCACAACCTGAGAAGGGGCTTTTGACTCATTGGCATAGCCTCTCCTGTCCTAGGAGGCCTAGTCCCGCAGCACATGCGGGGGAGGGGGGCGTATTGTGTTCTTTGTCAACCAGTGGTCCAGCATCACCACTGACACCTGGGTCCTTCAGGTAGTGGGTGAGGATTTCCTCCTCCAATTTCAATCAGACACCACCTCTGTTCTTTCCAGGGGAACGCCCGATGAAAAACCTCAAGGGTGAGGGATTCTACTCCTGGTACCCAAGAGGACCGGAGGCTTTTGTCCTATTCTGGATCTTCGAGATCTCAAGTTCCTGGTGAAGGACAAGTTCAACATGCTCTCCCTTGGAACATTGCTGCCTTACCTCCGCCAGGGAGATTGGCTTTTCTCCTTAGATCTGAAAGACACATACACACACATATTCCCATCCATTCGTGCCACCAGCAGTACCTCAGGTTTTTCATCAGAGGATGCCACTACCAGTGCAGGGTTCTGCTCTTCGGCCTGGCTTCAGCCCCAAGGGTGTTCATCAAGTGCCTGGCAGTGCTCTCTGTCCACTTGCAACTGCAGGGGTTACATAGAAACAGAAACATGACGGCAGAAAAAGACCACATCTAGTCTGCCCTTCCATATCAACCACTGCAACAGTCCCTTTTTTTTCCTTTAGAGATCCTCTGCCCCATGCCTTTTTGAATTCAGACACTGTCCTCATCTCTACCACTCCATTGGGAGACTATTCCACGGATCTACCACTCTTACCGTAAAAAAATATTTCTGCATATTACTTTTGTGTCTGTCCCTTTTCACCCGCATCCTATGTCCCCTCATAGTAGAGCTTGGTTTCAATCGAAAGAGACTCTCCTGTGGATTTATTCCACGGAGGTATTTGAACATCTCAATCATATCACTTCTATCCCGCCTTTCCTCTAAATTATACATATTAAGATCCTTAAGTCTGTCCTCATATGCTTTATAATGAAGACCACTAACCATTTTAGTAGCCACCCTCTGTACCAACTCCAACCTGTTTATATCCTTTTGAAGGTGCGGTCTCCAGAAATGCACACAATGCTCCAAATGAGTTCGCACCAAAGACTTATACAGAGGCACTATCACCTCCTTTCTTCTGCTGGCCATTCCTCTCCCTATGCACCAAGCATCCTCCTAGCTTTTGCTGTTGCCTTTTCTACCTGTTTAGTTACTTTAGGTACTTCACCCCCTAAACTATATTGCTCCCTTGGATTGCTGCTGCCCAAATGCATGACCTTGCATTTTTTAACATTAAATCTCAGCTGCCAAATTCTAGACCATTCTTCAAGCTTAGCTAGATCCCTCCTCATGTTATCTACAACTTCCTTGGTGTCTACTGTATTGCAGATTTTGATATCATCTGCAAAGAGGCAAACCTTACCTGACAGTCCTTCCACAATCACTAACAAAGATGTTAAAAAGAATCGGACTAAGGACAGATCCCTGGTACACACCATTGGTAACCACCTCCTCCTCAGAGTGAGCTCCATTTACCTGTACCCTTTGTCGCCTCCCACTCAACAAATTTCTAACCCAATCAGTAACTTTAGGGTCCATCCCTAGGTTGCTCAGTTTGTTTATAAGTCGCCTGTGCAGAACGGTGTCAAAGGCTTTACTGAAATCTAAATATACCACATCTAGGGCTTTCCCTCGGTCCAACTCCCTGGTCACCTAGTCAAAGAAATCAATCAGATTTGTCTGACAAGACCTGCCTCTGGTGAATCCATGCTGCCTCGGATCTAGCAATCCATTGGACTCCAGAGACTTCACTATTTTCTCTTTCAGAAGCGCTTCCAATAATTTACTCACCAGCGAAGTTAAACTTATTGCCTGTATTTTTCAACAACATCCTTCTGTTTTTGTGTAAAGGGACTATATGTGCCTTTCTGCAGTCCTCTGGCACCACTCCCGACTCCGAGGCATTGAAAAGGTCAGGGGTTTTTGTTTTTCCCACCTTGGATGACTGGCTGGTCAGAGGCGGCACAGTCATCAGTGCAGCATGCGGCACGCTGCACCATTCTTACTCTGAAGCACCTGGGGTTTGTCATTAACTACCCCAAGTCCCACCTGCAACCGACCGAAAGCCTGGAATTCATAGGGGTGTTGCTAGACACGGTCCAGGCAAGAGCCTTTCTCCCCATCAACAGGGTCCATAGCCTAGCGGCCCTCACAAGGTCTGTTCAAGGCCAAAACCTGGCTCCTGCCTGGCTCATGCTGTGCCTCCTGTGGTACATGGCCTTGACGGTGCACGTCATGACTACTGTCTGTCTCCACATGCGTCTGGCCCAATTGGCCCTCTGCTCCTAAGTCTCAGGTGATGGGGCACCTACAGGACAGGCTGACCCTCACCCATCCCCTAGCTGAGACCCTTGTCTGGTGTTAACAGCTGCGGAATCTGCTGACAGGGAAGCCCTTTCAGATCCTGGCCCCTCAGAGGGTCCTCACCGTGGATGCCTCCAAGCTGGGCTGGGGAATCCACCGCAGTGACCTCCACATGCAGGGCCTGTGGTCTCCAACAGATCAACTTCCTAGAGCTCTGAGCCATTGCTTAAGCTCTCCGAGCTTTTCAGCACCACCTGTGGAACCAGTCCGTTCTTATTCAGATGGACAGCCAAGTAGCAATGTCTGTATCAACAAGCAAGGAGGCATGGGATTGTCCCTCCCATGTTCGGAAGTGGTCCATATCTGCTTTTTCGCCAGCAAGAGCGGGATGCTCCTCAGGGCAGTGTACCTCCTCGACCAGGATAATGTTCTGGTGGATTGGCTGAGTTGAGTCCTCCAGCCTCACGAGTGGTGGCTTGATCCACAGGTGGCCCACCAACCTTTCTGTCACTGGGGCCTCCCAGCAGTAGATCTCTTTACCAGCCCGGCCAATGCTCAGCTGACCTGCTTCTGCTGCAGTGTGCTACATCCCTCCCGGGTGATGGCTGACGCGTTTCTTATTCCATGGATGGAAGGTGTCCTCTATGCCTTCCCTCTCATGCTGCTCATTGCCAAGACCATCTTCAAGGTCCAGCGTGACTTGGCCACCCTGTTCCTCCTAGGCCCCCGGTGGCCCCAGCAGCCATGGTTTCCACTCTTCTTCAGCCTGTCTCAGGTGCCCCCAGTTCCCCTGGCGAGCGCCTAGGGCCTGCTCTCTTCTGCACCCCAACCTGGGATCCCTGCCCTGACAACCTGGCTGCTGAAAGGGTAGCCCTGGCCCAGTTTGCCTTGCCCAGGGAGGTAAAAGAGGTCCTGTTAGCATCATGCAAGTATTTCACCCGACGGGCATATGCCTGCAAGTGGTGTCGCTTCTTGGTTTAGTGTGCAGAAAGGAGTGCTACCCCCTTCTCCTGTCCAGCTGTTCTGCAGTACCTGCCTCACTTGTCTAATGCGGGTCTGATCTAACTCCATCAGGGTTGACGTTAGTGTGCTATCGGTGCACCATCACCTCATAGAGGGGGAGCCCTTCTCCCCTCAGCCTCTCGCAGCACGCTTCTAGAGGGTCCTTCTACTCTCTCGACCACCCATTCAACTGCCCGTAGCAGAGTGGGATCCCATTGTGGTTCTCTCAAAGCTCTTCGAGCCACCATTTGAGCCTGTGGCTTCCTGCCACTTCAAGTTTCTGTGCTGGAAGGTGGTCTTACTTGAGGACTCGCGTTTGCCCGCAGGGTCAGTAAGCTGCAAGCTCTGGTGGCTCATGCCCCCTACACTAGGTTTCACTGGAACTGTAGACCCACCCTAAATTCCTCCCTAAGGTGGTGGTCTCATTCCACCTCAACCAGGAGCAGAGCCAGCCCAATGGTTTCTGCTGCCCTAGGCAGAAACCCCAGCCTTGCTGCTGCCGTTCCCCCTCAGCTGCTGCCGCTGATTCCAGCAGCATTTTCAAAAGCAGCAGCTTTTTGTCACTGCTTTTGGAAATACTGCCACTGCCCATCTCCTCCCTCCCCAAACGGAATTGGCGGAGGCTGGGGGTGGTGGCGTGGCCACCCATCTGTGCTGCTGCCACCGCCCACTCACCCACCCACGTCGGCTGCCCACTCTGTGCAGCTGCCTAACTCACCTAGTGGACATGCTGGCACTGACCAGGAGGTGGTGTTTCCTGCTTTTTCCCCACAACCTCACACCAGTAGGACTGACTTCCTGCTTGTTCCCGGAGAAAGTTTAGTTGCTTACCTGTGGCAGATGTTTTCCGGATACAGCCAGAATCAGTCATCACAACCCTCTCTCCATGAAGTTGTTTTTCTTTTTTGCCATCTTGAGCTATGTCCTCATACTGAGGCAAAATAAGCACCCTTGGGCAGGAATGAAGCCACACATGTGTGATGGATATCCCAAAGGCTTTCTTTGAAAGCTGGGGAGAGGTTACCACGCAGGCTTTGTTGATGCTGATGTTGCCCAAATGTGAGGACTGATTCCTGTTGTTCCCAGAGAACATCTGCTACAGGTGAGTAACTACGCTTTTTTTTCAAGTCCCTCTGGTGCTGCATTCACTACATTTTTGCACTTTCAACTAGCTGGCTGTTACATGTGAAATTCTGTTCTTTTTTTTTTTTTTTTTAGTTATTAGTATTTAGCTCACACCTTTCCAATGCTAGTTCAAGGCGAGTTGCAGTCTAGGTATTTCCCTGTCCCTGGAGGGCTTGCAATCTAAGTTTATACCTGAGACAATGGAGGGTTAAATGACTTGCCCAAGGCCACAAGGAGCTTCAGTGGGATTTAAACCCTGGTCCCAGGCTACTGCCCTTACCACTATAACTATATGCTAATCTCCAGGAACAAGCAGGAATGTAGTCTTTACATATGGGTATCGTCGGTACCGATGGAGCCTGCGCGGGAACGCTCCCCAGCGTTCAATTAGAAAGCTTTTGGGAGCATCCCACAGTGCCTGCGTGCTGTCTTCTCGCCTTTCCAAACTGCCTCTCTCCAGTTCTTCGTTTTCCGCAGAGCCAGCAGGTCGTTGTTCCTGTCACCGCAGAAACTTTTTTCCTTATTCTTTCTTTTTTGTGGTCGCGTCTGCCTTCCTCGATGCTACACCGGTACCGCCGGTTCTCTTTTCTTTAAAAAAAAATAAAATAAAATAAATATATATATACTCTATTTTTTCCAACTTTTCTCCCAGGTGCACGCGCCATTTTGGGCCTTAGGCCCAAAATTTCCTCCACTATGGAAAAACCCGTTTCGCATTTTAAAAAGTGCACCAAGTGTGGCGGTACCATCTCCGTCACCGACACCCATGACTGGTGTCTTAAATGTTTAGGTCCTGAAGACTCCATCTCCGAGTGTATGGCTTGTGCCATGATGTCCAAGAGGGGTCAATAAAACCGAGCTGCTAAGCTCAGCGCCCTTTTTCCCTCCGATGCAGCTTCTGTGGCATCAACATCTTCCAGGGTTTCGCCTTCCTCCCATGGATCTCAGGTAACTAAACATAAGTCTAGCTGGTCCTCAAAGGGTAGATCTCCTTCCAAGCATCAAGATGCCTCTGGCGTTGCCCTTGAGGGTTCTGTACCGGCAAAATTGCCCCGGCGGGAGGCTTCGGCTTCCAAAGCATTATCGGGGCTCCAGGATGTTCTCGAGGCCTCAACCTCGGCAGAACTACTGGTGCCATGCTCTGGGGTACCGGCTACTTCCGGTACCGATACCCAGGCATCGGCAGCGTCGATAGACCAGAGGTTCCTGGCTATTGAACGCAGTCTGGCGGCTCTCCTTGCGGTATCGACACCCTCGGAACCGCGTCAGACAGTTCAACCGGTACCGATAGCATCGGCATCGACATCGGTGTCTGCTTTGCCGGCACCCAGTCATACAACTATTAGGCCACATTTATTTATTTTATTTTATTTATTTATTTATATTCTCTTATATACCGCACTATTCTGCATCAGTGCAGTTTACATGGAACAAACTGAAATTACATTGTACAGGGCATTATAAATTGGAGATAACTATTTTACTGGGAACATGGGCTATGGAGGGTTAAGTGGCTTGCCCAAGACCACAAGGAGCACCCGTGTGACTAGAACCCCAGTCCTTCCGGCCCAAGGTTGCTGTCCTCTAGTGGGATTTGAACCTTGCCCCAACCACTAGGCTACTCCTCCACTGGCATCTACAGTGCATGTGGTTCCTTATGCTCGCCTCCATATGAGAGCAGCCCAGTGGACTTTATCCACTCAATGGACCCAGGCATCAGGGTGCCTGTCAGACAAAATAGCAAACCCAAATTGCCTTATTTTGTCTCTCCAATGGTGGCAGTCCACTCAGAACCTGTTGCCGGGGTCCCCATTTCAACAACCTTTACCCCAGGCAACTCTCACAACAGATGCTTCACGAATGGGTTGGGTAGCTCATCTGCAAGACCTCTCCACCCAAGGCACTTGGACTCCACAGGAGACTCATCTACATATCAATCTCTTAGAGCTCAGAACAATCTTCCTTGCTCTTTGAGTGTTCCACACCCTGCTCAGCTACAAGACAGTCCTCATTCATACGGACAATCAAGTAGGCATGTTCTACGTGAACAAGCAGGGGGGAACAGGCTCTCTGTCGCTTTGCAACGAAGCTTTGCGACTATGGGCCCTTGCCAGAGAGCATCAGATTCATCTCCTGGCAGTGTATCTTCATGTATACAAAACTCTTGGGCAGACAGACTCAGTCGAGTTCTGCTTCCACACGAATGGTCTCTACATGCAGACCAGGTGGCCAAGATTTTTCAAATTTGGGGAACCCTGGACATAGACCTCTTTGCAAGTCCGTTGAATGCCAAACTTCCCCAGTTCTGTTCCAGAATTCCGGCTCAGGGCTTTCAGGCCAGGGATGCTTTCCTCCTTCACTGGGGACAAGACTTCCTTTATGCCTTTCCACCCATTCCCCTAATTCCCAAAACCCTGTTCAAGCTTCAGAGAGATAGAGGGTGTATGATTCTCATAATTCCACATTGGCCGCGGCAAGTGTGGTACCCTCTGCTTCTACATCTCTCTCAAGCTCCCTCCCTGGAGTGAGGATCTGCTCCAGATCTCCTGTCACAGGAGGACGGAATGTTATGGCATCCCAATCCCCAGTCTCTGCATCTCAGAGCTTGGTTGCTGAAGGCCTAGATCTTCATGATCTTTACCTCTCTCAGCAAGTAAAGGATGTCCTTTATGCTTCCAGGAAGCCTTCCACAAGATGCTCTTATGCTTTTAAGTGGAAGAGATTTACCATATGGTGCTCGCAGAAGGGTCTTAACCCCCTTACGATACCTCTGGAATCATTACTGGAGTATCTCCTTCATTTATCCAATGCAGGACTTAAGACCAACTCATTTGAGTGCTATTGCAGCTTCTTTCAAGCCTCTAAATGGACAACCTATTTCCTCCCATCCTCTTATAGCAAGATTTATGAGAGGCCTTCTTCTTACTAAGCCTCCCATTAGGCCACCACCGGTGGCATGGGACTTAAACCTGGTTCTTGGTCAGCTCATGAAGCCACCTTTCGAACCCTTAGCTACTACTTCATTGAAATTCCTTTCTTGAAAAGTTATCTTTCTCATTGCAATCACATCAGCACGTTGCATCAGTGAGTTGCAAGCACTAGTGGCTGATCCACCTTATACAAGGTTCCATCATGACAAGGTAGTCCTTAGGACTCATCCACACTTTATGCCAAAGGTGGTCTCACCTTTTCATCTTAACCAAGCGGTCTACCTGCCTGTGTTCTTTCCAAGGCCTCATGCATCAAATGCAGAAAGGAATCTTCATACTTTGGACTGTAAAAGAGCTTTAGCCTTTTACTTACAAAGAACTCAGCAACATAGAAAGTCCTCTCAGCTCTTTGTTGCTTTTGATCCTTCTCATTTGGGACTTCCAGTCTCCAAGGGAACACTGTCCACCTGGATTGCACAGTGTATTTCCTTTGCCTATCAGAGTAAGAATCTTCCTCTGGAGGGCCATGTCACAACTCACAATGTGAAAGCCATGGCAGCTTCAATGGCTCATCTGCACTCTGTGTCTATCGACGACATCTGTCGAGCAGCCACTTGGGCCTCGGTTCATACCTTCACAGCCCATTACTGCTTGGGCAAGGACTCCCGCCGGGATGCCTTGTTTGGTCAGGCTGTTCTCCAACACCTGTTCCATACCTAATCAACTCCTACCCGCCATCCCTAGTTGGATGCCAGAGATCCATCGGGGGAAGTAGAGCCCTTTCACAGGGACACACATCTTCTGGGGTCTCTCCCTGGCATCTAAAGCTAGGGAGTCCCCATATGTGAAGACTACATTCCTGCTTGTTCCTGGAGATAGCATAGTTACTCACCTGTAACAGGTGATCTCCGGGAACAGCAGGAATTTAGTCTTCACAACCCACCCACCTCCCCTAGGAGTTGTATCTCTCTATCTATCTCTTTCTCTTTCCCTCTCTCTCTCTCTTTCTCTTTCCCTCTCTTTGTCTCAGCTTTAAAACTCAACTGGAGAGAAGCAGTTGGGAAAGGCGGGAAGGCAGCACGTAGACGCTGTGGGATGCTCCCAAAAGCTTTCTAATTGGACGCTGGGGAGCATTCCCGCACAGGCTCCGTCGGTACCGACAATACCCATATGTGAAGACTAAATTCCTGCTGTTCCTGGAGATCACCTGTTACAGGTGAGTAACTATGCTTTCTTCCACTCAGTAATGCTAATGCTCTGTGGGTTGATCTTCTCGTTTCATGAGTGTGATGTATTCATTATGTACTTTGTTTAAATTTGTATATCTTGGTTTGGCTGTTTTGGTCTGGGAAGGCAGTTTAGAAATCTTTTAAATAAAATAAATTGGTCCATAAAAGCACTAGGTCTGTCTTGGGTCTAATGTTTTTGCTGACCCAATCAATATTACAAGAAAAATGTGCATGATTAAACAACAACAAAAAATGAATTTGCAAACGCTTTTACTGTTTCCTTATCTATTTTTAGCCTTGGTGTCTATATGTGACAATTTGTCTGTATGTTACTCTCTTCGTCCCTTATTGAATTGATAAATTTAGATCAACCACACTTGTTTTGGATCTAGGTCTTTGGGAGCACATTAGACCATTTTAGTTTTAAAACTAAAGGGGAAGGGCGTAGGAGAGGAGGAAAGTAGTGATATTTGCTGCACAAAGTATTTTGAGAGTCAGACTGAGGCTAGGTCATATATTGTTACCTCTATTTTTTTTTTATCAAGAAGAAAGGGGAATATTGAGAGAGACATTTTTGAGCCGATATATTTTTATATTTGGTACAAGCAGTTGCAAGTTTTCTTTTTGTTTTCCCTCATCAACAGGAAAGATGATCATGTCCTTTGAAATGAAACTAGGCTGGGGCAAAGCTGTACCTATTCCACCTCATCCAATATACATTCCTCCTTCTATGATGGAGCACACCCTTCCTCCACCACCATCAGGACTGCCTTTCAATGCCCAGCCCAGAGAGAGGTTGAAGAACCCCAATGCTCCAATGTTACCACCACCAAAAAACAAGGAGGACTTTGAGAAGGTAATTAGACAGCATATGCACAGGGACGAAGATGTTTATAAATACTAAATCTGTGGTAATCCTTTTGAAAGGTACATTTTTTAAAAATTAAATTTATATTTATTTTTTTAAATTAAGTTTGGCTTGTAGAAATGCATATTACTGTTCTCCATTGTAGATTAGAAGACCTCCGTTTTGAGATGTTGCCATTTATTAGATTTAGTTGAGATATTGGCCCTAATTATGATTTTCATCATGTCTCAGGATATTGTCACCCCCTCCATACTTTTCCGAATCCTTTGAGAACTGTCCTATTTTCAGTACCTATAATTTAAGGATAAATTAGATAAAATTCCAGTGCCTTTCATTAATATTAAATGCAGATTGAGTTAATGTTGTAGGCGGTTGTTAATTGCTGGAATGATACAGGTCAGACGTTTTGAGTACTGTTTAGGATTTAGAACCGACTGAGGTTTTTCTGTGTTAAGTAGTTTAGCAAGGGAAGGGTAAATACTTAAACTTTATTGCAGATTGACGGATTTGTCAAAAAATAAAATCGGGTTAACATAAGATGCGAGGAAGTAGAATAGGGCAAATAGTTCAGAATTGTTCACAAACTAAAATACCCTAATTCTAGTTCTCAGTGTAGTACGTAATTGGTGTATTAATGTGCATTCTAGGAGGAATGTTCTAATACTTCACTTAAAGTGAACATTTAAGGTTCACTGGACACAGTGTGCCATTTATGTACTTGCTTAGTATAAAGCTTCACAGCAGTGATTGCCTGCAGAACATTTGATATGTAGTGATTTAAATGCATATGCATATGTATATTTTGCTTGTTACTTGTTAACAATACTCACATATTCTATGTTTATTATCTGATGTGACTTCATATACAGACTCTGTCGCAAGCCATAGTCAAAGTGGTTATCCCAACAGAAAGGTACATGTTTTTTCTTTACTATTACTGATGTAAATATAGAAAATATCCCCTCTTGAATTATAAAAAAAAAGTGATTTGTGATCTTGAGGGCAAGGCAGTGACTTCTCTGAGCAATGGTTTATTCTTAAGGTAAAAATCAGTGTTTTTTTTAGCTACTTGTTTACCCTCACATTTATTATTTCTTATAAGCAGTTTGTTTCCTTGTTAAACGTATGATTCTGTTAATTGCTTTCTAAGCCTGTAAGATGTCATTGTTCTTGCCTATAGTTACATAGAATGGACCTTGGTCTGACCCAGTATGGCATATCTTATGTTCTTATGTTCTTAGAAGGAGGCCAATAATGAGTGGCACAGTCATGACAAACTTAAACTTAACATGACATCTTTATTTGGTTTTCTCAACCTTGTCAGTGACACTTATCTGGTTAAAGTGCTGCTGAATATCGCTTGGTAAAGTGATTTGGTTAACTTTTAGGACAGCCTCCAGCTAGACCTAAAGTGTCCTGATAATGCTAAACTCACTTGACTAAACTGAAGCTGAACTCCTAGAATGTTCAAAACATCTCTTCAGACTTATCCAGTTTTACAGTAGGGAGGTATTTTTAAAACCAAAGTTTTGTCTAGATAACCACCAAAATCACTCACAAATTTTCCAAATATTGGGAACAAGCTATATAAATGGGATTTTGTAAGTAATAATACAGTACTCTGCATTTGTGATGTTGGAAAAGGTAACAGTGGTATGCTTAACATAGAATCTTTTCTCTTCTCTGATGTCTATACACACAATTCAGTCTTGTCAAAAATTGCTGCTTTATGCTCGTGTGGCTTTGTTGTTAAGGATAGTTAACAATCACATTAGGAAAGAAACAATAGAAATATGAAGATTTTTCCCCTGTTATGTTAGTTAAGCTTGGGATGTTTTAGATGAACCATTGCTCAGTCAAGCTGCAACCTTTTCCCAAAGATCTAAACACAACACTGTTGAAAAGTAACTGAACTCAAGAAAAAAACCAAATTCACTCTGACCTTTGACATTGGCCTTGGTGAGCAACACCAGCTGAACTGTCTGCGGCAGCGGGGGACCAGGAAAACATCAAGGGATGGATTGGGAAAGTATACAGTTTTTGACCAGACATTGGTACGATCGGCTCCAATAAATATGGTTTTTATTGTAATTAAAAGACATTTTATTTTGCTGGCCAATTTAAGGCTATAGACCTTTTTAAACTAATGCACTTTAAACTATCATCCATTTGTACTACACTGTTTTAATTCAGTGAAATAATAACAGCTATATGCTGTATTTATTTGAAATAATCTCTCAGAACCAACAGTATAAGTATGTTGTCTTAATTTCATATA
Organism: Ichthyophis bannanicus; assembly: GCA_033557465.1. NCBI lineage: Eukaryota > Metazoa > Chordata > Amphibia > Gymnophiona > Ichthyophiidae > Ichthyophis > Ichthyophis bannanicus. The sequence continues at coordinate 413,191,927 of CM066038.1, forward strand.
AAAAATGAGGCTAGTTCTTGTAGTGGTACCGTAGTTTTGGCACTTTTTCAAGGGATAGTAGAAAAGAATTCAAAATAGTGATTGGAAATGGCAAAAAGCTGACTGCTGGAATTTGCGTGTTAGAAGTGTTGGTTAGTATAGCTAGTAGATTTTTTTAAATAGCCTTGTGGAAGCTGTATGTGCTTTCTTTGCTTAGTTTTTCATTGTTGACTATCATAAGTAATTATAGTTTTCTAGAAAGATGCGAATGAATTCTAGATGACATAGGTGACAGCCAAAATGCCCCTGTAATCCTTGTAAAATTCCATCTTTCAAGTTTTAAAAGTGTACAGACAAGTTTTCTTTAGTTCTATATTTATTATCTAGCCTCTAGAGAAGTTTCAAAAGTTAATGCAAAATGTCTGATATGATATTGAAACAGAATTGTAAAATGTGTATTAGTTATCTTCCATCCATCAAAAACAGCGTAGTTTGAATCTTGGCCCATACGGCTAGGGCCTAACAGTTGTTTTTTTTCTACCTTTTTGATACTTGGCTTAATAGAACTTTAGTTATTGGTTTTAATTAACCAATAATTTAGTACTTTTTTCTGAACACAGTAAACATACTTGAGAAACCGTATTTGTGCTAAACCCTAATTCACTTTCTATACCTTTGCAGTAGATAACTTAGTTTAGTGATATTCTGGTTTTTACTTGACTCTGCTAAATTATAGAGCTGTAGAGACCATAGCGATACTGTGTTCATTTCATTTCTCTAGCAGCATCGTAGATGAGCTCAAAATAAGACGGGGTGCTCTGAGTTTGGTGGCAGCAGCTGCTTGTTTTATAATGAAGACACCCTATCCATATCAGGCTGCTTTCTGTGCCTGTATTCATGGTGTGTAATACAAGAGTAAAACTCCAAATTGCTGTATGTTGTCTTTGTAGCAGGGAAGCAAGTAATCTTTCCTTATACAGAGTAATAGTACCTTAGGTGCAGTGTAGTTTTGTGTAGTAATAGGTCTGAATCCATTTTCTTTAACTGTGTTGTTGTTGTAGGAATTTACTCGCTTTGATACATCGAATGATTGAATTTGTGGTGCGTGAAGGTCCCATGTTTGAAGCCATGATCATGAATCGAGAAATCAACAATCCAATGTTTAGGTATACTTCTCAGTTGTATAGAACTTAAAAATTCCTCTTTCCATATGTAGAAATATTTTAGAATACTGAGCTATACATTTGGAGGGTGGTCTGTTAATTTCACCTTGATTGAATTAAATGTTTTATGCCTCAGTTTGCCCAACTGATAGTGGTAGTTGATGATAATGTATGTTTCACTCTTTGGATTCTTATATCATAACTTTCAAATGCTATCAGCCAAAATGGACTGCTAGAGTACCCATCTCAAAGACAACTTTTGTTGAAGTAAAGCACTACACTTTCAACTGAGATGAAATACTGTCTGAATTTTAATAGCAGTAGTAATAGTGTGTTTGAGTCAACATTATCTTAAATGACAAGTAATTATTTTTTAAAAGTAGCATATGTATTGGACAATAGAATAATAGAATCAGAAAACTGAGGAAGATACATGGGTTTTCTGAAGTTGGAGGAGAATGATTACGGGAATTAAAATGAGATTAGCATAGCCATGCTGATTCTAGCAGTGGAATAAAAGAAGTAGTATTCCTCTCCATACTGCCAAGGATCTTTCCCAGCTGCTAGCCATAGAGGTTGATCACCTGTAGGATATTAATTCTTATCCAAAACAGTTTGTTCTCTTCCTGCTTTTGTAACCCACCCTCATGAGTAGATAAACCTGGTCATTCCTGGCATTTGTTCCTTCCTACGTCTAATCACAAAGCCACTTAATAATTAAAAAAAACAACCAATACCAGTGAGGCTATAGTTAGATCTGGCCTCGTAGGTTTCCATGGCTCTTCCAGATAGTACCCTGCCACCACATAATTGCCTGCATTTTGATTAGGACCTTTGATATGTCATATGCCCATATTACTAGTCATTTTGGCAACCTCGGCACTTGTTCACTCATTTGAGTGGGGCACTTTAAACTTGTGTTGCTAGGTTTTGTTTCTGCTCTCTTCGCTGTTATGCAACTAAGGATCTTCTGCACATATCCTATGTCTTTTTGAGATCTGCTACTATTTGTCTCCACCACCTGTTCCAGGAGGGCATTCGATGTATCCATGTTCCTTTCCTTTGAAACATTTCCTAGTGTTGCCTCTGTGTCAGTCTTCCTACTTAGTTTCATATCATGGCTCACGTTTTATAACTTATTTTCCAAGCAGAAGGTAAAGGAAGGAAAACTAGAAAGAAGGGGAAGAATTCAGTAATTAATTTGACTATAAACAGCAGTTCTAGTAATAGCGGCTTTAATAGCAGATAATGCTAATTTTGTATGCATATATTTGCATTTTTCTAGATTCTTGTTTGAAAATCAAACTCCAGCCCATGTATACTACAGATGGAAGCTTTACTCCATTTTACAGGCAAGTAAATATAAGCAAAAACCCTTGTCCCTTATGCTGGTGTTCAGAACTTTACATCTTAGAAATTTTATTTTCTTTAGGGAGACTCCCCAACTAAATGGCGGACGGATGATTATCGTATGTTCAAAAATGGATCATTATGGAGGCCACCACCATTAAATCCCTATCTACACGGAATGTCAGAGGAACAGGAGACAGAATCATTTGTGGAAGAGCCAATTAAGAAGGGCACACTTAAAGAAGAGTAAGGGATACATTACAGACTCAAAAATAAAAAAAAAACTTCTTATATTTAGACAAAGGTTTTTGATAGTAAATGTTTTGTGGGTTGTCTTATTTGTATTTGCCGTCAAACTGACTTCATTTGTGTAGTAAAATGCTTGCATGTTATCAGAGTTTTGAAAATGCTCTCTCCTGCTAAACTAGGATGAGTGCTTTTTCTCAGTTGATGAGCCTGGGAGCAGAGAGATGGCAGAAGCAGCTTCAGCTCTGACTGGTGCTGTGTGGAGGGGAGTAGCATAGAAGGAGAGACAATGAAAGGCCTGAAGGGAAAGGAGTAAGAGAGAGGGGAATGGGGAAGAAAGGAAAGGATGGAGTGAGGGAAGGAGAAGAGGACTGCTCCAAAGTGAGAATGAGAAATGAAGGGGTTAAGAAGGATAAGAGAAGACTGCGTTAGGGTGAGAAGGAGAGTTGTGGATGTGCTAAGGAAGCCTGTACTTGCTATGTACTCTTGCTTCCATCTTTTCCTCCCAAAAAGGCAAGTTATTTGGATGTGTGGGGAAGGCAGAAATACATTTCATCCTTGATGCATAAGTTCTGCAGCAATTTTAGAATCCCTGCAGATTTTGGGGATAATTTTAAAAGGCATTTTCACAGGTAAAAGAAAATCTTACCTGCAGAAATTGTCCTGTATAAAATTGCTCAGAGATACTGTATGAATGTGGACTTACACATATATAACCTGAAGATGCTTAAGTTCATCTGACCTGAATGAAAGCGTTTTTCCAGGTTTGAATTGAAATGAGCTTTGCATATGTACTTGTGCTTTATAAAATAGGCTCAAGTACATAAAATCAGATTTGAATGTGCAAAAGAGCAGATGACAATTTGTGAATGTACTTTCTGTGGGTTGACTTTCAATGGGAAAGTATGTGCATGCTTTTCCTTTACAAAATTGATGTAACCTATGAGGTATACCTGCTGTTTGAGTTAGGTGGCTTGTTATAAAATTAGCCTTCCATGACGTGAAACTATTTTCTGAAATTTATAGACAGAGGGACAAATTGGAGGAAATCCTACGAGGGTTAGCGCCTCGGAAGAATGATGTTGGTGATGCTATGGTTTTCTGTCTTAACCATGCTGAGGCTGCTGAAGAAATTGTAGATTGTATTACGGAGTCTTTATCCATTCTGAAAACTCCACTTCCAAAGAAGGTACAGAATAAGGCATCGAAGCCTTCTCTGCTTAAAGTCATGATTCCAGCAGAAATTGTCATGGGACCAATCCAGTGCAGTGTTGGGATTTAAGGAGAATTTCTTGAAATAAAACTTGCTTTAAAAAAATGATTTTCTTTGCTCCCAATTCCCTCTTTAAGAAATAGAGTTCATGATACAATGTGTTCCTGCAGTAATCTTGTTCAGTATGGAAAGATGAATGAAGTGAAACACTACATTTCGATAGCCTTAACCCACCTATTACTTATCTAATACTTAAACCCACCCTTTTTAGTCATACAGGAGTATAGAGCAACTTAAAACAAATGTAAATGCAGTTTGTGTTTGAGTTATAATGTATTTCTATACTGCTGCTAGATGTATGCAGCCCTCTATAGATACTCCATGTAGCAGAGACTCTCTAGTTAATAGACAAGAAGCTTCAGCAAATCTTAACTATAGAAAGCATGGTTAAATTCAGCAAGGATATAATTGGGAAGGGCTGGGGTTTAAGATTTGTAAGCTGTCTCAAAAAATGAGTTTAATTTTTGTTGTATGCCATCCTGAGTGTGTATAGACAGGCATATAATAAATTTAAAGAGAGATGTTTTGAATTTGGCCAGAGAGGGAGCATAATGACCAACTTGGGAAGGCCATTGCAGGCATACGAAGCAGCAAGATGGAAAGTATGAAACGGAGCTGGTGATGGAGAGGAAGGAGAGCAGTAAGAACATATTGCCCAATAACTGGTACTTGCATAGAATGCTATGGGGGGAGGTAATGAGCTGCACCAGGAAGTTACTTGAAGATGAAGAAGCTTGAAGTGCAGCTATTTATGTGGTCTTGGGGAAGCCCAGTAGTGACTTGATAACTAAATGACATTGTCGCAGAATATGCTGCAAGATTATCCTTTCACTGTTTTATAGAGCTGTGTGCTGCAAAACAAAGGTTTTTATACACTACATAATATTGTTTTTAGTTTTAAGGGATTCATTTATTCATAATAAATTTTTTATCTCCAGGAACAAGCAGGAATGTAGTCATCACATATGAGTATCGTCGGTACCGATGGAGCCTGTGCGGGAACGCTCCCCAGCATCCAATTAGAAAGCTTTTGGGAGCATCCCACAGCGCCTGCGTGCTGCCTTCCCGCCTTTCCCAACTGCCTCTCTCCAGTTCTTCTTTTTCTGCGGAGCCAGCAGGTCATTGTTCTTGTCATCGCAGAAGAATTCTTCATTATTTCTTTCTTTTTTGTGGTCGCGTCTGCCTTCCTCGACGCTTTACCGGTACCTCCGGTTTTTTCTTCTTATTATCTGTCTTAAAAAAAAATAAAAATACTAGGACTTTTCCTATTTTTCCCAGGTGCACGCACCTTTTTGGGCCTTAGGCCCAAAAGGTTTTTCCTACTATGGAGAAACCTGCCTCAGGTTTCAAAAAGTACACCAAGTGTGGCGGTACCATTTCCGTCACCGACACCCATGAATGGTGTCTAAAATGTTTCGATCCTGACCACTCCATCACGGATTGTATGTCCTGCGCCATGCTGTCTAAAAGAGGTCGGCAGAACCGAGCTGCTAAGCTCAGTACCCTGTTTCCCTCTGATGCAGCTTCGGTGGCATCGACGTCTTCCAGGGCTTCCTCTTCTTCCCGTGGATCTCAGGTAACTAAACACAAGTCCAGCCGGTCCTCAAAGGGTAGATCTCCTTCTAAGCATCGAGATGCCTCTGGCGTTGCCCTTGAGGATTCTGCACCGGCAAAATTGCCCCGGTGGGAGGCTTCGGCTTCCAAAGCATTATCATGTTCTCGAGGCCTTTACCTCGGCAGAACTACTGGTGCCATGCTCTGGAGTACCGGCAGTCTTCTCCGGTACCGACATCCAGGCATCGGCAGCGTCAATTGACCAGAGAGTCCTGGCTATTGAGCGCAGTCTGGCGGCTCTCCTTGCGGCATCAATGCCCTCGGAACGGCGACAGACAATCCGGCCGGTACCGGCCCCGGCACCGGTGTTGGTACTGGTACCGATGACATCGGCATCGGTGTCTGCTTTGCCGGTACCCAGTTATCCGATGCCCTTGGGGACCGATTACTCCCGGTACCGACTTCGGTCGGTACGGGTATCGGGCTCTTCAAGAGCATCCGGACAGACGGTACTTCAAGTCCTCAGAAGAATCTGAGTATTCTGACAGTTCTGTCGATGCAGGAATGCTTCTCCCAGAGGAGCCTCCTCCTCCAAGCACAGGATGTCTCCTCCAGAGGATATTTCCTTCCAGGATTTTATCAGGGAAGTGGCTCGGGGTCTGTCCATTACTGTGGCCCCTGAAACAGAGCCAAGAGCTAAAGAATTGGAAATTTTACAATATCCCAAAACTCCTAAGGAGGCAGCTACCTTGCCCATTAATGAGATTTTGCATAATCTCATGTTAAGGATGTGGGAGACACCTCTTACCACCTCTCCTCATTCTCGCAGACTGGATACTCTGTATCGAGTCCCTCCTTGTCCTGGTTTCCAGAAAACTCAGCTCCCTCACCACTCTATTGTAGTGGAATCAGCTATGAGAAGAATCAAGAGTGCAAAGAGACATGCCTCTAATCCTCCAGGACGTGAGTGCAGAACCCTGGATGCTTTTGGATGTCGTGTCTTCCAAGCTTCCATGCTTTCTGCCAGGATCAGTTCCTATAGTCTTTACATGGGAATGTTCCTGAAGGAGATCACAGATGATTTAGAGGCCTTGAGTCCCATTCTTCCTGAGGATAGAAGACAGGATTTTCTCACATTGGTCAAACATGCCTAAGATGTTTCCAAATTTAGCAACCATGCAGCCTTTGACTGCTTTGAGTGCATAAGCAGAACCTCTGTCATTGCCATAGGTGCACGTAGAATTGCTTGGCTCCAGGCATCTGATCTGGAGCTCTGGGTACATGACAAATTGGGAAATATCCCTTGTACTGGTGAGAACCTGTTTGGTAGAGATTGGCAGGAAAAGGCCAATGAGTTGGATGCTGACAACTCTACCTTGGATAGATTATACAAGTCCACTGCTGATCCTGCTAGAAAGAAATCGTTCAAGAAACCATTCTTTTCTAAGAAGAAAAGATATCATCCTGCTTATGCCCAGCAGGGACGATCTGCAGGTCAGCTTGTCAGGAAAGGTTAGCAACCACCCAAGCAGAGAAAAGCAAAGACTGCTAAGCCTCAACCGTCTCAGCAGTCTCAGCCTCCACAAGGCCTTTGACTTTCAGCTAGAGAACTTAGCCTTTCTGGCTCTCGTAGGACCAGAGCCTTCCATCATTCCAGGAAGGTTATGTCACTTTGCCCCCAGATGGGGGCAGATAACAGCAGAGCATTGGACACTCTCCATCATAAAGGAGGGGTACAGGCTTCATTTTTCAAGTATGCCCCCTCCCACAATAATAAGGCAGTTCAATTCTCCGACACCTCTCATCAACCTGTTAGGTCAGGAGGTCTCTATCCTTCTTGCCCAAGGGGCGATAGAAGAAATACCCCTTCATCAGGGTACGGGGTTTTACTCCCCCTATTTCCTTATCCCAAAGAAAACACGGGGATACAGACCTATCTTGGACCTCAGAAAATTGAACAAATTCCTTGTCAAAGAGAAATTCAAGATGATTACTTTCGTAACTCTGCTGCCATACCTTCAGAGTCAGGAGTGGCTTTGTTCTATAGATCTCAAGGATGCGTACACCCTTGTTCGCATCCATCCAACCCACAGAAGGTTCCTTCGGTTCCTTTTTCAGGGAAACGCACTACCAATACAGGGTGCTTCCCTTTGGCCTGGCCTCAGCACCAAGGGTGTTCACGAAATGCATGGCTGTTGTAGCAGCTTTTCTCCGCAATCTAGGGATATTCGTCTTCCCCTACTTAGACGACTGGCTCATTCGAGCCCCAACAGAGTCAGAGGCCAGGACATTTCTATCCTGCACAATGCGTATCCTTCAGTATTTGGGTCTCGTAATAAACATCCCAAAATCCAGTCTAACTCCCACTCGGTCTTTGGAGTTCATAGGAGATTTGCTGGATACCAGAAAGGCAAGGGCCTACCTCCCCCAGGCCTGTTGCCTTCGCCTGGTGCAGTTAGCTTCTCAAGCAGTGCTAAAGCCTCATCTAACTGCTCAAGAAATGTTACAACTACTAGGCCACATGGCATCCACTGTGCATGTGGTGCCCTATGCTCGCCTCCATATGAGGGCAGCCCAGTGGACTTTATCCACTCAATGGACCCAGGCATCAGTATGCCTGTCAGACAAAATAGCAAACACAAGTCACCTTATTTTGTCCCTCCAGTGGTGGAAGTCCATTCAAAACCTGTTGCTGGAGTTCCCTTTTCAACAATCTTTACCCCAAGCAACTCTCACAACCGATGCTTCTCTGATGGGTTGGGGAGCTCATCTGCAAGACCTCTCCACCCAGGGCACCTGGTCTCCACAGGAGATTCATCTACATATCAATCTCTTGGAACTCAGAGCAATCTTCCTTGCTCTTCGAGTGTTCCATACCCTGCTCAGCTACAAGACAGTCCTCATTCATATGGACAATCAAGTAGCCATGTTCTATGTGAACAAGCAGGGGGGAACAGGCTCTCTGTTGCTTTGCAACGAAGCTTTGCGACTGTGGGCCCTCACCAGAGAGCATCAGATTCATCTCCTGGCAGTGTATTTTCCGGGCATACAAAACTCTTGGGCATACAGACTCAGTCGAGTTCTGCTTCCACACGAGTGATCTTTGCATGCAGACCAGGTGACCAAGATTTTTCAAATTTGGGGAACCCCGGACATAGACCTCTTTGCAAGTCCATGGAATGCCAAACTTCCCTGGTTCTGTTCCTGAATTCCGGCTCAGGGGGCTCAGGCCAGGGATGCTTTCTTCCTTTACTGGGGTCAAGACTTCCTGTATGCCTTTCTACCCATTCCCCTAATTCCCAAAACCCTGTTCAAGCTTCAGAGAGACAGAGGCCATATGATTCTCATAGCTCCACATTGGCCATGGTAAGTGTGGTACCCTCTGCTTCTACATCTCTCTCAAGCTCCCTCCCTGGAGTTAGGGTCTGCTCCAGATCTCCTATCTCAGGAGGACGGAATGTTATGGCATCCCAATCCCCATCTCTGCATCTCAGGGCTTGGTTGCTGAAGGCCTAGATCTCCATGATCTTAATCTCCCTCAGCAAGTAATAGATATTCTTTTTTCTTCCAGGAAATCTTCCACAAGACCCCTTATGCTTTCAAGTGGAAAAGGTTTACCATATGGTGTTCACAAAAGGGTCTTAACCCCCTTGCGATACCTCTAGAATCATTGCTGGAATATATCCTTCATTTATCCAATGCAGGACTTAAGACTAACTCAGTAAGGGTCCATATGAGTGCTATTACAGCTTCTTTTAAGCCTCTAAATGGACAGCCTATTTCCTCTCATCCTCTCATAGCAAGATTTATGAGAGGCCTTCTTCTAACTAAGCCTCCCATTAGGCCACCAGCGGTGGCATGGGACTTAAACCTGGTTCTTGGGCAGCTCATGAAGCCACCCTTCGAACCTTTAGCTACTACCTTCTTGAAATTCCTTTCTTGGAAGGTTATCTTTCTTATTGCAATCACATCAGCACGTCACATTAGTGAGTTGCAAGCGCTTGTAGCTAATCCACCTTATACAAGGTTCCATCATGACAAGGTAGTCCATAGGACTCATCCACACTTTATGCCAAAGGTGGTCTCACCTTTTCATCTTAACCAAGCGGTCTACCTCCCTGTGTTTTTTCCAAGGCCTCATGCATCAAATGCAGAGAGGAATCTTCATACCTTGGACTGTAAAAGAGCTTTAGCCTTTTACTTACAAAGAACATAGCAACATAGAAAGTCCTCTCAACTCTTTGTTGCTTTTGATCCTTCTCATTTGGGACTTCCAGTCTCCAAGAGAACACTATCTAACTGGATTGCTCAGTGTATTTCCTTCGCCTATCAGAGTAAGAACCTTTCTCTGGAGGGCCATGTCACAGCTCACAATGTGAGAGCCATGGCAGCCTCAATGGCTCATCTGCACTCTGTGTCTATCGACGACATCTGTCGAGCAGCCACCTGGGCCTCGGTTTATACCTTCACAGCCCATTACTGTTGGACAAGGACTCCCGCCGGGATGCCTTTTTTGTTCAGGCTGTTCTCCAACACCTCTTCCATACCTAATCAACTCCTATCCACCATCCCTGGTAGGATGACAGAGATCCATGGGGGGAAGTGGAGCCCTTCTCAGGGACACACAACTTCTTTGGTCTCTCCCTGGCATCTAAAGCCAGGGAGTCCCCATATGTGATGACTACATTCCTGCTTGTTCCTGGAGATAGCATAGTTACTCACCTGTAACAGGTGATCTCCGGGAACAGCAGGAATTTAGTCCTCAAAACCCACCCACTTCCCCTAGGAGTTGTATCTCTCTATCTCTTTCCCTTTCCCTCTCTCTCTCTTTGTCTCAGCTTTAAAACTCAACTGGAGAGAGACAGTTGGGAAAGGCGGGTAGGCAGCACGCAGGCGCTGTGGGATGCTCCCAAAAGCTTTCTAATTGGACGCTGGGGAGCGTTCCTGCGCAGGCTCCGACAATATCCATATGTGAGGACTAAATTCCTGCTGTTCCCGGAGATCACCTGTTACAGGTGAGTAACTGCTTTTTGAGGGGGGTAAGTTTTGTGGTGATTTTTATTTAGTATTGTGAATGTACAGTAGAGGTTTTGTGGTCTATAAAGTGATTAAAATAAAACTAAAGGAAAAACTGCTCTGAATTATGCAGTAGTTTTCACGTTTTTGCTTTTTATCATAGATTGCCAGATTGTATTTGGTGTCGGATGTGTTGTATAACTCATCAGCTAAAGTTGCCAATGCTTCGTATTACAGAAAATTGTAAGTTGTTTTTTATAATATTTCCATTGTGTGATTCTACTAGATTTAAAGAGAATCTATAATTAAGTATTGGAGCACTATTTTCTAATATGTCTTTAATCAGGTACATTGGGAAAAGAATAGCCAACCAACTGTCTCCTTTTATTAAAGCATTTTTCCCATTGATTGCCTATGGGCAAACAGCGTAGTAAATCAGGCCTGTGGGAGGTAATTTTATAAGGCTTTTTCCTACGTGTTTTTTAGTCAGAAAAGAGCTTTTGTAAAATTGTGCTACCCCTATTGCTCATGGAAAATGTATGCTTTTTATGCAGTCTGCACATAGATGTTTTTGAGGGAGTTTAATGTATGCACATGTGTTATAAAATACATGTACACACATAGAATATGTGCATAAATTTACGCCTTTTTTGCAGTAGGTATTACTTTGTCTGCATTTGTGCGTTACTGGTGTTGGTTCTGGGAGCCTATTTTATAAATGCATATAGGTGCCTGTTGCCTTTTATTAAGTAGGCACAAAATAGATGCTTGTTTGGAAATTCCACATAGGCAGCCTTCTGTAAGACTGTTCCCTTAACTTATATTAAAACTAACAATGTTTGGCACTTTATATGTATGAATACATATGGGTATTTTGGGCAATGCTGTGCAGGAAATTGATTTCTGAGCCTGGCTTTTGCCCTATTGGGTGGATGCTCATGGGGGAGGAAATATCAGCCATCGCTCATTAGCAACATCTGCTTGTTAAACGTGAGGTGCACATGTATTGGATTCCAAAGGGGGGTTGTGGTTTCTAGACCAGAGGTTTCCAAATTTGGGATCGGGACCCCAAATAGGATCACATCAACAGTGGATGGGGTCACAGAAACATGGCCATTTCCCCATCTTTCTACTTTCACTGTGACCTATGCCAAATCACCAGTCAGCATGTGGCCTGTGAGCCAGTGAACATTCGTAGACCCTTGCCCCCTCCTGAGTAAGCTTCCTGTTAGGATGGAAATACATGCTAAGTACTGAGGTCTATAAGCACAAACTCCACACTGGCACAAGGGGCCCTATGTGAACTGCTGCTGCTATTGCCATTGCCATTGCTGTTGCTGCTGCCGCCTTCCTGCTTTACGTAAGTGGAGGACGAGGAAAGAAACTGGAGATCTGCCAATTTGATTTCATCATCTGGGGTCATGAATTTTTAGTTATTAAAATGAGGTCATACAGGCTAAAAGTTTGAAAAGCACTACACTGTATCCTAGCTAAGGATTTTTGCTGCAATGACTGGTGTAAATGGGACAGGGGTTATAATAGAAATAGGAGACTTCTATGTCAAGAATAAAAGTTAATATACAGCAGCTCCAGTAGGAGACCAGATCTTATTTGAGCTATATAAAAAAAACATAAGGCAAGAAAAGAGAACCCATCGGTAGTGATGCATTGTGTCTACCTAAATTCATTGTAATAGTGACAAGACTGCCTATATGGATGATTGTTGCATATTTGCAGTTCAAAAGAAGCATAAGCAAGAATGAAACTGTGAATTGTAATCCTATTTTTTTATTTCAGTTTTGAAACAAAATTATGTCAAATATTCTCTGATCTTAATGCTGCCTATCGAGCAATACAAGGACATTTACAGTCAGAAAATTTTAAGGTATTTGATTTTTTTCTTAATGCATTAATATTTATAAAATACAGCAGTGTCTCCTTTGGCTGTGTGCACTGTAATTGGTCAGCAGGTCTTTCTTCAGTTTTGCATGGAAGACACTATGGTTATTCACATGGAGCAGCAACTCTTTAAAGTGAGTGTTGGTGAAAAGGGCTTTTTTGAAACTTTATTTCAGATCTATTTTTAAGAGCATAAGAAATACCATACTGGGCCAGACCAAGGGTCCATCAAGCCTGGTATCCTGTTTCTAACAGTGGCCAATCCACATCACAAGTACCTATCAGGTTCCCAAAAGGGTACACAGATTCCATGCTGCTTATCCAAGGGGTAAGCAGTAGATTTTCCTGGTTGTCTTTAATTATGGTTTATGGACCTTTCCTCCAGGAACTTGTCTAAACCTATTTTTTAAACCCAGCTACACTAGAAGCTTTTGCTACATCTTCTGGTAATGAATTCCAGAGTTTGATTATGCATTGAGTGAAAAAATATATCTCCAGGAACAAGCAGGAATGTAGTCTTCACATATGGGTATCGTCTGTACTGACGGAGCCTGCGCAGGAATGCTCCCCAGCGTCCAATAGGAAAGCTTCTGGGAGCATCCCACAGTGCCTGCGTGCTGCCTTCCCGCCTTTCCCAACTGTCCCTCTCCAGTTCTTCGTTTTCCGCGGAGCTGACAGGTCGCACATACTGTCACCGCAGAAAAATATCCCTTCTATTCTTTTTTTGTGGTCGCGTCTGCCTTCCCGCGACGCTACACTGGTACCGCCAGTGGTTCTTTCTTTTCTTCTTAAAAATAAAAGCTTTCTTCTGGAGTCTTTCCAGTAATTTTCTCTTCAGGTGCCACGCGCCATTTTGGGCACTAAGCCCAATTTATTTCCAGGAACAAGCAGGAATGTAGTCATCACATATGGGTATCGTCGGTACCGATGGAGCCTGTGCGGGAACGGTCCCCAGCGTCCAATTAGAAAGCTTTTGGGAGCATGCCACAGCGCCTGTGTGCTGCCTTCCTGCCTTTCCCAACTGCCTCTCTCCAGTTCTTCTTTTTCCGCGGAGCCAGCAGGTCGTGTTCCTGTCACCGCAGAAGAATTCTTTTTTATTTCTTTTTTTTTTGTGGTCGCGTCTGCCTTCCTCGACGCTCTACCGGTACCGCCATTTTTTTTCTTCTTATTTCTGTCTAAAAAAATATATATATATGTATTCTCGTTTTTCTTTTTCTTCAGGTGCACGCGCCTTTTTGGGCCTTAGGCCCAAAAACATTTCCTTACCATGGAGAAACCTGCCTCAGGTTTCAAAAAGTGCACCAAGTGTGGTGGTACCATTTCCGTCACCGACACTCATGAATGGTGTCTAAAATGTTTAGGTCCTGACCACTCCTTCACGGTTTGTATGTCCTGCGCCATGATGTCTAAAAGGGGTCGACAGAACCGAGCTGCTAAGCTCAGTACCCTGTTTCCCTCTGATGCAGCTTCGGTGGCATCGACGTCTTCCAGGGCTGCGTCTTCCTCACGTGGATCTCAGGTAACTAAACATAAATCCATCCGGTCCTCAAAGGGTAGATCTCCTTCTAAGCATCCGAGATGCCTCTGGCGTTGCCCTCGAGGATTCTGCACCGGCAAAATTACCCCGGCGGGAGGCTTCGGCTTCCAAAGCATTATCGGGGTTCCAGAATGTTCTCGAGGCCTCGACCTCGGCAGAACTACTGGTCTTTATCTTTATCTTTATCTTTGTCACTTGATATACCGCCCAAGCATATGCGTCAGAGCGGTGTACAATACAACAATCAATTAGAAACAGGAGGAAAGGAAAGGAACGCCTTCATTTTGGAGAGGACAGAGAGAGACAGAAAGGATAAGGGCAGAAAAGATAAGTTAAAAATAGTTAGTTGTGGAGATACGGGCTTTAAGGGTCTGGGAGATCAAAGGCCTGCTGAAACAGATGGGTCTTAAGTGAGCATTTGAACTTTTGGAAGGATAACTCTGTACAAATGGCAACTGGGAGGGAGTTCCAGAGGGCGGGGGCCAGGAAATAGAAAGCGGAATGGCATGTTGTTTCCAGGTGCGCAGAGGATGGTGGCATGCTCTGGGGTACCTGCGGTCTCCTCCAGTACCGACATCCAGGCATTGGCAGTGTCGATAGACCAGAGAGTTCTGGCTATGGAACGTAGTCTGGTGGCTTTCCTTGCGGCATCGACACCCTCGGACCCGCGACAGACAATTCCACCAGCACCGGCCTCGGTATCGGTACCGATAGCATCGGCATCGGTGTCTTCTTTGCCGGTACCCAGTCATCCGATGACCTCCAGTACCGATACCCCGGTACCGGTTACTCCCGGTACTGACTTTGGTCGGTACGGGTATCGGGCTCTTCAAGAGCATCCGGACAGACGATACTTCGAGTCCTCAGAAGAATCTGAGGATTCTGACAGTTCTGTCGATGCAGCGATGCTTCTCCCAGAGGAGCCCTCCTCCACTAAACGCAGGATGTCTCCTCTAGAGGATATTTCCTTCCAGGATTTTATCAGGGAGGTGGCTCGGGGCCTGTCCATTACTGTGGCCCCTGAAACAGAGCCAAGGGCCAAGGAGTTGGAAATTTCTACAATATCCCAAAACTCCTAAGGAGGCAGCTACCTTGCCCATTCATGAGATTTTATATGATCTCATGTTAAGGATTGTCAGACGGCTGCCTGGGTGAGAATGTTCACAGTCTTGGCAAGTGCATATATCCATATGATTTGCAAGGGATTGTGGGAAATGCAGTCCATTCACACCAGACACAGCTGCTTACAATAATTAGTTGTGCTCGAGTGTAAAGCCAATAAGATATTTATTTATGGGGTTATTTCTCCCAACACAGATATGCTTGGTAGCACATAAAACAGGATACTTGTTTTCAGTGTTTAACTTAGAAAAACAAAATCAGGAAAACAACAGCTGAACTTGTCAGGCAATCAAAGCAAAAGAATAAAGACCTGGTTGGTAACAAACTGGTCTTTTCTGTAGGCTTTAGCTAATATTTTCTTAGCAGTGTTTCAAACAACAAGCAAAACTCACAAAGAAGGAAAAACTGTTCTTTTCAGGTTAACTTCTTATATCTTCACACATAGATTCAGAAGTGATTCCCTCAGAGCTCACAAGCAATTAGGTAAGGCTCAATTGCTAGCAGTTATCCAGCTGAAACCCCTTAGCTGGCTTGCTTTCTACTGCGTGGCTCAAAAATCCTACTCAGGAGCTTTTCTGAGTAGATTAAAGAACAAGTTTGTATTTCTTTGTGATGGTCGTTGTACTTTGTAACAGTAAATTACCAAAGGAGTTTAGACAGAGAGCAATCCATATATTCACAGCCTGTATCTAAGACCGCTCCCCCTTCCTCAACAATCATCGGTTCAATATCATGGATTGGCACAGAGGAATTTCTCAATGGAGCACTTTCAGGAGAATACTTGTTTCCCTGCTGTCTTTCAAGGTTATAGCTAGGGCATAGATCAGTGTTCATACCTGAGCTTCCATTGCTGTTAGAGTTCCTCTCTAAATAGCCTGGCCAGTATGTAGTCCAGTTTTTATGTCCAGCCTTCCAATCCAGATCCCTCGACACTGGATCTGTCTTCACATACCTTCTGGCACGGGTCCTAGGGTCCCTTCCACGTGCAGCCGTCTCCCTCACAGGTACCATCTGGAGATTTCTAGCTCTGCAGCACCATTCCTCTGGCTTTCCCCAGTCCAATGGTGTATGCTGGCCTTTTGAATGTCTCCTAGTATACGTACTGCTCTGGATTCCTTTAGACCTCCCAAATGCTTTTGTCTTCTTTCTTCCAAAGGGTTTCTTGCCCTCTCTGTCCGTCCGTTCTGGCTTCTGCTTCTGATGATCCTCCAGATGATGAAGCTGTCCAAGATGAGGATATCCAAGCTGATTCTGAGGATCTCCCAGATGAAACTGAGGATGAGGAGGATAATTCTCTGTAGAATAAACTCTACCTTTATTCTGCTTTGATGAGTGCTCAACCTAACACAGCGCAGCTGTGCTGAATCAGGCCCTGCCCTTTGAGATGAGTGCTTAGGGATTACCTCATAGCCCTCCTGATTGAACACACGTTTCCCCACTTCAGCTCCTCTAATGGCTGTTGGAAACCTGGTGCATTCTGGGACTGGTAGTCTTTTATGGGAAAATTCTGTTTTCTTATTTCTACCAGAACTGACAGGTTGCTTGTTCAGAGTCACTTCACCTTTTCTATAGCTCCTTCCTGAGCTATGATAAGCTTCCTTATCACAGGATGTGGGAAACACCTCTTACCACCTCTCCTCATTCTCGTAGACTGGATACTCTGTATCGAGTCCCTCCTTGTCCTGGATTCCATAAGACTCAGCTTCCTCACCACTCTATTGTAGTGCAATCAGCTATGAGAAGGATCAAGAGAGCAAAAAGGCACGCCTCTAATCCTCCAGGACGTGAGTGCAGAACCCTGGATGCTTTTGAACGTCGAGTCTTCCAAGCTTCTATGCTTTCTGCCAGGATCAGTTCCTATAGTCTCTACATGGGAATGTTCCTGAAGGAGGTCACAGATGATTTAGAGGCTTTAAGTCCTTTTCTTCCTGAGGATAAAAGACAGGATTTTCTCAATTTGGTCAAACATGCCCAAGATGTTTAAATTTTCCAACCGTGCAGCCTTTGAGTGCATAAGTAGAACCTCGGCTATTGCCATAGGTGCACGTAGAATTGCTTGGCTCCAGGCATCTGATCTAGAGCTCTGAGTACAAGACAAATTGGGAAATATCCCTTGTACGGGTGAGAACCTGTTTGGTAAAGATTGGCAGGAAAAGGCCAATGAAATGGATGCTGAAAATTCCACCTTGGATCCAAGTCCACTGCTGATCCTGCTAGAAAGAAATTGTTCAAGAAACCATTTTTTTCTAAAAAGAAAAGATTTTATCCTGCTTATGTTCAGCAGGGACATTCTGCAGGTCAGCTTGCCAGGAAAGGTCAGCAACCACCCAAACGGAAGAAAGCAAAGGCTGCTAGGCCTCAACCGGCCCAGCAGGCTCAGCCTCCACAGGGCCTTTGACTCTCAGCTAGAGAACTTAGCCTTCCTGGTTCTCGGGGGACCAGAACCTTCCACCATTCCAGGAAGGTTATGTCATTTTGCTCCCAGATGGGGGCAAATAACAGCAGAGCATTGGACACTCTCCATCATAAAGGAGGGGTACAAGCTTCATTTTTCAAGCATGCCCCCTCACACAATAGTAAAGCAGTTCAATTCTCCGACTTCTCATCAACCTGTTAGGTCAGGAGGTCGTTATCCTTCTTGCCCAAGGGGCAATAGAAGAAGTACCCCTTCATCAGCAGGGTACAGGGTTCTTTTCCCCTTATTTCCTTATCCCAAAGAAAACAGGGGGTTACAGACCTATCTTAGACCTCAGAGAATTGAACAAATTCCTTGTCAAGGAGAAATTCAAAATGATTTCTCTCGGATCTCTGCTGCCATACCTTCAGAGTCAGGACTGGCTTTGTTCTCTAGATCTCAAGGATGCATACATCCATGTTCTCATCCATCCAACTCATAGAAGGTTCCTTCGGTTCCTTTTTCAGGGAAAGCACTACCAATACAGGGTGCTTCCTTTTGGCCTAGCCTCAGCACCAAGGGTGTTCACGAAATGCATGGCTGTTGTAGCAGCATTTCTCCGTACTCTAGGGATATTCGTCTTCCCCAACTTAGACGACTGGCTCATTCGAGGCCCAACAGAGTCAGAGGCAAGGACTTCTGTATCCTGCACAATGCGTATCCTTCAGTATTTAGGGCTGGTAATAAACATCCCAAAATCCAGTCTAACTCCCACTCTTTAGTCTTTAGAGTTCATAGGAGCTTTTCTGGATACCACAAAGAGAAGGGCCTATCTCCCCCAGGCCTGTTGCCTTCGCCTGGTGCAGTTAGCTTCTCAAGCAGTGCTAAAGCCTCATCTAACTGCTCAAGAAATGTTACAACTACTAGGCCACATGGCATCTACTGTGCATGTGGTTCCCTATACTCGCCTCCATATGAGGGCAGCTCAGTGGACTTTATCCACCCAATGGGCCCAGGCATCAGGATGCCTGTCAGACAAAATAGCAAATACAAGTCACCTTATTTTGTCCCTCCAATGGTGGCAGTCCACTCAAAACCTGTTGCTGGGGTCCCCTTTTCAACAACCCTTGCCCCAAGCAACTCTCACAACAGATGCTTTCCCAATGAGTTGGGGAGCTCATCTGCAAGACCTCTCCACCCAGGGCACCTGGTCGCCACAGGAGAGTTACCTACATATCAATCTCTTGGAGCTCAGAGCAATCTTCCTTGCTCTGCGAGTGTTCCACACCCTGCTCAGCTACAAGACAGTCCTCATTCATACGGACAATCAAGTAGCCGTGTTCTATGTGAACAAGTAGGAGGGAACAGGCTCTCTGTCGCTTTGCAACAAAGCTTTGCGACTATGGGCCCTCACCAGAGAGCATCAGATTCATCTTCTGGCAGTGTATCTTCCAGGCATTTAAAACTCTTGGGCAGACAGACTCAGTCGAGTTCTGCTTCCACACGAGTGGTCTCTGCATGCAGACCAGGTGGCCAGGATATTTCAACTTTGGGGAACCCCGGGCATAGACCTCTTTGCAAGTCCGTGGAATGCCAAACATCCCCGGTTCTGTTACAGAATTCCGGCTCAGGGGGCACAGGCCAGGGATGCTTTCCTCCTTTACTGGGGTCAAGACTTCCTGTATGCCTTTCCACCCATTCCCCTAATTCCCAAAACCCTATTCAAGCTTCAGAGAGACAGAGGTCATATGATTCTCATAGCTCCACATTGGCCACGGCAAGTGTGGTACCCTCTGCTTCTACATCTCTCTCAAGCTCCCTCCCTGGAGTTAGGGTCTGCTCCAGATCTCCTATCTCAGGAGGACGGAATGTTATGGCATCCCAATCCCCAGTCTCTGCATCTCAGGGCTTGGTTGCTGAAGGCCTAGATCTTCATGATCTTAATATCCCTCAGCAAGTAAAAGATATTCTTTTTGCTTCCAGGAAACCTTCCAGAAGACGCTCTTATGCTTTCAAGTGGAAAAGGTTTACCATATGGTGTTCGCAAAAGGGTCTTAACCCCCTTGCCATACCTCTGGAATCATTTCTTTCAAGCCTCTAAATGGACAGCCTATTTCCTCTCATCCTCTCATAGCAAGATTTATGAGAGGCCTTCTTCTAACTAAGCCTCCCATTAGGCCACCACCGGTGTCATGGGACTTAAACCTGGTTCTTGGGCAGCTCATGAAACCACCTTTTGAACCTTTAGCTACTACCTCCTTGAAATTCCTTTCTTGGAAGGTTATCTTTCTCATTGCAATCACATCAGCACGCCGCATTAGTGAGTAGCAAGCGCTAGTAGCTGATCCACCTTATATAAGGTTCCATCATGACAAGGTAATCCTTAGGACTCATCCACACTTTATGCCAAAGGTGGTCTCGCCTTTTCATCTGAACCAAGCGGTCTACCTCCCTGTGTTTTTTCCAAGGCCTCATGCATCAAATGCAGAGAGGAATCTTCATACCTTGGACGGTAAAAGAGCTTTAGCCTTTGACTTACAAAGAACACAGCAACATAGAAAGTCCTCTCAACTCTTTGTTGCTTTTGATCCTTCTTATTTGGGATTTCCAGTCTCCAAGAGAACACTGTCTAACTGGATTTTCAGTGTATTTCCTTCGCCTATCAGAGTAAGAACCTTTCTCTGGAGGGCCATGTCACAGCTCACAATGTGAGAGCCATGGCAGCCTCAATGGCTCATCTGCACTCTGTGTCTATCTACGACATCTGTCGAACAGCCACTTGGGCCTCGGTTCATACCTTCACAGCCCATTACTGCTTGGACAAGGACTCCCACCGGGATGCCTTGTTTTTGGTCAGGCTGTTCTCCAACACCCGTTCTATACCTAATCAACTCCTACCCGCCATCCCTGGTAGGATGCCAGAGATCCATGGGGGGAAATGGAGCCCTGTTCAGGGACACACAACCTCTGGGGTCTCTCCCTGGCACCTAAAGCTAGGGAGTCCCCATATGTGATGACTACATTCCTGCTTGTTCCTGGAGATAGCATAGTTACTCACCTGTAACAGGTGATCTCTGGGAACAGCAGCAATTTAGTCCTCACAACCCACCCACCTCTCCTAGGAGTTGTATCTATCTATCTCTTTCCTTTCCCCCTCTCTCTCTCTTTGTCTCAGCTTTAAAACTCAACTGGAGAGAGGCAGTTGGGAAAGGCGGGAAGGCAGCACGCATGCACTGTGACATGCTCCCAAAAGCTTTCTAATTGGACGCTGGGAAGCATTCCCGCGCAGGCTCCGTCGGTACCAACGATACCCATATGTGAGGACTAAATTTCTGCTGTTCCCGGAGATCACCTGTTACAGGTGAGTAACTATGCTTTCCTTCAGAATGGAAAAACCCGCTTCGGGTTTTAAAAAGTTTTCTAAGTGTGGCGGTACCATCTCCATCACCGACACTCATGAGTGGTGCCTCAAATGTTTAGGTCCTGACCACTCTATTTTGGAGTGTGTTGCCTGTGGGATGATGTCGAAAAGGGGCCGGCAGAACCAAGCTGCTAAACTTAGCACCCTTTTTCCCTCCAATGCAGCCTCCGTGGCATCAACGTCATCCAGGGCTTCGTCTTCCTCCCATGGATCTCAGGTAAATAAACATAAATCTAGCCAGTCCTCAAAGGGTAGATCTTCTTCTAAGCATCGAGATGCCTCTGGCTTTGCTCTTGAGGGACTTTCACCGGCAAAATTGCCCCGGCAGGAGGCTTCGGCTTCTGCTTCCAAAGCACTAACGGGGCTCCAGGATGTTCTCGAGGCTTCAACCTCGGCAGAATTACTGGTGCCATGCTCTGGGGTACTGGCCACTTCTTCCGGTACCGATACCCAGGGATCGGCAGCATCGATAGACCAGAGATTCTTGGCTATTAAATGCAGTCTGGCGGCTCTTCTCACGGCCTCGATGCCCCTGAAACCGCTTCAGACAATTCAACCGGTACCGGCATCGACTGCATCGACATTGGCAGGTATTCTACCGGGACCGAGTCATACGTCTCTATCTGGCATCGACAAGTCTGTACCGGACTACTCCGATGCCAACTTCGATCGGTACTAGTACCGTGCCTTGCCCGATCACCCGGATCGGAGATACTTCGAATCCTCGGATGAGTCTGAAGACTCTGAAAGCTCTGCTGATACCAGAGTACTTCTTCCTGAGAATTCCTCTTCTCCTCAGTGTGTAGGATGTCTCCACCAGAGGATATGTCCTTTCAGGATTTTATCCGAGATGTGGCCCGAGGTCTTTCCATAACAGTCGCTCCTGAAAAAGAGCCTAGGGCAAAGGAATTAGAAATCCTGCAATACCCTAAAGCTCCCAAGGAGGCAGCTACCTTACCTATTCATGAGATCTTTCATGATCTCATGTTAAGGATGTGGGAAACACCTCTAACCACGTCTCCTCACTCTCAAAGACTCGACACCATGTATCGAGTTCTTCCTTGTCCTGGATTTCAGAAGACTCAATTAGCACACCATTCCATGGTGGTGGAATCAGATAAAGAGTGCAAAAAGGCATGCATCTAATCCTCCAGGACATGAGTGTAGGACTCTTGACGCCTTTGGACGTCGAACCTTCCAGGCTTCAATGCTTTCTGCTAGGATCAGTTCCTATATCTTATATATGGAAATGTTCCTTAAGGAGGTCACAGGAGATTTAGAGCTTATGAGCCTTCTCCTTCCTGATGATAAGAGGCAAGATTACCTCGCCCTTGTCAGACATGCTCAGGATGTTTCCAAGTTTGTGAATTATGCAGCCTTTGACTGCTTTGAGTGCATAAGCAGAATCTCTGCCATTGCCATAGGTGCACGTAGGATTGCCTGGCTTTAGGCATCTGACTTGGAAATTTGGGTACAGGATAAACTAGGGAATATTCCTTGCACAGGAGAGAATCTATTTGGCAAGAATTGGCAGGAAAAAGCTAATAAGATAGATGCTGACAATATCACTTTGGATAGATTGTCTAAATCTACAGCTGATCCTGCGAGGAAAAAATCCTCTAAGAAACCATTCTTCAGTAAGAAAAGGAAGTTTTATCCCTCCTATACCCAACAGGAGCATCGTTTAGGTCAGTCTGCCCAAAGGGGACAGCAGCAACATCCTAGGCAAAGAAAGGCAAAAGCAGCTAAGCCTCAACCGGCTCAGCAGACTCAGCCTCCACAGGGGCTTTGACTCCTATCTGGAGAACTTTGCCTTCGTGGCCCTGAATGGCCCAGAGCCCTCCACTATCCCAGGAAGATTATGTGATTTTGCCCCCAGATGGGGTCAGATAACAGCAGAAAATTGGACTCTGTCTATTGTAAGAGAGGGGTACAAGCTTCATTTCCTCAGCATGCCCCCTCCAATTCTCAGACCTGTTTCAACGACCAGTTAGGTGAAGAGGTCACTGTGCTTCTTGCCCAAGGGGCAATAGAAGACGTACCCATTCCCCAGCGGAGTGCAGGGTTTTACTCCCCCTATTTCCTTATTCCAAAGAAAACAGGAGGACACAGACCCATTTTAGACCTCAGAGAATTGAACAAATTCCTATTCAAAGAGAAGTTCAAATTGATTTCTCTAGGAACTCTGCCATACCTTCAGAGTCAGGATTGGCTTTGTTCTCTAGATCTTAAGGATGCAAACACTCATGTTCTCATCCACCCAACTCACCGAAAGTTCCTTCGCTTTCTGTTTCAAGGGAAGCACTACCATTACAGGGTTCTTCCTTTTGGCCTGGCCTCTGCACCAAGGGTGTTCACAAAATGCATGGCTGTGGTGGCAGCATTTCTCCACACCCTGGGAATATTTATTTATTTATTTACATTCTCTTATATACCACGCTATTCTGCATCAGTGCGGTTTACATTGAACAAACTGAAATTACATTGAACAGGGCATTATAACTTGGAGATAACTATTTTACAGGGAACATGGGCTATGGAGGGTTAAGTGGCTTGCCCAAGACCACAAGGAGCACCTGTGGGACTAGAAACCCCAGTCCTTCCGGCCCAAGGTTGCTCTCCTCTAGTGGGATTTGAACCCCCGACCTTCCGGCCTGAAGTACCTTGCCCCAACCACTAGGCCACTCCTCCACACACATATTTGTCTTCCCTTACTTAGACGACTGGCTCTTTCGAGCCCCTTCAGAGCCATAGGCTAGGGTTGCTCTCTCTCACACAATGCGCATCCTTCAGTATTTGGGACTTGTCATAAACTTCCCAAAATCCAACCTTGCTCCCACTTAGTCCCTAGAATTTATAGGAACTTTGCTGGATACCAGACAGACAAGGGCCTACCTTCCACAGTCCCGCTACGTCCGCATTGTGCAGTTAGCTTCTCAAGCAGTACTAAAACCTCATCTCGCTGCTCAGGAAATGCTACAGTTGCTAGGCCACATGGCATCCACCGTGCATGTGGTTCCTTATGCTCGCCTCCATATCAGGGCAGCCCAGTGGAGTTTATCCACTCAGTGGTACCCTCTGCTCCTACATCTCTCTCAAGCTCCGCCTCTGGAGTTAGGATCTGCTCCAGATCTCCTTTCTCAGGAGGACGGGATGCTGTGGCATCCCAATCCCCAGTCTCTGCATCTCAGGGCCTGGTTGCTGAAAGTCTAGAAGTTCACGGTCTTAACCTTTCCCAGCAGGTAAAGAATATCCTTTATGCTTCCAGGAAGCCTTCCACAAGATGCTCTTATGCATTTAAGTGGAAAAGGTTTACCATATGGTGCTTGCAGAAGGGTCTTAACTCTCTTGCGATACCTCTAGAATCATTACTGGAGTATCTCCTTCATTTATCAAATGCAGGGCTTAAGACCAATTCAGTGAGAGTTCATTTGAGTGCTATTGCAGCTTCTTTCAAGCCTCTAAATGGACAACCTATTTCCTCTCATCCTCTCATAGCGAGATTTATTAGAGGCCTTCTTTTAACTAAGTCTCCCATTAAGCCACCACCGGTGGCATGGGACTTAAATCTGGTTCTTGGGCAGCTTATGAAACCGCCTTTTGAACCATTAGCCACTACCTCTTTGAAATTCCTTTCCTGGAAGGTCATCTTCCTTATTGCAATCATATCAGCACGTCGCATCAGTGAATTTTAAGCGTTGGTGGCTGATCCTCCTTATACAAAGTTCCATCATGATAA
The DNA here is from genome assembly GCA_033557465.1 of Ichthyophis bannanicus. NCBI lineage: Eukaryota > Metazoa > Chordata > Amphibia > Gymnophiona > Ichthyophiidae > Ichthyophis > Ichthyophis bannanicus. The sequence goes on from CM066038.1 coordinate 413,216,621, forward strand.
GGTAGTCCTTAGGACTCATCCACATTTTATGCCAAAGGTGGTGTCACCTTTTCATTTAAACCAAGCTGTTTACCTTCCTGTATTCTTCCCAAGGCCTCATGCCTCAAATGCAGAAAGGAATCTTCATACTCTGGATTGTAAGAGAGCTTTGGCCTTTTACATGCAAAGGACACAGCAACATAGAAAGTCCTCTCAACTTTTTGTTGCTTTTGATCCTAGTCATTTGGGACTTCCAGCCTCCAAAAGAACACTGTCCAACTGGATTGCACAGTGTATTTCTTTTGCCTATGAGAGTAAAAACCTTCCTCTGGAAGGCCATGTCACAGCTCATAATGTGAGAGCCATGGCAGCTTCTATGGCTCATCTACACTCTGTGTCTTTCGACGACATCTGTCGAGCAGCTACTTGGGCTTCGGTTCATACCTTCACAGCCCCTTACTGCCATGACAAGGACTCCCGCCGGGATGCCTTGTTTGGTCAGGCTGTTCTTCAACACCTGTTCCATACTTAATCAACTCCTACCCACCATCCCTGGTAGGATGCCAGAGATCCATGGGGGGAAGTGGAACACTTTAACAAGGGCACATAACTTCTGGGGCTTTCTCCCTGGCATTTGCAGCTAGGGAGTCCCCATATGTGAAGACTACAATCTCCTGCAACAAGCAGGAATGAGTCTTCACATATGGGTACGTCGGTACCGACGGAGTCTGCGCGGGAACGCTTCCCAGCGTCCAATTAGAACGCTTTTGGGAGCATCCCACCATGCCTGTGTGCTGCCTTCCCGCCTTTCCCAACTGCCTCTCTTCAGTTTTCTTTTTTCCGCGGAGCCTGCAGGACGTACTCCTGTCACTGCAGAAAATTCTTCCTTTATTTTTGTTTTTTCTTGTGGTCGTGTCTGCCTTCCCTCGACGCACTGGTACCGCCGGTGTTTTTCTTTTTCTTTTCTTGAACGAAATTATTTCCTTGGTAGGGAATTTTTCCCTGTTTAGTGCCTGACGGTTTTCGGCCTACTAGGCCTCTCCACTTCCTTCATGGAAACGTCAGCCACTATCCCTAAAACATGTTTCAACTGTGGCGGTACTAAGTTAGTCTTAGACACCCATAACTGGTGCCTTCCATGTTTGGGTCCTGACCACTATCCGCTGGAGTGTCCCTCCTGCAGGATTTTTTCTAAAAGAAGTTTTCAGCATCGAGCTCAGCTCGATACGCGGTTCCCGTCAGCTCTGAGGGTACCAGCTACAAGTTCTTCTTTACAAGATCAGGTAACCCCACAAAAGTCTGTAAAGACTAGCCAGTCCTCGGGTGGTAGATCTCATGTTTAACATCGAGATGGCTCCGGCCTTGCCCTTGAGGACAATTTGGCTTTAAAACCCCGGCGGGAGTCTTCGGCCTCCAAAGCACTAACGGGGTTTCAGGTTATTTCCGGGGTTTTCACCTCCGCGAAAATACCTGAGCCATGCTCGGTGGTGGTATCCTCTGGGAGCGGTGCTGGTACCCCAGCATTGGCAACGGTGTTGGATGAAACACTCCACACCGATGATCGCAGTCTAGCGTTCTCGGTATCTTCGGTGCCGCTAGAGCCGCTACAGACCGATCTTCCAGCATCGGTATCGATCCCGGTACCGATTCTGGCATCCATGTTGGTACCCTCCAGGTCTGTTTCGATTGATTCGCTGCTTTTGATGCCTAGTCTAGAATCGATCTCTAGCCTGGATGATTGGGTACCGACGCGTCTCGGTATCGACCTCGCTCGGTGCCGAAGACATTGTCCCGGAGATCAAAGTTTACCGCTCTCGGTACCTTCGGTACCGCTAGAGTCGCTTCAGACTGATCATCCGGTGTCGGTATCGGCTGCAATACCACTGCCGGTTCTGTTTTCTACCTTTGCATCGGTACCAATGCCTTACTTCCACACTCTCGCTTCCTTCGGTACCGAGCTTGGAGTCTATCCCTGGCATGGATAGTTTTTCACCGATTCGTCGCGGTACCGACCTCAACTCTGCCCCTCTTACTAAGACATTTTGGTCTGTAAGAGTATACTACTTAACTGAGGGCTTATCCCTAAGCCCTGAGTTTCTTTTCAGAGTTATCACCACCTTGCATTCTTGTTGCTCGTGGCAGCTTCTCAGACAATAATGGAGTTTTTACCACTCCTACTTATGTCTGTAGGTCTTTTCTAATCTTGAGACCTAAGTTTTGTTCTGCCGCTCTAACAATAATCAGAATGCAGGAGCTCTTAGTGTTTAAACCACTAACTTGCTAACCAAGCACCCAGGGCTTGATCTCCAATATCAATCTTTCTGGCCTTAGTACTAAATCCCAGACAGACTTCGAACCTTCTCAGGTTTTCTTGTTGCAGCATACCTTCTATCCTTAGCCTTCCCCAATCCTTGGCGTTGACGGAATAGTTCAGGTCACATACTGGCTCTTTAACAGCCAGTTTTTTCTTCTAGCCAACCTGCAACATGCTCTCTGCATCTCTACAGAGCAGCTCTGCACTATTGGGCCCTTGCTAGAGAGCAAATAATTCCAGATGGTTAGGAAGGGCTTTACTGGGTTCTTCCCTACCCTTACCATTTCCATTAAAGTCGTCTTCTTCAATAAAGGACACACGCCTTTAAGTGAAGACCTAAAGAATTATCCAATCCCCTGGGTTGGTTCATATTCCCAGTGGACCCCTTCACCAGGGATGGTTTTCTTTCACTGACAGCCAGTCTTTCTTTGTGTTTTCCTTCCATCCTCAATTCCTCATGGAGTAATTCGTATTGAGCGTAAGAATGCATCATACTCATTTTGCCCTCTTAGAAGGGTAAATATGGTATCTCTTTTCATTGCATCTTCTTCTCCAGCTGTCATGCTGGAATTATGGAAGGATCCAGACGTACTGTCAGCAGATTAAAACATCCTCCATTCCTGGTTTTTCAAGGGCTAGAGTTCTTAGAATACTCTAGACGTCTCCTTGTCAGTGGGAGCACTCCCTTAGCTCTCCCACCCACAACAAGGGAGAATGGATTCTCTAAACATCTCCTCAAGCAGGTATTCCCTTCTTGTTATTAGATTAATCTTTCTCTCTTCACATATCCCTATGTGGGGACATGGGTATGTATTTATGCATACATGTATAGACATCTGCATGTCTGTACCCATATATATATACTTATATATGTCTGCAAATATACTTATATATTTCTTTCTATCTCTGCCTAGGTTCATATATATTTATATACGGCCCCGACAGATAGTCACTATCCTTTTCGATGCTGCTCCAGCATGTTCAGGATTCTACATAACCAACCACTTCTCTGTGGTAGTTAAAAGGTTTCCACCATGACCTTCAGTTTAGGTGCATCTGAAATCCTCCATGTGCCATCTTTTTTCCTAAGTAACTTCATTTAAGAAGGACATTTGGAATTTTCAGTAAATAGGAGGCTACAATGCCTCATACTTCTGTCCTTCTTTGTTATCAGATATAGGGGTCTTTAACCCTTTGAAGGCCTACTTTAAATTTTTAATCCACATTCTGCAGCCGGGTTAATTTTTGCATTTTTAAGGAAAATTGTACCCGTCTTATTCAATATGTTCTAATAGTGATTTTCCTTCTGCTATGATCATGTATTATATACCATTTGATAGGAATATTTAGTCAGAATTTTGGATCCCCAGAGTTTTGGGCTCGGCCTGGAAATGGTTAAAGCCCTCTTCTCCTATAAGAACTATGTCTCTTTAGGGTCAAAAGATCTTCAGGTTTATCTAATAGGGACTTCCGCATTTTCCCGCAAAAGTCCTGCCCCATTGAACTACCCCAGTCTCCGCTGGGACCTTTCTCGCCCTAAAGGTTCTGACCTCAACCTGTCTTTTGCACAGTTATTACCTCTACTCTATATTGAGGTATTCCTTGATGATATTCTGCTGGTTCATATTAGCAGTCCCATACGAACCTCCATAAACTTTTACAATACCTCAAGGTGAGGTCCATATCGCTAAATTCTAGTTCAATGTTTACTACTAGATATTATCTACACAGGGTCTCCTCTCTAGGCATCCTGTTTGGTCCAGTTGGTCCATAGCATATCTGTTTAGTTCAACTCCTACCCTCCATCCCCAGGATGCCTGAGGTTCTGTTGAATAGCATGGCCTTCTCTGATTCGCAACATGCTGGGACTCCTCCAGGCATCTTAGCTTGGGAGTCCCCATATGTGAAGACTCATTCCTGCTTGTTCCTGGAGATAGCACAGTTACTTACCTGTAACAGATGATCTCTGGGAACAGCAGGAATAAGTCTTCACAACCCACCCACCTCCCCTAGGAGTTGTATTTCTCTATCTCTATCTTTCCTCTCTCTCTCTCTCTCTCTCTCTTTGTCTCAACTTTAAAACTTAACTGAGGAGAGGCAGTTGGGAAAGGCAGGAAGGCAGCATGCAGGTGCTGTGGGATGCTCCCAAAAGCTTTCCTATTGGACGCTGTGGAGCGTTCCCGTGCAGGCTCCGTCTGTATCGATGATACCCATATGTGAAGACTAAATTCCTGCTGTTCCCGGAGATCACCTGTTACAGATGAGTAACTATGCTTTTCTCCTGTTAGTCTTAAATGTGCTACATTTTAGCTTTATTACCTGTACCCTAGTCTTTCTATATTTTGAAGGCGTAAGCATTGATCTACGTTTACCTGTTCAATTCTATTCATTATTCTATACTGCTACTACTACTAATGATCATTTATATAGCACTTAAAGGCATATGCAGGGCTGCATAGATACATGTAAAGACGATCCCTGCTTGTCAGAGCTTACAATTTAGTCAAGACAGACAATGCAGCAGCTGATAAAGATAAAATTAGGGAAAGGTAAGGAGACACAGACACATAGGAGACTAAGCGGATCAGGATTTAAAAGCAGTCTCCAAGAGGTGCGCTTTTAGCATGCATTTGAAAGGGCCAGGGATGAAGCCTGATGTGGAGATTCAGGTAGTTTGTTCCAGGCATAGGGAGCAGCACAGTGAAAGGATCAAAGTCTGGAGTTGGCAATGGAAGGAAAGAGCACAGACAAAAGCAGTCTACTAGTAGATCAGAGTTCACGAGGAGGCTTGTAGGGAAAAATGAGAGAAGAAAGGTAGAGATGAGCGAGGAAAGATAGTGAAGAGCAATATATAGTTCGATAGAAGTTTTTTCATATCTCTCCTCAGCCGTCTTCTTTCCAAGTTGAAGAGCCCTAACCTTTTAAGCCTTTCCTTGTAGAGGCGTCCTTCAATACCGTTTATCATTTTGGTGGTTCTTCTCTGTACCTTTTCTAATTCCTTTATATCTTTTTTGAAGATATGACGACCAGAATTGCACAAAATATTCAGGGTGCGGTCGTACCATAGGGTGAGATAGAGGCAATCTCCAGGAACAAGCAGGAATGAGTCTTCACATATGGGTACGTCGGTACCGACAGAGCCTGCACGGGAATGCTCCCCAGCATCCAATCAGAAAGCTTTTGGGAGCATCCCTCGCGCCTGCGCACTGACTTCCCGCCTTTTCCACTGTTTCTCCTCAGTTTTCGTTTTTCTGCGGAGCCGGCAGGACGTCCTCCTGTCACCGCAGAAACTTTTTTCTTTAAATACTTCATTTCTTGTTTTCTTGTGGTCGTGGCTGCTTTTCCCGCCGACACCGGTACCGCCGGTGTTTTTTCTTTTCCTTTTTCTTAAACTCAAGAGAGATTTTTCCCTCTGTTTCTGTCTTAACTTTTTTGGGCCTACAAGGCCTCTCCATCATGGAGCCTTCTTCTCCTAAGAAGTGCCTTCACTGTGGAAACACAGTTTTCTTTTTAGACTCCAATCACTGGTGTCTAACCTGTTTGGGTCCTGCCCCTTTTTCCCCTGAACTATCAGGCTGTAATACTGAGAGAAGACCTTCCCTCTTTCGAGTTTCCCTCGATACCGTTTTCCCTCCTGCAGTGAGGACACCGGGTTCTTCTTCTCTACAGGATCAGGTAACCCACAAACAGTCTGTTAAGACTTGCCAATCCTTGAGTGGTAGGTCTCATGCCACGCATGATGACGGCTCCGGCCTTGCCCTCAAGACCCCATTGGCATTAAAACCCCGGCGGGAGTCTTCGGGCTCCAAAGCATTTCAGGGGTTTCAGGTTGTTCCTGGGGCTCACCCCTCACAGAACATACCTGAGCCGTGCTCGGGGGTGGTATCCGCTTCGAGCGGTACCGATACCCCGGCACCGGTGTCGAGTGTTCCACTCTTCACCAGGGATCGTCATCTGGCATCCTCGGTACCTTCGGGACCGATCGATACGTTCCAGATTGACTTTTCTAAGCCATGCTCGGTGGTGGTATCCGCTTCGAGTGGTACCAATACCCCGGCATCGGCACCGGTGTCGAGTGTTCCACTCTTCACCAGGGATCGTCATCTGGCGTCCTCGGTACCTTCGGGACCGATCGATACGGCCCAGAGTGACTTCCCTGTACCAGCATCGCCGGTACCACCACCGACGTCCGTGCACTCTAGACATGCATCGATAGACTCGCTCCCTTCGATGCCGAGTCTGGAATCGATATCTAGTCTAGATGACTGGGTACCGACGCACCTTGGAACCGACCCTTATCGTTTCCGGATACGCAGTACCGAGGATACTTACCAAGACTCTCTGGTTACCTCGGTACCGCTTGAGCAGCCTCCGATAACGGCCTCGATGCCATTACCGGTATCGGTATCGATGTCGATTCCTGCAGTTACATCGGTGCCATCGATCCTTTCTATGCCCAGTTTGGAATCGATACCTGGCATAGACGATGCAGTACTAACTGCCTCAAATCGTGACTGCCAGTATCATTATCCATCTAGTAAGGTTCTTTTTCTGCACCAGACCAGTGCATCCTCTGGTGCTCAGGCTGCATCTTCAACCTTAGCCTTCCCAGGGATGGTTCCCATTGAAGATCCTTCTTTTCAGACGTTTCTCCTTGACATGGCAACCTTTCTTGCTATTCCTATCCCTGGCTGTAATCTTAACCAAGGCTCTCCTGAAGAAAAGGGAAATATAATGCTTCCTTTACATCATTCTTTGCAGGATCTTCTTCTGAGAATATGGGAATCACCTTTAAGGGTTCCCTCACCTTCTACAGCAACTAATGTTCTGTATCAGGTGCCCCCCTCTCCAGGGTTTCAAAAGAATCAACTTCCCCATCATTCCATTGTTGTGGAATCAGCAATGAGGAAGGTAAAAAGCAAGAAGAAGCATTCTTCTTATCCGCCAGGTCGTGCTTCTAGAGCACTTGATGCCTTTGGACGTCAAACCTTCCAAACATCTATGCTGGCATCAAGAATTATTTCTTATATATTTTATATGAGTCTAACACTCCAGGAGGTCACAAAGAAATTATCTCTTTTGACTCCTTTTTTGTCAGAGCCTAAGGCTGCTGACTATTCCTTGCTTCTTAGTCATAGCCGGAATATCTCTTGGTTTCTTTCTCGTGCTTCTCTAGACTCTTTTGAGTCTGTTAGCAGATCCTCTGCTATTGCCATTGGAGCACGTCGTAGAGCCTGGCTCCAAGCTTCAGACTTGAGCAGATGGGCACAACATACACTGGGTAATTCTCCTTGTACTGGAGAAAATCTCTTCAATAAGGAGGCTTTACGTCAGGTTGCTCATTGCTCCACTGACTTCCCTGGTTCTGGAGACCATTCTAAGCCGCCTTCTTCCCCAGGAGGTAGGAAATGTCCTACCAAGCCTTCTTTCCCTAAGAAAAGAAGGTTTCACTCTTCTCCTGCCCATCATCCAGAGGTGCCCAAGCAAGGGACACCTCGTCCTAGTCTGAAGTTTCCAAACTCTAGCCAGTCTCAACATACCCAGCAACCATAGGTTCTGAAGGTTTCAATCTACAGTTAACTTCTTCTTAACAGACGTTTGTTCACTGTTTTTTCTTAAAGCTACACTGGTTTTTCCTTTCAGTATGCTAAGCTGTCAGGATATTCTTGTCCATGGGTTACAGAATTCTCCTCTTCTTACTATTAAGAAGGGAGGTTACAACTATCCCATGATAGTTTCTGGCCCAACATGAACTTTTTTTCCCTCAGCTGATTCGCCATAGGGGTAAGTCACCCTCCAATTACCTGTTTTCTCTACCCTCTCATCCAGGATTTTCCCTGACTGAGTGGTACCATACTGAAAAGCTTCTCTAGCCTTTCATTCCAGTGTAGATCTTTTTAGTTTTCTTGAATACATTCTCAAGATAACTCATCAGACAGGGACAGGAATATCTCCTCTCCCTTTGCCTGTTCCCCTCTGTTTTGCATAGGAAGATCCCCTCTGCTGTCTTTTCAGCTTCTGTGCATGCAGGAGTTCCAGTGTTTGAACCACTGGTACTTTTCCACAAGTGCCAGTCCATCTTCCACAATTTTTGTCTAGCCTTAGTAGTGATCCAAGCTAATCCTCATCTATCTTGGACATTCCTACTCACTTTAGGCTTCTCACATTATCTTCTTTCTAGCCATCTCCTTTTCCTAGGATGTGGCAACACGCCTGACTTCAGTCAGTTTTATCCCATAATTCTCCTGCACAATGCTCTCTGCAATCTTCAGAGAAGCTTTCTACTATGGGCCCTTGCTAAAGAGCACTGATCTTTGTCTCAGAGGCCTTTTCTATATAGTAGAAAAAAGCTTATAAATCTTTCTCATGACTGTGAGGGTTCTCCACACCCTCTTGTCTCCTGTTATAATTCAGAATATAAGTTTTTTCTGCGTGAATATCCAGGGCTATTAGTAACGCATGATACCCCTATGTCCCTCCAGTGGATCCTCCTGGTATCTTCTCTATGCGTTTCTACCCATCTACCATGTCAGAGTTCTAAAGGACTCCCGACTTGCTCTTTACAGACTGATCTTATCCTCTGTTTTTTCACGCAACCATCCTGGTTATTTTCCTGGATTGCATTCCTGCATCCTCTTAGCCCACGGAAATAGATTCCCTATATATCTTTCAAGTGGGTTTCACCCTCTTGTTATTGGATGAATCTTTCCTCTTCACATTCCCCATTTGAATGTTCTTATGGGGCTTAGTGTATCTTCAGACTTATTGTCATGTATGTAAATATCTCTATATATGCCTCTACATACATATGTCTGTAAGCTGTGTGTGCATAATTTATGCCCCCATATATATATATATATCCACCTATATATATATGTTGATACATATTTTCTGCATATCTAGATATACATATATATATAGGTATATATATCTCCCTATATATATATATATATATATCTGTTGGGAGACTTTTTATAGATCGATATGTATTACATACTATCTCCTCACTGTCTATGCAATGTGTACCTTCTTAGAGGTTACAGACAGTGAGCTCCCTTTTTCATACTATTCCTTAGTATGTGGGGACTGTTATGCACACAACCACTACTGTGGTGATAACAGCTTCCGCTTTGCTCTAGGTCTCCCTATCCTTGCAGATTCAAGCTTCAATATCTTTCCTATCTCTCATCAGCTAGGAAAGACAGTGTACATCTTCATTATTTTGAGTACACATTGTTCTCCTTGGAAATATGGGCTTTTTTCCATACCCCTTCTTCCCTCCAAAACTGGGCTAGTTGTCCAAATCGGTCAGTCTTCTTCTTTTAGTCCTCAATGTTAATGACTCTGTACCTAAAAGAATTTTCAGCTTTTTCCCATAAAGCTTTCCATTGAAGACCTGCCGTTCTAATCTTACCCCAGTTGACACCTGGATCACCTGCTAATTCCAGGTCTGGACCTTCACCCTCACTGCTGTGAGGTCACCTTGAGGATTCCGCTACTGCATATCCAGTAGACTCCATCACGCTTTCTACTTCCTACAATCCAGTAGGTAAGCTCCATATTATAACTGTTCATTAAATAATTTTAATGGTACTTATCATACATGCCATGGACTCCTCTCCTGTAGTCCTTGGGTTTGCTGTTTTCCCTACGGCTCTTCTATTCTCAACTCCTACCCTCCATTCCCTCATGGGATGCCGGAGATTCTTGTGTGGGAAATGCACTCCTGATCCAGGAACATGCATTTTATGGGATCTCCCCCTGGCATCTCTAGCTAGGGAGTCCCCATATGTGAAGACTCATTCCTGCTTGTTGCTGGAGATAGCACAGTTACTTACATGTAACAGGTGATCTCTGGGAACAGCAGGAATAAGTCTTCACAACCCACCCACCTCCCCTAGGAGTTGTATCTATCTATCTATCTTCCTTTCCTCTTTCTCTCCTTTTGTCTCAGCTATGAAACTCAACTGAGGAGAGACTGTGGAAAAGGCAGGAAGTCAGTGCGCAGGCGCGAGGGATGCTCCCAAAAGCTTTCTGATTGGATGCTGGGGAGCATTCCCGTGCAGGCTCCGTCGGTACCGACGTACCCATATGTGAAGACTTATTCCTGCTGTTCCCAGAGATCACCTGTTACAGGTAAGTAACTGTGCTTTATAGTATTCTAGGTTTATTCTCCGTTCCTTTCCTTATGATTCCTAGCATTGTTTGCTTTCTTGGCCGCTGCAGCACATTGGGCAGAGGTTTGTGAATTATCCACGATGTTGCCTAGTTCCTTTTCCTGAGTGGTGATTTTTAATTTAGAACCTTGCATCGTGTAACCGTAATTTGGGTCTACTTCTCTAAGTTTATAACTTTGCACTTGTCCACATTAAATTTCATCTGCTATTTGGGTTCCCCGTCTCCAGGTTTCTCAGGGTCCTCTTGAAATTTTTCACAATCCTCTTGTGTTTTAATAAGTCTGTCTCATCTGCAAATTTGATCATCTCACTCGCTATTCCTATTTCCAGGTCATTTATGAATATGTGAAGCAGCGTGCCCAGCACAGTTCCCTGTAGTACTCTATTCACCTTTTTCCATTGAGAAATTTTGCCATTTAACCCTAGTCTTTGTTTTCTATCTTTTTAACCAGTTGCTAATTCATAATAGTACACTGCCTCCTATCCCATGACTTTTTTAATTTCCCTAAGAGTCTCTCATGAGGGATTTTGTCAAAGGATTTCTTAAAATTGATACACTATCAATGGGCTCACCTTTATCTACCTGTTTATTCACAGCTTCAAAAATACTTTAACAGATAGTGAGAGAAGGCTTTCTTTGGCTAAACCCATGTTTGCTTTCTCCTATTAAACGATGACTATCTTCAATAATTTTGTTCTTCATACTGGTTTCTACATTTTGCCCAGTACTGAAGTTAGTCTCACCGGTCTGTAATTTCCTGGATAACCCCTGGAATCCTTTTTAAAATCTGGGGTTACATTAACTACTCTCCAGTCTTCAGGTACTACAGATGATTTTAATGATAGTTCACCTTTTACTAATAGGTCTGCAATTGCATATTTCAGTTTTTAGTACCATGGGATGTATACCATCCAGTCCAAGTAATTTGCTGCTCTTCAGTTTATCATATAGCCGTATTACATCATCTCCAGGAACAAGCAGGAATGAGTCCTCACATATGGGTACGTCGGAACCGACGGAGCCTGCGCGGGAAAGCTCCCCAGCTTCCCAGAAAGGAAGCTTTTGGGGCCTCCCACAGCGCATGCGCGCTGCCTTCCCGCCTTCCTGACCAACTCTCTTCAGTTCTTCTTTTTCCGCGGAGCCAGCCGGTCGTGTTCCTGTCACCGCTGAAGAAATTGTTATTTTAATTTGTTTCTTTGACCGCGTGTCTGCCTTCCCCGATTCCGGACCGGTACCGCCGGTCCTTTTTTCGTTTATTTAAAAAAAAAAATATATATATATATATATATATTACTTTTTCCTACACTTGGTGTATTTTTTCTGTGAGACCTCTAGGCCTTCTCAGGTCTCCCTCATGGAAAAACCAGCTTCTGGTTTTAAAAAATGCACTAAGTGTACCGGTACTATTTCAATTACAGACACCCATGAGTGGTGTCTTAAATGTTTGGGGCCTGACCATTCCATTCCGGATTGTCCATCCTGCTCTCTGATGTCCAAAAGGGGCTTACAGAACAGAGCAAATAAATTTCATATGCTGTTTTCTACCGATACTCCAGCATCAACATCCTCCAGGTCTTCTTCTCCTGATGGATCTCAGGTAACCAAACATTCTTCGGGCAAGTCCTCAAAAGGCAAATCTCCCTCTAAGCAGCGAGAGGCCCTTGCAATTGACCCTGAGGACCCTGCCCCAGCCAAAAAACCCCAGCGGGAAGCTCCGGCTTCCAAAGCTCCTCCTATGGGGTTACAGGTAGACATCGATGGCACGGCCTCGACCGATCTCCTGTTAGACTGCTCTGGGGTACCGGCTAACACCGGTACCGACTTCCAGGCAGTTGTGGCGGCTATGGGTACTACGGTACAATCCATGCAGCAGGCCTTACTGACTTTCATTAATGCTGCACCGCCATCGGTACCGCGACAATCGGTTCCGACTCCGATTCCGGTACCGCAACCGATACCGGTACCCAGAGCATCTACTTCCAGTAGCATGCCGGTTCCGGTCTCCGGTTCCGGAGCTTTCTTCGATACCGCTCCGATACCCGGTACGCCCGATGTCGGTACCGATCGGTACGCGTATCGATCTCTGGAAGCAAATAGACGATACTTTGAATCCTCTGAAGAGTCTGATACCTCAGATGATTCTGCTGACGTCTCTTTCACTCTTCCTGAGGAGCCCTCTTCTCCAAAAAGGAGAATGTCTCCTCCAGAGGATTTGTCCTTTCAAGACTTCATTATTGAAGTAGCTAAAGGACTCTCCATATCTGTATCCTCAGAAAAGGAACCTAGAGCAAAAAAATTAGATATTTTAGGATACTCTAAGGTTCCTAAAGAGGCAGCCACCTTACCCATATATGAAATTCTTCAAGAACATATGATGGATTTGTGGGAGGCTCCTCTTACCCTATCTCCACATTCTCGACGTTTGGACACCATGTATCGGGTTCCTCCTTCTCCTGGTTTTCAAAAAACTCAGCTTCCTCACCACTCTATTGTGGTGAAGTCTGCTATGAAAAAGATAAAGAGTACCAAAAGACACTCTTCTACCCCTCCAGGAAGAGAATGTAGGACTCTGAATGCTTTTGGGAGAAAAATCTTCCAAGCTAGCATGCTTATTGCCAGAATCAATTCATACAGCCTTTATATGGGCATGTTTTTGAAAGAGATTGCATTAAAGATACGTCAATTTCTCAAACCCTTTATCCCAGAGGATAAACAGGAGGAATTCCTTCTTTTGCTAAAGCACACTCAAGATGTTTCCAAGTTCTCCAACAGAGCAGCCTGGCTTGGCATAGCCATAGCTGCTCGCAGACTGGCTTGGCTCCAGGCCTCTGATTTGGAACCCTGGGTACAAGAAGGCTTGGGCAATCTGCCCTGTACAGGTGAAAATCTCTTTGGCAAAGAGTGGCAAATCAAAGCCACTCAAATGGATGCAGAGAATGCTGCTTTAGATAGACTTTCTAAGTCTACCTCTACCACTGCCAAGAAAAAACCTTTTAAGAAAACTTTCTATAAAAAGACCAGATTTTCCACAAATACTGGCCAGCAATCTTCCCAAGTTCGCTTTGCTCCTAAGCGTCAGCAAACTAAGCAGGCCAGAACAAAGGCCACAGGGGCTGCTACAATCCAGCTGTCCCAACCTCCTCAGGGTTTTTGACTTGGTTCTAGAGAAAGCTTACCCTTTCTGACTCTGCAACAGCCAGAACCTCTCACCATTCCAGGAAGGTTGGCTCATTTTGCTCCCAGATGGGAACAAATCACATCAGAATCGTGGACCCTCTCTATCATCAGAGAGGGCTACAAACTACATTTCTCCAGCCTTCCTCCCCATACCATGGTGAGACAATTCAATTCTCCCCCATCTCTCCTGTACCTGTTGGGACAAGAGGTGACCACTCTTCTCGCCCAAAGGGCAGTAGAAGAGGTTCCTCTTCCTCAACAAGGGTCAGGTTTCTACTCCCCCTATTTTCTGATTCCCAAGAAAACAGGGGGATACAGACCCATTCTGGATCTCAGAGAATTGAACAAATTCCTATGCAAGGAGACATTCAAGATGCTTTCTCTAGGTACTCTCCTTCCATACCTACAGAGTCAGGACTGGCTTTGTTCTCTAGATCTCAAGGATGCGTACACACATATACTCATCCATCCATCCCACAGAAAATTCCTACGGTTCATGTTCCAGGGAAAACATTTCCAATACAGAGTACTCCCCTTCGGTCTAGCCTCTGCTCCAAGGGTATTTACCAAATGCATGGCAATAGTAGCTGCATTTCTACGCACTCTGGGGATCTTTGTCTTCCCGTACCTGGACGACTGGCTCATCCGAGCTCCATCTCAGTCCGAGGCTCAGACTTCCCTGGACCACACCAGACGCATACTGCAGTATCTGGGACTTGTCATCAATCTACCAAAGTCTCAACTCACCCCTACTCAATCCCTAGAGTTCATCGGGGCTTGGCTAGATACTACCACTGCAAGGGCCTATCTTCCTCAGGCCCATTGCAACCGTCTAGTGCACTTGGCCTCTCAAATTCAGTCCAGAAGCCACTTGACTGCCAGAGAGATGCTACAACTGCTAGGTCACATGGCATCCACAGTTCATGTAGTGCCTTATGCTCGCCTACATATGAGAGCAGCTCAATGGACCTTGTCCACACAGTGGACCCAAGCATCAGGAGCTCTCTCAGACCAAATAGCAACCTCAAAACGTCTTTTTTGGTCTCTCCAATGGTGGATATCCACTCAAAATCTGTTGTTGGGGGCCCCCTTCCAACCTGTGTTACCCCAAGCAACTCTCACTACAGATGCCTCCCAAACAGGCTGGGGAGCTCATCTCCAAGACCTCTCCACTCAGGGCCTTTGGTCTCCACAGGAAACCACCCTTCATATCAACCTTTTGGAGCTGCGAGCAATTCTCCTTGCTCTCAAGGTCTTTCATACCCTCCTCATCAACATGACAGTCCTTGTTCATACCGACAATCAAGTAGCCATGTTCTACATAAAGAAACAAGGAGGGACTGGCTCTCTGTCGCTTTGCAACGAAGCTCTAAAACTCTGGGCCTTCGCCAGAGAGCATGGGATCCATCTAATGACAGTGTACCTCCCAGGAATCCAAAACTCTTGGGCAGACAGACTCAGTCGAGTCCTGCTGCCACACGAATGGTCCCTGCACATGGATCAGGTACTCAGAATCTTTCAAGAATGGGGGACCCCGGACATAGACCTCTTTGCATGTCCGTACAATGCCAGACTTCCCCGGTTCTGTTCCAGGATTCCGTGTCAGGGAGCTCAGGCCAAGGATGCCTTCCTCCTTCATTGGGGTCAGGCCTTCCTATATGCCTTTCCACCCATTCCCTTGATTCCCAAGACTCTCTTCAAACTTCAGAGGGATCAAGGATCCATGATCCTCATAGCTCCACGCTGGCCACGCCAAGTGTGGTACCCTCTACTTCTGCATCTCTCCCAGACACCCTCCCTGGATCTGGGAGCTGCTCCAGCCCTTCTGTCTCAAGAGGAGGGGACTTTGTGGCACCCAAACCCCAAGTCCCTTCACCTCAGAGCTTGGTTACTGAAGGCCTAGACCTTCAAGACTTGAATCTTTCTCAACAGGTGAAGGATATCCTCCATGCATCGAGGAAACCTTCCACCAGGCGTTCTTATGCTTTTAAATGGAAAAGATTTTCAATTTGGTGTGCTGACAAAGGTCTTAACCCGCTAGCACTACCTTTAACTTCTTTACTTGAATATCTCCTGCATCTTTCCAATGCAGGACTTAAAACGAATTCTGTAAGAGTCCATTTGAGTGCTATTGCAGCATCTCTTCAGCCTATCAATGGACAATCTGTTTCCTCTCATCCTCTTATTGCAAGATTCATGAGAGGTCTAACTTTAACTAAACCTCCCATTCGGCCTCCTCCAGTGGCATGGGACTTAAACGTAGTTCTTGGTCAGCTTATGAAGCCGCCCTTTGAACCCTTAGCCACTGCCTCCTTAAAATTCCTTTCCTGGAAAGTCATTTTCCTTATTGCAATCACTTCTGCTCGCCGCATCAGTGAACTGCAGGCTTTAGTGGCTAATCCACCTTATACAAGGTTCCATCATGATAAGGTAGTCCTTAGGACAAATCCCCACTTTATGCCTAAAGTGGTCTCACCTTTTCATCTTAATCAAGAGGTATATCTACCTGTCTTTTTTCCAGCTCCTCATGCATCTAGTGCAGAGAGGAACCTACATACGTTAGATTGTAAAAGAGCTCTTGCCTTTTACATCCACAGGACACAGCAACATAGAAAGTCTTCTCAACTTTTTGTTGCTTTTGATCCTTCTCATTTAGGACTTCCAGTCTCAAAAAGAACACTGTCCAATTGGATTGCTCAGTGTATTTCTTTTGCTTACCAGAGTAAGAACCTTTCTCTGGAAGGCCATGTCACAGCTCACAATGTGAGAGCCATGGCCACATCTATGGCTCATCTTCATTCTGTATCCATCGATCAGATCTGTCGAGCAGCCACTTGGGCCTCGGTTCATACCTTCACAGCCCATTACTGCTTGGACAAGGACTCCCGCCGGGATGCCTTGTTTGGTCAGGCTGTCCTCAGACACCTGTTCCATTCTTAAACAACTCCTGCCCACCTTCCCTGAGTGGATGCCTGAGATCCATGGGAAGATGAGGAATTCTTGCAGGGGGATCTCCCCGGCATCTTAGCTAGGGAGTCCCCATATGTGATGACTCATTCCTGCTTGTTCCTGGAGATAGCACAGTTACTTACCTGTAACAGGTGATCTCTGGGAACAGCAGGAATTAGTCCTCACAACCCTCCCACCTCCCCTAGGAGTTGTATCTTTCTCTCTCTCTTTTCTTTCCTCTCTCTATTGTCTCAGCTTTAAACTAGAACTGAAGAGAGTTGGTCAGGAAGGCGGGAAGGCAGCGCGAATGCGCTGTGGGAGGCCCCAAAAGCTTCCTTTCTGGGAAGCTGGGGAGCTTTCCCGCGCAGGCTCCGTCGGTTCCGACGTACCCATATGTGAGGACTAATTCCTGCTGTTCCCAGAGATCACCTGTTACAGGTAAGTAACTGTGCTTTCCTGGTTTATTAAACTTTGCTTCAATTCCTCGGATACATCACCTTTAAATACCATTTCAGGCATGGGTAACTTCTCTGTCATCTTCAGTAAAGACCAAAGCAAAGAATTCATTTAGTCTCATAAGAACTTAAGAACATAAGAAATGCCATATTGGGTCAGACCAAGGCCCATCGAGCCCAGCCTCCTTTTTCCAAGAGCGGCCAATCCAGGTCAAAAGTATCTGGCAGGTTCCCAAAAGGTCTTGTTCTCCCTTAGTGCCCATTTTAACTTGCTACCTTCTAATGGCCCAACTGACTCCCACGGATTCTTTGCTACGAGTGTATTTGAAAACGTTTTTATGTTTCTGTTTCCATGGCAAGCTTCTTTTCAAATTTTCTCTTTGCCTGCCTTGTTAGTGCTTATGTTTTTTGTTTTCGTCATTTGGCTCCTTTTATTACATTTTCTGAAAGATGCTTTTTTGGCTAGAACAGCTTCTCTGGCCTCACCTTTAAACAATGCCCGCAGTCATTGAATGCATCTGGTCTGGGCTTCCAAAATAGTATTTTTGAAACAACATCCATGCTTGATGTAAACCTTTAACCTTTTGTAGCTACTCCTTTTAGTATTTTTAAAACATTTTTCTCATTTTATCAGTCTCTTTTGAAAGTTAAATGCTAGTGGCATGGATTTCCTTGCTATCCTCCCTCCATTTATTAAATCAAATGTGATCATGTTATGCTCGCTATTGCCAAGTGGCCACAATACAGTTATCTCTCTGACCAGATTCTGTGTTGCATTAAGAACTAATTCTAAAATTGCATCTCCTCGTGCTGGTTCATGAACCAGCTGCTCTATGAAGCAATCATTTATTTAATCTAGAAACTTTATCTCCCTAGCATGTCCTGATTTAACATTGACCAGTCAATGCAGAGGTAATCGAAATCACCCATTATTACTGTGTTGCAGCTTTTGTTAGCTTCCCTGATTTCTTTTAGCATTTCATCATCCATCTGCTCAATCTCCAGGAACAAGCAGGAATGTAGTCTTCACATATGGATATCGTCGGTACCGATGGAGCCTGCGCGGGAACGCTCCCCAGCGTCCAATAGGAAAGCTTTTGGGAGCATCCCACAGTGCCTGTGTGCTGCCTTCCCGCCTTTCCAACTCTCTCTCTTCAGTTCTTCGTTTTCTGTGGAGCTGACAGGACGCATACCCTGTCACCGCAGAAAATTTATTCGTATTCTTTTTTGTTTTTTGTGGTCGTGTCTGCCTTCATTCAACACCTACCGGTACCGCTGGTTCTCTTTTCTTCTTTTTCAAACCCCCCCCCCCCCCCCCCCCCAAATAAAACTAGCTTTCTAAAAGATTTTTTCTTTCAGAGGCCTTTTCCCTCTCGGTGCTAGACGCCATTTTGGGCACCAGGCCCACTTTTCTTCAAACATGGAGAAACCAGCTAGTGGTTTCAATAAATGTTCTAAGTATGGCAGTACCATATCCGTCACCGACACCCATGACTGGTGTCTCAATTGTTTAGGTCCTGACCATTCTCCATCGGAGTGTCTCTCCTGCAGAAAGATGACTAAGAGGGGCCTGCAGGATAGAGCTGCAAAACCTGGTACCCTGTTTGCCGCAGATACGATTACAGTTGCATCGACGTCTTCCAGGGCTTCATCTTCCTCCCATGAATCTCAGGTAACTAAACCTAAGTCTTCTAAGACTGGCCGGTCCTCAAAGGGTAGATCTCCTTCCAGGTATTGAGATGCCACTGGTGTTGCCCTCAAGGAAAGTTCACCGGCAAAACAGCCCCGGTGGGAGATCTCGGTCTCCAAAGCATTAACAGGGCTCCAGAATGTTTCAGAGGCTTCCACCTCTGCAAAACTACTGGTGCCATGTTCTGGGGTCATAGCCGCTTCCACCGGTACCGACACCCAGGCATCGGCAGGAGCGATGGATCAGAGAATCCTCGCTATCGAACGCAGTCTAGCAGCCCTCTTAGCAGCTTCGGTACCGCTAAGACCGCTACAGACCGTTCCACAGGTATTGGTATCGACACCGGTACCAGTACCGAGCGCCTCTGCTGGTATGCTTCCCCCCATGCTGAGCCTTGAGTCTATCTCACGTATCGACAGACCAGTACCAAGACACCCCGATACCGACTTCGAGCGGTACCGGTACCGTGCGTTGCAGGAACACCCGGTGCAGAGATACTTCGAATCCTTCGATTTCGATGACTCTGCTGGTACCAGAACAGTCCTTCCGGAGGATCCATCTCCTTCTCAATGCAGAATGTCTCCACCAGAAGACATGTCCTTCCAGGATTTCATACGTGTGTTAGCTCGAGGTCTTTCAATCACGGTGACCCCGGAGAAGGAACCCAGAGCAGAAGAATTAGAAATTATTCAATACCCTACGGCTCCTTAGGAGGCAGCTACCCTTCCCATTCACGGAATCTTGCATGATCTTATGCTAAGAATGTGGGAAGCTCCTTTAACGGTGTCTCCACACTCTCTACGACTTGATACCATGTACCGAGTTCCAAGCTGTCCTGGTTTTCAAAAGACTCAGTTACTACACCATTCAATGGTAGTGGAATCGGCGATGCGTAGGATTAAGAGTGCTAAAACACATTCTTCCAATCCTACAGGCCGTGAATCGAGGACACTCGATGCCTTTGGGCGTCGATGCTTCCAATCCTCCATGTTGTCAGCCAGAATCAGCTCCTACATTCTCTATATGGGAATGTTCCTCAAGGAGGTTGCAAGAGACTTGGAGCTCATGAGCCCTCTTCTCCCTGAGGAAAAAAGGGGAGAATGCCTTACTCTGGTCAAACATGCCCAGGATGTCTCTAAGTTTATGAACCGTGCAACCTTTGATTGCTTTGAATGCATTAGCAGAACCTCTGCTATTTCCATCGGTGCACATCGTATTGCCTGGCTTCAGGCATCAGACTTAGAACAATGGGTGCAAGATAAACTGGGAAACATTACTTGCACAGGAGAAAATCTCTTTGGCAAGGGATTGGCAAGACAAGGCCAATCAGATTGAATCTGAAAATACTACCATGAACAGACTATCAAAGTCTACAGCCAACCCAGCAAAGAAAAAGTCAGTCAAGAAACCCTTTTTCCTATTCGTCTCTCCGGGCCAGTCCAGGACATAGGTAGTCGCCAATCCCCTCCAGCAGCTGAGGACTGATTACTGAAAACTCTTGCTGACAGCCTATGTAGCTCCCCCTGGTGTCATAGAGACAGTCTTTCAGTCCTCAGCAGCTGAACAGGACGTGCAGCTGACACGCTCCCCAGAGAAGCAAATAGGAACAGGAGTTTAGTTTTTTTTATTTCCACAAAAAAAAAAAAAAAAAAGGATTGGAGGGAAGCGTAAGACTGAAATTACTAAGCCTGTCTGGTTTGTTCTGGCAGGGCAATCAGTACAGGAAGTTTCTGTTTCTTCTTCCTTAGAGAAGAAAGGGATCAATTACATAATTCTAAAACGAGAGAAAGAAGCACCGCCGGCTTTTTTGTGCCTGGAAGGCAATTCTGTCTGAATAGGGCAGAGCCTGCCTCTTCTTCAGACACCGGTGCTTCGGGGTGTTGGGAATGAGGTCTGGGAGCCCCAGAGTCCTCTCCCTGCTCTAATCGCTTAGTTCCAGCTCTCCGCTAGCAGCGGGAGAGCAGACGGCGACTGACTCAACCTCTCTGGGAGTTCAGGTAGGAGTTTTGTTTTATTACTTTGCCATGCTATAATTTCTCTGCAGGAGTGTAGTGTGTTTTGTCAGCGTTTGGAGTTGTTGTTTTTGCTACCGGCGTGGTTAGCGCCAGATCGCCGCGTTGTCTCACTTTCGCTGTTTTGGGGCTGTTTGGAGGCGATCTCAGTGTGCGTTTGTGATATTTTAGCTTTCGTCGGTTAATTCGTGATTGAGAGTCACAGGGGCTTCGAGGATGATGGGGCGATCAGGCCTCAGTCCATTTCTGAAAGAGCGGGAACGGTGGCCATTTTAGCTGAGCCGACCGTTTCTCCCACTCTACAGAAAAAGGGGGGGAAAAGAAAATCGAAGGCGCTCAAGTCTCCCTCTGCTGAGGGTACACAGCCACAGCCTGTTTCAGGGGATCAAGGTTCCTTGCTCTCCTTGTTCTCTCCTGAATTTATTTTAGCGCTGTGCAGTGCTTATTTATTAAAAATATCTCAGGTTCCTCTATTTTCTTCTATGGTCAGCATGTCAGCTTCTCCACAGCTAGATCTCTCAGGGGTTGATCCTGGAGAGGGGGTCTCTTCTATGTCTAGAGAGATGGAGTCAGCATTAGAGAGAGCTGGGTCTCAGAATTCAAAAGTGCTGTTGGCAGAGGAAGGAGAGGTTCTTTCGGAGGCAGGATTGGAAGCATGGCCGGGAGAGTTGGAGGAGGGGGGAGTTGGATCCCGGCGAGGATCCGAATATGTTCTGAGTGTTTAGGAAAGAAGAACTAGGGGCGTTGATTACTCATTCTCTGGCGGCTTTAAATATGGCGATTCCTGCGGTTCAGCAGGAGCCGCTGGAGGATCCCTTGTTACAGGGATTTAAATCAGAGCAGCGCTGTTTTCCCATTCACAGAGTCATTAAGCAAATGATAGTCTGAATGGGAGTGTCCTGAGGCAACTTTGAGAGGGAACCGTGCTATGGCGCGTCTCTACCCCGTACCCCAGGAGGAAAAGGACTTGTTGCGAATGCCTAAGCTGGATGCGCTGGTGTCAGCGTTCACCAAAAAGACCACGATTCCGGTAGAAGGAGGTACAGCTCTAAAGGATTTTCAGGATCAGAGGTTAGAAGCACTTTTAAAGCAAGGGGATATAAACCCGGATAAAGAGGAGGAATCTTCAGTGGAAGGAGCGAAGCTGGAGTCGTCAGCGGCCTATCTAGCAGATAACTTTTATGATTGGTGAGGATTTCAGCAATGGCTTCTGTGATGGCAGCTCGGCGATTTCTCTGGCTGCGGAATTGGGCAGCAGATGCGTCGTCTAAAGCGCGTCTCAGTAAGCTTCCGTATAAGGGCAAGGTGCTCTTTGGAGAGGCTTTAGAAAAGATTGTGAAAGATTTAGGCGATTCTAAAGGGGGTCATCTTCCTGAAGACCGTCCGAGAGCGGCGAAGTTTGGCCCCGTGCAGAGAGGGCAGGAGCGAGGCTTTCGCAGGTTCCGCGGATCTCGATTTACTGCTTACCAACGAGGCCGGTTTGTAGCTAGAGGCCAGTCCTTTCGAGGAGCTAGGGGGTTCAGTAGGGGTAATTTCAATGCCCAACAGAACTCAGCTAAAACCGCAATGAAGGGGTGCTGGTCCAGGTGGAGATTCCTGTCTGAGGTCGTTTGCAGGGGTTCCTCTCCGCCTGGGCCAAAATAACTACAGACCAGTGGGTTCTTGAATTTATCAGGGAGGGCTATGCCCTAGAGTTCGCTCACCCACTGATAGAAGCGTTTGTGTCCTCTCCGTGCGACCCTCAGCCGAAACGGGATGCGATCAACAACACATCGCGATTGTTGCGCCTTCAGGCAGTGGTGCTGGTCCCGGCAGACCAGTGCGGCTTAGGTTGATACTCGATTTATTTCGTAGTTCCCAAAAGGAAGGTTTTTTTCGGCCAATTCTGGATCTAAAGCACGTAAATCGTTGTTTGAGAGTGCCTCATTTCTGGATGGAAACCTTGCGGTCGGTGATTCAGGTGGTATTTTTTCTTCCATAAATTTGACAGAAGCGTATTTGCACATACCAATCAGGAAAGAACATCAGAGGTTTCTGCGGTTTCTGGTTCCCATGGGGCATTTTCAGTTCCGAGCTTTGCCGTTCGGTCTGGCCACAGCGCCACGGACCTTCACCAAGGTAATGGTGGTGGCGGCAGCGGCGGCGCTACGAAGGGAAGGAGTTCAAGTGCATCCATATCTGGACGACTGGTTGATTCGAGCGCCGTCTCTAGCGGAGGCCCTCTCGGCAACCGCCCGAGTAGTGCAGTTTCTCGAGGAGCTAGGTTGGGTCATCAACCGAGAGAAGAGTCATTTGGAACTGGCGAGACAGCTAACTTTTCTGGGAGCTTTCTTCGATACAGAGAAGGGCGCAGTTTTCCTTCCGGCGGACAGGGTGCAAAAGATTTTGAGACAGGTGGCGGCGTTCTTACGCGGGACGGCTCCGACGGCTTGGAAATATTTGCAGTTGTTGGGGTCATGGCGGCGGCTTTGGACCTGGTGCCGTGGGCCATGGCGCATATGCGGCCGCTTCAGCAGGCGTTACTGTCCAGATGGTCTCCGCAGGATTATTCTCTCTCTCGAAAGTTGCTGTGTCCGGAAGAGGTGCGTGTCAGTCTTCAGTGGTGGTTAGTTCCAGAGCATCTCCAAGCCGGGATTCCGCTTGTCCTGCCAGATTGGATTTTGCTAACAGATGCCAGCCTTTCAGGTTGGGGGGTTCATTGTTTGACTCAGGTAGCGCAAGGCTTCTGGACAAAGGCAGAGAGTGCTTGGTCGATCAATCGATTGGAGTTGAGGGCAATGCGTCTAGCGCTGGGGCACTTTGTAGGTCTGCTCAAAGGGAAAGCAGTTTGGGTATTGTCTGACAACTTGGTAACGGTATCGTACATCAACAGGCGAGGAGGTATTGGCAGTGCGGTGCTACTAGAGGAGAGTCAGCTGTTTCAATGGGCGGAAGTCCATCTCTTGACAATTTCGTCAGCGCAGATGGCAGGAAAAGACAACGTTCAAGCGGACTATCTCAGCCGACATGTTCTAAACCCCGGAGAGTGGGAACTGAACTGGGCAGTCTTTCACAAGATCACGGTATGGTGGGGTCAACCAGTCATGGATCTCATGGCCACACTAGCGAATACCAAGGCGTCTTGTTTTTTTCAGCAGACGCAGAGAGCACATGTCAGAGGGACTCTATGCTCTGGCTCAGCCCTGGCCGGGGGGGGCAGCTTCTTTATGTATTCCCTCCGTGGCCGATGTTAGGACGGGTCATTCAGAGGATAGTGAAGTACAACGGGGCGGTGATTCTGATTGCACCAGATTAGCCCAGGCGTCCATGGTATGCAGATCTGATGTGCTTGTTAGTGGAGCCGCCTTAGCGGCTGCCCGCACAGAGCAGATTATGCCAAGGGCCCGTGGTAATGCCATAGATGGATTGGTTCTTACTTACGGCTTGGCTCTTGAGAAGGAGTGTTTGCACCGTAGAGGATACTCAGGGTCGGTGATAGCCACTATGTTGCGATCCAGACGGCGGTCTACTTCATTAGTGTACATGCGAGTTTGGCGTATTTTTGAAGCGTGGCGTACAGATAGGCAGGTCCGACCTTTGGGAGCGCAGCTACCAGATATCTTAGCATTCCTTCAGGCAAGTCTGGAAAAGGGGCTAGCCCTTAGCACTCTGAAGGTACAATTGGCGGCGCTGTCTTGTTATAGAGGTAAGGTGCAGGGGGGCTTGCTTTCCTCGCATCCGGATGTGCTGCGTTTTCCTTAGGGTAGCCAACATCATTAGGCCTCCAGTTCGGCAAGTGGTTCCTCCGTGGGATTTGAATCTTGTTTTAGAAGCTCTGACGGGGCCGCCGTTTGAGTCCAGAGCTCCTGGAAATATCAGGGAATTCTCCTGGAAAATGGCCTTTTTGGTGGCTTTGTGTTCCACGCGTAGAGTTTTGGACCTGCAGGCGTTCTCATGTAGGGAGCCATACATTCAATTTTCGGAGGAAAGAGTTGTGTTGAGGCCGGTGCCGTCTTTTCTTCCTAAGATGGTTTCCAGCTTTCAGGTGAATCAGGTAGTTTCCCTCCCCACGTTTGTTACTTGGGAGGGGAGAGAGCGGGATCGTTCCCTTAGGAGGCTGGATTTAGGTCGAGTGCTGTGTAGATACTGGAAGAAAACAGAGCCGTTTCGAAGGTCGGACAGATTGTTCGGGCTGTTTGGAGGTGCAGCTAGAGGTAACGCGGCTACCAAGGCTTCTATTGCTCGTTGGGTGAAACATGCCCTTCGAGTGGCGTATGAGTCGAACGGTTTGACAGCTCCAGTTGGCCTTAAGGCTCATTCGACTAGGGGTCAGGCCACCTCGTGGGCTGAGTATGCATTGGTGCCACCGGTGGATATCTGTTGAGCGTCAACATGGTCTTCTCTTCATTCGTTTGCCAAACACTATCGGTTAGATATACAAGCCAGGGACGATGCTAGAGTGGGGGCCTCGGCCATTGTTGCGGGGCTCGCAGGTCCCTCCCGGATTTAGGTACTGCTGTGGTACTGCCCTATGTCCTGGACTGGCCCGGAGAGACGAATAGGAAGGAGAAATTAGACCTTACCTGCTAATTGTCTTTCCTTGAGTTCTCTCCGGGCCAGTCCAGGGCCCGCCAATGTTGTCTGCGAGCGTTGGAGAGTTTATGGTCCTCGGCTAGTGATTCAGACATTGATGCGGTTGGCAAGCTGGTGACCGGAGCTGGAGATTTTGGATGGCATATTCAACAAGAAATTTTACGGATTCCTCTTCAATAGGAGAGGTTTTTCGTCAGTAAAAAAAAACAACAAAAAAAAACAGAAAAAGAAGAAATAACGTGTTAAACAGAAACGAAGAGAAGTGGTGCCGAGGCTTCCTGTAATAAAACGAGCGTGTTTGGACAGTTAGTGCTTTGTTATTTTTCTTATTTCGAGTTTTGCTAGTAAAGTTCCACTGCTTTGATACCTTAAGACTGTCTCTCTGACACCAGGGGGAGCTACATAGGCTGTCAGCAAGAGTTTTCAGTAATCAGTCCTCAGCTGCTGGAGGGGATTGGTGACTACCTATGTCCTGGACTGGCCCGGAGAGAACTCAAGGAAATACAATTAGCAGGTAAGGTCTAATTTCTCCTTCAACAAGAAAAAGATATTTTACCCATCTTACACCCATCAGGGCCACTGTCCAGTTCATGCTCCCCAAAAGGGGCAGCAACAGACCAGACAGCAGAGGAAGCCACAAGTTCCAAGAGCTCAACCGGCTCAGCAGACTCAGCCTCCTCAGGGGCTTTGACTCTTTCTTAGAGAACTTAGTCTTTCTGCCCCTGAAAGATCCAGAACCCCTTACCATCCCGGGCAGGTTATGCCATTTTGCCAGAAGATGGCAACAGATACCATCAGAAAACTGGACTCTGTCCATTATACGAGAGGGGTACAGACTTAATTTTCACAGTATGACCCCTCCTACAATCATAAGACAGTTCAATTCTCAGGTCCCTGTCACCAATCTCTTGGGTCAGGAGGTCACATCACTTCTTGCTCAGGGAGCAATAGAAGAAGTACCCATATCTCAACAGGGTACGGGGTTCTACTCCCCCTATTTTTTCATTCCAAAGAAAACAGGGGTATACAGGCCTATACTGGACCTCAGAGAATTAAATAGGTATCTGTTCCGGGAAAAATTCAAGATGATCTCCCTTGGAACACTCCTGCCATACCTTCAGAGTCAGGACTGGCTGTGTTCTCTAGATATAAAGGATGCATATATGCATATTCTCATACATGCAGATCACAGGAAATTCCTTAGATTCCTTTTCCAGGGAAGACACTTCCAATACAGGGTTCTTCCCTTTGGTCTGTCTTCTGCCCCAAGAGTCTTCACAAAATGCATGGCAGTAGTAGCAGCATTCCTGAGAACTCTAGGAATATTTGTCTTCCCCTACTTAGACGATTGGCTCATCCGAGTATCAACAGCTCCAGAAGCCAGCTTCGCTCTTTCTCGCACTTTGTGAATCCTTCGGTAGTTGGGACTGGTTATAAACCTCCCAAAATCTCATCTCACCCCTTCTCAGTCTCTAGAATTCATAGGGGCTCGTCTAGACACAAGACAGTCAAGGGCTTTCCTGCCACAACCACGTTGTCTTCGTATAGTACAGCTGGCCTCCCAAGCAGCTATGAAAGCTTTCCTAACTGCTCGGGAGATGCTTCAGCCTCTGGGGCATATGGCATCCACTGTCCATGTGGTTCCCTATGCTTGCCTTCATATGCGAGCAGCCCAGTGAACCCTGTCCTCTCAGTGGACACAGGCCTCGGGTCGGCTAACGGACAAAATCAGAAACTCCACACGTCTCATTTTGTCCCTGCAATGGTGGCAGTCACTGGAAAACCACCTCGTAGGCTTTCCTTTCCTGCAGCCTCTATGCCAAGCCACCCTAACAACAGATGCGTCCAAGTTGGTTTGGGGGGCTCACTTGCACGATCTCTCAAATCAGGGTCTCTGAACCCCACAGGAGGCTTGTCTTCACATAAACCTCCTAGAACTCAGAGCCATTTTCCATGCTATTCGAGTATTTCAAGCCCATCTCGGCTACAAAACAGTTCTGGTCCAGACCGACAATCAAGTAGCCATGTTCTGTGTGAACAAGCAGGATGGAATGGGGCTCTGTCATTATGCAACAAAACTTTGCGACTGTGGGCCCTCGCCAGAGAGCTTCAAATCCGCCTTCTAGTGGTATATCTTCCGGGCATTCAAAATCTTTGGGCAGATAAACTCAGTCGAATACTGCTGCCACACGAGTGGACTCTTCAGTCAGACCAGCTTGCTCGAGTGTTTCGAATCTGGGGAACGTCAGATATAGACCTCTTTGCAAGTCCTCAGAATGCCAAACTTCCCCGATTCTGTTACAGAATTCCGGCTCAAAACTGTCAGGCAAGGGATGCTTTCCTCCTCCACTGGGGTCAGGACTTCCTCTATGCCTTCCCACCCATTCCCCTCATTCCCAAAACTTTGTTCAAGCTTCAGAGAGACAGGGGTTATATGATCCTCATAGCTCCATGTTGGCCAAGGCAATCATACCCTCTGCTTTTGCGTCTCTCTCAAGCCACACCTCTGGAGTTGGGATTTGCTCCAGATCTTCTTTCCCAAGAGAACGGGACCCTATTGCACCCGAATCCCCAGTCCCTGCACCTCAGGGCCTGGTTACTGAAAGCCTAGGATTCCCGGATATCAACCTTTCTCAACAGGTAAAGGATATCCTTGTGGCTTCCAGAAAGCCCTTCCACAAGGCGATCCTACGCCTTTAAGTGGAAGAGGTTCTCTGTATGCTGTTCTCAAAGGGGAATAAACCCCCATTCAGTGCCTGTGGAATTGCTTCTGGAGTATCTCCTCCATTTATCAGATTCTGGTCTTAAAACCAATTCAGTAAGGGTCCATCTTAGTGCCATTGCTGCTTTTCGCAAACTTCTGGATGGACAACCTCTTTCCTCTCATCCACTCAGCAAGATTTATGAGAGGTCTACTCTTAAAGCCTCCGCTGGTGGCATGGGATCTGAATCTTATAAGAACATAAGATATGCCATACTGGGTCAGACCAAGGTCCATCAAGCCCAGTATCCTGTTTCCAACAGTGGCCAATCTAGGTCATACGTACCTAGCAGTTTCCCCAAAAGACACAGATTCCGCAATGCTTGTACTGGGTCAAGCATTGATATCCTGGGTCCCTTCTTAATAATGGTTTATGGACCTTTCCTCCAGGAACTTGTCCAAACCTTTTTTAAACCCAGCTACACTAACAGCCTTTACTACATCCTCCGGTAACAAATTTCAGAGTTTGATTACACGTTGAGTGAAAAAATATTTTCTTTTATTAGTCTTAAATAGTTTACCCTGTAGCTTCATTGCATGTCCCCTAGCCTTTCTATATTCTGATAAGGTAAACAATCGATCTACGTTTACCCGTTCCACTCCGTTCATTAATTTATAGACTTCTATCATATCTCCCCGCAGCCGTCTCTTTTCCAGGTTAAAGAGCCTTAACCTTTTTAGCCTTTCTTCATAGGAGTATCCTTCCATCCCCTTTACCATTTTGGTGGCTCTTCTCTGAACCTTTTCTAATAACGCTATATCCTTTTTAAGATACGGCGACCAGAATTCCACACAATATTCAAGGTGAGGTCTCACCATGGAACGATATAGAGGCATTATAATATCTTTTGTTTTATTTTCCATTCCTTTCCTTATGATACCTAGCATTCTATTTGCTCTCTTGGCTGCCGCTGCACACTGGGCCGAGGATTTTAACATGTTATCCACAATGACGCCTAAATCTTTTTCCTGGGTGGTGGTTCCTAATGTGGAACCTTGCATTGTGTAACCATAATTCGGGTTGTTCTTCCCTAGGTGCATAACTTTGCACTTGTCCACATTAAATTTCATCTGCCATTTTGATGCCCACTCTTCTAATTTATCAAGATCCTCTTGCAATTTTCCACAATCCTCTTGGGTTTTAACAGCCTTAAATAGTATTGTGTCATCTGCAAATTTGTGTCATCTGCTGCTCTCTTGTTCTTGGGTAGCTCATGAAACCGCCCTTTGAGCCTTTAGCCACTACAGCTCTAAAGTTTCTTTCTTGGAAGGTCATCTTCCTAGTTGCCCTCACTTCTGCAAGATGCATCAGTGAGTTAGAGGCCTTAGTGGCGGATCCTCTTTATACAAGATTTCACCATGATAAGGTAGTTCTTAGGACTCATCCTCACTTTATGCCAAAGGTGGTTTCGCCTTTTCATTTGAACCAAGCGGTTTACCTTCCTGTATTCTTCCCTAGGCCTCATGCCTCTAATTCAGAAAGGAACCTTCATACTTTAGATTGTAAAAGAGCCTTGGCTTTTTACCTTCAAAGAACTAAGCAACATAGAAAATCTTCTCAGCTTTTTGTTGCTTTTGATTCTAGTCATTTGGGACTTCGTTTCCAAAAGAACTCTCTCTAGGTGGATTGCAAATTGCATATCCTTTGCATATGAAAGTAAGGGACTTTCTCTTGAAGGCCATGTCACAGCTCACAATGTGAGAGCAATGGCAGCCTCTATGACTAATCTTCGTTCTGTGTCCATTGACTACATCTGTTGAGCAGTCACTTGGGCTTTGGTACACACCTTTACAGCCCACTATTGCTTAGACAAGGACTCCCGTCAGGATGCCTCATTTGGCCAGGCTGTTCTCCAGCATCTCTTTCAGATTTAGTATAACTCCTACCCACCGTCCCGGGTTTTGTTGCCAGAGATTCATGGGAGGAAGCATGACCCATCTCACCTTGAGTTCGCAGCTTGCTGGGGTCATCCCCCTGGCATCTCTCAGCTGGGGAGTCCCCATATGTGAAGACTACATTCCTGCTTGTTCCTGGAGATAGCATAGGTACTCACCTGTAACAAGTGATCTCTGGGAACACAGAAATTAAGTCTTCACAACCCAACCACCTCCCCTGGGAGTTCTCTATCTCGCTCTTTGTCTACTTCCCTGCTTTGGTCTCGGCTATAAACTCAACTGAAGAGGGAGAGTTGGAAAGGCGGGAAGGCAGCACGCAGGCACTGTGGGATGCTCCCAAAAGCTTTCCTATTGGACGCTGGGGAGCGTTCCCTCGCAGGCTCTGTCGGTACCGATGATACCCATATGTAAAGACTTAATTCCTGCTGTTCCTGGAGATCACCTGTTACAGGTAAGTAACTACGCTTTCTGGCCAAATGGTTATGCTTTATTCTCCGTGGACAAGCAGGAATGAAGTCCTCGTGTATGAGTGATGTCATTGATGAAGCCCAGCGCGGTAACACTCCCCAGCTTTTGAGATGTTCCACTGTGCCTGAGCACCTGTCTTCCAATCTGTCACGGCGGCATCTCCACCAGTTATTTTCCACAGATATCTCATAGGATACGCTTGCAGTATCCACTGATAAGTGTATCTCTTTTTTTCCCTCTGGGGGGATTGTGTTTTGCTTGATATTCTCCCTGCCTCGGTAATGTCTGTCCCATCATCGGTTTAGTCTGTTTCCGATGTTTCTGTTCATTTTTTGGTGGTGTTTTGTTTTTCTTGTTGTCACGGCTGGCAACATTGAGCTGTTCAACCTCGCCATGGCCGTTTTTACGGCTATGTCCAAAAAGCTGCCCAGTGTTTTTAAGAAGTGCACCAAATGTGGCTGGACCATTTCAGGCACAGACAAGCACGGAGACGATGGCCGAAACTTTTCTGGCCCGAAGCTTTCAGAAGTGGCAGTCCTGGAGGAATGCTTCTGGGCCCTCAATGCCTGCATGGCAGCAGTGCTGGCACAGAAGCAGGCTGGCCCCTCGCTTCCCATTGCACTTACTGCACATCGTGCAAACAATACTTGAGACCCATGCATTGCCTGAGAATGTTGCGGCTGGTCTCTCTGAGGAACCTCTCAGCGCTTCAAGGGCTTGTCCAAAGCTGTCCATGAATGCTCCAAGTTCATGTCTCGGGCGACCTATGACGGGTTTGAGTCGGCAGCACAGGTAGCCACGGTGGGCATCGGTGCATGTCGCTGAGCTTGGCTGCAGTCGTCAGACCTCGAATAATGGGTTCAGGACAAATTGGTCGATGTCCCATGCAGGGGGGGAGAATCTCTTCGGGAAACCCATGACTGACAACACCGCAGAGCAGGAGACAGAGTTCATGACGAGGACACGGCTCTCTAAGAAGAGCTCTGCGCCTTCCCGTAAAAAGGGCTCTGGTAAAAAGCCCTTTTACCCAAGGAAGTCCACTGCTTACTGAAACTACCCCCCTTACCAGGCCTCCCCAGCTCCCCAACAGGGGCAGCAGGCCATGGGAGAGGGACATGTCCCACGTAATCAGAAGGCCCCCAAACCCAAGACTCCAGCTGTGGCTCAGCCTGGTGGGGGCTTTTGACTCCTGCAGCATGGCCCCTGTCCCAGCTGGAGCTTGGCAGCCCACAGGAGGTTGGCTCGCCTTGTATGCCCACAGGTGGGGAACCATCACCACCGGTTCATGGGCATTACAAGTGGTCAGGGAAGGATACCTCCTCCATCTAGCCCAAGTGCCTCCACACTACTTCCCAGGAGAGCCTATCGGGTCTCCCTTCACAGGGACCACCTTCTGAAGGAGTTGGCAGGTCTTCTCAAGGACCATGCGGTGGAACCGGTACCCCACCACCTCAAGGGCAAGGGGTTCTACTCCAGGTACTTCCTCGTGCCAAAGAGGACAGGGGCCTAAAGCTCATCCTCTACCTGTGCAACCTCAACAAATTCCTGGTGAGGGAGAAGTTCAAGTTGTTCTCCTTTGGAATATTGCTGCCTTACCTCCGCAAGGGAGATTGGCTGTGCTCCTTGGACTTAAAGGATGCCTACACACACATCCTAATCCACCCAAGCCACAGGCAATACCTACGCTTTGTGGTAGGGGGCAATCATTACCAATACAGGGTGCTCCCCTTTGGCTTTGTCTTGGCCCCCAGGTATTCACAAAGTGCCTGGCGGTGGTCGCCGCCTTCTTCAGGCTTCAGGAGATCTTTGTCTTCCCGTATGTTGATGACTGGCTCATCAGGGGCACTGCAGCCCTCGAGGTGCAGCAGGCCACAACTCACACCACCCAGGTCCTGCTGCACTTGGGATTTGTCATCAGCTACCCCAAGTCCAGCCTTTGCCCGGCACAAGAGCTGGAATTCCTTTTCGCTGACGGCGTGGCTGCTGAGAGGGTGACTCTAGCACTGCTCCTCCTTCCGAAGGATGTGGAGGAGGTGTTGCTGGCTTCACGCAGAGCATCTACCAGACCGGCGTACACCTTTAAGTGGTGCAGATTTGCGCTTTGGTGCACTGAGCAAGGGGTAGACCCCTTCTCTTGTCCGGTGGTTGTGGTATTGCAATACCTTCTCCACCTCTCCGGGACAGGTCTTAAGTCCAACTCTGTCAGAGTGCATCTCAGTGCCCTAGCGGCAAACCACTACCACGTGGACGGAAAGCCCCTCTCAGTTCATCCAGTGGTGTCCCGGTTTCTAAAGGGCTTACTACTGTCGAAGCCCCCGGTCCACCCCCCCCCCCCCCCCAGCGACCGAATGGGATCTCAGTGTAGTGTTGGGGCAGCTCACCTGGCTGCCCTTCGAACAGTTGGCCACATATCACCTCCGTTATCTCTCCTGGAAGGTGATTTTCTTGTTTGCGCTCACTTCTGCCTGGAGGGTGAGTGAGCTCCAGGCCCTCGTGATGGAGAGACCTTATACCAGGTTCTACAAGAATAGGGTGGTGTTTCACACGCACCCCACGTTCCTTCCGAAGGTGGTCTCCTCGTTCCACCTCAACCAGGAGGTGGTTCTTCCTACCTTCTTTCCCAGGCCGCATGCCAGTCGGACAGAGGCGGTCCTCCATACCCTGGACTGTAAGAGGGCTCTGTCCTTTTACTTTCAACGTACTCAAGGTCACCGGAAAGCCCCTCAGCTTTTCGTTTCCTACGACCCCAGTAAGCTGGGGGAGGCGGTGGCCACGCATACGCTGTCCACATGGGTGGCGGGCTGTATTGCCCAGGCTTATGAGGAAGCGAGGCTTCTGCTGGAAGGCTGTGTTATGGCTCATAGGGTCAGAGCCATGGCAGCATCAGTGACTCACCTGCGCTCTGTTCCTCTGGCAGACATCTGCCAGGCTGCCACCTGGTCTTCGGTTCATACCTTCACAGCTCATTACTGTCTGGATAGGGTGTCCCAACGGGACAGTGCCTTCGGCCAGGCTGTACTCCGTAACCTTTTCGGAGTCTAGGCAACTCCTGCCCTCCGACCCTTCTGTGTTCAGGCTACCGGAGTGCTACTTTCTTTGGACGTAGGTCCTATTTTCCATTGCGGCTGCTTGCGGCTGTCGATGAGGGAGCCTTTTTTTGGCTATAGGGTTTTTTGTTTTTTGTTTTACATTTGATATACCGCCCAGGCCAGGGCATCAGAGCGGTTTACAATAAAACATCCGTGTTGCAGAAAACATGAAAAGAATGCCATTTATGTGATAGGAAAGAGATAAGAGGCACAATGACAGCCAACAGAGAAGAAACGAAGCAGGAAGGAAGGAGACTAATGAGGATCAATGCCAGGATTAGGCTACTCCTCCACTCCACTTGATACCGGGGTGATTGAATTACCCATTATTTCTGTGTTGTAACTTTTGTTAGCTTCCCTGATTTCTCTTAGCATTTCATTATCCATCTGTTCATTCTGGCCAGGCATTCGGTAGTACACTCCCATTGCCTTCGCCCTCCCCTTTTTACATAGGATTTTTATCCATAGAGATTCTACAGTGTGTGTTGTTTCATGCAAAACTTTAATCCTATGTGACTGAATGCCCTCTCTAACAGAGAGCAACCCCTCTACCAATTTGATCTACCCGATCATTGCTTTATAATTTGTACCCAGGTATCAGTGTCCCATTGGTTTTCCTCCTTCCACCATGTCTCTGAGATGCCAATCATATCTAACCTTTCATTTAGTGCTATATATTCCAGCTCTCTCATCTTATTTTTTAGATGTCTAGCATTTGCATACAGGCATTTTAGATGTTGTATTTTATTCATATTTATATGGTTATCAGTTTATAGAGGTAATTGGAATCTTTCAGCTCTGTACTTAAGGGCATCTGGGTTATTTTTATTTTTATTGGAACCTCTGTCAGGATTCTCTAAGTTCCATCTTTGGCTAGTATCCTTCAAGAATTCATCCTTCTAAACCATATGCTCTACGGCGACTGTTGGCTTTCCCCTATTATCTCATTTAAATGCTGCTCTATCTCCTTTTTAAAGGCTAATACAAGCAGCCCGATTCCATCCCAGTTAAGATGGAGCCCATCCCTTTGGAAAAGCCCCTCTCTTCCCCAGATTGTTGCCTTTTTCCTAATGAATCCAAAACTTTTCTCTCTGCACCATCATCACATCCACGCATTGAGTATCTAGAGTTGTGCTTGTCTTTTGGGTCCTGTGCATGAAATGGGAAGTATTTTGAAGAATATTACCCTGGAAGTTCTGGAATTCAACTTCCTATCTAAAAGTCTTCAGAATCTCCCTCCCACACTTTCCTATGTCATTGGTACCAACATGTACCAAGACAACAGACTTCTCCCCAGCACTATCTAAAACCTTATCTATGTGGCATGTGAGATCCACTACCTTTACACCAAGCAGGCATTTTACCAGCCACCCAGCTATCTTAATTGCCAACTTCATGGTAACCTGTAGCTGGGGAGTCCCATATGTGAGGACTGACTTCCTGCTTGTTCCCTGAGAAAGCGTAGTTACTCACCTGTAACAGGTGTTCTCCTGGGACAGCAGGAATCAGTCGTTACAACCCTCCCTCCTCCCCTTGGAGTTGCAGTCCTATTATTTTCATTTGTTTTTGCCGCCTTTTTAGCTATGTCATTTGGCTGAGCAAGATGGCACCCTTGGGCGGGAAGGGGACCACGCATGTGTGGTAGCAATGCCCAAAGGCTTTCTTTGAAAGCTGGGGATTTGCTCCGTGCGGGCTCCGTCGGCATCGACATCACCCATATGTGAGGACTGATTCCTGCTGTCCTCGGAGAACACCTGTTACAGGTGAGTAACTATTCTATTTTTTAGACTTCTGCCATTTGTGTACAGGCATGTCAGAGATTGTATTTTATTCATATTAACAATCTGGATATCAGTTCACAAGGGTAATTTGGAATCTTTGAGCTCTATCTGCTCTTTACATAAAGGCATCTAGGTTACTTTTACCTTTATTGGAACCTCTCTATCAGGATGCCCTAACGTCCTGTTTTGCTAGTATCCTTCAAAGTTAATATAATTCTGAACCATACACTCTTGGGTGACTGCTGGCTTTCCCCCGTTATCTGATTTAAAAGCTGCTCTATCTCCTTTTTAAAGGTTAATGCCAGCAGCCTCGTTCCATCCTGGTTAAGGTGGAGCCCATCTTTTCGGAAAAGCACCACTCCCCCCTTTCCCCAGAATGTACTCAGTTCCTAAGAAATCCAAAACCCTCTTCCTTGCACCATTGTCTTAATCTTTTATTTTTAATTTTATAGTCTGTGTCATAATCCTAGTACAGTTGTGGTCAACATTATTGGCACCCTTGCAGTTCAATCCCTTAAAGTGGCCAGTCAAATGGCTTTGGACTATATATGCACATATATTTAACACACAGAAGAATCAAATAAAATGACCAATTAAAAAAGGAAATAGGGTAAAAACTGAGACATTGGCAGGACATGATTATTGTCACTCTTATAAACAATTCAAATCAGTTTGAACAGAAGAACCAAATTCCCATTACAGTAAAATTAGATGCACATGTGATCAATTGTCAGTACTCACATGACTTGAATCAGCCAATGGATGATGGCCCTAATGTTTAAAATGGCCATATTAACTCCCTATTCCATTTTCACAGTGGTGAAGACGCGAGCTGTCCGAGACCATCAGAAACACAATTATCGTCAAACATCAAACTTCAAAGGGGTATAAGGCCAGAGACCTTGGGATTCCTGTCTCTACATTTTGCAATGTTAAAACGTTTTCTGTTCACGGAACTGTCAAGAACCTCCCAGGATGTGGCGGGAAGAGGAATATTAATCCAAGAAGTCTTCAAAGGTTAATGTGAACTGTACAACATTCAAAGAATGTAAGGCTGGCACAGAGCAATCTGGAGTGGTGGTTTCAAACAGCACCATATGCCGTGCACTAAACAAAGAAGGACTTGATGGGCAAAGGCCAAGGAGGATCCCACTGCTCAAAGACAGACATAAAAAGGCACACATGATCTTTGCCCAAACCCACCTTGAGAAACCACAATCCTTCTGGGGAAATATTCTGTGAACAGATGAAACCAAACAAGCTCTTTGGCAATGCAGACCAGCAATACATTTACAGGCGAAGAAATGAAGCGCATAAGGAGAAGACACCCTTCCTACAGTTAAATATGGTGGAGGTTCCATAATGTTGTGGAGCTGTTTTGCTGCCCCATTGACTGGAAACCTGGAATGTATTAAAGGAATCATGAAGTCAGAGGATTACCAAAGTATTTTGGAGTGAAATGTGCTCCCTAGTGTCAGAAAGCTAGGTCTTTTTCCAAGGTCATTGGTCTTCCAGCAGGTCAGTGATCCAAAAAAATACATCCAAAAGTACAAAAGAATGGCTAAAAAAGAACAAGTGGACTATTCTCCGTGCTCACATATGGATGACATCAGCGCCAATGGAGCCTGCGCGGAAGCATCTCCCCAGCTTTCAAAGAAAGCCTTTGGGAGGGTGCCATTTTGCCTCAAATTCCTTTTTTCCATGGACTCCTCCAGATGTCTGTCCAATTTCCCCCGGAAAAAGTGTGATTGTTTGCTGCCTTTCTATCTGGTCTGCGCACCGGTTCCAGTCCTGCCCCCCCCCCCCCAAGCCAGCTCGCCTTCGCTTCTCTCCTCGGGTTCGTTCCTTTGTTTTTTCTTTTTTCTTTGCGGTATCCCTTGCTCGGCATTTGCTCCCTTTTTTGGCCAAAGGCCTTGGACCCCTGCCAAGCTGCAGGGCCCCCTTTTTTCCCTGATGGTCTCCAGTGGCTTCAAGAAGTGCAGTCGGTGTGGCAAGATGATGTCCCTCACTGATCCGCATGACTGCCGTCTTCGGTGCCTTGGCCTGGAACACAATGACTCGGACTTACGAACTTTGCAGGACCACGATTCCAAAGGCCCTTAAGAGCTGTCAGCAGCAGCAGGAAAGCTTTTTCCAAAAATCAGACTCTGTGTTGGAGTCTCCAGCAACATCTCTCTCCGGGGCCCCCTCCGGTACCTCAGGGTCCCACGAAGCCTGGACCACATCAGTGTCACTCCTCTGGTTCGTTCCTTTGTTTTTTGTTTCTTCTTTGCGGTATCCCTCAGTCAGCGTTTGCTTCCTTTTTGGGCTGAAGGCCTTGGACCCTGCTGGGCAGCATGGCCCCCTTTTTTCCTTGATGATCTCCAGCAGCTTCAAGAAGTGCAATCAATGTGGCAAGATGATGTCCCTCACCGATCCACATGACTGCCGTTTCCTGTGCTTTGGCCCAGAACACAACGACTTGGACTATGAACTTTGCAGGACCATGACCCCAAAGACCCTTAAGAGCCGCCGTCGGCAGCAGCAGGAAAAAGTTTTCCAAAAATCCGACTTTGTGCCGGAGTCTCTGACGACACCCCACTCCAGGACCCCCTCCAGTACCTTGGTGCACCACAAAACCCGGACTGCCTCGGAGTTCCACGGCTGCGGTTCCTCTGAGAGGAAATCCCCGGAGGTGGAATGCAAGACTAAGTCCTCAAAGACCTCCTCAGAGAACAGGTTCAGGAAAACTGGAAAATCCCACTCCAGGTCCTGCACTCCCTGGTGTGAGTCGGAGCGGGAGCGGCCTCACACGTTGCCCCGGAAGGATTCGTCGGTACCCACCAACTGACCTCAGACACCTGAGGCCATCATCATTGAGGACTCCTGACTCCCCCCCTCCCCCGACGGAACCGATGCTGGACCCAAAAACCTTGGTGTCCGCGGCAAAGGCTGCAGAGCCAACTGGCATGGAGACCAGGATGGCAGCCTTAGAGTACAGTATCTTTGTCCTCGTGGCCTAGCAGCGGGTGTTCATGTCCAGTTTATCCGTCCCAGTGATGGGACCCTTGACATCGAGGGCCTCCTCAGACGTCGAGCCGATCCTCAAGCGCCATTGGCCTCGAGAGAGCCATCAGCATCGGACAAAGTCCTGGTCCTGTTCTTCAGGTCACCGGTCCTCTCTGGCAAACACATGCGGCTCAGATCACAGGTTTCCGGAAGCTCCGGACCGCTGGGCTCAGACCTCTACCATGGTGACCACGAAGCCTTGGAATCGACCTTGGACTTCCAGTTCAATTGGAAGATAGAGGACGAGCAGTCCCTGGACACTCTGCACCACTGAGACGTATCTTTGGACCCATCTCCCCTGGCTTACCAATGCCACTCTCCGCCAGAGAATGTTGTCTTCCTTAACTTTGTGCGGGACATGGCTAGGGCACTCTCCATCAAGATGAGGTGGAGAAGGACCCTCGCATGGAAGAACGGGAGATTCTACATTATGAGGCCCCTCCGAAGGAGGCCCTCACGGTATCCGTTCCACCGATCCTCGAACGCCGCCGCCTCCACATATGAGAGACACTGGTGTCTGACTATTGCCAGCAGGCGATTTGACTCCATGTACAGAGTCCGCTGAGGCTCCGGGTTCCAGAAAACCCAACTTCCCCACAACTCGATGGTCGTTGAGTCCGTTATGTGCAGACTCAAGAGCCAAAAGACCCATTCCTCATTGCTCCCTGGCAGTGAGGCCTGGACCCTCGATGCCCTTTGCTGGAAGGCCTTTCAAGGCTCAATGCTGACATGCCGGGTCCAGTCCTTTCAGTTCTACATCGGCATGCACCTCAAAGAGCTGTCGATGGAGCTCAGTGGGTTCTCGGCAGGCCTCGACGGGGAACCCCTCCAAAGGGTCAAGTCTCTGGCCTCGGTGGTCAAGGAGCACTCAAAGTTCCTGTCGCGAGCAGCTTATGATGACTTCGAGTCATCAACCAGGGTGGCCAATGCTGACATAGGGGCCCGACACCAGGTATGGCTGCAATTGGCTGACCTTGAACAGTGGGTTCAGAACAAATTATTGATGTCCCCTGCATAGGAGAGAGAATCTCTTCTGGAAACCCATTGCAAACAAAGCATCAATGATAGAGATCGAGTTCCTAAAGAGGGCCAGACTCTCAAAAAAGACCTCGGTGCAGCCCCATAAGAAGACCCAGGAATGCC
Organism: Ichthyophis bannanicus; assembly: GCA_033557465.1. Taxonomy (NCBI): domain Eukaryota; kingdom Metazoa; phylum Chordata; class Amphibia; order Gymnophiona; family Ichthyophiidae; genus Ichthyophis; species Ichthyophis bannanicus. Next base: position 413,256,133 of record CM066038.1, read on the forward strand.
TTACAGTTCCAGGCTTTCTCTGCTGCACAACATGGCCAACTGCACAAGGGGCAGGGGCATGACCCCCATGAGCCAAAAGACCTCCAAGTCCCAGGCGCCAGCCCCGGCCCAGCCTGTGAGGAACTTTTCACTCCCTGGGCTTGACCACCTCTCCCCCAGGAGGGTCCCCTACAGCCCACGGGGAGGGGGGTCCGGCCCTGTTCGCCCACAGGTGGTCTACCATCACCACCGATACCTGGGTCCTATATGTGGTCAAGGAGGGCTACCTTCTCCACTTACAACAGACACCACCCTCATACTTCCAGGAGAGCTCGTAAGACCGCTCCTCCACTAGACCCTGCTCCTCACCAAGCTTGCAGATCTCCTCGAGGACATCTCTCGGGCACCGACTTCTACTCTAGGTATTTCCTCGTTCCCAAGAGAACAGGGGGGTCTCAGACCTATCCTGGATCTGCGGGATCTGAACAGGTTTCTAGTAAGGGAAAAGTTCAAAAATGCTCTCCCTTGGAACATTTATTTATTTGTTTGTGCTTATTTACCGCTTTTCGTGAATCAAAGTGGTTTACAGAGAACTCAAGGATTGAACATTACATTAAACAAAAATATATGTAACATCTTAACAGGGAGTAAAAGGGGAAAAGGGACAAATTAATTTAAATCAGCAACAGCTGATTTAAGTAATAATTATGTACAGAGAACTAAGCATATATATAAATTAGATACAATGAACTTAAAAGCATCTTGAAAAGTGTGAGGACTGTAGTTTTACATGTAGAATTGTCACTAGGTGACTGGTGTTTTTAGCAGTTTGCGGAAGACTTTAGGATCCTTAGTGTTTATGACTGAAGGAAGTGAGTTCCATAATAGAGGGGTCATAAAGGGAGAATGCTCTCTTGGATGTAGTTATGTTGCAGTTTCTGAAATCAGCATGTACCTCAAGAGAATTTATATTCTATTTTTCCGGAGTAATTTGAATAAACTCTTTCAAGCAGATGGCAGGTTCTGTTTGGAGGGATTTGAATATAGTGTGGAGTGCTTTGAATTTTATTCTGCTCTCTATTGGTAGCCAGTGGAGCTGCTTTAATATTGGGTTAATGTGCTCTTTGATAGAGGTTTGTGATATTACTCTAGCCGCTGTAGTTTGAGCTAGTTTAAAGGCGGCGGATGCTTTGCTTTGGGAGGCCCATTAAAATGGCATTACAGAAATCGAAGTGTGGGAAGATTATAGCCTTGACTGCTGTTCTGAAATCATTTGCGGAGAGAAGAGGTCTTAGATGTTGAAGCATTTTTAGCTTGGCATAGATAGCTTTTGTTAGGTTGCTCACATGCTTGGTGAAGTTAAGCTGATGATCTAGTGTAATGCCCAAATATCTAACTTTTTTTGGTTTGGATGCTTGCATCTTTTATCTTCATAGTTTCTGGTGGAGTGAAAGAGTTGTCCTTTGTGATGAAAAGGATTTCGGTTTAATTCAAATTTATTTGAAGATTGTGTTCTTTAAGCCACGTGCTAATGTTACTGAAACATTCCTTTATATTTTTTAGTTTCAGTTGTTTGGTGTTGATTTGGGTGAAAAGCATGATGTCATCCGCGTACAGGTTGTAGTCAATGCCATGACTCTTTATAATGTTGCAGATGGATTGGATATAAAGGTTGAAAAGGAGCGCTGACAAAGCAGAACCTTGGGGTACGCCTTTCCTTTGGTAGAATGAGTTTGACATGTTATTACCCATCTTTACTTGGATGGTTCGGTTTGAAAGGTAGGATTTGAACCATGATAAAACTTTGTCTTTGAGGCCGATTTCTTGTAATCTGAGTATGAGGTAATCATGCCATTCCTCCAACAGGGAGATTGGGTGCTCCTTAGACCTAAAGGATGTCTACACATACATTCTGATCCATCGCAGCCACAGAAAATACCTTCAGTTCGTGGTGGGAGAGCTGCACTACCAATACAGGGTGCTGCACTTGGTGCTGGCTTCATCGCGAAGGGTCTTCACCAAGTGCCTTGCAGTGGTCGCAGACCACCTCTGTCTCCAAGGGGCTTTTGTCTTTCCCTGCCTGGATGACTGGATCATAAGGAGAAGCACAGCTGCAGAGGTGCTGCATGCCATAGGGCGCTTCATCAATGCCCTCCAGCATCTGTGGATCGTTATCAACTACCCGAAGTCCCACCTCTCTCTGGCTCAACGCCTGGAGTTTATAGGGGCTCAGCTTGACACCCTCGAAGCCAAGGCCTTCCTCAGGAAAGGTCAGAACGCCTCAGGGGGGCTAGCCACAGAGGTACAGCGATGCCAGTTGCTAACACCCAGCTCCTCCTCCACCTGCTAGGCCACATGGCACCCACGGTTCACGTCACCCCATACGCCCAACTGCACATGAGTGGCCCAGTGGTGCCTCCGCTCTCAGTGGACACAAGCCACAGGCATGCTCTGGGATAGAGTGAGAGTGACCAGCCAGCTGGCAGATTCCCAGTCACCTTCAGGCCGGGATGCCCTTCCAGGTACCCACCCCCCAGAGGATTCTCTTCATGGATGTCGTCTTACTGGTATGGGGAGCACATTGTGAGGGCCTCCAGATGCAAGGATGCTGGCCCCAGATGGAATCCTAGATGTAAATCAGTCTTCCAGAACTCTGGGCAATATTTCTGGCTCTCTGAGGCTTCTGCCACCGGCTGCAGCACCAGTCGGTGCTGGTCCAGACCGACAACCAAGTCGCAATGTTCTACGTGAACAAGCAAGGGGCATGGGGTTGAACTCCCTCTGCCAGGAGGTGGTAGCCCTCTGCTCCTATGCGAAACGCAGAGGGATGCTCCTAAGAGCAGTTTACCTCACGGGCCAAGACAGTGCCCTGGTGGACAAACTGAGCAAAGTCCTCCAGCCGCACAAGTAGCGCCTGGATCCCAAAGTGGTCTCCTGGCTGCTTTGACTCTGAGATGTCCCACTGGTGGACCTGTTCGCCAGCTTGGACAACATGCCCTGCTGCTGCTCCCACCAGCCACACTCGTCCCGGATGGCAGCAGACGCGTTCCTCATTACATGGATGGAAAGTCTTCTTTATGCCTTCCTGCCGATACCACTGGTTGCCAAGACCCTCTTCAAGGTCCAGCGTGACAGGGCATCACTAATACTGATAGCCCAGGCAACCCTAGTTCCCGCTGCCCCTCTTCCTGTTGGCGGACTCGCCGATTCCACTGAGCCAAGCTCCTGGATTATTCTCACAGGAGCAGGGCTGTCTTCTTACACTCCAACCTGGGGTCCTTGTCACTCACGGCTTGGCTGCTGAAAGAGTAGCTCTAACTCCCTTCAACCTCCCACGGGATGTGGAAGAGGTGGTTCTGTCCTCTTGTAAGATTTCCACAAGAAGGACGTACGCCTTCAAGTGGAGTTGATTCTCAGTGTGGTGTGCCAAAAGATGCTGAACCTGTTCTCCTGCTCGGTACAAGTGGTACTCCAGTACCTGCTCCACCTTTCGCAGGTGGGGCTAAAGTCCAACTCGGTCAGAGTGCACATGAGTGCTATCGCAGCGCTCCACCTTTCGGTTGAGGACAAACCCCTCTTGATTCAACTCCTTGAATCTCTGTTCTTGAGGGACCTTATTCTATCCAAACCCCCTGTCTTCCCTCCAGTGGTGGAGTGGAATCTCAACGTTGTCTTCTCACAGCTAACTATTTATTTATTTAACATTTCTTCTATACCGCGCTATTATAATCAGCACGGTGTACATCGAACAAAAACATACTACAATGCATACAAGCAACATTGAGTTTACAATGAACAGGAAATTAAACATGGGATATACCGGGAAAACTATGTACAAGTTAACTCGATACTATGTACAATACTCTAACTCATTTGGATGTTGCATGTGCTTTTGTGGGTGGATGGTACACGTATGATGATTAGCGGTTGGGCTTATGTGTAGGCTAACCATTTTCTGTTTGTATTAAGGTGCTAGGGCGGCTGGGGCATGTGGGAAGCTTGCCGGGTGTGTGTTTGCCTCGGATGGTTTCTGGGTAGCATTTTGTGCTGTCGTTTGAGCCCCTGGCTACCTGCCACTTGAGCTACCTTCCTTGTAGCACTCACAGCTCGCAGAGTCAGATGGCAGAGCACTCCCCCCCCTTACATGAGATTCTACAAGAACAGGGTGGTGCTCCTCACACACTCTAGTTTTCTGCTAAAGGTGGTGTCCCCATTCCACTCGTCAGGAGGTGGTGCTTCCCACCTTCTTCATAAGGCCTCAAGTCGGCAGGATGGAGACTATCTTCCATACTTTTGATTGTAAAAGGACCCTGTCCTATCTGCAATGGACTCAGGGCCACCGCAAAGCACCTCAGCTTTTTGTATCTTATCATCCGCGTCGTCTGGGGCTCCCAGTGACTAAGCGAGCCATCACCTATGAGCAGGCGGGAATTTAACTGTGGACCAGAGGGTCAGGGCGCACTGCGTCAGGGCCATGGCTTCCTCTGTGGCAAACCTGCGCTCCGTCCTGTGATAGAAATCTGCCGTGCTTCCACCTGGTCTTCTGTCCTTACCTTTGCAGCTCACTACTGCCTGGAGAAGGAGTCCTGACAGGACGGCGCCTTCGGCCAGGCCACACTTCATAGGACTATTTGGGGTGTAGGCAACTCCTGCCCTCTGACCCTTTTGTGTGCAGGCTACTGGAGTGCTGGTTTCCCACCGGACACTTGGGTCTTGCGAGAGTAGGACTCAACTGCTGCAGCTCACGGTTCACCCTTTGCAGGTCGCTGTGGTGGTTTTTTTTTTTACAGGTTCTCGGTAGCCTGTAGCTGAGGAGTCTTATATGTGAGGACTGACTTTCTTGCTTGTTGCTAGAGAAAGCTTAGTTACTCACCTTTGGTGCGACCTTTGGAGTATAGTGTGCAATTCTGGAGACCGCACCTTCAAAAGGATGTGAACAGGATGGAGTCGGTGCAGAGGGTGGCTACTAAAATGATTAGTGGGCTTCATTATAAAGCATATGAGGACAGACTTAAGGATCTTAATATGTACACCTTAGAGGAAAGGCGGGATAGAGGTGATATGATTGAGATGTTTAAATACCTCCGTGGCATAAATGTTCAGGGAGAGAGCCTCTTTCAATTGAAAGCAAGTTCTGCTACGAGGGGACATGGGATGAGGGTGAAGGGAGATAGATTCAGGAGTGATATGCGGAAATATTTCTTTACGGAAAGAGTAGTGGATCCATGGAATAGCCTCCCAGTGGAGGTGGTAGAGATGAGGACAGTAACTGAATTCAGAAAAGCATGGGACCAACACAGAGGATCTCTTTTCTGTCATCATGTTTCTATGTTACCTGTAACAGGTGATCTCCAGGAACAAGCAGGAATGTAGTCTTCACATATGGGTATTGTCAGTACCGACGGAGCCTGCACGGGAACGCTCTCCAGCATCCAATAGGAAAGCTTTTGGGAGCATCCCACAGTGCCTGTGTGCTTCCTTCCTGCCTTTCCCGCCTTTCCCAACTGTCCCTCTCCAGTTCTTCGCTTTCCGCGGAGCCGACAGTCGCACATCCTGTCACCGCAGAAAAAAAATCCCTTCTATTCTTCTTTTTTGTGGTCGCGTCTGCCTTCTCTCGATGCTACACCGGTACCACCGGTGGTGGTTCTTTCTCTACTTTAAAAAAAAAAAACCCTTCCTTCTGGAGTCTTTCCAGTATTTTTCTCTCAGGTGCCACATGCCATTTTAGGCACTAGGCCCAACTTTTCCTTCAGAATGGAAAAACCCACTTCGGGTTTTAAAAAGTGTTCTAAGTGTGGCGGTACCATCTCCGTTACCGACACCCATGAGTGGTGCCTTAAATGTTTAGGTCCTGTCCGCTCTATTTCAGAGTGTGTTGCCTGTGGGATGATGTCGAAAAGGGGCTGGCAGAACCGAGCTGCTAAGCTTAGCACCCTTTTTCCCTCCGATGCAGGCTCCATGGCATTGACGTCTTCCAGGGCTTTGTCTTCCTCCCATGGATCTCAGATAAATAAACATAAATCTAGCCGTTCCTCAAAGGATAGATCTCCTTCTAGACAGCGATATGCCTCTGGCATTGCCCTTGAAGGACTTTCACTGGCAAAATTGCCCCGGCAGGAGCTTCGGCTTCCAAAGCACTAACGGGGCCCCAGGATGTTCTCGAGGCTTCAACCTCTGCAGAACTACTGGTGCCATGCTCTGGGGTACCGGCCGCTTCATCCGGTACGAAGCATCGGCAGCGTCAATAGACCAGAGATTCTTGGCTATTGAACGCAGGCTGGTGGCTCTTCTCACGGCCTCGATGCCTCTGAAACCGCTTCAGACAATTCAACCAGTACCGGCATTGACTCCGGTGCCGGCACCGACTGCATCGACATCGGCAGGTATTCTACCGGGACCGAGTCATGCGTATCCATCCGGTATCGACAAGTCGGTACCGGACCACTCTGATGCTGACTTCGATCGGTACCGGTACCGTGCCTTGCACGATCACCCGGATCAGAGATACTTCGAATCCTTGGATGAGTCTGAAGACTCTGAAAGCTCTGCTGATACCAGAGTACTTCTTCCTGAGGATTCCTCTTCTCTTCAGCGAAGGATGTCTCCACCAGAGGATATGTCCTTTCAGGATTTTATCCGAGATGTGGCTTGAGGTCTTTCCATCACAGTGGCTCCTGAAAAAGAGCCTAGGGCAAAGGAATTAGAAATCCTGCAATACCCTAAAGCTCCTAAGGAGGCAGCTACCTTACATATTCATAAGATCTTGCATGATCTCATGTTAAGGATGTGGGAAATACCTCTAACCACATCTCACTCTCGAAGACTCGACACCATGTATCGAGTTCTTCCTTGTCCTGGTTTTCAGAAGACTCAATTACCACCCCATTCCATGGTGGTGGAGTCAGCTATGAGAAGGATAAAGAGTGCAAAAAGGCATGCATCTAATCCTCCAGGACGTGAGTGTAGGACTCTTGACGCCTTTGGACGTCAAACCTTCCAAGCCTCCATGCTTTCTGCTAGGATCAGTTTTTATATCTTACATATGGGAATGTTCCTTAAGGGGGTCAGAGGAGATTTAAAGCTCATGAGCCCTCGCCTTCCTGATAAGAGGCAGGATTACCTCGCCCTTGTCAAACATGCTCAGGATGTTTCTAAGTTTGTGAATCATGCAGCTTTTGAATACTTTGAGTGCATAAGCAGAACCTCTGCTATTGTCATAGGTGCACGTAGGATTGCCTGGCTCCAGGCATCTGACTTGGAAATTTGAGTACAGGATAAACTAGGGAATATTCCTTGCACAGGAGCGAATCTCTTTGGCAAGAATTGGCAGGAAAAAGCTAATGAGATAGATATTTCAATATCACTTTGGATAGATTGTCTAAATCTACAGCTGATCCTGCGAGGAAAAAATCCTCTAAGAAACCATTCTTCAGTAAGAAGAAGACGTTTAATCCCTCCTATACCCAACAGGGGCATCGTTTAGGTCAGTCTGCCCAAAAGGGACAGCAGCAACAACCTAGGCAAAGAAAGACAAAAGCAACTAAGCCTCATTCGGCTCAGCAGATTCAGCCTCCACAGGGGCTTTGACTCCTATCTAGAGAACTTTGCCTTCCTGGCCCTGAACAGCCCAGAACCCTCCACCATCCCAGAAAGGTTATGTCATTTTGCCCCCAGATGGGATCAGATAACAGCAGAAAATTGGACTCTGTCATTTCCTCAGCGTGCCCCCTCCTACAATGGTAAGACAGTTCAATTCTCAGATCTCTCTCAACTACCAGTTAGGTCAAGAGGTCACTGTGCTTCTTGCCCAAGGGGCAATAGAAGAGGTACCCATTCCCCAACGGGGAGAGGGTTTTACTCCCCCTATTTCCTTATTCCAAAGAAACAGGAGGACACAGATCCTTCTTAGACCTCAGAGAATTGAACAAATTCCTGTTCAAAGAGAAGTTCAAAATGATTTCTCTAGGAACTCTGCTGCCATACCTTCATAGTCGGGATTGGCTTTGTTCTCTAGATCTCAAGGATGCGTAAACCCATGTTCTCATCTATCCAACTCACCAAAAGTTCCTTCGCTTTCTGTGTCAAGGGAAGCACTACCAATACAGGGTTCTTCCTTTTGCCCTGGCCTCTGCACCAAGGGTGTTCACAAAATGCATGGCTGTGGTGGCAGCATTTCTCCGCACTCTAGGAATATTCGTCTTCCCTTACTTAGACGACTGGCTCATTCGAGCCCCTTCAGAACCAGAGGCCAGGGTTGCGCTCTCTCGCACAATGTGCATCCTTCAGTATTTGGGACTTGTCATAAACTTCCCAAAATTCAACCTTGCTCCCACCCAGTCCCTAGAGTTTATAGGAGCTCTGCTGGATACCAGACAGACAAGGGCCTACCTTCCACAGCCCCGCTGCCTTCACATTGTGCAGTTAGCTTCCCAAGCAGTGCTAAAACCTCACGTCACTGCTCGGGAAATGTTGCAATTGCTAGACCACATGGTATCCACCGTGCATGTGGTTCCTTATACTCGCCTCCATTTGAGGGTAGCCCAGTGGACTTTATCCACGCAATGAACTCAGGCGTCAGGTTGCCTGTCAGACAAAATAGCAAACTCAGATCGCCTTATTTTGTCCCTTCAATGGTGGTAGTCACCCCAAAACTTTCTGGTGTGGTCTCCTTTTCAGCAACCTCCACCCCAAGCCACTCTAACAACAGATGCCTCACAGGTGGGTTGGGGAGCCCACCTGCAAGGCCTCTCTACCCAAACGCACTTGGACTCCACAGGAGACCTATCTACCAATCAATCTCCTGGAAGTCAGAGCAATCTTCCTTGCTCTTTGAGTATTCCACACCCAGCTCAGCTACAAGACTGTCCTAGTTCAGACGGACAATCAAGTAGCCATGTTCTATGTGAACAAGCAGGGCGGAAGAGGCTCTCTGTTGCTCTGCAACGAAGCTTTGTGATTATGGGGCCCTCGCCAGAGAGCATCAGATTCATCTCCTTGCGGTGTATCTTCCAGGCATTCAAAACTCTTGGGCAGACAGACTCAGTCGAGTTCTGCTTCCACACGAATGGTCTCTCCATGCAGACCAGGTGGTCAAAGATTTTTTTCAAATTTGGGGAACCCCGGACATAGACCTCTTTGCAAGTTTGCTGAATGCCAAACTTCCCCGGTTCTGTTCCAGAATTCCGGCTCAGGGTTGTCATGCCAGGTATGCTTTCCTCCTCCATTGGGGTCAGGACTTCCTCTATGCCTTTCCTCCCATTCCCCTAATTCCCAAAAGCCTGTTCAAGCTTCAGACAGACAGAGGTAAGAATATAAGAACATAAGATATGCCATACTGGGTCAGACCAAGGTCCATCAAGCCCAGTATCCTGTTTCCAACAGTGGCCAATCTAGGTTGTACGTACCTAGCAGTTTCCCCAAAAGACACAGGTTCCACAATGCTTGTACTGGGTCAAGCATTGATATCCTGGGTCCCTTCTTAATAATGGTTTATGGACCTTTCTTCCAGGAACTTGTCCAAACGTTTGCATGTCCCCTAGTCTTTCTATATTCTGATAAGGTAAACAATCGATCTACGTTTACCCGTTCCACTCCGTTCACTAATTTATAGACTTCTATCATATCTCCCCTCAGCCGTCTCTTTTCCAGGTTAAAGAGCCCTAACCTTTTTAGCCTTCATAGGAGTATCCTTCCATCCCCTTTACCATTTTAGTGGCTCTTCTCTGAACCTTTTCTAATAACACTATATCCTTTTTAAGATACGGCGACCAGATTTGCACACAATATTCACGGTGCGGTCTCACCATGGAACGGTATAGAGGCATTATAATATCTTTTGTTTTATTTTCCATTCCTTTCCTTATGATACCTAGCATTCTATTTGCTCTCTTGGCTGCCGCTGCACACTGGGCCGAGGGTTTTAACATGTTATCCACAATGACCCCTAAATCTTTTTCCTGGGTGGTGGTTCCTAATATGGTAATATGATTCTCATAGCTCCACGTTGGCCACGGCAAATGTGGTACCCTTTGCTCCTACATCTCTCTCAAGCTCTGCCTCTGGAGTTAGGATCTGCTCCAAATCTCCTTTCTCAGGAGGACGGGATGCTGTGGCATCCCAATCCCCAGTCTCTGCATCTCAGGGCCTGGTTGCTGAAAGCTTAGAACTTCATGGTCTTAATCTTTCTTAGCAGGTAAAGGATATCCTTTTATGCTTCCAGGAAGTCTTCCAAAAGACGCTCTTATGCTTTCAAGTGGAAAAGGTTTACCATATGGTGCTCGCAGAAGGGTCTTAACCCTCTTGCGATACCTCTGGAATCATTACTGGAGTATCTCATTCATTTGTTTAATGCAGGGCTTAGGACTAATTCAGTGAGAGTTCATTTGAGTGCTATTGCAGCTTCTTTCAAGCCTCTAAATGGACAACCTATTTCCTCTCATCCTCTCATAGCGAGATTTATGAGAGGCCTTCTTTTAACTAAGCTTCCCATTAAGCCAACACTGGTAGCATGGGACTTAAATCTGGTTCTTGGGCAGCTCATGAAGCCGCCTTTTGAACCATTAGCTACTTCCTTTTTGAAATTCCTTTCCTGGAAGGTCATCTTTCTTATTGCAATCACATCAGCACGTCTCATCAGTGAATTGCAAGCGTTGGTGGCTGATCTTCCTTATACAAGGTTCCATCATGATAAGGTAGTCCTTAGGACTCATCCACACTTTATGCCAAAGATGGTGTCACCTTTTCATTTAAACCAAGTGGTTTACCTTCCTGTATTCTTCCCAAGGCCTCACGCCTCAAATGCAGAAAGGAATCTTCATACTTTAGACTGTAAAAGAGCTTTGGCCTTTTACTTGCAAAGAACACAGCAACATAGAAAGTCCTCCCAACTCTTTGTTGCTTTTGATCCTAGTCATTTGGGACTTCTAGTCTCCAAAGGACACTGTCCAGCTGGATTGCACAGTGTATATCCTTTGCCTATGAGAGTAAGAACCTTCCTCTTGAAGGCCATGTCACAGCTCATAATGTGAGAGCCATGGCAGCCTGAATGGCTCATCTTCACTCTGTGTCTATCGACGACATCTGTCGAGCAGCTACTTCATACCTTCACAGCCCATTACTGCCATGACAAGGACTCCCACCGGGATGCCTTGTTTGGTCAGGCTGTTCTTCAACACCTGTTCCACACTTAATCAACGCCTGCCTACCATCCCTGGTAGGATGCCAGAGATCCATTGGGGGAAGTGGAGCCCTTTTACAAGGGCACACAACTTTCTGGGGCCATCTCCCTGGCATGTGCAGCTAGGGAGTCCCCATATGTTAAGACTACATTCCTGCTTGTTCCTGGAGTTAGCATGGTTACTCACCTGTAACAGGTGATCTCCAGGAACAGCAGGAATTTAGTCTTCACAACCCTCCCACCTCCCCTAGGAGTTGTATCTCTCTATCTCTCTTTCTCTCCTTTGTCTCAGCTATAAACTCACCTGGAGAGGGACAGTTGGGAAAGGCGGGAAGGCAGCATGCAGGCGCTGTGGGATGCTCCCAAAAACTTTGCTATTGGACGCTGTGGAGCATTCCCGCAGGCTCCGTCGGTACCGACGATACCCATATGTGAAGACTAAATTCCTGCTGTTCCCGGAGATCACCTGTTACAGGTGAGTAACCATGCTTTCTCTGGGGACAGCAGGAATCAGTCCTCACAACCCTCCCTCCTCCCTTTGGAGTTGCTCCTTTACCTTTTTTTTTTTCTCTCTCTTAGCTATGTTATTAGACTGAGGCAGGATGACACCCTTGGGCGGGAAGGGAACCACGCATGGGTGGTGCATCTCCTAAAGGATTTTTGAAAGCTGGGGAGATTCTTCTGCTTGGGCTCCATCTGCACCGACATCACCCATATGTGAGGACTGGTTCCTGCTGTTCCCAGAGAACATGTGTTACGGGTGAGCAACTACGCTTTTTAAACTGTCTAGCAATGAGTCCTGATCTCAGTCCAATCGAAAACCTTTGGAAAGAGCTGATATCTGCCATTGGTAAAAGGAATCCTAGAAAACATTCATGAGCTGGAACAAATCGCAGTTGAAGAGTAGGAGAAACTCAGCAGACAGATGTACGAAATGTATAGATGTCTACAAGAAATGTTTGGAGGCTGTCATCACTGCCAAGAATTGTGTAACCAATTGTTACAAAACCAAAATGCAATTGTTGCAATTTATACAAAGTAGGGAGGGAGGGGAGTCCCATATCGGCTGCCATACCATGATATCTATGCTCCTGTGATTAATTTTGTTTTGTATCTTAGGTTTTCTAAGTATGATTTCTTTTTTCTTGGATCTTATAGTGGGTTTTATTGTGGTCTAACTATTTTGTTTTGTATTCTCTTTGGTGAAATTTCTATTGAGATAATTTGTTGTATCTCTTTGTTATTTGAATTTCGATTCAGATTGTATTCTGGAATTGTTTGTAATAATATAAAATATAAAAAAAAAAAAAGAATTGTGTAACCAAATAATAGTGAAGGGTGCCATTATTTCTGCCCAGGTCATATTTGGTTTTTTTTCTCAGATATTGCTACATTTAAGTTGCACAGACATATTTTATTTTTTTGTTATATGCCTTTGAGCGTACTATTAAAATATTATGATGACATACAGTTGGAATATTTCCAATTATTTCTTAAGATATTGTGTACCACATACCTAAAATGCAAGGGTGCCAATAATGTTGACCACAACTGTAAATGGCAACATTTACAGAGAGGAACTCTCATGCAGTGTTTGCTGCGTATAAGGAAATGAGGAGAAGAAAAAACAAACTAGGCAAACACTAGACATATTCCTGAAGAAGCCAGCACCTCCCCAAGAAGATTCTCAGCCAGGTCCTTCAGACATTACAGGAGATGATATTGTCATTGTTGATGACAGTTCATCAATGGAAATCTTCCAGTGGGACACTGAGGAAGCTGAGGACAGTGATTTTCATGATCCAGCACCTCTTTCTTAAGTTGTTTGTGGAATAGGCTAATAAAGTGGTTTACATAAAAGTTTAAAAAGTGTACATAGTATGGCATTTGCAGACGTCCGAGTCACATAACATCCTGTTTCACAAAACGTATCATGGACATTAAGCGATGCATAGCTGTATACTGGTTAGGAACTCTATTTGTCCTAGGTGTTGCTATGGCCAGGGCTGACCCAGGGGGGTTGTGGGACCTGGGACAAATCAGTCTGTGGTGAACCTGCTCCCCTAGCACAATTTTCTCCCTTCGCCCCTTCTGTTGGAGAAGTCAAGAGAAATGCTTCTTACATACTGCTGCCTCCTTGCCTTTGTCAGCCTTGTAGCTCTATACAAATGATTAGTAGTAGTAGTAGCTAGTTCAAACCGTGCAATGCCTTGTAGTATTCACTGGCCCTGCACAGTTTGTTGAAGCTAGCATAGGAGGAGAGCGCTGCAGGTCAGAAGTGTACTGCTCTCCTGCTGATGGTGCGAAAGAGTATTGAAACACAGGGCCAGTATTGTCCCTCCCCACCACTTCCTCATCCCCAGCAACAGTGTTGCTTATGGATTGCATGCAACATTTGAATGACTTTCTGAAGTATATACAGCTTCCATAGCTGACAACTCGTGTGTGGAATTTTTTGTCTTAATACATAAAGAAAAAATACTATTTATTTTGCACAGTCTGAGTTGGCTACTATTTGAGACTGTAGCACTGTGGTTAGAAAGCTGAGCTACAGGGCAATCATAGGAGGAAGGTGTAAGTAATATGTTGCACTGATTAGTTGAGAAGTAGTTTTGAAAACGAATTCCACTTCTGCAGTAACCCTTTAACCTTCTTTTGGATATGAGTTTGAGAATTTTCAGATAGGTCTTTAAGTTCTAAAGTTTCATTTTGAAAGTGTAATTGGCATTATTTCTGTGACATTTTGGTATGTATGTACTCGGGGACGCTGCAAGGGTATGAAGTGCCCTAGGCGAACCTCATCCCTTGCATCCCCCCTGCCCAAGCTCCTGTTCTGATATCCGCTGCTGCCACCCTCACTGGGCCAAAACTGCACTGAATTCCTGGCATTACCTTCAGAACATAAGAACATAAGATATGCCATACTGGGTCAGACCAAGGTCCATCAAGCCCAGTATTCTGTTTCCAACAGTGGCCAATCTAGGTCATATGTACCTAGCAGTTTCCCCAAGGGACACAGGTTCCACAATGCTTGTATTGGTTCAAGCATTGATATCCTGGGTCCCTTCTTAATAATGGTTTATGGACCTTTCCTCCAGGAACTTGTCCAAACCTTTTCCAGTTCATACTGCTAGACCAGTCCAGACAAACGGGTTATGCACCCCTGCCAGCAGATCTTGGAGACAGAGAATTCTACCAGAGCTCTGATAGGCTGGAGCCTGGTGATATAATCTTACCCCTAGGGGTCTCCCTCAGTTTTTCTCTGTCTCCAGCAGATCTGGATGCTTTTTTTTTGCTCCTTCAGAAAAATTTAAGATGCTTTATTTCTTTGTGATTTCTCTGGGAGAGATTATACCCTGTAGTTGCCAGTGTACTTATCTGGGCACCAGGATGAATTCCAGCTGAGCTCCTGTGTCCTGCGGGTCACAGTAGAGCTCGCTGATGTGCAGACTTCCCAGCACTAGTCAAGAAGACTATTTAGCTGGATGATAAGCCTCCTAAAATCCAGTCCCTGGGGCTGATTTTAGTGGTGAGGCAGCTGGCAGTGCTCTCAGCAGCGGTCCGTGGATTCTCTGCACTTTCTGTACTGTGAGAACAAAACCTGTCTTTCTCCCACTGCTGTCTGCAACTCTGTGGTGACTGGATTTATTTTTCTTGATTTTTCAGCGATTTTAGGCATTTCTCTCATGCCTGCAACCCCCCCCCCCCACCTTGTCATTTGACTTTTTAAGTTAATTCCTTAGCTTTTGGGGGTTTTAATTCACTCTTTTTGAAGTTTATTTTTGCCGGCGGCCATTTTGAATAGCTAATGAGCCCTGGTTTTTGGCGGGAAGCCAGATTCCTTCTCTCTTTGCTGGCTTCTAGCACCAAAAAAAATAAAAAAATAAATTTGCTGTTTAAATTTTTTCACAACACTGGCTAGCTATGAGTTGTGTGGAGGGTTCCTTTTTTCTCTGCCTATGTATTAACATAATGAATAAAAAGTACGGAAGGCATGATTAGAGAACCGGATGCAATTCAGAGCCACAGTACAATGCTAAGACACTGACCACTGGTGCAGGGCTCATGGGTTCCATCCCCCACTGTGCCCAACAAAGAAGGCTGGCTGAGGCATTGCATAGTATGGGGAATATTGTTAAATGCCTGTTCCTCCGGGGCAGAGTTATTTTTTTTTTAGTTCTCCCTATGCCTTATTCAGGTCTACGCTGCATAAGCTGTCAGAAGACACACAGGGACCTCAGAAATCAACTGTGCTCTTCCCCCAGCGTCTTGATTCCCCAGATAAACTTGGGATCTCCTGAGCCTGGCTTCAGTGGAGCTCTCCATTGGCTTTACGCTGCGCTGAGTCTTTGCCACGGACATCCCCGGGAAGTTCAGGTATCAATTCCTGAAAGGAAACTGTGAGTAGCCTGTTTTTTTTTCTCACTTGCCTCAGCTACTGCTCCCGGACCGACTGCCTCTGAGTTTTGAAGTTCCTACTTTAAAATTTTTAATCCACATACTGCAGCCGGGTTACTTTGTACGTCTTACTGGAATATTGTACCTGTCTTTTTCAATATACCATTTGATTGGAATTTTAAGTCAGTGTTTTGGATCCTGACTGTTTTGGGCTCTACCTAATTAAACATACTCACTGTCATCTTCCGTACGGCTGGGTTTGAGCTTCTACATTCCTCCCCAGAAACACCTTTCAGCCCCTACCATGGAGGTCTGAGTGGCTGCAGAGGAATCAAACTCTAAATTTCCCTACTTTCAGTCACTGTAATGGCCTTACCCTGACTTTGAAAGTTTCTCTGTACCAGCACAGTGAATGACTGACAGTTCCCTTCTCAGCTCAGTGAATACCTGACAGTTTTTCTGTGCCAGCGGCCATTTTGTTTTTCTCTTCAGTGTTTCTTTTTGGAGGGAACAGCTCTAGACAGCAGTTTCCACACATTTAAACATGCTGTGGAGGCACGGAGAGTTTCAAAATCCTTTTCTTTGAAGAGTCTTCGGTTTCCCTGAGCCTACCTTGATTTTTGTTTTAAATGCAAAAAAAAAAAAAAAAAGGGAAAAAAAGAGGAAAGGTGGTTTAAGTCTCTACAATGCTTGTTTCTCTGGCTGTATTATATGTAATAAGTAATCAGCCGAATGGGGAATTAAGAGATTGCTTGTGTTCCACCTGCACGCTGCATCCCGGAGACTCTTTCCCCATTCCCACTGCGCTGTTAGATGGGTTCATCAGCACCTTATCTCCTCCCTCCTCAGAGCCCCTTCTGCAGGATCTTCCTGCAGGAAACGATTCAGTCAGCTCCCATGTCGCTTCCACAGCCGCTGGAGGCCACAGCAGCCTTGACTGACAGTGCCTTCCTCACACTCTTCCATCTGGCATGACGCCTGTGACTTTTGGAGTCTTTTGGAATATCTCCTACACCTGCCCAGTAGCAGGCAAGCATATGGCGTGGTCTCGCAAGTGGTCCCATAAGTCCTCAGATCTTAGAGCAGTACGTCCTCCTTGGAGCGTTGCATGTGCCTTGCGGGGTACTATGGATATTCAAGAAGACTTTAAATCTTCGGAGGTCAGCCCTGACTCGTTGAAGTACGGAGATGGGGAATATTCTCCGTCTGTTTTCTTCGCTGACGGTTCTCAGCCTTTTTCGGAAAGAGGAGTTGCCGGCTCTAATCACACAGGTGATGGAGTCGCTCCCCCTGGCCGACACGCCTGATCCTCCGGATTCTCAAATCCGGTTGCAGCCGGATCCCATTTTCCAGGGCATTCGTACGGCACGCGGTATTGGTCAGTTATACCCTTGGTCTCCCTTTCACTTGGACCTTTGGCTGACATGCCCGACAGTTGATGCATTCTGACCAGGGTCATCAGGCATACTACACTTCCGGTTGAGGGCGGAGTGGCGCTCCGCGACCAGCAAGACCTAAAGAGTTGGGAGGCTGCTGAAGACGGGTTTTCCTTCGCCCGCTATTTCCTTCTTGCAGGGGTGTGCAGAGGTCTAGCAGCTCGGGCCTCCCTTCGCTGGATTCAGCAGCTTCCAGGTGTTCCCGAGTTGGTTCATTTTGAATCCATCGCTGCATTCCGGGCAGAGGCATTCTGTGATCTCTTGCGGCTCAGCTCGCTTCCTAGCACCGGTGTTGGTAGCTCGGAGATGGCTCAGCCTGCGGCAATGGGCAGCGGATGTTGCTTCATTTCCAGGCTCCAGCGTTTAGATGCCATTCGTCCCGGTCCACCGTTGGAAGGAGGACTGGGCCGTTACTCTGTCTATTTTGGGATGCTTCAGGTCCTGGATTTTCTAGGGGCTGGGTGCGACACTCGTCAGGGGCGGGTGTTTCTACCTCAGGAACGTTTTCAGAAGATCTCTCTTCAGCTCCGCCGCTGCTTGGATCAAGCGGCACCTCGGCCTTGGGGGCTACCTTCAACTCTTGGGGTCCTTGGCAGCAACGATAGCCCTCGTTCCGTGGGCGGGAGCGACATGCGCTGCTTGCCGACGGCGCTTCTATCTCGTTGGTCGCCGGTGTCGGACAGTTATCTAATCCGGTTACCTTTGCTTCTGCCGGTGCACCGCAGCCTCCGCTGGTGGCTTCAGGCACACAATCTTCTACGGGGGGTCCCTCTGGAGTCTCTGCGCTGGATCTTGGTGACGCCAGTCGCCGACCTCTCCGGTTGGGGAGCGCCTTGCGGCTTGGCCTTGGCGCAGGGGAGTTGGTCACCTCGCGCAGCCCAAGGGTCTATCAATCGTCTCGAGATGCGGAAAGTGCGCTTCGCCCTTCTTCAGTTTCTGTTTCAGCCTCTTCTGCGGCGGCGTGCGGTTCGGTTCCTGTCCGACGCCACGACGGTTGCTTACCTAAGCCGCCTAGGCGGCACGCAATGTCCGGATGTCTCACAGGAGAGGCGTTTGCTCCTCCCGTGGGCGGAGGAACATCTTCAGGCTATCGGCGCAGCATATCGCAGGCGTGAACAATGTGTAAGCCAATTTTCTCAGCCAGCACTCTCTGGAGCCCGGGGGCTGGGCTCTGCAGCCGGATGCGTTCCGGTCCATTGTTCACCTGTGGGCACTGCCGACCATGGATCTAATGGCTATGGCGCAGACTGCCAAGGCTTCGCTGTACTTCGGCCATTGGAGGGACGAGGGAGCGCACGGCATAGATGCTCTCTCTCAACCGTGGCTGGCTCATCTTCTCCTGTGTGTTTTCCCTCCCTGATCCGTGATATGCAGAGTTTTCTCCGGCGGCTCCGAGACCGTCGCGGCCCTGTACTCCTGCTGGCTCCGAATTGGGCTCGCGGACCATGGTATGCGGATCTCTTCCGTCTGTCTGGGGCGTGGCTGCTCCGCCTCAAGGCGTTTCTCGGCCTTCTGATTCACGGACCGGTGGAGATGGAAGACCCGGCTCCTTACTCGCTTTCGGCCTGGCTATTAACCGCCGCCGGTTTGGTTGCTACAGCTCTTCGCCTAGCGTGGTCATGGTGCTTCTCACGGCGCGGCGGTCTTCCACGACGCTGACTTACGCTCGGGTTTGGCGTCTCTTGATGGTTAGTGTTCGCGAAATAACCTCACACCCTGGCGTTGCGGTATTCCGGACATCCTGTCCTTTTTACAGGCCGGAGTGGATAAGGGATTAGCATTCAATTCCTTGCGAGTACAAATAGTCGCTTTAACTTGTTTTCGGGGTCCTATATCGGGGCGATCGATAGCTTCGTATTCGGACGTGTCTCGGTTTCTCCGCGGAGTTGGGCCTTCCGGCCTCCACTGCGTTCGCCTGTGCCGGCGTGGGCTCTCGTGCTTGTCCTCTGTGCCCTCGTTGCTCCTCCCTTTGAGCCTCTGAGGACCTGTTCTCTTCTAGATTGGACTCTGAAGGCAGTCTTCTTGGTGGCCATAACTTCGGCACGCCATGTTTCTGAGCTCCAGGCTCTCTGTGTCGAGATCCCTATCTCTCGTTTTCCTCCGAAGGCGTTTCTCTGAGAACTATCCCTTCCTTTGTTGCCCAAAGTGCTGACGCCGTTCGCTGTTGACCAGCCTCTTTCCTTTCCGTCTTTTCCAAAGATGCAGTGTGACAGTGGTCGGTCTCCGTTGCGGGCGGTGGGCCTTAAGAAGGTTCTTTTTCGGTATCTGGGGGTCGCAAGACCCTTCCATATGACTGTTCCTCTTTTGTCTTGTTCGCGGGTTCTCGTCGGGGATCCGCAGCCTCCGAATCTACCATTTCTAGATGGGTTACGGAGGCCATTGAGGCGGCGTACCTTCTTCAAGGAGAACAAGCTCCAACGGGACTCCGTGCTCACTCCTCTCGGCGCAAGCAACTTTGTAGGCCGGGAGGTCTCATGTAGTTCCTCTCGATATTCGCCGGCGGCGACTTGGTCGTCGCTGTCCACCTTTGTCGGTCATTATAGGTTGGACGTTCATGCCCGTCAGGAAGTCCGTTTTGGAGTTGCTGAGCTGTCGGCGACCTTGCCCCCCCTTGAAAGCAGGTAGCTTGGGTACTGCCCGTTTGTCTGGACTGGTCTAGCAGTATGAACTGGAAGGAGAAATTTCACTTACCGTTAATTTCCTTTCCTGGAATACTGCTAGACCAGTCCAGGACCCGCCCTGCTGTTGGTTGGAGTGCCGCTGGTGCGGTGCAGCCGCCGACCGCGGTTCTTCTCTTTGCCGGTATGCCTCGCCCTGGGCAGTCCATGGGTTCGTAGGTGGATACTGTTTTCAGCTCTAGGGAGTTCTTCGGCTCCCTTGTATATAGTTCACTTGGGACCCTCTGGGGTGATGTTACAGTTCATGTTGCATTAGCTTGTGGACGTAACTGAGGGAGACCCCTAGGGGTAGGATTATATCACCAGGCTCCAGCCTATCAGAGCTCTGGTAGAATTCTCTGTCTCCAAGATCTGCTGGCAGGGGTGCATAACCCGTTTGTCTGGACTGGTCTAGCAGTATTCCAGGAAAGGAAATTAACGGTAAGTGAAATTTCTCCTTTTAAACCCAGCTACACTAACAGCCTTTACTACATCCTCCGGTAACAAATTCCAGAGTTTGATTACACATTGAGTGAAAAAATATTTTCTTTTATTAGTCTTAAATAGTTTACCCTGTAGCTTCATTGCATATCCCCTAGTCTTTCTATATTCTGATATGGTAAACAATCGATCAACGTTTACCCGTTCCACTCCGTTCATTAATTTATAGACTTTTATCATATCTCCCCTCAGCCGTCTCTTTTCCAGGTTAAAGAGCCCTAACCTTTTTAGCCTTTCTTCATAGGAGTATCCTTCCATCCCCTTTACCATTTTGGTGGCTCTTCTCTGAACCTTTTCTAAAATCGCTATATCCTTTTTAAGATACGGCGACCAGAATTGCACACAATATTCAAGGTGCGGTCTCACCATGGAACGATATAGAGGCATTATAATATCTTTTGTTTTATTTTCCATTTCTTTCCTTATCATACCTAGCATTCTATTTGCTTTCTTGGCCGCCGCTGCACACTGGGCTGAGGGTTTTAACATGGTATCCACAATGACGCCTAAATCTTTTTCCTGGGTGGTGGTTCCTAATGTGGAACCTTGCATCGTGTAACCATAGTTTGGGTTGTTCTTCCCTAGGTGCATAACCTTGCACTTGTCCACATTAAATTTCATCTGCCATTTTGATGCCCAGTCTTCCAATTTATCAAGATCCTCTTGCAATTTTCCACAATCCTCTTGGGTTTTAACAACTTTAAATAGTTTTGTGTCATCTGAAAATTTGATAACCTCACTCGTTATTCCACTTTCCAGGTCATTTATGAATATGTCAAAAAGCAGCAGACCCAGCACAGATCCCTGGGGTACACCACTATTCACCTTTCTCCATTGGGAAAATTGGCCATTTAGCCCTACCCTCTGCTTTCTATCTTTTAACCAGTTCCTGATCCACAATAGTACACTGCCTTCTATCCCATGACTCTTTAGTTTTGCCAAAGGTCTCTCATGAGGGACCTTGTCAAAAGCTTTCTGAAAGTCCAGATACACAATATCAACCGACTCACTTTTGTCCACCTGATTATTCACTCCTTCAAAAAAAATAACAGATTAGTAAGACAAGATCTTCCTTGTCTAAAGCCATGTTGGCTGTCTCCCATTAGGTCATGACTATCTACATGCTGAGTAATTTTTTTCTTTATGATGGTTTCTACCATTTTTCCCGGTACTGATGTCCGGCTCACCGGTCGGTAGTTTCCTGGATCACCCCTGGAACCCTTTTTAAAAATTGGTGTTACATTGGCGATCCTCCAATCTTCAGGTATTAGAGATGATTTTAATGATAGTTCACAGATTACTAATAGCAGGTCTGCAATCTCGTATTTCAGTTCTTTCAACACCCTTGGATGTATACCATCCGGCCCAGGTGATTTGCTACTCTTCTGCTTATCTAATAGTTGTAATACATCTTCCCGATGTATCGATATTTCCTTCAATTCTTCCGCACCTTTAAATACCACTTCAGTCATGGGTAACATCCCTACATCTTCCTCAGTAAAGACTGAAGCAAAGAATTCATTCAGTCTCTCCGCTATCGCCTTGTCGCCTCTTAGTGCTCCTTTAACCCCTTTATCATCTAATGGACCAACTGACTCTCTCACAGGTTTTTTGCTACGAATGTACTTGAAAAGGTCTTTACAGATCTCCAGGAACAAGCAGGAATGTAGTCTTCACATATGGGTATCATCGGTACCAACAGAGCCTGCACGGGAACGCTCCCCAGCGTCCAAAAGGAAAGCTTTTGGGAGCATTCCACAGCGCATGCGTGCTGCCTTCCTGCCTCTGTCACTTCAGTTCTTCGTTTTCCGTGGAGCCGACAGGACGTTTTTCTTGTCACCGCAGAAAACCTTATCTTCTTTCTTGGTTTCTGTGGTCGCGTCTGCCTTCATTCGATGCCTACCGGTACCGCCGGTTCTCTTTTCGTATTTTCATAAAATAAGGAAACTTTTCTTCGGTGCCAAAAATTTCCAGATATGGAGATGTCTACTAGTGGCTTTAAAAAATGTTCAAACTGTGGCGGTACTATTTCCGTCGCCGACACCCACGAATGGTGTCTCAAATGTTTAGCTCCTGAACATTGTCCAGCGGAGTGCCTCTCCTGTAGAAAGATGACCAAAAGGGGCCTGCAGAACAGAGCTGCAAAGGCTGGTTCTCTTTTCACTGCTGATACCATGTCAGTTGCATCGCCATCCTCCAGGGCTTCATCTTTCTCTCATGGATCTCAGGTAACTAAACAAAAGTCTGTAAAGACTAGCCGGTCCTTGAAGGGTAAATCTGCAAAGCATCGAGATGCCACTGGCACTACCCTCGTGGAAAGCACACTGGGAAAATTGCCCCGGCGGGAGTCTTCATTCTCCAAAGCACAAATGGGGTCTCAGAATGTTCCAGAGGCCTCCACCTCTGCAGAACTTCTGTTGCCATGTTCTGGGGTCGTAGCCGCTTCCACCGGTACCGACCAGGCATCAGCATTAGCAATGGATAAGAGAATCCTTGCTATTGAACGCAGTCTAGCGTCCCTCTTAGCTGCCTCGGTACCGCTAAGACCGCTACAGACGGTTCAAATGAGCTCGGTACTGACACCAGTACCGGCTCCAGTGGCACACACTCAGGTGTGAGGGCTTCCCCCCATGCCGAGCATCGAGGGGTTGGAACCGAAACGCCACAGTACCGATATTCATCGGTACCAGCATCGATCGATGCAAAGCTCCGATGACTCTACCGACACAAGAGCAGTAATTTACTTCCAACTATAAAGCGCTAGAGTACGTGTCTCATACTATGTAAACTTGTATATATGTATATACACCTATCCCGTAATCAAAATGTAAATATTACTGATTCCTATCATTTATAACCAATTTTGTTGTGTAAAGTAAACTGCTGCTGATCGCTGGAAGTAGCGGTATAAAAATGAAAACAAATAAAATAAATAAATAAATACTATTGAAGGATCCTTCTCCTGAGCGCAGAATATCTCCTCCAGAAGACATGTCTTTTCAGGCTTTTATACGTGATGTAGCTAAAGGGCTTTCAATCACGGTTACTCCTGAGAAGGAACCTAGGGCAGAAGAACTAAGAATTCTGCAATACCCTATGGCTCCTAAAGAGGCAACGATGCTGCCCATTCATCAGATCCTTCAAGATCTTATGTTCAGAATGTGGGAAACTCCCTTAATGGTGTCACCGCATTCTCAAAGCCTCGATACCATGTACCGAGTCCCACCCTCTCCAGGGTTTCAGAAGACTCAGTTACCACACCATTCCATGGTAGTGGAATCAGCCATGCAGAGAATAAAGAGTACTAAAACGCATTCTTCTAACCGCCAGGCCGTGAATCAAGGACATGCGATGCCTTTGGGTGTTGATGCTTTCAATCCTCCATACTAGCAGCTAGGATTAGCTCATATTCCCTTTACATGGGAATGTTTCTAGAGGAGGTTGCAGCAGATTTAGACCGCATGAGCCCTCTTCTTCCCGAAGATAAACGGGTTCAGTACCTCACTCTGCTCAAGCACGCTCAAAATGTCTCCAAATTTGTGAACCGTGCAGCTTTTGACTGCTTTGAAGCTATTAGTAGAACCTCTGCTATTGCTATCAGAGCACGGCGCATTGCCTGGCTCCAAGCATCAGATCTAGAGGAGTTGGGTGCAAGAGAAGTTAGCTAACATTCCTTGTGCAGGTGAAAACTTATTTGGGAAGGATTGGCAGACCAAGGCTAATCAGATTGAATCTGACAATACCACCTTGAATAGACTTATCAAAGTCTACAGCCAACCCATCAAAGAAAAAAACAGGCAAGAAGTTTTTCTTTAACAAAAAGAAAAAATCTTACCACTCTTATTCCCATCCAATTCACTGTACAGTTCATGCTCCCCAAAAGGGGCAGCAACCTAGACAACAAAGAAAGCCGCAAGCTCAAAGAGCTCAACTGGCTCAGCAAGTACAGCCTCCACAGGGGCTTTAACTTCTACCTAGAGAACTTAACCATTTTGCCTCTGAAGGGTCCAGAGCCCTTGACTATTCCGGTCAGATTTTGCCATTTTGCCAAAAGATGGCAACAAATAACATCAGAAAACTGGACTTTATCCATTGTAGGACGGGGGTACAAACTTCACTTTCTCAGCATGCCCCCACCTACAGTCATAAAACAATTCATTCCTGATCGTGTCCCCAGTCTAGTCCCAGAACCTCTGGGTTGCCTATCTCATTCAGCAGCTTGGAGACTGAGAAACTCCCACTTTTGTGACCTCACTGGTATAACTCCCTGGTGACCGCCTCCTGCCATCAGTTACCTCAGTCTCCAAGCAGCTGGATGGATAGTAGCCCGGGGGTCCGGGCTCACCTGAGAAACAATTGAGGAATCTAGGACAGTGTAGTTTGGGTTTTGAGGTCTTACCTTACAGAAAATTTCCAGAGTTCTTTGTTTTTGCGAGCTGTGCCTTTAAATTCGGCTTCAGTTCAGTTCCTTATTGTAGTTCTGTCTCTGCTCTCCTGTTTTCCCCCCTTCCCCCCTCCCTTTCCCTTCTGGGCTCACACTTGCTGCCGGGAAGGAGAAGGCCTAACCACCTCAGTTACCACTGCCCAAGGTGCGGCAGTGCCTGCAGGCACGAGCGAGGCAGTGATCTTAGGGGGAGTTTCCAGGCAGTGTTTCACCAACGCCGCGCAGAGTGCCCTGCATGCCAGTGCGTCTGGTGATTCTTCCCGCTGCACTACACTGTCGGCTTGAAAGGCACAGCATAGAGTCAGATCATGTCCCGAGGTGTTTGCTATCCCCGTAGCTGTCTGCCGACGGAGCTTGTCCAGTGGAGCTGTTGACCCTTCCTACAGTCGCCCGAGGTAAGCGTTGCTTTGATTATGGCAGTGTAAGCTTTCACTTGGACTTTTTGGCGCGCTTTTGGAAGCGCGGCCCTACCACATGGCCGCGGCGTGCCGCGTTCCTCTACCTAGCGGCTATCAGCTCAGTGTGTGGCGGCGATTGTTTAAAATAAAAATAAAAAAAAGCAAAAACGAACCAGAAGCAAGCTTTAAGAGCTAGTCGGGGCTTCCGTGCAGACCGGGAGTTTTTCCCGTCCAGCTGACGCGTTGCCCTCAGTCTGCGGGAGTGTTGCCCTCAGCCGCGTAATGCCTTCCAAGCAGTTGTGTGTGGTATGTGGAACTCGTAAGAGTTCTACTTCGGGTACCTGCAAATCTTGTATAGGGGGACCTGAAGAGATTGTGCAGGTCCAGGAACATTTGGAGGCAATCCCGGGGCCAGCGTCAGAAGGCTTGCTCTCTCTCAATGCCGAGTGAGCCGGTAGCGGGCCCTTCTTGCAGTTCAGGCTCACCTCCGTCTCAGGCCCCATTGCCAGCAGATCTCTCTGCCATTTTTTCGCCACAGTTTGTAGCTTTATTTCAGCAGGCAGTCTTGGGGAATTCTGGGCAGCACCAGCTTACTAAGGATACCAGCAGCGCCCGGAAACGCTCGGCGTCCCCGAGGGGTGCGGATTTGCCGGTCGAAGGCAAGAGAGCCCGTAGAGAGGGTGAGCTAGGTGAACAGTCCGCAGCTTCGGTGGGTCCTCTATCGGATGAGGAGGAGCACAGCATGGCGTTGGACGAGGAGCTGGAAGAGGGCGAAATCTCGGAGAGGGAAGATCAGTCCAGGGTGGTACGGGTCTTCTGGAGAGATGAACTTCCCGCCCTCATCGGGGAAATGCTTAAGCCCCTCAATATGCCCATCCCGGAGTCCGCAGAGGATGAGTCACTTGAGGATCCCTTGCTGCAGGTATTCAGAAAGACCCAACGGGCCTTCCCGGTCCACAGAGTTTTCCAGGAAATGATTCAGGAGGAATGGAATGTTCCCGAGGCCCCCCTGAAAGGCGCCAGGGTCATGGGCTGTTTGTACCCCTTGTTGGATCAGGATAAGGAGGTTTTTAAGTCTCCCAAAGTGGACGCAGCTGTCTCAGCCGTCACCAAGAAGACTACTATTCCAGTTGAAGGTAGCGCAGCGCTCAAGGATGGTCAGGATAGAAAGCTGGATGTTTTATTGCGGCAGGTGTTCAATGTCAATGCAATTTCGCTGCAGGCGGCTATTTGTGGAGCTTGGGTGGCTAGGGCCTGTCTCCGGTGGTCGGAGCAGGAGGGGCAGCCGAGCCCACTAGCGGGAGAGGCGGCCCGTTTGGAGTCCGGAGCGGCCTACCTGGCGGACATTCACTATGATCTTATGAGAGGTTTGTCTAAGAGTATGGCGTCGGCGGTCACAGCAAGAAGGTATTTGTGGCTCCGTAATTGGGCGGCGGATAGCTCCTCGAAATCCCGGTTGAGTAAGCTTCCTTTTAAGGGGCGCCGCCTTTTCGGAGAAGATTTAGAGAAGCTGGTTAAGGACCTCGGTGAATCGAAAGGAGGGAGATTGCCGGAGGATAAGCCTAAGGGGGCCCGGGGTGCTCCGGGAGGACGAGGCCAGCTTCGAGAGTTTTGCCGTTTTCGCTCCCAAAGGTTCTCTTTGGGCCAGAGGGGTTTCGTGGATTTAGGGGAGCAGGAAGGGGTTTCGGGCCCTCTTCCTCCTCTTCAAATAATTTCAAAAAGACGCAATGAGATGAGGGGGACCCAGGCTCCTCTTGTTCCGGTAGGGGGGCGTCTGCATCGGATCAGTGGGTACTGGAGCTTATTCGGGAAGGCTATGCCCTGGAGGTCTTGCGTCCAGTGCGAGACGCCTTTGTGCGGTCTCCCGGCAGGTCAGCCGCAAAGTGCAGGGCCTTACGGGAGACGGTCCAAAGGCTGCTGGATCTCAGAGCCATCATTCTGGTGCCCTCAGACCAGTCCGGATGCGGTCGCTACTCCATCTACTTCGTAGTTCCGAAAAAAGATGGCGGGGTTCGCCCAATCCTAGACCTCAAGGGGGTGAACCGTTGTCTGCGGGTGTCGCACTTTCGCATGGAGACTGCGTTCCGTCATAGTGGCAGTGCAAAAAGGAGAGTATCTCACGTCGCTAGATCTATCGGAGGCGTATCTTCATATCCCCATCAGGCCGGACCATTGCAAATTTCTCCGGTTCGTAGTTCCGTTCGGTCATTATCAGTTTCAGGCGTTACCTTTCGGTCTCGCCATGGCTCCGAGGGTTTTCACCAAGGTCATGGTAGTGGTAGCGGCTGCGTTACGCAAGGAGGGCATCCTGGTTCATCCTTATCTGGACGATTGGCTCATCCGAGCAAAATCTCGGGCCAAGAGCGAGAGGGTTACGGCCAGAGTGGTAACATTTTTAGAGAGTCTGGGCTGGATAGTCAATGTTGCGAAGAGTCATCTGCAACCGTCTCAGATCCTGGAATATCTGGGAGCGCGTTTCGACACCCAGGTCGGGAAAGTTTTTCTCTCGGCACCGCGGGCTCAGGCCCTCTGCAATCTGGTACGCCGGTTTCTGCAGTTCAAGGCTCCCTCGGCGTGGCATTACCTGCAAGTGTTGGGTACCATGGCGGTGGCGATAGAGACGGTCCCGTGGGCCCGGGCTCACATGCAGCCACTGCAGAGGGCATTGCTACGAAGGTGGTCGCATCAGTTGGACCCTCTGTCGAGGAGATTGGTCTGCCCGGAGGACGTTCGTCACGCTCTCCACTGGTGGTTGCTGCCCGAGTCCCCGGAGCGGGGGAAGTCCTTGGAGGCTCCGGACTGGGTGGCAGTGATAACGGACGCCAGCCTGGTGGGCTGGGGAGCTCATTGCGAGGGCAAGTTTGTCCAAGGCCATTGGAACCTGCAGGAGAGCCAGTGGGCGATCAACAGGCTGGAGTTGAGAGCGGTCGCCCTGGCCTTGCGGGGGTTTCACTCCCAGCTCGTAGGAAAGGCAGTAAGAGTGTTGTTCGACAGCGCGACAGCAGTGGCCTATGTCAACAAGCAAGGGGGAACCAGCAGCTCAACACTGGAGGTCGAAGCCGCAGCCCTATGTGCCTGGGCGGAAGCGAATCTCTTGGACTTGTCGGCGGCCCATGTGGCAGGGGTGGACAATGTGGAGGCCGACTATCTCAGCAGGGTGCGGTTGGACCCGGGGGAGTGGATTCTGCACCCCGAAGTCTTCAACATGCTTGTTCGCTGTTGGGGGGTTCTGGTGTTGGATCTCATGGCCACCTTTCAGTCCGTGAAGGTCCCTCGTTTCTTCAGCAGGCGCAGGGAGCGCATGTCGGAAGGGCTGGACGCCCTCCTGCAGGCCTGGCCGGAGGGACAGCTGCTGTATGTCTTTCCGCCGTGGGTCCTGATAGGCAGGGTTCTGCAAAGGATAGCAAGGTTCAGCGGGCAAGTCATTCTGATAGCGCTGGATTGGCCCCGGCGGCCGTGGTATGGAGATCTGGTGAGGCTTCTAGTGGCGAAGCCCTGGCATCTTCCTTGCAGAGTGGATCTTCTGTCCCAAGGGCCGCTGCTCATGCCGCACGTGGATCGCTTCTCGCTTACGGCCTGGCTCTTGAAAGGGCTAGGTTAAGGTCCCGGGGCTACTCGCAGGCGGTCATTGCAACCTTATTACGGTCTAGGAAACGCTCTACTTCCCTGGCGTATGTGCGGGTCTGGAGAATTTTTGAGGCGTGGTGTACAGATAAACATTGTGAAGCTCTGAAGGCCTCGGTTCCCCAGATCCTGGAGTTCTAACAAGATGGTTTTGACAAGGGACTGGCAGCGGCCTCATTGCGGGTTCAGGTGGCGGCTCTAGCCTGTTACAGGGGCAGTCTGGCTGGTCAGTCGCTGGGGGCCCAGCGGGACGTGAAGCGCTTTTTGCGAGCGGTGGCTCTTGTTCGTCCTCCCTCCAGGCCGGTCTTTCCCAAGTGGCACCTTCCTTTTGTGTTGAACGCTTTAGAGCGCGAGCCCTTTGAGCCCTTAGCACAGGCGTCGCTTAAGGACCTTACTTTGAAAACGGTTTTCCTGGTGGCGGTCTGTTCGGCGCGCCGGGTGTGAGAGCTTCAGGCGCTTTCCTGCAGGGAACCATACCTTTCCTTTTTTGCGACCAAGGTGGTCTTGAGACTGGTCCCGGCCTTTCTCCCGAAGGTTGTCTCTGCATTCCACATGAACCAAGAGATTGTCTTGCCGGTTTTTCCCGCGGATGTTCCGGGTCCGTCCTTGTGGAAGCTGCATCTCCTCGATGTTTGGCGTGCTTTGAAGAAGAATCTGCTCGGAATGGCGGCCTTTCGGAGGTCCGACCGCTTGTTTGTGGTGTTCGCAGGGCCAAAAAAGGGAGAGGCGGCGTCTAAGTCCTCTATTGCTCGGTGGATCAAGGAGGCCATCGCGACGGCTTATGTGTTGAAGGGAAAGGTCGTGCTGGAAGGTCTGCGAGCTCATTCCACTAGGGCTCAAGCTATGTCTTGGGCGGGGCGTCGTTTGGTGTCTCCGGTAGAGATTTGTAAAGCAGCGATGTGGTCTTCCTTGAGTTCCTTTGTTCGCCACTACCGTCTGGATGTGCAGATGTGGGAGAAGGCCTCGTTTGGGAGAGCGGTTCTTCAGGCTGGTTTGCCGGGTCCCTCCCATGCTTGAGTTCCTGTACTGCTCTGGTACTTAACCAGAGGTTCCGGGACTAGACTGGGGACACGATCAGGAAGGTGAAATTAGACTTACCTGCTAATTGTTGTTCCTGGGGTGGAACCAGTCTAGTCCCAGGTCCCTCCCAGTGTGCGCAGGCAAACCAAAGTCTGACATATGTCTGTGGATTACAGGTAAGAGAGGTTTTTGTTTTTTTCCTACACTCGAACAGTTTCAGCAAAACAAAAAAGAACATAGTGAAAAAGAATACATAATGTGTCAGGAAATGGGGGGAAAGTTTCTTCATTGGCTTTATTAAGAAGACAGAGTCTTTCTTGAGAGATGGGAGGGTTCGTTCTTTCTTCCTTCCTGTTTTCACCTCTTCCCGATAGGGATTTGAACTGTTACACGGTTGCTCGTGCCAGTGGGCGGGGGAGGTTGCTTTTCTTCCCTCCGTAGTGGTTTTTCTAGTTAGTTAATGTGTGCATTTAAATACTTACTTGTTTCTCTGGTGAGTCTG
The DNA here is from genome assembly GCA_033557465.1 of Ichthyophis bannanicus. Lineage (NCBI taxonomy): Eukaryota > Metazoa > Chordata > Amphibia > Gymnophiona > Ichthyophiidae > Ichthyophis > Ichthyophis bannanicus. The sequence goes on from CM066038.1 coordinate 413,286,268, forward strand.
CTTTGTCAATAGGTTACTGATGGCAGGAGGTGGTCACGGGGAGTTATACCAGTGAGGTCACAAAAGTGGGAGTTTCTCAGTCTCCAAGCTGCTGAATGAGATAGGCAACCCAGAGGTTCCGGGACTAGACTGGTTCCACTCCAGGAACAACAATTAGCAGGTAAGTCTAATTTCACCATTCTCAAGGCCCTTTCACCGACATTCTTTGTCAGGAGGTCTCTTCACTTCTCGCTCAGGGAACAATAGAAGAGGAACCCATATCCCAACAGGGAATGGAGTTCTACTCCCCCTATTTTCTTATCCCAAAGAAGACAGGGGGATACAGACCTATCCTGGACCTCAGAGAATTGAACAAATATCTGTTCAGAGAAAAGTTCAAGATCTCCCTCGGAACACTTTTACCATACCTTCAGAATCAGGATTGGTTATGTTCTCTGGATCTAAGAGATGCGTACATGCATATCCTCATCCATGTAGATAGCAGGAAGTACCTTTGTTTTCTCTTTCAAGGAAAGCACTTCCAATACAGAGTCCTTCCATTCGGGCTGGCCTCTGCCCCAAGAGTCTTCACGAAATGCATGGCTGTAGTAGCAGCATTCCTGAGAACTCTGGGGATATTCGTCTTCCCCTACTTAGACTTAGATATTCGTCTTCCCCTACTTAGATAATGCCTCTGTATAAGTCTTTGGTGCGACCTCATTTGGAGTATGGTGTGCAATTCTGGAGACCGCACCTTCAAAAGGATGTGAACAGGATGGAGTCGGTGCAGAGGGTTGCTACTAAGATGATTAGTAGTCTTCATTATAAAGCATATGAGGACAGACTTAAGGATCTTAATATGTACACCTTAGAGGAAAGGCGGGATAGAGGTGATATGATTGAGATGTTTAAATACCTCCGTGGCATAAATGTTCAGGGAGAGAGCCTCTTTCAATTGAAAGCAAGTTCTGCGACGAGGGGACATGGGATGAGGGTGAAGGGAGATAGATTCAGGAGTGATATGCGGAAATATTTCTTTACGGAAAGAGTAGTGGATCCGTGGAATAGTCTCCCAGTGGAGGTGGTAGAGATGAGGACAGTAACTGAATTCAAAAAAGCATGGGACCAACACAGAGGATCTCTAAAGGTAAAAAGTGGACTGTTGTAGTTGTTGTTATGGAAGGACAGACTAGATGGGCCTTGTGGTCTTTTTCTGTCATCATGTTTCTATGTTTCTATGTTTCTAGACGACTGGCTCATTAGAGCACCAACAGCTCCAGAAACAGAATGAGCGGTTTCTCGTGCCATGAGAATTCTCCAATATTTGGGTCTGGTAGTCAACCACCCAGTCTCACCTCACCCCTTCTCAATCCCTAGAGTTCATAGGGGCTCGCTTAGACACGCAGCAATCAAAGGCATTCCTGCCACAGCCGCGCTGTCTGCGAATAATAGATTTGGCTTCCCAAGCAGTAAAGAAAACCCTCCTAAGTGCTCAGGAAATGCTTCAACTGCTGGGGCATATGGCATCCACTGTACATGTGGTCCCTTATGCCCACCTACATATGCGAGCGGCGCAGTGGACACAAGCCACAGGTCGCTTAACAGACAAGATCAAGAATTCGACACATCTCATTTTGTCCTTGCAGTGGTGGCAGTCCCTCGAAAACCTCCTGGTAGGTTCCCCCTTCCAGCAACCACTGCCCCAAATCACCCTGACGACGGATGCGTCCAAGCTGGGTTGGGGAGCTCACTTGCACGATCTTTCCACTCAGGGTCTCTGGACCTCACAAGAGGCCTCTCTTCAAATAAACCTCTTAGAGCTAAGAGCCATTTACAATGCTATAACAGCATTTCAGGCCCAGTTCAGTCAAAAGACAGTTCTGGTCCAAACCAACAATCAGGTTGCCATGTTTTACATAAACAAACAAGGTGGAACGGGCTCTCTGTCGCTATGCAACGAAGCTTTGTGACTATGGGCCCTCGCCAGAGAGCTCCAAATTCACCTTCTAGCAGTATACCTTCCAGGCATTCAAAACTTGTGGGCAGACAAGCTCAGCCGAATACTGCTGCCACGAGTGGTCTCTCCAGTCAGACCAACTGGCTCGAGTGTTCCAAACCTGGGGAACACCAGATATAGACCTTTTTGCAAGTCCACAGAATGCCAAGCATCCCCGGTTCTGTTCCAGAATTCCGACCCAATACTGTCTAGCAAACAATGCTTTCCAGCTCCATTGGGGTCAGGACTTCCTCTATGCCTTCCCACCCTTTCCCCTAATTCCCAAAACTCTTTTCAAGTTTCAGAGAGACAGGGGTTATATGATCCTCATAGCTCCATGTTGGCCAAGGCAATCGTACCCTCTGCTTCTGCGTCTCTCTCAAGCAACTCCTCTAGAGTTGGGATATGCTCCAGATCTCCTTTCTCAGGAGAACGGGAAGCTTCTGCTTCCTATTCGTCTCTCCGGGCCAGTCCAGGAAAGTAGGGTGATCAACCTCCTCTAGCAGCTGAGGGCTGAAAAGAACTAAAAACTCTTTGCTGACAGGCTCAGTAGCTCCCCCTGATGTCAGAGAGAGTCAGTCAGTCTTTCAGTCCTCAGCAGCTGAGCAAGTTGTGTAGCTGACAGGCTCCGGTGGGACTAGTAGGAACAGGATGGTACTTTAACAAAAAGGCTATCTTTCTATATATGTTAAATCATCGGAGGATTCAGAGTTTTGTTCACTGACTGAGGGGCTCTAGCAGGGCTCTTCAGCTCGACAGCCTTCCGTTTTGTTTTTTTTGCCTTTCTTAAAATAAAAATAAAAAAGGGAATCCTCTGTTTTTCTCCGGCACCACTAAGTCGGTGCATTTAAGGGGCAGAGCCTGCTTCTTGGAGATTTCTGCGGTAAGAGACAATTGTGATAGCTCTGGGAGCCCCAGACTGCAGTTCCATGTCTCTAGTGTCTGCGATTCTGGCTACCCGCTAGCAGCGGGGGAGCGGATCCGGGCAGCCTTATCCTTGCTATAGTTTTTCAGGTAGGACCTAGTTCCCGGGGGTTCATAGGGTACCGGGCTTTCGTTGTGCCGTCGCGCGGGTTTGCTTGTCGGGTTCTGGGGTCTCGTTTTCCTCCCTAATTTGCTTCAAAACGCGCTTGTCTTCCGCGATTTGGGAGCCGGCTGTGAGGATCGCTGTGCTGCGTTTCTCGTTGCTTAATTTTTACTTTTACTTTTAATTTTAGTTCTTAGATTGATTTCTCATGGAGACCCTGAAAAGCAAGGATTCAGGAGATGAGGCAGTGAGGCTCCAGAGCATGGCAGAACAAGCGGGAACGGCGGCCATTTTCTCTCAGCCGTCTGATTCTCCCGCGCTGCCGGTGAAGTCGGGGAAGAAGAAATCTAAGTCGCACAAAGCTCCTTCGGCTGAGGGAGCAGTGCAACCTTCTCTGTCAGTGGGGCCAGCATCGGGGGACTCTCTTCTGTCGGCAGAGTTTATTTTGGCACTTCATAGTGCTTATTTAATAAAGAAGTCACAGTCCTTTGGTTCTCATGCTGCAGCTGGGGTGTCAGCAGTTAAAGGGCTGGAGCGCTCTGAGACAGACCCGGGGGAAGAGGTCTCCTCATTGCTGCAAGGAGTGGAAGCACCCTTGGTAGACTCAGGCCCTCTGGGATCAGGGTCTCAGCTGCCAGAGGACGGCGAAATCCTGTCAGAAGCAGGTCTGGACGTTTGGCCTGGGGAATTGGAGGAGGGTGAGTTAGGACCAGGAGAGGATCCTAATGTTTTTCGAGTTTTCAGGAAGGAGGAGTTAGGAGCGTTAATTACTGAGTCTCTGGGGGCGTTAAATCTTGTGCTCCCTAAGTTTCAGCAGAGGAGCCGTTAGAAGATCCCTTATTACAAGGGTTTAAATCGGAGCAGCGATGTTTCCCTCTCCACAGGGTCATTAAGCAGATGATTGAATCGGAGTGGGAGTGCCCTGAAGCCTCTCAAAGGGGGAGTCGGGCTATGGCTCGCCTGTACCCCATTCCCCAAGATGATAGGGAGTTATTGCGTATGCCTAAGGTAGATGCCCTCGTGTCGGCGGTTAGTAAGAAGACAACAATTCCAGTGGAAGGTGGGGCGGCTCTGAAGGATTTTCAGGACCGTCGGTTAGAAGCACTCCTAAAGCAAGCCTTTGATTCCAGTGCCTTGGCCTTGCAGGCTTCAGTTCGTGGAGCATATGTGTCCAGAGCGTCCATCCGCTGGCTTCAGGGGGACCGTGGTCAGTATAAGGAGGAGGAGTCTTCGGCGGAAGGCGCAAAGCTGGAGTCGGCGGCGGCTTATTTAGCGGATGCATTCTATGATTTGGTGCGGATCTCTGCGAAGTCAATGGCGACCGTGATAGCTGCTCGGCGCTTTCTCTGGTTGCGGAACTAGGCAGCAGATGCGTCATCTAAGGCCGTCTCAGTAAGCTTCCGTACAAGGGCAAGCTGCTTTTTGGGGAGGCGTTGGAAAAAATTGTGAAAGATTTAGGCGATTCCAGGGGGGGGGGGGTCGCCTTCCCGAAGACCGGCCGAGGGCAACTAGGCTACCTTCCTTACACAGAGGTCAGGGCCGCGATTCTCGCCGCTTCCGGGGATCCTGGTTTTCGCCTTATCAGCGTGGCCATTTTGTAGCCAGAGGACAGTCCTTTCGAGGAGCCAGAGGGTTCAATAGGGGCTATTTTAACGCCCAACTCTCCTCCTCCAAAAAGCCGCAATGAAGGGACGCTGGTTCAGGCGGAGATTTCGGTAGGAGGTCGGCTGCAGGGGTTTCTCTCCGCGTGGACCAGCATCACTACGGATCAGTGGGTTCTCAAAATTATCAGAGAGGGATATGCTCTGGAGTTTGCTCACCCACTGTCAGAAGCCTTCGTGGCTTCTCCGTGCGGTCTGCTGGCAAAATGGGTTGCAGTCAACGACACCTTGTTGAGATTGTTACATCTTCAAGCAGTAGTACCTGTGCCCGCCGACCAGTGCAGCTTAGGTCGATACTCGATATATTTCGTGGTTCCCAAAAAGGAGGGTTCTTTTCGTCCCATTCTCGAACTCAAATGTGTGAATCGTTGCTTGCGAGTGCCGCATTTCCGGATGGAAACCTTACGGTCAGTAATCCGATCGGTAAAGCCGGGGGAATTTCTGTCGTCCATAGATTTAACGGAAGCATATCTGCATATTCCCATCAGACCAGAACATCAAAAGTTTCTTTGGTTTGCGGTCCCCATGGGTCATTTTCAATTCCGGGCCTTGCCCTTCGGGCTCGCTGCCGCTCCTCGTACCTTCACCAAGGTCATGGTAGTAGCGGCAGCGGCGCTACGGAAAGAAGGGATTCAGGTCCATCCGTATCTCGGCGATTGGTTGATACGCGCTCCGTCTCTTGCGGAGTCTCTCTCAGCGACTGCATGGGTGGCGCAGTTTCTCGAGCAACTCGGTTGGGTCATCAATCGAGCGAAGAGCCATTTGCAGCCTGGAAGGCAATTAACTTATTTGGGAGCTTTCTTCGACACAGAGGTCGGCTCTGTTTTTCTCCCTGCAGAACGGATTCGGAAAATTTTCTCGCAAGTGACGGCGTTTCTGCGCTGTCAGGCTCCCACAGCTTGGAGGTATTTACAGGTGTTGGGGTCGATGGCAGCGGCCTTAGACCTGGTGCCGTGGGCTCGGACGCATATGCGGCCTCTTCAGCAAGCCTTACTAACTCGGTGGTCCCCGCAAAATCATCCTCTCTCGCGGCGGTTGCCGTGTCCGGCGGACGTGCAGCGCAGTCTCCAGTGGTGGTTGGTTCCGGCACACCTGCAAGCCGGTGTGCCTTTGGCCCTGCCGGATTGGGCGTTAGTCACGACCGATGCCAGCCTTTCCGGTTGGGGGGCACATTGCCTGACCCGAATAGCGCAGGGTTTCTGGTCAGTGGAGGAGAGCGTTTGGTCCATCAGTCGGTTGGAGCTGTGGGCGGTTCAGCTAGCGCTGGTGGAGTTTACCGATCTGCTCGAGGGGCGAGCAGTTCGGGTGTTTTCCGACAACTTGGTGACAGTTTCGTACATCAACAAGCAAGGCGGCACGGGCAGCGTGTGGCTCCTCGAGGAGTGTCAACGGCTGTTTCTGTGGGCGGAAGCGCATCTTGTGGCGATTTCGGCAGCTCATGTGCCAGGAAAGGACAATGTTCAGGCGGACTATCTCAGTCGGCATGCAGTAGATCCCGGAGAATGGGAACTGAACTGGGCGATCTTCCACGACATCACGGTGCGGTGGGGTCAGCCGGTTCTGGATCTCATGGCCACTCAAGCGAATGCCAAGGCGGCGCGGTTTTACAGCAGGCGCAGGGAGCACATGTCGGAGGGTCTCGATGCTCTAGTTCAGCCGTGGCCGTCGGATCAGCTACTTTGTTTTTTCTCCCTGGCCACTAATCGGTCACACTGTTCAGAAGATAGCCCGCTACAGGTGGACGGTGATCCTAGTGGCTCCAGATTGGCCCAGGCGTCCTTGGTATGCCGATTTGATACGTCTGTTGGTCGCTCCTCCTTGGCAGTTGCCCGCTCGGATGAATCTGTTGGGCCAAGGTCCTCTCTTAATGCCGCAGGTGGATCGATTCTTGCTTACGGCTTGGCTCTTGAAAGGGGGCGGCTGAGACGTAAGGGATACTCTCCGTCCGTGATAGCCACTCTGTTGAAGTCCAGGAAGCCCTCTACTTCATTAGCGTACATTCGGGTGTGGCGCATTTTTGAGGCATGGTGTGTGGAACAGCGAGTTCGCCCTTCTGGTGTGCAGTTGCCGGATATTTTGGCCTTCCTTCAGGAGGGTCTGGGGAAAGGTCTTAAGGTGCAGCTGGCGGCCCTGTCCTGTTATAGAGGGAAGGTGCAAGATCATTCAATTTCTTCACATCTGGATGTGCGGAGGATTCTTAGGGCAGCCAAGATCATTCGTCCTCCAGTCCGACCAGTAATACCTCCTTGGGATTTGAATTTGGTGTTGGAAGCTCTGACAAGGCTGCCGTTTGAGTCCAAGTCGCCGGGTAATCTTCGAGAGCTTTCCTGGAAGATGGCCTTTTTAGTGGCTTTGTGTTCCGCTCGCAGAGTGTCGGATCTGCAGGCGCTCTCCTGCTGGGAGCCGTACCTTCAGTTTTCGGCGGAGAAGGTAGTGTTGCGGCCGGTGCCGTCTTTTCTGCCTAAGGTAGTTTCTCATTTTCATCTGAATCAGGCCGTGTTCCTTCCTACCTTTCGTCCTCCTGAGGGGGAAAGGTGGGATCGGTCGCTGAAGCGCTTAGATTTGGGGCGCGTGTTGCGTAGATATCTTAAGGAGACGGAACCGTTTCGGAAGTCGGACAGGTTATTCGTCCTGTTTGGGGGTCCGGCTAAAGGACAAGTGGCGACCAAGGCTTCTATTGCTCGTTGGGTGAAGCATGCCATTCGGGCGGCTTATCTGTCCATGGGCGTGCCGGTGCCGGTAGGGATCAGAGCTCATTCCACTAGGGGTCAAGCGACTTCGTGGGCGGAGTATGCCTTGGTTCCGCCAGTGGATATCTGTAGAGCGGCAACGTGGTCTTCCTTGCATACGTTTGCTCAACACTATCAGTTGGATGTTCAGGCACGGGATGATGCTGCGGTGGGGGCCTCGGCGGTATTAGCGGGGCTCGCAGGACCCTCCCGGTTGTAAGTACTGCTTTGGTACTGCCCTACTTTCCTGGACTGGCCCGGAGAGACGAATAGGAAGGAGAAATTAGACCTTACCTGCTAATTGTCTTTCCTTGAGTTCTCTCCGGGCCAGTCCAGGACCCTCCCCTTCTTTGTCTGCGAGAATTCGTTTGATTACCGTCCTCGGCTAAAGATTTCCACCTATGACAGGTTGCCTAGTGGGTGGCCGGAGCTGGGGACATTGGTAGAAATTGTGGACAAGCATGTTTTTGCAAATGAGTTAAAAAAAAAAATACATAAATGAATGATTAAAACAAAAAGACAAAAAAAAAAAAAAAAAAAAGGACCTGTTAAAGTATGCTCTTTGTCCTTTATCCTTCTCTCCATGGAGTTTTTTGATGGTAGTTCTTTTGTTATTTTCTTCCGGCTCGGTACATTTTTTTTAGGTCCGCTGCTTTGAAACTATGAGACTGACTGACTCTCTCTGACATCAGGGGGAGCTACTGCGCCTGTCAGCAAAGAGTTTTCAGTTCTTTTCAGCCCTCAGCTGCTAGAGGAGGTTGATCACCCTACTTTCCTGGACTGGCCCAGAGAGAACTCAAGGAAAGACAATTAGCAGGTAAGGTCTAATTTCTCCATCCCAATCCTCAGTCCCTGCACCTCTGGGTCTGGCTGCTGAGAGCATAGAACTTTTAGATATCCACCTCTCTCAACAAGTGAAAGATATCATTCAGGCTTCGAGAAAACCTTCCACAAGGCGTTCCTGCACTTTCAAATGGAAAAGGTTTTCTATATGGTGTTCAAAAAGGGGGCTTAACCCCCTTTCCGTGCACATGGAGTCGTTTTTGGAGTATCTCCTCCATCTTTCAAATTCTGGTCTTAAGACAAATTCAGTGCGAGTCCATCTCATTGCTATTGCGGCTTATCACAAGCCCCATGATGGACAACCTATCTCTTCTCATGCACTTGTGTCAAGATTCATGAGAGGTCTACTACTAACAAAGCCCCCCATAAAGCCTCCACTGGTGGCATGGGACCTGAATCTGGTTCTTGGGCAGCTTATGAAGCCGCCTTTTGAACCTTTAGCCACTACAACTTTAAAATTCCTTTCCTGGAAGGTCATTTTCCTAATTGCAATAACGTCTGCTAGGCACATTAGGGAACTGCAAGCTTTAGTGGCTGACCCTCCTTATACAAGGTTCCACCATGATAAAGTAGTCCTCAGGACTCATCCACACTTATGCCAAAGGTGGTTTCGTCTTTTCATTTAAACCAGTCGGTTTACCTCTTGTATTCTTCCCTAGGTCTCATGCCTCCCGTGCAGAAAGGATCCTTCATACCTTAGATTGTAAAAGAGCTTTAGCCTTTTACCTTCAAAGAACTGAACAACACAGGCAGTCTTCTCAACTCTTTGTTGCTTTTGATTCTAGTCATTTGGGACCTCCAGTTTCCAAACAAACCCTATCTAAGTGGATTGCAAACTGCATATCCTTCACTTACGATAGTAAAGGTCTTTCCCTCGAGGGCCATGTTACAGCTCATAATGTCAGAGCAATGGCAGCCTCGGTTGCTAATCTCCGCTCTGTGTCTATAGATGATATCTGTAGAGCGGCTACTTGGGCTTCGGTACATACCTTCACAGCCCACTACTGTCTGGACAAGGACTCCCGTCGGGATGCCTCGTTTGGCCAGGCTGTCCTACAGCATCTCTTTCAGACTTAATGCAACTCCTACTCTACATCCCGGTAGGATGCCAAGGATCCATGGGAGGAAGTATGACCCTGTTCACACGGGTTCACAGCTCGCTGGGGTCCTTCCTCTGGCATCTTTCAGCTGGGGAGTCCCCATATGTGAAGACTACATTCCTGCTTGTTCCTGGAGATAGCGTAGTTACTCACCTGTAACAGGTGATCTCCAGGAACAGCAGGAATTAAGTCTTCACAACCCACCCACCTCCCCTAGGAGTTGTCTCCCTCTCTCTATCTCTCTCCTTGGCTCAGCTTTAAACTCAACTGAAGTGAGAGAGGCAGTAAGGCGGGAAGGCAGCACGCATGCGCTGTGGGATGCTCCCAAAAGCTTTCCTTTTGGATGCTGGGGAGCGTTCCCGCGCAGGCTCCGTCGGTACCGACGATACCCATATGTGAAGACTTAATTCCTGCTGTTCCCGGAGATCACCTGTTACAGGTGAGTAACTACGCTTTCTGGCACTGCGGTGCCATTCCTGCTTCCGCCCCCTTCTGTTTACGCTTCCTGTTTGCATGGGGATAGAAGTCACTAATGCCCCCATGCATAAGGAAGTGAAATCAGAGGGGGACAGAAATAGTAACAGCACTGCAGTGCCAGAACTTATGGTAACTCTGGCGCTTCGGTGCCATTTTAAAAGCATTTCCACCGCTGCGTTTTGCAATGAAGGGTGGGGCAATAGGCGCCCCAAGAGGACCAGCGCTTGAGACGACCGCCTAGTTCACTTAATTGTAGCGTTGGCCTTGTAGGTATATGCATAGTGCTAGGGACAGCAGAACATATTTTTAGTTGGAAGGGGCCAAACAAACCAATTTCCAACCTCGCCCTAAAACTGTCTTGTTGCTGATGCTGTTTTGGGTAAAATATCGGTGAACTTAAAGTCTCTGGGGTCCAACCCATTTGTATGCATGTATCAAAATAACAGAAAATGATGCAGGGCCTGGAACTCACTGTGGAACTAGTCGTAAATGGCGGTGAAGTTACGTTTTTCCTTGTAAATACTTTTGTAGCATGAAAACAAGTGTCTGTAGTAGGCTTCCAATGCTGTGCACAGTTACTGTAATTTAACAACTTTCTGTTGCACTACTGTTTTGCCTCCCTTAATGTTACTAATAGGAGCTCTCTAATTTTTTTCTTTAAGCAACGGGTGATGACATGCTTCAGAGCATGGGAAGACTGGGCAATTTATCCTGAGCCATTCTTAATCAAACTGCAAAATATTTTCTTGGGACTTGTAAACATAGATGAAAAAGAACCCGTGGTAGGTATTCAGCATGGTGGCATGTGTCTGACTCTGATAATAGAATAGAGACTTTCTGTATCTTTGGGTGTTCGTTTTGCATCAGTCTGGATTGTACTGTACATGGTTGTACAGAAGTAAAATATAAATGGGCAAGTATCAATTTGGAAACTGGACAGGTTGCAAATAGTAGTGTGAGAGTAGCATATAAAGCAAGAGTTCATATTTGAATATACAGGGTGGTCCAAATAAAGTGAGAAATCTCGTAAATTAAAAGCTTAAATAGTTTACTTATTTACCTTTTTTAGCTATATAACGTCTTTATTTCGACAATTTCTGGTCGCCATCTTTTTTTTTTTTTTTTAAATTTGTCAATCGTTTACATCTGTCTTTTTGAATTTTTAAATAATGTATATGCTACGAGATGTTCTCACTTTTTTTGGGCCATCCTGTAAATGTGTTTCCAGATTGTCCTTCTCGACCAGTCCAGACAAGTGCGTAGCATTCCCCTGCCAGCAGATGATGGAAACTGAGAAAGACTAGAAGCTTTCAGTGACATCACCATTGGTACTAGGACTGGTGCAGCTTGAGGCACCCTTCAGTATTTCTCGGTCTCCAGCAGATGGCGGTTGTTGGACTGGTGCAACTTTTAGAATCCGTTGGTTCCTGCGGAGCGCCTTCCCAAAGGAGCAGACGTCTCCAGGACATATTTAAGGATGCTCATATGAAGTTTCCCACTTTGAAGGGAGTCTGGGCTCCCCATCAGGCTTTCTGACTAGTTGAGCCCCTCAGCCTAAGACCTTTTGGAGGGCTGTCGTAGGGTTTTCCCCTCACACAGCCTCTTTCTCTTTTCCGTCTCTCACTCTTCCACCCTCTCAACCTTTCCTCTTAGCAAAATAGAAAAAAAGGGGTGGGGGTGGCTGTTAAGTCTTCAGTTGGGGGATTTCTGTGATTACAAGCTCATTCTACTTGGCTGCAGCCCAGATATTTCCCTCTGAGGCTGTCCCCGAGGGTGGTAGTGCTTCTGGGTACTGCGACCCATGCTGTTCTGTCAGCCACTGGTTGAGCGTCTTTGCCGGTTCCCTCCTTGCTCAGCACAACGGCCATGGGTAAGCAGCTCCGGGGGGGGTGGGGGGAGGGTTGGCGGTTGTCTGCAGCTATGCCAGCATCTGGTGAGTATGTCAGGAAGGTATCATTGTTTGTAGCCTTTGCCACTTGACAGGAATCTGCTTTTGCACTCTTTGCAGCTTTACCGTTTGACCTCTGGAACAGTACCAGCCTTACACGTGGCTTAGCTGTGAGGCCTGTATGTGCTATTGCAAAGCTGTGAGGGACACTGCCTTGCCTGGGGCAAGCTGCATCTCCTGCTCATGGATGGCATGTGTGAGGTCTGCGTGGAAGGCCATGGAGGGGAGTGGCCTGTGATGTCTGATTAGATAATAGCTTGCTGCTTCTCAGCGGCCCAGTCCTGCTGCAAAGGTGGGAATAACTGCTGTTTCCATATCATCCTGCTAGACCAGGCTAGACAAGTGAGTCCAGACAAGTGGCTTTGTTCCCCTACCAGCAGATTGGTGGAGACAAAGAACCAATAAAAGTCCAGCCTTAAGAGGGGCCTGCAGGCTGTGGGTCGCCCTCTTGCCACTCTAATTTGCCAGAGAAGGACCATGCTTTTTCCTTTTTTTCTCTTGCCTGGCACCCCTGCTCTAGGAATCGCTCTACTTACCAGCCATCTGGTTAGGTATGGTTTTGTTGCTTCTGAAATGGCTATTTTATGATACTTCTAGTTGTGAAGTGTGGCGACCGAAGTGGATGGGCAAGCCATCTTTGTATGGTGAAGAGCAAGGTGCTTATATGCTTTGGTATGGGTATGGAATCGTCACGTTCCCAGGAGTATGAGAAGATGGTCTCCCAGAGGGATTGTGCCTTGCATATCTGGAAGAAGCAATTGTTATACTCTGGAACATTTGTTTTTGCTGCATAAATGTACAAAACCCCTGACTCGAGCATTGGCCAAAACATGTCAGGTTGTTAAGAGATTTTTAAGAGAGCTGCTTGCCCCTCCCGTTGCCCTCTCCAAAGCCCAAGCAGAGCACTGCTTTACTTTTAAAAAAAAGCATGCTGGCAGGCCTACGCCTGAGGGCCTCGTCAGAGGGTCCTTTGGCGTGGCCCTTAGGCGTGAGTCCATGGCGGAAACAGAAAAAACACCAGCATGTCTGAATGCCGAAGACAAGTCAACCAATATCAGAAGCTCCTCAGCAAGTAACATCCAAGCAGCCGATTACCACTGAGGTAGAAAGTGGGAGCTGCTGCGACCACCCCTCTCTTGGTAAATCAATTTCTCAGAGAGGTAGTCATATTTCAGCTGTTATAGCATAGCTTAAGGTCCTTACAAGTCACTCAACACACGCTGAAGTAACTGACCCTTTTTTTGATTTGTCTCTACTGTAATGACATATGCTATTCTTAACACTACCTAATCACATTTACTTGATACATTGTACCTTACCATCTGTTTTGTACTGCTACATTGTATCTTACCAACTGTTCTGCACTGCTGCATTCTTAACTTTCTGTCAAATCAATTGCCCTAGCTGATACCACCCACTTATATCTAACACTGGAGAACTCATTAGCTACTAAAATGCATCCCCATCTCCTAGCCTCAGTAATAATTGGTACAATTGTACTATCTTGTTTAACTATAAAATCAAACGCTCAGTTCTCATCACCCACACAATCTGGAATAATTCCAATTGTTCGCACACATCATGATGCACATAAATCATACCACAGATCATCAAATAACACACACACCCGTAGACTAATCTACATTAACCCCATTCCATTAGCCACCCAGGAGACACAGAAGGTCCTTGACAAAACCTCATCTCTTAAATATATATACATTAATGCAAGGTCTATAAAAAGGAAGATTCCAATCATTGTTGACTACGCAAATGAAGTCACCCCAGATATAATATTTATAACTGAAACCTGGCTCAGTGAACTAGATAGTGTACTATTAAATCAACTATGCCCCCCCCCCCCCGAGTACAAAATATTTCATACCCCTAGAACAAGTAAACGTGGTGGAGGCATACTAAGTATAAAAAAGGACTCATTAGGACCACAACTCCATAACTCTTAACACTACATCGAATATTGATCTGCTAATAATCAACAGTGGAAACTTAGTGTTCTGCCTTATATACAGACCGCCAACTTCTAACCCTGATGGCCTTACAAACATCATTGATGAAATAGTTAACTCCAAAGAAAAAAACAGTGCTTCTTGGAGACTTCAGTCTCCCCTCATAACACTTACGAGCCACTTCCTTCACCAATGCAGTGGAAGAACTAAACTATAAACAAATTATTACTAATCCTACACACAAGCTGGGAAACCTCCTTGACCTCATATTTATACCCCACAAGTTCCAACTGCCACATAATTCCCCACCTTTGATAACTCTGGTTCCATGGTCAGATCACCACCTCATTGAATTCACGCTTGAAATCAAGCAATTGCACACTAATACAGAACGAAATCACCCTAAACTATTCTCCAAATATAAACATTTTGATAAGGATACCTTTACTGAAGAGCTCCTAAAGTCTATTGATTTAGGTACAAATGACTTGGATGCACTCATAAATAATTGTAATACTTCCATCAATGATATAGCTACCAAACCACAGAATTCATGAAACGCGTCAAAAACCCCCTCCAAACAATGGTTCTCCCAAGAGCTGAGACTAATGAAAAGAGAGCTGAGGAAGCTGGAACGTTCCTGGTGAGCCATGAAATCTACAGTTAACAGAGATAAATACATGCTCATGCTCACCAGATACTGCCATCATATTAGCCTAGCTAAAAGGGACTATCACACTAAGCTTCTAATGAGATCAATTAACAAGTCAAAAGACCTATGCGCTATAGTAAAATCCCTCACAACTCAGCCAAACTACTCCTGCATCTCCTGACATCTCACCGCAAACACTAGCAGACTTTTATATGTCCAAAATAAACTCCCCAGCATATCCCATCAGTCCATGCACATTACCAACTTCTGAATCCAAAGGGAAGTTTCCATCCAGTATATCTTGAATCCCTTAAAAGGACAATCGAAAATATGAACACCACAACATCTAAAACTGATCCATGTCTAGTTAAATGGATCAAGGATACAATTACCAAAATAGCCCCATCATACTAGCAATTGTCAACAAGTCACTTTCCCAAGATTATATTCCTCTTGAACTTAAAAAAGCTATCATACGTCTAATCCTAAAAAATAAAGCCCTTGACAAAAGCTGCCAATCTTCCTACAGACCCATCTCTAGTCTTCCCTTCCTTGCCAAAATAATTGGAAAAAAATGTCTACATGCAATTACAAGACCACATTGACCTCTTTGCCCTGCTTGATGATAATCAATTTGGGTTCAGACCATAGCACAGTGTTGAGATACTGATGCTAATCCTATACAATAAAATCATTCAAGGAATAGATAACAATAAACAAGCCTACATACTAATTTTCCTCGACATAGCTGCTGCGTTTGACTCTGTCATCCATTCACTCTTAATACAAATAGGTCTAAGTAACACAACACTTAAATGGTTTATAGCCTATCTCTCTGAAAGATCCCAACAGGTCAGCATAGAACACTTATTCTCTAATACTTACTCTCAAACCACAGGCCTTCCTCAAGGATCCACGCTTACAACCAATTTGTCAAATCATAAAAAAATTCAAGATTGATTATGCCATCTATGCAGATTACATAATGCTGTTCATGTCCTTCAACATAACCACACCCTATTTCGACTCCATAACATCCTGCTTCAACGAAATTGCAACCTGGCTTAAGAATTTGGGCTTAAACAACTGCAAAAAAAACCCTGAGGTTTTAATAATCACCAGGAATCAAGCCTACAACCCACCACATAGCATATTAATTGATGACGTTGAACTCTAAGTTAAGGATGAGGTAAAATACTTAGGTGTAACACTAGACAAACACCTCTCTTTCTAGACCCACATCAAAAATATAGCAAAAACAATATTCAACAAGATCCAACTTCTGCAACACCTAAAATCTCTACTACAGCTGTCTGACTTTAGAACTTTAATGCAAGCAATGATAATACCACATATAGACTATTATAATAGTCTACTTCATGGGCTACCTAAAATATCCCCACACCCACTCACAATGGCATAATATACAGCCACACAAATCCTCCACAACGCACGCCAGATCGACCATATAACACCAGTCTTAAATGACTTACATCGGTTACCCATTCAAAGCGGTATAAAATACAAGTTATTGATGACCACCTTTAAAATTATTAGAAAGATTGCTCCCCTAACCCTCTCACAATGAATCAGAGTTTCACCCATCAGCAAAGAAGAGGGTAAATTAATAATACTCTCACTACCCCATCAGATTTCTGTAAGACTAAACAATGCACTAGCAACAGAGCATTTGAGTATTTATCCCCAGTGCTCTGGAACTCATTACCAGCTACCCTCCGAAACATTACAGACCTATCTTCGTTCTGTTCACACCTCAAAACTCACCTCTTCATTGAACATTTTGGGCAGAATGAAAATTACAATTCATACAGACTCTACATAAATAACCATTCTCCTCCTATACCTAAGCTAACCAACCTCTTAACATATATATCAGCCCCCATCATGCCCCTTTTGAAAAGTTTGAATGGCACTTCCAGTCATTTGAATTGTAAATAAGTTATATTTCTAGAATTATGTAAATTTTTGGTTGCCTTTTTTCAGCACCAGTTATATTGTTAAAATGTTTAATATACCTGTTTAAACTGTAAACCGCTGTGATTACCTGATATAGCGGTATATAAAATACTCAAATAAATAAATGACATCACTCTCATGTCTGTATTCATCTCAGCCACCAGAGGTCCTCTCAGTATTTCTTTGTTTGCAGCACATGGTGGATGGATTTTCTTCTCTCTGTAGAAAATCAGAGGATTGAAAGGAAAAGATATTGATTAAACGCTTGTGAACGACCACCCTGAGCCCTAAAATGGTGACCCTCTCACTTGAATGCGATGTGGGAGGCTCCACTAGACTGTGATCTTTTCGGTAGCCATAGGAGAAAGGAAAATCTGTTCTGTTTCACGCCCTTATCATTATAAAGGCCTGTTGAGCAGCCACAAATTGGAAGAATCTGGAATAGCATCCTCACACAACTTCCCCCCCTCCCCCCGCTCTCTTCCGAAGATCGCAGAAGGATCTGAGGTATCTGCCTGCCAGCCATCTTACACACAGTGCTGTTAAAATAAACCTAGCCAGTAAAGCAGTTTCAGGGGGTAGAGCTGAGCCCGGCACAGATCCTACGCCTGGCACTCTCAGGGGGTGAGTACCAAGGCTTGACCTTATTGTCCTTGTTGGGGGCTGCTGGTTCAATCTCTGTGGGACACAATTCGGGGTGAACTGCTAGTGACCATTAGTGCTTTGTGGGGGTTTTCCTGCCATGTTAGTTACATTTATGCCTATTCTGCGCCTGATGGTTAGGCGGTCCTTACCTGCAATCTGCCCAAGCAGCTCCAACACATTCACCTTCCCTTGTGCCTGTAACAAGTGCAACGAATAAGCACAGTTAACGCACGCTTGCAGACTGATGTAGCCTTAGGGCGCACTGTTGTGATACTTACTCTAACTCTGTCTTCTAGGAAATGCTGTCTAATCTGTGGCAAGCAAGGCGCCTTGTCTCTGAATGCTGGACTCCACCTTTCCTGCATGGCAGCTTCTGAGTCAACCCTGGTGGGCTTACTTTCCCCTCTCAGCCGAGGGATGCGGTTAGTCCAACCTTACCTGCCTTAGGACAGGAGGTGATGGATGATGCATTAGTAAGGATATTCAGCTGGCTGGAAGCTACAGCAACCATGCTGTGAGCAGGTTTGTCTTTGAGGTGGTCTTTGTGATGGCTGTGCCCCCTGGTGTTGGTGTGCCTTATCCGAGAGGCGAGCTTCCGTACTCCGGATGGTCTTCCCCGGAATTTTTCTCTTTTTTTGTTTTTTTTTCAGGCCTGGTCCTTCTGGCATGGAAATTCAGAACCTGCAGCCTCTGGGTGCCCCGGACACAGTCTCATGCCGGGCAGACTGAAAGTCAAGTCTTGTGTGCTTACCTTTGACTGAAGGTCCCTGGCGAGGGGAGCTCTCTGGAGATTGGGAAACAGTTGGAAGCTATCAGAGATGTTGCATATGCTTTGGATGCTAATGGCCATTGATGTTAATGAGGAAGTGCTCTCGCCTTCAGAGGATTATGCAGAGGTCAGCGTGATATGCCTAATCCAGAAGAAGGAGCTGGTGGTGTTGATTACCAGGGTCTCATCCACTTTTGAACTTGGTGACTGTTTCCAGCATGGAGCAGGAGCCAAAGGTACACCTGCTCCTTCAAGGGGTACGGAAATCCACTGCTGGCTTCCCGTTCCTGGAGGTGATCAAGAATATGATCCAGTTGGAGTGGGACTCCCTCAACTCCCTATCTAAAGGGTTAAGGGTTTATAAGAAAATCTCTGCGCTCTCAAAGGAGGGGCGCGTCGAGTAGTTTGATATTGCCAGCATGGATGCACAGGTCATGGCAGTTACCAGACAGACTTCCATTCCTGTGGAAGACTGATCAGCCTTAATGGATTTTTTGGACCGCAAGGTGGATTCTTTGCTGAGGAATCAGTTTGCTGTGGTAGTGGCTATTCTACAGCTGGCGGTATGTACCAGCCTGACATCTTGAGCTCTGCTCCAGTGGATTTAATCTTTTCCGCCTTATGATACTACCTCTCTTTTAGAGTCTGTTGTGGCCTTCTTTTCTGATGCCAGTTATGACCTGGTACACTTGGTGGCCAGAGGTGGTGCCCTGACAGTGGTGTCACTGTGTTGGATTTGGCTTTTGCACTGGGCAGCGGACACATCCTTCAAAGCCCAGTTGGCTCAATGGGCCTTTAAAGGGAAGCTTCTGTTTGGAACTGATCTGGAAAAGTTGGTGAAGGACCCTAGTGAGATGAAATCTTACTGCCTCCTGGAAGACAGGTCCAAGGGACCTGTGAATAGGGCTGGTGCCCCTTCTTTGTCAGCCTCCACTCATCCACCAAGGGCGTGCTGGCCGGATTCCCGGGGGTCTCAGAACTATCACCATTACTAACCTGGAAAACATTTATTCCCCTCTGCTTTCAGCCTCTGGTTCATTCCCAGTTCTTTCATGGAGAAAGTGGGCCCAGGGGTTTGGCCGCTTCCAGAGGTGGTCCCTCCCGGGCTGCACAATGAAGGTTTGGGGGCCCATTCCCTGGTTCCTCCAGTGGGTGGCAGGCTTCACCTCTTCTTTCAGGAATGGGCATGGTCAGCAGCTGGGTGCTAGACACCATTCAGATTGGCTATGTCCTGGAATACAAAGAGCCAATTCTCCATGCCTTCATTTTCCCATGTGGGTCTATGATCAGAGGTGCTGCTGTGCGGCCCTCGGACAGTTTGCTATTCCTAATGACATTGGTGCCCATTCCCCCAGACAAGCTGAGCAAGGGCAAATATTCCATCTGTTTTGTAGTGCCAAGTAGGGATGGTTCTTTCCAGCCAATTCTGAATCTCAAAGGGGTCAATGAATACTTGCGCATTCTGTGCTTCCACATGGAAACCTTGCGTTCTGTGATTCAAGCAGTGTGCTGAGGGGAATTCTTGCCATTTTTGGATCTGGCCGAGGTGTATTTTCATGTCCTGATCCAGGCAGTTCAGCAGAAGTGTCTGTGTTTGCCGTGCCTGGCTCTCACTATCAGTTCACCACCCTCCCTTCTGAGTTATCCACTTTCACAAAGACGTTCTCTAAGGTCATGGTGGTGATGGCTGCAGCGCTATGGCTTGTAAAAGGGGGTGCTTGTTATGAAGGTACCACCATCTTGGCAAGTATGTAAATTAACTGTCTTGCAAAGGATTGTGATTATTGAAGTCCATTCACACAAAGCTTGCCTTTTTAAAATAAATGAAAACTCTTGTAGTTGGTTGAGTGTAAGGCAAAATTAGAATTTATTTATGGGGTGAATATCCCACACACAGATATGCTTGGTAACACCATGCAGATAACTTCTCCAGGGTTTATTCAACATATATAAGGCAACTGAAAAACTTATGCAAAATAAGTATCCAAGTCCTTTATGGAACAGAAAGGCTTCCTTACAACCATTGCTAATAAACTCCTTAGCAGTGCTGAGGTAGAATTAAATCAAAGAGGAAAACTTCTTTGTACAAAAACATAGCTCACTTTCTCCATACAGAAAAGAACTTTTAAATCCCACGTGTGCACGGCTTGTGCTGGACTCTCCTTTATCCACAGGTGACAATTAACTGCAATCAGTAGCTTGATTTCAGCACACTTGCAAACTTTCCCAAAAGCTTTTTCTTTTCAACAAAACTTTATGGGAAGCCAGTATTTAGAATGTTTCCTTTTGATGTTTGCTCTGATATTTAGGATTTTCCTAAAATAAGAACCTACTCAAAGAACAGTCCATATAATCATCCTCTGTATCAGATATTAAACCTTGCTCTTGAAATTGTATAGATTCAGTTTCTCCGTCTGACTCAGAGGGCTTTAGGAACTGACCTCTATACGGAGAGAAACTGTTTCCCTGCTGTTTGCACTGCTCAAAGCTAGAGAAACGCTCACAGTTCCTACCTGAATCCAGGCAAGCGTCAGGCTGCTTCTTCTGGTATTCTGGCCAGTATGCAATAGAGCTTCTGTGTCCTGTCCTCCAGTTGGTATCTCTGGACCTCAGGATCTTTTCTCCAGACGTCCTCCAAGAGGTATTTGGGCTCCTTTTCTCCTTAACTGCAACAGACCTCTTCCTAGGTGTTGCTTGAGGGTCCCTGGCTGTGGATCTACAGACCTCTGGCTTTCTCCAGTCCTCTGAAGGTTCTTTCCCCCAGGTATCTCCCCAGGCATAGGTACTTCTCTGAGCTCCTCTCTTGGACCGTCTGCTTCCTTGTCCTTGTTCCTTCAGGTTCCAGTTGTTCTTCCTTCTGTTCTCATTGTTTTTCTGATTCCCCTTCTCTGTCTCCGTCTCCTTCTCCTTCCTGAAGATTCCCCTCTAGTTTTAAAGGGCTTAGATTGCAACTCCTCCCTTGCACTCTTCAGGTGTTTTGGATTAAGCATTCTTCTAGAGGCTGTTTGATTAGGGATGACATAATGCTTTCTCTGATTAGACACATGCTTTTCCACTCTAGCTCCCCTAGGGACTTTCTGCATATAGGTGCATTCTGGAACATGTAGTCTTTTAGGGAAACAAGCTGTCTTATTTCTATAACCTGCCAGCACAGGTCCCTTGATCAGAGTAAATTCTCCTCTTTTGTTATTACTCCCTGAGCTTTGATAAGCTTCCTTATCACAGGCTATGTCCATCCCTATCTGGATAACTAGCTCATCTGAGCCTATTCCCTCTTCAGAAGCTTCTTGGGTGACATCCTCAGTGCTGTTCTTTTTGGAATGCCTCGGCTGGGTGATCAATCAGGAAAAGAATCAGCTGTTGCCTTCTCAGTCCTTGGAGTTACTGGGAGCATGTTTCAATACTCGAGTGGGCAGAGTTTTCCTGCCAGGGGAGAAAATCAAAAGGGAGACTATGATAAAATGAGAGAAAAACTATAAGGAGAGCAGCCGCAAAGGTTAGATTTACATGAAGCAATGGGTGGTGTTTAAAAGTACTGTCTTGGAAGCCCAGATCAGATGTATTCCACACTTTAGGAAAAGTGGAAGGAAGGCCAAAAAAACTGCCAGCATGGTTTAAAGATGAGGTAAGAGAGGCTGTTGTAGCCAAAAAAGCATCTTTCAGGAAATGGAAAAAAGAATCAAATGATGAACACAGAAACAACATAAGCACTGGCAAGTTAGATGCAAGACATTGATAAGGTAGGCAAAGAAAGAATTTGAAAAGAAGCTTGCCGTGGAAACAAAAATGCATAATAAAAAGTTTTCAAGTACATTTGTAGCATAAAACCTGTGAAAGTCAGTTGGACCATTGGATGATAGAGGGGGAAAAAGGGACGTTAAGTAAGGACAGTGTCATAGCGGAGAGACTGAATGAATTCTTTGCTTTGGTCTTTACTGAAGAAGATGTAGGGAAGTTACCCGTGCCCGAAATAGTATGTAACCCCACCTGAACATGGAAGAAGAGGATCTAGACAAGCAAATCAGAAAATGGAACAGCATCATCAATGCTGCTGCCAAAGCCACAGAATACAGACCCAAGAAAGCTCGCCACACCAAAGCACATCACACACCCTGGTACTCAAAAACCATACGGAATGAGAAGAAGGAACTCAGGAAGTTAGAACGGCGATGGAGACACACCAAGTCGCCCAACAATCAGGAACTATACTTAACAAAACAAAGAATACAGCAAACTCATCAACCAAACGAAGAAAGAATACCACACCAACATCATACTCAAATCAAACAACAAACCGAGAGAGCTCTTCGAAATCGTGAAAACCCTCACCAAGGAACAGAAAACCAAAAGCGAAGTTCAAATAGATCCACAAGCATTCGCAGACCATATCCAAGAAAAATTCCATTCAGCTACACAAAGGAAAACAGACCCAAATACCAAACCAGCCACCCCCTCAAGAAAAACTTGGGACAAATTCAGCAACCATTCCACAGAGCAGCTCTCACACATCATCACCGCACTCAACACAAGCACGGCCCCAACAGACCCATGCCCAGTTACATGGATTAAGGCGACAAAGTCAAATTTCATCCACACCATACACAACATGGTGAGCAGTTCACTAACCCAAGGAATCATGCCTGACCAGCTAAAACTCGCCACAATAAGACCAATCCCGAAGAAATCACCACTCAACAAGAACAACCCAGCAGCCTACAGACCTATCTCAAGCATCCCTCTACTGGCAAAGATTATTGAGAAAGTGGTACAACATCAGCTACAGGAAGACATCAACAACCACGCACAACTGGACCTCAACCAACACGGTTTTCGCCCCAACCACGGAGTCAAAACATTCCTGCTATACCTATTTAATGACATACTACACCTCATAGACAACAGAAAGAAAGGAATACTCATGATCTTCATTGACATTTCATCAGCTTTCGACACAGTGGACCACGGAACCCTACTAGCAAGACTACAGAACATCGGATTACACGGAGCCACACTGAGGTGGTTCCACTCCTACTTAACGGACAGACAGATACAGGTCAAGATCGGTCCCAACACATCCCGACCCATAAAGGTGTAATGCAAGGCGTACCTCAAGGATCCTTCCTATCAGCACTAATATTTAACCTTTACATCCAGCCAATATGCAGCATCATAAGAGAACACGGGATAAAATACACAATCTATGTGGACGATATAATGATATACACACCAGTCACCCTCAACAACCCAGACTACACCAAGATAACAGAATGTCTCATGCACATGAACAGCTGGTTTCAACACAGCAACTTGAACATAAACTACAGCAAGACCGAGGCTCTAATCATCACACGAAACTCCAACTTCATCCCTCCACGCAACATCAAAATAGACAACAGAATCATACCCATACAACCAGAAGTGAAATACCTCGGAATGACCCTGGATAAAGAACTGAACCTTCAGTCCCACATCAGCAGAACCACCAAAAATGCATACCACAGGATGAGACTAGTCAGACGCCTCAAACCCCTCCTCTCCCAGGAACACTTCCGCACAGTCTGTCAGGCACTAATAACCCCAATCCTAGACTTCTGCAACCCAATTTATCTTTCCCTAACAAAACAGACACTCAGGCCACTACAACTGGCCCAAAACACAGCAACTCGCATAATAACTGGCACCACAAAACAAGAGCATATCACACCTACCCTAAAAGACCTCCACTGGCTACCAATCGGCTCCCGCATCAGATACAAGAGAATCATTAACATATTCAAAATCAAGCAACAGTAGTCAGCTTTCAGCCTACACCCACTCAGACAACCCGACAGCAGCACAAGACCGAGGAGGAGAAGCACATCCAACCGTGTCAACACACCTAAAGACATCAACAAGGTACGCAAGGTCACCGAAAAACGAGCCTTATCAAAGGCGGCACCAACAATCTGGAACACCCTCCCTGATGAACTACGGTCAACAACAGACATGAAGGACTTTGGGAAACTGTTAAAGACGACCCTCTTCATAGAGCACTACGGTGACGTCACTTAAACGGTGCAACAGACAATACCCCAACTCAACATGATTTAGTACTAAAGTAAATTCCTAATGTACATAATATTGTAAATAGCCCATGCTGTAAATAGCTCACCAAGAATCAATGTCCATCTACACACACACGCACTCACTGCTCAATGCATGCACACACTAGACACTGTATCTTGTTGATTGTTTGCTGTGTAGACCGCCTTGATTGTAGGAAAAAGCGGTATAGAAATCCATTTAAATAAATAAATAAATGTAAAGATTTATGTATCAGAAGAATTTAAAGAAATATTGATAAACCAGGAAGATGTATTGCAACTATTTGATAAACTTAACAGTA
The DNA here is from genome assembly GCA_033557465.1 of Ichthyophis bannanicus. Taxonomy (NCBI): domain Eukaryota; kingdom Metazoa; phylum Chordata; class Amphibia; order Gymnophiona; family Ichthyophiidae; genus Ichthyophis; species Ichthyophis bannanicus. The sequence goes on from CM066038.1 coordinate 413,310,420, forward strand.
GCAAATCACCTGGACCGGATGATATACCTCCAAGGCTGTTGAAAGAACTGAAATATGAGATTGCAGACCTACTATTAGTAATCTGTGAATTATCATTAAAATCACTGGTAGTACCTGAAGATTGGAGCGCCAATTTTTTTTAATTTATTATTTTTAAAGATATACAACACTTGCATATGGAAAAGAGAGAGGCAAATGAAAAACAACTGAAATCGCCAAAAGCAAACATAACATGCCCTATCTCACTAGCCCCCTACTCTGGAGATTCCCAAGAACGATAAAGAAATAACATATTCCAAACATGTAAGAAAAGCATAGTCAACCTAATCAATAGCCTATAACCAGTGCTGCCTTTTTGTTACGCTATAGCAACATGAGGAGCTGAACTAAGACTAGAGTGGCTATAGCTATGAGGGATCATAGAACACATAATTACTAGAATGAAATCGAATAAGACATTTACAAGGAAATTTAAGGAAAAATAATCCCCCCCAGCTGTTACACCCCTGGCCTAAGAAGTAAGAATTCCCTATGCCTCTGCTGAGTCTTCCAGGCTAATCTGGATAAATATGAACTAATAAACCCTTGAATGACGGAATGTTTCTTCAAAAAAAACCTTAAGAAGCCATTCCCTATCTGATGATAAAGCAAACGTTATCAGTAAAGTAGATGGTACAATAGTTTTAGTATCATTCAAGTCCAATATATTTGAAATGTTAAGAATATCCATATGTTGAGTCTCAGCAAGAGGGGATTGCTGTGAACCAGCCCCACCTTCTTGCGTACAGGTAAATATACTTTAGTTAATGAAGGCTGAGATTCCACCGGGATCCCAAGGATTTCCACAAAATATTGTTTCAGCATATCCCTAGCAGATGTCAGGGACGAACGAGGAAAATTAATCAGCCTTAGATTTGTGGACTGAACTTGATTTTCCAAAAGTTCCTCCTTAAATTTTAAAGCAGTCAAATCTTTGACTAAAACAGCTTGGTAATTCTCATGCTGTTCAACCTTCACTTTCAGATCTTCCACAACTTTCACAGAAACCAATTCACGTGCTGTTCCTTGAGAGAGTGTGGTGTTACTCTGAACCTTAGCAGCCATCAAGTTAGATTGTTGTAGAAACACTTTGCCAAGTTTTACAATAGCGCTCCAGATAGTTTCTAAAGTAAAAACAACCGGGCGCTCACGTGAAAACCTTAAAGGTAGAGCGGACTCTGGTTCACCCACTAGGAAAGGAACTCGCCCTGGCCCAGGTAACGCCGCCTTCGCATCCTTGTTCACTGTTCCAACGTTCAACTCTCCTGGGAACAAGCCACTGCTCTCCACATGCAGCAACAAAGTTGGACCTACCCCGGAAGTACAGCCGCCAATCAGGACAGAATCACCACCCATCTCCGGGTCGATCCGCCTGGAGACTTCTAGCTGCAGAAAATCACTCGATAACACAGGAGGAGCTGGAAGCCCCGGCAACAGCTCGGACCCCGAAGAAGACACCGGGCTCTCGAGCCCCAGCATCGACATAGCTGGGGAAACGCCAGGTTCCTGCTGCTGACTTCCTGGTTGCACCACAAAAGCATCCATCGGACCAGCAAGAAGAGAAACAGGCAAGTCAGAGGAGGGTTTCGCGGGCTTGGGAGGCTTCTTGACCAGTTTCCTCCTCTTTTCGGCATCGTGCTAAAGCGCGACCAGCAACACGGTTGACTGTGCGGCCATCTTGGATCTCCTGCCTCCCCACATGAATGATTTCATAACGCCAATTTTTAAAAAGGGTTCCAGGAGTGATCTGGGAAACTACAGACATCAGCCTGATATCAGTACCGGGCAATATGGTAGAAACCATTATAAAGAATAAAATTACCGAACATAGTCATGGTTTAATGGGAGAAAGCCAACATTGATTTAGCCAAGGAAAGTCTTGTCTTGCTACTCTGTTGTATCATTTTGAAAGTGTGAAGCTTGTGCCTGCCACCTGTCTTTCCACCTGCCATCTTCTCCGTGTTCTGCAGAGCCTCACAGATGTGTTTTGGTTGTCTGCTAGTAAATCCTTCTTTTTTCCCTTTTGAGGTGTCGTTTTCCACTTTGTTTTCTCTCCGCCTGGTGTCTGTCCCATCGATTACAGTTCTGCTCCTGGTTCCGGCACTTCTTTTGGTAACTTTATTTTCTTTTGTTCTCATTGTTTCTTGTAGCTGGCACCATTGAGCCATTTGATATTGCCATGGCTGTTTTTCTGGATGTGTCCCAAAAGCTGGCCCGTGGGTTCAAGAAGTGCAACGAGTGTGCCTGTACCAGTTCAGTCAATGACAAACACAACTGATGCTCCCAGTGTCTGGGTTCCAATCACCAGCTCTCGTCTTGTAATTTGTGCCAACAGATGACAAGGCGAGGCCTGAAGGGTCGAAAAAAGCAGTGAGAGTCCCTCCGATCAACACTGTGATTCAGCATCTTCTGCACCAGCATTGGTCTCGATAGTCCCTCTAGGATCCGCTGAGGGCGCCTCGACATAGAGGAGTTCCCCTGCTGATTTGGAACCAAGGGGATGCTATGGCCTGGAGCATAAGCCTTCGGGTGGCCTGCGCTTAGAATTGAAGGAGGACTCAACATTAGCTTCCATCAGTGTCAAATGGGGACCTTTCCAAGCACTGGACTAAGCCTCATATGCATCGACATCAGAGTCCTTTCCGATGCAATGTCGAGAGTGCTTTGTAGCGCTATACAAATGATTAGTAGTAGTAGTAGTGATGGCCATGAATGACCTGCCAAGGTGCCCCAGCAAGAAGAATCGACTTCCAGGGTTCTGGAGTGGCAATGACCATCTCCCACTGACAGAGGCTATGCTAATACCCCTGCAGGGATGCTGGAGACTGGTCGAAGCAGCTCAGGCCTCAAGTTCTTCGGAAATGGCAGCCTTGGAGGAATGACTTTGGGTCCTCAAGGCCCATATGGCAATGGTGCTGGGAAAACAGCAGGCTGGTGCTTTGGTGTCTGTGGCGGAATTACCGCACGTTGTTCAGCTGATACTCTAGATGCATGCGTTGCCCATGAAGGAATCAGGGCATTGGACAGATTCAATGCTGGTCCCTACTGGGGCCCTCTCTCTGTCTCAAGTGTGTTGGGGTCTGATGTCCCATCGAAGCCTCGAAAGCATTCGACGCCCCATCGATCTCTTAGGCACTCGCGCTCTCCTCGCATTCGAGGGGAGCGCAAGGCAGAGTCTCTGTGATATTTTGGTTTCCTCTCAGTGTCGGACTCTGATGGCTGGGTGACCAATGTGGAATCAGAGACCTTGAGCTTCTGTCAGACCGCTCCTCTCCGCACAACCATCTGAAGTCTTCTCCAGAGGGTATGTCCTTCCATGACTTTGTGAGGGATATGGCCAAGGCCATCCCATTTTCACTGGAGGCAGATGAGCCCAAGGCAGAGGAGCTGGAGATTCTCTAGTACTCCTTGGACACTAAGGAGAGGCAGTAATGTTGCCGGTGCACCAGATCCTACTGAAGCTGTAAATGAGGATGTGGGAGAAGCCCTTCACTGTGCTCTCTATCAGCAGGAGGCTGGACTCAATGTACTGGATCCAAAAGGCCCCTAGGTTTGAGAAGCCTCAGCTTCAACACCACTCGTTGGTGGTTGACTCTGCCCTAAAGAGAATCAAGAGCACTAAGACTCATTCCTCGGTGCCTCTGGGCAGAGAGGCCAGATGCTGGACTCTTTTGAGAGGATATGCTTCCAGAGCTCCATGCTGGTGGCCAGAGTCCTCTTACCAGCTGTATATGAGCATCCTCTTGAAGGACATCATGCTGGACCTTGCAGAGTTGGGCCTGTAGGCAGTGGTGGGATTGGGCCCGATGCAAACCGGTTCCTGCTGTGGCCCACGTTTGCTGAACCAGGCTGAACATGGCATTGAAATGCTGGCACTAGAGTGATGGGAATCCCCCTGCCTGACAATGTTTGACGGCATCAGGGGATCATGGCTTTGGGAGAAGCCCCCCAATGCTGTCAACTTTGTCGGGTGGGGGGATCGGGCTGCAGGGCAAAGGCTGGGTTGCTGCATCTCGATGGAGGGCAGCGGTCCAAGTATAAAGCCGCTGAAACGCCTCTGTGAGGTGCTGCAACCCAGCCATCATGTATGTGGAAGGGCTGGTACGGAATTGGTTCCTCTTCTGTTCAGATCCCACCTCTGTCCATTCCTCTCTGTGGAGAAATTGGACACCTATCATGCCTTAGTGGGCCATGGCAAGGACTGTTCCAAATATATGGTCTGGGCAACTTAACAACATCTTTGAGTTGGCATACAGGGTGGCGGCAGTGAGCAGTGGGGCCCGCCAGCTTACCTGGAGCAGTCGGAGCAGAATAAGCTGGCAGATGTGCCAATGCTCAGGAGAGAACCTCTTCAGGGAGCATGTGGAGGCTAAAGCTGGCAATATAGAGAAGCAGCATATCACCCTCACCAAGCTCTCGAGGAAAACATCTGATCTCTTTTGCAAGAGGTACCAGGGAAGCCAGAAAAAGACCTACTACCAGCATAAGTGCCAGTACTTCCTGAGCCCTCAAAACCTTCAACAAAAGGTGCATGCCCCTCACTCGCAGCAACCAGAGAAACCTCAGAAGGCCCAACCTGCTCCACAACCCAAGCCAGGGGTGGGGTTTTGATCAGTTCTTTCGGAGCATAGCCGATCTTCCAGTGTCCACAGAGGGAAACTGTCCAGTGAGGGGGGGGGGGTGGCTCACCCTCTTTGCCCACAGGTGACCTCTCATAACCTCAGATTCGTGGGTGATGCAAATAGTCCAAAGCGGCTACATGCTATACTTCACTGAGTTGCCGTCTCCCCTCCCCACCAAGAGTTTATCCCCTTGAACCTCTGCATCTCAACCTCCTGCAAGGAGAAATCTCTGCCCTTTTGGCTGATCTTGCCATAGAGCCTGTGCCTCCAGCTCAGGTTGGGCAGAGGTTTTACTCCAGGTACTTCCTTGTCCCCAAGAAGCTGGGGGCGCAGGTGGTTTCGGCCCATTCTACACCTCAGAAACTTCAACACCTTCCTGGTGCGAGAAAAATTCAAGATAGTCTCTCTGGGGACTCTGCTCCCTTACCTGCAAAGAGGTGATTGGATATGCTCTCTGGATCTCAAAGATGCGTATACTCGCATACCGATCCATCCTGCTCACAGGAAATATCTCCAGTTCATCCTCTGGGATCAGCACATCCAGTACAGAATACTACCTTTGGACCGGCCTTGCACTCTGTGTCTTTATGAAGTGCCTCATGGAGGTAGCCACCTTTTTCAGGACACTGGGGATCTTTGTCTTCCCCTCTCTGGACTATTGGGCCCGATGCAAACCGGTTCCTGCTGTGGCCCACGTTTGCTGAACCAGGTGCGCCTCATACCTGAGTAACAGATGGCAACATGTCCGCTCTGGCTCCTCATTATCAGACCCTTTCCTGCAAGAAAAAGGTGTCCCGCAAGGTTCATCACTTTCGGTGCTTCTGTTCAATATCTACATGCAACTCATCTGCAGCCTTATCCGGTCTTTCAACATTAACTGTCTAGTTTATGCTGACGATGTCCTATTGTTCACCCCTATAGACACAGACCATCCAAATCTAGATCAACTCTCATCCTGTTTCAACGCTGTCACAGAATGGCTACACAACCAAATGCTCAGAATAAATCTAAAAAAGACAGAAGTCCTATTCATCGGAAGAGACCAGTCATTCACCCCCCCCCCCTCATCAATCAAGGTGAGCAATGCAGAACTCATCTCCAAGACAACGATCAGATACTTAGGCGTAACACTGGACCAGCGCCTGGACATTCATGCCCATAGAGACAATACTGTCAGGACAATCTACCATAAAATACGGACACTACGCCTCATGAAAAACACACTAGAACCAAATGACTTCCGAACAGTCTTCCAGGCCATAATAATGCCCCACTTCGATTACGCCAACTCCATCCTACTTGGCCTCCCAAAGAGCTCGACAAATCCCTTGCAGCTAGCGATGAACACCGCAGCAAGGAACCCTCTATGGATCATCTAGAAGGGACCATATCACCCCTATTCTGAAGAGCCTACACTGGCTCCCCGTGCAGTACAGGATCACATTTAAGGTCCTAACTATGACGTATAAAGCAGTTAACAGAATCACCTCAACCTCATTGTCAGACCTGATACAACCCACCCCAGACAACAGATTAAGAAGGGCCATGTCCTGCAATACCATCCTCCTACTAAAAGCCATCACAAAATGCAACATATCTACGACAAAGCGTGCCTTTGCCCTGTTTGCCCCCTCCTGCTGGAACTCTCTCCCAGCAGAAATCCGGTCCATAAACAATCTCCCCCCGTTCAGAAAAGCCCTCAAACATCATCTATTTCTTCAACACTTCCATAACACCGACAACATCACCTAGGCATCATCACACGAACCAACAGTCTCTCAAACCATGCCGCCTAACCAATCTCCAATGATAACTTTTCACTATGTTTATTCATCCCTTATAGGGCTTGTATCAAAAAACCCTTTTTGTACATAGTGTATAAAGTTAACATGTTATCCATGTTTAAATTCCCTGTTATATGTAAGTTCAATGTCTGAGCGTTCTACATTGTACATACCTGTTCCTTGTAAACCGCGCTGATGCCGAATAGTGCGGTATAGAAAAACAATAAATAAATAAATAAATATTGGCTCATAAAGAGCTTCTCCAGAAGGGGTCCAGCAGTCAACGCAGTTGACCATTCAGTTACTCGAGCTGTTGGGGTTTGTGGTTAATTACCCAAACTCCTACCTTCAGCCCACCCAGCTTCTGGTGTTCATAGGGGCCCTCCTCAAGATGACATAGGTTTAGGACTTTCTTCCGCTGGATCGTCTGCAGCAGTTGACTACCTTAGTCTGCGACACCCTGCAGATGTGCCAGATAACGGTTTGTGGGATGCTGACTGTGCTCAACCATATGGCCTCAATGGTGCATGTCACTCCCTTGGCTCATCTGTTGAGACGAGCTCAGTGGGCGCTGAATACTCAATGGAAGCAGGCAGCTGGCCATCTCCAGATCAGGTGGTGGTCACTGTATCTCTAGTCTGGTCTCTACACTGGTGGTTTATTTATTTATTTATTTATAGTCTTTTTTATACCGCGCTATTCAGCATCAGCGCGGTTTACAGTAAACAATGAACACACACATTTCCAATAGTACTTTGTGTTTACATATGAACAGGAGATTCAACTTGGCTAACAGGGGAACTATATACAATAACAATATATACAAATCACAGAATAGTCATGTGCTCGTATGGTTTCAGTCAGTGGAGATTTTGGTGGATTCAGCAGGTTGGATCCTTAGAACCTGCTCAAGGGTCTCCTCTTTCAAAAGGCAATCCCTCAGAAGACACTAATGACAGACGTGTCCAAGCTAGGTTGGCGAGCACATCTGGATGGTCTTTGCATGCAAGGCCTTTGGTCCAAGCCCTCAGAGCTTTATTGGATCACCTAGCCAACCAGATTGTTCTGATTCAGACTGACAATCAGGTGGCGATGTACTATGTGAACAAGCAGGGAGGCACAGGGTCGTATCTCCTGTGCTGGAGGTCTTGCTTCCTTCTTTTTTGCCCTGTGTTCTCTGCCTTTCACATTAACCACGTATTTTCACTTTTGTCCTTTTCCTCCAATCAGTGCAGTAATAGAGACAAGGATTTTCACTTGATCAACATCCATAGGGTAATTCTCAGTTACTTGACAGTGACTAACCTTTTCTGTAAATCAGACAGACTGTTTTGTTTGCTAGATGTATAAGGGGGAGGTGGACTCCAAATCCACCTTGGGCTGCTTGATAAGGGAGGCAGTGGCCTCCACTTACACTCCAAAGAACAATCCAGTGTCAGTAGGTCTGAGAACTCACTCCACCTGTGTGCAGGCATCTTCGTGGGCGGAATAGAGTTTTGTCACTCATTTAACATTTGTTGAGCGGCGATGTTGTCTTCCTTCTCTGCTTTTGTCAAGCATTGCTGGTTGGATTTCCATGCCAGAGCAGACGTAGTCTTTGGCGCAGAAGTCCTTAGGGCAGCTGTGTCTGCCTTCCTGGTTGTGTCATGGCTTTGACAGTTCCTGCTTGTCTTGAGCGGGTCTAGTAGGATGATCCGTAAGGTGAAATTTTACTTACCTGATCAAGAAAGGACATGATCAGGTAAGTAAATGTCATCTTCTGAAATATCCTGCTAAACCAGTCCTGAAAGCACCCTGAGGGATTTACTGCTGCTTCTGTGCTGGTTTTGACCACCTTTGGAGGTTGTGGTTATCCTGGGGTTGCCCTCTGTTTAGTTGTTACCATATGCTTGGTTAAATACTGAAGGGTTCCCCTTGCTGCATCAGCTCTAGTACCAATGGTGATGTCATTGAAAGCTTTGAGTCTTTTTCCATCTCCATCATTTGCTGGTAGGGGGACACTACCCACTTGACTGGACTGGTCTAGCAAAACTCCAGGAAAATAAATTATCAGATAAGGAAAATTTCACCTTAAAAGGTGTTAAGGATTTGAATTAAATGAAATATTCTATTGAGAGGGCTATGATCAAAAGCCATTTACCTAGCAAAACAGGCTGTTTGGAAATTGCCCACTCTTTCCCTTTGTGTGTATGTATCTTTACCCTTGGGCAAAAATAGACCGGCTCAGACTGTATATTTTTGTTTTCAAAACTACACGTGGTAGTGTTCATGGAGAAAGTACTCACAAGTAGAACAGGTGCATATCTCTGCAAGTACTTTATCCTGGGCAGTTTTCAAGGGAGAAATTGTTCTCTATGGGGTAAAATTACTCATGGACTTTACACCTACTTGCAGAGTTTTGAAAATGACCCCCCAAATGAACTGCCAAACCCAGAAACCTGAACTTGTATAGACGATCCTATGTGATATATGCTAGGTAAATATTTAGCGTGAATTGTGCTTCTTTGAGGGCACTTACTGTACATGCCTATACACCTTAATGAAATAGCCTTCCTGAAAGTTACTTACTCTAAGGTACAGGAGTATCTTTGTGCATGTGTGTGCTGGTAAGAATTGGTGCTTATGCTTGTGCTTTTTAGCCCCACATAAATCTTAGGTGGGGGGGAGCACATGAGATAAATTGGGCTTGATGGTTAAAACAGGATATGAAAGGCCTGATTCATCAAGGACTTTTCCTGATAGATGCCATTGAGTGTTTATGAATTGTCACGGAGAACAGCAGGTATCGAACTTGTGAAAACTTTAGAATCTGATTTGGAAGTCGATTTTTCAGATGTCATCCTGAAGCATTTTGAAAAAAATAAGGGTAAAACATTTTAAGAGTCAAGTAGTTCATCATGATTCTATTTTGTGCATGATTTTTGCCTATAGGATATCCCAGATGATCTTGATGGTGCTCCTATCGAGGAAGAATTAGATGGTGCACCTTTGGAAGATGTAGATGGAATTCCTATTGATGGTGCGCCTATTGATGATATTGATGGAGTCCCTATTAAGTCCCTTGATGATGACATTGATGGTATACCATGTAAGAAGATTTTCAATACTTTTATCTGGAAAGTAAGATTTTCCTTGATGCATTAATAGATGTACAAACTACACATAAAGACCTTTGTAAACTTATTTTGTCATTATAGGGTTAAAACTTTATACTTTGTCTTGAATTTGATTCCAATTAACAAGAAGCAGCACAAAACTTAGTTTTTAGAAAAAATTGCTATGCCTGATTTGTTTTGTCGGGTTTAAATGGTTTGAAAATTTTAAAGAGTGCCAGTTGAGAATTCAGTAAGTCAGTCAATCAGTCTGTTTGTTGTATACATCAACAGGTGCATACGTAGAAAGCCTGAAACACAAGGAAGCAGCAGTGCTGGAGAATCCAATACCACTGCCCAAAACAATGATGGAGTCTCACTTTTCACACCTATACACCACCTTCCCCTTTTTATTTTAATTTAGATTTTGCTCACACCTTTTTATTGGTAGCTCAAAACAAGTAACATTCCAGTACATAACTATGGCCTGTACTCAAAAGGCTTACAGTCTGGGCTTGATTTGTTAACCTGTGTTAATATAGTTAATGCAGGTTTAGTAAGTAGGCCCTAAATGGGGCTTACATTAAATAATGCACATTAAAGTACCTGAAGTTTTGTTAAAATGCAGTAATATGCATTAATGCATTAATGAAATGGTTGTATATCTAGCCCTACGTTTTTAGCAGAGGCAATGGCGGGTGAAGTGACTAGCACAAGGTCACAAAGAACATCAATAAGATTGGAACCCTGGCTTCCTTCTTTCTCAGCCTGCTTCACTGACCATTAAACTACTACTCCATACTTCCCCACCAAATACACCCCACCTCCCCCTTATGCTCTTTACCCTCCTCCCCCACCAGTGTAGTCTACTATTCTCTGGGAACAAACAGGAAGTCAGCCCTAACATATGAGTGACATCGATGCCGATGGAGCCTCCTATGGAAGCATCTCCCCAGCTTTCAAAGAAAGCCTTTGGGAGATGCACCACACATGCGTGGTCCCCTTCCCGCCCAAGTGTGCCATCTTGCCTCAGTCTCACACTTCCCTGGACATCGAGCTGACCCTCGAGTGCCAACCACCTTGAGAGGCCCTATGGCTCCGGACGAGGTCCCGGTCCAGTTCCTCAGGACACTGGTCCTCTTCGGCAAGAACCCGCGGCTCAGACTGCAGATCCCCCCCCCCCGGAGGTCATCGGCCGCTTTGCACGGACCTCGACCGAGGTGATCACGGGGACTCAGACTCCGAATGGGAGACAGAAGACAAAGAGTCCCTCGGACACTTGGCAACACTGAGACGTGCCTTCGGATCCATCTCCTCTGGTGTCCCGATGCCATTCCCCGCCTGAGGATGTTGCCTTCCTAGACTTTGTGTGTGACATGGCTAAGGCTCTCACCATTGAGACAGAGGCCGAGGAGGACCAGCGCATGGAGGAACTGGAGATTCTCCAGTACAAGGCCTCTTCTAAGGAAACCCTTACGGTACCGGTGCCTCCGATCCTCGAGCACCTCCTCCTGTGGATGTGGGAGCCACAGACGTCTGTATCTATTGTCAGCAGGCACCCCAACACCATATACTGAGTGTGCCGAAGCCCTGTGTTTCAGAAGACCCAACTTCTCCACAACTCGATGGTTTTTGAGTCAGCCATGTGCAAGCTCAAGAGCCAAAAGACTCATTCATCGGTACCACCACTAGGAAACCCCGACCCCTTGATGCCCTTGGCTGGAAGGCCTTTCAGGGCTCTATGCTAACTTGCCAGATCCAGTCCTATCAGCTCTATATTGGCATATACCTTAAGGAACTGTCGAGGGAGCTCAGTGGATTCACGGCAGGCCTCGATGGGGGAACCCCTGCAGAGATTTAAGTCTCTGGCCTCGGTGGTCAAAGAATGCACAAAGTTTTTGTCTCGAGCAGCCTGTGACGGCTTCGAGTCTTCTGCCAGGATGGCCACCACAGGCATTGGGGTACGACGCCAAGCATGGCTGCAGTCGTCTGACTTAGAAAAAATGGGTGCAGGGCAAACTCTTCAGGAAACCCATGGCAGATAAGGCTGCAGAGATAGAAACATTGTTCCTAACGAGAACCAGGCTCTTGAAGAAGACCTCGGTACAGCTCCAGAAGAAAGCCCCAAGAAAGAAGCCCTTCTTCCCAAGGAAGAAGGGGGGCTTTGGCAGTACCCCATAGTTTCAGGCCTTCTCGGCCCCTCAACAAGACCAGCAGCACAAAGGTCATGGGCATGTCCCCAAAAGCAGAAGGCCCTGAAGTCCCAGTCACTGGCCCTGGCCCTGGCCCTGCCTGGGGGGAGCTTTTGACTGCCTGGGCGTGACCTCCTCTTGCCCAGGGGGTCCTCTGCAGCCCACAAGGGGGCGTCTAGCCCTGTTTGTCCACAGGTGGCCAGCCATCACCACTGATACCTGGGTGCTTGAAGTGGTCAGGGAGGCACCATCCTCATACTTCCCAGGAGAGCCCATCAGACCTCTCTTTCACCAGACTCTGCTCCTCACTGAACTCGCAGGTCTACTCCAGGACAAAGCAATGGAGCCAGTGCCAAAACACCTCTGGGGCACCGGCTTGTACGCCAGGTATTTCCTCATCCCCAAGAGGACAGGGTCTTCATCCTGGATCTGTCAGAGCTGAACAGGTTTCTGGTCAGGGAAAAGTTCAAGATGCTCTCCATTGGAACACTGCAGCCATTCCTCCAGCAGGGAGGTTGACTATGCTCCTTAGACCTAAAGGGTGCCTACACACACATTCTGTTCCATCTCAGCCACAGAAAATACCTCTGGTTCGTGGTGGGAGGAGGGCACTACCAATACAGGGTACCGCCCTTCGGACTGGCCTCATCACCAAGGGTCTTCACCAAGTGCCTTGTGGCGGTCACAGCCCACTTCCAGCTCCAAGGAGCCTTCATCTTCCCTTATCTGGATGACTGACTCATAAGGGGAGAGAGAGCTGCAGACACCAGGCGCACCATGAACGCCCTGCAGCATCTGGGGTTCGTTATAAACTACCCCAAGTCCCACCTTGCCCCTGCTCAATGCCTAGAGTTTATAGGGGCGCAGCTAGATACCCTTCAGGCAAAAGTCTTCCTCCCACGGGAGAGGTCAGAACACCTCAAGGGGCTAGCCTCAGACGTACACCGACATCGGTCACTTACCCGCCTGGCTTCTATGCTGCCTGTTGGGACAGATTGCCTCAACGGTTCATGCCACCCGATATGCCAGACAGCACATGAGAGGGGTCCAGTGGTGCCTCCACTCTCCGTGGACATAAGCCATAAGCAGGCTCCGCGACAGTGAGATTGACCCGCCAGCTGGCTGACTCTCTCGGATGGTGGCAATCCTCGTCAGCTTCAAGCCAGGATGCCCTTCCAGTCACCCACCCCCGGGAAGGTCCTCAACATTCCTCACTGGTCTGGGGCGCGCATTGCGAGGGCCTCCAGACGCTAGGCAGCTGGACCAAATGGAATCCCAGATGCAAATCAATTTGCTGGAGCTCCAGGCGATATTTCTGGGTCTGCGAACTTTCCATCACGGACTGCAGCACCAGTCTGTGCTGATCCAGACCAACAACCAAGTTGCAATGTTCTGCTTGAATAAACAAGGGGGCACAGGGTCATACCCCCTCTGCCAGGAGTCGGTAGCCCACTGCTCCAATGCAGCATGCAGAGGGATGTTTCTAAGGGCGGTTTACCTCCCTGGCCAAGACAATGCCCTGGCGGACAAGCTGAGCAGAGTCCTCCAGCTGCACAAGTGGCGCCTGGACCCCGAAGTAGCCTCTTGGTTGCTTTGTCTCTGGGGTGTCCCCCTCGGGGACCTGTTCATCAGCCCGGACAACAGTTACCCCGCTTCTGCTCCCGCCAGCTACACTCATCCCTGGTGACAGCGGATGCATTCCTCATCCCATGGATGAAAGGACTCCTGTATGCTTTCCTACCAACACCTCTAGTCACCAAGACCCTATTCAAGGTCCAGTGCGACAGAGCATCATTAATGCTGATAGCTCCCCGGTGGCCCAGGCAACACTGCTTCCCACTGCTTCTCTCCCTATTGATGGCGTCACCGATTCCCCTGGGGCAAGCCCCCGAACTACTCACAGGAATAGAGCTCTCTCCTACACCCCAATCTAGGGTCCCCTGTCACTCATGGCTTGGCTGCTGGAAGGGTATTAGTTCCCTTCAACCTCCAACGGGATATGGAAGTGGTTCTTCTGGCCTCTTGTAAGACTTCCACAAGGAGGGTGTACGCCTTCAAATGGTGCCGGTTCTCGGCGTGGTGCACCAAAAGACGGGCGAACCCGGTCTGTTCGGTACATGTGGTACTCCAGTACCTGTTCCACCTGTGGGACTATTGCAGCACCACCACCATTTCATTGAGGGAAAGCCCCTCTTGGCTCAGCCCCTTGTGCCTCGGTTCTTACGAGGCCTCATGCTATCCCAACCCCCATCCGCCCTCCAGTGGCAGTAGGATCTCAATTTGGTGCTTTTGCAGCTCACTGAGCCACCGTTTGAGCCTCTGGCTACCTGCCACTTTGAGGTACCTCTCCTGGAAGGTTGTCTTCCTTTTAGCACCCACATCAGCTTGTAGAGTCAGTGAGCTCCAGGCTCTGATGGCAGAGTTCCCCTATACAAGGTTCTACAAGAACATGGTGGTGCTCCACACACACCCCAAGTTTCTGCCAAAGGTGGTGTCCTCATTCCACCTCAGTCAGGTGGTGGTGCTCCCCACCTTCTTTCTGAGGTCTCATGCCAGCAGGGCGGAGACATTCTCCATACTCTGGATTGTAAAAGGGCCTTGTCCTTTTATTTACAACGCACTCAGGGCCACCACAAAGCACCTCAGCTTTTCGTATCTATGACCATAGCCGTCTGGGGCTCCCAGTGAGTAAGCAAGCTCTGTCTGCTTGGGTGACAGACTGCATTACTCTCGCCTGTGAGCAGGCAGGGATTTCACTGTACCAGAAGGTCACGGCGCACCGCCTCAGGGGCATGGGTACTTCCGTGGCAAATCTGCATTCCATCCCCATGATGAAAATCTGTTGGGCCACCAGCTGGTCTTCGGTCCATATCTTTGCAGTTTACTACTGCCTGGGGAGGGAGTCCGAACAGGACAGCGCCTTCGGCCAGGCCATACTCTGTAATCTCTTTGAGGTGTAGGTAGCTCCTGCCCTCTGACTCTCTTGTGTTCTGGCTACCAGAGTGCTGGTTCTCCACCGGACAATTCAGTCTTCCGAGAGTCTTCCAGTAGAGAATCAACTGCTGCTGATTACAGCTCACCCTTTACAAGTTGCCATTGCATTTTTACAGGATCTCCGTAGCCTGTAGCTGGGGAGTCCCATATGTGAGGACTCACTTCCTACTTGTTCCCGGAGAAAACAGACCAAGATCCATCAAGCCCAGTATCCTGTTTCCAACAGTGGCCAATCTAGGTCATAAGTTCTTAGCAGTTTCCCCAAAAGACACATGTTCCACAATGCCTGTATTGGGTCAAGCAATGATATTCTGGGTCCCTTTTAATAATGGTTTATGGACCTTTCTTCCAGGAACTTGTCCAAACCTTTTTAAACCCAACTACCCTAATAGCTTTTACTATATCCTCCGGTAGCAAATTCTAGAGTTTGATTACACGTTGAGTGAAAAAAATATTTTCTCTTATTAGTCTTAAATGTTTACCCGTTCCACACCATTCATTAATTTATAGACCTCTATCATATCCCCTCAGCCATCTCTTTTCCATGTTGAAGAGCCCTAACCTTTTTAGCCTCTCTTCATAGGGGTATTCTTCCATCCCCTTGACCATTTTGGTGGCTCTTCTCTGTACCTTTTCTAATAACGCTATATCCTTTTTAAGATACGGCGACCAAAACTGCACACAATATTCAAGGAGCAATTCCACAGCTTTCAAAGGAAAGCCTTTGGGATTGCATAGCGCATGTGCGGTCCCCTTCCCGCACCATGGAACGATACAGAGGCATTATAATACCCTTTGTTTTCTTTTCCATTCCTTTCCTTTCCTTATGATATCTAGTACTCTATTTGCTCTCTTGGCCACCGCTGCACACTGGGCAGAGGTTTTAACAAGTTATCCACAATGACGCCTAAATCTTTTTCCTGGGTGGTGGTTCCTAATGTGGAACCTTGCATCGTGTAACGATAGTTTGGGTTGTTCTTTCCTAGGTGCATAACTTTGCACTTGTCCACATTATATTTTATCAGCCATTTGGATGGCCAGTTTTCCAATGTATCAAGATCCTCTTGCAATTTTCCACAGTCCTCATTGGTTTTAAGAACTTTAAATAGTTTTGTGTCATCTGCAAATTTGATAGAAACATAGAAACATGATGACAGAAAAAGACCACAAGGCCCATCTAGTCTGTCCTTCCATAACAACAACTACAACAGTCCACTTTCTACCTTTAGAGATCCTCTGTGTTGGTCCCATGCTTTTTTGAATTCAGTTACTGTCCTCATCTCTACCACCTCCACTGGGAGACTATTCCACGGATCCACTACTCTTTCCGTAAAGAAATATTTCCGCATATCACTCCTGAATCTATCTCCCTTCACCCTCATCCCATGTCCCCTCGTAGCAGAACTTGCTTTCAATTGAAAGAGGCTCTCTCCCTGAACATTTATGCCACGGAGGTATTTAAACATCTCAATCTCAATCATATCACCTCACTCGTTATTCCCTTTTCCAGGTCATTTATGAATATGTCAAAAAGCATGGACCCTGGGGTACTCCACTATTCACCTTTCATCATTGGGAAAATTGGCCATTTAGCCCTATCCTCTCTTCCTATCTTTTAACCAGTTTCTGATCCACAATAGTACACTTTTTAGTTTTGTCAAAAGCCTCTGATGAGGGACCTTGTCAAAGGCTTTTTGAAAGTCCACTATACTATATCAACCAACTCACCTTTGTCTACCAGTTTATTCACACCTTCAAGAAAACATAACAGATTAGTAAGACAAGATCTTCCTTGTCTAAAGCCATGTTGGCTATCTCCAATTAAGCCATGACTATCTACATGTTCAGTAATTTTGTTTTTTATGATAGTTTCTACCATTTTTCCTGGTACTGACGTCAGGCTCACAAGTCTGTAGTTTACCGGATCACCCCTGGAACCCTTTTTAAAAATTGGCTTTACATTGGCCATCTTCCAGTCTTCATGTATTACAGATGATTTTAATGATAGTTCAGAGATTGCTAATAGCAGGTCTGCAATCTCATATTTCAGTTCTTTCAACCATCTGGTCCAAGTGATTTGCTGCTGTTCATTTTCTCCAGTAACAAGCAGGAAGTCAGTCCTCACATATGAGTGACGTCAGTGCCGACAGAGCACTCCTGCGGAGCAATTCCCCAGCTTTCAAAGGAAAGCCTTTGGGATTGCATAGCGCATGTGCGGTCCCCTTCCCGCCCAAGGGTGCCATCTTGCTCAGTCGTCTTTTTTCCACGGAGCCCAACGGACGTGGTCCCGTTTTTACCATTAAAAAAGTAGAAAAGTTGAATTATTTCTTTCAGCTTCCCGGTTCGACACCGGTTCCCCTTCCTGCCTTTGGCTTGGTACACCGGTATCGAGTCTGGTTATATTTTTTGTTTTTGTCCTTTGTGACTAGCGTTCGCGCTCTTTTTATTTTTCAATGGATGCCCGGTCGTTTGACCTCGCAGAGGCCCTTTTTCCCCCGATGGCTGCCAGCGGGTTTAAAAAGTGTGATCAGTGTAAGAAGTTAATGTCTCTCACCGACACACACGACTGCTGCCTCCGATGCCTCGACCCTGACCATAGTCTGTGGGCCGTGTGGTAAGATGTCTTCGAAATCTTTGAAGAGCAGGCAGCATCAGCGTGACAGGATTTTTCCTGAGTCTGCATCCGCCGGGGCCCGGACCTCATCAGAGACCTCGACATCAGTCGGAGCCCGAGCACCATCGTGTGTCTTCTGAGCAGGAGTCTCCCTCCAGAGAACACCGGAGAAAGAAAAAACTCATGATGGCGGCGTCACTGGATGCCTCTGATCGGCTTGGGCCCTCAGGTTCCAGGCCGCGGAGCCCAGACCGTCGCCCTGGGTTCTCGGAGTTGGAGCGGCCGGTTAAACAACCTCGCAAGGTGCCAGAAACGTCGGACAAGGTAATTTCTGTTGTCCTCGTAGACTCTCCGGGAGAGCCGGCGTTGGGCTCGACGATGTCGGGACCCGAGCCAGGAGCTGCGGAGCTTTCTGAGCTCTGTCTCAGGTTGACGGCCCTGGAGAGCAGCATGGCTGCCTGCATGGAGCAGCAGCAGCAGGCGCTGATGGCCGGTCTCGCCGGTCCATCCGCCCCGACCACCGGGACAAGGTTGTCGAAGCCGGTGCCCTCGGCGTCAGGGCGGTTGGGCTCAAAGCCCTCGAGGCTTTAGCCCATCGAGTCCTCTTCAGAGGACTCAGCGTGGGAGACAGATGAGGAGGAAGACTCTCGACACCTACCAAACCTGGTGTATCCCATCAGACTCTCCAGGTTCGGAGCCTGGGAATAGGTCCCCTCCAGAGGACACTCGGTTCTTGGACTTCGTCAGGGACATGGCCAAGGCTTTGGCATTCCCTGTGGACACCGAGGAGGAGCCTCGATGCCCTCCAGTATGACTCTTCCCCGAAGGAGGCCCTTACTGTACCGGTGCCTCCAATGTTGGAACGGCTGATGCTCCGCATGTGGGAGTCGCTGGCCTTGATGCCGGTGCTCAGCAAGCGGGTCGCTTCCATTTATCGAGTCCGCAAGAGTCCTGGGTTCCAGAAAGCGGAGCTGCCACACAATTCCATGGTTGTGGAATCGGCCATGCAGTGGCTGAAAAGCCAAAAGACGCACTCCTTGGTGCCTCCCGGCTGGGAGTCCCAGAACCTGGACTCCCTCGGCAGAAAGTGCTACCAGAGCTCAATGCTGTCATGCTGTGTCCAAACCTACCAGCTGTACATGGGCATGTACTTGCGGGACCTGGCAAAGGAGATTGCTGGTCTCTCCGAGGAACCCTTGCAGCGCTTCAAAGCCTTGTCCACGGGGATCCAAGAGTGCTCGAAGGTCGGCATCGGTGCATGCCGTCAGGCCTGGCTCATGTCGTCATACCTGGAGGCATGGGTTCAGGACAAGTTGGTCAATGTCCCGTGCCAAGGAGACAACCACTTCGTTAAACCCATGACTGAAAAAGCTGCAGAAATCGAGTCCGAGTACTTGACTCGGACAAGGTTGTCGAAGAAGACATCTGCACCACCTCACAAGAAGAAGGCCTCAGGGAAAAAGTCCTTTTTCCCGAGGAAGGGTACGGCTTACAGAAACTACCCCACTTACCAGGCCATCTCAGCTCCCCAGCAGGGCAGGGGACAGGGGCATGGCCCACGTAAGCCGAAGACCCCCAAGCCTCCAGCTCCGGCTCCTACCCAGCCGGGAGGGGGTTTTTGACTCCTAGTGCATAGCTTCTCTCCCACCAGTGGTTTGACCCTGCACAGGAGGAAGGCTGGCCCTGTATGCTCACAGGTGGCCAGCCATTACTACCGACGCCTGGGTTTTGAAAATAGTCCAGCAGGGCTATTTACTTCATTTCGACCAGGTGCCCATCTCCTTTTTCCCAGGAGAGCCTCTTAGGCCCTCTCTTCACAGGAACCTCCTCCTGCAGGAGTTGACAGGTCTGCTAAAGGATCAGGCGGTGGAACTGGTGCCCCACCACCTGCAGGGGCAAGGCTTCTACTCCAGGTATTTCCTCATACCAAAAAGAAAAGGAGGCCTTTGCCCCATCCTAGACTTCGGAAATCTGAACAAGTTCCTGGTGAGGGAAAAGTTCAAGATGCTTTCCCTTGGGATCCTACTGCCTTACCTCCACCAGGTAGACTGGCTATGCTCCTTAGACTTAAAGGATGCTTATACTCACATCCTCATACACCCAGACCACAGACAATATCTCAGGTTTGTAGTCGGAGGAAACCACTTCCAGTACAAGGTGCTTCCCTTTGGCCTAGCGTCCGCTCCCAGAGTATTTACCAAATGCCTAGCAATGGTGGCGGCCTTCCTCAGAAGCCAGGGTGTCTTCGTCTTAACATGCCTGGATGACTGGCTCATCAGGGGCCAATCGGCACAGGAGGCACAGCAGGCCACTGCTCGCACAGTCACCCTGCTCCATCACCTAGGGTTTGTTATCAATCATGAAAAGTCCACTTTACTCCTCACTCAGAACTTGGAGTTCATAGGGGCAAGACTGGACACACTTCAAGCAAGGGCTTACCTGCCGCTGGACCGGGCAAGGCGGCTGCTGGACTTGGTACAGCAGGTCCAGCACAGACCTCAAGTCTCTGCAAGGGTCTTCCTATGCCTCCTGGGCCACATGGCCTCCACGGTGCATGTGACTCCATATGCTCGGTTCCACATGCGCAGAGCTCAATGGAGCATCAGAGACCAGTGGACGCAAGCCACTGGCCGCCTCAGAGACAACGTAACGATTTCCAAGCTACTGGTGACAGCCTTGCAATGGTGGCTTCACCCACCCCCCACCCCCAACTTGCTTCAGGGAGTAACATTCCAACCTCCCTCTCACACCAGAGTGCTGACGACAGATGCCTCCTTGCTGGGCTGGGGAGCCCATTGCCAGGGTTCATGCACTCAGGGTCTGTGGTTCTCGCGAGAGGCCACACTTCAAATCAATCTCCTAGAGCTTCGAGCCATCCGCCTAGCTCTTCAAGCCTTCTGGCATCTTCTTTCACATCAGTCGGTGCTGATGCAGACAGACAATCAGGTAGCGATGTTCTGCATTAACAAACAGGGAGGCACAGGATCTCATGTCCTATGCCTGGAAACTATGGACCTCTGCTCTTTTGCAGTGGCACATCACATGTGCCTAAAGGCAGTTTATCTGCTAGGTCAGGAGAACCTCCTGGCCGACAAGTTGAGCAGGATTCTTCAGCCTCACGAATGGCAACTGAACCGGGATGTCACCCAACAGATCTTCAACCACTGGGGTCTCAAAACCACCAGTTGCCCCGGTTCTGCTCGAGGCAGCCGCATCTGCTGAGCGTGGCGGCAGATGCTTCCTGATCTCGTGTGCACAGGGCCTTCTCTATGCTTTCCCACCCACGCCCTTGGTGGCACGCATTCTGTTCAAAATTCTTCGGGACAAGGCCTCTGTCATCCTGGTAGCCCCCCAGGTGGCCCAGACAGCCTTGGTTCCCTCTTTTCCTTCAACTGGCGGTCAAAACTTCACTCCCACTGGGGGTGCAGCCCGATCTCTTGACCCAGGAACAAGGTTCCTTGCTACACCCCAATCTCAGATCCCTCAACTTAATGGCCTGGCTGCTGAGAGAGTAGTACTTGCTACTCTACTCCTTCCCAAGGAGATTGAGAAGGTGTTGCTGGCCTCTAGGAGGCGATCCACTAGAAAATCCTATGCGTTCAAGTGGCATAGATTTGAAGGGTGGTGTGCCCAAAATGAGGAGAACCTGTTCACTTGTCAAGTACCTCAGGTATTGCAGTACTTGCTCCACCTCTCAGAGTTAGGCCTCAAGTCTAACTCTGTCAGGGTCCACCTGAGTGCGCTATCAGCTAACCACTCTCCAGTGGACGGGCAACCTCTTTCAGCTCACCCTTTGGTATCCCGATTCCTCAGAGGCCTCCTACTCTTGAAGCCTCCGATTCGCCCACCGGCTACAGAGTGTGACTTAAATGTGGTCTTGCAGCGGCTTACTTGCCCACCTTTTGAACCAATGTCCACCTGTCATCTCCGCTTCCTTTCCTGGAAAGCACTCTTCCTGGTGGCTCTCACGTCTGCTTGACGTGTGAGCGAGCTGCAAGCTTTAGTATCGGATAGACAGTATACACGGTTTTACAAAAACAGAGTGGTCCTACGTACTTACCCCAAGTTCCTTCCAAAAGTGGTTTCCTCATTTCACCTTAACTAAGAGGTGATTCTTCCAACCTTCTTCCCCAGGCCAAAATACCAGCAGGGCAGAAGCGGTTCTGCATACCCTGGACTGTAAGAGGGCGCTCGCCTTCTACCTGAAACGTACACGGGGACATAGGAGAGCTTCCCAGCTCTTCGTTTCTTATGACCCTAGTAAACTGGGTCTACTTGTCTCCAAGCGCACGTTATCCACCTGGGTGGCAGAATGCATCGCCTGGGCATACAGGGCAGCTGACCCCAGCTGCAGGGCCGAATCACGGCCCATTCTGTCAGGGCTAAGGCCGCATCAGTGGCTAACCACCGCTCTGTTCCGTTGGCAGCCGGGCCGCAACTTGGTCTTCAAGCCAGACTTTTGCAGCCCACTACTGCCCGGAGAGAGAGTCCCGGTGGGACAGTGTTTTTTCGGTCAGGTGGTACTCTGTAACCTATTCAAGGTTTAGGCAACTCCTACCCTCCGACCCTTTGGTGTCAGGCTACCGTGGGGGTTGCGTTCTCGGAGAAAAGTCCTATCACTGCTGCTGCGGCTCTTCTAGAGGGAGCCATTTTCAGCTATGGGTTCTCGGTAGCCTATAGCTTATGGAGTCCCATATGTGAGGCCTGACTTCCTGCTTGTTCCTGGAGAAAGCATAGTTACTCACTTGTAACAGGTGTTCTTCAGGGACAGCAGGAATCAGTCCTCACGACCCTCCCTCCTCCCCTGGAGTTGCAGGCCTTTGATTAATTTTTTTCTCATTTTTGCTGTCTTTTTAGCTATGTCATCTGACTGAGCAAGATGGCACCCTTGGGCGGGAAGGGGACCGCGCATGCGTGATGCAATCCCAAAGGCTTTCTTTGAAAGTTGGGGAATTGCTCCTCATGAGGGCTCCGTCGGCGCTGGCGTCACCTATATGTGAGGATTGATTCCTGCTGTCCCTGGAGAACACCTGTTACAGGTGAGTAACTATGCTTTATCAAATAGTTGTAATACATCTTCCTGGTGTATCGATATTTCTTTCAATTCTTCCGCAGTATTACCTTTAAATACCACTTCAGTCATGGGTAACATCCCTACATCTTCCTCAGTAAAGACTGAAGCAAAGAATCTGTTCAGTCTCTCCGTTATTGCCTTGTCCCCTCTTAGTGCCCCGTTTACCCCTCTATCATCTAATGGTCCAACTGACTCTCTCACAGGTTTTTTGATACAAATGTACTTGAAAAAGTCTTTAATCTCCAGGAACAAGCAGGAATGTAGTCTTCACATATGGGTATCGTCAGTACCGACGGAGCCTGCGTGGGAATGCTCCCCAGCGTCCAGTAGGAATGCTTTTGGGAGCATCCCTCAGCACATGCGCGTTGCCTTCCCGCCTTTCCAACTGTCCCTCTTCAGTTCTTCGTTTTCCGTGGAGCTGACAGAACCCATACCCTGTCACTGCAGAAAATTCCGTCTTTAAAATTGTTTTCCTGTGGTCACGTTTGCCTCCGCACGACGCCTACCGGTACTGCCGGTTCTTTTCTTTTTTCAAAAAATTTTATACTTTGAACTGTTTCTCTTCAGAAACTTTTCTTTTTCGGTGCTAAGGCGCCATTTTGGGCATTAGGCCTCATATTCCTGAAACATGGAAAAACCAACTAGTGGTTTTAAAAAATGTACTAAGTGTGGAGGTACCATTTCCGTCACTGACACCCATGATTGGTGTCTTAAATGTTTAGGGCCTGAACATTCTCCATCTGAATGTCTCTCCTGTATGGGGATGACTAAGAGAGGAAGACAGAACCGGGCTGCAAAGCTCGGTACTCTCTTTTCTTCAGATGCCAGATCCATTGCATCAACATCTTCAAGAGCCTCCTCTTCCTCCCATGGATCTCAGGTAACTAAACAAAAAAGCTGGTCCTCAAAGGGTAGTTCTCCTGCTAGGCATCGAGAGGCCATTGGCATTGCCCCTGAGGGAATCACACCTGCAAAACAGCCCCGGCGGGAGGCTTCAGCTTACAAAGTATCAGTGGGGCTCCAGGATGTTCTTGAGGCCTCGACCTCGCAAGAACTACTTGGTGCCATGCCCAGGGGTCCCAGCTGTCTTCACCGGTACCGACACCCAGGCATCGGCAGCGTCGATAGACCAGAGGTTCCTCGCTATCGAACGCAGCATTGCAGCTCTTCTCACAGCTGCGGTACTGTTGACACCTGTGGTTCAACGGGCACCGGTTCAGACATCGATACTGATGCCAGTACCTACACCGGTGGGAATTCTTCCCACACCATCTTTGGCTGGAATCAACAAATCGGTACCAGATCAACTCGGTACCGACTTCGATCGATACCGGGACGGTGCTTTACATGAGCATCGTGGTCAGGAATACTTCGAATCCTCCGATTCCGAAGACTGACAATTCTGCTGGTACCAGAGGGTTTCTCCCGGAAGATCCCTTTTCTCCCCAACGCAGAATGTCACCTCCAGAGCACATGTCTTTTCAGGATTTTATTCATGATGTGGCCAATGGCCTTTCAATCACGGTAGCTCCTGAACAGGAACCCAGAGCAAAGGAATTTGAAATTCTCCAATATTCTAAAGCTCCAAAGGAGGCAGCGACTCTGCCCATTCATGAAATTCTGCATAACCTGATGCTCAGAATGTGGGAGACACCTCTGACTACATCTCCTCATTCTAGGAGGCTTGATACTATGTATCGAGTTCCGCCATATCCTGGATTTCAAAAGACTCAGCTGCCACACCATTCAATGGTGGTGGAGTCAGCCATGCGTAGGATGAAAAGTGCAAAGAGGCATGCATCCAATCCCCCAAGTCGTGAATGCAGGACTTTGGACGCTTTTGGGCGCCAAACTTTTCAGGCTTCCATGCTTTCAGCTAGGATCAGTTCATATATACTATATATGGGCATGTTCCTCAAAGAAGTTACAGGAGACTTGGAGCTTATGAGCCCACTTCTCCCAGATGACAAGAGACCAGACTTTCTTGCTCTAGTTAAGCATGCTCAAGATGTCTCCAAGTTTGTGAATCATGCAGCCTTTGACTGCTTTGAATGCATCAGCAGAACCTCTGCTATTGCCATTGGGGCACGACGGATTGCCTGGCTTCAGGCATCAGACTTGGAGACTTGGGTACAGGACAAGTTAGGCAACATTCCTTGCATGGGAGAGAATCTCTTTGACAAGAACTGGCAGGAAAAAGGCTAACGAGTTAGATGATGACAATACCACTCTAGATAGTCAAAATCTACAGCTACTCCAGCCATAAAGAAGCCTTATAAAAAACCCTCTTTCAGCAAAAAGGGGAAATTTTATCCTTCCTATACCCAGCAGAGTCAAACTCAGGGTCAGGTTGCCCAAAAGGGGCAAACTAGACAGCAAGAGAAGCCAAAAGGCTCGAGAGCCCAACTAGCTCCACAGGTTCAGCCCCCTCAAGGGCTTTGACTCCTTCCTAGAGAGCTTAGCCTTCCTGCCTCTGAGGGGTACCCAACCCCCCAATATCCTACGCAGGTTATGCCACTTTGCCAACAGATGGCATCAGATAACAGCAGAAGATTGGACTCTGTCCATTGTAGGAGAGGGGTACAAGCTCCATTTTCACAGCATGCCCCCTCCTACAATTCTAAGGCAATTAAATTCTCAAACCTCTGCAGACAATCTGCTAGAGCACGAGGTCTCAACACTTCTTGCCCAAGGGGCAATAGAAGAGGTACCCATTCTTCAACAGGGTGCAGGGTTCTACTCCCCCTACTTTCTTATTCCAAAGAAAACAGGAGGACACAGCCCCATTCTAGACCTCAGAGAATTGAACAAATACCTGTTCAAAGAGAAGTTCAAAATGATTTCTCTTGGAACTCTTCTGCCATACCTTCAAAGCCAGGATTGGCTTTGCTCTCTAGACTTAAAAATGCATACACTCACATTCTGATCCATCCAAATCACAGGAAATTCTTACGATTCCTTTTCAAGGGAAAACATTTCCAGTACAGGGTTCTTCCCTTTGGTCTGGCTTCAGCTCCAAGGGTATTCACGAAATGCATGGCAGTAGTAGCTGCATTTCTACGAACCCTGGGGATATTCATCTTCCCTTACTTAGACGACTGGCTCATTCGAGCCCCTACAGTTGCAGAGGCCAGCACTGCACTGTCTCGCACAATACGAATCCTCCAATACTTAGGGTTGGTAATAAACTTCCCAAAATCCCAACTTGTTCCTTCCCAATGCCTGGAATTCATAGGGGCCTGTCTAGATACCAGACAGGCAAAGGCTTTCCTTCCACAGGCCCGGTGTCTTCACATAATGCAACTAGCTTCTCAAGCAGCAAGGAAATTCTCCCTAACTGCTCGAGAGCTACTACAGTTGCTGGGACATATGGCATCCACATAGTTCATGTAGTCCCATATGCTCGCCTCCACATGCGAGCAGCTCAGTGTACCCTATCCACACTGGACACAGGCCACAGGACATTTATCAGATAAAATAGTAAACTCTCAACGACTAATTTTGTTCCTCCAATGGTGGCAATCACTAGAAAATCTGACAGTGGGGTCTCCTTTCCATCAACCCCTTTTTCAGGCCACCCTAACAACAGATGCATCACAGATGGGGTGGGGAGCACACCTGAATCATCTCTCTACCCAGGGCACCTGGACTCCACAGGAGGCTGGTCTAAACATAAACTGCCTGGAATTGAGATTTAGCTCTTCGAGTATTCCACGCTCAGCTCAGCTACAAGACAGTCCTAGTCTAGACGGACAATCAAGTAGCCATGTTCTATGTGAACAAGCAGGGCGGGACAGGCTCTCTGTCGTTATGCAACGAAGCTTTACGACTGTGGGCCCTCGCCAGAGAGTATCAAATTCACTTTCTAGTGGTATATCTTCCAGGTATTCAGAACTTTTGGGCAGACAAACTCAGTCGAGAACTGCTGCCTCACGAGTGGTCTCTCCACCTAGACCTGGTGGCAAAGATATTTCATCTCTGGGACACTCCAGACATTGACCTATTTGCAAGTCCATTGAATGCCAAACTTCGCCGGTTCTGTTCCAGGATTCCGGCTCACAATTGTCAGACAAGGGATGCCTTCCCCCTTCACTGGGGTCAGGACTTCCTTTATGCCTTCCCACCCATTCCCCTCATCCCCAAAACATTCTTCAAGCTTCAGAGAGAGAGGGGTTGCATGATTCTCATAGCGCCACGATGACCACGCCAAGCGTGGTATCCCCTGCTTCTACATCTCTCTCAAGCTGCACCTTTGGAGTTAGGACATGCTCCAGATCTCCTTTCCGAAGACGGGACGCTATGGCACCCGAGTCCCCAATCCCTGCATCTCACGGCCTGGTTGCTGAAGGCTTAGACCTTCAGGATTTCAACCTGTCCCAAAAGGTAAAGGATATCCTTCAGGCTTCTAGAAAACTTTCCACAAGAAGATCTTATGCCTTCAAGTGGAAACCTTTTACTATATGGTGCTCCAAGAAGGGATTAAACCCCCTTGTCATACCTTTAGAATTGATACTAGAGTATCTCCTTCACTTATCGAATTCTGGTCTAAAGAGTCCATCTTAGTGCAATTGCAGCTTCTTATAAGCCTCTGAATGGACAACCAATTTCCTCTCATCCACTCATATCCAGAATTATGAGAGGTCTTCTGTTAATCAAACCTTCCATTAAGCCACCTCCGGTGGCATGGGATCTAAATCTAGTTCTCGGGCAGCTCATGAAGCCGCCTTTTGAGCCTTTAGCCACTACAACCCTTAAGTTTTTAACCTGGAAGGTCATCTTCCTAATTGCAATCACCTCTGCACGTCGCATTAGTGAACTACAAGCTTTAGTGGCTGATCCTCCTTATACTAGGTTTCATCATGATAAGGTTGTTCTTAGAACTCATCCCCACTTTATGTCAAAGGTGGTTTCGCCTTTTCATTTGAATCAATCAATTTATCTTCCTGTATTTTTTCCGAGGCCTCACCTCTCTAATGCAGAAAGAAACCTTCATACTTTGGATTGTAAAAGAGCCTTAGCCTTTTACCTACAGAGAACACAGCAACATAGAAAGTCCTCGCAACTTTTTATAGCTTTTGACTCTAGTCATTTGGGACTTCCAGTCTCCAAAAGAACTTTTAAATGGATTGCCCAATGCATATCCTTTGCTTATGAGAGTAAGGGTCCTCCTCTTTAGGGCCATGTCACAGCTCATAACGTGAGAGCCGTGGCTGCTTCCATGGCTAATCTCCACTCCGTGTCTATCGATGACATTTGTTGAGCAGCCACCTGGGCTTTGGTACACACCTTCACAGCCCACTATTGCCTGGATAAAGCCTCCCGTCTGGATGCCTTCTTTGGCCAAGCTGTTCTTCAAAATCTCTTTCAGACCTAATTCAACTCCTGCCCACCAACCCTGGTGGAATGCCAGAGATCCATGGGAGGAAGGATGCCTACCTTTCTAGGGTGGCACCTTCCTTGGGCTATCTCCCTGGCATCTTCATCTAGGGAGTCCCCATATGTGAAGACTACATTCCTGCTTGTTCCTGGAGATAGGGTAGTTACTCACCTGTAACAGGTGATCTCCGGGAACAGCAGGAATTTAGTCTTCACAACCCTCCCACCTCCCCTAGGAGTTGTGTCTCTATCTCTTTGTCTCTTTCCTCTCTCCCTCTGTCCTTTCACTCAGCTACAAACTTAACTGAAGAGGGACAGTTGGAAAGGCAGCGCGCATGTGCTGAGGGATGTTCCCAAAAGCGTTGCTGCGCAGGCTCCGTCTGTACTGACGATACCCATATGTGAAGACTAAATTCCTGCTGTTCCCGGAGATCACCTGTTAAAGGTGAGTAACTACGCTTTGTGTTTTTTGCTTCCACAGCAAGCTGCTTCTCAAATTCTCTCTTTTCCTGCCTTATCAATGCCTTGCATTTAACTTGCCAGTGCTTGTGCTGTTTCCAGTTTACATCATTTTGCTCTTTTTTCCATTTCCTGAAAGATGCTTTTTTTGGCAACAGCCGCCTCTCTGACCTCATCTTTAAATCATGTTGGCAGTTTTTTGGACTTCCTTCCACTTATCTTAAAGCATGGAATACAGCTGGTCTGGGCTTCCAAGATGGTATTTTTTAAACAGCCAAGCTTGATGTGCGTCTTTAACCTTTGCAACTGCTCCTTTTAGTTTTTTCTTAACTATTTTCCTCATTTTATCATAGTCTCCCTTTCAAAAGTTAAAAGGTAGTACTGTGGATTTCCTTACCATCCCTCCTCCACTAATTAAATCAAACGCAGTCATGCTATGATCACTATTGCCAAGTGGCCCCAACACCTTTATCTCTTGCACCAGATCTGGTGTTCCACTAAGGACTAGGTCCAAAATGGCTTCCCCTCTGGTCGGTTCATGAACCAGCTGCTCCAAGAAGCAGTCATTTATTTCATCTAGAAACTTTATCTCCCTAGCATGTTCTGCCGTGACACTGACCCAGTCAATACCGGGGTAATTGAAATCACCCATTATTATTACTGTGCTGTAACCTTTGTTAGCTTTCCTGATTTCTTTGAGCATTTCATCATCCATTTGTTCTTTCTGGGCAGGCGATCGATAGTACACTCCCACTGCCATCGCAGTGATATCGTGGGTCCCTTTTAATAATGGTTTATGGACCTTTCCTCCAGGAACCTTGTCCAAACCTTTTTTAAACCCAGCTGCACTAACAGCTTTTACTACATCCTCCAGTAACAAATTCCAGAGTTTGATTACACGTTGAGTGAAAAAATATTTTCTCTTATTAGTCTTAAATAGTTTACCCTGTAGCTTCATTGCATGTCGTCTAATGTTTCTATATTCTAATGAAGTAAACAATCGATCTACGTTTACCTGTTCCACTCCATTCATTAATTTATAGACCTCTATCATATCTCCCTTCTGCCGTCTCTTTTCCAGGTTGAAGAGCCCTAACCTTTTTAGCCTCTCTTCATAGGGGTATCCTTCTATCCGCTTTACCATTTTGGTGGCTCTTCTCTGTACCTTTTCTAATAACACTATATCTTTTTTTAAGATATGGCGACCAGAATTGCACACAATATTCAAGGTGCGGTCGCACCATGAGACGATACAGAGGTATAATAATATCCTTTGTTTTATTTTCCATTCCTTTCCTTATGATACCTAGCATTCTATTTTCTCTCTTGGCTGCTGCTGCACATTGGGCGGAGGGTTTTAACATGTTATCCATGATGATGCCTGTAATCTAATAAAAGAACTTCGCTCAATTATATCTTTAATTGTTGTGCAGTGGATATTTCTGAAGACTCCAAGAAGAGTGAGCCTATATTTAAGGTTGCGCCATCTAAGTGGGAAGCTGTTGATGAATCAGAACTGGAATCCCAAGGTTAGTTTAAATAGTTTCTAGTAATGGACGTTTCATAAATCAATCATATAGGAATAGTTTCATTAATGTATGCTTTGTGAAATGTCTTGTTTGTTACTTGTCTATTGTAATGGGTTTCGAGAAACACACAAGACAGCTTTCAGCACACAGTGTTTTTTAAATTGGAAGACATACATCTTGGGACTTAAACCATGAGTCAGTATACATTCCGTATTGTGTTCTGCTGAGTGAAAGACCTGTATTTTGTTTTGTTTATTGACTTTATAAAATACCCATCATATCTGTATCTGAATGGTTTACAATAATTTATATGAACGATTGAAAAATACTGTATTTTATTTTTCAATGTGAGTGGTGTTAAAAAGAAAATAAAAGCAAAAATAACAGTATTAAAAAACAAACAAACAGGACTTCACCTCCTACCAAGCAAACTGATTTGAAAGATCCTCCAGTGAGAAAGAAGAAAAGAAAATTCAAGAGACAGTTCCATCATCTTAATCATCTTTCTCAGTTTTGTCTGAATAAAGAAGACAGCCAGTTTGCTACTGGAATTGTGTATAATTACCTTCTTTCCTCAATTTCTGAGGTCATGAGTTCCAAGAATACGCCCCTATATAACAAAAAGTGCCATGATACATAGATGACAAGTACACATCAGAGGGGATGGATAAATATAATAGGCCCCACGGAGAAGACTGTAATGGTCTGGGTGTGTAATACCTCAGCTGCTGACAAATACAATGAGAAAATCTGGTGAAATAAGCCTTAAATTTCAAATGAAATGCCACAGGGCCCATGATCCAACTTCTACTCACCCAAGATCAGTTTAGCTGCTGTGTTCTCAGCCAACTCTCATCTTTTCAAATTAATTTGGGATAATCTCAACAGAAGGAAATTACGGTAGTCCAGTTTATTGATCACCATAGCCTGCACTACTTTTTCCAAATTTGTAGACTGCAAATAAGGACAGAGCTTATTAAACTGGTTTGTAACGACATTACTCATTTGTAACTCTATCAACAATTGGTTGGTCTCTAGACTGAACTTCATCTACCATCTGCTATTGCCATCCACAAAGAGTATGCTGCAAAGACCATGTCATGTAATTCTGTGAAAGCCACCATTTTGTCAGTATTCCAAAATTGTTTGCTATTTGGCTTTTTCAGAACGGTCTTTCCCAGAGACTGATGACTTCTAATCTGTTTCTTCCTGCCAAGAGTTTGTTGCATTTAACGTAAACATTAAACAGTTTTAGCAGTTCATGAAAATTACTCCATGGCATGTTAGTCCTATCCCCCAATCAAGGAACAATAAAAAAGAACATAAGATATGCCATACTGGGTCAGACCAAGGTCCATCAAGTCCAGAATCCTGTTTCCAACAGTGGCCAATCTAGGTCATAAGTACTAGCAGTTTCCTCAAAAGACAGGTTCCTCAATGCTTGTATTGGGACAAGCAGTGATATCCCGTGTCTCTTTTAATAATGGTTTATGGACCTTTCCTCCAGGAACTTGTCCAAACCTTTTTTAAACCCAGCTACACTAACAGCTTTTACTACATCCTCCGGTAACAAATTCCAGAGTTTAATTACACGTTGAGTGAAAAAATATTTTCTCTTATTAGTCATAAATAGGTTACCCTGTAGCTTCATTACATGTCCCCTAGTCTTTTTAATATTCTGATGACGTAAACAATCGCTCTACATTTACCCATTCCACTCCATTCATTAATTTATAGATCTCTATCATATCTCCCCTCAGCAGTCTCTTTTCCGTGTTGAAGATCCCTAAACGTTTTAGCCCCTCTTCATAGGAGTATCCTTCCATCCCCTTTACCATTTTGGTAGCTCTTCTCTGTACCTTTTCTAATAACGCTATATCTTTTTTAAGATTCGGCGACCAGAATTGCACACAATATTCAAGGTGCGGTCTCACCATGGAGCGATACAGAGGCGTTATAATATCCTTTGTTTTATTTTCCATTCCTTTCCTTATGATACCTAGCATTCTATTTGCTGTCTTGGCTGCCGCTGCACACTGGGCCGAGGGTTTTAACATGTTATCTACAATGACGCCTAAATCTTTTTCCTGGGTGGTGGTTCCTAATGTGGAACCTTGCATCGTGTAACGATAGTTTGGGTTGTTCTTTCCTAGGTGCATAACTTTGCACTTGTCCACATTAAATTTCATCTGCCATTTTGATGCCCAGTCTTCTAATTTATCAAGATCCTCTTGCAATTTTCCACAATCCTCTTGGGTTTTAACAACTTTAAATAGTTTTGTGTCATCTGCAAATTTGATAACTTCACTCGTTATTTCCTTTTCCAGGTCATTTATGAATATGTTAAAAAGCAGCGGACCCAGCACAGATCCCTGGGGTATTCCACTATTCACCTTTTTCCATTGGGAAAAATGACCATTTAGCCCTACCCTCTGCTTTCTTTCTTTAACCAGTTCCTGATCCACAATAGTATATCACCTCCTATCCCATGACTTTTTAGTTTTGCCAAAAGTCTCTGATGGGGGACCTTGTCAAAGGCTTTCTGAAAGTCCAGTACTAGGAGTTCTCCATGGCCAGTCACCACCGCTTTAAAGTGATCTCACCAGCCAGAAACCCGTCGTCCAACTTAAGGAACTTGAAACTCCAGAGTCCAAATTCTTGCCACCATCTGCTCTATAGAGTTCCTCTTCAACTGATCCACTAAAAGAATCAACACAAATGCCTTCAGATATTTTGGTATATTCCTCAACTAAAGGCCTGGAATGTCACTTCCATTTCAGGTGCAGTGTTCTGGACACTCTTACGAGGTGTCGCCTTGAGTGCTCTGGAAAGGAGATAACCAGATATCTTCAGACCTTCTCTTCACATTACTCAGAAGCACATTACACCTGAGAAATTAGAACTTTATGCAGAAAATAGTGGCAGAGGTACCTTTTTTCTCCTAGGAAGAAAAAGAACCCAAGATGGGTATATTTTGATTCCTACAGTACATTGATGCCCTGAAAGAAGCAAAAACTCCAATTATGATGTTGCAGAATCCCATTCCATGAGTAGCAGTGGTAAGAAAGCTGGACTTCAAGTATAACATCCAGCCCTGTCCAGAATTTGATGTAATACAACTACTTCCATTCAGTGTTTGTAGCATCCACCTGGAAACAGATAAAAAGCTCAACATGAGAACTCCACCTGGAAAGGTCCCACAATATTGGATATCATGGGTGTGCTTCAGGACTGCATACTCAGCTTGAGAATATCTGTCCATAAACTTTACAATGTGAAATATATGCACTAGTTATTGCAGAAATAAAGCCATTGTTTGAGGTGTTCACCACAATGAAAGGTACGTTTCTAATTCAGCTAACCAGTGCAGAAGTGTGTGGGAAGCACCTTGCCTAGATTCACTTATATCATTTGACACCTTGGTGTGTACCTTCCACTGTAGTGATTGGGTGAGAAAACTGGCATATAGTCATCATGAAAGATGCATATGAGATTGACGGATATTCCATTCAATAGTGGAAACTTTTTATCAGCCACAGCAGAACAATCCTTTGGGAAACAACACTTTTATTATAGAAGGCAAGTCTTTTATTAGAGGCATGGTTACTGCCAGTACCAAAAGTAGAGGCATTGGTATCAAAAGAAGCCTTCAAAATCCCTACATAGGTCTGATTTGCAAAGAGCTGATTCCTAGAAGCAAAAGGCTGTTTAGGCTTTCTGGATCTTAAGAATGTGTAAACTATTCTTATTCACTCTTTACACTGAAAATGCCTCCATTTCACAATGAGCAGCATTCATATCAGTGCTGAGTACTTCCATTCATACTCTCAGTAGCACCAAGAATTTTCATAAAAATCTGACAGTAGTAATTGCCCACCTTTTCAAGGAATAGGATTTTCATTTTCCCATGGACAAGCAGAATGAAATTTTCACATATGGGTGATGTCACTGTCCCTTGAGTGGGAGCATTTCCAGGCTCCTCTTAGAAGATTTCGGAAAGCTTCACCACACGTGTATCCTCTAACACCTCTCATTGGGAAGAGCCTTTTGACACTCAAGAGCAACTGAGTTACGAAGGCTCCTTATTGGCCCCGTCAACTGTGGTTCCCTCTCCTTGAGGAACTCTCCATCCAGGAACTGGTTCATCTGGGCTAGTCTATCATTGCGTTTGTGGTGCAGCTGCTAAAATGGCCTTTTCTCAGGGACCAATCAGAAAATGCGTCCTCACATATAGGTGATGTCACTGACGGAGTCCGCACAGGCATGCTCCCCAACTTTCAAAGGAAGCTTTTGAGAAGTTAACCACGAATGCATGCCCGTCTTCCCGACCGAAGGAGCCATCTTGCCTCAATCTTCTTTTTTTTTCCACGGAGCCTCTCAGATACTTGTCTGACCCTGGAAAATTTTCGATACCTACTGGTACTTTTTTTCCCCTTAGTGATTTTTCAGTCACATGCTCATCACAGTCTTCCTGCCCATCCCCAGGAGTGTCTGTGCATTGGCGCCATGTTTTTTTCTTGGGTTATTTTTTTGGCGCATGGGTTTTTTTCTCTTGCCTCTCTGGCTTGCAGGGACGTTGAGTCCTTTGACTTGGCAGACGCCGTCTTCCCAGAAATGTCAAAGCCAGCCAGTGAATTTAAGAAATGTTCCTGGTGTGGCAGGACCATCTCCATGATGAACCGCCATAACTGGTGCCTTCAGTGCCTCTGGCCTGACCATGAGCCCTCCACCTGTGCTCTCTGCGTGCAGATAATGCGCAAGGAGCTCAGGAACGGGGAAAAACAACGGGAATTGCTGTTCCGGTCCTCCGAGTCTTCTGCACTGGCTTCACGTGGGGGCCGGCCTCATTCAGAGCCAAAGGGCCGCGGTGCAGTGGACCAATGGCCATTCTTCGATGAGGGTCGGCCCCAGAAGGACATGACTTCCGCCCCGTCAAAGTTGAGGGGGGATGCTGAGACCCGGGATAAGTTCCACAATCATTGGCATCGCAGTCCCCCTTGGCATGACTCCAAGGGCGAAGGCTGGGCTGTGGCCTCTTAAGCTGCCCCAGCAGGAGGAGCCCCAGGAGGGCTGTCAGGTGACTTCAAATACTGTCACCATTGTGGAGTCCCCGATGAGGGTATCGGCATCAGTTGCTGCCCTAGTTCCCATACCTTCGGACACTGCGCTCCTAGCCGAGCGCATGCAGGCGTTAAGCACAGCTTGACTGTATTCCTGGCCTCACAGGCTGCCTGGGACTCTGTGCCCTTGGGTTCCTCGGTGCCGACGGCAGCCTTGCCCATGACGGGGGCTTCTCTGTCCGGGGTGCAGCCCATCCTGGAGTTCCACTCTCTCCCCAGCCGTGGAGCCAGCTCAGACAGGCAGTAGAAGTTCCTCTCGATGCTCTGGGTCCCCCTCTCCCCCGCCTTCACTGCCTCTGGGTCAGACCATCCAGCCTTTGACTCCATCCTCCCCCACCGTCAACGCCATGAGGAATTGCATTGATTTTCGATTTCCTCATGGATTCTGATGGGTGGGAGACTGAGGAGGACTCCCCAGTGCCCTAATATCATCAAGACATCCCCTCTGATCCCCTTCCACCTTATGAGCACAGGACATCCCCACCAGAGGATATCTCTTTCCATGAATTTGTGAAGGACATGACCAAGGCCTTGCCGTCGAGGCTGAGGAGGAGTCCAGGGCAGAGGAGTTGGAGATCCTCCAGTACCTTTCTACCTCCAAGGAGGCTATTACAGTTCCCGTTCACGGGATCCTTGAATGGCTGCTGTTTAGCATGTGGAAGACACCCCTCACCATGCCCCAGGTGAGTAGATGACTGGACTCCATGTGTCGAGTCCACAAGAGTCCTAGCTTTGAGAAACCACA
Organism: Ichthyophis bannanicus; assembly: GCA_033557465.1. Taxonomy (NCBI): domain Eukaryota; kingdom Metazoa; phylum Chordata; class Amphibia; order Gymnophiona; family Ichthyophiidae; genus Ichthyophis; species Ichthyophis bannanicus. The sequence goes on from CM066038.1 coordinate 413,346,060, forward strand.
GCTCCCGCACAGTTCTATGGTCATGGAATCAGCCATATGGAGAATCAAGAGCACTAAACACTCCTCCGTGCCCCCAGGCAGAGAGGCCAGGAACTTGGATGTCATTGGGAGAAAATACTATCGGGTTCCATGTTGGTAGCCCACATTCAGTCCTATCAACTCTAAATGGGTATGTACCTCAGGAATCTAGCAGGCGATCTGGCCAATTTCTTCACTGTTTCGGAGCAATGAGCTTGAGCACTCCTGTGGGCTTGTTTCCAAGGTGAAAGAGTGCTCAAAATATATGACCAGGGCGGCTTATAGCTTTGAGCCAGTGGTCTGGGTAGCCGCGGTGGGCATTGGAGCTCGCCAGCTAGCTTTGCTGCTGTCTTCTGATTTAGAACAGTGGATACTGGACAAGCTAGCGGATGTCTCTTGCTGGGGTGAGACCCTCTTCGGCAAGCCCTTGTAGGACAAGGCCGGAGAGTTTGAGCATGAGCAATTAACGATGAATAGATTGTCTCATAAGATGAGTGACCCCTCTAAGAAGAAAGGCTTCTTCCTGGGGCTTTCTTGGTTAGAGTACTGACTTGGGGAACCAAGAGACCAAGGTTTGATTCCCACTAGCACTTTGTGGCCTTGAGCAAGTCACTTAACCCTCCATTGCCTCAAAAATCCAAGTTATCACTTTCACTATTTAATGTACATTGCCAAGTTTAAGTTACAATGGTAAACCGCTTTGACTGACATGATAAAACAGTATAAAATAAACCCTGTTAAATAAATATCAGCCCTGTCATGGCTCTCAGCAGAAGAATCAGGGCCAGCATCAGCTCCGCAATCCCAAGCCACAGAAGTCACAGCCTGTGCTGCAACCGCAGCATAGAGGAGGATTCCTTCCTGAGGAGCATGGTGTCCCTTCCCGTTCCAACCACAGTTCCACCTCAGGTGGGAGGCAGATTGATCCATTTTTCCCACAGGTGGCCAATGAAAACATCAGATCCCTGGGCCCTCAACATAGTTCAGGAGGGGTACCTATTGCACTTTTGTTCAACTTCCTCCCCCTTTTTTCATCTTGATATGTCTCACCGAGAACTCCTCGAGAAGGAGGTCCAGGTTCCCTTGGATGACCTGGCCATTGAGCTGGTCCCTCCTCCTCATGTCGAGAAGAGGTTCTACTCCCGTTACTTTCTGGTTCCCAGAAAGACCAGGAGTCTTCCAGCCCATATTGGATCTTCGGAACCTCAATTGATTCCTCTTGCGAGAAAAGTTATCTTCAACGGGAAGACTGGCTGTGCTCCTTGAATCTCAAGGATGCTTATACTCACATCCCCATTCACTCTCTCCACCAGCAGTATCTCCGTTTCATGCCACATCAGTACCGGGTGCTACACTTTGGCCTTGCTTCCACTCAAGAGTCTTCATAAAGTGTCTTGCGGTGGTCGCTGCATTGCTTTGAACACTGGGAATTTTTGTTGTTTCTTGCCTAGATGGCTGGTGGTTCAGGGGTCAAATGCCAGACGAGGTCTGACGCTCCACAAGGATCACCATTCAGCAGCTTGAGAATCTGGGCTTCGTCGTCAACTACCCCAAGTCTCTTCTGCAGCCCACTTAGCACCTCAAGTTCATTGGGGGCCTCCTAGATACTACCGTGGCCCAGTCCTGCCTACCTGAGGATTGAGTCCTACAGCTCGTCCACCTAGCCAGGGAATTGCAGACCTGTCTGTTCACCACAGCCAGTGGATGCTGCTTATTCTCGGCCATGTGGTCTCCACGATTCATGTCACTCCATTTGCCGTTCTACAGATGAGGTAATGGTGCCAAGTTACGGATCGTCTCCGGGACAAGGTGGTGGTTTTTGTTCAGCCACTCACGCAGTCCCTCTCTTGGTCGCTCAAACCACAAAACTGCACCAGGGATTTCCTTCCAAGCCCTTCTGCATCAAAACGTTCTGACTACGGATGCCTCCAAGATGGGCTGTCTCCAAACACAGGGCTTCTGAACGGCTGGGGAAAGTTTACACCAGATCAACTTCCTGGAGCTCTGTGTCATCTCCAGTGCGCTCGGGGCTTTTCAAGAGCAGCTTGCCAATCAGGTTGTCCTCATCCAGACCGACAACCATTTTGCGATGTTCTTTACCAAAAGGCAGGGGAGCACAGACTCATACCTTCTCTACTGGAAGACGGTGCATCACTGGAAGTTTGCCATTTCTAACAGCATGCTTCTCCGAGCGGTGTATCTGCTGGGGGAGCTCAGTGTCTTGGCAGATTGTCTCAGCAGTGCCCTCCAGCTGCACGAGTGGACTCAACAATTGAGTTGTCAGCCACAGTTTCCGGATGTGGGTCACCCCGAGCATAGACCTCTTTGCATCCACTGGACAATGCCCAGGTGTTGGTTTTGCTCCAGGGTTCCATGCAGCAGTTGGATGGCTTCAGATGCTTTTCTGCTGGATAGGGGTGAGGAACTGCTTTTATTTATTTATTTAACTAGACTTATATACTGCTTTTCTACCAGTCAAAGCAGTGTCCATTCAGTTACGTAGATATATTTTTCCCTTGTCCCCGAAGGGCTCATAATCTGTTTTTTGTACCTGAGCCAGCGGAGGATTAAGTCGCTTGCCCAAGGCCACAAGGAGCACCTGTGGTACTAGAAACCCCAGTCCTTCCGGCCCAAAGTTGCTGTCCTCTAGCGGTATTAGAAGCCCTGACCCTGCTTTATGCCTATCCACCAACTCCTCTGGTGGCCAGGACTCTCTTCAAGCTCCAGGAGAACAAGGCTACCATGATCCTCATTGGCCCAGACCGTTCTGGTTCCCTCTCTCCGTCTCTCAGAAGCCACCAATCCGGCTTGGTTCTTCTCCGGATCTGATATCCCAGGACAGGGGATCGCTTCTTCACCCCAACTTCCACTCCCTAGCTCTCACGGCATGAATGCGCGGAGTATGTAGTTCTCACAGAGCTTCACCTACCAGCCGATATGGAGAATGACGTCCTGGTTTCTCGCAAGGACTCCACATGGCGTTCTTACACTTGTAAATGGCACAGATTCTCTCTGCGGTGCATAGACAAGGCACTGAACCTCTTTTTTTTGTTTGCTGTGAGTCTGTTCACTTACCTGCTCCACCTCTTCAACCTGGGCCTTAAATCGAACTCTGTGAGAATGCATCTTAGCACAATGGTGGCCTACCATCATGGGGTGGATAGTAAGCCCATTTTTGCACATCCTCTTGTAAATTGTTTTATGAGATGTGTCTTCATCTCTTGGCCTTCAGTTAAGCCCCCGCCTATAGCGTAGGACCTTAACATGTATTTGTATATAGTTTTTTGTACATAGTTTACAAGCCAGTTTTGCTATTTTGCATTAGTTCATGCTGTTAACTATTACGTTTATTGTTACAAAATGTTCGATGTAAAACTAAGCTTTTGCTTTGTGGATTGTTGTTTTATTGTGAACCGCAACTGAACTCTGGAAGTTGCGGGTTATAAATATATGTTAAATAAATAAATAAATAAAATAACATGGTGCTGGGTAGCTGATTTTTGCCCCTTTTGAGCCTCTTGGCTTTTGTCTGCTCAAATATCTCACATGGAAGATCATTTTCTTAGTAGCAGTCACCTCTGCGCACAGTCAGTGAACTCCAGGCGCTAGTGGCACATCCTCTGTACATGAGGTTTCATCAAAATAGTGGTCCTCCGGACTCCCCCTGTTTCTTTCTAAGGTGATTTCTGTCTTTCACCTTAATCAGTTAGTGGTACTGCCCACCTTTTTTCCCAAACGTTACACCAACAGGGCTGAGGCTGCCCTACATACATTGGATTGTAAGAGAGCACTGGCTTTCTACCTCGAACATACGAAAGCTCACCGCCGTTCCTCCCAGCTCTTAGTCTCGTTTGACCCCAATAGGCTGGGTGTGGCAGTCTCAGTGTCCCCTTTCGCTTTGTGTTGCAGACTGCATCTCCTTCGCTTATGCTCAAGCTGGTCTGAGTCTGTGAGCCATGACACAGCGCTCCATTGACCAAGCTATGGCTGCATTGGTAGCCAATTTGCATTCTGTCTTCACTGTAGAGATCTGTAGAGCTGCTATGTGGTCATCTCCAGGAACAAGCAGGAATGAGTCTTCACATACGGGTATCGTCGGTACCGACGGAGCCTGTGCGGGAACGCTCCCCAGCGTCCAGTAAGAAAGCTTTTGGGAGCATCCCACAGCGCCTGCGCGCTGCCTTCCCGCCTTTCCCAATTGCCTCTCTCCAGTTCTTCTTTTCCGCGGAGCCAGCAGGTCGTGTTCATGTCACCGCAGAAAAAGTTCTTTCTTTTTTTCTTTAATTTTCTGTGCGCGTCTGCCTTCTTCGACGTACCACCGGTCTTTTCTTTTCTTTCTTTTAAAAAAAAACCCCCAAAACTAGTACTTTACTTCAACTGTTCATTTTCAATTTGGGCCTTAGACCTGAATATTTTTCTCCTCATGGAGAAGCCCGCTTCCGGGTTCAAAAAGTGCACAAAATGTGGCGGTACTATTTCTGTCACCGACACCCATGATTGGTGTCTAAAATGTTTGGGTCCTGACCACTCCATCACCGATTGTGAGTCCTGTTCCATGATGTCTAAAAGAGGTCGACAGAATCGAGCGGCAAAGCTCAGTACCCTGTTTCCCTCTGATGCAGGCTCGGTGGCATCGACGTCTTCCAGGGCTGCTTCTTCCTCCCATGGATCTCAGGTAACCAAACATAAATCTAGCCGGTCCTCGAAGGGCAAATCTCCCTCTAAGCATCGAGATGCCTCCGGGCTTGTCCTCGAGGATTCCGCACTGGCAAAATTACCCTGGCGGGAAGTTCCGGCTTCCAAAGCATTGTCTATGGGGTCACAGGTTGGCATCGATGGCTTGGCCTCGACCGATCACCTGTTGCCGTGTTCTGGGGTACCGGTGGCCTCCACTGGTACCGACATCCAGACTCTGGTGGTGTCTATGGATCAGAAGATTCTGTCCATGCAGCGCACCCTAATGGCGTTTATGCAGGCTGCGACACCTCCGGTACCGCAGCAATCTCCGTTGCCGGTGCCAGTACCGATTGCATCGACATCAGCTTCGGTGTCGACTGCAACGGTACCCTGTCCTATGATGCCCATCGGTACCGAACCGGTACCGCTTACTCCCGATGTCGATCCAACTCGGTACGCATATCGGGCTTTACAAGAGCATCCAGACAGGCGATACTTCGATTCCTCCGAAGACTCTGACAAGTCTGAGGCTTCTGTCGAGGCATCGGTACTTCTTCCTCAGGAGTCTTCTCCAAAACGAAGAATGTCTCCTCCAGAAGACTTGTCTTTTCAAGACTTCATTAGGGAAGTGGCTAGGGGCCTCTCCATTACAGTGGCCCCTGAGTCAGAGCCTAGAGCCAAGCAATTAGATATTTTGCAATATCCTAAGGCTCCTAAAGAGGCAGCTGCCTTACCTATTCATGAGATTCTCTATGATCTCATGTTGAGCATGTGGGAGACTCCTCTTACCACCTCTCCTCATTCTCGTAGGTTAGACACCATGTACCGTGTCCCTCCTTGTCCTGGCTTTCATAAGTCTCAGCTTCCTCACCACTCTATTGTGGTAGAGTCTGCCAAGAGGAAAATAAAGAGTGCAAAGAGACACTCATCTAATCCTCCAGGACGTGAATGCAGGACCCTAGATGCTTTTGGCCGAAAGGTTTTCCAAGCTAATATGCTTGCTGCCAGAATCAACTCCTATAGTCTCTATATGGGGATGTTTCTAAAAGAAGTCACAGATCATCTGCAGACTTTAACTCCTTTTATTTCAGAAGATAAAAGGCAGGAATTTCTCACTTGGCTCAAACATGCCCAAGATGTTTCCAAATTTTCCAACCGTGCAGCCTTTGACTCTTTTGAGTGTGTAAGCAGAGCCTCGGCTATTGCCATAGGTGCATGCAGAATTGCTTGGTTACAAGCCTCTGATTTGGAACTCTGGGTCCAAGATGAATTGGGAAATCTTCCTTGTACAGGTGAGAACCTTTTTGGCAAGGATTGGCAAGAAAAAGGCCACTCAGATGGATGCTGAGAACTCTGCTTTGGATCGACTTTCAAAGTCTACCTCTGCTCCTGTTAAGAAAAGATTGTTCAAAAAGACATCTTTCTCTAAAAAGGGAAGATATTATCCTGCTTATGGTCAGCAGGCATCTTCTGCAGGTCGTTTTGCTGCAAAGCGTCAGCAACCACCTAAACAGGCCAAGTCAAAGGCTGCCAGGCCTCCCACGGCCCAGCAGCCTCAGCCTCCTCAGGGCCTTTGACTTGCAACTAGAGAACTTAGCCTTTCTAGCTCTGGAAGAACCAGAGCCCCTCACCATTCCAGGAAGGTTGGCTTACTTTGCTCCCAGATGGGAGCAAATCACAGCAGAGCAATGGACCCTCTCCATCATAAGGGAAGGGTACAAGCTTTATTTCTTAAGCCTTCCTCCCCACACCATGGTGAAACAGTTCAATTCTGCAACATCTCTCCTCAACCTTCTGGGTCAGGAGATTGCTACCCTTCTTGCCCAAGGGGCAATAGAAGAAGTACCTCTTCTTCAACAGGGCTCAGGGTTCTACTCCCCTTATTTTCTTATTCCAAAGAAAACAGTGGGCTACAGACCCATATTAGATCTCAGAGAATTGAACAAGTTTCTATTCAAAGAGAAATTCAAGATGATTTCTCTCGGTGCTCTGCTTCCATACCTTCAGAGTCAGGACTGGCTTTGTTCTCTAGATCTCAAGGATGCGTACACCCATGTCCTCATCCATCCAACACGCAGAAGGTTCCTTCGGTTCCTTTTTCAAAGAAAGCACTAACAATACAGGGTGCTTCCCTTCGGTCTGGCCTTTGCACCAAGGGTGTTCACAAAATGCATGGCAGTAGTAGCTGCATTTCTACGCACTCTAGGAATATTCGTATTCCCATATCTGGACGACTGGCTCATTCGAGCTCCATCCCAGTCAGAGGCCCAGACTTGTCTAACCTGCACAATGCGTGTCCTTCAGTATTTGGGACTGGTAATAAACATCCCAAAATCCAACCTCACCCCTACTCAGTCTCTGGAGTTTATAGGGGCCTTGCTGGATACCACAACTGCAAGGGCCTATCTTCCTCAGGCCCGTTGCCTACGCTTGGTGCAGTTAGCCTCCCAGATACAGTTAAAGTCCCATTTAACTGCTCGAGAGATGTTACAACTATTAGGCCACATGGCATCCACCGTGCTTGTGGTTCCATATGCTCGCCTTCACATGAGGGCAGCTCAATGGACTTTGTCCACCCAATGGACTCAGGCATCAGGTTGCCTGTCAGACAAAATAGCAAACTCCAGTCGCCTTTTTTGATCTCTCCAGTGGTGGAAGTCCTCTCCAAATCTGTTGCTGGGGTCCCCTTTTCAGCAGTCGCTACCCCAAGCAACTCTTACAACAGATGCTTCTCCAATGGGTTGGGGAGCTCATCTGCAGGATCTCTCCACCCAGGGCATCTGGTCTCCACAGGAGACTTCTCTGCATATCAATCTCTTGGAACTCAGAGCAATATTCTTAGCTCTCAGAGTGTTCCATTCCCCGCTCAGCTACAGGACAGTCCTCATCCATACGGACAACCAAGTAGCCATGTTCTATGTAAACAAGCAGGGCGGGACTGGCTCTCTGTCGCTTTGCGACTGTGGGCCTTCTCCAGAGAGCATCACATCCATCTTCTGGCAGTATATCTTCCAGGTGTTCAAAACTCTTGGGCAGACAGACTCAGTCGAGTTCTGCTTCCACACGAATGGTCCCTCCACATGGACCAGGTAGCCAGGATTTTTCGAATTTGGGGAACCCCGGACATAGACCTCTTTGCAAGTCCGTGGAATGCCAAACTTCTCCGGTTCTGTTCCAGAATTCCGTGTCAGGGAGTTCAGGCCAAGGATGCCTTCCTCCTTCACTGGGGTCAAGACTTCCTTTATGCCTTTCCACCCATTCCTCTAATTCCCAAAACTCTTTTCAAGCTTCAGAGAGATCGAGGAACCATGATCCTCATAGCACCACATTGGCCACGCCAAGTGTGGTACCCTCTACTTCTGCATCTCTCTCAAGCTCCTTCCCTGGACTTGGGCTCTGCACCAGACCTCCTATCCCAGGAAGAAGGAACGTTGTGGCACCCAAACCCCCAGTCTCTCCATCTCAGGGCTTGGTTGCTGAGGGCCTAGACCTTCAAGATTTTCATCTCTCAGCAAGTCAGAGATGTTATTCATACCTCTAGAAAGCCCTCTACTAGACTTTCAAATGGAAAAGATTTACCATTTGGTGTTCACAGAAGGGTCTTAACCCTCTTGCAATACCTTTGAATTCTTTACTAGAGTATCTCCTGCATCTATCCCATGCAGGTCTGAAAATGAATTCAGTAAGAGTCCATTTGAGTGCTATTGCAGCGTCCCTCAAGCCCCTCAGTGGACAGCCTATTTCCTCTCACCCTCTTATAGCAAGATTCATGAGAGGCCTTCTTCTAACTAAACCTCCCATTAGACCACTTCCAGTGGCATGGGACTTAAACCTGGTTCTTGGCCAGCTTATGAAGCCACCCTTTGAACCTTTAGCACCACCTCCTTGAAATTTCTTTCTTGGAAAGTTATTTTTCTCATTGCAGTCACCTCAGCACGCCGCATCAGTGAATTGCAAGCTTTGGTGGCTAATCCACCTTATACAAGGTTCCATCATGATAAGGTAGTCCTCAGGACCAATCCACACTTTATGCCCAAAGTGGTCTCGCCTTTTCATCTGAACCAAGAGGTATATTTACCTGTCTTTTTTCCAGGACCTCATGCATCAAGTGCAGAGAGGAATCTTCATACCTTGGATTGTAAGAGAGCTCTCGCTTTTTACTTACAAAGAACACAGCAACATAGAAAGTCTTCTCAACTCTTTGTTGCTTTTGATCCTTCTCATTTAGGACTTCCAGTCTCTAGGAGAACACTGTCCAACTGGATTGCTCAGTGTATTTCTTTCGCCTACCAGAGTAGGAACATTTCTCTGGAGGGCCATGTCACAGCTCACAATGTGAGAGCCATGGCAGTCTCAATGGCTCATCTAAACTCTGTGTCCATCGACCAAATCTGTCAAGCGGCCACCTGGGCCTCGGTTCATACCTTCACAACCCATTACTGTTTGGACAAGGACTCCCACCGGGATGCCTCGTTTGGTCAGGCTGTTCTCAAACACCTGTTCCATTCCTAATCAATTCCTACCCACCTACCCTGGTCGGATGCCAGAGATCCATGGGAGGGGGTAGAGTCCTTCTCAAGGACACACAACCTGGGATTTCTCCCTGGCATCTGCAGCTAGAGAGTCCCCATATGTGAAGACTCATTCCTGCTTGTTCCTGGAGATAGCACAGTTACTTACCTGTAACAGGTGATCTCTGGGAACAGCAGGAATAAGTCTTAACAACCCACCCACCTCCCCTAGGAGTTGTATTTCTCTGTCTATCTTTCCTTTCCTCTCTCTCTCTTTGTCTCAGCTTTAAAACTCGAACTGGAGAGAGGCGGTTGGGAAAGGCGGGAAGGCAGGGCGCAGGCGCTGTGGGATGCTCCCAAAAGCTTTCTTACTGGACGCTGGGGAGCGTTCCCGCGCAGGCTCCGTCGGTACCGACGATACCCGTATGTGAAGACTTATTGCTGCTGTTCCCAGAGTTCACCTGTTACAGGTAAGTAACTGTGCTTTCTGTCCACACCTTCACAGCCCATTACTGTCTGGATGGAGATTACTGGCATAACAGTAATCTATACTCCGGCATCTGTTTGGGAATTAATGCAATGCCTGCTCACCGGCCCTTCTGTCTATCTGGCTACTGTAGAGTCGACCTGCTGTTGATGTCCATGTTGGATGCTGACTCTCGGAACCTTTCAGCGATTACTCATGCTGCTGTTTGGTTCATTTTTTTTGGTTGCCCCATTGGGCGTTTACAGGTTTTTTCGGTAGCCTATAGCTAGGGAGTCCCATATGTGAGGACTGACTTCCTGCTTGGTCTTGGAGAAAGGATAGTTGCTCATCTGGAGCAGGGAACAACAGGAATCTGTTCTCATTACACTCTCTCCTCCCCGGGAGTTGTTTTCTTTTTTGGCTTGAATAAGCTATGTCATCATACTGAGGTAAGATGGCTCAATTGGGCGGAAGACAGGCACGCATGTGTGGTTGACCTCCCAAAATCTTCCTTTGGAAGCTTGGGAGCATTCCAGCGCAGGCTCCGTCAGTGAGGACTGACATCATCCATATGTGAGGACTGATACCTACTTTTCCCGGAGAGCACCTGATACAGGTGAGTAACTACATTTTCCATAGGAATGAATTGGGACTTTTGTGTGTGTGTGGGGGGGGGGGGGTGGAATTTATTTCTTTGCAGCTGCCAATCTGACTGGCCAGTTTTTAGACTCTGCATTTTCCCTTGTTTTCCTCATGCCAAATTTGGTCCAATTCTGTTTTCAAAAAAGTATTTTCTCCCCATATAGATTACTACTACTAATTTATGTAGTGATACTATGAAGTGCTGTACATATACATGTAAGAGATGGTCTCTGCTTGAAAGAACTTACAAATCTATTCAAGGCTGACAAACAGGATGAATGAACAGGCATTTTCAATTATTTATTTATTATTTAGACGGTTTTGTATACCACCTTATCCTTCAATCAAAGTGGTCACAACACAATTGGGGGATATGAGACACATACACTAATACTTACAGGGAACATGGGCAATGGAGGGTTAAGTGGCTTGCCCAAGACCACAAGGAGCACCTGTGGGACTAGAACCCCAGTCTTTCTGGCCTTCCGGACTTTCCGGCCTGAGGTAACTTGCCCCAACCACTAGGACACTCCTCCCTCATAATCCCTTATGTATAATCTATTCCAACATTCCATTGAGCTGGAAAGAATAAAAAGAATGGGCCCAATATTCAAAAGGACTTAGCAGGTTAGCAAGATCTTCTAACTAGTTAAGTCCAACAGAGCCCAGTATGCAGCATACATACTATCCAGATAGTGACGCTGAACATTCACTCTGACTGCTGTTGCACTATCTGGATAATGCCAGGAAGCAGCGGGGACTTAACTGGATAGGGGTAATTTTCAACACATACTTAGGACAGGCTGAAGGTTGCCACTATCAAGATAGCTGTGGGACTGGCTGCAAAAGCCAGATATTCAGTGACAGTTGCTTTCTGGCTACTACTGCTGAATATATAGTATATTTTGCCCATGGTAGCTGGCATTAAAGTAACCACTTACTGTTGTAGGCTGAATATCAGCCCAATATTGTATGGTTTTCATGTAGAATAGAACACTTTTGTAATGTGTTTTTTTTAAAGCTACAGATTCTAACTGTTTTCTAAATATTTGTTGTCCAGAAACTAGACCACTTGCCTACTGTATATCAGAAAGTGACACATACTCTAAGTACTTTACAAGTCTAGCATTACTGGCAACTTCAAAGAACATATTCTCTGGCTGCCAGAGGAAGAAGGACCACATACCATAGTTGTGCAGTTCAATATTCTGTTTTTTTTCTGATTCTTTGTTCTTTCTCTCACTGCAACCAGTCTATGCCTCATCCCCCAGCTGTTCATTCCATGACTGCCATTGATTGTGGTCTAGTAGAAGGAGATCGGTGGGCTTTGACTAGCACCTTGAGAATAGCATGAAGCACTTTGCAAAATGCAATGTGTCCTTTGAGTCCATGCTGACTCCTGGCGACCCAGAAGCTCCTGGGTTTTCTTGGCAGCGTGATCAAAAATAGATTGCCAGGCCTTTCTTCTGAGGCAATGGAGGGTTAAGTGACTTGCCCAAGGCCACAAGGAGTGCTAGTGGGAATGAAGCACTTTAATGCTTTTTTATTGCAAAGGAACAGTTGGGCTGTGAGAGGCAGGAGGAAAAAACATGGCCCCATGCACCACTGCTCTCCTCTTCCTGCTAGTGTCCCGTTTGGCAGCAGTGAGCAGAGTTTTAGCAAGTTGTGCCGGTGGCATTCCTTAGCTCAGCAGCAGTCTTTCACTCCATCGCCTACAGTTGTGGTTAACATTATTGGCATCCTTGCAGTTCCAGTATCTCCTTAAAAAAGAAAAAAAAAAGTGGTCAGTTAAATGGCTTTGGATTATATATGCACACATATTTGACACACAAAAGAATCAAATAAAACAAGTCCAATTAAAAAAGAAAAGAGGAAATAATATAAAAATGGGTACATTGCCAGGACATGATTATTAAACTTAAAAAGGATAAACCAGTGCCTAAATTTTGTTGGATCATTTGCCATGAAAGAAACCACTCTTTCCTGTAGCAAATCCTCCTTTTTTATCTATTTAAAAAGGGAATCAACCCTTCATACCACACACCAAGGGATAATATCACTAATTTCCCCTAGTATTACTTAACTGAAAGAACTTTATTCAAAGGTTTCTCCAAATCAGCGTCACCGTAGAGATTCCTTCACTGAAGAAGTTCTTCCAAGCCAGTGTTGCTGTGGAGATTACTTCTGTACTCTTTCAAACCTTAATCTTCTGAGGTGGCAACTCTCAGTTCAAAGCCATCTGTTTCATGCAGTCCAATTAACGGAAACAATGTTTTTCCAAAAGACTCTCTGAACCAGCTACACAACATTGCGTTTCAGGCCTCCGAAACTCCCAGCCCTTCTTCATGCTCATTGTGTATTACGCAGAGGTCTTCCCTGGTGAGCATATACAACACCAGCCACAGAGCCTCTGAAGTGTTCGGACCAAGCTCAAGCCTGGGGCCTTTGGGCTGCCCTCCCCTTGAGTCTTCCACTGATTACTCAGAATGGGAGACTGAGGACAAAGACAAGGAATCCCCCGATACCCGTTGCCACCTTGATGTTCCCTTTGACCTGTCCCCCTCCGAGTCAGCGTGGGTCCCTGCCCAAGGACATGGCATTCCTCGACTTTGGAATCGGAAGAGGACCCTCACACGGAGGAGTTAGAAATCCTCCAATATATGAGACTCCACCAAGGCAATTGTTGACAGTCCCTATTCCGTCCATCCTGGAATGGCTCATGCTCTGCAGTGGGAAACACTGGTGTCTGTGCCTATTGTGAACAAGCGGCTTGACTCGATGGATTGGGTCTGCCAGAGCCCGGGCTTCCAGAAGGCACAGCTGCCACATGGTGGTGGAGTCTGCCATGTGTCGACTGAAAAGCCAGATGATGCATTCCTCACTCAGTGCCCCTGGGTAGGGAGGCCCACATCTTGGACAACCTCAGCAGAAAGTGCTACCAGGACTTGATGCTCATGGGGCAGATCCAGGCCTACCAGCTGTATGTGGGCATGTACCTGAAGGAACTCGCTGGGTTCTCAACTGGTCTCTCCAAGGACCCCCTGCAGCGGTTCAGGAACTTGTCCAAAGCTGTCCATGAGCGCTCCAAGTTTGACTCAAGCAGCCTATGATGGCTTCGAGTCAGCGACTCGAGTAGCCGCGGCAGGCATCGGTGCCCAATGCCAAGCCTGGCTACAGTCTTCTGACCTCGAGCAATGGGTTCAGGAGAAATTGGTCAATGTCCCATTACAAAGGGAGAACCTCTTTGGCAAACCCATAATGGAGAAGACTGCCCAGTTGGAGACCAAACTCGTGACAAGGACCAGGCTCTCCAAGAAGACTGCTACCCTTCCCCGACGTAAGGGCTCGGGGAAAAAGCCCTTTTACATGAGAAAAGGGGCTGCTTACAAAAACGACCCCCATTTCCGAGCCTCCCCGGCTCCCCAGCATGATCAGCAGACTAAGGGACAGGGGCATGGCCCATGTAAGCAGAAATCTCCCAAGTCCCAGCCTGGGAGGAGTTTTTGACTCATTGGATATAGCCTTTCTTCCCCAAGGAGGACAGCAGCCCATAGGGGGACGTCTGGTTCACTATGCCCACAGGTGGCCAACCATCACCACCGATCCTGGGCACACCTTCTCCATCTGGCACAGACACCTCCTCCTTTCTTCCCGGAAGAGCTCCCCCAGGTCTCCCTTTCACCGGCATCTTCTGCTACAAGAACTCGCAGGCCTCTTCGAAGACAAGGCAGTGGAACCAGTACCCCAACATCTCAGGGGCAGAGGGTTCTACTCCAGGTACTTCCTCGTGCCAAAAAGGACAGGGGGCCTAAGGCCCACCCTGGACCTGTGAAACCTCAAGTTCCTGGTGAGGGAGAGGTTCAAGATGCTCTCCCTTGGAAAATTGCTGTCTTACCTCCAGCAGGGAGATAGGCTATGCTCCTTGGATCTGAAAGATGCTTATACCCACATCCTCATTCACCCAGCCACAGGCAATACCTGCGCTTCATTGGGGGGGGGGGGGGGGTTAGGCCACTACTAATACAGGGTGCTACCTTTCGTCCAGGTATCCATCCCAAGGGTCTTCACCAAGTGGGATATTCGTCTTCCCCTACCTGGACAACTGACTCATAAAAGGAAGCACAACCACCGAGATGCAGCATGCTATGGCTCGTACCATCCACATCCTGCAACATCTGTAGGGTTCGTAATAAACTACTCCAAGTCCCATCTCCTCCCGACACAGGGTCTGGAGTTTATAGGGGCAAAACTGGACACGGGTCAGGCAAAGACCTTCCTCCCCTTGAACCAGGCCAACCATCTCAGGGCCTTAGCTGCAGACGTGCAATACTGTCCCTTTGTGTTTGCCTGGTTCCTGCTGCGCCTCCTCAGCCATATGGCCTCCACAGTCCATGTCATGACTGATGCCCAGCTGCACATGAGGCAGCCTATGGTGCCTTCGGGGCCAGTGGACACAGGCCACCGGTCGACTACAAGACAGAATCCTAGTTGACCCGCCAGCTAGCGGATTCCCTGACGTGGTGGCAGGACCCGCAGCACCTCCTATTAGGACTAGGGCTGTTAAAATCCATTCAAAGATGAGGGTCTTAGACTTTAGGAAGACTAACTTTGCCAAGATGGGCCAATACCTCAGGGAGTCGTTAGCGGGATGAGAACAGCTGGGGGGGTGTAGAAAAACAGTGGGCAAAACTGAAAGGGGATATTTTAAGGGCAACCAACCTTTTTGTTAAAATGTTAAATAAAGGTAAAAGGAAAAGGAGATTGCTATGGCTTTCGAAAGAAGTAGCTGAAAAAGTGAAGAAAAAGAGGGAGGCCTTCATGAAATACAAGAGATCACAGAGAGAGGAAGACAGGCATCTATATTTGGAAAAAGTTAGAGAAGCTAGCAAAGTAGTCAGGAAGGCAAAGATTCAAAAGGAGGAGGAAATAGCCAATGCAATAAAATGGGGGGATAAGACATTTTTCAGATATATTAGTGAGAAGAGGAAGGGCAAAAGTGGTATTGTCAGACTCAAGGGTGCAGAGGAGGAATATGTTGAAGCTGATAAGGATAAAGCGGAATTGCTTAACAAATATTTCTGTTCTGTGTTCACAGAACCAGGAGCCAGGACCTCAGAAAACACCCACAAACAGGAACAGAAGCGAGTGACATCTTGAACAATTTTCAGAAGACTGTGTTCGTGAAAAACTAGCTCAACTTAAAGTAGACAAAGCGATGGGACCGGATAGGATACACCCTAGAATACTTAGGGAACTTGGGGATGTTCTAGCAGCTCCACTGACTGACCTTTTCAATGCCTCGTTGGAGTCGTGCCAAAGGACTGGAGAAAGGCTCATGTGGTGCCTTTACACAAAAGCGGAAGTAAGAATGTGGTTGAAAACTACAGGCAGGTTAGTTTAACTTCGGTGGTGAGTAAATTATTGGAAACGCTGCTGAAAGAGAAAATAGTGAGGTTTCTGGAGTCCAGCGGATTATAGGATCCGAGGCAGCATGGATTCACCAGAGGCAGGTCTTGTCAGACAAATCTGATTGATTTTCTTTGACTGGGTGACCAGGGAGTTGGACCGAGGGAGAGCCCTAGATGTGTGGTGTATTTAGATTTCAGTAAAGCCTTTGACACTGTTCCTCACAGGCGACTTATAAACAAACTGAGCACCCTAGGGTTGGACCCTAAAGTTACTGCTTGGGTTAGAAATTGCTTGGGTGGTAGGCGACAAAGAGTACAGGTAAATGGAGCTCACTCCGAGGAGAAGGATGTTACCAGTGGTGTGCCCCTTGGTCTGATTCTTTTTAACGTCTTTGTTAGTGATATAGCAGAATGGCTTTCAGGTAAGGTTTGCCTCTTTGCGGATGATACCAAAATCTGCAATAGAGTAGACACCCAGGAAGGTGTAGATAACATGAGGAGGGATATAGCTAAGCTTGAAGAATAGTCTAGAATTTGGCAGCTGGGATTTAATGTTAAAAAATGTAAGGACATGGATTGCTGGAGCCCAAATGCAAGGGAGCAATATAGTATAGGGGGTGAAGTACTTTTGTCCACTAAAGAAGAGCGGGACCTAGGCGTGGTTGTGTCTGATGATCTTAAAGTAGCTAAACAGGTAGAAAAGGTGATGGAAAAAGCTAGAAGGATGCTTGGGTGCATACGGAGAGGAATGGCTAGCAGAAAAAAGGAGGTGATAATGCCTCTGTATAAGTCTTTGGTGCGACCTCATTTGGAGTATAGTGTGCAATTCTGGAGACCGCACCTTCAAACGTATGTGAACAGGATGGAGTCTGTGCAGAGGGTGGCTACTAAAATGCTTAGTGGTCTTCATTATAAAGCATATGAGGACAGACTGAAGGATCTTAATATGGTACACCTTAGAGGAAAGGCGGGATAGAGGTGATATGATTGAGATGTTTAAATACCTCCGTGGCATAAATGTTCAGGGAGAGAGCCTCTTTCAATTGAAAGCAAGTTCTGCTACGAGGGGACATGGGATAAGGGTGAAGGAAGATAGATTCAGGAGTGATATGCGGAAATATTTCTTTACGGAAAGAGTAGTGGATCCGTGGAATAGTCTCCCAGTGGTGGTGGTAGAGATGAGGACAGTAACTGAATTCAAAAAAGCATGGGACAAACACGGAGGATCTCTAAAGGTAAAAAGAGGACTGTTGTAGTTGTTAATATGGAAGGACAGACTAGATAGGCTATGTGGTCTTTTTCTGTCGTCATATTTCTGTTTCTAAGCCCTGAGCCCCCAAAGGGTCCTCACGACGGATGCCTCCTGCTGGGATGAGGTTCCATTACGAGGGGCTTCGCACCCAAGGCAGCTGGTCACATGCCAAGGGCAAAAAGCAAATCAACATCCTGGAGCTCTGGGCCATATACCTAGCCCTACGAGCTTTCCACCAGCTAGTGCTGATCCAAACAGATAACCAAGTGGCAATGTTCTATGTGAACAAGCAAGGAGGCACGGGACCACCGCATCCTTTGTCATGAGGCAGTGACACCTTGCTCCTACGTGCTCTCATCAGGGAATGCTGCTACGGGCGGTGTATCTACCAGGCCAGGACAATGCCCTGGCAGACAAACTGAGCAGGGTCCTTCAACCACATGAATGGCAGTTTTTCTGACTCTGGGGGAACCCACAGGTGGACCTCTTCGCCAGCTTGGTCAATTACCAGTTGCCCTGCTTCTGCACCCCCCAGCCCCACCCCGGCCGGGTAGCAGCAGATGAGTTTCTCTTCTCATCGGAAGGCCTCATGCATGCCTTTCCACCCACTCTGCTAATTGCCAAGAACCTTTTCAAGGTCTTTTGCGACAGAGCGTCGCTGATCCTGGAGGCCCAGACAGCCATGGTTTCCCTGCGGTTATTGGTGGAGATACTGACCCCCTTGTGGAGTGCCCCCGGACTCTTGTTTCAGGAGGAGGGCTTGTTCCTGCATCCCAATCTGGGGACCTTATCGCTGATGGTATGGCTGCTGAAAGGGTAGCTTTAGCCTCCTTCAGCCTCTCAGGGGAAGTGATCCTATTGGCCTCTTGTAAGGCTTCCACCAGTAGAGCTTACGCCTTCAAATAGCACAGGTTCTTAGTGTGGTATGCGAAGCAGAGGGTGAACCCTTACTCCTGCCCGGTGCAGCTGGTGCTGCAGAGTACTTTCTCCACCTTTCGCAATCTGTGCTGAAATCTAACTCTGTCAGAGTGCACCTCAGTGCACTGGCAGCACACCACCACCCTGTTGAGGCAAGCCCCTCTCGGCTCAGCCTCTGGTGACCTGCTTTCTGAGTGGGTTTCTGTTGTCAAAACCCCCTGTCTGCCCCCCGGCAACAGAGTGGGACCTCAGTGTGGTGTCACAGCTCACCCATCCATCCTTCACATCCCTGGCTACCTCAAATATCTCTCATGGAAAGTCATGTTCCCGGTGGTGCTCACCTCTGCTCGTAGGGTCAGCGAGCTCCAAGCCCTGGAAGCAGAGGTGCCATACACCAGGTTCTACAAGAATAGGGTCATGCTACACACGTATCCCAAATTCCTCCCAAAGGTGGTGTCCTCATTCCACCTCAACCAACAGTTGGTATTCCCCACCTTCTTTCCGAGACCTCACTCCAGCAGGGCGGAGACTGCCCTTCATACCTTGAACTGTAAGAGGGCCCTGTACTTCTACATTCAATGCATGCAGGGCCACCACAGAGCTACTCAGCTTTTCGTTTCCTACGATCTCAGTCGGCTGGGGGAAGCGGTGACCAAGCAAACGCTGTCCACTTGTGTGGCAGACTGCATCGCCCTTGCCTGTGAGCAGACTGGGCTCACACTGGATGGCTGGATCACTGCTCACAGTGTCAGGTCCATGGTGGCCTCTGGCAAACCTGCGCTCTGTCCCTATTTTGGACATCTGCCAGGCCGCCACCTGGTCTTCGGTCCACACCTTCGCAGCTCACTGCTGCTTGGAGAGGGAGTCCCAATGGGACAGGGCCTTCAGCCAGGCCGTGCTCCGTAATCTTTTCGTGGTCTAGGCAACTCCTATCTACTTATCCTTCTGTATTCAGGATACTGGAGTGTTGGCTCCCATTGGACACATGGGTCCTACTGTGGTGTTTATCTATGGATTTGATTGCTGCTGCTCACAACTCCCCTTGAGAGTGACCGTGGCTTTTCCTTATGGGCTTTAGGTAACCTGTAGCTAGGGAATTCCATATGTGAGGACTGACTTCCTGCTTGTTCCCAGAGAAAGAATAGTTACTCACCTGCAACAGGTGTTCTCCGGGGACAGCAGCAATCAGTCCTCACAACCTTCCCTCCTCCCCTTGGAGTTGCTGTATATATATTTTTTGCCATCTTCTTTTGTCAGCTAGCTATGTCATTTGACTGAGTAAGATTGCACCCTTGGGTGGGAAGGGGACCACGCATGCATGGTGACATCTCCCAAAGGCTTTCTTTGAAAGCTGGGGAAATGCTTCCGCGAGGGCTCCATCGGTGCCAGTGTCACCCATATATGCGGACTGATTCCTGCTGTCCCAGGAGAACACCTGTTACAGGTGAGTAACTATGCTTTCTGCTCACAGAACTGTCAAGAACCTCCCTGGAAGTGGTGGGAAGTGGAAAATTAATCCAAAAAGTCTTTGAAGGCTAATGTGAACTGTTGGAAAAACACCACATACAACATCCAGGATGCTTAAGGCTGACCTGGAGCAATCTGGAGTGGTGGTTTCAATCCGCAGCATATGTGCACGCTAAACAAAGAAGGACTTCATGGGCGAAGGCCATGGTGGACCCCACTGGTCAAAGACAGACATAAAAAGACACGCCTGATCTTTGCCCATACCACCTTGAGAAACCACAAACCTTCTAGGAAAATGTTCTGTGGATAGATGAAACCAAACTTGAGCTCTTTGACAATGCAGACCAGTGATACATTTACAAGCGAAGAAATTAAACTTATAAGAAAAAAACCACCCTTCCTACAGTTAAATATGGTGGAGGTTCCATAATGTGGCACTGTTTTGCTGCCCCAGGAACTGGCGGCCTGGAGCATATTAAAGGAATCATGAAGTTAGAAGACTAACAAGGTATTTTGGAGTGAAATGTGCTACCTAGTGTCAGAAAACTAGGTCTGGGTCGAAGGCCATGGGCCCTCTAGCAGGACAATGACCCAAAACATACATCCAAAAGTACAAAAGGTTGGTGAAAAAGTTAAAAAATGGACTGTTTTAAACTAGCCAGCAAAGAGTCCTGATCTCAGTCCAATCGAGAACCTTTGGAAAGAGCTGAAATCTATTTGGAAAAGGAATCCTGGAAACATACATGAGCTGAAACAAATTGCAGTTGAAGAGTAGGAGAAACTACCAGCAGACATATTATGAAACTTATAGATGGCTACAAGAAACGTTTGAAGGCTCTCATCACTGCCAAGGGTTGTGCAACCAAATATTAGTGAAGGGTGCCATTAATCCCATCCAGGTCATATATTATTTTGGGGGGGTTTTCTCAGAAATTACTACATCTAAATTGCAGTGTCATCTCTTTTTTGTTGTATTTATTTTTTATTTATTTATTTACATTTTTTATATACCGCACTATTCGGCATCAGCGCGGTTTACAGCAGTTTACAGCGCGGTTTACCTTTGAATGTATTATTAAAATATTATGAGGACGTAACAGTTGAAATATTTCCAAATATTTTGAATTATTTCTCAAGATATTGTATACAACATGCCTAAAATGCAAGGGTGCCAATAATATCCACAACTGTATGCTCTCCGTTTGTACAGAAAGCCATCCATATTTAATTGGTTCAAATCCATCACATTCTTCATATTTTCATCAACTTTCTGGCCTGAGTCAGAGTGGGAGAGTGAGCAGATATTGTAATTTAATAATGGAATAGAAGATTATATTAATATGTCTGATAGGTTTTATTAGTAATAATTCACACTACTAGTTTGTTGAAATGGTCAAAATCAAATACAGATATTTTTGTTTAGATAAGCTCTAGTGAGATACCAAGTGTAACCTACTCATTGAGCAGATATTGTGATTAAAGGAATCTGTTAAACTAGAATTTGTTGGTGTCCAATAAGGGATGAAGTGTTTGTTTTATGTGCTTTTTCTATTGATAATATTCAATGTGTTTTAAAGAGTGATTGATCAAGAATAGCTTGACCTCATACCAAGAATTTTAAATGCTTGCCACAATTTACACACTTTAGTTGTTGAAGATATATTTTTTTACATTTTTATAGCAGTTACAACCTCCAAGTGGGAGTTGTTTGATCAACATGAAGAATCTGAAGAAGAAGAAATTCAGAAGTAAGGGATGTTTGTTTTGTCAAAAACATCATATCACTGAGGTCCTAAAACAAATTCGTTCCAGCAATTGAAGAAAGGAATTGATTTAATTGTGTTTGAAGAAAATAAGACACCATAGCATTTTTGTACCAAATAGTGGCAAATACATAATGTACAATGCAGACCT
The DNA here is from genome assembly GCA_033557465.1 of Ichthyophis bannanicus. Taxonomy (NCBI): domain Eukaryota; kingdom Metazoa; phylum Chordata; class Amphibia; order Gymnophiona; family Ichthyophiidae; genus Ichthyophis; species Ichthyophis bannanicus. The sequence goes on from CM066038.1 coordinate 413,367,333, forward strand.
CTTGAGTTAGTATCATTGTTCTTCATCTTATTTTGGTTCATAAACGCTTGAAATCCACTGCCACTGCCCTTTTTTGCCCTTTATTTCTAGTGTTCTGTTATGGTTTTGGTTATGTGTATGTACTCTTATCTTGTTCCTCTTTCCAAACAAGTTCATTCTGGTAATTTGTGTTTTAAGATGTAAATGAACAAGATGAGTATTCTCATCATCCAGTTTTATCTTTGGCATTGATACATTCCTTTATTGTAGTCCATAGGCACCACCAGTTCTATGTGCTGTATACCCAGTTCATTAAAAACTTTTTGGTATTTAGAAATAAGGTATGTGGCTTAAATTAGAGGTTACATAATTATGCAAGCCATAGATTCTTGCCCAGAGTTCAGCCATGTCAGCTCCTACATAAAGATATATCATACCTTCCACATGGTCAAAATTTGTATTGCATTTGAATACATTTATCTCCAGGAACAAGCAGGAATGAGTCTTCACATATGGGTACGTCGGTACCGACGGAGCCTGCACGGGAACGCTGCCCAGCTTCCAATCAGAAAGCTTTTGGCAGCATCCCTCGCGCCTGCGCGCTGACTTCCCGCCTTCTCTAGAGCCTCTCTTCAGTTTTCGTTTTTCCGCGGAGCCGGCAGGACGTCCTCCTGTCACTGCAGAAACTTTTCTTGTTAATTTCTTTAATTACTTTAGTTTTTTGTTTTCTTTTGGTCGCGGCTGTATTTCCCGCTGCCACCGGTATCGCCGGTGGATTTTTGACTAAATTCTGAGAAACTTTTTCTTCAGTTTTTTGCCTTAACTTGTTGGGCCTACCAGGCCTCTTCATTATGGAGCCTTCTTTTCCTAAGAAGTGCATTCGATGTAGAAACACCTGTTTCTTTTTAGACACCAATAGTTGGTGTCTCAACTGTGTGGGTCCCGACCCTTTTTCCCCTGACTTGTCAGGGGATAATTTTGTGAGGAAACCTTCACTCTTTAGAGTTTCCCTCGATACCGTTTTTTCCTCGGCAGTGAGGGTACCCGGTTTCTCTACTTCACAGGATCAGGTAACCCACAAACAGTCTGTTAAGACTAGTCAATGCTTGAGTGGTATGTCCCATGCCCAGCATGGTGACGACTCCGGTCTTACCCTCAAGAATCCATTGGCATTACCCCTGCGGGAGTCTTCGGGCTCCAAAGCGTTAAAGGGGTTTCAGGTTGTTCCTGGGGCTCACCCCTCACAGAACATACCTGAGCCATGCGTGGGGGTGGTATCCGCTTCGAGCGGTACCGAGCCTCCGGCATCGGCACCGGTGTCGAGTGTTCCACTCTTCACCAGGGATCGTCATTGGGCATCCTCGGTACCTTCGGGACCGATCGATACGCACCGCATTGATGTCCCTCAATCTCAGCCATGCTCCGGGACGGTACCGGCATCGATCGGTTCCGATACCCTGGCATCGGCATCGGGTTGGTTACCCTTGGCAAGGGGGGGTTATCAGGTATCCTCGGTACCGATCGATGTAACCCAGGCTGCCTTAGTGGTATCGGCATCGCCGATGCTGCCACCGGCGTCGGAACCCTCGTGACATGCATCGATAGTTTCTTCGATGCCGAGTCTTGAATCGCTATCTAGTCTCGAGGACTGGGTACCGATGCGTCCCGGAACCGACTCCTGTCGTTTCCAGATGGGCAGTTCCGAAAATCCTAACAATAACTCTCTCAGGATCTCGGTACCACTGCAGCAGCCCCCGATGGCAACTTCAACTGCTAATCCTCTATCAGTATCGAGGTCTATGCCTGTTCTTGCACCGATGCCTAGTTTGGAACCGATACCTGACATTGATGCAGTACCCACTGCCTCTAAGTTAACATGCCAGTATCCCTGTCCATCTACTAGGTCTCTTTCTTTAGCCTTACCAGGGATAGTTCCCATAGGAGATCAGTCTTTTCCGGCTTTTCTCCTGGATATGGCAACCTTTCTTAATATCTCTATCCCTGGTTGTGATGCTACTCATGGCTCACCGGCACAAATGGAAAATATGATGCTTCCTTTACATCCTGCTCTGCGGGATCTCCTTCTGAGGATCTGGAAATCGCCCTTACGACTTCCACTAGTTTCTACAGCCATTGAGGTTCGGTACCGGGTGCCACCCTCTCCAGGGTTTCAAAAGCCTCAACTTTCTCATCGTTCCCTTGTAGTGGAATCAGCACTGAGGAAAGTTAAGAGCAAGAAGAAGCATTCTTCTTATCCGCCAGGTCGTTCTTCAAGAACACTCGATGCTTTTGGTCGTCAGGCCTTCCAAACCTCTATGCTGGCCTCCAGAATTCTTTCATATATTTTCCACATGAGTCTAACACTCCAGGAAGTCACAGAGAAATTGTCTCTTTTGACCCCTTTTTTACCAGAGTCCAAGGCTACTGATTATTCCTTGCTCATCAATCACAGCCGGAATATATCCTGGTTCCTATCTTGTGCTTCTATAGACTCTTTTGAGTCCGTTAGCAGATCCTCTGCTATTGCTATTGCAGCACGTCGCAGAGCCTGGCTTGAAGCTTCAGACTTGAGCAGATCGGCACAAACTTTACTGGCTCATTCTCCTTGTACAGGAGAAGGTCTCTTCAATAAGGAGGCTTTACATCAGGTTGCTCAATGCTCCACTGACTCTCCTTCCACTAAAGACCATTCTAAGCCACCTACTTCTTCAAGGGGTAGGAAATGTCCTACCAAACCTTCTTTCCCTAAGAAAAGGAAGTTTCATTCATCTCCTGCCCATCTTTCGGCTGTACCTAAACAAGGGACGCCTCAGCCTGGTCTGAAGCCCTCCAGCTCTGGCCAGTCTCAGCATTCCCAGCAACCATAAGGGCCGGTAATTGTAACCTACAATTCACTTCTACCCATTAGAAGTTTATTCACTATGCTTTTCTATTTCAGTGTACTAACCTGTTAAAAATGTTTTGTTCAGGGACTACAGACTCTCCAGAAGAGCAGTTGCAACTATCCCCTGATAGTTCTGTCCCAACTGAACATTTTTTCCTTCAGTTGACTTACCCTATGGGTACGTCACCCTCAAATTACTGAAAAGCTTCTCTAGCAAGCTCGTTCCTCAGACAAGGAGAAGGGATATCTCCTCTCTTTTCCTGTCTGTTTTTCTTTATTGGGCACAGCACAATCTCTCTGCTGTTTCCATCAGCAGCTGTGCCTGCAGGAGTTACAGTAATAGTCTTACTGGTAATTTTTCCAAGTTCCAGTCCCTTGTTCAAAATTTTGTCTAGCCTCAGTAGTGATTCCAAGCTATTCCTCATCTATCTTGGATCCTCCTACTCGTTTAGGTTTTTCTCACATTATTCTAACCATCTCCTCTCCTAGGATATGGCAACACACCTGACTTCAGTCAGTTTGTCTCCTATCTCTCCTGCACAATGCTCTCTGCAGTCTTCAGAGAAGCTTTCTACTATGAGGGCCTTGCTATAGAGCATTGACCATCTCCCTGAAGCTTCTCTATTATTAGGGAAAAGCTTAAACCCTTCCCATGCCTGTGAGGGTTCTCCACACCCTCTAGCCTGGGGTGTTAACACGAGATATCAGTTCTTCTGTGTGAAAATCCAAGGCTGATGTTTCCGCATGCTACCTCTGGGTCCCTCCAATAAGTCCCTCTGGTATCTTCTTTTGCGTTTCCGCACATCTGCCATGTCAGTGTTCTGTGGAACTCCCACCTTGTTCCTTACAGATTCATATGATCATCTGTTTTCACGCGAACATCACAGTTATCTTGTTGGATTGCCTTCCTGCATCCCTCAATCCACGGAAATAGATTCTCTATACATATCCCAAGTGGGTTCACCCCCTTGTAGAACGCAGAATCTTTTTCTTTTATATTCCCCATGTACAATTATGGGGCTGGGTGGTAGACATGTATCTTCAACCTGTTGTCTTGTATGTAGCATCTCCATATATGTCTACATACCTATATCATTACTCTGGTGGTGCAAATCCATGCCCCACAAATGTATCTATATTTGGGTATATTATATCTATATATTTTGATACATTCTCCACCCATATCCTAATATACGCATCTGGAGATATATATATATATTTTTTTTTTTCCATACACATATATATCTATATCTATATATGTGTGTCTGTTGCAGGGCTTCTTAAGGGTTCATATGTCTTACACACTATCACCCTTACTGTCTATACTAAATGTTTTACCTCCTAGAGGTTTTAGACAGTCTATCGCCCGACTTCGCATACCATATTTCGATGCAAAAATTGTTAGGCACCAATAACCACTGTGGTGCTAACATCTTCCATTTTTTCTTTAAGTCCTTGAAACATCAAGCTTCAATATTTTCCTATCTCTCGCCAGCTAGGAAAACAGTGTACATCTTTATCTTTGAGTACACAGCTGTTCTCCTTGGGAATAGGGGTTTTTCCAGTTCCCCTCTTCCCGCCAGAACTGGGCTAGTTCTCCAACTCCGTCAGTCTTCTTCCTTTAGTACTCAATGTTAATGACCTTATGCCTAAAGGAGTTTTCAGCTTTTTTCCATAAAGCTTTCCATTGAAGACCTGACGTCTAATCCTACCCAGTTGACACCCGGATCGTCTACTACCTCCAGGTCTGGACCTTCATCCTCACTACTGAGAGGTCACCTTGAAGATTCCACCACTGCTTATCCAGTAGACTCCATCCTGCTTTCCTACTTTCTACAATACAGTAGGTAAGCTGCATATTTTAAGTGTACATTAAATGTGTTTAATGCTACTCATCATATATACCAAGGACTCCTATAGTCTGTAAGACCCTCTAGTACTTGGCTATGCTGTTTCTTTCCTCACAGCTCCTTTATTGTCAACTCCTACCCTCCATCCCACATTGGATGCCGGGGATCCCTGGAGACAAAATGCACCCCCCTGATCCAGGCTCTTGCATTTTTATGGGATCTCCCCCTGGCATCTCCAGCTAAGGAGTCCCCATATGTGAAGACTCATTCCTGCTTGTTCCTGGAGATAGCACAGTTACTTACCTGTAACAGGTGATCTCTGGGAACAGCAGGAATTAGTCTTCATAACCCTCCCACCTCCCCTAGGAGTTGCATATCTTTATCTTCTTCTTCCTTTTCTCTCTCGCCTTTGTCTCAGCTTTGAAACTCAAGAGAGGCTCTAGAGAAGGCGGGAAGTCAGCGCGCAGGCGCGAGGGATGCTGCCAAAAGCTTTCTGATTGGAAGCTGGGCAGTGTTCCCGTGCAGGCTCCGTCGGTACCGACGTACCCATATGTGAAGACTCATTCCTGCTGTTCCCAGAGATCACCTGTTACAGGTAAGTAACTGTGCTTTCCAGAGGAATATTATTTTCTGCTTCCCCAATATGCTTAGTTCTCTGATCCAATAGGTTTTCTTTATAAGGGCCACAACATCATGGACTATGACTAGAAAGTTGTGCCGCTTCTTTGCAAACATTATAATCTTTTTTTTAATTCTCTTCATTTTAAAACAAATTGTAGTATTTAGATATAAAATGTTCTATTTTTGTTGGTGACAAAGTTTGAATTACCTTTTTACTAACACCTGTTAAATCACAAAGCCAAGAAGAAGAAAGTGAAGATGAAGATGATACGCAGAGTTCCAAGTCTGAAGAGCAGTTTTACTCTAACCCAATCAGAGATGAAATTTCTGAATCTAAATCAATGAAATATTTGGAAATGAATGAAGAAAAGCGTGCCAAACTTCGGGAAATTGAGGTCAGTGCTAGAATGGAAATGAATCTTTTGTAGATGGTAGGGAAAAGGTGATTATTTTGTTTTATTCTTGATTTACTTTGCTGTCACTTTCATTTTAGTAGAGAAAATCTACGTTAACAACCTTTCTTACATTAACATTAACTTCCATTTCATCCTGCTAGACCAGTCCAGACAAGTGGGTTATGTTCCCCTAAAAGCATATTGGTGGAGACAAAGAACCTTTGAAAACCTCAGGTTTCAAATGACATCACTCCCATGCCTCTATCCGCCTCAGCCACCAGAGGTCTCTTCGGTATTTTTGTCTCCAGTAAATGGGAATGGATTTTCTCCTCTCTGAAGAAACATTTGAAGACTGAGACCACCTTGAGGGTGTCTCTCTCATTTGAGTGTGACATGGAGACTGCACTAGACTGCAGTCTTTTTGGTAGCCATAGGAGGAGGGAAAATTGGTTCAGCTCCACGTGCTTCTCATAAGAGCCTGTTGAGCAGCCAGAAATTGGAAAGATCTGGAAGAGTGCAGCAGCCTCACACAATCTCAACATCCCCTCCCTGCTCCTCTATACTTCCCCCCACCTCCTATCTCCTGAAGATTGCAGAAGACTCTGCCTGCCAACCACCTTAAACCCAGTGCTGCAAAAGCCAGTAAAACTCTATCAGGGGAATAGAGCTGAGCCCGGCACTGATCCTCTGCCTGGAGCTCTCAGGTGGTGAGCACTAAGGCTTGACCTCGTCATTATCCTTGTTGGGGGCTGCCGATTCCATCTATAAGGGATGCAATTCGAGATAGACTGTTGGTGACCATTGGCGCGGGGTGGGGGATTCCCGCTGTTTTCTGAACTTGCTAGTAGTGTTTTGTCCTTTTGTGCATCTGGAGATCACGCGGCCCTAGCGCACGTTCCAACGCATGTTCCTACCCTAATGCCTGTAACACGCGTTGCAGTAAAAGTGCAGTTAACGCGCACCGTTGGACTGCTGTGAACTTAGCACACACTGTTGTGATACTTGCCTTAACTCTCATGTCTTTTTTTTCAGGAATTGTTTGGCCTGTGGTCAGCATGGCACCTCATCTCCTGCTTCTGGACTGCTCTTCTTTTGTCAGTTCCTGAGTTGTTCCTGGAAGTATTGCTGCACAACTCTATGCCAGGGGTTGTGGTTAGTCTGGCCTTGCTGGTCTAAGGGTGTGGTGAATGGTGCTGTGGATAAGGATAACCAGCCAGCCAGTGGTTCTGGCGACCATGCTGTGTGTCACTCCCTCACCTCTAGAGGATCGATGGTGACTGTGTCTCCTGGTGTTGGGGGGGATCATTTCTGCAAGGAGAGCTCCCAGAGTCTGGATTGTCTGCCCTGGAATTCCTTTCCTTTTACAACAGACATGGTCATTCTGGTGTGGAAATTCAGCCCCTGCAGCCTCTGGGTTCCCCCAGAGTGCAGTTTCATGAGGAGCAGGCAACCAATGTTTGATTGCCTATGGCTAAGAGTCCCTGGCAAAGGGTGCCCCTGGGGATGGGGATTAGCTGGTATCTGTCCAAGATTTGGGTGAAGGAGTTACTCTCACCTTTAGTGGATTGAGAAGGCTGATGTTATCTGCCTGTTACCGAAGGAGAAACTGGAGGCATTGATTCCCAGGATCTTATCGACCTTGAGCTTGGCAGATGCTCCAGGCATGGAGCAGAAATTAAAGGTGCATCCACTCCTGCAAGGGGTGCAGAAATTCACTACGGTCTTCCCATTCTCCAGGAACAAGCAGGAAGTCAGTCCTCACATATGGGTGAAGTCGGCGCCGATGAAGCCCTCGTGCGGAGCAATTTCCCCAGCTTTTGAACGCCTTGTGCCCCTTCCCGCCCAAGGGTGCCATCTTGCTCAGTCGTCTTTTTTTCCGCGGAGCCTGACACACGTCATCCCATTTTCCTCGGAAAATGTTGATTGTTTTTTGACTTTCTACCATTTTTGGTACCGGTTCGACGCCGGTTCCCCTTCCTGCCTCGGCTTGGTACACCGGTATCAAGTTTGACTAACTTTTTCGTTTTTGTCCTTAGTGACTAGCGTTTGCGCTCTTTTTCTTTTAACTGGCAGTCCGGTCTTTTGACCTCGCAGGGGCCCTTTTTCCCCCGATGGCTGCCAGCAGGTTTAAGAAGTGTGATCGGTGTGAAGAACTTATGTCCCTCACCGACACCCATGACTGCTGTCTCTGCTGCCTCGGACCCGACCATGACCCGGTGGTTTGCGGTCCGTGTGGCAAGATGTCCTCCAAAGCGCTGAGGAGCAGGCAGCACCAGCGCGAGACTATTTTCTCAGAGTCTGGATCCGGCCAGGCCAGGACCTCGGCAGAAGCCTCGACGACTTGGGACTCTGAACCCGAGCACCGTCAGGGGTCTTCTGAAAGGGGGTCTCCCACCCGGGAGCACCATAAGAAGAAGAAACCTGCGAGGGCTGAATCTCTGGAGGACTCCGATCGGCCGGGGCCCTCGGGTTCCAGGTCGCGGAGTGCCGAACGCTGCCCTGGGTTCGCCGAGTCAGAGAGGCCTGCTAAAATACCTCATACAGAGCCGGAGGCATCGGACAAGGTAATGCCTGTTGTCCTCGTGGACTCTCCGGGAGAACCGGCGTTGGTCCTGGCGTCGCGAACCGAGCCAGGGGCTGCGGAGCCTTCTGAGCTGGGTCTCAGGTTGACGGCCTTGGAGAGCAGCGTGTCTGCCTTCATGGACCAGCAGCGGGCGCTGATAGCCGGTCTCACCCCTGCATCTGCCCCAACCTCAGGGACCTTGACGGAAGTAGAGCCGGTCCTCGAGTCCATACGGGCTCGAGTCGATCCTCGGCCAAGGTCTCCCTCAACCTCCCGTTCGGGACCGAAGTCGTCGTCGCCGGGGCCATTGGCATCGGGACGGACACGCTCGAAGCCCTCTAGGCCAGAGCCCATCGAGTCCTCCTCAGAGGGCTCGGCTTGGGAGACGGAGGAGGAAGACTCGCCCGATACCCACCGGACCCGGTACATCCCATCGGACTCCCCGGGTTCGGAACCTCGGAGACGGTCGCCCCCCCAGGACACCAGGTTCTCGGACTTTGTGAGGGATATGGCCAATCTAGGTCATTCGTACCTAGCAGTTTCCCCAAAAGACACAGGTTCCGCAATGCTTGTACTGGGTCAATCATTGATATCCTGGGTCCCTTCTTAATAATGGTTTATGGACCTTTCCTCCAGGAACTTGTCCAAACCTTTTTTAAACCCAGCTACACTAACAGCCTTTACTACATCCTCCGATAACAAATTCCAGAGTTTGATTACACGTTGAGTGAAAAAATATTTTCTTTTATTAAATAGTTTACCCTGTAGCTTCATTGCATGTTCCCTAGTCTTTCTATATTCTGATAACGTAAACAATCGATCTACGTTTACCCGTTCCACTCCATTCATTAATTTATAGACTTCTATCATATCTCCCCTCAGCCCTCTCTTTTCCAGGTAAAAGAGCCCTAACCTTTTTAGCTTTTCTTCATAGGAGTATCCTTCCATCCCCTTTACCATTTTGGTGGCTCTTCTCTGAACCTTTTCTAATAACGCTATATCCTTTTTAAGATACGGCGACCAGAATTGCACACAATATTCAAGGTGCAGTCTCACCATGGAGCGATATAGAGGCATTATAATATCTTTTGTTTTATTTTCCATTCCTTTCCTTATGATACCTAGCATTCTATTTGCTTTTTGGCCGCCACTGCACACTGGGCCGAGGGTTTTAACATAGTATCCACAATGACGCCTAAATCTTTTTCCTAGGTGGTGGTTCCTAATGTGGAACCTTGCATTGTGTAACCATAGTTTGGGTGGTTCTTCCCTAGGTGCATAACTTTGCACTTGTCCACATTAAATTTCATCTGCCATTTTGATACCCAGTCTTCCAATTTATCAAGATCCTCTTGCAATTTTCCACAATCCTCTTAGGTTTTAACAACTTTAAATAGTTTTGAGTCATCTGCAAATTTGATAACCTCACTCGTTATTCCACTTTCCAGGTCATTTATGAATATGTCAAAAAGCAGCGGACCCAGCACAGATCCCTGGGGTACACCATTATTCACCTTTCTCCATTGGGAAAATTGGCCATTTAGCCCAACCCTCTGCTTTCTATCTTTTAACCAGTTTCCTGATCCACAGTAGTACACTGCCTCCTATCCCATGACTCTTTAGTTTTGCCAAAAGTCTCTGATGAGGGACCTTGTCAAAGGCTTTCTGAAAGTCCAGATACACTGTATCAACCGACTCACCTTTGTCCACCTGTTTATTCACACTTTCAAAAAAACATAACAGATTAGTAAGACAAGATCTTCCTTGTCTAAAGCCATGTTGGCTGTCTCCCATTAGGCCATGACTATCTACATGCTGAGTAATTTTATTCTTTATGATGGTTTCTACCATTTTTCCCGGTACTGATGTCAGGCTCACCGGTCTGTAGTTTCCCGGATCACCCCTGGAACCCTTTTTAAAAATTGGTGTTACATTGGCGATCTTCCAATCTTCAGGTATTAGAGATTATTTTAATGATAGTTCACAGATTACTAATAGCAGGTCTGCCATCTCATATTTCAGTTCTTTCAACACCCTTGGATGTATACCATCCGGCCCAGGTGATTTGCTACTCTTCAGTTTATCTAATAGTTGTAATACATCTTCCCAATGTATCGATGTTTCCTTCAATTCTTCCGCACCTTTAAATACCACTTCAGTCATGGGTAACATCCCTACAAATTCCTCAGTTTGTCTCGAGCAGCCTACGACGGCTTCGGCCCGGGAAGCCGCAATCGGTGCAAGGCGCCAGCCTTGGCTCATGTCATCTGACCTCGAGCCATGGGTATAGGACAAGTTGGTCAATGTCCCCTGTTGGCTGGTCTTCTCAAGGATCAGGCGGTGGAACCGATGCCCTACCACCTGCACCACCCACTTTTACTCCAGGTATTTCCTGATACCGAAAAGACAAGGAGGCCTTCGCCCCATCCTAGACCTGCGAAATCTCAACAAGTTCTTGGTAAAGGAAAAGTTCAAGATGCTTTCACTTGGGATACTTCTGCCTTACCTCCAGTAGGGAGACTGGCTATGCTCCTTGGACCTAAAGGATGCTTACACACACATCCTCATACATCCGGACCACAGACAGTACCTCAGGTTTGTGGTCGGAGGAAACCACTTCCAATACAATGTGCTTCCCTTTGGTCTAGCTTCCGCTCTAAGGGTTTTCACAAAGTGCCTAGCTGTGGTAGCAGCCTTCCTCAGGAGCCAGGGGATCTTTGTGTTCCCTTACCTAGATGACTGGTTCATACGGGGCCAGTCAGCTCAGGAGGAGCACCACGCCACAGCTCGCACAATTGCTCTGCTTCAGCATCTGGGGTTCGTCATCAATCACGCAAAGTCTTCTTTGCTCCCCACCCAGAACTTGGAATTCATCGGGGCAAGGCTAGACACCCTGCAGGCCAGGGCCTACTTGCTACTGGACAGGACAGACTGCCTGCTGTCTCAGGTGGGCATGATGAGTCAAGTACCCCAGGTGTCAGCACGGAGGTTCTTATACCTGCTCGGCCACATGGCCTCCACGGTTCATGTTACTCCTTTTGCACGCATGCACATGCGGACAGCTCAGTGGACCCTGCGGGACCAGTGGTTACAGGCCACGGGATGCCTGTCCGACAGAGTGGCAGTATCCAAACCCCTAGTGCGGTCCCTGCAGTGGTGGTCACAATCAGGGTGCCTCCTATGGGGAGGTACTGTTCCAGCTTCCCGTGCATACCAGGGTTCTGACCACGGGTGCCTCCTTGATGGGCTGGGGGGCCCATTGTCAGGGTTCTTGCACTCAAGGTCAGGGGACTCCTCAGGAGGCCACACTCCAGATCAACCTGTTGGAACTCCGGGCCATTCGCTTAGCTCTAAAAGCCTTTGCTCCTGTCCTCTCCAACCAGTCTGTCCGAGTACAGATGGACAACTAGGTGGCTATGTTCTATGTGAACAAACAGGGCGACACAGGTTCGCGAATCCTTTGCCAGGAGTCTCTGGATCTCTGTTCCTTCGTAGTTCGACACAACATATCTTTCCATGCAGTTACCTACCGAGCCAGGAGAACTGCCTGGCAGACAGACTGAGTAGGGTTCTTCAACCCCACTAATGTCAACTGAATTTCAACCACTGGGACCTCCCGTCCATGGATCTCTTTTGCCAGTCCGCAGAATTGTCAGTTGCCCCGCTTTTGCTCCAGAAAGCCGCACCCCCTCAGGGTAGCAGCAGATGCATTTCTTCTCCCTTGGTCGGGAAGTCTCCTGTACGCTTTTCTGCCTATGCCTCTAATAGCATGAACTCTCCAAGATTCGCAGGGACAAGGCCTGGGTGATCCTGGTAGCGCCCAGGTGGCCCAGACAGCTTTGGTTTCCACTTCTTCAACTAGCGGTGGAAACCCCTCTCCCCTTGGGGGTACAGCCCGACCACCTCACCCAGAAGCAGGGTTCCCTAGTGCACCCCAATCCCAGATCCCTCAACTTGATGGCCTGGCTGCTGAGAGGGTAGGCCTTGCACCTTTTCTCTTACCCAAAGGGGTAGAAGAAGTGTTGTTAGCCTCCAGGAGGCCATCCACCAGAAAATCCTATGCATATAAATGGTGCAGGTTCCAAGTGTGATGTTGCCAACATACTGTAGAACCCTTCTCATCTCAGGTTCCCAAGGTGTTACAGTACCTACTTCATCTCTCAGAGCTAGGCCTCAAGTCTAACTCCGTCAGGGTCCACCTGAGTGCCTTGTCTGCTGACCATGCATTGATAGACGGTCAGCCTCTCTCAGCTCACCCCTTGGTAGCCAGGTTTCTCAGGGGCCTGCTCCTGCTGAAACCTCCAATCCGCCCTCCGGCGACGGAGTGGGATCTCAATGTGGTCTTGCAGCAACTTACTCGCCCCCCTTTCGAGCCGATGGCAACTTGCCATCTGCGCTTCCTCTCCTGGAAGGTGCTCTTCCTGGTAGCACTCACGTCGGCTAGGCATGTGAGTGAGCTGCAGGCTCTAGTGTCAGATAGACCGTACACACGGTTTTACAAGAACAGGGTAGTGCTCCGCACGCACCCCAAATTCCTCCCAAAAGTGGTTTCCTTCGTTTCACCTCAACCAAGAGGTGGTTCTTCCCACCTTCTTTCCCAGGCCACATACCAACAGAGCAGAGGCAGTTCTGCATACCCTGGATTGTAATAGGGCGCTCGCCTTCTACCTGGAGTGTACGCGGGGACATCGGAGGGCTTCTCAGCTCTTCGTCTCTTATGACCCTAGTAAACTGGGTCTACCGATCTCCAAGCGCACGTTATCCACCTGGGTGGCAGATTGCATTGCCTGGGCGTACAGGGCAGCTGACCTTCAACTGCAGGGTTGTATTACGGCCCACTGTGTCAGGGCTAAGGCCACATCAGTAGCTAATCACCACTCTGTTCCGTTGGCAGACATCTGCCGGGCCACAACTTGGTCTTCAAGCCAGACTTTTGCAGCCCATTACTGCCTGGATAGGGCGTCCCGATGAGACAGCGTTTTCGGTCAGGCGGTACTCCGGAATCTATTCAAGCTTTAGGCAACTCCGGCCCTCTGGTGTGAGGCTACTGTGGGAACGCATTCTTGGAGAAAGTTCTCTCGCTGCTGTTGCGGCTCACCTAGAGGGAGCTCTTTTTCAGCTATAGGTTCTCAGTAGCCTGTAGCTAGGGAGTCCCATATGTGAGGACTGACTTCCTGCTTGTTCCTGGAGAAAGCGTAGTTACTCACCTGTAGCAGGTGTTCTCCAGGGACAGCAGGAATTGGTCCTCACATATCAGTCCTCCCTCCTCCCCTGGAGTTGCAGTCCTATTATTGCTTTTTATTATTTTTTTCCATCTTTTTAGCTATGTCATCTGACTGAGCAAGATGGCACCCTTGGGCGGGAAGGGGACAGCGCATGTGCGAGGCATTCCCAAAGGCTTTTTTTGAAAGCTGGGGAAATTGCTCCGCACGAGGGCTCCATCGGCGCCGACGTCACCCATATGTGAGGACTGATTCCTGCTGTCCCTGGAGAACACCTGTTACAGGCGAGTAACTACGCTTTCCCAGAGGTGCTGAAGTGCCTGTTCAGGTCAGAATTGGACTTCCCTGATTCCCCGCCTAAGGCCAGATAGGCAATCGGGCTTTGGAAGATGAGTCTGCTGCCCCTTGTCAGAGCCAAGCCAATGTCATGTCACAGTCGACAGGGCACAATACCTGACCACAAGTAGTACCAGGTCATACATAGCATCAGAAAAGAAGGCTGTAGCAAACTCATAAGATGGGAAGAATCATCCAGTGGAAGAGACTGAGTGCACTGAAGCTGCGCTCAAGACGTCAGGCCTGCACATACTGCAACTGAAGAATAGCAGCCTCTGCAGTAAACTGGTTCTTCAACATGAATCTACCTTTCAGTCCAGATCCTTTAAGGCCCATCCACCTTCCACAGGAATAGTGGTCCGTCTGGTAACCTCCATGACCTGCACATCCACCTTGGAAATATCAAACCACACAATACACACCTTCGGGAGAGCGTGCATTTTCATATACACCCTTAGCAGACTCATCTTCCAAAGCCCGGTTGCCTATCTGGCCTTAAAGGGACACTTCTCTTGGGTCCGATTTGGAGAAGCTGATGAAAGACCTGGATGAGACGATATTTTGCCGCCTTCTGTACGACAGATTCAAAGGCCCTGTGAAGTGGGCAGGAGCCCCTTTTCTGTCAGCCTCCGCCTGCTCCTCACAACATGCTGGTCTGACTCCTGGGGGTCTCAGGATTCCCGTCACTGCCAGCATCAAAAGCCTTTCTTCCCCCTCTACCTATGGATTTCAGGCTCATTCTAAGTATCTTCGTGGAGTGTTTGGGTCTTATCCAGAGGAGGACCCTCCCAGGCTGCGCAATTAAAGTTTGGGGGCCCATTCCCTGGTTCCTCTGATTGAGGGCAGGCTTCGACTCTTTCTTCAGGAATGAGCCCGGGTCACCAAGGATCACTGGGTGCTAGTCCCCATTCAGTATGGCTATGTCCTGGAATGCAAGAGCCGATCCTGGCCGCTTTTGTCTTCTCCCTTTGTGGAGCTGTGAACAGCAGGGCCACTGTGCGGATTCTCTTCGACAAGTTGCCTTTCCTGATGGTAGTGGTGCTCATTCCCCTGAACAGTTGGAGCAAGGGGCAAGTATTCCATCTGTTTCATGGTGCCAACATGGAAGGAACATTCTGGCCCTCAGGTGGGTCCACGAGTGCTTGCGTGTCATGCACTTCTGGATGGAAACTTTGCAATCCATGATTCAAGTGGTGTGCCGAGGGGAGTTCCTGGCATTTCTGGATTTGGCCAAGGCATATTTTCATATGTTGATCTGGGAAATCAGCAAAGTATCTGTTTTGCCATGCTTGGCTCTTTTTCAATTCGCCGCCCTCCCATTCAGACTCTCCACTGCCCCAAGGACGTTCTCCAATATGTAAAACCCTCTCGCACTGAGGAGATTTCTCCAGGGTCATGTGCCCATGAGGAAAGATTTAGAATGGCCGTTATAGTTGGTTATTTGATCATTAGTCATGTAAGTAGCAGGGTGGCTGGTGGACGTCAGGATGCAAAGGTAGAGTACCTCACGTGCCACCTGTTGTTGTTAAGTGCCGTCGAGTCGGAGTCGACTCATGGCGACCCTCTGGATAGCTATCCTAAATTGTGTTCGGTCTTCAGTCAGGCAGCTCATTGTTGACAGACTGGTACCCGTAGCTGCTGTTATTGTATCGAACCATCTCATTGCTGGCCTTCCTCTTTTGCGTTGACCTTCTATCTTGCCAAGCATGATGTCTTTCTCTAATGATCTCTCGCTTCGCATGATGTGTCCAAAGTATGAAAGTCGAAGTCTTGTCATCTGAGCTTCTAAAGAAAGCTTAGGTTTGATCTCCTCTAGTACCGACTGGTTTGTTCTTCGGGCAGTCCATGGTATACACAGTATTCGCCGCCAGCACCATAATTCAAAGACATCAATTTTCTTCCTGTCTATCTTTTTCACTGTCCAGCTTTCACATCCATATGATGTTATTGAAAATTACCATGGCTTGAACAAGTCGAATCTTTGTATGGAGAGAGACATCTCGGCTCTTGAGAATCTTATCTAGTTCTTTCATAGCCATTCTGCCAAGAGCAATGTGTCGTCTGATTTCTTGACTGCTTGTTGCTTCTTTATTGATAGTTGATCCAAGTAGGTTAAAGTTGTTCACGATTTCAATTTCTTCTCCTTCAACGATGAACCTGTTGATTATAGCAGTTGTCATGATTTTTGTTTTCTTTACATTAAGGTGCAGGCCCATTTTGAGACTATGTTCTTTGATTGTGAGAAGCAAATGTTTCAGATCATCTTCACTTTCAGCCAGTAATGTGGTATCATCAGCATAGCGAAGGTTGTTGATGAGTCTTCCACCAATCTTCACACCTCTGTTGTCTTCATACAATCCTGCTTCTCTGATGATTTGTTCCACCTAGACGAGGTTTTAGATAGTGCTGGGAAGGAGCCTGCTGACTTGGTACATGTTGGTACCAATGACATAGGAAAGGGTGGGAGGAAGGTTCTGGAGGGGCCAAATTTAGGCTTTTAGGTAAGAAGTTGAAATCCAGAACTTCCATTCTCTGACATGCTTCCCGTTCCATGTGCAGGACCCAAAAGACCATTAGAGCTCTGGAATCTCAATGCATGGATGAGACGATGGTGCAAGGAAGAGGATTTTAGATTTGTTAGGATCTGGGCAACATTCTGGGAAAGGGAGAGGCTATTCCGAAAGGATAGACTCCATCTTAACTGGGATGGAACCAGGCTGCTGATATTAACCTTTTTTTTTTTATTAGAAATTTTTAGTCATATACAATAACCACATGATATAGGATACAACTCCAATCAAAACAAGAAAATATATATACACCAAAATAATCATAACAAGATATAAGGAAACATTGGAGAGTATAGTCCACATTACGGGCGTTAAATGCTAATACCAAAACAAGAAGATACAATCTAAAAAGGAAATCCAAGTCATAAGTTTATGACCACAATTTAGGAGGTATTTTAATCATCACCACCTATCCCTACTAAACTCTCCCTGTCAGTCAAGAATTTTTCCAGATGCGTCACATCAAGAAAGACATAAGAGGCACCATCAAAATTTATAATGCATTTACACGGAAAGCTTAAATAAAAGGTAGCACCCAAAGCCAGAACACGCGGCTTTAAGATTAAAAATTGCCGACGTTGCAATTGAGTGCTACGGGAGACATCCAGAAAAATATTGACTGATTGGCCGCAAAATAAAGCTAACTTAACCTTAAAGAAAGCTTTCAAAATTCGCTGCTTCACCAAAACAGAAGAAAAAGTAACCAAAAAGGTAGAACGAGTATTAATAGTATCCGAAGAGTCCTCAAGAATGCAGTAAGGCTAGCCATAGAAGGAACAATTACATCCATCTCCCCATCTGCAGAATTTACCTTTTTGGAACTAGAGAGGATATAATAAATCTGTAAAACTTCAATAGCTTCAGAAATGGCTAAAACCTCTTTTAGAAACTTATCAAGGAGAATTTTAGGAGACAAAAGAGAAGATTGAGGAAAATTTAATAAACGTAAATTACAAGCCCTCATGGAATTCTCTAGTTCTTCCATCTTTGAATGCAGAATTAGAGAATCTTTTATTCCCAATACATTAATAGACTGGAGAGGAAACACCTGAGATTCTAATTTAGCCACCGCCTTATCCAAAATAGAAACTTTCTCATCAAACTGCTGAAAAGCTACAGTAGTTTTTTGAGAAAAGGTACTAAGGGAACCAAAAGCAAGGGAAACCGTAGTATTGATACACTTCAAAGCCCCCCACATATCCTTTAAAGTTACCTCTGCATCCGGAGAAAGAGCTGAACCGGAGTAGGTAAAGTAATCACGATTTTCTCCTTCCTTTCAAGCTCAGAGGAAACCTTGGACACAGAAATTGCACCAACAACAGGGCAGGGAGGAGGGGGATCTCCCTCTGGGGCTTAAAGAGGCCCCCTCAGGAGAAGACTGTGCTAAGTGTACCGGGGCAAAGTGTATCTCCAGGAACAAGCAGGAATGAGTCTTCACATATGGGTATCGTCGGTACCGACGGAGCCTGCGCGGGAACGCTCCCCAGCGTCCAGTAAGAAAGCTTTTGGGAACATCCCACAGCGCCTGCGCGCTGCCTTCCCGCCTTTCCTAACCGCCTCTCTCCAGTTCTTCTTTTCCGCGGAGCCAGCAGGTCGTGTTCCTGTCACCGCTGAAGAAGTTCTTTATTTTTCTTTATTTCTTTGGTCGCGCGTCTGCCTTCTTCGACGTCGGACCGGTACCCCCGGTTTTTTCTTTCTTCTTTAAAAAAAAAAAAAAAAACTACCGTTTTTCCCACTTCTGTGCAATTTTGTCTTTTGGGCCTGGGCCTAGAAGATTTTTCCTCATGGAAAAGCCCGCTTCCGGGTTTAAAAAGTGCACGAAGTGCAGCGGTACTCTTTCTATCACCGACACCCATGACTGGTGTCTAAAATGTTTGGGTCCTGACCAGGGCCGGATTTACCTTGAGTGAGGCCCTACGCCAACAAAAATTGTGGGCCCCCAGCAGGGGCGGCCCAAGGGGGGTGTGGGCCTCATTTGCATAAGGGGCCTCATTTGCATAAATACTTGCATAATGTTACCATATACTAACTTTTAGTAAACGTGCCTCTTAATGAGTGTATGGATAAAGAAAGACTAAAAGATTTCTACATTACTATAATCCAGTGTCAACTGCCAGACACATTAGGAACTACTACAAACACTGCCCATTTAGAACCCATAATCCCAAAAACAAATCTTGATTCCACTCATAGCACCTTGTGGAACTATTACTTCATTGCTGGATATACTCATGTGCTCCCAGAGTTTCAAAGACTAGTGTATGTGCAACCAATGACTCATAAATTTTTGTCGGATCGCTCACCTTGAAAGGGAAGTATCCCATTCTCGGAGTGAGCCCTCCATTTTAATCAATTTTATAGCATGCCACCCATGGGCTATTTAAAAACCTGACTCCACGACACCTGTCGCCGTCAGAATCCACATATCAAGTCAGTAAAAGTTAGGAAGCTCGTTCATGCTGGTAAACCACTCTCATAATCAGTCCATCTCTCATACAGCGACTGACGTAAGGTAGAGAAAAAAGTACTTAGTTTCCTCAAAGGAATGGAAGGAGAAGATGAATCGGCTGGAGCACAAACAATCTCTCCACAGCTCATCCAATCAAATGGGTACAGCTCCAACGCCGAAAAGGCATTCCTTCCCAATGCCGAATATCAGGGGTCCTCTGATGAAGAGCTGAACGAAGACGCGGCTTGAAACACTATTAGTGTCGCGAGGACCCCTGATATTCGGCATTGGGAAGGAATGCCTTTTCGGCGTTGGAGCTGTACCCATTTGATGGCGTACATGGCGTATACGTAAATCCGGCCCTGGTCCTGACCACTCCATCACCGATTGTGAGTCCTGTTCCATGATGTCTAAAAGAGGTCGACAGAATCGAGCGGCAAAGCTCAGTACCCTGTTTCCCTCTGATGCAGCTTCGGTGGCATCGACATCTTCCAGGGCTTCGTCGTCTTCTCATGGATCTCAGGTAACCAAACACAAGTCCAGCCGGTCCTCGAAGGGTAGATCTCCCTCTAAGTATCGAGATGCCTCCGGGCTTGCCCTCGAGGATCCTGCACCGGCAAAATTACCCTGGCGGGAGGCTCCGGCTTCCAAAGCTTCATCTATGGGGTCACAGGTTGACTTCGATGGCGTGGCCTCGACCGATCACCTGTTGCCATGTTCTGGGGTACCGGTGGTCTCCACTGGTACCGACATCCAGACATTGGTTGCGTCGATGGATCAGAATATTCTGACCATGCAACGTGCCATCACGGCATTTATACAAGCTGCGACGCCTCCGGTACCGCAACAAACTCCGTTGGCGGTACCGGTTCCGGCACCGATATCGGTTCCGGTGCCGGTACCGATTGCATCGACATCTCCTTCGGTGTCGACTGCAGCGGTACCCTGTCCTGTGATGCCCATCGTACCGAATCGGTACCGATCACTCCCGATGTCGATACCACTTGGTACGTGTATCGGGCTCTGCAAGAGCATCCAGACAGGCGATTTATTTATTTTATTTATTTAGCAAGCATTTGTATACCGCTCCTTCCAGCGATCAGAAGCGGGAAAGATTACATGGATAAAGCTGTCGAATCAAGACAGAATAATTTTGATTTGTACATAAAGATTCGAAAGGTTAGCACGTCACGCAGAAAATTATCTACTTCTAAGCTAAGGGGATAATAATTTACATCGATACTTTGATTCCTCCGAGGACTCTGATGAATCAGAGGCTTCTGTCGAAGCATCGGTACTCCTTCCTCAGGAGCCCTCTTCTCCCAAAAGAAGAATGTCTCCTCCAGAAGACTTGTCTTTTCAAGACTTCATTAGGGAAGTAGCCAGGGGCCTCTCTATTTCAGTGGCCCCTGAACCAGAGCCCAGAGCCAAGAAATTAGATATTTTACAATATCCTAAGGCTCCTAAAGAGGCAGCTACTTTACCAATTCATGAGATTCTTTATGATCACATGTTGGGCATATGGGAGACACCTCTTACTACTTCCCCTCATTCTCGCAGGTTGGACAACATGTACCGTGTTCCTCCTTGTCCTGGCTTTCATAAGACTCAGCTTCCTCACCACTCTATTGTGGTGGAGTCTGCTATGAAAAAGATAGAGTGCAAAGAGACACTCCTCTAATTCTCCAGGAAGAGAATGCAGAACCTTAGATGCTTTTGGCAGGAGAATTTTCCAGGCCAATATGCTTACTGCCAGAATCAACTCCTATAGTCTTTATATGGGGATGTTTCTAAAAGAAGTTACAGATCATCTGCTAACTTTATCTCCTTTTATCTCAGAAGATAAAAGGGAAGAGTTTCTCACCTGGCTTACACATGCCCAGGATGTTTCCAAATTCTCCAACTGTGCAGCCTTTGACTCTTTTGAGTGTGCCAGCAGAGCCTCGGCTATTGCCATAGGTGCACGCAGACTTGCTTGGTTGCAAGCATCTGATTTGGAACCCTGGGTCCAGGATGGATTAGGAAATCTTCCTTGTACAGGTGAAAACCTTTTTGGTAAGGATTGGCAAGCAAAGGCCACTCAGATGGATGCTGAAAATTCTGCCTTAGATAGACTTTCAAAGTCTACTTCTGCTCCTGCTAGAAAAAGGTTATTCAAAAAGACTTTCTTTCCCAAAAAAGGGAAATATTATCCTGGTTATGGTCTCCAGGCATCTTCTACAGGTCGTTTTGCTGCAAAGCGTCAGCAACAACCTAAACAAGCCAAGCCTAAGGCTACAAGGACTGCTACGGCCCAACAGCCTCAGCCTCCTCAGGGCCTTTGACTTACAACTAGAGAACTTAGCCTTTCTGGCTCTAGAAGAACCAGAGCCTCTCACCATTCCAGGAAGGTTAGCTCATTTTGCTCCCAGATGGGAACAAATCACAGCAGAGCAATGGACCCTCTCCATCATAAGGGAGGGGTACAAGCTTCATTTCTTAAACCTTCCTCCTCACACTATGGTGAGACAGTTAAATTCTCCAACATCTCTCCTCAACCTTCTGGGTCAGGAGATTGCTACCCTTCTTGCCCAAAGGGCAATAGAAGAAGTACCCCTTCTTCAACAGGGCTCAGGGTTCTACTCCCCCTATTTTCTTATTCCAAAGAAAACAGGGGGCTACAGACCCATATTAGATCTCAGAGAATTGAACAAGTTTCTATGCAAGGAGAAATTCAAGATGATTTCTCTCGGTGCTCTCCTTCCATACCTTCAGAGTCAGGATTGGTTTTGTTCTCTAGATCTTAAGGATGCGTACACCCATGTCCTCATCCATCCAACACACAGAAGGTTCCTTCGGTTCCTTTATCAGGGAAAGCACTACCAATACAGAGTGCTTCCTTTCGGTCTGGCCTCTGCTCCAAGAGTGTTCACAAAATGCATGGCAGTAGTAGCTGCATTTCTACGCACTCTAGGAATATTTGTATTCCCATATCTGGACGACTGGCTCATCCGAGCACCATCCCAGTCAGAGGCCCAGACTTCCCTAGCCTGCACAAGGCGTGTTCTTCAGTATCTGGGACTTGTAATAAACATCCCAAAATCACAACTCACCCCTACTCAGTCATTGGAGTTCATAGGGGCCTTGCTAGATACCACAACTGCAAGGGCCTATCTTCCCCAGGCCCGTTGCCTGCGCTTGGTGCAGTTAGCCTCTCAAATTCAGTTAAAATCCCTTTTAACTGCTCGAGAGATGTTACAACTGTTAGGCCACATGGCATCCACCGTGCATGTGGTTCCTTACGCTCGCCTTCACATGAGGGCAGCTCAGTGGACTCTGTCCACCCAATGGACCCAGGCATCAGGTTGCCTGTCAGACAAAATAGCAACCTCCAGTCGCCTCTTTTGGTCCCTCCAGTGGTGGAAGTCCACTCAAAATCTGTTGCTGGGGTCCCCCTTTCAACAGTTGCTACCCCAAGCAACCCTCACAACAGATGCCTCCCCAAAGGGTTGGGGAGCTCATCTACAAGATCTCTCCACCCAGGGCATCTGGTCTCCACAGGAGACATCTCTACATATCAACCTCTTAGAGCTCAGAGCAATTCTTCTAGCTCTGAGTCTTCCACACCCTGCTCAGCTACAAGACAGTCCTCATCCATACGGACAACCAAGTAGCCATGTTCTACGTGAACAAGCAGGGCGGGACTGGCTCTCTGTCGCTTTGCAACGAAGCTTTGAGATTGTGGGCCTTCGCCAGAGAGCATCAGATTCATCTCATGGCAGTGTATGTTCCAGGGGTTCAAATCTCTTGGGCAGACAGACTGTCGAATTCTGCTCCCACACGAATGGTCCCTCCATGGGGACCAGATAACCAGGATCTTTCGAATTTGGGGAACCCCAGACATAAACCTGTTTGCAAGTCCGTGGAATTCCAAACTTCCCCGGTTCTGTTCCAGTATTCCGTGTCAGGGAGTTCAGGCCAGGGATGCCTTCCTCCTCCACTGGGGGCAAGACTTCCTCTATGCCTTTCCACCCATTCCCCTAATTTCCAAGACACTGTTCAAGCTTCAGAGAGAGAAGGGGTCTATGATCCTCATAGCTCCACGTTGGCCACGCCAAGTGTGGTACCCTCTACTTCTTCATCTCTCTCAAGCTCCCTCCCTGGACTTGGGATCTGCTCCAGACCTCCTGTCCCAGGAGGAGGGAACGTTATGGCACCCAAATCCCCAGTCTCTTCATCTCAGAGCCTGGTTGCTGAAGGCTTAGACCTTCAAGATTGGCATCTGTCTCAGCAAGTGAAGGATATCCTTCATGCTTCCAGAGAGCCTTCCACTAGACGTTCCTATGCTTTTAAATGGAAAAGGTTTACCATTTGGTGTGCAGAGAAGGGTCTTAACCCTCTTGCAATACCTCTGAATTCTTTACTAGAGTATTTGCTGCATTTATCCCATGCAGGCCTTAAAACGAATTCAGTAAGAGTCCATTTGAGTGCTATTGCAGCAAACCTTAAGCTGCTCAATGGACATCCTATTTCCTCTCATCCTCTTATTGCAAGATTCATGAGAGGCCTTCTTTTAACTAAATCTCCCATTAGACCACCTCCAGTGGCATGGGATTTGAATTTGGTTCTTCGCCAGCTTATGAAGCCACCCTTTGAACCCTTAGCCACTACCTCCTTGAAATTCCTTTCCTGGAAGGTTATTTTTCTCATTGCAGTCACCTCAGCTCGCCGTATCAGTGAGCTGCAAGCCTTGGTGGCTAATCCTCCTTATACAAGGTTCCATCATGATAAGGTAGTCCTCAGGACTAATCCACACTTTATGCCCAAAGTGGTCTCACCTTTTCATCTGAACCAGGAGGTGTATTTACCTGTCTTTTTTCCAGGACCTCATGCATCAAGTGCAGAGAGGAATCTTCATACCCTGGATTGTAAGAGAGCTCTTGCTTTCTACTTACAAACGGCACAGCAACATAGAAAGTCCTCTCAACTCTTTGTTGCTTTTGATCCCTCTCATTTAGGACTTCCAGTCTCTAAGAGAACTTTGTCCAATTGGATTGCTCAGTGTATTTCCTTCGCCTACCAGAGTAAGAACCTTTCTCTGGAGAGCCATGTCACAGCTCACAATGTGAGGGCCATGGCAGCCTCTATGGCTCATCTAAACTCTGTGTCCATCGACCAAATCTGTCGAGCGGCCACCTGGGCCTCGGTTCATACCTTTACAGCCCATTACTGCTTGGACGAGGACTCCCGCCGGGATGCCTTGTTTGGTCAGGCTGTTCTCAAACACCTGTTCCATACCTAATCAACTCCTACCCCCCATCCCTGGTTGGATGCCCAAGATCCATGGGGTGAGGTAGAGTCCTTCTCAGGGACTCGCAACTTTGGGGATCTCCCTGGCATCTCTAGCTGGGGCAGTTACTTACCTGTAACAGGTGATCTCTGGGAACAGCAGGAATAAATCTTCACAACCCACCCACCTCCCCTAGGAGTTGTATCTCTCTATCTATCTTTCCTTTCCTCTCTCTCTCTTTGTCTCAGCTTTAAAACTCGAACTGGAGAGAGGCGGGAAGGCAGCGCGCAGGCGCTGTGGGATGCTCCCAAAAGCTTTCTTACTGGACGCTGGGGAGCATTCCCGCGCAGGCTCCGTCGGTACCGACGATACCCATATGTGAAGACTTATTCCTGCTGTTCCCAGAGATCACCTGTTACAGGTAAGTAACTGTGCTTTATCCAGAGGGCCGACCGGTTTCGAATTACCGGCATCGGCCATCTGGAGTTTACTCTGTAGCTTAGCTTTTCTCTTACCCATAATGAACAAAATGATACTAAAGAGGTAATCAATTAACAGGAAATAAGAAGGGCATAAGAAATACCAAAACTTGCAGCCAACAGTCTGCGCCGGTCCTCCAAAGATCTAAAAAATGAAAAAACGCCACAGTGACGTCGAAGGGGCAGAATCTGCCCCTTTAGACACGCCCCTTCAGAACACGCCCTACGCGGTCACGCCCCTTCAGAACACGCTGCGCGGTCACGGAGAAAAGAAAGCTTAAATTAATAGAAAAAAGGGAAGGCTTCTTGAGGAGCAGGCTGCCCCGGGGAGTGCCTGGAATGGGACCGCAGCTCAGCAGCACAGTCTCGATGGTCCGGCAGCCTTCGACAGGGCAAGCACACCTCCTGTACACTCGAACACCAACTCCCGGTATTAACCTTTTAAAAGGAGAGAGAGCATTACGTCATAAGTTGGTGGGGATGGAATGCGAGAGTGGGGAGTTCTAGCAGTGATGGATGGAGCGGTGGCTTTTGGTATCTCCAGGTGGATTGGAGGCATCAGTGGAGCAATTGACCCGGAGGGTCAGGCACTGAAGTTTCTGGCAGTCCCCTGGCTGAATCTTCACCAGCGTTGTTCAGGTTGCTTCGACCAAGTAAGATCACTCTGGACGATATCTGAGACGCTCTTAGTTCTTTATCGGATGCTATCTCTCATCAAACAGCTGGGATCTCTGCCCGACTGACGTGGATGGCTGAAGATGTGGAAAAATATTTGACTGTGACTGTTAATGAGTTGCAAGTAGAAGAAACTGTCCAAAATTTGAGTCTGGTATCAGATACAACAATGGCCCTAGTAAAAGATAATGTGGTTTTTGCGAGCTAAGGTAGAAACTTTGGAAAATGCTGTGCAGGCCTCTAACTTGAGACTTTTAAATTTTCCTGTGCTTATGAGTGTGAAACCTACTAATCTCTTTAAAAAAATATCTTGCTGAGGTTTTGATGGTGCCCCAAGAGTTGATGCCGCCATTTTCTAAAGCTTTCTTTCTGCCAGTAGGGAAGAAGGGGCCATGTCTTACCGATCTTCATCTTTATTCCCAAACTTAATATACCGCTTTGGTTGAAACATGTAAGCGGTTTACAATAATAAAAAAGACTGCGCTCCCTAATTATAGAAAAAGAACGCCATAATAAAAATAGGATAGAGGGAAAACGGAAAGTGCAGACAGACAGTAGAATACCACAAACATAAGACCAAACTCAGGAGGGGACGGTAATGGGCAGATCAAAAGCTTGTTGAAATAAATGGGTTTTTAATAGCTCTTTGAATTTTGAATAAAAGGGTTCCAGACGGAGGGAAGTAGGAAGGGCGTTCCAAAGAACCAGGCTAAGAAAAAAGAAAGCTGCGTGACAGTTTTGTTCGAGATGGGCCTGGGACGGTGACGGCAAAGACAAACGATTAGCATGTAAGGAACGCAAGTGACGATACGGTGTATGGAGGGAAATGAGGTTACATAAGTACAGTGGGGTAGATGTATGAATAGCTCTATGCATCAGAATGAGAAATTTATATTGAAACCGGAAACGAAGAGGCAACCAGTGAAGATGATAGAGAATAGGGGAGACATGGTCAAAGCGACGAGCAAACGTAATTAAGGTAGCAGCGGTATTCTGTATGAGTTGAAGACGTTGCAGCTGATAAGCTGGCAGATTAGCCATGAAGATGTTACAATAGTCCAGCCTACTAGTGATTAAGGCCAACACCAGAGTGATCAAGGAACTAGTGGGAAGGAGGGAGCGAACAGCTCTGATCCGACGTAGTGCGGCAAAAGAATGGCGGGTGATAGTTGAAATATGAGCATGAAAGGAAAAAGAGGAATCTAAGACCACTCCCAGATAACGGAAAGAGGTGACAAGAGGGATCGGCGTCTGATCAATCGAGGGTGCTATTATTGGACAAGAGCCACTCAGAGAAACCCACATTGCAGTGGACCTAGAGGGATTTAAGTGCAAGAAGTTAGAAGAGAGCCAAGACGCATCATGAGAAAGACATTGGTTGAGCCCAGAAAGGTCCAACTGAGCAGGTGAAGTGTGAAAAAGAAAAATGATGTCATCAGCATATATGTAAGTAGAAACAGGGAACCTTTGGGTCAGGAGTGGAAGTGGATGTGGGAAGTATGGACATTTTCAGTGTTTCTGATTTATTAAAGTCATGTAAGCAAGATTCTGTGAATGTTTCTTCTACACTTCTGGTCACTTGTGCACTAGTGTCGGACTGGGACTGGCGCTTAAAATTATACTTTAAAAAACGTTCTATTCTCCAGGACCAAGCAGGAAGTCAGTCCTCACATATGGGTGTCGTCGGCGCCGATGAAGTCCCAGCGGAGCATTTCCCCATCTTTCTATGAAAGCCTTTGGGAATGCAGGCACGCATGCGCGGTTCCCTTCCCGCCTAAAGGTGCCATCTTATCTCAGTCTCTTTTTTTCCGTGAAGCTCACCGGACGTGTGTCCAGTTTTCCCGGTTAAAATTAGATTTTTCAGCGCTTTTTGCTCTTTTTCTACCCATTCGATGCCGGTTCCCCTCCCGCCGGGTTCGGTACACCGGTATCGAGCCCGATTCCTCTTTTTTGGTTTTTGCCCTTCGTGGCTGGCGTTCACGCCCTTTTTCTCTTTTTTCCTGGAAGGCCGGTCCTTTGACCTCGCGGGAACTCTTTTTTTTCCCCGATGGCTTCCAGTGGTTTTAAGAAGTGTGATCGGTGTAAGAAACTAATGTCTCTCACCGACACACACGACTGCTGCCTTCGGTGCCTGGGCCCCGACCACGATCCTAAGTCGTGCGGGACCGGTGGAAAAATGTCTTCCAAGGCACTACGAAGTCGCCAGCAGGAAAAGGAAAGTCTTTTCTCGGACTCAGCCTCCGGCTGGGCCCGGACCTCATCTGAGGCCTCGACATCTCGGGATTCCAATCCAGAGCGCCGTCGAAGCTCCTCGGACAGGGGGTCCCCCGACCGGGAACGCAATAGGAAGAAACGGCTCGCGAGGGCGTCGTCGGAAGAGGTCCCTGGTTCCTCGAGGGCCAGGTCTAAGACCCCCGACTGTCGCCCCCGGGCGTGTGGAACCGAAGAAGCCTGCCAAAGTTCCTCGTGTGGAGCCGGAGTCTGCTGGACACGTAAGCCCCGTAGTCCTCGTGGACTCTTCTCCCAGGGAGCCGACGTCGGGCCCGGCGCCGCCGGGGCCCGAGTCGGTGGCTGCTGCGTCTCCCGAGCTGAGTCTCAGGATGACAGCCTTGGAGAGCAGAATGTATGCCTTCATGGAGCAGCAGTGGGCACTGATGGCCAGCCTGTCTGGCGCATCTGCTCCGACCACCGAGACATCGACGTCGAAGTCGACCCCGGAGACCGAGCCGATACTTGAGTCCATCGTGGCTCGGAGTCGACCTCGGTTGCGATCCCCCTCAACCTCCTTTCGGGACTGAGGGCGTCGACGCCGGTGCTTCCGGCATCGGGGCGGGTGCTCCAGGGCCCCGCGGGGTAGAACCCCGACTCTTCCTCGGACGAGTTGGCTTGGGAGACGGAGGATGAGGAGTCTCCTGACACCTTTAAGACTTGGTGCGTCCCTTCGGACTCACCGCAGTCTGAGCCCCGGAGTAGGTCCTCCCCGGAGGACACCCGGTTCTCGGAGTTCGTCCGGGATATGGCCACTGCTTTGGCTATTCCGGCGGATCCCGAGGAAGAGGCTCAAGCTGAAGAGCTTGAGGCGCTGCAGTATGACTCTCCTCCGAAGGATGCCTTTACTGTCCCGTTTCCTCCGATGCTGGAACGGCTCCTCTTCCGTATGTGGGAGGCACCGGCCTTGGCGCCGGTTCTTAGCAAGCGAGTCAATTCGATCTATCGGCTCCGCAAGAGCCCTGGTTTTCAGAAGGCACAGCTACCACACCATTCCATGGTTGTGGAATCGGCCATGCATCATCTGAAGAGTCAGAAGATGCACTCCGCGGTGCCTCCTGGCAGGGAGGCCTGAAACCTAGATGGCGTCGGTAGAAAGTGTTTTCAGGGCTCGATGCTTGCTTGCCGTGTCCAGTCTTACCAGCTGTACATGGGCATGTACTTGCGGGACCTGGCCAAGGAGTTGGCCGGGTTCTCTGCTGGTCTCTCCGGGGAACCCTTGCAGAGATTTAAGTCCTTGTCCTCGGGGATTCGGGACTGCTCGAAGTTTATGTCCCGCGCCGCCTACGATGGTTTCGAGGCTTCGGCCCGAGTTGCGGCAGCCAGCATCGCAGCTCGATGCCAGGCATGGCTGCAGTCATCGGACCTCGAGCCATGGGTTCAGGACAAGTTGGTCGATGTCCCTTGCCAAGGTGAAAACCTTTTTGGCAAGCCCATGACCGAGAAGGCCGCTCAGCTCGAGACCGAGCACCTCACACGGACAAGGCTGTCAAGGAAGACCTCTCCCCCTTCTCATAAAAAGAAGGGCTCGGGTAAAAAGCCCTTTTACCCAAGGAAGGGCACTGCCTACAAACTACCCACAATATCAGGCTGCCCAAGCTGCCCCCCAGGGTCAGCAAGCCAAGGGGCAGGGTAATGGGCCCCGTTGGCAGAGGACCCCCAAGCCTCTGGCCCCTGCTACCACTCAGCAGGGTGGGGGTTTTTGACTCCTTGAGCATAGCCTCTCCTCCACTGCTCCCCCAACCCTGCACAGGAGGTCGCCTAGCCCTCTTTGCCCACAAGTGGCCCCTTATCACCGGGGACAGTTGGGTGCTGGAGATAATCCACAAGGGATATGCCCTCCATTTCCACCAACTGCCACCCCCATATTTTCCAGGGGAGCCTCCAAGGCCTCCTCTGCACACAGACCTTCTCTGTCAGGAGCTTCAGGGTCTGTTGGTGGACAGGGCGGTGGAACCTGTGCCTCCCCACTTGCAAGGTCACGGATTCTACTCCAGGTATTTCCTGGTGCCCAAAAGGATCGGTGGCCTTCGTCCCATTCTGGACCTCAGGAACCTCAACAAGTTCCTAGTGAAAGAAAAGTTCAAGATGCTTACTCTTGGAACCCTTCTGCCCTACCTCCAGCAGGGAGATTGGCTATGCTCCTTAGATCTAAAGGATGCGTACACTCACATCCTCATTCATCCAGACCACAGAAAGTACCTCAGGTTCATTGTGGGAGGAAACCATTATCAGTACAGAGTGCTGCCTTTCGGCCTCACCTCCGCCCCCAGAGTCTTCACAAAGTGCCTAGCAGTGGTGGAGGCCTACCTGAGAAATCAGGGCATCTTTGTCTTCCCCTATCTGGATGACTGGCTCATCAGGGGTCAGACATGTCAGGAAGCCAATCAAGCCACCCTCAGGACCATTGCTCTTCTACAATGCCTGGGGTTTGTCATAAACTTCGCAAAGTCCACTTTGCTCCCTTCCCAGAACTTGGAGTTCATAGGGGCAAGGTTGGACTCTCTCCTGGCAAAGGCATTCTTGCCAGAAAACAGAGCCCAAAGGTTGATGGCCTTGGCAAGGCAGTTTCTCAGCAGCTCCCTGGTCTCCGCCAGACTCTGCCTGAGGCTGCTTGGCCACATGGCTTCGACAGTTCATGTGACCCCCAATACCAGGCTCCATATGAGGCCTGCACAGTGGTGCCTTCGGACTCAGTGGTCACAGGCCACAGGCAGCCTCAGAGACAGGATAAGGGTGTCCAGACCATTTCTGCACTCCCTCAACTGGTGGCTGCACCCACCCAACCTACTGAAAGGGGTGCCTTTTCAGATTCCAGGGTACACAGTAGTGCTGACAACAGATGCTTCCCTGCAAGGCTGGGGAGCTCATTGTCTGGGCAAGTGCACCCAGGGCCTCTGGTCTCCCTGGGAAGCTGCACAGCAGATCAATCTCCTCGAACTCAGAGCTATTCGATTAGCACTCAAAGCTTTCACTCCTACCCTGGCTCACAAGTCTGTCCTGATTCAGACAGACAACCAAGTTACCATGTTTTATGTGAACAAACAGGGCGGAACTGGGTCCAGGATCCTTTGTCGGGAGGCTCAGGACCTTTGTTCTTTTGCCCTCAAGCACAACATGCTCCTCAGGGCTGTGTACCTTCCAGGCCAGGACAACTACCTGGCAGACAGATTAAGCAGGATACTGCAGCCCCACAAGTGCCAGCTGCATCCTTCAGTAGTTGAGAAGATCTTCCTGAAATGGGGTCTCCCTTTGATAGATCTCTTTGCCAGCCCCATGAACAAGCAGCTGCCAAAGTTCTGCTCCAGGCAGCCACATCCTCTACGAATAGCAGCGGATGCTTTTCTGATATCTTGGTCTCAGGGCCTCCTCTATGCGTTTCCTCCCACGCCCTTGGTGGCCCGAACCCTGTTCAGGATTCTCCAGGACAAGGCCTCGGTCCTCCTGGTAGCTCCCAGGTGGCCGAGACAGCCTTGGTTTCCTCTTCTGCTTCAACTGGCGGTGGATCCTCCACTGCCTCTGGGGTTGCGACCCGACCTTCTCACACAGGACCAGGGTTCCCTCCTGCAGCCCAATCTCAAGTCTCTCAATTTGATGGCCTGGAGGCTGCAAGGGTAGTTTTGGCTCCCTGGGGCCTACCTCAGGAAGTTGAGGAGGTTGTCCTAGCCTCTAGGAAACAGTCCACTAGGAAAACCTATGCTCTCAAATGGAAGAGGTTTTCTGTGTGGTGTCACCTGCGTACAGAGGACCCTTTCTCCTGTACCGTGCCAGTAGTGCTTCAGTACTTACTGCACTTATCCAATCAGGGACTTAAGTCCAATTCTGTTCGGGTCCACCTCTCAGCTCTAGCAGCTCACTACTGATTGGTAGAAGGGCAGTCTCTCTCAGGTCACCCCTTGTTGTCCCGCTTTCTCAGGGGCTTGCTTTTGCTCAAGCCTCCAATCCGTCCTCCTGCCCCTGGGTGGGAGCTGAATGTGGTCTTGCAGCAACTGGCTCGCCCACCTTTTGAGCTGATGGCTACTTTTCCTCTACGCTTCCTGTCCTGGAAGACACTCTTCTTGGTAGCCCTAACCTCGGCTAGGCGAGTGAGTGAGCTTCAGGCACTGGTCTGTGACAGGCCTTACACCAGATTCTATAGGAACAGGGTAGTCCTCAGGACTGTCAGCAACACTTCCCTGGTGGCCAGTGGACGCCAGGGCAGGTGCCACACAAAAATATAAGGTTAAGATTGGAGAGTCTTCTAAAGGTCCAACTGGCTCTTGGTCCTTGTAGTTTCCTTTGCTCCAATCTTCAATGAAACAATCAAGCTGAGTGGTGGGAATTTATAAGGCTTTTATTTCCCTTTTTCACAGTGGTTCTAAATAGTGGGTTACAACTTTAAAGCAAGTGTCCTTAATGCAGGTAGAAAACAAACTCAGGGTTCAAAGCAAAAACTGTTATACGTCACAGGAATGGAGGTGCTCAAACAAATAAAGAATGCTCTGCTGGCAATTCACCCAATCACAAGTCTGGCAGTGACTCTAAACTTTCAGAAATGCAAAGTGTACAGTCCATCTCTTGGTCAGACAAATCTCCTGCCAATTCCACTTGCATTGGCACGGTATCAGAAAGCTCTGATTCTATATCCCTGGTTTCTTGTAAAACACATTCAGGGATTTTGTATATTTTCTGTAGCAGCTCCCAATGTCCTTGGCCTAGCCTAGGGCGTCGGCCACTTGCTGTGAGGCTTTAAAGTACCCTCTTTCCTTAGAGGCTTTATAGCAGCTTTATCATAGCTTTTACCATTCACAACTTTCTTATTAGGTATACATTTCTCATACCTTGTATGGCAGCAATCCTCAAGTAACCGGCTTTCTTCCACTGCCTGCCTTTCCCAGGCAGCAGCTTGGTGAAATTCTTTTCTATGACGGTTAGGCTTACCCTGTAGCCTTTGACTTCCTTCTCCTGGTGAAGGCCTGCCTCTGTACAAGCCCAGCATCTGGCTTTCTGACTCAGTGTGGCTTGGCTTCTCCAGCTGGTTCTTGTTTGGCTTAAGGTTGCAGTTACAGCAGGGCTTTTGCCTCTGAGGGCAAACAGCTCTCGGTATGGCTTGAGCTGACACCTCCTTAGGTCCTTCCTCAGCTCCTGAGAAATCACCTCTCCCTCCTGGGAATCCTCTAGCACTAGAGTAGTCAGGTTTCCACTTCCACCTCTCTCTCTCGGTGCTGCCAGTGATTCTCCCCTTGCTTCTGCTTGGGCTGCTGCTTCTGCTGGTGCTTCTATCTCCGAGGCTGCCGGTACTCCTCCTGCCTCTTCTCCTTCCTCCCTTCCAGTCTTCCACACTCCCCTTATGAAGCCCTCCTGCCTTTGAGTATTGGAAGCTGGTTGGCCTTTTCTCGTGACCAGCTGGGCGTGGCTCTTCAGTCTCCCTGAAGACACTCTTGCTCCCCCTAGCTGGTTCCTGGGAATATTGCAAGTCTTTTTCTCTGTGAAAAATACCTTCTTTTCTCTCAACTGGGCTCTCATCAGCCCTCGCTGCATGACAGGACTCATCCAAAGTTCCTCCCCTAAGGTTGTCTCCTCTTTCCACCTCAATCAGGAGGTGGTTCTTCCAACATTCTTCCCTAGGCCTCATATTAGCCAGGCTGAAGCAGTCCTGCATACCCTGGACTGTAGAAGGGCCTTATCCTTCTACCTTGACCGTACGCAGGGGCATCGAAGGGCTACTCAGCTCTTCATATCCTTTGACCCCAATAAGTTGGGGTTAGCTGTGTCCAAGCGTACCTTGTCCATCTGGGTGGCTGACTGTATCACCTGGGCTTACAAGGCGGCTGACCTTCCTTTGCAGGGTAGGGTCACGGCCCATCGTGTCAGGGCAATGGCTGCCTCAGTGGCTCATCTCCGCTCTGTGCCCTTGGTAGACATCTGCAGGGCTGCAACTTGGTCTTCAAGCCAGACTTTTGCAGCCCATTACTGCCTGGAGAGGGAGTCCCGTAGGGACAGTGCTTTTGGCCAAGCAGTACTCCGGAATCTCTTTGAGGTTTAGGCAACTCCTGCCCTCTGTTGGGCTACCGGTGGAGGTTGTGTCCTTGAAAAGCCTTTCTTTGCTGCTGGGACTAGAGGGAGGCCTCTTGTTCAACGTGGGTTCCTCGGTAGCCCAGAGCTTGGGAGTCACCCATATGTGAGGACTGACTTCCTGCTTGGTCCTGGAGAAAGAGTAGTTACTCACCTGTAACAGGTGTTCTCCAGGAGCAGCAGGAATCAGTCCTCACAACCCTCCCTCCTCCCCTGGGAGTTGCAGTTGTACATAGTTTATTTTTCATTTTTGTGTGCTGTTCTTAGCTATGTCATTTGACTGAGGTAAGATGGCACCTTTAGGCGGGAAGGGAACCGCGCATGCGTGCCTGCATTCCCAAAGGCTTTCATAGAAAGCTGGGGAAATGCTCCGCTGGGGCTTCATCGGCGCCGATGACACCCATATGTGAGGACTGATTCCTGCTGCTCCTGGAGAACACCTGTTACAGGTGAGTAACTACTCTTTCTTTTTTATAGATCAAAGATGTTAATGTTCCCAAATAATTACTAGGGAAACTCAGAAGCAACGTAAACAATTTCATATATTGAAACCTGGTGTCTTACAGCTAGAGGCTACCTTTTATTTGCAATTTCTGTGTAAATGCTTAATAATGTACCATTCTCAGAGATGGGGGGGGGGGGGGTTCCATCCTACTGAATTGTCAGTATTTTATTAGTGCCAGAAGGTCAGTCACTCCTGTTTCAGCTTCTGTATTGACTCCACTGAATGATGTAGGAAATCTTTACTGTGTGTATGTTTATAAGAGAGCCTCAGTACTCCCGTACTCATCTTGTTTTTCCTTTTCCTTTTCTTTGTTATATGATATAATGTGTGTCCTCGACTCGCTGTTCTTTTCGCATTGTCTCCCCTGTATCTGTGGGCTACAGGCATTTTCATAAGCATTTTCTATAATGATGATTTTCCTTGTTTATTTGATGAGATGTATGCCTTTTCTGTACAAGCTGTGTCTTGATGTAAAATTTCATAAAATATAAATTAAAAAAAGAAAGGTGAGAGAGCAACTTTTAAACTAGATAATAGGGAAAAACCAACAGTTGCCCAAGAGTGCATGGTTTGGAAGGATGCGTCCGTGAAGGGATACTAGCAAAAGAGGGAAGTTCAGTGGAAAAGCAGGAAGTAAGCCCTCACGTATGGGTGATGTCACTGATGGAACCACATGCAGAATGCTCCCCAGCTTCTATTGGAAGCTTTTGCAGGCTGCATCGTGCATGCATTCTTGCCTGCCATGGTACCATCTTCTCCAGTCTTTTTTCCGTGGAGTCCCTAGGACGTGTCCTGCACCAGCAGAAAAAAAAATTGTTTTACTCCTTGCAGGTTCTTTCTTACCAAATTTTACCCTTTTGTTTTCGTTTTGTTGTGCTTTTCCTTTGCCAGGTCTTTTTCTCGCCGTCAGCATAATCGAGGCCTTCAATAGTAACATAGTAAATGACGGCAGATAAAGACCAGTATGGTCCATCTAGTCTGCCCAGTACGATGCCAAGAGTAGGTACACCTGCCACTCCGTGTAGGCCCCCCCTCCCCATGTCTTTGTCCAGGGGTGATCCCGCCACTCCATGTAGGATACCCCTATTTGTTAAGGAATTAGATGGTTCGATCTTGCCGATGTGAGCTTGCCAGACATGTCTAAGCCAGTGAGTGGCTTTAAAAGGTGCACAAAATGTGACTGCACCATTTTAGTCACAGACAGGCAGAACTGGTGCCTGTAGTGCCTTGGGTTCAATCACCAGCCCACTTCCTGCAACCTTTGCCTGCAGATGACAAGGAGGAGACTGAAGGGCCAGGAAAAGCAGGTGTCATCTCTTTTCAGAACATCAAATTCAGCATACTTGGGTCCATCATTGGCGTCACCGTCAAAGTTTTCCACCGAGGTATCGACTGTGAGGGACAGCTAGGCGCATTCGGAACCAAGGGGCCACCGCATCAAGTGGAGACTCTGTCTATATCTGACAAGAATTGAGAAAGGACCTGACACCACTCCCATTAACGTTGAAGGAGTGCCCGAGCATTGGGACAAGCCCCACTTGCATCAACACTGAAGTCCTTCCCGGCACAATGTGGGGAGCGAGGGCCAGAAACAGCCTGCCAAGACTTCCCCAGGAGGAGCAATCAACTCACAGATGGGAGGAATTGACCCCATAGCCACGGAGAACTGCCAAATGTCTACCGATGAGCCTGTCCTTGTAGAGTCGCTGTTTGGAGTTACCTGTACTGGTAACCGAGGTTGCAATTCCAGCCCCAGTCTGCTCTGAGGTGATGGTACTGGAGGAACACCTTAGGGCCCTTGAGGCTCACATGGTGGCGGTCTTGGCCCTGTGGCAGTAGGGCTCTTCGATGCCTTTGGCGTTATCACTGTACTCCATCTAGCCCATTCTGGAGACCCATGTATTGCCTGTTGAGACAGGCGCATCGAGCAGGAGATAAGTGACACCAGTTCCCACAGCGATCTCCCTGTCTAGCGTGTCAGGGTCTGATGTCCCAGGGCATTCATGCTCCTATTCAGGGTTCCACAAGCCCCATCGACACCTGCCCTTTTCACATGACTGGAGCAGGTAGCAGGAGGAGACCTAACACTACTTTGATTTCCTCTCAGAGTCTGAGGGCTGGGAAGCCAAGGAGGACTCTGCAGTTTCAAACAGGAGGTCCTCAGACCTCTCATTTAATTTAATTTAATTAACAGATTTTTTATATACCGCTCCTTCCATTGATCAGATGCGGTTTACATGGAACAACAGTAAACAGGGAGAGCTGTTTTTACATATAACAAATTGGAACTTACATTTAACAATTAACAAAAAGTGAACTATGTACATCTGACACGTTCCCTCTGTATGAGCAGTGCAAATCTCCCCTGGAAGATATGTATTTCCAGGACTTCATGCAGGATATGGCCAAGGCTATACTCTTCTCCTTGGATGTGAAGGACGTGCTGAGAACAGAGGAGTTCAAGCTCCTCCAGTATTCCTCGGTGCCCAAGGAGGGTAGTGATTGTCACAGTGCACTATGTCTTGCAGAGATTGCTGCTGAGGCTATGGGAGAAACCCCCTCATAATCTCTGCTAGCAACTGGACTCTATATACTGTGTCCAGAAGGCCTCGGGCTTCAAGAAGCTCCAGTTACCACACAACTCTATCATGATAGAATTGGCCTTATGAAGCAGAAAAGCACAGAGAACCATTCCTCAGTGTCCCTGGGGAGGAAGGCTAGAATCCTGGACTCCTTCGGGAGGAGATGCTACCAGGGTTCCATGCTGGTGGCCAGGATCCTTTCCTGTCAGCTGTATATGGGTATATTCCTGAAGGACATCATGCTGGACCTGGCAGATTTTGCCTCTGAGGTCCCCGCTGATAGCCTCGACTCCTTCCAAGTCCTGATAGACCACAGCAAGGATTGCTCCAAGTACATGGTGCGAGCATTTACAATGCCATAGAGTCTGATTGCAGTGTGGCAGCAGTGGGCGTTGGCACTCGGCGGCTGGCCTGGCTCCAGTCTGAGCTTATTTTCCTCCCTAAACCCACCTCCCCTTCCTCCTTTCTCAATCTCAAGGTTCATGAATCAACAAGAGAGGAAGCTATTTTGGACATAGTCCTTAGTGGAACCACAGGATCTGATGCAAGAGGTAAGGATGTTGGGGCCACTTGACAATAGTGATCATAGCATGATCGTGTTTGATTTAATTAATGGAGGAGGGATGGCAAGGAAATCCACAGTGCTACCTTTTAACTTTCAAAAGGGAGACTATGATAAAATGAGGAAAGTAGTTAAGAAAAAACTAAAAGGAGAGCAGCCACAAAGGTTAAAGATTTGCATCAAGCATGGGGTGTTTAAAAATACTATCTTCGAAGCCCATATCAGATGTATTCATCGCTTTAAGAAAAGTGGAAGGAAGGAAGGTCAAAAAATTGCCAGCATGGTTTAAAGATGAGGTCAGAGATGATGTTGTAGCCAAAAAGGCGTCTTACAGGAAATGGAAAAAGGAGCCAAATGACAAAAACTGGAACCAGCATAAGCACTGGCAAGTTATATGCGAGGTATTGATAAGCAGGCAAAGAGAGAATTTGAAAAAAACTTGCTGTGGAAGCAAAAATGCATAATAACTTTTTTCCAAGTACATTCGTAGCAAAAAAACTCGTGAGAGAGTCAGTTGGACCATTAGATCATAGAGGAGTAAAAGAGGCTCTAAGGGAGGACTATAGCAGAGAGACTGAATTCTTTGCTTCGGTCTTTACTGAAGAGCCGAAGTTATCCATGCCTGAAATAGTATTTACAGGTGATGTATCAGAAGAATTGAAAGAAATTTTGATAAACCGGGAAGATGGATTACAACTATTTGATAAACTGAACAGCAGAAAATCACCTGTACTGTGATGGTATAGTCCCAAGGGTTTTGATAAAACTGAAATATGAGATTGCAGACCTACTATTAGTAATCTGTAAACTATCATTAAAATCATCTGTAGTTCCTGAAGATTGGAGAATAGCCAATGTAATGCCAATTTATAAAAAGGACATGTCCTCTGGAGGCGACATTCTGCGTTGGGGAGAAGAAGATGCTTCCAGGAGAAAAACTCTGGTACCAGCAGAATTATCAGAGTCATCGGAATCGGAGGATTCGAAGTATCTCTGATCATGATGTTCATGTAAGGCATGGTCCCGGTATCGATCGAAGTCGGTACCGAGTTGATCCGGTACCGATCTTTCAATGCCAGGCAAAGATGGCATGGAAAGAATTCCCACCGGGGCCGGTATCGTCGGTGCTAGTACCGGTATCTGTGCCGGTTGAACCATCGGTGTCAACGGCACCACAGCTGTAAGGAGAGCTGCAATACTGCGCTCAATAGCGAGGAATCTCTGGTCTATCGACGCTGCCGATGCCTGGGTGTCGGTACCGGTGAAGGGGCCGTGACCCCTGAGCATGGCACCAGTAGCTCTGTCAAAGCCGAGGCCTCGAGAACATCCTGGAACCCCGTTGATGCTTTGGAGGTCGAAGCCTCCCGCTGGGGCTGTTTTGCCGGTGTGGTGTGGCAGAAAAGTGGAAGGAAGTCAAAAAAACTGCCAGCATGGTTTAAAGGTGAGGTCAGAGAGGCTGTTGTTGCCAAAAAAGCATCTTTCAGGAAATCAAAAAAAGAGCCAAACGACGAAACCTGGAAACAGCACAAGCACTGGCAAGTCAAATGCAAGGCATTGATAAGGCAGGCAAAGGGAGAATTTGAGAAGAAGCTTGCTGCGGAAGCAAAAACGCAAAGTAAAGACCTTTTCAAGTACATTCGTAGCAAAAAACCTGTGAGAGAGTCAGTTGGTCCATTAGATGATAAAGGGGTTAAAGGAGCACTTAGAGGCGACAAGGCGATAGCGGAGAGATTTAATGAATTCTTTGCTTCAGTCTTTACTGAGGAAGATGTAGGGATGTTACCTATGACTGAAGTGGTATTTAAAGGTGTGGAAGAATTGAAGGAAATATCGATACATTGGGAAGATGTATTACAACTATTAGATAAACTGAAGAGTAGCAAATCACCTGGGCCGGATGGTATACATCCAAGGGTGTTGAAAGAACTGAAATACGAGATTGCAGACCTGCTATTAGTAATCTGTGAACTATCATTAAAATCATCTCTAATACCTGAAGATTGGAGGATCGCCAATGTAACACCAATTTTTAAAAAGGGTTCCAGGGGTGATCCGGGAATCTACAGACCGGTGAGCCTGACATCAGTACCGGGAAAAATGGTAGAAACCATCATAAAGAATAAAATTACTCAGCATGTAGATAGTCATGACCTAATGGGAGACAGCCAACATGGCTTTAGACAAGGAAGATCTTGTCTTACTAATCTGTTATGTTTTTTTGAAGGAGTGAATAATCAGGTGGACAAAGGTGAGTCGGTTGATATTGTGTATCTGGACTTTCAGAAAGCCTTTGACAAGGTCCCTCATCAGAGACTTTTGGCAAAACTAAAGAGTCATGGGATAGGAGGCAGTGTACTATTGTGGATCAGGAACTGGTTAAAAGATAGAAAGCAGAGGGTAGGGCTAAATGGCCAATTTTCCCAATGGAGAAAGGTGAATAGTGGTGTACCCCAGGGATCTGTGCTGGGTCCGCTGCTTTTTGACATTCATAAATGACCTGGAAAGTGGAATAACGAGTGAGGTTATCAAATTTGCAGATGACACAAAACTATTTAAAGTTAAAACCCAAGAGGATTGTGGAAAATTGCAAGAGGATCTTGATAAATTGGAAGACTGGGCATCAAAATGGCAGATGAAATTTAATGTGGACAAGTGCAAGGTTATGCACCTAGGGAAGAACAACCCAAACTATGGTTACACGATGCAAGGTTCCACATTAGGAACCACCACCCAGGAAAAAGATTTAGGCGTCATTGTGGATACCATGTTAAAACCCTCGGCCCAGTGTGCAGCAGCGGCCAAGAGAGCAAATAGAATGCTAGGTGTGATAAGGAAAGGAATGGAAAATAAAACAAAAGATATTATAATGCCTCTATATCGTTCCATGGTGAGACCGCACCTTGAATATTGTGTGCAATTCTGGTCACCGTATCTTAAAAAGGATATAGCGATTTTAGAAAAGGTTCAGAGAAGAGCCACCAAAATGGTAAAGGGGATGGAAGGATACTCCTATGAAGAAAGGCTAAAAAGGTTGGGGCTCTTTAACCTGGAAAAGAGACAGCTGAGGGGAGATATGATAGAAGTCTATAAATTAATGAACGGAGTGGAACGGGTAAACGTAGATCGATTGTTTACCTTATCAGAATATAGAAAGACTAGGGAACATGCAATGAAGCTACAGGGTAAACTATTTAAGACTAATAAAAGAAAATATTTTTTCACTCAACGTGTAATCAAACTCTGGAATTTGTTACCGGAGGATGTAGTAAAGGCTGTTAGTGTAGCTGGGTTTAAAAAAGGTTTGGACAAGTTCCTGGAGGAAAGGTCCATAAACCATTATTAAGAAGGGACCCAGGATATCAATGCTTGAACCAATACAAGCATTGTGGAACCTGTGTCCCTTGGGGAAACTGCTAGGTACGTATGACCTAGATTGGCCACTGTTGGAAACAGAATACTGGGCTTGATGGACCTTGGTCTGACCCAGTATGGCATATCTTATGTTCTTATGGTTTCAGGGGTGATCTGGGAAACTGCAGACCAGTGAGCCTGATATTAGTACTGGGCAAATTGGAAGAAACCATTATAAAGAATAAAACTACTTAACATGTAGATAGTCGTGGCTTAATGGGAGACAGCCAACATGGCTTTAGACATGGAAGATCTTGTCCTCCTAATCTGTTATGTTTTTTTGAAAGTGTGACTAAACAGTTAGACAAAGGTGAGTCGATTGATATAGTGTATCTGGACTTTCAGAAAGCCTTTGACAAGGTCCCTCATTAGAGACCTTTGGCAAAACTAAAATGTCATAGGATAGGAGGCAGTGTACTATTGTGGATCAGGAACTGGTTAAAAGATAGAAAGCAGAAGGTAGGGCTAAATGGCCAATTTTCCCAATGGAGAAAGGTGAATAGTGGTGTACCCCAGGGATCTGTGCTGGGTCCGCTGCTTTTTAACATATTCATAAATAACCTTACTCGTTATTATTCCCTTTTCCAGGTAATCAAATTTGCAGATGAGACAAAATTATTTAAAGTTGTTAAAATCCATGAGGATTGTGGAAAATTGCAAGAGGATATTGATTAATTGGAAGACTGGGCATCCAAATGGCAGATGAAATTTAATGTGGACAAGTGCAAAGTTATGCACATAGGAAAGAACAACCCAAACTATGGTTACACGATGCAAGGTTCCATATTAGGAACCACCACCCAGGAAAAGGTTTTAGGCATCATTGTTGATAACATGTTAAAACCCTCTACCCAGTGTGCAGTGGCGGCCAAGAGAGCAAATAGAATGCTAGTTATGATAAGGAAAGGAATGGAAAATTAAACAAAGGATATTATAATGCCTCTGTATCATTCCATGGTGCGACCGTATCTTGAATATTGTGTGCAATTCTGGTCGCTGTATCTTAAAAAGGATATAGCTTTATTATAAAAGGTACAGAGAAGAGCCACCAAAATGGTAAAGGGTATAGAAGGATACCCCTATGAAGAGAAGCTAAAAAGGTTTGGGCTCTTCAACCTGGAAAAGAGACGGCTGAGGGGAGATATGATAGAGGTCTATAAATTAATGAATGGAGTGGAACGGGTAACCGTAGATCGATTGTTTACGTCATCAGAATATAGAAAGTCTAGGGGACATGCAATGAAACTACAGGGTAACCTATTTAAGACTAATAAGAGAAAATATTTTTTCACTCAGTGTGTAATCAAACTCTGGAATTTGTTACTGGAGGATGTAGTAAAAGCTGTTAGTATAGCTGGGTTTAAAAAAGGTTGGACAAGTTCCTGGAGGAAAGGTCCATATACCATTATTAAAAGGGACCTGGGATTTTACTGCTTGACCGAATACAAGCATTGTGGAACCTGTGTCTTTTGGGGAAACTGCTAGGTACTTCTGACCTAGATTGGTCACTGTTGACCCAGTATGGCATATCTTGTTCTTATGCTTGGATGACCTGGGGCAGTCGTCACAGATAGCACAGGATGTCTCCATCTTGATGGAAAGCAAGGCCCCCAGGGAATCGTCTCCTTTGCAAGGGCATGAACAGGAGACTATTCCTTCTTCTCAGCTGGTAGAGCCTACCCCCCTCCCCTGCTGT
The DNA here is from genome assembly GCA_033557465.1 of Ichthyophis bannanicus. Taxonomy (NCBI): domain Eukaryota; kingdom Metazoa; phylum Chordata; class Amphibia; order Gymnophiona; family Ichthyophiidae; genus Ichthyophis; species Ichthyophis bannanicus. The sequence goes on from CM066038.1 coordinate 413,409,703, forward strand.
TGCTACTGCATGCCTCCCAGCCATTAGAAGGCTCTGATCATTTCATGCGACTCTTCTGGCAAGTTTGGGAGCTTTGGCGATGGGACCCTAGCTCCAGCACTCCTACTTCAGCTTCTCCATCTGTGGCCAAGGAACACTTTGGCAGAAAGCGCGACAGGGACATGACTCCATCTTCCGCTCTTCTGGACCGCAGGGTATAGGGCAGCACCTGTACTCTGAGAACTCTGTGGACAGTGCATCAGACTGTAAGGATGGGGAATACTCCCCTCCAGAGGATATCGCTGAAGACGTGGATGATGTGCAAATGTCTGCCTCTTCTGCAAGGAGGAACTTTCCTCCCTCATCACACAAATCATGGTGGCCTTGTGCTTATTGTCCAATCCTCTGGTGCCTGCCACAGATGGATCTCAGGTGGATCCTATTTTGGTGGGCATCCGGAAGCCCTCAAGGGCTTTCCTTTCCTGTTGGATCCAATAGGTGGTCTCCCTTGAGTGGAATTCCCCAGACATTTCCTTACATACCGCTAGACGTCTGGGTTGCCATTACAGCTGGCCCCTGGAAGATCTTGAAAAGTGGCTCCGATACTCTATTGTGGATGCTATTATCGCAGCGGTGGCAGCATACTACCATCCCTGTAGAGGGTGGAGCAACCCTACGCGAACAACAGGATCATAAAGTTGGGGGTCTCTTGAAAACAGCCTTTTCTGCTTCCTCTCTCTCCTTGCAGGCTGCCTCCTGTGGGGGGGAGGAGGGGGTGGCTGCCCAGTACCTTCTGTGTTGGATCCAGCTCCTGCCTGAAGATCTTACGGCTGCTCGGCTGGACTTGTTTGCGGCCTTTTTGGCAGATACACTTTACAATTTGCTCCGGCTTCCACACCGTTCAGTCGCAGCTGTTACAGTCACTCGGCGCTGGTTGTGGCTGCGTCATTGGTCGCAGACATGACCTCCAAGGCTAGACTGACCCGACTTCCCTTTAAGGGCAGTCTTCTCTGTGGAGAGGACCTTGAGAAGCTGGTGAAGGTGCTTAGGGAAATCACGCCCCAGCACCTTCCTGAGGACTGGCCAAATGTGCCCTCTCATTACTCAGCATCGGGAGCGGGATCTTCCTCTGCCTCTGCAATATCACGATTCCCGATGCTATCGACCAGGTAAGTTCTCCTAGTTTTCTTCGGCAGGTCGGGGGTGAAGTCTCAGCCCTTTCTGGGCTTTCGCTGCAACAAAGACTCCTACTCTTCCATGACTAAGTTCTCCGGAGCTAGTCGGGGCACCCGCTGATGGCCTCCTGGCTCGCTCTGCTCCGCTCTAGGGTCTAGCAGGATTCCAAAAAGGAAATTAACGTCAAGCAAAAGCAGCTCCCCTGCTGCTGCTGCTGTGGCTTCCCAAAGGAAACAACTGCAGGAGGAGCCCTCCTCTCCCCTCTTTTTTCCACCAAGATCAGCAACTCTGGTTAAAATGGTAGGAGGCTCAAAAATATGCTGGTTGTGGGGCATGAGCAGAGAGAAATTCTGTCTAGCTGGGAGGAAGGGAGAGGAAGAGAAAAAAATGCTGCTTGGAGAGGACAAAATAGAGAGGGGGGTTGCCCAGCTATGTGCAGTGGGAGTGCCAGACACACTGTGTACATGCGTGTGCTTGTGTGTTTGTGCGCCAGAGAAAGAGGCATACTGGCTGTGTTTGTGGGGGTATGAGTGCCAGAGACCGGAGCATACTAGCTATGTGCATGTAGGCATGGGCGTTTCAGAAACAGGGGCATGCTGGCTGTATCTGTGTGTGTGGGTAGCCAAGAGAGAGTAGTCTAGTGGTTAGGGCAGCAACCTGGGATCAGAAAGACTAGGTATCAAATCCCACCGACTCTCCTTGTGGCCTTGGGCAAGTCACTTAACCCTCCATTTCCTCAGGTATAACCTTAGATTGTAAGCCTTCTGGGGATCTGATTGTAACTCGCTTGATCTATTACTGGAAAGGTGGTGAGCTAAATACTAATAAATAAATGAGAGGGAAATACTGGTTATTCTGTAGTAACTGTGGGGAAAGAGAGATCCTCAACTACCAATAATGCAATTAAATGCCAAGAAAATGTGTGCAAAGATTCAAAATGTATTCCAAGTGGGTGCATATTCAAAGGTATATCTATAGTTTGAAAATCTGCCTAGTACTCCTGCTCACTGGGATATTCAGCAGCACTAATCCAGTTAGTGCCACTGAATTTGTCCTGCTATCCAGGCTAAATCCCCGATGCTATCCAGTTAATGTCAGAGCATTCTGGGGGTGCAGCAGGGACAACACTGTGAGCTATCCAGTTAGCAGTGAGATTCAGCTGCTAATCAGTCTAAAGTTAGGACAGATGAAAAGCTATCCTAACTTAGGTGGTTTTGCAATATCGCCATTAACCAGATTGCAAAAGAGTAATTCGAGTAAACTGGATTTTCAGTGCCAGTCACCAAATATTACTTGGTATTGAATATCTGGGCTTAATTTAAAGCGGTGATGGTCATCCACTTTAAGAGTGCTGGTTGTCACTGCTGAAAATACCCCTCTTGTATTGGGCACCACTGGCGTGATTAAATTTCCAAGCACTTCTTCATATATTGCTTTTAATAAACTGCATCTTGGTTCTGAACTCCAGAAGGATGCCTTTTTTGGCATAATGCAGGTACTGAGATAAAAAGTAGCAGTAAATATGAGAGATTGAGACCATCCCTGAAAGTTTTAACATATTCTGTTGCTGTTTGGGAGGTGTTAAATGAATTGTCTTCATGGCGCTAAGATTTTTAATAATGTATTACAGAAAGATGTGATAGAACCCCTTCCTCCCCCTCCCAAAAAAGTATACTTTCTTTTATAGACTAGTTATAAGTATTTTCCAGAATAAAACACTAACTGTTTTTTTTAGTCCTGGTGGGAAAGATGATGTGTTTTTTTTCTTCTGTTCACAAACTATTACTTACAAATCTTGCCAGGAGCCACCCCCATAGGCTTCTTACATAAATCTCTAAACCTATCTTAATTATTTTTTAGGCTTTTTAATACTGTCCAATTTATTTAAAAACATAATTTTTCTGGCTAACGGTTGATGACTAGCAAATACAGTGAGTTTCCAAAAATTGATTTGGTGTGCCATGAAGATCACGCAAACTTTCTCCAGAAACAAGCAGGAAGTCAGTACTCTCATATGGGTGATGACGTCAACTGAGCCTGTGTGGAGCATTTCCCCAGCTTTCAAAGAAAGCCTTTGGGACATGCTACCACACATGCATGGTCCCCTTCCCACCCAAGGGTGTCAATTTTGCTCAGTCCTCACACATGGGGTTCCGTAGCTCGAGGCTGCTGAGGACCGAACCATAACAGCACCACCGGCGACCAGTTGGGTAGCCGTGAGTTGCAGAAGGTGATTACCCACTGAGAGACTCTGCAAGACTCTTCCAGCTACATTATCACTCCGGTAGCCTGAACACAGAAGGGTCAGAGGGCAGGAGTTACCTACACCTCAAGAATATTACAGAGTACTGCCTGGCCAAAGGCACTGTCCCTGCTGGATTCGCTCTCCAGGCAGTAGTGAGCTGCTAACGTATGAACTGAAGACCATGTGGCGGCCTTGCAGATTTCTGTCACCGGCACTGAGCAGATGTTGGCCACCGAAGCAGCCATCACCCTCATACAATGCACTGTGATCCGGCGCTTGAGGGAGAGGCCAGCTCGCTCATAGGAAAGGGCAATACAGTCCACCATCCAAGTGGACAGAGTTTGCTTAGTCACGGGGAACCCCAGTCTGCTGAGGTCATAAGACCTGAAAAGCTGAGAAGCTTTTCGATGGGCCTGAGTCTGCTGTAAGTAGAAGGACAGGGCCCATTTGCAATCTAGTGTATGAAGTACTAGTTTCTCCTTGCCGGCGTGAGGCAACGGGAAGAAGGTGAGGACTGATTCCTGCTGTCCCTGGAGAACACCTGTTACAGGTGAGTAACTATGCTTAAGTGTTCCCCGATATAATAAAATAATTGAGAAGCACTACCTTAAGAATAGAGTCAATCAAGCTCCAAAGTGGGAGCTCCATTTTAAAGGAACATAGCAGCAGCGGGCATCTTACTCTCAGATTGCTTGTAAGAGTTAAGTTTGTACAGTGATTTTATAGTATTTTTATTCAGAGGTATAATCTTTCATGCTGTTTGTGAGCAGTGGCTTTAGTACAGCACTTGATGCTCAGTAAGATTTTTAAAGGATATTTTGTGATTGTCAGGAAGAGTTTTAAATTAGTTTGTATCCTCCAGTAATTTTTAATTTTCATTTATATTAATTACAGTTTTATAAACTTAAAACTTTGTGGACTGTAAAATATGTTTTAATCGATTTCATTATATCAAAGGAGATTTTTTTTCAGGTAAATAACTGTGATTTAGTGATCTAACCACCCTTTTTACTAAAGCCTGCTAGGGTTTTGCATTTATGGTGCAGAACAAATGCATGTCAAGTGCAAAGTCTCCATGTTAGTTGTCGGGGTTGTGTCCAAAATGTTCTCGACAGCTAATGCATGATGGACTGCCTGAACATGCGGCACACTAAGATGTATACGTCTGACACCCCTAGAGGTATGACTGCTGCCACTATCCATATATTCAGCATTGCTACTTATATGGATAGTGGCAATAAATATACATATGAAATAAATGTTAACAGTCACAGTGGTGGCTGAAAATTTGACCCTAGTTATGCAACTCATCCTGTAAGATCGGCCCTAAGGGGGGGAGGCACAAAAGCAAAGGTTGGCTCAAGGTACCACAACTCCTCGAGTCAGCCCTGCAAATTAAGAACCTGATTTATTAAGTTTCTTTTCCCCATAGAAAATGGAAAAACAGTGTTAGTAAAGTCAGGCCCTAAAACCTATAAAAGAAGCTGTGATATACTTTTTTGGGGATGGGAGTGTGCACTGTGACTTATATTTCTGCAACTGACTCCCAGATTTTTAGGCTGGCTCGTAGATTCAAGAACATTTGTCAAGGCCTGGTCTAGCCACAGCACCTCATGCCGCCGTACATCCCAAAGTCAGAGAGCCAATGGCAAAGTCAGAGAGCCACAACGTGACTGCACAGATAATGTGAAAGTTGCAGGCTCTTGGTTGAGTCATCAATTTCAAGAAGAACAAATTGATCCTTATGCAGTTTGATATATTTGGGAGCTGTTTCAATACTCCCAGAGGGGGAGCTTTCTAACTAAGCATAGTGTGATCAGTCTGTTGTCTCAGATGAAAGTCTTGGCAGGGACAAGAGCACCGAGCACCTGGAATTAGATTCAGGTCCTCTATCAAGTCCAAATAACATAAGCATAAATATAATCTCTATGGCGGCAACTCTTGACTTGCTGCCAAAGGGGCTCGTGCTCATATGCATCATCTTTGGACAGTGCTGCTGCTTTGCTGCTCAGCTTCAGGGTTCTGCGATCCATCTTCCTAGGGCAGCAGTCCAAGTCCATTGTCCTCTGGTGGTGGGATCTGTGGAATTTGCTGAAGGACTTAGTGATAAGCTCCCCAAATGGCTGGTAGGGATGACTGTTGCTAGTCTTTTGGGTTGGAGGTCTTGTTATCTAGGTCAGGGGGCTCAGCACTTCTGATCAGTAACTGAGTTCATGGTCTATTAATTTTCTAGAAATGAGTGTCATATGGAAAGCTCTTGTCATGTTCCTTCCATGGATTTGAGACAGACTGGTCACGGTCTTTTGTGAAAGGTTTATACCACTTTATGGAGTATAACCTCATTCAAAGTGGTGTACAAAAAGCACAGTCTCAATAAAACATCCTCCTTAATATGTATACATCTGGCATGTTGATTTCACTTATCAGTAGCACTTCTCCTTTCATGGCAATGCTGCTAATAGATACCTGGGCCCAGTCGACCCCCCACCTTCTCAGCATTACCCCCAAAGACCAGACCACCACCTTCCATGACTTGACCACCTTTTTTATGAATATGCAGGTGATTGCCTTGACCTATTGTAGCAAGGTAGAGGCACCTCTTTGAGATGGCTTGGCTTATTTACGGCCACTGGTTTAGCTCATCCTGGAATATGAGTTTAGTTCTCAGTACCTTAGATTCCGCACCTTCTGAGCATCTCAGGAGAGACGCTTTAGAGGAATTTTTTGGAGGTGGTGTGTTTGCAAATATGTTCCACTAGAAGATTTTTCAGGACCCCTGACCTTGTCTTGTTGGAAGCTATTTCTGCATTTTGCCAAAGTGAATGTTTTGTTACAGACAGGTTTTTTTTCTAGCCTTTCAAAGGTGGTGGCACACTTACCTGTTAATCACTATGTAGAGCAATCCTCCTTTTGGGGGGGGTGGCGGCGGCGGCAGATTGTTGGCAGGAGTTTTGGCTCCTTTATCCGCTGACTGTTTAGAGCAGTGCTTCTCAACCTTTTTTTGTACCGTGACCCCTTTTACCATTGGTCAACTTGTGGTGACCTCCAATGATAAAATCAAATGCGTCTCTCTTCCTTTACCGTTAACACATTGTCGCTGTAATCATTTGTTGAATTATTAATATATTATAGGCATTTGCAATATGTTTTTATTTATAAAATTTACTTATTTAAACCACAATAACACAGGTACACTACCAAAAAACTGCCTCCAGTTTTGCAACTGATTCCTATAGATTTTGGGGTGCTGAATCCAGGAAAAATAGCCAAAATGTTCCATCACGTCACGTTTTCTTGCAAAATTAGATTTCTTAACCATATAAGGAATGTTCACATAATTTCTTTTTAGCCGACTGCAGTTTATTTTCTTGGCCCAAAATAGAGGTTGTAATGGTTAACTAACTAGAAACACTCCCTCATGATATTTTAGAGTGTTTTGTATTCATTTTATACATTAACAGGACAATTGGGAGGCGGGGGGCTAAATCCAGTACTCGCGCTGGCGCATGTTCTTTCCTGTTCGCCTCGCCTCGTTCGCTCGCTCAAACACGGTGGTTGCGACATGAACGTTCCTGTCAAATTTCAGTTTCTTGCAAGTTCATTATTACCTTTTGTTTGCTCAGTCGTAATCCAGCTTTATTCTGAAGTGGTTCACTACAGTTGTAGTTTGCAGTGCTGTGTATTTGTGATGGCTCACAGAGCCAGAGGTTGCGTCAACTCTCCGGACAGTTTTTGTTTTATTTGTGGGGAATATACCGTGAAAAAGCGGCAGAGGAACATTTCTGCATTTATTAAAAAAGTATATTTCGCCTATTTCGGTTTGAAGTTAGGCGATCAAGACAAACAGTGGGCTCCTCACAAAGTGTGCAAGACATGTGAGGAAGATCTACGCTTATGGATGAAAGGTAAAAAACAAGCATTTTGTTTCGGAATACCTATGATGTGGCGTGAACAAAGAGACCACAGCAGTGACTGCTATTTTTGCTCTTGCATTGTGAAGGGATACAACTTAAAAAATAAGAACGTAATAAGTTACCCCAACCTTCCCTCAGCAATTAGGCCTATGCCTCATAGCAAAGAAGTACCTGTGCCTGAACCACCAAAATCTTTGGATCATATTTGTGTGGACGGTTCTGATCATGATGAGACTCATCAGATGGCTTTTCCCGATGAGTCCAGTACTTCCGAGTTTGAAACTGAACCAGATCCGAAACCTGAACTTTTCTCTCAAGCTGAATTGAATGATTTAGTCCGGGATTTAGGACTCCCAAAAGATGCTGCCCAACTGCTAGGTTCTCGGCTTAAACAGAAAAATCTGTTGTCACCAGGAACAACTTTTTATTGGTACCGCAACCGCGAGACACAATTTTTGAAGTATTTCAGCAAAGAGGAAGATTTGGTATTTTGCAACGATATATACGGAGTGATGGAAAAGTTTAAACTCAAGTATGATCCTGCTGAATGGCCGCTGTTCATTGATTCGTCAAAAGACAGCATAAAAGGTGTTCTTCTTCATAATGGCAACACATTCGCTTCAGTTCCTATTGCTCACTGTTATTCTCCAAGAAAAATACGAGAATTTGGCCCTGATTCTTCAGAAGATTCGTTATGATGAGCATAAGTGGATGATTTGTGGAGACTTTAAAATTCTATCCATGCTATTAGGGCAGCAATCCGGTTTCACCAAATATCCCTGCTTCCTTTGCTTGTGGGATAGCCGGGCCCGCGACCTACACTGGGGGAAAAAAGACTGGCCAATTCGGGAGTATTTGAGACCCGGTGAGAAAAATGTTCTTCATGAGAGCTTGGTACCTCGTGATAAAATTCTATTACCACCTCTCCACATTAAGTTGGGTCTCATTAAGCAATTCATCAAGTCCCTTCCAAAAGATGGTGAGTGCTTTCGGTACCTTTGCTCAAAGTTCCCCCGACTTTCTGAAGCAAAGCTAAAGGAAGGAGTGTTGTTGGCCCTGATATAAGGAAACTCATTTCAGATGGAGCATTCGCTGAAACGATGTCTGAGAAGGAAAAAGAAGCCTGGGATTCCTTCAAGGATGTTGTTCTCAAATTCTTGGGGAGCAGGCGGGATGAGAACTATAAGGATATTGTTGCCAGGATGCTCAATGCCTTCAAAGAACAAGGCTGTAACATGAGCCTGAAAGTCCATTTCTTGCACTCCCATGTGAACTACTTTCCCGAAAACTTGGGGGCGTACATTGAAGAACAAGGTGAAAGGTTTCACCAGGACATCAAGGACGCAGAGAGAAGGTATCAAGGAAGATGGAACACCACTATGATGGCTGATTTCTGCTGGTTGCTGCTGCGGGAAACCCCAGATGAAAAATACGCCAAGCAGCGCACCAAGAGAAGCATTCGGGGGAAGAAGAAACAGGCCCACCAGGAGATTGATTGACCCAAGAATGACTTTAAAATCTAAACTGTGTTGACAAATATCGTGTTTTTACTAAACTTTGAAATAAAAATTTGCTAGTTATTACCACAGTGTCGGATCTCATTTATTAGAATTTTATTTTCACACCATCGGGTGTTTGTCTTCATGTATTGCAATGGTGCGGTTTGCGTTTTCTATTCTTACATACATACCTGTACAACATTTTTTGCACATTTCTTTGCTTTGCTTTGTGTCTAACCTCGCTCTTATATGCTCAGTGTTTGTGCACATGTATGTGGCTGTTTTAAGTGCAGACAATTTTGCTACCATCACAGTGTTGACATTACTCTATTCTTATGTGCTGCCTTGTTACAATTTTCTTTATTCTTATTTGAATAACTACTAAACAATTAGTATAAAGAATTCATCTAAGAAACTTTTATCTCGATCGCACTCAATCTGAAATGTTCACCTCAAACTGCTAACCCAATGTAGCAAAACATTTGTACGTGATGGAGCAAATTGGTTACCAGATTTGGATTCAGCGCACCAAAAAACGTAAAAATCAATCGAAACATTAGAGGCAGTTTAAAAAAAAAATTTTAGTGTACCTGTGTAATTAATCACAATAACAAGTAACAATATTTGATTTCAAAATTATGATGATTTTGTACTCAAATCACTAATATGAAATAAAGTTATTTTTTCTACCTTTGTTGTCTGACCAATTTATTCTTTGATCATGCTGGTCCCGATCTGAGGCTTCTGCTTTCCTGTCTTCTCTTAGCTCTCTTTCTGTGGTCTGTGGTCCATCTGCCATTTCTTATCTCTTCTTTCGTTTTCTTCACTTTTTTCCATCAGCCTATTTCCAGTCCCAGTAACCCTCCCCAGTATCAGCCCCTTTCCAGTCCTCAATCTCAGTACCTTCCAATGTCAACTTGCATTCCCATGACTACCACTGTTGTCCATTCCCTTCCAGTCCCCCTCCTTCCCAACTGACCAGTCCCTTCTAGTACAAATACCATGGCAGCCCCTCTCAGATCCACTCCCTTCCAGTTCCATTCTCCCATCCCCTCGTATCAACCCATTTGTAGCCTTAGCCCCCAGTTTTCTTCCAGGGCCAGCAGCTCTATCCTCCCCTCCCCACGATCAGCCCATTCGCAGTCGAAGCCCCCCCAATCAGCTCGCTTCCAGTGCTAGCCTCCCCTAATCAGCCCAATACCAGTCCTACCCCCCCAATCAGCTCATTACCAGTCCTAGCCTCCCCTAATCAGCTCATTTCCAGTGCTAGTCCCTCCTCAACCCCATTACCAGTGCTAGCCTCCCCTAATCAGCTCATTTCCAGTGCTAGTCCCTCCTCAACCCCATTACCAGTGCTAGGCTCCCCTAATCAGCCCATTACCAGTCCTACACCCCCCCCCCAATCAGCCCATTACCAGTCCTAGCCTCCTCTAATCAGCCCATTTCTAGACCTAACCTCCCCAATCAGCTCATTTCCAATGCTAGCCCCCTATCAGCACATTACCAGTCCCAACCCCCCTTGATCAGTCCATTCCCAGTCCTAGCCTTCCCTAATCAACCCATTACCAGTCCTAGCCCCCCATCTGCCCATTATAATCCTAACCCTCTCCCCTCTGTCCAGCATTTATCCCCCATCTGTCCAGTACGTCCCCCTGTCTCTTCCTTTTGTCCATGTCAGCCCCCCTCCCTCCCATGTCAGCCCCCTCTCCCTCCCTCCCTCCCTCCCTCCATCCATGTCAGCCCCCCTGTCCATGTCTGCTCCCCTCCCTCCATCCATCTCTCCATGTCAGCCCTCCCCTCCCTCCCTTCATGTCAGCCCCCCCTCTCCATGTCAGCCCCTGTTGCAGGTTCCCTACTCCCCTCTCCCCATGTCTGCCTCCTTCTGCAGCCGCAGCTCCCTGTCTCTTAAGGAACCGCAGCAATGCCTGTAAAACCGTTGCAGAGCCTTTCTGTCTCTAAACGGGCTCTGTGCAGCATTGTCCCGCTTCCAAAGGAAGTGGTAAACGACCTCCTTTGGAGGCGGGACAATGCTGCATGGAGCCCGTCGAGAGACAGGAAGACTCCGCAACATTTTCACAGGCACAGCCGCAGCCGCAGTTCCCTAAGAGGCATGGAGCTGTGGCTGCAGAAGATTGGAGTCTGTGAGTTTTCCGCTGCCGAGAAGCGGACTTGGCAGCAGCAGCAACTTGTGCGTTTTTTTTTTTTTAACAGCGGAGTGAGGCGACCCCCGCTAAATCCTGTGGCGACCCCCATGTTGAGAACTGCTGGTTTAGAGAGTAGCTACATTACTGTAAAGTAACCAAGTTTTGCCATTTGAATCGTTTGTGCTCGTTCTGGGAGCAAAGAAGGGTGAAGCTACTATCATGGTCTCCAGCTCTGTTAAATTAAGGAGGCCATTGTGTCAGCCTATTTTCTCTAAAGTTGCATGCCTCTGAAGAATCTCCAGGCGCCTTCCACTAAAAGGTGGTCCGCATCTTGAGCTGAGGTGCTTGCAGTTCTTTGTTGCATTAATTTTCTAGGCATTGTATTCTAGAGCTTCATCTCATGCAGCCTTTGGCACCAGGGTGCTTAGAGCAAGGGTGTCTTTATCCTGCCAAATGTAAGGGTTGCTTCATTTATTTATTTATTTAACAGGTTATATATACCGCTTTATCATTTCAATCAAAGCAGTTTACATTGTAACTTAAACTTGGTAATGTACATTAAACAGAGACATTGATAACTTGGATTTTTCTGAGGCAATGGAGGGTTAAGTGACTTGCCCAAGGCCACAAGGAGTGCTAGTGGGAATTGAGCCCTGGTCTCTGGGTTCCCAAGCCAGTGCTCTTAACCATTAGGAGTATATCCAATGTGTTCTGAATGGTTCTGGTAGACTGAGAAGGAAGGAGAAATTTGGTGTCTCATACTAATTTTCTTTCCTTGAGAGCAGCCAGACTAGTTCAGAGGCCCACCTTTGATCATTTCTGCTCTGGTTATTATGCCTCTTTTAAAAAAGCACTGTAGTATTTGTTTTCCATTTTCCCTCAAATATGTAGATCAATAAGAAGTTTGTGAATTCTCTCTTTTGGTGAGGGAGGGTTTTTTTTCCCAAGTAATTTCTTTGTTTTTACCATTGATTTGTTACAGAAATACTGAAGACCAAGTGACTGCACAGAGCCCCATATAGGGCCAGATACACAGCTCTTAGGTCTCTGTCTCCATTTGCTGATTGATGGGCCTAGCCCATGTGATATTTGCTAATTGCTATGCATAACCCATGTGATCTGGACTGGTAAGGTTGGACCCAAGGAAAGAAAATTAGCATGTAAGAACACATTTCTCCAGTGATTTTTTTTTAAGAAGGTGGGATTAACTTTTGGAAATTGAAATAGCTGGTTGAGATCTGAGAAAAAAATTTTTTAGGGTTTTTTTTTTAAATCTTGTTCATAATTATATTTCAGTTAAAAGTAATGAAGTTTCAGGATGAATTGGAATCTGGAAAGAGACCTAGGAAAGTAGGTCAGAGCTTTCAAGAACAAGTTGAACACTACAGGGATAAGCTGCTTCAGAGGGTAAGATTTTTTTTTTCTTTTCTGAAGAGGATTGTTGCTTGCTTGCTTTTTCTGCTTTCTGCCCTTTTGATGGTTTACATCTGTGCCACTTTATAAATGAATGTGATTTGAATTTCAAATTAATGATAGATAAAATATACCTGATGGCCCCACTCTGATGCTGGCAAGCCAGAATTGATCTATTGTCATTAATTTGGGCCAGGCAGTCTGGATCATACTTCTAGACAATAAAGTCCTGTTAAAATTCATCTTTAGGGAGTGAAGCATCAGTTTGATTAAATTCCTTCTTGTTATCTTTTGATCTGTCTGCTTCTCTGTGTAGCTTCACTATCTCCAGGAACAAGCAGGAATGAGTCTTCACATATGGGGTACGTCGGTACCGACAGAGCCTGTGCGGGAACGCTCCCCAGCTTCCCAAAAAGGAAAGCTTTTGGGAGCATCCCACAGCGCCTGCGCGCTGCCTTCTCGCCTTTCCTAACCATCTCTCCTCAGTTCTTCTTTGCCGCGGAGCCAGCAGGTCGAGCCCTGTCACCGCTGAAGAAGTTCTTTATTTTATTTTATTTCTTTGGTCGCGTGTCTGCCTTCCCCGACTCCGGACCGGTACCGCCGGTCTTTTTCTCTTTCTTTCTTTAAAAAAAAAAAAAAAAATCTATTTCTCTTCACTTAGTGTATTCTCTTCTTGGGCCTCAGGGCCTACAAGAAAATTTCCCTCATGGAAAAACCAGCCTCCGGGTTTAAAAAATGTACTAAGTGTAGCGGTACTATTTCTGTTACAGATACCCATGAATGGTGTCTTAAATGTTTGGGTCCTGAACACTCCATTCCGGATTGTCCATCCTGCTCTCTAATGTCTAAACAGGGGTTACAGAACCGAGCAGCCAAGCTCCATGTGCTGTTTCCCGCTGATGCACCGTCGGTAGCATCGACATCTTCCAGGTCTTCTTCTCCTGATGGATCTCAGGTAGCCAAACATAAACCTAACAGGTCCTCGAAGGGTAGATCTCCCTCTAAGCATCGAGATGCCTCCGGGCTTGCCCTCGAGGATCCTGCGCCAGCAAAACAACCCCGGCGGGAAGCTCCGGCTTCCAAAGCTCCTCCTATGGGGTTACAGGTTGACATCGATGGCACGGCCTCGACCGATCACCTGTTAGATTGCTCTGGGGTACCGGCACAATCTCCCGGTACCGACTTCCAGGCATTCATGGCGTCGATGGATCACAATGTTCTGTCCATGCAGCAGGCTATTACGGCCTTCATTCAAGCTGCGACGCCGCTGGTACCGAAACAAACTCCGTTCTCTGTATCGGTACCGGCACCAGCACCGATACCGGTACCGACTGCATCAACATCGACCAGGATACCGGCTGCAGCGGTTCCTTGTCCAGGGCTGCTTACCGGTACCGATCCGGTACCGGGGACACCCGATGTCGATACTGCTTGATACTCGTATCGAGCATTGGAAGAGCACCCTGACAGGCGATACTTCGATTCCTCTGATGATTCTGATACATCAGACGAGTCTCCTGAAGTATCCATAGCCCTTCCTGAAGAGCCGCCTTCTCCAAAAAGAAGAATGTCTCCTCCAGAGGATTTGTCCTTTCAAGACTTCATAAGAGAAGTAGCTAAAGGACTTTCTATTTCAGTAACTTCTGAATCAGAGCCTAGAGCTAAAAAATTGGATATTTTAGGCTATTCTAGAGCTCCTAAAGAGGCAGTCACCTTACCAATTCATGAGATTCTTTATGAACACATGATTGATCTATGTGAGACTCCTCTCACTCTCTCTCCTCATTCTCGTAGATTGGACACTATGTATCGTGTCCCTCCTTGTCCTGGATTTCAGAAAACTCAGCTTCCTCACCATTCCATTGTGGTGCAGTCAGCTATGAAGAGGATAAAGAGTACAAAGAGACACTCTTCTGCTCCTCCAGGAAGAGAATGCAGGACCTTGGATGCCTTTGGTAGGAAAATCTTCCAAGCCAGTATGCTTATTGCCAGAGTCAACTCATATAGCCTTTACATGGGTATGTTTCTAAAGGAAGTTGCACAAAAACTGCACACTTTCCTCCCTTTTCTTCCAGAGGATAAAAGGGAGGAATTCCTCATTTGGCTTAAGCATACCCAAGACATTTCAAAGTTTTCCAACAGGGCAGCCTTTGACTCCTTTGATGGTGCCAGCAGAGCCTCAGGCATTGCCATAGCTGCTCGCAGAATTGCTTGGCTCCAGGCTTCTGATTTAGAGCCCTGGGTTCAAGATGGCTTAGGAAATCTTCCCTGTACAGGTGAAAACCTATTTGGCAAAGAATGGCAAATAAAAGCCACTCAAATGGATGCAGAAAACTCTGCTCTGGATAGACTTTCAAAGTCAACCTCCATTCCTGCCAAGAAAAAGCCTTTTAAAAAGTCTTCCTTTAAAAAGGGCAGATTTCCTTCTACTTCTGGCCAATAATCTTCTACAGGTCGCTTTGCCACTAAGCATCAGCAACCTAAACAGGCCAGGCCTAAGCCTACAGGGGCTGCTGCAACTCAGCAGGCCCAACCTCCTCAGGGTTTTTGACTTGATGCTAGAGAACTTAGCCTTTCTGGCTCTAAAGCAGCCAGAGCCTCTCACCATTCCAGGAAGGTTGGCTCATTTTGCTCCCAGATGGGAGCAAATAACATCAGAGCAGTGGACCCTCTCCATCATAAGAGAGGGCTACAAGCTTCATTTCTCAGACCTTCCTCCCCACACCATGGTGAGACACTTCAATTCTCCCACATCTCTTCTCGACCTTCTAGGTCAAGAGGTAACTACCCTTCTTGCCCAAGGGGCAATAGAAGAAGTTCCTCTTCTTCATCAAGGGTCAGGGTTCTACTCCCCCTATTTTCTCATTCCAAAGAAGACAGGGGGATACAGACCCACCTTAGATCTCAGAGAATTGAACAAATTTCTATACAAGGAGAAGTTCAAGATGCTTTCTCTGGGCACTCTCCTTCCATACCTTCAAAGTCAGGATTGGCTTTGTTCTCTAGATCTCAAGGATGCGTATACCCATGTCCTCACCAATCCCTCTCACAGAAGATTCCTACGGTTTCTTTTCCAAGGAAAACATTACCAATACAGAATTCTTCCTTTCGGTCTGGCCTCTGCCCCAAGAGTGTTCACCAAATGCATGGCAATAGTTGCTGCATTTCTACGAACTCTGGGAATATTTGTCTTCCCATACCTGGACGACTGGCTCATTCGAGCTCCATCTCAGTCAAAGGCCCAGAATTCCTTGGACCGCACAAGGCGCATTCTGCAGTATCTGGGACTTGTGGTAAACCTCCCAAAGTCTCAGCTCACCCCTATTCAGTCCCTAGAATTCATAGGGGCCTGGTTGGATACCACTACTGCAAGGGCTTACCTTCCTCAGGCCCGTTGCCAACGTCTAGTGCAGTTAGCCTCCCAGATTCAGTCAAAAAGCCACTTAACTGCCCAGGAGATGCTACAACTGCTAGGCCACATGGCTTCCACAGTGCATGTGGTTCCCTATGCTCGCCTACACATGAGAGCAGCTCAATGGACTTTGTCCACCCAGTGGACTCAAGCTTCAGGAGCTCTCTCAGACCAAATAGCAACCACCAAACATCTCTTTTGGTCTGTCCAATGGTGGATGTCCACTCAAAATTTGTTGCTGGGGTCCCCCTTCCAACAGTTGTTACCCCAAGCAACCCTCACAACAGATGCCTCCCAAACAGGTTGGGGAGCCCATCTAGAGTACCTCTCCACTCAAGGCACTTGGTCCCCACAGGAGACCTCCCTTCATATCAACCACTTGGAGCTTCAAGCAGTTTTTCTAGCTCTCAAGGTCTTTCATACCCTCCTCAGCTACAAGACAGTCCTCATTCATACGGACAATCAAGTAGCCATGTTTTACATAAACAAGCAAGGAGGAACTGGCTCTCTGTCGCTTTGCAACGAAGCTTTAAGATTGTGGGCCTTCGCCAGAGAGCATCAAATCCATCTCCTGGCAGTATACCTCCCAGGAGTCCAAAACTCTTGGGCAGACAGACTCAGTCGAGTTCTGCTTCCACACGAATGGTCCCTGCACATGGATCAGGTACTCAGAATCTTCCAAGAATGGGGAACCCCGGACATAGACCTCTTTGCAAGTCCGTGGAATGCCAAACTTCCCCGGTTCTGTTCCAGAATTCCGTGTCAGGGGAGTTCAGGCCAAGGATGTCTTCCTCCTCCATTGGGGTTAGGGCTTCCTGTATGCATTTCCACCCATTCCCTTGATTCCCAAGACTCTGTTCAAACTCCAGAGGGATCAAGGATCTATCATCCTCATAGCTCCACGCTGGCCACGCCAAGTGTGGTACCCTCTACTTCTACATCTCTCCCAAGCCCCCTCTCTGGACTTGGGAGCTGCTCCAGACCTTCTGTCCCAGGAGGAAGGGACTTTGTGGCACCCAAACCCCAAGTCCCTACACCTCAGAGCTTGGTTACTGAAGGCCTAGACCTTCAAGACTGGAATCTTTCTCAACAAGTGAAGGATATCCTCCATGCTTCCATAAAACCTTCCACCAGGCGTTCTTATGCTTTTAAATGGAAAAGGTTTTCCATTTGGTGTGCTGAAAAGGGTCTTGACCCTCTAGCACTACCTTTAAATTCTCTGTTAGACTATCTCCTGCATCTTTCCAATGCAGGCCTTAAAACAAATTCAGTAAGAGTCCATTTGAGTGCTATTGCAGCATCCCTTAAGCCCATCAATGGACAACCTATTTCCTCTCATCCTCTCATTGCAAGATTCATGAGAGGCCTAACTTTAACTAAACCTCCCATTAGGCCTCCTCCGGTGGCATGGGACTTAAATTTGGTTCTTGGTCAGCTCATGAAGCCACCTTTTGAACCCTTAGCCACTACCTCCTTGAAGTTCCTTTCATGGAAGGTTATTTTCCTCATTGCAGTTACTTCCGCTCGCCGCATCAGTGAACTGCAGGCATTAGTGGCTAATCCACCTTATACAAGGTTCCATCATGATAAGGTAATCCTTAGGACAAATCCACACTTTATGCCTAAAGTGGTCTCACCTTTTCATCTTAATCAAGAAGTACATTTACCTGTCTTTTTTTCCAGCTCCTCATGCATCCAGTGCAGAGAGGAATCTTCATACTCTGGATTGTAAAAGAGCTCTTGCTTTTTACTTACATAGGACACAGCAACATAGAAAGTCTTCCCAGCTTTTTGTTGCTTTTGATCCTTCTCATTTGGGACTTCCAGTCTCTAAGAGAACACTGTCCAATTGGATTGCTCAGTGTATTTCTTTCGCCTACCAGAGTAAGAACCTTTCTCTGGAGAGCCATGTCACAGCTCATAATGTGAGGGTCATGGCCACCTCTATGGCTCATCTAAATTCTGTGTCCATCGACCAGATCTGTCGAGCAGCCACCTGGGCCTCGGTTCATACCTTCACAGCCCATTACTGCTTGGACAAGGACTCCCGCCGGGATGCCTTGTTTGGTCAGGCTGTCCTCAAACACCTGTTCCATTCTTAAACAACTCCTACCCTCCTTCCCTGGATGGATGCCTGAGATCCATAGGAGGAAGTAGACCCCTCTCCAGGGTCTCATATCCTTGGGGATCTCCCAGGTATCTTAGCTAGGGAGTCCCCATATGTGAAGACTCATTCCTGCTTGTTCCTGGAGATAGCACAGTTACCTGTAACAGGTGATCTCTGGGAACAGCAGGAATAAGTCTTCACAACCCTCCCACCTCCCCTAGGAGTTGTACCTCTTTTTCTATCTTTCCTTTCCTCTCTCTCTCTATTGTCTCAGCTTTAAACTCGAACTGAGGAGAGATGGTTAGGAAAGGCGGGAAGGCAGCGCGCAGGCGCTATGGGATGCTCCCAAAAGCTTTCCTTTTTGGGAAGCTGGGGAGTGTTCCCGCGCAGGCTCCGTCGGTACCGACGTACCCCATATGTGAAGACTTATTCCTGCTGTTCCCAGAGATCACCTGTTACAGGTAAGTAACTGTGCTTTCTGATTGCTTGGTGCTGTGCTGCTGCAGTTACAATGCAGCACCAGCTTATGTCTTTATTTCTTTGAGTGCTTATATTTTTTCATTTGATTGCTTCAAATTGTCACATCTCAAATTTTGCTTTTTCTCCAGGAACAAGCAGGAAGTCAGT
The DNA here is from genome assembly GCA_033557465.1 of Ichthyophis bannanicus. Taxonomy (NCBI): domain Eukaryota; kingdom Metazoa; phylum Chordata; class Amphibia; order Gymnophiona; family Ichthyophiidae; genus Ichthyophis; species Ichthyophis bannanicus. Next base: position 413,428,219 of record CM066038.1, read on the forward strand.
CCTCATTTATGGGTGGCAACGGCACCGACAGAGCCCCATGCGGAGCAAATCCCCCAGCTTTCAAAGAAAGCCTTTGGGAATTGCTACCACGCATGCGCGGTTCCCTTCCCGCCCAAGGGTGCCATCTTGCTCAGTCTCCTTTTCTCTGCGGAGCCCTTCGGACGTAGTTCCTCCGTGTCCCAGAAAAAGTGATTATTTTTCTCTGTTTCCTTCGCCAGTCGAAACCGCTACCCTTCCCGCCTCCGGCGTTGGTACTTCGGTCTCAAGCCGGGTTCTTTTTTTCCACTTCTTTGACTTTTTGTCCCTGAGGCGTTTTTGCACCCTTTTTGCCCCTCTTTTTCTCACTGGCAGCCCGCAGGGTCTTTGACCTCGCCGGGGTTCTTTTTTCCCTGATGGCTACCAGCGGTTTTAAGAAATGTAATCGATGCAGGAAAATGTCCCTCACCGACACACACGACTGCTGCCTCCATTGTCTCAGGCTGTATTATGACCTGACGGCCTTTGGCCCGTGTAAGAGGATGTCTTCTAAGGCCTTGAGGAGCCGCCAGCAGCAGCACGAAAAAATTTTCCCTGTGCCTCCGAGAGCCAGGACCTCGTCTGAGGCCTCGACATCTCGGGAGGAACACTCCAAGCATGAGCATCGTCAAGGTTCCTTGGAAAGGGGGTCCCCTTCACGGGAACACAATATGAAGAAGTCCTCAAAGGCGGCATCTCTGGATGGATCCAGCATCAGGCCTTCTCGGGGCCAGTCGCAAAGCCCCGAACGCCTGCCTGAGTTGTCGGAGAGGGAGCGGCCTGCTAAGGTTCCTCGGCGAGCCCCGTAACAGTCTAGGCAAGTACAGACCGTTCTTGTTGAGGACTCCTCTCCGGGGGAGCTGGTGTCGGGGCTGATCGAATCGGCACCTGAGCTGCAGGCTGCGGAGCCTCCCAGACTCGTGTCCAGGATGGCGGCTTTGGAGAGCAGTTTCACTGCCTTCATTGCAGAGCAGCAGGCGCTGATGTCTGGCATGTCCAGTTCCTCTGCCCCAACCACCAGGCTCTCGACGTCCAAGTTGACCCCGGAGGCCGAGCTGATCCTTGAGGCCTTTCAGGCTCGAGTCGATCCTCAGCCGAGGTCACCCTCGGCCTCCCGTTCAGGACCGAGGTCGTCGCCGCCGCCGCCGAGGCCCTCGATGTCTGCGGAGCCCCTCGATGTCTGCGGAGCCCCTCGAGTCCTCCTCGGAGGCCTCGGCTTGGGAGACGGAGGACGAGGAGTCCTCGGACACCCGCAGGCATAGGGACGTCCTGTCTGATTCCCCGGTATCCGAACCTCGGAGAAGGTCCCCACCGGAGGATATGCGGTTCCTGGACTTCATGTGGGATATGTCCAAGGCTTTGGCTTTCCCCACAAGCTCGAGATCCTGCTGTATGAGGCTCCTCCTCAGGAGACCCTCACGGTACCCGTTCCTCCAATCCTGGAATGACTGATGGCTCGGCATGTGGGAGGCACCGGCATCGACACCAGTGATCAGCAAACGACTCGACTCGATGGGTCCATCGGAGCCCTGGATTCCAGAAATCACAGCTTCCGCACAACTCCGTGGTTGTGGAATCAGCCATGCATTGGCTGAAGAGTCAGAAGACGCACTCCTCGGTGCCCCCCAGCAGGGAGGCCTGGAACTTGGATACCCTCAGCAGAAAATGTTTCCAGAGTGCAATGCTGAACTGTCGAATCCAGGCATACCAGCTGTACATGGGCATGTACCTGAGGGACCTGGCGAAGGATATCGCCGGGTTCTCGGCTGGTCTCTCCGAGGAGCCTTTGCAGCGCTTCAAGGAACTGTCCAAAGCCGTCCATGAGTGCTCCAAATTTGTGTCTTGAGCAGCCTGTGATGGCTTCGAGTTGGTGGCTCGAGTAGCCACGGTGGGCATCGGTGCACGCCGCCAAGCCTGACTGCAGTCATCCGACCTCGAGCAATGGCTTCAGGACAAGTTGGTCGATGTCCCATGCCAAGGAGAAAATCTCTTCAGCAAACACATGACTGACAAGGCTGCAGAGCTGGAGACCGAGTACATGACGAGGACACGGCTCTCCAAGAAGACCTCTGCCCCTTCTCGTAAGAAGGGTAAAAAGCCCTTTTACCTGAGGAAGGGAGCTGCTTACCGAAATTACCCCCCTTATCAGGCCTCCCCGGCTCCTCAACAGGGGCAGCAGGCCAAGGGACGGGGCATGGCCCACATAAGCTGAAGGCCCCCAGGCCCCGGCTCCTGTCCTGCTGGAGGGGGTTTTTGACTCCCACAGCATGGCCCCTCTTCCAGCCTGAACCAGGCAGTCCACAGGGGGCCGACTCGCCGCCTTTGCCTACAGGTGGACATCCATCACCACCGATTCATGGGCATTACAGGTGATCAGGGAGGGCTACCTTCTACGCCTAGCCCAGGTTCCCCCACAATACTTTCCAGGGGAGTCCTTCAGCTCTCTCTTTCACCAGGACCTCCTTTTGAAGGAGTTGGCAGGTCTTCTCGAGGATCAGGCGGTGGAACCGGTGCCTCACCACCTTCAGGGCAGGGGTTTCTACTCCACATACTTTCTGGTACCAAAGAGAACAGGAGGCCTCAGACCCATCCTAGACCTGTGCAATCTCAACAAATTCCTGGTACGGCAGAAGTTCAAGATGCTCTCCCTTGGAATATTGTGCCTTACCTCCGTCAGGGAGATGCCTTCACACATATTATGATCCACCCAGACCACAGGCAATATCTCCGCTTTGTGGAGGGAGGAAACCACTACCAGTACAGAGTACTTCCCTTTGGCCTTGCCTCGGCCCCCAGGGTGTTCACAAAGTGTCTAGCAGTTGTCGCGGCCTTCATCAGGCTTCAAGGAGTCTTCGTCTTTCCCTATCTAGACAATTGGCTCATCAGGGGCACTTCAGTCAATGAAGTGCAACAGGTCACGGCCCGTACCATCCAGATCCTACAATACCTGGGGTTCGTAATCAACTACCCCAAGTCTTATCTGGAACCAACCCAGGAACTCAGATTTATTGGGGCAAGACTCAACACTGTCCAGTCAAGGGCCTTCCTGCCCACAGACAGGGCAGAGCAGTTCATGGCCCTGGCGGACCAGGTGAGTCACAGCCCCTCAGTACCAGCAAGACAACTGCTGCGTCTTCTGGGCCACATGGCCTCCACGGTCCATGTGACCCCAAATGCCTGCATCCACATGTGAACTGCGCAGTGGTGCCTCAGAGACCAGTGGTCCCAGTCCTCAGGACATCTCAGGGACAGGATCAAAATCACTGGGATCCTGGTATGATCCCTGACCTGGTGGCTCTCTCCTCACATCATCTGGGGGCGGGTATGCCCTTTCAAGCCCCTCCCCACTCAAGGACCCTCTCCACAGATGCCTCCCTACTGGGTTGGGGAGCTCATTGTCAGGGGTACCGTACTCAGGGAGTGTGGTCCCAGGAGGAGAGTGCACAGCAGATCAACTTGTTGGAGCTGCGTGACATTCGCCTCTGCCTTGTGGCCTTCACACCCTACCTAAGCCAAAGGGCTGTTCTAGTCCAAACCAGGTGGCCATGTTCTTTCTACGTGAACAAGCAAGGGGGCACGGGGTCCCGCATTCTGTGTCAGAAAGCCCTTAGCTTGTGCTCCTTTGCAATTCAACAAGGGATTCTTCTGAAAGCGGTGTACCTGCTCGGCCAGGACAACTGCCTGGCCGACAAGCTCAGCAGGATCCTCCGGCCGCACGAGTGGCGACTCGATCAGGTGGTGGCCCACCAGATCTTTCAGATCACTGGGGAAGGCCAGTGTTGGACCTGGTTGCCAGTCCAGACAGCCACCAGTTACCCCGGTTTTGCTCAAGACAGTCACACCCAGCCAGAGTGGTCGCCGATGCCTTTCTCATCTCATGGTCAGCGGGACTTCTGTACGCATTTCCGCCGACCCCCCCCTGATTGCTTGGACTCTGTTCAAGATTCTTCGCAACAGAGCTTGTATCATCCTCATAGCGCCGCGCTGGCCCAGGCAACCGTGGTTCCTGCTTCTCCTGCAACTAGCGGTGGAGGCCCCCATTCCCTTGGGCTCGTCCCCACGGCTCCTATCCCAGGAGGGGGGCTCTCTCCTACATCCCAACCTTCGTCCTCTGTCGCTGATAGCGTGGCTGTCGAGAGGATGACCCTTGCTTCACTTCTCCTCCCAAAGGAAGTGGAGGAGATCTTACTAGCTTCTCGCAAACCATCCACTAGAGGGACATATGCCTTCAAGTGGCGCAGGTTTGCTCTCTGGTGTGCTGGGCGAAGGGTGGATCCCTTCTCCTGCCCAGTTGTTGTGGTCCTGCAATACCTGCTCCATCTTTTGGAGCAGGGCCTTAAGTCTAGCTTCGTCAGAGTGCATCTCAGTGCCCTGGCGGCGAACCACTTTCTCGTAGTTGACAGGTCTCTCTCTGCTCACCCAGTAGTGACCAGGTTTTTGAACGGCTTGCTTCTTTTAAAGCCCCCCGCTGCGTCTCCTGGCGGCTGAGTGGGATCTTAATGTTGTCTCGAGACAGCTCACCCGGCTGCCCTTTGAGCCGATGGTCACGTGCCATCTTCGTTACCTCTCCTGGAAAGTTCTTGTTGGCGCTCACCTCTGCTCGCAGGGTCAGTGAGCTTCAGGCCCTCGTAGTCGAGAGGCCTTATACCAGATTTTACCAGAATAGGGTTGTGCTCCGGATGCATCACAAGTTCTTTCCGAAGGTGGTTTCTTCATTTCACCTCAATCAAGAGGTGGTGCTTCCCACCTTCTTCCCAAGACCGCATGCCAGTCGGGCGGAGACGATCCTCCATACCCTGGATTGTAAGAGGGCCCTGTCCTTTTACATTCAGCATACGCAAGGACACAGGAAAGCTGCTCAGTTTGTTTCCTATGACCCCAGTAAGCTGGGGGCAGCTGTGACGAAACGTACGCTGTCCACCTGGGTGGCGGATTGCATTTCCCGAGCTTATGAGGTAGCGGGTCTTCCGCTGGAGGGCCAGGTTATGGCTCATAGTGTCAGGATCCCGGCGGCTTTAGTGGCTCACCTCTGCTCTGTTCCATTGGCAGACATCTGCCGGGCCGCCACCTGGTCTTTGGGGCAGACCTTCGCAGCTCATTACTACATGGATAGGGAGTCGCGACGGGACAGTGCTTTTGGCCAGGCGGTACTCCGGAATTTATTTGAGGTCTAGACAACTCCTGCCCTCTGATCCTCTCTGTGTTCAGGCTGCCAGAGTGTCACTTTCCTGTTAGGGTTGTCCTTGCGGCTGCTTGCGGCTCTCCTGAGGGAGCCTTTTTTGGCTACGGGTTCCAGGTAGCATGTAGTTGGGTAAGTCCCATAAGTGAGGACTGACTTTCCTGCTTGTTCCTGGAGAAAGCTTAGTTACTCACCTGTGTAACAGGTGTTCTCCAGGGACAGCAGGAATCAGTCCTCACTACCCTCCCTCCTCCCCTTGGAGTTGCAGCTCTCCATTTTGTTGTTTTTTTCTGTCTTTTTAGCTAGGTCATCTGATTGAGCAAGATGGCACCCTTGGGCGGGAAGGGGACCGCGCATGCTTGATAGCAGTTCCCAAAGGCTTTCTTTGAAAGCTGGGGATTTGCTCCGCATGGGGCTCTGTTGGCGCCGACGTCACCCATAAGTGAGGACTGATTCCTGCTGTCCCTGGAGAACACCTGTTACAGGTGAGTAACTACGCTTTCTCTGCTCTGTCTCTTGCACAGAAATGTATTTTATTTATTTAACAAGTTTTTATACCGTCTTTCTATAAGTCAAGACTATTTACAGATAACTCGGTGTAGTAACATGAAACAACTCAAACAGAAGTGCACTGTACACTGAACATGGGGAATACATTGTAACTTACGCTTTAACAAACACTAAAACAATTAGCAGAACTATGTACATGATGTGATACAGAATTGTAATTTATCAAGGAATTCTTACTACTGTTTTACCGTTTTTGCCTATAATCCCATTAAAAAGCTTAATCAAGAAGACCTAGCTGGATAATGTTATGATTATGGATGCTAACCATTCAAGTTAATTGAGATCATAAATGCAGTAGCCAGTAGCAAGAATGCAACCTGGAGAAAGCTTGATTCTTTACAGATTGTGATTTTTTTGAATCAGCATGAGAATTATCAGAAGATGTAATTATATGAAGTGTGCATGCAGGTACTGCAATGTCATTGAAAGAAAAAGCTTTTGTGGTGTTACACTCATGTGCTTCATTATCTCTGGCTAATTTGGCCCCAGAAAGGTATTGCAGCCTGTATAGATCAGAATTGATTATAAAATAAGTTATATTTTTAACTTGCTCGCTTTCACTGAATGGTTTTGTATTGTACGCTGCCTGCATGTAACAGAGCTTTCAGCTTACATGATAAGCATTTATCCTGACACAAGCAAAGGCACCACACTGCCAATACAGAAACAGCAGGAAAAACAGGCGACATGAGATGTAGATGTAGTATAATACAATCACTGAATCTTCAAACATGACCCTATGTAACTATGTTTCAGGGTAGTCTTACCTTCTTCAGGGTTCAAAATGTACAGTAGTTCTTATGCATTTTGAATCCTGAAGAAGGTGAGACTACCCCGAAACATGGTTACGTAGGGTCATGTTTGAAGATTGTGATTGTATCCCAGTTAAAGATCTATTTTATATTACATCTCACATCGCTTGTTTTTCCTGCAAACACTTATTCTGATTTTGCCACAGAATAGAGGACCATTAATTTAACAGTACTGCATTGTTTGCTTCTGAAAGGGGGAGGGAAGAGATTTGGTTTTTGTGTTTAAGAATTTTTTTGCATTTCCTTTGTATGCTGAGTTTGGCTCTGCACAAAAAGCATAAGTTTGAGTAATGATTTCTGGACGACATTTGAAAAACACATAGCTGAAAAATGTAGTTACATATCATCCTGCTAGGCCAGTCCAGACAAATGGGTTGGTGGAGACAAATAAAAGCACAGGTTTCATTGACATCAATCCTGTGCCTCTCTCCGCCTCAGCTACCAGAGGTCCCTTCAGTATTTCTTTGTCTCCAGCAGTTGGTGGATGGATTTTCTTCACTGTAGAAAATCTGAAGATTGAGAGGAAAAGATTGATTAAATGCTCATGAACGACAACCTTAAGCCTAAAAAGATGGCACACTCACTTGAGCGTGACGTAGCAGGCTCCACTAGACTGCAGTCTTTTTGACAGCCATAGGAGAAGGGAAAATTGGTTCAGCCCCAGGCCCTTATCATGATAAGGTCCTGTTGAGCAGCCACAAATTGGAAGGATTTGGAAGAATCTGGAAGAGTACAGTAGCCTCACACAACTCGGCGCACCCTCCCTCCCTCTTTTCCTCCCTGCTCTCTCCTGAAGATTGCAGAAGGCTCTGAGGGATTTGCCTGCCTACCATCTTTCACACAGTGCTGTTAAAAATAAACCCAGCCAGTGAAGCAGTTTCAAGGGAGTAGAGCCTGAGGCGGCACGGTTCCTACACCTGGAGCTCTCAGTGGGTGAGTATCAAGGCTTGACCTTGTCATTGGCCATGTTGGGAGCTCCCGGTTCAATGTCTGAGGGATGCAACTTGGGGTGGACTGCTAGCAACCATTGATACTTTGTGAGGGTTTTCTGCCATTTTTTGCACGCGTTAGTAACATTTTTGCCTGGCGTGCACCTGGAGGTTGCGTGGTCCTAACGTGTGTTCCGCCCAAGTGGTACCCAATGCACATGCCTTTCTTAGCACCATGACATAAAAGCGCAGCTAACGCATGCTTGCGGGCCAACACAGCCTTAGCCGTGCTTTTGTGATATCCTAACTCTGTCTTCCAGGAAAAGTTGTTTGATCTGTGGCAGGTAAGGAGTCTTATCCTTTGATTCTGGACTCTGCCTTTCCTGCATGGCAACTTCTGCGTCACCCTTGGAGGGCGTGCTTTCCCCTTCTCAGGTGGGGGACATAGTTAGTCCACCCATACTGTACCTGTCTCAAGGCAGGAGGCGTTAAGGATAAGGATGCTTAGCTGACCGGTGACCATGCTGTGAGCTGCTCTTCATCCTATAAGGGGGTCTATGGCAGCTATGCCTCCTGGCATTTCGGAGGCTGGAGCTTTGGTTTCTGTTGTAGGCTTTGCAGAGTTTTGCTGCCCGGCAGTTTTTGCTGTAGCTGCAGAGGAAGTAAATGAAGACATCAAGTTATCACAGTATAAAAAAGGTGGAAAAGAAATTGTAGTTCTCATCCAAAGTCAAAGTAATTCTTTCCATGAAAAGATAGCAGAAAAACTGAAACAAAATATTTTGAATCAAGCTTCAGATCTAGGCAAGCCCTGGATCACCCTAATAAGCCCATCTACAGCCCAGATCTCTGCTGTGACAGCTGCTCCGGGTAAAACACAAAGGCAGCAGTGCTGGGACATCGTCTGCACACAAACAAGGCAGCGGCTGAACAAAACAGTCTCCCGGGAGCGACCATGGTTGAGTGAGGAGCTTTGGGAGAGAGGCCTTCCCCCACACACGTGCACGTGCTCCACCAGACATCAGGAGCGGCCTGCACTCATCAGATTGTTGGTGCATCAGGACATCACAGTGGAGCAGAGTGATAGCCCCATTTATCACACTATCGCTGCATGTTTGAGGCCGGGCTCCTTTGGGGAACACAGCTGACTGGAACGGAGCAATTTGAGGCCCAGTGTAGCCCTTCTGTTATCAGAGACTGTCTGTACTATACACGGGCCTAATTACTGTGGATATTTGCATTGTCAGTTGAGAAGACAGTCTCATGCATTTGTCCATGCAGCACTGCCTATGCCTTTGCGCTGTATGATTGATCATTCTTTCCACTTAGTGCTATTAATACTGTTAAGATAGTTCTTATATTAATTCTTCTACTTTCCCCTCCATCTCTTCTCATTGTGCCACATTATTTTTTCCTCTTATTTTTGTCACTCCCTAACCCTCATACCCCCCTCCTTACCATCTCTCTTCCTCAATCTTGTCTTCCTTCCTTTCCTCAGCTTTTAAACTTCACCTTTTTCTTCTTTTCATTCATCCCTTCCCTCCTCTCTTACAATACCTCATCCTCGTTTCCGCTGTTCCATCTCATCTCTGCCTCGCCCTCTTCTTCTCCTTCTGGTGGCATTAATCCTAACCCTGGCCCACCTAGACTTATTCTTTCACTCCCATTCCTCTCTCAACCTTTCTAATGTCATCTATATTCCACTCCTTTCCCCCTCCTCTCTCCCTTTCTCTTCTACATTATGGAATGTACATTTAATTTCTAATAAACACCCCTTTGCTCATGACCTGTTCATTTCTAACTCCTCAATCTTCTAGCTCTTACTGAAACCTGGTTTCTCCCCAATGACACTGCTTCAGTTGCTGCCCTCTGTCACGGTGGATGCCAGTTTCCCCACATTCCTCGTGCCATTGGACGTGGTAGTGGTGTGGGGTTTCTGCTTTCTCCTTCCTGCCAATTTCAACACCTCCTACCTCCATCTCACTCCTTTTCCTCCTTTGAAGTCCATTCTGTCTGCCTTTTTAATTCATTACCTCTCTAGATAGCTGCTATTTATAGATCCCCTGATAAGTCCATCTCTTCCTGTCTCACTGACTTTGACTCCTGGCTTTCTGTTCTTAGATTCTTCTTCCCCCATCTTTATTCTTGGTGACTTCAATATTCATGTTTTCTCTGGGAACAAGCAGGAAGTCAGACCTCTCATATGGGTGACCTTGGCACCGACGGAGCCCCCGCAGAAGCATCCCCCCAGCTTTCAAAGAAAGCCTTTGGGAGATGCCACCACGCATGCATGGTCCCTTTCCACCCAAGGGTGCCATCTTGCTCAGTCTCCTTTTTTCCATGGAGCCCTTCAGACGTTGTCTGGCTTGTCCCCAGAAAAAGTTGATTTTTTCTTTCTCAGTTTTACACTCTCCTCCGGTATCACACTGGTACTCTTCCCGCCTACCGACTTCGGTGCCTCGGCGTCAGGCTCTGTTTATTTTTCCTTAGTTTTCGTTCTTTTCTTTTCTGGCATCTTCACGCCTTTTTTCTCACCCTGGCAGCCCGGAGAGTCTTTGACGTCGCAGGGGTACTTTTTTTCCCCCATGGCTACCAGTGGCTTTAAGAAGTGTGACCGGTGCTCTAAAATTATGTTTTTGACTGACCCAAACGACTGCTGTCTCCACTGCCTTGGGCCTGACCATGACCCGGCAGCCTGCGGTCTCTGCAAGAGGATGTCCAGCAACGATCTCAAGAGCCGCCAGCAGCAGCATGATAAGTTTTTCTCTGAGTCCCAAATTCCTCCGAAGGCCTTGGCTCGTCTGAGGCCCCGGCATCTCGGGTGGAATCTTCCGAACCCAAGCCTCATCATGGGTCCTCAGAAAGGGGGCCTCCTTCGAGGGAACCCAGGAAGAAGAAACAACCCTCAAAGGCGGCCTTCCTGGATGGTTCTGACTGGCCAGGGGCTGCCTGATCCTGCAGTCCAAGACATCGGAGAAGGAGCGGCCTGCGAAGGGTCCCCAGGAAAGATCCGACTGTGGACCGGCCTCGGTCCACAGACACCATCCTCATCGAGGATACCCCTTCAGGGGAGCCGGCATCGGGCCTGAGTACCTCGGTGCCCGCACCGAAGGCTGCGAAGCCTTCTGGTCTGGAGTCCAGAATGGCGGCCCTGGAGCGCAGTTTGTCTTGCCTTCATGGACCAGCAGTGGGAGCTGTTGTCCAGCATGACCGATTCATCTGCCCCGACCACCAGGACGTCGACGTCCAAGATGTCTCCAGAGGCCAAGCCGATCCTCGAGGTCCTTTGACCTTGAGTCGATCCTCAGCCGAAGTCACGCTCTGAGTCCCGCTCGACAGGACCGTGGTCATCCCCAGCAAGTTTGCTGGGCACTGGCCGCAGGGCATCAGGAGCCTCGAGGTCCATGGAGCAGCCCTCCTGCGAGTTCTCGACGGACTATGAGTGGGAGACGGAGGACGAGGAGTCCCCCAATACCCGTCACCATCGCAACATCCCTTCTGACTCTCCCTTCTCGGAGTCTCGACGGCGGTCCCCGCCCGAGGATATGGTCTGTCTTGATTTTTGTCAAGGACACATCTAAGGCCCTGGCGTTCCCGACTGAGTCGGAGGAGGATCCTCAGGCGGATTAGTTGGAAATCCTCCAGTACGAGGCCCCTCAGCAGGAATTGCTCACGGTGCCCATCCTGGAATGGCTCATGCTCCGAATGTGGGAGTCACCGGCTTCGGTGCTGGTGGTGAGCAAACGGCTCGACTCGAAGTATCGAGTCCACCGGAGCCCAGGCTTCCAGAAGTCACAGCTGCCGCATAACTCCAGGGTGAAGTCGGCCATGCGTCAACTAAAAAGCTAGAAGATGCACTCCTCAGTGCCCCCCAGCAGGGAGGCTTGCTCCTTGGATGCCCTCAGCAGAAAGTGCTACCAGGGCTCAATGCTCATCTATCTCATCCAGGCCTACCAGCTGTACATGGGCATATACCTGAGAGAGACCTGGCGAAGGAACTTGCCGGGTTCTTGGCTGGTCTCTCCGAGGAACCTTTGCAGTGGTTCAAGAACCTGGCCAAAGCAGTCTGTGAATGCTCCAAATTCATGTCTCGGGTGGCCTCTGACTGGTTCGAGTTGGCAGCTCTACCTGCCGCCAAGCTTGACTACAGTCGTCCGACCTCGAGCAGTGGGTTCAGGACAAATTGGTCTATGTCCCCTGCCAAGGAGAGAACCTCTTTGGCAAACCCATGACCAACAAGGCTGCCGAGCTGTAGACCGCATTAATGACAAGGACTAGGTTCTCTAAAAAGACCGCGGCCCTTCCCTGACGGAAAGGCTCGGGTAAAAAGCCCTTCTACCCACCTTATGAGGCCTCCAATAGGGTCAGTAGGCCTTTTTCCTGCACGGTGACTCTGGTGTTACAGTACCTTCTCCACCTCTCTCAGTCTGGGCTCGTCTAACTCCGTCCGAGTGCACCTTAGTGCCCTGGTGATGCACAACTTTCCGGAGGATGGTAAGCCCCTCTCAGTCCAACCATTGGTGACCCGTTTTCTTCGGGGCCTGCTCTTACCAAAGCCCCCGGTTCGCCCTCCAGCAACCGAATGGGACCTCAACGTAGTGTTGGGGTAGCTCCCTCACCCACCCTTTGAGCCTCTGGCTACCTGCCACCTTCGCTACCTCTCTTGGAAGGTGACTTTCCTAGTTGTGCTCACCTCCGCTCGCAGTAAGCATCAGGCCCTTGTGGTGGAGGCGCCTTATACCAGGTTCTACAAGTACAGAGTGGTGCTTTGCATGCACCCCAAATTCCTGCCAAAGGTAGTGTCGCCCTTCCATCTCAGCCAGGAAGTAGTGCTCCCTATCTTCTTTCCAAGACTCACTCCATTCGGGCGGAGACAGTCCTTCACACCTTGGACTGTAAGAAGGCTTGTCCTTCTACATCCAATGCACTCGGGGCCACTGCAAAGCTTCTCAGCTTTTCGTTTCCTATGACCCCAGTACACTGGGGAGGTGGTGACCAAGCATACGCTGTCCACATGGATGATGGGCTGTATCGCCCTCGCTTACGAACAAGCGAGGCTCCCTCTGGAAGGCCGTGTCACGGCACACTGTGTCAGGTCCATGGCGGCCTCGGTGGCAAACTTGCGCTCTGTCCCGATGGTGGACATCTGCTGGGCTGCCACCTGGTCTTCAGTCCATACCTTCGCAGCCCATTACTACCTGGAAAGAGAGTCCCAACGGGACAGTGCCTTCGGCCAGGCTGTGCTCCGTAACCTTTTCGGGGTTTAGGCAACTCCTACCCTCCGACCTGTCTGTGTTCAGGCTACCGGAGTGCTGGTTCCATCGGACACAGGGGTCCTACTGTGGTCTGTGGACACAGACTCAAGTGCTGCTGCTTGCGGCTCCCTATGAGGGAACCCTGTTTTTGCTATGGGCTTTCGGTAGCCTGTAGCTGGGGGAGTCCCATATGTGAGGACTGACTTCCTGCTTGTTCCCGGTGAAAGCGTAGTTACTCACCTGTAACAGGTGTTCTCCGGGGACAGCAGGAATCAGTCCTCACAACCCTCCCTCCTCCCCTTGGAGTTGCTCCTTTACCATCTTTTCTTTTTGCCGTTTTGTAGCTATGTCATCTGACTGAGCAAGATGGCACCCTTGGGCAGGAAGGGGACCACGCATGCATGGTGGCATCTCCCAAAGGTTTTCTTTGAAAGCTGGGGGGATGCTTCCGTGAGTGCTCCGTCGGTGCCGATGTCACCCATATGTGAGGACTGATTCCTGCTGTCCCCAGAGAACACCTGTTACAGATGAGTAACTACGCTGACCCTTATACTTCTAAACTTCTTTCCCTTTCCTTCTCTTTTAAGCTCCATCTTTGCTCTTCTGCTTCTACTCATCAGTGTGGTCACTGCCTTAATTTGATTTTCTTCTCTGTTTACTCTCCAATTTCTGCACCTCAGTTCTTTCCTTATCTGATCATCACCTCCTAAGTTTCACCCTTCATCACGCCCCACCTCAATCCAGCTTTGTCTCCTCCTACCTTTTTAGGAATCTTCATGTTATCGATCCTTTGGCTCTTTCCACCATCGTCTCATCACCTCTTTCTTCCACTTTATCTTTTTAAGTCTGTTGAAACTATAGTTTCCTATAATACTGCCATCTCCCTCCATCCCACCCATTCCCAGCCCTAGTTATCCTCAACTACCCGCTATCTTTGCTCCTGTGCCTGCTCAGCTGAGCGCATTTGGCTCTACTCGCTCCCTTTCTGACTTTCTTCACTTCAATTCATGCTTATCTCCTTCCAGTCAGCCTTAGCACTTGCCAAGCAAAACTATTATATCCATCTGACTAATTCTCTTGCCACTGACCCGGCTGTCTTCTCTGTACTCTTAACTCTCTTCTCAAGATGCCTACTCCTCCAACCCCTCCTCTTTCTGCCCAAATGCTAGCTGACTTTCTCCATAACAAAATCCATAAAATTACTGTCTAGTTCTCCACTAGAACAACTTCATCCCCACCACTTCCACCTGAATAACAACTTTTCCCATCAAACAACTTCATCCCCACCTCTTCCACCTGAATAACAACTTTTCCCATCAATCTCGAGTACCCTTTCATCTTTTTCCATGATCTCTAAAGATGAAATTTCTCATCTTCTTTCCTCCTCCAAACTTACTACTTGCTCTTCTAATCCTATCCCCATCCATCTCCTTAACTCCATTTCCTCCTCTGTCATCCCTTCATCTCACATATTCTTAACCTCTAGCTCTCCACTGCTACTGTCCCTGCAGCCTTCAAGCATGCTGTGGTCATACCCTTGCTCAAGAAACCTCTCGATACTAGCTTTGCTTCTAATTATCGTCCCTTCTTCCCTTCATTTCCAAACTTCTTGAGCATGCAGTCCTCCACCATTGTCTTGAATTTCTTTTCTCTCAAGCCTTTCTGGATCCTTTTCAGTCTGGCTTTTGCCCCTTATATTCTACTGAAATGGCACTTGCCAAAGTCTCCTGTGACTTGTTCCTGGCTAAATCTAAGGGCCTGTATTCTATCCTTATCCTCGACTTTTCTGCTGCTTTTGATACTGTTGGCCACCACCTTCTCCTTGACACATTATCCTCACTTGGTTTTAAGGGCTCAATGCTGTCCTGGTTCTCTTCTTATCTCTCCCATCGCTCTTTCAGGGTTTGTTCTGGTGGTTCCTTCTCTATTGCTATCCCACTCTTAGTTGGTGTACTCCAAGAGTCTGTTCTGGGCCCTCTCCTTTTCTCTCTCTACATCCAGTCCCTTGGTGCTCTCACCTTCTCCCATGGATTTCACTATCATTTTTATGCTGATGATTCTCAGATCTATCTACACCTGATATTTCTCAGACACTCCAGGCCTGTATCTCTGTCTTTCTGACATTTTGCCACCTCAATGTCCATGTTTAGTTTGAAACTAAACATGGACAAAACTGAACGCCTTATTTTTCCCCCTAAACCTTCCTCTCCCCTTCCTCCTTTCTCTGTCTCTGTTGATAATACCCTTCTACTTCCTGTTTCCTCAGCCTGTAACCTTGGTGTTATCTTTGACTCCTCCCTCTCCTTCTCCTCACATATCCAACACATAGCTAAAACATGATTCCTGATCGTGTAACCAGTCTAGTCCCGGACCTCTGGGTTCCCAATCTCATCCAGCAGCTTGGAGACTGAGGAAACTCCTCCTTTTTGTGACATCAACAGTATACCCTCTCGGGATCCGCCTTCTGTCACCAGTTACCTCAGTCTCCAAGCAGCTGGATAGATGGGAGCCCGGTGATCCGGGCTCACTGGAGTGACAATTGAGATTAGCTTTAGCTTTCTTGGGATAGTTTTTAGTTTTAGTTTTTCTACTTTCAATACTTTAGAGGGCTGCAGGCCAAATTGTGGGGCTCCTGTGTCTTTAAATTTGGCTGCAGTGTTTTCTCCCTCTCAGTTACTTTTCCCCCCTCCTGCTTCGTTTTTATTTAGCAGTGCCTGTTTGCAACTGCTGAAAGACAACAGAGCACTCCGTTATTTCAGGAAAGGTTTTAAAGATCTTGATCACTTTCCTCAATAACGTGGGGGATCCCGGAGCTGAGCCTGGCCAGCGCCGCACAGAGGACTGCCTGTCAGTGCGCTTGGCCGGCTCCACACCGTCGCACCATTTTGTTTGCTGAGACGTTTCAGCGGTGCAGCGAGAGCAGTTTTCCTTGATGACCGACGGCAAGTTCTTTCACCCCTGTAAGTAGTGAGGGTGTCTTGTCTCGTCGGCGGCCAAGGTAAGCAATTCGAGGGACAGCCTTGGGCCGTTGGTGCATTTTGGCGCGCAAACCCTCTCTAGGCCCGGCCGCGAGGGGATTTTAAAGTGGCGGTTTCAGTTTTTTTTCCTTAACATCTCTGCCTATCTGACTTTTGTGTTAAAAAAAAAAAAAAAAAAAAAAAACCGGACAGAGCACTGCTGTGGCTGAAAGGGGGGGGGGGGGTTCTGTCCTGCGCTAGCCCTTCTCTGCTTGCAGGGTCTCTGCTTAGCTGCGGGTGGGGCAGTCTTGAGCTGCGATCTGGATCACCCTGCCATGCCGGCTAAGCCACAGTGTGTCGTTTGTGTAGCGCGCAAGGGCTCCGGTTCCGGGGTGTGTAAGGCCTGTCTCAGGGAGGCCTCACCCTTGGAGCAGGCCCGGGAGCCAAAAAAACAAATATCGGGGGCTGAGGGTGACAGCCCTCTCTCACAATCTACAGAGGTGGCCCTGGTAGAACCAGTAGCGGGGCCGTCCTCCGCCCCGGATTTTCCTGTCCCTCAGAGTGGTTTGCCAAAGGAGCTGGCTTCTATTTTTTCTCAGGAGTTTGTTCTCCTGCTACAGCAGTCACTGTTGGGTAGTGCTCAGCAGAGAAAAGGCACCGCGGACTCTGGTGGGGGCAAAAGGCCCGCTTCCGTCCTCCAGGCACCGGACCACACGCGTGAGATTAAGAGGCTGCGTGTTGAGAGAGAGGCGGTAGATCCTTCCCTGGGCTCCGAAGGTTCTCTGTCAGACGAGGAGGGGGGCCTCAGCATGGACATGGAGGACGAGTTGGAGGAAGGTGAGCTCTCGGAGAGAGAGGACCAGTCCAGAGTGGTGCGCGTTTTCAGAAGGGAAGAACTGCCCACGCTCATCGGAGAGGCGTTGAAAGTCTTAAATATGCCGGTCCCGGGGGCATCGGCGGATGAGTCCTTGGAGGATCCGTTGTTGCAGGTGTTCCGTAAGAACCAGAGAGCCTTCCCTGTGCACGGGGTGTTCCAAGAACTGATTTAGGAAGAATGGAATATACCAGAAGCCCCGCTGAAGGGATCTAGGGTGATGGCCCGTCTGTATCCATTGTTGGATCAGGACAAAGAGGTTTTTCGATCTCCGAAGGTGGATGCAGCCGTCTCGGCAGTTACCAAAAAGACCACTATTCCCGTGGAAGGTAGTGCGGCCCTCAAGGATACGCAGGATAGAAAGTTAGATGTTTTATTGAGACAGATTTTTGATATAAATGCGCTGTCACTGCAGGCGGCCATTTGCGGAGTGTGGGTGGCTAGAGCGTGCCTTCGCTGGTCGCAGAAGGTGCAAGGTGGACAGGATAGTGAGGAGTCCTCTGAGGCTGCCCGGTTGGAGTCGGGTGCGGCTTACCTGGCTGACATTCACTATGACCTTATGCGTGGGTTGTCAAAGAGCATGGCTTCGGCGGTGGCGGCGCACCGCTATCGGTGGCTATGTAATTGGGCTGCAGATAGTTCCTCTAAGGCTAGGCTAAGTAAGCTTCCCTTTAAAGGGCGCCTGTTTGGGGAAGATTTAGAGAAGCTGGTAAAGGACTTAGGGGAGTCGAAAGGAGGTAAATTGCCTGAAGATAAGCCTAGGCCAGGCCGGGCGACTCCGGCAGGCAAGGGGCAGCAGCGAGATTTTCACCGTTTCAGGTTCCAGAGATTTAACTCCGGGCAAAGAGGGCGATTCGCTAATAGAAACCCAAGCTTCCGGGGGTTTCGAGGGGCAGGGCAAGGCTTGGTCCGTCGTCCTCATCGGCCCTGGGTGCCCGAAAGCCGCAATGAGATAAGGGGGACCCAGGCTCCCTTACTGCCCGTGGTGGGGCGCCTGCAGGACTTTTATCCTGCCTGGGTCCGTGTCACATCAGATCAGTGGGTGCTAGAGGTTATCAGAGAGGGCTACGCACTGGAGTTTGTGCGCCCGGTGCGCGAGGCTTTCGTTCGGTCTCCTGGCAGGTCGGCCGCCAAGTGCAAGGCCATCTGGGGGATGGTGCGAAAGTTGCTCGCCCTCAAAGCGATAGTGCCAGTTCCTCCAGACCAATGTGGATCCGGTCGGTACTCCATTTACTTCATCGTGCCAAAGAAGGACGGCGGCATGCAGCCGATTCTAGATCTCAAAGGAGTGAATCGCTGTCTGCGAGTTTCCCACTTCCACATGGAAACGCTACGGTCCGTCATAGTGGCAGTTCAAAGAGGAGAGTTCCTCACTTCCCTAGATTTGTCAGAGGCATATCTACATATTCCAATTCGACTGGACCATCACAAGTTTCTCCGGTTCGCAGTCCCGTGCGGCCATTTTCAGTTCCGGGCTTTGCCTTTTGGCCTGGCTACGGCACCACGAACGTTTACCAAGGTCATGGTTGTGGTGGCGGCAGCCCTCCGAAAGGAAGGAGTGCTGGTGCATCCTTATTTAGACGATTGGTTAATCAGGGCAAAGTCGAAGGACGAGAGCGAGTTGGCCACGGCTCAGGTAGTGTCTTTCCTGGAAAGTCTCGGTTGGATAGTCAATGCATCAAAGAGTCAGCTGGTGCCCTCGCAGACCCTAGAGTACCTAGGTGCTCGGTTCGACACTCGGGTAGGAAAGGTTTTTCTGGCGACAGACAGGGCGCAGAGGTTGCGCAAGTTGGTACACAAATTCTTGCAGTACAAGGCGCCATCAGTGTGGCATTATCTCCAACTGTTGGGCACCATGGCAGCGACAATAGAAACAGTGCCGTGGGCCAGAGCTCATATGAGGCTTTTGCAGAGTGCGCTGCTTCGGCGGTGGTCCCATCAGCAAGACCCGCTATCCCGCAAACTCCCATGTACGGCGGAGGTCCGCCAATCGCTTCTATGGTGGTTGATACCAGCGTCGTTGGAATGCGGGAAGGAGCTGGAGTCTCCAGCCTGGGTGTCCTTGATGACGGATGCCAGTCTCTCGCGCTGGGGAGCTCACTGTCAGGGCAGGTTCTCGCAGGGACAGTGGACCCCGCAGGAGCAATCATGACCTATCAATCGGTTGGAGCTGCGAGCAGTGACGCTGGCACTGCAGGAGTTTCGGTATTTTCTCAGCGGCAAGGCGGTGCGAGTGTTCTCGGACAACACGACGGCGGTGGCCTATGTCAATCGGCAAGGGGGAACCACCAGCATGGCGCTGGAGCAAGAAGCCGGAGTTCTGTGCCTATGGGCAGAGGCGAATCTTCTCGACCTATCGGCAGCTCATGTAGCAGGCGTGGACAATGTAGAGGCCGATTTTCTCAGTCGAGTAAAGGTGGATCCAGGGGAATGGGTCCTTCTTCCCAAAGTGTTCGAGATGTTGGTGCGCAGGTGGGGCGCGCCGATCATGGATCTTATGGCGACCTTCGCCTCGGCGAAGGTCGGCCGGTTTTTCAGTCGACGAAGAGAGCGGATGTCAGAAGGCCTGGACGCTCTGGTACAGGAATGGCCGATGGGGCAACTCTTGTATGTATTTCCGCCCTGGGTCCTAATAGGCCGAGTAGTTCAACGGATTCAGCGTCACAGAGGCCAAGTCATTCTCATCGCTCCGGATTGGCCTCACCGGCCCTGGTACAGGGACTTGGTGAGGCTGTTGTTGGCAAAACCTTGGCGGCTTCCTTCTCGCCCGGACCTGCTAGCTCAAGGACCTCTCTTCATGCCGCACGTACATCGGTTCTCGCTTACGGCTTGGCTCTTGAAAGGGCGCAGCTGAAGGCCAAGGGGTACTCAGCGGCCGTCATTTCGACTTTGTTGAAGGCCAGGAAGAGGTCTACTTCGCTAGCTTATGTGGGTGTTTGGCGGATTTTTGAAGCGTGGTGTGCTGACAGAAAGTGTGAAGCGTTGAGAGCCTCCATCCCTCAAGTATTAGAGTTTCTGCAGGATGGGTTTGTCAAAGGGCTAGCGGCAGCTTTGTTGCGGGTGCAGGTCGCAGCTTTGGCGTGTTATAGAGGCAAATTAGGTGGTCAGACGTTAGGAAGTCAGGGAGACGTCAAACGGTTTTTAAGAGCAGTGGCGCTTGTCAGACCGCTGTGTAGGCACATTTGTCCGAAGTGGCATCTTCCTTTTGTTCTAGATGCGCTGGTTCGGGAGCCTTTTGAACCGTTGCAGCGGGCGTCACTTAAAGACATCACGCTAAAGACGGTGTTTTTGGTAGCCATTTGTTCCGCCAGAAGGATTTCGGAGCTGCAGGCCCTATCTTGTAGAGAACCTTACCTTTCTTTCTTCGCTGCGAAGGTGGTTTTGAGAACGGTGCCGGCCTTTTTGCCTAAGGTGGTTTCGGCTTTTCATGTGAATCAAGAAATTACCTTGCCGGTATTTGTAGAGGGCGCAGAGAGTGCCGCTTCCAGAAATTTGCATCTTCTAGACGTGCGGCGGGCCCTAAAGAAGTATCTTCATCGGACCACCAGTTTTCGCAAGACAGACAGGCTTTTTGTTCTTTTCGGGGGGATCCCAAAAGGGGGAAGCGGCCTCAAAGGCTTCCATTGCAAGGTGGATTAAGGAGGCCATTGCGTCTGCTTATATCTTGAAAGGTAAGCTCGTGCCGGAAGGGCTCAGGGCTCACTCTACTAGAGCGCACGCGACATCCTGGGCGGAGACCCGGTTGGCGTCGCCAGTGGAAATCTGTAAGGCAGCGATCTGGTCGTCATTGAATACCTTCGTGAGACACTACCGTCTGGATGTGCAAATGTCGGAAGAGGCCTCCTTTGGTGCGGCAGTACTTCAGGCTGGCATTCCAGGTCCCTCCCGTGTTTGATTTTTTCACTGCTCTGGTACTAACCCAGAGGTCCGGGACTAGACTGGTTACACGATCAGGAAGGTGAAATTAGACTTACCTGCTAATTGTTGTTCCTGGAGTGTAGCCAGTCTAGTCCCGTGTCCCTCCCTATTATCCTGGGGTATCTGCAGGTCTGAAGTTCGGTCTTCTTCAAAGGTAAGAGCACTTTTTATTGTATGGAGTCAGTCGGAGGGGGTGCGTCCCCTCTTTTCCTGCATAGCAAGGTTTCTTCTTTCAAAAAACAAAACAAAAAAAACTTTTCTTTCATCTGCTCATTTGCGGGAGTGGCCTTGGTCAAGTTTAAAGCCACGGTTACTATCTGGTTGGGATGGGTCTACTGTTAGTATTAGTTTAGCAGGTTATTATGTTTTTTGATCTTACTTGTTCCTCCGGTGAGTCTGCTTTGTCAATAGGTTACTGGTGACAGGAGGTGGATCCCAAGAGGATATACTGTTGATGTCACAAAAAGGAGGAGTTTCCTCAGTCTCCAAGCTGCTGGATAAGATTGGGAACCCAGAGGTCCGGGACTAGACTGGCTACACTCCAGGAACAACAATTAGCAGATACGTCTAATTTCACCTTCTTTCTCTATAACATTATTCGCCCCTTCCTCTTTGAACACACTACTAAAACACTTGTCCATTCTCTAATTACTTCCTGTCTCTACTATTGCAACTCCTCCTTGCTGATCTCCCTCTGAGTCATCTTTCTTCCCTTCAGTCTATTCAGAACTCTCCTGTGCGACTTATCTTTCGCCAACTTCGATATACTGATATAATCCCTCTTCTCGGGTCACTTCAATGGTTTCCCTTCCATTTCTGGATCCAATTCAAACTCCTCCTTCTGACCTTTAAATGCATTCATTCTTCTGATCCTTACTACCTTTCCCCTCGCCTCTCCCCATACACCCCTCTTAGTGAACTTCACTCTTTTACCTGCTTGCTCCTCTCTGCTCTTTTCTTCCACTGCTAGCTCCAGACTTCGGTCACTTCACCTTGCTGCTCCTTATGCATGGAACAAACTTCCTGAGTCTGTACGTCAGGCTTCATCTCTGCCCCTTTTCAAATCTATGCTAAAAGCTCATCACTTTGAGGCTGCTTTTGGATCCTGATCCCTTGTTTCCTTGTGTCTCCTTCCTGTTCTATCCTCCTTATCTTTTGTCTTTCTTGATTAGATTGTAAGCTCTGACAAGCAGGGACTGTCCATCTGTGTTTGTACAGTGCTGCATATGCCTTGTAGTGTTTTACAAATGTTTAATAGTAGTAGTAGTAGTTGTCAGTGTCTTTTTCAAGGGGACAGCTTGCGGAGTCCAGATTGTCTTCCCTGGACTTCTTTTCCTTTTTGCAACAAGCCTGGTCCTTCTGGTATGGAAATTCAAACCTGCAGCCTTTTGGTGCCCCCAGATGCAACCTCATGCCGAGCAGGCTGAAAGTATAAGCCCTGTTCAATTACCTTTGGCTAAGCATCCCAAACGTGGGACGCTCCCTGAAGATGAACAGTTGGGAGTTATCCAAGATGTTGACTATTCCTCAGACCCAGATGAATCAGTATTGGGCTCTGATGTGGATGAGGATCTACTCTCACCTTCACAAGACTATGTAGAGGCCAGCGTGATCCGCCTGTTTCAGCAGGAGTTGCTGGCAGCATTGATTTCCAGGGTGTCATCCTCCTTGACAGATGCTTCCGGCATAGAGCAGGAGCCAAAAATACACCCACTTCTTTAAGGGGTGTGGAAATCCACTACTGTCTTCCCATTGCGGAGGTGATCTGGTCTGAGTGGAACTCACCCGACTCCCTGCTTAAAGGGTTAAGGGTCTACAAGAAGATCTGCGCTTTTCCAGTAGAGGGGTGCGGCGAGTGGTTTGACATTCCCAAGGTGGATGGCACAGGTCATGGCAGTTACAAGACAGACCACCATTCCCATGGAAGGCAGATCGGCCTTAAAGGATGTTCTGGACCACCAAGGATCACTGGGTATGTCCTGGAATGCAAGGAGCCAATTCTCAATGCCTTCATCATTTCCCCTTGTGGGTCTACGATCAGAGGTGGTGCGGGGAGGACCACCTAGCCCAAGTTGCTTCACCTAAAGGCAGTGGTGAATGTTTCCCCAGACGAGTGGGGCAAGGGCAGATACTCCATCTACTTTGTGGTGCCAAAGGAGGATGGTTCCTTCTGGCCCATTCTGGACCTCAAAGGAGTCAGCGTGCATTTATATGTCCTGACTTTCAGTGCGTGATTCAAGCAGTGTGCTGAGGGGAATTCTTGACTTCTCTGGATTTGGCCGAGGTGTATTTTTGTATCCCGATCCAGGCAGATGAGCAGAAATATCTGCATTTTGCCATGCTTGACTCTCACTATTTGCTGCCCTTCCTTTCGGGCTGTCCACTGCCCCACAGATATTCTGGTGGTAACAGCTGCGGCTGCGCTGCCTGGGATCTGTGTCCATTCCTGTCTAGATGACTGGCTCATCCGAGCCCGTTCCCTTTCAGAAACGTCTCGGGTAATGTCCCAAGTGGTGTCCTTTTTGGAAAGCCTCAGCTGGGTGTGATCAGTCAGGAAAAGATCCAGCTTTTGCATGCCCAGTCCTTGGATTTTCTGGGAGCATGTTTCGACACTTGAGTGGGTAGTTCTCTCCTGCCAGAGGAGAAAGTCAGAAGACTGTTGAATTGCCTGGCAATGTTCTATGCACAGCAGCCCCCAGAGTCTGGGATTGTCTTCAGCTCCTCGGATTGATGGCGATGATCATTGAGATGGTCCCATGGGCGCATGCTTACATGCAGCCGCTGCAGTGGTCCTTGTTGACTTGATGGTCCCTGAGTGCTCAGGAGTTCAGTGCAGGCTTCCACTCACATTGAGGGTGAGGTCCATCCAGTGGTGATGGTGGCAGCCCTGTCATCTCAGGAAGGGTGTACCTGTGGATGATTTCTCCTGGGTCTTGCTGACAACAGATGCCAATCTCTTGGGCTGGGAACCCATTGCCGAGACCATATGGCTCAGGGCCATTAGAACTGTAGGGAAGCGGTGTGGTCCATCAATCGCTTCAAGGTGAGGGCCATCAGGTTGGCTCTTCTACGTTTCTGGCTCCTGGTCAAGGGCTGGGTGGTTTGAATGTTTTCAGACAAAGCCACAGGGGTGGCTTATGTCAATCGGCAGGGTGGCACAAGAAGCACCGGAGCGGCCCTGGAGATGGATCTCCTTGGGTGGAGATGAACCTCCTTGCCTTGTTGGCTTAGCATATTGCCAAAGTGGACAATGTGGAAGAGAACTTCTTCAGCTGGCACTCTTTGAATCCTGGCGAGTGGGAGTTGATTCTGCGCCGCTGGGGTCACACCAAAAAGGATCTGATGGTGACCCGCTCCAATGCCAAAGTGTGCTGCTTCTTCACTCGCTACATGGAGATGGGGTCCAAGGGCATCGATGCTCTGACCCAGCCTTGACCCAGTCAGTGGCTGCTGCATGTGTTTCCTCCATAGCCTCTAGTGGGGCATGTGATTCAGTGTATAGAGTGCCACCCAGGCAGGCTGCGGAGAGCGTGGTTCGGAAAACTGATGTGGCTTCAAGTGCCCCCTCTTTGGCTGCATCTATCTCTGAGGCTATTGCGGCAGGGACTGATCGTCCTGGAGGACTAGGCTCCTTTCTCGCTTACGGCATGGCTCGTGAAAAGAGACTGCTAGGGCGTAAGGGCTACTCTCTGAAATAATCTCTGTCCTACTTAGTTTTTGGAGGAGGTCTATCAAGCTCGCATGCGTATGGATATGGTGCCTCTTTGAGCACTGGTGCAGTGTGTGGCCCTTGGCTCCTGAGATGGCAACGGTGTCCTCCCTATTGGGCTTTCTGCAGGATGGCTTAGAGAGAAGGGTCTCTCACTTAGCTCCCTGAAGGTTCAGGTGACAGCTTTGGCCTGTTTCTGTGGTCTGGTGGTGGGCAGGTCCTTGACCTTGCACCTGGACATCTCGTGTTTCCATTCTCCGGTTTCTCGTGGAGGAGTGGAGTGGCCTAGTGGTTGGGGCAAGGTACTTCAGGCCGGAAGGTCGGGGGTTCAAATCCCACTAGAGGACAGCAACCTTGGGCCGGAAGGGCTGGGGTTTCTAGTCCCACAGGTGCTCCTTGTGGTCTTGGGCAAGCCACTTAACCCTCCATAGCCCATGTTCCCTGTAAAATAGTTATCTCCAAGTTATAATGCCCTGTTCAATGTAATTTCAGTTTGTTCAATGTAAACCGCACTGATGCAGAATAGCGCGGTGTATATAAAAGAATGTAAATAAATAAATAAATTCAGCCTGTGCCTTCCTTTCATGTGAACCAGGTGGTTTTCCTGCCCTTCATCTCTAAGGAGCAGTGTCAGGGGAAGGATAAGGATTTTCACCTTGTGGATGTCCAGAGGGTGCTTCTCCAGTACTTGGAGGTTACAAATTCCTTTTGTAAGTCAGATCATCCTTTTGTGCTGTTTGCTGGCCTGCTGAAGGGTGAAGCGGCGGTCAAGTCTACTTTGGGGCGCTGGATTAAAGAGGCTATTGTCTGTATCTGTTACAGAACCAGCCTGTTCCGGAGGGTCTTCGTGCCCATTCTACCCGAACAGAAGTGTCCTCATGCGCGAAGCAGAGCTCGGTAGCCCATGCAGACATTTATCGTGCAGCAACATGAGCATCACTTTCCACTTTGGTCAAGCAGTACCGCTTGGACGTCCATGTGCAGGCAGACACTGCCTTCTGCTCAAGAGTTTTGCGAGCAGCTGGATCTTCTTCCCACCCAGCTGTGGTGTTGCTTTGGTACATCCCATTTGCCTGGATTGGTCTAGCACAGGGGTCTCCAGGCAAGTCCTGGAGGGCTGCAATTCTGTCAGGTTTTTGGGATATCACTAATGAATATGCATGAGATATATTTGCATGCACTGCCCCTATTGTATTTAAATTTATCTCATGCATATTCATTGGGGATATCCTGAAAATCTGACTGGCTTGCGGCCCTCCAGGATTGGATTTGGAGACCCCTGGTCTAGCAGGACGATATGGAAAGTGAAATTTTACTTACCAGATCATTTCCTTTCCTTGAGTACTGCTATACCAGTCCAGGGCCCACCCCTGAAACTATATTTGCTCTGTTCTACTGCTGCAGTACCCTTGGATCTGCCATGATTCTGTATTTCTACTGACATCCTTCTATTGCTGCCTTCCTGTACATAGTTCTTACATAAGAACATAAGATATGCCATACTGGGTCAGACCAAGGTCCATCAAGCCCAGTATTCTGTTTCCAACAGTGGCCAATCTAGGTCATATGTACCTAGCAGTTAACCCTAGAGACATAAGTTTCACAATGCTTGTACTGGGTCAAGCATTGATATCTTCGGTCACTTCTTAATAATGGTTTATGGACCTTTCCTCCAGGAACTTGTCCAAACCTTTTTTAAACCCAGCTACACTAACAGCCTTTACTACATCCTCCGGTAACAAATTCCAGAGTTTGATTACACATTGAGTGAAAAAATATTTTCTTTTATTAGTCTTAAATAGTTTACCCTGTAGCTTCATTGCATGTCCCCTAGTCTTTCTAGATTCTGATAAGGTAAACAATCGATCTACGTTTACCCGTTCCACTCCGTTCATTAATTTATAGACTTCTATCATATCTCCCCTCAGCCGTCTCTTTTCCAGGTTAAAGAGCCCTAACCTTTTTAGCCTTTCTTCATAGGAGTATCCTTCCATCCCCTTTACCATTTTGGTGGCTCTTCTCTGTACCTTTTCTAAAATCGCTATATCCTTTTTAAGATACGGCGACCAGAATTGCACACAATATTCAAGGTGCGGTCTCACCATGGAACGATATAGAGGCATTATAATATCTTTTGTTTTATTTTCCATTCCTTTCCTTATCATACCTAGCATTCTATTTGCTCTCTTGGCCGCCGCTGCACACTGAGCCGAGGGTTTTAACATGGTATCCACAATGACGCCTAAATCTTTTTCCTGGGTGGTGGTTCCTAATGTGGAACCTTGCATCGTGTAACCATAGTTTGGGTTGTTCATCCCTACGTGCATAACCTTGCACTTGTCCACATTAAATTTCATCTGCCATTTTGATGCCCAGTCTTCCAATTTATCAAGATCCTCTTGCAATTTTTCACAATCCTCTTGGGTTTTAACAACTTTAAATAGTTTTGTGTCATCTGCAAATTTGATAACCTCACTCATTATTCCACTTTCCAGGTCATTTATGAATATGTCAAAAAGCAGCGGACCCAGCACAGATCCCTGGGGTACACCACTATTCACCTTTCTCCATTGGGAAAATTGGCCATTTAGCCCTACCCTCTGCTTTCTATCTTTTAACCAGTTCCTGATCCACAATAGTACACTGCCTACTATCCCATGACTCTTTAGTTTTGCCAAAAGTCTCTGATGTGGGACCTTGTCAAAGGCTTTCTGAAAGTCCAGATACACAATATCAACCGACTCACCTTTGTCCACCTGTTTATTCACTCCTTCAAAAAAACATAACAGATTAGTAAGACAAGATCTTCCTTGTCTAAAGCCATGTTGGCTGTCTCCCATTAGGTTGTGACTATCTACATGCTGAGTAATTTTATTCTTTATGATGGTTTCTACCATTTTTCCCGGTACTGACGTGAGGCTCACCGGTCTGTAGTTTCCCGGATCACCCCTGGCACCCTTTTTAAAAATTGGTGTTACATTGGCGATCCTCCAATCTTCAGGTATTAGAGATGATTTTAATGATAGTTCACAGATTACTGATAGCAGTTCTGCAATCTCATATTTCAGTTCTTTCATCACCCTTGGATGTATACCATCCGGCCCAGGTGATTTGCTACTCTTCAGTTTATCTAATAGTTGTAAGACATCTTCCCGATGTATCGGTATTTCCTTCAATTCTTCCGCACCTTTAAATACCACTTCAGTCATGGGTAACATCCCTACATCTTCCTCAGTAAAGACCGAAGCAAAGAATTCATTCAGTCTCTCCGCTATCGCCTTGTCGCTTCTCAGTGCTCCTTTAACCCCTTTATCATCTAATGGACCAACTGACTCTCTCACAGGCTTTTTACTACGAATGTACTTGAAAAGTTCTTTATTTCGCGTTTTTGCTTCCGCAGCAAGCTTCTTCTCAAATTCTTTCTTTGCCTGCCTTATCAATGCCTTGCATTTGACTTGCCAGTGCTTGTGCTGTTTCCAGGTTTCGTCGTTTGGCTCTTTTTTCCATTTCCTGAAAGATGCTTTTTTGGCAACAACAGCCTCTCTGACCTCACCTTTAAACCATGCTGGCAGTTTTTTGGACTTCCTTCCACTTTTCTTAAAGCGTGGAATACAGCTTGTCTGGGCTTCCAAGATAGTATTTTTCAACAACACCCAAGCTTAATGTACGTCTTTAACCTTCGCAACTGCTCCTTTTAGTTTTTTCTTAACTGTTTTCCTCATTTTATCATAGTCTCCCTTTCGAAAGTTAAAAGGTAGTACTGTGGATTTCCTTACTATCCCTCCTCCACTAATTAAATCAAAGGCGATCATGCTATGATCACTATTGCCAAGTGGCCCCAACACCCTTATCTCTTGCACTAGATCTGGTGTTCCATTAAGGACTAGGTCTAATATGGCTTCCCCTCTGGTCGGTTCATGAACTAGCTGCTCCAAGAAGCAGTCATTTATTTCATCTAGGAACTTTATCTCCCTAGCATGTCCTGACGTGACACTGACCCAGTCGATACCGGGGTAATTGAAATCACCCATTATTATTACTCCGCTGTAACTTTTGTTAGCTTCCTTGATTTCTTTGAGCATTTCATCATCTATTTGGTCATTCTGGCCAGGTGCTCGATAGTACACCCCCACTGCCATTGCCTTCCCCCTTTTATATAGAATTTTAATCCATATAGATTCTACAGCAGATTTTGTTTCCTGCAAAACTTTAATCCTTTCTGAGTCAATGCCCTCTCTAACATAGAGCGCAACCCCTGCACCAATTTGATCAGCTCTATCATTACGATATAGTTTGTACCCAGGTATCACAGTGTCCCACTGGTTGTCCTCCTTCCACCATGTCTCTGATATTCCAATCATATCTAACCTTTCATTTAGTGCTATATATTCTAACTCTCCCATCTTATTCTTTAGACTTCTAGCATTTGCATACAAGCATTTTAGAGAATGTATTTTATTCATGTTAATTTGGCTATTGTTAGACATGGGTAAATTGGGATCGTTAAGCTCTGTCTGCTCCATACTTGAGGGCATTTGGGCTACTTTACTCTTTTGTGAAACCTCTCTGCTTTTGGTAGTATCCTTGAAGGATACATTCTTCCGAACCATCCGCTCTTGGGCGACTGTCGGCTTTCCCCTAATATATAGTTTAAAAGCTGCTCTATCTCCTTTTTAAAGGTTAATGCCAGCAGCCTGGTTCCATCCCGGTTAAGGTGAAGCCCATCCCTTCGGAAGAGCCCCTCCTTTCCCCAGAATGTTCCCCAGTTCCTAACAAATCCAAAACCCTCATCTCTGCACCATTGTCTCATCCACGCATTGAGACTCCGGAGCTCTGCCTGCCTTTTGGGTCCTGCGCGTGGAACAGGAAGCATTTCGGAGAATGCTACCCTGGAAGTTCTGGATTTCAACTTCCTACCTAAAAGCCTAAATTTTGCCTTCAGAACCTCCCTACCACATTTTCCTATGTCATTGGTACCGACATGTACCAAGACAGCAGACTCCTCCCCAGCACTATCTAAGATCTTATCTAGGTGGCACGTGAGGTCCGCTACCTTCGCACCAGGCAGGCATGTTACCAGGCGATCCTCACGTCCACCAGCCACTCAGCTATCTACATGCCTAATGATCGAATCACCAACTATAACGGCTGTCCTAACTCTTCCCTCATGGGCACATGGCCCTGGAGAAACTTCCTCGGTGCGAGAGGGTTTTACATCACCTGGAGGACAGGTCCTAGTTACAGGATCACTTCCTGCCACACCAGGGTGATGCTCTCCTGTCACGTGACCTCTCTCCTCCATGGCAACAGGGACGCTGCCAGACTGGAGGTGGGACTTCAGGACTATATCCCTGTAGGTCTCGTCTATATACCTCTCTGTCTTATGTTTTCCAAGTCTGCTACTTTAGCCTCTATAGAACGGACTTGTTCCCTGAGAGAAAAGAGCTCCTTGCACCTAGTGCACACGTAAGACCTCTCACCAACTGGGAGAAAATCATACATGTGACACTCGATGCAAAAGACTGGAAAGCCCCCATCCCGCTGCTGGACTGCTGTCTGCATCTTAGTTTTAAGTTTGTGTCTAGATCTTTAAGTTCTTACTTACTGGGGGTTGCTATGGGTATTTATACCAATAAAACTGTACCTAATACGTTTAATATACCTTGTTCACCTGAAGCTTAATTAATCTCAGGTCCTTAGTGTATGACTGATTTGGGTAATGAGCTTCACCTGAAAGCACCTCCTGTCTTTTAAGATGTGTAAGTACCTATAAAGCTATGATTATCCCAGGGGAGGGTGGGTGTGGGGAGGGAGGGAGGGAAATAACACTTATTAAAAGAGGGCTGCTACACAGTACCCTGTCTTGTGCTGCTGAGGTAAGCTAAATTCTGATTTGATTTAAATTATAGCTCTTAGCTGCTGCTAGGCTCTAACTTCTTATGAAATTTAAACTACAAACTCTTTGCTGGGTACTAAATTTAACCAGAAAGCTCTCTTCTGTGTGTTAAATTTAAACTAAAAGTACTTTGCTGTTACTTGGCCCTGAGTGACTATTAAATTTAAACTACAAGCTCTCTGCTGGGTATGAAATGTAACCAGAAAGCTCTCCTCTGTGTTTTAAATTCAAACTTTAATTGCTGCTACTAGGCCCTAACTGATCCAACAAAAAACAGTGGGTTCACAGATTAAGTAGCTTTAATACAAAGAATTCTTTTTAGAAAATTACCAGAAGTATATACTCACAGTTGCAGATTTCTCTCCAGAAGTAACAGTCCCCCTTTCTAGTCCTTCAAGACTGCTGCTGTTTACTCATTGTCGCCCACATTGAATTTGTATGAGGCTTGCTCTGTATCTCCCATTTGCTTTGGGACGAATACTGATGGGACCTCTGTGGCTGAGGCTGATAGAGGCACAGGAGTGATGTCATTGAAACTTGGGCTTTTCGTTGTTTCTTTGTCTCCACCAATCTGCTGGTAGGGGAATACAACCCACTTGTCTGGACTGATCTAGCAGGACTCAAGAAAAGGACATTATTTGGTAAGTAAAATGTCACCTTGTATTTTGATCAAGGCTGGCCCAAGGGTTTCTGCTGCCCCTGGCAGAAGCCTCAGCCGTGCTGCACCCCCCCCCCCTCCCTGAGCCGTGCCAAACAGCCCCCCCCCCAAAACACATGCATGCCAAGCTGTGCCCCCCCATGCTGAGCCAGGCTACCGTCAATTCCAGTGGCGGGATCCTGGGGTGCAGCTCGGCGTCAGGCCATGTGCTTTGGCACAGATGGCCTGCTGCTTCTGACCCGACATAACTTCAGAAATTCTGAAGATGCAGGCCATGTGTGCCGAAGCACATAGCCTGCCGCCGAGCCTAGCCATCCCCCTCCTGCCGGAATCAGCATTAGCAGGGGGTGGCAACGCAGCCCGGTTCAGCATAGGGGGGAAGGGCAGCATGACTCAGCGCACGGCGGTGCGACAGGCCATGTGTGCCGTAGCACATTGCCTGCCACCCTAATGGACAGTCTGCCCTGAGTTTTTGATATAATATGTGCAGCTAAAAACCTCATGAAACAAATACTGCAAGAATTTCTGTAGGTATGAGCTAATGTGTAAGATGCTCAGGGGCTTGGAGAATGGTCCATTCAGAGAAGAGATCAGGTTATATGTTGCTTTCCTCTTGGCTCAACTACTTTATATGACATAGATGAGCTAGAAAATTTTGCCTCTCTTGCTGGCTTCATACATACACATATATATATGTGTTTTCTCAAATTCAAATAAAATTGACAGAACTTCATAACATAATATAGCTAAAAAGTCTACTAAGAAAAAGTAACTGTTTAACTATATGGCATAATGAGTTACTCAGGGGTGGGTAATACAGAGGAGACACTAATAGTGTCCTTTTTAAAATTGCCCTTTTCTGTAGTAAACGTGCAAATCAGATATATATATATATATATATATATACATACATATATACACA
This sequence comes from Ichthyophis bannanicus, assembly GCA_033557465.1. NCBI lineage: Eukaryota > Metazoa > Chordata > Amphibia > Gymnophiona > Ichthyophiidae > Ichthyophis > Ichthyophis bannanicus. The sequence continues at coordinate 413,459,913 of CM066038.1, forward strand.
ATTGTATAACGTATACAGTCCCTGAGTGTTTTTGTGAATGATTTAGGAAAGGGAAAAAGAGGTGGAAAGAGAGAGAGAACGAGATAAAAAGGAGAAAGAGAAATCTGATTTCAGATTCAAAGAAAAGAAGGAGAAAGAAGACTCTACACCAACAAGGAAAGAGAGGTAATACTTTTAATTCACTTATTGAACTGGTGTTCTAAGCCAGTATATTCATTTTTGGGAAATGAGTTTCTTAAACAGATGAAATTATAACACAACTCGACCTAATAAATCATAGGTCAGGGTAAACAGATCAGTAAGAGAATTCCCAGAAAGCAATGGAGTCAGTGCTCGTAGATTTGGTTCTTCAGGAACAAGCAGGAAGTCAGTCCTCATATATGGGTGATGGCACCAACGGAGCTTGCACGGAGCCTTTAGGAATGCCACCACGCATGCATGATCCCCTTCCCGCCCAAGGGTGCCATCTTGATCAGTCTCCCTTTTCCCGCGGAGCCCTTCTGACGCATGTCCCTGTACCTCGGGAAAAAGGTTTTTTCATATTGTCTTCTATTCCGGTTTCCCAGTCCTCTTCCCGCTGTCCCCAGTGCCCCTGCTTCAGCAGCGGACCCTGGGACTTTGTTATTTATTACTTTTTTCCCCCCATTTTCTTCGTAAGTTCGCCTCCAGTGTGTTTCGTGCCCTTTTCAACCGCTGGCCGAACCGAAGGTCTTCGATGTTGCGGGGTTCCTTTTTGCCCACATGGCCTCTGGTTTCAAAAAGTGTGAAAGATGCTCCAAAAACATATCTCTCCCGGACACCCATGACTGTTGTCTCATGACTGCTCCCTTTGTAAAAAGACGTCCTCCAATACCATCCAGAGCCGTAAGCAGAAATTGGATGATATTTTCCGCAAGACGGCCCCAATGTCCCCTGTAGCTTCCTGCTCCATCGACCCTCCGCCTCTGGGGTCCCCCGCGGCCGCTCTGCGACCCCGGTGCTACTCTGAGCAAGGGTCCCCCGAAAGGGAGCAGAAGAATTCCTCGAGGACCCTGTCAGGAGCTCTAGACAAGTGTGAGCGTTCTCGCACTCAGTCGCATAGCCCTCCACGGCAGTCCCTGGAATCAGAGAAGGAGCAGCCCCGAAATGTATCTCGTACAAATACGGAGGCTTTCGGTGATGGCGACCAGTCTCCTGAGGGTCGTCCTGGTGAGGATCCCCTCTCCTCCTCAATGCCTGACCCGGTTACCCCAGTGTCAGCGTCGCAGGGCCCCACTCCTGAGTGGGAGGCTGGCACATGCCCTGAGACCTCGAGGGCAACGCCTGTCTTGGCTCCCCAGACTGCCGTGACAACCCCCGAGAGCCAGGGACCTCCTGAGGGATCCCGGCAGAGGTCTCGATCTCCATCCCGGTCCTTGGGTGCAAGATCTTCCCTAGCCAGCACCTCCAGCTCCAGAGGGGCTTCAGTCTCGAGAGCCCAGCGTGTTTCACGGGCTCTGCTTGAGCAGTATAGCTCCGAGTCTTCCTTGGAGATTTCGGGCTGGGAGTCCGACGGGGATACTTCCTCTGAATCCTGGGCTCATCGGGACCTCCCTCGGATCCTTCCCTGGCTGCTCAGAAGCGGCGGTCTCCTCCCGAGGATACCTCCTTTCTGGAGTTTGTGCGGGACATGGCTTGAGCTCTGGCTCGCTTTCCACAATCCGAGGAGGAGCCCCGTGCGGAGGAACTTGATATTTTACAATACGAGGCTCCGCCGAGAGAATCCCTCACGGTTCCAGTTCCACTTATTCTGACCCGACTGCTCCTCCGCATGTGGGAGACACCGGCATCTATCCCTATTGTCAGCAAGCACCTGGACAACAATGTACAGGGTCCAGCGAGGACCTGGCTTCCGGAAGGTCCAGCTCCCTCAAACCTCAGTGGTAGTGGAATCTGCCATGCGGAAGCAGAAGAGTCCAGAAACCCACTCTTCGGTCCTGCCGGGTAGGGAGTCTTGCACCCTTGACACCCTCGGGCGTAAGGCCTACCAAGGCTCCATGCTGGCTTGCCGCATCCAGACTTACCAGCTAGATATAGGTATGTTCCTTCGTGACCTCACGCAGGAACTCTGAGGCTTCCAGGCGGACCTTGATGGTGTTTACCTCCACCGTTTCCAGTCCCTCCTGAAATCAGTAGGGAACTGTTCGAAGTACCTTTCTCGCGCTGTATACGACAGCTTTGAGGCCTCTGCTCGGGTAGAGGCTGCGGGTATTGGGGCAAGGTGGCAGGCCTGGCTCCAGTCGTCTGACCTTGAACAATAGGTCTAGAAAAAGCTGCTCGATGTACCGTGCCTGGGTGAACAATTGTTCAGCAAACCAATGGAGGACAAAGCAGCGGAGATTGAGACGGAGTACGTAACCCGCACCTGTCTCTCCCGGAAGACGTTTTCTCTCCTGCAGAAGAAGCAACAGGGCAAAAAGCCTTTCTTTCAGAGGAAGGGTCTCCCCTATCATGGCAACCCACCTTACCCTCCGGCGCCGCTCTGCCCCCAAGGCAAACAGAGCAAGAGTGGCCACCAGGGTCCGCGTAAGCCAAAGGGCACCAGCCCAGTCGGCCCTGGGTTTTTGATGCCAGATGCACAGCCGCTCGCCATCCGGCGACCCAGCTACCGGTGGGAGGGCGCCTGGTCCACACTGCTCCCCGACAGGAGTCTGTCACCTCAGACACCTGGGGTTCTCCAGGTCATCCGGGAGGGTTACCTCCTTCATCTGGACTGGCTTCCTCCATCCTTCTGCCTCATGGAGCCCCCTCGGCTCCCCACGCACCAGATCGTCTTGGCGCAGAAGCTTGCCAACCTTCTCAAGGAGCGAGCAGTGGAAGAGGTCGCGCTGCACTTCAGAGGTTGCGGATTCTACTCCCGTTACTTCCTTGTGCCAAAGCGGATGGGCGGGTTCCGACCCATCCTCTATTTAAGAAATCTCAACAAGTACCTGGTGCAGGAGCTGTTCAGAATGCTCTCCCTCGGCGCCTTGCTGCCCTTTCTCCGGCAGGGCGCCTGGCTATGCTTCTTGGACCTTCAGGATGCATACGCTCACATCGTGGTCCACTCGAAACACAGAAAATACTTGCGCTTTAGAGTACAAGGGAACCACTACCAATACAGGGTGCTTCCCTTCGGTCTCGCGTCCTCTCCACGAGTGTTCACCAAGTGCCTCGCGGTAGCCGCAGCCCACCTTTGGTTACAGGGCACTTTCGCCTACCCTTATCTAGAAGACTGGCTCATTACCGGGGGTACGGTCAACGAAGCACGGCGGGCGCAGCGCACACCATCTGTCCCCTCAAGCACCTATGATTTGTGGTGAATTACCCAAATCACACCTCACTCCAGTTCAATTCCTGGAGTTCATCGGCGCATGCCTCGACACTCAGTGGGCGACAGCCTTCCTACCCCAGGAAAGGGCAGACCACCTCATCGCTCTGGCCTCCTCGGTTCAGCGCTGCAACGCAGTTTTGGCCCGAGCAATACTCCGTCTTCTCAGCCATATGGCCTCAACATGCGAGCAGTGCAATGGTGCCTTCACACTCAATGGGCTTAGGCGACGGGCCATCTCCGAGACGCCGTTTCAGTCACTCCCTAGCTGTCCGAGTCCATCGACTGGTGCCGAAATACCAAGTATCTGCTTTGAGGCATATACCGTTCCAGGCCCCACAGCACGACGTGGTTTTCACCACGGATGCCTCTCTAACGGGCTGGGGAGCATGCTGCGGCGAGCTCTGCAGGCAGGGGGACATGGTCCCTCGAGGAGTCCCAACTGCCGATCAACCTCCTTGAGCTCCGGGCGGTGGTCCTTGCCCTCCGGGCGCTCAGGCACCATGTTCACCATTGGGCGGTGCTTGTCCAGACAAACAACCGGATGGCAATGTTCTATATGAACAAACAGGGGGGCACTGGCTCTTACAGCCTCCGCCTGGAGGCAATAGCCCTATGATGCTTTGTGATTCGCCAAGACATAGTCCTACGGGCCACCTATCTCCCAGGTCAGGACAGACCTATCTCCCGGGTTCTGGCAGACAGACTGAGCCGGATCCTCCAGCCACACGAGTGGTGCCTCTGCCTGCAGATGGCGCAGGGGCTGTTCCTGCGCTGGAGGACTCCAGTCCTGGACCTTTTTGCCAGCTCTATGAATTCGCAGCTCCCCCGGTTCTGCAGCCCAGTTCCCCATCCGAGCAGGGAGACCTCCGATGCCTTCCTGCTCTCGTGGACGCACGGCCTTCTGTATGTGTTTCCTCCCACCCCACTCATAGCATGAGCCCTCCTCAAGATACAGTGGGACGGGGCCATGGTGGTTTTCATGGCCCCGCGGTGGCCTCTGCAGCCCTGGTTCCTGCTGCTGCTTCACCTCTCATTAGAGCCTCCGGTTCCCCTTGGCAGCACGCTGTGCTTGTTGACACAGAAGGGAGGGTCTTCTGCTTCACCCGAACCTGAGGTCCCTATCCCTCATGACTTGGCAGCTGAGCGGGTTGCGCTAGCCCCTCTTCATTTCCTGGTGGAGATCGAGGACATATTGCTGGCATCGCTCAAGGATTCGACTAGGAGGGCTTATGCCTTTAAGTGCTATCGGTTCTCAGTGTGGTGCTTGGGGGTACGGGCTGACCCATTCTCTTGCCCCACCCGCTTGGTCTTGCAGTACCTACTCCATCTCTCTTGCAGGCGGGCCTAAAGTCCATCTTGGTCAGAGTCCACCTGAGCGCGATCTCAGCCAACCACCACCCAGTTGAGGGCGGACCCCTCTTGGGCCAGCCGCTGGTTTCCCGCTTCATGCGTGGGCTGCTTCTTTCCAGGCCCCCCATCCAACTGCCTCCGGCAGAGTGGGATCTCAGTGTCGTCGTCATGTGGCTAACCGAGTCACCCTTAGAGCAGATGGCATCTTGCTCGCTTCGGCACCTTTCTTGGAAGGTGTTTTTTCTGGTAGCCCTCACCTTGGCCCGGATGGTCAGTGAGCTTCAAGTCCTGATGGCCGACTCTCCCTACACAAGATTCTATGGGAACCGGTTGGTTCTCCTAATGCACCCTAAGTTTCTCCCGAAGGTTATCTCCAGGAACAAGCAGGAATGAGGTCTTCACATATGAGTACGTCGGTACCGACGGAGCCTGCGCGGGAACGCTCCCCAGCGTCCAAAAAGAAAGCTTTTGGGAGCATCCCACGCGCATGCGCGCTGCCTTCCCGCCCATTCACTTCCCTCTCATCAGTTTTCCGTTTTCCGCGGAGCCGGCAGGACGTATTCCTGTCACCGCAGAAAATTATTCTTTTTATTCTTAGTTTTTTGTGGTCTTGTCTGCCTTCCCTCGACGCCACCGGTACCACCGGTGTTTTTTCTTTCTTTTTTCTAAAGAATTACTTCTTTTTCTTCAGAAATGTTCATGTTTTAGTGTCTGACACTTACTAGGCCACTAGGCCTCTATCCTTCCATCATGGAAAAGCCAGCCACTACCCTTAAGGAATGCTCAAAGTGTGGCGGTACAGATATGTTTTCAGACACCCATACTTGGTGTCTAAAATGTTTGGGTCCTGACCATTGGCCACTGGAGTGTCTTTCCTGCTGGAGCTCAAACAGAAGAAGTCTTCAGAATCGAGCACAACTCGACACCCGGTTCACATCGCACTCGATGTCACCAGCTAGACTATCTCCACAGGATCAGGTAATGTTTATGTTTATTTATTTGCTTAATCGCTCTTCATTGGAAAGCAGAGCGGTTTACAATAAAATCAAAAATAATAAGGCACAAGGCCGGAAACTGAAAAGGAAATTACATTGTCAAAAGAGAAAGTGACAGAGACAGGAGTAGATAGGGCAAAAGGAGGGAGAGAGGGTAAGACTAAGGGGGAGGCAGGTCAAAGGCAAGGGAGAACAAGTAGGTTTTAAGGGAGCGTTTAAATGTAAGGTAGTGGGGTTCAAGACGAAGAGGAGGGGGAAGGGAATTCCATAAGGCAGGGGCTACAAAGAAAAAGGCAGAGGAGCGCGTGGACTGAAGGTGAGCATGTGAGGGGGATGGTAAAGCAAGACGGTTAAGGTGAAATGAGCGGGGAGTGTGACGTGGAGTGTGGAAGTAGAGAAGGTCAGCCAGGTATTGCGGAGTAGAGGTGTGGAGTGCTCTGTGGGCTAACGTGAGGAGCTTATACTGAATGCGGAAGGAGACGGGAAGCCAGTGCAGTTGTAGGAGGAGAGGAGTGACATGATCTCTGAAGGAGGAGTGAGTGGCTAGACGAGTGGCAGTGTTTTGGATGCGTTGTAGGCGAGAAAGCTGCAATTTGGAAATACCAGAGAAGATGGAATTGGAAAAATCAATACGAGAAATAACCAGGGTGAGGAGCAGAGTGGTTAAAGCAGAGGGAGAGAGGAAGGGGCGAATAGCGCGGATCTGACGAAGGTGAAAGAAGGAGAGTTTGGAGACGTGAGAGACGTGTGCGGAGAAAGAAAGGTCTGAGTCAAAAAGTACCCCGAGATAGCGAAAAGTGGTGACCAGTGGAACTGGTGCATTAGAGAAGGAAGGAGCCAGGGGCGGGGGTTCACGTCCATGAGAGAACCAGATGGCTATAGTTTTTGAAAGGTTAAGGTGCAGACAGTTTTGTGTTAACCAGTGGGAGACAGCAGCTAAGCAGGCGTTCAGTGGAGTTAGATCGGGTGAGATGGGAGAGGTGTGGTGAAGGAGGAGAATGTCATCGGCGTAGTAGAAAGCTGTGATTCCAAACTGTTGGACAAGAAGCGTGAGGGGAGTGAGAAAAATGTTAAAAAGGAGAGGGGCCAATACAGAGCCTTGAGGGACACCGCAGGTTAGTGAAAAGGACTCAGAGAGGGAGGGGGAAGAGGAGGAGGAGGCCACGGCTGCTGAACGAGAGTAAAGAAAGGAATGAAACCAGTGTAAGACAGTACTACGGAGTCCGATATCATGGAGTCGAGACAGAAGAAGGGAGTGGTCAACCAAGTCAAAAGCAGCGGAAAGGTCAAGTGCAACCGCCACCGAAATATCACCTCGATCGTGAGCAGAGTGCAGAGAGTTGGAGAAAGCTAGAAGAACAGTTTCGACACTGTGTCCAGAGCGAAAGCCAGATTGACGTGGATGAAGAAGGTTGGTGGAGTCCAGATGGTGAGTGAGCTGTGCAAAGACAATTTTCTCAAGCAGTTTGGAAAGAAAAGGAAGGTTGGAAACTGGGCGGTAATTTGTGGGGTCGAGGGGGTCGAGAGTGGGTTTCTTGAGTATTGGACGGATGAGAGCGTGTTTCCAGGAAGTGGGGAAAGAGCCTGAGGAGAGACTGGAGTTCAATAGGACTTGTAGAATGGGAAGCGCAGAGAGAGAGGGAACAAGCAACCAGGAGGATGGAATGGGGTCAAGGGAGCAGAAGGTCTTGTTGGAAGTGGTGATGAGGTGATACAGTTCAGTAGTAGAGATAGGGGAAAAAGAAGACCATGTATGAGAGATAGGAGAAGTGGGAGGAGGGGATGCCACTGGGGGGGGATGGTGGGGTAGAGAGGCCCTCAGGACAGAGATCTTGTTGGAAAAGGCTGAGGCTAGAAGGGAAGGGGCAGGAAGAGGGCGAGCAGATTGAGTTGATGTGGAGGGGTGAAGGGAGGTAAGAAAGTTTAGTGTGGAATACAGATGGCGAGTCTGATTGGGGGCTGCGGCGATGGCCGCAGAGAAGAATGAGGCCTTGGCAGAATGAACTTGGGAGCGGTAGAAAGAGTGTTGAGATTTGAAGATGAAGAGGGTTCGTGGTGATGGGGATTTGCGCCATTGTCGTTCGGCTCTGCGGAGTTGGGATCGGAGCAAGCGGAGGCCAGGATGATACCAGGGGTACGAGGGCTGGTGCGTGGAGGGACGTGGACGAAGGGGAGCGACGTGATCAAGGGCGTTAGAAAGAGAGAAGAACCAAGCAGAGGCTTGAGAAGTAGGAGACAGGGTGGAGAAGTCCGCAGGGAGCAGATCTGAGACAGGAGGAAATTGCAGGGCTAAGGAGGGAGTGATAGAGCGGGAGAGGGATGGAGGGGATGGGGGGGGCTGGGGGTGCCCCAGAGTGATAACAGGAAACAGAGAGACAGAGGTGATCCGTCCATGGGAGGGGCAAAGAGGATAGATTGGAGAGAGAGAGTGTAGAGGATGAAGGAGTAAGGAAGAGGTCTAGAGTATGGCCAGCGGAGTGGGTGGGAAAAGAAACATGCTGATGAAGGGAAAGGTCCTGAAGGAGGGCAAGGAAAGTATGATCCCTGGAGGAGGAGGGAGATTCAAGGTGTAAATTGAAATCACCCGCGATAAGGAGATGAGGGAAGAGTAAAGAAAGATCAGTAAGGGAGCGGAGTAGAGAGTCCCAAAGGTCAGTGCGGAGAGTTGGAGGTGAATAAATAAGAAGTACGTGAGTTGGGGGCGTAGTATGAAGATGGAGGAGGAGAGCCTCCGGGTAGGAGAGGGAAGGGGGAAAGAGCTGAGTGAAAGCAAGGGAAGGGCTAAGAATAGCTGCCACCCCGCCACCCGCACGGCCTATGCGGGGTACCGAGGCTGCTGAGAATCCAGGGGGAAGACAGCGGCTGAGAAGGGCGTCCTCGCCCTCCTTCAGCCACGTCTCGGTGAGGAGAGTGAGGTCAAAACGGGATTGGGAGATGAGATCTTGGACCAGCAAAGTCTTTGCTCTGAGAGACCGGCAGTTAACAAGGCCGACATGGAGGGTAGCAGGAGAGAAAGTAGAGCTTGGTGAAGAAGATAAGGCAGAGGAAGAAGAGAGGGGGCAGAGTAAAAGATTAGTGGAGCAGCGCGAGCGATAGCGGGGCCGCGGAGGGAGGCGACGGCCCCAGAACACTGGTATGTGTGACATAGAGCGGAAGGAGCGCTGAATAGGAGAGAGCAGAGAAAAACAAACAGGTGATACCTGAGAAGGCCAATGAGGAGCACAATATACAGGCGAGGGAGTTGTTGTGATCCCAGGTCCGGATGTGTAGACAAAAAGAAAGGCTGAAAAAAGATAACAACATGGAACAAGATTAAGGCAGCGTCCTGCGCTTCCGGAGCGACCCCAAGGAGCGCGCCTAAGGAGCACGTTGTAACCAAACAAAAGTCTGTAAAGACTAGCCAGTCCTCGAGTGGTAGATCTCCTTCCCAGTATCGAGATGGCTCTGGCCTTGCCCTCGAGGACATATTGGCAATAAAGCCCCGGCGGGAGTCTTCGGGCTCCAAAGCATTAACGGGGCTTCAGGTTGTTCCCGGGGTTCTTACCTCAATGAACATACCTGCGCCATGCTCGGTGGTTGTGGCCGCTTCGAGCGGTACCGACACCCCGACATCGGCTATGGTGATGGATGAAACACTCCTCACCGATGATCGCAGTCTAGCGCGCTCGGTTACTTCGGTACCGCTAGAGTTGCTGCAGACCAATCTTCCAGTATCGGTATCGGCTTCGGTACCGGTACCTTTATCGACATGGGAATCGGTGTCGGTACTGTCCATGCTTACTTCAACAGACTCGCTTCCTTCGATGCCGAGCCTGGAATCGATCTCTAGCATGAATGATTCGGTACCGACTAGTCTCTGTACCGACCTTGGGCGGTACCGAAGACATTACTTTAAGGAAAATCCGATGCTCCACCCTTTCAGGTCTTCTGATCCCGATGACTGGGATGAATCCATCGGTACCAAGGCTGAATCTTCAACAAGTCTAGCCTTTACCCCTCATTTTATAGGGTCCCCTTCAGGGGAGATTTCTTTTCAAGCTTTTCTGCTTGATATGGCAAAATTACTTGCCATTTCTATACCTGGTAAAGAATCCTTCCCAGGGGATTCAGAGATCCTGCAATCCCCCTGGATTCCAGAGGAGGCCATCATGCTTCCTTTGCATCAGATCTTACAAGATCTACTTTTCAGAATGTGGGAAACTCCTTTAACGGTATCACCACATTCTAAGACACTTGACTCCATGTACAAAGTGCCACCTTCTCCAGGTTTTCAAAAGACTCAACTTCCTCATCATTCTATTGTTGTAGAATCAGCAATGAGGCGTATTAAGAGTAGAAAGAAGCACTCTTCTTATCCACCAGGTCGTGAGTCTAGAACTTTAGATGCCTTTGGACGTCGATGCTTCCAGGCATCCATGCTTTCAGCAAGAATTATCTCATATATTTTCTATATGGGATTATCGCTTGAAGAGGTCACAAAGAACTTAGTCTTTGAACCCTTTTCTTCAAGAACATAAAAGAGCAGACTTTTCCATATTAGTCAGTCATGCTCAAAATGTCGCTAAATTCCTTAATCGTGCTTCCCTGGACTGTTTTGAGTTTATTAGCAGAACTTCTGCTATAGCCATAGGAGCATGACGCATAGCCTGGCTCCAAGCTTCAAACTTGGACAAATGGGTACAAGAAAAGCTGGGAAATACTCCTTGTACTGGTGAAAATCTCTTTAACAAGGATGCTTTATTTCAAGCTAAGCAGTTAAACACTGATAGTGTTACTTTCAGAGGATTGTCAAAACTTTCCTCTACCCCAGCTACTAAAAAATCTCCTAACAAACTTTATTCCCCTAGGGGGCAAAAGTTTTATTCATCTTCTACCCATCATGCAGATGTTTCCAAAGAAGGGCAGCAACATACCAGGCTAAGAAAACCAAAGTCTCAACAGGCTCAGCAAACTCAGCAGTCGCAGGGTTTCTGATTTTTTTATTTCATTAAATCTTTTTTCCTGTTGAGTTTCAGAACCACTACTTAACTATAGAAGCATTTGTACTTCTTCTCATCCTTATTAAGAGGTCAGTAATACACTGCCTCAATCCTCTACTTTAGGCATAAATCTCTTGCCAAGGGCAATCCATCCTTTCAGCTCTTAGAGCTATTGAGGATAATCATGCCCCACAGGTAACAGTTTTCTCCTCTCCTTTTAATTTAGAGGAGTTACAACTACTTACAAGGTATGCTATGCCCTTCACCTTGGCAGTTGTCCTGTACGAGGATATCTTATACTTTGACTGCAGGGGAGCTTTACCCTTTTCAGGGACTACCAAATTGTAAATCTTCCCAACTCTGTATTACTTCTATCCCTCTTAGTTGACATTTTTCAATCTAAGAGTGATATTTTTTCACTGGAGGGCTTACCTTTTAAGCCATAGGATTGTCCTCAATACCTACTCCAGTAAGTAATTTCCATACAGAGTTTCTCCCCTCTGCAATCTTTCAAATAGTTCTTTTAAGACAGCTTATCAGACCATAATTAAGAGAGTCACTTCTAATTCTGTCTGTCGGTCCTTGTCCAATCTATAGGACCTATCCTTTTTTGATGCCTTAATAACACATAATTCCAAGAGAGGTTCCAATAACCTACTTGGACAATTTATTGTTGCAGGCAACCAGCCTGTCTGCTATTCTTAGCCATCTTCAATTCTTTGGCTTCCACAGAATAGAATCTCACCTGAGCAACCTACAACATGCTCTCTGCAATTCTACAAAAAGCTCTGCAACTGTGGGCCTTTGCCAGAGAACGTCAGAGCCATTCCTGGTGGGTAGCTTCCAGATGGTTCAAAGGCTTGCCCAGTCATGCTCCCACATGACCGGTTTTTTCCTACTTTTACCATCTTCCTTAAAATTTCCTTTTAGGGAAAATGAACCAGGGCTTAGATCACGTGAAAGCATAAAGAATGGCTTAATCCCTGAGTTGTTCCACATCTCCAGTGGAACTTCTCCAACAGGGATGCATTTCTTTTCACTGCAGTCAGTCCTTGTCTACCACATTCCTTCTAATTCCCAATACTTCATTGGAGCTTATGCTGAACAAAGAACGCATTATACTCATATTGCCTTCACAGATGGGCAAATATGGTGTTCCCTTTTATTGCGTCTTTTTTTCCACTCTGAAGTTATAGAAGGATCCAGACTTCTCATCTTAAGACTAAGGGGCTTGTTTACAAAGCCGCGGTAGCGGTTTGCGATCGTAATCAGAGCCGCGGCCCCATTGATTTCAATGGGGCCGCGGCTGCGATCGCGATTGCGAACCACTACCGCGGCTTTGTAAACAAGCCCCAAAGGTTTTCTCTGCACCCCTTCATGTAGATCTCCTTTTCTGGTTATTCAAAGTCTAGAATTGTAAAGGGATCTAGACCTATCCTTCTGCTAGGAAAATTCCATTGGTTTCCATGTAACCTTCTTTATGGTTCTCCACGTATAACCAGTAAGGGGTTCTCTATCCATATTTTCAAGCAGGTCTTACTCCTTCTTGTTATTAAGTGAGTCTTTATTTATTTATTTATTTATTTATTTATATATATATATATATATATATAATATAGATATATATATATATATATATATATATATATATATATATATATATAAATACACATATCTCATTCTGAAAGATTTGTTACTGTTCATATTAATGCTGTTCCAGCATGCCATAAGGTTTAAATGGACAACCAATTTCTATGGTAATCACAAACTACCTTCTTTTACTGTAACCTTTCTGGTTACGTTACATCTGAAGCTCTCCATGTAAAGTCATCCTAGGTGACATCACTTGGGGAAGACCTTTCTGATCTTCAAGAAATTGGAGGCTACACCGCCCACTACAAATGTTTCTTTCTTTCATGTGTATAGAGGGGTCTCAAAGACCCATCCTTTTTCTGCAAACCGGTCAGATTTATCTCCTCTTTTTCCTAGAGTTTTTTTTCTGCTCCAAGGACAAAGAGCTTCAAATGTTGGCCTACAGAAGCTTTAGCTTCTCATCCAAGGTCCAACCCCATTAAGCTCTCCCAGTTTTTTCTTCTGGGATTAGTTCTAGCTATTTAGGCTTCTGACCTCTGCCTGGATTCCTCTACTTCACAGTAAGGTATTTCTTTGAGGATAATGTACTGGTTTCTAGCACCAGACCATTACTCTCAACAAATACTTTTGCAATATTTTTGATTAAGGTCCACATTAGAAATTGGAATCCAATTTTCACTAACATTTCTGATCTACACAAGGACTCCTCTCCAGACGCCTTGTTTAGTCAAGCTGTTCCACAGCACACCCTTCTCACTTCAACTCCTACCCTCCATCCCTTGGATGCCTCAGGTTCTGGGAGATAGCATGGCCCATCGACTAGATTTGCAACATGCTGGGATCTCCTCCAGGCATCTTAGCTTGGGAGTCCCCCATATGTGAAGACTCATTCCTGCTTGTTCCTGGAGATAGCACAGTTACTTACCTGTAACAGGTGATCTCTGGGAACAGCAGGAATAAGTCTTCACAACCCACCCATCTCCCCTAGGAGTTGTTTCTCTCTCTCTCTCTCTATCTAATTTGTCTACTTCCCTCCTTCGGTCTCAGCTACAAACCCAACTGATGAGAGGGAAGTGAATGGGCGGGAAGGCAGCGCGCATGCACGTGGGATGCTCCTAAAAGCTTTCTTTTTGGACGCTTGGGAGCGTTCCCGCGCAGGCTCCGTCGGTACCGACGTACCCATATTTGAAGACTTATTCTTGCTGTTCCCAGAGATCACCTGTTACAGGTAAGTAACTGTGCTGTCTCTGATTTCCACCTCAATCAGGAGGTAGTGCTGCCGACCTTCTTTCTGAAGCCTCACGCCCGACCGGGCATCGGTGATCCTCTACACCCTCGACTGTAGGAGGGCTCTCTCCTTCTACCTGCAGCGCATGCAGGCCCACCGCAGGTCCGAGCGGCTCTTCATCTCCTACGACCCTGCCCATTTGGGTCTTGCGGTCACCAAGCAGACCCTCTCCCTCTGGGTGGCGGATTGCATTGTCTTCGCCCAGGCTCAGGCTGGGCTGGGGTGCTGCTGGACTGCCAAGTCACGGCACACGGTGTCCATGCGAGGGCAGCGTCCATGGCACATCTGTGCTCCATGGCCCTGGTGGACATCTGTGAGCCGCAACCTGGTCCTCGGCTAACACCTTTGAGACGCATTACTGCCTGGAGAGGGAGTCCTGTTGGGACAGTTCCTTCGGCCAGGCCGTACTCCGTAATTTATTTGGGGTTTAAGCAACTCCGGCCCCCCAACCTTTCTGTGGCTACCGGGAGTGTGGTCTTCCAGGGACCCGGGGTCCTCAGTTACTAGTGTCTGCTCACGGCTCGCCGTGGCACTTTTCTACAGATCTTCGGTAGCCTGTAGCTGGGGATTCCCATATGTGAGAAATGACTTCCTGCTTGTTCCTGGAGAAAGCGTAGTTACTCACCTGTAACAGGTGTTCTTCAGGGACAGCAGGAATCGGTCCTCACAACCCACCTACCTCCCCTAGGAGTTGCCTACTCTTTTTTGGATTTTTTTATCCTTTGCCTGAGCTATGTCATCTGACTGATCAAATTGGCACCCTTCGGCGAGAAGGGGACATCGCATGCATGGTGGCATGCCCAAAGGCTTTCTTTGAAAGCTGAGGAAATGCTCCGCTTGGGTTCCATTGGTGCTATCACCCATATGTGAGGACTGATTCCTGCTGTCCCTGGAAAACACCTGTTACAGGTGAGTAACTACGCTTTGTTGCTGAGTGGCATCCAGGAAGGCCACAGGGAGCGAAGGTCACATATTCAGGCAATGGCCTCATTAGTTTTTGTAGCTGTGTAGTGCAATAGTTTTGCAACTTTTTTTTCTCTTAGGACACAGTAGAATAAAATGCTTTTTGTCCTCCATAAAGATGAAGGACCATTTGTTAATTATAATCACTTCATGTAATAACTAAAAGTCAATACTGGTATTCCTGGTAAACAAAGTTTAAAAGTGTGCACTAAGAGTGTGACATGTTTCCCCCATTTCCAGAATCAGACATGTAGAGTGTTCATATGTATGTGTCATAGCAGGTGTTTGGGGGGGTGGGGCTTTGTGGCGCGTGTGTGTGTGTGTGTGTCTCACAGGTTATCTGGGGCTAGGTGTGTGCATGTTTGGGTGTGCCATGGACTGTCTGCTTTGTGCATGTGCACATGCGCCATGGGAGATGTCATGGGCTCCATGCATGCATGTGTCTGTCTCCCATATGAACTCCTCCTGCCAGGCATTCTCTCGTCTCTCTCTTATAACCATCCCAGACTTCCCCCAGTCAGTCTTTCTCTCTCTCTCTCTCTCTCCCTCCCTCTCTCTCTCTCTCTCTCTCCCTCCATATCCCTCCCTCCCCAACCATTCTTCACCCAGTCTCTCTCTCGCCTTCATATATATCCTATCCCCTTCATCCAGTCCCTTTTTCACTCGCCCATTCTTGTTTCTGGCTGCAGAACCTCAAAAATGCAGCAGTTCAGATTTCACATACCACGATTGGCTTTCTGAATGATGGATCCACACAGGGAAGGACGTTCAGTCTGATCCGGTTTCAATTCTTGTGAGACTTCAATCTGCAAAATCATCCTGAACTACTTGCACCACGTCTCCACCGTTCAGATATAGCCGATCATAGTGAAGGATGTCAGAACAATGGTGTTGGTTTGCATACAAATGCGCGTGCATACTTATGCGAGCCAACTAATCTACTACCTGAACCCTCAACAATAGGCTCTATGACTTAGCAAAACATAGCTAAAATAGACATTCAAGCTGTAAACTGCTGAGAGGAGGTGTTTTCTGGACAAGTAATGTGGGAATAAAAATATAGCAGATGTGCCATATTAATGACAGCAGTGACTTCTAGAATTCAAACAGCAATAAACCCATCTGTGGAAAAGCACATTACACAGTCTTAGGACACCAATAGACATTTCTGTTGGGAAAACAGAGTAAGTTGATTGCTATGCAAAATACATGCTGGCAAAGTACTTGACTTTGGTCACAAAAGCAGAACACAGACTGTCAGCAAATTTAGAATAAGTGACTATACATTAGATTGCTCTGCCATCTATTTCATCCTCCCTCCCTCCTTGCTTTTCTGAAGACAGGAGGGGTAGGGGAACAGGAGAGGAAAGACTGAATTAGGGAATGCAGTAGTCTTTCTACTATATATGCAGACCTGCTTCCTCCCCTCCTGTTCCCTGCATGCTTTCTGAGAGGAAAGTGACTGGAATAATAACTAGAAAAATTCTTTCTTCTGCCTAAGACAACAGATAGCCACTGTCCCTAAAATTTCAGGACCCTGGGCAATCACCTAGTTCTCCTAGTGGAAGGCATGACCCTGCTTAGTCCTCACTGTGTAGTCTTGGCTTCCTATCTAGCCTCTACTGCTCACTTATTTGCTTGTTCCCTTCCCCCAGTTTGCTTGCTCTTCTGGGTTACTTAACACTTCCTATTCATCTTTGTTTTATTATGTTCTTTAAAACTTATCTACTTCTCTCCAGTTTACATCACAAGTTCAGGTTGCCATTTTTATTGAGATAAGATTAAAATACTTAATTTTTTTTATTATTTCAGCCCAGTGTATGGTACAGAAATCATGAATATTAAATGTTTGCTTCCCTTAACTGCAGAAGACGTATGTATGAGGTCAGGTGCAGTCTCTTTCAAATGACATTTTGGCATCATACTAATGCAGCAAATCATGAATATATCATAGCAAAGTATCAACCCTAGGGATATCTCAGTTTACTGATGGTTTTCTTGCTCGGTCTCCCAAATGGCAGGTTTAGAGCTGCATGCTATCCATACCGTGGTACTTCTCGCAAAACATTTTGAAAATAGCATGAAAGTATGGTTTCCCCACAGCTCAAACATGTCTTAGTAGAGAGCCATGTGAGGAAACTGAAGAGCTGATTTGCTTCCAGGGCCTTAGGCAGGGCTGACTTTAGGGGGGGGAGGAGAAGATGGTTATACAGAGCTCCCCTTTCTATAATCCACCCTTCTCCCATGGTCCTGATCTTCACCTTACCCTGACCCTTGTCAACAATGAAAAAATGAGCATGGGACCTCTGAGCACATGTGCACTCAAACTCTGCAGTGACCCCTACATCCTCTTCCTGCTGGTTCCTTTTAATAATGAAATCTGTTTGAGAGGCAAGGCCCTGTGAGTGTGCACTGTTCACAGGCACTGTGCTTAGCTTGCCCACAATGGAAAGATTATCTGGATCTGGGTTTGGATCAGGGAGAAGTGCAGCAATGCAGGAAAAGTCATGTGGTAGTCCAGAGCTGGCCCAAACACTAAGCAAACTAGACAGTCACCCAGGATAGTAGCTTGGGGTGGGGGGTGGCTACAGTCAAGGTAAAGCAATGAATCCTAACAGCCGCACAAACTTGGACCCGTCAGTGCTTACTTTTACCTGCATGAAGAATGAGCAATTTGCAAATAGTCCATTTATCCTTGTAAGTGGCATTGGGCATTTCCCTCATTGTGTATATATTTACCAAGCAAAGTTTAATATTTAAAAGTATTATGTCCAAATATGTACTTTTATGGATTTTTTTTCTGAGAAGGATGGTGTTGAGATGATTATGATTGAACTTAATTATGAAAATCTTGGGGTAAAAGCTAATTGTGAGGGGGCACAAGACTGAAGGTTTACCTAGGGCGTCTAATAACTTTGCATCAGCTATGGAGGCAGTACAGAGCAGGGCTACAGCTCACTAGTGTGTTGCAACCTAAGTTTTGGAAAACTGGTTTACATTATTAAAAACTTGGTGGTGAAACATGGAAGATGGCTGGGTGTTGGATTAAGTATAGGATCTGGTGTGCCCATTGATGCAGAATGATAGAGAATCAATTAGAAAAACATGGAAAGTCATATCCAGAAATACACACTGGTCATTTCTTTCTTTTTTTTTAACCAAAATAAATGCTTAAAATCACAAGCAATTCCTACTCAAAAAAGACTCCTCCCAAAAAGGCCACAGGATTAATATCAATGACAAAAAGAGAACCTTCCGACAAAAAGGAGCTCCCCACTGAAAAATCTTTGCGTCGGAATGTTTATCGTGAGGCCATAAAGCCTGTCATGATGAACTCTTCTTTTTAATATTTTTTCAGCTGTACTAAACACCACTAATGTGTTCCAACATAACTAACTGTGTAAACACTTTAAAACTTCTATAAAAGTCATTAGAAAACCAAGATTTGCAAAACAGCACTGTGTTTATAGCTTGCTAAATCTTAAAGCTCTGTCTCAAAAAGCTGAGACAGAGCATCAAGATTTAGCAAGCTCTAAACGCAGTGCTGTGTTGCAAGTCTTGTTCTAATGACGTTTATAGGAGTCCCACTGCTTTGTACTATGTTTCATAGACATCACAGCTGCATTTGACTCAGTAAATCACAACACCCTGCTGCAAAAACTCAGGGACGTGGGGATAAGCGGCACAGTCCTGGATTGGTTCTTCTCATACCTCTCCCACCGTACACAGCAAGTAAAAAGCAAAACCCAACAGTTTGAACCCTTCAACCAACACCAAGGAGTCCCACAAGGCTCAGCTCTCTTGGCGCTACTATTCAATGTCTACATACAGCCAATATGCAACATTATAAAACAATTCAACATCCATTACAGAATATACGCAGACAACATCATGATATTCACCTCCATAAACCTCAAACATCCAGATTACTCACAAATCACAGCATGCTTAGAATCAATGACAGAATGGCTTAACGATTAAAGCCTTTTCATAAACTACAAAAAATCAGAAATGATGCACATTACCAGAAGTACGATATTCTCACCGCCAGACTCAATAAAAATCCTTGACCATACCATAAGTAATAAACGAGAAGTCAGATACCTTGGGGTCACTTTAGACCAGCAACTGAGCTTCCAGACACACAATCAAAAAGACGACCAGATCAGCCTACCACAAACTCAGAATGCTACGCAATCTCAAACCACTGCTCACCAACATTGATTTCAGAACTGTATGCCAAGATATAATGCCTATATTAGATTTCTGTAATTCAATTTACCATGGATTTCCAAAGAAAACGACTCTCCCCTTACAACTGGTACAAAACACAGCGGCCAGAATCATCACAGCGGAACAGAAAAATACAAACACATAACCCCCACGCTCACAGCATCACAGCAGAACAGCAAAATACAAACACATAACCCCCACACTCCAACTGCACTGGCTCCCTGTGGCTGTATGCTCCAAGTACAAAAACATAATAATTTTTAAAACACTAAACAACCTCTCTCCAGCAACTCTCCAACCTCTGATCAAGAAGACACCCCCAACCAGAACAAGAAGAAGAGCAGAACAACAACATCCTAGAGACCCCACTAAACTTCAAGAAAGCAAACCAATCCGCCTGCAATAGAGCCTTCTCCCAGCTGTGGAACGATCTCCCCACATCAACACGTGAAATAAAAGACCTACTGGACTTCAGAAAGGCAATAAAAACCCACCTTTTCATAGAATACTTTGGAACTACCCCAGAAGATGATGATTGATAACAAACTGGACCATAAAACACTTCTACAGTTCTTGTATATAGTTAGCAATTGTTAATTGCCTGTTTACCCCAATTTAACCTCCAAGTTGAATAAGCCTGTTTGATGTAAAGCTTGTTGCTATAACTGTTACATGTAAACCGCTTTGAATGTATGATAAGGCGGTATAGAAGACCTGTTAAATAAACACAAGCCCTCATCTTTCATCAAGAAACTGTTCTAGTTGTGTTGGGTCTACAAAAACATAATGCACCCCTTAATAAGTAATTAAACATTTACATGGAAAACGTAAGAAGAAAGTTCCCCCACTGCCAAAACTCACAGCTTAAGCTGCAGAAAAGATTTCCATCGTACTTGAGTGAATCGAGAGACATCCAGAAAGATAGTTATTTTAAGACCACAAAATAATCTTTCTTACGGAAATATGCCTTCATAATATTTGTTTTATCCACCTCAGTGGCTAGGGACACAAGCAAGGTTGTGCGGATGGGAATATTGTCATTAAATGATTCTAGGAAATTAGTTAAATCAAAATTATTTCCTCCATACACTGGTCATTTCCATGTCATCCTGCTAGGCCAGTCCAGACAAGTAGGTTGTTCCCCTACCAGTAGAGGTGGAGACAGATAAAAATCCAGAGGTTTCTTATGACCTTATCCTGCAACCATATTAGAAGCACCTAGGGACATACTTCCCCAGTATTCCTCTGTACCCAGCAGCGTGTGGATGTGTCTGAACATCTCTGTGAAAATTTTGAGGAAAATTTGATTTAACTAAGTGGTTCCCAAACTGTGGGTTGTGATTCCAAATGGGGTCACAAAATTCTTATTTGGGGTTGCGGCCACCAGGGCTGGCCCAGGACCGGGAGAGGCCAGCATTAAAAATCAGTATGGGGCTTTGAAACCCATGCGCACACTGCACCTCTGCATGCGCATGGACGCCAAAGCCCTGCTCTGATTTTCAGGGGCTCTTCACTGCAATCGGCTCCATGCATGTAGATTGAGCCCCGCGATGGAGGAAATTGTGCTGATCTCGTGAGACTTGAAGTAGCATGATCAGCAAAACTTTTGTCACTGCACAGCTCAAGCTGCATATGCAGAGCAGATCGCAGTGGAAGGTAGCAGAGGCAAGAATGGTGAGCCTAATTGCACAGAGAAGGAGGGTGGAAATGAGAGAGAGATACATGGGGGAATATGGGATGAGACAGACCCATTGCGTGATGGCTGTGTGGAGGGGGAATGAGAGAGAAGCATCAGATGATGGTTGTAGAGAGGGGGCATGAAAGAGACACATGTATCAGGTGATGGCTGCAGGGGGAGGGGGCATGAGAGTGACATGCATCGGGTGATGACTGTGGGGGGAGGCAGTGAGAGAGAGACACATTGGGTGATGGATTCGGGGGGGGCAATGAGAGATACATGTGTTTTGGCTGCGGGAGGAGAGAGAGAGAGACACACACGGGTGATGGCTGCAGGGGGGATAGAAGAGAGAGACACGCATGGGTGATGCTGCGGGGGGGGGGGAAATGAAAGAGAGTCATGCATGGGTGATGGCTGCACGAGGGAATGAAAGAGTCACGCATGGGTGGCTGCAGGGGGGGAATGAAAGAGAGAGACATAGATGATTTTCTGGACATTGGGAAAGGTGAGAGGGAGGGCAGATGCTGGACACTAGGCATACAAAGATGGAGTGGAGATATGGAGAAGGAAGAGGGAACTTTGGAGGCTGGACCAGCAGGGGAAGGGGAAATAGGAGGCTGGACATGATGGAGGTTGGAATAATTTGAATGGCAGAGGAGGAGAGACTGGACATTAGAGGGAGGGACACAGAAGAAATGCTGAGCATGGGAGGACTAGGGAGACAGAAGGGATGCTAGACAGGTGTGGGAGAGATGAGGAAGGCAGACCAGGAGATACTGAACATAGGAGAGAGAAAGAGGCACTGGATTTGGGATGGTGAGAGGGGAGGTGCAGGACACACGGGGGAGGAGAGACGGGAGAGTTAGTGAAAAAGTGGGCCTGGTATTGAGAAGGAAAGAGAGATGGGGATGGGAGAGCTGAATGTGGAAAGTGATAAAAACCTGTGGGTAAATACAGTGAAAAGCAGAAGGAAGAAATCTGAAAAGAGGTCAGTATTACAGATATGTGATGAAGTGAAGACAGGAGGAGAGAGAAGAAATGGCAAACAGGTAACACTGGAAACAAGATTTAAGAGAAGGCAGAGAAAAGCAGAAACCAGACCCTGGGACCAACACGATTAGAAAAATAAAATGACCAGAAAACAAGGTAAAAAAATAATTTTATTTTCTATTTAGTGATTGGAATATGTGAGCTTTTGGAATGCACATCTGCTAGGACCGGTGTTAGATACGGCTGGGGCCCAGTTCAAGGCAAAAATTTGGGAGAGGACCTCAAAACCCACTATCATGCTGTGTGCTTTCTTCAACTTCAGACATAAACACACACACACTGCCTCCAGTCACTTAGTCCCAACAACCATGCACATATAGTGCTCCCAGACAGTGAGTCTCTACGCAAACACACACACTGCCCCAAGACATTCAACACCCCTCACACACATACTACCCCAGACACTTAACCCCCAGCACACACTGCCCTCAGAAACGCTCTGTCCCACACTGCATATGTTCAAGAAGCTGTTATAACTTCCAAGCCTGTATTAGGCAAGTTGAGTACATCAGATAATTACTTGAAAAAGCATAGATTTACATATTTATATATTTGTTATTGAGTGATAATTTTTTTTATTACTATCTGGGGTCATGGGACATTTTAGCTGCTAAAATGGGGTCACACTGGAAAAAGGTTTGGGAAGCACCAATTTAGCTCATGAGTAAACACTAATCTCCAGGAACAAGCAGGAATAAGTCCTCACATATGGGTACGTCGGAACCGACGGAGCCTGCGCGGGAAAGCTCCCCAGCTTCCTAGAATGGAAGCTTTTGGGACCTCCCACTGCACATGCGCGCTGCCTTCCCGCCTTCCTGAACAGCTCTCCTCAGTTTCTCTTTTTCCGCGGAGCCAGCAGGTCGTGTATCCTGTCACCGCTGAAGAAATTGTAGTTTTTTGTTTTGTTTCTTTAGACCGCGTACCTGCCTTCCCATACCGATACCGGTATCGCCGGTCTTCCTTTTTCTTTCTTGAAAAATTATTTTCTTTTTCTTTTATTATTTTTCAGCACTTGGTCACTTCAGTTAGGCCTTCAGGCCTACTTGAATTCTCCACATGGAGAAGCCAGCCCCTGGATTTAAGAAGTGTACCAAGTGTACTGCTGTAATATCAGTCACAGACACCCATGAATGGTGTCTTAAATGTTTGGGGCCTGACCACTCCATTCCGGACTGCCCTTCCTGCTCCCAAATGTCTAAGCGTGGGCTGCAGAACTGGGCCAACAAATTCCATGTGCTGTTTGCTTCAGAGAATCCAACATCACAGTCATCCAGGTCATCATCTCCGGATGGATCTCAGGTAACCAAACCTTCTGTGGGCAAGTCCTCAAAGGGCAAATCTCCTTCAAAGCATCGAGAGGCTCTTAGTTTTGAGGACCCTGCCCCAGCCAAACAGCCCCGGCGGGAAGCTCTGCCTTCCAAAACGCCAATTCAGGGGCTACAGGTTGACATCGATGGCACGGCCTCGACAGATCACCTGTTGGACTGCTCTGGGGTACCGGCCCATACCGGTACCGACATCCAGGCAGCCGTGGCGTCTATGGGCAATACTGTCCAATCCATGCAGCAGGCCGTCATGGCTTTCATTAAAGCTGCAACGCCATCGGTACCGCTTCCAGCGTTTCCGGGCCCGGTTCCGGTATCGTCCGCCATGCCGGAACCCAGGCCTTCCTCTTCTAAACGCAAATCGGTACCGTATGGGCTTTCGCTCCATACCGCTTCCATACCCGGTACGCCCGATGTCGATACCGATCGGTATGCGTATCGTGCGTTGGAGGAAACTAGAGAATACACCGATTCCTCTGAGGATTTTGGCTCCTCTGATGAGTCTGCAGAGCTCTCCCTTGACCTTCCTGAGGAACCTTCTTCTCCAAAAAGGAGAATGTCTCCTCCAGAGGATTTGTCCTTTCAGGACTTTATTTTAGAAATGGCTAAAGGCCTTTCTATCACTACCTCCTCTGAAAGGGAACCAAGGTCAAAAAGATTGGATATTTTAGGATACTCTAAGTCTCCTAAAGAAGCAGTTACCCTGCCTATCCATGAAATCCTTCAGGAACAATTGATGGATTTCTGGGAGAACCCTTTAACTCTGTCTCCTTATTCCCGTAGGTTGGACACCATGTATCGGGTCCCTCCTTCTCCTGGTTTTCAGAAAACTCAATTGCCTCACCACTCCATTGTGGTAAAGTCTGCAATGAAAAAGATCAAGAGTACTAAAAGGCACTCTTCTACACCTCCAGGAAGGGAATGTAAGACACTGGACTCTTTTGGTAGGAAAATCTTCCAGGCTAGTATGCTTATAGCCAGGATTAATTCCTACAGCCTCTATATGGGCATGTTCCTAGGGGAACTTGCCAAGAAAGTGCGGCATTTTGCCCCCTTTATCCCTGAGGATAAACAGGAGGACTTCCTTTCTGTAGTGAAACAACTTTCAGATGTTTCTAAGTTCTCCAACAGAGCTGCCTTTGATTCCTTCGAGGGAGCCAGCAGAGCTTCTGGCATTGCTATTGCAGCCAGACGTCTGGCTTGGCTCCAGGCTTCTGATCTGGAACCCTGGGTTCTAGATGGCTTACGGAATCTGCCCTGTACAGGTGAGAACTTATTCGGTGCAGAGTGGCAAGTTAAAGCCACTCAAATGGACGCTGAAAATGCCACCTTAGAGAGACTTTCTAAGTCCACTTCTACTCCCACTAAGAAGAAGTCTTTCAAGAGGCCTTATTATAAGAAGGCCAGATATGCTTCCAATACTGGCCAGCAATCTTCTCAACCTCGTTTTGCGGCTAAACGTCAGCAAACGAAACAAGCAAGAGCAAAGCCTGCAGCAGCTACTACAGCTCAACAGGCTCCACCCCCTCAGGGGTTTTGACTTGCCCCTAGAGAACTTGCCATTCCTGGTTCTGGACCAACCAGAACCTCTCACCATACCTGGAAGGTTAGCTCACTTTGCTCCCAGATGGGAACAAATCACAACAGAGCAATGGACCCTCTCTATCATCCGAGAGGGTTACAAACTTCATTTCTCCAACCTTCCTCCTCATCACATGCTGAGACCCTTCAATTCTCCATCTCCTCTCCTGG
Organism: Ichthyophis bannanicus; assembly: GCA_033557465.1. Classification (NCBI taxonomy): domain Eukaryota; kingdom Metazoa; phylum Chordata; class Amphibia; order Gymnophiona; family Ichthyophiidae; genus Ichthyophis; species Ichthyophis bannanicus. Next base: position 413,484,450 of record CM066038.1, read on the forward strand.
CCCTGTTGGGTCGGGAGATCTCTTCTCTGCTTGCCCAAGGGGCCATAGAAGAGGTTCCTCTTCATCAACAAGGGTCAGGTTTCTACTCCCCCTATTTTCTCATTCCAAAGAAGACAGGGGGATTCAGACCAATCCTAGATCTGAGAGAATTGAACAAATTTCTGTACAAGGAGAAATTCAAAATGCTCTCTTTGGGCATTCTCCTTCCATACCTTCAGAGTCAGGACTGGCTTTGTTCTCTAGACCTGCAGGATGCGTATACACATCTACTCATCCATCCATCCCACAGAAAATATCTTCGCTTTCTGTTCAGGGGAAGTCATTACCAATACAGAGTACTTCCCTTCGGTCTCGCCTCTGCCCCAAGAGTCTTTACCAAATGCATGGCAGTCGTAGCCGCATTTCTCAGAAGCATGGGGATTTTCGTATTCCCATATCTGGACGACTGGCTCATTCGAGCTCCAACTCAGTCGCAGGCCCAGATTTCCCTAGACCGCACAAGGAGCCTTCTGCAGTATCTGGGACTGGTGGTAAACCTTCCCAAGTCTCAACTCAGCCCTACTCAGTCTCTAGAATTCATAGGGGCCCAGTTGGACACCACCACTGCAAGAGCCTACCTTCCACTGGTTCGGGGTCAGCGTCTGCTGAGCTTGGCCTCCCAAGCCCAGTCCAGTACTCACTTGACAGCCAGGGAAATGCTACGCCTCCTGGGCCATATGGCCTCCACAGTACATGTGGTGCCCTATGCTCGTCTTCATATGAGAGCAGCTCAATGGACCCTGGCCACCCAGTGGACTCAGGCGTCGGGAGCACTCTCAGACCAAATACAAACCTCAAACCGTCTGTCTTGGTCCCTCCATTGGTGGATATCCACCAAGAATCTGTTGTTGGGGGCTCCCTTTCAGCCCTTGCTACCCCAAGCAACCCTCACAACAGATGCCTCCCAATTGGGGTGGGGAGCCCATCTGCTAACTCTCTCCACTCAGGGCACTTGGTCTCCACAGGAGGCCACCCTTCATATCAACCTCCTGGAACTGCGAGCAATTTACCTTGCCCTCAAGGTCTTCTATACCCTCCTTGCCAACCTGACTGTCCTGGTTCAGACAGACAATCAGGTGGCCATGTTTTACATAAACAAACAAGGAGGGACGGGCTCTCTGTCGCTTTGCAACGAAGCTCTCAGATTATGGGCCTTCGCCAGAGAGCACCAAATTCATCTGCTAGCAGTGTATCTTCCAGGAGTTCAAAACTCTCGAGCAGACAGGCTCAGTCGAGTTCTGCTGCCACACGAGTGGTCCCTACACGTGGACCAGATAAGCAGAATCTTTCAGGAATGGGGGACCCCGGACATAGACCTCTTTGCAAGTCCGTGGAATGCCAAACTTCCCCGGTTCTGTTCCAGGACTCCGTGTCAGGAAGCTCAGGCCACGGACGCCTTTCTCCTCCATTGGGGTCAGGCGTTCCTATATGCCTTTCCACCCATTCCGCTGATTCCCAAGACTCTGTTCAAACTCCAGAGAGATCACGGCTCTATGATCCTCATAGCTCCACGCTGGCCACGCCAAGTGTGGTTCCCTCTGCTTCTACAGCTCTCCCAGGCATCCTCCCTGGACTTAGGAGCTGCACCAGACCTTCTGTCTCAGGAGGAGGGGACTTTGTGGCACCCAAACCCCAAATACCTACATCTCCGAGCTTGGTTACTGAAGGCTTAAGTCTTCAAGACTTTAATCTTTCTCAACCTGTGAAAGATATCCTTCATGCCTCTAGGAAACCTTCCACGAGGCGGTCTTATGCTTTCAAATGGAAACGTTTTTCCATTTGGTGTGCTCAGCAGGGCCTTGACCCTCTGGCACTTCCTTTGAATTCCCTCTTAGACTATCTCCTGCATCTTTCCAATGCAGGCCTTAAGACGAATTCTGTAAGAGTCCATTTAAGTGCTATTTCAGCATCCCTGAAACCTATAAATGGACAACCTATCTCCTCTCATCCTCTTGTTGCAAGATTCATGAGAGGCCTGACTCTCACTAAACCTCCCATCAGACCCCCCCCCGGTCGCATGGGATTTGAATCTAGTGCTTGGTCAGCTTATGAAGCCACCTTTTGAGCCGTTATTTTCTACCTCCTTGAAATTTCTTTCCTGGAAGGTACTATTCCTAATTGCAGTCACTTCCGCTCGCCGCATCAGCGAACTGCAGGCTCTAGTGGCTAATCCACCTTATACAAGATTTCATCATGACAAGGTGGTCCTTAGGACGAATCCCCACTTTATGCCCAAAGTGGTCTCGCCTTTTCATCTTAATCAAGAGGTATATCTACTGGTCTTTTTTCCGGCTCCTCATGCATCCAGTGCAGAGAGGAACCTTCATACTCTGGATTGTAAAAGAGCTCTAGCCTTTTACCTTAATAGGACTCAGCCACATCGAAAGTCTTCTCAACTTTTCGTGGCTTTTGATCCTTCACATTTGGGACTTCCAGTCTCCAAGCGTACACTTTCCAATTGGATTGCTCAGTGTATTTCCTTTGCTTACCAGAGTAAAAACATTTCTCTGGAAGGCCATGTCACAGCTCACAATGTGAGAGCCATGGCAACTTCTATGGCTCATCTGCACTCTGTTTCCATTGATCAGATCTGTCGAGCCGCTACCTGGGCCTCGGTTCATACCTTTACAGCCCATTACTGTTTGGACAAGGACTCCCGCCGGGATGCCTTGTTTGGCCAGGCTGTCCTCAAACACCTGTTCCATTCTTAGACAACTCCTGCCCACCTTCCCAGGATGGATGCCTGAGATCCATACGAAGATGGCGAACCCTTGAAGGGGGATCTCCCAGGCATCTCAGCTAGGGAGTCCCCATATGTGAGGACTTATTCCTGCTTGTTCCTGGAGATAGCACAGTTACTTACCTGTAACAGGTGATCTCTGGGAACAGCAGGAATTAGTCCTCACAACCCACCCACCTCCCCTAGGAGTTGTATCTTCTATCTATCTGTCTTCCTGTCCTCTCTCTATTGTCTCAGCTATAAACTCGAAACTGAGGAGAGCTGTTGAGGAAGGCGGGAAGGCAGCGCGCATGTGCAGTGGGAGGTCCCAAAAGCTTCCATTCTAGGAAGCTGGGGAGCTTTCCCGCGCAGGCTCCGTCGGTTCCGACGTACCCATATGTGAGGACTAATTCCTGCTGTTCCCAGAGATCACCTGTTACAGGTAAGTAACTGTGCTTTAAGGGTGACTTTCTCACTTGAGCTCGACAGGGGAGGCTCCCATTGGGTCATCCTTAAAACAGGTGCCCCCCTGGGTTTGCCAGAGGAGGAGGGGTGTCTGTTCAGTTCCCCATCCTTATCATTTTTTTTAAATATTTTTATTCAGATTTACAGTTTAACAAAGTACATCCAGCTTTTATCCCTTAAACCCCAGAGTCAATTGCTTTTCATTATTTTGTTACGCTATTTACAATAAAACTACTACATTCCCCTCTTCAATTGTCTCTCTCCCTAATCCACAGCCCTCCCCCTTCCCATTTCCATTATTCTGATCCCCACCCCCCTAATCTAATTCCCCTTGCCCCTCTTTCCTCTGGAGCACTTATAATCCTGCATACAGCCATTATTGAAATAGTTCAGTACCTTATGATAAAAAATAATACCTCTTAGTACTGAAAGATTTTGATATCTGGAGTCACAATTTTAACTGCGCTGCTCTCCACCTCTGGTACCAATGCCACACTTTTTCAAAGGACTCTGGCCTGTGGTGCTTATAAACAGCAATTTCACACATAGAGTATATGTACTGCAATCTCTTGAGTACCATTCTCTTTTTTGGTACCTCTGGTTGCTTCCATCACATTGCTTTCTCCATTCTCGTCACTATCACATAATAACCCAGGAATTGCCTCCTTTTCCCCTCCCAACCTTCCTTCATTTCATTCAACAACACTTGTTCAGGTACCAGTTGTACTGGTATTCTTGTGATCTCTTCGTACAAACTTTCAATCTCTACACAGAATTGCTGCACCTTAGGGCAATTCGACAACATGTTTTTTAGGTCTCCCACCGTCCCACCTCTTTCCAACATTCGGCTTCATACTTCTTTTTCATGGCATGCAATTGGACAGGCATCTAATACATTTGCTTCTCCAGGAACAAGCAGGAAGTCAGTCCTCACATATGGGTGAAGTTGGCGCCGACAGAGCCCTCGTGCGGAGCAATTCCCCAGCTTTCAAAGAAAGCCTTTGGGATTGCATCGTGCATGTGCAGTCCCCTTCCTGCCCAAGGGTGCCATCTTGCTCAGTCTTCTTTTTTCCGCGGAGCCCAATGGACGTGGTCCCGTTTCCACTGTGGAAAAAGTAGAAAAGTTTAATAATTTCTTTCAGCTTCCCAGTTCGATGCCGGTTTCCCTTCCTGCCTTCGGCTCAGTACACCGATATCGAGTCTGGTCATATTTTTTGCTTTTTATCCTTCGTGATTAGCGTTCGCGCTCTTTTTATTTTTCACTGGCAGCCCGATCATTTGACCTCGCAGAGGCCCTTTTTCCCCCAATGGCTGCCAGCGGGTTTAAAAAGTGTGATCGGTGTAGGAAGTTAATGTCTCTCACCGACACACACGACTGCTGCCTCCGATGCCTCGGCCCTGACCATGACCCGGTGGTCTGTGGGCTGTGTGGTAAGATGTCTTTGAAATCTTTCAAGAGCAGGCAGCATCAGTGTGACAGGATTTTTCCTGAGTCCGCGTCCGTCCAGGCCCAGACCTTGTCAGAGGCCTCGACATCTCGGGACTCGGAGCCCGAGCACCGTCGTGTGTCTTCTGAGCGGGGGTCTCCCTCCAGGGAACACCTTAGGAAGAAAAAACTCATGAGGGCGGCGTTGCTGGATGCCTCTGATCGGCCTGGGCCCTCGGGTTCCAGGTCGCGGAGCCCGGACCGCCGCCCCAGGTCCTGAGAGTCGGAGAGGCCGGCTAAACAACCTTGCAAGGAGCCGGAGACGTCGAACAAGGTAATTTCTGTTGTTCTCGTAGACTCTTCTCCGGGAGAGCCGGCGTCGGGACCCGAGCCGGGAGCTGCAGAGCCTTCTGAGCTCGGTCTCAGGAGGGCGGCCCTGGAGAGCAGCATGGCCGCCTTCATGGAGCAGCAGCGGGCGCTGATGGCTGGTCTCACCGGTCCATCCGCCCCGACCACCGGGACGTAAACGGTGAAGTCGACACCGGAGGTCGATCCGATCCTCGAGTCGATTCTCGGCCAAGGTCCCCCTTGACCTCCCGTTCAGGACTGAGGTCGTGGATGCCGGTGCCCTCGGCGTCAGGGCAGATGGGCTCGAAGCCCTCGAGGCCTGAGCCCATCGAGTCCTCCTCGGAAGACTCGGCGTGGGAGACAGAGAAGGAAGACTCCCCAGACACCCACCGAACCCGCTGTGTCCCTTCGGACTCTCCGGGTTCGGAGCCTCAGAGAAGGTCCTCACCGGAGGACACACAGTTCTCGGACTTCATAAAGGACATGGCCAAGGCTTTGGCATTCCCTGCGGATGCCGAGGAGGAGCCTCGAGCTCAAGGGCCTCCAGTATGACTCTCTCCCAAAGGAGGCCCTTACTGTACCTGTGCCTCCGATGTTGGAACGGCTGATGCTCGCATGTGGAAGTCCCTGGCCTCGATGCCGGTACTCAGCAAGTGGGTCGATTCCATCTATCGAGTCCGCAAGAGTCCTGGGTTCCAGAAAGCGCAGCTGCCGCACAACTCCATGGTTGTGGAATTGGCCATGCAACGGCTGAAAAGCCAAAAGACGCACTTCTCGGTGCCTCCCAGCTGGGAGGCCCGGAACCTGGATGCCCTCAGCAGAAAGTGCTACCAGGGCTCGATGCTGTCATGCAGTGTCCAAACCTGCCAGCTGTACATGGGCATGTACTTCTGGGACCTGGCAAAGGAGATTGCTGGGTTCTCAGCTGGTCTCTCCGAGGAACCCTTGCAGCGCTTCAAGGCCTTGTCCACGGGGATCCGAGAGTGCTCGAAGTTCATGTCTCGAGTAGCTTATGACGGCTTCGAGGCTTCGGCCCGAGTAGCCACGGCCGGCATCAGTGCACGCAGTCAGGCCTGGCTCATGTCGTCGGTCCTGGAGCCATGGGTTCAGGACAAGTTGGTCGATGTCCCGTGCCGAGGTGACAACCTATTTGGCAAACCCATGATGGAAAAAGCTGCAGAAATCGAGTCCGAGTACTTGACCCGGACAAGGTTGTTGAAGACATCTGCACCTTCTCACAAGAAGAAGGCCTGGGGGAAAAGCCCTTTTTCCTGAAGAAGAGTACAGCTTACAGAAACTACCCCACTTACCAGGCCACCTCAGCTACCCAGCAGGGGCAGCAGGACAGGGGCATGGCCCATGTAAGCCGAAGACCCCCAAGCCTCCAGCTCCGGCTTCTACCCAGCCGGGAGGGGGTTTTTGACTCCCAGTGCATAGCTCCTCTCCCACAGGAGGAAGGCTGGCCCTGTACACTCACAGGTGGCCAGCCATTACCACCGATGCCTGGGTTTTGAAAATAGTCCGTTTACTTCATTTCAACCAGGTGCCCACCTCCTTTTTCCCCAGGAGAGCCTCTCAGGCCCCCTCTTCACAGGAACCTCCTCCTGCAGGAGTTGGCAGGTCTGCTAAAGGATCAGGCAGTGGAACCAGTGCCCCACCACCTGCAGGGGCAAGGCTTCTACTCCAGGTATTTCCTCATACCAAAAACAAAAGGAGGCCTTCGCCCCATCCTAGACTTGCGCAATCTGAACAAGTTCCTGGTGAGGGAAAAGTTCAAGATGCTTTCCCTTTGGATCCTACTGCCTTACCTCCACCAGGTAGACTGGCTATGCTCCTTAGACTTAAAGGATGCTTATACTCACATCCTCATACACCCAGACCACAGACAATATCTCAGGTTTGTGGTCGGAGGAAACCACTTCCAGTACAAGGTGCTTCCCTTTGGCCTAGCTTCTGCTCCCAGAGTATTCACCAAATGCCTAGCAGTGGTGGCGGCCTTCCTCAGAAGCCATGGAGTCTTCGTCTTTCCATACCTAGACGACTAGCTCATCAGGGGCCAATCGGCACAGGAGACACAGCAGGCCATTGCTCACACAGTCACCCTGCTCCAGCACCTAGGGTTTGTTGTAAATCACGCAAAGTCCACTTTACTCCCCACTAAGAACTTGGAGTTCATAGGGGCAAGACTGGACACCCTTCAGGCAAGGGCTTACCTACCGCTGGACAGGGCAAGGCGGTTGCTGTACTTGGTACAACAGGTCTAGCACAGACCTCATGTCTCCGCAAGGGTCGCCTTACGCCTCCTGGGCCACATGGCCTCCGTGGTACATGTGACTCCATATGCTCTAATACCTGAAGATTGGAGGATTGCCAATGTAACACCAATTTTTAAAAAGGGTTGCAGGGGTGATCCGGGAAACTACAGACCGGTGAGCCTCACATCAGTACCGGGAAAAATGGTAGAAACCATCATAAAGAATAAAATTACTCAGCATGTAGATAGTCATGGCCTAATGGGAGACAGCCAACATGGCTTTAGACAAGGAAGATCTTGTCTTACTAATCTGTTATGTTTTTTTGAAAGTGTGAATAAACAAGTGGACAAAGGTGAGTCGGTTGATATAGTGTATCTAGACTTTCAGAAAGCCTTTGACAAGGTCCCCCTCATCAGAGACGTTTGGCAAAACTAGAGAGTCATGGGATAGGAGGCAGTGTACTACTGTGGATCAGGAACTGGTTAAAAGATAGAAAGCAGAGGGTTGGGCTAAATGGCCAATTTTCCCAATGGAGAAAGGTGAATAATGGTGTACCCCAGAGACCTGTGCTGGGTCCGCTGCTTTTTGACATATTCATAAATGACCTGGAAAGAGGAATAACGAGTGAGGTTATCAAATTTGCAGATGACACAAAACTATTTAAAGTTGTTAAAACCCAAGAGGATTGTGGAAAATTGCAAGAGGATCTTGATAAATTGGAAGACTGGGCATCAAAATGGCAGATGAAATTTAATGTGGACAAGTGCAAAGTTATGCACCTAGGGAAGAACAACCCAAACTATGGTTACACAAAACAAGGTTCCACATTAGGAACCACCACCCAGGAAAAAGATTTAGGCGTCATTGTGGATAACATGTTAAAACCCTCGGCCCAGTGTGCAGCGGCGGCCAAGAGAGCAAATAGAATGCTAGGAGTAGCCTAGTGGTTGGGGCAAGGTACTTCGGGCCGGAAGGTCGGGGGTTCAAATCCCACTAGAGGACAGCAACCTTGGGCCGGAAGGACTGGGGTTTCTAGTCCCACAGGTGCTCCTTGTGGTCTTGGGCAAGCCACTTAACCCTCCATAGCCCATGTTCCCTGTAAAATAGTTCTCTGTGTGTTGTGCTTTCCTGTCTAATCAATGTGTTTATACCTCAAAAATTTCCTGTCATGATTTGACAATTTCCAATCTGTAATCAAAAAAACCGCTGCTGATCGCTGGAAGTAGCGGTATACAAATGTATACTAAATAAATAAATAAATAAATAAATCATAAGGAAAGGAATGGAAAATAAAACAAAAGATGATATAATGCCTCTATACCGTTCCATGGTGAGACGCACCTTGAATATTGTGTGCAATTCTGGTCGCCGTATCTTAAAAAGGATATAGCGTTATTAGAAAAGGTTCAGAGAAGAGCCACCAAAATGGTAATGGGGATGGAAAAGATACTCCTATGAAGAAAGGCTAAAAAAGTTAGAGCTCTTTAACCTGGAAAAGAGACGGCTGAGGGGAGATATGATAGAAGTCTATAAATTAATGGAGTGGAACGGGTAAGCTTAGATCGATTGTTTACGTTATCAGAATATAGAAAGACTAGGGAAATAAATGAAGCTACAGGGTAAACTATTTAAGACTAATAAAATATTTTTTCATTCAACGTGTAATCAAACTCTGGAATTTGTTACCGGAGGATGTAGTAAAGGCTGTTAGCGTAGCTGGGTTTAAAAAAGGTTTGGACAAGTTCCTGGAGGAAAGGTCCATAAACCATTATTAAGAAGGGACCCAGGATATCAATGCTTGACCCAGTACAAGCATTGCGGAACATGTGTCTTTTGGGGAAACTGCTAGGTACGTATGACCTAGATTGGCCACTGTTGGAAACAGGATACTGGGCTTGACGGACCTTGGTCTGACCCAGTATGGCATATCTTATGTTCTTATGCTCGATTCCACATGTGCACAGCTCATTGGTGCCTCAGAAACCAGTGGACACAAGCCACAGGCCGCCTCAGAGAAAGGGTAGCGATTTCCAAGCTACTGGTGACAGTCTTGCGATGGTGGCTTCACCCCCCCCCCTCCCCCAATTTGCTTCAGGGAGTACCATTCCAACCTCCCTCTCACACCAGAGTGCTGACAACAGATGCCTTCTTGCTGGGCTGGGGAGCCCATTACCTAGGTTCATGCACTCAGGGTCTGTGGTCCCTCGCGAGAGGCCACACTTCATATCAATCAGAGCTTGGAGCCATCCACCTAGCTCTTCCAGCATTCTGTCATCTTCTTTCACATCAGTCTGTGCTGATACAGACAGACAATCAAATAGCGATGTTCTACATCAACAAACAGGGAGGCACAGGATCTCGCATCTTATGCCAGGAAACTCTGGACCTCTTCTCTTTTGCAGTGGCGCATCACATGTCCCTAAAGGCAGTTTATCTGCCAGGTCAGGAGAACCTCCTGGCCGACAAGTTGAGCAGGATTCTTCAGCCTCACGAATGGCAACTGAACCGGGATGTCACCCAGCAGATCTTCAACCACTGGGGTCTCCCATCGATGGATCTCTTTGCCTGTCCACAAAACCACCAGTTGCCCCGGTTCTGTTCGAGAAAGCCGCATCCGCTGAGCGTGGCGGCAGATGCTTTCCTGATCTCGTGGGCACAGGATCTTCTCTATGCTTTCCCACCCACACCCCTGGTGGCATGCACTCTGTTCAAGATTCTTCGCGACAAGGCCTCTGTCATCCTGGTAGCCCCCCAGGTGGCCAAGACAGCCTTTTTCCATCTTCTCCTTCAACTGGCGGTCAAAACTCCACTCCCACTGGGGGTGCAGCCTGACCTCTTGACCCAGGAACAGGGTTCCTTACTACACCCCAACCTCAGATCCCTCAACTTAATGGCATGGCTGCTGAGAGGGTAGTACTTGCTCCTCTACTCCTTCCCAAGGAGGTTGAGGAGATGTTGCTGGCCTCTAGGAGGCAATCCACTAAAAAATCCTACGCGTTCAAGTGGCATAGATTTGAAGTGTGGTGTGCCCAAAAGAACCCATTCACTTGCCAAGTACCTCGGGTATTACAGTACTTGCTGCACCTCTCAGAGTTGGGCCTCAAGTCTAACTCTGTCAGGGTCCACCTGAGTGCGCTATCAGCTAACCACTCTCCAGTGGACGGGCAACCTCTTTCAGCTCACCCTTTGATATCCCGATTCCTCAGAGGCCTCCTACTCTTGAAGCCTCCGATTCGCCCACCGGCTTCAGAGTGGGACTTAAATGTGGTCTTGCAGCAGCTTACTCGCCCACCTTTTGAACCAATGCCCTCCTGTCATCTCCGCTTCCTTTCCTGGAAAGCACTTTTTCTGGTGGCACTCACGTCTGCTCGACGTGTGAGCAAGCTGCAAGCTTTAGTATCGGATGGACCATATACACAGTTTTATAAAAACAGGGTGGTCCTACATACTCACCCCAAGTTCCTTCCAAAAGTGGTTTCCTCGTTTCACCTCAACCAAGAGGTGGTTCTTCCAACCTTCTTCCCCAGGCTACATACCAGCAGGGCAGAAGCGGTTCTGCATACCCTGGACTGTAAGAGGGCGCTCGCCTTCTACCTGGAGCATACGCGAGGACATCGGAGAGATTCCCAGCTCTTGGTCTCTTATGACCCTAGTAAACTGGATCTGCCTGTCTCCAAGCGCATGTTATCCACCTGTGTGGCAGACTGCATCGCCTGGGCGTACAGGGCAGCTGAGCTCCAGCTGCAGGTCCAAATCACGGCCCACTCTGTCAGGGCTATGGCTGCATCAGTGGCTAGCCACCGCTCTGTTCCGTTGGCAGACATCTGCCGGGCTGCAGCTTGGTCTTCAAGCCAGACTTTTGCAGCCCATTACTGCCTGGAGATAAAGTCCCGGCGGGGACAGTGTTTTCGGTCAGGCGGTACTCCGTAACCTATTCGAGGTTTAGGCAACTCCTACCCTCCGACCCTTTGGTGTCAGGGGCTGCGTTCTCGGAGAAAAATCCTATCACTGCTGCTGCTGCGGCTCTTCTAGAGGGAGCCATTTTCAGCTATGGGTTCTCGGTAGCCTATACCTAGGGAGTCCCATATGTGAGGACTGACTTCCTGCTGGTTCCTGGAGAAAGCGTAGTTACTCGTCTGTAACAGGTGTTCTCCAGGGACAGCAGGAATCAGTCCTCATGACCCCCCCTCCTCCCCTGAAGTTCCAGTCCTTTGATTAATTTTTTCTCATTTTTGCTGTCTTTTTAGCTATATCATCTGACTGAGCAAGATGGCACCCTTGGGCAGGAAGGGGACCACGCATGCGCGATGCAATCCCAAAGGCTTTCTTTGAAAGCTGGGGAATTGCTCCACATGAGGGCTCCGTCGACGCCGACGTCACCCATATGTGAGGACTGATTCTTGCTTTCCCTGGAGAACCAGGTGAGTAACTACGCTAAATGCACCTTCAAGCTATTCTATAGCAGGGCTGTCTCAGGTGCCAACATTCTAGTATTAGCATAAATAGCTTCCCATCTCTCCTCCCCCTATTCCTCCAGCTTTCCGTGTCTATGATGCAGAGGAACACTTGCCCTCCTGTCATCAGACATCGATACAAATTTGCCAGTAAGCCTCCCATTTTCCTCCTCTTTCCCAACAACAATTTGAAGGGTATTAATTCTTGTCTTAAATCTTGTTGCAAATCTTTGCCTCAAATAATGACAGAGCTGCAAGTATGCCTATTGATCTCCATCCGCTAAACCATATGCCGCCTGAACAGCCCCAAAGCTGTGCACTCCCCCCTCCCCCTTGCAAGCACCTGCCCAATCCACTGTGATACCTTCCATTCCCACTGCCGAAACCTATCACCTCCCCATCCTGAGATGAAATCCTTCAACCCCGTGATAGACATTTCTAGATTAGGTTTTCCCCTCCAATAACCATCCATCTATTCCAGACTTCCATTGTAAAGTGCATGTGTGGATTGCCCCCCTCTTTCCCTTTCTCTCCCCCTCCAGTATTCCACACCAACTGCTCTAGATTCCCATCACCCACTGCCACTCTTCACCTCAGCCCCTCCATGCAAAGAGAGCTCTCAGTTATGCTGCCTTAATTTACGTTTTGAAGCAAGTGACCCCCAGCCCACCATCCCTCCCTTTCTGAAACATAACCCTCCATGCTACTTGGGAGCTTTCCCCTGCCAAATAAAACCCAGCTTTGTAGCTGCTTCAAAAATTTCATTGAACTGCACACAGCACAGACCTGAACAGGAAGAACATTCCTGGGAGGACATTCATATTGATTATTGCAAGTCTTCCCAATCTTGAGGTATTGAGTCCTCTCCATCTTCCCAAATCCCGCTTTAATGCTTCCATCAGGGCTTATAATTCCACTCAAACAGTTTCCCCAGTGTATTGCCCAACTGGATCCCCAAATACCTGAAGGACTGCCTCACCATTTGAAGGGGAATGCCGCCTGTAAGCGCGCCCTTAAATCTTGCCCAATATTTAGGCCTTCCATCTTGCCAATATTAATTTTATATCCCAAGACTGCACTATACAGACCAATCTCTCATCAGCACTGGCAAGGATGTCAATGACTCCTGAATCGTGAAGATGACATCTGCAAAGAGTGCAATTTTATAGTACTTTCCAGCCATCTCCACCCCCTTAATATCTCCCTGCCATCGCACTATATCTCCAGGAACAAGCAGGAATGTAGTCTTCACATTATGGGTACATCAGTACCGACGGAGCCTGCACGGGAACGCTCCCCAGCGTCCAATTAGGAAGCTTTTGGGAGCATCCCACAGCGCCTGCGTGCTGCCTTCCCGCCTTTCCCAACTGCCTCTCTCCAGTTCTTCGTTTTCCGCGGAGCCAGCAGGTCGTGTTCCTGTCACCGCAGAAAATTTTCCTTCTTTTTGTGGTCGCATCTGCCTTCCTCAACGCTTTACCGATACTGCCGTTTTTTCTTTATTTCTGCATTTCTTTTCTTTTAAAAAAAAAAAAAAGTTCCTCAGTACTTTCCCATTTTTTCCAGGTGCATGCGCCATTTTGGGCCTTAGGCCCAAAATCTTTTCCATAATGGAAAAACCATCCTCTGGTTTTAAAAAGTGCACCAAGTGTGGCAGTACCATCTCCGTCACCGACACCCATGAGTGGTATCTGAAATGTTTAGGTCCTGATCATTCCATCTCGGAGTGTATGGCCTGTGCCATGATGTCCAAGAGAGGTCGAGAGAACCGAGCCGCCAAGCTCAGTACCCTGTTTCCCTCTGATGCAGCTTCGGTGGCATCGACGTCTTCCAGGGCTTTGTCTTCCGTGGATCTCAGGTAACTAAACATAAATCTAGCCGGTCCTCAAAGGATAGATCTCCTTCTAAGCATCGAGATGCCTCTGGCGTTGCCCTTGAGGATTCTGCACCGGCAAAATTGCCCCGGCGGGAGGCTTCGGCTTCCAAAGCATTATTGGGGCTCCAGGATGTTCTCGAGGCCTCGACCTCGGCAGAACTACTGGTGCCATGCTCTGGGGTACCGGCAGTCTTCTCCGGTACCGACATCCAGGCATCGGCAGCGTCGATAGACCAGAGAGTCCTGGCTATTGAGCGCAGTCTGGCGGCTCTCCTTGTGGCGTCGAAGCCCTCAGAACCGCGTCAGACTTTTCAACCGGTACCGGCACCGACTCCGGTACCGATAGCATTGACATCGGTGTCCGCATTGCCAGCATCCAGTCATCCGATGCCCTCCGGTACCGATACTCTGGTACCGATTACTCCCGGTACCGACTTCCGTCAGTACGCATATCGGGCTCTTCAAGAGCATCCTGACAGAAGATACTTCGAGTCCTCAGAGGAGTCTGAGGATTCTGACAGTTCTGTCGATGCGGGAATACTTCTCCCAGAGGAGCCTTCCTCCCCTAAACGTAGGATGTCTCCTCCAGAGGACATTTCCTTTCAGGATTTCATTAGGGAGGTGGCTCGAGGTCTGTCCATTACTGTGGCACCGGAAACAGAGCCCAGAGCAAAGGAGTTGGAAATTTTACAATATCCTAAAACTCCTAAGGAGGCAGCTACCTTGCCCATCCATGAGATCTTGCATGATCTCATGTTAAGAATGTGGGAGACACCTCTTACCACCTCTCCTCATTCTTGTAAACTGGATACTCTGTATCGAGTCCCTCCTTGTCCTGGTTTCCAGAAAACTCAGCTTCCTCACCACTCTATTGTAGTGGAATCAGCTATGAGAAGGATCAAGAATGCAAAGAGGCATGCCTCTAATCCTCCAGGACGTGAGTGCAGAACTTTGGATGCTTTTGGACGCCATGTCTTCCAAGCTTCCATGCTTTCTGCCAGGATCAGTTCCTATAGTCTATATATGGGAATGTTCCTGAAAGAAGTCACAGGAGATTTAGAGGCTCTAGGCCCTCTTCTTCCTGAGGATAGAAGACAGGATTTTCTCGCATGGTCAAACATGCCCAAGATGTTTCCAAGTTTGTCAACCGTGCAGCTTTCGACTGTTTTGAGTGCATAAGCAGAACCTCTGCCATTGCCATAGGTGCACGTAGAATTGCTTGGCTCCAGGCATCTGATCTGGAGCTCTGGGTACAAGACACACTCGGAAATATTCTTTGTACTGGTAAGAACCTGTTTGGTAGAGATTGGCAAGAGAAAGCCAAAGAGATGTATGCTGAAAACTCCACCTTGGACAGATTGTCCAAGTCTACAGCTGATCCTGCAAGAAAGAAATCTTTTAAGAAACCATTCTTTTCCTGCTTATTCTCAGCAGGCACGTTCTGCAGGTCAACCTGTCCAGAAAAGTCAGCAACCACCCAAACAAAGGAAGGCAAAGACTGCTAATCCTCAACCGTCTCAGCAGTCTCAGCCTCCACAGGGTCTTTGACTTTCATCTAGAGAACTTAGCCTTCCTGGCCCTCAATGGACCAGAGCCTTCCACCATTCCCGGAAGGTTATGCCATTTTGCCCCCAGGTGGGAGCAGATAACAGAGCATTGGACACTCTTCATTATCAGAGAGGGGTACAAGCTGCACTTCCTGTGCATACCTCCTCCCACAATGGTAAGACAGTTCAATTCTCAGACCTCTCTCATCACCCTGTTTAGATCAAGAGGTCTCTACACTTCTTGCCCAAAAGGCAATAGAAGAAGTACCCATTCATCAGCAGGGTACAGGGTTTTACTTCCCCTATTTCCTTATCCCAAAGAAAATAGGGGGATACAGACCTATCTTGGACCTCAGAGAATTGAACAAATTCCTGTTCAAAGAGAAATTCAAATTGATTTCTCTAGGAACTCTGCTGCCATATCTTCAGAGTCAGGATTAGCTTTGTTCTCTAGATCTCAAGGATGCGTACACACATGTTCTCATCCATCCAACTCACAGAAAGTTCCTTCGGTTCCTTTTCCAGGGAAAGCACTAGCAATACAGGGTGCTTCCTTTTGGCCTGGCCTCAGCTCCAAGAGTGTTCACGAAATGCATGGCAGTGGTAGCAGCAGTTCTCCGCACTCTAGGCATATTCGTCTTTCCCTACTTAGACAACTGGTTCATTCGAGCCCCATCAGAGTCAGAGGCCAGAATTTCCCTATCTTGCACAATGCGTATCCTTCAGTATTTGGGTCTGGTTATAAACATCCCAAAATCCAGTCTAACTCCTACTCATTCTCTGGAGTTCATAGGAGCTTTGCTGGATACCAAAAGGGCAAGGGCCTATCTCCCCCAGGCCCGTTGCCTTTGCATGGTGCAGTTAGCTTCTCAAGCAGTGCTAAAACCTTCCCTCACTGCCCGAGAAATGCTACAACTACTAGGCCACATGGCATCCACAGTGCATGTGGTTCCTTATGCTCGCCTCCACATGAGAGCAGCCCAGTGGACTTTATCCACCCAACGGACTCAGGCATCAGGGTGCCTGTCAGACAAAATAGCAAACACAAATCGTCTTATTTTGTCCCTCCAGTGGTGGCAGTCCTCTCAAAACCTGTTGCTGGGGTCCCCTTTTCAACAACCCTTACCCCAGGCAACTCCCACAACAGATGCTTCACCAATGGGTTGGGGAGCTCATCTACAAAACCTCTCCACCCAAGGCACCTGGACTCCACAGGAGACTCCTCTACATATCAGTCTCTTAGAGCTCAGAGCAATCTTCCTTGCTCTTCGAGTGTTCCACACCCTGCTCAGCTACAAGACAGTCCTCATTCATATGGACAATCAAGTAGCCATGTTCTACGTGAACAAGCAGGGGGGGGGGGGGGGACAGGCTCTCTGTCACTTTGCAACGAAGCTTTGTGACTATGGGCCCTCGCCAGAGAGCATCAGATTCATCTCCTGGCAGTGTATCTTCCAGGTATACAAAACTCTTGGGCAGACAGATTCAGTCGAGTTCTGCTTCCACACGAATGGTCTCTACATGCAGACCAGGTGGCCAAGAATTTTCAAATTTGGGGAACCCTGGACATGGACCTCTTTGCAAGTCCGTTGAATGCCAAACTTCCCCGGTTCTGTTCCAGAATTCCGGCTCAGGGCTCTCAGGCCAGGGATGCCTTCCTCCTTCACTGGGGTCAGGACTTCCTTTATGCCTTTCCGCCCATTCCCCTAATTCCCAAATCCCTATTCAAGCTTCAGAGAGACAGAGACCATATGATTCTCATAGCACCACACTGGCCTCGGCAAGTGTGGTACCCTCTGCTTCTACAACTCTCTCAAGCTCCCTCCTTGGAGTTAGGGTCTGCTCCAGATCTCCTGTCTCAGGAGGACGGAATGTTATGGCATCCCATTCCCGAATCCCTGCATCTCAGGCAATGTTCCCTCTAATTTTCTGTAGGCTGTGTGCGCATAAAATATCAGCTGTGTGCAGCTTTTGAAGGAAGGTTAAATTTTTGTGCGCCACATAACGACACTCGGAGTTATATACTTTAAAATTTGACTGCACGTCAGAATACAGTATGTACACCACATTGATTTTAATCAAATTAAATGAAAATAGACGATTACTAAATGAAGCGGGAAATTTCTAGTAATTACAATCATAACTTTTAAATTTTAAGACGTCTGTGTTTTCTATCAGAATCAGAGCCGTAATTTTTGTGCGCTCTGTTGTAAAGTATGTGCGCTCGCTCGGCGAGGTGTGTGTGCGCGCACACGTGCACAGCTTAGAGGGAACAGTGATCTCAGGGCTTGGTTGCTGATGCCTAGATCTTCATGATCTTAACCTTCCTCAGCCAGTAAAGGATATCCTTTATGCTTCCAGGAAGCAGTCCACAAGACGCTCTTATGCTTTCAAGTGGAAAAGGTTTACCATATGGTGTTCGCAGAAGGGTTTTAAGCCCCGTGTGATACCTCTGGAATCATTACTGGAGTATCTCCTTCATTTATCCAATGCAGGACTTAAGACTAACTCAGTAAGAGTCCATTTGAGTGCCATTGCAGCTTCTTTCAAGCCTCTGAATGGACAACCTATTTCCTCCCATCCTCTTGTAGCAAGATTTATGAGAGGCCTTCTGCTAACTAAGCCTCCCATTAGGCCACCTCCAATGGCATGGGACTTAAACCTGGTTCTTGGTCAGCTCATGAAGCCGCCTTTCGAACCCCTGGCTACTACATCATTAAAATTCCTTTCTTGGAAAGTTATCTTTCTCATTGCAATCACATCAGCACGCCGCATCAGTGAGTTGCAAGCACTAGTAGCTGATCCACCTTATACAAGGTTCCATCATGACAAGGTAGTCCTTAGGACTCATCCACACTTCATGCCGAAGGTGGTCTCGCCTTTCCATTTAAACCAAGCCGTCTACCTGCCTGTGTTTTTTTCCAAGGCCTCATGCATCTAATGCAGAAAGGAATCTTCATTCTTTAGACTGTAAAAGAGCTTTAGCCTTTTACTTGCAAAGAACATAGCAACATAGAAAGTCCTCTCAACTTAGTTGCTTTTGATCCTTCTCATTTGGGACTTCCAGTCTCCAAGAGAACACTGTCCAACTGGATTGCACAGTGTATTTCCTTTGCCTATCAGAGTAAGAACCTTCCTCTGGAGGGCCATGTCACAGCTCACAATGTGAGAGCCATGGCAGCTTCAATGGCTCATCTACACTCTGTGTCTATCGACGACATCTGTCGAGCAGCCACTTGGGCCTCGGTTCATACCTTCACAGCCCATTACTGCTTAGACAAGGACTCCCGCCGGGATGCCTTGTTTGGTCAGGCTGTTCTTCAACACCTGTTCCATACCTAATCAACTCCTACCCGCCAACCCGGGTTGGATGCCAGAGATCCATGGGGGGAAGTGGAGCCCTTTCACAGGTGCACACAACATCTGGGGTCTCTCCCTGCCATCTAAAGCTAGGGAGTCCCCATTTGTGAAGACTACATTCCTGCTTGTTCCTGGAGATAGCATAGTTACTCACCTGTAACAGGTGATCTCCGGGAACAGCAGGAATTTAGTCTTCACAACCCACCCACCTCCCCTAGGAGTTGTATCTCTCTGTCTATCTCTTTCTCTTTCCCTCTCTCTCTCTTTGTCTTAGCTTTAAACTCAACTGCAGAGAGGCAGTTGGGAAAGGCGGGAAGGCAGCACACAGGCGCTGTGGGATGCTCCCAAAAGCTTCCTAATTGGACGCTGGGGAGCGTTCCCGCGCAGGCTCCGTCGGTACCGACGTACCGATATGTGAAGACTAAATTCCTGCTGTTCCCGGAGATCACCTATTACAGGTGAGTAACTATGCTTTCTGCCTGGGGTTTTATCACCAAAGCCAAATAAGAGTTGACAGCGGACACTCCTTCCTCATACCCCTACTTATCCGAAAGCAATCAGAGTACACCCCATTTATTCTAATCCAAGCAACTGATGCAGCATATAACACCTTCACCCACTGTAAGAATTTCTCTTCTATACCCATCCTTTCCAACACCTTAAACATAAAACACTCCAAGTTAGCATAAAAACATCATGTCACTTTCCCAGGGCCAGTGCCTAGTCAGATGGCGCTCCCTGGTTCCCCCTCATGTCTCTTTCTTGTTTCATTTTGTGTTATCTGGTTTCCTTGGCAAAGCACACAGGATTAGTAACATTTCATTTCACTCACAGGATTTTCTCATGCTGTCAGCAATTCATTCTTTTCTTTTCCCCTGATTCTTCTGTTGGCCTAACTGTGGTCAAGGATCCAGGTAGGCCTGTAGCATGTATCTAGGCCTGCCTCACAGGCCTAGCTACAGAAGCACTGTCCTGCATGGGGTCCAATTCCTTACATCTCCTCCCCCCCCCCCCACCTTCAGGGTTGAGTAGCGGAGCAGACTCAACACTGACCACCTATTTCCAGCCAGGGTGGGGCTCTAGGGGAACAACATATGCAAGAGAAGGGGGGGGGGAGAAATAATGGACTTACACTCTATCAAAGGCTTTATCTCCAGGAACAAGCAGGAATGAGTACTCACATATGGGTACGTCGGTACCGACGGAGCCCGCGCTGGAAAGCTCCCCAGCTTCCCAGAAGGAAAGCTTTTGGGGCCTCCCACTGCGCATGCGCGCTGCCTTCCCACCTTCCTGACCAACTCTCCTCAGTTCTTCTTTTCCCGCGGAGCCAGAAGGTCGTGTTCCTGTCACCGCTGAAGAAGTTGTCATTTTAATTTGTTTCTTTGGCCGCATGTCTGCCTTCCCCGATTCCGGACCGGTACCGCCGGTCTTTTTTCCTTTATTTCTTTAAAAAAAAACAAAAAAAAACTTATTTTAACCCACTTGGTGTGTTTGTCCTGTGAGGCCTCTAGGCCTTCACAGAATTCTCCCTCATGGAGAAACCAGCCTCTGGTTTTAAAAAATGCACCAAGTGTAGCGGTACTATATCAGTCACAGACACCCATGAATGGTGTCTTAAATGTTTGGGGCCTGACCACTCCATTCCGGATTGCCCATCCTGTTCTTTGATGTCTAAACGTGGCTTACAAAACCGGGCAGCCAAGTTTCACATGCTGTTTTCTACAGATACTCCAGCATCGACATCTTCCAGGTCTTCCTCTCCTGATGGATCTCAGGTAACCAAACATTCCTCTGGCAGGTCCTCAAAGGGCAAATCTCCCTCTAAGTATCGAGATGCCCTTGGGCTTGACCCTGAGGACCCTGCCCCAGCCAAACAACCCCGGCGGGAAGCTCCGGCTTCCAAAGCTCCTCCTATGGGGTTACAGGTTGACATCGATGGCACGGCCTCGACCGATCACCTGTTAGACTGCTCTGGGGTACCGGCTCAATCTTCCGGTACTGACATCCAGACAGTCGTGGCATCTATGGATCATACAGTTCAATCCATGCAGCAGGCCATTTTGGCTTTTATTAAAGCTGCAACGCCCTCTGTACCGGACCCAGCGGTACCGACTCCGGTTCCGGTACCACAACCGATACCGGTACCCAGGGCATCCACATCGACCAGGATACCGATTCCGGTTCCTGGTTCCGGGGTTTTTCCCGATACCGATCCGGTTCCGGGTACCCCCGATGTCGATACCGGTCTATACGCTTATCGATCCCTGGAAGCAAACAGACGATACTTCGAGTCTTCTGATGATTCTGATTCATCAGAAGACTCTGCTGAAGTATCCCTTACTCTCCCTGAAGAGCCCTCTTCTCCAAAGAGGAGAATGTCTCCTCCAGAGGATTTGTCCTTTCAAGACTTAATCATTGAAGTAGCTAAAGGTCTCTCTATTTCAGTAACCTCTGAAAAAGAACCTAGAGCAAAAAAATTAGATATTTTAGGATACTCTAAGGTTCCCAAAGAGGCAGTCACCTTGCCCATTCATGAAATTCTTCAAGAACACATGATGGACTTATGGGAGACTCCTCTCACCCTATCTCCACATTCTCGTCGTTTGGACACCATGTATCGTGTCCCTCCTCCTGGTTTTCAAAAAACTCAGCTCCCTCACCACTCTATTGTGGTGCAGTCAGCTATGAAAAGGATAAAGAGTACCAAAAGACACTCTTCTACTCCTCCAGGAAGAGAATGTAGGACTTTGGATGCTTTTGGTAGAAAAATCTTCCAAGCAAGTATGCTTATTGCCAGAATCAATTCATACAGCCTCTATATGGGCATGTTTCTGAAGGAGATTGCATTGAAAATACGCCATTTTCTCCCCTTTATCCCAGAGGATAGAAAGGAGGAGTTCCTTCTTTTGCTAAAGCATACCCAAGATATTTCAAAGTTCTCCAACAGAGCAGCCTTTGACTCCTTTGAGGGTGCTAGCAGAGCCTCAGGTATTGCCATAGCGGCTCGCAGAATTGCTTGGCTCCAGGCCTCTGACCTAGAACCCTGGGTCCAGGATGGGTTAGGAAATCTGCCCTGTACAGGTGAGAATCTGTTTGGTAAGGAGTGGCAAATCAAAGCCACTCAAATGGATGCAGAAAATGCTGCTTTAGATAGACTTTCTAAGTCTACCTCTACCCCTGTCAAGAAAAAATCTTTCAAGAAGCCTTTCTACAAAAAGGCCAGATTTGCTACAAATACTGGCCAACAATCTTCTGCAGCTCGCTTTGCTCCTAAGCGTCAGCAGCCTAAACAGGCCAGAGCAAAACCTGCAGGGGCTGCTACAGCCCAGCAGTCCCAACCCCCTCAGGGTTTTTGACTTAAAACTAGAGAACTTAACCTTTCTGGCTCTAAAACACCCAGAGCCTCTCACCATTCCAGGAAGGTTAACTTATTTTGCTCCCAGATGGGAGCAAATCACATCAGAACAGTGGACCCTCTCTATCATCAGAGAGGGCTACAAACTACATTTCTCCAGCCTTCCTCCCCATACCATGGTGAGATGTTTCAATTCTCCCCCATCTCTCCTAGACCTGTTGGGTCAGGAGGTGACCACTCTTCTCGCCCAAAGGGCAATAGAAGAGGTTCCTCTTCTTCAACAGGGGTCAGGTTTTTACTCCCCTTATTTTCTCATTCCCAAGAAAACAGGGGGGTACAGACCCATTCTGGATCTCAGAGAATTGAACAAATTCCTATGCAAGGAGACATTCAAGATGCTTTCTCTAGGTACTCTCCTTCCATACCTACAGAGTCAGGATTGGCTTTGTTCTCTAGATCGCAAGGATGCGTACACATATACTCATCCATCCATCCCACAGAAAATTCCTACGGTTTCTGTTCCAGGGAAAACATTTCCAATACAGAGTACTTCCCTTCGGTCTAGCCTCTGCTCCAAGGGTATTTACCAAATGCATGGCAATAGTAGCTGCATTTCTACGCGCCCTGGGAATTTTTGTCTTCCCATACCTGGACGACTGGCTCATCCGAGCTCCATCTCAGTCCGAGGCTCAGACTTCCCTGGATCGCACCAGACGCATTCTGCAGTATCTGGGACTTGTGATCAATCTGCCAAAGTCTCAACTCACCCCTACTCAATCCCTGTAATTCATAGGGGCCTGGTTGGATACCACCACTGCAAGGGCCTATCTTCCTCAGGCCCGTTGCCAACGTCTAATGCATTTGGCCTCCCAGACTCAGTCCAGCAGCCACTTGACTGCCAGGGAGATGCTACAACTGTTAGGCCACATGGCCTCCACAGTACATGTGGTACCTTATGCTCGCCTACACATGAGAGCAGCTCAATGGACTTTGTCCACCCAGTGGACTCAAGCATCAGGAGCTCTCTCAGACCAAATAGCAAACTCCAAACGTCTCATTTGGTCTCTCCAATGGTGGATGTCCACTCAAAATCTGTTGTTGGGGGCCCCCTTTCAACCATTGTTGCCCCAAGCAACCCTCACAACAGATGCCTCCCAAACAGGTTGGGGAGCTCATCTTCAAGATCTCTCCACTCAGGGCACTTGGTCTCCACAGGAGACCACCCTTCATATCAACCACTTGGAACTTCGAGCAATCTTTCTAGCTCTCAGAGTTTTTCATACCCTCCTCAGCAACATAACAGTCCTTATTCACACGGACAATCAAGTAGCCATGTTTTACATAAACAAACAAGGAGGGACTGGCTCTCTGTCGCTTTGCAATGAAGCTCTAAGATTATGGGCCTTCGCCAGAGAGCATCAAATCCATCTCCTGGCAGTATATCTTCCAGGAATCCAAAACTCTTGGGCAGACAGACTCAGTCGAGTTCTGCTTCCACACGAATGGTCCCTGCACATGGATCAGGTACTCAGAATCTTCCAGAAATGGGGAACCCCGGACATAGACCTCTTTGCAAGTCCGTGGAATGCCAAACTTCCCCGGTTCTGTTCCAGAATTCCGTGTCAGGGAGTGCAGGCCAAGGATGCCTTCCTCCTTCATTGGGGTCGGGGCTTCCTATATGCCTTTCCACCCATTCCTTTGATTCCCAAGACTCTGTTCAAAGGGATCAAGGGTCCATGATCCTCATAGCTCCACGCTGGCCACGCCAAGTGTGGTACCCTCTACTTCTGCATCTCTCCCAAGCCCCCTCTCTGGACTTGGGAGCAGCTCCAGACCTTCTGTCTCAGGAGAAGGGGACTTTGTGGCACCCAAACCCCAAGTCCCTTCACCTCAGAGCTTGGTTACTGAAGGCCTAGACCTTCAAGACTCTTTCGCAGCAAGTGAAGGATATCCTCCATGCCTCTAGGAAACCTTCCACTAGGCGTTCTTACGCTTTTAAATGGAAAAGAATTTCCATTTGGTGTGCTCAAAAGGGTCTTAACCCTCTAGCACTCCCTTTGAATTCTCTTTTGGAATATCTCCTGCATCTCTCCAATGCAGGACTCAAAACGAATTCAGTAAGAGTCCATTTGAGTGCTATTGCAGCATCCCTTAAGCCCATCAATGGACAACCTGTTTCCTCTCATCCTCTTATTGCAAGATTCATGAGAGGCCTAACCTTAACTAAACCTCCCATTCGACCTCCTCCGGTGGCATGGGACTTAAACTTGGTTCTTGGTCAGCTTATGAAGCCACCCTTTGAACCCTTAGCCACTACCTCCTTGAAATTTCTTTCCTGGAAGGTTATTTTTCTTATTGCAGTCACCTCAGCTCGCCGTATCAGTGAACTGCAAGCTCTAGTGGCTAATCCACCTTATACAAGGTCCCCTTTTCATCTTAATCAAGAGGTATATTTACCTGTCTTTTTTCCAGCTCCTCATGCATCCAGTGCAGAGAGGAACCTTCATACTCTAGATTGTAAAAGAGCTCTTGCCTTTTACCTCCACAGGACACAGCAACATCGAAAGTCTTCTCAGCTTTTTGTTGCTTTTGATCCTTCTCATTTAGGACTTCCAGTCTCTAAAAGAACACTCTCCAATTGGATTGCTCAGTGTATCTCTTTTGCTTACCAGAGTAAGAACCTTTCTCTGGAGGGCCATGTCACCGCTCACAATGTGAGGGCCATGGCCACCTCTATGGCTCATCTAAACTCTGTGTCAATTGACCAGATCTGTCGAGCAGCCACCTGGGCCTCGGTTCATACCTTTACAGCCCATTACTGTTTGGACAAGGACTCCCGCCGGGATGCCTTGTTTGGTCAGGCTGTCCTCAGACACCTGTTCCATTCTTGAACAACTCCAGCCCACCTTCCCTGAATGGATGCCTGAGATCCATAGGAAGATGAGGGACCTTTCAGGGTCTCATACCCTTGAGGGGATCTCCCGGGCATCTTAGCTAGGGAGTCCCCATATGTGAGGACTCATTCCTGCTTGTTCCTGGAGATAGCACAGTTACTTACCTGTAACAGGTGATCTCTGGGAACAGCAGGAATTAGTCCTCACAATCCACCCACCTCCCCTAGGAGTTGTATCTCTCTCTCTTTCCTTTCCTCTCTCTATTGTCTCAGCTTTAAACTCGAACTGAGGAGAGTTGGTCAGGAAGGCGGGAAGGCAGCGTGCATGCGCAGTGGGAGGCCCCAAAAGCTTTCCTTCTGGGGAGCTTTCCCGCGCGGGCTCCGTCGGTACCGACGTACCCATATGTGAGGACTAATTCCTGCTGTTCCCAGAGATCACCTGTTATAGGTAAGTAACTGTGCTTTCTGCATCTACCATCATAAACAAGGCAGATTCCCCATCTCCTGAATCTTCCAAGTAGATTCAGCAACTTCCTAATATTATCCCCCTCCCCCTTGTCTTCTTGAGATGAACCCCACTAGATCATTTTTCACCAGTTTTGGTACAAATCTCTGCAGCTGCGTAGCCAAGTTTTTTCCCTACAACTTTTCATTCAAATTAATGAGGGAGATTGGTCTATATGAGCCACAGACACTCTTACCTTTGCCAGGTTTGGGCAGCACAGATATCCCTGCTACTGCCATGGACTCCGGTACTTGCCCTCCTAATATCCCATTAAACACTTCTGGTAAGAGTGGGGATACCTGATCTTAGAATCGTTTGTAGAACTTGGCAGTCAAACCATCGAGACCCGGGGCCAACCTCAACTCCCCTTTGTTAATGTCCCCATCGAGCACTGCCACCTCCTCCTCCCCCCCTAACCATGTCAGTATGCAGACCTACAAAAAACATTCACTCTTGGCTTCCACCCTGTCCACTTCACCCCGGTATAATTTTTCATCATAATCTCAAAAAAACCTCCCATATGCTAGCTGACCCAAAAGCCACTTACCCCTTAGCTTTCCTTATACTTACTATCTGTTCCTGACTATTCTTCTCCTGCAACTTTAAAGCCAGCACTCTATTGGCTCACTTTCTTTCTTCAAAATAGGTCTGTTTTAAGACATTCATTTCATGTCTGAGCTGGCTAGCTCTTAGTCGTCCCAGTTCTGCTCTCAGACTCTCTATTTCCCCCAGAACTTTGGGCTCCCAATCGTTTTGATGCTGGGCTTGTGACGTGCATATCAGAGCACATAGGTTCCGTTCCATAGCCCTCTTCTGCTTATGCATGCCTGAAGTGATGCTAAGCAAATGCCCTCTGACCACTACCTTTAATCCGTCCCAGACCATTCCTGTGGAGACCCCCATCCTCTTATTGAAGTGTTTGTATTCCCTTATCACTTCCTGCATCCTGGCGGTGCACTCTTTGTCCTCCAACAGGAACTTGTTTAATCACCAGAACTTCACTCCCCCTTCCTCCACTCCGAAATCTAATGTCACTCTCACCGAGGCATGGATTGTCCATGTGATAGATCCCACCTTTGCCTCTACTGCCCTGTGTACCAAGCCCCCACTCACCCAGATCATATTGAGATGACTATATAAGACATTGGGTTTGGAATTAAAAGTATACTGCCTCATCGACGGGTGCCTAACCCTCCACACATCTATTAGTCCCAACTGTTCCTTCATGTGTACCATTTTTCGGCAGTCCCCCTCCCTCCCTCATTGAAGCCCCTCCACTGTTATCCACCCGAGGGCTCAATGTCAGATTATAGTCCCCACTCACAAAGCAAGGCACTTTCCCAAACTCCCCCATTGTATTCATGGGCATCCTAAAGAATTCCCCCTGCCTTTCATTTGGTATATATATATACACATCACCACCACCTCCATCCCTTCCATATTCACCTGCAGCCCCAGGTATCTACCCCCTTTGTCTTTTACCACCTGTTTCACTTCTAGCTGTTTTTTTAATCCACAATATCTCTACCCCCCCCCCCCCCGGCGGGTTCTACCTATTCACAGTTAAGTACACTTATGGGTATCTTCGTGAGCGTAGCATCCTCTCCTGTCCCACTTTCAAATGGGGTTATTGGACACAGAATATTTGCCCTAAGCCACCCTCCCTCCTCCTCCAGCAGACTGCGCTTATTCCATGAATTCAACCCTTTAGTATTTATGGTTGCTACAGCAACTCTTTTCCTCCATTTGCTTTCCTCCTTTCCCCACCCCCCTCCCCCCATTACCATCCCCATCCCTCTGACCTCCCACCCTACCTCTTACCCCACTCCCCAGCTCCTACTGCTGGAAGGTTCTGTAACTGGAGTAGTGACAACCCCATCCATTAACATGCTAGTATACTCTCCCACCCCCATTCCTTTCACTCACATACCATTTGTGCCACACACAATACCACACATCCTGCCCCCTCTCGGTCCCCCGCTCAGTCCATTCGCTCTCATTCATCCTTCACTGTTGGTCCTACATAAATTAAATTAAAGTCAGTGACTTGAGCTGTGTTTATATGTCCATAATAGGTCCCTTTCCTTCATATCTGTGCTTCCCATGCCAGGCCTTTTCTCCATTTATGCATGCTTTCCTTGGACACCAGTGACCAGCTGCTGTTCTTTGGTTTCTTCACCTTCCTCACTTCCAGCTCCACCAAGACCTCCACTGGTATACCTGCTTCCCCAAGGGCTTTTACCACCTCCTCCGCAGATCGAGTTTGCCATGTGCAGCCCTTCTTTCTGATGGCGAGTCCAAACTGGTAAAGCCTTCTGTATTTAGCTGTTCCTGTCGCAATTTCTTGGTGGTTTCTCCTATCTCCTCCTGCCTTTGTAAAATTCCTGTAGCCAAGTCGGCATAGATTGCTATTTGAGAGCCTTGCCAATCAAAGCGGTTCATTGCTCGCATTTTTGCAGCAATCTGTTCCTTGATAGCATAGCTATGTATTCAAATTACAATGTCCCTGGGCACATTATTCTTGGGAGGCCCAAGCAACCCAATGAATCCTATTGAGCTGTATGGTGAGTGGTACCTCTTTCTCCCGACCTTGCCATAATACCTCCTTGCAGATAGCCTCAGCCACATTTTTGCTATCAATGAACCCAGGCTCTTCTGGCATGCTCCTTTTATGCATAAGTTAGAAACATAGAAAAATGACGACAGAAAAAGACCACATGGTCTATCTAGTCTGTCCTTCCATATCAACAACTACAACAGTCCCCTCTTTTCCCTTAGAGATCCTCTGTGTTTGTCCCATGCTTTTTGGAATTCAAATACGGTCCTCATCTCTACCACCTCCACTGGGAGACTATACCACGGATCCAACACTCTTTCCGTAAAGAAATATTTCCGCATATCATTCCTGAATCTATCCCCTTTCACCCTCATCCCATGTCCCCTCATAGCAGAACTTGCTTTCAATCAAAAGAGGCTCCTCCCCCTATGCATTTATGCTTCGAAGGAATTTAAACATCTCAATCATATCACCTCTATTACGCCTTTCCTCTAAGGTGTACATATTAAGATCCTTAAGTTTGTCCTCAAATGCTTTATAATAAAGACCACTAACCATTTTAGTAGCCACCCTCTGTACTGACTCCATCCTGTTTATATCCTTTTGAAGGTGCGGTCTCCAGAATTGCACACAATACTCCAAATGAGGTCGCACCAAAGACTTATACAGAGGCACTATCACCTCCTTTTTTCTGCTAGTCATTTCTCTCCCTATGCACCCAAGCATCCTTCTAGCTTTTGCTGTCGCCTTTTCTACCTGTTTAGCTACTTTAAGATCATCAGACACAACCACACCAAGGTCCCGCTCTTCTTCAGTAGACAAAAGTACTTCACCCCCTATACTATATTGCTCCCTTGGATTGCTGCAGCCCAAATGCACGACCTTGCATTTTTTAACATTAAATCCCAGCTGCCAAATTCTAGACCATTCTTCAAGCTTATCTAGATCCCTCCATGTTACCTATACTTTCCTGGGTGTCTACTCTATTGCAGATTTTGGTATCATCCGCAAAGAGGCAAACCTTACCCGACAGCCCTTCCCACTATATCACTAACAAAGATGTTAAAAAGAATCGGACCAAGGACAGATCCCTGGGGCACACCACTGATAACTTCCTTCTCCTCAGAGCTCCATTTACCTGTATCCTTTGTCGCCTCCCACTCAACCAATTTCTAACCCAAGCAGTAACTTTAGGGTCCATCCCTAGGGTGCTCAATTTGTTTATAAGTCGCCTGTGAGGAACAGTGTCAGAGACTTTACTGAAATCTAAATATACCACATCTAGGGCTCTCCCTCGGTCCACCTCTCTGGTTACCCAGTCAAAGAAATCAATCAGATTTGTCTGACAAGACCTGCCTCTGGTGAATCCATGCTGCACCTGATTAGGTGTCAGTAGCTTCAAAGAGCTGAGAAAGATACTAAAGCAGAGTTTTAAACCTACACCACTAAAGAAAATATTTCTCCTTTTAAACTAAAGCACCAAAAAGAATGACGTTTTGTTTTAAAAAAGTACCTAAACCCTTTTAAGAGCTCCTAGGCAGAGAGCTGTAATTTAAAAAGCCACAAATTCTTACCCTGTTAGGAATGCCTTCTTATTCCTTTTTCTAGTTGAAGCTGAACCATTTCTTTCCATTCCTTGTTCTGCTGCCCCAGGACCTCCAGGGCTGCTTGCTCCTCCATCAATTTATCCAGACACTCTTCATGTTCTCCTACCCTGTGACTCAGCTCCACCAACTTTAATCTCTCCAACTAGGCCCCCTAGCTCCTCTCACTGCATTTATCTCAGTCTTCAATCCCCTTGAACCACACTCGCAGTTCTGCTCTGGTCACTTGCAATACACTCTCACTGCAACCCTCTCTGTGCATTCCTCCCTCTCATTGTCCTCTTCCATGTTGGAGGCCTGCAATCCACTGGCCACCATTTTGCCATCCCTGTTGTGCTCATGCTTTGCGCCTGAGTAAACAAACACCTTCAGGTCTGCGGTTTTCCTTCTAGTTGCATTGCCACTAACTCTGCGTACCTTGGGGGCTTTGGTTGTCAGTTTTTCAAGCTTTTTCGGACTGCTCGGGCAAGATGCACTGCTTTTTTACTGGGGGTTGCCGCAGAAGCTCTAAACTCAAACCACCATCGAGCTGGGTGACATCACTTCCTCCTCATCCTTATCCTTTTAAGGGCCAGTTAAACAGCCATTCTCCAGGACCAAGCAGGAAGTCAGTCCTCACTTATGGGTGACGTCGGCGCCGACGGAGCCCTCGCGGAGCAATTTTCCCCAGCTTTCAAAGAAAGCCTTTGGGAATTGCAGCGCGCATGCGCGGTCGTCTTCCCGCCCGAGGGTGCCATCTTAGCCAGTCTTCTTTTTTCCGCGGAGCCCTGCAGACGTCCCCGTCTTGTCCCCGCGAAAAAGTTGATTTTCCTCTTTATTTTATACTTTTTTCTTTCGGTTCGACGCCGATCGTTTTCCCGCCCGGACTCGCGACGCCGGTCTCGAGTCCTCTAGCGTTTTTTCGGTTTTTCTGACTTAGTCAGCTTTCATTTTCGTTTTCCCTGGCAGCCCGGTCCTTTGACCTCGCAGGGGCCCTTTTTCCCCCGATGGCTGCCAGTGGCTTTAAGCGGTGTGGTCGGTGTGACCGAAATATGTCACTAACCGACACACACGACTTTTGCCTCCGCTGCTTGGGCCCGGATCATGAGGAACTGATCTGTGGGCCCTGCAGCAAACTGTCCTCGAAGGCGTTGAGAAGTCGGCGGCATCAGCGCGAGAGAATCTTCGCTGACCCCAGCCGTACCCGGACCTCGTCGGAGGCCTCCGTGTCAAAGGGCTCCAGCTCGGACCGTCGCCGGAGCTCCTCCGACCGGGGTTCTCCCTCCGGGGACCATCGTCGGAAGGAAAAACCCGCGAGGGCGGCGTCGGTGGACGCTCCTGGCTCCGCGAGGGCCAGGTCGCATAGCCCCGACAGCCGCCCCGGGTCCTTGGAGAAGGAACATCTCCCGAAGCGACCTCGCCTGGAGTCGGAGATGCCTGCCCGGGTAAGTCCTGTAGTCCTTCTGGACTCGCCTCCGCGACAGCCGACGTCCGGCCCGACGCCGTCGGGGCCCGAGTCGGGGGCTGCTGGGTCACCTGAGCTCGGACTCAGGTTGACGGCCTTGGAGAGCAGACTGTCTGCCTTCATGGACCAGCAGCGGGCACTGCTCGCTGGCCTCGCTGGCGCCGCTGCCCCGACCGCCGGGACGTCGACGTCCAAGTCGACCCCGGAGACCGAGCCGATCCTCGAGTCAATGAGAACTCGAGTCGATCCTCGGTCGAGGTCACCCTCGGCCTCCCGTTCGGGACCGAGGTCGCCGACGCCGACTCCCTCGACGTCGGGGCGGCTGGCGCCGCACCCTGCCCGGGCCGACCCCACCGAGTCCTCGTCGGAGTCGGTCTGGGAGTCTGAGGAGGAAGAGTCACCTGATTCTTTCCGGACTCGGTGTGTCCCATCGGACTCACCGGGGTCCGAGCCTCGGAAGCAGTCCCCCCCGGAGGATGCCCGGTTCTCGGACTTCGTTAGGGATATGGCCAAGGCTTTGGCCTTCCCTGCGGATCCCGAGGAGGAGCCTCGAGCCGAAGAGCTCGACGCCCTCCAGTATGACTCTCCCGCGAGGGAGCACTTTACTGTGCCGGTTCCTCCTATGCTGGAACGACTACTCTTCCGCATGTGGGAGAGTCCGGCCTCCGCGCCGGTCCTGAGCAAGCGGGTCGATTCTATCTATCGGGTCCGCAAGAGCCCTGGCTTTCAGAAGGCACAACTGCCACACCATTCCATGGTAGTGGAATCGGCCATGCATCGTCTTAAGAGCCAGAAGATGCACTCCTCGGTGCCTCCTGGAAGGGAGGCCCGTAACCTGGATGGCCTTGGCAAGAAGTGCTTCCAGGGCTCTATGCTCGCATGTCGTGTCCAGACTTACCAGCTCTACATGGGCATGTATCTCCGGGATCTGGCTAAAGAGCTAGCCGGATTCTCCGCTGGTCTCTCCGAGGAGCCCTTGCGGAGGTTCCTAGCCTTGTCCACGGGCATTCGGGAATGCTCAAAGTTCATGTCCCGAGCAGCCTATGATGGCTTTGAGGCCTCGGCTAGAGTGGCCGCAGCCGGCATCGGTGCCCGCCGACAGGCTTGGCTTCAGTCGTCGGACCTTGAGCCCTGGGTACAGGACAAGTTGGTCGATGTCCCCTGCCGAGGCGAAAACCTCTTTGGCAAGCCCATGGCGGAAAAGGCTGCACAAATTGAGACTGAGACTCTCACCAGGACCAGGCTTTCTAGGAAGACCTCCGCCCCTTCCCAGAAAAAGAAGGGCTCGGGAAAAAAGTCCTTTTACCCGAGGAAGGCGGCTGCCTACAAACAGTACCCCCATTATCAGGCCCCTGCAGCTCCCCAACAGGGCCAGCAGGCCAAGGGACGGGTAACGGGTCCCGTAGGCAGCAAGCCCCCAAGCCTGCACCACCAGCCCCTGCTCAGCAGGGAGGGGTTTTTGACTCGCTCAGCATAGCCTCTCCCCCCCCGCTGGTCCCTCCCAGCACCGGAGGCCGGCTGGTTCACTTCGCCCACAGGTGGTCCAGCATCACCGCAGATGCCTGGGTGCTTCAGGTCGTGCGAGAGGGCTACCTTCTCCACTTCCATCAGGTCCCTCCCTCCTATTTTCCGGGAGAACCTTCGCGCCCCCCTCTGCACAGGGAGTTGCTCCTTCAGGAGTTAGCAGGTCTTCTGCAGGAACAGGCGGTGGAACCGGTGCCCCACCACCTGAGAGGTCAAGGCTTTTATTCAAGGTATTTTCTGATACCAAAGAGAACAGGGGGCCTCAGACCCATCCTGGACTTGCGCAACCTCAACAAGTTCCTTGTGCGGGAGAAGTTCAAAATGCTTACCCTTGGAATCCTTCTGCCCTACCTCCAGCAGGGAGATTGGCTATGCTCCTTGGATCTAAAGGATGCCTACACGCACATCCTCATCCACCCAAGCCACCGCCAATACCTAAGGTTTGTGGTGGCAGGAAATCATTACCAGTACAGAGTACTGCCCTTTGGCCTATCCTCCGCACCGCGAGTCTTCACAAAATGTCTCGCGGTCGTGGCGGCCCATCTCCGGCTTCACGGCCTCTATGTCTTTCCGTACCTCGACGACTGGCTCATCAGAGCAGCGTCCGCTCAGGAGGTCACCAACGCCACGTGCCGCACGGTGACTCTGCTGCAGCACTTGGGCTTTGTCATAAACTTCGCAAAGTCCACTTTGCTCCCCTCACAGGATCTCGAGTTCATCGGCGCAAGGCTGCACACTCCTCGGGCACGAGCGTACCTACCGCTCGACAGGGCTCAACGGCTCATGGACCTAGCCGACCGCTTTCGCAGCCAGCCCCTGGTCTCCGCCAGGCGCTTCCTGAGACTGCTCGGCCATATGGCTTCCACTGTCCATGTGACCCCCAATGCCCGCCTGAACATGCGGTCTGCTCAATGGTGTCTCCGCCAGCAGTGGCGACAAGCCACAGGCGGCCTGGCAGACCTAGTGCGCGTCTCCGAGCCGCTGCTCTCGTCTCTCCGGTGGTGGCTCCGGCAGCCGAACCTGATATTCGGAATGCCTTTCCAGTCACCTCAGCCGACCCGGGTGCTGACCACCGATGCATCCCTCCTGGGCTGGGGAGCACATTGCCAAGAGGCACGTACTCAGGGCCTCTGGACCACGTGGGAGTCTGCTCAGCAGATCAACTTCCTGGAGCTCAGGGCGATCCGCCTCGCTCTCAAGGCCTTCTCCCACCTGACTTCCCAACAGTCCGTCCTTGTCCAGACGGACAATCAGGTTGCCATGTTCTACGTGAACAAGCAGGGGGGCACGGGCTCCTTCCTCCTCTGCCGGGAGGCACAGAAGCTCTGCTCTTGGGCCGTCAGTCACGGCATTCTCCTCAAGGCAGTTTATCTCCCGGGCCAAGAAAATTGCCTTGCAGACAAACTCAGCAGGGTCCTCCAGCCGCACGAGTGGCGTCTGGATCCCTTGGTAGTTCAGAAGCTCTTCCTCAAGTGGGGTCTCCCCACGGTGGATCTCTTTGCCAGTCCTCACAACCGGCAACTTCCTCGCTTCTGCTCTCGTCAGCCACACCCCCTTCGGGTTGCGGCGGACGCCTTTCTGATCTCGTGGTCGGGGAGCCTTCTGTACGCTTTCCCTCCCATCCCGCTGGTCTCTCGGACTCTTTTCAAGGTTCTCCGAGACAAAGCCTTCATGATCCTGGTGGCCCCTCGCTGGCCCAGGCAGCCGTGGTTTCCACTCCTGCTGCAACTGGCGGTGGAGGGCCCAATCCCTCTGGGGATACAACCGGATCTCCTCACTCAGGATCAGGGGTCCCTTCTGCACCCCAACCTCAGGTCTCTCAACCTTATGGCCTGGCTGCTGAGAGGGTAGTCCTTGCTCCCCTTCTCCTGCCGGCGGAGGTGGAGGAGGTCGTCTTAGCTTCACGACGGCCTTCTACCCGCAAATGCTACGCCCTTAAATGGCGTCGCTTTGCAGTCTGGTGTACCCAACAGTCTCAGGATCCCTTCTCCTGCCCGGTGTCGGTGATCTTGCAGTACTTGCTGCACCTCTCTAATCTGGGACTTAAGTCCAACTCCGTCAAAGTTCACCTCAGTGCTCTTTCAGCACATCATGTGCCAGTGGACGGCAGACCTCTCTCCAATGACCCTCTCGTAGCGAGGTTTCTCCGAGGTCTCCTTCTACTTAAACCACCTCTGCGCCCGCCAGCGCCTGACTGGGACCTGAATGTGGTTTTGCAGCGGATCACCTGTCCGCCTTTTGAACCTATGGCTACCTGTTCTCTACGTTTTCTGTCTTGGAAAACACTGTTCTTGATAGCCCTCACTTCCGCTAGGCGCGTAAGTGAATTGCAGGCCCTCGTGTCTGATCCCCCTTACACTAGGTTCTACAAGAATAGGGTAGTCCTACGGACTCACCCAAAATTTCTGCCTAAAGTGGTCTCCCCTTTTCACATCAATCAGGAGGTGGTACTTCCAACCTTCTTTCCCAGACCACACTCCAGCCGAGCTGAAACGGTCCTCCATACCCTGGACTGTAGAAGGGCATTGAACTTCTACCTTGACCGTACGCGGGAGCACCGTAAAGCTGCTCAGCTTTTTGTGTCTTTTGACCCCAATAAATTGGGGCTCCCGGTCTCCAAGCGTACTCTGTCCATCTGGGTTGCGGACTGTATCTCTTGGGCTTATGGGGCAGCCGGACTCTCCTTAGAAAGTCGAGTCACGGCTCATTGCGTTCGGGCAAAGGCCACGTCAGTGGCTTACCTCCGCTCTGTTCCGCTGGCAGACATCTGCCGGGCCGCTACTTGGTCTTCGAGCCAGACTTTTGCGGTCCATTACTGTCTCGAGAGGGAGTCCCGTAGGGACAGTGCTTTCGGACAGGCTGTCCTCCGTAATCTCTTTGAGGTCTGAGCAACTCCTACCCTCCATCCCGGATGTGGGCTACCGGTGGGTGATAATTCAGCGAAGATTCTATCCTTCTGTGCTGCTGAGCTAGAGGGAGCTCATTTTTGTGCTTAGGGTCTCCGGTAGCCTTGAGCTTGGGAGTCCCATAAGTGAGGACTGACTTCCTGCTTGGTCCTGGAGAAAGCGTAGTTACTCACCTGTAACAGGTGTTCTCCAGGAGCAGCAGGAATCAGTCCTCACTACCCTCCCTCCTCCCCTTGGAGTTGCAATCGTCTGCTTATGTTCTTTTTGCAAATTTTTATGCTGTCTTTTTTAGCTATGTCATCTGACTGTCTAAGATGGCACCCTCGGGCGGGAAGACGACCGCGCGCATGCGCGCTGCAATTCCCAAAGGCTTTCTTTGAAAGCTGGGGAAAATTGCTCCGCGAGGGCTCCGTCGGCGCCGACGTCACCCATAAGTGAGGACTGATTCCTGCTGCTCCTGGAGAACACCTGTTACAGGTGAGTAACTACGCTGAATTGTTGGATCAGGGCTCCGGAGGAATCATTGGTTGCACAGCCTCTGTGCCTCCTTCCCCTCTCCCTCCCCCCCCCCCCCCCAGCACTCCCACGAAGATGTGGATGAAGAGGTATGTACCTGCAGGCCTTCGAAGCAGGGAAGTAGCACTGAGCCCAGCACTGTGTCCTCATGGGACTTTCCAAGGTTGAGCACCAGATTTAAGTTCCAGTTTCTATGCTTAATTAAAGTTGTCTGCGGAGGCTCCTGACCTAGTCTGCTGGGCAGTTTGATTGTCTGGTCTGGATCAGCTCGGCAGGACCATTGGTTAAATGTGTTTAGGGTTTTTGCTAGTTCCCACCTCATGCTTATACTGCGTTGTTACACGTGGCATTTGCACGCTCCCAACATGTGGCATGAGCGTGTGCTGTTTAAGCGCCTTTGTCTCCAGAGCACAGTAGTTCCGCGCTCCTGGTACACAAGCTCTGGGTGCAGCCCTTCTAAAACAGCTTTGCTGAGTGAGTAGAGGAATTCCTAAGCTGTGAAAGCCATGCTTCTGCAAACAGGTGTATGCCTAAGAGGAGACCACCTGATCTGTGGCAAACGCTTAGCTATCTCACTGGTTTCCCTATGCAATCCCTGCATGGAGGCCTCTACTCTAGTTCTGTAGGCAGCAACAGGGTTGGCTGGAGAAAGAGACAGTGTCCCTACTCTGGATTCTTCCTCTCACTCTTTTGAACTCAGCCTGCCTGAAGCTTCTTAGTGGCGTCCTGCATTAGCCGGTTCACCTCTGCTAGAGGGACAACCAAGATTGGTGAAGAGTTCCAAGCCTCTGGTCTCTCATCTCCAGATTTTCTTCTTTCCTTCAGCAAGCATGGGCTTTCTTCTGTGGCTTCAGATCAGGTGGTCTCAGGCCTCCTTCTATTCTCTTGCTCAGAGGAAGGTCCTTCTTCATAGTGTGGGGAAAGCCCTGCAGGGGCTTCTCCACAGAAGCAGCCCTGGAAGAGAATGGATTCTGGGGACTTGGAACATCTCTCTTGTATTTGGGATTCTGCCTTGAGAAATCTGAGGATGACACCACGTATGAAAGTGAGCCTTTGTTCCAAATGACTGAGATGAGTCTTTCATCATCCATTTGGTTCAGAAAGGAGAGCTGGCAGATCTCATTGATTAGGTATCCTCTGCCCTGTAGCTGTCAGATACCTTGGTAGAGCAGACACCACAAATGTATCCCCTCTTGTAGAGGGTTCATAAACATTTCAGGGCATTTGCATCCCAGAGGTTCTCAAGAGCACAATGTGTACCGAATGGGGTTTGACCTTCGCCCCAGTATGGGGGGGAAGGGTCTTGAGTAGGCTCTACGTTTTCCTTCAGGAGGACCTTATTGCCTGGGTTTGTTTTACCTCCAATCGGATGCACAGGTGATGGTTCTTTAAATGCACTCCATCCCAGTGGAGCGTTGTGCGGCTCTCAAAAACCATGTGGATTGCAAGGTGGAAACTTTCCTAAAGAGACAGCTTTCGGCCACCTCCCTTATTCTCTGGGCAATGATTTGTAGAGGACTTGCACATATGCCATTTTCCATTGGATCCATTCACTTCTCAGGATTACACTTCAGTTCTTCTGGAGTCAGGAGTGGTCATCTTGTCAGATACCATGTATAATCTCTTTGGTCTTGCGGCCAAAGATCTTGCAGTTTTCTATAGTGGCACAGCACCATCTTTGGCCTTGTCGCTGGGCAGTGGATATTGCATCCAAGTCTTGGTTATCTAAGCTCCTTTTCAAGAGGAAGCTGGTGTTTGGGAAGGTCTTGGAGAAGTTGGTTAAGAAGCTGGGGGCACCCAAACTTGGTCAGCCAGAGGATAGCAGTTTAAAGCGCAGCCCTCTCCCTCCCTCCCTCCCGCCTTCTTCCTCTGTTATGTTTTCCTCGCTCCCATTTCAAGGATTCTCAGGATTCCTGGAGGTATCGCCCAGATAGGGCATATTTTTCTTCCTCCGGCTCTTGTTCCTACGCTCAGTCATTTTGAGGGGATCGCGGGCCCACCAGGCTTTCTCCTCCTCCAGATTTGGTTTCCCTGTCAGACACATTTATTTATTTTATTTAGCTGTTTATTTAGCTGTATTTATTTCCCGCTTTTCACCGGGTCAAAGCGGTCAATTGGGGGATACATTTAACACGAGGGGATATGAGACACATACGCTAATACTTACAGGGAACATGGGCAATGGAGGGTTAAGTGGCTTGCCCAAGACCACAAGGAGTGCCTATAGGACTAGAAATCCCAAACCCTCCGGCCTGTGATTGCTGTCCCCAGGTGGGACTTGAACCCCCGGCCCTCCGGCCTGAAGTACCTTATCCTAACACTAGACCACTCCTCCCTACGTATTGAGGGGCCATTCTTGGGTCCATCCCAGATGCCTTTGTGTTCTCTCCATGCAGATCTGCGGCCAAGATGTCTGCCATCTGAACAGGGCCAGCCCAAGAGTTTTTTCTGCCTTAGGCAGGAACCCCAGCCTCGCCACACTCTCCCGCCACCAGCTGCCACCGATTCCATCTTGGGAGGGGGAGGCAGGCAGCGGCAGTATTTTCAAAAACGATGGCTGCCACTTTTGAAAATACTGCAGCTGCCTTTCACCCCCCCAAACGAAATCAGCGGCAGCTTGGGGGGGGGGGTGGAGCTGCTGCTCATGTGTGCTACCGCCAGCCACCCTAGGCAGCCCCCTAGCTCACCTAATGGATGGGCTGGCCGTGCATCTAAGCTACCCTGGGAAGACTACTCAGTTTCCATGCACCCATGCCAGTGCCATCTGCCAAAAGGGGCAAGGGTCAGTATTCCACTTATTTTGAGGTATGTCAGACGGCTGCCTGGGTGAGAATCTTCACAGTCTTGGCAAGTGCATATTTCTATATGATTTGCAAGGGATTGTGGGCAATGCAGTTCATTCACACCAGACACAGCTGCTGACAATAATTTAGTTGTGCTCAAGTGTTAAAGCCAATAAGGTATTTATTTATGGGGTTATTTCTCCCAACACAGATATGCTTGGTAGCACATAAATCAGGTTACTTGCTTCCAGTGTTTAACTTGGAAAAACAAAATCAAAATCAGGAAAACAACATTCAAACTTGTCAGGCATTAGCTAATGTTTTCTTAGCATATATCAAACAACAAACCAAAAGCCACAAAGCAAGAAAAAAAACTGTTCTTTTCAGGTTAACTTCTGATAACTTCCCACATAGATTCAGAAGTGATTCTCTCCTAGCTCACAAGCAATTAGGTAAGGCTCAATTGCTAGCAGTTATCTAGCTGAAACCCCTTAGCTGGCTTGCTTTCTACAGCGTAGCCAGAAATCCTACACAGGAGCTTTTCTGAGTAGATTAAAGAACAAGTTTGTATTTCTTTGTGATGGTTGCTGTACTTTATAACAGAAAATCACCAAAGGAGTTTAGACAGAGAGCAGTCCATGTAAACAGATTCTTCATCTGCTATCATTCCCCCTTCTTCAACAAGCATGGGTTCAATATCATAGATTGGCACAGATGAATGTCCCAATGGAGCACTTTCAGGAGAATACTTGTTTCCCTGCTGTCTTTCAAGGTTATAGCTAGGGCATAGATCAGTGTTCATACCTGAGCTTCCATTGCTGTTAGAGTTCCTCTCTATATAGCCTGGCCAGTATGTAGTCCAGTTCTTATGTCCAGCCTTCCAATCCAGATCCCTGGACACTGGATCTCTCTTCACATACCTTCTGGCACGGGTCTTAGGGTCCCTTCCACGTGCAGCCGTCTCCCTCACAGGTAGTGTCTGGAGATTCCTAGCTCTGCAGCACCATTCCTCTGGCTTTCCCCAGTCCAATGGTGTATGCTGGCCCTTGAAATGCCTCCCAGTATACGTACTGCTCTGGACTCTAGACCTCTCAAAGGCTTTTCTCTTCCTTCTTCGAAAGGGTTTCTTTCCCTCTCTGTCCGTCCGGTTTGGCTTCTGCTTCTGATGATCTTTCAGATGAAACTGATGATCAAGCTCAAGCTGATTATCAGGATAAGGATAATTCTCTGTAGAATAAACTCTACCTTTATTCTGCTCAGATGAGTGTTCCTCCCTAACACAGCGCAGCTGTGCTGAATCAGGCCCTGCCCTTTGAGATGAGTGCTTAGGGATTACCTCATAGCCCTCCTGATTGAACACACGCTTCCCCACTTCAGCTCCTCTAATGGCTGTTGGAAGCCTGGTGCATTCTGGGACTGGTAGTCTTTTATGGGAAAATTCTGTTTTCTTATTTCTACCAGAACTGACAGGTTGCTTGTTCAGAGTCACTTCACCTTCTCTATAGCTCCTTCCTGAGCTATGATAAGCTTCCTTATCACAGGTACCAAACAAGGGGGATTCCTCGCATTTCTGGACTTGTCTGAAGCCTGTTTCCACATTCCCATTTATGAGGTCAGCATTACTTCCTGCACTTTACTGTTCCCAGCTCTCATTTTCAGTTTGATGCTCTTCCATTCGCTCTCTCCACCGCCCTGAGGACATTCACCAGGATAATAGTTGTAGCTGTCACCATAAAGGGATTTGTGTGCATCTTTTCCTGGATGACTGGCTTACGGGCCAAGTCATATTCAGAATTGCTATAGGCATTGGCCTGAGAGATGCAGTCTCTAGAGAGTTTAATCTGATAGGCCCCAGGTAACTGGTCGCAGTTGGTTATCTAATCACAAAGTACCTTGGGACATGATTCGACTACAGCCAGGAAGGGTCTTCTTGCCTGAGAAGAGAGCAGAGAGGCTGCTATCTCAGTTGATGACGTCTTTTCGGAAGCAGCAGACTCCCAAAGTTTGGGACCAACTTCAACTACTAGGCCTGATGGTGACGACGGTCGAGATGGTTCCTTGGGCGTGAGCTCACATGAGACCACTGGGGCTCCTTATTGTTTTGCTGATCTCCTTGTATTCAGGACTTTGAAATCAGGCTTCCCCTTCTCCCATCAATGGTGGCCAACCTAGAGTAGTGGGAGCAGCCGACAGTCGCCCAGGAGCGCATGGTTCGGATGAAGGTATCCTTGAAGGATACTACCAAAAGCAGTGAGGTTCCAAAAAAGAGTATAGTAGCCCAAATGCCCTTGAGTAAGGTGCAGACAGAGCGTAAAGATTCCAAATTACCCATGCCTACCAATAGCCAGATTAATATTAATAAAATACAGTCTCTAAAATGCTTGTATGCAAATGCTAGAAGTCTAAACAATAAGATGGGAGAGTTAGAATATATAGCACTAAATGAGAGGTTAGATGTGATTGCAATCTCAGAGACATGGTGGAAGGATGATAACCAGTGGGACACTGTGATACCTGGATGCAAACTATATCGTAATGATAGAACTGATCAAATTGGTGGAGGGGTTGCGCTCTATGTTAGAGAGGGCATTGAGTCAGAAAGGATTGAAGTTTTGCAGGGAACAAAATTTGCTGTAGAATCTCTATGGATTGAAATTCCATGTATGAAGGGGAAGGTGATGGCATTGGGAGTGTACTATCGACCGCCTGGCCAGAATGAACAAATGGATGATGAAATGCTCAAAGAAATCAAGGAAGCTAACAAAAGTCACAGCAGAGTAGTAGTAATGGGTGATTTCAATTACCCTGGTATCGACTCGGTCAGTGTTACGGCAGGACAAGCTAAGGAGATAAAGTTTCTAGATGAAATAAATGACTGCTTCTTGGAGCAGCTGGTTCATGAACCGACCAGAGGGGAAGCCATACTGGACCTAGTCCTTAGTAGAACGCCAGATCTGGTGCAAGAAATAAGGGTGTTGGGACCACTTGGCAATAGTGATCATAGCATGATCATGTTTGATTTAATTAGTGGAGGAGGGATAGTAAAGAAATCCACAGTACTACCTTTTAACTTTCAAAAGGGAGACTATGATAAAATGAGGAATATAGTTAAGAAAAAACTAAAAGGAGCGGTTGCAAAGGTTAAAGACTTACAGCAAGCTTGGGTGTTATTTAAAAATGCTATCCTTGAAGCCCAGACCAGCTGTATTCCACGCATTAAGAAAAGTGGAAGAAAGTCCAAAATACTGCCAGCATGGTTTAAAGGTGAGGTCAGAGAGGCTGTTGCTGCCAAGAAAGCATTCTTCAGGAAATGGAAAAAAGAGTCAAATGAAGAAAACTGGAAACAGCACAAGCACTGGCAAGTTAAATGCAAAGCATTGATAAGGCACGCAAAGCGAGAATTTGAGAAGGAACTTGCTACGGAAGCAAAAACACGAAATAAAGACTTTTTCAAGTACATTCGTAGCAAAAGGCCTGTGAGTCAGTTGGGCCATTAGATGATAGAGGGGTAAAAGGGGCAGTAAGAGGAGACAAGGCTATAGCAGAGAGACTGAATGAATTCTTTGCTTCGGTCTTTACTGAGGAAGATGTAGGGATGTTACCCAAGACTGAAGTGGTATTTAAAAGTGATACTGCAGAGGAATTGAGAGAAATATCGCTACACCGGGAAGATATATTACAACTATTTGATAAACTGAATAGTAGCAAATCACCTGGACCGGATGGTATACATCCAAGAGTTTTTGAAAGAACTGAAATATGAGATTGCGGACCTGCTATTGGTAATCTCTGAACTTTCATTAAAATCATCTGTAATACCTGAAGATTGGAAGGTCGCCAACGTAACATCAATCTTTAAAAAGGGTTCCAGGGGTGACCCTGGAAATTACAGACCGGTGAGTCTGACGTCAGTACCGGGGAAAATGGTAGAAACCATCATAAAGAACAAAATTACACAGCATGTAGATAGTCATGGCCTAATGGGAGACAGCCAACATGGCTTTAGACAAGGAAGATCTTGTCTTACTAATCTGTTTTTTTTGAAGGTGTGCATAAACAGGTAGACAAAGGTGAGTCGGTTGATATAGTGTATCTGGACTTTCAGAAAGCTTTTGATAAGGTCCCTCATCAGAGACTTTTGGCGAAACTAAAAAGTCATGGGATAGGAGGCAGTGTACTATTGTGGATCAGGAACTGGTTAAAAGATAGAAAGCAGAGGGTAGGGCTAAATGGCCAATATTCCCAATGGAAAAAGGTGAATAGTGGAGTACCCCAGGGATCTGTACTGGGTCCGCTACTTTTTGACATATTCATAAATGACCTGGAAAAGGGAATAACGAGTGAGGTTATCAAATTTGCAGATGATACAAAACTGTTTAAAGTTGTTAAAACCCGAGCTATGGGGAGGAGTCTTGACTAAGATGGCTGCATCTGCAGTTTCGCTGTAAGCGCGTTTTTCTTTTGCTCTATGGGTAGGAAACGTAAGGGTAAGGGTTTGGCTGAGTCCACCCAACCACTCCCTACCTCGACGCCGATTTCTTCGGGTCCTATGGATTCCTTTGTTCTTCGCGCTCAGCGAGCACCGGCAGTAGAAGGGGATGAGTCCCGGGCTTCCAGTACGCCGGAGTCGGGTGGCTCGGCATCTGTTTCCGGTATTTCTCTCTCCCCTGAGAGACCAACGACGAAAGTTTCCCGAGGACAGCCCTTGCCAGACGGCTTCCTGGAGCTCGGCTCCCTCCCGAAGGTGGGAGTGTCTAGCGGCTCGGTTGGACCAGGAGCGGAGGGGCGGCAATTATGTGAGCAGGTTGTCGCTGGGCTGCACGAGTCTGCATCAGCTACGTCGCTGAGTGCAGGAGAGTCTGTGAACCAGTGTGTTCCTGTGGTCCGGGGACAGCAGCAGACAGCATGTATGCAAGCAGATTCTAAGACAGTGCCTGTACACTTACAATTTACGTTGCAGCGTCCTGAGACTTTTACTTTGGAGTCTATATGGCAGGCTATTCTCTCTCTGGGGGAAGCAATGGTGCCGAAGGTTTCTTATTTGGAACAGAAAATGGATGAACATGGGATGGTCATGGATGGTTTCCAGCAAAGAGTTACGGTTTTCCATTCTGAAGTAACTGAAGTACAAAGGAAGGTGGAGGTCTTGGAAGAGCAGGTGGATGTTTTCAAGAAAGCGTTTCTTTCCACGCAGGTTAAGTTGGAACAGATGGACAATTCATTAAGATTGAATAATCTTGGAATAATTAATTTTCCAAGATTAATGTCTATCTTTCCGAGGGAAATGTTTCGTTTGTATTTAATAGAAGTATTGGGGGTATCCTCCGATTTAATTCCTCCCTTGGTTAAAGTTTATTACTTACCTAAAGCTAAGTTAGCGTTGGCGGGGCCTGATAGTGGCAATGTTATTTTGGGTAGTCCTCAGAAACAAGTTAACATTCTAAATGTCTCCGAGTTGTTGGAGAGTTCTGAGTCTGAAGACCCTGTTTCTTCTACTTTATTGGTTACATTTGCTCTCCTGTCTGATAGAGAATGGCTATTGAAGCTTTTTTTAAGAAAAAACATATTCCTTTTAGAGGAATGATAGTTAGGATTTATCCTGACTTGGCTAGGTCCACTCAGCAACGTAGAAAGGAATTTCTTCTGTTACGTCCTGGAATATTGCAGTTGGGTGGTTTGTTTTTTCTTAAACACCCATGTAAATGTTTAGTAAAGTTTAAATCTATTTCTTACGTGTTTTACGAACCATCCCAGCTTACTGCTTTCATTAATGCTAGACG
The DNA here is from genome assembly GCA_033557465.1 of Ichthyophis bannanicus. Taxonomy (NCBI): domain Eukaryota; kingdom Metazoa; phylum Chordata; class Amphibia; order Gymnophiona; family Ichthyophiidae; genus Ichthyophis; species Ichthyophis bannanicus. Next base: position 413,528,803 of record CM066038.1, read on the forward strand.
CTTGGAGTCCTCGGAAGGGGGCTCTCCTAATCTCTCATAATGGATTAGCCTGTGCTTTTGCGAATGCTTTCATTTTCCTAGCATATTTGGTTATATAAATTGTATGACTCCTCTACCCCCTTTTTTTTGTGGGCTAGTGAGGAAGATGTCTTGGATGATTTCTTTGTTAAGGTACCATTATTGGGTTTTTGGTATGTTTATTTCTTAGATGTCTTTCTGTTTCTACAAGAGTGTTTGTAACTTCTTGTTATATTGTAAAATTTGTAAAAATAAAATTTAAAGTTGTTAAAACCCAAGAGGATTGTGGAAAACTGCAGGAGGATCTGGATAAATTGGAAGACTGGGCATCCAAATGGCAGATGAAATTTAATGTGGACAAGTGCAAAGTTATGCACCTAGGAAAGAACAACCCACACTATAGTTACACAATGCAAGGTTCCACATTGGGAACCACCACCCAGGAAAAAGATTTAGGAGTCATCGTGGATAACATGTTAAAACCCTCTGCCCAGTGTGCAGCGGCAGCCAAGAAAGCAAATAGAATGCTAGGTATCATAAAGAAAGGGATGGAAAATAAAACAAAGGATATTATAATGCCTCTGTATCATTCCATGCTAAGACCGCACCTTGAATATTGTGTGCAGTTCTGGTCACCGTATCTTAAAAAGGACATAGCATTACTAGAAAAAGTACAGAGAAGAGCCACCAAAATGGTGAAGGGGATGGAAGGCTACTCCTATGAAGAGAGGCTACAAAGGTTGGGGCTCTTCAACCTGGAAAAGAGACAGCTGAGGGGAGATATGATAGAGGTCTATAAATTAATGAATGGAGTGGAGCAGGTAAACGTGGATCAATTGTTTACGCTATCAGAATATAGAAAGACTAGGGGACATGCAATGAAGCTACAGGGTAAACTATTTAAGACAAATAAGAGAAAATATTTTTTCACTCAACGTGTAATCAAACTCTGGAATTTGTTACCGGAGGATGTAGTAAGGGCTGTTAGTGTAGCTGGGTTTAAAAAAGGTTTGGACAAGTTCCTGGAGGAAATTGCCATAAACCACTATTAAAAAGGGACCCAGGATAATCAATGCTTGACCCAGTACAAGCATTGTGGAACCTGTGTCTTTTGGGGATATTGCTAGGTACGTATGACCTAGATTGGCCACTGTTGGAAACAGGATACTGGGCTTGATGGACCTCGGTCTGACACAGTATGGCATATCTTATGTTCTTATGTTCTTATTTGTTGAAGGGCCTGCTCCTTGATGATTACCAGTGGCTTCTCCTGATGACGGATGCTAGTCTGTTCAGCTAGGGAGCCCATTGCGAGGGTCAGACAACCCAGAGTCACTGGAATGAATGAGAATCAGCATGGCTCATTCGCTTGGTCCTCCTGCTTCTCCGGAGCTTAGTATGAGGCAAGGCAGTTCGAATCCTCTCAGACAATGCTACAGCAGTAGCCTCAATAACAAAGGGGGTATGAAGAGTTCCATAGTTTCTGGGGAAATAACCCTCTTGGGTAGAGCGGAATATCCTAGTCCTCTCAACATTATATTGTGGGAGTGGACAATGTGAAAGAATCTGTCGACACGCCCTCAATCCCAATGAGTAGGAATTGAGCCAAATGGCATTCCAATGGATCCTGGACTGGTGGGGGTCACCTTGAGCTGGATCTGTTGGCAAACCGGGCCGATACAAAGGTGCAAGATTCTTCAGCTGCTGCTATTACTTATTTCTATAGTGCTGCAAGCTGTACGCAGTGCTGTACAGATTCATGTATGAGACGATCTTTGCTCATAAGAGCTTACAGTCTGGTCAAAACAGACAACACAACAACTGGTAACTAGGATGTATCTAGGGGAATGGTAAGGAACCACTTAGGAGGTGAACAGGACACCAGTGGGATCAGGATCCAAAAGCAGTGTCAAAGAAGTGAGTTTTTAGCCTGGATTTGAACAGGACCACAGATGGAGCCTGATGTACTGACTCGGGTAGTTCCAGGTATAAGGAGCAGCAAGGTAGAAAGATTGAAGTCTGGGGTTGGCAGTGGAAGAGAAGGGCACAGGTAGAAACAATCTGCCAGAAGAGCGGAGTTCCCGAGGAGGGGTGTAAAGAGATATAAGAAAGGAAAGGTAGTGAGGAGCAACTGAATGAAGGCACTTATAGGCCAGTAATAGAAGTTTGAACTGGATGCAGAAATGGATAAGGAGCCAATGAAGTGACTTGAGAAGAGGGATGACATGAGCATAGCAACACTGGCGGAAGATAGCTGTGCAGCTGAGTTTTGAACAGATTGAAGTGGGGAGAGATGATTCAGAGGAAGACCAGCGAAAGGGAAGTTGCAGTAGTCTAGGCGAGAGGTAACAAGAAAATGGAAAAGGGACTAATTTTGCCAATGTTACAAAAAGGTGTGTCCGGTTTTAGTTATCTGTTGGATGTGTATGGAGAAGGAGAGGGAGGAGTCAAAGATGAGGAAATAGGGAGGAGTATTGTGTTATCCACAGAAATAGAGAAAGGAGGAAGGGGGGAGGTTCTCTTAGGGGGAAAGATAAGGAGCTCAGTTTTGGCCATGTTAAATTTCAGATGGCGATGAGACATCTAGGCACTAATATCAGATAAGTAGGCAGAGATCCAGGCCTGGATTCCCAGGGAGATTTCAGGTGCAGAGAAGTAGATTTTGTGAGTCATTAGCACAGAGATGGTACTGAGCATAAGATATGCCATACTGGGTCAGACCAAGGTCCATCAAGCCCAGTATCCTGTTTTCAACAGTGGCCAATCTAGGTCACAAGTACCTTGCCGGTTCCCAAAAAGACACAAGTTCCACAATGCTTGTATTGGGGCAAGCAGTGGATATCCCGGGTCCTCTTTAATAATGGTTTATGAACCTTTCCTCCAGGAACTTGTCCAAACCTTTTTAAAACCCGGCTATACTAACAGCTTTTACTACATCCTTCAGTAACAAATTCCAGAGTTTGATTATATGTTGAGTGAAAAACTATTTTCTCTTATTAGTCTTAAATAGGTTACCCTGTAGCTTCATTGCATGTCCCCTAGTCTTTCTATATTTTCATGGCGTAAACAATCTATCTGTGTTTACCCATTCCACTCCATTTATTAATTTATAGATGTCTATCATATCTCCCCTCAGCTGTCTCTTTTCTAGGTTGAAGATCTCTAACCTTTTTAGCCTCTCTTCATAGGTGTATCCTTCCATCCCCTTTACCATTTTGGAGGCTGCTTTTTGTACCTTTTCTAATAATGCTATATTCTTTTATTTTATTTTTTTGAATATTTCTTTTTATTAAACATTTTCCACAAGTAAACCGGTACAACTTTCACACTGGAACCAACAAAGTGTCACACAATAGGAAAATGTGTTTTTCTTTTTTGTAATTATAACAACACAATTTCACCTCATGAACATTGGGGTCATCAGACCCGAAGAACCCCACCCACGAAATTCTCCATATTGTCGTCCCCCCTGCGGGTTCCCCTCCAAAATGCCCCCTTTGCCAAGTACCCCCCCTCGCCCCTACCATGCTCAACTAACCCTCGCCCTCCTTACCTCCCCCAACCCTCCCCCCCCCCTTTGTTAATCACCGAGTGACTCAGAATGGGCATGCATCCCCCCCTTCAAATAAGTTAGCAGCAAGCACCATTGGTCCTGAAATTTCTCTCCCTGCTGACGCCTAATTGCTGTCAACTGCTCCATCAATACAATCCGTCGGAGCCTATGCTGCCAGGCTACCAATCCCATGAAAAGAAAAAAACCCCAATTATGTGAACAAAATAAAGTACTATCACAAAAAAGTTCACCATAAATACCCCCAAAAAGACTTTTTTATTTCATTTTTGTCGAAGCTGACTGTAGGAGAGGTGGTATGGGTTTAACCACTCACGCCAAGCAGTAAGCTGCCTTTTATTCAAAAATGGTTCTTCACCACTAAAATTGATATATTATATATTATATTTATATTTTTTAACTTATCTGATTTAAAACACTCCACCGGAGAGAAAAGTTGCTCAAGAAGAAGTCCCTTTACCGTGGCCGCAGAAGACGGCGTTTTTTCAACAATGTTGCCATTTTTGCTTTTACAACTAAGCACTTGATACAGAGTTGGATACTCGAAACCCGCGCGTCGTGTAAAGGGACTTCTTCTTGAGCAACTTTTCTCTCCGGTGGCGTGTTTTAAATCAGATAAGTTAAAAAATATAAATATAATATATAATATATCAATTTTAGTGGTGAAGAACCATTTTTGAATAAAAGGCAGCTTACTGCTTGGCGTGAGTGGTTAAACCCATACCACCTCTCCTACAGTCAGCTTCGACAAAAATGAAATAAAAAAGTCTTTTTGGGGGTATTTATGGTGAACTTTTTTGTGATAGGCTACCAATCCCGGCAACTGGGACTGCTTCCAGGCCCGAGCTATCTCACTTCGGGCCGCCTGAATGCAAGCCCGTACCGGGTGAACGAACCCCCGGGGCCATACAGCTCCCCGAATCCCCAACAGGCCTAGTCCCATATCCACCTCCACCCTCTTCCCCAGAATAGTCTCCAACTGACCCTCCACCAGAGCCCAGTATGCACGCACACTTGGACAGGACCACCATATATGCGCGAATGTCCCCCGTTCCCCACACCCCCGCCAGCACTGAGCAGAAGACCCGGGAAACATCCTATGTAGCCGCTCTGGGGTATAGTACCATCGAAACAGAAGCTTATAGGACGTTTCTCGGATAGCGACCGAAATCGCTTGGCGTCCAATATCTACATGCACCTTCCGCCACTCCTGCGCCTCCAACTCCCTGCCCAAATCCTTTTCCCACTGCTCCTGATGGGGGAACTTCCCAGGCATCTCCACCTCCAGGTCCTGGTACAGTCGGGGAATCAAACCCCGGTAACCCTCCCAGTCCTGCCACAATGTCTCCCCGGGGCCTTGGGCTCCCTCCCAACTCGCTCGAATCTGGCGCTGGAGCAAAAAGTGGCGCACCTGAAAGTAGGGAAAGAAGTCGCTCCCCCTCAATTGATACCGCACCCTGAGGTCCGAAAAGGGAATCAGCATTCCATCCTTAACAAACTTCCCAAAGGTATCCAACCCCTTACTTTCCCACCTACTAAACACCCCTTCCCTGCCGGGCACAAACTCACTCGTCACCCGCACTGGGGACAACAAAGAAAACTCCCCAGCAGGGGCCGCCCAACGGCGGCGTGCCTTCCGCCATTGCATAGTAAGATGCCACATAAAGGGGTTAGCCTTCCATCTACCCGAGGGCAGCCTACCAAAAATCCATGGTAAATACTGTAACCGAATCTCCTCGGCCCAATACTGCTCAGTCTCTCGAAACCGCTTCCTTACACCACCCCTGTCACGCCACTCAAATACCTGCCTCAATTGGGCTGCCTTATAGTACCGAGCCAAGTCAAGGACCCCCGGCCTCCCGGTTCGCATACATTATGCGTCGACTTACTCGCGGCCGAGATCCCCCCCACACAAACGCAAAGATCTGATTCTGCAAAGTCCGGATGTCCCCAGCCGGAATCCCCACGGGAAGCATCTGGAAAAGGTATAACAATCGCGGCAGAAGGTTCATCTTCAAAACAGCCACCCTGCCCAACCAGGAAAGCTCTACCGTCCGCCACCGAGCCATGTCCTTCCTCAACTCCTGAAATAGCCCCGGGTAGTTGGCCATATATAATCCCAAGGGGTGGGCAGTAATCTGCACCCCCAAGTACTTTATGGACCGCGTTGCCCACCGAAATGGGAAGGAACTTCTCAAACTGTCAATCACTTTCGAGTCCAAGGATAGACACATAGCCTCCGTTTTATCCCAATTCACCTTGAACCCTGATAGACCCCCATATTTCTGGAGCTCTCCCATTAGTGTTGGAAGCGACACAATGGGTCGGGTCAGCGCAAATAGTACGTCATCCGCAAAAAGTGCCAGTTTATGTTTAGGCCCAACCGCTATCCCGGAGATGTCAACATTAGAGCGAATTCGAGCTGCCAGGGGTTCCATAACCAATGCAAACATCAACGGGGAGAGCGGGCAGCCCTGGCGGGTACCCCTACCCAGGGGAAAAAACTCAGAAAAGCCACCGTTGACATTCACCGCAGCTACCGGAGCTAAGTAGAGTGCTCTTATCCAAGCCCGAAACCGAGGTCCCAGACCTACGTACTTCAACACCTCCTGTAAGAAGGTGAAGCTGACTCTATCGAAAGCCTTTTCGGCATCGATTGAGAGGAACATAGCTGGTTGCTGAACCTGTCGCGCAAGCCACCCAAGCTGAATCACCCTCCGAATCCCATCGGCCGGTTGCCTCCCCATAATAAAGCCAGATTGATCAGAGTGGATCAGGTCCAGCATATACGGAGCTAATCGCAAGGCGAGCACTTTGGAGAAGATCTTAACATCGATGTTTAACAGCGAGATAGGGCGGTATGACCCACATACCGCCGGGTCACGTCCGGGCTTAGGTATCACCACAATTGCAGCTTGATTCATAGAGGGTGGTAAATCCTCCCCACGCAAAACAGCATTAAACACCCGCACCAGCAGGGGGGCCACCGTCGCTACCATCACTTTATAGAAGGAGCCCGTAAACCTGTCGAGGCCCGGGGCCTTCCCTGGGACCAGGGCCCTAATAGCTCCCTGCACCTCCTCCAGAGTGATATCCGCTTCCAATGATTCTCGCTCTCACTCACCCATCTTAGCACTCCCTTTCCCCTCATTTTCCAAATAACTCGCTACGTCCCCCCCCCCCCCATCACCGGGGAGTCCGCTGCATAGAGCTTCTGATAGTAAGCTTTAAAACACTCGCGGATCTCCTCCGCCTTATAAAGCAATTTATCTCGGGGCCCCTTGATTTTGACAACCGTACGCTTCTGCCACTGAACACGAAGCTTGTTAGCCAAGAGCCGCCCTGACTTATTATCAAATTCATAGTATCTTTGCCCTACCCTATCCATCTGTCCAGAAATCGTTTCCAGTTGGAGGGCATTTAATTGTTTACGTACCTCCTCCATCTGGCGTTTTAAGTTCCTCCCCCCTTTCATTTTATGCTCCCGTTCCAACTCCATTAAGCGCCCCAGGAGTAGTCGTTCTGCCTCTTCTCTCTTCCTTTTCCGCCATGCCCCTAACTGAACCAGATGGCCGCGCACCACCGCCTTAAGCCCATCCCAAAGGATACCAGTCGAGACATCATCAGTATCATTGAGAGCCATATAATCCAAGATCACCTCCCGAAGTTTCGGTTCCGCTCCCCCCTCCCGCAGCAAGTAGTCGTTCAACCTCCAAAACGTCGTCCTCCCACTATCCCCAGGCCCCCCCATCACAACCTGCTCTGGGGCATGGTCCGACCAGGTCACCGGGCCAATGCTGGCACCTTCCAGCCTTTAACTCCAATAACTATCGCCCAACACATAATCGAAACGGCTGTAAGAGCTATGTACAGGCGAGAAAAAGGTGAAGTCCCTAGCCGATGGATTCGCCATCCTCCAGAGGTCTACCACCCCCAACTCCTTCATCCACTGTCTTAGCACTCTTCCACCTCCCTCCCCTCCCCCAGGGCTCCCCCTCTTATCATCCAACGCCACATTGCAATCACCTCCCACCAACACCTTCCCCTGGACCCGCCCTCCCAACCAGGAACCTAGTTCCCTCCAAAAAAAAAACCCTCCCGGAATTTGGTCCGTATACTGAGATCAATGACACTCTTTCCCCCCCCAGGTCACCCACCACTACCACTGCCCTCCCATCTGTTTTTTGGTGCACATGTTCCACTGTAAGGGGAACCCCCTGCCCCACAAGAATGGCAACCCCCAGCTTCTTCCGCCCCCCCCTCCTCAGCTGCAAAGTAGCCCTGATAGGCCCCGAGCGCATCAGCCGCTCATCGGCCTTACGCAAATGAGTTTCCTGGAGGAAAACTACCTCCCACTTCCGTGACCTGAGCTCCTTCCACAGCAACTTACGTTTATGAGGAGAATTCAGGCCCCGCACATTAAGGCTCCCGATAATCAATCCCGCCACCATGGTGCTTGATCACCCCTCCTCCCATGCCCAAGACAGCCCATCCAAGCTTGATGACACTTCCCCCCCCCCCACCTTCCCCCCCCCCCCTTGAATACAAACCTCTTGTCTGACCACCATCGAGGAAGTGGCTCTCCCAAAGACGCTGCAGCCCCCTCCCCCCTAACCAGCCCCCCCCTCTCCCTATCCCCCTCCAAGAAAACATTTTAGTGCATCCCCCCACCTCCAATAAAGATCAGCAGTAACATTACTTATAAATGCAGAAATCACATCCCCAACATTTGCCATATCAAAACCCCTCCGACTCCCCCTGCCCGCCACCGCCAAAAAGCATCTCAGCCCCTGCACAAACAAGACCCCACTTGGCACAAGTCCTGGACGAACTGAGTCTTTCACCCAGACCCATTAGAGGATCCGCCTGAGTGTCCAGCTGGGTGTTCCTCCAACTCCGGATCTCCGCCGCAGCCGCTGGCCCCGCACTGGCACCCTTTCCCACACCGACTTCCTCTCCTTGCTTGCACCAGCGTCCGAGGCAACGCTCATCTCCGGGAGCCTAGGGGCCCCTTCCCTGCGCAGTATGGCCCAGGCCTCTTCCACTGTCCGTGCCCGGAAGCTGTGGCCATTAACATCCAGCATTAGCGCAAAAGGAAATAGCCACCGATAGCGCTTCTTTTCTGACTGCAGGTAAGATGTCACAGGTTTCATCTCTCGCCTCTTCTGTAGTGTGGCCGCTGAAAGATCGTGGAACACCTCCACCTTCTGGCCTTCCCATTGAAATGTTCTCCGGGCCGCTGCCACTCGCATCACCTGCTCCTTCACCGCAAAGGATCCCAAACAAGCCACTATATCCCGGGGCTGGCCCCGGCGAGCAGGACCTAAGGCCCAATGTGCCCTCTCCACTGCCACCTCACAGGCCTCCACAGCATCCCCCCGCTCCAGCAGGAAATGGCATATTTTCTTAATCACCGCCGTGGCATCGCCAAACTCCTCCATCTCAGGAAGGCCCCGCACTCTCAGGTTGTTCCGCCTGGAGCGGTTCTCCAAATCCTCGATTTTATCCCGCAGCAGCCCTTGCTCCAAGAGGCACTGTTGCATGCGGGCCTCCACCTCCATATCTTTTTCGGCGCGTCGCTCCGTCTGTTCCTCCAGGGCCTCAACCCGATTACCAAGGTCTCTAAGATCGTCCTTGATGGCTCCTAGGGTTTCTTTCAACTCACTCCGCATAGCACCAATGTCTCTTTTGAGTGAGCGCATCCAACCCCAAATGTCGCCACGGGTACAGCTGTCCCCTGCTCGTTCCGGCTCTTCCTCCATTTCCTCAGCAGATTCCACGTGCTCAGATGCCTCACGGCCCGTTCTCTCCGCTTTTGCAGCATAGGAGGACTGAAATCGGGCCAATGTTTTGTTGACCGACATCCTGCCACCTTCTCACCTCCGTGCACCAAAATAACAGGTTGGGGGGAAAGGCTGGCCGCTAATTACACCGTTATAACTGCGTCCCAACGGGAGCTCCAAAATCAGGCAGCCATCTCCGAGATGACGTCACTTCCTCCAGATGCTATATTCTTTTTAAGATACGGCGACCAGAATTGCACACAATATTCAAGGTGCGGTCGCACCATGGAATGATACAGAGGCATTATAATACCCGTTGTTTTATTCTCCATTCCTTTCCTTATGATACCTAGCATTCTATTTGCTCTCTTGGCCACCGCTGCACACTGGGAAGATGGTTTCAACATGTTATTCACAATGACCATTGGAGGAAATGAGTGCACTAAGGGACTGAGTGTAGAGAGAGAAAAGGAGAGGTCCCAAGACAGAGCCCTGGGATACACCAACTGAAAGCGGGATAGCAGTAGAGGAGGATCTACCAGAATAGTGGTGGGAGAGAGAGGAGAAAAAAACAGGACAGGACAGAACCCCTAAATCCATACATGAGCACATAACCCCAGTTCTCAGAAAACCTATACTGGCTTCCCATTGCAACCCGTGCAAAATACAAGGCTCTGCTTGCTATTTTCAAAGTATACCACAGCCTTTCCTCAGACTACTTGCAATTGCTAATTCAGAAGACATCAGATGACAGACCAAGGAGATCTAATATGCCATTTACCCTCAGCTTTCCGCCATCAAATAAGAAAAGCTGCCACTCCGCATCAAATAGAGCATTGATAATATCCAGGCCACATACAACCTTGATGAATTCTGCAAAAAGCTAAAAACATATCTTTTCATCAAACATGTTGGCCTATAAGGTTATGCAGTATAGCCTTATAACCCATTCATTTGCTATTGGAACTCTCATTTGGCATACGTGACTATACTTCGCCTGCACCTATCCGTTTTCCAGGCACAAACCTGATATCTCACTGCCACTGCCACCCCTCCCACCTCTATTTATAATATGTTATATGCTCAATTCACCATATTGTTTATATGTTTGCATGGCTGATCCATAGCTTTTGATCCAGTATCATGTTTGTTTGTTTATATTTTTATGTTTTATTTCACTATTTCATTATGTTCCATGTACATTACATTACATTCAAGTTGTTGGCCTGTTAACTGCTTTGACACTTTGATAAGGTGTATAAAACCAGCTACATAAATAAATTTAAGTATGGACAGGATATCGAGGAGTAGGTGGTACAGTGTCAAAAGCAGCAAAAAGGTCAAGAAGAATGAGGATTGAGTAATGGCCCTTGGATTTGGTTAGGAACAAGTCATTGGAGATTTTGGCAAGAGCCGTCTAAGTAGAATGTTCAGCCTTGGCCAAGGCAGGTTCTGTTGTATGTGTTTCCTACATGGCCTCTCGTAGGGTGAGTGCTTCTTTGAGAAGAAGTACCATCAGGGTTCTGTAGGTCTGGTGGTGCCAGATTGGTCAAGGAGGCCATGGTATACAGATCTGATGCGCCTCCAGTGTGAGTCTCCTGTCGGCTCTGGGGGCTCTTCAGGCAGGGGCCAGTCCTGCTGGTCGACCTGGCCACTTTCTCTCTTATGGCCTGGTGTTTGGAAGGTGATACCTAGTGTGTAAGGGTCATTCCTCTGCTCTGGTTTCCATTCTTCAGAAGGCAGAGAGAGGCAGTAAAATTGGAGCATATGTGTGGTTTTGGTGCCTTTTTAAGCACTGGTGTCTTGAGCGTCAAGTCAGCCCTAGTTGCTTTGGACTTTGTGGTCCTGCTTTCCTTCCTTCAAGATGGATTTGTCAAGGGCCTCTTCCTCCGTTCTTTGAAGGTTCAAGGAGTGGCCTTGTTTTATTTCAGAGGACTAGTGTCAGGGCATTTGGTGGCCTCACTCACAGATGTGAACCATTTCCTGCGGGGAGTTAAGCACAGTCGTCCTCCCCTGTGATGTTCTTCGGGCCTTGGTGGTTGAGCAGTTGGGGCACTTGAGGAGGGCTATGCTCGAGAATTGTCATGTGATGGCTCATTCCTTCCTTCCTTGTCCAAAGTGGTGGTGTCTTTCCACAACACTCAGGTAGTCTGTTTGCCTTCATTCCCAAAGGAACCCTGCCAGGGGAAGAATAAGGCCCTTCACCTAGAGGGCATTAATAAGGTGCTTCCTTGGTACCTGAAGGTCACCAATTCCTTCCTAATGTCAGGCAAACATCTTGTCCTTTTTGCAAGTTACATAAGGGGAAGCATCCACAAAGTCATCCTTGTGCCTCTAGATAGAGGAGTCTATAGCCTCTGCCTATCTGTTGTAGAATTGGCTGGTCCAGGAGGATTTGTTGTGCATTCCACAAGGGCTCAGGCTTCCTCCTGGGTGGAGCATAGCTCAGTCGCTCTCATGGACATTTGTTGGGCGGCAGCATGGTCATCGCTTGCCACACTCAGGCGGATATAGCCTTTGGTGTGGAGATCTTGAAGGCTGTTGTTTTTTTCTTCCCACTCAGTGGAGGCATAGCTTTGGTGCATCCAACTTGTCTGAACCTACCTAGCAGGATGATAGGGAAGGTGACAATTTACTTACCAGTTAATATCCTTCCCTTGAGTCCTGCTAGGCCAGTCCAGGACCCACCCTTATGATCTATGAACTTTTCTGGCCTGCTATGATGTGTTATGATCTGTGATTTTCTACAGATTGGACCTGCGGGCTATATTCCTCTTGGCAGACCTTCTATCCAAGGGATATTCTGTATATAGTTATGTTCTTTGAACTGGTTGGTCCTTGTTATCTTCATTGTAGGTAGCGTATGATCAGGGGTCCTTGACCATAGCTTGGGTACAGATACTGGAGAGGTATGCCTTTAGCTGCCTCAGATATGATTGCAGGATGAGATCATAAAAACCTCTGTCTTTTTCTCTGTCTCCACCTCTGCTGATAGGGGAACACAGTATACTTTTCTGTACTGGCCTAGCAGGAGTGAAGGAAAGGACATTATTTGGTAAGTAAAATGTCTCCATAAGGACTTCCGGTGACGTCACGGAGCGAATGGCTGTGTGCTAGCTGAGCTCCTGTGGAGTCCTGCATTATAAGGGGGGAAAAAGTGTGGACCCAGGCGCCTGAGTGAGCGGAGAACGGGTCAGGACGATGGCCCAAACAGCGAAAAAGAAGTTGGCGGGCTTCCGATCGCCATATGTGAAGCGGAAGGAGGATGAGGAGCGGACGGCTGCTGAAACGGCAAGGCCTAGCAGCATGGCGAGCTCGGAGGAAGATGAGGAGAGCGAGGAGAACCAGGAGATGGAAATGCCTCTCCGGGAGTGGCTGCGGGCTTTTAAAAGAGGCTTGCGTGCCGATTTGGCGGAGATGAGAAAGGACATTAAGGAATCGTTGTCGAGTATACAGCAGGATCTGAGCGGCCTGGGCGACCGCGTGGTGGTTCTCGAGGACCACGCGGAGGCCTGCAGTGGCGAGCTACAGGCGATGGCGGAGGCGCAGAGCAAACTGGAGAGGCAGCAGGAGGCGATGGAAGAGAAGTTGGAGGAGATAGAGGATCGGGCCCACCGGAACAATCTGCGGGTGAAAGGCATTGCAGAGTTGGAGGGGCTCCAGAACTGTGAGCAGGTGATCCGGCGTCTGTGTGCTCATATTTTGGCCTTGGAGGGCGGTACGGCGCCGGCGGAGCGGGAGATTGGGGTAGAGCGGGCGCATCGCAGTCTGGGCCCGCGGCGAGACAAGCAACCCAGAGACATCATCGCCTGCATGAGCAGCTTCCCGCTGAAAGAAAAAATCCTGCAGATAGCCCGGAAATATGGGCGGATCGCGTGGGAAGGTGCGGAGGTGGACATCTTTAATGATTTGTCCAAAGGGACTTTGGACCGCCAGAGAGGATTGCGTGAAGTCACTGCCTACCTACGGGGGAAAAGCCTGCGTTACCGGTGGCTGTTCCCCTTTGGCCTTTTAGTAACGGTGAATGGTGTGACGCGGAAGGTGAAGGAGGCCGAGGAAGCCTGGACTGTGTTGGGTGAGCTGGGCTGCGAGCAGCTCCCGAAGAGAGTAGGAAGTGTGAGGGCGAAACAGGCTGGCGGAGCAGCGAACCCCCGGTGGCAGAGAGTGGCAGAGAAAGGACGTCGGCTGCAGCGGAGGGGAGCGGATGGCGACGCGGGGCAGACAACGCATCCAGTGGAGTGAGAGTGCCCGGCAGACCCTGGTGCTGGACTGAGAACTGTGAAGGGGTCAGCCCTCTGGACCTTGGGGTGAAAGGACTGGGGGGACGGGGGGAAAGGGGGGGTGGGGGAGAGTTGCAGGGGTGTGGGGGAGGGGTAGGGAGCGGGGTGGTAGGGGGGCTGTGTTGGAGGGGAGGTGGTGAGGGAGGAGGGCGGGGGGTTGATGGTGGAAGATGCAGGACCGTCACAATCGGAAGATAGGCAAAGTGGAGGAGAGGGGGGAGGGGGGGTGGGGGTATAGGATAGGACACCTGCCAGAGATGGGGGGGGGGTCAGTAGGAGTAGGAGTAAGGTACATGATGTTGCGGGTGGGTACGCTTGATGTGCGGGGTTTAAACTCGCCCACCAAGAGGCGATTACTGTTCCGGGAGGCTGATAAGAATGAATGGGACGTGATCTTAGTCCAGGAGACGCATTTGCGTCGTCGGGATGTGGGGTTGATGAGGCATCCCCGGTATGGAGAGCAATATTATTCTTGTAGTCGGGAGGGGGCAAGAAGGGGGGGTAGCGGTGCTAATACGGGGGGGTAGTGGGATCCAAGTGGCAAGGAGTTTCGAGGATGGGGAGGGGCGGGTGGTGGGGGTGGTGGGCAGCTGGGGGGGAGAGGGAATAGTGATAGTATCGGTGTATGGGCCGAATGGAGCGCAAGTGGGGTTCTGGCAGAGGGTGTGTAAGTTGTTGGGGCAGCATGGGGGGGGGGGAAAGGGTGGTGGGGGGAGACTTTAATGTTGTGCTGGAGCATTTGATGGATAGGGAGTCGGGGAGGGGGGAGGGTCGGGGGAGGAATAGGAGGGCATTGCAGCGGCTGATGAAAAGGTTGAATCTGGTGGACGCTTGGCGAGTGCTGCACCCCCAGAAGCGTGAGTTTACACACTACTCCATCCCCCATAATAGCTGGAGCAGGATAGATATGATGCTGGTGGATCAAGAATGGATGCTGGGGGTGGGAGGGGGGGGATTGTACCCATTGCTTGGTCCGATCATAAGGCGGTCGAAGTGGGGTTTAAGGGGAGGGATAGGGAAGGGTTGCGGTTTTGGCGCCTGAATGAGGGGTTGCTGAAGTGCTCAGCGGTGGTGAGAGATATAAGGGAAGGGATCAAGGAATACTTGGCGGTGAATGACCTGGGGGAGGTTCGGGTGGCGATGGTGTGGGAGGGGGCTCAAGGCGGTTATTAGAGGGAAGTTCATTCAGTGGGGGGCACGTAGGAAACGGGAGCGGTATGAAAAGGAGCGGGACTTAGGGAGGCGGTTGCAGGAGGCGGAGGAGGCGTATAGGAGATCTGGGAAGGTAGGGGCCCGGGGTGTGATGGAAGCACTACGGGGGGAGCTGCAGGGGCTGCAGGTGGAGAGGGTAGCGATGGAGCTGGCCTGGGTGCAACAGCGGTTTTATGAGTTTGGTAATAGAGCAGGGCGGATGCTGGCCCAGCGGCTGCGGAGACGCCGGGTGGCCTCTCGGATCTATCAAATTAAGGGGAAAGGGGGGGAAGTGCTGTTTCGGGAAGGGGAAATCCAGGAACGCTTTCGGCAGTTTTACCAGGCACTATATACGGCGGAGGTGGGGGTGGAGGGGGAGGGTATCGACCGGTACCTGGAGGGGGTCAAGCTTCCATGTCTGTCAGGGGAAGCCCGGGAAGAGATAGAGGCCCGGATAGGTCTGGCAGAGGTAGAGCGTGCCATTCAGGGGATGCCCAGGGGGAAGGCTCCGGGGTTAGACGGGCTGCCGAGTACGTTTTACCGGGTATTCCAGGCGGAGATAGGAGAGGTTCTATGTCGGGTGTTTAATGGCATGTTGGAGGAGGGGGGGGAACTGCCGGTGGGGATGTTGACCGCAGGGATTACGGTGTTGCCGAAGGGGGGGCGGGATCCGCTGGAGTGTGGTTCTTTTAGACCTATTTTGCTCCTGAATGTGGATGTTAAGGTCCTAGCCAAGATCTTGGCGGGTCGTCTGGGACCATGGCTGCCTACAGTGATCAAGAATGATCAGATGGGGTTTATCCCGGGTCGTCAGGCGGCTGATAACATAACGCGGGCGGTGGGGGCGCTATGGAAAGCGCGGCGAGGGACGGAGGAGTTTTTGTTAATGTCTGTAGATGCCGAAATGGCATTTGATAGGGTGAACTGGGCCTTTTTGATGAAGGTGTTGGAGCGGATGGGGGTGGGGGAGAATATGGAGCGGTGGATCCGAGGGCTATATAATGGGCCGAGGGCTCGGGTGAAGGTCAATGGCTGTTGTTCGCGGGATTTCAGTTTGGGACGGGGGACGAGGCAGGGGTGCCCTCTCTCGCCGTTGCTTTTTGCAATGAGTGTGGAGCCTTTGGCGGCGGCCATTAGATCAAATGAGAGGATTAGGGGTTTGGATAGAGGGGGGGGGGGTGTCTCATAAAATATCCCTTTATGCGGATGATATCCTGCTGTATCTGGAGCGGCCGGAGGAGTCTCTGCTGGAGGCCATGGAGGCGATGCAGGCGTTTGGGGAAGTATCAGGGTTCAAAATGAATGTGGATAAGACGGAGGTATTGCGGGTTCGGGTTTCGCCGAGGGTGGAGGGGCGGTTGCGGGGTTTGTACCCCTTGAGGTGGGTCAACAATACTTTGAAATATTTGGGGGTGCACTTGGGAGTTAAATATGGGGATCTGTACCGGATTAACTACCCGGGGGTAGTGCGGGAGTTGGAGAGGGACCTGGAGGGTTGGATGAGACAGGACGTCTCGTGGTTGGGACGGATGGCCGGGGTTAAGATGAATGTGCTACCAAGGCTATTGTACCTATTTCAGGCCTTGCCCGTGCAGGTGCCGGATGCGGTGTTACGGAGAGTGCAACGGAAAATTTTTCAGTATATTTGGAACAAACGGCCGCCGCGGTTGGCACGGGAGGTGTTATATGCCCCGCGGATGGCGGGGGGGTTAGGGGTGCCTAACATCCTTGATTATTACCGAGCGGCGCAACTAAGGCATGCTATGGACTGGCGGAAGCGGGGGGATATGAAGCCTTGGGTACATCTGGAGCGTACATTGGTGAAGGGCGGCAACCTAGAGGCTTGGCTGTGGGCGGGGAGGAAGAATCGTAAGGAGTTAGGCGCGGGGTCACCGGCTATGCAGCAGGTGGCGTGGGTGTGGGACGGGGTGCGGCGTGGAGGTGGGGGGAGGGTGAAAGGGGACCAGTTTTCCGTAATGATGTCGTGGCGTGGTTGGAAGCCTTTCACACCAGGATGGGAAGGGGGACGGTTTGATAGCTGGACGGAGAAGGGGTTGGTGTGCTTCTACCAACTTCTGGAAGAGGGGGCGGTACGGTCTTTTGAGGTAGTTCGGGCGGAGTATGGATTGGGAGAGCGGGATCGCTACACCTATGTTCAGGCGAGCTTCTTCTTACAAGGGGGTAGGGGGATGGGGGGGCTAGGGGGGGACGTGTCGGCGATTGAGGCGCTCTGGTATGGGAAGTTCAGGTCCAAAGGGATGGTCTCTGGGTTGTACCAGGCAGTCCGGGAGGGGGGGGCGGGGCGGTTCCCTTATATGCTAGAGTGGGAGCGGGATCTGGGGAGGCCCCTGACAGCTGTAGATTGGAAACAGATATGGGATAGGGTTAGGGGGCTGCCCTGGGCTAGTAGTATTAGGGAAAATTGGTATAAGATTTTATTCCGGTGGTATTATACTCCGGAGCGATTACATAGGATATTTCCGGGGGTGGCGGAGGACTGCTGGCGGGAGTGTGGGGGGTGGGTACTTTTTGGCATATTTGGTGGGGGTGTCCTAAAGTACAAAGTTTTTGGGGGCAGGTGATACAATGGATCCATCAGCATCTTGGAGTGGTGGTTCAGTTGGATCCCGGGGTTTGCTTATTGTCTTGGTGGGGAGGGGGGCAAGCGGATGGGGGGCCCATGGTACGAGCGTGCTTGAGTGCGGCGAGGTGTGAATTGGCAGCAGCGTGGAAGAGGGTGGGGGTGCCTACAGTGGGGGAGTTGGAAGGTAGACTTCGACAGGTGGTCCTCATGGAACAATTGACAGCGGTTAGGAGGGAACGAGTGGTGAAATTTATGGCTAATTGGGGGGAATTATGGAGTGTCCTGGGGGGGGAGGGAAGGGGGGGCGGGAGGGGGGGATTGCTAGCGGGGGTGGTGAGATTGGAAGGAAGTAGGAGCATCAGTAGGAGGTGGGAAGTGGGGGTTTCTTCTGTGGGGGGCGGGGGGTTGGTTGTGGGGAATTCACTGGTTTTGGTTATTGCTGTTTTGTGTTTTGCTGAAATCAATAAAAAATATTGAAATACAAAAAAAAAAAAAAGTCTCCATAATAGACAATGCTAGAAAATCTGTTTGTGCACATGCACAAATAAATACTAGTTGTCTGACTCGAAGGCACACATTGCATTGCATTTGTCATAAATGAATGTCATCTTAGAAAGTGTTATTAAGCCCAGAAGTGGTACCTACAGGCATTCAAGCTTCTTTATCTGGCAGGTGGAATATATTCTTAATCCTTGAGCAGATTGGATGGACCAATTGATCTTTTTCTGCTATCATCTATTGTTACCATAAGGGTTTTTATGGTTGGTTGGTTTGTTTTGGTGGGTCTTTTTTTTAGAAGGTTTAATATTCTCTTGTGTTAAAACATTGGGTGTCAGGCCCAGTGTTTAGTGTATTGTTACATGTCTTTGTTATGACAAATTGAAATCTGAGCCTCTACCGAAGTTTTAAATGGAAATTCAATTCTGCTATAACAAATCATTTTTGTAATAAATTAGTTCTTCTGAGTCTGTTTGCTGTAAATGGCATCTACTTGTGTTCAGTTCTGTAAAACGTCCTACATCCCAACTAGACATACGAATTCATTGTATAATGTTGTTAAGTACCCTCATGTTAAATGTAACCCTCCAATTGTGATGTGACCACTTTGATTGTAGGATAAGGTGGTTTACAAATCTGTCTAAAATAAATAAATAAAATAAAGGTGTCTACCACACAGTAGAATATACTTCAAAATTTGTGGAGTACCTGTATTTGCCTATTGAAAATGTTGGCTTTCTTTTATTGCCATTTAAAACAGCAGCAGTGATATTTATAGTGTCATGGATGCATACAGCTATTACTGTTACTGCCAAAAATGCAGGCAGTGGACTAATTTGCAGGAGTTTTATGAGAGTCTGTCTTATTCTGATGTTTTGATATTTTTTGCACAGGAAAAGACGACACAGCATATCACCCAGTCCTCCTCGCAGTAGCAGAAGAGTAAAATCCCCATCACCAAAATCAGAACGTTCGGAGAGGTCAGAGAGATCACATAAGGAGAGTTCCCGGTCCCGATCATCTCATAAAGATTCTCCCAGAGAAGTCACTAAAAAATCCAAAAGGTAGAACATTAATATTAATAAAATAAAAAAAGGTGGAATACTTCCATAAAATTCACTAGTTTACCTAATCAATAATGTATATATTTTTTAATCGGGGGGGAGGGAGGTTTGCATAAGATGAGAAAAAGTAGAGTTGAAAAATGTTGGAATGTCAACTTTGCCACCAGCTTAGTCTTGATCTGGAGTTTGACTACAATATGTTGAATGCAGCACTTTCCATCAGAGGGGAAACCTAGCACTTTTAATAGTTCAGAGAAACAACCATTTTAGGAGCAGATAATCTGGTATAACCTTTTCTGATTCAGAGAATGCATTCATTTCAGAGGTGGTGTGTGATAGGTCTGAGGCATTTCTCTTTGTATATCAGAAATATTTTATTTAAGCAGATACAACCCTCTTGAGTCTTTGCTTTCTTTTCTTTTGTTTGACACTTCTTAAATCTTTTCATGTGCTGAAACCATAAGCTTTGTAGGTAATTGTAAATCTCAACATTTAGAAGTAAATGATACAGTGCAAAAGAAACAATCTACAACCGGTTTTACGAACTTAATTCTGATGAAATCATCATCAGATAGTTTTAACCACAGACCAGACCAGACCAGACCTTTACACTGGCTAGCCTAAACCTATATTCCTTCTATCTGCTGAATGCGGAGACCATATTTTGCCATCTCTAAATTTGGAGACTACTTTTGAAGCCTTTTTTTAAAGATATGCTAGTTTCCTTACTCAGTTACCTTCTTTAACCTTTTTTTTCTGTTTCAGGGTAATTTTATGTATGTTAAATGCTAAAAAGGAGTGGAGGAGTAGCCTAGTGGTTAGAACACTGGCTTGGTAACCAAGCAACAAGGGTTCAATTCCCACTAGCACTCCTTGTGGCCTTGGGCAAGTCACTTAACCCTCCACTGCCTCAGAAGAAAGGCATGGCAATCTACTTCCACTGCCAAGAAAACCCAGGAGCTTCTGGGTCGCCAGGCGTCAAGACTGACTCAAAGTCACACATTGCATTTTTTTGCAAATGCTAAAAAAAAGGTCCTGTAGAGTATACTATGAACATTTAAACCATTTTAGATTCAATCATTTTTTATTGTTGTTATTGGCAATATTATTATCATCAATTCTAACAATTACAACCAAAACGCATTCCTCCCAACATTACCAAATACACTCAAAGTCAAACATATCCAATAGAAGGGACAACAATCTTATAACAACACACAGCATGTTATACATTCCCGCCCCCCCCCCCCCAAGAGATCAACTGTAGCAGCAACTTTATTACTTTATAATCCCAGTTACCTTACACAGTAACACAGTACACATTTTAAAGAGAGTTTTTTAAAAATATGTAACTGTTTAAAAGCTTGCTTTGTCCTTTGTAAACCTAGTTTTCTTGCACTTTTTTTAATATCTGTGCAGTTTGGTAAAAATAACTTGATTTGAATCTTGACATAAAGGACCCTTTTTTGTGTTTTGCAATATGCAGTTTAATGCAAATGTTTAGGCATCCCTGGTCAAATTGTATATTTCTATGAATTCCCAAGAGGATAGAAGCTAACATACATATAAAGCTACATGGTACAAAGTTAAATATGGTATCTTTCTGCAAATTGTAATGCTTAATACTGTTTGCAGTTTTTTTTAGATCCAAAATAAGAAAATAGTGACTCTGGCAGGTGCAAATATTTGGATACAGTCTGTACATTGTAGCATCACTTTTTTTTTAATTTTAATTTTTTTTAATTTTAGTCAGCATAAGTAGCCATGTGCAAATCGTTATAGTCGTCATTCCCCCAAATTACATAGTCCACTACATTATAACTTATCTCCTCTATAACGCAAAACCTTATATTTAGTGACTGTTAAATGACATTCAGTATGCAGACATCATATTATATCATATTATATCATTAATCGTTATTAATACTTAATACTTAGCCTTTATCAACACTATTTTCTTTTGATCCTTAACTAACAAATATGCGTATTCTCCAGGACCAAGCAGGAAGTCGGTCCTCACATATGGGTGATGGCGCCGACGGAGCCCTCGTGCGGAGCATTTCCCCAGCTTTCAAAGAAAGCCTTTGGGAATTGCAGCGCGCATGCGCGGTCCCCTTCCCGCCCAAGGGTGCCATCTTGCTCAATCTTCTTTTTTCCGCGGAGCCCGACGGACGTAGTTCGTTTTTCGCCAAGGAAAAGGTTGATTTCCCTGTTTTTGTTATTTCTCCTTCGGTTCGACGCCGGATCCTTTTCCCGCCTGGGCCCAATACGCCGGTATCGAGCCCACTCTCTCTTTTTCGGTTTTTGTCCTTCGTGACTAGCGTTCACGCCATTTTTTCTTTTTTCACTGGCAGCCCTGTCTTTTGAACTCGCAGGGGCCCTTTTTCCCCCGATGGCTGCCAGCGGGTTTAAAAAATGTGATCGGTGGAAGAAACTTGTGTCTCTTACCGACACACATGACTGCTGCCTCCGCTGCCTCGGACCCGATCATGACCCGATGATCTGTGGTCCGTGTGGCAAAATGTCCTCGAAGGCATTGAGGAGTCGGCAGCACCAGAAGGATAGGATCTACTCTGACTCCGCGTCCGGATGGGCCCGTCGGGGTTCCTCTGAGCGGGGGTCTCCTTCGCGGGAACAGCGCAAGCAGAAGAAACCCGCGAGGGCGGCGTCGGTGGACGCTCCTGGTTCCTCGAGAGCCAGGTCACATAGCCCCGATAGCCGTC
Source organism: Ichthyophis bannanicus (assembly GCA_033557465.1). Taxonomy (NCBI): domain Eukaryota; kingdom Metazoa; phylum Chordata; class Amphibia; order Gymnophiona; family Ichthyophiidae; genus Ichthyophis; species Ichthyophis bannanicus. The sequence goes on from CM066038.1 coordinate 413,550,515, forward strand.
CTGGGTCTTCGGAGTTGGAGAGACCTGCCAAGCAACCTCGTATCGAGATGGAGTCTCCTCGACACGTCAGTGCTGTAGTCCTCGTAGACGCCGTCGGGGCCCGAGTCGGGGGCTGCTGGGTCTCCTGAGCTCAGACTCAGGTTGACGGCCTTGGAGAGCAGCCTCGCTGCCTTCATGGAACAGCAGCGGGCATTGATCACCGGCCTCACCAGTGCATCTGCCCTGACCACCGGGACATCGACGTCCAAGTCGACCCGGAGGCCAAGCCGATCCTAGAGTCCATGTGGGCTCGAGTCGATCCTTGGCCACAGTCTCCCTCGGCCTCCCGTTCGGGACCGAGGTCGTCGACGCCGGTACCCTCGGCGTCGGGGCGGATGGCATCGGTGCCCGCCCGACCGGAGCCGCTCGATACCTCCTCCGAGGAATCGGGCTGGGAGACGGAGGACGAAGAGTCACCCGACACCTATCGGACTCGGTGTGTCCCATCGGACTCGCCGGAGTCCGAACCTCGGAGACGGTTCCCACCAGAGGATACCCGGTTCTCGGACTTCGTGCGGGATATGGCCAAGGCCTTAGCCTTTCCCGCGGATCCCGAGGAGGAGCCTCGAGCCGAGGAGCTCGAGGCCCTCCAGTATGACTCTCCCCCAAAGGAGGCCTTTACTGTACCAGTTCCTCTGATGCTGGAGCAGCTGCTCCTCTGCCTGTGGGAGACCCCGGCCTCGACGCCGGTGTTGAGCAAGCGGATCGATTCCATCTATCGAGTCCGCAGGAGCCCCGGGTTCCAAAAGGCATAATTACCGCACCACTCCATGGTTGTGGAATCGGCCATGCATCGACTGATAAGTCAGAAGATGCACTCCTTGGTGCCTCCCGGCCGGGAGGCCCGGAACCTGGATGCCCTCGGTAAGAAGTGCTTCCAGGGCTCTATGCTTGCTTGCCATGTCCAGACATACCAGCTCTACATGGGCATGTATCTCCGAGACCTGGCAAAGGAGATTGCCGGGTTCTCTGCTGGTCTCTCCGAGGAACCTTTGCAGAGGTTCCAGGCCTTGTCCACTGGGATTCGAGAGTGCTCAAAGTTTATCTCTCGAGCAGCCTACGATGGCTTCGAGGCTTCGGCCCGAGTAGCCAGGGCCGGCATCGGTGCCCGCCGACAGGCTTGGCTACAGTCATCCGATCTCGAGCCATGGGTACAGGACAAGTTGGTCGATGTCCCCTGCCGAGGTGAAAACCTCTTTGGCAAGCCCATGGCTGAAAAGGCTGCAGAACTCGAGACCGAGACTCTGACCCGGACTAGGCTGTCCAGAAAAACCTCTGCCCCTTCTCAGAAAAAGAAGGGCTCGGGAAAAAAGACCTTTTACCTGAGGAAGTCCTCTGCCTATAAACAATACCCTCATTATCAGGCCTCTGCAGCTCCCCAACAGGGTCAGCAGGCCAAGGGGCAGGGTCATGGGCCCCGTAGGCAGAAGACCCCCAAGCCACCAACACCGGCCCCTGCTCAGCAGGGTGGGGGTTTTTGACTCAGAAGGCATAGCCTCTTCTCCTCAGCTGGCTCACATCAGCACAGGAGGCCGGCTAGCCCACTTTGCCCACAGGTGGTCAGCCGTCACATCAGATACCTGGGTGCTCCATATAGTCCAAAAGGACTATCTTCTCCATTTTCACCAGGTACCTCCCTCCTATTTTCCAGGGGAGCCTCCAAGACTCCCTCTGCACAGGGACCTACTCCTTCAGGAGTTAGCAAGTCTGCTAAAGGAACAGGCTGTGGAACTGGTGCCCCACCACCTGAGAGGTCACGGCTTTTATTCCCGGTACTTTCTGGTACCAAAAAGAACAGGAGGCCTCAGACTCATCCTAGACTTGCGCAACCTCAACAAGTTCCTGGAGAGGGAAAAGTTCAAGATGCTTACCCTTGGGATCCTGCTGCCCTACCTCCAGCAGGGAGATTGGCTATGCTCCTTAGATCTAAAGGATGCTTATACTCACATCCTTATTCATCCAGACCACAGACAATATCTCAGATTTGTTGTGGGGGGAAACCATTACCAGTACAGAGTGTGCTACCCTTTGGCCTAACCTCTGCTCCCAGGGTGTTCACCAAGTGCCTGGCGGTGGTGGCGGCCTACCTGAGGCTTCAAGGTCTTTTTGTGTTTCCATACCTGGACGACTGGCTCATAAGGGGCCAGTCTTCCCAGGAGGCCAGTCAAGCCACCCTTCGCACTATGGCTCTGCTTCAGCACTTGGGGTTTGTCATAAACTTCGCAAAGTCCACTTTGCTCCAGTCCCAGAACTTAGAATTCATAGGAGCAAGGCTGGACACTCTTCAAGCAAAGGCTTTTCTGCCAATGGACAGAGCTCACAGGTTGATGGCTCTAGCCAGCCAGTTTCACAGCAATTCCCTGGTCTCCGCCAGGCAATCCCTGTGACTTCTCAGCCATATGGCTTCCACGATTCATGTAACCCCCAATGCCCGCCTGCACATGTGGCCTGCTCAGTGGAGCCTTGGCATTCAGTGGCATCAAGCCACGGGGAACCTTGCAGACGCAGTAAGAATATCCGCCCTGCTCGTCTCCTCTCTGCAATGGTGGCTTCATCTTCCGAATCTGGTACTCGGAGTGGTTTTTCAATCCCCTCCGCATTCTCAAGTGCTGACAACGGATGCTTCTCTTCTAGGTTGGGGAGCACATTGCCAAGGGGCATGTACTCAGGGTCTCTGGACCCCTTGGGAGGCTGCTCAGCAGATAAACTTCCTAGAGCTACGAGCGATACGCCTAGCTCTGAGAGCCTTCTCCCACCTCACCTCTCACCAGTCTGTGCTGGTCCAGACGGACAAGCAGGTTGCCATGTTCTACGTGAACAAACAAGGGAGGCACAGGCTCCTTCCTTCCCTATCAGGAGGCACAACGGCTGTGCTCTTGGGCCGTCAATCATGGAATCCTCCTCAAGGCTGTCTACCTCCCAGGTCAAGAAAATTACCTGGCGGATAGACTGAGCAGGCTCCTGCAACCACACGAATGGAGATTGAATCCGTTGGTGGTTCAGCAGATCTTTCTCAGGTGGGGCCTCCCCACCATGGATCTTTTCGCCAGTCCTCTGAACCGGCAACTCCCGAGATTCTGCTCCAGACAACCGCATCCTCTCAGAGTAGCAGCGGATGCGTTTCAGATCTCGTGGTCCAAAGGCCTACTGTATGCGTTACCTCCCACGCCACTAGTGTCCAGAACACTGTTCAAAGTCCTCACGGACAGGGCCTCAATGATTCTAATAGACCCCAGGTGGCCGAGGCAACCGTGGTTCCCGCTTCTGCTGCAACTGGCGGTGGACACTCCTCTTCCTCTGGGGTTTCAGCACGATCTCCTGAACCAGGAACAGGGATCTCTCTTGCACCCCAACCTCCAGTCCCTTCATCTGATCGTCTGGCTGCTGAAAGGGTAGTCCTGGCTCCCCCTACTTCTGCCTAGAGAGGTGGAAGACGTAGTCTTAGCCTCTAGACAGCAATCCACCAGGAAATCCTACGCTCTTAAGTGGAATAGATTCTCCGCATGGTGTGCACAACACAGCGAGAATCCCTTCTCGTGCTTGGTAGCGGTAGTAAGTCCAACTCTATCAGGGTTCACCTAAGTGCTCTCTCAGCGCACCACTTGCCGGTGGACGGGCAGCCTCTTTCCAACCACCCTTTGGTGGCTCGTTTTCTCAGAGGCCTCCTTCTGCTTAAGCCTCCTTTACGTCCACCAGCCCCTGAGTGGGATCTGAATGTGGTCTTACAGCAGATTACTTGTCTGCCATTTGAACCTATGGCTACCTGCCCTCTCCGTTTTCTCTTCTGGAAAACCTTGTTTTTGGTAGCTCTTACCTCTGCTAGGGGAGTAAGTGAACTTCAGGCGCTAGTGTCTGATCCCCCTTACACTAGGTTCTACAGGAATAGGGTAGTCTTACGGACTCACCCTAAGTTTCTTCCTAAGGTTGTCTCCCCTTTTCACCTCAATCAGGAGGTGGTTCTTCCGACCTTCTTTCCCAGGCCGCATGCCAGCCGGGCTGAGATGGTCCTGCATACCCTGGACTGTAGGAGGATGTTATCCTTCTACCTTGACCGTACGCGGGAGCATCAGAGGGCTGTTCAGCTCTTTGTTTCTTTTGACCCCATTAAGTTGGGGCTACCCGTCTCCAAGCGTTCTTTGTCCATATGGGTAACTGACTGTATCGCCTGGGCTTATGGGGCAGCCGGCCTCTCGTTGGAGGGTCGAGTCACGGCTCATCGTGTCAGGGCGAAGGCTGCGTCAGTGGCTCACCTCCACTCTGTTCCGTTGGCAGACATCTGCCGGGCCGCTACTTGGTCTTCAAGCCAGACTTTTGCGGCCCATTACTGCCTTGAGAGGGAGTCCCACAGGGACAGTGCTTTCGGACAGGCAGTACTCCATAATCTCTTTGGGGTTTAGGCAACTCCTACCCTCCGGCCCTGGTGTTGGGCTACCGGTCGGGGGCGTTCTCAGAGAAGATTCCTTCCTTACGTACTGCCGAGCTAGCGGGAGCTCATTTTTTGGCTTGAGGTCTCCGGTAGCCTTAAGCTGGGGAGTCCCATATGTGAGGACTGACTTCCTGCTTGGTCCTGGAGAAAGAGTAGTTACTCACCTGTAACAGGTGTTCTCCAGGAGCAGCAGGAATCAGTCCTCACAACCCTCCCTCCTCCCCTTGGAGTTGCAGTCATATGATTTATTTTGCTACTTTTTTTGCTGTCTTTTAGCTATGTCATCAGACTGAGCAAGATGGCACCCTTGAGCGGGAAGGGGACCGCGCATGCGCGCTGCAGTTCCCAAAGGCTTTCTTTGAAAGCTGGGGAAATGCTCCGCACTAGGGCTCCGTCGGCGCCGACGTCACCCATATGTGAAGACTGATTCCTGCTGCTCCTGGAGAACACCTGTTACAGGTGAGTAACTACTCTTTCTTGTATTAACGCCCCTAGCATTTAACAACCAATGTACCTTGCTTGTCAATCTTTTAACCCCCCATTTATCTGCTTATCAAAATTGTCCATGAGTGTAACAAACATCTTCTGACATCTCCATACACAACTTTTAGGACTAGTACACAATCCCCTTTATTACATTTCCCCCTGGCTAATCCAGCCTCCTCTTCTGCCTCCCCTCTCCCTCTTTTGTCCCCCTCCCTTCCCACCCCTCTCTGTTTCCCTCTTCCTTTATTTTGCAATGTCTCTTCGTAACTGTCCTTTTCATCACAGATATAAACTCCCCCGTTTTATCCAATTAACATATCATTGGAATAATATCCTTCTTTACTCCGTTCCCCCGCCCCTCCTTCACTCCCCCCTCCCCATTTCTCCCATAAGAACATAAGATATGCCATACTGGGTCAGACCAAGGTCCATCAAGCCCAGTATTCTGTTTCCAACAGTGGCCAATCTAGATCATACGTACCTAGCAGTTTCCCCAAGGGACACAGGTTCCACAATGCTTGTATTGGTTCAAGCATTGATATCCTGGGTCCCTTCTTAATAATCGTTTATGGACCTTACCTCCAGGAACTTGTCCAAACCTTTTTTAAACCCATCTACACTAACAGCCTTTACTACATTCTCTGGTAACAAATTCCAGAGTTTGATTACACATTGAGTGAAAAAATATTTTCTTTTATTAGTCTTAAATAGTTTACCCTGTAGCTTCATTGTATGTCCCCTAGTCTTTCTATATTCTGATAAGGTAAACAATCGATCTACGTTTACCCGTTCCACTCCGTTCATTAATTTATAGACTTCTATCATATCTCCCCTCAGCCGTCTCTTTTCCAGGTTAAAGAGCCCTAACCTTTTTAGCCTTTCTTCATAGGAGTATCCTTCCATCCCCTTTACCATTTTGGTGGCTCTTCTCTGAACCTTTTCTAAAATCGCTATATCCTTTTTAAGATACGGCGACCAGAATTGCACACAATATTCAAGGTGCGGTCTCACCATGGAACGATATAGAGGCATTATAATATCTTTTGTTTTATTTTCCATTCCTTTCCTTATCATACCTAGCATTCTATTTGCTCTCTTGGCCGCCGCTGCACACTGGGCCGAGGGTTTTAACATGGTATCCACAATGACGCTTAAATCTTTTTCCTGGGTGGTGGTTCCTAATGTGGAACCTTGCATCGTGTAACCATAGTTTGGGTTGTTCTTCCCTAGGTCCATAACCTTGCACTTGTCCACATTAAATTTCATCTGCCATTTTGATGCCCAGTCTTCCAATTTATCAAGATCCTCTTGCAATTTTCCACAATCCTCTTGGGTTTTAACAACTTTAAATAGTTTTGTGTCATCTGCAAATTTGACAACCTCACTCGTTATTCCACTTTCCAGGTCATTTATGAATATGTCAAAAAGCAGCGGACCCAGCACAGATCCCTGGGGTACACCACTATTCACCTTTCTCCATTGGGAAAATTGGCCATTTAGCCCTACCCTCTGCTTTCTGTCTTTTAACCAGTTCCTGATGCACAATAGTACACTGCCTCCTATCCCATGACTCTTTAGTTTTGCCAAAAGTCTCTGATGAGGGACCTTGTTAAAGGCTTTCTGAAAGTCCAGATACACAATATCAACCGACTCACCTTTGTCCACCTGATTATTCAGTCCTTCAAAAAAACATAACGGATTAGTAAGACAAGATCTTCCTTGTCTAAAGCCATGTTGGCTGTCTCCCATTAGGTCATGACTATCTACATGCTGAGTAATTTTATTCTTTATGATGGTTTCTACCATTTTTCCCGGTACTGATGTCAGGCTCACCGGTCTGTAGTTTCCCGGATCACCCCTGGAACCCTTTTTAAAAATTGGTGTTACATTGGCGATCTTCCAATCTTCAGGTATTAGAGATGATTTTAATGATCGTTCACAGATTACTAATAGCAGGTCTGCAATCTCATATTTCAGTTCTTTCAACACCCTTGGATGTATACCATCCGGCCCAGGTGATTTGCTACTCTTCAGTTTATCTAATAGTTGTAATACATCTTCCCGATGTATCGATATTTCCTTCAATTCTTCCGCCCCTTTAAATACCACTTCAGTCATGGGTAACATCCCTACATCTTCCTCAGTAAAGACTGAAGCAAAGAATTCATTCAATCTCTCCGCTATCGCCTTGTCGCCTCTTAGTGCTCCTTTAACCCCTTTATCATCTAATGGACCAACTGACTCTCTCACAAGTTTTTTGCTACGAATGTACTTGAAAAGGTCTTTACTTCGCGTTTTTGCTTCCGCAGCAAGCTTCTTCTCAAATTCTCCCTTTGCCTGCCTTATCAATGCCTTGCATTTGACTTCTCAGTGCTTGTGCTGTTTCCAGGTTTCGTCGTTTGGCTGTTTTTCCCATTTCCTGAAAGATGCTTTTTTGGCAACAACAGCCTCTCTGACCTCACCTTTAAACCATGCTGGCAGTTTTTTGGACTTCCTTCCAGTTTTTTTAAAGCGTGGAATACAGCTGGTCTGGGCTTCCAAGATAGTATTTTTCAACAACACCCAAGCCTGATGTACGTCTTTAACCTTTGCAACTGCTCCTTTTAGTTTTTTCTTAACTCTTTTCCTCATTTTATCATAGTCTCCCTTTCAAAAGTTAAAAGGTAGTACTGTGGATTTCCTTACTATCTCTCCTCCACTAATTAAATCAAAGGCGATCATGCTATGATCACTATTGCCAAGTGGCCCCAACAACCTTATCTCTTGCACTAGATCTGGTGTTCCACTAAGGACTAGGTCTAATATGGCTTCCCCTCTGGTCGGTTCATGAACCAGCTGCTCCAAGAAGCAGTCATTTATTTCATCTAGGAACTTTATCTCCCTAGCATGTCCTGACGTGACACTGACCCAGTCGATACCGGGGTAGTTGAAATCACCCATTATTATTACTGCACTGTAACGTTTGTTAGCTTCCTTGATTTCTTTGAGCATTTCATCATCCATTTGGTCATTCTGGCAAGGCGCTCGATAGTACACCCCCACTGCCATTGCCTTCCCCCTTTTACATGGAATTTCAATCCATATAGATTCTACAGCAGATTTTGTTTCCTGCAAAACTTTAATCCTTTCTGACTCAATGCCCTCTCTAACATAGAGAGCAACCCCTCCACCAATTTGATCAGCTCTATCATTATGATATAGTTTGTACCCAGGTATCACAGTGTCCCACTGGTTGTCCTCCTTCCACCATGTCTCTGATATTCCAATCATATCTAACCTTTCATTTAGTGCTATATATTCTAACTCTCCCATCTTATTTTTTAGACTTCTAGCATTTGCATACAAGCATTTTAGAGAATGTATTTTACTCATATTAATTTGGCTATTGTTAGACATGGGTAATTTGGGATCTTTAAGCTCAGTCTGCTCCATACTTGAGGGCATTTGGGCTACTTTACTCTTTTGTGGAACCGCTCTGCTTTTGGTAGTATCCTTCAAAGATACATTCTTCCGAACCATCCGCTCTTGGGCGACGGTGTCCAACTACTCCCAAACACTCTTCCATTGTTCCATGCTCTTCTCCCCTTTCCCTTGCCTCAACTTCGTCAGCGTATGCATCAAACACAATTCTGTCATTCTACTGATGAAGCCTTCACTATTAGGTATGGACGCCCCTGTCCAATGTTTTGCTATCTCACACCTTGCAGCTAATATGCAATGATGTAATACCCCTTTAGCCCTTCCCGAGATATCCTCCTCTATCTGGTGCAGCAAGCAGACCTCTGGCCTCTTCTGCAATCTATGCCCTGTCATCTCATAGATTATATCTAACACCCTTAACCAATATGATTGGATCTGTCCACACTTCCACCACATGTGTAGCATATCCCCTTTCTCTTGACAGCCCCTCCATCACACATCAGAGTGGCTCAGTCCTGCTCGCCTCTTACGAATCGGCGTCCAGTACCACCTATATAACACTTTATAGGCATTCTCTTTTATTTGAGTTGCTATTGATATACCTGCCACTGTCTGTATTACCCAATCCCATTTCTCTCCATTCCATTGCATCTCTAAGTCTTCCTCCCATTTCTTCATAAACTCGAGTTTCCCCTCTCCTCCCTCCATTAACCCTTTATATATTTTGGACATAGCTCCTTTTTTCCCTATCTGTCCCGAGACTAGAGCCTCAAACCACCCATTTTCCCATAAACCCTTCCATACCTTCTGCTGTCTTAAAAAATGACTGACCTGAATATAACTATAATAATCATTTCTGGTAACCCATATAGATCCTTAATACCCTCAAAATCTCTAACTCCCTCTTTAACCACTATTTGGGAAATGCATGTTAGTCCTGAATTTGTCCATCTCCTCAGTACCCTCTCCCCTGGCCCCTGTCCCCCCTCAAAACATGCCCTAGGGTCATCCCTTGTATATACTCTGTCTTGCATCAATATTTTCCTATTCTGTTTCCAAACCTGCAGACTGTGTGCAATGAGCGGGTTCAAGGTGTTCCCGTCCCTTCCTTTGCTTCCCGCCCACACTATCCTCTCCAGTCCCACTCCCCTTACTGATTCTTCTTCCATTTGTACCCACCCAGTGCTTCTGCTTCTCTCTGTGCCATTCATATATCATTTTCAATTGTGCTGCTGCATAGTACTTTCTAAAGTTAGGGACCCCCAGCCCCCCTCCCCCTTTGCTCGCTGTAGTTCTGAAAAAGCTACCCTGGGACTTCTATTATGCCATATAAAGTGATTAATGATTCTTTGCATGTGCTTTAACTTTCTGGGCGGCACCTGTATTGGCAATGTTTGAAATAGGAAAAGGAATCTAGGCAGTAGCATCATTTTTATAACTGCTATACATCCGAACCAGAACAGATAACCTTGCCCCCACCCATTTAACAAACTCTCTACCTGCTCAAATAGCTTTGGATAATTTAAGTCATATAAAGATTCCAACCTATTACTTATTTGGATCCCTAGATACCTAATCGGCCCCCTAGCCCACCTAAATGGATATTTCTTTTGTATTATTTCCTGCCCTTCCTTTTTCATTGACAAGTTCAGTATTTCCAATTTTGCCTAATTTATAGTAAATCCAGACAGCTTGCCATATTCTTCTAATTCCCACATTAATATTGGTATAGTGACACTCGGTCTAGTCACACTCATGATCATATCATCCGCAAACAACGATCTATATTCTTTTTTCCTACGACAATGCCCTTCAGGTCTTCCCGTTCTCTTATCCTTGCCGCAAATGGCTCCAATGAAATGACAAATAAGAGAGGCGACAAAGGGCATCCTTGCCTCATCCCCCTCCCTTGTTCAAAGAAATTGGAATAGGCTCCATTGACCCGGACACATGCTTTCAGGTTACGATATAATGCCTTTACCCAACCCATGAATTCTTGTCCCAAACCCATTCTTTCCATTATCTTAAATAGAAACGGCCACGACACTTGGTCAAAAGCCTTTTCCGCATCTAGAGATAATAACGCCGCCTCCTTGCTTTTTTCAATTGACCAGATTATGTTTAATATCTTGCGAATATTGTCTGCTACCTGCCTACCTGGGATAAAACCCTCTTGATCCTGATGAATTAATTTCCCTATGACCCTATTCAATTGCGTAGCCAATATTTTAGCCAATAATTTAGCGTCTAACAGTGATATAGGTCTGTATGACGCGCAATCTTGCGGGTCCTTACTGCTTTATGAATTACTGTTATTCCTGCCCACCCCATAGTTCCTGCTAACAACCCCCCCTCCCATGGTAAATTGAACAGCCGCACTAATGGAGTTATTAATATCCCTCCAAACTTTCTGTAAAACCTTGCAGTGAGCCCATCGAGACCTGGCACCTTATCTACTTTCATCTGCTTTATAGCTGTCAAATCTTCTTCATCTTTAATGGCTTTATTTAACTATTTTTGTTCCTCCTCCCCTAATTTCGGCAACTGTATGGAATCTAAGTAGCTTTGTACCTTCTCAGGCTCTGGGGAAGATCTTGCCTCATATAGAATTTCTTAAAGGCCTCCCTAATATCCCCATCTTTGGAGACTATTTTCCCTCCCGCATCTCTAACTTTCAATATGTGAGACCTTAACTTCATTTGTTTCAATTTCTGCGCCATACATCTCCCAGCTTTATTGCCCCCCCCCCCTCAAAAAATTCCTCTCTCAAATGCTGCATGTGATACCTGATGGTATCCACCTGCATTGCATTTATTTGTGCTCTTACTGCCAACACTTGTCCTCTGTATAACCCTTTTCTGTCTTGTGCATCTAATTCTTCCAGTTTCATTAGTCTTTCTCTGTTCCCTGTCTCTTTTCTCCCTTTCGCTTCCTTTTTCGTGCCCCCCATTTAACCAGAACACCTCTCACTACTGCCTTGTAACCGTCCCATACTCCACCCCACGCCACCTCCCCATTATCGTTCCAGTGAAAATATTCTCTTGTTTCCTGCTCTATATCATCTCTTACCTGCTTATCTTCTAGTAAAGATTTATTTAATCTCCAAAATTGTATTCTCTTTGCTTCTCCCTCAATCGCCAATCTGACCTTCACTAGAGCACGGTCAGATCACGTAATAGAATCCAACTCCACCCCTTTAATTCTTCCCACCACCTCCTTAGTTATCCAAATGGCATCTATTCTAGAATATGATCCATGCATTGGGGAGTAATATGAGAATTGCCTTTTCCGAGGATGCTGTAATCTACATGCATCTATCAAGCAATGTTGTGTTACAAAATGTCGATATTTTTGTCTATCTGCCCTCTTGCCCTCTCTTTTCCCCGTTGCATCTCTAGCCGGATTCCATGTTAAATTAAAATCACCACCACAGATAAGGGTACCCTCTCCCAATCTTCCCACTTCATCATTGAGCTTTGTCTAAAATTCTCCTAGCATCCCTGTAGGTGCATATACATTCACTATACAATACCACTCATTCCCTAGTTTGAGACGCAGTAGCACGTATCTTCCCCGCTTTATCCCTGACTACTTTCTGTAGTTCCATCTTCACCCTTGAATTCTATTAAAATTTCAACTGCTCCTTTCTTTTTTTATATTGGGTTTGATGCATGGATACAAACCCCATACCCCCTAGGCTTAATCAGATATTCCGTTGCCCGAGTGAGGTGTGTTTCCTGTAGGAAAACCACTGAAGCCTTTTGTTATATTATTTCTTTATATAGTTTCTGTCATTTAAATGGGGAGTTAAGCCCTTTTACATTTAATGTTACTATTTTCAGCTCACCTTTGATATTTGTAGCATTTCCCCTCTCTTACCTCCAACTCCCCCTGCCCACTTTGTCCCCCTTCCCTACCCCTCCCCCCCCCCCATCTCCCTTCCCTGTTCCGTGTCCCTGCCATGGAGACTCAACTTCCATATAAAGTGATTGTCTATCGGACCTTAGCCTGCCCTCACCTGCTATCTGTTCCCCATATCCCGACCCACCCCACCCTTGTTCGCCTCCCTCCAGTTAGTTCCGTCCCCCCTTCCTTGCCCCCTACTCCACCCCGTCTTAACCCTCCCCTATCCTCTATTTCCCACCTGCCCACCCCCAACGTACCGCTCCCCTATTTGTTCACTAGAATTACAGTCCAGTACTATGACCCGCACTCTCCTCCCTCTCTCCTCCCCTTTGCCCAACCCCTGTCCTCCTCCCTCACCTCCTACTCCCCCCTCCCCTTCCATCCATATATATTTCCCACAACAGCTCTTGCACATCTTTTATCTGCGTCTTACAATACAGTTCATTTGATAAGTCCTCTTGTGCCCGGAATCCCAGGATCCTTCTCTTCAGCCGATGTCCTTCGCCACCGCTAGTCTACCTTGGGTGCTTTTGGTCAGTCTCACTATTCTCCGACCATTGGATATAGCTCTTTGCCATCTCGAACTGGCCACTCTAGATCCAGATGCAGAGGCATTCTTTGATTTAACTGGACTCTCCTTGCCCCCCCGGAAGATTAGTTAGCCCCAAGTCTCTAAGCACCCCCAAGCTTCTTCACAGTTCTTCACTCTCCTTGATTTCCCGTTTGCTGTGATCAATAGGCCAAAAGGGTACAGCCATTTGTATCGCACTTCCTCCCTTCTCAAATAGGCTGTCACTTCCTTCATCTCTCTCCGACGCTGCAGTGTGCCCAGCGAAAGATCCTGGAACAGTTCTACCACATGACCTTCCCACTGAAAATGTCTCAGTTTCCATGCCGCCTTCAAAAGGTTTTCTTTGGTTTTAAAGGATCTCAGGCACACCACAATGTCCCTTGGTCTGTTATCTCTTATTGGCCCCAGCCCCCTATGCGCTCTCTCAATTTGCAAAGACTCGCCTTCCCCACTTTCTTCGAGGGCCGCCTCTTGTAACAAAGCTCCAAACACTTTTGTAATTACGTCCTCGCAATTTTTATATTTGGGATCCTCGGGAACCCCTCTCACTCTATTACTTCTCCTGGATCGATCCTCCAGACCTTCCGTCTTCTCTTTTAAATCTTCATGGGCTTGTTTCACCTCCTCCCATCCTTTTTGTAGCTCTTCCACTGCAGCCCCTTGTTGTTCCAGCTGGGTTTCTGTGTCTTCTACCTGGGATCCTAGGTCCGCTATATCCTGTCTTAATGATTGCAATGTCTCTCTTAGTTCATTTGTAGCTCCACAGATTTCCACTTTAAGTTCTTCTTTTAGTTCATTCAGCCATATCTTGATCATGTCGGCCACTCCTGGACCCCAGGCACCCTCCATCTCCTCCACAGGCTCTGTCTCGTGCTTCGTGACCCCTTTGCCTTCCTTCTCCCCTTCTTTCCCTCCTCACAAGGGTGCATAGGAGGATCTGAATTCCACCAATTTTTTCTTTGCTGATGCCCCTCCTTTGGGTTTATCCATCTTACTCCTCTGCGCCCGGGGGCTCACCCCCAGGCCTTCTGGGATCTTCGGCCTCCTGGATCTGCCGCCTGCTTCTCCCTCCCAGTTGTCCTGCTATACAGTCTGCCCAATCACTTTCTCGTTTTGTATTCCTCCAATAGATTGGTCAGAGCTTGTCTTTTAAGTCCTTTAGCCTAGGTTGATTTTTTATATTTAAGCTTATTAGTGGGTAATGCTCTGTTCCTTTAAAAGCTGTGCTCTCTCTGCATAACCTGCCTTTCTGGTCGGCTTCCTTCCAGCTGCGCCGTTGTCTCCTCAAGCTCCTACAATCTGCTATCAGTCTAGCAACTTGTCTCTCCGATGCCTCAGCTTTCTCTGTCTGTCCTGCCCACCTCTCTCTCTCTCCACGATGTTCAGGCCGCGGCTGCCACCTGCCACCTGCCACGTGCTCCCCTGCTCGCTCGCACTGATTTTGTTGCGGCCCCGGTACCATCTAACGCCACGGCTCTCTCTGCCTCCGTTTCCACTCCTGCTGTCTCCCTCACCACTGCCCTTCCATTTCGCTGCTCCGATTGTCCACTTTTTCGGGGATTTCACCCCGTTGGTGCAGGCTTGGCGGCGGAGCTTCTGTTTTACACTGCCATGCAGCCTGATGACGTCACTGGAAGGCTTAGCATCACTTTTGTGAGAAATAATAGTTTGCTGTTGCCAGCTAGGAATCTTCCTATTCTTGCTTATGGAATTTTTTCCCTACTTATCTTTACAGAACTCTTGTAGCTCAGAAGTATTCATAGGTCTGCTTGCATGCACTGCACGTTTGAGATTTGTGTGCAGATTTTCAGTAATATTCAAGTCTGAAGATAGTGAAGGTGAATCCAAAACCTTTATCTTTCTTTGCTGTAAAAGTACTGCTTTGGTTAATTTTGAAGTAGGTTTTGCATCATTGACTTGCTGAAGTATCCAGCCTTTTTGGCTTCAGTTTCCTTACTGACTGAGACATTATTAGCTTCTAGAATAAGTTGGTATTTAGTTGCATGTATTTTTCCTTCCACCTTCACAGTATTTATTTATTTAACTGTATTTATATACCGCTTTTCACCGGGTCAAAGCGGATTAACAAAGAAGGGGGGGTGGACAGTGATCAGTGTATATAGGGGGGGGGGAGCCATCACCGGGGGGGGGGGGCAACATTGATGATTTGAACAGGTAGTGAAGACTTAGGTAATAGACATAGGTCTCTTCTAGGGAATTTTGGGGATGTCAGTGGAGGTTGTTTGCTTCTGGTCCAAGGTATTCCTGAAAGAGGATGTTTTTTAGTTGTTTCCTGAAATCGGATAGGTCGGTAGTGTTTCTGATTTGACTCGGTAGTGAGTTCCGGATAGAAGGTGCATATAGCTCGAAGGCTTTGTTGCAGGTTCGTTGATTATATTTTGTTCGTTCATAGGGGATGGTGAGGACGTTGCTGGTGGCTTGTCGGGTTAGTCTGTTGTGGGTGGGGTGTGGTAGTAGGGAGCGGAGGTGGGAGGTCTGTGATTGGTGGAGGGCCTTGTGTGTAAGCAGGGCAGCTTTGTATTTGATCCTAGCTTCAAGTGGGAGTATGTGTAGCTCACTCAGGACTGGGGTGATGTGGTCATGTTTTTTTGCTCTTTGGATGATCCTTGCGGTGGTATTCAGGGCAGTCCGTAGTGGGCTGGTGTGGGTTGCAGGAAGTCCGTGATAGATTATGTTGCAGTAGTCTAGGTGGGGGAGCGTCATGGCCTGCATGACAGTTCTGAAGTCCTGTGGAGTAATGAATGGTCTGATCCGTTGTATTGTTTTCGCTTTGTGGAATATTGTTTTTGAAGTCTTTTTTTTTATCTGTGGAGTAAACGTGAGTGCTTGGTCTATAGTGATTCCTAGGTATTTTATTTGGGGTTGAATCTTTATTTGGGTGGTTCCCAGTATGAGGTGTGGTGGAGGGGTGAAATTTGGATCCTTTGTTACTATGAGGGCTTCAGTTTTTTTGATGGTAATGGTTAGGTTGTTTCTTTGCAGCTAGTTGGAGATCTCAATGAAGCAGTCTGATAGTTGTTTATTTGGTTATTTCCGGGGGCACTGGCTGCTACACAACCACAGAGCATAGTAGATCCACCCCATATTTAACTGTTGGCAAAGTAGGTGTTCCTTTCTTCAGATGCTTCATCCTTTTTTTTTTTTTCTCCAAATGTATCGTGTGGTTGTGGCCGAACAGTTCCATTTTCATTTTATCAGTCCAAAGCTGCTTGTTCCAAAATGTTTCAGGCTTATCAGAGATTTGTTTTGCATATTTTGGATCATGAATTTTTTGCTGAGGGTGAAAAAGGTTTCCTTCTGACATCTGTTCCATGCAGATCATTGTTGTGTAAACAATACTGCTCTGTTAGCTGAACTTTTCAGCAAATCATTTGCCATGATGTATGAGTGTTATTTTGCAAATCAGACCAGTTTTTGGCAGTTTTTCTTGGATATTTCTTAGTATTGCGAATTAAAGCTTTATTTCAATGTTCCATGTGACTTCCATTTCTTAATAATATTTCGAGTAGTTGAATTTGCTAGCCAGAACTGTTCAGATTTTTTTTAAGCTTCTCTTACTTTGTAAGAGTATTTATCATTTTCAAATACTCGGACAGTTGCTTAGAGGAGCCCATGGTTGTTGAAAATAGACAGAACAGTCATAAACTGAGAGGACAAAGGTGTTAATCTCCAGGAACAAGCAGGAATGAGTCTTCACATATGGGTACGTCGGCTTTTGGGAGCATCCCACACGTATGCGCGCTGCCTTCCCACCCATTCACTTCCCTCTCATCAGTTTTCCGTGGAGCCAGCAGGACGTATTCCTGTCACCGCAGAAAATTTTTCTTTCCATTCTTCTTTTTTTGTGGTCGCGTCTGCCTTCCCTCGACGCCACCAGTACCGCCGGTGTTTTTCTTCTTTTTACTAAAAATTTCTTCTTTCTCTGGGAATTATTTCCTGTTTAGTGCCTGACGGTTTCTAGGCCTCTATCCTTCCATTATGGAAAAGCCAGCCACTATCCTTAAGAAATGCTCAGTGTGGCAGTACAAATATATTTTTAGACACTCATACTTGGTGTCTAAAATGTTTAGGTCCTGACCATTACCCACTGGAGTGTCTCTCCTGCTGGAGCTCAAAACAGAAGAAGTCTTCAAGATCGAGCACAACTCGCTACCCAGTTCACATCGGACTTGATGTCACCAACCAGAATATCATCTTTTTCACAGGATCAGGTAACCAAACAAAAGTCTGTTAAGACTAGCCAGTCCTCGAGTGGTAGATCTCCTTCTAAGCATCGAGATGCCTCTGGCGTTGCCCTTGAGGACATTTTGGCAATAAAGCCCCGGCAGGAGTCTTCGGGCTCCAAAGCATTAACGGGGTTTCAGATTGTTCCCGAGGTTCTTACCTCCATGGACATACCTGGGCCATGCTCGGTGGTTGTGGCAGCTGCGAGCGGTACCGAAACCCCGGCATCGGCTGTGGTGATGGATGAAACACTCCTCACCGATGAATGTAGCTTAGCACTCTCAGCTACTTCGGTACCGCTAGAGTTGCTGCAGACCGTTCCTTGAGTATCGGTATCTGCTTCGGTACCGGTACCGGTATCGACATAGTTACCGGTGTCGGTACTGTCGATGTTTTCTCCCACGGACTCGCTCCCTTCGATGCCAAGCCTGGAATCGCTCTCTAGCATAGAGGATTCGGTACCGACTCTTCTCCACGACCAAGCAGGAAGTCAGTCCTCACATATGGGTGACGTCGGCGCCGACGGAGCCCTCGCGGAACAATTTCCCCAGCTTTCAAAGAAAGCCTTTGGGAATTGCAGCGCGCATGCGCGGTCCCCTTCCCGCCCAAGGGTGCCATCTTGCTCAGTCTTCTTTTTTCCGCGGAGCCCTACAGACGCTGTTTGTGATCACCGCTGAAAAAGTTGATTTTCTCTTATTTTTTATTCTTTTTCGGTTCGACGCCGGATCCTTTTTCCCGCCCGGACCTGCTACGCCGGTATCGGGTCCGTTTCTTTATTTTTCGGTTTTTTGTCCTTCGTGACAAGCGTTCGCGCCATTTTTCATTTTCACTGGCAGCCCTGTCTTTTGACCTCGCATGGGGCCCTTTTTCCCTCGATGGCTGCCAGCGGGTTTAAGAAGTGTGATCGCTGTAAGAAACTCATGTCTCTTACCGACACATACGACTGCTGCCTCCGCTGCCTCGGACCCGATCATGACCCGATGATCTGTGGTCCGTGTGGCAAGATGTCCTCAAAAGCGTTGAGGAGTCGGCAGCATCAACGAGAACGAATCTTCTCTGACTCCGCGTCCGGCCGGGCCCGGACCTCGTCAGAGGCTTCGACATCCCGGGATTCCGGTCCTGAGCATCGTCGGAGTTCCTCTGAGCGGGGGTCTCCTACCCGGGAACATCATCGGAAGAAAAAACCCGCGAGGGTGGCGTCAGTGGACGCTCCTGGTTCCTCAAGGGCCAGGTCGCATAGCCCCGATAGCCATCCCGGGTCCTCGGAGTCGGAGAGGCCTTCAAAACATCCTCGTCTCGAAATGGAGTCGCCTGGACACGTGAGTACTGTGGTCCTCGTGGACTCGCCTCCGAAGGAGCTGACGTCGGGCCCGACGCCGTCGGGGCCCGAGTCAGGGGCTGCTGGGTCTCCTGAGCTTGGACTCAGGTTGACAGCCTTGGAGAGCAGTTTGGCTGCCTTCATGGACCAGCAGCGGGCATTGATCGCTGGCCTTGCCAATGTGTCTGCCCCGGCCACCGGGACGTCGATGTCCAAGTCGACCCCGGAGACTGAGCCAATCCTCGAGTCCATCCGAGCTCGAGTCTATCCTCGGTCGCGGTCTCCCTCGGCCTCCCGTTCGGGACCGAGGTCGTCGACGCCGACACCTTCGGCGTCGGGGCGGAGGGCATCGGTGCCCGCCCGACCGGAGCCACTCGAATCCTCCTCCGAGGAGTCCGACTGGGAATCGGAGGATGAAGAGTTCCCTGGTAGTTTTCGGACTCGGTGTGTCCCATCGGACTCGCCCGAGTCCGAACCTCGGAGACGGTCCCCCCCGGAGGACACCCGGTTCTCGGATTTCGTGCGGGATATGGCCAAGGCCTTTGCATTCCCCGCGGATCCCGAGGAGGAGCCTCGAGCTGAGGAGCTCGATGCCCTCCAGTATGACTTTCCCCCGAAGGAGGCCTTTACTGTACCGGTTCCTCCGATGCTGGATCGACTTCTCTTCCGCATGTGGGAGAACCCGGCGTCGGTGCCGGTGTTAAGCAAGCGGGTCGATTCCATTTATCGAGTCCGCAAGAGCCCCGGGTTCCAAAAGACACAACTACCGCACTATTCCATGGTGGTGGAATCGGCCATGCATAGACTCAAGAGTCAAAAGATGCACTCCTCGGTGCCTCCCGGCCGGGAGGCCCGGAGCCTGGATGCCCTCGGTAGAAAGTGTTTCCAGGGCTCCATGCTTGCTTGTCGAATCCAGACCTACCAGCTCTATATGGGCATGTATCTCCGAGATCTGGCAAAGGAAATTGCCGGGTTCTCTGCTGGTCTCTCCGAGGAACCTTTGCAGAGGTTCCAAGCCTTGTCCACTGGGATTCGAGAGTGCTCGAAGTTTATCTCTCGAGCAGCCTACGATGGCTTCGAAGCATCAGCTCGAGTAGCCAGAGCCGGCATCGGTGCCCGCCGACAGGCTTGGCTTCAGTCATCCGACCTCGAGCCATGGGTCCAGGACAAGTTGGTCGATGTCCCCTGCAGAGGTGAAAACCTCTTTGGCAAACCCATAGCTGAAAAGGCTGCACAAATCGAGACCGAGACTCTGACCAGAACTAGGCTGTCCAGAAAAACCTCTTCCCCTTCTCAGAAGAAGAAGGGCTTGGGGAAAAAGCCCTTTTACCTGAGGAAGGCGGCTGCCTATAAATACTACCCTCAGTATCAGGCCTCAGTAGCTCCCCAAAAGGGTCAGCAGGCCAAGGGACGGGGTAATGGGTCCCTTAGGCAGCAGGCCCCCAAGCCCACTATGCCGGCCCCTGCTCAGCAAGGTGGGGGTTTTTGACTCCATCAGCATAGCCTCTTCCCCTCAGCTGGTTTCTCTCAGCACAGGAGGCCGGCTGGTCCACTTTGCCCACTTGGAATCCTGCTGCCCTACCTCCAGCAGGGAGACTGGCTATGCTCCTTAGATCTAAAGGATGCCTATACTCACATCCTTATTCATCCAGACCACAGACAATATCTCAGATTTGTTGTGGGAGGAAATCATTACCAGTACAGGGTCCTGCCCTTTGGCCTATCCTCCGCCCCCAGGGTTTTCACCAAATGCCTGGCAGTGGTGGCGGCCTATCTCAGACTTCAAGGCCTTTTTGTGTTTCCATACCTGGACGACTAGCTCATCCGGGCCCAGTCTTCTCAAGAGGCCACTCAAGCCACTCATCACACTGTGTCTCTGCTCCAGCACTTGGGCTTTGTCATAAACTTCGCAAAGTCCACTTTGCTCCCCTCTCAAGATCTCAAATTCATCGGCGCAAGGTTAAACACACTTCAGGCACGGGCCTTCCTGCCTCTGGACAGGGCCCACATTCTCATGAATCTCGCCAGCCACTTTCGCAGCAATTCCCTGGTCTCCGCCAGGCAATTTCTGAGACTGCTCGGCCATATGGCTTCCACGGTCCATGTGACCCCCAATGCCCGCCTGAACATGCGACCTGCCCAGTGGTGCCTTCGCACGCAATGGCATCAGGCCACAGGGAGCCTGACGGACTCAGTACAAGTCTCAGACCTGCTGGTCTCTTCTCTGCGGTGGTGGCTTCATCTGCCAAACCTCGTACTGGGAGTGGATTTTCAATCTCCTCCTCCTTCTCAGGTACTAACAACCGATGCTTCTCTCCTGGGATGGGGAGCACATTGCCAAGGGACATGTACTCAAGGCCTCTGGACTCCTTGGGAGTCTGCACAGCAGATAAACTTCCTGGAGCTCAGAGCCATCCGCCTAGCTCTGAGAGCCTTCTCCCACCTCACTTCTCACCAGTCTGTACTAGTCCAGACGGACAATCAAGTAGCAATGTTCTACGTGAACAAACAAGGAGGCACAGGCTCCTTCCTTCTTTGTCAGGAGGCACGACAGCTGTGCTCTTGGGCAGTCGGCCACGGCATACTCCTCAAAGCGGTCTATCTCCCAGGTCAGGAAAATTACCTGGCAGACAAACTAAGCAGAATCCTCCAACCACACGAGTGGAGATTGGATCCATTAGTGGTTCAGCAGATCTTTTTCAAGTGGGGACTCCCCACCATGGATCTGTTTGCCAGTCCTCTGAACCGGCAACTACCCAGATTCTGCTCTCGACAACCGCATCCTCTCAGAGTAGCGCTGGATGCTTTTCTGATTCCATGGTCCACAGGCCTCTTGTATGCCTTTCCTCCCATGCTGCTGGTGTCTCGAACACTCTTCAAAGTTCTCCGAGACAAAGCCTCGCTGATCCTAGTGGCTCCCCGGTGGCCGAGGCAGCCTTGGTTCCTGCTTCTAATGCAGCTGGCGGTGGACACTCCTCTTCCTCTGGGGTTTCAACCCGATCTCCTGACACAGGACCACGTGTCTCTTCTACACCCCAACCTCCGGTCCCTTCATCTGATGGCCTGGCTGCTGAAAGGGTAGTCCTTGCTCCCCTCCTGCTGCCTCCGAAGGTGGAAGAGGTCGTCTTAGCCTCCAGGCGGCCCTCCACCCGGAAGTCCTACGCTCTTAAGTGGCGTCGCTTCTCCATGTGGTGTGCTCAGCAGTCTGAGAATCCCTTCTCTTGCTTGGTGGCAGTGGTCTTGCAATATTTGCTTTACCTCTCCAATCTGGGCCTTAAGCCCAACTCTGTCAGAGTCCACCTCAGTGCTCTCTCTGCACATCACGCACCGGTGGATGGCAGGCCTCTTTCCAACCACCCTTTGGTGGCTCGTTTTCTCCGAGGCCTCCTTCTGCTTAAGCCTCCTTTGCGTCCACCAGCCCCTGAATGGGATCTGAATGTGGTCTTGCAGCGGATTACCTGTCCGCCCTTTGAACCTATGGCTACCTGTCCTCTTCGTTTTCTTTCTTGGAAAACCTTGTTCTTGGTAGCCCTTACCTCTGCTAGGCGTGTTAGTGAACTGCAGGCCCTAGTGTCTGATCCTCCTTACACTAGGTTCTACAGGAATAGGGTGGTCTTACGGACTCACCCTAAGTTTCTTCCTAAAGTGGTTTCTCCTTTTCATCTCAACCAGGAGGTGGTTCTTCCGACCTTCTTTCCCAGGCCGCACTCCAGCCGGGCTGAAATGGTCCTGCATACCCTGGACTGTAGGAGGGCCTTGTCCTTCTACCTTGACCGTACGCGGGAGCATAGGAGGGTTGTTCAGCTCTTCGTTTCTTTTGACCCCAATAACTTGGGACTACCTGTCTCCAAGCGTACCTTGTCCATTTGGGTAGCTGACTGTATCGCCTGGGCTTATGGGGCAGCCGGCCTCTCGTTGGAGGGTCGAGTCACGGCTCATCGTGTTAGGGCGAAGGCTGCGTCAGTGGCTCACCTCCGCTCTGTTCCGTTGGCAGACATCTGCCGGGCCGCTACTTGGTCTTCAAGCCAGACTTTTGCGGCCCATTACTGCCTAGAGAGGGAGTCCCGCAGGGACAGTGCTTTCGGACAGGCAGTCCTCCATAATCTCTTTGAGGTTTAGGCAACTCCTACCCTCCGGCCCTGGTGTTGGGCTACCGGTCGGAGGCGTTTTCAGAGAAGATTCCTTCCTTCTATGCTGCTGAGCTAGAGGGAGCTCATTTTTGTGCTTGAGGTCTCCGGTAGCCTTAAGCTTGGGAGTCCCATATGTGAGGACTGACTTCCTGCTTGGTCCTGGAGAAAGAGTAGTTACTCACCTGTAACAGGTGTTCTCCAGGAGCAGCAGGAATCAGTCCTCACAACCCTCCCTCCTCCCCTTGGAGTTGCAGTCCTATCATTTCGTTTTTGCTAATTTTTTTGCTGTCTTTTAGCTATGTCATCAGACTGAGCAAGATGGCACCCTTGGGCAGGAAGGGGACCGCGCATGCGCGCTGCAATTCCCAAAGGCTTTCTTTGAAAGCTGGGGAAATTGCTCCGCGAGGGCTCCGTCGGCGCCGACGTCACCCATATGTGAGGACTGATTCCTGCTGCTCCTGGAGAACACCTGTTACAGGTGAGTAACTACTCTATCTCGGTACCGACCTCGGGCGGTACCGAAAATATCTCTTTAAAGAAAATCCGATGCTTCATCCTTTCAAGTCTTCCGATCCCGATGACTGGGATGAATCCATCAGTGCCAAGGCTAAAATTTCAATAATTTCAGCTTTTACCCCTCATTTCAGAGGGTCCTCCTCAGGAGAGATTTCTTTTCAAGCTTTTTTGCTTGATATGGCAGTTACTTGCCATTTCTATACCTGGTAAAGAATCTATACCAGGGGATTCAGAAACTCTGCAATTCCCTTAGATTCCAAAGGAGGTCATCATGCTTCCTTTGCATCAGATCTTGCAGGATCTGCTATTAAGAATGTGGGAAACTCCTTTAACGGTATCCCCACATTCTAAGACACTTGACACTATGTACAAGGTGCCACCTTCTCCAGGTTTTCGAAAGACTCAACTTCCTCATCATTCTATTGTTGTAGAATCAGCAATGCGGCGTATTAAGAGTGCAAAGAAGCACTCCTCTTATCCGCCAGGTCGTGAGTCTAGGACTTTAGATGTCTTTGGACGTCGATGCTTCCAGGCATCCATGCTTTCAGCAAGAATTATCTCATATATTTTCTATATGGGATTATCTCTTGAAGAGGTCACAAAGAACTTAAAGCTTTTGAACCCTTTTCTTCAAGAACATAAAAGAGCAGACTATTTCTTATTAGTCAGTCATGCTCAAAATGTCTCTAAGTTCCTTAATCGTGCTTCCCTGGACTGTTTTGAGACTATTAGCAGAACGTCTGCTGTAGCCATAGGGGCACGACGCAAGGCCTGGCTCCAAGCCTCAGACTTGGATAAATGCTTACAAGAAAGGCTGGGAAATACTCCTTGTACTGATGAGAATCTCTTTAACAAGGATGCTTTATTCCAAGCTAATCAGTTAAGCACTGATATTGTTGCTTTCAGAGGATTGTCAAAACTTTCCTCTATCCCAGCTAGTAAAAAATCTCCTAACAAACTTTATCCCCCTAGGGGAAAAAAGTTGTATCCATCTTCTACCCATCATGCAGATGTTTCCAAAGAAGGGCAACATCAAACCAGACTAAGGAAATCAAAACCTCAACAGGCTCAGCAAACCCAGCAGTCGCAGGGTTTCTGATATTTTATTCATTAAATCTCTGTTTCCTGTTTGAGGTTTAGAACCAGTAACCTATTTCTTATCAACAGAAGCATCTACAGTTCATCCTTACTGAGATATCAGTGATACACTGACTCAATCCTCGACTCTAGGCATGAATCTCTTGCCACAAGAGAAATCCATTCTTTTAGCTCCAAGAGCTATTGAGGACAATCATGCCCTACAGGTAACAGGGTCCTCCTCTCCTTTTTGAAGGAAAAAGAGGAGTAACAACTAACAACAAGGTAGGCTATGCCCTTCACCTTGACAGTTTTCCTGTACGAGGATATCTCATAGTTTTTGACTGCAAGGGGGCTTTACCTTTTCAGGGACTTACCAAATTGTAAGTCTTCTCAACTCTGTATTACTTTATATCCCTCTTACTCGAGACCTTTAGTCTCTAAGAGTGATACTATTCAACTGGAGGGCTTACTTTTTAAGCCCATAGGTTTTTCTTCAATACCTACTCCAGTAAGTGGTTTCCATACAGAGTTTTCTTCCCCTTTGCAATCTTCTCAAATATTTCTTTTAAGACAGCTTATCAGACGGTAATTGAGTTTTACCACTCCTGATTATGTCTGTCTGTCCTTTTCCAATCTATAGGACCTAAATTTTTCCTGCTGCCTTAATAACAGATAATTCCAAGAGAGGTTCCACAACCCACGTGGACAATTTATCATTGCAGGCAACCGGCCTGTCCACTATTCTTAGCCATCTTCAATTCTTTTTGGCTCCAACAGAATAGATTAGGTTGCACACTGGCAGTTAAACAGCCAGATCTCACCTAAGCAACCTACAATATGCTCTCTGCAATTATACAAAAAAGCTCTGCAACTGTGAGCCTTTGTCAGAGAGTGTCGGAGCCATTCCTAGTAGGTAGCTTTTAGATGGTTAAAAAGGCTTTGCCCAGTCATGCTTCTACATGACTGGTTTTATCCTACTCTTACCATCTTCCTTAAAATTTCCTTTTAAGGAAAAGGAACCAGGGCTTAGACCACGTGAAAACATAAAGAATTGCTCAATTCCCTGGGTTGTTCCACATCTCTAGTGGAACTCTTACAACAGGGATGCATTCTTTTTCACTGCCGTCGATCCTTGTCTACTGCTTTTCTTCTAATTTCCAATACTTCATTGAAGCTTATGCTGAACAAAGAACGCATGATACTCATATTGCCCGCATAGAGGGGCAAACATGGTATCCCCTTATATTGCGTCTTCTTCTCCAGCTACTACATTGAAGTTATAGAAGGATCCAGACTTGCTGTCTTAAGACTAAGGATTTCCTCTGCACCCCTTCACGTAGGTCTCCATTCCTGGTTATTCAAAGGCTAGAATTTTTAAAGAAATGTAGACCTCTCCTTATAAGTAAGAGCATTCCACTGGTTTCCATGAAACCTTCTCCATGGCTCTTCCACTTATAACCAGAAAGAGATTCTCTATCCATATTCTCAAGCAGGTCTTACCCCTTCTTCTTGTTAAGTGAATCTATCTATCTATATATATATATATATATATATATATATATATGACTCTGAAAGATTTGTGTCTGTCCATATTAATGCTGTTCCAGCATACCATAGGTTTTTAAATGGACAACCAATTTCTATGGTAATTAGAAAATACCTTCTTTACCGTAGCCTTTCCGGTTACGTTACATCTGAAGCTCTCCATGTAAAGTCATTATCCTAAGTGACATCACTTAGGGAAGACATTACTGATCTTCAAGAAATTGGAGGCTACACCGCCTACTACAAATGTTTTTTTTCTTTCATTTGGATAAAGACCCATCCTTTTTCTGCAAGGCGTATTTCTACCTTTTCGTCCAAATCAGTCAGATTTATCTCCTCTCTTTCCTAGAGCCTTATTCTGCTCCAAGGACAAAGAGCTTTAAACTTTGGCCTACAGAAGCTTCAGCTTTTCCTCCAAAGTCCAACCTCATTAAACTCCCCCAGTTTTTTCTCCTGGGATTAGTTCTAGCCAGTAAGGCTTCTGACCTCTGCCTGTATTGCAAAATGTATTTTCCTCTACTTCACAGTGAGGTAATTTCTTTGAGGATAATCTACTGGCTCTTAGCAGCAGACCCATATTAGCCTCAATAAACACTTTCACAATACTTTTGAGTACGGTCCACATTAGAAAATTGGAATTCAATATTTGCTAACAAGTATGATCTACACAAGGACTCCCCTCTAGACGCCTTGTTTAGTCAAGCTGTTCCACAGCACACCCTTTTTAATTCAACTCCTACCCTCCATCCCTTCGATGCCTGAGGTTCTGGAAAATAGCATGGCCCATCCATTAGATTTGCAACATGCTGGGACCTCCTCTAGGCATCTCTAGCTTGGGAGTCCCCATATGTGAAGACTCATTCCTGCTTGTTCCTGGAGATAGCACAGTTACTTACCTGTAACAGGTGATCTCTGGGAACAGCAGGAATAAGTCTTTACAACCCACCCACCTCCCCTAGTAGGAGTTCTCTCTCTCTCTCTAATTTGTCTACTTTCCTCCTTCGGTCTCAGCTACAAACCCAACTGATGAGAGGGAAGTGAATAGGCGGGAAGGCAGCGCGCATGCGTGTGGGATGCTCCCAAAAGCTTTATTTTTGGATGCTGGGGAGCGTTCCCGCGCAGGCTCCGTCGGTGCCGACGTACCCATATGTGAAGACTTATTCCTGCTGTTCCCAGAGATCACCTGTTACAGGTAAGTAACTGTGCTTTATTCAACCAAATTATCTTCACTTGGAAATTGAAGACCTACCAAATCATTAAACATTTTGGGGACTAGTTAACATTAAAAAAAAAAAAAAAGTAGTAATGAATCAACTGGAAGAGTATCCAAGCTCTTATATCTGCGTTATTCATATTTTGTTTTCAATCTGTTGCATTTGGCATATAATAATTATACATTAAAATTTGCAGAAAGGTATTGTGTATAATTATCAATTCACAAAACAAAAAAACAAATCCAGTGGTAAAAGATAATGGCTAATGAGAGGTTTTATAGCCGTGGAAATATTTTTTTGAAAAATTTGTAGTGTAATAAAAAATATTGCTGGAAAGCTGTATGTTCATACACATTTATTAAGGGAGTAATTTTATAATGGGATAAGGGTAAGTAGGTATACATTTGTAGCCTATTTTGTAAAGACGCATAGGCACTTACATGCCTTTATAAAATACTAGGGATAAACTGGCAGAAACCATGGATAGATTGAAGCCACAGACATTTATACCAGCTCAGGAGCAGGTGTAAATATTAGCACGTAAAATACATGCAAACATGAATATTTTATAAAATAGTTTACTACTGACAAATTTCTACCCCAGAACATCTGCATGCAAAATTATGCAGAACAACCCCGGGGTAAGTTTTATAAAAGCCCTTTATACACAATTTTTAAAATTACCCCCTAAGTGTTTGAACATACTGTTAGATTATATCACTAGAATCCGCTCCTGTAATCAGCTTCACTCATAACAAAATAGTTTCTCCATGGACAAGCAGGATAAGTGCTCCCGTATGGGTGATAACACTGATGGATCCCTATGCAGGAAACCTTTCACACCCTCCATATCTGCAGATCTGTTCCTGCCTGACATTTCCATGCCTCATCTTTTCAGTCTGTTCTCCACGAAACACTGACTCCTCCTTTGTCCTGCAGTTCACACTGTCATCCAGTTGTGATCAGTTATTTGGGGAGAATTTTATGAGTTTTCCTCTCTTTTCGCTGCCACTGCTGCATGTTTCTTGCCTCTTTAGTATTTTTGTTTTGTTTTTTTTACCACATTGCCACTAAAGGGTGGCCCAAAAAAAGTGAGAACATCTCATAGCATATAAGTTATTTAAAAATTCAAAAAGACAGATGTAAACAATTGACAAATTTAAAAAAAACAAAGATGGTGACCAGAAATTGTCAAAATAAAGGCGTTATATAGCTAAAAACGTAAATAAGTAAACTATTTAAGCTTTAAATTTACAAGATGTTCTCACTTTTTCTGGGCCACCCTGTATATGCCACATTTGGGTCTCAGGATTACATTTTGTCCAAACTGAGTCATTTGATTTCGCTGCAGCTATTTTTCCAGACTAGATTTCCAAAACCTCTCCGGTGGGTTTAAGAAGCATCGTCATTGCAGCAGGACCCATATCTGGTGGACATCCTCAATTTGTGTCTGCAGTATTTGGGGCCTAACCATGAACCTTCTTGTGTTTACAGATGTCAAAAAGAGATGCAGGGCTATGAAGAGCAGTGCAGATAGATTTCTGGCATAGATGTCCATTCCATTGGCATTAGTGGCATCAATCTCCTTGGCCTTAGGAGCCTGCACCCAGATGCTGAATGTTTGTCAACGTTGAGGAGTCATCAAGCCCACTCAGTTGAAAATCTGTAGTGTGTCACGGGAGTAGTCATCCACCCACCCCAAAGAAGAGGAATGATTTGTCCTCATTTTCAAAGACATCCCGGATCAAAGACACCGAACATCCGTCAGAGGCTGAGATTCATCATTGTCTGAATTCATTGAAGCGAGATGTTCAGATCATTGAGATTTTGAATGAGTTGAAGCTCTTGATGTGAGATCCACTCATCCTCCTTGGTACCGGAAGGGTCGGGTCGGTCTCCACGTGACCAGCCTGCTGATATACCCTGACAGATTCCTCAGACATCAACTTTTTCTGCAGTTATCCATTCACCTTTGTCAATGCCAGCCCTCGAGGAGCATCTCATGAGCACCTTCAAGGAAAGGATGGAAGTTTTCTTTGCCCAGCACAAGACTACTTTTCAACTGCATCAAGGCTACTGCATTGAGACATCGATCCATCCTTGAGATTTAACACCTGCCTGTCAGAGAGCCAGGGTCATCAAGGCTTCAAAGGGCCTCAACACTAATGTATCGGCAGGCTGGTCATAGTCTCGTGGAAACTGACACGACCCCTCCTGTACCAAGGAGGATGAGTGGACCTCACATCAAGAGCTTCAGCTTGTTCAATACCATGGTCATCAAGGCTTCAAAGGGCCTCGACACCAATGTGACTGCTTGGCAAGTGTTCATCTCAGGTGCATCAGTGGGTGATTGTTCCCCAAGGCATCCGAGACTGCTTGTGCATAGACTTTTCCAGAAGAGATCCATACCCCACAAGGAATGGAAGTTGGTCTAGGCAGAGCGCAAACATCCTTTGAGTATCTCTCTGAGTCAGGATCTTATTGCAACTGAGAATCTGATTATGACTCAGAATATTTCTCAGAGGAGAGGTCTACTGAGTTGCCATCAGATCCCATGCCTCTTGAGAGACATAAATCCCTTCTGGAGGAACTCTTTGTATGATTTTGTACAGGTTATGGCTAAATCCATACCATATACCAGTTTTGTAATCCCTCGAAGGAGGCAGTGACTGTGCCTGTCAACACATCCTTCAGAGGCTACAGATGAGAATGTGGGAGACACCCCCCCCCCCCCCCCCCGTATTGCCTGTTAGCAGGAAGGTCAACTCTATTTAGAGTTCAAAAGGCTTCTGGATTTGAGAAACTACAGTGATCGCACTATTCCATGATTATAAAATCTATTCGTAAGATTTCTAAGAGTTCCAAATCTTACTCTTTGGTGCCTCCATGGAAGGAAACCCAGATGTTGGATACTTTTGGAAGGAAATTCTTTCAGAAAGCTTTGCTGCCATCCTGCTTAGCATCATACCAGCTCTTCATGAGCATGCACTTGTGGAATATCATGCACAATATGCAGGAGTTTGCGGATTCTCTTCCTCCAGAGAAAGCTGTATAACCCCAGTCCCTGGTGAGCCAAGGGAAGGAGTGTGGAAAATACATTGGCTGAGCAGCATGTGATATTTTTGATACAGCATCGAGAGCCTCCTTATGAATATTGATGCTCGAAGACTCTCATGGTTCTGCATTTCAAATTTGTAGTAGATAGTTCAGGAGAAAGTTTTGACATGCTGTGCCATGGAGAGACGCTCTTCAGGGATAAAGTGCAGGAGGCTGCTACTCTAATTAAGCAGAATAGCTACACATAACCCTCTTCAGGCCCACTTCTGACCCATCCTTCAATTCAACAAGGAGGTATCGTAGTGGAGGGCAAAGGAGAACCTATTACTCTTTCAGGTGTATGTACCCTCCTCACTTCTGCTCATCCTATACCAAGCTCATTTCATACTCAGCGGAGGGACCCAGAAGTCCCAGCCTGCTCCCCAATCAGAGCTGAGGACATGGTTTTGACTGACTTTTGGAGAACATAGCCAGTCGTATACTGGTCCCAGACCACCACCTTGCGGGAAGGAGGTTTTCATTCTTTACAGAATGTTAGCCCCTGGTAACCTCTGGCAGTTGGGTTCTCAAAATAGCCCGGGCTAGATAGTGGTTACATTTATACCCCCAAATTGCTCACCAATATTGCGATCAATCAACTCTCAGCACCAGAAGATACTTCTATAGGAACTTGCTGCCCTTTAACAGGCCAGTGTGGTTCCACCAGGACAGAAAGAAAGGAATTTTATTCTAGATACTTCCTGGTCACCAAAAAACAATAAAACAGGAGATTCTATCCCACCTTACATCTGAGGAATACTTCAAAATGGTTTCCTTCTGCACCCTACTTCCATTTCTTCAAAAAGGAAGTTTGCTGCATTCTCTGGATTTAAAGGATGCACACACCCATATTAAGGTATATCCCAGTCACAGGAAGTTGTAGGAAGAAACACCTTCCAGTACTGCGTATTGCTGTTTGACTTCACCTCCAGCCCCTGTGAATTCACAAAGCGTCTTGCAGTCGTCACAGCATATCTGTGCAGACTGGGCGCACACGTTTCCCTACTTGGATGATTGACTGGTCAAGAACACAACTCCAGAAGGATTTCAATAATCCATGTGCAAGACCATCTAGTGCTGGAGTTTCTAGGGTTAATCATAAATAATCCTAAGTCAAATGTAAGTCCATCATGCCAGTTGGAATTCATTGGAGCTCTGCTAGACATAATGTAAATGAAAGCCTTTCTTCCACAGAACAGGCTCATTTGGCTGGTGATCATCAGGGAGAACTATGTTGAGGATGTTAGGACACATGGCCTCAACAATTCATGTCACACCCTTGGCACGTCTCAAAATAAGACACACAGTGGGCACAGTCCATTCAGAGATTTAATATCTGTCAGGGTTGTCCTCCAGGGCTCCCTCTCCTGGTGCATGGTCCATTCCAGTCTGGTCAAAGGATTACACAGGTACACTACCAAAAAACTGCCTCCAGTTTTGCAACTGATTCCTATAGATTTTGGGGTGCTGAATCCAGGAAAATTAGCCAAAATGTTCCATCACGTCACGTTTTCTTGCAAAATTAGATTTCTTACCCAGATAAGGAATGTTCACACAATTTCTTTTTAGCCGACTGCAGTTTATTTTCTTGGCCCAAAATAGAGGTTGTAATGGTTAACTAACTAGAAACACTCCCTCATGATATTTTAGAGTGTTTTGTATTCATTTTATACATTAACAGGACAATTGGGAGGCGGGGGGCTAAATCCAGTACTCGCGCTGGCGCATGTTCTTTCCTGTTCGCCTCGCCTCGTTCGCTCGCTCAAACACGGTGGTTGCGACATGAATGTTCCTGTCAAATTTCAGTTTCTTGCAAGTTCATTATTACCTTTTGTTTGCTCAGTCGTAATCCAGCTTTATTCCGAAGTGGTTCACTACAGTTGTAGTTTGCAGTGCTGTGTATTTGTGATGGCTCACAGAGCCAGAGGTTGCGTCAACTCTCCGGACAGTTTTTGTTTTATTTGTGGAGAATATACCGTGAAAAAGCGGCAGAGGAACATTTTCTGCATTTATTAAAAAAGTATATTTCGCCTATTTCGGTTTGAAGTTAGGCGATCAAGACAAACCGTGGGCTCCTCACAAAGTGTACAAGACATGTGAGGAAGATCTACGCTTATGGATGAAAGGTAAAAAACAAGCATTTCGTTTCGGAATACCTATGATGTGGCGTGAACAAAGAGACCACAGCAGTGACTACTATTTTTGCTCTTGCATTGTGAAGGGATACAACTTAAAAAATAAGAACGTAATAAGTTACCCCAACCTTCCCTCAGCAATTAGGCCTATGCCTCATAGCAACGAAGTACCTGTGCCTGAACCACCAAAATCTTTGGATCATATTTGTGTGGACGGTTCTGATCATGATGAGACTCATCAGATGAGTCTTTTCCCGATGAGTCCAGTACTTCCGAGTTTGAAACTGAACCAGATCCGAAACCTGAACTTTTCTCTCAAGCTGAATTGAATGATTTAGTCCGGGATTTAGGACTCCCAAAAGATGCTGCCCAACTGCTAGGTTCTCGGCTTAAACAGAAAAATCTATTGTCACCAGGAACAACTTTTTATTGGTGCCGCAACCGCGAGACACAATTTTTGAAGTATTTCAGCAAAGAGGAAGATTTGGTATTTTGCAACGATATATACGGAGTGATGGAAAAGTTTAAACTCAAGTATGATCCTGCTGAATGGCGGCTGTTCATTGATTCGTCAAAAGACAGCATAAAAGGTGTTCTTCTTCATAATGGCAACACATTTGCTTCAGTTCCTATTGCTCACTCTGTTATTCTCCAAGAAAAATACGAGAATTTGGCCCTGATTCTTCAGAAGATTCGTTATGATGAGCATAAGTGGATGATTTGTGGAGACTTTAAAATTCTATCCATGCTATTAGGGCAGCAATCCGGTTTCACCAAATATCCCTGCTTCCTTTGCTTGTGGGAAAGCCGGGCCCGCGACCTACACTGGGGGAAAAAAGACTGGCCAATTCGGGAGTATTTGAGACCCGGTGAGAAAAATGTTCTTCATGAGAGCTTGGTACCTCGTGATAAAATTTTATTACCACCTCTCCACATTAAGTTGTGGGTCTCATTAAGCAATTCATCAAGTCCCTTCCAAAAGATGGTGAGTGCTTTCGGTACCTTTGCTCAAAGTTCCCCCGACTTTCTGAAGCAAAGCTAAAGGAAGGAGTGTTTGTTGGCCCTGATATAAGGAAACTCATTTCAGATGGAGCATTCGCTGAAACGATGTCTGAGAAGGAAAAAGAAGCCTGGGATTCCTTCAAGGATGTTGTTCTCAAATTCTTGGGGAACAGGGGGGATGAGAACTATAAGGATATTGTTGCCAGGATGCTCAATGCCTTCAAAGAACAAGGCTGTAACATGAGCCTGAAAGTCCATTTCTTGCACTCCCATGTGAACTACTTTCCCGAAAACCTGGGGGCGTACAGTGAAGAACAAGGTGAAAGGTTTCACCAGGACATCAAGGACGCAGAGAGAAGGTACCAAGGAAGATGGAACACCACTATGATGGCTGATTTCTGCTGGTTGCTGCTGCGAGAAACCCCAGATGAAAAATACGCCAAGCAGCGCACCAAGAGAAGCATTCGGGGGAAGAAGAAACGGGCCCACCAGGAGATTGATTGACCCAAGAATGACTTTAAAATCTAAACTGTGTTGACAAATATCGTGTTTTACTAAACTTTGAAATAAAAATTTGCTAGTTATTACCATAGTGTCGGATCTCATTTATTAGAATTTTATTTTCACACCATTGGGTGTTTGTCTTCATGTATTGCAATGGTGCGGTTTGCGTTTTCTATTCTTACATACATACCTGTACAACATTTTTTGCACATTTCTTTGCTTTGCTTTGTGTCTAACCTCACTCTTATATGCTCAATGTTTGTGCACATGTATGTGGCTGTTTTAAGTGCAGACAATTTTGCTACCATCACAATGTGTTTTGTTGACATTACTCTATTCTTATGTGCTGCCTTGTTACAATTTTCTTTATTCTTATTTGAATAACTACTAAACAATTAGTATAAAGAATTCATCCAAGAAACTTTTATCTCGATCGCACTCAATCTGAAACGTTCACCTCAAACTGCTAACCCAATGTAGCAAAAAATCTGTACGTGATGGAGCAAATTGGTTACCAGATTTGGATTCAGCGCACCAAAAAACGTAAAAATCAATCGAAACATTAGAGGCAGTTTAAAAAAAATTTTTTTAGTGTACCTGTGTTCTTTCCAAAAAACTTCACATGATAGATGCATCTAAACTGGGCTGGGGAGCCCATTTAGATAGGTTTTGCACTCGGGAATTGATCCATCCTAGGGAGTCTCCATTGGATCAGTTTCAGGAACTGTGAGCAATTTTGAACATTTCAAAGGCTTTCGTAGATTGACCAACCAATCAAATTGTGATGGTTCATTTGGACCATTAAGCAGCCATATATTACTTCAACAAGCAGGGGGTAATGGGTTCATATCTCTTGTATTAGGATAATCAGAATGTGAAATTACACCATCTCTCACGGAATGACTCTGAGGCATCCTATCTGGCTAGCAAGAACAATACCATGGCAAACAAACTGAGCTATATCCTTGAATCTCATGAATGGATCCTCAACAGAGGGGGAGTTCTGGATATCATTTGAGAGTGGGACATCCCCTCAATAGATTTGTTTGCCACTCCTCAAAACAGGCAGATGCCTTTAGCTTTGCTCCAAGGTAGGGATGCAAGGCAGACTAGCCTCTGATGCCTTTCTCCTCAGTTGTGGGGAGGGTCTTCTATACTCATATCCTCCTTATACCTACTGAAACTAAGATGACAGACATGGATTCTCATAGCACCTTTCTGGCCCAGACAACCATGGTTCCCTCTCATCCTCAAACTTTCCATCAAGGAGCCAAGTCATCTGGGCTCTTCACCAATACTGATTATCCAGGATCAGGGGAAGATGTTGCTTCCCACCTCAAGTCCCCTAGCCCTCACAGATTGGATATTGAGGGGTGAACATTGGTTTATTTTATTTATTTACATTCTCTTATATACCACGCTACTCTGCATCAGTGCGGTTTACATTGAACAAACTGAAATTACATTGAACAGGGCATTATAACTTGGAGATAAATATTTTACAGGGAACATGGGCTATGGAGGGTTAAGTGGCTTGCCCAAGACCACAAGGAGCACCTGTGAGACTAGAAACCTCAGTCCTTCCGGCCCAAGGTTGCCGTCCTCTAGTGGGATTTGAACCCCCGACCTTCCGGCCTGAAGTACCCTGCCCCAACCACTAGGCCACTCCTCCACTCCTTATACCAACTCCACTCCTTATACCAACCGGCAAGTTCTGGAAAGACAATATCCTCTTGGTTTCCAGGAGAGATTCCACTAGGTCATATGGTTTTAAATGGAAGAGGTTTTCCATCTGGTGTAAGGGAAAAGCATAAAAACTGCTTTCATACCTTCTGCATTTGTTATAATCTGACCTAAAGAACAAATCTGTAAATGGTACACCTCGGAGCAATTAATGCTTACCACCATCATATAGAACAGAGGTTCCCAACTCCAGGCCTGGAGGGCCAAACACCATTCAGGTTTTCAGGCTATCCCTAATAAATATGCATGAGATGCATTTGCATGCACTGCCCCCATGGTATTCAAATATATCTCATGCATATTCATTAGGGACAGCCTGGAAACCTGAATGGTGTTTGGCCCTCCAGGACTGGAGTTGGGAGCCTCTGATATAGAAGATACGCCAATCTCCCTACAGCCGTTAGTTGTTCGCTTCTTGCAGGGCTTTCTTTTTATTATGCCTCCTTTTATGTCTTGGGATCTCAATGTGCTTCTAATTCATCTGATGAAAACTCCTTTTGAGCCTCTAGAGCTCTAGGTTTTAGTAACTGATCCACCCTCTACTAATTTTTATTTTCAATAGGGTGGTTTTACATAGTAATCCTAAGATCCTTACCAAGGTGGTGTCTGCATTACACTTTAATCAGTCCATAGTCCTTTCAACATTTTTCCCAAAACCACATGCTCACAAGGGGGGAAGTGCATTCATTATATTGGACTGCATGAGAGCCTTGGCCTTCTATCTGGAGCAGGCTAAAGCCCCTAAAGTGCACCCAACATTTTGTTTCTTTTGACCCCAGTAGGTTGGGGGTTGCCATCAACGAATGTACATTTTGTCTAGCATATTGCATCTCTTTCACTTTTACGCCCAGGATGGCTTAACTCTTGAGGGTCATGTCACAGCTTATAATGTCTGAACCATGGCTGTGTCAGTGGCCCACTCGAGACCAGCCTCAGTGGAAAAGATCTGCAGAGCCGCACAGGAATTTCTATCAACATATTCACATTTCATTACTGGTTTGTAAAGGAACTCCCGACACAACAGAAGTGAAGGAGTGGCCTAGTGGTTGGGTCAAGGTACTTCAGGCCGGAAGGTAAGGGGTTCAAATCCCACTAGAGGACAGCAACCTTGGGCCGGAAGACTGGGGTTTCTAGTCCCACAGGTGCTCCTTGTGGTCTTGGGCAAGCCACTTAACCCTCCATAGCCCATGTTCCCTGTAAAATAGTTATCTCCAAGTTATAATGCCCTGTTCAATGTAAACCGCACTGATGCAGAATAGCGCGGTATATAAGAGAATGAAAATAAATAAAATAAACAGCAGATTCAGCCAGTCTGTTCTCCAGAATCAACATGGTGAACAGAATTCCAACTCCATTCCCCCCTAGGCCTTGTTTTCTGTTCCAGGCTGCCTCTTCTAATAAGAAAAAAATAAAACTATCTTTTATATTTCAACAAATAGGGGTGCCCTGGACTGAGCAGTGAGTACACCCCTAAACAAAGACAAGGGGAGGGGGTGACCTGCGTGGAGCGGCAGATGCCCCTACTCTTGTCACCCTGCTGGACAGACTAGATGGACCATGCTGGTCTTTATCTGCTGTCATATACTATGTTACTATGTAAAAAGAAATATGAAACTTCATAATGGCCTGTTGCCACCAAAAATATATGTTCTCCAATGTCAACTTGTGTCAGTTCCCCCTTTTTTGAGACATCCTGTAACTACAGACTCCCCATATGTGAGCATTTATCCTGCTTGTCTGTGGAGGAAACAGTTACTTATCTGTAGCAGTTGTTATCCTGCTGTCCATGGAGAAGTCCCAACAACTCTCCCACCTCTCCTTGGAGTTGTATTCTTGCATTCAACTAGTTATTAGACTGAAGAGATGAAACACAGCGGCAGCAAGAGGGAACAAGTGCACAGGTGTGATGGAGCCACTCCAAAAGCTTCTAGAAGAAGCTGGGAGAGGTTTCCCACACAGGGCTTGTCGGGAATTTCACCCATAAGTGAAGACTTATCCTGCTGTGCCCGAAGACCACCTGCTACGATAAATAACTTTATCTCTCTAAACTATATATAGCAGGTCTCTCAAAACTATAGTCTTATGTCCAAAATTTCAGATATTCTATATAGAGTTCATAAACTCCACATATCACAAAAATGTCACCAGACCTAAAGCTATAAACAATTTTACTCGAGCAAGTTTATGTATCTCTTTAGAACTGTCTATAATGAGGAATCCAAAAGCTGAAGTACTCTGTAGAGACCATGAGATTATATTGCTTTTACTTCTCTTAAGGGTTCATTATAACATACAATTAGACCAGAGGTGCTTAAACATTTGGGGACAGCTGTTTGTATAGTCATTTGATCTTTGCCTTATTTTGCATATGGGTTTTTTTTACACTAACTGGACTAGAGGGATAAAGAATAATGCAATTGACTACCTGGTTAATTTTGAATATACTGAGGCACAGTGTGGTCTCTCACTGTCCATGGTTTCTCATTATTTGTAGCAGGGCTGTCCCTGCCGTTAGGCAGACTTGTCATCCGCCTAGGGCAGCAGAATTTGGGTGGCAGTGTGGCTCATGCTCCACAGGAGAGCAGCACTTTAATGCTACTTCAGCACAGTGGTAACCCTTTCAACATAGGCCTGTGCTCAAGCCCTGCTGAGTCCTGCCCCATACACTTCAACAGAAAGTTTGCATCAGATCTGGAAGAGGGGGTAGATGCCACTTTGGAGGGTTCGGAGGTGAAGGGGAGATGCTGCACATGGCGGAAGAGAAGATGCTGGACTATAGGGTGGGGTAGAGCCTTGAGCCATGCCTTGGTGCGGGGGGGGGGGGGGAGGATTGCGTGCACAGTAGATGCCTCACCTAGGGGTCAGATACCATAGATTGGCCCTGATTTGTAGTACCATAATGCAACCACTGAACCACCTTTTTCCCATAGTTGCAGCAGTAGATAATTGTCTGTAGTTAATAATACATTTTAATTATTATCAGAATACTACATAATTGTGTTCAGAAATAGAGATTTTTTTAAAGATTTGTCCATGAAATCTTTGTGCTTTTCCCTCCCCCACCCTTAAGATTAAAATAAGGCAATGTGTCCTTTGCAATGTTACATTGACGTTTCTTTTATTCTGTTTCAATGCTAACACAACTAAATTTGGATTGAACAGTGTAATGCAAACTGACAACTGTCTTTAAAAGTATGAAGATGCTTGAGTTGAGATAATAGCTAGCTCCCTGTAAGAGTATCATGGTGACTTTAAAGTCTCATGATTTCTGATATCCATACCAAGATAAGAGCAAGATGACTTTATGTATATGGTCTTTGGTTCAGAGTGGTTTGCAACCAGTTTTGAATGGGCAATAACTTGTTTAAATTTATGTTATAGATCCCCATCTGCTTCAAGGACACCCAAGAGATCAAGAAGGTCACGATCCAGAACTCCTAAAAAATCAGGGAAAAAATCCAGGTCCCAGTCCAGATCACCCCACAGATCTCACAAGAAGTCAAAGAAAAGCAAACACTGACAAAACATTCACATTTTTTATGAAATCGATCACTTACTGGAAATGCGGTTTTGTTTTGTGCCTGAACAGTCTGTTTTAAAGAGAGAAAATCTAACAAAAAAAGCATTCCTGATTTTTTTGTGAATGCACGTGTATACTCATGAGTAACTGCATCTCTAGACCTGTCATTGTTTTATATTGTAAAAAAAAAAATCCATTGTGGCTATTTTCTCCCAGAAGAAACATTTTGTGTTAGACACATCCTCAGAAATGTGTGTAGCTTATCTGCTGGCAGTAGTGGTATTTTGTTTTAGGATGTTGTGACATAGCAAAAATGACACAGATGCTCTCCCCCCTCCCCCTATTTTGTAGCTTTGACAACTTCAATTAGAT
Source organism: Ichthyophis bannanicus (assembly GCA_033557465.1). NCBI lineage: Eukaryota > Metazoa > Chordata > Amphibia > Gymnophiona > Ichthyophiidae > Ichthyophis > Ichthyophis bannanicus. The sequence continues at coordinate 413,589,783 of CM066038.1, forward strand.
TTCAAATAAATTCTGAACAGAAAGTTAAGGATGTGGTTTGCTTAACCTGCTGGAAATGGAGACCCTCTGTGATTTTCAGTCGCTCTGCATGCATCATGTGAGATATTTTAAAAAAGCATTACTTTTATAACTGAAACCACACTGTTAGAATAGGTTTCAAAACAAGGGAAGCTTTATAAGTCAGCTCTGACAGCAGATGTCATATCATGCTAGTAAGAACTCTCGATCCATTTGACTTATTTTTTTTTTAAATTATTATTTTTTTTTGCATAAGCTGTTCTAAAGCACTTGTTCTTCCAAAATGTGACTTGTCTTATTACATGATTTTGTGCAGCTTTTACATGTCTGTTCTTCCAACTGTTTTTGCATTTTTCTTGATGCCAGATTTTAGAACCTACAATATTTTCCATTGCAAATTAGGATTGAGGCAGAAATGCAAATGGGTGATGTATCCCCAGAACAGAACAGCTCTCCCAAACCTCAGACAAGTATAAAGTTCTGAATATATATGACTTTTTCTGTGTGCAATAGCCCCCTCAGTGTTTCAGTTTTTCTGCTGTGTTGAACAGATGCAAAAACAAAGCTCTTCTGTTAATGAGGGGATTCTCCCATTTATCTAAAGATTTTTGTCATTTTAAGAAATTGTCATATTTCCTTTAGTATTTTTATTCTTCCTGAAAAATAAAAAAGGTGTTCCTGTCCCTTTGTGCAGTAAAAGTAACCAGAATTTCAAGACACGCTTCATATGCCTCATTTGTCTTGGCAGACTATAACCAGGTTGAGTGTAAGCACTGCAGAAGAATGTCTCTGCAAGCTCGAAAGTATCATCTAGACGGATCTGCAATCATGAGATGAAGAGGAGACTCCTGCTTGCGCAGATGGAAAAGGAGAAAATTGTGCAGAAGTTGATTTGATTCTGCAGGCTAAAGTAGGTAGTCTTCTGTAGGTGTTTTTGCCTCTAGCTCAGTGCACAATGGTTTTAAGAGTCCACCCGCAAAGGAGCAGCGCCAGGGATCTTTCAAAGGGGCGCAAGTCTAGTCTGAAACTTCCAGGCTTGACGCACATTTATTTTCAATGCACAGACCTTAGATTAAGGCAATTTAAAGCTACTCTTTAAAGCATAGGAATAAAATGGACATCTCAGTGCAAGCAACCCTCAGGGCATAACTTCTAAGCACAAACCAGCACAGATGTCTCCTGCATTATCTGTGCCATTTAAAAGTCATTGACAAGATCATACCACTGGCCTGGGTTCTCTGTGCAGGTGATGCAGCAACCACCTAACACAGATTGTGACAACTCCTTTGCAGGGCAGATTTCATTATGTACCCCAAGATGTCCAGTGCAGAACCAGTACTGACATCTTGTTCGCAAGTTATAATGCAAACATCCAAATTGACATCCTGTACAACAATCTTCAGCCTCTGCTAGATTTCACTCTGGTTTTGCTCCAAGTAGCTGACTAATCTGTTTTGCTGCCTCTACTAGAGTAGCCATACTTTCTAGAAAAGATGTTTAATGATTTTGTTGAGATACTAAAAAGATCTTCCATCAGTCCAGAATCAGGAAAAAGGCATAGCACAAGCTTCTCAATCCGTGGGAAGTAACCCTGCGCAGAGACTCATTCATCTGAAGATTCAGTAGTATCTCTTTATCTCGGATTTCAGACTGCAAGAAGGGCATTCTCTACCTACCTCTTCAACACGTTTGAAAGTTTCTTAATATGGACTGGAAGGATTACCCAGATTCTGATTTCATCCCGCTTGCATTTTCTTTAGAGGAATCCCCTCTGACCCTTTCCTTTCCCTCACTTCTAATGACCATAAGAAAAGTCATGCTGAGTCAGATCGAGGTCCATTGAATCCAGCATCTTGTCTCCGACAGGTCACAAGTACCCTATAAATACCAAAAGATAGATCTATTTCTCAAAGGTTGTTTCTAGAGATAAGCAATGACTCTTCCAAATATACCCGGCTAATAACTTTTTATTGACTTTTCTTTCAGGAACTTGTCCAATTCTCTCTTGAACCCTGCTATATTAAGCACCTTGACAACATTCTCCGACAATAGATTCCACAGCTTGATTATGTGCCATTTGAAAAAATAGTTTGATTAATTTTCCATCTGCTGGTTATTTTCATGGGATGCCATTTTATTTTAGTGTTTTGAAAGGTTAAACAGCCATTCCCTATTTAACATTCCCAACTCAGTAATGATTTGTAAACTTCTGTCATTCCCCTTCTCATTCATCTTTTTTTTCCCCCTAAGCTGAAGACCCTGAACCTGTTTACCCTTTCTTCATAAGAGAGGTGTTCCATCCTCCTTGTGATTTTTGTTGCTTCTTTGAACCTTTTCTAGTATCGCTATATCATTTTTGAGATGGGGCAGTGAGAACTGCACAAGGTACTCAAGGAGCATTCACACCATGGACCTATACAAAGGCATAATGATATTCTCCATGGACAAGTAGGAATGAAGCCCTCATGTATGGGTGATGTCACCAACGGAGCCCCGTTCAGGAACACTCCCCAGCTTCTATTGGAAGCTTTTGGGAGGCTCCACCACACTTGTGCACTTGTCTTCCCACCTACTGCTGCACTGTCTTCTCCAGTCTTTTCTGCAGAGCCCCACAAATGTGAATCAGTCATCTGCAGGTAAACGTTTTGCTTTTTTCCCCTTCAGGAGTTTCTTTTTTGCTTGTATTCAATTTTCCTGCCTGTCGTTGGTAGCGTCAGGTCCATTGATCATGGTTCTGCCTCGGTCCTGGCGCTTTCTTTAGTACTTTTATTTTCTTGTTTTCTCCCGCGGCTGGGCCTCTGGTCGCAATTGAGCAGTTTGATTTTGCCACAGCTATCTTCCCTGATATGTCCCAGAAGCTGGCCAGCAGGTTCAAGCAAGGCACCAAATGTGCCCGGACTATCTCAGTCACCGACAATTGGTGCCTCCAATGTCTGGGTCTCAGTCACCAGACCTCTTCTTTTAATTTGTGTATACAGATAAGGAGAGGCCTGAAGAGTCAAGGGAAGCAGAGAGAATCCCTCTTTGGCCAAAGGTCTGATTCAGCATCTTCAGCACTGGCATTGACTCCCCCCCTTGGTTCCACCGAAGGTGCATCGACAGTCTCATTCAGAGCCGAAGGCCCGTAGTACTCTGGAGCATCGACCATCGGCCAGTTTCCACATGGAATCGAAGAAGACCTTGATTCCGTCGAAAGGAGACCCTTCCAAGCACCAGGCAAAGCCCCTTGTGCATCGGCATCAGAGCCCTTCCCGACATGATGGCCATGAACGGCCTGCCATGGTGCCCCGGAGAGAAGAATTGACCTCCATAGTCTTGGAGGGGCACTGACTGTCTCCCAATGATGGATGCAATGTCGACATCCCTGTGGCGATGCTGAAGACAATGGTTGAAGCTGCTCAGGCCCCATAGCCTTCGTACATGGCAGCTATGGAGGGGAACGCCTTCAAACACTTGAGGCCTGCATTGCATCAATGCTGGAGAAACAGCTGGCTGGTCCTTCGGTGCCGAAGACATTGTCATCAGCCATTGTGCAGCCAGTCCTTGAAATGCATGCCCTGCCTGTGGCGGCATTGACATCAGGGCATCGGAGAGTCCCTACGTTGATTCCTGGTTAGGCCATCTCTCTCTCTCTCAAGTGTATTGGGTTCCGATGTCCCGATGAAGCCACAAAAGCACTCGATGCATCATCAATCCCTTCGAAGCTCCAACTCCCCTCGGAGCAGAAGGGGGCTCTGGGCTGAGTCTCAGAGGCACTTCATTTTTCTCTCGGAATCTGACTCTAATGGCTGGGTTACCAATGTGGAATTTGAGAACCTGTTGGAAGTTAGGTCCCTTGAGCTTCCCTCAGACCCCTCCCCTCTGCATAAATGGCGGAAACCTCCTCCAGAGGACATGTCCTTCTAGGACTTCATGAAGGATATTGCCAAGGCCATCCCATTTTTCCTGGAGATGGAGGATGAACCCAAGGCGGAGGAGTTGGAGATCCTCTGGTACTTGTCTGCTCCTAAGGAAACGGTGACGATGCACCGTATCCTACAAAGGCTAAATATGAGGATGTGGGAGAACCCCCCCTCACTGTGCGTTCGGTCAGTAGGAGGTTGGACTCAATGTACTGGGTTCAGAAAGCCCTCCAGGCTTTCAGAAGCCTCAGGTTCTATACCACTCCTTTGATAGAGTCTGCCCTTAAGAGGATTAGGAGCAACAAGACTCATTCGTCGATGCCCCTGGGTAGGGAGGCACTGACATTGGATTCCTTCGGCAGGAGGTGCTTTTACGGCTCCATGCTTGCAGCTAGAGTACTTTTTTTTACCAGCTCTACATGAGCATGTTCCTAAAGGACATCATGCATGATCTTGCCGATCTGTGCCCATTCCTCCCTCCGAAGAAGCTGGAGCTTCATCATACCCTGGTGGGCTATGGCAAAGACTGCTCAAAGTTCATGGTCAGGACGACGTATGACCCTTCTGAGATGCTCTCTAGATCGGTGGCTGTGGGTATTGGAGCCCGCTGCCTCGCCTGGCTTCACTCTTCTGTCCTGGAGCAGTCTATGCAGAATAAGCTGGCGGATGCGCCCTTCCGAGGAGAAGAATCTCTTTGGAGAGCAATTGGAGGAAAAGACTGGCGTCATAGAGAAGCAGCAGATCACCCTTACCAGGCTCTCGAGACGCACGTCCGATCCCTATCGCAGAAAGTATCTTGGGGGTGGCTAGAAGGCCTACTATCTGCTTAAGCGCAAGTATTTTTCCTGTTCCCCAAGTCTCCCAGCAAAAGCCCCAGGCTCCGCACCCACAGCATCAGAAGCAGCCCCAAAAGACTCAGCCTGCCCTGCAGCCCGGGATGAGGTTTTGACTGGTTCCTTCGGAGCATAGCCAATCTACCAGTGACCATAGAGGGGAACCATCCGGTGGGGGGGGGGGGGGTGGCTCAATCTTTGCTCACAGGTGTGGCCCATCACCTCAGATGCGTAGGTACCACAAATAGTCCAAAGCGGCTACATGTTGCACTTCACCAAACGGCTGCCTCTTTGCTCCCAACAGTGTTTCCCCTCGACCCTCTACATCTAAGCCTTCTTCAAGGGGAAATCTCCGCCCTCCTGGCCGATCTTGCCATCGAGCCTGTGCCTCGGGAGCAGATCAGGTGGGAATTTTACTCCACATACCTTTTAGTCCCCAAGAAGATTGGGGGGGGGAGGTTTGGCTCATCCTAGACCTTGGAGACCTCAACACCTTTCTGGTGCAGGAAAAGTTCAAGATGGTCTCTGTAGGGACTCTGCTCCCTTATCTCCAGAAAAACGATTGGCTATGCTCCCTAGATCTAAACGACGCATATACCCATGTACTGATCCATCCTGGCCACTGAAAATATTTGGGAAAGTGCACTTGGGAGGACAGCACTTTCAGTACAGTGTGTTACCCTTCGTATTGGCCTCAGCACAAAGTGCCTCGCAGTGGTAGCGGCCTATCTCAAAACTCTAGGGGTTTTTGTCTTCCCTTACTTGGACAACTAGCTCATAAAAGGCACCACTCTGGACAGAGTCAGACATTCAACACAGCTGATCATCTGGGTAATAGAGCTGTTGGGTTTCATTGTCAATTACCCAAACTCACACCTTCAGCCCACCCAATGACTGGAGTTCATAGGAGCTCTCCTCGCCATGACTCAGGCAAAGGCCTTTCTCCCACTGGACCTACTCCAAAGATTGATGGCCTTGGTCCATGAGACCCAGCGGTCGGCAGGTGACGGCTCGCAGGATGCTGACCATGTTCAACCACAGGCCTCTACAATGCATGTCGCTCCCCTGGCTCGTCTATCAATGAGATAAGCTCAGTGGACACTGAAGACTCACTGGAAGCAGGCCACCGGCCACCTCCAGAACCGGGTGGCAGTCATCATGCCCCTTGTCCAGTCCTTGCATTGGTGGTTGGAGCCTCAGAATTTGCTCAGGAGCCTCCCTTTTCAGCAGGTGCTACTGCAGAAGACCCTACAGATGCATCCTTTCTCCGAGAACAAGCAGGGAGTCAGTCCTCATATATGGGTGACGGCATTGACGGAGCCCTCACGGAAGCATCCCTCCAGCTTTCAAAGAAAGCCTTTGGGAGATGCCACCATGCATATGTGGTCCCCTTCCCGCCCAAGGGTGCCATCGTGCTCATTCTCCTTTTTTCCGCAGAGCCCTTCAGACGTTGTCTCGTTTGTCCCCGGAAAAAGTTTATTTTTTTTCTCTCCGAGTTTCATACTCGCCTCCGGTATCCCACCGGTACTCTACCCACCACCCAACCTCGCTGCTTCGGTGTCTAGTTCTGGTCTGTTTTTATAGTTTTCCTGTTCTTTCATTCTCTGGCGTCTTCGTGCCTTTTTTAGAACTGGCAGCCTGGCGAGTCTTCAACCTCTCAGGGGTACTTTTTTCCCACATGGCTACCAGTGCCTTTAAGAAGTGTGATTGGTGCTCAAAAATTATGTCTTAGACTGACACACATGACTGCTGTCTCCACTGCCTGACCACGACCCAGCAGCCTGCGGTCTCTGCAAAAGGATGTCCAGCAAGGCCCTCAAGAGCTGCAAGCAGCAGCACGATAAGTTTTTCCCCGAGTCCTCGGTGCGTTTGAAGGCCAGGGCCTTGTTTGAAGCCTCGACACCTTGGGTGGAACCTTCTGAGACCGAGCCACATGGTGGGCCCTCAGAAAGGGGTCTCCCTAGAGAGAACCCAGGAAGAAGAAACAACCCTCAAAGGCAGTGTCCTTGGATGGTTCTGACCGGCCGGATGTCCCCTGGGCCCGGTCCCGCAGTCCGAGACGCTCGTCCGAGGCTTCGGAGAAGGAGCAGCCTGCAAAGGTCCCCCAGAAGGACTCGACCTCGGACCGGCCTTGGTCCCCAGACACCGTTCTCATCGCGAATTCCCCCTTGGAGGAGCCAGCATCGGGCCCGAGCCCCTCCATGCCCGCGCCAAAGGCTGCGGAGCCTTCTGGCCTGGAGTCCAGAATGGCAGCCCTGGAGCGCAGTTTGTCTGCCTTCATGGACCAGCAGCAGGCGCTTTTGTCCGGCATGACCGGTTCATCCACCCCAACCACTGGGCCCTCAACGTCCAAGACGTCCCTGGAGGCCGATCCTTGAGGTCCTTCGCCTTGAGTTGATCCTCAGCTGAGGTCGCGATCATCCCCAGCTAGTATGCTGGGCACTGCCAGCGGAGCATCAGCAGCTGCCCTTCAAGTCCTCGTCGGACTACTCTGATTGGGAGAAAGAGGATGAGGAGTCCCCCGACATCTGTCGCCACCATGATGTCCCATCTGACTCTCTCGTCTCAGAGCCTCGATGGTGCTCCCTGCCGGAGGATATGGGCTTTTTTGATTTTGCTAAGGATATGTCAAAGGCCCTGGTGTTCCCTACGGAGTGGGAGGAGGACCCTCGGGCGGATGAGTTAGAAATCCTCCAGTACAAGGCTCCTCCAAGGAAATCACTCACGGTGCCCATTCCTCCCATCCTGGAATGGCTGATGCTCCAGATGTGGGAGACACCGGCATCAATACCGGTGGTGAGCAAGCGGCGTGACTCGATGTATCGAGTCTGCCGGATTTAGGGCTTCCAGAAATCACAGCTGCCACATAACTCCATGGTGGTGCAGTTGGCCATGCGTTGCCTAAAAAGCCAGAAGACTCACTCCTCGGTGCCCCCCCCAGGGAGGCCTGCACTCCTCGGGGCCCCCCCCCCCCCCCCCCCAGGGAGGCCTGCACCTTGGAAGCCCTTGGCAGAAAGTGTTACCAGGGCTCAATGCTCATCGGCCGCATCCAGGCTTACCAACTATACATGGGCATGTACCTGAGAGACCTGGCGAAGGAACTCGCTGGGTTCTCAGCTGGTCTCTCTGAGGAAGACTTGCAGCGGTTCAAGAACCTGGCCAAGGCAGTCCGTGAGTGCTCCAAATTCATATCTCGAGCGGCCTATGATGGGTTCGAGTCGGCGGTTCGAGTAGCTGCGGCGGGCAGCAATGCATGGCGCCAAGCTTAGCTACAGTCGTCCGACCTTGAACAGTGGGTTCAAGACAAATTGGTCTATGTCCCCTGCCAAGAAGAGAACCTCTTTTGCAAACCCATGACTGACATGGCTGCCGAGCTGGAGACCGAGTTCATGACGAGGACCAGGCTCTCTAAGAAGACCACTGCCCCTCCCCAATGGAAGGGCTCGGGTAAAACGTCGTCCTACCCGAGGACAGGGGCTGCTTACAGAAACTTCACATCTTTTCAGACTCCCCAACAGGGTCAGCAGGCCAAGGGACGTGGGCACAGCCCTCGTAAGCAGAAGGCTCCAACACCCCAGGCACCGGCTCCGGCCCAGCCAGGGGGACATTTTTGACTCCTTGAGCATAGCCTATCTGCCCCAAGGAGATCAGCAGCCAACAGGGGGACGTCTGGCCCACTATGCTCAGAGGTGGCTGACCATCACCACAGATTCCTGGGCACTTCGAGTGGTCAGGGAGGGTTACCTCCTTCACCTGACTCAGACACCTCCTCGTTATTTTCTGGAAGAGCTACTGAAGGAGTTGGCAGGTCTTCTCAAGGACAAGGCGTTAGAATCGGTGCCCCACCACCTCATGGGCAAGGGGCTCTACTCCAGGTACTTCCTCATGCCAAAAAGAACAGGGGGCCTAAGGCCCATCCTCAACCTGCACAATCTCAACATATTCCTGGTGAGGGAGAAGTTCGAGATGCTCTCCCTTGGAACATTGCTGCCCTGCCTCCAGCAGGGAGATTGGCTATGCTCCTTAGACCTCAAGGATGCCTATATTCACATTCTCATTCACCCCAACCACAGGCAGTACCTGTGGTTCATAGTGAAGGGCAGGCACTTTCAGTACAGCATGCTCCCTTTTGGCTTGGCCTCTGCCCCAAGGTTCTTCACAAAATGCCTGGCAGTCATGGACGCCTTCCTCCGTCTCCAAGGAGTCTTTGTCTTCCCCTGCCTGGACAACTGGCTCATAAAGGGAGGCACAGCAGGCCACCGCACGCACCGTCCAGGTTCTGCAGCACTTGGGTTTTGTCGTAAACTACCCCAAGTCTCACCTGCTCCCGGCACAGTGTTTGGAGTTCGTCGGAGCAAAGCTCGACACCCTCCAGTCAAAGGCCTTCTTGCCCAGGGACCAGGCTGACCGTCTCAGGACTCTGGCACAGGACATACAGTACCATCCCTCTGTGCCCGCTTGGCTTCTTCTGCGCCTCCTCAGGCACATGGCCTCTACAGTCCACGTCACACCAGACGCTCACCTCCACATCAGGGCGGCGCAGTGGTGTCTCCGGGACCAGTGATCCCAGGCCACTGGACACCTCCAAGACAGTCTCTGTAACCTGCCAACTGGCAGACTCCCCGGTCTGGTGGCAGTCTTTCCAGTATCTCGAGGCAGGCATGCCTTTTCAGGCCCCGAGCCCCTTCAAGGTCCTCACTATGGACACCTCCCTCCTTGGCTGGGGAGCCCACTGCGGGGAGCTCCACACCCAGGGGAACTAGTCACCTGGCGAGAGCACCCAGCCGATCAACTTCCTGGAGCTGCGGGCTATATACTTGGCCCTGCGAGTTTTCTGTCACCATCTGCGACACCAGCCGGTGCTGGTCCAGACAGACAACCAGGTGGCGATTGTTCTTTGTGAACAAACAGGAGGGCACGGGGTTTCGTGCCCTCTTGTCAGGAGACATTGTTCCTCTGCTCGTATGCTGGACCCCAGGGTGGCCATCCGGCTTTTCCAGATCTGGGGGGAACCTGTGATGGACCTGTTCGCCAGCCTAGACAACTTCCAGTTGCCCCGCTTCTGTTCCTGGCATGTCCACATCTGCAGGGTGGCAGCGGATATGTTTCTCATCCCATGGTTAGAGGGTCTCATGTATGCCTTCCCTCCCACGCTGCTGATTGCAAAAATCTTGTTCAGAACCTTCTGCAACAGGGCCTCACTCATCCTGATAGCCCTTTGGTGCCCCAGGCAACCATGGTTCCCATTGCTCCTCTGGTTAATGGTAGAGACCCCCATCCCTTGGGGGACCTCTCCGGGACTCCTGTCTCAGGAGGGGAGCTCTCTTCTGCACCCCAACCTGGGGTCCCTGTTGCTGATAGCGTGGCCACTGAAAGGATGATTCTAGCCGCTTTCAGCCTCTTGGTTGAGGTGGAAGAGATTCTGCTGGCCTCTTGCAAGACCTCTACTAGGAAGCCTTATGCCCTCAAATGGCGCAGGTTTTCGGCCTGGTGTGCCAAGCATGGGGCTGACCCATTCTCTTGCCTGGTGGGACTGGTGTTACAGTACCTTTTCCACCTCTCGCAATCCAGGCTCAAATCTAACTCCGTCCGGGTGCACCTTAGTGCTCTGGCGGCACCACCACCCAGTGGATGGCAAGCCCCTCTCGGTCCAATCTTTGGTGACCCGCTTTCTTAGGAGCCTTCTCCTATCGAAGCCCCCAGCTCGCCCTCCGGCAGCCGAATGGGACCTCAATGTGGTGTTGGGGTAGCTCACTCGCCCACCCTTTGAGCTTCTGGCTACCTGCCACCTTTGCTACTTCTCTTGGAAGGTGGCATTCTTGGTTGCACTCACCTCTGCTCGCAGAGTTAGCAAGCTTCATGCCCTAGTGGCGGAGGCGCCTTATACCAGGTTCTACAAGAACAGAGTGGTGCTTTGCATGCACCCCAAATTCCTTCCGAAGGTAGCATCGCCCTTCCATCTCAACCAGGAAGTTGTACTTGCTACCTTCTTTCCCAGACCTCACTCCAGTCGGGCGGAGACAGTCTTTCACACCTTGGACTGTAAGACGGCTTTGTCCTTCTATATCCAACTCACTCAGTGCCACCACAAAGCTGCTCAGCTTTTTGTCTCCTTTGACTCTATTAGGCTTGGAGAGGTGGTGACCAAGCGTACCCTGTCCACCTGGGTAGCGGACTGTATCGCCCTCGCCTATGAGCAGGCAAGGCTCCTGCTGGAAGGCCATGTTGTGGCGCACAGTGTCAGGGCCATGGCGGCCTTGGTAGCAAACTTGCGCTCTGTCCTGATGGTGGACATCTGCCGGGCCGCCACTTGGTCGTCAGTCCATACCTTCGTAGCCCATTACTGCCTGGAAAGAGAGTCCTGATGGGACAGTGCCTTCGGCCAGGCTGTGCTCCATAACCTTTTCGGGGTTTAGGCAACTCCTACTCTCCGACCCATCTGTGTTCAGGCTACCAGAGTGCTAGTTTTCTTTGGACACAGGGGTCTTACTGTGATCTGTGGACACGGACTCTATTGCTGCTGCTTGCAGCTCCCCGTGAGGGGACCCTATTTTTTTCTATGGGCTTTCGGTAGCCTGTAGCTAGGGAATCCCGTATGTGAGGACTGATTTCCTGCTTGTTCCCGGAGAAAGATTAGTTACTCAACTGTAACAGGTGTTCTCCGGGGACAGCAGGAATCAGTCCTCACAACCTTCCCTTGGAGTTGCTCTTTTACCATATTTTATTTTTGCCATCTGAGCAAGATGGCACCCTTGGGTGGGAAGGGGACTGCGCATGCTTGGTGGCATCTCCCAAAGGCTTTCTTTAAAAGCTGAGGGGATGCTTCCACGAGGGTTCTGTCGCAGCCGACGTCACCCATATGTGAGAACTGATTCCTGCTGTCCCCAGAGAACACCTGTTACAGGTGAGTAACTACGCTAACTAGATTAGGGGGTGTATATGGATGGCCTTCACATTCGAGGCATCTTTTTCGAACAGGAGAGCCTGCACCAAATCAATTTCTTGGAGCTACAAGCCATAGTGAATGTCCTCAGGGCTTTCCTGGATCGCCTGACCAACCAAATTGTTCTGGTTCAGACTGAGAATCAAGTCGTGCTGTTCTACGTAAACAAGCAAGGAAGCAGGGAGACGTATCTCTTGTGCTGGATGGCGGTACTTTTGTGGAAGTTTGCCATCACCCACAGTATGGAGTTAAAGGCTACTTATCTGCCAGGGGACAGAATATCCTCGTGGACCAGCTGAGCCACGGCATCCTGCTGCATGAGTGAACTCTAAACAGGGCTGTTGCAGTCCAGATCTTTTGGAAATGGGGTATCCTCCTTGATAGATTTGTTCGCCACTCAGCACAATGCACAAGTGGATCAGTTCTGCTCCAGGGTTGCCTCGTGCAGCATGCTGGCTCCAGAAACTGTCCTCCTACACTGTGGGGGAGGGCCTGCTATACATGTATCCTCTCATACCGAAGACTCTGTTGAAGCTCCAGACAGACCGGGTCAGTGATCCTCATTGCGCCTTATTAGCCCCGGCAGCCATGGTTTCCCCTTCTGCTTCATCTCTCTCAGTGGGAGCCCCTGCGTTTGGGCTCTGCCCTGGACCTGATCCCACAAGAGGACAGGAGGATGCTGCACCCCATTGTCAGATATTTGGCCCTCTCTGTATGGATGTTGAGAGGCTAGTCCTGTCGGCGTAACAGATGTTCTGTTGACATCGACGAGGTGGTCTTAAGCTTTCAAATGGAAGATATTTGCTTCCTGGTGTGCAGCACAGGCACTGGATGCCTTTATTTGTTCTGTTGACAGGCTCCTTGAGTATCTCTTACATCTCTCGGAGTCTGATCTGAAGTCTAACTCTCTGAGGGTCCACCTCAGCGCAATTGGGGCCTACCATCACTTCTTGGAGGGAAATTCCAGGCTGGTGGTTCATTTCATGCGAGGCTTGCTCCTCTCAAAACCTTCCTTCAAAGCCTCCAGTGGTTGCTTGGGACCTCAGTATGGTTCTGGTGCGGTTTGTGTTGCCTTTTTTTGAGCCGCTCAACTCCTGTCCTTTGAATTTCTTGATCTGGAAGGTCTTGTTTCTGGTGGCAGTTATCTTGGCATGCCGTGTTAGTGAGCTCCAGGCTCTAGTGGCTCATCTGCTGTACCCCAGGTTTCATCATTATTGAGTAGTGCTGTGCAGCCATCCTCAATTCCTCCCAAAGGTGGTATCGACTTTCCATCTTAATTAGTCATTCTGCTGACTTTCTTTCCAACGTTCACACCGGTAGAGGGGAAGCCGCATTGTACACGCTGGTCTGCAAGTGTGCCTTGGCCCTCTGCCTAGAACAGATGAAGGCCCACTGAAAGTCCATCTAGCTGTTGGTCTCTTTTGACCCCAGCCAGCTAGTGGCTGCTGTTTTCAAATGCACTCTTTCAATTTGGCTGGCAGACTGCATCTCTCTCGCTTATGCCTAGACTGGCCTGAGCCTTGATGGTCATGTCACAGCTCACAATGTTGGAGCCATTGCTGCATTGGTGGCCAATTTGCACTGTCTCCATGGAAGAGATCTGCAGGGCTGCATCATGGTCATCTATCCACACATTCACATCTCACTACGGTCTGAATGGGGATTCCCAACATGACAACAACTTTGGCCAATCTGTACTCTGACATTTGTTTGGGGATTAGAATCCAGTTCCATCCCCCCAAGGACCTACTGTCAATCTAGGCTAATAAACAAACAAACAAACAAACCAGTATGGTAACAGAATACCACAGAGTGCGAATGTTCATGAATGAAACTGTATGGTAAGAACCTGAATCAGATGAGTTCTGCTTTGGGGACTGCCAATGCTGTACATAGTTAATTCTCCAGTTTTTGGTTCACTTTGCCGCTGTTGGGCTTTTCGGTCTCCTCAGTTTTCAGTAGCCTGTAGCTTGGGAGTCCCAAACGTGAGGACTTCATTCCTGTTGTCCACGGAGAAAAGGTAGTTACTCACCTGTAATAGGTGTTCTCCATGGACAGCAGGAATAAGTCCTCACAGCCCTCTCACTTCCTTTGAGGAGTTGTCTTTTGCGACAGCTTTGTTATCTTACTGGAGAAAATGGCGCAGGCACAGTGGAGCTTCCCAAAAGCTTCCAATAGAGGTTGGAGAGCATTCTCGCACGGGGCTTCATCGATGACATCACCCATACGTGAGGACTTATTCCTGCTGTCCATGGAGAACACCTGCTACTGGTGAGTAACTACCTTTTCTCAGTTTTGTTCTCAATTTGTTTGTGAATAACCCCTAACATTCTATTTGGTTTGTTTTTATGGCAGCTGTGTCACACTGGGCTGAAAATTTCAATGTATTGTCCAAAATAACTCAGTATTTTTCTTGGATGGTGGCTCCTAACTCTGATCCCAGCAATTTGTACCTGTAGTTGGTATTTTTCCCATGTGTATCTTTGTACATGTCTGCATTAAATTGCGCTTAGTCTCATGAGATTCTTTGCAAATCCTCTGCCATTTTAACTACTTTGAATAATTTTGTCAGAGTAACACAGTATATGACGGCAGATAAAGACCAGCATGGTCCATCTAGTCTGCCCAGCAAAGTGGCAAGAGTTAGGTGCACCTGCCGCTCCGTGCAAGTCTCCCCTACCTATGCCTTTGTTTAGGGGTGTGCCCACTGCTCCATGCAGGTCACCCCTATTTGTTGAGATGTAAGAGATAGATAAGTTTATTTTTATTTTATCCTGTTGCTATAAAAGGATCCACTGTGTCTGTCCCATGCCATTTTGAATTCTGTCACTGTATTTGCCCCCACCACTTCCATCGGGAGGGTGTTCCAAGCATCCACCACCCTTTCAGTGAAAAGGTATATCTCCAGGAACAAGCAGGAATGTAGTCTTCACATATGGGTATCGTTGGTACCGATGGAGCCTGCGCGGGAACGCTCCCCAGCGTCCAATAGGAAAGCTTTTGGGAGCATCCCACAGCACCTGCGTGCTGCCTTCCCACTTTTCCCAATTGTCCCCCTCCAGTTCTTCGTTTTCCGCGGAGCCGACAGGTCGCACATCCTGTCACCGCAGAAAAAAATCCTTTCTATTCTTCTCTTTTGTGGTCGCATCTGCCTTCCCTCGACGCTACACCGGTACCGCCGGTGGTGGTTCTTTCTTTTCTTCAAAAAAAAAAAAAATTTCTTCTAGAGTCTTTCCAGTAATTTTCTCTCAGGTGCCACGCGCCATTTTGGGCACTAGGCCCAACTTTTCCTTCAGAATGGAAAAACCCGCTTCGGGTTTTAAAAGGTGTTCTAAAGGTGGCGGTACCATCTCCGTCACCGACACCCATGAGTGGTGCTTCAAATGTTTAGGTCCTGACCACTCTATTTCAGAGTGTGTTGCCTGTGGGATGATGTCGAAAAGGGGCCGGCAGAACCCAGCTGCTAAGCTTAGCACCCTTTTTCCCTCCGATGCAGCCTCCGTGGCATCGACGTCTTCCAGGGCTTCGTCTTCTTCCCATGGATCTCAGGTAACTAAACATAAATCTAGCCGGTCCTCAAAGGGTAGATCTCCTTCTAGACAGCTAGATGCCTCTGGCGTTGCCCTTGAGGGACTTTCACCGGCAAAATTGCCCTGGCGGGAGGCTTCGGCCTCCAAAGCACTAACGGGGCTCCAGGATGTTCTCGAGGCTTCAACCTCAGCAGAACTACTGGTGCCATGCTCTGGGGTACCGGCCGCTTCTTCTGGTACCGATACACAATCATCGGCAGCGTCGATAGACCAGAGATTCTTGGCTATTGAACGCAGTTTGACGACTCTTCTCATGGCCTCAATGCCCCTGAAACCGCTTCAGACAATTCAACCGGTACCGGCACCGACTGCATCGACATCGGCAGGTATTCTACCAGGTCCGAGTCATGTGTATCCATCCAGTATCGACAGGTCGGTACCGGACCACTCGGATGCCGACTTCGATCGGTACTGTGCCTTGCACGATCACCCGGATCGGAGATACTTCGAATCCTCGGATGAGTCTGAAGACTCTGAAAGCTCTGCCGATACCAGAGTACTTCTTCCTGAGGATTCTAATTCTCCTCAGCGTAGGATGTCTTTCCATCACAGTGGCTCCTGAAAAAGAGCCTAGGGCAAAGGAATTAGAAATCCTGCACCCTAAAGTTCCCAAGGAGGCAGCTACCTTACCTTTTCATGAGATCTTGCATGATCTCATGTCAAGGATGTGGGAAACACCTCTAACCACATCTCCTCACTCTCGAAGACTTGACACCATGTATCGAGTTCCTCCTTGTCCTGGGTTTCAGAAGACTCGATTACCACACCATTCCATGGTGGTGGAGTCAGCAGTGAGAAGGATAAAGAGTGCAAAAAGGCATGCATCTAATCCTCCAGGACGTGAGTGTAGGACTCTTTGATACCTTTGGACGTCGAACCTTCCAGGCTTCACTGCTTTCTGCTAGGATCAGTTCCTATATCTTATATATGGAAATGTTCCTTAAAGGAGGTCACAGGAGATTTAGAGCTTATGAGCCCTCTCCTTCCTGATAAGAGGCAAGATTATCTTGCCCTTGTCAAACATCCTCAGGATGTTTCCAAGTTTGTGAATCGTGCAGCTTTTGACTGCTTTGAGTGCATAAGCAGAACCTCTGCCATTGCCATAGGTGCACGTAGGATTGCCTGGCTCCAGGCATCTGACTTGGAAATTTGGGTACAGGATAAACTAGGGAATATTCCTTGCACAGGAGAGAATCTCTTTGGCAATAATTGGCAGGAAAAAGCTAATGAGATAGATGCTGACAATATCACTTTGGATAGATTGTCTAAATCTACAGCTGATCCTGCGAGGAAAAAATCCTCTAAGAAACCATTCTTCAGTAAGTTTTAGAAGAAGTAGTTTTATCCCTCCTATACCCAATAGGGGCATCGTTTAGGTCAGTCTGCCCAAAAGGGACAGCAGCAACAACCTAGACAAAGAAAAGCAGCTAAGCCTCAACCGGCTCAGCAGACTCAGCCTCCACAGAGGCTTTGACTCCTATCTAGAGAACTTTGCCTTCCTGGCCCTGAACGGCCCAGAACCCTCCACCATGCCAGGAAGGTTATGTCATTTTGCCCCCAGATGGGGTCATATAGCAGCAGAAAATTGGACTCTGTCTATTGTAAGAGAGGGGTACAAGCTTCATTTCCTCAGCGTGCCCCCTCCTACAATGGTAAGACAGTTCAATTCTCAGACCTCTCTCAACGACCAGTTAGGTCAAGAGGTCACTGTGCTTCTTGCCCAAGGGGCAATAGAAGTACCCATTCCCCAATGGGGTACAGGATTTTACTCCCCCTATTTCCTTATTCCAAAGAAAACAGGAGGACACGGACCCATTTTAGACCTCAGAGAATTGAACAAATTCCTGTTCAAAGAGAAGTTCAAAATGATTTCTCTAGGAACTCTGCTGCCATACCTTCAGAGTCAGGATTGGCTTTGTTCTCTAGATCTCAAGGATGCGTACACTCAAGTTCACATCCATCCAACTCATCGAATGTTCCTTCGCTTTCTGTTTCAAGGGAAGCACTACCAATGCAGGGTTCTTCCTTTTGGCCTGGCCTCTGCACCAAGGGTGTTCACAAAATGCATGGCTGTGGTGGCAGCATTTCTCCGCACCCTAGGAATATTCGTCTTCCCTTACTTAGACTGGCTCATTCGAGCCCCTTCAGAGCCAGAGGCCAGGGTTGCGCTCTCTCTCACAATGCGCATCATTCAGTATTTGGGACTTGTCATAAACTTCCCAAAATCCAACCTTGCTCCCACTTAGTCCCTGGAGGTTATAGGAGCTCTGCTGGATACCAGACAGACAAGGGCCTACCTTCCACAACCCCGCTGCCTTCGCATTGTGCAGTTAGCTTCCCAAGCAGTGCTAAAATCTCACCTCACTGCTCGGGAAATGTTACAGTTGCTAGGCCACATGGCATCCACCGTGCATGTGGTTCCTTATGCTCGCCTCCATAGGAGGGTAGCCCAGTGGACTTTATCCACTCAGTGGACTCAGGCGTCAGATTGCCTATCAGACAAAATAGCAAACTCAGATTGCCTTATTTTGTCCCTCCAATGGTGGCAGTCACCCCAAAACCTTTTGGTGGGGTCTCCTTTTCAGCAACCCCCACCCCAAGCCACTCTAACAGCAGATGCCTCACAGGTGGGTTGGGGAGCCCACCTGCAAGGCCTCACCTGGACTCCACAGGAAGCCTATCTACACATCAGTCTCCTGGAACTCAGAGCAATCTTCCTAGCTCTTCAAGTATTCCACACCCAGCTCAGCTACAAGACAGTCCTAGTTCAAACAGACAATCAAGTAGCCATGTTCTATGTGAACAAGCAGGGCGGAACAGGCTCTCTGTCGCTATGCAACAAAGCTTTGCAACTATGGGCCCTCGCCAGAGAGCATCAGATTCATCTCCTTGCGGTGTATCTTCCAGGCATTCAAAACTCTTGGGCAGACAGACTCAGTCGAGTTCTGCTTCCACACGAATGGTCTCTCCATGCAGACGAGGTGGCCAAAATTTTTCAAATTTGGGGTACCCCGGACATAGACCTCTTTGCAAGTCTGCTGAATGCCAAACTTCCCTGGTTCTGTTCCAGAATTCCGGCTCAGGGTTGTCAGGCCAGGGATGCTTTCCTCCTCCACTGGGGCCAGGACTTCCTGTATGCCTTTCCATCTATTCCCCTAATTCCCAAAACCCTGTTCAAGCTTCAGAGAGACAGAGGTCATAGGATTCTCATAGATCCACATTGGCCACGGCAAATGTGGTACTCTCTGCTCCTACATCTCTCTCAAGCTCCGCCTCTGGAGTTAGGATCTGCTCCAAATCTCCTTTCTCAGGAGGACGGGATACTGTGGCATCCCAATCCCCAGTCTCTGCATCTCAGGGTCTAGTTGCTGAAAGCCTAGAACTTTCACAGTCTTAACCTTTCTCAGCAGGTAAAAGATATCCTTTATGCTTCCAGGAAGCCTTCCACAAGACGCTCTTATGCATTCAAGTGGAAAAGGTTTACCACCATATGGTGCTTGTAGAAGGGTCTTAGCCCTCTTACGATACCTCTGGAATCATTACTGGAGTAGCTCCTTCATTTATCTAATGCAGGGCTTAAGACCAATTCAGTGAAAGTTCATTTGAGTGCTATTGCAGCTTCTTTCAAGCGTCTAAATGGACAACCTATTTCCTCTCATCCTCTCATAGCGAGATTTATGAGAGGCCTTCTTTTCCCATTAAGCCAACACTGGTAGCATGGGACTTAAATCTGGTTCTTGGGCAGCTCATGAAGCCGCCTTTTGAACCATTAGCTACTTCCTTTTTGAAATTCCTTTCCTGGAAGGTCATCTTTCTTATTGCAATCACATCAGCACGTCGCATCAGTGAATTGCAAGCGTTGGTGGCTGATCCTCCTTATACAAGGTTCCATCATAAGGTAGTCCTTAGGACTGTAAACGGGGGCGCTGGGTGAGAATGTCCACAGTCTTGGCAAAGGCAAATATTAGTATGACTTGCAAAGGATTGTGGGAAATGTAGTCCATTCATACCAGAATCAGCCGTTCACAAATAAATGAGTTGTGCTTGCTCGAGTGTAAGCAAAGAAAATATATTTTATTTATGGGGTTATTTCTCCCACACAGATTTACTTGGTAGCACAAAAGGATACTTGCTTTCAGTATTATACTTAGGAAAAACAAATCAGGAACAACAACTGAACTTCTTAAGCAATCAATCAAACAATAAAGACCTTGATGGGAACAGAAAAGTCTTTCTGTGGGCTCCTGCTAATACCTTTTAGCAGTGCTCCAAAAACAAAACAAAGCCCAAAAAGTAATCAAAAACTGTTCTTTTTCAAGGATAACTTTTTGTATTTTCACACACCCAGAAGTGTCCTTTCAGAGCTCACATGCAATTATGCAAGGCTTAATTGCTAACAATTAAACAGCTGCAAATCTCTTGGCTGGTTCACTTTCTATACGTGGCTCAAATCCTACCCAAAAGCTTTCTTGTAAACTTTTCTGGGTAGATAAAAGAACAAGTTATATTTCTTTTTGATGGTTGTTGTATTTGTGAAAGTATTTTACCACAGCAGCCTAGACAAAGAGCAATCCATGTAATCACATTGATTATTTAAAATATCTCTTTCTTCTTCAACTATCATAGAATCAATATCATGGACTGGCTCAGGGGAATTCCTTAATGGAGCACTCTCAGGACAATACTTGTTTCCCTGCTGTCTTCCAAGTGAAGAGCTAGGGCAAAGATCAGTGTTCATACCTGAGCTTCCATTGCTGTTAGGGTTCCTCTCCAGATATCCTGGCCAGTAAGAAATCCAGCTTTTATGTCCAGACTTCCAATCAAGATCCCTGGACACTGGGTCTCTCTTCACATACCTTCTTGCACTGGTCTTAGGGCCCCTTCCAAATGCAGCCGTCTCCCTCACAGGTGCCGTCCGGGGTTTCCTGGCTCTGTAACCCCACTCATCTGGTTTCCTCCAGTCCAATGGAGTATGCTTGCCTCTGGAATGACTCCCCACACACGTACTGCTATGGACTCCTTTAGACCTCCAAGATGCTTTTCTCTTCTTTCTTCCACGCTGCTTCTTGCTCTCTGTCCTTGAGCTCTGGGTTCCTCATCAACTCCAACTCCAGCTCTCTGGTCTGCAACTGCTTCTGCCTCTGCTGATTCTGTGTAGAATCTGTTTTTCTTTTAACCTGCTTAGAGGGATACTCGACCCTAGCACAGCTCAGCTGTGCTGAATCAAGCCCTGCCCTTGGAGATGAGTGATTGGGGATTACCTCATAGTTCTCTTGATTGAACACACGTTTCCCCACTTCAGCACTTCTATAGGGTGTCTGAAACCTGGTGCATTCTGGGACTGGTAGTCTTTTATGAGAACATTCTGTTTTATTATTTCTACCAGCAAAGACAGGTTGCTTGTTCAGAGCCAATTCACCTCTATTATAGCTCCTTCCTGAACTATGATAAGCTTCCTTATCACAGGACTCATCCACACTTTATGCCAAAGGTGGTGTCACCTTTTCATTTAAACCAAGCGGTTTACCTTCCTGTATTCCCATGTTCCCCAAGTTCTATTCCCTGTTTTAATGTAAACCCAATCAGTCTTCGCTGATCTGAGTATTCTTTGTTATTTGTAAACCGCGCTGATAAAAATAGTGCGGTATATAAGAGCTGTTAAATAAATAAATAAAATAAAATAAATTCTTCCCAAGGCCTCACGCCTCAAATGCAGAAAGGAATCTTCATACTTTAGACTGTAAAAGAGCTTTGGCCTTTTACTTGCAAAGAACACAGCAACATAGAAAGTCCTCCCAACTCTTTGTTGCTTTTGATCCTAGTCATTTGGGACTTCTAGTCTCCAAAAGGACACTGTCCAGCTGGATTGCACAGTGTATATCTTTTGCCTATGAGAGTAAGAACCTTCCTCTTGAAGGCCATGTCACAGCTCATAATGTGAGAGCCATTGGAGCCTGAATGGCTCATCTTCACTCTGTGTCTATCGACATCTGTCGAGCAGCTACTTCATACCTTCACAGCCCTTTACTGCCATGACAAGGACTCCCACCAGGATGCTTTGTTTGGTCAGGCTGTTCTTCAACAGCTGTTACATACTTAATCAACTCCTATCCACCATCCCTGGTAGGATGCCAGAGATCCATGGGGGGAAATGGAGCCCTTTCACAGCGGCACACAACTTCTGGGGCCTTCTCCCTGGCATCTGCAGCTAGGGAGTCCCCATATGTGAAGACTATATTAATGCTTTTTCCTGGAGATAGCATAGTTACTCACCTGTTACAGGTGATCTCCAGGAACAGCAGGAATTTAGTCTTCACAACCCTCCCACCTCCCCTCTTTCTCTCTTTCCCTCTCTCTTTGTCTCAGCTTTAAACTCCACTGAAGAGGGACAGTTGGGAAAGGCGGGAAGGCAGCACGCAGGCGCTGTGGGATGCTCCCAAAAGCTTTCCTGTTGGACGCTGGGGAGCATTCCCGCGCAGGCTCAGTCGGTACCGACGATACCCATATATGAAGACTAAATTCCTGAAGTTCCCGGAGATCATCTGTTACAGGTGAGTAACTATGCTTTCCTAACGTTGCCTTTCAGTTTACCCCCTTACAATTTCATGTTATGCCCTCTAGTTTTACAGCTTCCCCGTCTTTGAAAAAGGTTTGTTTGTTCATTAATACCCTTTACAAACCAAACTTTTTCAAAGATGGGGAAGCTGTAAAAGCTATCATATGAAAATGTGATTCCCTAACTCATCACTCTTATCTCAAGATCATTTGATATATTAAACAGCACAGGTCCCAGTACAGACTCTTAGGGTACTCCTCTTGACCTTTTTCCATGTGGTTAACTGACTGTGTAATCCTAATCTGTCCAGTCCTTTAGCCTGTTTCTAAGTCACAAAAATGCATTACCTCTTATTCCAACACCTGTAGTGCTTTGAGGAGTCTCTCAGGGGTGATGTGTCCAAATAGGCTAATTTTGTGCATACCATGATAGTAATGAGCCTTGCTGCTCAGCCAGGGTATTTGGAATGTGATCTATGTCTCTTAAATTTACTGCTAATGCTCACCATAGTATTTGCATTGTTCCAAAGAGCTTCCTGCTGGAATTTATAAGATGTAAAACATATAGACAACCTATCAAGATGTGCTTTGAAAGTGCTTTAATCAAGGCTGTTATTTATGTAACTTTTGGCTACATTTTCTATGTCTCTGCATTTCTTGGTACTTGAAGGTCTTCCTCTTTCCATATGATTCACAAAATAGTCACTTGGCACGAATGCTTATATTATCAATGCTATTTTTATGTTTCTCTTCTTCACCATTATGTCCAGTTTCCTTGCACCAAGCTTTTTATCAGAGGGGGAATGTCCTATGTGATTATAGCTTTTTTATTCTCCATTATTATTATTCTCCTAGGGTCCATAACACCCGAGTGCTTTTGTGTACAGCAGTGTGTAGTATTTACAAAGTTTCCAATGCATGAGATGTGTCTTTCTGTATAGAAATGTTCTCCTATCAGAATTTTGCAGTCAGCTGTGGGATGAGGAACAGTTTTCCAGCTCTTTCTTACAGAATCTATTTTTCCATTTTTTTCCTATAATTGCACTGAAACATCTCATCTGTAATTCACTATCCTGAGCTGCAACTATAAATCTCTCATTCCATATTGTCCTGCAAGACTAGTGGGTCCAGACAAGTGGGTTGTGTTGATGGAGACAAAGAACCAATGAAAAGCCCATATTTCATTGACATAACTCCTATGCCTCTATTCTCCTCAGCCACCAGAAGAGTCCCTTCAGTATTTCTTTGTCTCCAGCAGATGATGGATGGATTTTCTCCTCTCTATAGAAAATCTGAGGATTGAGAGGAAAAGAGATTGATTAAATGCTCGTGAACGACCATCTTGATTACAGAAAGGTGATTCTCTCACTTGAGCGCAACGTGGGCGGCTCCACTAGACTGCGGTCTTTTTGGTAGCCATAGGAGGAGGTAAAATTGGTTCAGCGCCACACCCTTATCGTGTTAAGGGCCTGTTGAGCAGCCACAAATTGGAAGGATCTGAAAGTGCAGCAGCCTCCCACAACCTTAGTGCCCCCTCCTCCGTCCCGTCCCCCCCCCCACCCCACCCCACCCCTGCTCTCTCCCAAAGATTACAGAAGACTCTCATAGATCTGCCTACCAGCCACTTCTCACACAGTGCGGCACAACAAGCCAGTGCAATAGCTTTCAAGGGAGTAGAGCTGAACCTGGCACGGACCCTCTACCTTGGGGCTCTTAGGGGGTGAGTACCTGCCACTTTCTGCACGCAGTAGTAATGGGGTTTTTTTTTTTGCCTATTGTGTGCCTGGTGATTGCACAGTCCTAACGCATGTTCCACCCAAAGACACCGAGAAAAAACCATGGAAAAAAGAAAACAATACCACTCAGAATTATTGAAGCGATCATTAAACAGGCCTCGTGATCTATTCACTATTGTAAAATCCATAACAGGCGATCCAACACTGGACCATCCACCCATGCCTCAGCCACAAGAATACTCTAACTACCTTCAGTCGAAGATGATCCAGACCAACACAAGCACCAACATCATACCTACCTCCACTCTATGTGCAACCTCTCAGATAAATCCCCTGCTGAAGTTCACTGCAGTTTCTAAGGAAGAGATCATTGACACCATTGCTTCCATCAACCTCACCACTGCCCCTAACGATCCCTGCCCTGCAGACTGGATCAAAGAACTACGTCATGACCTCAGCCCAACTATCTGCAACATCCTGAATCAGTCCTTATCTACAGGATCCTTTCCCCAAAGCTTAAAACACACGTCTATTCGACCCCTACTGAAAAATAATAAACTTGACATATCTAAAGTTGAATCATATAGGCCTATTTCAAGCATTCCTTTGCTTGCTAAAATCATTGAGAAAGTGGTCCTGCAACAAATCCAACACCATGTGGACACCGAAGCGCCCCTGGACACCTCCCAACATGGTTTTAGAGCAGCCCATGGCATTGACACCATCCTCACAACCCTCTTCAATAATCTAATCACAGGCCTTGATAATATCCATCAAGGTTTTGTCCTTATATTCTTGGACATAGCGGCCGCCTTTGACTCTGTGAACCATGAGACACTCCTACTCCGACTTAAAGAAAAAGGGATACAAGGCTCAGCACTAGCCTGGTGTAAATCTTATCTCTGCAACAGATGGCAACAAGTCAGAACAGGAACCACGACATCAGAGCCTTTCCCCTTGACACAGGGTGTACCTCAAGGCTCATCCCTGTCTGCTCTGTTGTTCAACATTTACATGCAACCTATCTGTGCTTTAATCCGATCCTTCAATGCCCAATGTCTTGCCTATGCTGATGATATACTCATCTACACACCTTTTAGGATTGACCAGCCTGACTTCTCTCCAATATTGAGATGTTTCGAAGCAGTGTCGGATTGGCTTCTAACTCAAAATCTTCGGATCAACAATAGCAAAACAGATGTCCTATTCGTCACAAGAAACCGAAGCTTTACGCCTCCTCCCTTACTTCAGATCAATAACACAGAATTGAAACGAAATCTACAATCTGCTACCTAGGCATTACCCTTGATCAACGCCTTGATATGTCAGCCCATGTCACAAACACCACAAAAGCAATTTATCACAAGATCCGAACGCTAAGACACCTTCGCCCATTACTCGACTTCTCTGACTACCGATCAATCTTCCAAGCTCTAATCATCCCACATCTCGACTTTGCTAATGTCATTCTTCACGGACTTCCACAGTCAACCTTAAACCCACTCCGACTTGCCATGAATTCAGCTGCAAGGGTTCTAGTCGGAGCATCAAGGTCAGATCATATAACGCCTATCCTGATAAACCTACACTGGTTGCCACTACCTGCCAGAATCACCTACAAAATTCTAATCAACACACTTCTCCATCGCACCCCAGTCAACAGAACCAGGAGAACTACACAGATGAACACAATTGAAGTCCCCAAGTTTTTAACAAAATGTACGAAGTCAACAGCCAACAGAGCATTTTCCATTTTTGCTCCGACTGCCTGGAATGCCCTCCCAGCAGAACTCCGAGCCATCCCAAACCTGATGTTATTCCGAAAAGCCATCAAACACCACCTGTTCATACAACACTACCCGGCCTCCAAGTGTGAAAAAAACACACCCACCTCTTTGACCCCCCACCTATCTCCCCCCATTGAACATCCTACCACTGATAACGGCTAATCAGCTTTTCCCTCTTCCTCCTCCCTGACCTGACCCATGTGTACCAGTACTCATTACAGACCCTTATATTCCCATGAGATTAATCATTATTATAATATGTATATAATTTGTATATAGTTTCCCTCGTTCATCCATGTTTTGAATACCCTGTTCCATGTAAACTCAATGTGCCTATTACATTGTAGTATGTTTGTTGCAACTGTAAACCGCGCTGATTATAATAGCGCGGTATATAAGAAATGTAAATAAATAAATAAATAATAAATAAATAAATAACATGCATAAATTAAGTGTGCAGTTAACGCAGGCCAACGCAGTCTTATCACGCACTCTTGTGGTACCCTAACTCTTTATGCCCTCTTTCAGGAAACATTGTTTGACCTGTGGCAAGCAAGAAGCCTCCCCATTAGATTATGGACTCTGCCCTTCCTGCATGACAGCTTCTGAGTCACTCCTGGAGAGCCTGCTTTCCCCCTCTCAGCCAGGGGATGTGGTTAGTCTGCCTCAGGGCAGACCCGCCTCAGGGCAGGAGGTGTTGGATGACGCTGTGGTTAAGGATATTCAGCTGGCCAGAGGCTCAGCTGACCGTGCTGTGAGCTGTTCTTCATCCTTTAGGGGGGGTCTATGGCGGCTGTGGGAAGCTTTATCTGAGAGGAGTGCTTCTGGACTCCAGATTGTCCTCTCCAAAATTCTCTTCCATTTTGCAACAGGCCTGGTCCTTCTGGCATGGTTATTCAGACCCTGAGCCTCTGGGTGCCCCTGGACCCTGTTCGATTACCTCTGGCTAAGCATCCCTAGTGAGGGGCACTACTTGAAGATAGCTCGTAGTTTTACCCTATCAGATATGTTAACTGTGCCTCGGATTCAGGTGGCTTGATACTGGGCTCTGATTAGGACTGACCCATCCACTAAGCGATCTAGGCAGCCACCTAGGGTGAGTGGCTTTATGCTGCCGATTTGTTGCCTGCAGCAGGCCATGTCCTTCGGTACACATGACCTGCCGCTTCTGATCCCACTCCAACGTGACTTACTATCAAAGGATGGTCAGAAGCAGCAGGTCATGTGTGCTGAAGAAACACAGCAAGCGAGGGACGGGTGAGGTCATAGGTGCTAGTTCATTAAAAAAAAAAAAAAAAAAAAGCCTACGCGTTTTGGCAACACACCTTCAGGGGATACGCATCTTAAAAACATAAAACATAAACATATATATAAATAAGCCAGGTAATTATATGTATAAGAAACTATATAAAAAATATATAAATATATGTTTTAAAAATATTTGAATTAAAACAAATAGTACTAACATTCAAAACATATATATAGAAAGTATAATAAATAAAAAACAGGTAAGCAATAATAATAAAATGATATATATGTATTGAATGGACAATAAATACAAGGACCACAGGAAAAAAGTGTATATGAAACACTCATGATGATATGCGCAAAAATAAAAACAAATATATTGAAAAACACATAACATTCCTTTTAAGGTCCAAGGAGACGAGGAAAATGTACTTACAAAGGCACCTTGTGAGTAAGCAGTCTTTAAAAAGACTCCGAACAGTCTGACGCTTGAGAACTAAAAATATACAAAGTATACTGTTGTAAATATATGTTATAAATATACCCCAGAGCCAGAAAGAGGAAGGAGGGTAATATAATGTGAATATAATAATTTTTATTTATGAATTGAGGGGGAGGAATGTACAACGTGTGAGGCAGATATGGGCTAATGTGTTGGATCTAGATAGCTAAAAGTGTAAAGTGAGCCATAAATCAAAGGGCAAAGAAGGTATATTTTAAAAAACGGTGAAAAGAAACCCTATACAGTATAAACAGAATGCTTAGGTGTTTAATCGCTGAATATTCAAGATTCTGCAATGGACAAGGCTATTAAAACTGCCGCTAAGAAACATCACTTGTAGAAAACTACTGTTTAAGACAAAGCATGTACAAATAAATATTCGAGCCAATGTGAAAGGATTCCAGAGGGAGAGCAATACGACTTGTGCTGTAAACATGTCGGGACTCAGAATAGTGTAATGTAAAGCGGAGATAAAACCGTGCCGTTTGTAGTAGGGCTAAAGAGAAGCTAGAATAAACACTTAACCCGATTGATGATGGCAGTATGAAAAAAACGTGAAAACTTTGACAGGAGCAACTCCCGGAGGCTTGGTTTGTTGGGCATGTTAAGACAAAATCTTTTGTATCCTGTGATTTTGCGCCCAATATGATCGAATTAGCATAAAACCGCGCATGTCAGAGTGAACTTGGTAAAAATTTTTGCATCTTATGGGATGTTTGCCTAAAGCCTCTAAAAGTAAAAGGGAGGGCAGGTATATCGTATATAGAGGAGTCACAATGTACATTCATGGTAGCTCTGAGTGTTGTTCTATTATAACATACATTAGACGAGGTGGAATGGGGAGCCCTTGATTGTAATGCGATTTATGCAAATGCAGAGTTTAAAGAATTTTAATCACAGTAAAAAAGAAGAGATAAGCCAATAAATTTGATGATTGAATAAATGACTGATTAATGATGTCATAGTAAAATAAATGAATATGGCCAATGTAAGCTAAGCAACCCTGGATTGTGCTGCAAATTGGTGCTGAGTATGAATTCAAATTTCAAACACAGTAACCAAGGTGCATGTTGATGTGAATGCAGAAAAAACTGTGCTTGTGAGCTGACTCGGATGCTCAAAAAGGAGCAATTGAGTTAAAAAGGAAGAGACCTATATCCAGTGCCAGAGTGGACATGTAAAACAAGGCTAAAATAAATACAATATAATAAAAAGATAAAAATTAAAAATTAAAGCATATATCATAAAAACTTATCCATCGGTCATATTAAGAGAATAAAAATCATCGGTAATGTTAAAAGAATAAAATTAAGTAGAGATGTGCTATTGTAGGTAAAAACCAATAATAAAACTCAATGTAGCCTGAGTAGGTAAAAACGGTAAAAAAGCATAACCAATAATTAAAAAACATCGGTGGTCATGTTAAAAAGGGGGAATTGCAATATAGCAATGTGCACTACTAAAAATGAGTAAACAAGAGGGAGATAAAATTTAAAATACATTACATAAAAAGTAAATATAAAGTGCCGGTGTGCTGGCGTGGGCTAAAAACATGATTTAAAGGGGGCGCTAGAGAGCCCGTAAAGGAATGGCCGCAATTTAAAACAGCTCAGGTCCGGGTTCTTCCTAAATTGTGCTAACACTTGCTTTTCCTAACGCAAAACCCCCGTGCATACCTGATTCAGGTGTGGGGTTGCAGGTGGACTCTTTTTGGCTGCCGAGGAGTGAGATCGGAGGTCTCCCCTGTGTTTGGGAACCCGCGGAGTGAAGCGCTGCGGCTAGAGCCGCTTACCATATCCTGCTGCTGGAGATCGGAGTGTGGCTTCTGTTTCGGTGCTCTCTACCAAATACCTTGCTTGTCTCGGTGATCGGAGGGGAAACTGTGAGTTGCTGATTTTCTGCTGTCTGCCGGCTCCCTTTCTGCTTATCGGGCACTGGAGAAGTGAGGGATCGGTGTCCCCGGTGCAATCTGCACTCTTCATTTCAGTGGTGCTGGCAAGTTCGGAGGTTGCTGGAGGAGGTGGGAAGCTGGCTGTGTGAGCGTGGCTTGCTTGGGAGGTACAGCGGCCATTGCCACGCGGTCGTGGAACGCATGATACTGTCTGCGTTCCATTCAGTTTTGGCAGGAAGCAGCCATCTGCAGTGATGTCAGCTCCTCGGAGACCTGCATTTTGAATCTTCCTGCTCTCCATGATTCCTGCCTCAATAGTTGGATCTCTGCTCCAGATCTCTTGCCTTTAAGCTTGGTTGGCTGCTTTTTCTTCCTCTGTACAGTGGATTTCGCTGTAGCGGCAGCCGACGTGGTGCTTCTCTCTGTGCTTGCTGGACGGTGCTCTGTGCTGTGAGCCTGGAGCGCCATCTGCTGTTTTGTAGTGGGACATTTTTTTATTTTTCTTCACCATAGCCCTTTAACACCTGGTTGCTGATTTTTGCCTATACCTGGACTGTCCGTGGGCGTGTTTGGCAGTTGGTGGTGCCCTACATTTCTTTGCCTGCTTTGCCGGGGGGGGAGAGTTTGGTGTCTTATGGCTGCTAAAGCCAAAGGGCTGGAAGCCCGGGAAAAGTTGCGAGCTGCTCAGCGTCTGCTGGGTAAGAGTGGCTCTCCAAACAGTTCACCAAAAAAGCAGCCATCAGATGGGTCCGGTGATGAGACATTGAGTGAACTCGACCAGGGTCCTGCGGCGTCTTCTACACAGGCTCTTTTACAGCGGGAGCTTCGCAGGGGATTTGAAGACTTAGCCAGTGAATTCCGCTCCATGCAAGATGATGTGATGAGCACGATTGCGGAACTCAGAGGCGACATAAAAGACCTAGGCACTCGAGTGGAAGAGGTCGAGACAAAAATAGAGGATCATGACGGTGCTCTGGTGGACTTACAGTGTGCAGTGGACCGCCAGCATTCGCAAGCACTGGAATTGACTTATAAAATTGATGATATAGAAAACAGGTCATGTCGCAACAATGTGCGTTTCAGAGGCATTCCAGAAGCTGTGGGGAGTGCTGAAGATCTGCAGGTGGTGCTTAAGACTTTGATGGGTGCCCTTCTCACGGCAGAGGAATTTGAAGCCCGTGGGAATGGGATGGAGATCGAAAGGGTGCATCGTGCCCTGGGAAAGCCACCTAACAATCAACCCCGGGATGTCATCACAAGATTTCTGAGATATGCTGATGCTGAGCTTCTTTTACGACGGGGTCGGGAGAAAAAAGTGATTCACTATCAGGAGGCGACGGTATCCATCTATCAAGATCTTTCGGTTTCTACTTTAGCGCGCTGGAGAGAGATGAAGCCAACCATAATGGTGCTGAATAACAAAGGGATTCGCTATTCATGGTCCTTTCCTTTCCGGATGAACTTCCTTCTGTGCAAATAAAAGAATTTCAGCAAAGGCTCATACGGAAGCATGGAGAGTGTTGCGCCAGGCGGATCTTGTAGAAGACAATGCGTTGCAGGTGCTTCCGACCCCCAAGCCGCAGCCTTCAAAGTGGACTCGGGTGGGAAGATCTGCTAAAGACTGCCTGGATCCTGCGACACAGTCTTTATGAGCTGGGGGAGTTCTCAGTGTTCCTGGTGTTAGTGGTTTGGGTTTATTAAAATACCTATGTGGGAGTTTGATGCTTCTTACTCCTGTTATCAATGTCCTCACTGAGTTTCTCTGATGTTATGGGGGTTTTGGATCTTGTTCTTTGTGCATGTGAGGGTGAAGGTTATTGCGATTGTCCTGTTGAGGGGGGGTGTATTAGGTACAGTAGCTGAATGGTTAAATCTTCAAGGGGGATATAAATGCACATTATATTGTAATCTTTCTTGTACCGGGAGGCCCGGCTGGAGCTGGGTTAGGGGGTCAGTTTTACCGTGTCCTGTCTTTTTGACAGGCGGGTGGTACTGATGGGTTGGGGGGAGGGCCTTTATGGGGGGGAGGATTAGTGGGGGCTGTTTGGGGGGAGGGGTGGGGGGTAGGGGTTTTTGTGTAAGTTCATGGGGTGGGGCGGGGGAGGTAGTGGGGTGTTCGTATGTGTAATTATCAGGGGGTACTGGGTACGAGGATGCTTTTTGTGTTTAAGGTTTGTGAATATGGGAGGAGAGGGGGGGCTGGACCACACGGGGCGGAGGGAGCGGACGGGTAGAGGTGATGTGGGGGTAGGCTCTTCATGCTGAAGGTGGTGTCTTTGAATGTAAAGGGTCTCAGTTCCCCTGGGAAGCATTCTTTGCTGTTTACGGAATTGAGATCCTTGAAGGGGGACATTTTGTTTTTGCAGGAAACTCATCTCCGCGGTTGTAATCAGGGTTGGTTAAAACGTAAGCCTTATTCTGAGGTGTGGGTAGCGTCGGATGTGAATGGCAGGAAGAAGTGTGGAGTGGCCCTGCTGTTCCATCAGCGTTTGTCTCTCAGGGTGGAGGAGGTTAAGAGGGATGCCTTGGGGCGGTGGCTCTTTATGAATGTTCGTTTAGAGGGCCGTTTATTAACGTTGGCTAATATATATGCTCCCAATGAGGGCCAGGGGACCTTTTTTGCGTGACTGAAGGCTTTGCTGGCTGAATTTGCGAAAGGACCTATTCTATTGGGTGGGGATTGTAATGCTCACATGATACCCCATTTGGACTCGACGGGCTGTGCTGGGCGAGTGCAGGGTGGGTCTAGTAGGGCATTGCGGAAATTTATGCTTGATTTAGGATTGCGTGATGTCTGGAGAGATACCCATGCTGGGGAAAAAGGCTATACCTATTACTCGCCTGTACATCGGGCCCATACTCTTATTGATTACTTTTTGTTGGATCAGCGTCTGATGGATGGGAGAGTGGAGGCTGGGCATGGGACGTTGACATGGTCGGATCACGCTCCGTGTTGGCTTGCTCTTCCTGCTGATTTGTGCGGCGAACGGCAATGGCTGTGGCGGTTGGATGACCGCTTTTTTCGGCGGCAGTGTGCAGTTCAGGATCATGGGCGCTTTATAAATGAATTCTTTGAGTTAAATGATTCCGGGGAGGTTTCGTTATCTACGGTTTGGGATGCTTTTAAAGCCACAGCTCGGGGTCGTCTGATTGCTGAGGCCGCTCACACTCGGCGGGCTTGGAAACAGGAATCATGCCAGTTGGTGGCGGAAAATAGGCGCCTCCAGTTGGAGCATGCTAGAACAGGCTCTAAACGCGCTTGGCGTCAATGGCGGGTGGCGCGGGCTAAATTGGATGTGTGTATGCAGAGAGAATTGGATAATATGCGTCGGAAACTACGGGAAACGTTTTATGAACGGGGGAATAAGGCTGGTCAGTATCTTGCTTTACGGCTTCGTCAGCAGCAGACCTCGAGAGTGGTGCGTGAAATTCGGGATTCTCGGGGACATATGCGGGTAGTTTCTCGGGAGGTGTGTGAGGTTTTCACTGCTTTTTTGGAACAGTTGTATAAAGCTGAGCCTTTCGATTTGCTCCGTGTGTAGGACTATCTGCGGGCTGTTACAGTACCGCAGTTGGCCGATTCTGATAGAGAGCAACTCGACGCTGATATTACTACGGAAGAGGTGGAGGCTGCCATTTGTCGCTTAAGGACTGGGAGGGCGCCGGGCAGTGATGGCTTTCCTGGGGAGTATTATAAGAAATTTAGTGCTCAATTAACACCGATTCTGGTGGTGCCCTTTAATGAGGTTCTGAAGGGGGGGAGTCGCTGCCCCCTTCTCAGCTCGAGGCTCTTATTGTAGTTCTTCCTAAGCCAAGTAAACCAGTGCATGAGGCGGCTTCCTACCGTCCCATTTCTTTATTGAATACGGATGTTAAAATCTTGGCTTCGGTATTGGCTGCTCGATTGAATCGGGTCCTCCCAGCTTTGGTGCATCCGGACCAGGTTGGTTTTGTGCTGGGTCATCAGGTGGCGGATAATATTAGGCGAATGTTACAGGTGATACATGTGGCCCGGCAGGACTCTCAGCTTTTGGTGGAAGTTGACGCTGAGAAGGCCTTTGACCGAGTCAGCTGGGGCTATCTTTGGTGTGTGCTGGATAAGATGGGGTTCGGGCCTCATTTTACGCGTTGGGTTCAATGCCTCCTATCAAGGTCCTACAGCCTGTGTCCGGGTGAATGGGGGTCAGTCGGGGAGTTTTGTGTTGGAAAGGGGGACTCGGCAGAGGTGTCCTTTGTCGCCGTTGCTGTTTGCTTTGGTGATGGAGCCTTTGGCGCAGGGCTTTCGTGAGCATCCGGACATTTTGGGCGTTCGGGTGGGCCCCTCTGAGTACAAAATTGCACTTTTTGCGGACGATATTATATTATCGTTGGTGAACCCGGTTGGGTCTCTTTCAGCTGCTATGCAACTTTTTGAGGCCTTTTCGCAAGTTTCCGGGTTCAAAATTAACTATACTAAATCCGAGATTTTAAATGTTGGGGTCCCGGAGGCAATCTGCTTACAATTGAAGGCTAATTATCCATTTTGGTGGGTGATGGGTTCTCTCCGTTACTTAGGTGTGAATCTGACCGTTGATCGGGCTGCGCTCTATAGGGCCAACTATGGACCTTTAATTCAACAGGTTCGGCGAGACTTGGAGACCTGGGCCAGTTTGATGTTGTCCTGGTTTGGGCATATTTCTCAGTACACCTCATATGTATATAGTGTACCCTTTTTCCAAGTTGCATTTCCTGTTTAATGTAATGACCAGACATATTTAAGTTGTCAGATGTTTCTGTTCCATGTGAACCGCGCTGATTGCAAATAGTGCGGTATATAAGAAATATAAATAAATATAGCAGTGGTTAAGATGGTGATTGTTCCGAGGTTTTTATACCTTTTTCAAGTACTTCCTATACCTGCCTCGGGGAACCTTGGTCGCTTGGCAAACGCTGCTTATGAAGTTTATCTGGCGGTATCGTCGACCCCGCATAGCACAACGGATTCTTTATATGCACACACGCTGTGAGGGTATGGGGGCGCCTAACCTTCAGTGGTATTATGCGGCGGCGCAGTGCCGCACTGGGGTGGAGTGGATGAATACTGCTAGCAACAAACGCTGGGTACAAATGGAAATGTATATTTCGGGGGGGGGGGGCGGGATTGGGGGATCGGCTGTGGCTCAGTTCCAAGTTGCATGGTGGTTTACGTTTGTGTAACCCCTATATCCTACATACTCTTCAATGTTGGGACCAATTTCTTTGGCCTCGGGGGATGGCCTTGTCTCCCTTGGCGCCCATTGTGGATAATGCTTTATTCCCCCCTGGGATGACCGATCCCGCTTTTCGGCCGTGGGGGCATAAGGGACTTAGCCGTGTCGGTCAGCTCTTTGAGGAGGGTGGGTTGCGTTCTTTTAGTGTGCTTCGGGGAGAATTTGATCTTCCCGACTGTCATGCTTTTCAGTATACTCAGGTGGCTCACTGGGTGCGGGATAGAGCCGTTCGGTCTCAAGTTGCGCGGGACTTGACTGATGTTGAGCGCTTTTGTGAGGAGTGTACTACCACGAAGGGTGTTATTGCTGTCTTGTATGCTCACTTGCAGGCTCAGCAGTTGGGACTCGGCAAACATCGAGAGCAATGGAATTTGGACTTGGGGCTTACCTATACTGAGCAGAGCTGGGAACAGGTTGAGGGTAAGCTTTGGAAACGTTCAGTGGCAATTAATGCCCGTGAAACTAATTATAAAATATTATATAGATGGTACATGACGCTTGCGCGAGTTGCTCGAATGTATCCGGGGGCATCGGGTATATGCTGGCGGCAATGTGGCCAGAGGGGCTCTTTGGTGCATGTCTGGTGGTTCTGTCCACGCATCCAAATTTTTTGGAGGGGGATTCAGTACCGTTTACGGCACTTGGTTGGGTTGGACATTCCTTGGGATCCAGGCATTTTTCTGTTCGGTGTGAATGTTCTTGGTGCTCTGTCTCCTCAGTTAGCCTTGATTCGCCATGGTTTGAATGCTGCTCGGCTGGCTCTGGCTGCTGCTTGGAAACAGGTTCGGCCTCCGGCCTTTTCTGGTTGGTTGGACCGGATGTGGGAGATGTACACTATGGAACGTGGGGTGGCGACTGGAAGGATGCGGTTGCCTCACTTTGAGCAAGTGTGGGAAGCTTTTGTTTTCAAGTATGGTTCCTAGTGCCTCGAGTGTTATTTATCTATCTTGAAGGCGTTAGCCTTGTGCTTTCCTGTGCGGTGACATCCCTGTGTTCTTCCTCTTCCTCGTGTGGTCTGGTCCAGTGGAGTATTCCCTCCTTTTTACCTGGTAAAGAAGTTATGGAAGGGGGGCTGTGAGAGGGGGTGGGGGGTTTGGAGGGTAGAGGGGGTGGGTAGAGCGTACTGGGAGTTATATTGGTTGTTTGCTGGGGGTGGAGAAAAAAAAAAAAGGCGCTTTGTTGGTTTCATTTTCTGTTGCCTGTGGGGGTTTTTTGCAATGTCATTCTTGTTATTGTATTCTGCATATAGCTTGTACGCCTATTGCTTGTTGTAATATGTGCTGCCTTTTAAATTTAAAAAAAAATGATTTAAAACATATATGTAAAACCAATACAAACCGTGTCAATAAAACAAGAAGTATGTGCACCACTAAAAAATAATAAATAACTAAAAATGTAGAAATAATAAGAATCATGATAATGATGATAATAATATTAATAATAGTAATCATAATAAAACAAACTGACAGGGAAAAAGAGGGATTAAAAACAAAGGAGTGGCAGGGCAAGGCTGGGCAATGTCAAAGGAAGACTGAAAGGTCCACCTCTTGGTTGAGTCCGTGTGGTGTCAAGGTGTGAAGTTCATGTCCCACTAGAGGACAGCAACCTTGGGTCGGAAGGACTGGGGTTTCTAGTCCCACAGGTGCTCCTTGTGGTCTTGGGCAAGCCACTTAACCCTCCATTGCCCATGTTCCCTGTAAAATAGTTATCTCCAAGTTATAATGCCCTGCTCAATGTAATTTCAGTTTGTTCAATGTAAACCACACTGATGCAGAATAGCGCAGTATATAAGAGAATGTAAATAAATAAATGTAGCGTTGCTCAAGTCTGAGTGAAATCTTGTCTAGGTCACCTCCACGCTAATGCGGTTCGACTGCTTTTAAAACTAAAAATTGTACATCTGAGATGAGGTGATTTTTTTTGGTCCAATGAGAAACTAACAATTTATCTTATACACGTCTTAATAGGCAACTCTTGTGTTCACTGATAACGTGTCTTGACAGGATGTCTTGTTTTCCCTACATATAACCAATCACAAGGACAACATATAATATAAATCATGTTGGATGTATTGCAATTCGAGAAATGATGCAAAAAAACCCATTTTTGCCAGAGTGTGAAAAACAAGTTTTCGTGACCAAAGAATTTGGACAAACTGAGCATTTACCACAGCGAAAATGTCCCTTGTCTTTTGGAATTTATTTTATTTATTTATTTATTTACATTCTCTTATATACCGCGCTATTCTGCATCAGTGCGGTTTACATTGAACAAACTGAAATTACATTGAACAGGACATTATAACATGGAGATAACTATTTTACAGGGAATAATTCTGGGTTTTGACAAAGCAGAAGGAACCTAGGATATTTGCAAGATTGCGGTTGCGTTTAAAGGCAATAGTCAGCTGTTTGGATGCAAAGGCGGGTAGAGAGGATACCAAATGCCATTCTTGCTTAAAAATCTTCACAATATCTTTTGACAGGTGTGAAAAGGTTAGAGCACAAACAAGCTTGTTTGTAGTGCGCTTTTTTGCACTGAGCAATGATTTCCTGTTTCTGCTTTTTGCTCTGTTGTATGCTTTCTTGATGCAGTCTTCTGGATATCCACATTGTGCGAATCTGTCACTCATTTCTCGGGCGTGTTTTTCAAAATGTTCAAAGATGACGCAGTCTAAGAAACTGGCTGACAGGAAGGTTTCTTTTTAAGGAGCTATTGTGGAAACTATCGGACCTCAATAGGGTATTTCTGTCAGTAGGTTTCCGAAAAAGGTCAGTGGTAAAACCAGTATTGCTTTTCTAATCAAAATGTCCAGGTATGAAATATGATTAGTGCTATAGGTCCCTTCAAATTGTAGGTTGTCGTCGAGAGCATTTAGCCATTCAAAAAAATTCCATTAGGAGCTCCTCTGTGCCATCCCATATTAAAAGAACATCATCAATATATTGCTTCCAAAGTTTAATTTGTCCTGTAAAGGGATGATTGGTCAACAAAAAGGTGTTTTCAAAATTAGCAACATATAAATTAGCCACATCAGGAGCCATTGAGGACCCCATAGCCACTCCTTGGATCTGTTTGTAAAAGACTCCTCTAAAGCAAAAAACTTTTTCAGTCATAGCTAGGACTGCCATTTGGAGTAAGGATGGAATCCGTACAGATCTCTCCCTACGAAAGAGTGTAACTTCAATTATATCCAGGGCATCGTTTTGTGGAATATTGGTATATAAAGATATGTCAAGAGTAACTAAAATCAACTGGTCGTGATAATCTTTTAAATCATGTAAAATGTTAATAATGTGAGTAGAGTCATGTACATAGGAATTGACCTGAGTCACAAAGGGCCGCAAGAAAATGTCTAAAAATTTTGAAAGTTATTCTAAAGGTGAGCCTATAGCAGACACAATAGTACGTCCTGGTGGGTTTTCAATAGATTTGTGTATTTTGGGCAACATATATATGGTAGGGATAACTGGGTGCTGAACTGTAGGAAGTTAAATTTCTTTTTAGTAAGGTATCCTGCCTGTTGCCCTATGTAAATTAGAGTGTCAACTCTCTGTCTTAGGGATTGTGTGGGATCATCTCAATTTTTTCGTAAAAGTTATCATCATTTAGCAGATGTGAAACTTCCCTAATATATGACTTCCTGTCTTGAATAACACAGGCTCCACCCTTGTCTGCTGGTTTGATAATAATGGAACTATTGTCCCTAAGATTATTTAGGGCCTCTTTTTGTAGACTGGTCAACTTGTTAAAACTGCGATGCTGTGCCGAGTAGTTCTTGAACCTTAGTGGTAACAATTTTTTCATAAGCACTAATGAGAATATCATGGTTCCCTGGAGGAATCCAGGCAGAAGGTTTCTTACTGAATTGTCTACCGATGGTGTGGTTTGGTTGTGAAAGAAATCGATGACTCTAAGTTTTCAAAAAAACTTAAACCGTTCCACATGTGTTCCGAATTTATCATGTTGAGTAAAAGGAGCAAAGGAAAGATCTTTTTCCAAAACTTCAATCTCTGTCATATTTAACTGATAACTAGACAAATTAAAGATGCCACCTATTGATCTAGCTCTGATGTCTTCCTGTAGTAGTGACCCCGGCCCCTGCCTCTCCCTCATTGGGGGAAGGGCGGCGGGCGAAATTCCTTGTATCTGTGTGGTGATTTGAATGGTACAGAGGGTTCTGAGTGTTCTGGTGTGTGTGTGTTTTTCCTCCCCCCCCCCCCCTTCCAGAGTGAGTCCATTTGAAAATCCTGGGGTCTGTTCTGGTGTGGAGGAATTGTAAAGGAAAAAAGAGGAGCCGAGGAGTCTAAAAATTAATCTGTTTGGTTACGACGACTTTTGGTACTCCTCTCTATGTCTGGCTCTGGGGAAAAAAGCCTAGGTTTACTCTTAGTGATAGGACCTGGTATAAAAGTCTCAGTGGTGCGTCTGCGAGACTCGCTCCTAGGCCTTGGTTTTCCATTGGGGCCAATCCAATAGTAAACAGTGCCTTCTCTGTAGTCTTCCTTATCTCATTTGAACTTTTTTAACTTCCTTTCTTTCACTACATTTTTGTAGTCAGTAGTTTTTCTGTTGAAGTCTTAAGTTTCTCAAATCTAGGGTCATTGTGCTTTAGTTGGTCAGTCGTCATGTCTACTTGCAGTTTTAGTGTTTCAGTCTTATGTTTGGATGTGTTAATAAAAGGATCATCAGATCAAGGGAACATTTGTTAAGAATCTTAATCCAATTAGCCATAAAAGTGGGGTCATCTCTGAACATCACTGGGGCTTTATTAACCCGCAGACCCCTGGGGGTGATTTTCTTACGGCAGTATTCTAGAAGAGAAGATGCGTGCATCTCTTCACATATCATCTTTTGAGTTAGCCGGACCACTTCTCCCCATTCTTCATCCACTGTAAGGATACCACCTTCATCTGTGAAGAAGGGGTCGTCAGGCAGCATTGCCTGTAGATCATCTTCTTTGTTATTGAGCACGTCTTTCCAGGGAGAGAACATCGCTCAAGCTAGGAGCAGAGACACAGAGGGAGCTAGGCCCGCGCAAAGGTAGACAGGAGAAACAGCAAGCGAGGGATGGGTGAGGTCGCAGGTGCTACTTTGTTTAAAAAAAAAACTACGGTTTTCGCCGACTCGCCTTCTTCAGGGGGTACGCATCTTAAAAACATAAACATGTACATAAGCCAGGTAATAATATGTATAAGAAACTATATTAAAATATATAAATAAATAAATATGTTTTAAAAATATTTGAATTAAACAAATAGTACTAACATTCAAAACTTATATGTAGAAAATATAATAAATAATTGGTAAATGGCTTAAAAAACAGGTAAGCAATAAATACAAGGACCACAGGAAAAAAGTGTATATAAAACACTCATGATATGTGCAATACAATTTGTTTTTATTTTTGCGCATATCATCATGAGTGTTTTATATAGACTTTTTTTTCCTGTGGTCCTTTTATTTATTGTCCATTCATTACATATATATATCATTTTATTATTGCTTACCTGTTTTTTAAGCCATTTATCAATTATTTATTATATTTTCTACATATACGTTTTGAATGTTAGTGTCGCCGCCTCCCTCCCAAGATGGAATTGGCAGCAAGGTGGGGCAGCAGTGTGGCTCAGCTGGGGGGGGGAGGGGTGGCGCAGCTGGGGTTTCTGCCTACGGCAGCAGAAACCCTTGTGTCGGCCTTGGATCTTATGTGGATGGGAAGTGCCCTTCACTTTGGAAGATTCTGCTGGGGCTGGCGGGATCCATCTATTCCAGGAGGAGGAGCTGGCAGCATCGATTACTAGGGTTTCATCCGCCTTAAATTTAGGGAATGCTGCTGGCATGGAGCAGGAGTCAAAGGTAAATGGGTGCGGGACTCCACTGCTGTCTTCCCATTCCCGGAGGCGATTAAGGATATGATTCGGTCATAGTGGGACTTCCCGATTCCTACCTAAAGGTTTACGAGTGTATAAGAAGACCTGCATTCTCCTGGAGGGAGGAGCATGTCGAGTGGTTTGACGTTCCCAAGGTGGATGCGCAGGTCAAGGTGGTTATCAGACGGACTACCATTCCTGTGGAAGGCGAGTCGGCCTTGAAGGATGTTCTGGATTGCAAGGTGGATTCCTTGCTGAGGAGCCAGTTTGCTGTGGCGGCTGCTATTCTACAGCTGGCATTATGTACCAACCTGACGTCTTGAGCCCTGCTCCAGTGGATTCAGTCTCCAGTGGATTTTGCCTGATGATACTACCTTTCTTTTGGAGTTGGCTACGGCCTTCCTTTCTGATGCCATATATGACCTGGTACATTTGGTGGCCAGGGATGGTGCCCTGATGACTGTGTTACAGTGCTGCATTTGGCTCTGGCACTGGGCAGCCGACACATCCTCCAAAGCCCGGTGGCTGGATTCCTGGGGGTCTTGGGACTATTCTCATTACCAACCTGAAAAACTTTCTGCCCTTCTGCTTCAGGGCCTTGGGCTCATTTTCAGTCCTTTCATGGAGTTTGTGGGCCATTCCCTGGTTCCTCTGGTGGGTGACAGGTTTCGCCTTTTCTTTTGGGAGTGGGCCTAAGTTAACAAGGATCGCTGGGTGCTAGACACCATTCATTTCGGCTGTATCCTAGAATGCAAAAAGCCGATTCCCGATGCCTTTGTCATTTCCACTGCTGGGTCTGTGACCCAAGGTGCCGCTGTGCGGATCACCTTGCACAAGTTACTGCGCCTAAAAGCACTGGTGCCTGTCCTCCTGGATGAGTGGGGCAAAGGCAGATACTCCATTTATTTTG
The DNA here is from genome assembly GCA_033557465.1 of Ichthyophis bannanicus. Lineage (NCBI taxonomy): Eukaryota > Metazoa > Chordata > Amphibia > Gymnophiona > Ichthyophiidae > Ichthyophis > Ichthyophis bannanicus. The sequence continues at coordinate 413,630,820 of CM066038.1, forward strand.
CGGTACCAAAGAAAGACTGTTCCTTCCAACCCATTCTGGACCTAAGGGGGTCAGAAAGAACTTGTGCATTCTGGGTTTCTGGTTGGAAAACTTGCAATTCGTGATTCAAGCAGTGTGCAGAGGGGAGTTCTTGGCTTCTCTGGATCTGGCAAAGGTGTATTTTCATATCCCAAACCAGATGGAATAGCAGAATTATCTGCAGTTTGCCGTGCTTGGCTCTCCCTATAAGCTTGCTACTCTCCCTTTCGGGCTATCCACCATCCCAAGAATGTTCTCCAAAGTCGTGGTGGCACTGCGGCACCAAGGGATCTGTTTCCATCCCTATCTGGATGATTGTCTCATCCAAGCCCATTCCCTCTCAGAAGCATCTCAGGTGGTGTCCCAAGTGGTGTCCTTTTTGGAAAGTCTTAGGTGGGTGATCAGTTGGGGAAAGAGCCATCTTTTGTCTTCCCAGTCATTGGAGTTTCTGGGAGCACGTTTTGACAATCGAGTGGGCAGAGTTTTCCTGCCAGAGGACAAAGTCAGAAAACTGTTGAATTGCCTGGCGGTGGTTCTCTGCGCAGCCGGCCCCCAGAGTCTGGGATTATCTTCTCTTCGGATTGAGAGCATTGACCATAGAGATGGTGCCATGGGCACGTGCTCACATGTGACCTTGTTGACTCTATGCTTCCCAAGTTCTCAGGCGTTTGAGTGTAGGCTTCTGCTCCTGTTGATGGTGAAAGCCAACCTGTGATGGTGGCATAAGCCCCTGTCACTTGAGGAAGGACATACCACTAGACTATTTATTTATTTAATAGGTTTTTTAATACTGCTTTATCATTTTAGTCAAAGCGGTTTACATTCTAACTTAAACTTGGTAAGTGGACTACGGATGCCAGTCTCTTGGACTGAGGAGCCCATTGCCAAGACTGTACAGTCCAGAACCGTTGGAACCAGAATCGTAGGCAAGCGGTGTGGTTCATCAACTGCCTCATGGTGAGGGCCATCAGGTTGACTCTTCTGAATTTCGGGCCCTTGGTCAAGGGTCAGGTGGTTTGAGTGTTTTCAGACAACGCTTTGGTGGTGGCTTATGTCAATCAGCAAGGCAGCACAAGGAGCGCTGGGGTGGCTCTGGAGATGGATCTCCTGTTTGCCTAGGTGGAGAAGAACCTTCTAGTTTTGTCGGCCCAGCACATTGCCCGGGTGGACAATGTGGTACAGGACTTTCTCTGCTGGCACCTTCTGATTCTTGGGGAGTTGTCGGGAGGCGTTTCAGTTGATTCTGTATCGCTGGGATCACCCCGAACTGGATCTGATGGCGACCCGCTTTTGAATGCCAAAGTTTGCCGATTCTTCAGTCACCACATGGAGATGAGGTCTGAGGGTGTCGATGCGCTGAGCCAGCATTGGCCGTCAGCGGCTGCTGTACATGTTTCCTCCGTGGCCCTTGATGGGGCATGTGATTTGGCATATAGAGTACCACCCAGGCGGATTGTTCTGGTTGTGCCAGATTGGCCACAGTTCAAAGACCTGATGCGCCGCCTTTTTTGGCTTCCTCTGTCTTGGAGGCTATTGCGGCAGGGATTGATCATCCTGGAGGACCAGGCTCCCTCTCGCTTATGACATGGGTCTCGAAAGGAGAACTCCTAGCGTGCAAAGGCTACTCTCCTGCAGTGATTTCTACTCTACTTGGAGCCCGGAGAAGGTCTACCAAGATACGGTGCCGCCTTGAGTGCTGGTATGGCGCCCATAAGTTGGCTCCTGAGACAGCCACGGTGTCTTCGCTGTTGGCCTTTCTGCAAAATGGCCTAGAGATTGACCTTTCTCTTAGCTCCCTGAAAGTTCAGGTTGCATCTCTGGCCTGCTTCCGTGGTCTGATGGCAGGCAAGACTTTGGCCTTGCACCTGGACGTCTCACATTTTCTCCAGGGAGTTCAACACCTACGTCCTCCCCTTCAGTCTGTGATCCCTTCCTGGGATCTGTGTCTGGTGCTCAGAGCCCTGATGGCAGCATCCTTTTAGCTATTGAAACATGCTGCCTTGAAGGATTTGACATTCAAGACTGTCGTCTTGGTTGAGATTTGTTCCGCTAGGCGGATTGCCAAACTTCAGAATCTGTCTTGCCAAGATCCTTATCTGTCCTTTTCAGAGGACGACGTTTCCATTCAGCCTGTGCCTTCCTTTTTCCCTAAAGTGCTTTCTCCCTTTCACGTGAACCAGGTGGTTTGCCTACACTGCTTCCCGAAGGAGCAGTGTTGAGGAACGCATAAGGATCTTTGCCTGGTGGATGTCTGGAGGGTACTCCTCCAGTATCTGGAGATCATGAATCCCTTTTGTAAGTCCAACCATATTCTTGTACTGTTTACTGGCTCACGCAAGGGTGAAGCGGCAGTCAAGTAGACTTTGGAGCATTGCATTAGGGAAGCCATTGCCTCGGCGTATCTGCCACTGAACCAGTCTGTTCCAGAGGGTTTGCGTGTCCATTCTACCTGAGCACAAACGTCCTTGTGGGCAGAGCAGAGCTCAGTGGTCCCTGCAGACATTTCTCAGGCAGCAACATGGCATCACTTTTCATTTTTGTCAAGCATTACTGCTTGGATGTCCACGTGTAGGTGGACACCACCTTCGGCTCAAGGGTTTTGCGAGCTGCTGTTTCTTCTTCATGCCCAGTGGTGTGTTAGCTTTGGTACATCCCATTTGTCTGGACTGGTCTAGCAGGATGATATGGAAGGTGACATTTTACTTACCAGTTAATGTCCTTTCCTTGAGTCCTGCTAGACCAGTCCAGGGCCCACCCCTGAAATTGTATTTGCTGTGTTTTTCTGCTGCAGTACCTTTGGGTCTGCTATGATTTTTATCCTCGGCTCTGCAGGTTCATCTTCTACTGACAGCCTTTGGTGGATGCTTTCCTTTGCATAGTTTTCTACTATTGCTTACTCCTTGTTGCCCACATTTGAGGTTGTGTGAGACTTGCTATGTATTTCCCATATGCTTTGGGATGAATACTGAAAGGACCTTTGGTGGCTGAGGCAAAATAAACATAATAGGAGTGATGTCATTGAAACCTGAGCTTTTCATTGGTTCTTTCTCTCCACCAGTCTGATGGTAGAGGAACACAACCCACTTGTCTGGACTGGTCTAGCCAGGACTCAAGGAAAAGACATTAACAGGTAAGTAAAATATCACCTTGTTAGATTTCAGTTCACCTCTCTTAAATCATTCATGTATCCGGGTTTGATCAACAGGTGGTTCCTGGAATTAACCCTTTGTATTTCCCTTGGATTTGTGCATTTGACATTTTGTTTTTCCTTGTTTGCTTGTCTAATTCTTTAAAGAGCTTTTGTTTCTGTTGCTAACCTTTCCTATGTGTGCTGCTGGTCTCACTAGAGAGATTGGGACATTGTCATCTGAAAATCCAAATACTCTGTTTCAATCATCTCACCCTTCTCCACATGTTTTATACCTTCAAAAAAAAATCTGACGAATTAGTATGGGAAGATTTGCCTTTGCTTGAACCCATGCTGAAGGAGTCCTATTAAGCTGTATCTATGGTCAATTTTGTTTTTTAGAATAGCTCCTACCATTTTGTCTAGCACCAGTGTCAGGCTTATCTGTGTGCAGTTTCCTTGATCACCCACAGGGCTGACCCAAGGGTTTCTGCTACCCAAGGCAGACCCTCCATGCCATCCCCTGAGGATTGCAGCACTGCCCCCCCCCCCCCCCATATCCACCTCAACCGGGGCAGGTGGCACTGTGATCCCTCCACTGTGTTGGGCCTTAAAGTGCCCGCGCTGGTGCGCTCACTTCAAAACCCAATGCAGGGAAAGCCCGCCACCCTGCCTTCCCCCCTCTCAGCATCCATCTTCTTGCCTAGGGGAGGGGGGCAGCATGGTGATCCATCTGCTGCATTGGGCTTTAAAGTGAGCGCGTTAGTGCTGTCACTTTAAGGCCCAATGCAGCGGAGGGATTGCTGTGCTGCCACCCCCCCTTGTCCCCCCCCCCCCCCCGTGAGGAGATGGATACCAGGGGAGGGGTGTCATGGCAGGCCGATGCCACCGACCGGGGCCTGCCTCCCTAAGTGATTGCCTAGTTTGCTTAGTGGATAGGGCGGCCCTGATCACTTCCCTGAAACCCTTTAAAAAATATTTGGTACTATAGTGGCAACTCTCCAGTCCTCAGGCATTGTGGCTATTTTAAATGATAAATTACAGATTGCTAGTAGCAGGATAGTTGCTCCTAATGATGATAGTTGTTCTGATGATTTGTTGCTATACAGTTTGTCAGTTTGATCTACAGATTTACAATGCTATACTTTTTTATTGCTTCAAATTTTCATGATCAAAAGTGGTTTCCCAACATCCTCCTCTGTAAGGACTTGGCAAAGAAAGTTAGTTTTTCTGCTGCTACCTTATCTCCTTGAGCTCTCTTTTTATGCCTTGTTGTGCTAATGCTGTACTTTTCAGCAAGTGTACCATGTGGCGAGTCCTTATGTGCCTTGGTGGTGACCGAGGTGTGATTAGGCATGAACTCATGAGGCGCTTGCCCCCTATCTATTGAACAGTGGCCCAAAAAAATTGTTTGCTTCAGTCCCATCTCTTTCCGGGAGAGGGGGGGTGAGCTTGCAGCAGAAATTAAAGAAGAGAACTCTACTTCTTAATCTACCCCTCCTCTCCTGTCATTCATGGATAGGAAGAGGAGGAGTGTGATTAGCGCTGCAGATCGAAGAAACCCTACCCTTCCAGCTCCTTTCTATTCTATCCTAGGTGCAGAAAAAACATTTTATTTTCAGGTTAGCAATTGTAATATGGTTATGGTTACCTTTATTTGATCTATGTACAGCAAAACTGCTTGCAATTTATGCAGTTCACAATATACGATCTTGTAGCTAGATACAGGTTTGCAGCTACTTGGGTGCCTGGGTCCCTCCACTTTTTGCTTAGTGCCCCCCACTAGACTGCTATGTGGCAAGTGTTGTTTGTCTGCCACTTCCCTGTATCTCTCTCCACTCTCATCACGCTGCAACTCCATCTCCAGGGCCTCTTTTTTGCCTCCCTCCTTTCTGTTGCCATGTGTGTCAGCACTTTTTCCTCTCATGTCGTTCAATGAAAAATTCGAACTGTGTGTGCTCAGAAGTTGTGACTGAACTGTGTGAGAGGAAGAAGTGTTGGTATGTGCTGCAACAGAAGATAACAGAAGCAGTTATAAGCAGCACGTATGTCGTCATCTTCCTAGTGCAACACATACCGGCCTTCTTAAAACTTCGTATGAAGAGTGGCATTTTATTTGTCATAAAATAAACCTGAAGGGTATGTGCTAAATAATGGCAGTTATTTTGTAATGTCAGGTGAGCACTTGATAGTTGTTAAGACATTTATATTCATAAGTGAACTTCTGTTTGTTCAAGTTTTTTTAAGGCATGGGATACTTCCTCTTAAACGTTTTTAATATAATTGACTGTTTTCCATAAGTATGATTATGGTTTAGCATTGGAAAGTGGTTGAAATAATGAAGTTTTAAAATATTGAAAATGTCATCCATGATATATGACAGAAATCAATTGTCGGATGCACTTTAAGGCATTATTGTTAAGAGTTTAACTAGAAGAGTTCGGACATATATGGCTAATGCACCCCCACCACACACACACACACAAGTGTGAAATTTGACTTTATTGTATTTCCCACATAGAATCTGTATGTTGGGAATAGTTTGTGTTGGCTAACTTTATTTTTCTCTGGTGCATGATGAAATCTCCAGGAACCAAGTCTTCACATATGGGTGACGTCTGAACTGACAGCCTGTGCAGGAACGCTCACCAGTGTCCAATAAAAAAGCCCTTGGGAGCACTCCACTGTGCCTGTGTAGCTGCCTTCCGCCTTCCCAACTCCTCTACTCAGCAGGTTGCAAAATCCTGTCACTGCTGAAAAACTTTTCTTTTTTGGTGTAATACTATGCTGTGCTTTTCCGTCGATGCCGGTTCTATCGGAATAGACACCAGCCCCAAAAAATATTTTCTTTTTTAGTTATAAAATGTTCTGTTTCTTTTCTTTTCCTGCGGGTTAACCACTCACTAGGTCTTCAGGCATTCATATCCCCTTCAATTCTGAGGGATGTTTTTCTAAACTAGTGGTTTTAGAAAATGTACCAAATGTGCCGGTACCCATATCAGTCATGGATAAACATGACTGGTGTCTAACATGTTTGGGCCCTGACCATTTACCAAGTTCTTGTCCTTTGTGCCAACAAATTACAAAGAGAGGCCTAAAGAACAGAGCCAGACAGTATGGATCGCTGTTTGCCCCAGTCTCAATTTCAGTGGCTTCCACATCAAGGACCTTGACCTCCTCTCATGGGTCTCAAGTCTCTTCCAAGTCCAAACATAAGAATAAGTCTGTGATTTCTAAAAAGACATTGACAACTGATACAGAGACCAGAGGAAAGTCGCAACATAAGCATCTAGACTTCCCTAGGGGTGCTTCCAATGCTGACCAGCCAGCCATATAGCCCTGGCGGGAGGACCTGTCCTCCAAAGCACAGGAGGGGTTCCAGAATGTTCCCGAGGAATCGATTTCTGGAGAGCTACCGGTTCCATGTTCTGGGACTGTGGCTGAAAGCCCCATTGGTGTTTCCACCCAGACATCGGCCATCTCAATGGGCCAGCACTTGCTGGCTCTCGAAAGGAGTTTGGCCACACTCCTGGCAGCCTTGGTACAGGCAGTATTGACAGCTTCAGCAGTGCAAGCTTCAGCACCCTTTCTACAGCAATGTATATCGGCCCCGATGCCGGTCCTTGAGCCTGCATTGTTGGAGTTCCCGATGCCTTCATTGGAACTAACTGATACCATGGGTACCCAACAGGCTAAGACTGCCATACCTCCCGATGCTGATACAACATCAACGAAGCATCAAGGTCAAACACGACCGTTAATACTTCAAAGACTTGTCAGATTCCGATTCTGATGAGAGATCTCTGGATTCCCAAGAACTTCCAGACATCTCTTCAGACGCGCCCCCTCCACATGAGCAGCACAGGTCCCCACCCTCAGATATGACTTTCCAAGACTTCATCTGTGACATGGCAGCAGGACTGGCCATCACAATAGCCTTGGAGAAAGAACTGAGGGCAGAAGAATCAGAGATACTTCAGTACCCTCCCATACCCAGGGAAGCAGCTACTTTACCGGTGCATCACATCTTACAAGATCTTATGCTCTGCATGTGGGAGGCCCCTTTCAACGGTTCTGCCTATCAGCAAGAGGCTTGATACCATGTATCGAGTTCCACTGTGTCCAGGCTTCCAGAAGCCTCAGCTCCCACACCACTCAATGATGGTGGAATCGGCGATGCGTCGAATAAAGAGTTCAAAAAAATCATTCTTCCATGCCTCCGGGTATGGACATTGATGCTTTCAGGCATGCATGCTGGTCTCTAGGATAAACTCCTACATGCTATACAATGGGTATGTTTCTAAAAGATGTCACCAGGGATCTGGAGACGTTTGCCCCCAAGCTTCCTGATAAGAGGAGTGCATTCCAGACACTCATAAGGCAAGGGCAGAATACTTCAAAATTTATTACCAGGGCATCTTTTGATGCCTTTGAGTCAACCAGCAGAACTTCAGCAGTCTGCATGTGGCTCGGAGGATGGCCTGGTTACAGGCATTAGATCTCGAACAGTGGGTCCAGGACAAGCTGGTCAACATCCCATATATGGGAGAAAACCTTTATATGGTTGAAGAGAAAAGGCTGGGGAGATTGAGACAGATGATCTCAACCTCAAGCGCCTTTCCAGGAAAACTGCTGAACCCTCCAAAATGAAGGCTCTCCCCAAGAAACCTTTCTATTCTAAGAAGAAGAGATATTATCCTTCCTACCAACTTCAGCTACTTACCAGCCGCAGCAGCAGGGCCCTCGCCAGCCCAAAAAGCCCAGTGCTGCTAAGCCTCAACCACCAGCTCAGGCACAACCTGCGCTTCGTTTTGACTCCTTCCTAGAGAGCATTGCCACACTGCCTCTTGAGAGTCCCCAGCCCCTCCACATAGCAGGCAGACTCTGTTCCTATGCTCACAGGTGGCACCTCATAATTTCAGAACACTAGACTCTGGGTATCTGCTTTACTTTGAGACCTTACCCCCTACCAGCTTCACGTGGGACTATCCCACACATCCCCTTCAAAACCCTCTCTTAATGTGCAATATAAAGAGTTCCTCCTCCTCAAGAAGGGATGGGCTTCTACTCTCCATATTTTCTCATTCCAAAGAAAACAGGAGGCTTCAGGCCCATCTTGGATCTCAGAGACCTAAACAAGTTTCTGGTCTGAGAAAAATTCTAACTGATTTCCCTGGGAACCCTTCTCTCATACCTCTAGAGACAAGATTGGCTATGTTCTCAAGATCTGAAGGAGGCATACATGCACTTACTGATCCATCCTCAGCACAGACAGTGTCTGCACGTCATGTTTCAGGGAAACCACTACCAATACCGGGTGCTGCCCTTTGGCTTAGCCTCTGCGCCGTGAGTATATATAAAATGCATGATAGTAGTGGCTGCCTGTCTCCGCACTTTCGGGGTCTTCGTCTTCCCTTACTTAGATGACTGGCAAAACTCTCCCTTCATTGCACCATCACGGTGCTCCAACATCTGGGATTTGTCCTAAACTTCCCACAGTCTCACCTCGCTCCACCTCAACGTCTAGAAGCATTCTTAGACATTCCAACAGGCCCAAGCTTTTCTTACACAAGCTCGCTGTTCCCGCTTTGTCGAGCTGGCGAAACAGTGACTCGAGAAATGCTCTGTCTGTTGGGACACATGGCCTCCACAATCCATGTCATCCTCTACACATGCCTCAAGCCCAATGGACTCTATCTTCTCAATGGACTCAAGCAAAGGGGTGTCTCAGAGACCAAATCCACATCACCCCTCAACTGACCAAATCTCTTCAGTGGTGGTGGTCTCCACAGAACCTACTCAGTGGGTCATCTTTTCAGATGCCTTCACTTCGATGCACCCTAATAACGGATGCCTCCAAGCTGGGTTGGAGAGCACATCTGAATGACCTAACCACACAATAGGAATCTGCTCTACAGATCAAACTCCTAGAACTACGGGCACTAACAAATGCCCTTTGGGTTTTTCAACCCCAACTTTCGGGGCAACAGGTATTACTCAGGACAGACAACCGGGTTGCCATGTTCTATGTGAACAAACAAGGGGGGACAGATCCTATCACCTATGCAAGGAAGCCCTTCGCCTATGGTTCTTTGCCATCACACATCACATTCACCTGAGAGCGGTGTACCTCCCAGGCAAGCTCAGTGTACTTCCGGACAGGCTAAGCCGAATCCTTCATCCACACGAGTGGACCCTACATTGACAGACAGCTGCTTGGATCCTCCAAACATGGGGAACCCCACACGTAGATCTTTTTGTCACTCCACAGAACACACAGCTTCCACTCTTCTGCTCCAGGCTTCCATCCCTGCACAGACAGTCCCCGGACGCCTTCCTTCTCCATTGGGGACAGGATCTCCTCTGTGCATTCTCTCCTATTCTCTTGATACCTAAAACGCTATTCTAGCTACAGGCTGACAAGGGCTCCATGATCCTCATAGCCCCTTTTTGGTCCTGTCAACCGGGTTTCCTCTGCTTCTTTGCCTTGTGCAGACTGAACTTCTCAGATTCGGATGTGTGCCCAAACTTCTCTCCCAGGACCAAAGGATGCTTCTCCATCCCAATCTTCACGCTCTTCGCCTCACAGCATGGCTGCTGAATGGGTATACTCGCTGGCCTCGATCTGCCACAGGAGGTCAAGGATATCCTGCTTGCATCATGCAAACAGTCCACCAGGCGATCTTATGTCTTCAAATGACGAAGGTTTGCACTCTAGTGTTGCCTAAAGGACATTGACCCCTTTGCCTGCCCTTCTACAATATCTCCTTAACTTGTCCTTGGCAGGTCTTAAGACTAACAGAGTTCATCTTGGTGCCATTGCGGCCTATCTCCTCACATCCCTTAGTAGCATGCTTCATGCAGGTTCTTCTGCTGTCCAAGCCACCCATTAAGCCACCTCCAGTGGCCTGGGACCTCAATGTGGCTCTCACTCAACTTCTAAAACATCCTTTCGAGCCTTTAGCCACCACTTCACTGACGTTATTGTCTTGGAAGGTTATCTTCCTCATCGCTGTCACGTCAGCTTGCGCATCATCGAATTGCAGGTTCTGATGGCAGATCCGCTATATACCCGGTTTCACCATGACAAGGTGGTCCTCCATACCCATCCACACTTCCTTCCGAAGGTGATCTCCACCTTTCATCTGAACCAGTCGGTAGTCCTACCAGTTATCTTCCTGAGACCACATGCGTCTTGGGCTGAAGCAGTGCTACAGACCTTAGAGTGTAAGCAAGCACTGGCTTACTTCTTGGATAGAACTAAGGGTCATAGAAAATTCTCTCAGTTGTTCATTTCCTTTGATCCCAGTCACCTTGGACTACAGGTGACAAAACGTGCTCTATCCAGATGGATAGCAGATTGCATTTCTTTTGCTTATGCACAGGCAGGATTCTCCCTGGAGGATCATGTTACTGCTCATAATGTGCAGTCTATGGCAACCTCTGTAGCCAACCTCCATTCTGTATCCATTGATGAGATCTGTCGGGAGGCTATCTGGTCTTCCATTCATACTTTTGCTGCAAATTATTGTTTGGACAGGGGCTCCTTTCGGGACGCTGTCTTTGGCCAAGCTGTGCTCCAGCACCTCTTTGAGACTTAAGCTGAACTCCTACCCTTCATCCCGGACTTCTACAAGGGAGCAGGCTATCATTAGAAGGGGTATAGCCACCTGGAATTGAGTCCAACGGAACATATCGTGTCCACACTCTGGCTGTAGCCTTTAGCCTCAGGGATCACACTGCTCTTCCCCCATGCCAATCTGGTACCTGGGAGCTAGTGAGTCCCATATGTGAAGACTGCATTCCTGTTTGTTCCTGGAAATAGCGTCATTACTCACCTATAACAGATGATCTCTGGGAACAGCAGGAATCAATCTTCACAACCCACCCTCCTCCCCTTGGAGTTGTAGGGTTGGTTTATCTTTTCTCTTCCTCTCAGCTACAAACTCGACTGAGGAGAGGAGTTGGGAAGGTAGACGTGCAGGCACAGTGGAATGCTCCCAAAGGCTTTCCTAGTTGATGCTGGGGAGCATTTTCATGTTGGCTCCATCGGTTCCGACTTCACCCATATGTGAAGACTGATTCCTGCTGTTCCTGGAGATCACCTGTTACAGTTGAGTAACTACACATTTTCTTGCATGCAGGACATACCCACCAACCCTAAGACTTTTGTATTGAACCCAAAATATTTTGTGATGATAAAACTTTCTCCAGGAACAAGCAGGAAGTCCGTCCTCACTTATGGGTGACGTCAGCACTGACGGAGCCCGCGCGGAGCAATTCCCCAGCTTTTAAAGAAAACTTTTGGGATTGTTGCCTTGCATGTGTGGTCCTCTTCCCGCCCAAAGGTGCCATCTTGCTCAGTCTCCCTTTTTCTGTGGAGCCCTTTGGACGCACATCCTCGTCCCTCGGAAAAAGTGTTTCATTTTTGGCCTCTGGCCATGGGTTTTTCCAGTTGCACTGGCCCTTTTCCTCTTCCCCTGTTCTCCCCTTTTTACCCCGAGCGAGGGGATGCCCTTCCTTTAAGTTTTGTTTCCCTGTCGCGGGCTTCGCGCCCTTTTTTCTTTCCTAACCTCTGGCCACAAAAGCTAGCGGGGGTCCTTTTTGCCCCCATGGCCACTGGTTTTAAAAAATGCGACAGATGCTCCAAAAATATGTCGCTCACGGACATCCATGACTGTTGTCTTCGGTATCTTGGGGCTGACCATGACCTGGAGCTCTGCTCTCTGCAAGAAAATGTCCTCCAAAGCCCTGCTCAGTCATAAGCAGAAGTCTGATGACATTTTCAGGAAGGTGGCCCCGGAATCCTCGGCGGCACCTTCTGTCGTCTCTCCGCTGGTGGGATCCCCCGCTTCGGTTCCGCGTTCTTGACGGCACTCCGACCAGGAGTCCCCTGAAGGGGAGCAGCGTAAGAAGAAGGAGGCCTCGAAGTTGCTGTCGGTGGCTCCGGATAAGTGTGAGCACTTCCACACTCGGTCGCTCAGCCCCCTGCTGCATTCCCGAGAGTCAGACAAGGAGTGGCCTCGAAAGATACCTCGTACAGATGCAGAGGCCTCCGGCGATGGCGCCTGGTCTCCTGAGGGTTGTCCCAGTGAGGACCCCCTCTCCTCCTCCACGCCAGACGCGTTTACCCCGGTGTTGGTGTCGCAAGGTCCCACGTCCGCATGGGAGTCTCGAATGCTGGCACTGGAGCGCAGCGTTTCTGCTGCCTTAGCTGCCCAGCAGGCACTCATGCCCAGCATGGCTAGCCCGCACCTTGAGACCAAGGTTCCCTCGAGAGGGACAACAAAACCCGCCCTGGAAACCCCCGTGAGGGTCCTTGGTGTTGGTCTCGCTCGCCTTCCCGGTCCTTGGGAGCGCAATCCTCCAAGGCCTCTGGCTCCAAGTGGACCTCGGCCTCTGGACGAGATAACCTGCCTGAGTAGGACTCCTCCGGGGACCTCTCGGACTGAGAGTCAGATGGGGATACTTCCCCAGAGACCCGTGCCCACAGGGACCTCCCTTTGTACCCGTCCCACCTGCCTATCAGAGGCATTCGCCGCCCGAGAACACATCATTTCTGGCATTCGTGCAGGACATGGCATGGGCCCTCACCCTGGCTACGCAGACTGAAGAGTAACCGTGGGCCGAGGAGCTCGATATTCTACAGTATGAGTCCCGGCCTCGAGAGTCTCTTACTGTCCCAGTTCCCCCTATCTTGTCAAGGCTACTCCTCCGAATGTGGGAGACCCCTGCTTCGGTCCCCATTGTGAGTAAGCGCCTCAACGCCAGTGTGGCCTGGGGTTTCGAAAAACCCAACTTCCGCACACTTCTATGGTTGTGGAGTCAGCGTTGCGGAAGCAAAAAAGCCCTTAGTCTCACTTCTCAATCCCCCCAGATAGGGAGTCGAGAGCCCTCGACGCCCTGGGGCATAAGGCTTATCAGGGTTCCATGCTCGCCATATCCAGGCATACCAACTGTATATGGGCATATTCCTGCGTGACGGTGCTAAGGAACTTGGTGGCTTCACTGCGGGTCTCAGAGGTGAACCCTTCCTAAGGTTCCAGACTATTTTGAAATCCGTTGCAGAGAGTTCAAAGTACCTCTCCCGTGCCGCTTATGACGGATTTGAGTCTTCCGCCTGGGTGACAGTGCCGGCATCGGGGCCTGATGCCAGGTATGGCTCCAGTCTTCGGAGCAGTGGGTCCAAGAGAAGCTCCTGGACGTCCCTTGCCTTGGCAAGCAACTGTTCGGTAAACCGATGGAGGATAAAGCCGCTGAGATAGAAACGGAGTTCGTGACTCAAACTCGTCTCTCGCGCAAACCTCCTCCCTCGGCTTCTTCCAAAGGAAGGGGCTTCCTTACCGGTGTTATCTGCCTTTCCCACCTACCTCTGCACCGACCCCCAGCACGCAGGAGAAGGGAAGTGCACATGGCCACCGCAAGCCTAAAGGGCTTAAGGCCCAACCCCTGGCACTACCCCAGCCAGCGCAGGGGTTTTGACGCCGTCGGCATAGCCTCTCGCCCTCTGGCAGCTTCTCCACCAGTGGGGGTCACCCGTCCCTGTTTGCCCTGGAGTGGGCGTTGATCATGTCGGACACCTGGGTCCTCCGGGTGATCCGAGACAGATATCATCTCCGCCTGGACAGGTGCCCCCTCCTTTCTCCCCAGCAGAGCCTGCTCGGCTCCTCGCGCACCAGACCTTCTTGCAACGGGAACTGTCCAACCTCCTCGCCCAACAGCTGATCGAGAAGGTACCACTGCACCTTTGGAGGTCAGAGTTCTACTCCCGCTACTTTCTCATCCTGAAAAAGACGGGTGGCCTGCGCTCCATCCTCGACCTCAGAAACCTCAACAAGTTCCTGCTGCGGGAGAAGTTCAAGATGTTATCGCTTGGTGTATTGCTGCCCTTCCTTCAGCAGGGTGATTGACTATGCTCCTTGGACCTCAAGGACACTTATTCCCACATCCTGGTTCACCCGCAGCACAGGCAATCTCTACGAACAAGCAGGAATATAGTCTTCACATATGGGTATCGTCGGTACCAACGGAGCCTGTGCGGGAATGCTCCCCAGCGTCCAATAGGAACGCTTTTGGGAGCATCCCTCAGCACATGTGTGCTGCCTTACTGCCTTTCCAACTGTCTCTCTTCAGTTCTTCGTTTTCTGCGGAGCCGACAGGACATATTCCCTGTCACTGCAGAAAATGTCTTCTTTAAACTTGTTTTCTTGTGGTCGCACCTGCCTCCGCACGACACTTACCGGTACCGCCAATTCTTTCTTTCTTCTTTAAAAAAAAAAATATATATTTCTTTTTTTTTCTCTTCAGAAACTTTTTCTTTTGGTGCTGGGTGCCATTTTGGGCATTAGGCCCCATTTTTCCTAAAAGATGGAAAAACCAGCTAGTGGTTTTAAAAAATGTACTAAGTGTGGCGGTACCATCTCCGTCACTGACACCCATGACTGGTGTCTAAAATGTTTAGGCCCTGACCATTCTCCATCTGAGTGTTCCTCCTGTATGGGGATAACTAAAAGAGGAAGACAGAACCGAGCTGCAAAGCTCGGTACCCTCTTTTCTTTGGATACCAGGTCCATTGCATCGACATCTTCAAGAGCCTCGTCGTCTTCCCATGGATCTCAGGTAACTAAACATAACAGCCGGTCCTCAAAGGGTAGCTCTCCTTCAAAGTATCGAGAGGCCATTGGCATTGCCCTTGAGGAAACTACACCAGCAAAACAGCCCCGGCGGGAGGCTTCAGCCTCCAAAGCATCAACGGGGTTCCAGGATGTTCTCGAGGCTTCGACCTCGGCAGAACTACTGGTGCCATGCTCGGGTTCCGGCCGCTTTTACCGGTACCGATACCCAAGCATTTGCAGCGTCGATAGACCAGAGATTCCTTGCTATCGAACACAGTCTTGCAGCTCTCCTTACAGCTGCGGTACCGTTGACACCAGTGGTTCAACGGGCACTGGTACCAGCACCAACGGTATCAGCCCCGGTGGTAATCCTTCCCATGCAGACTTTTTCTGAAATCGACAGATCGGTACCGGACCAATTCGGTACTGACTTTGATCGATACCGAGACCATGCTTTGTATGAACATCGGGATCAGAGATTCTTCGAATCCTCCGATTCCGATGACTCTGATAATTCTGCCGGTACCGGTGTGTTTCTCCCGGAAGACTCCTCTTCTCCCCAATGCAGAATGTCTCCTCCGGAAGACATGTCTTTTCAGGATTTTATTCGTGATGTGGCCTGAGGCCTTTCAATCACGGTAGCTCCTGAAAAAGAACCTGGAGCAAAGGAATTGGAAATTCTCCAATACCCTAAGGCTCCCAAGGAAGCAGCCACTCTGCCCATTCATGAAATTCTTCATGATTTGATGCTCAGAATGTGGGAGACACCTTTGACCACTTCTCCTCTTTTTAGGAGACTCGATACCATGTACCATGTATCGAGTTCCACCATGTCCTGGTTTTCAAAAAACTCAGCTGCCACACCATTCAATGGTAGTGGAGTCAGCCATGCGTAGGATGAAAAGTGCAAACATGCATCCAGTCCTCCAGGTCATGAATGCAGGACTCTTGACGCTTTTGGGTGTCAAACTTTTCAGCTTCCATGCTTTCAGCTAGGATCAGCTCATATATTTTATATATGGGGATGTTCCTCAAAGAGGTCACAGGAGATTTGGAGCTTATGAGCCCCCTTCTCCCTGAGGACAAACAGGAGGACTTTCTCAGTCTGGTCAAGCATGCTCAAGATGTCTCTAAGTTTGTAAACCGTGCAGCCTTTGACTGCTTTGAATTCATCAGCAGAATCTCTGCTATTGCCATTGGTGCACGTCGGATTGCCTGGCTTCAGGCATCAGACTTGGAGATTTGGGTATAGGATAAATTGGGAAACATCACTTGCATAGGAGAAAACCTCTTTGGCAAGAATTGGCAGGAGAAGGCTAATGAGATAGATACTGACAATCTCACTTTAGACAGATTGTTAAAATCTACAGCCACTCCAGCCAAAAAGAAACGCTATAAAAAAAATCCTTTTTCAGCAAAAAGAGGAAGTTTTATCCATCCTATACCCAGCAAGGGCAAGCTCAGGGTCAAGTTGCCCAGAAGGGTCAACAACAACAATCCAGACAAAAGAAGCCAAAAGGCCTTAGAGCTCAACCAGCTCCACAGACCCAGCCCCCTCAAGGGCTTTGATTCCTTCATAGAGAACTTAGCCTTCCTGCCTCTGAAGGTCCAGAACCCCTAAACATTCCAGGCAGGTTGTGTCATTTTGCCAACAGATGTTACCAAATAACAACAGAAAACCGGACTCTGTCCATTGTGGGAGAGGGGGGTACAAGCTTCATTTTCACAGTATGCCCCCTCCTACAATCGTAAGACAGTTCAAGTCCCAAACCTCTACAGGCAATCTACTGGATCAAGAGGTCTCAACACTCCTTGCTCAAGGAGCAATAGAGGAGATGCCCATTCTTCAGCAGGGTGCAGGGTTCTACTCCCCCTATTTTCTTATTCCAAAGAAAACAGGAGGACACAGACCCATTCTAGACCTCAGAGAATTGAACAAATACCTGTTCCGAGAAAAGTTCAAAATGATTTCTCTGGGAACTATTCTGCCATACCTTCAAAGTCAGGATTGGCTTTGTTCTGTAGATCTAAAGGATGCATATACTCACATTCTGATCCATCCAGATCACAGGAAATTCTTGCGATTCCTTTTCAAGGGAAAACATTTCCAATACAGGGTTCTTCCCTTTGGTCTGGCTTCGGCACCAAGAGTATTCACGAAATGCATGGCAGTAGTAGCTGCATTTCTGCGAACCCTGGGGATATTCGTCTTCCCTTACTTGGACGACTGGCTCATTCGAGCCCCCACGGTTCCAGAAGCCAACTCTGCACTGTCTCGCACAATGCGAATCCTTCAATATTTGGGATTGGTCATAAACCTCCCAAAATACCAACTTGCTCTGTCTCGGTCCCTAGAGTTTATAGGAGCTCATCTAGATACCAGTCAAGGGCTTTTCTCCCACAACCCCGTTGTCTTCGTATAATGCAGCTAGCTTCTCAAGCAGCGGTGAAATCCTCCCTAACTGCTCGAGTACTACTACAACTATTGGGACATACGGCATCCACGGTTCATGTGGTTCCCTACGCTCGCCTTCATATGCGAGCAGCCCAGTGGACCCTATCCACACAGTGGGTACAGGCCACAGGACGTCTGTCGGACAAGATATCAAACTCACAACGACTGATCTTGTCCCTACAATGGTGGCAATCACTGGAAAATCTTCTAGTGGGGTCTCCTTTCCAGCAACCCCTATTCCAGGCCACCCTAACAGATGCATCACAGGTGGGATGGGGAGCACACTTGCATCATCTCTCTACCCAGGGTACCTGGACTCCACAGGAGGCTTGTCTTCACATAAACCTCCTGGAACTCAGAGCAATCTGTCTAGCTCTTCGATATTCCATGCCCAGCTCAGCTACAAGACAGTCCTAGTCCAAACGGACAATTAAGTAGCGATGTTCTACGTGAACAAGCAGGGCGGAACAGGCTCTCTGTCTTTATGCAACGAAGCTTTACGACTATGGGCCCTCTCCAGAGAGCATCAAATTCACTTTCTCGTGGTATATCTTCCAGGCTTTCAAAACCTTTTGGCAGACAAACTCAGCCGAGTACTGCTGCCTCACGAATGGTCTCTCCACCTAGACCAGGTGGCCAAGATATTTCAGATCTGGGGAACCCCAGACATAGACCTATTTGCAAGTCCACTGAATGCCAAACTTCCCCGGTTCTGTTCCAGGATTCCGGCTCAAAATTGCCAGGCAAGGGATGCCTTCCTTCTTCACTGGGGTCACGACTTCCTCTATGCCTTCCCACCCATTCCCCTCATCCCCGAAACACTCTTCAAGCTTCAGAGAGACAGAGGTCTATGATCCTCATAGCGCCACGGTGGCCACACCAAATGTGGTATCCCCTGCTTCTACATCTCTCTGAAGCTGCACCTCTGGAGTTAGGCTTTGCTCCAGATCTCCTCTCCCAAGAGAACAGAATGCTATGGCACCCGAATCCCCAGTCCCTGCATCTCAGGGCCTGGTTGCTTAAAGCTTAGACCTTCAGGATCTCAACCTTTCCCAAAAGGTAAAGGATATCCTTCAGGCTTCTAGAAAACCTTCCACAAGACGCTCTTACGCCTTCAAGTGGAAACGTTTTACTATATGGTGTTCACAGAAAGGGTTAAACCCCCTTATGATACCTTTAGAATCGATACTAGAGTATCTACTTCATTTATCAAATTCTGGTCTAAAGACCAATTCAGTAAGAGTCCATCTTAGTGCAATTGCAGCTTCCTATAAGCCTCTAAATGGACAACCAATTTCCTCTCATCCACTCATATCAGGATTTATGAGTGGTCTTCTATTAACAAAGCCTCCCATCAGGCCACCACCGGTGGCATGGGATTTAAACCTAGTTCTCGGTCAGCTCATGAAACCGCCTTTTGAAACCTTAGCCACTACAACTCTAAAGCTTTTGTCCTGGAAGGTCATCTTCCTGATTGCAATCACCTCTGCACGTTGCATTAGTGAATTGCAAGCTTTAGTGGCTGATCCTCCTTATACTAGTTTTCACCATGATAAGGTTGTTCTCAGAACTCATCCATACTTTATGCCAAAGGTGGTTTCGCCTTTTCATTTAAATCAATCAAATTATCTTCCTGTATTTTTTCCGAGGCCTCATGCCTCTAATGCAGAAAGGAACCTTCATACTTTGGATTGTAAAAGAGCCTTGGCTTTTTACCTACAAAGAACACAGCAACATAGAAAGTCTTCTCAACTTTTTATTGCTTTTGATTCTAGTCATTTGTGACTTCCAGTCTCCAAGAGACCTCTATCCGAATGGATTGCACAATGCATCTCCTTTGCTTATGAGAGTAAGAGTCTTCCTCTTCAAGGCCATGTCACAGCTCACAATGTGAGAGCCATGGCAGCCTTCACTCTGTGTCTATTGATGACATTTGTCGAGCAGCCACCTGAGCTTCGGTACACACCTTTACAGCCCACTACTGCCTAGATAAAGCCTCCCGTCGAGATGCCTTTTTTGGCCAAGCTGTTCTTCAAAATCTCTTTCAGACCTAATTCAACTCCTACCCACCAACCCTGGTGGGATGCCAGAGATCCATGGGAGGAAGCATGGCCCACCTTAATATAGGTGGCAGCTTCCTGAGGCTATGTCCCTGGCATCTTCAGCTAGGGAGTCCCCATATGTGAAGACTACATTCCTGCTTGTTACTGGAGATAGGGTAGTTACTCACCTGTAACAGGTGATCTCCGGGAACAGCAGGAATTTAGTCTTCAGAACCCACCCACCTCCCCTAGGAGTTGTCTATCTCTCTGTCTCTTTCCTCTATCCCTCTATCCTTTCACTCAGCTACAAACTTAACTGAAGAGGGACAGTTGGGAAGGCAGCGCGCACGTGTTGAGGGATGCTCCCAAAAGCGTTCCTATTGGACGCTGGGGAGCGTTCCTGCATAGGCTCCGTCGGTACCGACGATACCCATAAGTGAAGACTAAATTCCTTCTGTTCCCGGAGATCACCTGTTACAGGTGAGTAACTACGCTATATCTGCGCTTCAAAGTGCAGGGGGAACACTACCAGTACAGAGAGCTCCTCTTTAGGCTTGCGCCGCACCACTGATCTTCACAAAGTGTGTCTCTGCGGCCGCCGCCTCCCTCAGGCAACAGGGCATACCCATCTTCCCCTACCTCGACAACTGGCTCGTCATGGGTTCCTCGATCGGCGAAGCCCGCCTAGCGGCGTCGCGCATGATCCTTCTCGAGCACCTCGGCTTCCAGGTCAACTAATCCAAGACCCACCTCTAGCCGGTACAGACACTGCAGTTCATTGGCGCACGCCTCGACACATTGCAGGCAACCGTCTTCCTTCCCATGGACCGAGCAGACCGCCTTCGGGCTGTGGCGTCCCAGGCCCAAAACAGGGCTTGGGTTACGGCACGGGCGATGCTGCGCCTCCTCGGACACGTCCTCCACCGTCCATGTCATCCCTCATGCCCGCATTCATATGCGGACGGCCCAGTGGTGCCTCCTGACACAGTGGAGCCTGTCCTACACCCACCTCAGGGACCCTATCCGGATCTCCTGCAGTCTCCACGGCTCCCAGAGTTGAATGCCCTTCCAGACCCAGCAGCATGAGCTCGTCCTAACGACAGATGCTTCCCTGCTGGGTGGGGAGCCCACTGCAGCACATGGTGCACCCAGGGGCAGTGGTCGCCCGAGGAGTCTCGGCAGCAGATCAACCTGCTCGAGCTTCGGGCGGTCCGATGGGCCCTGAGCGCCTTCGAGGGCTATCTGAGTGGGAAGTCGGTGCTTGTGTAGACCGACAACAGGGTAGTCATGTTTTACGTCAACAAAGAGGGGGGAACGGGATCACGCCTTCTCTGCCGAGAGGCAATCCCCCTCTT
This sequence comes from Ichthyophis bannanicus, assembly GCA_033557465.1. Taxonomy (NCBI): domain Eukaryota; kingdom Metazoa; phylum Chordata; class Amphibia; order Gymnophiona; family Ichthyophiidae; genus Ichthyophis; species Ichthyophis bannanicus. The sequence goes on from CM066038.1 coordinate 413,651,432, forward strand.
CTCCTTTGTCTCTCACCGGGGGGTGACCCCGCGAGCAGTCTACCTCCTAGACCAGGAGAATGTCCTTGCGGACAAGCTCAGCAGGATCCTCTGCCCACACGAGTGGCGCTTGGATCCGGAGGTCGCTGGCATCTTGTTCCATTGGTGGGGGACCCCGTCCATGGACCTGTTTGCCAGTCCGGCGAATGCGCAGCTTCCCCGCTTCTGCGGCCCTGTTCTGCACCTGAGCAGGATGGCCCCGGTTGCGTTCCTCTTGAGCTGGACCTCAGGCATTCTTTACGCGTTCCCTCTCACTCCTCTCATTGCAAGGCCCCTCCACAAGGCTCAGCGGGACCGAGCTTCGGTGATCCTTGGGGACCCCCTCGTGGCCTCGACAGCCCTGGTTCCCGTTTCTGCTTTGGCTCACGTCCGAGCCCATAGTCCCCCTGGACTGCGCCCCGGGCCTATTGATGCAGGAGGAGAATCGGGTGTTACACCCGAACCTGGCCTCGTTGTCCCTTGCAGCCTGGCGGCTGAACAGGTCACCTTAGCTCCACTGTATCTCCCAGAGGCTGTCAAGGAGATCCTCCTTGCATCGAGGAAGAACTCAAGACGGGTGTACGCCTTTAAGTGGCGGTGTTTCTTGACCTGGTGCTCCGAGCTTCAGATCGATACGTTCTCCTGCTCTACCCGGTGGATCCTCCAGTACCTCCTCCACCTCTCAAAGGCAGGGCTGAAATCCAATTCAGTCATAAGAACATAAGAGATGCCATACTGGGTCAGACCAAGGTCCATCAAGCCCAGTATCCTGTTTCCAACAGTGGCCAATCTAGGTCATATGTACCTAGCAGTTTCCCCAAAAGACACAGGTTCCGCAATGCTTGTACTGGGTCAAGCATTGATATCCTGGGTCCCTTCTTAATAATGGTTTATGGACCTTTCCTCCAGGAACTTGTCCAAACCTTTTTTAAACCCAGCTACACTAACAGCCTTTACTACATCCTCCGGTAACAAATTCCAGAGTTTGATTACACGTTGAGTGAAAAAATATTTTATTTTATTAGTCTTAAATAGTTTACCCTGTAGCTTCAGTCAGGGTACACCTGAGCGCCATTTCAGTGAACCACACCTACCCAGACCAGCCCTTGGTCTCCTACTTCATGCAAGGTCTATTGCTTTCCAAGCCTTCCATCCGGCCTCCGCCAGTGGAGTGGGACCTCAACGTGGTGCTGATGCAGCTCACGTGAGCACCCTTCTAGCCGATGGTGTCGTGCTCGCTTCGGCATCTCTCCTGGAAGGTGGTCTTCCTGGTGGCTTTGACCTCAGCTCGCTGAGTCAGTGAACGTCAGGCCCTCATGGCTGAGGCTCCATACACCAGATTCTACGGAAACAGGGTGGTCCTCCACACCAGTTCCTTCCGAAGGTATCTTGGACTTTCATCTCAACCAGGAGATAGTCCTACCGACCTTCTTCCCGAGACCGCATGCTGATCAGGCATCGGCGGTGTTGCATACACTCAACTACAAGAGGACTCTTGCCTTTTACTTGCAGTGTACCCAGGATGATCGCAAGTCCGGTCGGCTCTTTGTCACCTACGACCCCAATCGCCTGGGGCAGGCAGTAAACAAGCGCACCATCTCCGTCAGGGTGGTGGACTGCATCGCCTTTGCCTAAGCAAAGCGGGCGCCCCACTGGATCGGCAGGTCGTCATGCACAGCGTCCAAGTCAAGGTTGCGTTGGTGGTTTCGCTGCTCTCAGTGCCTCTAACGGACATCTGCCAGGCTGCGACCTGGTCTTCAGCGAATACTTTCGCTGTCCACTACTGCTTGGAGTGGGAGTCCCGCCGAGACAGTGCCTTTGGCCAGGCTGTACTTCGTAATCTGTTCGGGGTATAAGCAACTCCTGCCCCCCAACCTTTCTTCGGCTACTGAGAGCTTCCCCTCGGGGACCCAAAGACTCGGGCTCCTTCGGGCATCAGCGTCTGCTCACAGCCTCGCGGAGATGTTTTGGGTTACGGGCTCGGTAGCCTGTAGCTGGGGAGTCCCATAAGTAAGGACTGACTTCCTGCTTGTTCCTGGAGAAAGCGTAGTTACTCACCTGTAACAGGTGTTCTCCAGGGACAGCAGGAATCGGTCCTCACTACTCTCCCACCTCTCCTGTAGAGTTGCTATTTTTATCTTTCCCTTGCCATCTGCTTAGTAGGGCTCTAGCTAGGGGACGTGACTGAGCAAGATGGCACCTTTGGGCGTGGAGAGGACCACGCATGCGGAGCAGCAATCCCAAAGGCTTTCTTTGAAAGCCAGGGAATAGCTCCACGCGGGCTCCGTTGGTGCCGACGTCACCCATAAGTGAGGACTGATTCCTGCTATCCCTGGAAAACACCTGTTACAGGTGAGTAACTGCACTTTAATGTGCTTCTAAGTGTAGTTAGAGAGTAGATTACTACAGTTCTCCAGGACCAAGCAGGAAGTCAGTCCTCACATATGGGTGACTCTGCCCATCCTCCCCACCAGACTATAGGGCCAGATTAAAGCATAGCAGCTAGGCACATGCGTAGTGCCCACATATTTAAGGGGGAGGGTCTCTCTCAGAGGTACTCAGGAGGCTAGGATTGTTAACTTTGTGGGTTTTTCAGGACTGTACAGCGCATTAATGTCTGAACCCCAGAAGAATTGTTAAAATGTCTGTATATTATAGAGTTTAAAACTTTTATTTGCAAATATGTGAATGAGTCTATCTTGCCTGTTCCCAGTACCACTAGCAGCCCAGACTGTGGTAGGATCCAGCCAAAGGGAAAACTGTTCTAGTCACAGGAAGGGGAGGGTTTACCAGCCAGAAGTTCCTGTGCTCTTCCAGTGAGGTGGGTACTGAGGTCTGCACAGAACACTGGACTGATCTTTGAGAGAGCCAGTGAATGTCTTCGGAGTTGTTGAGGAGTAAAAATAGGAGAAGGATGGGGAAAAGTATAAGGGGGTTGTTGCAGACTGAGGAAAAGAACTGTCAATAAATGCAAGAACTTCACATGATAGTGAACAGACCTGGTTGGTTGGGGGAGGGGCACAGACTGAATGAGCAGCAGCATAACGCCAGAAGAGCATGTGCATGTGCTTGTGTGTGTTTGTAAGAAGCAAGTGTGTGAGTCTGAGGAGTGAGAGTGCATGTATAGAGATGTCATGTCTTGCTCATTAGGAGTATGTCGCACCTATTGAAGACTAACTGTAATACTTTGAGCCCCTTGTATCACTCATCAGAGCCTCAGTAACACTGCACCGATCTTGATCACTGCTTTCATGACAGCCAAACCTAAGAGGAGAAAAATCAGGAGCCCCCCCCCCCCCCCACACACACACACTATTACTGGAACATTTTAGCACATCTTCCTGTGTACTTTGCCGTCTCCTTCCTCTTTCCTTGCATTTAAGAGGACACCTGCTGTGAAACATGTGAATATTTGTAGTCACTGAGCAGAAGGGCAGATTTCAGCCCAGAGAATTTCTGGGTAACTGCTTAGTTACTTGGGCAAATCCCTTGGAAAATTGTCCTCATATTGCCTTTATTCTGTCTATACTTTTACAGTTGCCAAAGAGGCAAATATCATTTTATACTGCTTTTTTCATTTGCAAATCAATACAACACTTAATTTTCTTTCTCCAGGACCAAGCAGGAAGTCAGTCCTCACATATGGGTGACATCGACATCAATGGAGCCCCCGCGGAGCATTTCCCCAGCTTTCTATGAAAGCCTTTGGGAATACTGCACGCATGCGCGGTCCCCTTCCCACCTAAAGGTGCCATCTTGCCCAGTCTCTCTTTTTCCGTGGAGCCCGTCGGACGTCTGTCCTAGTTCACCCGGAAAACAGTTAGATTTTTCTTGCTATTTCCTGCGATTCCATCGCGGTGTTTTGCCCAGTTCGACGCCGGTTCCCCCTCCCTCCCACTCTGTCATTTTGGTATCAGTTTCTCCAGGAAGAAGCAGGAAGTCAGTCCTCACTTATGGGTGATGTCAGCACCGATGGAGCCCACGCAGAGCAATTCTCCAGCTTTCAAAGAAAGCCTTTGGGATTGCTGCCATGCATGTGTGGTCCTCTTCCCGCCAAAAGGTGCCATGTTGCTCAGTCTCCCTTTTTCCACATTTCCCTAAGGACACACATCCTCGTCCCTCGGAAAAGGCTTTTTTTCTTTTCTGGCCCTTCGGCCTTTTCTCCTGTTGCACTGCTCTACTGTCCTCCCCGACGCCCCCACTTTGGCTGTGGGCCAGGGGATTCCCTTTTTTTTTTTGCTTTGGGCCCTTTTCATGCCCTTTTTCTAACCACTGGTTTTGAGGGCATTCGACCTCGCAGGGGCCCTTTTTGTCCCCATAGCCACCGGCTTCAAAAAATGTGACAGATACTCCAAACGTATGTCACTCATGGACACCCATGACTGTTATCTGCAGTGTCTTGGGGCTGACCACAACCCGGATCTCTGCTCGCTCTGTAAGAAAATGTCTGCTAAGGTCTTGCTAAGCCGTAAGCATAAGTCGGACGACATTTTCTATAAGGCAGCCCTGGGGTCCCCAGTGGCGGCCGCTTTACTGATCCACCACTTGCGGGGATCCTGCAGTGACTCTGCGTCCCAGGCATCATTCTGACCAGGGTTCGCCCGAGGTAGAACGGCGAAAGAAGAAGACGACCTCAAAGTCACTGTCAGGGGCTCCAGATGAACGTGAGCAGTCTCGTGCTCGTTCCCTTAGCCCTCCCCAGCATAGGAGCGGCCTTGAAAGGTTCCTCGTACAGATATGGAGGCCTCTGGCGATGGTGCCCGTTTTCCTGAGGGTCGTCCTGGTGAGGACCCCCTCTCCTCCTCCATGCCAGACCCGGTAACCCTGGCATTGGCATTGCAGGGATCCATCCCTGAGTGGGAATCCCATATGCTGGCACTAGAACGCAGAGTTCATTTGCGTCCCTCTAGTCCAGTCCCGGAACCATAGAGTTTAGAATCTCCTCCAGCAGCTTTCGAGACTGAAAGATGTCATCGCTTTGATGTCACTGGCATAAATAGGCAAGAACCGCCCACTTCCACCAGTACTTTCAGTCTCCAAGCAGCTGGAGAAGGTTCTGAGCCCGGGGCTGGGCTCAGTGGACACAAATAAGCAGAGCTTTTTCATATTTTTAAGTTTTTGACTTTAAGTTTGCCTTTTAGTTAGTTTTTTGGTTTCTTGTTGTCTTTTTGTTCTTTAGGTCCAGTGCTGCTGCTAGAAGTGTTCCTGCTTCTTCTGTGGGCCTCTCTCCTCTCTCTTCTCTCTCCTCCCCCCCTCTCTGGATTTTCCCCTGCTATTAAACGAGCACGCGGAGAGAGTGATACAGGCTATTTGCCTCCCTTCTCCCGAACCCGCAGCAAAGGGGTGAGGAGCAGGTGGAAGGCTAAGGGCAGCAGCAGCACCAGTGAGGAGAGTAGTGAACCAGGACTGAGCAGGCACTGTTCTGCAACTGTTCAGATCGCCGGAGCAGAAGCCGCTGTAAGGCTGAGCTCCAGCGCCGGTGTGCCTCCCCTCCAGATCCTCGGCAGCGGCGTTGAGTCCTGTCTGCGGCTAGCCGCACGTTTTTCTTAGCGCAGAGAGGGGTAGAAGCGGAGGCCTCGCGGCTGCACGCAGGTGCCCAGGGAGCTCGTAGGACCGCCGCGTTTCGTCGGGCGGGAAGCTCTGCGGCAGCCATTTTGAGAGCCGCAATTCAAGCAGTCTGAGTTAAATTTTGGGTATCGGTAGCTTCCTGAGCTTCGTCTTAGGACATAGTTAGCTAGGACGGGCTAGGTGGCTTGGTGTGCAGGTGTGTGTGTCAAAAAAAAATAAGAAAAAGTTTCAATAACGGAGTGTTCAGTTTAGCTAAGGTTCTGTACTTTCTGCTATACGGAGTGCCTAGCGGTAGTAGCTTAGCAGTGGGGGAGATGCCGGCTAAGCCTCGCTGTCTGGTCTGTGGTACGAGGCGCGGCAAGGTGTTGGAATTAGGTGTCTGTAGAGCCTGTTCCTTGGAAGCAGAGGTTATGGATAAGACACTGGGGGATCCACGGAGGATCAGGTAGCGCTCCCTTCAGAAGCGGGGGAGCCCATGCCCCCATCCTTGGGTTCCGCCGAGCTGGTGGCGAGGCCGTCCTCGGCGGAGGGCGCTTCTCCGCTGCCGGGAGCGAGCCAGGGAGGCGGTACTCCTGTGATTCCTCCGGATTTCTTCTCACTAATGCAGCAGGCTTTTGCCTTGCTGCAGCCCGTGTTGGGAACTCAGTCTCAGAGTTCTAAAGGACAGAAGCGGGCAAGGTCGGGGTATCCTCCTGTGGAGGAGGCTATTCCGGCCAAGAGGAGTAGGGGGGCAGTGGGAGACAGTCCGCCATCTAGGCTGGAAGAGGAGTGGGGAATGGCGGATGTGGATGTAGAAGAGGCCTCTGAGGACGAGTTAGAAGAGGGAGAGTTGCCAGACTCGGAGCACAGAGTAGAGTAGTCCGGGTGTTTCGTCAGGCAGAGCTGCCAGCTTTGATTGCCGAGACTCTCAAGACGTTGAACATGCCCTCGGGGGCGCCAGTAGCAGAGGAATCGTTGGAGGATCCGCTGTTGCAGGCGTTAAGGACGTCCCAACGGGTATTCCCGGTTCATAGAGTCTTTAAGAACATGATTCAGGAGGAATGGGACTAGCTGGAGTCGGCTCTGCGAGGTTCGAGGGCCTTGGCCCAGCTGTATCCGCTTTCCGACCAAGATAGGGAGCTTTTTCGCTCTCCAAAGGTAGATGCGGCGGTGTCAGCGGTTACTAAGAAAACTACAGTTCCGGTTGAGGGGGCCGCGGCATTGAAGGATGTGCAGGACAGGAAGTTGGATACCTTATTGAAGCAGGTGTTCGATGTGTGTGCCCTCTCCTTACAAGCCTCGATAGCGGGGGCGTGGGTGGCGAGGGGCTGCTTGAGAATGGTCCCAGAGGTTGCAGGGAAATCAGTTGGAGAGGCAGACAGATGAGGTAGCGCGGCTGGAGTTGGGCACCGCTTATTTATCGGACATTCACTGTGACCTCATTCGGGGGCTGGCTAAGATCTCGCCAGTATCTCTGGTTGCGTAACTGGTCGGCTGACGGTTCGTCGAAAGCGCCACTTAGCAAGATCCCATTTAGGGGGAAGCTTTTGTTTGGAGAAGATTTGGAAAAGTTGGTCAAAGAGCTTGGGGAGTCCAAGGGAGGTTGGCTTCCGGAGGATAAGCCGAAGCAGGGCTGAGGTACTACGGGGTCCCGGGGGGTCCCGAGAGACTTTCGTAGGTTTCGGTCCTCTTGTTTTAGCCATCCTCAGAGGGGAAGGTTTCCGGTACGTGGCCAGGGATTTCGAGGTTTCTGGGGGGGCGGGCAGAGGATTTGCGCCTTTCCAGTCCTCAAACATTAAAAAGTCCCAATGAGATAAGGCAGGCCCAGGTGGCGGTGGTGCCCGCGGGAGGACGGTTGCGGGAGTTTTACCCTGCCTGGGTCCAAATTACCTCAGATCAGTGGGTGTTGGAGGTTATTCGAGAGGGCTATGCTCTAGAGCTCCATCGACCCGTGTTAGATTCCTTTGTCCAATCCCCGTGCAGAGCTCCGCAGAAGGTACGGGCAGTCGCCGAAACGCTACAGCGGCTGCTGCAGCTCAGAGCAGTGGTGCCCGTTCCAGCGGCCTAGTACGGGTGCGGTCGATACTCCATCTATTTTGTAGTCCCAAAGAAGGAAGGCACGTTTCGACCGATTTTGGATTTAAAGAGGGTGAATCGGTGTCTTCGTGTAACCCATTTCCGGATGGAAATGTTGCGCTCCATCATCGCGGCAGTCAGAGCAGGGGAATTCCTGACGTTGTTGGACCTCATGGAGGCTTATCTCCATATCCCAGTGCGGCAGGAGCATCAAAGATTTCTGCGTTTTGCGGTGCCGATGGGGCATTTTCAGTTTCAAGCTCTGCCCTTCGGGTTGGCAACAGCGCCTCGTACGTTCACCAAGATCATGGTGGTAGTGGTGGCGGCGCTCCGCAAGGAGGGGGTGCTGGTGCATCCTTACTTGGACGATTGGTTGATTCGAGCGAAGTCAAGGGAGGAGAGTTCCGCGGCCACCACTCGGGTGGTGCGGATGTTGGAAAGCCTCGTCTGGGTAGTCAACGTTGCAAAGAGCAGGTTGGTTCCCTCACAGTCTCTGGAATACTTGGGGGCACGCTTCGAGACAAAGCAAGGAAGGGTGTTTCTCCTGGATCAGAGAGCGCAGGGATTGTGGGAGCTCGTGAAGAGGTTTCTAGCTCAGCAGGCGCCGACGGCGTGGCAGTACCTGCAATTGCTCTGAACTATGGCAGCCACGATCGAGGTGGTTCAGTGGGCCAGGTCTCATATGCGGCCGTTGCAGAGCGCGCTGCTCAGGCGTTGGTCTCATCAGAAAGATGTGTTATCTCAGCGGCTAGTTTGTCCCCCAGAGGTGCGTCGGGAGCTTCTTTGGTGATTGCGGGCCGAAAATTTGGAAGCGGGCGTGCCTCTAGAGCCTCCATCCTGGAGACTGGTAACAACGGATGCAAGTCTCGTAGGGTGGGGAGCGCATTGCGAAGGAAGGTTTGCCCAGGGGCAGTGGTCTCTGGAGGAACAGGAATGGTCCATCAACAGGTTGGAGATGAGAGCGTTGTTTTTGGCTCTTCAGGAGTGCCTGCGTCAGGAGGCGGTTCGGGTGCTATCCGACAATGCGACGACAGTGGCCTATATCAATCGACAGGGCGGCACCGGCAGTGCGACGCTGGAGGCAGAGGCATGTCAGCTGTTGTATTGGGCCAAACAGAATTTAAGGGCTCTGTCGGCACAGCATGTAGCCGGAGTAGACAGTGTCGAGGCGGATTTTCTAAGTCGCCGCAAGGTGGATCCGGGGGAGTGGGTGCTCCACCCAGACGTATTTGCGATGTTAGTGTGGTGCTGGGGGATCCCGATAATGGATCTGATGGCAAACTTCGAGTCAACGAAGGTAGCATGGTTTTTCAGCAGGCGGAGAGAACGAATGTCGGAGGCTCTCGATGCGTTGGCACAGAGATGGCCGGAGGAGGGGCTTCTCTGTGTTCCCGCCTTGGGCTCTCATAGGCAGGGTGGTGCAGCGCATAGAAAGACACCGCGGCCTGGTGGTGCCCGATTGGCCCAGAAGGCCTTGGTATGCGGATTTGGTGCAGCTGCTGGTGGACAGACCGTAGAGACTTCCTCTGCGGGAGGACCTCTTACTTCAGGGGCCGTTGCACATGCCTCAGGTGAGTCGATTCTCGCTTACGGCATGGCTCTTGAAAGGGCTCGGATGACTGCCAAGGGTTACTCGGCAGCGGTCATCTCTACCTTGCTGAAGGCGCGAAGACGATCCACTTCATTGGCGTACATACGGGTGTGGCGTGTTTTTGAAGCCTGTACGGAGCGGAATCTGCAGCCTTTTAGGATGGTGTGGAGAAGGATCTGGCGGCTAGTTCCTTGCGAGTGCAGTAGGAAGCCATCTCCTGTTACCGGGGGAAGATGCAAGGTCAGCTCTTAGGGGCGCACAGCAACATTAGGCGGTTTTTGCAAGCCGTTTTACTTTTGCAACCTCCGAGGAGAAGTTCGGTGCCACCGTGGGATCTGAATTTGCTTTTAGAGGCTTTGATTAGAGAGCCGTTTGAGCCGTTGAGCAAAGCTTCGCTGAAGGATTTGACGTTGAAGACAGTTTTTCTGGTGGCTATTTGCTCCGCGAGAAGAATTTCGGAGTTGCAAGCTCTGTCATGTAAGGAGCCATATTTGTCTTTTTTCAGTCACAAGGTTGTATTGCGTACGGTGCCCGCCTTCTTGCCGAAGGTGGTTTCGGTGTTTCATGTTAACCAGGTGGTGTCACTTCCGGTGTTTTCTGAGGAGCAGAAGAGTAAGTCAGAAGGCAAGTTGCATCTTCTGGATGTTCAGCGTGTGCTTAAGAAGTATCTCCGCAGAACCGTGCCTTTCCGGAAGTCGGACAGGTTGGTTGTCTCTTTTGGCGGGCCGCGAAAAGGAGAGGCGGCAGCGAAGTCGTCTATTTCTCCATGGTTGAAAGAGACTATTGTGTCGGCGTCCCTTCTAAAGGTAGTACCAGAAGGCCTTCGAGCGCATTCAACTAGGGTGCAAGCGGCGTCTTGGGCAGAAGTCAGTTTGGTGCCGGTCGAGGACATTTGTAGGGCGGCGACTTGGTCGTCGTTACATTCCTTTGCTAAGCACTACAGGCTTGATGTGCAGGCGGAGGGAGATGGGTGTTTTGGCTCAGCGGTGCTTCAGGCTGGGCTTGCAGATCCCTCCCGTTGATATTCACTGCTCTGTTACATCTTCTATGGTTCTGGGACTGGACTAGAGGGACGCAAAGGAACAGGAAATTAGACTTACCTGCTAATTGTTGTTCCTTAAGGAACTCTAGTCCAGTCCCGGATCCCTCCCAGTAGTTTAAGGGTGCGTTCAGCCTGAAGTTCGGGGGGTGTGATTGAGAGGGGGTTCTTGGTGGTGCATTCGCAGCAGTGCTTTGTTGGCTCTGGGGTTAGTTCCTTTTCTGTCTCCGAGGAGATGTGTTTCCCTGGAGTTTTACAGTGACGTTGAGTTAGTTAATAAGATTCCGTAGTTTAGACTACCCCTTTTTCATTATTCCTTATTCTTTTAACTGCTTATTTGTTGCTCTGCTGAGTCTGCTTTGTCAATAGGTACTGGTGGAAGGGGGCGGTTCTTGCCTATTTATGCCAGTGACATCAAAGCGATGACATCTTTCAGTCTCCAAAGCTGCTGGAGGAGATTCTAAACTCTATGGTTCCGGGACTGGACTAGAGTTCCTTAAGGAACAACAATTAGCAGGTAAATCTAATTTCCTCTTTCTGCCTTCCTAGCTGCCCAGCAGGAGCTTTTGCCCAGCACAGCTGGCTCATGCCTCGAGACCGAGGGACCCTCGACTGTGGCCCTGAAAACTGCCTTGGAAACCTCCGAGAGCCACGGGCCTCGTGAGGGTCCTCGGCACCGGTCTTGCTCACTGTCACGTTCCCTGGGGGCGAGGTCTTCCAGAGTCAGTGCCTCCGGCTCCAAGCAGGCCTTGGCCACCGGACATGAGGATCAGCCTGACTGAGTCCTTCTCGGACCTCTTGGGCTAGTGATCGGATGGGGACATGTCTCCTGAAACCCACGCCCAAAGGGACCTTCCTTCTGACCCGTCCCCGCCCACCTTGCAAAGGCGGTCATCTCCCGAAGATACCGCCTTCTTGGTATTTGTGCGGGATATGGCCCGGGCCTTCAATCTGCCCATGCAGACTGAGGAAGAGCCAAAGGCAGAGGAACTCGACATTCTACAATACGAGTCTCCCCCTAGGGAGTCTCTCACGGTCCCTGTGCCGTCCATCTTGACGCGGCTGCTCCTACGCATGTGGGAAGCACCCGCCTCTGTCCCTATTGTCATTTAAAGACGCGATGCCATGTACAGAGTCCAGCGCAGCCCTGGGTTTTGAAAGACCCAACTTCCCCATACCTCCATGGTAGTGGAATCCGCGATGTGGAAGCAGAAGGATCCAAAGTCACACTCTTAGGTCCCGCCTGGTAGAGAATCCCGTGCCCTTGATGCCCTTCGGCGCAAAGCCTACCAGGAATCCATGCTGGCATGCTGCATCCAAGCATACCAGCTATATATGGGTATGTTTGTTTGCGACCTCGCTAAATAGCTCGGCGGTTTCTCCGCGGGCCTCAGAGATGAACACCTTCTCAGATTTCAGACACTCCTGAGATCGGTCACGGACTGCTCAAAATACCTTGCCCACACCGCATATGATGGGTTCGAATATTCCGCCCATGTGGCAGCGGCTGGCATCGGAGCCTGGCGTCAAACGTGGCTCCAGTCCTCAGACCTGCAACAGTGGGTCTAGGAGAAGCTCTTGGATGTCCCCTGTCTCGGCGAACAGCTGTTCGGCAAGCCCATGGAGGACAAGGCGGCTGAGATCGAGACAGAGTTTGTGTCCCGTACCCGTCTCTCTCGCAAAACCTCTTCCCTTCCCCGGAAGAAACAGAACAGTAAGAAACCCTTCTTACCGGGGATACCCACACTATCCGCCCGCCCTTGTGCCGGCGCCCAGTGGCCAGGGCAAAGGGGGCGCTCAGGGTCACCGGAAACCTAAGGGGCCCAAGACCCAACCACCAGTGCCACCCCAGCCAGCCCATGGTTTTAACGCCAAACACATAGCCTCTCGCCCCCCCCCCCCCCGGTGGCACCCCTGCCGGTGGGGGGACATCTGTCCCTTCACATCGGACATCTGGGTCCTCCAGGTAGTCCAGGACGGTTATCTTCATCTGGACAGACTCCCTTCTTCCCAGCAGAGCCTTCTCGGCTCCCCTCGCACCAGACTTGCCTACAGCAAGAGTTGAACAACCTCCTCGGTCAACAGGCGATCAAAAGGGTCCCGCCGCACCTTCGAGGTTGGGGGTTTTACTCCTGTTACTTCCTTGTTCCGAAGAAGACGGGGGGGCCTGCGCCCCATCCTCAATCTCAGGAACCTAAGCAACTTTCTGGTGTGGGAGAAGTTCCAAATGCTATCACTTGGCGTCCTGCTGCCCTTCCTCCGGCAGGGTGATTGACTATGCTTCTTGGAACTCAGAGACGCTTACGCCCTCATCCCTGTCCATCCCAAGCGCAGAAGAAGTACCTGCGTTTCAGGGTGTAGGGGGATCACTTCCAGTACAGAGTGCGCCCCTTCGGGCTCGCGTCTGCCCCGCGAGTCTTCACAAAATGCCTGTCAGCGGCCGCAGCCCACCTCTGGCTGCAGGGCATATCCGTCTACCCTTACCTAGGCGACTGGCTCGTCAAGGGTGCATCGGCAGAGGATGCTCACCTTTTGGCATCGCGCACAGTCCTCCTCAAGTGCCTGGGTTTCCTATTACTACTCCAAGTCCCACCTCGAACCGGTGCAGGCACCTGGAGTTCATCAGCACTCTGCTCGACACGGAACAGGCGACCGCCTTCCTTCCCCGAGAACGAGCGGACCACCTCTGCGCTCTGGCTGCCGAGGTCCAAAGCTGATCCAGTGTCTTGGCGCAGACAATGCTGCACCTTCTGGAGCACATGGCCTCGACCGTGCATGTCGTTCCCCATGCATGCATGCTTATGCGAGCGGCTCAGTGGTGCCTCAGAGTGCAATGGTCCCAAGCCTCGGGCCGGGCTTCGGGACCCCATCTTGGTCTCACGCAGCCTATTCAGTTCTCTGGAGTGGTGGAAGAATCCCCAAAGCCTTCTTCATGACATGCCCTTCCAGATCCCACAACTCAAACTCATCTTGACGATGGATGTTGAGCTGGGGAGCCCACTGCAACAACCTCCATACCCAGGGATGGTGGTCACCCAAGGAAACTCGGCAGTAGATCAACCTGCTCGAGCTTCGAGTAGTCCGGTTGGCCCTCAAGGTCTTCCAGCACCACTTGCGAGGCAAGTCAGTTCTCGTGCAGACCGACAACAAGGTCGTAATGTTCTATATAAATAAGGAAGGCGGTACGGGCTCCCGCCTGCTTTGTCAGGAGGCAGTCGTCCTCTGCTCCTTCACCGTACGCCGGGACATGACACTAAGAGCTGTCTACCTCCCGGGCCATGACAATTTCCTCGCAGACAGGCTCAGCAGGCTTCTCTGCCCGCATGAGTAGCGTCTGAGTCCAGAGGTGGTCCTCCATCCATAGACCTGTTCACCAGTCTGGCGAATTCCCAGCTGCCCCATTTTTGCGGGCTGATACCGCACTCAAACAGGGTAGCCCCAGACGTGTTCCTTCTGAGCTGGACCTCCGGGCTTCTGTATGCGTTCCCCCCCCCCTTCCTCTCATTACGAGGACCCTCCACAAAATTCAGCGGTGATCCTTGGTGATCCTCGTGGCTCCCTTGTGACCTCGTCAAACCTTGGTTCCTGCTGCTTCTCCAACTCTCCGTGGAGCCTCCGGTCCCCCTGGGCAGTGCCCCAGGTCTGCTGCTGACACAGGAGGAGGGACGGGTGCTTCACCTGAACCTTGACTCACTATCCCTAACAGCCTGATGGCTGAACAGGTCTCTTTAGCCTCCCTACACCTCCCAGAGGAGAATTGAGGAAGTCTTGCTCGCATTGAAGGAGGACTCGAGGCAGGCCTACGCCTTCAATTGGCGGTGCTTCTCAGCCTGGTGCTCCGAGCTCCAGATTGATCCGTTCTCCTGCTCCACCCGGTGGGTTCTCCAGTACCTCCTCCACCTCTCGCAGGTGGGGCTGAAATCCAATTCGGTCAGGTTTCACCTGAGCGCCATTTCAGCCAACCACTTCCCCATCGAGGGTAAACCCTTCTCGGGCCAGCCTCTGGTCTCCTGCTTCATGCAGGGGCCTCTTGCTTTCCAACCCCCCCGTCTGGCTTCCACCGGCAGAGTGGGACCTGAACATCGTGCTCATGCAGCTGACACAGCCACCCTGCGAGCTGATGCAATGTGTTCCCTTCAGCACCTCTCCTGGAAGGTAGTCTTCCTGGTGGTGCTGCCCTCGGCTCGACGAGTCAGCGAGCTGCAAGCCCTCATGGCTGCGGCTTCTTACACCAGGTTCTACGGGAACAGGGTAGTCCTCCGGACTCACCCCAAGTTCCTACCGAAAAGTTGTCTCAGCTTTCCATCTCAACCAAGAGAGAGAGTTTTACCGACTTTCTTCCTGATACTTCACGCTAGCCAGGCATCGCGGTTCTGCATACGCTGGACTGCAAGAGGGCTATCACCTTCTACATGCAGCGCACCCGGAGTCATCGCAGTCTGACCGACTCTTCATCACCTATGATCCTAACCATCTGGGGCTTGCAGTCACCAAGCACGCTCTCTCTGTCTGGGTGGCTGACTGCATCACCTTCACTCAGGCGAAGGCTGGGGCCCCGCTGGATCGGCGAGTCACTGCACATGGCGTCCATGCCAAGGCAATGTCGGTGCTTCGTTGCTCTCAGTGCCTCTGACAGACATTTGCTGGGCTGCGACCTGGTCTTCGGCGAATACCTTCGCTTCACATTACTGCCTGGAGAGGGAGTCCTGCCGGGATAGTGCCTTCGGCCAGGCTGTACTCCGTAATCTGTTCGGAGTATAATCAACTCCTGCCCTCTGACCCTTCTTCTGCAGCTACTGAGAGCTTGGCACCCGAGGACTCAGACTCCCTTCGGTTCGTCGGCCTTCATCGGTCCTCTTCCCACCTCCTGAGCGCCTCTGCTTCGGCCCTTGTCTCGGGATTTTTCTTTTTTGCCTTTTTTGTTTTTACTGCGCTTCACGCCCTTTTTAACCGCTGGCCATATTGAGGATCTTCGATCCTGAATGGGGTCCTTTTTGCCCCAATGGCCTCCAGTTTTAAGAAATGTGATAGATGCTCCAAAAACATGTTCCTCATGGACACCCATGACCTGGAGCTATGCTTTGTAAGAAAATGTCCTCCAAGGCCATCCAGAGTCGTAAGCAGAAGCTGGATGATCTCTTCCATAAGGCAGCCCCGGTATCCCCAGTAGCCGCCTACTCTTCGGCTCCGCAAGCTCCAGAGTCTCCCAAGACTCCTCCCTGGGCCCGGTAGCACTCTGATCAGGGGTCACCTGAATGCGGGGGTTCCAGACAAGCGTGAGAGGTCACGCGCCTGGTCTCTCAGCCCCCCTCGGCAGTCTCTGGAATTGGAGAGGGAACGGCCCAGTAAGGTACCTCTAACCGATACGGAGGCCTCCGGCGAAGGCGCTCGGTATTCCAAGTGTCGTCCTAGCGAGAACCTCCTCGTCTTCTTGATACCCCACCCGGTTACCCTAGCATTGGTGTCTCAAGGCCCCACTCCCAAGTAGGAGGCCCGGATGCTGGCCTTGGAATGCAGCGTTTCTGCATTCCTTGCTGCCCCCCAAGTTCCTTCTGAAGGTTGTTTCTGATTTTCGTCTCAATCAAGAGATAGTGCTGCCCACTTTCTTCCCGAAGCCCCATGCCAACTTGGCGTCGGTGATTCTCCTCACCCTGGATTGTAAGGGGGCTCTCTCTTTCTACCTGCAGCGGACTCTGGACCACCACAGATCCGGGCAGCTCTTCGTTTCCTTCAATCCCAGCCACTTGGGCCTGGCGGTCACCAAACGTACTGTATTACTCTCTGCCTGTCTCTCACTGCTTGATGGACCAGAGACCTAAAGAGCCGTGGTATTGTGGTCAGATCATGGAGTTTTCTTCACGTACCTTGTCCATCTGGGTGGCGGACTGCATCACCTTTACCTAGGCCGGGTTTGCCCTGGAACGCCGAGTCATGTCTCACAATGTCTGAGTGGTGGCGACGTCTGTTGCTAGTCTGCGCTCGGTGCTACTGGCAGACATCTGCTGGGCCACCACCTGGTCTTCCACTCACACCTTCACAGTGCCAGGCTGTACTCCGTAATCTGTTCAGGGTTTAAGCAACTCCTGCCCTCCGACCTTCCTTATTCCGGCTACTGGCAACAGCTCACGGCGATGCCGTGCCTTTTTCTACAGGTCCTTGGTAGCCTGTAGCTGGGGAATCCCATATGTGAGCACTGACTTCCTGCTTGTTCCTGGAGAAAGTGTAGTTACTCACCTGTAACAGATGTTCTCCAGGGACAGCAGGAATCAGTCCTCACAACCCTCCCTCCTTCCCTTGGAGTTGCTGTATATTTTTGCCATCTTCTTGAAGGGGCTATAGCTATGGCACCTGACTGAGTAAGATGGCACCTTTGGGCGCTAAGGGGACCATGCATGTGTGGTGGCATTCCCAAAGACTTTCTTTGAAAGCTGTGGAAATGCTCCATGCGGACTCCGCCAGTGCCTATGTCACCCATATGTGAAGACTGATTCCTATTGTCCCTGGAGAACACCTGTTACAGGTGAGTAACTATGCTTTCTGTTAATTAAAAGATGAATTAGTTTAGGGCAGTGATTATCAAGCCAGTTTTCAGGATAACCTCAATGAATAGGCATGAAAGATATTTGTATGCACTTCCTCCAATGTATATAAATCTTGTTCTCATGCATATTCATTGTTATCCTAGTTGGCTTGGTGTGTCCCAAAGGACTGGGTTGAAAACCATTGGTCTAGGTGTATCTAATCATAACCTCTTTATTGGTGTAGTTAAATATCACCATTTTTCCGGTTTCTCTTGAAGATATTACACTGACACCATGCACTCTTGAGCGACTGTTTGCTTTCTCCCAAATTTAGTTTAAAAGCTGTTAATCTCCTTTTTAAAGGTTAGCACAGCAAAATAATTCCACCTTGTTTAAGGTGAAGCTCTTCCTTTTGAAATAAAATGTTGCTTAGTTCTAACCAATCTAAATCTTTCCTCTCTGCGCCATTGTCTTCTCCACACATTGAGATTCCAGAACTCTGCCTGCATTTTACATCCTGAACAGGGAACATTTTGAGAATGCCTCCTGGTGGTTCTGAATTTCAACTTTCTACCTAAAATCCTAAATTTGGCCAACAGAACCTCTTTCTTTTATGTCATCTGTATTCACATGTTCCAAAGCAGCCAGCTCCTGCTTAGCACTCTCTAAAATCCTGTTTAGGTGATAACGTGAGATCTACCAGCTTCACACTAGGCAAGAAAGTTACATAGAAAATGATGGCAGATAAAGACCATATAGTTTATCTAGTCTGCCAATCCATAAGAACTATTAAACTCTACAATCCTTTCCTTTATCTTTGCTTTGCTCCCCCATGACTTTCTTGAATTTACTACATCCACCAGGAGACTTTTCCATGCATCCATTACCCTTTCTGTAAACAAGTATGTCCTTAGATTACTCCTGAGTCTATCCTCTTTCATCTTCAGTCTATGACATCACATTCCATCGCTTCCGTTCAATTGAAAGAGGGTCACCCCATGTGCATTTGTACTGTGGAGGTATTTGACTGTCTCTATAGAAACACAGATCCTCATGCCCACTAGACACCTAGCCAACTATATTCCTAATTATTGAATTGCCAAATACAGTGTTCAGCCTATCCCTTCCCCCTGGACACACGCCCCTGAAAATGTATTCTTTGTTCAAGAAGATATTGCATCCCTTGGAGGACAGGTCCTGGCTACAGGATCATTTCCTTTCACACCAAAGATAATGTTCTTTTTCCACATGTCTTTTCATCTCCAAGGCAGAACAGAGGCTGCCAGATTGGTGGTGAGACTACTCTACTATGCCCTTGAAGGTCTCCTCAATATACCTCTCTGCTTCAGCTCCTTCAAGTCTGCTGCTCGAACTTCCAGAGATAGGACTCATTCTCTGAGAGCCAGGAGCTTTTTGCAGAGTGCATTCATATAATCTCACACCAACAGAGATAATCATACATGTGGAATTTGGTGCAGAAGACTAGATAGCCCCACTCTTGCTGCTTGACTGTTGTCTGCATCTTAGTATTGCTGAGTTGTTTAATTATTTAATTGTGGCTAAGGGGATAAAAACATGAAGTTTATTTGTTTTGTTAAGTGCCATCGAGTCGGTGTCGACCCTCTGGATAGCTGTCCTAAACTGTGTTCGGTCTTCAGTCAGGCGGGTCACTGTTGATATAGTCTTGTCAACCACTTTGATTGAAGGATAAGGTGGTATAAAAACTGGTTAAATAAATAAATATAGTGGCATCCACAACTACTGTTGTTGTATCAATCCATCTCATTGCTGGCCTTCCTCTTTTGCGTTTATCTTCAACCTTGCCAAGCCTGATGTCTTTCTCTAATGATCTCTCTCTTCGCATGATGGGTCCAAAGTATGGAAGTCAAAGTCTTGTCATCTGAGCTTCTAAAGAAATCTTTGGTTTGATCTCTTCTAGTACTGATTGATTTGTTCTTCAGGCAGTCCATGGTATACGCAGTAATCTTTGCCAGCACCGTAATTCAAAGACATCGATTTTCTTCCTGTCTTATCTGTTTCACTGTCCAACTTTTACATCTATAAGATGATGTTGAAAATACCATGGCTTGGACAAGTCAAATCTTTGCATGGAGAGACACATCTCTGCAGAATCTTGTCAAGGTCGAAGTTTATTAGGTATATTTTATGCTATTGATTATTTTGTTTCTCAGTGGACTGTAGACTTTTCTAGCATTAATGTATTGCAGAAGTTATGATTACTCAGTTGGTGGTAAAAATCCCCAGTTAAGCCCTGTGGTAACAAATTTCCTCTCTTAAGCTCATTAATTAGCTTTAATAACCCTTTAAGAATGTTCCATGGGTGGGTATGAATCAAACACTAACAGAATTTTTGCCTACGTTACTGTCTGTCTAACTTTTTGAATAGACAGCATAGGCAAAAACTGTTTACATTACTCTTTAAATAGAGAGCTTTTACCTGTCCTTCAGTCTAACATTTAAATAACACAGAATTTATCAGTTTAACCCACAATCTCTTTTCCCCAAGTTTTAAGACACAATTTCCCAGCAGATCAATATTCACAAATGTAAATTTCTTACCAACTGTGGCCGATACTCTTCTAGGATAACTGAGTTCTGATTTACCTTTGAATCTCCCTATGAACAGATTTTTCATCTGAAATTTGCTTAGGCAATCCGGAATGGTTCCCTTCCCTCTACAATTAAGTGCTGTCATATCTGTCAACTGATGGTGACCCTCTGGATAGTTGTCCTAAACTCTGTTCAGTCTTCAGTCAGGCATCTCATTGTTGATAAAGTGGCATCCATAGCTGCTGTTATTTTATCTATCCATCTCATTGCTGGTCTTCCTCTTTTGCGCTGACCTTAAAGAAGCATTTTGATCTTGATGTTTTTGGCCTCGTAAAGAACATATGGGTACCAAAAGCCACAGTTGCCATTTCAGTTTATGGCCTTTCTCCAGAGACAAGCAGGGGGATGCCAGGCACACTCTGAAGATGAAGTCCCAACTGAGCATGAGTTGCCTGGATCTCCCATAGCTCAGAGAAGCTTTTGAGCCTCTCTGAGCATGTGTGCCTGCTTCCTGCCTGTTTGCCTCCAGAGGTATCAGGATTTTTTTTCTGACCACACTGAAGTAGCCACGGTTCTTCCTCTCTCTTTTTGCCTGCACTTCAATTCTACTTGAAATCCCCTTGTTCTGCTTCTTGGCATCACTCAGCTCCCTGGCGATCATGTTGGCACCAAAAAAAGTAAAAAGATCTCAGCAGCAGCACAAGCATGGGGCCGCCCATTCACCAGAGCCACGGGCCGCACTGCTAGACTTCTCCATTTAAAAAAAAAGGGAGGGGAGAGAGAACACCAATAGGACATGGGACTCCGAGCACGCTCTGCTCGGCGACCGCACTCGCTTCTGCGGGGCTCCCTTCCCTGTCCGCGGACCCGATTTGTTCTCCTTCCTTCTATCCTTTGGGCCATCCATGGCACAAATGGGCTCAATGAGGGAAGCTGCACTACCGGCAAAGGTGTTGGGATTAAGGAGCCTCGGTCTACCAATTCTGCTGGCCGGCTTCACAACCCTACCCATCTGGACTCACCCCGAACATCACGGCTGCCTCTCTCAGCCGGCAGTCATCAAAGTTGGGAAGCAAAGCCAAAAGCAAGCACAAACATGGAAAAACCTACTCCTCCAACCCAGGGTCTGCCTCCACTGAGGCTTCAGGTAAGGATGCCCCCAAATGCCATGACAGTGAACCCTGAGGGGTGCCCCCATCCAAGCTGCCTGCCTCCAAACTTGAGAGCCCCCTTCCAATCGAGGGACCCTCCAGTCAGCAATTGTCCCTCATCTCCCTCCTTCGGAGGTTTGCTGAGGATAGCTCTGCCATTCTAAGACTGCATCCTCCCCTACCCCCCCCCCCCAACGAAAGGCATCCTGTGACCCCAGGCTGACACACACCCCCCAGCCCACCATCTGGGATACCGGAGTCATTCACGCTAATCGACTCCCAAGTCCCGCCACCCCTCGATGACTATGCAGGACTTCTGTGTGCTTTCCCCCACCACTGGGAGCCCTACCTCCCCAGAACATGAAAGCCTCCGAAGAACCAGCGGGAGGACCTTTCCTACCCCAAATTCTTTAAGAAAATCTCCAGAGCTCGTGCCCTCAGCAATTCTCAATCCCCCACCAACAAACGTGACTTCCAGTCCATCCTCAAGGCCTGTAGTGCCCACAAGGAGGCCCTAGCCCTCCCAGTGCCTCAAATTCTCCTAGATCTGCAAGCTTCCATCTGGAAAACACTAATGTCTGGTAGTGCCACACTGTGAAAACTGGATCTAAAATACAAGGTTCTACCAGCCCCCAGCTTCAAACACCAACAGCTCCCTCACCAGTCAGTAGTATCGGAGGCAGTCCTGAAAAAGTCCAAACTTCCGTTGCAGATGTCCCCGAGTAAGGAACAGCGGACTTTCGATACCGTTGGTAGGAAGTTCTATCAAAGTAGTACCCTGGCCATGCAGACCTTAGCTCATCAACTTCAGATGCTCCACTACCATCATGATCTCTTCCTTCAGCTAGATGACCTAGCCACAGAAACCCAACACAGCGGCAGACCTTCCGAAATCACTCTACCACAGCATCCACGCAATGACATTTTACGATTTGGTGGCACGCTTGGCAGCCAGGGCCATCTCAGCCAGGTGCACAGCATGGCTCCACATATCTGGTCTCTGGGAGAATCTCCATGACTGCTTAGCTGATGCCCCCTGCCAAGGAGACAGCCTATTTGGTTCCAAGGTGCAAGAGGCCATATCTGAGGTGAAGAATCATTCCTCCATGGTTAGAAAGCTGTCTGCACATCAGATGAAGCCTGCATCTTCAGCTCATCAATCAGCCCTTCCTCAGTATCAACAGCCCTGCCATTACCAATATTTTCAACAGATCTTCCCATGTTGCCGATACCAACCCTATCCCAGGTCACCTCAGCAGTGCCTGTAGAATCAGCCCTACAACTAGTGCCCCCGACAGCAGGAGAGGAAGACCCAAACGCTCTCTCAGCCTTCCATTCCCAAGCCCAATCCCAGTTTTTGACTCTCTGCCAGTTGGACACATCTGTCACTTCAGAGAGATCTGGCAGTCTATCACCATAGACCGCTGGGTCCTTGCTATCATTCAGGGGGGCTACAAGCTCAATTTCTCCAGGCTTTCACCCTCCTCCGCCACTGCTCCCAGTACCTGCCGGCTTCCAGGAAATCAAGCACATCAACTGGCTCAGAAAATGTACCAACTGCTGCTCAATGACGTTATTGAGCCAGTTCCTCCACATGAACTTAGTCAGGGCTTTTATTTAAGATTCTCCCTAATACCCAAAGAATCAGGGGACCTCTGACCAATTATTGACCTGCGGCAACGCAACATCTTCATAACAAAGGAGAAATTCAAAATGCACTCCCTGAGCACCATTCTCCCCCTATTCAGCTGCCACGATGGGCTAGCCTCTCTAGATCTCAAGGATGCCTACTCTCATATCCCCATTCATCTGCATCATTTGAAGTATCTTCATTTCAAGTTCTTGGACAACCACTACCAATACAAAGTCCTCCCTTTTGGACTGTTCTCTGCTCCCTGAGTCTTCAAGTGCATAGCAGTTGTCGCTGCTTTCCTGAGGAGTCACAGACATTGCGTATATCCCTACCTTGACGACTGGCTCATCTCGGGGGTGTCGCTGGAAGCAGCACGTCAAATTGTCCAAGCTACTGCCACCATCCTACAGGTTTTGGGCTTCATGATCCATGCCCAAAAATCGGAACCCATACCTCAATAGCACCTGACTTTTATAGGGGCGTACATCGACACCCTTCTGAAAGAGCCCAGGCCTTGCATCGTCTCAACAACATCCTTGCCACTCGCATGGCATCGGCCCTCATGCTCCTGCAATTTCTGGGGTACATGATCACTTACATCTCCATTGTCTGCACATGACTGCACATGTGCTCACTACAGTGGTACCTCAGACTCAATTGATGTCTGTGCTCCCAATCTCTGTGCTGTTTGATTTCCATGGGAGGACAAAATCGGACAACCCTCTTGAGCAGCCTTCAGTGGTGGGCGGCACCATCTATCCTTGCCAATGGCTGCCCCTTCCAGGCACTGCTGCATCATCTAACCCTGACGATGGATGCTTCCACACAAGGCTGAGAAGACACACTTGCAAAACCCGTCGACACAAGGGATTTGGTTGTCTCTCGAGAGATCACTCCACATAAATGTCTTGGAACGTCGAGCTGTCTACTATACCTCATCATTTTTTCCAGGCTGGGTTTAACACAAGATCATCCTGGTATGAGCAGACAACCAAGTCTCCATGTTCTACATCAACAAGCAAGGGGACGCAGGCTCACTTTACTTCTGCCATGAAGCAATGCACTTCTGAACCCTTGCACTCTCTATAGAGATGACCCTCCAGGCAACCTACCTCCCAGGATCGCTAAAATACCTGGGTCCTCATGAATTGCCCCTTGATGACCATTTTTGATGTGTGGGGTGAGCCAGACATGGACCTCTTTGCCTCCACTGAGAATGCTAAATGTCCCACTTTCTGTTCCATATGACTCGGCCAACATCGCTAGGCAGGCGATGCCTTTGCCACAGATTGGTCCTTTCTGCCGTTTCTGCTAATCACACTTGTCCTGCTCAAAACCAAGCAGGATAGAGCCTCACTCATCCTCATAGTACCGAGATGGCTTCATCAAATCTGGTTTCCTCATCTCCTTGCCTTGTTGCAGGCATCTCCTATATTACTGGGGGTCCAACCGGGCCTACTAACCCAGCATCAGGAACAGCTTGCATCCCAATCTCAAGAATCTATCCCTCACCATTAGGGGAATATAGGGTCCCAGAGACACACAGACCATATGCCAGATGATATCCTCTCTGTCATCCATGTGTCATGCAAGCCAGCCACACAACTCTTGTCACAAGTGGTTGTGCTTCTCCAGCTGGGCAGCTGCAAAAAATCTCGATCCCATCCACTGTTCCGTGGAGCAGCTCCTCACCTACCTCTTACATCTCTCTAACTCAGGCCTCCAGACTAACTCACTTTTGAATATCACCTGTCTGCAATTGCAGCTTCACATGCACCTATCAAGGGAAAGCTCATCTCTAGGCATCCAGTCGTCTAGATTCACGAGGGGACTCCTGAACATCAAACTTTCCATTATCGGTGCATTATCAGATCAGAAGAGAGATCCAGGCAGAGACTCGGAAGTAGTTCGACTTCTTCTCCGAGTCTGTCAGAAGTCTGCGTGGGATCCCTGGGCTCATAAGAGCCCCCTTCAAGCCCCTAACATCTTCCCCCCTTGTTTCTTACCTGGAATACCATATTCCTTGTAGCCATAATGTCGCCAGGCAAATCAGGGAGCTTCAGGCTCTCATGTGCTATCTTCTTTACACGCAGTTCCTTCATGACAAAGTCATCATCAGGACCCATCCCAAGTTCTTCCAAAGGTCATCTCGGACTTCCACCTCAATTAGGCCTTCGTCCTGCCTGTGTTTTTCCTGGCACTCTTGAGAAATTCCCTGGAGGAAACACTCCACATCCTGAATTGCAGGCAAGCTCTTTTGTACTACCTACATCGCACAAGTACACATTGCTGGTCTTCTCAACTTTTCCTCACATTCAAGTCCAATAATCCAGGGCAACGGGCCTCAAAACAGTCCATCTCATCTTAAATAGCTGACTGCTTTGCCTTCTGCTATATACAGACCATCTTGCCACTCTGGACTATGTGAGGCTACACAGCCTTAGAGCCACTGCTGCCTGCATTGCAAATCTGGTATCCGTATCCTTGTAGGACATCTGCAAGGCAGCCAACTTGATGTCCACCCATTCCTTCACAAAACACTACAGTCTGGACCGATCCTAATGCATTTTTTTGCCTTTGGCCAAACGGTCGTTCAGAATCTCTTCATCACTTAATCTGTTTCCACCTCCCTTTTCTCACCTGGGTTGCCTTTTTTAATTAAAAAAAAGATGAACAGCAGTTCAGTGGTGGCTCTTAGCTCTGGACTTGCCTTCAGAGTTTCCCTGCATCCCCCTGCTTGTCTCTGGAAAAAGCGTAGTTGCTTACCTGTAATGGAGGTTCTCCGTAGACAGTAATGGTATGCAGCCTCACTTGCCTGCCTGCCATACCCTAAAAAAAAAGATAGAAATCAATTCTCTGTGGACAAGCAGGAAGGGAGTCCCCAGGCATGGGTGATGTGCCAAATGGAGCCCCTGTGCAGGAACGCTCCTCAGTTTCTATTGGAAGCTTTAGGAAGGCTCCATCACACATGTGCTCCTCCTTCCAACCTGCTGCCAGGTGCCATCTTCAAACCAGGTGCCAGGGTCCTGATGCGTTCTCTGTTTGGTAAACTTCCTTTTTCCCTGTGGGGGTTTCGGCACTTGAGATTTTTGCCCTTCGCCTGCTGTCGCAGTTTTCTTTTGCCTTTTAAAGTTTTTGTCTCCCTTGATAGTCTATTTTTTATTTATTTTTCTGTGCTACCTCTGCCCCCTTAGGCACTGGTGCTCCGGTTGGACCTAGCTTCAAAATCAAGCCATTCGATTTCACGTTGGCTATTTTCCTGGATGGCATGTCTCAGAAGCCTGCCAGTGGATTTAAAAAGTGTACCCAGTGCTCTAGGACCATATCCACTATGGATACACACAGCTGGTGTCTCCAGTGCTTGGGACATGATCATCAGCCCTGTTTTTGTAATTCTTATTTGCAGATGACAACAATAGGCCTTGAAGGTCAATAGAAACAGCGCAAATCACTTTTTGTCACTCCCATGTCCAATCCAGCATCATTGGCATCGACAACACTGGTCTCTATGGCTTCAAAGGCTGCAGCAGATGCTGGCGGTGCATCAGTATCGAGGAGTTCTTGAGCCTCCTCAGAGCTGAGCACCCATAATGCCCCTGGAGCATGGCTATCAATTGATCTCCACCCGAAGAGAAGAGGGATTCGGCTTCGTCTTGGTTGATGCCAAGGGGTGATCTAATTGAGCACTGTGAATACTCCTGTGCATCAGCGTCGGAGCCCATCAAGGGTGTGCATCAAGAATGATGAGGGTCCATGGGAGCACCCCTCAAAGTTACATAGAAATATGACGACAGAAAAAGACCACATGGCCTATCTAGTCTGTCCTTCCATAACAACTACAACAGTCCCCTTTTTACCTTTAGAGATCCTCTGTGTTTGTCCCATGCTTTTTTGAATTCAGTTATGTCCTCATCTCTACCACCTCCACTGGGAGACTATTCCACGGATCCACTACTCTTTCCGTAAAGAAATATTTCCGCATATCACTCCTGAATCTATCTCCCTTCATCCTCATCACATGTCCCCTCTTAGCAGAACTTGCTTTCATTTGAAAGAGGCTCTCTTCCTGAACATTTATGCCACGGAGGTATTTAGTTGTCCCGAAGGAAGGAGAGCTCGTCCTCCAAAGCATCGGAGAGGCATTGACAGCCTATCGACAGCCGAGACCAAGCTGTACAGTTACCAGTTACATCGCTCAAAGTTGCTGTGGTCCCACAGCCTTTGGAATCAACAACCATGGAGCCTTCTGCAAGCTCTCAAGGAGTGCATTGCGGCATTCTTGGCAATGCAGCACACCGGGGCCTCTATGTTGGCCGTCGTACAGCCAGTCCTCAAGATGCACACCTTGCCTGTGGGAGATGCATCAACAGGGCATTGAAGGGCCCTGACACCAGTGGCTGCCCAGATGATCTCCTTCTCTAGTGTCTCAGGGTCCGATGTACCCTCATCTAGAAGAGCACTGGTGCATTATCAGACCAGGAGAGAGATCCAGGCAGAGACTCAGAAGTAGTTCAACTTCCTCTCCGACTCTGTCAGAAGGCTGGGTGACCGATGTATAATCGGAAGACTTGTCGGAAGGCAGGTCTCCTGAGCTCCTGTCAGACCATTCTCCACCTCATGAGCGGCGTAAATCCTGTCCTGATGACATGACCTTCCAGGATTTTGTGTGGGATATGGCAAAGGCCATATCATTTTCTTTGGAGACTGAGGATGAACCCAGGGCAGAAGAGTTGGTGATCCTGCAGTATTCCTCACCCCCTAAGGAAAGCAGTAACAGTGCCTGTGCACTGCATTCTGCAGAATGTGCAGATGAGAATGTGGGAGAACCCCCCTCACTGTGCCTTCAGTCAGTAGAAGGCTTGACTCCATGTTCAGAGTTCAGAAGGCTGCCAGTTTCGAGACACCCCAGCTTCCTCACCATTCCTTAGTGATCAAATCTGTCCTAAAGAGGTCTAAGAGTATCAGGATTCATTCCTCAGCGCCCCCGGGAGGGGAAACTTGGACATTGGATTCTTTAGGAAGAAGGTATTTTCAGTAGCCCACATGGCCTTTTACCAGCTCTACATGGGTATGTTCTCAAAGAATAGCATGTGCGACCTCACCGAGCTGTCTGCCTCTCCCTCCAGAGAAATCGGAGCAGTATCATTCTCTAGCAGCTCACGGCAAGAACTGCTCGAAGTTCATGGTCTGGGTGACCTATGACATCTTCAAAACAGCATCAAGAGACTTGCCTGGTTCCAGTCCTCAGACCTGGAACAATTGGTGCAGAACAAGCTTGTTCACATGCCATGCCAAGAATCTCTTCAGGGAGCAGGTCAAAGAGAAGGCTGGCTTCATAGAAAAGCAGCACATTTCTCTTCATAATCTCTCAAGGCACACATTCGAACCCTCCTATCACAGGAGGTACCATGGGGAGGGGGCAGAAAAAGACCTATTACTCTCATAGGCGTAGGTACTTTCCAGTGCCCCAGACTTCCCAGCCCAAATAGGCTCCTCGCCAATAGCAGCGTCGAGAGAAGCCTCAGAAAACTCAGCCAGCTCCTCAGCCAAAACCTGAGGCAGGATTTTGACTAGTTATTTCAGAGTATAGCCACTCTTCCAATAACTGCAGTAGCAAACCCTCCAGTCAGGGGAAGGCTCACTCTTTTGCACAAAGGTGGCCCCGCAGAACTTCAGACTCATGGGTTCCACAGATCATCCAAAGTGGTTACAAATTACATTTATTGGAACTACCACCAAATTTGCCCACCAAGGGTGCATCACCCTTTGCATCAGGAATTGCTTCTGAGAGAAATCAACGCCCTCTTGTCAGATTTCACTATCAAGCTCATGCCACCAGAATAAAGAGGTAGGAGGTTTTATTCCAGGTACTTCCTGATTCCCAAGAAAATGGAATAGCATCCCATCCTAGACCTACATGTACTTGATAAGAGAAAAATCAGAATGATTTCTCTAGGCACCCTGCTTCCTTACCTTCAAAAAGGATCCCTGGATCTGAAGGACGCATATACCCACATATAGATACATCCCACTCACAGATTTGTTCTGGGGGGACAAAACTTCCAGTACCAAGCATTGCCATTTGGCCTGGCCTCTGCACCTCGCATGTTCACAAAATGCCTCGTGGTAGTAGCAGTGTACCTTGGGACACTGGGAATGTTTTGTCTTCCTTCCTATGGACGATTGGCTGATCAAGAATACCACTCCAGAAGAAGTTCAAGAATCAACATGCTTGACTGAGTGTTGGAACCAATAGGTTTCGTTATAAATTACCCAAAGTCCCACCTTCAACTCACCCAACAGTTGGAATTCATAAGAGCCCTGTTTGACTCGACTTAGGCGAGAGCCTTTCTTCTACACATTTGTCTGCATAGGCTGACAACACTGGTGCGGGAGACTCAACTGAGTCAGCAGCTTGCAAAATGTTGACAGTACATTTGGCCTCTACAATGGATGTCACACCCTTAGCACACCTCCAGATTAGGCAGGCTCAGTGGACTCTGAGAACTCAGTGGACACAGACCATGGGTCAACTGAAGGATCATCTGTATGTCACTGCCCCTCTCGTTTTCATTGCACTGGTAGACAGTCCACCACAACTTGCTCAAAGATCTTCCTTTCCAAATTGCTGCACCCCAAAAAGTTCTGATGACAGACACAGACACCCAAACTGGGGTGGGGAGCTCACCTCTATGGGTTGCAAAACCCAGGGCAATTGGTCCATCCAAGAAAGTCTCCATCAGATCATTGTCTTAGAACTAAGAGCATTGTCAAATGCTCTAAAGGCTTTCTGAGATAGACTGGCCAGCCAAATTGTTCTGATCCAGACCGACAATGAGGTCGCTGTGTTCTATCTCAACAAGCAGGGAGGAACGGACTTGTATCTCCTATGTTGGGAAGCATTCTGATTGTGGAAGTTCGACATCACACATGTGATGGATTTGAGAACCAGGTACCTGCCAGGCGAGCAGAATACTCTGGCAGACAGACTGAGTCGTGTCCTCCAGCCACACAAGTGGACGCTGGACAGGGAGTTGTATTTTGCATCTTTCAAGAGTGGGGCACCCCCTCAATAGATCTGTTTGCTCCCCATCCCCCAACCCAGAATGCCTAGGTGGATCAGTTCTGCTCCAGAGTAAGACCACACAGCAGACTAATGTTGGATGCTTTACTCCTGCACTGGGGGGAGGGGGAGGGGGTCTTCTTGCGCACATACTCCAGTACGTCTTATTGCCAATACCCTTCTGAAGTTCTAAACAGATGGCGGTCCAATGATTCTCATTGCTCCCTACTGGCACAGACAGCCTTGGTTTCCTCTCCTGCTGTGGTTCTCCAGTCAGGAGCTGCTCTGGCTCAGCCATGCACCAGAACTGATATCGCAGGATGGCGGAATGATGTTGCACCCCAACATCCGGTCCTTAGCCTTCACGGCATGGATGTTTAGAGGCTAATGTTGATGGAATTCAACCTGCCAGATGGTGTAACCAAAGTCCTTCTGGCTTCCAAGAGAGGCCTCTATGAGAGTCTTATTCCTGCAAATGGAAGAGATTTGCTATCTGGTGTGAGGGCCAGACTCTAGATCCTTTTGTCTATCCCACACAAAAACTGCTTGAATATCTTCTACACCTCTTCAAGCCGGTCTTAAGTCTAACTCCGTCAGAGTCCATCTCAGTGCAATTGGAGCTTACTATCGAGGTGTGGAAGGAAAGTCAATCTCGGTACAGCCTTAAGTTCACTGTATGCAGGGGCTGCTTCCCTTGAAGCCTTCCACATTGTCTTGGGACCTCAGTGTGGTTCTTGCACAGCTCATGAAGGCACCCTTTGAGCTGCTCAATTCCTGTCCTCTGATGTTGTTGACCTGGAAGGTATTGTTTCTGGTAGTAGTCACTTCAGGACACAGAGTGAACAAGCTACAGGCCCTAGTTCATCTGCCTTACACCAAATTCCACCATAATAGAATGGTCCTCCGTACTCATCCTAAATTCCTTTCAAAAGTGGTATCAGATTTCCACCTTAATCAGTCAGTTGTTCTTCCAACATTTTTTCCAAGATCTCTTGCCCGCAAAGGGGAAGCCTGTGTTGCACATGTTGGACTGCAAGCGAGCTTTAGCCTTCTATTTGGAACGGGCAAAAGCCCATAGGAGGTCCATTCAGACTTTTGTTTTTTTTTACCTCAATAAGCTAGGGACTGCCATTTTCAAACTCTCTCTTTCAAACTGGCTAGTAGACTGCATCTGCTTTTGCTTATGTACAGGCAGGCCTGAGTCTTGATGGTCATGTCACAGCTCACAATGTCAGAGCCATGGCTATGTCGGTGGTCAGCTTATTCTCTGTTTCCATGGAAGAGATCTGCAGGGTTGCAACCTGGTCTTCAGTCCAGACATTCACATCTCACTACTGCCTAGATGGGGATTCCCGACACGACAGCAACTTCGGCCAATCTGTACTCTGAAATCTGTGTGGAGATTAGAATCCAACTCCATACCCCCTAGGCCTATTCTGTTCTGTCCAGACTACCAAGAAAAATAAAGGGAAGAGAGAATCACTGCTATAGTACATAGTTGCTGTTGGATGGTTATGGCTTTTCACCATGCCGCAGATGAGTTTTACCCTTGTTGGGCTTCTTGGTGGCTGCCTCTGTTTTTGGTAGGCTGTAGATTTGGAGTCCCATACGTGAGGGCTCATTCCTGCTTGTCTACGGAGAAAGGGTAGTTATTCAGCGGACCCCAGGGATCTGTGCTGAGTCTGCTGCTTTTTGACATATTCATAAATGACCTGGAAAAGGGAATAGTGAGTGAGGTTATCAGGTTGCAGATGATACAAAACTGTTTAAAGTTGTTAAAACCCAATAGGATCGTGGAAAATTGCAAGAGGATCTTGATAAATTGGAAGACTGGGCATCCAAATGGCAGATGAAATTTAATGTGGACAAGTGCAAAGTTATGCACCTAGGAAAGAACAACCCAAACTATGGTTACACAATGCAAAATTCCACATTAGGAACCACCACCCAGGAAAAAGATTTAGGTGTCATCGTGGATAACATGTTAAAACCCTCCGCCCAGGTGCAGTGGCGGCCAAGAGAGCAAATAGAATGCTAAGTATCATAAGGAAAGGAATGGAAAATAAAACAAAGGATATTACAATGCCTCAGTATCATTCTATGGTGCTACCACACCTTGAATATTGTGTGCAATTCTGGTCGCCGTATCTTAAAAAGAATATAGCGTTATTAGAAAAGGTTCAGAGAAGAGCCACCAAAATGGTAAAGGGGATGGAAGGATACTCCTATGAAGAGAGGCTAAAAAGGTTAGGGCTCTTCAACTTGGAAAAGAGATGGCTGAGGGGAGATATGATAGAGGTCTATAAATTAATGAGTGGAGTGGAATGGGTAAACGTAGATCGATTGTTTACTTCATCAGAATATAAAAAGACTAGGGGACATGCAATGAAGCTACAAGGTAACCTATTTAAGACTAATAAGAGAAAATATTTTTTCACTCAACGTGTAATCAAACTCTGGAATTTGTTACCGGAGGATGTAGTAAAAGCTGTTAGTGTAGCTGGGTTTAAAAAAGGTTTGGACAAATTCCTAGAGGAAAGGTCCATAAACCATTATTAAAAAGGTCCCGGGATATCACTGCTTGACCCAATACAAGCATTAAGGAACCTGTATCTTTTGGGGAAACTGCTAGGTACTTATAACCTAGATTGGCCACTGTTGGAAACAGGATACTGGGTTTGATGGACCTTGGTCTGACCCAGTATGGCATATCTTGTGTTCTTATGTTCATCTGTAGCAGATGTTCTCCATGGACAGCAAGAATAAGTCCTCACATCCCTTCCACCTCCCTGAAGAGTTGTCTTCTGCTACAGCTATGTTATCAGACTAATCCAAGATGGCATTGCAGCAACAAGCAGGAAGGAGGCGTGCAGGTCCTGTGGAGGCTCCCAGAAGCTTCCAATAGAATCTGGGGAGCATTCCCATTCAGGGGCTCCATCGCAGACGTCATCCATACATGAGGACTAATTCCTGCTGTCAACAGAGAACACCTGCTACTGGTGAGTTAACTACCTTTAATGTGAGCATGATAAAGGCGCCAGTCCATATACACATAAGAATCTGAGTGGGTGTTTTTTTCTACTATATTATGAGCTGATATACTTCCAGAGGCAAACAGACAGGAAGCAGGCACACATGCTCAGAAAAGCTCAAAAACATTTCTGAGCTATGGGAGATCCGGGCAACTCTGGCTCAGTCAGGACTTCACCTTCAGAGTGTGGTTGCATTCCCCTGCTGTCTACAGAGAACTCACTTTACAGCTAAGCAACTTTCCATATCGTCTTGCTAGACCTGTCCAGACAAGTGGGTTGTGTTCCCCTATCAGCAGATTGGAAACAAAAAAAAACAATGAAAAGCCCAAATTTCAATAACATCTCTCCCATGCCTTTATTCACCTCAGCCACCAGAGGTTTCTTCATTATTTCTTTGTCTCCAGCAGATGAATGGATTTTCTCCTTTCTGAAGAAAATCTGAAGGTTGAGAGGAAAAGAGTTATTAAACACTCGTGAAGACCAGCTTGAGGGTGACTCTGTCATTTAAGTGCAACGTGGGAGGCTCCAGTAGACTACAATATGCTCAGTAGCCATAATAGGAGGGAAAATTGGTTCACCTACACATGCTTATGATAAGAGTCTGTTGAGCAGCCAGAAACTGGAAGTATCTGGAAGACTGCAGAAGCCTCACAAAACCTCAGTGCCCCATACCCTCTCCTCTGTCCCCCCTGCTGTCTCTCGAAGATTGCAAAAGGCTCTCATAGGGATCTGCCTGCCAGCCACATTAAACACCGTGCTGCAAAGTCAGTGAAACAGTTTCAGGAGAGTAGAGCTGAGCCCTGCATGGATTCTCTGCCTCGGGCTCTTGGGACAAGTACCAGGACATGACCTCATCATTGTCCTTGTTGGGGGCACATGATTCCATCTGCCAGAGGCGCAATTCAGGGTGGACCACTAGCGACCGTTGGCATGGTTTGGGGGTTTCCTGCCCTTTTCTGTACACTTTTGTAGTGTTTTTACCTATTGTGCGCCTGGCAGTCGCACAGTCCTAGCATGCGCTGTGCCCAAGCTGCTCCAGTGCATGTTCCTACCCTAGCATCTGTAATGCACGTTGCAGTAAAAGCACAGTTAACGCATGCCTTTGGGTCACCACGGCTTTAGCATGCGTTGTTGTGACACATAACTTTCTGTCTTCTTCCAGGAAAAGTTGTTTGGCCTGTGGCAAGTGAGATGCCTCAATTCTGGACTCTGCTCTTCTTCCATGGCAGCTTCTGAGTCATCCCTGCTCCCCCTGTCTCAGCTGGGGTATGCGGTTAGTCCAGCCTTGCCTACCTCAGGGCAGGAGGTGAAAGGATGGTGCTATGGTTAAAGATATCCAGCTGGCCGGAGGGTCTAGCGATCGTGCTGTGAGCTGCTCCTCATCCTCTAGGGGGTCTGCGTTGGCTATGCACCCTGGTGTCGGGGGGGGGGAGGGGAGAGGTCATTTCTAAGAGGAGAGCTTCTGGACTCCAGATTGTCCTCTCCGGAATTCTTTTCCTTTTTGCAGCAGGCCTGGTCCTTCTGCCATGGAAATTGAATTTGTGCAGCCTCTGGGTGCCCCCAAGTGCAATCTCTTGAGGGCAGGCTGTGAGTAGAAGCTCTGCTAGATTGCCTTTGGCTAAGTGTCTCCAGTGAGGGGCATCCCCTGAAAATGGGGAACAGTTGGAAGCTGTCTTTGACTGTGACTTAGATTCAGATGGCTTGGTACTGGGCTCTGACGTAGATGAAGTACTTCAGAGGATTGTGAAGAGGCTGGGGTGATCCACCTATCCCAAAAGGATGAGCTGGTGGCTTTGACTGCCAGGGTCTCAATCTCCTTGAACTTGACGGATTCTCCCAGTGCAGAAAAGGAGCTGAAGGTGCACTTGCTCCTTCAAGGGGTGCGGAAATCCAGTACTCTCTTCCGATTCCCGAATGTGGTCAAGGAAATGATCCAGTTGTAGTGGGATTCTCCCAACTCCCTACTTCAGGTGCTAAGGGTGTGTAAGAAGATCTACACTCTCCCAGGTGTAAGGTGGATGTGCAGGTTATGGTGGTTACCAGACGGACCACTATTTCTGTGGAAGGCGGATCAGCCTTAAAGGATTTTCTGGACTGAAAGGTGGATTCATTGAAGAACCAGTTTGCCATGGTGGCTGCTATTCTTCAGCTGGCAGTCTGTGCCAGCTTGATGTCTCGAGCTCTGCCCCAGTGGATTCAGTCTCTTCCACTGGATGATACTACTCTTTTGGAGTCTGCTATGGCCTTCCTTTCTGATGCCATGTACGACCTGGTACATTTGCAGCCAGGGATAGTTCCCTGATGTCTCAGCGTTGGATTTGGCTCCGACACTGGGCGGTGAAGACATCTTCGCAGAGGTCATGCATTTGGGCTGCAGCAATCCAAGGGAGCAATATAGTATATGGGGTGAAGTACTTTTGTCTACTAAAGAAGAGCGAGACCTAGGCATGGTTGTGTCTGATGATCTTAAAGTAGCTAAACAGGTAGAAAAGGCGACGGCAAAAGCTAGAAGGATGCTTGGCTGCATACGGAGAGGAATGGCTAGCAGAAAAAAAGGAGGTGATAGTGCCTTGAAGGGCCTGTTTCCTGAGTGCAGTTGAAGCCTGCATAAAAGGCTCCAGTGCCCTGCCCATTTGAGCTTTCCTAACCAGGGCTCCACAGATCAAACAGTAAGGATTTGAGGGTTTCTTTGTTTGTTTTATTATATTACATTGCTAGCTCTCTGACTGGGAGCTCTTAAAAGGGTTTTGTGTATATTTTTTAAAGCAAGGTTACTTTCATTTTTACTGTTTTAGGGGAACTTTCCTTGAGCACAGTAGGTTGCTGAACTCCAGTAACCTCCTCAGGTTTAGAAACTGCTAACACCTAATAGTGAGGTTTCTGGAGTCCAGCGGATTACAGGATCCGAGGCAGCATGGATTCACCAGAGGCAGGTTTTGTCAGACAAATCTGATTGATTTCTTTGACTGGGTGACCAGGGAGTTGGACCGAGGGAGAACTCTAGATGTGGTGTATTTAGGTTTCAGTAAAGCCTTTGACACTGTTCCTCACAGGCGACTTATAAACAAACTGAGCACCCTAGGGATGGACCCTAAAGTTACTGCTTGGGTTAGAAATTGGTTGGGTGGGAGGCGACAGAGAGTACAAGTAAATGGAGCTCACTCTGAGGAGAAGGATGTTACCAGTGGTGTGCCCCAGGGATCTGTTCTTGGTCCGATTCTTTTTAACATCTTTGTTAGTGATATAGCGGAAGGGCTGTCGGGTAAGGTTTGCCTCTTTGCGGATGATACCAAAATCTGCAATAGAGTATACACCCAGGAAGGTGTAGATAACATGAGGAGGGATCTAACTAAGCTTGAAGAATGGTCTAGAATTTGGCAGCTGGGATTTAATGTTAAAAAATGTAAGGTCATGCATTTGGGCTGCAGCAATCCAAGTGAGCAATACAGTATAGGAGGTGAAGTACTTTTGTCCACTAAAGAAGAATGGGACCTAGGCGTGGTTGTGTCTGATGATCTTACAGTAGCTAAACAGGTAGAAAAGGCGACGGCAAAAGCTAGAAGGATGCTTGGGTACATACGGAGAGGAATGGCTAGCAGAAAAAAGGAGGTGATAATGCCTCTGTATAAGTCTTTGGTGCGACCTCATTTGGAGTATGGTGTGCAATTCTGGAGACCGCACCTTCAAAAGGATGTGAACAGGATGGAGTCGGTGCAGAGGGTTGCTACTAAAATGATTAATGGGCTTCATTATAAAGCATATGAGGACAGGCTTAAGGATCTTAATATGTACACCTTAGAGGAAAGGCGGGATAGAGGTGATATGATTGAGATGTTTAAATACCTCCGTGGCATAAATGTTCAGGGAGAGAGCCTCTTTTAATTGAAAGCAAGTTCTGCTACGAGGGGACATGGGATGAGGGTGAAGGGAGATAGATTCAGGAGTGATATGCGGAAATATTTCTTTATAGAAAGAGTAGTGGATCCATGGAATAGTCTCCCAGTGGAGGTGGTAGAGATGAGGACAGTAACTGAATTCAAGAAAGCATGGGACCAACACAGAGGATCTCTAAAGGTAAGAAGTGGACTGTTGTAGTTGTTGTTATGGAAGGACAGACTAGATAGGCCATGTGGTCTTTTTCTGTCATCATGTTTCTATGTTATTAAGTCTTTGGTGCGACTTCATTTAGAGTATAGTGTGTAATTCTGGAGACTGCACCTTCAAAAGGATATAAACAGGATGGAGTCAGTATAAGAGGGTGGCTACTAAAATGGTTAGTGGTCTTCATTATACAGCATATGAGGACAGACTTAAGGATCTTAATATGTACACCTTAGAGGAAAGGCGGGATAGAGGTGATATGATTGAGATGTTTAAATACCTCCATGGCATAAATGCACAGGGGGAGAGCCTCTTTCAATTGAAAGCAAGTTCTGCTGCGAGGGGACATGGGATGAGGGTGAAGGGGGATAGATTCAGGAGTGATATGCGGAAATATTTCTTTACGGAAAGAGTGGTGGATCCGTGGAATAGTCTGCCAGTGGAGGTGGTAGAGATGAGGACAGTATCTGAATTCAAAAAAGCATGGGACAAACACAGAGGATCTCTAGAGGAAAAAAGGGGACTGTTGTAGTTGTTGATATGGAAGGACAGACTAGATAGCCCATATGGTCTTTTTCTGTCGTCATATTTCTATGTTTCTAAGCCTGGTTGGCCCAACTGGCTTTTAAGGGGAAGCTTCTTCTTTGAGCCAATTTGGAGAAGCTGGTGAAGGACCTGAGTGAGACAAAATATTGACTGCCTTCTGGAAGACAGATCCGGGGGGGGGGGGGGGCTGTGAAGCGGGCTAGTTCCCCTTTTTCACTAGCCTCCACCCATTCTCCAAGGACGTGTTAGCCAGAACCCTGGGGGTCTTGGGACTCTAATCATAACCAACCTAGAAAATGTTTGTTCCCCTCTGCTTCTGGCTTCAGACTCGTTCTTTTGTGGAGCGCATGAACTCAGGGACTCTCTCTCCAGAGGAGCACCCTCCCAAGCTGTGCAATGAAGGTTTGGGGGCCCGTTCCTCTGGTTGGAGGCAGGCTTCGCCTTGTCTTTCAGGAATGGGCCCAGATTATCAAGGATTGCTTAGTGTGCTAGACATCGTTCAGTTTGGCTCTGTCCTGGAATGCAAAGAGCCGATTCTGGATTACTTCTTCATTTTCTCTTGTAGGTCTACGATCAAATGTGCTGCTGTGCAGATCACCTTGGACAAGTTGCTGCTCCTAAAGGTGGTGGTGCCTGTCCCCCCAGATGAGCAGGGCAAAAGTTCCTCCTCCATCGATTTTGTGGTGCCAATAAAGGACTGTTCCTTTTGGCCCATTCTGGACCTCAAGGGGATCAATGAGCACTTGCATGTCCTGTGCTTCTGAATGGAAACCTTGCATTCCGTGATTCAAGCAGTGCTTTGAGGGGAATTCTTGACTTCTCTGGATCTGGTTGAGGCGTATTTTTATTCCGATATGGGAGGATGAGCAAAAGTATATGCCTTTTGCTATGGGATCTGTAGCCAACCCTATCTGGATGACTGCCTTATCCAGGCCTGTTCCCTCTCAGAAGCATCTCAGGTAGCGTTCCAAGTGGTGTCCTCTTTGGAAAGCCTTAGCTGGGTGATGAATTGGGGAAAGCACCAGCTGTTGCCTTCTCAGTAACCTGGAGTTCCTGGGAGCACGTTTTAACACTCAAGTAGGCAGAGTTTTCCTGCCAGAGGAGAAAGTCACTGTTGGGTTGCCTGGGTGCTGTTCTGTGCGTAGCAGGCTCCCAGAGTCCAGGATTATTGTCAGCAACCCTAGAGATGGTGCTGTGGGTGCATGCTCACATGTGGCCTCTCCAGCGGTCCTTGTTGAGACTGTGGTTCCAGGAGTTCCAGTGCAGGCTCCTGCTCCTGATTATGTTGAAGGCTAGCATGCAGTGGTGGCACAGCTCTATCATTTGAGGAAGGGCATGCTGCTGGATGATTTCTTCTGGATCCTTCTGACGATGGATGCCAGTCACTCAGGATGAGGGCCCATTGCCAAGATCATACAGCCCAGGGCTGCTGGCACCACAGGGAAGTGATCTGATCCAACAACCGCCTTGAGGCGAGGGCCATCAGGTTGGCTCTTCTCTGTTTCTGGCCCCTGGTCGAGGGCCAGGCA
Organism: Ichthyophis bannanicus; assembly: GCA_033557465.1. Lineage (NCBI taxonomy): Eukaryota > Metazoa > Chordata > Amphibia > Gymnophiona > Ichthyophiidae > Ichthyophis > Ichthyophis bannanicus. The sequence continues at coordinate 413,689,850 of CM066038.1, forward strand.
GTTTGAGTGTTTTCTGACAACGCCACGACACTGGCTTTTGTCAATCGGCAAGGTGACATGAAGAGTGCTGGGGTAGCTCTGAAGATGGCTCTCCTGTTTGCCTGGGCGGAGAAGAACCTCCTAGCCTTGTAGGCTCAGAACATTGTCAGGGTAAACAATGTGGAAGTAGACTTTCTCAGCCATCACTCTCTGGATCCTGGAGAGTGAGAGTTGGCTCTGCACCACTGGGGTCTCTCCAAAATGAAGCTGATGGTGACTCATTCCAATGCCAAAGTCTGCTGCTTCTTCAATCTGCACATGGAGACGGGGTCCGAGGGCTTCGATGCCCTGGCCAAGTCAGCACCTACTGTATGTGTTTCTTCCGTGGCCCCTGGTGGGGCGTGTAATTCAGTGTATTGAACACCATCCAGGCAGGATTGATCTGGTGGCACCAGATTGGCCGAGGAGAACGTGGTTCAGAGACCTGATGCGGCTCCTGCAGGTTCCTCTTTTTTCAGTTGCTTCCATCTCTGAGCTTATTGCCATAGGGAGCGATAATCCTGGAGGACCCAGTTCCTTTCTTGCTTATAGCTTGGCTCTTGAAAAGAAGTGGCTAGCATGTAAGGGCTGCTGTTCAGCTGTGGCCTCCACTCTGCTCAGAGCCCAAAGGAAGTCTACCAAGCTAGCATATGTGCAGGTTTGGTGCCTCTTTGAGTGATGATGTGGTGCTCGGCAGTTGGCTGCTGAGGTGGCCAAGGTGCCATCTCTGTTGGCCTTTCTGCAGGATGGCCTGGAGAAGGTCCTTTTCCTTAGCTGTCTGAAAGTTCATATGGCAGCTTTGGCCTGTTTCCGAGATCCGGTGGCTGATAGGTCTCTAGCCTTGCCACCTGGATGTCTCGCCCTTTCTCCAGGGGGTTTGGCTTCTGTGTTCTCCTCCCCTCCAGTCTGTGATCCCTTCCTGGGATCTGTGTCTGGTGCTCAGGACCCTGATAGTGTTGCCCTTTGAGCTGTTGAAGCGTGCTACTTTGAAGGATTTGGCGCTCAAGATGGTCTTCTTGGTTGCAATTTGTTCCGCAAGGCGGATTTCCGAGCTACAGGCTCTGTCTTGCTAAGCTATAACGTAATAACATAGTATATGATGGCAAATGAAGACCAGTATGGTCCATCTAGTGTTCCCAAGGTGGCAAGAGTAGGTGCACCTGCCGCTCTGTGCAGGTCACCCCTCCCTATGCCTTTGTTTAGAGGTTTATCCACCGCTCTGTGTAGGGCACCCCTGTTGAGATATAAGAGATAGTTAAGTTTACTTAGATTTTATCCTGTTGCTGTAAAGGGATCCACTATGTCTGCCCCATGCCACTGTATTTGCCCCCACCACTTTCATCGGGAGGGCATTCCAATCATCCACCACCCTTTCAGAGAAAAAGTATTTCCTGACATTGCCTTTCAGTTTACCCCCTTGCAGCTTCATGTTATGTCCTCTAGTTTTACAGCTTCCCCATCTTGGGAGGTGGTTTGTTTTTTCATTAATACTCTTAAGTATATAAAGGTCTGAATCATATCTCCCCTGTCCCTGCTCTCCTCCATAGTGTACATATTTAGGTCTTCAAGTCTCTTCTCATAAGTCTTCTGACGCAGGCTCCAAATCATTTGGTCACCTTCCTCTGAACCATTTCCATTCTTTTTATATCCTTTGTGAGATATGGTCTCCAAAACTGAACACAGTGTTCCAAGTGAGGCCTCACCAGTGACTTGTACAGTGGTATTAGTACCACTTCCTTTCTGCTGCTAATTCTTTTTTGTGTTCAACCCAGCATCCTCCTCCACCGCCTTGTCGCACTGTTTCGCTACCTTGAGATCCTCAGAGATAATCATACCAAGGTCCTTCTCCTGTCTTCTTCAAAGGAAAGTTTCCATTTGGCCCATGCCTGCCTTCTTGCCTAAGGTTCTTTCTCCCTTTCATGTGAACCACGTGGTCTACTTGCCACCCTCCAGTAAATAGCAGTGTTGTGGGAAGGATAAGGATCTTCGTCTTGTGGATGTCCAGAAAGTGCTTCTTGGGTACTTGGAGGTTATGAATTCCTTTCGTAAGTCAGACCATCCTTTTGTGCTGTTTACTGGCCCACACAAGGATAGTGATGTGGTGGCTAAGTTGACTTTGTGGCGCTGGATTAAGGAGGCCATTGCCTTGGCATATCTGTTGTGGAATTGGCCGGTTCTGGAGAGTTTGCGTGCCCATTCTACCTGAGCGCAATGATCCTTGGCAGAGCGGAGCTCGGTAGCCCCTGCAGACATTTGTTGGGCAACAACGTGGGCATCACTTTCCACTTTTGTCAAGCATTTCTGCTTGGATGTCCACACACGGACGAACACAGCCTTCGGCACAAAGGTTTTGTGAGCTGCTGTGTCGTCTTCACACCCAGTGGAGTCATAGCTTTGTTACTTCCCATTCGTCTGGACTGGTCTAGCAGGAAGATATGGAAGGTGACATTTTACTGAAAAACGTCTGTTTGTTTTCCTGTACATAGTTCTCTATTGTTTGATTACCCCATTGTTGCCCATGTTGAGGTTGTGTGAGGCTTGCATGTTCTCCCTTATGCTTTGGGACGGATACTGAAGAGCCCTCTGGTGGCTGAGGCACATAGAGGCAAGGGAGTGTTGACATTGAAACCTGGGCTTTTCATTGGTTCTTTGTCTCTACCAATTTGTTGGTAGGGGAATACACCCCACTTGTCTGGACTGGTCTAGCAGGATTCAAGGAATGGACATTATCTGGTAAGTGACACTTTCTGCATGGTTGGCAGCCTGGCTCTTTACTTTATACTTAAAAAAAAAAATCAACCATAACTTGCAGTAAATTTTTTTCTTATTCTACAGAAGTAGCCAAATTGATAATGGAGAAGATTTTAAAAAATGCAGAGTATTCCAGTAATACTACCTGGTAAAGATGCCATGTTCTTGGATCATTTAGGTAAAAGTAATTCTCACAAATTTTAGCACATTGGGTTTGCATGGTTCAGTACATGTACACCATTTTCCAGTGAATCTAAGGTTGCTTCTCCAACCTATCTCCCTAGTCGCAGTCTGAACTTGCAGAAATTGTAGTGGAGGCAGGTGAGTCTGGAGCATATCTTAATATGCTCAATAAATTGACTTATCCAGCTCTTCTTCAGCTTCTGCCGCTTATCTTTTATATACCGCATCTTCACATACATCAGGGCAGTATACAAAATCAAAACAGTGGCTGTCAGCAGAAAGGATTGGAACTCCATTAATGGACAAGAAAGGACAGTGCATTCACACAGAGGAGAAGAGGGGAGGAAAAGGAGTGTAGGGGAGGGACAGTGGACAAGTGAGGTCAGGAGATCTCTTGCCTGGCTATATACTAAAGGCTTGCATTATGTCATTCATACTATAAATAAATAAACCATTCTAGATCAGCAGATGTAATGCACCAGAGATTCTCTTTCTGTTGATGAAGTTGGAGACTAGAGACACCATGAAAGATTGATAAGGCACATGATCCCTCCAATCTCCCTGAGCATTGCATTACTTTTTAAGTTATAGAACTGAGACTGGGGGAACTGCAGGGCATGGGGCTGTACATACTCAAGACTTTACACTTGCTTCTGAGCTCTGGGAGAGCCGTTTGTCTTAGCACCATGCAATGACATCACTATCTGTGTGCCACATCAGGCCTACTATCTGTGGAAAACGGCTGCTACAGGTGAGCAACATAGCTGTATAGGATTAATAATGTGCTAAGGCTATCATTTTTTTTTTACAGTTCCTGATTTTAGTCACATAGACCTCTTAAAATAGAAAGTATTGACATTTATTTGCAAAGGATTTTCCATAGGTAAAAAGATAGAGAATGTCAGTGTACAGCCACATAATGATAATAAAATGTGATGTACACAATGTGATGTTCTTGTAGCCATTTTGGTCCTGGAGAAAAGTTTTCTCCACAGTTGATGATACCTGTTATTGGACCTTCATATGAATTCAAAATGCTGGTATGTTTGTCCAATAAAGTATCATAGCCTACCGAGGATCCTGTGTTGTGACAATATTTATATTTAAATAATTATTTCTAGTGTTAGAAAGCTCCGATGAGCAGGGACCATCTTTTACGTGTGTCTGTTCAGCGCTGCATAAGCCTTGTAGCGCTTTACAAATGTTCAACAGTGGTAGTAGAAAGGAATAATTTAAAGAAAAAAAATGATAGTTTAACTCTTTAGAGACAGTTCCATAATTGTTTTACCAAACAGCAGGAATAGGAAAATGCCCTCTTGTGGCCTTTTTCCATATTGCATTGCAGTGCATACTTGCAAAAAGCAGGAAGCACAAGGCACCGTGTCAGTATTTCACCACCTGATTTGGGTAAGTATGTAGGATGATTGTTGTGTTTGGCTGTACCTCTAGAACATAATTTCAAGGACTTGTCTCAGACATCTTCTAAGTTGCTCAAAATATCATGGACATTAGATTTTAGAAAGATGAAGCTATGACTCAAAGGAAAAAGTAATCTTTGATAAATGTCTTTATTTAGCCCAACAAAGAAATGTGTGAAAAAAATAGTACGTATTTATGGAAGGGTGAAAATCATTACACGCTGAAGTGTTTAGGAGACCTGGCATTGCTTCAGTCCTCAAAAATATGGATTAGGTTTAAATTATTTATCTTCCATGGTTTGAAAGTTAAGGAAGCCATACTGTAAATCTGCCAAAATGAAATTAGTTGATAGGCGAATGATACTCCTTTTAAAATGTAGTAAACATAATATGTTTTCTTTCTCCGAATTTGATGTCCTTGGTAGCAGTCCTAAAAATACTGATCATGCGGATAAGTTGGGTCACGGGGTGCATTAAGCACATGCAGCCAATGTGTTTACCAGGATTGGGGTACAGGTGCATAGGGAACAGTTTCCAAGTGTTTTTAAATACAGTCCTTACAGACTTAAGGTAGCAATACTAGTTAATAATCTTTAAAATAGTAACTTGTTTGTCTGTAGGTTTTTTAGCTTCTACCTTTGATCTTACTCTTAAGTCTGTCTAACTCTTCAGCCAGCTAGTATACATTTACACTTTTCCGGGGAGGGGTATGTGTGAAAGGCACACCTTTTATTATGGCCACATCCTATTTAAAAAAAATTCTTTCCAAGTGGTTTGGAAGGAAGGCTATTTGTACATTGCTTGAAAGCTGATATTTATTTCTGTCTAGGAGTTATCGCTCATTTTTTATGCTTTAGGGATATATGAGTGCTGGGAGAGAAAAACAGGGAAAATGAGTAATGAGAATTAAGTCTTGTATTCTTGTTAATGAATTTATTACTAGGATGTTAAATGTGAAGTCTCAAGATTTAAAACATAAATGTTCATATGCAAAATGAAAATAAAGCATATGCAAAAATATCTTCTGGGTCTACTCTTCCAGTTCTTATTCTTCTTTGTCACTGTTGTACTTGCATTAGTTTCTAATCAGGATCAGTACCCTAGTATACTTAAATTTGTAATGATGCGAAATGGTTAAAAGAGGTATTTTTAAATAGTTTGATCAGGCTTTATCTGCAAATCTGATATTTTAAGGATAATGCTCAACTTTAATTGTTTTTTTTTTTGTTTTTGCACCAGCTGACTGATGATTTAACTGACAACCTACATGTTTGGCAGTACCTTACCATCGGAGCCATGGGGCTAGGCTCTCCAAACTGTTGCTGGTACCTTTGTGTGTATATATGAATGTTCTGAGTAAATTAAGTGTTTTCGGTGTAATTTTCGGAGTTTGGTGCAATTTAATTCATTTAGTGCCATGTTTATTAAATGTTAGCTTGCACTGTCTGCTGCAGTACCCATGTTATTCCTGTGGGCATAGTGGCAAATAGCGCACGTTATAGTAAGCATGACCTTTAATTTTTTTGTATATTGAGGTATGCAGCACTATGGCTAGTGTTCTTTAAGTTGTTAAATATGGTGAGCATTTCCAGTCAGGAGGATTAAAGATCTTTAGTCTAGAAATGAATCTATTAGTTCAATTTTACATTCTGTTAACATTAAAATTTATGGGGTTTGGTTCTGATTAAAACAGTGCTGTAATAAAAAACTTATTTCTCTGTATAAAAAAAACAGTAAGGAAGAAACTGGTAGCGTAGATATAGTCTGAGACTGGCAGTACAGTGGGAACAAAGCAGTAAAAAAAAATTTTTTTGACAGGGTATGCAATGGTATGGAGTACTGGCACCTTTTTCATTGCCTGTTAATGTTGACCCATAGTCCTCATGTATTAATGAAAGAACCCTGCATATGAGTACAGGCATCTTTTTTCATTTCTCTGTGGATAAGCAGGAAGTAAGTCCTCAAGTATAGGTGACATCTCAGATGGAGCCCTGCGCGGGAACACTCTCCAGCTTCTGTTGAAAGCTTTTGGAAGGCTGCACCAGGCTTCATACGTGGTTTGCTTCTCTTGAAGTCTCCTTTCAGGCCCCTGGAGGTAGCTTGGGACCTGAATTTGGTTTTGGCGCAACTCATGTTGGTTCCCTTTGAGCCATTCGATTCCTGCCTTATTAAGTTCTTGACCTGGAAAGTATTGTTTCTGGTGGCGGTTACATCAGCACACCGGGTAAGTGAGTGCCAGGCTCTAGTGGCTCATCTGCCGTACACCAGGTTCCATCATAATAGAGTAGTCCTGCTCACTCATCTTCGATTCCTTCCAAAGGTGGTATCCAATTTCCATCTTAATCAGTCAGTCGGTCATCCTGCTGACTTTCTTCATAAGGTCTCATGCCCACAGAGGGAAAGCAGTGCTGCACATGCTGGATTGTAAACGAACCTTAGCCTTCTACTTAGAGCAGATGAAGTCCCACCGAAAGTCCATCCAGCTGTTTGGGGTTTTTTTTACACCAGCAAGCTAGAGGTTTCCATTTCCAAACGCACTCTTTCAATTTGGCTGGCAGATTCCATTTCTTTTGCTTATGCCCAGGCTGGCCTGAGCCTTGATGGTCATGTCACAGCTCACAACGTCAGAGCCATGGTTGCGTCGGTAGCCAGCTTTCGCTCGGTCTCCATGGAAGAGATTTGCAGGGCTGTAACATGGTCTTCAGTCCACACATTCACATCTCACTACTGCCTAGACAGGTATTCCCGACGCAACAGCAGCTTTGACCAATCTGTACGGGGATTAGAATCCAACTCCATCGCCCTATTGTCCATCCAGTCTACCAAAAAAAGAAAACAACAAATAAATGATGAAGAAGCTGAATCAGGTGAGTTCTCTTTTGTGAACTACCACTTCTGTACATAGTTGTTTCTCCAGTTCTCAGTTCAATTTTGCCCTGTTGGGCTTTTCGATCTCTGTTTTCGGTAGCCTGTAGTTTGAGAGTCCCATAGATGAGGACTTACTTTCTGCTTGTCCATAAAGAAAGAGTAGTCACTCACATGTAGAAAATGCTATTCATAGACAGCAGAAATAAGTCATCTCAACGCTACCACCTCCCCGAGAAGTTGTATTCTGCTGCAGCTTTATTATGAGATTGGAGAAGATGGCATTGCGGTAGCAGCGGAAAGGCAGACATGCAGGCGTGGTGCAGCCTCACAAGCTTTCAGTAGAAGCTGGGGAGCATTCCCACATGAGGCGCCGTCAGAGACATCACCCATATGTGAGGATTTATTCCTGCAGTCCACGGAGAACTCCTGCTGCAGGTGAGTACCTACCCATTTTTTTTTTAAAGTAATCTAGGAAAAATACACTCGCTAAAAATCTCCTGAGGCATGCCTGTTCTAAAAAAAAATCAGAATGTAACATTAAAAAAAATGTGACTTAACTCTCTTATGGATAGGTAGTATTCTTTTTTCCAACTCAGTACTCGCTGGCCTGACCACATCTCAACTAACCCATCTGCAAAGGATCCAGAACACTGCCGCCCGGCTTCTTACTTGTTCCTCCCCTAGAGATCACATTACCCCCCTCCTTCTGCGTCTCCACTGGTTACCCGTGTCTTTCCGCATTCAGTTTAAACTACTCACTCTGGTTCATAAAGCGTTCCACACTTCCACCCCACAATACCTGGCGGACCTCATTCACTTCCATACCCCCAAACATACCCCTCGATCCTTTCATCTCAACCGCCTCACTCTCCCCTCTCCCTCTCTTGCCCATCTTCAATCCACCCGCTCCTCAGCTTTCTTTTTCATAGGCCCTGCTCTGTGGAATTCCCTTCCCACTACTCTGTTTAGAACCTAATCATTCCACCTTCAAATCTGAATTAAAGACCCACCTCTTTTCCCTGGCCTTTAACCTTCCCGCCCTCTCTCCCTAACCTTTTCCCTTGTCTATCCTCTTCTAGCTCATCTTCTTCTATCCTATCAAGATGTTGTAATTTCCTTTCAACTTTCCGGCCCTGTGCCTTGCTGTGTGATATTTTTGTATTGTAAACGCTCTGACTATTATTGAAGAGCAGTCAAGCAAATGAAATAAACATAAACATTCTACATAAAGGTCAGAAGACTTGCTGTGCAAGTAGTTCTCCTGTCATGGATAGCTTTCCAGGTTGTTAGGTTCCTTTGCTCTCTCCTAGGAGGTAAGCACAGAACTGTTTATTTATTTTATTTATTTATTTAATACACACTTATATACCGCCACTTCCAGCGATCAGCAGCGGTTCGATTCATCTTTGGGGGTTGTCGAATCAAGACTTGGGAGGGGATAGTAAATACATAGATCTGAGGGTGGGTCATAGCACACAAGGTTAGTGTCTTGGGGAATGGATTACACATTTTTACATTTATATATACATATTTACATATTTATACATATAGCGGTTTCAAAAGCATATAATTAACTGATTGTTTTGCTCCGACTCCATCGCACTTGAGAGTCATAGCTGATTGTAGTGACATTTGAATAGGTGAGTTTTTAGCTCCTTCCTGAATTTGGTAATGTCCTTGGTTAAACGCAGCTCAAAAGGGAGTTGATTCCAGATAGTTGGTGAAGAGAATGAGAAGGCTCTGTGACATGTACTTGTTTTCACAGCTCTGATGTTGGTGGGGACTTGCAGGGTACCCGAGTTGGTGGTCCTTCTGTCCCTATTTGTAGGTTGCGTGCTGATAAGTGAGGACAGGAATGAGGGGGATAAGTTATTTATTAGTTTGAAGGTGGTTACTAACATCTTGTATTGTATCCTAGCTGCAATTGGAAGCCAATGTAGCTCGATTAAAATGGGGGTAATGTGTTCAGCAATGCTTGTTCCCATTATGATCCTGGCTGTCACATTTTGGGCCATCTGAAGGATATTTAGTGATTTTTTAGGCAGACCTTGTAAGATGGCATTACAGTAGTCTAGGTGTGGCATAATGAGTGCTTGTGCCACTGACCGAAAATCACAGGGTTCTATTACCGCCACTTCCAGCGATCAGCAGCGGTTCGATTCATCTTTGGGGGTTGTCGAATCAAGACTTGGGAGGGGATAGTAAATACATAGATCTGAGGGTGGGTCACAGCACACAAGGTTAGTGTCTGTGAAACGTATTTGATGAAGGAGACATTCACTTCTCTCTACCCATTTTATTTATTTTTTGGATGAATTGACTACTAGCTATAATTTGTCTTGCTATGCTATATTTTAGTATTGCTGCTTTTAATGGTGGTCAAAAAATCTGAATATTCAGATGGCAGTTAAGAAATTAATTCTAGTTTGCAGTAAGTTACATTTAGTTATTTTTCTTTTTCATCCACTGGCCTTTAAAAAGCACAGTGCAGCCATTAGCTTTCAATATACTTTACCATCTGCTGGAGACATGCATCCCTTCAACTGAACTGTTCTGGTGATTTTGCTGCTGGATCCAATTGGAGATTTGGGCTTCAGTTGATCTTAAGCAGTTGGAGGCTATCCAGGACTGGACCTCAGGTGACTGCATACTGGAGTGATATCTGGAGGAGTCCAGGTCCCTCCCCTCTGGCCCAACAGAATGTAAGACTATCTCTTTCCTTTTTTGTTTTCCCTCCTTCCCTTCCCTCTTGTCCTGTTTTTGCTTCAGAAGGCAGTGGGTGGGCTCTTTGATACCCTGATTCTCAGGCTTCATAGGTTGGGTCCATTGTGTGGCAGGGTAGAGCAGCGGGAGGGAGCTCCCGGCTCATCTAATTGCTCATTTCTCTCCTCCTGTGTGCCAGCACTGGAAGAAGCATTGAGATCATTGTATGCCTATGTAGCAGTATTGGAAGTGGTGCTTAGGCTTTCTTCCCCACAGTGCTTTTGACTCTGGTTTACTGGCACCTGCAAATTTGCATCAGAGGACATCTGTTTCTTTCTTCCTGTATGTCAGCTGTGTTTGCAGCACTAGGATCAGCACTTAGGCCTTCTTTCTTGTGGCACTTTGAGGCTGGCTTTGGGGACTTCCAATGCCTGCTGAATAGCACTGTAGGCAATGAAGAACCATGCAGCTTTTGTGTTGGTTACATCATGGCATAATTTGGAGAAATGAAAATGCTGCTCTCTGTGCGGGGGCAGTCATGGCAGCTCCAAACAATGTGGTTCTTACCGCACGTGATCATTGACAGCAGCATCTGGTTTGCTGTCTTCGGGGAGTTGATCCATGGAGAAATTGCCTTTATCTATTTCTTCTGATTCTTGATACTGGGCTTGGCAAGAAAAACACTGTAGGAGGTGATCATTTTGCTTCCCCACAGTCAGGTTCATGTTACCTCCCCTCCTCCCCCAGTCATTCCAGAAGATAGCTTGCTTGCACATGTTCTGCCATTGCAGGTTTCTGCAGAGAACCATTACCGCTTCTGCTTTAGAGAATCAATTGGGGGATTTTCCGCAGCATTTATTCTTGTCCTGGATAAGGATTATTTTTGGAGACATCCAAAAGGTCTCTCTCTTGGATCCTGCCATGTAGAACTTGCCTAAGGCCTCAGAAGGTTCTTCCTTATCTAAAAACAGTAGGCTAGAGCCTAGCATTGATTGGGAGGTCCACTCTGAGGTGTCCAAAAGAGGATCAGACTCTTTTGCTCCATCAGTTTTTTGGATAGGGGATCCTCACAGAACGATCCCTTGGAGGAAGATGAGCTTCCCAGTAAGAGGGGGATGACCTGTCTGTGGTCTGTCTCTTATAGAGGGAGGGAGGCGCTCTCGGCAGTGGTCTCACAAGTACTTGAGTATCACAGATCCTCCAGCTCAGGAGTCTAACAGCTCAGGGGATTCAGTTCTGAAAGAGATTAAGAAGCCGACTAAGGCTTTCACTTTTCACTAGGCGAAACAAGATATTTCATCAGAATGGAAACCTCTGGAGTCAGGACTTTGGGTTGGATGGGCAATGGCCAAACTTTAACCTTTTGTGCTTGAAGAAAAGGAAAAAATAAGATGCCCTAAGGTGGATGTCGTGGTTCTCCATGGACAAGCAGGAATGAGTCCTCGCATATGGGTGAAGTCCTCGACACAGACCCTGCGTGGGAACACTCTCCAGCTTGGAAGCTTTTGGGAGGCTCCACCGTGCCTGTGCACTTCCTTCCCATCTGCTGCCGTGGTGCCATCTTGAATCAGTCTTTTGTTTTCCACGGAGCCCCACAGATGTGTTTCTGACATTCTCTGATTGGTAAACTTTTCTTTGCCCCTGCGGAGGTTTTCTGCGCTTTGAATTTTTGCCTTTAGTCTGCCAATGCAGTTCTCTTACCTTTTAGAGTTTTATTTTTTTTTTGCTGTGGCACCTCTGCCCCTTTAGACGCCGGTGCTCCAGTCAGACCTTGATTCCAAAATTGAGCCATTTGATTTTGCTGCAGCTATTTTCCTGGGTGACATGTTCCAGAAATCTGCCAGCGGGTTCAAGAAGTGTACCCAATGCGCTATGAATAGAGAAGTCCAACCAACAAGAGCACATTAAATTCACAAAAAGAGGAATAGACCAAGTTCAAGGTGAGGTAACCACACCAATTTATTGAGCACAAGTGTGTTGTACACCCGACCTGGCTGTGTTTCAGCTTGGCCTTCATCAGGGGTTAATAGACCTAAAAAGCGCATAAATATCAATCTCAAAACATAAATGATGATAAAACATATGAAAACATCATAAAAGAACATCATCATAAATATAAATACAATTATAAAACATAAGCCATAATGCATCATCATAAAGAAGCATTCAGGTGAAATAAAACTACTCCAATAATATAAGTCGGCACTAAAACGTCCAAAATAAAAGAATAATAAAAAGTAATGAACAAAAAGACAATTACTACATTATCTTTAAAGTATTTTAGATTAAAAATGATATAATGCTACATGAAAGGTAGCTTTTGGAATAAGCTAATTATACTGACCATAGAAGCCGAAAATAGTATAACCACTGTGTAGTCACATTCAGAAGAAATATAAAATTGTGTCCATGTACTTAAAAACAGGTGAGAATTACTTTTTAAAGTATGAACAATCCAAAAACTTAGTATGTAACATAGTAACATAGTATATGATGGCAACTTTTTGGTGGTGGTGAGAATTGAGGAGGCATGTGACACATTCTATCTACCCTTTTGATGTCTAGGACATCTGCACCTTGCCCACTCACAATCTTAAATGACAGAGGTGTAAGGCAGGGGTCTCCAAATCCAGCCCTAGAGGGCCACAAACCAGTCAGGTTGGCAGGATATCTCTAATGCATATATATCTCATGCATATTCATTAGAGCTATCCTGAACACCCGATTGGCCTAGGGGTTCAAGGAGGACTGGTTAAGAACCACTGCTCTAGGGTATAGAACAAGCACGGAAGAGAAGCAAAGTTGTCTTAGTTATCAAAGGGAACCCTTTTATATGTTAAAACCAAGGATTTAATATCCTTGGTAAGAGAACCAAAAATCAAAATTATAAATGAAAGCTATATGATTATGTGTATTGGGAAGTGAGATGGGGGGAGGGGGCTCAGAAAGGAGAGCATGCGATAATTAACAATGGAATAAGGTATGTGTTACAGCTTTCATCTATAATTTTGATTTTGGTTCTCTTTCCAAGGATATTAAATCCTTGATCTTAACATATAAAAGGGTTCCCTTTGATAACAAAGACATCTGTCGAAGATGGAACAGCATTGACTGATATACAGGACTGCAGACTTGAGACCATGAAGATAGTTTTTGATGTGGTGACCTTGGGGCTTCATGCAGCTGTGTATGGTGGTGTTACATATCGAGAGCATGTTTACACTAGGTACAGAGGGCCTTGACCGACGTGCCTAAGATTCCATCTGCTTAGAAACAGGTTTAGTATATGTGGAAAATGCTCTGTATGACCTAATTTGAACTTCAGCTAGGTCCATGGTGGTGCTCATGGCAGATAAGTGGCTGTTATGGCAGAGAAATTGCTCAACTGATACTGCTTTGAAGACATGACTAAGCAGACTCCTTTTTCAAGGAAAACTGCTTTTTTGGTGTGGATTTGTAGAACTGATAAAGAATCTGGGGGACACAAAGCCTCGTAGATTAGCTGAAGACAAGCCAAAAAGCTTCTATTGGACAGGTGCTGGAAAATAGAGGTTTCTGGATGCTAAGCAGTATCAACTGGGAAAGCGGAGTTCTTCTCAGTATTCCTGTTTTCCCTATAGATCTTCCTTTTGATTGAATTACAAAGGTGGATCCTGAGGCTTCAAGGGCACAAAAGCCTTTAAGGGGGCCCTCTCGGGGGACCGGATAGGTGGAAGGATATCTGTATTCTTCAAGGAGTGGAGCTGACTCATATCAAAATATTAGGTCCTGGACATGGTAAAATAATTAGAGGCAGGAGTTTTCTACCCTTGTCACCATGTTATAAATGATTGTGCCATGTCGTGCCCCAGTCAAGAGAGAGGTGATACGTTCCACTTTAGAAAGATTGCAGTCCTTAAAGCATAGTTACTCACCTGTAACAGATGTTCTCCAAGGACAGCAGGAATCAGTCCTCACATATGGGTGACGGCGCCGACAGAACCCGTGCAGAAACATCTCCCCAGCTTTCAAAGAAAGTCTTTGGGAGATGCACCATGTATGCATGGTCCACTTCTCGCCCAAGGATGCCATCTTGCCTCAGTCCAATGACATAGCTAAGACAGCAAAAATAAAAGATGGTAAAGAAGCAACTCCAAGGGGAGGAGAAAGGGTTGTGAGGACTGATTCTTGCTGTCCCCAGAGAACACCTGTTAAAGGTGAGTAACTATGCTTTCTCCGGGAACCACCAGGAAGTCAGTCCTCACATATGGGACTCCCCAGCTACAGGCTACCGGCTACCGAGAACATGTACAAAAATGTCACAATGACCTGCAAAGATGAGCCGTGATCAGCAGCAGTTGAATCCCTAAAAGAGACTCTCGCAAGATCCAGGTGTTCAGCAGAGAACCAGCACATTGGTAACTTGAACACAGAAGGGTCGGAGGGCAGGAGTTGCCTACACCCTGAAAAGATTACGGAGTATGGCCTGGCCAAAGGCGCTGTCCCGTTGGGACTCCCTCTCCAGGTAGTAGTGAGCTGCGAAGGTATGAACTGAAGCCCAGGTGGCGGCCCGGCAAATTTCCGTCATGGGGGTGGAATGCAGATTGGCCATGGAAGTAGCCATGGCCCTGATGGCGGTGTGCCATGACTCTCTAGTCCAGTAGGATACTCGCTTGCTCATAGGCAAGGGTAATGCAGTCCGCCACCCAGGTAGACAGAGTCACTTAGTCACTGGGAGCCCAGACGGCTGGGGTCATAGGATATGAAAAGCTGTTGAGCTTTTTGGTGGCCCTGAGACTGTTGCAGGTAGAAGAACAGGGCTCTCTTGCAATCCAGAGTATGGAGACTGGTCTCCGCCCTGCCGGTGTGAGGCCTGGGAAAGAAGGTGGGGAGTACCATATCCTGATTGAGGTGGAATGGGGACACTCCCTTCGGCAGAAATTTAAGGTGTGTGCAGAGCACCACCCTGTTCTTGTAGAACCTGGTGTATGGAGGCTCTGCCATCAGAGCCAGGAGCTTGCTGACTCTGCGAGATAATGTGAATGCTACCAGGAAGACTATCTTCCAGGAGAGATACCGCAGGTAGCTAAAGGCTCAAGCAGAGGCTTGGTGAGTTGCAAGAGCACCACATTAAGGTCCCATTCCACCGCTGGAGGGTGAACGGGGGGTTTGGACAACATGAGGTCCCGTAGAAACTGAGAGACAATGGGCTGAACTGAGAAGGGCTTCCCCTCGAAGGAGTGGTCATGCGCCGCAATGGCGCTTAAGTCCAACTCAGAGTACACCTAAGTCCCGCCTGCGATAGGTGGAGCAGGTATTGGAGTACCACTTGTACTGAGCAGGAGAATGGGTTCATCCGTTTTTCAGTGCACAACAGTGAGAAACATCGCCACTTGAAGGCATTCGCGTTCTCATGGAGGCCTTCCGAGAGGCCAGGAGGATGTCTTCCATGTTCCATGGAAGGTTGAAAGGAGCAAGCGCTACCCTTTCAGCAGCCAAGCCATGAGTGAGAGGGACCCCAGGTTGGGGTGTAGGAGAGAGTCCTGCTCCTCCAAGAGTAGACCTAGGGCTCGCCCCAGGGGAATCGGCAGTATCGTCAATAGGGAGAGGAGCAGTGGGAACCAGGGCTGTCTGGCCATCAAAGGGCTATCAGCATTAGCGACACTATATCACGTTGAGTCTTGAAGAGGTTCTTGGCAATCAGAGGCGTTGGGGGGAAGGCATACAGGAGGCCTTCCTACCATGGGATGAGGAATGCATCTGCCGCTACCTGAGACAGGTTGAGTCAGCGGGAGCAGAAACAGGGCAACTGTGCATTGTCTGGGCTGGCGAATGGGATGCCCCAGAGCCGGAACAGCCATGAGGCTACTGTTGAGTCCAGGCGCCACTTGTGTGGCTGGAGTACCCTCCTCAGCTTGTCCGCCAAGACATTGTCCTGGCCCAGGAGGTACACTGCCCTCAGGAGCATCCCTCTGCGTGTGGCATAAGAGCAGAGGGCTACTGCCTCCTGGCACAGGGGGTATGACCCTGTTCCCCCCTGTTCACTTAGAACATCACGACCTGATTGTCGGTCTGGATCAGCACCGTGTGGTGCTGCAGCTGGTGGCTGAAGACTTTGAGGGCCAGGAATATGGCCCTGATTTCCAGCTGATTGATCTACATTTTGAAATTCCTCTGGACCAGCAGCCTTGTGTCTGGAGGCTCTCGCAATGCGTTCCCCAGACCATGAGAGAGGCATCCATGGTGAAGGGCATCCCGGCCTGAAGGTGACCTGGATTCTGCTACCATCTGAGGGAGTCCACCAGCTGGCTGGTCACATACACTGTCCCGGAGCCTACCTGTAGCTTGGGTCCACTGAGAGGGGAGGCACCACTGTGCTGCTCTCATGTGTAGGCGGGCATCTGGGGTCATGTGGACCATGGAGGCCATGTGTCCCTGTAGGTAGAGACGAAGCCGGGCAGGCATTGTCCTGTGCCGTTGCACCTCTGTGGCTAGTTCCCTGAGGCATACTAACATCTCCTGGAGAAAGCCTTTTGCCTGAAAGGTGTCCAGCTGCGCCCCTATGAACTCTAGGGTCTGAGCAGGAGTGAGGTGGGACTTGGGGTAGTTTATGAAAAACCCCAGGTGCTGCAGGGCATTTATTTATTTATTTATTTTATTTATTTAGCTGTATTTATATCCCGCTTTTCACCGGGTCAAAGCGGTCAATTGGGGATACATTTAACACGAGGGGATATGAGACACATACACTAATACTTACAGGGAACATGGGCAGTGGAGGGTTAAGTGGCTTGCCCAAGACCTCAAGGAGTGCCTATAGGACTAGAAATCCCAGTCTCTCCGGCATGAGATTGCTGTCCCCAGGTGTGATTTGAACCCCCAGCCCTCCGGCCTGAAGTACCTTGTCCTAACCACTAGACCACTATGGTGCGTCCGGTGGTGCATTGTACCTCTGCAACTGTGTTCCCCTTTATGAGCCAGTCGTCCAGGCAGGGGAAGACGAAGGCCCCTTGAAGCCTTGTAGGCAGTGCCCATTGTGGGAATGGACAATGCGCAGGCAGATTTCTTTTTTTGAGTAGACACACTCTGGATCTGTGGAATGGGAGTTGCCCGAGAAGGCCTTCTTCCTAATATGCAGTCGTTGGGGAATGCTGGTGATGGATCTCATGGTGACCTGTCAGAATGCCAAGGTGTCTTTCAGTCTGCGTAAGGAATGGGGGGTGGCAGGCCTAGCTGCTGGGCTCCCCTCTTGGCTTCTGATATGTCAGGTGTTGCAGAAATGGCACCACATCCAGGATTCTAGTAGCTCTAGATTTGGTGGAGCATCCTTGGTACTTAGATCTGATGCATCTCCAGGTAGAGGATGGTCTGTGGTTCCCTCAGAAGAGAGGCTGCCTTCTTCAGGATCCAATTCTCATAGACAACTTATCTCTTCTTTAACATGAGAACATAAGATACAGGTCATACTGGGTCAGATCGGAGGTACATCAAGCCCAGTATCCTGTTTCCCACAGTGGTCAATTCAGGTCACAACAGCTTGGCAGGTTCCCAAAAGGCAGACAAATCCCATGCTGCTTATCCCAGGGGGTAAGCAGTAGATTTTCCCTGTCCACTTTAATAATAGTTTATGGACTTTTCCTCATGCAACTTCTCCAAACCTCTTTTAAACTCAGCTACACTAATAGCTTTTACTACTTTGTAGCTTTATTCTGTCCCCTTTAGTTTTTTTACTTTTTGAAGGAGTAAACAATCGATCTATGTTTACCTGTTCCACTCCACTCGTCATTTCTTAGACTTCTATAATATCTCTTCTCAACTGTCTCTTTTCCAAGCTGAAAAACCCTTACCTTTTAAGCCTTTCCTTGTTGGGGTGTCTTTCCATACTCTATCATTTTGGTTGCTGCTCATTGTACTTTTTCTAATGCTGATATAGCCTTTTTTCAGATATGGCAACCAGAACTGCACACAGTGTTCAAGGTGTGGTCGCACCATAGAACGATACAGAGGCATTATAATATCCTTGGTTTCATTCTCCATTCTTTCCCTTATTTCTAGTATTCTATTTGCTTTCTTGGCTGCCACTGCACATTGAGCAGAGGGTTTCAAAATCGTATCCACGATGACACCTAAATCTTTTACATGGGTCGAGATTCCTAATGTGCAACTTTGCATTGTGTAGTTTGGGTTGTTCTTCCTTGAATATTGTGTGCAATTCTGGTCTCCGTATCTTTAAAAGGATATAGCAGAATTAGAAAAGGTACAGAGAAGAGCCACCACAATGGAAAGGGGATGGAAGGATACCCCTATGAGGAGATGCTTAAAAGGTTAGAGCTTTTCAACCTGAAAAAGAGACAGTTGAGGGGAAATATGATAGAGGCCTATAAATTAATGAATGGAGTGGAACGGATAAACATAGATTGATTTGTTTATGCCATCAAAAAGTAGAAAGACTAGGGGACATGTAATGAAGCTACAGTGTAACCTATTTAAGACTAGTAAAAGAAAATATTTTTCCATTTAATGTGTAATCAAACTCTGGAATTCATTGCCAGAGGATGTAGTAAAAGCTGTTAGTGTAGCTGGGTTTAAAAAAGGTTTGGACAAGTTCCTGGAGGACAGATCCATAAACCATTATTAAAGAGGACCCAGAAAATCCACTGCTTGCCCCAGTAAAAGCATTGTGGAACTTGTGTGTCTTTTTGGGAAGCTGCCAGGTACTTGTGACCTTGATTGGCCACTGTTGGAAACAGGATGCTGGGATTGTTGGACCTTGATCTGACCCAATATGGCATATCTTATGTTCCCTAAGTGCATAATTTTGCACTTGTCCATGTTAAATTTCATCTGTCATTTGGACTCCCAGTCCCCTAATATCTCAAGGTCTCCTTGCAATTTTTCACAATCTTCTTGTGATTTAACAATTTTGAATAATTGTGTGTCCTCTGCACATTTTATTACCTTGTTCCCTTTTCCAGGTCATTTATGAATGTTAAAAAGCAGTGGACCCAGCATGGATCCCTGGGGTACTCTTCACCTTTCTCCATTATTCGCCTTTCGTCATTGTGAAAATTGGCCATTTAGCCCTACTCTGTTTTCTCTCTTTTAACCATTTCTCAATTTACAATAGTTCTCTGCCTCCTATCCCATGACTTTAATTTTGCCGAGAGTCTCTCATGTATTCATTGCAATAGCTGTGGTGCCTTCATTGTAAGGAGAATCATTTGGAAACTAAGAGGTTGCCCTATATGTCTCAAGTTATCTGCTATGCACAAAGAATTGATTCTATGAAGGGAAGAATCAGCTGCAATCAAACACACCACCTCTAGCGTACAAATTTAAAGAAATCCACCACCGCTCCCACAAAGAATCAAACAACCCAGGAACAAATGGATCCCAGGATATTGAAAGAGCTCAGATAAGTTCTGGCAGGGCCTTTAAAGAATGTTTTTAATGGGAGACAGGAGAAGTTCCACAGGACTGGAAAAGGACTGATGTGGTACCTCTTCACAAAAGTGGTAATAGAGAAGAAGTGGCAAGCTACAGGCCAGTAAGCCTTAACCTCGGTGGCGGGAAAAGTAATGGAGGTGCTCCTGAAGGAGAATAGTGGGCTTTCTCAAAACCAATAGGTTGCATGATCCAAGGCAACATGGTTTTACCAAAGGACGATCATGCCAAACAAATCTGATTGAGTTCTTTGACTGGGTGACCAGAGAAACTAGTTCAAGGGCATGCGATGGATGTGATCTACTTAGATTTCAGCAAAGCCTTTGATACTGTTCCTCATAGGAGTCTTATCAGTAAACTGAACAGCCTGGGGATGGGTCCCAAGGTAGTGAAGTGGATCAGAAATTGGTTTATTGGGAAGCAGGAATCCAAGGGAACTGTATGCGACAGGGGGTGAAAGGTTGGTGTGCATGGACCAGGAGAAGGACCTCGGAGTGATTATGTCTGAGGATCTCAAGATGGCGAAACTGTGTGACAAGGTGGTGGCAAAAGCCAGGCACTGTACAAGTCGCTGGTGAGGCCTCACTTGGAATATTGTGTTTAGTTTTGGAGACCATGTCTCACAAAGGATATAAAAAGACTGGAAACGATTGAGATGAAGGCGACCAAAATGATTTAGTGCCTGCGCCAGAAGACACATGAGAAGAGACTTGAAGACCTATATATGTATGCTCTAGAGGATAGGAGGGACAGGGGAGATATGATTCAGACCTTTAAATATTTAAAGGGTATTAATGAAAAATCAACCTTTTTCAAAAACAGAGAAGCTGCAATACTAGAGGACATAACATGAAGCTGCAAGGGGATAAACTGAAAGGCAACATTAAGAAATACTTTTTCACTGAAAAGGGTGGTAGATGCTTGGAATGCCCTCCTGATGAAAGTGGTGAATAACCGTAACTGTCTCTGCTATCTCAACAAATAGGGGTGACCTGCATGGAGCGGTGGATACACCCCTAAACAAAGGCATGGGGAGCGGTGACCTGCACAGAGCAGCAGGTGCACCTACTCTTGCCACCTTGCTGGGCAGACTAGATGGACCATGATGGTCTTTATCTGCCGTCATATACTAAGAGGGACTTTGTCCAAAGGCTTTCTGAAAATCCAGATACACTATAATCAACCAACTCACCTTTAGCTACCTATTTATTCACACCTTCAAAAATTCTAGCAGTTTAGTGAAACAAGACTTTCCTTGGCTAAATCTACGTTAGTTTTGTCCAATTAAACTATCTATATGTTCATTAGTTTTATTATTTGTAATGGGTTTTACCATTTTGCCCAGCACTGATATCAGGCTCATCCCTGGGACCCTTTTTAAAAATTGGCATTACATTGGCCATTCTCCAGTCTTCAGGTACATAGATTGTTTTAATAAGTCTTAACTGCTTGGCACATGAGAAGTCATGCTAGCATGTAAAAGATTCACATCCTTAGCCTATGCTAGAGTCTGGCAAGTCTTTAAGGCTTGGTGTGCCAGTACATGGAGTTTCTCCTTTTCAGGCCTCGCTGTCCCACAGTTTGTCCTTTTTTGCAGGAGGGACTAAAGAAAAACTCGGCCTTAGCCTCCTTGAAGGAACAACTGGCAGAGTTAGCTTGTTTTTGAGGCCATTTGAAGGGTTCATCATTAATGTGCCATCCAGATATTGTGCACTTTCTGAAAGGTGTTGCGCACTTACTTTCTGTGCTCTGTATAGTGATTTCTTAACTTGGTGCTTCAAGTTCTTAGTTCAAAGTCCTCTGAACCTCTCAAAAGAACCTTGTTGAAGGATCTAACTTTGAAATATGGTCTTCCTCCTGGTAATATGTTAAGCTAGAAGAATTTCAGGCCTTATCCTGCTGAGAACCTTTTTTGTATTTTACAGAAGCGAGGGTATCCATTCAGATAGTGCCCTCTTTTCATCCAAAGGTGGTATCTCTGTTCCATATTAATCAGGTGGTGGAATTGCCGCATTTTTGGCAGGCAGACTGGAGCCAAGAGTTTTGTCTTTGCCCTGTGGACTTGCATAGGACTTTATTGCCATATTTAGAAGTCACAAATGAGTTCCAGAAGTCTGTTCTCTTTGGAGGTACTAAGAACGGTGAGACAGATACTAAAGCTATGATTGCAAGGTGGATTAAGGAAGCGGTTGTTTTGACATATATACTGAAAGGGCATTAGCCTCCACAGTCTTTCTCAAGCACATTTTACCAGAGGTTTGTCAGCTTCATAGGTAGAGTTTCATGCAGTTTTGGTAATTGGAAATTTGTTGCACGGCAACATGGTCATCTTTGCATTCCTTCTCTAAACATTACAGATTGGATGTTCATGTTCGAGAGGATATTGCTTTGGTGTCTGGGTCCTTAGAGCAGGATTCTCTTCATCCCATGTGACATAGGAAGTGCTTTTTTTTTTTTTACATCCCATGTGTTATGGACTGGTCTAGTGGATGAAAAGGAAGGAAAAATTTGGTCTTACCTACTCATTTTCTTTCCTCAAGTCCAGAGGCCCACCCAGATTCAATGACACTTGTTTCTTCTGTCTCATGTTTCACAGACTAGTGGGGAGAACATTATGGTATGTCACAGGTTTAGGTTTCTGGATTCCCTCCTCCCTGATGATTTGCGTGTGGAAATTTTCACCTTTTCACTATTACTTAAAAATGCTGTAAAGCAAGTGGGCTGCATGGCACCTTTTGTAGACTAGAGCTCATAGCTTTATAGCCTCTGTCTCCATCTGCTAATTGATGGGCATAACACATATGATTTGGGTTCGTCTGGTTGGACTCAAAGAAAGAAAGTTAGCAGGTAAGACCACATTTTTCTTTTAACATGCTACATAGTTAGCCTTTCCTACCATCTGTGTTATTAAAGTGGGGTGCTGATTCTCTTCTGAACCCAATGTAAGCATTGCTAATGCCTGTAAAGTATGCTTATGTAGCATGAATAACAGAAGAGAGAGTTGGGGAAGAAGGTTATAAACAGACCGTGTGGCCATAATAGAAGATGTGCAGTTCATATTCAGAGAGTAAAAGTATAAAAAATGTAAGACAACACAAGTGGGGAAACATGCTGGGCATGGCTCATGGAATTTTTTCCACCACCATCTGCGCACACATGAGTGGCATGTATCTGTTGTCCCTATCTGTGTATCTAGGGTATCTCTATGTATGCCTTTAAAATATAAGGAAGAGTTGGCTTGAATGGAATTATTCTCCAACATTCCATTTGAAAAACATAATAAAATGACAGTGTGTGGTAATATAGCTAACTATTAGATGTTACTCTAGGCTTGAAAGGATGAACTTTACCTTTAAATCAAAAGGTGCCACTGTAGCACAGTAACAGGTATTGCTGTGCTTCACCACTACTAGGCCGTTCAAATATGAACCAGTTACAACCTGCGGAGTTAAGCAATTATGTGCATGCATAATTTCCTGCAGAATTAATGAGTATACGCATGATCATGTAATTCTGCATAAAAGTGCCAAAGAGTCCACGTGACACATGAGCGGGTGAAGACGTGTCTTTGCTCGCTCCGGGGCCGCCTTGAGAAACTTGGTTGAAATACTTCCTTTTTGCCCCTGCACACCGCCCTGTTGGAAGTGGAAACTCTACTCTCTTCAGAAGGCTATCTTAATCTCGTGGGAAGCCCAGCACGATGCCACCTCCGACTCGTAAGGAGAAAGAAAAAGAGAAGGGGCCTAGGCCTAACACTCCGGCCATGTCTCTCACGCAGCCCTCCTCGCAGAGTAAAGATAGTGTAGAGTCGGCTACCGAAGATCTGGCGAGAGAGGTGGTAAGGCAACTGGATCCTAAATTCGACCAGATATTGTCGAAATTGGAGATTATGGGCACGTCATTGACTGAGATGAACCAGCGGATCGAGGAGCTGGAGAGCCGTGTGGCGGCTGTCGAGGAAGATGAGGGACGGCAGTCCTGGGGGCTTGAGAGCACGAGGTCCCAGCTAGAGGCCTTGCAAGCCAAAATCGATGACCTCGAGAATCGCTCCCGCCGCAACAACATCCGACTGGTGGGAATATCGGAGGCGACTACTGACCAGCAACTGGTGCCTTTGATAGAGCAGTGGCTCCCAAGAGCTCTGGGCCTGGACGCGCTAGTAGGAGACATTAAAGTGGAGAGAGCGCACCGAGTCGGTGGGAAAATGGCGACCCGACCTAGGCCCAGAGTAGTGATTGCTCGGATACTCAACTTTGCCCACAAGGAGCGTCTGCTACAGGCATTTCGCCAACACCGGCAGCTTACCTTGGACAATAACCAGCTCCTTTTATTCCAAGATTACTCTTACCTGGTCACCGTGAAGAGGCGAGAGTTCACCCCGATATGTGCAGCACTGTTCCAGAAAAACGTGCGGTTTACGTTGGCGTTCCCCGCTGTCCTGCGCGTTCACAACATGGGAAAGACTCATATTTTCGAAACGGTGAAGGCGGCTCAGACCTTCTTGAAGGAGCTGGAGAAGAATATGCTGACGCAGGAAGGGGAGCGGAGCCCGGCCTCTGGCCGGTGAGCGTGAGCGACTCCAGGCTTGCTAAATTTCTTCCTTTGAGTGCTGGCTCCTCGGGCTCTGGTCCTGGAGTGCGAGGACAGTGAATGCTGCCAGGCGAGATGTACTTCCATCAAGTTTCATTATGATGAGAACTATAGTACTTTGAGTGGGCTGCTGCCCACCTCTGGACCTGTCTGTTTTGCCGACTAAGGACTCGCATTCATCGCTGTGGTAGCCTTATGGTTTCTTGCAGAATGTCTCTAGCCTGCTGATACCTCCCTCCTCTTTATTTTTTCTTTATCTCTTTTAATTTTCTGTTTATCTCTTTCATTTCTCTTTTTATTTCTTTTTATTTCTCATTTTATTTCTTTTTGTTTCTCCTTTATTTCTCTCCCCTTTACAATTTTCTTTGACACGGCTTCCCACACTTTTTGAAAGAGCAGATGTGGCGTGGGGAGTCCTGTGTGAGTGGGAGACTGTTAGGACTAAGCTGGGAGTGGGCGATTTTTCCTTTCTAGGTTGGGTGTGAGTCCTTGTTGGGCATGAATCATGGCAGATGTGCTGGAGCCAAATGTTCTGTGGGGCAGATTGGCTTAACCTTCCCCTTCAGTGGGAACTTGAGGCGGCCGGGACTTGTAGATCAGCCATGTCGGCTGATGGTGGGATAGATTATTTTTTACAAGGGGATGGATGGGGGTTGGGTAGGGTAGGGAGTGGGGGAGGGAGAGTAGAGGGGGGAGAGGGGAATGGGGGGGAGGGGAGGATTGGGGTTGGGGTGGAGTGGGGCGGTGGGAGGGAGAGGGAAGGGAGGGTGGCAAGAGGGAGTTATTGTTGATCGAAGCTGGGTTTTCTTTTCGCACCCACAGTATTTTTGGACCGGGGGTTGAGGCTGGGCAACCCTGGGCTGTTCAGGAGAAGTGGAACTTGCTGTTGCCTATGGGATTTGCGGGTCTGTGAGGAATCAATTGAGATTTATCTCGTGGAACGTAGGTGGGATTAACTCTCCTGTTAAGAGAACTAAGGTGCTCCAGGCCTTGCGGAAGGCCAAAGCACAGGCTGCATTATTACAGGAAATGCACCTCTCCGAGAAAGAGCATGCTAAACTGCAGAGAGGCTGGGTGGGCCAGGTGTTGGCGGCCTCCTCGGGAGGTCGGAAACGCGGAGTCGCTATCTTATTTGGTAAGGACCTGAAGGTAGAGTTGTTGAGTGAGGACCGTGACCCCTCTGGTAGATACTTGTTTGTGCACTTAAAATTAAATGGAGAGGAATTTTTCTGGGCAATGTGTATGCCCCCAACACCTATGACCATTCTTTTTTTCAAAGAGTGTGTAGGAAGGTGACTGCAGCCCCGAGGGTCCCGTCAATTGTGGCGGGAGATTTTAATTGTCCTCATGATCCTATGTTAGATAAATCAGGTGGGCAGTTGCAGGGAGATTGGGGTAGAAAGGGAGTTGGTTATCTGTGTCTCGCAGGCGGGTTGGTGGACACCTGGAGAGCACTTCATGGGGGGGAGAAAGATTTCACACATCTGTCTAGGGTACATCACACCTGGTCCAGACTCGACTATATTCTGGTTGCTGAACGGGAATTTGACAGAGTGCTCAGCTCAGAGATTGAGCCGATGGTGGTCTCAGATCATGCCATGGTGCGGATGGATTGGCAGGGACGTGAGAGAGGAGAGTCTCGCTGGGCCTTCCCTAGACAGATGTGGATGAATATTAAATTTAAAAATTATCTGGTGCAGAAGTGGGAAGAATACTTACAATTTAATGAAGCTAGTGCCAGTTCGGCTAGTGTCTGTTGGGAGGCCGGGAAGGCCGTCCTGCGAGGACATATCATCGCGTATGTCGCGCAAGAGAAGCGCCATATCAATGGGAGGGTGTTGGTGTTAACGCGGGAGCTGCGGAGGCTACAGAAGTTGGTAGCAAGGAGCCGGGGATCAGAACATATACCACTGTATTTAGAGACCCAACGGCAGCTCAATGATATTCTGGAAGAACGTGCAGTTTACAACATGCATTATTACCGCCACCAGCTATTCCGTTTTGGCAACAAGGCGGGTACGCTTCTGGTCCGTTTAGTGAAGGACGGGGGGGTCTAAGGTGGTGGCCGCGATAAAAGATAGTACGGGGGCTCGGCTCTCTGACCCCCGTGGTATTGTGGAGGTGTTCCGTCAGTTCTACGAGCAGCTTTATACACCAGAGCCGGCAGATAGGGGAGCGGAACAGGCCTTTTTGGATGCGACACCTTTACCACAGCTATCCGAGGTGGAGCGAGCAGCGTTAAACCGGCCAATTGAGGGTGTAGAAATTCAGAGAGTGATCCATCAAGGGAAACTGCATAAGGCTCCGGGACCAGACGGCTATAGCTCCGAATTCTATAAAATGTTGGAGCTGCAGGTTACCCCGACTTTGGCTGCAGTCTACAATGACGTCTTGGAGGGGAAGGGATTCCCCCGGGACATGCGCACGGCTGCGATTACGGTGATCCATAAGCCTGGGAAAGAGGTGGAGGACCCGGCCTCTTATCGGCCGATCTCGCTTATTAACTATGACATGAAAGTCTTGGCTAGCGTACTAGCGCGGAGGCTGCAGGGGATTCTGCCGCGGCTCATTAGTCCTTGTCAGACTGGCTTTGTTCAAGGAAGGGAGGCCTTCTCTAATATAAGTAAGGTACTCTTAGGGGCGGAGTAGAGTGCAATGCAAGGAGATCCACTGTTGTTGGTGAGCCTAGATGCAGAGAAGGCCTTCGATAGAGTGGCATGGGATTATATGTTTGAGGCCCTAAGGAGATTCGGATTTGATGGAGCCTTTCTGACTTGGCTGCACGCTTTATACTCGGCGCCTCTGGCTTTTGTAGTGGTGGGTGACCTTCATTCGGCACCCTTTGAACTGCGTCGGGGGACGAGGCAGGGATGCCCGCTTTCTCCTCTGTTATTCATATTGCAGATGGAGCCTTTGCTGCGTGCATTGGGACAAATGGAGGAGATCCGGGGGATTGTATGGCCAGGTGGCGGTCTTAAGCTGAGTGCCTTCGCCGATGATTTATTATTGTGTTTGACAGACCCGCAGCGCTCGCTGGAGGAGGCTTTATCTATTATTGAATGGTTTGGTGCTTTCTCGGGTATGCGGATAAATAGAGCCAAATCGATGGGACTCGACATTGGTGGGAGAGTCCGTGGACTCTGGCGGGGTGCTTTCCCGCTGGTCTGGGCGGCAGACTCTATCCGGTACCTTGGTATACAGATCCCTTGTGACCCTAGTCGGCTTTATGTAGTTAATGTGCGGCCCTTATTGAGTAAAACGATTCAACGATTACAGAAGTGGCGTGAGCTTCCGCTCTCCCTGAGGGGGCGTATTGCTCTCTTCAAGATGGTCGAGCTACCTCGGTGGATCTATCTCCTACGGCATGCTCCTCTTTGGCTTCTGCGGAGGGACTTAAAAGTGTTGGAGGGTCATTTGTCTAAATTCTTGTGGAAGGGGAAGAGAGCGCGCATCGCCTTTGCGACTTTGTTGAGGCCTAATAGTGAGGGGGGTGCTGGCCTTTGTTCGCTACGAGAGTATAATCTGGTCAGTCTGTTACGGCCGCTTTGTGATCTGGTCGCGGGGACTGTCGTGATTCTTCCTCTGGAGCTGGTGGATGCTATCTCGGTGCCGTATCATAGACTATACTGGCTGCACCGTTCGAATAGAGAGCTGCCCATCTTTTGGCGGCGCTCCACATATCTTGGTGCTCTCCGCCAGGCCTGGAGGCATCTCTGTCGTCTTCGAGGATGTGCGTGGAATTGTTCAGATTGTCTTCCCTTAGCCGGTAATGGGGACTTCCTTCCCGGATGCCAGGGTGGGGTAGCTAAACGCTGGGCGCAATGCGGTGTGGAATATGTGGGCCACTTGCGGATGGAGGAGGCGGCACAGATGGACTCTTATAGCTCCCTGCGGAGCCGATACCGGCTGCCAGTTCATGATTTTTACTTTTACTTGCAAGTGCGACACTTTGTACGCGCTTTAGACCGAGGTGAGGGGGTGAGTTTGTGGCAGGGAGATCGTGGAATGGTGGGCGTATTTCGTGCCTTGGAGGGCAAAGTCACGGTGCGGAGACTGCGTGAGGAACTATCGATGGGGGATGATTTGTCGGGGCTCACGCGGTTAGCCTGCAGCTGGCAGGCAGATGGAATTGTGGAGGGAACAGTGGAGTGCTTATGTCAAGCTTTTCAAAGTATACCTCGTCTTTCGGAATCGGTGCAGATACAAGAGGTCCAGTATAAATTTTTGTGGCGCGCCTATGTGCATGATGTGTGGGCTAAGCGGATGGGTATTACGGACTCGGAGAGTTGTCGTCGCTGTGGGGTAGAGAAGGGTACCTTTGCGCACAAATTTTGGTTGTGTTCTGCTATTCAACCATTTTGGGAGGGTGTGGGGGCGTGCCTTGGCGGCTGGATTGGCCAGAAGGTGGACGTAGGACCGGCTTGGTGTCTGTTTGGCTCTCTTGAAGCTGCTGATCCCCTGAGTACGTGACACCGACAGCTCTGTGAGAGGGGCTTTCTGGTAGCCAAGCAGACTATTCTGCGACATTGGGTAGCGCCCGCGACACCGAGTGTACAGGAATGGGAGGGGAGGATGCGAATCTTATTAAGTATGGAAAGATGCACAGCGCAGCAGATGGGTCGGAGGAGGCTGGATCAATTCACGAAACTCTGGGCTCCGCTACTAGCCACTGATAGCTCTTAATAACCATTGCAGGCCGTTCTGGCCCTTGCTGGAGTGGCTACTGGCGGTTAGCTGTTGCTTACCAGGGCTGGGGGTGTGAGAGTTGTTATCTTTAGCCTCTCCCTGTGTGATTGGTGTGGATGCTGCCTGGTGTGGGCTGGGGGGGGGAGGGGGGGGGAATGGAAGGGGGGGGAGGGAGGTACTGGGGGGAGGGGAGAGGGGAGGAAATTGGGTGGGATGGGCGTTGTTTTGGTCGAATGTTCAGTACCTTGTTGTCACTTATGCATCTGTGCACCTAGCTTATTTTGGCAGAGCTGGTTTGTATTTCTTTTACTATAGGGTTTGTTACCTATCATTGGAGTTCTCTGCGTAGACTACTGTGTGGCTAGGTTAACTTCAGTTATAACTATGTGTTAATCCTGTGTAGATGCGTTGGATATTGACTTTTTATGTTGTGAAGATATTCTCTTCCCTATGTTATGAAATGTTTAATAAAAATGATTTTCACTAAAAGTGCCAAATCCCAGAGGCCAAGTGAGCCCCACCCCTTTCTAGCCGTGACTTGGGGTTAAAATGTTGTAAAACCCCCTCTCAACTTCCCCTTCCCTGAAGTCCTAACTTTATCATATTTATAAGGGTTAGCCCTCTCCTAGGGAATTCCGACTCACCCCAAGGAATTTGAGGAGGGGGGAGGCAATTAGACCAGGAATGATACCCACTCACTCCTATTCCAGCAGCTACCTCTGCAAAATAGCCACTTACCGCTGATAGTCTCGCAGGTAAGTCAGGGATCATAAAGAAGAGAAGGAAAGGAAAAGTGAAAATTTGGTAAAGGTCAAGATTTACAGAGGGGGGAGGTCAAGGGTATTCTCCAGGAACAAGCAGGAAGTCAGTCCTCACATATGGGTGACGTCAGCGCCAACGGAGCCCACGCAGAGCATTTCCCCAGCTTTCAAAGAAAGCCTTTAGGAATGCTACCATGCATGTGTGGTCCCCTCTCGCTCAAGGGTGCCATCTTGCTCAGCCTCCTTTTTTCCGCGGAGCCTAACGGATGCGTGTCCTGTTTTCCCAGAAAAATTCCTTAAAAATTATCCTCCTTTGAGTTTTTCATAGTTTGCGTACTGGTTCCGCTTCCCTCCTTGAGCTGGCGCTGTTCTTGGCTCCCTTTCCTTTTTTCGTCAAGGTCTGCTTCGACCGGTGTTCGCATCCTTTTTCGTCCAGGGGTCGTCAACCCCTTCCAGGTGTGATCCACCATGTCTCCCGGTGGCTTTAAAAAGTGTGATCGTTGCAGTCAAATTATGTCTGTCACAGACACCCACGACTGCTGTTTGCACTGCCTTGGCCAGGACCACAACAGTACCTCCTGTGACCTGTGTCAGGCCATGACCCCTCGGACCAACAGGAAAAGGTCAGAGTTGCAGAAGATGTTCCCGCGGTATGGCTCAGCCCCAGTTTCCCTGACGCTGAGCCCAAAGCCAAGCACCTCCCGTGAGGCCTGGGCATCTTTGGAGTCCCGCAGCGGTGGCTTCTCTGTAAAGACGCTGGACCATGTCGAGTAAAAGAAAAAATCCTTGAAACCAGTCGAGGTTCTACTGGGGAAAACCCGGTAAGGTCCCACGGAGGGACTTTAGTGACTCCGAACAGCGCCCCCCTAAAGTCTCTAGGAAGGAGTCCTCAGTCGGCGGTGACTGCGCAAGGCTCCCCAAGGACATGCTCCAAACCCTCTGTGCCCGTGCCAAAAGCTGCGGAGCCTTCTGGCATCAAGGCCAGAATGTTGGTGCTTGGAACAGTGCGTCTCTGCTATCCTTACCATGCAGCAGGAGGTGATGTCAGGTTCATCTACATCATCTGCCCCGACAACAGGCCCCCCGACTGCAGTGGTGTTCCCGGGCCCCGAGTGCTATCTGCCTCAGCCTAGCCCTTTGTACCCATCGAGGTCCCAGTCCCGATCCTCAGGTGTCCAGTCCTCCCCGGCTAGTTTCTGGAAGTCTGACCCAAGACTGGTCAGTGGACCCTGGTTCCCTGACACAGGCCTCGTGGCGTGGGAACTCCGAGCCTCTGAATCCTCGACGCCCTCGGAGTTAGACTGGGAGACTGATGTTGAGGCCTCTTCTGAGACCTCTTGACACCGAGACATCTCCTCGGAGCTGACTCCCCTGGAACTCCGATGCCATGTCCTTGGGTGGGGAATGGCATTCCACGACTTCATCCGGGACATGGCCCAAGCCCTCTCGGTTCCGACTGAGTCCGAGGAGGACCCGTGCACCAAAGAACTGGAGATCCTCCAGTATGAGTCTCCGCCAAAGGAGGTTCTGTCGGTGCCAATGCAACTACATCCTCCCTACAGATGTGGGAGACCCTGGCCTCGGTGCCGGTGGTCAGCCGATGCATCAACGCCATCTACTGTGTCAAAAGGAGTCCAGGTTTCCAGAAGGCCAAACTTCCCCAAATCTCCATGATGGTGGAATTGTCAATGCAAAAGCTCAAGAGCCAGAAGACTTATTCTTCTGTACCTCCGGGTAGAGAGGTCAGAGCCCTCAACACCCTAGGGCGCAAGTGTTTCCAAGGGTCCATGTTGGGCTGCCGAATACAAACCTATGAGCTCTACATAGGTATGTATAAGAGCCTCATTCAGGAGCTCACTGGCTTCTCAGCAGGGCTTGTCGGGGAATCCCTGCAACGGTTCCAGACCTTGGTTGTCTACCATCCGGGACTGCTCTAAATTCCTGTTCCGGGCCGCCTATGATGGGCTCGAGGGGGCAGCCGCAGGTATTGGTGCTCAGCGCCAAGCCTGGCTGCAGACCTTGGACCTCGAGCAATGGGTCCAGGAAAAGCTGCTGGATCTTCCCTGCACTGTGGAGAACCCATTTGGGAAACCGATGGCCGACAAGGCCGCCGAGATTGAGGCCGAGGTGGTGACCAAGCAGAGGCTCTCAAAGAAGACCTCTGCCCTTCCCCGTAAGAGAACCTCAGGAAAAAGGCCAACTTTCTTGAGGAAGAAGGGCCCTTTCCATCAGAGTCACCACTACCAAGCCTTCCCAAGCCAGCAGCAGCAGGGATCCCAGCCCAAGGGCCAGGGATATGGACCCAGGAAGCCAAAGGCTCCCAAACTGCGGACACCAGCTCTGGCTCAACTTCGTGGGAGCTTTTGACTCCCAGGGTGGGGCCTCCCTCCCCCTGGGAGACCCTCACTAGCCCACAGGGGGCTGCCTGGCACTCTTCACGCACAGGTGGCCTGAGGTCACCTCGGACCAATGGGAATTCTGGGTAGTGAAGGAGGGGTACCACTTCAGCTTCCAGATGCTATCTCCGGGGCATTTTCCAGGAGAGCCAGTGTGACTTCTCCTTCACCAGGTCCTTTTGCTCTCAGAACTAGCAGGTCTACTAAGGGACAAGGTAGTAGAACCTGTTACCCAGCACCTCTGGGGCAAGGGCTTCTACTCAAGGTACTTTCTCATTCCCAAAAGAACTGGGGGTCTCAGGCCCATCCTGGACCTCTGAGACCTAAACAAGTTCCTGGAGAGGGAGAAGTTCAAAATGCTCTCCCTTGGAACACTGCTGTCCTACCTCCACCAGGGAGACTGGCTTTGCTCCTTGGACCTAAAGGATGCCAACACCCACATTTTGGTTCACCCATCTTACCAGCAATACCTGAGATTCATGGTAGGGGCAGGCCACTGTCAATACAGGGTACTCCCCTTTGGCCTGGCCTCCTCCCCAAGAGTGTTCACAAAGTGCTTAGCAGTGGTAGTCTCCCATCTGTGCCTTCAAGGGATGTTCGTCTTCCCCTACTTGGCCGACTGGCTCATCAGAGGCGACACAGCAGCAGAGGTCAGTCAGGGCACAGAACGTACCATTCTCACCCTGCATCACCTGGAGTTTGTCATCAGCTACCCCAATTCACATCTCTCCCCGGTGCAAGATCTAGAGTTCATCGGTGCTCAGCTGGACACAGTGCGGGCCAGAGCCCTCCTCCCTCGGGCAGGGTAGAACGCCTTAAACAGCTGGCAGGGGAGGTCCGGCATCGTTCTGCGATGCTAGCTCACCTCCACCTCTTCCTGCTGGGACACATGGTCTCTATGGTCCATGTCACACACCTAGCCTGCCTGCACATACGGACAGCCCAGTGGTGCCTGCATTCTCAGTGGACCCAGGCCACGGACCAACTCTGAAACTGGGTCAGGGTCTTCCGCCAGCTGGCGAGATCCCGTGACTGGTGGCAAAAGCTGGGCCGCCTCTGGGCAGGAATGCCCTTCCAAGCGCCCCCACAGCAAAGTACCCTGACCACAGATGCCTCTCTTCAGGGCTGGGAAACTCACTGCGGAGTTCACCGCACTCAGGGTTGCTGGTCCAGGAAGGAGTCTCTACTACAGTTCAACCTCTGGAACTCTGGGTGGTATTCCTTGCTCTATGTGCATTCCACTCCCTCCTGTGAAACAGACTTGTGCTGGTCCAGACGAAGAACCAGGTCGCAATCTTCTATATAAACAAACAGAGGGGCACGGGCTCATACTCCCTCTGCTGGGAGGCTGTAGCCCTCCTCTGCTTTGCAATGTGCAATGGCATGCTTCTGTGAACAGTCTACCTTCCGGGCCAGGACAACTGCCTGGTGGACAGACTCAGCTGAGAAGCTCTTTCGCCATTGGGGCTGGCCCGAGATGGACCTCTTTGCCTCTCTGAACAATGCAAAACTGGCTCGCTTCTGCTCCAGGCAGCTGCACCCACAGAGGGTAGTAGCAGACACGTTCCTAATCTCATGGGCCAAGGGACTGCTGTATGCATCCCCACCGACTCCCCTGGTCACCAAGACTCTGTTCAACCAATTCAGAACGAGAGGGCATCTGTGATACTGATCGTCCCCAGGTGGCCCAGACAACCCTAATTCCCACTACTGCTCCCGCTGGCAGCGACACTCCCAGTGTCCCTGGGTTGAGCCCCGGACTTCCTGACTCAGGAGGGGGGGCTCCCTTCTGCACCCCAGTGTGGGTTCACTGACTCACTAACAGCCTGGCTGCTGAGAGGGTAGCCTTGGCCCCGCTTAACCTACCACAAGAGGTTGAAGAGATTCTGTTAACCTCCAGGAAACCCTCCATGAAGAAGAGGGCTTATGCTTTTAAGTGGCATAGGTTCGCCATGTGGTATGCAGATAGGAAGAAGAACCCTTTCTTCTGCCACGTCCAGCTGGTAATCTAGTACCTAGTGCACCTGTCGCTCACAGAGCTGAAATCTAACTTGGTCCGTGTGCATCTGAGTGCTATAGCTGTTCACCACCACCACCCGGTAGGGGGAAAGCCCTTATCCAGCCAGCCCCTGGTATCCCGGTTCCTGTGGGGCCTTCTGCTTTCCAAGCCTCCTTCCACCCCCCCGGTGACAAAATGGAACCTCAACGTGGTGCTCTCCCAGCTAACTAGGCCACCGTTCGAGCCACTTACCACCTCAGATACCTATCCTGGAAGGTAGCCTTCTTGGTGGCCCTGACTTCAGCTCCCAGAGTCAGTGAACTTCAAGCACTGGTGACGGCCCCCATACACCAGGTTCTCCAAGAACAGGGTAGTGCTCTGCACTCACCCTAAGTTCCTCCCGAAGGTGGTATCCCTGTTTCACCTAAACTAAGAGGTCGTATTCCCCACCTTCTACCCGCAGCCTCATGCCAGCAGAAAGGAGCTCATATTCCACACACTGGATTGTAAGCAGGCCTTATCCTTCTATTCACAGTGGACCCAGGGCCACCACAAAGCACCTTAGCTTTTCGTGTCCTATGACCACAGCAGACTGGGAATCCCTGTAACCAAGTGTACCCTGTCCTCTTGGGTGGCGAACTGCATTGCCCTCACCTATGAGCGGGAGGGCCTCTCCCTGGAGCACCGCATCATAGCACATTGCGTGAGGGTGATGGCCACGTCGGGACCCCACCTCCATTCTGTGCCGGTGACAGAAATTTGCAGAGCCCCCACTTGGTCATCCATTCATACGTTTGCAGCGCACTACTGCCTGGAAAGTGAATCCTGCAGGGATAGTGCCTTTGGTCAGGCAGTGCTGCGTAATATACTTAGCAACCTCTGCCCTCTGACCCTTCTGTGTTCAGGCTACCGGAGTGATAGTGTTGCTGGATGCTAGGGTCTTGCAGAGTCTCTCAGCAGGGACTCACCTTCTGCAACTCATGGCCACCCGTCCGTTCGCTGTTGGTACTGTTGTGATTCGGTTCTCAAAGCCTGGAGCTAGGGAGTCCCATATGTGAGGACTGACTTCCTGCTTGTTCCTGGAGAAAGCATAGTTACTCATCTGTAACAGGTGTTTTCCGGGAACAGCAGGAATCAGTCCTCACAACCCTTGGAGTTCCCGTCCTTCAGTTTTTTGTTTGACTGCTGTCTTAGCTATGTCATCTGACTGAGCAAGATGGCACCCTTGGACAGGAAGGGGAGCACTCTTTGAAAGCTGGGGAAATGTTCCGCGTGGACTCCGTCGGTGCCGATGTCACCCATATGTGAACTGATTCCTGATGTTCCCGGAGAACACCTGTTACAGGTGAGTAACTACGCTTTTTCAACATTTTAGCCCCAAATCAGGTCTGGAGAGGGATTGAGCTCACTCAACCACCAGGGATCAGAGGTCTGGAGGGGCATCACATTCAGGTCAAGAGTATCAGATACTCTAGACAAATAATCAGTTTTGCACTCCTGCTCCCCAAGGGGTGGCTCAAGGCCCTATCCTATAGTCCAGCTTTTACCCTACCCATCCTCTCCTTTCTATCCCCAGATGGCCAGCATTTACCCTTTACATTCAGGCTTCTCCACATGGTGAGCATTTATCCTTCCCCTCCATACCACCCCCATGTGGCCAGAATCTCATCCCTTCCAGCTGATGCTGTTGTACCCAACCTACCTCTGTTTTCAGTCTTCTGCTCTTGGTTGCTACTTGAAGTCTCTTTGGGGCAGCTGTGGGCCTTTAAGCACAGGTCTGTGCTAAAGTGTTGCTACATCTTGCTCTCTCTGACAGGAAGTTTCCATGGAAGTGTGGGGTGGACGCAGCAGCGTTGACGTGCAGGTCTCTGTTTAAAGACACTGTTCTGCACTGAACCATCTTTAATGTATTGCTTTCCTCCTGCGTGGAAGCTGCGCTGCCACCCCAATTGGCCTAGTTTCAGAGCCAGCCTTAGTCAATAGGCCCTTCACTTTTCATCTGCCGCTACCACCATGGCTCAAAGGGACAAATGATTTGTCTTGCCACTCTTGAAAAAATTATTGCTGTTGAGCTGTAGTTATTTTTTCTGTAAAGGGGGCCCAGGAAGGTAGGATACGAACCGAATGGTGTACCTAGTGTGCATCTTGAGGAAGAGAAAAGTCAGAGACATGAAGCAAGAGGGAAGTCAGAGGATAGTATGCTTGATGGGAAAGACTTCAGGGAGGCAAGAGGGGATCCAATGGGGAAGGAGAGAGGAGGCCTCATAGGGGAAGGCGAGAATAAGGTTCCCTGATGAAATAAGGAAAAATGACCATCAGGGTGATAGAGATACCATGAAGTAATGGAAGGACAAGGAGGGAGGGAGCCCAAGGGGAGTGGGGATAGGGGCCATATAGACAGCTTGATGCAGAAATGCTAAAACTCTAGCACAGGAGTTTCCTAAAGCAAGATTAATGCAGAAGTTTGTTCATCTGTGCTATAAGCAAACAGCATGCATATTGGGCTGTGCACAAAAAGTCTTTGTTAAACATGGAGAGAAAAGCATACAAATGCATCACCTATCTGGCACCTGTGTGTATGTGTTGAATTGCTAGGAGAGGGGGGGAGGTCATCTGAGGTGGTTTGACACATCACCTCAGATGACCAAGCAGACCCCCCAATCGTGTGTTTCTATCTATCCCCCCCAGTTGATGGCCCCCTACCCTCACAAATCCCCCCCCCCCCCAAAAAAAATGTTCCCTGGTGGTCAGGTGGCCTTTAACCCTGTCGCCCTCCGAAAAAAAAAAGTCCCTGGTGGCTCCTCCTCTCTTCGATTTTCCTTCCTGTTGGGGGGGGGGGGCAATCACTGACCCTCCGCTGAGCATCCCAGCATGCAGTGTTTGCCTTATATGGCAGACTGACCCTGTCCAATGTATTACAGGATGTGATTAGCATGTCCACTATGCTATACTTTGGCGCAGTGGTTTCCCTTGTTTTCTAACTTGCTTTCTGTGCTGGGGAGCAAATGCCAGGGCATAATATAGTTTTCTGCATTGGGTCCACAGTCTTTAATCACATACCCAAATCAACATACTGTGTCACAGTAAGAACACACCCACCGAGTCTCATTTATAAACAATCATGTGCATACACTCAACTACACTAGCCCCCAGCTATCAAAAACCCACCTGCAACATCCCTCTACCCATGTATTTCACTCACTCCCACTTATCCATGGACAAACAGTCCACTATGGTAACCAACTCCTCCCCCATTCAGACATACTGAAACTGCTTCCCACCTACTCAAACACATCACACCTGGCATTTACTCAGGGCACATCTCAAAAAGATTGGAGTCCTTCACTATCACACAGTTCTCCAGGACCAAGCAGGAAGTCAGTCCTCACATATGGGTGATGTCGGCATCGACGGAGCCCCAATGCGGAGCATTTCCCCAGCTTTCAAAGAAAGCCTTTGGGAATGCAGGCACGCATGCGCGGTCCCCTTCCTGCCCAAAGGTG
The DNA here is from genome assembly GCA_033557465.1 of Ichthyophis bannanicus. Lineage (NCBI taxonomy): Eukaryota > Metazoa > Chordata > Amphibia > Gymnophiona > Ichthyophiidae > Ichthyophis > Ichthyophis bannanicus. The sequence continues at coordinate 413,727,149 of CM066038.1, forward strand.
CCATCTTGCTCAGTCTTCTTTTTTCTGTGGAGCCCTTTGGACGCCTGTCCTTGTCACCTGTGAAAAAAGTTGATTTTTCTGCGTTGGGTCGAGTTTTTTCTTCGGTTCGACGTCGGTTCCTTTCCCGCCTGGACTCGGTACACCGGTGCCGAGCCCGGATCTCTTTTTTCGGTTTTTGTCCTTAGAGACTGCGTTCGCGCCCTTTTTCTTTTCCCTGGCAGCCCAATTTTTTGATCTTGCAGGGGCCCTTTTTCCCCTGATGGCTGCCAGTGACTTTAAGAAGTGTGATCGGTGCAAGAAACTGATGTCCCTCACCAACACACACGACTGCTGCCTCCGGTGCCTAGGGCCAGACCATGATTCTACGGTCTGTAGTCCCTGTGGCAAAATGTCTTCTAAGGCATTACGGAGCCGTCAGCACCAGCGTGAGAGGATCTTATTTATTTATTTATTTACTGCACACTTATATACCGCTACTTCCAGCGATCAGCAGCGGTTTGATTCATGTTCGGGGATTGTCAATCAAGACTGGGGGGGGATGGTATGTACAAAAAACTGGGGTCACAGCACACATGGTTAGCGTCTTAGGGGACTTCGTCAGAGGCCTCGACGTCTCGGGAGTCTGACCCCGAGCATCGTCGGGGCTCCTCTGAAAGGGAGTCCCCCTCGAGGGAGCATCGAAGGAAGAAGAAACCCACGAGGGCGGCATCGGTGGACGCTCTTGACTCCTCGAGGGCCAGGTCGCATAGCCCCGATCGCTGTCCCGGGTATTCAGAGTCGGAGAGGCCTGCAAAGCATCCTCATGTGGAGTCGGAGGCCCCGAGTCACGTGAGTACTGTAGTCCTCGTGGACTCTCCGGGGGAACCGATGTCGGGCCCGACGCCGTCGGGGCCCGAGTTGGAGGCTGCTGGGTCTCCTGAGCTCGGACTCAGGTTGACGGCCTTGGAGAGCAGACTGTCTGCCTTCATGGAGCAGCAGCAGGTGCTGATCGCCGGTCTCACCGGTGCATCTGCTCCAACCACCGGGACATCAACGTCCAAGTCGACCCCGGAGGCCGAGCCGATCCTCTAGACCATGCGAACTCGAGTCGATCCTCGGCCGAGGTCACCCTCAGCCTCCTGTTCGGGACCAAGGTCGTCGACGCCGGTTCCCTCGGCGTCGGGGCAGATGGCGTCAGTGCCCGCCCACTCGGAGCCACTCGATTCCTCCTCGGAGGAATCGGCGTGGGAAACGGAGGAGAAGGAGTCCCCTGACACCTTCCGGACTCGTTGCGTCCCTTCGGACTCACCGGGATCCGAGCCTTGGACAAGATCCCCCTGGAGGATACCAGGTTCTCGGATTTCATAAGGGACATGGCCAAAGCATTGGCATTCCCTGCAGACCCCGAGGAGGAGCCTTGAGCCGAGGAGCTCGAGGCTCTGCAGTATGACTCTCCTCCTAAGGAGGCCTTTACTGTCCCAGTTCCTCCGATGCTGGAGCGGTTGCTCTTCTGCATGTGGGAGGCGCCGGCCTCAATGCCAGTTCTAAGCAAGCGGGTCGATTGCATCTATCGAGTCCGCAAGAGCCCCGGGTTTTAAAAGGCACAGCTACCGCACCACTCCATGGTTGTGGAATCGGCCATGCATCACCTGAAGAGTCAGAAGATGCACTCCTCGGTGCCTTCTGGCAGGGAAGCGCGGAACCTGGATGCCCTCAGTAGAAAGTGCTTCCAGGGCTCTATGCTTGCTTGCTGTGTCCAGACCGACCAGCTGTACATGGGTATGTACCTTCGAGACCTGACAAAGGAGATTGCCGGGTTCTCTGCTGGTTTGTCCGCGGAAAACCTTTGCAGAGGTTCAAGGCCTTGTCTTCTGGTATTCGAGAGTGCTTGAAGTTTATATCTCGAGCAGCCTACGATGGATTTGAGGCTTCGGCCCGGGTAGCAGGGGCCAGCATTGGTGCATGCCGCCAGGCCTGGCTACAATCCTCGGACCTCGAGCCATGGGTACAGGACAAGTTGGTCGATGTCCCTTGCCGAGGTGAAAACCTCTTTGGCAAGCCCATGGCAGAAAAGGCTGCAGAACTCGAGACCGAGACTCTTACCCGGACAAGGCTGTCCAGGAAGACCTCTGCCTCTTCTCAGAAGAAGAAGGGCTCGGGAAAAAAACCTTTTACCCGAGGAAGACCGCTGCCTACAAAACCTACCCTCACTACCAGGCCTCTGCAGCTCCCCAACAGGGCCAGCAGGCTAAGGGGGCAGGGTCATGGGCCCCGTAGGCAGAAGGCTCCCAAGCCTTCTACTCCGGCTCCTGCTCAGCAGGGAGGGAGATTTTGACTATGCCAGCATATAGCCTCTCCTCCTCTCCAGGGCACAGGAGGCCGGCTGACCCTGTACGCAGACAGGTGGCCAGCCATCACAGGGGATACTTGGGTGTTAAGCATCATCAAAAGGGGCTATCTGCTCCACTTCACCCAGATACCCCCTCCTACTTTCCAGGGGAGCCTCCAAGACCCCCTCTGCACAGAAACGTACTCCTTCAGGAGTTGGAAGGTCTGCTAAGGGACCGGGCGGTGGAACCGGTGCCTCACCACCTGGATGGGCAAGGCTTCTACTCGAGATACTTCCTGGTACCAAAAAGAACAGGAGGCCTCAGACCCATCCTGGACCTGAGAAATCTGAACAAGTTTCTGGAGAGGGAAAAGTTCAAGATGCTTACCCTTGGAATCTTACTGCCCTACCTCCAGCAGGGAGATTGTCTATGCTCCTTAGACCTGAAGGATTCTTATACTCACATCCTCATCCATCCAAGCCACAGACAATTCCTCAGATTTGTGGTGGGAGGAAAGCACTTCCAGTACAGAGTGCTTCCTTTTGGCCTCACCTCCGCACTCAGGGTTTTTACAAAATGTCCGGCGGTGGTTGCGGCCTACCTCAGGAACCAGGGGATTTTTATGTTCCCTTACCTGGACGACTGGCTTATCAGGGGCCAGTCTCCACAAGAGGCCAGGCAGGCCACCTTCAGAACCATATCCCTGCTTCAGCACCTGGGGTTCGTCATAAACTTCCCCAAGTCCACTTTAGTCCCCTCACAGGACGTGGAGTTCATAGGGGCAAGATTGGCTACCATCCATGCAAAGGCCTATTTGCCTGTGGACAGAGCTCACAGACTGATAAAGTTGGCCGGCCAGTTTCGGGTGAACTCTCTGGTCTCGGCCAGACACTTCCTCCGGCTCTTAGGTCACATGGCTTCCACTGTGCATGTCACACCACATGCCCGGCTGCACATGAGGCCGGCTCAGTGGCACCTCAAAGCACAGTGGCTGCAGTCCACAGGGAAATTGTCAGACAGAATAAAGGTGTCCAAACTCTTGGTGGACTCCTTACGCTGGTGGAGGCATCTCCCAAATCTGGTCAGAGGTCTTCCTTTCCAGTCCTCCCCACACACTCAGGTACTGATAACCAATGCTTCCCTGCAGGGCTGGGGGGCACACTGCCAGGGGACCTGCACACAAGGCCTGTGGTCACCGTGGGAGGCCGCTCAGCAGATCAACCTGTTGGAATTGAGGGCCATTCATTTAGCCTTACGGACTTTCTCTCAGATCCTGTCTCACCAGTCTGTCCTAGTTCAGACGGACAACCAGGTGGCTATGTTCTACGTCAACAAGCAGGGAGGCACAGGATCCAGACTTCTGTGCCTGGAAGCACAAGCTCTCTGCTCCTGGACTGTCAATCACGGCATGACCCTCAGGGCGGTCTACTTCCCAGGCAATGTTCCCTCTAATTTTCTGTAGGCTGTGTGCGCATAAAATATCAGCTGTGTGCAGCTTTTGAAGGAAGGTTAAATTTTTGTGCGCCACATAATGACACTCGGAGTTATATACTTTAAAATTTGACTACACGTCAGAATACAGTATGTACACCACATTGATTTTAATCAAATTAAATGAAAATAGACGATTACTAAATGAAGCGGGAAATTTCTAGTAATTACAATCATAACTTTTAAATTTTAAGATGTCTGTGTTGTTTTCTATCAGAATCAGAGCTGTAATTTCTCCAGGACCAAGCAGGAAGTCAGTCCTCACATATGGGTGACGTCGGCGCCGACAGAGCCCTCGCGGAGCAATTTTCCCCAGCTTTCAAAGAAAGCCTTTGGGAATTGCAGCGCGCATGCGCGGTCTCCTTCCCGCCCAAGGGTGCCATCTTAGCCAGTCTTCTTTTTTCCGCGGAGCCCTACAGACGTACCCGTCGTGTCCCCGCTGAAAAAGTTGATTTTCGTGATTTATTTCTCTTTTTTCCTTCGGTTCGACGCCGGTCTTTTTCCTGCCCGGACTCGCGACGCTGTTGCGAGTCCTTCTCTTATTTTTCGGTTTTTCTGATTTTGGTCAGTTTCGTTTTCGGTTTTTCGCTGGCAGCCCAGTCCTTTGACCTTGCAGGGGCCCTTTTTCCCCCGATGGCTGCCAGTGGTTTCAAGCGGTGTGTTCAGTGTGACAGAAATATGTCACTCACTGACACACACGATAATTGCCTCCGTTGCCTGGGCCCGGATCACGAAGAACTGATCTGTGGGGCCTGTGGCAAAATGTCCTCCAAAGCGTTAAGGAGTCGGCGGCACCAGCAGGAAAGAATCTTCGCTGACCCCGGCCGTACCCGGACCTCGTCGGAGGCCTCGGCATCCAGAGGTTCCAGCTCTGACCATCGCCGAAGCTCCTCCGACAGGGGTTCTCCCTCCGGGGACCATCGACGGAAGGTAAAACCCACGAGGGCGGCGTCGGTGGACGCTCCTGGCTCCGCGAGGGCCAGGTCGCATAGCCCCGATAGCCGTCCCGGGTCTTTGGAGAAGGAGCACCTCCCGAAGCGACCTCGCCTGGAGTCGGAGTTGCCTGCTCGGGTAAGTCCTGTAGTCCTCCTGGACTCGCCTCCGAGAGGTCCGACGTCGGGCCCGACGCCGTCGGGGCCCGAGTCGGGGGCTGCTGGGTCACCTGAGGTCGGACTCAGGTTGACGGCCTTGGAGAGCAGACTATCTGCCTTCATGGACCAGCAGCGGGCACTGATCGCTAGCCTCGCTGGCGCCACTGCCCCGACCGCCGGGACGTCGACGTCTAAGTCGACCCCGGAGACCGAGCCGATCCTCAAGTCCATGCGAACTCGAGTCGATCCTCGGTCGAGGTCACCCTCGGCCTCCCGTTCGGGACCGAGGTCGTCGACGCCGACTCCCTCGGTGTCGGGGCGGCCGACGCCTCCGCCTGCCCGAGCCGACCCCACCGATTCCTCCTCGGAGTCGGCCTGGGAGTCTGAAGAGGAAGAGTCACCTGATTCGTTTCGGACTCGGTGTGTCCCCTCGGACTCACCTGAGTCCGAACCTCGGAAGCAGTCCCCTCCGGAGGATGCCCGGTTCTCGGACTTCGTCAGGGATATGGCCAAGGCTTTGGCCTTCTCTGCGGATCCCGAGGAGGAGCCTCGAGCCGAAGAGCTCGATGCCCTTCAGTACGACTCTCCCGCCAGGGAGCACTTTACTGTACCGGTTCCTCCCATGCTGGAACGACTACTCTTCCGCATGTGGGAGAGTCCGGCCTCGTCGCCGGTATTAAGCAAGCGGGTCGATTCCATCTATCGAGTCCGCAAGAGTCCTGGCTTCCAAAAAGCACAGCTGCCACACCATTCCATGGTAGTGGAATCGGCCATGCATAGGCTTAAGAGCCAAAAGATGCACTCCTCGGTGCCTCCTGGCAGGGAGGCCCGTAACCTGGATGGCCTTGGTAAGAAGTGTTTCCAGGGCTCTATGCTTGCTTGTCGTGTCCAGACCTACCAGCTATACATGGGCATGTATCTCCGAGACCTGGCTAAAGAGATAGCCGGATTCTCCGCTGGACTGTCCGAGGAATCTTTGCGGAGGTTCTTGGCCTTGACAACTGGTATTCGGGAATGCTCCAAATTCATGTCCCGAGCAGCCTATGATGGCTTTGAAGCATCGGCTCGAGTGGCCGCAGCTGGCATCGGTGCCCGCCGACAGGCTTGGCTTCAGTCGTCTGACCTTGAACCCTGGGTGCAGGACAAGTTGGTCGATGTCCCCTGCCGAGGTGAGAACCTCTTTGGCAAGCCCATGGCTGAAAAGGCTGCACAAATCGAGACGGAGACTCTCACCAGGACTAGGCTTTCTAGGAAGACCTCCGCCCCTTCCCAGAAAAAGAAGGGCTCGGGAAAGAAGTCCTTTTACCCGAGAAAGGCGGCTGCCTATAAACACTACCCTCAATATCAGGCCTCCGCAGCTCCCCAACAGGGCCAGCAGGCCAAGGGACGGGGTAACGGGTCCCGTAGGCAGCAAGCCCCCAAGCCTGCACCACCAGCCCCTGCTCAGCAGGGTGGGGGTTTTGACTTCATCAGCATAGCCTCTCCCCCTCAGCTGGCTCCTCCCAGCACCGGAGGCCAGCTGGTTCACTTCGCCCACAGGTGGTCCAACATCACTTCAGATGCCTGGGTGCTTCAAGTCGTAAGAGAAGGATATCTTCTCCACTTCATCAGGTCCCTCCCTCTTATTTCCCGGGAGAACCTCCACGACTCCCTCTGCACAGGGACTTACTCCTTCAGGAGTTAGCAAGTCTTCTTCAGGAACAGGCTGTGGAACCGGTGCCCCACCATCTGAGAGGTCAAGGCTTTTATTCCAGGTATTTCCTAATACCAAAAAGGACAGGAGGCCTCAGACCCATCCTGGACTTGCGCAACCTCAACAAGTTCCTCGTGCGGGAAAAGTTCAAGATGCTTACCCTTGGAATCCTTCTGCCCTACCTCCAGCAGGGAGATTGGCTATGCTCCTTGGATCTAAAGGATGCCTACACGCACATTCTCATCCACCCAAGCCACCGCCAATACCTAAGGTTTGTGGTGGCAGGAAATCATTACCAGTACAGAGTACTGCCCTTTGGCCTATCCTCCGCACCGCGAGTCTTCACAAAATGTCTCGCGGTGGTGGCGGCCTATCTCCGGCTTCACGGCCTCTATGTCTTTCCGTACCTCGACGACTGGCTCATCAGAGCATCGTCCTCTCCGGCAGTCACCAATGCCACACACCGCACGGTGACTCTTCTGCAGTACTTGGGCTTTGTCATAAACTTCGCAAAGTCCACTTTGCTCCCCTCACAGGATCTCGAGTTCATCGGCGCAAAACTGCACACTCCTCAGGCACGAGCTTTCCTGCCTCTCGACAGGGCTCAATGGCTCATGGACCTAGCCGGCCATTTTCGCAGCCAGTCCCTGGTCTCCGCCAGGCGCTTCCTGAGACTACTCGGCCATATGGCTTCCACCGTCCACGTGACCCCCAATGCCCGCCTGAATATGCGGCCTGCTCAATGGTGCCTTCGCAAGCAGTGGCAACAAGCCACCGGCGGACTAGCCGACTTAGTGCGCATCTCCGGGCCGCTGGCCTCTTCTCTACAGTGGTGGCTTCATCGGCCGAACCTGGTGCTCGGAATGCCTTTTCAGTCGCCTCAGCCGGCTCAAGTGCTGACGACCGATGCTTCCCTCCTGGGTTGGGGAGCACATTGCCAAGGGGCATGTACTCAAGGTCTCTGGACCGCGTGGGAGTCTGCTCAGCAGATCAACTTCCTGGAGCTCAGAGCAATCCGTCTGGCGCTCAAGGCTTTCTCCCACCTGACTTCTCACCAGTCCGTCCTTGTCCAGACGGACAATCAAGTTGCCATGTTCTACGTGAACAAACAGGGGGGCACGGGCTCCTTCCTTCTCTGCCGAGAAGCTCAGAGGCTCTGCTCTTGGGCCGTCAGTCACGGCATTCTTCTCAAGGCAGTTTATCTCCCAGGCCAAGAAAATTGCCTGGCGGACAAACTCAGCAGGATACTCCAGCCGCACGAGTGTCGTCTGGATCCCTTGGTAGTTCAGAAACTTTTTCTGAAGTGGGGCCTCCCCACGATGGATCTCTTTGCCAGTCCTCTCAACCGGCAACTTCCTCGCTTCTGCTCTCGTCAGCCACATCCCCTTCGAGTAGCGGCAGATGCTTTTCTACTCTCATGGTCGGAGAGCCTTCTCTATGCTTTTCCTCCCATCCCGCTAGTCTCTCGAACTCTTTTCAAGGTTCTCCGAGACAAAGCTTCCATGATCCTGGTGGCTCCTCGCTGGCCCAGACAGCCGTGGTTTCCACTCCTGTTGCAATTAGCGGTAGAGGATCCGTTCCCTCTGGGGTTTCAACCGGATCTCCTCACACAGGATCAGGGGTCCCTGCTACACCCCAACCTCAGATCTCTCAATCTAATGGCCTGGCTGCTGAAAGGGTAGTCCTTGCTCCCCTTCTCCTGCCGGCAGAGGTGGAAGAGGTCGTCCTAGCTTCTCGGCGACCTTCTACCCGCAAATGCTACGCCCTTAAATGGCGTCGCTTTTCCGTTTGGTGTGCCCAGCAGTCTCAGGATCCCTTCTCCTGCTCGGTGTCGGTGATCTTGCAGTACTTGCTCTACCTCTCTAATCTGGGACTTAAGTCCAACTCCGTCAAAGTTCACCTCAGTGCTCTTTCAGCACATCATGTGCCGGTGGACGGCAGACCTCTTTCCAGCGACCCTCTCGTGGCAAGGTTTCTCCGAGGTCTCCTTCTACTTAAACCACCTCTGCGCCCGCCAGCACCTGACTGGGATCTGAATGTGGTTTTACAGCGGATCACCTGTCCGCCTTTTGAACCTATGGCTACCTGTTCTCTCCGTTTTCTTTCTTGGAAAACCTTATTCCTGATAGCCCTCACTTCCGCTAGACGCGTAAGTGAATTGCAGGCCCTCGTGTCTGATCCCCCTTACACTCGGTTCTACAAAAATAGGGTAGTCCTACGGACTCACCCTAAATTTCTTCCAAAGGTGGTCTCCCCTTTTCACATCAATCAGGAGGTGGTACTTCCGACCTTCTTTCCCAGGCCACACTCCAGCCGAGCTGAAATGGTCCTGCATACCCTGGACTGTAGAAGGGCGTTGAACTTCTACCTTGACCGTACGCGGGAGCACCGCAAAGCTGCTCAGCTCTTTGTGTCTTTTGACCCCAATAAATTGGGGCTCCCTGTCTCCAAGCGTACTCTGTCCATCTGGGTTGCTGACTGTATCGCTTGGGCTTATGGGGCAGCCGGACTCTCGTTAGAAAGTCGAGTCACGGCTCATTGTGTTCGGGCGAAGGCTACGTCAGTGGCTTACCTCCGCTCTGTTCCGCTGGCAGACATCTGCCGGGCCGCTACTTGGTCTTCGAGCCAGACTTTTGCGGTCCATTACTGCCTCGAGAGGGAGTCCCGCAGGGACAGTGCTTTCGGACAGGCAGTCCTCCGAAATCTCTTCGAGGTTTGAGCAACTCCTACCCTCCATCCCGGATGGGGGCTACCGGTGGGTAATAATTCAGTGAAGATTCCTTCCTTCTGTGCCGCTGAGCTAGAGGGAGCTCATTTTTGTGCTTAGGGTCTCCGGTAGCCTTAAGCTTGGGAGTCCCATATGTGAGGACTGACTTCCTGCTTGGTCCTGGAGAAAGCGTAGTTACTCACCTGTAACAGGTGTTCTCCAGGAGCAGCAGGAATCAGTCCTCACAACCCTCCCTCCTCCCCTTGGAGTTGCGATTATCTGCTTTAGTTTTTTTGCATATTTTTACGCTGTCTTTTTAGCTATGTCATCTGACTGGCTAAGATGGCACCCTTGGGCGGGAAGGAGACCGCGCATGCGCACTGCAATTCCCAAAGGCTTTCTTTGAAAGCTGGGGAAAATTGCTCCGCGAGGGCTCCGTCGGCGCCGACGTCACCCATATGTGAGGACTGATTCCTGCTGCTCCTGGAGAACACCTGTTACAGGTGAGTAACTACGCTTTTTGTGCGCTCTGTTGTAAAGTATGTGCGCTCGCTCGGCGAGGTGTGTGCACGCGCACACGTGCACAGCTTAGAGGGAACAGTGCTCCCAGGCCAGGAAAACTACCTGGCGGACAGGCTAAGCAGACTCCTGCAGCCTCACGAGTGGCAGTTGGATCCTCTGGTAGTTCAACAGATCTTTCTGAAGTGGGGACTTCCGACCATGGATCTTTTTGCCAGTCCGCTGAACAGGCAACTACCCAGGTTCTGTTCCAGGCAACCACATCCCTTGAGAACAGTGCCAGATGCATTCCTGATCCCCTGGTCAGAGAGCCTGCTGTATGCCTTTCCTTCCACACCTCTGGTGGTCCGGACTCTATTCAAAATCCAGCAGGACCGAGCCACGGTGATCCTGATAGCCCCCAGGTGGCCCAGGCAGCCGTGGTTCCCTCTTCTTCTGCAGCTGGCGATGGATACTCCCCTTCCTCTGGGGTTGCAACCCGACCTTCTGACTCAGGATCAGTGGTCCCTCTTGCATCCCAACCTCAAATCCCTCAATTTGATGATCTGGCTGCTGAAAGGCTAGTCCTTGCTCCTTTGCTTCTATCAAGTGAGGTTGAAGAGGTGGTGTTGGCCTCCAGGAAGCATTCCACTAGGAAGGCCTATGCTCTGAAGTGGCGTAGATTTTATTTTTTTTTTATTTTATTTATTTACATTCTCTTATATACCGTGCTATTCTGCATCAGTGCGGTTTACACTGAACAAACTGAAATTACATTGAACAGGGCATTATAACTTGGAGATAACTATTTTACAGGGAACATGGGCTATGGAGGGTTAAGTGGCTTGCCCAAGACCACAAGGAGCACCTGTGGGACTAGAAACCCCAGTCCTTCCGGCCCAAGGTTGCTATCCTCTAGTGGGATTTGAACCCCCGACCTTCCGGCCTGAAGTACCTTGCCCCAACCACTAGGCCACTCCTCCACTCCTACTACAAGTTTTCTACTTGGTGTTCTCAACAGCAAGAGGACTCCTCCTCCTGCTCGGTCCAGGTGGTGCTGCAATACCTGCTCCACCTTTCCAACCTAGGACTTCAGTCCAACTTTGTCCGGGTTCACCTCAGTGCCCTCTCAGCTCACCACTCGCCGGTGGATGGACAGTCTCTCTCTGGCCACCCTCTGGTGTCTCGCTTTCTCAGAGGCTTGCTTCTGCTTAAGCCGCCTATTCGTCCACCGGCCACTGAGTGGGATCTCAATGTGGTCTTGCAGTAACTGACTCGCCCACCTTTTGAGCCGATGGCAACCTGCCATTTACGTTTCCTCTCCTGGAAGGTGGTGTTCCTTGTGGCACTCACCTCGGCTAGGCAGGTGAGTGAGCTTCAGGCCCTGGTCTCGGATAGGCCGTATACCAGGTTCTATAGGAACAGGGTAGTCTTGCGGACTCATCCTAAGTTCCTTCCAAAGGTAGTGTCCTCCTTCCACCTCAACCAGGAGGTGGTACTTCCGACGTTCTTTCCCAGGCCGCACGCCAGTAGGGCCGAAACTGTCTTGCATACCCTGGATTGTAGAAGGGCGCTGTCCTTTTACCTAGAACATACGCAGGGGCATAGAAGGGCTTCTCAGCTCTTCATTTCCTTTAACCCTAATAAATTGGGATTGCCTGTCACTAAGCGTACGTTGTCCATCTGGGTGGCGGACTGTATCGCCTGGGCGTACAGGGCAGCCGGCCTCTCCCTGGAGGGTCGAGTCACGGCCCACCAGGTCAGGGCGAAGGCCGCATCAGTAGCTCACTTCCGTTCTGTTCCATTGGCAGACATCTGCCGGGCCGCTACTTGGTCTTCAAGCCAGACTTTTGCGGACCACTACTGCCTCGAGAGGGAGTCCCGTAGGGACAGTGCTTTCGGGCAAGCAGTACTCAGTAATCTCTTTGAGGATTAGGCAACTCCTACCCTCCGGCCCTGGTGTTGGGCTACCATTCAGGAGTAGAGAAGATTCTCTCACCGTTGCTGAGGCTCTAGAGGGAATTCTATTTTTCAGCCTGGGTTCCTGGTAGCCCAGAACTAGGGAGTCACCCATATGTGAGGACTGACTTCCTGCTTGGTCCTGGAGAAAGAGTAGTTACTCACCTGTAACAGGTGTTCTCCAGGAGCAGCAAGAATCAGTCCTCACGACCCTCCCTCCTCCCGTTGGAGTTGCAGTTGTATATAGTTCATTTTCTTTTTGTGCTGTCTTTTAGCTATGTCATTAGACTGAGCAAGGTGGCACCTTTGGGCGGGAAGGGGACCGCGCATGTGTGCCTGCATTCCCAAAGGCTTTCTTGGAAAGCTGGGGAAATGCTCCGCATGGGGGCTCCGTCAACGCCGACGTCACCCATATGTGAGGACTGATTCCTGCTGCTCCTGGAGAACACCTGTTACAGGTGAGTAACTACTCTTTCATGCACTTGCAAAGGCACTGTACCCACTTCCCCACCCAACACACTGCGCTAAGTCACCCCATGCATACAGCGATATAGTCAGTGGCCTAAAGCATCTGATTCTAGGAATATATCCTTGATGACACACCTGACAAACATTATTCATATGTGCAATGCACTGAGCCCTACAATTAAGCAAAATATATCAATTAATTCACACCTTTACTTTTTTTTTCTTTTGACCACATTGAGCTCTGCCATGATGCTGAATGTACAGTGATGTGCTTCTCATGGCTCCCATTGGGTGAGCTCCGTGGCTGACTCTTTTTACTCCATGTGCAATGAAGACTCCGGCACATTTGTTCAGCAATATCTGAACCCTCCCCATGAGTGGGGGGGGGGGGGGGTCTTGAGGCCCAGGGCCGGTTTTGCTGCCTCTGCTGCATTCCACGATTTTCCTGCTAGTGGAAATGGTCACCAACTTGATTAGCCACATGGTCCCTGTTGAAGAAGCCCTAGTCTCAAGTTCTCTAGGGCCCGTTCTCACCCAGATTTGAGCAGCAGCTCCTGAAACAGCCCGCAGGCTGTTTTCAATCTCTGTTAGCTGCATGGCAGCCACTATCACAAGAATCCAAGGCCTGACCTCCCCTACAGGGAACTCTGGGTCCTTTGGCATGTTTCCTGCTGGTTTTTTATTGGACTAGCAATGTACTTGCAGCCCATATGCAACCTATTAAGAAAATGGAACATGCACTTTCATCTATATGCAGATGACGTCATGTTCTACATGCCCTTTAACACGCTCACCCCAGACTTCTCAGTCATATCGGGCTGCTTCATTGCTGTCACAAATCTTCTCACAGAATTAAATCTTTAGCAGTGACTAAAAAGACAGAAGCACTACTAATATATATATACTTATATATATATATATATATATATATATATATATACACACACAAATAACTCTCAAAACTTGGCAAAGATTTATTTTATTTAACAGGTTTTTATATACCACCTTTAATCCGGCGGTTTATATAAAACAACAGTATACAAGCTCAAGAGAGTTGTGTTACATAGAACATGGGCAAGTAAATTGGTGTTAAATATGGGGGTTATACATAAAGCAAAAGTGTGTGGATGGTTATGATATATATAGTTAAGTAATGTCATTAGGACCAAAATGTTAAATGAAGAGATGTGTTTTTAATAGTTTCTTCAGAACGTGTGGAGATTGTGCAGATCTAATGGCTTCTGGTAGCGAGTTGCAAATCATTGGAGCAAATAGCGTGAAGGCTCTATTGCTTGTATGCTGCACACATTTGGTCTTGAAGGGGGGATGGCAAGAAGATTCCAATTTGCTGATCTTCTGGGCCTTATTGTCGATCTTGTGATTAGATCGTCAAGATAGGGAGCAGATAGTTTATGAAGGATTTTATAGATGGTGATTACAATCTAGTGTTTAATCCTTTGGGCAATAGGTAGACAATGCAATCTCCTGAGAGTCAGAGTTATGTGTAGACAACCTGATGTACCTATTAGGATTCTAGCGGCAGTGTTCTACACTAATTGTTGTGGTTATAATACCTGTTTTGGCAGTCCCTGATACAGTATGTTGCCGTAATCGAGATGGGGCGTAATGATGGCCTGGAAAATTGGTCTGTAATTGTTGTCTTGGAGAATAAGATATAGATGTTGGAGGGCCCTATATATCTTCAGAGACCCATCTTTCAATCTGCCAGCAAAAATCATACTTCAGCACGCTGAAATTAACATAAAAAGGGAAGTCACACACCTTGACGTAACTCTAGACAGCAACCTTAACATGCTCTCGCACATCAAGAAGGCAGTCACTACACCTGAAACTTAAGGCCCTCCGACATCTATATCTTATTCTCCAAGACAACGATTACAGCCCAATTTTCCAGGCCATCATTACGCCCCATCTCGATTACGGCAACATACTGTATCATGGACTGCCAAAACAGGTATTATAACCACAACAATTAGTGTAGAACACTGCCGCTAGAATCCTAATAGGTACATCAGGTTGTCTACACATAACTCTGACTCTCAGGAGATTGCACTGGCTACCAATTGCCCAAAGGATTAAACACTAGTTTATGAAGGATTTTATAGATGGTGATTACAATCTGCTCCCTATCTTGGCGATCTAATCACAAGATCGACAATAAGGCCCAGAAGATCAGCAAATTGGAATCTTCTTGCCATCCCCCCTTCAAGACCAAATGTGTGCAGCATACAAGCAATAGAGCCTTCACGCTATTTGCTCCAATGATTTGCAACTCGCTACCAGAAGCCATTAGATCTGCACAATCTCCACACGTTCTGAAGAAACTATTAAAAACACATCTCTTCATTTAACATTTTGGTCCTAATGACATTACTTAACTATATATATATCATAACCATCCACACACTTTTGATTTATGTATAACCCCCATATTTAACACCAATTTACTTGCCCATGTTCTATGTAACACAACTCTCTTGAGCTTGTATACTGTTGTTTTATATAAACCGCCTTGGATTAAAGGTGGTATATAAAAACCTGTTAAATAAAATAAATCTTTGCCAAGTTTTGAGAGTTATTTGTATGTGTATGTATATATAAAAAATATACACACACAATGCAATACAAGAGCTTGCTGTCTGTCAAATATTTTGGTGAAACACCTCCCAGCTTTTGGAGTCACACCAGTGTGCCCTGTCAGACTGGTCTGATCTATTTGCAAGCAAGTACCATATTATTATTTAATAGATTCATGTATTTACTTTTGTATAATTTTGCACACACCTGTTTTTTTCAGTGCATAATTCTGAAATTTTTGATGCATAATTTTACAATTTTTGGCACACAATTCTAAGGGGTATATCAGTAGCAAACTAGGTTGGTTAGTGACTAATTGTCACTATATAAACCATTAAGAAAGTTAAACTGTTCAGTCACTGTTCGTCAATATAATTTAAAACTGACAAAATAAAATACACATGAATCACTAAGAGCAAGCGCAGAGGGATGGATCCTAGTAGAGTGAGCATGTGGAGTATAGCTCATGAAATAATATTCAAACCCTTTGCTTGTGTGTGTGTCTCTCTATATGTGTGTGTATCTGTTAGCTCTGCGTGTTTGACTAGGAGAGGGGGGGGGGGGCAGAGTGCAAAAGAAGCAGTTCCCTAACTGTTTTTTTTTTCTTTCCAATCCAATGGATGTTGGAGAGAAATATACATATAATGGTCAAGAGTGTCTATAGACAAAATACTAAAATTCAACAGAATGGGACCAAATTTAGCGTCGAGGTGGAAGCCAGAAAAAGACACAGAGTTTGAAACAAGATTGGGGATTCCAGAGGAAAAAGGTCCCCTCCCCCAAAAAGTGACACAATGCATTTCTTTGTAAAAAAAACATTTTAGCTTCTGAAATGATAAAAAGTAGCAGATAGGAAACCAGTCCTTTCAAACTGCCTCTCCTCTCTTGCTCACAGGCATGCACAGAGCTGTTATACATGTAGAGAGGGATTGGAAATAAATAATTTAATGAGGGGGGTACATCACATGTCATCCCCACCACACCTCCCCTCCTCAATACTATTGTACCCTTATCCCTGCTGGCTGACTCACATGTGCGTTAATTACAAAGCCTTTGCGTTAACTGTCGGTGGGGCATGTCCAGGATGTTCCCGGCGCTAATGTGTGCCTGCCAACTACAACGTACACTCCACTACATTGTAGACCAGCTTGTGTGTTAGTGTCGCGGATGCTCTATCGCTACACATTAAAATACCCATTAACCAGCTAACTGGCTGTAGTTAAAGGGGTCCTTAGTGATTCAGATGTGTATTTCATTTTCTTTGATGTGACAACCATTTAGCTTTCATAGTGATTGCTATATATGCTGATAATTGGTAATTGTACCATGTAATTTGTTAAAGGTTACTATGTGTACTGCCAACTAGTGGAGAAGCATGGTCATAATTGTTGCCATGGGACAATGGCATCCTGTGATTAACCTGTAAAATCCATCCTTTGAAATCTGTTGACAGTGACAGCTAATGGCTTGATATGTTATCATCCTTGGTTTCATTTTATTATTCTTTTCAAAGCAACTGAATCTTTGGGTACAGCTCCATTTAGATCACCCGACCTCTCTCCACTCCAGATCGGGGAGACACACAGATACGCAATCATTGCAAGACTCTGCTAACTTTGTATGCTCTGTTCAGGCATTTTCATGTGCCTGTTTAGAATTTGGCTTGTTATTTATTTATTTATTCTGTGTATATTTCTGTATTGTCAATGTTAGCCCTATCTTCTGTCTGTCCTTTACCCAGCTCCTGTTCTCGGCAGTGCTGTGTCTCGCTTCTCAACACTTCATTACTCACCCACCCCAGGCTTAACATTTATTTATAGCCTTCCACTGCTCATTGACACAGTTACTCGGGTGCCCCGTGAACCCACTAGGACTTTCTTCTCCCTCTCCACCTGTATCTCCTCTGATTTGCATCCTCTCCTCTTCTCCTTCTCCTATGACTCCACATCACTCATCGCTTTGTGTTCTTGATGTTAACTCTCCCTAATCTTTTCCCCTTATTCCAATAATTCCATGGCCCTACTTATCATTACATACTCCTTACTGTCTCCTCCTCCTCTACTATTTTGTCTTCTGTGTTCTCCATGGACAAGCAGGAAGTAAGTCCTCACATATGGGTGATGTCACCGATGGAGCTTCACGTGGAACACTCCCCAGCTTCTACTAGAAGCTTTAAGGAGGCACCACCGTGCATGCATGTCTGCCATGGTGCAATCTTCAGTTGTCTTTTTTCCACAGAGCTCCTTGGATGTGTCCTGCACCGTCAGGAAAAAAATTTCTTTGTTTTTGCCCTTAAGGGCCCTTCTTTTACAGATTTTTCCCATCGTCTGTCATCAATAGTGCCGGCCCCCATGCTGTCACTTTCCTTTTGTGTATTTTACACTCTCTTTTTTTTTTTTCTCTCTTTTTCCAGTGACTGGCACCATCGAGTCATTCAACTTGGCCATGGCCATGTTCCTGGATATATCCCAGAAGCCAGCAAGTGGGTTTGGAAAAATGAACCAAATGTATCCAGACCATCTCGGTCACAGAGGTGCCTGCAATGTTTGAGCCTCGACCACCAGCCTGCCTCTTGCAACCTGTGCTTGCAGATGAACAGGAGGGGCCTAAAGGGTCAGGAGAAACAGCGAGAGTCTGTCTTTGGGATGATGGACTCTGCATCTTCGAGCCCAGCATCGACTGTGGGGGCATCGGCATCGAAGGAAACCCGAGCAAACTTGGAGCTGCAGGACCCCAGAGCGAAGGGTTGACCTTTGCCAGGAACTGACTGTGTCGACCACATCGTCATCAAAGGGGGTATCCAAGCACCAGGTCAAGGTTCATGTGCACCGACCTCAGAGCCCTTCCTGACACGACATGGAGAGCGATGGCCAGGAGCGACCTACTAAAGTACCCCAACGAGAGGACTTATCAACCAGGGTACTGGAAGGGTGCCAGGAATCCACTGATATCTCCACCGTAGTAGATTCCCCTACAGTTGCGCCGAAATTGATGGCCGAAGTTGTAATTCCAGCATTGATACCTTCAGAGACAGCAGTCTTGGTGGAATGTCTTTGGGTCCTCAAAGTCCATATAGCGGCAGTATTGGCTATGCAACCGGTGGGCTCCTTGGTGCCTCAGGCATCGCCACCACAGGTAGTGCAGTTGATCCTCGAGACCCATGTACTCCCGTCGATGCAGGCATATCAGCCTGCGATTGGAATCTATGCCAGTTCTTACAGCCATTTCCTTATCGAACATATAGGGGTCTGTGCCCTGGTGAGGCCATGGAAGTCCTCTATGCACCATCGATCTCAGAGGCGCTCTTCCTCTCCGTGCAGCCAGAGTCAATGCTGGGACAAGGCATGATGTTACTTCATCCTCTGCTCTGAGTCAGACTATGATGGCTGGGAGACCGAGGCAGAATTGGAGGTGTCCAGGAGCAGATATCTCAAGCTCCCCTTGGATCCCTCTCCTCCTCACGAACAGCAGTAGTCGCCCCTGGAGAATATATTCTTCTAGGCCTTCATGTGGTATATGGCCAAGGCCATTCTTTTTCCCTGGAGTCGGAGGACAAGCCCAGGGCAGAGTTACTGGAGATACTCAAGTATCCTTCGGCCCCCAAGGAGGTGGTGATGGTGCTTGTGCACCAGATCCTGCAGAGATTGCAGATGAGTATGTGGGAGAACCCCCTCACAGTGCCAGCAGGCAACTGATGGCTGGATTCAATCTACCGGGTCCAGAAGGCCTCCAGGGTTTGAAAAGCCTCAACTCCCACACCACTCTCTGATGATGGAGTCAGCCATTGAAAGGATCAAGAACAGCAAGATGCAGTGCTCAATGCCCCCCAGGTAGGGAGTCGAGGACCTTGGACTCTTTTGGCAAGTGATACTTCCAGAGCACCATACTGGTGGCCAAGGTCCTTTTGTACCAGTTGTACGTGGGCATATTCTGCGCCCTGGTGGACCACAGCAAAGACTGTTTCAAATTCATGGTCTGAGTGAACTATGACGCCTTCAAATTGGCCTGCAGGGCCACAGCAGTGGGCATTGGGGCCCGCTGCCTCACCTGACTCCAGTCCTCTGACCTGGAGCAGTGGGTCCAAGATAAGCTGGCCGCTGTGCCAGGGCAAGAATCTCTTTGGGAAGCAGGTGAGGGCTAAAGCTGGTGAGATTGAGATGCAGCATATCACCATCACCAGTCTTTCAAGGAAGATGGCCAATCTGTCTCCTAAGAAGTACCAGGTCAAGAAGACATAAGCACTGGTACCTTCCAAGTCCACAGGATGCTCAGCTGAGGGTACAGGCGCCTCAGTAGCAATGGCATGAGAAGCCACAGAAAGCCCAGCTGGCCCCACAACCCAAACCGAAGGTGGGGTTTTGACTAGTTCTCCGGAGCATAGATAATCTGCCAGTCTCTGCAGGGGACAGCCCTCTGGTGGGGGAGGGGGGCGGCTCATCTGATTTGCCCACAGGTGGCCTCTCATCACCTCAGATGAGTGGGTGCAGTAGATAGTTTGAAATGGCTACATATGTTGCACTTCGCCGAGCTTCCACCCCATTCCCCCTGAGAGAGTTCCTTCTGGACTCCCTCCATCTCAACTTGTTGCATGGAGAGGTGTCCACCCTCCTTGCAGATCTCACCATCAAGCCTGTGCCTTCAGCTCAGGTCAGGCGAGGATTCTACTCCAGGTATTTCCTGGTCCCCAAGAAAACTGGGGGGGGGGGGGGGGTGTTCCAGGCCCATTCTAGACCTGCGAGACCTCAACACCTCCCTCGTGTGAGAAAGGTTCAAAATAATCTCACTGGGGACCATGCTCCCGTACCTCCTAAAGGATGATTGACTATGTTCCCTGGATCTCAAGGATGTGTATACGCACATTCTGATCAACCCCACTCACAGAAAATATCTCAGGTTCGTCCTAGGGGTCGACACTTCCAATACGGGTCCTTCCTTTCAGGTTGGCAACAGTGCCATGAGTCTTCACGAAGTGCCTGATGGTGGTGGCTATGTTCCTGCGGACTCTGAGAGTGTTTGTCTTCCTGTACCTGGACAACTGACTCATAAAGAGCTCCACCCCTGATGGGGTCCATGAGTTGGCTACCCCAAGTCAACTACCTCAAGTCTCATCTCCAGCTCTCCCAACAGCTGGAGTTCATAGGGGCCCTCCTCAACACCACTCAGGCTTGGGCCTTTCTCCCGATGGATCGCCTGCAGAGGCTGGCGGCCTTGGTCCGCAATACACAGCAGAGGTGTCAGGTGACAGCCCAGAGGATGCTGAAAGTCCTTGGCCATATGGCCGCGACTCTGCCTGTTACTCTCCTGGACTATCTGGTAATGAGAGAGGTTCAGTGGACTTTGAGTTCACAGTGGAAACAAGCCACAGGCTGCCTCTGGGACTGGGTGGCGGTTACCAGACCTGTTGCAGTCTCTGCGCTGGTGACTAGAGCCACAGAACTTGCTAAGAGGTCTCCCATTTTGGATGTCGCACCCACCCCCTCCAGCAGACGCTGATGATAGATGTGTCCAAGTTAGGCTGGGGGACTCATCTGGATGGCCTGCGCACGCAGGGTCTGAAGTCAGAGCAGGAGAGCCTGCATCAGATCAATTTCTTGAAACTCCTGGCCATAGCAAATGCCCTCTGTTCGACCAAGGTTCATATGGCCAACCAGTCTGTGCCGATCCAGACAATCAGTTGGTGATGTATTATGCCAACGAGCAAGGCAGCAAGGGGTCATACCTTCTGTCCTGAGAAGCGATCCAATTATGGAAGTTTGCCATTGCTCATGGCATGGAACTGAGGGTGACTTACCTGCCCAGGGACCTTAACTCTCTGGTGGATCAGCTGATCCACATCCTTCAGCCACACAAGTGGCACCTCAACAGGGACATTGTGGAGTAGATTTTTCGGGAGTGGGATACTCCCACAATAGATCTCTTTGCTACCCCACGCAATGCCCAGGTGGATCAGTTGTGCTCCAGGGTCGCATCCTATGACTGGCTGGCATTGGATGCCTTTCTCATTCACTGGGGAGTGGGCATGCTGTATGCCTATTGCCCTATTCTGTTTGTGTCGAAGACCTTGCTGAAGCTGCAGACCGATGGGGGCATGATGATTCTTATCGCCCCATACTGGCCCTGGCAGCCGTGGTTCCCCCTGCTGCTTTAGCTCTTTGGTGGGAGCCTCTGCCAATGGGCTCTACCTCAGATCACATATCTCAGGAGGACAGGACTTTGCTGCATCCCAACATGCAGTCCTTGGTCCTCAAGGCATGGATGTTGAGTGGGTAGCCCTCTTGGAGCTTAACTTCCCTGAGAATGTTCAGGAGGTTCTCCTGGGCTCCCACAGGAATTCTATATGCAAGTCCTATGCGTTCAAGTGGCGGAGATTCTCCTCCTGGTGCGCGGATCGGGCTCTGACTCCCTTCTCCTGCACTGTGGATAAGTTTCTGGAGTACCTCCTGTGCCTCTCAGACTCTGGCCTCAAATTCAAATCAGTCAGAATCCATCTGAGCATGATTAGGGTTAATCATTGCAGCTCAGAGGGGGGAAGCCCATCACAGCTCAGCCCCTGGTGGCTCACTTCATTCACAGCTTGCTCCTTTCTAAACCTCCAGTCAAGCCTCTGCCGGTGACCTTAATGTGTTTTTGGCACAGCTCTTGTCGGCTCCCTTGGAGCTGCTTACTTCCTGCCCTCTGAAGTTCCTGACCTGGAAGGTCTTGTTTCTGGTAGTGGTCACTTCGACAAGCCATGTAAGTGAACTCCAGGCATTGGTGGCTCACTCACCATGCACCAGGTTCCACCACAATATGGTAGTCTTGTGCATGCATTTGCCCTTCCTGCTGAAGGTGGTATCTACGTTCAACTCCAACCAGTCAGTTGTTTTGCTGACTTTCTTCCTCAGGCCTCACAACAATAAGGGGGAGGCAGTGCTGCACCAGTTGGACTGCAGGTACGCCCTGTTTTTTTTCCTTGAGCGGATAAAAGCACACCATAAATTCACCTAGCTATTTGTCTCTTTTGACCCTAGTAAGTTGGGGCTGTTGTCTCCAAACACACTCTGTCGATCTGGCTAGCAGACTACATCTCATTTGCTAATGATCAGGCAAGCCTGAGGCTTTATGGTCACATCACTGCTCACAATGTCAGAGCAGTGGCGGTGGCCAACTTGTGCTCAGTCTCCATGGAGGAGATCTGCAGGGTTGCAACGTGATCTTCCGTCCACTCTTTCAGAGCTTATTACTGTCTGGAGGGGGATTCCCGACGTGACAACAACTTTGGCCAAGCTGTGATCCGGCATTTCTTTGGGAATTAGGTTCCAACTCCTTCCCATCAGCCCTTCTGTCCATCCAAGCTACCAAAAAGTGTTTCCTCAGTGATGCTGAATGCTGATGATGCTGAATCAGTCGAGTCTCTAGAGGGACTACACCACACTGTTCTTGTTAATTCTCTAGTCTTGTGCCCATGTTGGGCTTTGGCCTCCTCTGTTTTTGGTAGCCTGTAGCTTGGGTGTCCCATACATGAGAATTCTTGCTTGTCCACAGAGAAAGCGTAGTTACTCATCTGTAGCAGATGTTTTCCATGAACAGCACCCTCCCACCTCCCCGAGGAGTTATATGTCTAGCTACAGCTTTCATATTTTATTGGAGAAAATATCACCCTGACAAGCTAGAATACAGGCAAGCATGCATGGTGGTGCCTCCCTAAAGCCTCTAGTAGAAGCTGAGGATTATTCCTGTGCAGAACTCTATCAGTAATGTCACTCTTACGTGAGGACTTATTCCAGCTGTCCACGGAGAACGCCTGCTGTAGGTGAGTAACTATGCTTTATCATCTGCCCCTGAGCTTCACCATTTTCTTCCTCTCATTCAGCCATCTCTACTCTCACTGAGGGAACCTCAGCCTCGCTTTAGTCCTGCCACCTCCTCCTTTCTCCCCCGTTCCCTCCTGCTCCTTTTTCGCTCATCTGTAGATGTCTACCCCAACCCTGGTCCCACTAGACTTTAGAGAGGTTATGCATTGATCTGTCTTGGGAGTCTTAATCTTGTTCATATCCCTCTACTCTCTTCCTCTTCTCTCCCTTTTGCGTGGAACGTCAAAATAAGCTGCACCACTCCTGTTCAACATTTACCGATTTTCAGTGGAGGGTAATTGACATGGTTCCTGCAGACCCGCAGGGAGGAAATAGACTCTACCGCTTGCCATGGCTTGAGCAACAGTGGATCTACCAACTGCGGACTGTTCATCCAGAAGGTTTAAATGTTGAACAGGAGTGGTGGAGCTTATTTTGACGTGATGACAGGTTGGACCTATTGTTTACATAATTTAGAGCGTTGCCATGATTACAATTTCATTCAATTTCATTTCAGTCAATTCACTTTGATCAGAATTTTGGTGAAACCCCTCCTACAATATGTCATTTGGTTGGCCACTCCTCTTTTTGGGCAGACATAGTATAAGAATCTCGTGATCCTTTGGCGCTTGTCTTTGATGCCTGCAGCTTTGACCATGTAGCAGTTGCACTTGAAACAGGGCCGGTTTGGCCCGAAACACGCGTGTTGTGCATTGGATTCACTGCTGACTGCTTTTGCAATGTGACAAGCTAAGTAAAAAAACCTCTTTAATAGTTTGGAGTGATATAACAAGTGCTATATATGTAAAAAAATTAAAAAGGGAACGTGGGACACCGGGGGTTGAGCGACTGCCTACTCTTTCCCTGGTCTGCTGGTCCCGACATTTTCTTTGGTGTAATTTAATTTGCAAACTTTGTCTGCCATTTGAACGATCTTGTTTTCAGGATCATTTTCTAGTGATCGTTTCTCTGTGAGGGGGTTGGTAGTTTGTTCACACCATCTCTGTGACAGACCACTATAGTTGGTGCCTTCAGTGCCTCAGGCCTGACCACGAGCTCTCCACCTGCATGTTATGTCTGCAGATAACTCGCAAGAGGTTCAAGAATCGAGAGAAACAGTGAGAATCACTATTTGAGTCCTCTGAGTTGGTGACTTCAGCACCGGCATAGACAGCGGCTCGACACCCTTGAAGGCCTCCACTGAGTCCGTGGCTGAGCTTATTTGGAGCCGAGGGGTCACAGTGGTCCAGACCGGAGGATAGCCTTTGACTAGGGCTGCTCCCAGAAGGATCAGTCTTCTGCCCTGTCAACTTTGAGGGGCGCTGCTGAGAGCCAGATAAAGACCCATGGGCACCAGCATCAAAGCCCTCCTCGGTGAGACTCTGAGAGTGATGATTGGGCGTGGCCTTCGAAGCTGCCCCTGCGGGATGAGTTGCCTTCCAAAAGCCCGCAGGGCTGTTGAGTCAACCAAGGCAGTGGCCATCGAGGAGTCCCCAATGAGGGAACTGGCAACGAAGGCCGCAGCCGCTGCCCCGGCTTCAGCAGCATCGGAGACGGCGCTCCTTGCTGAGCGCATGCAAGCCCTCGAACGCGCTGGTCCTGGCTTTGCAAGCTGCAGGGAACCTGATGCCTTCAGGTAACTTGGTGCCAGTCCTGCAGCTGTTGCAATAGATACTACAGTGAAACAATCGGGTGAATAAATGTTATATAGGCTGAATTTCTGTTTAGATTTTCTTTGTGTGTGTGTATTA
This sequence comes from Ichthyophis bannanicus, assembly GCA_033557465.1. Lineage (NCBI taxonomy): Eukaryota > Metazoa > Chordata > Amphibia > Gymnophiona > Ichthyophiidae > Ichthyophis > Ichthyophis bannanicus. The sequence continues at coordinate 413,751,546 of CM066038.1, forward strand.
TTTTTTTGTATGTACTATGAAGTCTAGCATTTAGCATTTCACAGCAACTTTCTCCTGGTGAATAACTAAATTGAATGTACCAAACCATGATCTCTAGCACTATGGAGAGGGCATGTAATAATTGCCAGAGGCATTCTGTTTGTGCAGCTATTTCAGATGGAAATGTGAGCTTACATTTTGCCTTCTGCATTTGTCAACTGACACATTTGTAATATGCAGTTTGAGGAGTAAAATAATGGTAATGCCCTCACAGCAATTTATTCAGCCCAAAGCGATCATGTGGCTCTGAAGTTCATTTCTAATAATTGCTGTTTAATGAAGCTTTTCCATGTCATCATCTCTCTGCTTAAGGCCATATTGAGTCATTTAAATTGCAGTACTTTCTTTCATAGAAAACAGGTGGGGAAAGCATGCGGAACATAGCTCATGGGCTTATGTCCAACTCTCAGCATACGGGTGAATGTATCTCTGTTGTTTTCATGCACGAGTCTGACCTGGAGGAGAGAGGGGTAAGATGGTTTGAGTGGAGTGGTACTCAAACATTTGGTTGATTTGGAAAGAATAGCAAAATGAAACAAAGGGTCATGTTTACTAAACAGCGGGCGCTATCTACTACAACACCCATGTAATTCCTATGGGCACAGTGGCAGATAGCACATGCTAGCATTTAGTAAACATTGCCCCAGGTATGCTATGTCAAACCATTAGATGTCACTGTTGATATATTTAAAATAATGGATATTATAATTAAACTAGCATACCACCATCCCATAGCAGCAGGTATTGCCATGCTTTGCCATCACTAGTTGGAAGTAGCAAAGTACACAGTTTAATCATTAGGTGTCACTATGCATAGCAACCATGAAGAGAACTATAAAGTTCAGTAACAACAAAGACATCTGAATTGCTAACGCCAACCCAATAGCAAAGGAGTATGTGGTGGGGAAAGCATGTGGAATATGCCTCATGGAATTACTTCCAACCTCTGTGTGGGTGTGTTATATTTATGTGGTTCTGAGACCAGAAGAGTAGAGAAGAGGACAGACAGTTTAAGGGGATTAATTCCCTAATTGCTGTGTTTGTGCATTGATCTTTCTGTGCTGCAGTAGCTGGAACTGCTTCTCATACAGAAATGTATTGGGTCATTTTGTGAGCAACTTTTTTTCTAGAACCACCACCCCTTGCCCCCAAGTACAGTCTATGTGGGGCGTACGAAAAGACCTGTCAAAAAACGGCTTTCGGAGCATGCTTCAAGACTACGGACTAAGAACTTTGCAGCTCCTATGGTTGAGCACTGTATTCAGTTTGATAATGGTTTTGAGTCCCTTCGCTGGCGAATCTTGGATCATATACCAGTAAGACCCGAGGGGAGGAGATCGGGAACAACGTTTACAATTATTGGAACAGAGATGGATATATCGTTTGAATACTTGTTACCCCTGGGGGTTTAAATGCACAAGTAGACTGGTATACTATCATTTAATATGTGGTTTTGGTCAGGATCGTTGTTTGCTTTCCTAATGAGGGTTTTCCCTTGTATGTGGGCTTTCCCCATTGGGTACAAAGATCCTGTATCTGATTGGTTGATAGCTGCATCCTGTTAGGCATGACGTCAGACGCCGAAGCGGGTAAAAGGTGGGGTTCCCTCCATGTCATTTTAAAGCTTTGGCATCGCCAGAACCGGATTGGACCTGAAGCAGGGTTGAAAAATTGTTATTGCAACCCGAAACGTGACACGTCGTCAAGATCTGTATTCTGGATGAGTTGTTTCAAGCTAGTAGTATGGCTTGTTTTCCAAACTACAAAAAAAGTTAAGTGAAGTTTTAATTTCAGTTATATAAAATTAAAAAGGAGATGTCACAGTGGCACATTGATTGCTTCTGTTTGCTTGGCTGACCAGCTCCGACAAAAACGAAAGAATTGAATGGGGGATTTATATCAGGATCTTAATGGTGAAGGGCCCAAGTCCAATCTGGCACATTTTTGAATTTTGAGTTTATCCCCCCCCCCTTTTCTCGGTGAACAAGCAGGAAGTCAGTCCTCACATATGGATGACGTCTGTGCCGACAGAGCCCGCACAGAAGCATCCCACCAGCTTTCAAAGAAAGCCATTGGGAGATGCATCACGCATGCATGGTCCCCTTCTTGCTCAAGGGTGCCATCTTGCCTCAGTCTCCTTTTTTTCGCGGAGCCCTCCAGACGTCTGTCCATTTTCCCCAGGAAAAGTGTGTTTTTGATACCTTTCTGTTTGGTTTGCATGCTGGTTCCTTTCCCGCCAACGAGCCAACTCGCCTTGGCGTCACTCCTCGGGTTCATTCCTTTGGTTTTGCTTTTTTCTTCTAAGTATCCCTCAACCGGCATTCGCGCCTTTTTTCGGCCAAAGACCTCTGACCCCTGCTGGGTGTCAGGGCACCCTTTTTCCCGATGGCCTCCTGCAGCTTCAAGAAATGCGATTGGTGCGGCAAGATGATGTCCCTCACTGATCCACATGACTGCTGCCTCCGGTGTCTTGGCCCTGAACACGATGACTCGGACTATGAACTTTGCAGGACCATGACCCCAAAGGCCCTTAAGAGCCATCAGTAGCAGCAGGAAAATTATTTTCCAAAAATCCAACTCCGCGCCGGAGTCTCCGACAACACCCTGCTCCAGGGCCCCTTCCAGAACTTCAGTACACCGCGAAGCCTGGACCGCCTCAGAGTTATGTGACTGGGGTTCCTCCGAGAGCAAATCCCTGGAGGTGGAATGCAAGAAGACTATGTCCTCGAAGCCCTCCTCAGAGACCAGGTCCAGGAAGATGGGAGAATCCCATTGCAAGCGCTGTATTCTTTGGCGTGAGTTGGAGCAGGATCGGCCTCACAAGCTGCCCTGGATGAATTCATCAGTACCCACTGACGAGCCTCGGACACCCGAGGCCCTCATCATCGAGGATGCCCCCTTGATGGAACAGACTCTGGACCCGATCTCAAAGGCCCTTAAGAGCCACCGTCAGCAGCAGGAAAGGTTTTTCCAAAAGTCTGACTCCACCCGTAGTCTCCAGCGAAACCCTGCTGCAAGGCTCCCCCTGCTACCTCTGTGCCCCACAAAATCCAGGCCACCTCAGAGTCCCACAGCCGCAGTTTCTCCGAGAAGAAATCCCTGGAGGTGGAACACAAGAAGTTGAAGCCCTCAAAGACCTCCTTAGAGACCGGGTCTGGGAAGGATGGGAAAATCCCACTCCAGGCCCAGCAGTCCCTAGTGTGAGTTGGAGCAGGAGCGGCCTCTCAAGCTACCCTGAAAGGATTTGTCTGTACCCACCGACAGGCCTCAGACACCCGATCTTTGTCAAGGACTACCCCTCGATGGAACTGATGCCACATCCAAAACCCTCAGAGGCCACATCGAAGGCTACAAAGCCAACTGTCATGGAGACCAGAATGGGGGCCTTAGAGCACAGTATCTCTGCCCTCCTGGCCTAGCAGCGGGAGTTCATGTCCGGTTCATCCACCCTGATGACAGGATCCTTGACATCAAGGGCTTCCTCAGATGTCAAGCCGATCCTTGAGCACTGCTGGCCTTGAGAGAGCCATCAGCATCAGATGAGGTCCCATCCCATTCCTCGGGTCACCGATCCTCTCCAGCAAGCACACATGGCTTGGACCATGGGTCCCTTCGGAAGCCCAGGGCCCCTTGGCTCAGACCTTGACCGCAGTGACCACAAAGCCTCAAAATTGACCTCTGACTTCCAGTCTGATTTGGAGACTAAGGATGAGGAGTCCCCTGGACACTCAGCACAACCGAGACGTTCCATTGGACCTGTCCCCCCCGGCATCCCAACACCATTCCCCGCCAGAGGATGCTGCCTTCCTTGACATGGCTAGGGCCCTCTTCATCGAGACTGAGACAGAGGAGGGTCCACGCATGGAGGAAATGGAAATCCTCCAGTATGAGACCCCCTCCAAATGAGGCCCTTACGGTGCCCATTCCACTGATCCTACAATGCCACCTTCTCCGTAAGTGGGAGACACTGGCATTGGTGCCAATTGTCAGCAGGCAACTCGACTCCATGTATCAAGTCTGCTGAGGCCCTGGGTTCCAGAAAGCCCAACTTTCCTACAACTCAATGGTCGTTGATTCTGTCATGTGCAGACTCAAGCGTCAAAAGACCCACTCCTCGGTGCCCTCGGCTGGAAGGGTTTTCAGGGCTCGATGCTCACATGCCGGATCCAGTCCTACCAGCTCTACATTGGCATGTACCTCAAAGTGCTGTCAAAGGAGCTCAGTGGGTTCTCGGCACACCTCAACTGGAAAGCCCTCCAGAGGTTCAAGTCACTGGCCTCAGCAGTCAGAGTGCTTGAAGTTTCTGTCTCAAGCAGCTTACAATGGATTAGAGTCATCAGCCAGGGTGGCCGCAGCTGGCATCGGGGCCCGATGCCAGGCATGTCTGCAATCGTCTAACCTCTGACAATGGGATCAAGACAAACTTATTGATGTCCTCTGCATCGGAGAGAACCTCTTTGAGAAACCCATGGCAGACAAAGCAGCAGAGATCGAGACTGAGTTCTTCACTAGGATCAGACTCTCAAAAAAGACCTTAGTGCAGCCCCAAAAGAAGGCCACGGGAAAGAAGCCTTCTTCCTGAAGAAAAAGAGCAGCTTTGGCAGCGCCTCACAGTTCCAAACCACCTCGGCCCTAGAGCACAGCCAACAGCACATGGGACAGGGGCATGGCCCTCATAAGCAAAAGACCCCAAGTCTTAGCCTGTGGGGAGCTCTTGACTCCCAGGGCATGATCTCTTCTCTTCCAGGAGGTCCCCTACAGCCCACAGGTTGTGGCTGACCATGTTTGCCCACAGGTGGTCCTCATCACCCCTGATACCTGGGTCCTACAAGTGGTCAAGGAGGTCTACCTCCTGCACCTTCAGCAGACGCCACCCTCATATTTTCCAGGACAGCCCGTAAGACCTCTCCTCCACGAGACCCCCCTCCTCAGTGAGCTCGCAGGGCTCCTCAAGGAAAAGGCAGTGGAGCCAGTGCCAAAACATCTCTGAGGCAGCAGTTTCTACTCCAGGTACTTCCTCATCCCCAAGAGAACAGGGGGCCTCAGGTCCATCCTGGATCTGCGGGATCTGAACAAGTTCCTGATTAGGGAAAAATTTGAAATGCTCTCCCTTGTAACATTGATGCCATTCCTCCAGCAGGGAGATTCACTATGCTCCTTAAACCTAAAGGATACCTATACACACATCCTGATCCATCCCAGCCACAGAAAATACCTCTGGTATGTGGTAGGAGGAGAGCACTGCCAATGCAGGGTGTTGCCCTTCAGGCTGGCCTCATCACCAAGGGCTTTCACCAAAGTGCCTCACAATGGTTGCAGCCCACTTCTGTCTCCAAGGGGCCATTGTCATTTCCTACCTGGACAATTGACAATGTGCCACAGGGTGTCCCATCAATGCTCTGCAGCATCTGGGGTTTATCATCAACTACCCCAAGTTCCACCTCTCTCCGGTTTAATGTCTGGAGTTTATGGGAGCTCAGTTGGACACCCTCCAGGCCAAGGCCTTCCTCCCTTAGGAGAGGTCAGATCAGGGGGCTAGCCACAGAGGTACAGTGATGCCGGTCGCTACCCACCCGGCTCCTTCTCTGCCTGCTAGGCCACATGGCCTCCATGGTTCACGTGATCCCCATATGCCCGACTGCACATGAAAGTGGCCCACAGGCAGGCTCTGGGACAGAGTGAGAGTGACCTGCCAGCTGGGGGACTCCCTCAGATGGTGGCAGATCCCTTGTCACCTTCAGGCCAGGATACCCTTCCAGGCACCCACCCCCCAGAGGGTCCTCACCACAACCACCTCCTTACTGGGTTGGGGAGTGCATTGTGAGGACCTCTAGATGCCAGGCAACTGGTCCCCAGATGGAATCCCAGATGCAAATCAATCAGCTCTAGCTCCAGACGATATTTCTGGCTCTCCGAGCCTTCTGCCACTGGCTGCAGCACCAGTCTGTGCTGGTCCTGACTGACAACCAAGTCGCAATGTTCTACATGATCAAACAAGGGGGCACGGGGTCATACTCTCTCTACCAGAGGGATGCTCCTAAGAGCGGTCTAACTTCAGGGCCAAGACAATGCCCTGGCGGACAAGCTAAGCAGAGTCCTCCAGCTGCACGAGTAGTGCCTGGATCCTGAAGTGGCCTCCTGATTGTTTTGACTTTGGGGTGTCCCCTGGTGGACCTGTTCACTAGCCTGAACAACACATACATGCCCCGCTTCTGCTCCCACCAGCCACACCCTCTTGAGTGACAGTGAAATGCGTTCCTCACTCCATGGACAGAAGGCCTTCTTTATGCCTTCCCGCCAACACCACTGGTTGCCAAAACACTCTTCAAGATCCAGCGCAACAGAGCATCACTAATACTGATAGCTCCCTGGTGGCCCAGGCAACGTTGGTTCCCGCTGCTCCTCTCCCTGTCAGTGGCATCACCAATTCCCCTAGGCTGAGCCTCAGGACTACTCTCACAGGAGCAGTGCTCTCTCCTACACCCCAACCTGAGGTCCCTATTACTCATGACTTGGCTGCTGAAAGGTTAGCGTTAGTTCCCTTCAACCTCCCACAAGACATGGAAGAGGTGGTTCTGGTCTCTGGTAAAGCCTCCACAAGAAGGATGTGTGCGGTGTGGTGTGCTGAAAGATGGGTGAACCCGTTCTCCTGCTTGGTACAAGTGGTACTCCAGTACCTGCTCCATCTGTCGCAGTAGGACTAAAGTTCAACTCGGTCAGAGTGCACATGAGCGCTATCACAGCATATCGCCATTCAGTTGAGGGCAAGCCCCTCTCGATTCAGCCCCTTGTCTCTTGGTTCTTGCAGGGCCTCATACTATCCAAACACCCTGTTCATCCTTCAGCAGTGGAGTAGGAATCTCAGTGTGGTGCTTTCACAGCTCACTAAGCTGCTGTTTAAGCCTCTGGCTACCTGCTACTTGAGGTACCTTTCCTGGAAGGTTGTCTTCCTTATGGCACTCAAATCAGCTCATAGAGTCAGTGAGTTCCAGTCTCTGATGGCAGAGCCACCCTACACGAGGTTCAACAAGAACAGGGTGGTGCTCCGCACACACCCCGTTTCTGCTGAAGGTGGTGTCCCCGTTCCACCTCAGTCAGGAGGTGGTGCTCCCTACCTTCTTTCCAAGGCCTCATGCCGGCAGGGCAGAGACTGTTCTCCATACTTTGGATTGTAAAAGGGCCCTGTCCTTCTATCTGCAATGGACTCAGGGCCACCCCAAAGCACCTCAGCTTTTTGTATCCTATGATCCCAGTCATCTGGGGCTCCTAGTGACTAAGCGAACTCTGTCCATTTGGATGGCGGAATGCATTGCCCTCTCCTATGAGCAGGCGGGAATCTCACTGGACCAGAGGGTCATGGTGCACTGCGTTGGGGCCATGGCTACTTCTGTGGCAAATCTACACTCCATCCCCGTGATGGAAATCTGCCGGGCCGCCACCTGGTCTTCGGTCCATACCTTTGCAGCTCACTACTGCCTGGAGAGGGAATCCTGATGGGACAGCACCTTCATCCAGGTCATACTCAGTAATCTCTTTGGGTTGTAGGCAGCTCCTGCCTTCTGACCTTTCTGTTTTCAGACTATCGGAGTGCTGGTTCCTTGCCAGATACTTGTGAGAGTCTCTCAGTAGGGGCTCAACTGTTGCTGCTCACAGCTCATCCTTTGCAGGTCACTGTGGCATTTTTACAGGTTCTCGGTAGACTGTAGCTGCAATGCAATGTGTGCCTTCAAGTCAGTCGTGACTCCTGGCGACCCAGAAGCTCCTGGGTTTTCTTGGCAGTGTCACCGGAAGTAGATTGCCAGGCCTTTCTTCTGAGGCAGTGGAGGGTTAAGTGACTTGCCCAAGGCTACAAGGAGTGCTAGTGGGAATTGAACCCTGGTTGCTTGGTTACCAAGCCAGTTTTCTAACCACTAGGCGGCTACTCCACTCTAAATATGGGGACTGGGTTGGCAGGAACCACAGCTTGGACTTGAACCTGTGACCTTCTGCTCCTGAACACACTGGATGTGTGCCCTGCACCACCGTGACTGTAGCTGGGAAGTCCCATATGTTAGGACTGACTTCCTGCTTGTTCCTGGAGAAAGCAAAGTTACTCACCTGTAACAGGTGTTCTCCGGGAACAACAGGAATTGGTCCTCGCAACCCTCCTTTCTCCCCTTGGAGTTGCTTCTTTACCGTTTTTTCATTTTTACCTCTTAGCTATGTCATTGGACTGAGGCAAGATTGCACCCTTGGGCAGGAAGGGGACCACGCATGTGTGGTGCATCTCCCAAAGGCTTTCTTTGAAAGTTGGGGAGATGCTTCCACTTGGGCTCCATTGGTGCCAACATCACCCATATGTGAGGACTGATTCTTGCTGTCCCCAGAGAACACATGTTACAGGTGAGTAACTACGCTTTCCCAACCAACACCACTACCACTACACACATCAAATTTGATCCATTCAATAAATTTTAATGGTTATTTTGTCCACAGACTGATACATTCTCGACCTGTTATGTATAATTTCTTTCCAGTCTCCATTGGTTTGGAAAAAATCAAAACTTTTTTATCAAGTACAATACAATACAATAACAGGAACAGTACAATAGATATTACTGAAATAACATTACATAACTCCCCCCACACCCCAAAATAAAAAGACACAGATCCACATGAAATTAAAATATTAAAATAAAAATGGAATAAGTTAAATATTAGCCAAGTTGATCATCCAGGGATCTCCAGACCCTCTCTATCTTATCAATACAATTCGAGGATACAGAAGTGGCACCTTCCAATTGTCGAGTCAAACAGTGTACCACCAAAAGGTAACATTTAATAGAGATGTGTCTTTCCATTTTCGCAAGATGTGCTGAATTGTGATAGACATCATAACATCAAATAGTACTCTATCATACTTGATAAGATATTCTGCATGCACAAGGATCTAAACAGGACTACCTGCAAGGACAAAGCAGAATTCAGTTTAAAAACATCACAGATGAATCCCAAACCCTATTCTAAAATGATTTAACAAAGGATTAGTCAAATATCATGAGTGTCAGTGTTTCCAATGATGCAGAGCATCACTGGCACAAATTAGACTGTCGAAGATTGGCTCTGCACATACGAAGAGTAATCCAGATTACTCGATGAGTGATAAAATATAATGATTGTGCAAGACTACTTGATATAGTGGGTCGCACAAAATACTCCAGAAGATGCTCAATTTTATTGTATCCTGAGGGAGTCCAGCATCAGATTCCCATGTCCTGTGGAGGCCCAATAAGGATGGACCTTTATTACACATTAATAGCTTATAGAAATATGAGGTCAGTCTTCCATTTGTCTTAGCTTTTTGACAAATATTAAATAAGTCAGATATAGGACAAGCCCCTTCCGACCAAGGAGAGTCCTGTATTAAGCTTCGAACTAGACAGTCTAACTCGGCGGCCTAAGCTAACGATAAATCAAAGGATTCCATCAGACACTTGGCTAATTATGATCCCACCTAGAAAAAGTCGGGCAACACAATAGATTCCTTTAACTAACCATCCTTTCCATGCACCAAATAGGGGATGCTGCAGAGGCTGAATAGGGAACCACACAACAAGCATCACGTTCTTTAAGTGCTGTAATAGTTCTGCTAATAAGTAGTGGAACAGCCAATTTAGAGTCCGGAATATTCATTGTGTTTAGGGCTGTTATCCAAAAGGGTGAGACAAGTAACTTTCTCCATGATAATCCGAGGGGGTGAGAATTCTTCCAAAAGCTATTCTGCCCCATAGCGTAACAGCAAGGTTGTGTGGTAGGTTCGAAAATCAGGAAAGCCAACTCCTCCTTTTCTTCTTGGTAGTTTCCATTTTGCCAAGGCTATACGCAGTCTCTTGCCTTTTCACAAAAAGGATGAATGTGTTCTATCCAACTGAGCATAAAAGCTTGGCTTGCAATGGACCGGTAACATTTCCAATTTGTAAACAGTGCTTGTGAGCACCACTATTTTGATTAAGTCTAATTTCCCCCACCATGATAGTCGAAGAGGGGACCAATGCTGCAAAATGCTCTTTAACTCTGTGGGCATAATATTACAATTGCATCTAATTGTCTCCACTGAGGATGTGCAGAACTGCATACCCAAATATTTAATTCTTTGAGGAGACCATTGAAATGGAAATGCCCCCTCGGTGGCGAGACCATTCAGTGGAAGCAGTTCACTTTTATCCCAATTGACTTTGAAACCAGAGAACACTGAAAAGTGATCAACCACATTTAAAAGGCATCTTATGGAGGTAATGCAGAATATACTCCTAGGAGTGAAAAATGCCAAATAACAAAAAAAGAACTCCCAAACAAAACAAGAGAAAAGGAAAATTGATTACAAAATGCTGCATTAATACAGCAGGGATTTAGAACAGGGAGAAAAAGAAAATGGTACCAACTGTGATTGAGGAAAAAAGACCTCATCAGCCTCTTGCCAACTAGAGCAGAGAGGGTGAGCACATCGAATGGCACCCACAACAACGCCTATCACTCGATTAAAGCTCAAGGTGACATCAACGGTCTAAAAAATCCTCGGTGCTGGGGCACAAAATAAAAACCCAAACCTAGCACATATTGGTAAAACTGTTAATACACCGTTCAAAAAATACAATAAATGAGAAGAACAGTGTAACAAACATCAAGGAATAAAGAACTGAAGAAACTTAACTTGAAGGAAATGAAGAAAGGCAGCCACACAGCAAAGAGCAATGCAAAAAAACCTCACAAAACAGCTGTCTTCATAGCAACGACACTGGAGCCCCGACATGGTGTTTCGCCAACCAGCTTCTTCAGGGAGCTCATCATATTGAACGCTACATTTTCCTGAAAGCAGAAAAAATGTAATTGAACATCCCCAAATATCCCCCAGTAATGCAGGAATAAATAAAAAAGAAAGAAAAATCAGCAGTAGTACAAGAACACCCCCAAGAAATTCTGAAATCAGCCAAACCAAGAGAACTATTCACTATAGTACAGCAACCCACAAAAGATACCCTACCACCCTCTGGACACCAAGTGGACCCCCAGAAATTTGCAAACCATCTGATGAACAAGAATGCATACCCAACAAACAGCATGCCCATTACAGAATACACACCAATCTCAACAGACCACAATCAGACCTGTGAAGAACCCCACCAAACCTGGAATGATTTCTCTATACCAACAACACAGCAGATAGAACACATTATAGCTGCCCTCAACACAACAACCACACCAGCAGACCCATGGACCAGTGGAATGGTTCAAGTCTTCCAAAAACCAACTAAGCCACCACCTGCACAAAATCATACAGTAGTCCCTCCCCAACAAGGGCACCTCCCACAGCTCCTTGTTAAAACCCTTGGCCCAGTGTGCAGCGGCACCCAAGAGAGCAAATAGAATGCTAGATATCATAAGGAAAGGAATGGAAAATAAAACAAAAGGTATTATAATGCCTCTATATCGTTCTATGGTGAGACCGCACCTTGAATATTGTGTGCAATTCTGGTCGCCATATCTTAAAAAGGATATAGGGTTATTAGAAAAGGTTCAGAGAAGAGCCACCAAAATGGTAAAGGGGATGGAAGGATACTCCTATGAAGAAAGGCTAAAAAGGTTAGGGCTCTTTAACCTGGAAAAGAGACGGCTGAGGGGAGATATGATAGACGTCTATAAATTAATGAACGGAATGGAACGGGTAAACGTAGATCATTTGTTTACATTAGCAGAATATAGAAAGACTAAGGGACATGCAATGAAGCTACAGGGTAAACTATTTAAGGCTAATAAAAGAAAATATTTTTTCACTCAACGTGTAAGCAAACTCTGGAAGTTGTTACCGGAGGATGTAGTAAAGGCTGTTAGTGTAGCTGGGTTTAAAAAAGGTTTGGACAAGTTCCTGGAGGAAAGGTCCATAAACCATTATTAAGAACGGACCCAGGAAATCAATGCTTGAACCAGTACAAGCATTGTGGAACCTGTGTCTTTTGGGGAAACTGCTAGGTACATATGACCTAGATTGGCCACTGTTGGAAACAGGATACTGGGCTTGATGGACCTTGGTCTGACCCAGTATGGCATATCTTATGTTCTTAAGAAGAAAAAACTCACTGAGCCACAAAGAACAACAAAGAAATGATTGTGCTCTGCCCGTCGTGTGAACTGCTGGTCTGCCGAAGCAAAAAGACACTGAGCATGCGTATTAAAAGGGGGAATCCCAACTGATGTCAGGAGCTAACCTCTAACGCATGCCCACCAAAATGAAAAGAAACAGCCGATGCAGAAAATCAATAAGGTACAAAATAACTGATGATGCAGAAAAATACCCAACCTACCCACCCCACAAAAAGCAAGAGATGATACCTATAAAAAATTAGACTAATCAAAAAGATGATCTATCAAAAGCAGGATTTCCATTCAATAAAGTCATTCAATCCTGTTGGTGTCACTATATTCAGATGAAAATCCAACGTTGTTCAAGACGAATCAGAGATTTATCCCAATCACCACCATAGATAGAGGGAAGACATTGAACAATTGCAAGACAATGCAAATCTTCAAATTGGTGTTGAAACTGTTGGCGATGTTGAACTGTTGGCGATGTTGAAAGGTGCGATAGAACCCAACGATAGAATGCTTCTGTTTGCTCCTGTATTCAATGAGATGTGTCCTTAATGCACGTCGTATCTTTCCAACATATCCTAGGTCACAAGGGCATAGAATCAAATACATCACCCCAACATTATCACAGGTAGTGGCATCCCTCAAAAGATAAGTATGTTGATTATACTGGAAGGAAGCACAGATGAGTTTCATAAAACAAACTGAACAGTGACCACAAACACTGTGGCCAGAGCCCGAACTGTGACACTGATGGACACTGGTATAAGCCAATGGACATAAAATATCACATAAATTGTGATTCCTAGTATATACCAGCTTGCCCGGAATCAAGCGAATTATCTGTGAATACTGAAGAACAATCCTGGATAGCTGATAACTAAGTGGATTAAATCGTGAGATATAATGTACAAAACCAGTTCCTGTAGACTCAGAACGATCATGAGGGGTAAGCAACCATGTGCGATCATTGAATCGAGCCCTTCGTACCAAGGAAGATGGATAACCATGAGCCACAAAAGACTCTTCAAACTCTTGTGAACAGAGTCTGTATTCAGAAACAGTGGAACAGTTTTGACAATATCTAAGAAATTGAGCTAATGGTAAACTTTCCTTCAACCCTTGAGGATGTGCACTCGAAAAATGAAGAAAAGCCATCCGATGAGTAGGTTTAGGATACACTGTGAAGACATATGGTATTATAGTCCAGTGAAAAAGACAAGTTCACATCACACGAATTCAGCCAGTGATGAAAAGATAACAATTGACTCTTGGAGCCAGTCCACAATAAAAAGATGTGATCACTATAACGAACCCATAAACGAATATGGGATTGAAAAGGCCCGTCCACTAATCAACATTTCTCAAAATGAGCCATATATAGATTGGCTACCGACAGGGGCATCGTGGCCCCCATTGCCACACCTTTAATTTGTTGAAAAAACTCTCCATCAAAACAAAAGAAATGTTTTGTCATGGCCAACGTCATGAGCCAAAGAATAAAATCAATCTTAGAAGTACTCAGGTCTTGGCAAACTGAAAGAGACTCATGGACCACCGTCATGGCAGCATCTTGAGGAATACTAGTATATAATGATGAAACATCCATCATAGCCATCAGTAAACCAGCCGGCAGGTCTTTATCATGTCCATCCATCAGAATCTGAAGAAAGTACAGTGTCATGCAAATAAGATGGAATCTTGAACACCAGCGGTTGTAAAAAGGAATCCACATACATCGAAAGGGGTTCCAACAGAGAACCACAAAGCAATACTATGGGTCGACCAGGAGGATTGACCATGTCTTTATGGATCTTAGGAAGAATATAAAACTGAGGTACACGAGGATGTTCAGCACAAAGGAACTTTGCTTCCTTACCATCCACCAAATATAAGGCCAGAGCCTGAGCAGCATGTTCCTTAATGAGAGCTTGCAGAAGAACTGTAGGATCACCAGGCAACAGCACATAGGTAACAGTGTCAGCTAATTGTCTGCATATCTCAGTCACATAATTAGTAGCATCAAGTACCATAACAGCACCCCCTCTATCAGTACGACGAATGATAATGTCTCGAGACGCACGTAACTCCAACAGAGCCTGTCGTTCAACCGTTGACAGACTACAAAAGACTCTCCGGTTACTAATGGATTCCAATTTACAAATATCTGATAAAACCAATTCCCAAAAAACTGTAAGCATGGGAGGGAGAGGATCTGGGGGGTGTCCATGTAGAACGGAATGGTAACTTGATTCTATTATGCAAATTATCCACAGACAATGCTGAAGGCACATCAGAGGAGGAGGAGCAGCAGGCGGCAAAAAAAGCTCGCAAATGTAGCTTCCGCAGCAATTGTTCAAATTCAAGACAAACTTGAAATCCATCATAGTAGGTCCATGGAACAAAAGAGAGACCCTTGTCTAAGACTTGTGTCTGTGATGATGTTAATACATGAGGTGATAAGTTAACTACAAGCCTTCCGGATCCGCTGCTGGTTGTGACCAGGTCCAGGGGCGATGAGTAGAGGTCTGTCCATCGGATTGTTTCCCTCGTCCTCGGCGCTTGCGAGTGTCCTTGCCCCGTTCTAAAAAAATCTTCCGGCCCAGATGCTGGATGATCAGAAGGGGCAGAATCATCAGAATATTCAAATGAGACATGATGTGACTTTCTGCGTTCTGGCTGCATCCATACGTAAACAAACCCTGTCTTATAATCCGTATTATCTCTGTGTAATTTGGACAATTTATATCTCTTAATCTCTGAGATTTTTCTTTCTTTCTTTTTTGTTGATTCCTGCATTACTGGGGGATATTTGGGGACATTCAATTACATTTTTTTCTGCTTTCAGGAAAATGCAGCGTTCAATATGATGAGTTCCCTGAAGAAGCCGGTTGGCGAAACACCTGGTGTCGGGGCTCCGGTGTCGTTGCTATGAAGACAGCCATTTTGTGAGTTTTTTTGAATTGCTCTTTGCTCCTTGCTGCGTATGGCTGCCTTTCTTCATTGCCTTCAAGTTAAGTTTCTTCAGTTCTTTATTCCTTGATGTTTGTTACGCTGTTCTTCTCATTTATTGTATTTTTTGAACGATGTATTAACAGTTTTACCAATAATATGTGCTAGGTTTGGGCTTTTATTTTGTGCCCCAGCACCAAGGTTTTTTTACATAGAAACATAGAAATATGACGACAGAAAAAGACCACATGGCCTATCTAGTCTGTCCTTCCATAACAACTACAACAGTCCCCTTTTTACCTTTAGAGATCCTCTGTGTTTGTCGCATGCTTTCTTGAATTCAGTTACTGTCCTCATCTCTACCACCTCCACTGGGAGACTATTCCATGGATCCACTACTCTTTCCATAAAGAAATATTTCCGCATATCACTCCTGAATCTATCTCCCTTCACCCTCATCCCATGTCCCTTCGTAGCAGAACTTGCTTTCAATTGAAAGAGGCTCTCTCCCTGAACATTTATGCCACGGAGGTATTTAAACATCTCAATCATATCACCTCTATCCCGCCTTTCTTCTAAGGTGTACATATTAAGATCCTTCAGTCTGTCCTCATATGCTTTATAATGAAGACCACTAATCATTTTATTAGCCACCCTCTGCACCGACTCCATCCTGTTCACATCCTTTTGAAGGTGCGGTCTCCAGAATTGCACACTATACTCCAAATGAGGTCGCACCAAAGACTTATACAGAGGCATTATCATCTCCTTTTTTCTGCTAGCCATTCCTCTCTGTATGCACCCAAGCATCCTTCTAGCTTTTGCCGTCGCCTTTTCTACCTGGTTAGCTACTTTAAGATCATCAGACACAACCACGCCTAGGTCCCGCTCTTCTTTAGTGGACAAAAGTACTTCACCCCCCCTATACTATATTGCTCCCTTGGATTGCTGCAGCCCAAATGCATGACCTTACATTTTTTAACATTAAATCCCAGCTGCCAAATTCTAGACCATTCTTCAAGCTTAGCTAGATCCCTCCTCATGTTATCTACCCCTTCCTGGGTGTCTACTCTATTGCAGATTTTGGTATCATCCACAAAGAAGCAAACTTTACCTGAAAGCCCTTCCGCTATATCACTAACAAAGATGTTAAGACCACTGATATCACCTTGAGTGATAGGCGTTGTTGTGGGCGCCATTTGATGTGCTCGTCCTCTCTGCTCTAATTGGCAAGTGGCTGGCTGAGGTCTTTTTTCCTCGATCACAGTTGGCACTGTTTTCTCCAGGACCAAGCAGGAAGTCAGTCCTCACATATGGGTGACATCGACGTCGATGGAGCCCTTGCGGAGCATTTCCCCAGCTTTCAAAGAAAGCCTTTGGGAATGCAGGCACGCATGCGCGGTTCCCTTCCCGTCTAAAGGTGCCATCTTGCTCAGTCTCTCTTTTTCCGTGAAGCCCATCGGACGTGTGTCCTAGTCCTCCCGGAAAATAGATTTTTTCGCGATTCCTTCCCTAATTTTTCTCCGATTCGACGCCGGTTCCCCTCCCGCCGGGTTCGGTACACCGGTATTGAGCCCGCTCTTCTTTTTTCGGTTTTTGCCCTTCGTGGCTGGCGTTTGCGCCCTTTTTTTCTTTTTCCCTGGAAGGCCGGTCCTTTGACCTCGCGGGGTCTCTCTTTTCCCAGATGGCTTCCAGTGGTTTCAAAAAATGTGATCGGTGTAAGAAACTGCTGTCTCTCACCGACACACATGACTGCTGCCTTCGGTGCCTCGGTCCTGACCACGATCCTCAGATCTGTGAGCCATGTGGAATGATGTCTTCCAAGGCGCTTCGAAGTCGTCAGCACCAAAAGGAAAGGCTTTTCTCCGACTCGGCTTCCGGCCGGGCCCGGACCTCGACTGAGGCCTCGACATCTCGGGAATCGGATCCCGAGCACCGTCGGGGCTCCTCGGACAGGGGGTCCCCCGACCGGGAACGAAAGAGGAAGAAGCGGCTCGCGAGGGCGTCATCGGAAGAGGTCCCTGGCTCCTCGGGAGCTAGGTCTCAGACCCCCGACCATCGCCCCGGGCCCGTGGAACAGGAGAAGCTGCCAAAAGTATCTCGTGTGGAGCCGGAGTCTGCTGGACACGTAAGTCCTGTAGTCCTCATGGACTCTCCTCCCAGAGAGCCGACGTCGGGCCCAGCGCCGCTGGGGCCCGAGTCGGTGGCTGCTGAGTCTCCTGAGCTGGGTCTCAGGCTGACAGCCATGGAGTGCAGATTGTCTGCCTTCATGGAACAGCAATGGGCACTGATGGCCAGCCTGTCTGGCGCATCTGCCCCGACCACCGGGACATCGAAGTTGACCCCGGAGACCGAGCCGATACTCGAGACCATGAAGGCTCGAGGTCGACCTCGGTCGCGGTCTCCCTCGACCTCCCGTTTGGGACTGAGGGCATCGACGCCGGTGCCTTTGGCGTCGGGGTGGGTGCACACAGGCCCCGCGAGGTCGGACCCCGATTCCTCATCGGACGAGTCCGCCTGGGAGACGGAGGACGAGGAGTCCCCCGACACCTTCAGGACTCTGTGCGTCCTGTCGGACTCACCGCAGTCTGAGCCCCGAAGTAGATCCCCTCCGGAGGATACCCGGTTCTCGGAGTTCGTCCAGGATATGGCCACTGCGTTGGCTATCCCTGCGGACCTTGAGGAGGAGCCTCGAGCCGAGGAGCTCGAGGCCCTACAGTATGACTCTCCTCCGAAGAAGGCCTTTACTGTTCCAGTTCCTCTGATGCTGGAACTGCTGCTCTTCCGGATGTGGGAGGCACCGGCCTCGGCGCCGGTTCTAAGCAAGCAGGTCGATTCCATCTATCGACTCCGGAAGAGCCCTGGCTTTCAGAAGGCGCAGCTACCACACCATTCCATGGTGGTGGAATCGACCATGCATCGCCTGAAAAGTCAGAAAATGCACTCCGCGGTGCCCCCTGGCAGGGAGGCCCGGAACCTGGATGGTTTTGGTAGAAAGTGCTTCCAGGGCTCGATGCTTGCTTGCCGTGTCCAGTCTTACCAGCTGTACATGGGCATGTACTTGCGGGACTTGGCCAAGGAGCTGGCCGGGTTCTCTGCTGGTCTCTCCGGGGAACCCTTGCAGAGGTTCACGTCCTTGTCCTCGGGGATCCGGGATTGCTCCAAGTTTATGTCCCGTGCTGCCTACGATGGCTTCGAGGCTTCGGCCCGTGTTGCGGCAGCTGGCATCGCAGCTCGACGCCAGGCATGGCTGCAGTCATCGAACCTCGAGCCATGGGTTCAGGACCAGTTGGTCGATGTCCCTTGCCGAGGTGAAAACCTTTTTGGCAAGCCCATGACCGAGAAGGCCACACAGCTCGAAACAGAGCACCTCACGAGGACAAGGCTGTCTAGAAAGACTTCTGCCCCTTCTCATAAAAAGAAGGGCTTGGGTAAAAAGCCCTTTTACCCGAGGAAGGGCACTGCCTACAAACAGTACCCACAGTACCAGGCCTCCTAAGCCTCCCCCTCAGGGTCAGCAGGCCAAGGGGCAGGGTAATGGGCCCCGTAGGCAGAGGACTCCCAAGCCTCCGGCCCCTGCTCCCACTCAGCAGGGTGGGGGTTTTTGACTCCTTAGGCATAGCCTCTCTGTCCCTGCTCTCCAAACCCTGCACAGGAGGTCGCCTCGCCCTGTTTGCCCACAAGTGGCCACTCATCACTGGAGACAGTTGGGTGCTCAGCATAGTCTACAAGGGCTTTCTGCTACACTTCCAACAGCTGCCTCCTCCATACTTTCCAGGAAAGCCTCCAAGGCCTCCCCTGCACACAGACCACCTCCTTCAGGAGCTCCAAGGTCTGTTGGTGGACAGGGCAGTGGAACCTGTGCCTCCCCACCTACAAGGTCAAGGGTTCTACTCCAGGTATTTCCTTGTACCCAAAAGAGCCGGTGGCCTTCGGCCTATTCTAGACCTCAGAAATCTCAACAAATTCCTAGAGAAGGAAAAGTTCAAGATGCTTACTCTTGGAACACTTCTGCCCTACCTCCAGCAGGGAGATTGGCTATGCTCCTTAGATCTAAAGGATGCGTACACTCACATACTCATTCATCCAGACCACAGAATGTACCTCACGTTCATTGTGGGAGGAAACCATTATCAGTACAGAGTACTGCCCTTTGGCCTCACCTCCGCTCCCAGAGTCTTTACCAAATGCCTGGCAGTGGTGGCGGCCTACCTGAGAGATCAGGGAATCTTTGTCTCCCCCTATCTGAACGACTGGCTCATCAGGGGTCAGACGTGCCAGGAGGCCAGACAGGCCACCCTCAGGACTATTGCTCTTCTTCAAAACCTGGGATTTGTAATAAACTTTGCAAAGTCCACTTTGCTCCTCTCCCAGAACTTGGAGTTCATAGGGGCAAGGTTGGACTCTCTGCTAGCAAAGGCATTCTTGCCAGAAGACAGAGCCCAAAGACTGATAAATTTAGCAAACCAGTTTCTCAGCAGGTCACTGGTCTCCGCCAGACTCTGCCTGAGGCTTCTTGGCCACATGGCTTCAACAGTACATGTGACCCCCAATGCCAGGCTCCATATGAGGCCTGCACAGTGGTGTATTCGGACTCAGTGGTCACAGGCCACAGGCAGCCTCAGAGACAGGATAAGGGTGTCCAGACAATTTCTGAACTCCCTCCGCTGGTGGCTGCACCCTCCAAAGCTACTGCAAGAGGTGCCTTTTCAGATTCCTGGGTTCACCGTGGTGTTGACCACGGATGCCTCCCTGCAGGGCTGGGGGGCTCATTGTCTAGGCAAGTGCACCCAGGGCCTGTGGTCTCCCTGGGAGGCCGCACAGCAAATCAATCTACTGGAACTCAGGGCTATTCGGTTAGCCCACAAGACTTTCTCTCCAACCCTGGCTCATCAGTCTGTCCTAGTTCAAACAGACAGCCAGGTAGCCATGTTTTATGTGAACAAGCAGGGCGGAACTGGGTCCAGGCTCCTTTGTCAGGAGGCTCAGGACCTTTGCTTGTTTGCTCTCAGACACAACATGCTCCTCAAGGCTGTGTATCTACCTGGCCAGGAAAACTACCTGGCCGACAGGTTGAGCAGGATTCTGCAGCCCCACGAGTGGCAGCTCCATCCTTTGGTGGCTCAGAAGATTTTCCTGAAATGGGGACTTCCATCCATAGATCTGTTTGCCAGTCCACTGAACAAACAGCTGCCAAAGTTCTGCTCCAGGAAACGGCATCCTCTGCGGATAGCAGCAGATGCTTTTCTGATTCACTGGTCTCAGGGCCTCCTGTATGCGTTTCCTCCCACGCCCTTGGTGGCCCGAACTTTGTTCAAGATTCTTCAGGACAAGGCCTCGGTCCTGCTGGTGGCTCCCCGGTGGCCGAGACAACCTTGGTTTCCACTTCTGCTTCAGCTGGCAGTGGATCCCCCACTGCCTCTGGGGTTGCAACCCAACCTCCTGTCTCAAGATCAGGGTTCCCTTCTGCACCCCAATCTCAAAGCTCTCAATTTGATGGCCTGGAGGCTGCAAGGGTAGTTTTGGCTCCCTGGGGCCTACCTCAGGAAGTTGAGGAGGTTGTCCTAGCCTCTAGGAAACAGTCCACTAGAAAAACCTATGCTCTCAAATGGAAAAGGTTTTCTGTGTGGTGTCAGTTACGTACAGAGGATCTTTTCTCCTGTACTGTACCAGTAGTGCTTCAGTACTTACTGCACTTATCAAATCAGGGACTTAAGTCCAATTCTGTTCGGGTCCACCTCTCAGCTCTAGCAGCTCACCACTCACTGGTGGAAGGACATTCTCTGTCGGTTCAACCCTTGGTGTCCCGCTTTCTCAGAGGCTTGCTTTTGCTCAAGCCTCCAATTCGTCCTCCTGCTCCTGAGTGGGAGTTGAATGTGGTCTTGCAGTAACTGACTCTCCCACCTTTTGAGCCGATGGCTACTTGCCCTCTACGCTTCCTGCCCTGGAAGACACTCTTCTTGATAGCCCTGACCTTGGCCAGGCGAGTGAGTGAGCTTCAGGCCCTGGTCTGTGACAGGCCTTACACCCGCTTCTATAGGAACAGGGTAGTCCTTAGGACTCATCCAAAGTTCCTTCCAAAAGTTGTCTCCTCCTTCCACCTTAACCAGGAGGTGGTTCTTCCAACATTCTTCCCTAGGCCTCATGCAAGCCAGGCTGAAGCAGTTCTGCATACCCTGGACTGTAGGAGGGCCTTATCCTTCTACCTTGACCGTACGCAAGGGCATAGAAGGGCTACTCAGCTCTTCATATGTTTTGACCCTAATAATTTGGGGTTAGCTGTGTCCAAGCGTACCTTGTCCACCTGGGTAGCTGACTGTATCACCTGGGCTTACAGGGCAGCTGACCTTCCTTTGCAGGGTCAGGTCACGGCCCATCGTGTCAGGGCAATGGCTGCCTCAGTGGCTCACCTCTGCTCTGTACCGTTGGTGGACATCTGCAGGGCTGCAACTTGGTCCTCAAGCCAGACCTTTGCGGCCCATTACTGTTTGGAAATGGAGTCCCGTAGGGACAGTGCTTTTGGCCAGGCAGTACTCCAGAATCTCTTTGAGGTTTGGGCAACTCCTGCCCTCCGTTGGGCTACCGGTGGAGGTTCTGTCAGTGAAAAGCCTTTCTTTGATGCTGGGACTAGAGGGAGTTCTCTTGTTCAGCCTGGGTTCCTTGGTAGCCCAGAGCTAGGGAGTCACCCATATGTGAGGACTGACTTCCTGCTTGGTCCTGGAGAAAGAGTAGTTACTCACCTGTAACAGGTGTTCTCCAGGAGCAGCAGGAATCAGTCCTCACAACCCTCCCTCCTCCCCTGGGAGTTGCAGTTGTACATAGTTTATTTTTCCTTTATTGTGTGCTGTTTTTAGCTATGTCATTTGACTGAGCAAGATGGCACCTTTATGCGGGAAGGGAACCGTGCCTGCATTCCCAAAGGCTTTCTTGGAAAGCTGGGGAAATGCTCCACAAGGGCTCCATCGACGTCGATGTCACCCATATGTGAGGACTGATTCCTGCTGCTCCTGGAGAACACCTGTTACAGGTGAGTAACTACTCTTTCTTTTTCTCCCTGTTCTAAATCCCTGCTGCACTAGTGCGGCATTTTGTAATTAATTTTCCTTTTTTCTTTTCTCTTGTTTTGTTTGGGAGTTCTTTTTTTGTTATTTGGCATCTTATGGAGATAGCCAGATTAGAAAGAAATAGCAATATGTCATCTGCATATGCAGCAAACTTCCAATTCTCCTCACCTTTAATTTCTTCTTCTTTTTTAATTTTAAGCAAAGATTGCAAGATTGAATAAGGGAGAAAGAGGGCAGCCCTGTCTAGTACCCTTACCTAAGTGAACGGCATCAGATAAGATGCCATTCACTGTAAACCGCGATCTAGGAGAGGAGTATAGCACTTTGACCCAATCCACAAAGGCAGAGCTGCACCCAAACCATTCCAACACCCGGAAAAGATAGGAAAACTAAAAATGGTCAAAGGCAAAAATAAAAACAAAAACAAAAAAAACATTACTTATTTGAAGTGATAATTAATTTTAATGGCCACAGTTTCTATATTATCATATTTCAAGCATTTTGGTGGCATAGTAATGTGCTGCTTCTAGTAAAAGCATTGTTGAAGTCATTCTGATTTTTTTTAAAGCTAGCTCAGCACTTCCTGAACTTTTGAGAGCAAATCTATCATCCAGAATCTGAGATTGTGACATACACTCTGCCTTATTGGTTGGTGTTAGCTGTGAAGTAACAAGCAGCATAGCAAATGCTATCTTTGTTTATTTATTTTTATTTACCTAATGATTTTTCCAGTAGAGGATCAAGGAAAGTTCCATTCAGGTACAGTACTTATTTCCCTATCTCCAGAGGGCTTACAATCTAACAGGTTGATGCATTGAAGTTGCACGCTATTAGCCATGCACATGATTTCATAGCATGCAAGTACCGCAAAAACTATATGCCGATAAAGAAACAAAGGAGGCATATGTGAATGAGTTATGCATAAAACATCAGTGTAAAGTGAGGAAGGACAGGGGTGTGAGGCATGTGCTACCAGTGGTATGTAGATTTCACATGCTAACGGAAGCAGAGTGCTTTGCTACCTTCATCTCCTGCATTCCCCAGATCTCTGTTGCTTGGTTCTGTGTTTTCCCCATTTCTTTTGTGTACAGCTCTAGGCCATGCAAGGAGCAAAGCCACTAAAGGGTAAGAAGCCAAAGACATTTCTTACTACACTCTGAACGTTTCTCCTGTGTGCACAGGATCCATGACAAAGATTTTCATATCAAAGGAATGACTACCCAGCAGTTCACACACTAAAACAGTTTTTTCTTACATGCACCAGAATTTTACATCACCTCAAATGAGGCGTATGAACAACAGTGCTACTGAGCCTTTGCACTTCACCCTCTGATTCTCTTGTTTCTCCAAGGACAAGCAGGATGAGTCAGCCACACCTGGTGATGACATCCAATGGCACCGTGGACAGAAGATAATCTCCTAGCTCAGAAAGGCTAAGCCAGCCAGTTCTTTCTCTTCCACCTTGCCCACAAGACGGACATCTCTACTCTCCACCAAAAAAAAAATCAGCATTCAGAAAATAAGGAACAGAAACCAGATCTAAAAGAATATAAAAAGCAGAAGCAAAGATTTACCTGCAATTCCGAAACCAGGTTTTAAAAAATGCAACGGATGCGCCCGGAAGATGATTAACTGCGATGTCCTCAAGAGTTGCCTTCACTGCCTTGGAAAAGACCACAATGTTGAGGACTGTTCTGCCTGCTCATGGATGTCCCCACGGGCATGGAAATACAGGGGACATGCCTGCCAAGACTTCCTGAAGAGCTCTGGCAATGCAGCAAATCTCAATGCTTCCTGGTAAGAATATTGCAGACTCAGCGAGGGACGCCCCTGCACGAGGCGCTTCTCCTTCGGGGATCACCGCAGCTGCATCGACTCCCTCTGCTAACTCCATCTGCTGACTCCCTGCCCCGAGACTTGGGCCGCCCCGCCATGGAGGCCCCGTCCATGTGAACCCTTGGCCATGTTCTCCAACCACGCCACAGCTCCTGTTCTGGCCTTGTTGCTCTGCCCCCCGGGTCAGACTCCGCCCCCCAGCCACGGCACCAACAGCCCACAGCACAGAAGCAGCTTAAGCATCGCACACACATCATTGGTACCACAGACATGCCTCCCACTCTCCTATTCGCCAACACAGAAGCTACACCTCCAACCCTGATCGGGCCCTTTGAAGGCACAGACACAGCAGCTCTTCCAGGCACAACCGCTCTTCTAGCAGCCCTGATGCTCGGCGCAAACGTCACCGGCGCTATCATTGTGCCAGAAGCAGAGATGGGGGCCACAGGCAGACACACAGGAGGAAGCGGCACAGCACCGAATCCATCAGCTCCTCAGCAGACAGAGACACCACCAGCCTAGCAGACACCGGCAGCCCTGTGGACCTTGCAAGAACCAGGTAATCCATAGACAGCCTTCCCCCCCCCCCCCGGACCCACCGACCGGATCCAGGAGGAAGTAAGCTACACGCCTGGGCCAAGCACAGAAGCCTACCCAACCGAATTCCTCCATCTTGTCTCCCACCTCCTCCAAGAGTGGCCCATGCCCGAACAGGGACTGCCCCTGCACCAGCCGCAGGAGCACGCTAGCGCTTTCGAAGCACAAGCCCCCGCACCCCCTCTGTCTCCACCTCAGCCTTCAGTGCCCTGCGGGGGCGAAGAACCAACACCTACAGAACACCAAGGGACTCCCCCACCATCTCCTCCATGCAGGACCAGGCTGTAGAGGGCCCTCCCACACAGCCAGAGGACATCACCTACCCAAAATTCCTACACAGGATCGCGTCTGCCCTATCGCTCAGCACCAGGGATACCCCAGACCTGAGGGGTGAGGTACAAGAGGCACTAAAGTTTCTCAAGACACCTAAGTCCCTCACCTCCCTGCCTGTCCTCCAACTATTGTGGGAGGACCTGTTGAGGCTCTGACAGACCCTAGCATCCAACCCTGCCTGCTCTCACAAACTGGACAACAAGTACCAAGTCCAGCCAACCCCGGGTTTCGAGAAGACCTAGCTGCCGCACCTCTCCATCATAGTTGAGTCTGCCCTAAAAAGACACGTCCTCCAGGAATACTCACCCTCCAGGCCACGACCTCAAGTTGTTGGATGACGTAGACAAGAGGGCATTCCAAGGAGCCATGCTCGGCGCCAGAATCGCCTCACACCAGTTACAGCACGCACTATACCAAGATGTGCTCGTCCAAACTGTCAAAAGTAGCCTCGCAGAAACCACGGTGCCAGTAAGCATCACCACTGCCCTGGCTGACCTGGGAGAATGCAGCAAGCACCAGGTCAAAGGAGCCTTCGATGCCTTCGACTCTGCCATCAGAACCACAGGCACTGCCATCTCAGCCCGGTGCCTGGTGTGGCTGAGAGCATCAGGTTTTTGAGAAGACACCCATGATCGCATAGCGGACGCCCCCTGCGCGGGAGATTCCCTCTTCAGTGACAAGGTTAAGGACACGGTCAGTGACCTCAAGGACCATGTCAACACCCTCCAAACCCTGGCAGAGGAAGGGATTGAATGCAATAGCAACAACCGTAAGAGGGAATCCAACTCGCCAGCCAAGCAATTCAACTCTTACTGCAAGTGGCAGGCCCCAGGATACAAAAGTTAATCATACCAACCTTCATATCGCTCCAAGCCATGCCAAAAGCAATGAAAACAGCAGAAAATGCCCTCCGCAGCTGGGAGGAGGCCTAACCCTTTTTTCTGACAAATATCCCATAACCACTCCACCAATGGGCGGCAGGCTGTTGGCCTTATCCGCCTCATGGAGTGCCATCACGATGGACAAATGGGTCCTGAAAATCATATCACAAGGGTACAGAATCCGCTTCTCCTCAACCCTGTGGCAACAGTCCAGGCCATCCTGCACCACCCCACCCCCACCTCACCTCACCACCACCATTACCGAGATCCTGACATTACTGACATCCCGAGCAATAGAGCTAGTACCAACTCACGAAACCTCCAAGGGCTTCTACTCAGGATACTTCTTGATCCCCAAGAAGTCTGGAGGTGTCAGACCCATCCCTCTTCCTGGTGGCCATCACCTCAGCCAAGAGGATCAGCGAGCTGCAGGTGCTGGTGGAACACGCACCCTATATGCAACTCTATCAACACCGGGCCACCCTCCAGATGCACCCCAAGTTGGTCCCTAAGGTGGCATCCAGCTTCCACCTCAACCAGACTATTGAATTGCCCTCCTTCCACCCGGCACCTCACACCTCTGTGGAGGACAGGAGACTTCACACTGTGGACTGCGTCAGAGCCCTATGCATCTACCTCAACAAGATGGAAAGCGACAGACGGGGCACCCACCTCTTTGTCTCTTACGATCCCAACAGACCGGGATGCCCAGGCACCAAATGGACCCTGTCCCTATGGATCTCCAGCTGCATCGCCTTCTGCCTAGACCGGGTGGACACACGCGACACACCATGATAAAACGCTCACCAGCTACGGGCAATGGCCGCAACCATCGCCAATCTGCGCTCGGTCTCAGTGGCAGACATCTGTAAGGCAGCAACCTGGTCCTCCATCCATACATTCCAACGCCACTACTGCCTTGACCTGGAGGCATGGGCAGACACCGCCTTTGGACGAGCGGTCCTGGACTCAGCCAGCAGCTCAGCTGGCCAGCAGCCACAGTGTCACTCTGAGGACTCTGCCCCGCATCTGCCCAGTGACTCTGCTTAGCCTCTGGTCATCCGCAGACTTGAATCCTAGG
The DNA here is from genome assembly GCA_033557465.1 of Ichthyophis bannanicus. Classification (NCBI taxonomy): domain Eukaryota; kingdom Metazoa; phylum Chordata; class Amphibia; order Gymnophiona; family Ichthyophiidae; genus Ichthyophis; species Ichthyophis bannanicus. The sequence goes on from CM066038.1 coordinate 413,778,452, forward strand.
GAGCTGGGGTTGCCCTTCACGCTCTATGCAATATGCAACTTTACACAATGCTCTTGTTTGCACCAGGGGCGGCCCAAGGGGGGTGCGGAGACTTGGTGCGGGACCTCTTTTGCATAAGGGACCTCATTTGCATAAATATTTGCATAATGTTACCATACACTAACTTTAAGTAAACATGACTCTTAATGAGTGTATGGATAAAGAAGACTACAAGATTTCTACATTACTATAATCCAGTGCCAACCGCCAGGCACATTAGAAACTACTACAAACACTGCCCATTTAAACCCATAGCAAACCTGCCGTATCATAACAGCACTACCAGGACTCACAAAGCACCCTACTCTACCTATCAAAAGGCAACACTGCAAATATTAAACCAATACATTTCAGAGAATAACAATACATGACCTACTGGGGAAAGAAAACAAGGGAATGTCAAATAGCAACAACATAAACAGAATACCTCAGCTCAGTTGCACACGCAGAAGATAAACCATCACCAAACAAGGAATCACAATTTAGAAACAGGAAGACAATAATTAAACTGGGAACCCCAAAAGCCAAACTTGGAATGTACAACAACACTGTAGAAATAAAACTATAACATAATTTCCTCTTGTACTAAACAAAGCGCAGACGTTAATGATGCACGTTTCCCAGAGCTGACATATTCCAGTTAATAAATTCAAAATAAAGAGATATTTTTCTACCTTTTCTGCATTTCTTTTTCAGTTGCAATTGCTCCAGCCACTTTCTTCTGGTTTCTTCGTGTCTTCTGGTAACTCTCCATCGTCTGCTGTCTATTTGTCTTTTCTTCGCTCTTCTAGTTTTTTTCCATTCTCTCTCTACATCTGCTTTAACATACAAATCTTTCTCCTTTTGCTTTTTCCTCATTCCTATTTCATCCACTCAAATTTTATCCCTCCATTCTCAATCCCCAGTTACTCTCCCAATACCTGGCCAATTGTAGATTTTTCTTCCCTCCCACACACAATATTTTTCCCCTCTCCGTTTCACTCTCCCAGCTCCATCCCATTCTAATCCTCCCCCAACATCAGCTCCCTTCTAGTTCCAGCCCCACCCATTATCCACTCCCTTCTAGCCCCCCATCAGCCCATTTCCAGTCCTAGCCCCCCATAAGCCCATTTCCAATCCTATCCTAGCCCCACCCTCAGCCCATTTCCAGTCCTAGCTCCCCCATCCATTTCCAGTCCTATCCGAGTCCCTCCATCAGCTCATTTCCAATCCCAGCCCCCATCAGCCCATTTCTAGTCCTTTCCTAGCCCCACCATCAACCCATGTCAGATCCTAGCCCCCTCCACTCAGCCCATTTCCAATCCAAGCCCCCCATGAGCCTACTTCCTGTTCTAGCCCCTCCATGAGTCCATTTCAATCCATGCCCCCACCACAGCCCATTTCCAACCTTAGCACCCCCCTAACAGCCCATTTCCAACCTTAGCACCCCCCAACAGCCCATTTCCTGTCCTAGCCCCTCCATCAGCCCATTTCCAGTCCTAGCTCCCTCCCCTCACAGCCCATTTCCATTCAAAGCCCCCCTCCCCATCAGCTATTTGCAGTTCAAGCCCCCCTTCCACTCAGCCCATTTCCATTCAAAGCCCCCCTCCCCATCAGCTATTTGCAGTTCAAGCCTCCTTCCACTCAGCCCATTTCAATTGATTGCGACCGTCCTCATCAGCTTTTTGCAGTTCATGTCCCTCCTTCCACTCAGTACATTTCCAGTACTAGCAACCCCCCCAGCCCATTACCTGTCCTAGCCCCCCATAACCCATTACCAGTCCTAAGCCCCCATCACCCCATTTTCAGTCTTAGCCATCCTAACCCCTATCAGCCCACCTCCAGTCCTAACCCTCCCAAAACCCCATTACCCGTCCTAACCCCCCCCCTCGCCCATTACCAGTCCTAACCCCCCATCACCCTATTTCCAGTCCTAGCCCCCCCCCCCCCACAGCCCATTTCCATTCCAAGCCCCTGTCCCCATCAGCTATTTGCAGTTCAAGTCCCCCCTTCCACTCAGCCCATTTCCAGTACTAGCAACCCCCCAGCCCATTACCACTGCTAGCCCCCATAGCCCATTTCCAGGACTTATCCCCCCATCACCCCATTTTCAGTTTTTTGCCCCCCATAACCACCTCCAGTCCTAACCCCCCATCAGCCCATTACGTCTTAGCCCCCCCATAGCCCACCTCCAGTCCTAACCCCCATCACCCTATTTTCAGTCTTAGCCCTCCCCATAGCCCATTACCAGTCCTAACCCCCATCACCCTATTTCTAGTCGTAGCCCCCCCCATCGCCCATTACCAGTCCTACCCCCCCCAGCCCATTACCAGTCCTACCCCCATCACCCTATTTCCAGTCCTAGCCCCCCCATAGCCCATTTCCATTCCAAGCCCCCGTCCCCATCAGCTATTTGCAGTTCAAGTCCCCCTTCCACTCAGCCCATTTACAGTACTAGCAACCCCCCGAGCCCATTACCAGTCCTAAGCCCCCCCATGACCCCATTTTCAGTCCTAAGCCCCCCATGACCCCATTTTCAGTCTTAGCCCCCCGCATAGCCCATTACCAGTCCTAGCCCCCCCAAAGCCCATTACCTAGCCCTAACCCCCCATCACCCTATTTCCAGTCCTAGCCGCCCCATAGCCCATTTCCATTCCAAGCCCCCATCCCCATCAGCTATTTGCAGTTCAAATCCCCCTTCCACTCAGCCCATTTCCAGTACTAGCAACCCCCCTAGCCCATTACCAGTCCTAAGCCCCCCCATCACCCCATTTTCAGTCTTAGCCCTCCCCATAGCCCATTACCAGTCCTAGCCCCCCATCAGCCCACCTCTAGTTCAACCCCCCCATCAGCCTATTACCAGTCTTAGCCCCCCCATCAGCCTATTACCAGTCTTAGCCCCCCCATAGCCCATTATCAGTCCTAACCCCCCTCCCCCCTACCAGCCCAGGGAAACCTGAAAAGGAAAAAAGAAACTTGCTGCCACTGCCACCGTGGCAGCGGCAGAATGAAGTGTCTCCTGCAGTCAAGTGTCTCCTGCGGGCTCCCCCCCAGCTGCCTGGCAGAGCCCGCCTCAATCACTCTCCTCTGTGCAGCTTTCAGAGGTGCGAAGGGAGAGTTTCTCTCACGGCTCTGTTAAGCTCGCCGGGACTGATGGGAAATTTCCCATCAGCCCCGGCAGACTTAACAGAGCTGTGAGAGGGACACTTACTTTCCCTTTGCGGCTCTGAAAGCCACACCGAGGAGAGTGATTGAGGCGGGCTCTGCCGGGCAGCCGGGGTGGGGGGCCCGCAGGAGACACTTGACTGCAGGAGACACTTCATTCTGCCGCTGCCACGGTGGCAGCAGCAGCAAGTTTCTTTTTTCTTTTAAAGTGGCTGATGGGCAGAATGTTGTTTGCGCGGGGCCCTCTGAAATGCGGGGCTCTGTGCAAACAACATTCTTGCTCAATGGACGGGCCGGCCCTGGTTTGCACATGTTATTGTTCTGCACGCTTCACTGGTTTGCACAAGGTCAAGTTGTGTTCTTCAAAATATGGTGTTGATAAATATGTTAGGCTGCTGTCACTCTGTAACAACACCAGTCGGTGCTCGTGACATCAGCACTCGCTTACCATTGCATTACCATGCCACAGTTTGTTCCATGCAATAAAGCCATCTAAGGAAATCAAAGCTTCCTTCCTTCTCCCCCTTCCACTGCAGCACACGCAGTAAGCTGGGGAGGCACCAAGTTTGGCTGATTCATCCTGCTTGTCCTTGGAGAAAGCAGAGTTACTTACCTGTAATGAGAGTTCTCCGAGGACAGCAGGATAAGTCAGCCACACATACCCGCCCACCTCCCCTGGAAGGGGTTGGCTCCTCAGTCTCATGCCTGCCGCCTAGCAGTGATATCTCAGCTTGGGACATCCTGGCTGGCTAGGGGCGGGCTGGTGGGTTGGGCTGCCTAGCTCATGCTCAGAAAGGTTCAGCCCTTCTGAACTAGGAGAGTATCTTCCGTCCACAGCACCGTCAGATGACGTCACCAGGTGTGGCTGACTTATCCTGCTGTCCTCAGAGAACTCTCATTACAGGTAAGTAAACCCGCTTTCTCTGCATTAAGTGATGATTTCATTAATATCTCATTTAATACATGCAGCTCATTTGGGTATCATTGTAATATGTGTGGTTCTGTTGTGTGCGTGTCTCTTTCTGCACAGACAATGCGTGCTCCAGTCTTTTCTCTGCATTGCTTGCCAGAGGTAGTTGTGCTACCTGCATGCAAAGGGTGTGCTAGCATTTCTGTATTGGCCTGCAAGTTTGTACCTAAGGCAATGAGGAAGGTTAAGCATCTTCAATACAATGGTTGATAACTATGGTATACCAGGTTTCACTGTATTCAGCTCTTGAAGATTTGAAAACAGAATACTTCCAGGGCTTCAGAGAGCTTACAGGTGAATAATTTGACTAATTCAGAAATCACTTAGAAAGTGGAGTGCTGCTATTTCTTTTTGCTTTTGAAATATTGTACAGTATGTTTTAAATGGGGTTTTCAGAACCTGTAAGTGTTTAGGCAATTTCTGAATACTGTTAAATTTGAGTATTCCAGTTCTGTATTAAAATTGTTTTTCTGATGAGTAAAATCTTGAAAGTGTTTCTTGTAAATAGTAGAATAATCTAAATCATCAGTGAGTTTACTGCATTATCTTTTTAAAAGTCTGTGACTACCTCTCATGCTAGCCTTAGGAATCATGATGTTGTCTGTTAAGTATTAAACCATTCGAAGATAATGTGTTTACGGTCTTATCACTTTGAAACCTACTGTGCAGTATCCTCTGAATCCTAGAACATAATGGCAAGACATTAACTTTCAAATACTAATTTTGGTATTTAAAATAAAATAGTTTACAAAAGTTCAGATACATATTTTGAATCCTGTTTTATCAATCAGCAAGTGATCTCCTTGTTAATGGGTGCATCATGTTCTATGGATAAAAGTAGTACAAAACCTAGATGGTCCTTTAGCTTTGAATTTTTATTTTATTTATTTATTTAACAAACTTTTGTGTCAGCAAAGATAAATAAGATATGATAAACTTCAGTGTGTGGTAATTTTTTTGATCCAACGCTTGCTTCCTCCTGTGGTTTCCACTTAGTTGGAATTGAGGATGGAATCCTGGCACCATAAGCCTTCATTTTCAACAAGCCAGGTATTTTTCCCCTATTTTTTATCCCAGTTTAGTTACCTCAGTGAAGTCTTCAGCCAGTGTCTATGCAGCAGAGCTCCTTTTGGAATCTTACAATCATGAACTCTAAATCCAGCCACAATTCCCTCCCCTCTGAAAGCTGTTAATGCTCGGAACTAAAGACCCAGGACTGGTGCTACCATTATGTGAACTAGGCAGTCGTCTAGAGCACCAACATTCTGGAGGGTGCCCATTGCCACCGCTGCCACCCCTCTTCGAGATCTGCAGCAGCAACAATGCTATTGAAACCACGATGCAGGACTTACCTAAAATCTCCGGCATCACATTGCCGTTCCTGCATTCTAAGACCTGCTACTTCTGCCCTCTCTGAAGCAGACTTTTGGTTTCAGTGGTGGCGGCAGGATAGAGGGCTCTCCTAAGGCACCTTCATTCCTTGCACTAGTCCTGAAAAGACCAGATTCAGATCAAACCAAGGACCTTCTGCATGGAAGTGCACAGGGGTGGTGGCCTTTTGTTGTAGTGTTGATCAAGCAACTACCAGATTACCATTTCTGTACCTAAGTTTGCATACCGTTCCCAATGTAACTTCAGAAACTGTATATAAGTTTCTACGATTGTACACAGGTTCGTTCACTGCTTCAGTGTAACATTTGAATCTTTTCTATATACAGTTTGACCTGGTGAAAAGCAGGATATAAAAAAAAGCAGTTAAATATTCAGAATGCAAGTTTCTGTGCCCAATGCACTTTATGCCAAGAGTGTTGCCCTTGTGCAGAAATGTTAGACTAGCAAATCTCTACATCAAAAAAGTAATCTCAAAATACAAATATTGACAGCACAGTTTTCTGGGTGATAGCCTAGGAATTTTCACCTTGTTTGTCCTTCAAGAGAAAAAGAACAAAACCTGCTCAGCTCTGACACACTGCTCAGGGCAGGGATATCTTGAAATTATGATCTCTGTGCAGTCAATATTTTCTTTTAGCCTAACTCTGTTTTGTTTTGCTGAACTATATATGCATGGATATTTTAATTGTATTATTGATTGAATTTTGAACTACTTTTTATGAAGAGATTCACGTGTGGTGGTTTTCCACTTACATAGTTTGATATAAGTACCTCACATTATAGTAAAGCATAAGTATATCGATATGACCAAATGTCAGCATAATACACAATTAAAGCAGTTAGGTAAACTTGAAAATAGGCACATTACAGTAATAGCAATAATATGACACAGCTTCAGTAATGTACACAATAAAACAGCCCAGTAGAATGTTCATATAGCAAAACTAACCCATTTGGAGACATTAACCCAAAAGAAATAAGATATTCAGAATGTCAGCACAATGCAGCAAAGCATCTTAATAACTGGAACAAATAAGCAGTCCAGATGGATAAGACAGAGACATTGGGATAAATAAAAGTGGGTGTCTAGACTGAAGGTAAAATTGTACGTACAAGTGGTATCAGAGGTGGTGCAGCAAGCTAGTCCTGAAGTGGTGTGACTGAGTCACTGGTCAGTTGCCATAGCCATTAAAAGCTTGCAAGAAGAGCCAGGCCTTCACCTCTTTCTGAAGCAGAAGTAGTTTCAGGAAGACACAGCTCCTCTCAGAGTGTGTTCTAGAGTATGGGGATATTTCTGAGAAGGCTCACTAAATGTACAATACATGCTTCTCCTGAGACAGCTCATCAGCTAGCGGTGCTGTAGTTATGATGCATGGTTTATTTCAGAAGCCCAGTACTAGAGGTGCTAGATAACACACACACACAAAATTACTCCCTGAGCATATTCCAATCCATTATCTTATTTAATAGTCTCTAGGGACCTCCCGAGAGCTGACCATTAGAGGATTTTCATGGTACAGCTAGATGTCATTCATCATTGATCCCAAAACTTAGTCTCTCCTTTATATAAAGAAGCAGATAAAATCAATCAACAATTCTTTCACCAAACAGCGATATCTTAAAGCAAACTTCTTCAAACTGCCAAAAATGTTATACTCATACTTACCTGCAAAAAGCTGTTTTATCCATCCAAAGGTCAGGCACCATTGTTTCGAAATGTATCTGCATCAGCGATAAGCTCTCATCTTTGTCTCAATGCCTTCATAGGAAAGTAGCTTCTTCCTGAATGCCGTTATACCTATAAGGAAAATGGCACCAGCACTTTTCTTATCTTCTGATCAACCAACTCAAACAGCTTATCAGCTCAAAAGGTAATATTTCCAACTTAAGCTTCCGTAATTAAACTTATATAACATAGTAAAGGGAATGATTAACACTAAAACTACCCATTCAGCCCCCATGTATTCTCAAATCAAGAGTCATCCATTCCTATCTCCAATATGGATTAAATCAAGAAGTAGAGTGGATGGCTCTGATTTGAGAATACATGGGGGCTGAATATGTTGTTCTAGTGTTAAATCTAGTTGCTGCAATTACGCCTGCTCTAACGCGGGCATAGTAGTGTGCGCCTAGATTGGCACAGAAACATGCATAGATCATTATATTCTATAACCTATGTGTGTAAATTGTGCCCCCCTACTATGCTCTGCCCCATGCACATTCCTACAGAAGATAATGTATGATGACTCTTAGGCTCACGTTTAATGGCAGCCATCCAAAGCACACGCATGTGCCAATTCATGCACATAAATCTTTTAAAATAGGGACTTAAGTGTGTAAATAGACATACATTTCCACATGCCCCATAGTGTTTGTTAAAGGATGGTACTAGCACATCAATTCTGTGCTCTACTTATATCCACGATGACAAGTGGTCTAGTACAAGGAACTTTCCAAAGCTCTTAATATATATTTTCCATAGGCATTACATATAATCATATAAAAAATCACTGAAAGAGTGCTGGATGCTTGGAATGTCCTCTCGATGGAAGTGGTGGGGGCAAATACATTGACAGAATTCAAATTGGCATGGGACAGACAGTGGATCCCTTTATAGAAACAGGATAAAATCAAAATAAACTTAACTGTGTCTGATATCTCAAGTAGAGGTGACCTGCAAGGAGTGGTGGGTACACCCCTAAACAAAGGCATGGGGAGGAGCGACCTGCATGGAGGGGCAGATGCACCTACTCTTGCTGCCTTGCTGGGCAGACTAGATGGACCATGCTGGTCTTTATCTGCTGTCATATACTATGTTGTTATCAAACGGAAAATTTCATTCCAACTGCCAGTTAAATATATTTTCCTTTAAAAATGATAGCAGTGCAGCTTTAAAACAATGTAATCAGTAGACTATTCACCATTTTTACTTTCGTATGCAGTGGAAAATGTTTAATACAATCTTGCTGTGCAAAAATATTCTTTGAAAAATGGCCAGCTCGTCTATTTTAGGAGAAGTTACACCAGATTTTCAGAGGAACTATATATGCAAGTTAACTGCATTTTCCTTATTTATTTATTTATTTATTACATTCTCTTATATACCGCGCTATTCTGCATCAGTGCGGTTTACATTGAACAAACTGAAATTACATTGAACAGGGCATTATAACTTGGAGATAACTATTTTACAGGGAACATGGGCTATGGAGGGTTAAGTGGCTTGCCCAAGACCACAAGGAGCACCTGTGGGACTAGAAACCTTGAACATAAATGCATGTTTGCTTTGTGTATCTGCATTGGAGGTATCCTGAACATATAAATCATTTGCAGCAAGAACCCACCCTGGGACTGGTGCAAGGTAGTGGCTGCCTTAGGCAAACTTTCAGCCTTCCACCCCAAGATTTTGATAATTAAATTCAACACTTGTGATCATCTGAACACCAGCCTTCCAGCAACAATCCTGTAAAAATGCATAGCTGGACATCATACTTTAAGTATTCATCTTTATTTTGCATGTATGCACATGCCTGCTCTTTCTGCAAGTAAAAGAGCACGCTTATAGTTGTTTGAGTTTGTGTGGCTATTAGACTCTATTCTTTTGCTGTTGCTTTTTGCTATCCCGAGAAACTACTGCCCTATTCCACCACCTAGTCTTGCCCAATGGTTGAAATAGTGCCTGGACAGAGCTGTTTATTATTTTTTCAACAATTCCTTGATTTGGGGTGAATTTTGTCACAAGCCAATCAGTTCATTTAGCTCAGAGTAACATTTTCTTCCTGTTCACATTGAAAAGTTCATCATTTGAAGTATGATTCATTGGGTCATCCACTGACTTCTCGTTGACTCGTTCATTAGCTACAGTTAATGCACCGTGTTTACCATCTGACAGCCTGACTTAAATCACTTGGAATTAAAAAATAAAAAGCCTATAAAAGACACTGCTTATATATGTTGTGTACAGTAAGAATGGACGTAACATAAGGAGAGAAGAATGTTTGTTTTTCATGCTACCCAGTGGGAGGAGGAATTCTGTGTGTTCTATGATGATACTTCTTGATTTTTGCTCTAGGCTTTAGTTTTCAGTCCACGGGCTACCTGCTGTATTGTTAAAGGTTTAGGATTAATTCAAAATGCTGCCACCCACTTTGTGGCTGACAGCAGATCTCATGAGTGTATTTTGTCTGTTTTTAAAAGTTTGCTTTGGCTGCTAATTGAATTTTGAGTACAGTATAAAGCTCTTTGGATTATATTTCTACATGTGTATCTGGAGGTCCTGTTACCATTGAGCCATACCAGTGGCATTTTTTAAACTTCAGTTTTATTCATTGGAGTAGCCACATACATGATAGCCAAGAATCGATGGCTCAGTTCCAAGCATAACAAATTTAACAAAAGAAAGTATGAGGTATATCCAATAACAATTGCCATAATACATTTCCATCCACTATAAACCTCCTCCTTCACACCCTATCAATCTATCAAGTCTTACACCCTTTAACTATGGGATCATTGTTTAAATGACCTCGAAATCTTATAATGCTGGCTTAAATGTTGATGCCAAAAGGCCACAATCTTACACATATAATAAATATCCCATAAAGGTTTAGATTAGTATCTGATTGGATGGTAATTAAAGTTGTTTCCAAAGATATTTCATTATACAGCAGGCTGCCACCACACCCATTACAACAAACTTTCCTGCATGAGACACCAACCTCTCTAATGGGACACCTAGAAATATTTGGGGGGAGGTCACTTCTTTCTTCAAAATCTCAGCTGTCAGGCAGCACATTTCCTTCCAACGCCACTGTGTCTCCCTACAGTCCCATCGCATATGGAAAATTCCTCTCCCTGTAGACTCTCCAGCAGTGTCCTATCCCAATTCTATACCACTTTTACAATTGGACTGGGGTCAAGCAAGCAGCACTGTACCTGAACCAGTCTGCTGATCAAGCTCCAAGAGTATACACACAGCTAAGGCTTTCAGACTTTGCAATTGCCTGGGGGGGTTAATATAAAATTTGAACTGTTGGATATAGGTTTTTAGGAATATTCAGATTGCCTACATGCCTTGCAATCAGATATCTGAGTGTGCCCTCAGTTCATAGAAGGTCTACTGGCCAGGGACATGTAAGTTCCCGCCTACCCTACCCCTCACCCCACCCATCCCAGGGTTGCATTGCCTATATAGTCATCATATACATTGACATCTGTCCTTTAATTAAGTGTTACACCCACCTTTTCTCCTTCTCCTAGGACAGCTAAAGCAGTATGTTGTGTATTCAATGCAATAACTGTGATGCTTTCATTCTGAGAAGAATCATTTGGAACCTAAAAGCTTTCACTATATGCCTTAAGTTGACTCTACTAAGGAAAGAATGAGCTGCAATTAAACATACCTACTCTAGGATACAAACTGAGCAAAATCCACCCCCCTCCCCCCAAAGAATCAAACAGCCCAGGAACAAATGGATCACAGTGGGCTCAGGTAGGTTGCGACCTGTAATGCAGAGACACCCTATACATCAAGAGATATCCCTGCATAATGCCTTCTCTGCCTTTTGGATAATAAGGGTGCCCAATCTGCGGAAACTAACGTGCCCTTAAATGAAAGAGTCAATGCACAATCTACTGATAATGCACCAAATATGAATAAGAAAATCACAAAACAGAAAACTGCTACTACTTGGAGATTACATCATCAGAGGCACCAACTTGGGGACACAGTTCAAAGAAGAGAAGATGGTCAAATGCCTCCCAGGCTTTTCAACCAGCAGGAATACAAACCAAATTGTTATAGTTAGTGCAGAAAGTGAGCACTCCAAAATTGATGTTATCATCCACTTGGGTACAAATGACCTGGCTAGAAACAGTGCCTCTGCAGTTCAAAGGGACTTCCAGACTCTGGGAGAAAAACTCAAGCCCATTGTTAACACTGTAGCAGTCTCAGAAGTTCTACCTATTCTTGGTAAGGGGGCAGAAAGGCTGCATCGCATAAATAACTTTAATACATGACTCCAAACCTGGTGCAAACGAAGGATTTAGATATATAGGTGACTGTGAAAACAGATGGATCAGGAAGAGACTATACTGGACTGATGGATTACATCTCTTCGTTGCAGGGAAAAGTATCCTAAGTGAAAAATTCAGGCAGTATGTGGACAGGCATTTAAACTAGGGAAAAGGGGTGACGGATGGAGAAGGACAAGTTCAGGATGTCACTCCCAGCAAATGCAAAGTAACATTGGAAACAGCCACACTTTTAAACCACACATCAATGGCAAATGAGAAGAGACGTAGAACAAAATCCATGCAAAATACAGGCAAGCCAGTCAACAAATGCTGGAAAGCAATGAGCACAAATGCTCGAAGCCTAGCCAACAAAGTTCCTCATCTGGAAGCACGAATGGTGGAAATAGACTTGGATATTGTGGCCATCACAGAAACATGGTTTAACAAGTTGCATGAATGGGATATAGCCATAGCTGGCTATAATCTGTTTAGAAGAGATAGGGTAGAAAAGGAGGAGTAGCAGCCCTATATATAAAAGCAATATTAAAGCTGCTGTAATGCAGGGGACATGGGGAAAAGAAGAAGCACTGTGGATTGTGTTGGAAAGAGCAGACGGCACTGTCATCCATACTGCTGTAGTCTACAGGCCTCCAACTCAAATCGAAGAAATGGATAGTGAATTGACGATTGATATTGCAAAGATAGCCATGAAGGGGGAAGTGATCATATTGGGTAACTTTAATCTATCCGATGTGGATTGCAGTATTCCTTCTACAAATCTGGAAAGAAGTAAAAAAGAATGTGGATGACTTCCAAGATGTACTACTTAGACAAATGGCGATGGAACCAACCAGGGAGAGCTTAGTGCTGGATTTAGTGCTCACCAATGGAGACAGCTTGTCAAATATTGGGGGGGGGGGGGTGCCATGTGAGCAGCACTGATCATCACAAGGCATGGTTTGAGATAAAAGCCAAGGTAGAATCCAATCACAGCAAGCTCAATGTCCTAGACTTCAAAAACACTGACTTCAGTTAAATGGCCAAGTGCCTGAAGGAGGAGATGGCAGGGTGGGAGGGGATAAGGGAAGTGGAATTGCAATGGGCTAAATTAAAGGAGGCAGTAAAAAGAGCAACAAATACATATGTAAGGAAAGTAAATAAAAACAAGAGGAAAAGGAAATCTATTTGGTTCTCCAAAGAAGTGGCTGCACAAATAAAGGCAAAAAACACAGCTTTCACAAAATTCAGAAGTTCACAAACAGAGGAACACAGAAAAGAATATAAGATCAAACTAAAAGAGAAATAAGGATAGCGAAATCAAAGGTAGAAGAAAAGATGGCTAAAGATATGAAGTGTGGCGACAAAACCTTTTTTCAGGTATATTCGGGAGAGGAGGTAAATTGGAGGTGGAATTGCAGGACTCAAAAGTGCCAGGAACAGATTTGTGGAAAGTGACATTGAAAAAGCGAAAATGCTAAACAAATACTTCTGCTCTATTTTTACTAAAGAAAATCCTGGAGAAGGACCACCTGTGATTAACAAATGTACAAATGGGAATGGAGTAGATACCACACCATTCATAGAAGATGATATGTTAGAATAGCTTGCAAAACTGAATGTGAATAAGGTCATGGGACCAGATGGGATACATCCCAGGATACTGAAAGAGCTCAGAGTGGTTCTTGCAGGGCTTTTAAAGATGTTTTTAATAGATCATTGGAGACGGGAGAAGTTCCACAGAACTGGAGAAGGGCTGATGTGGTACCTCTTCACAAAAGTGGTAGTAGGGAAGAAGTGACAAACTACAGGCCAGTAAGCCTTACCTCGGTGGTGGGAAAAGTAATGGAGGCACTCCTGAAAGAGCAAATAGTGGACTTGATTGAAACCAACAGGTAGCATGATCTGAGGCAACATAGTTCTATCAAGGAACAATCTTGTCAAACAAATATGATCGAGTTCTTTGACGGTGATCAGAGAACTAGATCAAGGGCATGCGATGGAGGTGATCTACCTAGATTTCAGCAAAGCCTTTGATACTGTTCTTCATCGGAGACTTATCAATAAACTCAACAGTTTGGGGATGGGTCCCAAGGTGGTAAACTGGATCCGAAATTGGTTGACTGACAGACAACAGAAGATGCCTGTAAACGGAACTCACTCTGATGAAAGGAAGATGATTAGTTTTGTGCCCTGGGGTTTGGTCTTGGGACCAATACTGTTTAATGTATTTGTGAGTGACATTGCTGAAGGACCGAATGGAAGTGTCTGTCTTTTTGCAGATGACACGAATATTTGCAACAGAGTGGACTCCCTGAGGGAGTGGATAACATGAGGAAAGATCTACAAAAGCTGGAAGAATGGTCTAATACTTGGAAGTTAAGATTTAATATGAAGAAGTGCAGTGTCATGCACTTGGGATGCAGAAATCTAAGGGAAATGTATGCAATAGGGGGCGAGAGGTTGGTGTGCATGGACCAGGAGAAGGACCTTGGAGTGACTGTTTCTGAGGATCTCAAGGTGGCAAAGCAGTGTGGCAAGGGTGTGGCAAAAGCCAGAAGGATGCTGGGTTGTATATAGAGAGGAATTACCAGCAGAAAGGAGGAGATACTAATGCCACTGTACAAGTCACTGGTGAGGCCTCACTTGGAATGTTGTGTTCAGTTCTGGAGGCCATATCTCGCAAAGGATATAAAAAGGCTGGAAACGGTTCAGAGGAAGGCAACCAAAAAGATTTGGAGCCTGCATCAGAAGACTTATGAGAAGAGACATGAAGACCTAAATATGTACACACTGGAGGAAAGGAGGGACAGGTGAGATATGATTCAGACCTTCAAATACTTAGAGTATTAATGAACAAACCTCTTCCAAAGACGGGGAAATTGTAAAACTAGAGGGTATAACATGAAGCTGCAATGGGGTAAACTGAAAGACAATGTCGGGAAATACCTTTTCACTGAAAGGGTGGTGGATTCTTGGAATGTCCTCTCGATTAAAGTGGTGGGGGCAAAAATACAGTGACAGAATTCAAAATGGCGTGGGACAGACACTGTGGATCCCTTTATAGCAACAGGATAAAATCAAAATAAGCATAACTATCTCTTATATCTCAACAAATAGGGGTGACCTACACGGAGCGGTGGGTATACCCCTAGACCAGTGGTTCTAAACCTGGGTTCGATCGAACCCTAGAGGTTCGGTGAGTCAGTCTCAGGGGTTCGGTGGAGGTCAAGACACAAGACACGCACCTGACTCATATGATTCGTGATGACACGCCCCGCTTGGCCATCATTGGCTGCAGGTGATCACGCTACATTGCTTGGCCAATCTGTGCTGCAGGGAATTTGGTGCACTCAGTAGTCGACTTGTGACTGTCGTGATGGTATGTCGTGTGATTTCTTTCTTAATATTTTAATCCATACTAACTATGTCGAGCAAAAAAAGAAAGTGGTTGGACAAATATGTACAACATGGATTCGCATATATAACAGAACGTGATGGGAGTCAGCGTCCTATCTGCATGATTTGCAATGCCAAGTTAAGCAATTCTAGTCTAGTACCAGCAAAACTAAAGGAACACTTCCTTAACCTGCATGGAGATGGGGAATACAAGAACACAACGCTTGCTGAATTCAAGGTGAAGAGAGCCAGATTCGATGAAAAGGCTACTCTGCCTGCTCTCGGCTTTGTACCCATCAACAAACCGATCCTCACAGCATTGTACGAAGTTGCTTACCTGATTGCAAAGCAGGGCAAACCACACACCATTGGTGAAACACTCATAAAACCAGCTGTGTTGAAGATGGCGAATCTGATGCTGGGAAAAGCGACCGAAGTTAAATTATCCCAAATTCCTCTTTCAAATGACACCATCAGCGACAGAATAGAGGACATGAGCAAAGACATCTTGGCTCAAGTAGTTGCAGATCTGATTTCAAGCCCGGCAAAATTCAGCCTCCAACTCGACACGACCACAGACGTTTCTAATCTAAGTCAGCTTGCTGTATTTGTGCGCTATGTGAAAGACGACATGATAAAGGACAATTTTTTATTTTGTAAGCCTCTTACAACAACTAAGACAGCCGATGTGAAGAAACTTGTGGATGACTTCTTCAGAGACAACAATCTTTCATGGGATATGGTTTCTGCAGTTTGTACGGACGGAGCTCCAGTCATGTTGGGAAGAAAGTCTGGTTTTGGTGTGCTAGTGAAAGCCAATGCACCACACATCACTGAAAGTGGACAAAGCCATGGGACCGGATGGGATACATCCCAGGATACTGAAAGAGCTCAGAGAGGTTCTTGCAGGACCGTTAAAGGATGTCTTCAACAGATCCTTGGAAACAGGAGTGGTTCCTCAGGACTGGAGAATGGCTAATGTTGTACCTCTACACAAAAGTGGTGACAGGGAAGAAGTGTCAAATTACAGGCCCGTGAGCCTTACCTCGGTGGCAGGAAAAGTAATGGAGGCACTCCTGAAAGAGCGAATAGTGAACTTTCTCAAAACCAACAGGTTGCAAGATCCAAGGCAACATGGTTTTACCGAAGGACGGTCTTGCCAAACAAATCTGATTGAGTTCTTTGATTGGGTGACCAAGGAACTAGATCTGGGGCATGCAATGGATGTCATCTATCTGGATTTCAGCAAAGCCTTTGATACTGTTCCTCATAGGAGGCTTGTCAATAAACTCAGTAGCTTGGGGATGGGTCCCAAGATAGTAAACTGGATTAGAAATTGGTTGACTGACAGACAACAGAGGGTGATGGTACATGGAGCTCACTCGGATGAGAGGAAGGTGATTAGCGGGGTGCCTCAGGGGTTGGTCCTGGGCCCGGCACTGTTCAATATATTTGTGAGTGATATTGCTGAAGGACTGAATGGAAAAGTCTGTCTTTTTGCAGATGACACAAAAATTTGCAACAGAGTGGACTCCCCCGAGGGAGTGGATAACATGAGGAAAGATCTACAAAAGCTGGAAGACTGGTCTAATGCTTGGCAACTACGATTTAATGTGAAAAAGTGCAGTGTCATGCACTTGGGTAGCAGAAATCCTAGGGAAAAGTACACAATAGGGGGTGAGAGGGTATGCACGGTTCAGGAGAAAGACCTTGGTGTGATTATCTCTGATGATCTCAAGGTGGCAAAACAGTGTGACAAGGCGGTGGCAAAAGCCAGGAGGATGTTGGGCTGCATACAAAGAGGGATTACCAGCAGAAAGGAAGAGGTACTTATGCCACTGTACAAGTCACTGGTAAGGCCTCACTTGGAATACTGTGTTCAGTTTTGGAGGCCATATCTTGCAAAAGATGTAAAAAGACTGGAAACTGTTCAGAGAAAGGCGACCAAAATGATTTGGAGCCTGCGTCAGAAGCCTTATGAGAAGAGACTTGAAGACCTAAATATGTACACTTTGGAGGGAGAGGAGGGACAGGGGAGATATGATTCAGACCTTTAAATACTTAAAGAGAAATGATGAACAAACAAACCTCTTCCAAAGACGGGGAAGCTGTAAAACTAGAGGGCATAACATGAAGCTGCAAGGTGGTAAATTGAAAGGCAATGTCAGGAAATATTTCTTCACTGAAAGGGTGGTGGATGCTTGGAATGCCCTCCCGATGGAAGTGGTGAGGGCAAACACGGTGATGGAATTCAAAACGGCATGGGACAAACACAGTGGATCCCTTTACAGCAACAGGATAAAAGCAAAATAAACGGTACCATCTAACTTCTGAACTATCTAGCGTCTGAACAAATAAGGGTGTCCTACGTGGAGTGGTGGGTTCACCCCTAAACAGAAACAAAAACATGGGGAGGGGTGGCCTGCACAGAGCGACAGGTGCACCTACTCTTGCCATCTTGCTGGGCAGACTAGATGGACCATGCTGGTCTTTATCTGCCGTCACTTACTATGTTACCATGTTACTATGTTACGCACTGTATTCTGCTTTCTGCACAGGCATGCGTTGGCAACAAATACCTTGCCTCCAGAAATGACAGAAGTATTAAAAATTGTAGTGGAATGTGTGAACTATGTGTGAAATAGTGCACTGAGGCACTGCATCTTCAGTGAGCTGTGTAAAGAAATGGGCTCTGAATTCGAGGTACTTCTGTACCATTCTAATGTTCAGTGGTTATACCGGGGACAGGTGCTGAATCGTGTTTTTCCCATGCGTGTGGAATTAGCCCTGTTTTTGCAAGAGCACCAACATCGTCATGCAGATTGCTTCAAAAATTCTAAGTTCATTCTCATTTTAGCGTACATGGCTGATATATTCGCATCTCTAATTCATCTCAATCAGCAGATGCAGGGTGGTGGAGTCAACATCATCGAAGCGGAAGAAAACCTGAAGGCTTTTCAAAAAAAGCTTCCGTTATGGAAATGACGAACAGAGAACGATAACTTCGCAAACTTTCCCCTGCTGGACAACTGTGTAAGTAAGATTGAAGATGTGTCTGGAATCGGAGACATTTCTGTACCCACGGAACTGAAGCAAGCAATTGCCACGCACTTAGATGAGCTTGCAAAGTCTCTCGACAGATACTTCCCTACAAGAGAGTCATATCCAGCATGGGTGAGACAGCCGTTCACGTTTGGTGTTGAGACAGCAGATGTCAATGATGAATACCTCGACGAAATCATTGAAATTCAGCAGAGCCAGGTTCAACAGCAACTCTTCAGAACAACAACGCTCAACGTTTTGGTGTCAACAAATGGTAACGTATCCTGTTATTGCTAGGAAAGCCCTGGAAATTTTTATACCATTTGTTACAACATATCTTTGCGAGCAATCCTTTTCGAGGATGCTGGACATAAAAACGAAGAAAAGGAACAGACTTTGCTGTGAAAATGACATGAGAGTGGCACTTGCCAAGGTGAAGCCACGCATTTCTGAACTGGTCTCTCAAAGGCAACAGCAGAAGTCACACTGATTTGCAGTAAATATTCATTATTATTGTAGCGGTGTAGCCTGATGGAAATTAGGTGATGGGTGTGTGTTAAAATGTTAAAAATAATAAATAGCATAAATACAATAAGTTCATCATTGGAATACATAAGGTTAAAAATTAAAACCATTTCAGTGTGGTAGTATTAAGAGGTCATGTCTTTGTGAAAAGTTATGTATGTAATTTGTTGTAAGTTCATGCATTGTATTGGTTTTGTTCTTTGAACACAGTGATGTTAATGCACGATTCATTTTGTGAACCAGTAAAACATATACCTATGTCTTGAATTTGAAAAAAAATCATATTTTATTTTTCAATAAAGAAGGGTTCGGTGAATGTGCATATGAAACTGGTGTGGTTCAGTACCTCCAACAAGGTTAAGAACCACTGCCCTAGACAAAGGCAAGTGGAGGGGTGATCTGCATGGAGCGGCAAGTGCACCTACTTTTTCTGCCTTGCTGGGCAGAGTAGATGGACCATACTGGTCTTTATCTGCCGTCATCTACTATGTTAAGTGTCAGTAGAACTGAATCAAATCTTAGTGAACATGGAAGATGTAGTAGAACAAATTGATAAAAAAGAGCAGCAAGTCACCTGGATCAGATGATATATATCCAAGAGTGCTAAAAGAACTCAAAGATGAAATTGCAGAGCTACTATTTTAATAATCTACCATTAAAATCATCTATAGTACCATAAAATTGGAAGGTGGCCGTTGTAATGCTAATTTTTAAAAAGGATTCCAAGGGTGATCTGGAAAACTACAGACTAGGGAGCTCAACATTGGTGCCAGAAAAAATGGTGGAAACTATTATAAAGAACAAAATTGCTGAATAAATGGACAGTGGTTAAATGGGGTATAGATTTTGCCAAGGGAAGTCTTGCCTCACCAATCTGCTCTATTTCTTTGAATACATGAATAAACATGTGGATAAAGTATATTTAGTATACTTAGACTTTCAGACAGTACTTGACAAAGTCCCACATGAGAGACTCCTGACCACTGTGGCAAGCCTCAGTACCTCGCTGATCTCATCCAGGTTCACCTTCCCCCACATACCCTCCATGCTATCCATAATGACCACTTGGCCCTTCCATCCATGGCCCGGGCCCGCCTAGAACACACTCGTCACTCTGTTTTTTCTTTCTTGGACGTACCCTGTGGAATTCCCTTCCTGCCTCCCTCTGCTCCAAACACTCCTACCCCTGGTTTAAATCCCTCCTAAAATCCCACCTCTTCTGCAAGGCTTTTGACCTACCTTCCTCTCCCACCTAGTTGTGTGATGTTAGTCTATTTGTACTTTTGCTGTCTTTTATCTTATCTTTCCTGTCATGAATTGGTGTTCCTTTCTTCTTTCTAGCGCAGCTTACGAGTTTTTATTATTTATAAACTGCCCTGACGCTTCGGCCTGGGCAGTCAAGCAAGCAATATAATAAATAGAAAGAGAGAGACATTAAAATCATGGCATAGGAGACGATGTCCTATTGTGGATTGGAAATTGGTTGAGAGTAGGGATAAAATGGTTAATTTTCTCATTTGAGTGAGTTCCATTTACCATCACCTTCTATTGACTCTCAGTCAACCAATTTCTGATCCAGTTCACAACCTTGGGACCCATCCCCAGGTTGTTCAGTTTATTGATAAGCCTCTTATGAGGAACAGTATCAAAGGCTTTGCTGAAATTTAGACAGATCACATCCATCGCAAGCCCTTGATCTAGTTCTCTGATCACCCAGTCAAAGAACTCAATCAGATTTGTTTGGCATGATCATCCTTTGGTAAAACCATGTTGCCTCGGATAATGCAACCTGTTGGTTTAGAGAAAATCCACTATTCTATCTTTCAGGAGCACCTCCATTACTTTTCCCTCCATCGAGATAAGTCTTACTGGCCTGTAGTTTGCCACCACTTTTGTGAAGAGGTACCACATCAGCCCTTCTCTGGTCCTGCAGAAGCTCTTCTGTCTTCAAGGATCTATTTAAACATGGAGAGCCACGGGGAATCAAACCTTGGACTCTTGTGTCCCCAAGCCACCGTTCCAGTCATTAGGCTATATCGTCACCATTAAATACCTCTTCTGGCATGGGTAGTGTCCTCACATCTTCCTCAGTAAAGACCGAAGCAAAGAATTCATTTATAGCCGTCCTCCCTGAGTTCCTCTTTTACTCCTTGATTCAATTGATTCCTTGCCAGCTCCTTTGAATGTACCTGAAAAAGCTTTTCTTGTAAGTGTTTATCTCTGTGGCAACTTTTCAACTTTTTTTGCCTTCCTTATCAGTGCTTTGTATTTAACTTGCCAGTCTTATGCATTTAAATGTTTCTTCATTTGATTCCTTTTTCCATTTTTTGAAAGATTTTTCTGGCTCCTTTCTTTAAGGCGTGGGCACTGTTCCCTCTAAGCTGTGCGCGTGTGCGCGCGCACACACCTCGCCGAGCGAGCGCACATACTTTACAACAGAGCGCACAAAAATTATGGCTCTGATTCTGATAGAAAACAACACAGATGTCTTAAAATTTAAAAGTTATGATTATAATTACTAGAAATTTCCCGCTTCATTTAGTAATCATCTATTTTCATTTAATTTGATTAAAATCAATGTGGTGTACATACTGTATTCTGACATGTAGTCAAATTTTAAAGTATATCACTCCGAGTGTCATTATGTGGCGCACAAAAATTTAACCTTCCTTCAAAAGCTGCACATAGCTGATATTTTATGCGCACACAGCCTACAGAAAATTAGAGGGAACATTGGGCGTGGGATACTTTTGCTCTGGTTTTCCAAGTTTGTTTAAAGAAAAATGTTCATATCTGATGTAAATATTTGACCCTTTGCAGCTGTACCTTTTAGTTTTTTTCTAACCATTTTCCTCATTTTATTGCAGTCTCCTTTTTGAAATTTAAATGCTGACACAGTAGATTTGCTCTGTGTATTACCAAGTAGTGTGCTCTGTGTATTACCAAGTGGTCTCACTAAAGTTAGCTTTCATACCAAATTCTGTGTTTCACAAAGGACTAAGTCTAAACTGAGTTCATTTTATTTGGTTCCTGAACCAGCTGCTCCATGAAGTAGTCATTTATTTTATCCAGGAACTTATCTCCTTAGTATATCCTGATGTGATGTTATTCAGTCAGTTACATCAGGACATGGGGTAACTGAAGTGATCTTTTGGGGTAACTGAAGTCATTAGTTATTGTTGTGTTGCCAAATTTGTTAGCTTCCCTAATTTCTGATAATATTTTATCATTTGTCTTCCTCTTCTGTCCATGTTAATGGTAATATACCCCTACCACTATTTTCCCCCCTTCACACATGGAATGTCTATCCACAAATATTCAATGGTTGATTTTATTTCCTGCAGAACCTTTATTCTAGTTGATACAGTGCTCTCTTTAGCATAGAGTGCCGCACCTTCACCAATTTGATCCATCCTACACTTTGATAGAATTTGTACCCTGGTGTCAGTGTCTCATTGGTTATCCTCCATCCACTAGGTCTATGAGATGTCTATTATATCTCTTCATTTAGTGCTAATCATTCTAACTCTTCCATTTTATTTTGTAAGCTTCTAGCATTTGTAGAGAAAGATGTTTGAATTTACAACCTTTTTAGCATCAGCAGTCACAGCTGACCAGTGTACAATACCTTTTTGTTCTATTTAAAAGCTCCTGGGCAGGACTGTCTCAAGGGCAGTGCGAGTGGTGCGGCCGCACAGAGTGCAAGTACAGAAAGGGCACTAATATCACTGGGCTTCCAGGAAGCTCAAAAAGAGTGTAGTACTACATTTGGCTGAGGAAGAGGGCACCAGATTTGTTAGTCGCACAGGATGCATTTGTAGCTTAGTACAGTCCTGCTCCTGGGCTACTTTAGTCTTTATTGCAACCTCTCTATCAGATTGCCCTAACTTCCTTGTTTCACTGGTATCCTACAAAGATTCCTTACTCTGAAACATGACTCGTGAGCAACTGGCAGCTTTTTCCCCAAGTTCTAGTTTAAAAGTTGCTCTATCTCCTTCTTATATGTGAGTGCCAGCAGCCTGCTTATCACTTTGGTTAAGCTGAGCCCATATTTGTGGAATAAGCTTCCTCTTCCCCAGAATGTAGCCCATTGCCTCACAAATCTAAACCCTTCCTGTACTTTTGTCTCATCCACCCATCTCTATGTCTTGGGTTCTGCATGTGGAATAGAAGCAATTTCTGAGAATACTACCCTGGAAGTCCTCCAGAACCTCCCTCCCACATTTTCCTATGGCATTGATACCAACATGTACCAGGACAGTTGGCTACTCCCCTGCACTGTCTAAAATGCTATCTAAATATTGCATGAGGTCTCCTACCTTCACACCAGGCAGGTAACCAAGCGATCCTTGTTATCACCAGCCAACCATCTATATACCTAATGATTGAAGGGCCAAGTAGAATGGCTGACCCTGGAGAGACATCTTTGGTGCAAGACGATATTGCTTTACCTAGATGGCAGGTCCTGACTACAGGATCACCTGCTGCACCAAGTTTATGCTCTTACCTGTCTGGCGTAGTCCTGGCAGCATTCTGGTAGGAAAGGCGAGGTTTCAAATAAAAATTGCCTGTGCATTTTCATTTAGTACAGAAACTAACCCTTATTTTTCAGCCCATGTTGGCTGTCCTACTTTGGGCAATAAATATTTGATATAATAGTGTAATTAGGTATTAGTGGTTTGCAATCAAAATATTGTGCTTCTGGTCAGTATATATCAACTTGTAGCATGGAAAACATGGTTACCAACAGTTAGAGGGGTCTATTTATTTAAATCTTATTGCAGTTTAAATAAGAAGCAACACAAGTTAAAATGTAATGAGTTGTGCTGCATGCAAATCCATTCATTACAATGTAAATGAGTAGTGTTTGTCTTTTCACTCTATAAGCTGAAAGTTAATTACACCTCTGGAGGCATAATTAACTCCCCCCACCGAGCATTGCCAAGCTAAGGTGCTTGGTGGTGTCCCCAGGGCCACAATTTTAAAGGGGATAGCAAGCTGCTTTAGAAGGCCCACCTCTCCTTGTGCAATTGATCCCTAGTGGCCAGTGGAAAAATGAAAATTCAACCCTGGCCCTGCCCTGCCCACCTGGAATATGTATCCTGAAGCCTTGTGGTTAAGACCAGCCCTTTGTCCTGCAAAACCAGCTGCCATTTTTTTTAAAGTGGCCCCTGCATTGGCCTCCATCCCCCACACTTGTACCTCCCCCCCCCCCCCCAGGCAAAAGAGACCCTGGGGTTAGTAAGCATTTGTGGGACAGGAGCAACAACTCTGGTCCCTACAGACTTCAGGCCTGTTGGGTAAGCTGAGGGAGGTAGGGGACAAGTCTGTGAGCCACTTTAGGAAAAGACTGCATATCAACTTAATTGCCTGTGGGGTGATCCTTAACCACAAGACTTCATGTGTCATCTGGGCAAGAGGGGCTGAGTTAGTGACCTCTATGTTTCTATAAGGGGCCATAGGATGAGGGTGAAAGGGGATAGACTTAGGAGTAATATGCAGAAATATTTCTTTACAGAAAGAGTGGTAGAGGCATGGAATAGTCTCCCAGTGGAGGTAGTAGAAACAAGGACAGTATCTGAATTTAAAAAAAAAACATGGGACAAATAACAGAAAATCTCTAAAGGAAAAGAAAGGACTATAGTAGTTGGCATGGAAGGGCAGACTGGATAGGCCATATGGTCTTTTTCTACCGTCATGTTTCCTGACACTAGGGGTGACCAGAGATTCTTTGCACAAGGAAGAGAATCCAAAGAGGCTTGAGGTCCTTTTAAGGAAATGGCTCTAAGCTACTGTTCTTGGGAATGCAAGTAGTTTCCCAGTCTTGACAAAAACTTCACAGGTACCACAGTGTAGTAATAGACCCATTAGTCTGTTCAGTAGCTTCTACTATTCTGTGCTGTAAGATTTTCCAGTGGGTGCACTTCTTCCTTTGCACAACAGGATTTAGTCTCTTAAATCAGTGTGGGACTGACACAAAAACCTCAGCTAAAGACTTTTACATTCAGAATACCGTGCATGGAACAATATTCAAGTGACAAAATCTGTGTCATAAATTACAATGGAAAATTAAGCTGTAATTCTCTTTGGTGCCTTGTGGAAAAACATATTTTTTCATAATTATTTTAGAAGAACAGTACACATACTTGTGCTTTCGCTGTATAGTATGGTGCCATCTTTCCTGGGGGGTTTTGGTCAAAAAGTATTACTAGTGTGTGTTAAACTTTCCCATACTTTGGAATCAACTGTCTCTACTGCAGGAAGGAGGTATGCGGAGCCAGGACATCGGCTCGGGAGGCTGCTGCTGCCACTACAGCGGAGGAATTCATTTCTCTACCCCACTTCATCGGGCAGGCACTGCTCGGACAGCCCTACCTGCAGGGTCCTTTTTTGGGTCTATTTCTTTGGCTTCTCTCTGTGACGCAGAGCATGTGTGCGGGGCATGTGTTGAAGGGGTGTGGTTAAAGGGGCCTGTATAGCCCCTTAGACGCCTCTTCGACGACACTGTGACGACATTGTGTGTAAAGTTATGGTTAGCGTGCATATTCTTTTTATTTAGTGTTTGATGGTTTCTTAGCTTTGTCTTGTATTCATGGGGAAACATAAGGCTAAGACCGGGGCTAAAACCCCAGAGGCTGTGTCCGGTGATATTAGACCGGTCAGTCCGTTGGATAAGCATTTCGTTCCCCTACCTATAGCACAATCTTCCCCTGAAGGGGTGTCGCTGAGCCCCGGCGGAAGATCTCCTCCCGTATGCCCTGCCTCTGGTAATTTACTTGTCCTACCTAAGGAGTCTTCTGATCTGGTAAGAAAATTACAACCCATTACTTTACCTGTTCCGGTTCAGCCATCAGGAGTCAGCAGCCCTTTTGAGCTTCCCACTCCTCTTTCAGATTCTGAGATTACTCTGAGGGATGTCTGGGGAGCTTTAAAATCAATTGATAATAAAATGTCTGCTTCTTTAAATTCTTTGTGCACTTTCTCGCAGGAGGCTGTGGTAGCTCTGCGGCAGCTTGATGAGAAAGTTGTAGCAGCTGATTTGGCTATCACTAAATTAGAATCCCAGGTTCTCCCTTTACATGCAACAAGTGTTGCTGGAATTAAAGATTCCCTGATCCTTCATTCCAAGGTAGAAGCCCTGGAGAATTCTTTTCGTTCTTGTAGCTTACGATTTCTGAATGTTCCTCAGTCATTGTTACTTTCTCATAGAATTTTGTTTGACAAATTTCTTAAAGAAGTTTTGGCCATCTCAGATCCGATTAATATATTATAACTTTACTATATCCCCTCTACAGTTAAAACAAATTAATATGGCTGAAGGTGGTTTAGATGAAATTGTTTCTCCAATGGGTAATTTGACTGCTTTTTTAGAGGATTCTCAAGATAACATCAGTACGCGTGCCACTTTACTGGTCACCTTTTCTTCAGTTGAAATCAAACAACGTATTCTCAGGGCTTTTTTCAAAGTTAAATCAGCCAAATTTTGTGGCCAGATGATCAATATCTTTCCAGATGTATTGCGGAGCACCCAATTACGCCGGCGGCAATTTTTAAATCTTAAGCCCCTGGTTTTGGCATTGGGCGCTACATTATTCCACAACCATAAGACAAGAAAAAAGAGAACTCAGAAAGATTGAAAGGAGATGGAGAAAAACCAAAGCTGCCGAAACCCAGCAGATATACCTAACAAAGCAAAAACAATACAGTGAACACATCAACCAATCAAAGAGAGAATACCATACAAACATGATAAACACATCCCTAAACAAACCCAGAGAGCTATTCGAAATAGTGAAAATCCTCACAAAAGAACAAAGGACAGAAGAGGAAGTACAAATAGACCCACAAAAATTTGCTGATCATATCTAGGAAAAATTTCACTCTGCAGAACCAACAACGTCGAACATATCAACTCAGCCCAACTCTCACCCGAAGACCTGGAACACATTCTGCTCACCCTCAACAGAACAGCTCTCCCACATCATCTCAGAAATCAAAACAACTACCGCTCCTACAGACCCTTGCCCAGTGTCATGGATCAAAGCCACCAAATCAAGCTTCATCCACTTCATCCACAACATGGTGAACATCTCCCTCAAACAAGGACTCATGCCAGATCAACTAAAACGAGCTACAGTACGACCAATACCAAAGAAAACAACCCTCGATAAAAGCAACCCAGCAGCATACCGACCAATATCCAGCATACCCTTTCAGGCAAAAATCATAGAAAAAAACAGTTCAACAACAGCTACAGGAACACATCGACAACCACGCTCCTCTAGATGACAACCAACACGGCTTTCGCCCCAACCATGGCGTCGAAACTCTACTAATCTACCTCTTTGACAACATCCTCCGAACCATAGACAACACCAAAAAAGGTATCCTAATGATCTTCATTGACATCTCTTCAGCATTCGACACAGTAGACCACCAAACACTCCTGGAAAGACTAAAGAAAATTGGACTTCATGGTACCACACTAAAATGGTTCCATTCATACCTAACCGGCAGGCAGATACAGGTAAAAGTAGGACACAACATCTCTCAACCCATAAAAGTCCTCCAAGGAGTGCTGCAAGGGTCCGCCCTCTCGGCGCTTCTGTTCAACATATACATCCAGCCAATATGCGACATCCTGAAAGCAAACAGCATCCAATACACAATCTATGCAGACGACATTATGATATACACGCCTATCTCAATTGACAACCCAGACTACTCTAAAATAACAGACTGCCTAATACAAATGACAAGATGGTGTAAAGACAACAACCTCGCTATCAACTACAGCAAGACGGAGGCACTAATAATCACTCGCAATACAGACTTCATCCACCCACCGGACATCAGAATACAAAACACAACCATACCAATGAAATCGGAAGTAAAATACCTTGGAGCGACCCTGGACAACGAACTGAATCTCAAGACACACATAAGCAAAACAATCACGAACGCATACCACAGGATGAGGATCATCAGAAGACTCAAACCCCTCCTCACCACTGAACACTTCCGGACCGTATGTCAAGCTCTAATTACTCCCCTCCTGGACTTCTGCAACCCCATTTACCTTGGACTAGCAAAACAAACACTCAGGCCACTACAACTAGCACAAAACACTGCAGCCCGCATAATATCTGGCTCAACAAGACATGATCACATTACTCCAGTATTGAAAGACCTCCACTGGCTCCCAATCAGCTCACGCATCAAATACAAAACAATCATAAACATTTTCAAGATCAAACACCACACTTCAGCCAACAGCCTGCACACCCTCATACAACCAGACACCAGCACTCGCCCAAGAAGAAAAGGAACCTCCAACAGAGTCAACACCCCGAACGACTTCAGAAAAACACGCAAGGACACCACAGAGACAGCCATCTCCCTGGCTGCTCCAACAATATGGAACTCCCTCCCGGACGAACTGCGATCGACAACCAACCTCAAAGACTTTCGCAAACTGCTGAAGACAACGCTGTTCATCGAACACTACGGTCATATCAAGTAACCGTACCAACGGGAACCACCAACTTACCTCTACAAACCCTGATAAGAAACTGAACAACGGCACATGATGTATCTTAATTGTATAGAACAATGTACTATAGCTCACACTGTACCATAGCTCACAATGTACATAGCTCAACCTAATCTAATACACTAACCCCTTACCCGCAACGCATGACACTTTTTCACTGCATGAGATACTCCCTCACTTTTTCACTGCATGAGATACCCTCCCACACCTTTTGATTGTTTTGCTGTGACACCGCCTTGATTGTAGGATAAGGTGGTATAGAAATACTGTTAAATAAATAAATAAATTTTTTCTTCGCTTCCCTTGCAAATGCATCATTCGATTGGATGATGCATCTTATACCTTTGTGGAAGTGCTCCATTTAGAAAGATTTTTGACCGAAAAACAGGTGGTAGATAGGACCAGTAATGATTTATAGCCCCCTAATGTGGGATATTCTTATCCCTTAGTTTCTTCATTTTTGTATGTATATTGAATTTGACAGCAATGGTTCCATGATGTGGACTTTATCTTAGGCTCATTTTCCTTATTTGTGTAAGAGTTCTTTTTTTCTCTTCCTCATGTAATGCAATGTATTATTGGATTGACCTTTTTGCTTTTTGGTTATTGTATTTGACTAAAAAACCGAAATTAAAAAAAAAACCTTTCCCATACTTTAGTAATTTTCAGTGTGAGATTAAGATCTCATTTTCTTCCTGTTTACAGTGTACCTGGCTGTAACTATACTGGACATGTCCATGTGTGTGGTCATGTTTTTTTTGGTGGAGGATAACAAGGTAAATGATGTTATTTACACTGACCATCTTCTCTATCCAAAAGGTGGTTAACGTTGTAATTGTTGTTCTCCCAGGGCAAGCAGGATGAGTCAGCCACAATTGGTGACGTCATCCGACGGCGCCAGAGACGGAGTACTCTCACTAGCCCAGAGGGCTTTAGCCCCCTGGGCATGACCACTAGCCCCACCTCCAGATCCGCCCCTAGCTGGCCAGTCTTCGTCTTCCACCCTTGCCTGTAAGACGTTTTTTTATTTTGCTCTCACCAATTTTTTTATTTTGCTCACCTTCACAATGAAGAATCCTGGATTCAAAAAATGCCCTGCCTGCTCAAGGAAAATGGCCAACTCGGACTCCCACCATCTCTGCCTCCGTTGTCTTGGCAAAGATCATGCTGTGGAGAACTGTTCTGCTTGTGGCCGCATGTCCCCCCGGGCCCTGAAGTCGCGCAGGCACGCTCTCCGGGAATTCCTGGCTCCCGCGGTTGATGTGAGTACCCCCGCTGCTGTTATCAGCGCTATCAGCGCTCCTTCTCCAAATGCTGCTTCTTGTGCCGCCGTCGTGCCTCCGGCCGGGGACGCACCGTTTTCGGCCCCCGTTCCCCGCCGCGATGCTCCAGACACGTGTGTCCCTATGGAGGCCGCCATCTTGCCTGCTGTGTCCTCTCTAATTCCTGCCTTGACTATGACCGCTTCCTGCCCTCCCGGCCCCGCCTCTTCTCAGCGCAGAGTACAGGATCTCCCCAGGGCAGACTTCAGCGGCGCTTTCTGTCAGTCTCGGAGCAACGCTGCCCGGCATGGAAGCTATCAGCGCAGAGCCCGCAAACAGCGCAGACTCTCCCCCAATCGCCGGAGCCACTCACGGAGGCGGAGCCACTCACGGAGGCATCATCGGCAGTCAGCAGGCAGGAAGCAAAGCGGCCGGCGCAGACACTCATCCTCTGACAGCCATCAGCAGAGCAGGCACAGGCACAAGGACTACAAATGGCGCAGGGACCGCAGTTCCAGTTCGGAGTCATCACATTACCACGGTAAAAGAACCAGGCACAGCAGCCACAGCTCCTCGCTCTCCCAAGGCTCTCTCTCCAGCAGCTCTGACCGGCGCACCCCCTCATCTGCTAACAACTCTGTCTACGCCGCCTCCTGCAGCTCTGGGGACTCCGACCTCTACCTCCCTGCATCTCCTGTGCCACCAGCCTCTCATGTAGAGCCCAGCCAGTCTCTCCAATGCAACAAACAGTCTCTGGTGGCCCTACACCTCCAGGGGACCCCTGACACCCTCCTGCTACTCCAAGGCATGCTCCAGCAATGGACTTCAGCACTCTCTAACCTGTCACACCAGGCGCGCGGCCCCTTGCGCCCCCAGCAGCAATCTCCGCCACACTTTTGGACACCACCGCCACTGCCTCAATGGAGCAGGAACACACAATGGCTTCCTCAGCCAGCCTAGGCCAACCTCAGCCTCAAGACCACCCTGAGGACCCCTTGCTATCAGCAAACTCTTCGCTTGCGAACCATGACAACCCCTCAGGGCCACCCGATCCTCCTGAGGACCTGACCTATGTGAAATTCGTTCGGAAGGTCCTGGCTGCCTTATCCATCACCCCTGCGGAGGACGTAGACCAACGGGACGAGGTACAAAGCGCCCTCAAGTTCGTGGACTCCCCCAAGGCCATTTCAGCACTGCCTGTCCACCAGCTCCTCCGTGAGAACCTTACAAAGTTATGGCAGACCCCTGCGTCCAATCACTCGTGCCCACGAAAATTGGACTCTAAGTATGTGGTCCAACCTGTGCCAGGATTCGACAAGCAACACCTGCCCCACCAGTCCATTGTGGTGGAATCCGCTCTCAAGCGGTCAAAATCCTCGCGCACTTCTACCAATGCGCCTCCTGGGAAAGACAACAAGCTTCTGGACGATATTGCTAAGCGGATTTATCAAGGATCCATGCTGAACGCCAGGATCTCCGCGCACCTTTTCCAGCACGCCATCTACCAGGACACCTTGCTGGCCAACATAAAAACCGCCACCAAGGACACAGATCTCCCAGCAGCACTCCAGTCTGCCCTCACTGACCTCGAGGAATGCACCAAACATCAAGGTCGAGCTGCCCACGACGCCTTCGAGACAGCCTCCAGAGTAGCCGGAACGGCCATCTCTGCGCGCCGACTCGCTTGGCTCAAGGCCTCGGGCCTGCGGACTGATTCCCATGACAAGCTCGCAGACACACCCTGCACAGGTGAATCACTCTTTGGTGACAAGGTCAAGGAGACAGTGGACGACATGCGCGAACGCTGCACCACGCTCAAAACACTAGAGGAAGGCTCCGGGGGCTCAAGACCCTACCGCAAGGGAGCCTTCCACGGCATTTCTGGTCCGAAGCGCTACAACTCCTACCGTAGGTGGCAGCAGCAGCCACGCTACAAACAGCAGCCTTACCAATCCTCGTATAGGCAGAAACCACGCCAACGAGAGCGCACATCGAAGAAAGCACCCTCTGCTCCTGCTAAAAACAACCCCAGTTTTTGACTCACCGCCCTGCCAGCACCTTCCGACAGGGGGACGCTTATCCGCCTTCCTTCACTCATGGGAGCTGATAACTACGGATCAATGGGTCCTTTCTATCATCAAACAGGGCTACCGCATCAACTTCTCCTCCAAGCCGCCTGCACGACCTCCCTCGGCAAGCAACATCCCACCCCAGCATCTACAGGCCATGAACGCGGAGATCCAGGCCTTACTTGCCTCCAGGGCCATCGAGCCTGTTCCTCCAGGCGAGACCAGCAAGGGCTTTTACTCCAGATACTTCCTTGTCCCCAAGAAGTCGGGGGGTGTGCGGCCCATCCTCGATCTATGGAAGCTCAACAAGTGCATTGCCAAAGAGAGGTTCAGGATGCACTCCCTGTCCACCATCCTGCCCCTCATCCAACCTATGGAGTGGCTAGCCTCTCTGGACCTTCAAGATGCGTACACTCACATTCCCATGCACCATCACCACAAGAAATTCCTGCGATTCAGGGTAGCGGAGAATCACTACCAATATAGGGTGCTCCCCTTCGGACTGTCTCCGGCTCCAAGGGTGTTTACCAAGTGTGTGGCGGTGGCTGCCGCCCGCCTACGCAGACAAGGGGTTTGTGTCTTTCCCTACTTGGACGACTGGCTGTTCTCGGCTCCATCCCCAGCGGAACTGCGGATGGCCGTCAGAAAAGCCATCTCTCTTCTCTCCTCGCTGGGATTCCTAGTCAACTACCCGAAGTCTCATCTTGTCCCAGCGCAACGTCTGGAGTTCATCGGTGCTCTAATCGACACCATGCAATCCAAGGCCTTCCTGCCTCAGAACAGGAAGGAGGCCATCAGCGCTCTCGCTCTACAAGTCCTAAATTCCACGCACACCCCCGCCCGAGTGATCCTACGCCTTCTGGGCCACATGGCAGCCGCCACACATGTTCTCCCCATGGCGAGACTGCGGATGCGTGTCCTCCAGTGGCACCTCCACTCCCATTGGTGCCAACACTCCCATCCCCTGTCATCCCTGATCCCCAGGGACCCGCGGGCAGACAAAGCGGTCCGCTGGTGGACACATTCCACCAATTTCTCACAGGGCAAGCTCCTGCAAGCCACAACCCCTCAGATCACCGTGACCATGGATGCTTCGGCTATAGGATGGGGAGCCCACTGCGCGGACGCTCATACACAAGGGTCATGGTCCACCGCCGAGAGGAGCTTACACATCAACGTCCTCGAGCTCAGAGCTGTCCGCCTTGCCCTCCTGGCCTTCCAGAACCTGGTCAGGGGAAAAACAATCAAGATACAGACCGACAACCAGGTCGCCATGTTTTACATAAACAAACAGGGAGGTACCGTCTCACGCCCTCTGTGCAGAGAGGCCCTCCTTACCTGGCATCTAGCCCTCTCGCTCCAATGCAGCCTCCTGGCCTGCTACCTACCGGGCGAGGAGAATGTCCTAGCAGATCGCCTCAGCAGACAGCTAAGCCCTCACGAATGGACGCTTCACGAGGACGCGTCCTCATTCCTCTTCAGGGAGTGGGGCCTTCCCCAGATCGATCTCTTCGCCTCCCAAGAGAATGCCAAATGCCCCCTCTTTTGCTCCAAGAGACCGTCCCCGCACAGACTGGCGGCGGATGCCTTCGATGTGACCCGGGGACAATGGACCTTAGCCTATGCGTTCCCGCCAACTCCGCTCATCGCACGGACAGTCCAACGGATCATCAGGGATCGGGCCAAGATCATCCTGGTAGCTCCCTTCTGGCCCAGGCAAATCTGGTTCCCATACCTCCAACGCCTAGCAGTGGCACCTCCTATCCACCTTCCCCAGCGGCCAGACTTACTCTCGCAGGACGGCAGCGCAATGCTTCACCCCAACTTACGGATGCTATCACTGACGGCCTGGAAGCTGAAAGGCTAGCTCTGGCACCCTTCAACCTAACGACCGAGGTCCAGAAGATCGTACTAGCGGCCCGCCGTCCTTCCACCAGAAAATCCTACTGCCTCAAGTGGCGGCGCTTCTCCATCTGGTGCGCGGCTCGGCATCTCGATCCCTTCGCTTGCCCTATGCCGCAGCTCCTGCAATATCTTGAATCACTCTCTTCGCACGGCCTCAAGACTCAATCCATCAAAGTCCACCTGTCCGCCATCACGGCCTTCCATCACCGCGTTGGGGACACCTCAATAGCAGCGATGCCCATTGTGGCCAGCTTTATGCAAGGATTATCCAATTACGCCCTCTGCTCAGAGAACCTGTACCCGCATGGGACCTTAATGTCGTCCTCAATCAGCTAACAGAGGAGCCCTTCGAGCCCCTACAGTCAACAGATTTAAAGTTCGCCTCCTGGAAAACCCTGTTCCTCGTCGCTATTACTTCAGCCAGGCGGATCAGTGAACTGCATGCTCTTGTGGCTTATCCGCCTTACACCATCTTCCACCTAGACCGCGTTTGCCTTCGGACACACCCCAAGTTTGTCCCCAAGATGGTGTCTGCTTTCCACATCAATCAAACCATCGAGCTGCCTTGCTTCCTCCCTGGACCACACTCCAGCCCGGATCAGCAACGCCTTCACACATTGGACTGTGTCAGGGCCCTACGGTGCTACCTCAATAGAACGGCACCTCTACGCAAAGGGTCCCAGCTTTTGGTAGCCTACGACCCCAACAAGCCTGGCCGGCCAGTATCCAAGCGCACGCTTTCCGGCTGGATCTCCGCTTGCATCGCCTTCTGCCTTTCACGCGCTGGAGCGAGTCCCATCGCAGGTGTCACAGCACATCACCTGCGTGCCTTGGCAGTCTCCATCGCAAACCTCCACTCTGTGCCTATACCAGACATCTGCAAAGCCGCAACGTGGTCCTCTGTACAGACTTTCCAGAGGCACTACTGCCTCGACAGAGCGGATCACGGAGGCTCCGCATTCGGGCTAGCAGTGCTGTCGACTGCCACCCCCTTGCCAGAACAGGGACTTGCGACTGACTGCACTAATTGATGTCTTTATTGATGCACTAATTGATGTCTTTATTGGTGTCATTGTACCTCATTGCTTATTGAAGATTGCACATTGACAATTAATTGGTTGTTATTAGGTCATTGCACCTTATTGTTCTGCCCTTATTGCCAATTGATGACTGTGGATTACCTTGTTGCACCTTATTGCTCTGCACCTTCTCGCCTATTGAGTACGCTGCCCCTATTGCCTGCTGGCTCCGGGGGCCGCTTGTTGTTACGGCACTAGTCGTGCCCATTGCTACTTGTTGTGTACGCTCACTGTTTTGCTGTTTTGTTGCACTTCCTGCCTTATCACACGAGTGTTGTTTTGTGCACTGTTCTGAGCACTTTTTGCTAGTTGCACATTCTGTCATTATTGACTTGAACTTGCCCTTGGGCACGTTCGTTCATTCATTAAACTTAATTGCACCTTGGTTATGAGTGCCTCTGTTTCTTCAAGCCCTCCCCGTTGCTGCATATGTAGCTAGGGAGACACCAATTGTGGCTGACTCATCCTGCTTGCCCTGGGAGAAAACCGAGTTACTTACCTGTAACGTGAGTTCTCCAGGGACAGCAGGATAAGTCAGCCACACCTTCCCACCCTCCTCCCTGGCGGGGACCTCCTGTCTCTCGCGTCCGCCTCCTAGCCTGAGTCTCGCTTCAGCTTGGGAAACCTGGCCAGCTAGGGGCGGATCTGGAGGTGGGGCTAGTGGTCATGCCCAGGGGGCTAAAGCCCTCTGGGCTAGTGAGAGTACTCCGTCTCTGGCGCCGTCGGATGACGTCACCAATTGTGGCTGACTTATCCTGCTGTCCCTGGAGAACTCACGTTACAGGTAAGTAACTCGGTTTTCCATGCAAGGTACCCCTCTCTATGCCTATGTTTGGGGTTGTAATTGCAGCTCTGTGCAGGATACCACTGCTCTGTACTTTTACTTTAGATTGTAACTGCTGCTCTGCAGGTTAATCCATTCTATGCCTTTTTTTGAGCATTTCCGTTCATGGTGCCATCGGATGATGTCACCCATGTGTGGCTGACTCATCCTGTTTGTCCATGGAGAATATAGTGTATATACACAGGGCCGGCAGAGCCATTAGGAAAACTAGGCAGCTGCCTAACATAGCAACTTCAGAGAGGCGGCAAAGAGAAGGGCCTTCAGAGTTAAACAATAGATTCTGACAGCCGAGGGGGTGGGGGGGAAGAACATAAGGCTTGCCTAGTGTTGCTAATACCTCAAACCAACTCTGGGGCTGGCTGTCTATATACAGTGTATCTGGCTGTGACTGCACAAGAGATTTTTGTATTTGGAGGGGGGGAGGAGGGAGGAGGTTGTATAAGTGTGCCTGGCTGTGAGTGCACATAAGTTAACTGTTCACATTTTACATTCTTATTTTAAAATGAGTTTGTCTTCACCATAGGAAACTAATACACCTTCTGATTCATAAACCTTGTCTGGAAGGTCTGAGCCAAGTGTCATTTGTTTAGTGCTACAAGGCGTATGCAGCTGTGCACATATAGATGTAAGAGACAGTCACTGCTCATCAGAGCTTACAATCTAATCAAAATGAATATCCCAAAAACTGGGGACTAGAATGTGGTGAACAAGAGTGAGGGGCATCTGCATCCAAAAGCAGCCTCAAAAAGGGTGAGGTTTTAGTCTGGATTTGAATAGAGCTGGAGAAGGGGCCTGACGTACAGGTTCAGGTAGCTTGTTTCAGGCCTATGGAGCAGCAGGGACGGTCTCTTACATCTCTATATGTACAGTGCTGCATACACCTTGTAGCACTATACAAATTATTAGTAGTAGCAAAATGGAATGAATGGAGTTGGCAGTAGCGGAGCCCCTGAGGAGGGGTGTAGGGAGAGATCAGAGAGGAAAGGCAGCGAGGAGCCGCAGAATGAGTGCACTTGTAGGTCAGTAGCGGAGCCCCTGAGGGGGTGTAGGGAGAGAGAGAGGAAAGGCAGCGAGGAGTCGCAGAATGAGTGCACTTGTAGGTCAGTAGTGGAGCCCCTGAGGAGGGGGGTAGGGAGAGATCAGAGAGGAAAGGCAGCGAGGAGCCGCAGAATGAGTGCACTTGTAGGTCAGTAGCGGAGCCCCTGAGGGGGTAGGGAGAGATCAGAGAGGAAAGGCAGCGAGGAGCCGCAGAATGAGTGCACTTGTAGGTCAGTAGCGGAGCCCCTGAGGGGGTAGGGAGAGATCAGAGAGGAAAGGCAGCGAGGAGCCGCAGAATGAGTGCACTTGTAGGTCAGTAGCGGAGCCCCTGAGGGGGTGTGTAGGGAGAGATCAGAGAGGAAAGGCAGCGAGGAGTCGCAGAATGAGTGCACTTGTAGGTCAGTAGTGGAGCCCCTGAGGAGGGGGTAGGGAGAGATCAGAGAGGAAAGGCAGCGAGGAGCCGCAGAATGAGTGCACTTGTAGGTCAGTAGCGGAGCCCCTGAGGGGGTGTAGGGAGAGATCAGAGAGGAAAGGCAGCGAGGAGTCGCAGAATGAGTGCACTTGTAGGTCAGTAGTGGAGCCCCTGAGGAGGGGGTAGGGAGAGATCAGAGAGGAAAGGCAGCGAGGAGCCGCAGAATGAGTGCACTTGTAGGTCAGTAGCGGAGCCCCTGAGGGGGTAGGGAGAGATCAGAGAGGAAAGGCAGCGAGGAGCCGCAGAATGAGTGCACTTGTAGGTCAGTAGCGGAGCCCCTGAGGGGGTAGGGAGAGATCAGAGAGGAAAGGCAGCGAGGAGCCGCAGAATGAGTGCACTTGTAGGTCAGTAGCGGAGCCCCTGAGGAGGGGGTAGGGAGAGATCAGAGAGGAAAGGCAGCGAGGAGCCGCAGAATGAGTGCACTTGTAGGTCAGTAGCGGAGCCCCTGAGGGGGTAGGGAGAGATCAGAGAGGAAAGGCAGCGAGGAGCCGCAGAATGAGTGCACTTGTAGGTCAGTAGCGGAGCCCCTGAGGGGGTGTAGGGAGAGATCAGAGAGGAAAGGCAGCGAGGAGTCGCAGAATGAGTGCACTTGTAGGTCAGTAGCGGAGCCCCTGAGGAGGGGGTAGGGAGAGATCAGAGAGGAAAGGCAGCGAGGAGCCGCAGAATGAGTGCACTTGTAGGTCAGTAGCGGAGCCCCTGAGGGGGTGTAGGGAGAGATCAGAGACGAAAGGCAGCGAGGAGCCGCAGAATGAGTGCACTTGTAGGTCAGTAGGAGAAGTTTGAACTGCATGCAGAAATTGGTAGGGAGCCAATGATGCGACTTGAGAAGAGGGGTTACATGAGCATAGCAACACTGGCGGAGGATAAACCGTGCAGCTGAGTTTTGAGAAGGTATGCTAACACACAGCGGTAGAAATTCAAACTGAGGGCCCCCAAACAAAATATCAGAAAAGACCCCCAGTGCCAGGGAGAGATGTGTTAGTGGTTATAAATGGACCCTCTCTTTCTCTCCCCTCCTCCCCTCCTCCCCCCCCCTGCACTGTAGGTGTATCTTGGGTGGATTTAATATCACTATTAAGGCAGCATCATTCTAGAACGCAGCCCTTCATCTGTTGACTTATAAAGCAGCCAACAGTCACATACTAGCTCACAGTAATAAAAAATGAGTAAAAATCTGCACTGGTTTCTAGCATGGATTTTCATCTACTTGTGCTTTATAAAAAAAAAAAAAAATGCTAACACCTGATGCAGTAAGCTGCTAATATGCTCATGCAGTGGGCATTAAAAAAAAATCCATGCAAAAATAGCTAGGTTTGGAGCACATCTTTACATGGGGTTCTGAGGTAAAAATGATAGTGAAGTTTAAAACGTTTAAAATTGAGGATTAGTGGGCTGGGCCTATCCTTGCAAGTGGGACTCTGGTGACCCTAATGAGATGCCTGCATTGCACCCTTTAAAAATAATTAAAAAAAAAAGACCCTGGTGGGTGGTCTCCAGGATACCGTCTGACCTTCCTCCCTCCAAGCTCCAACTGGGGACCGCAGCAACCCCTCCTCAGACTTGATGCAGCACAGCACTATTGTACAATGGCACTATCAGTACATCAGCATATACCAGTGATGGCTAACCTTTTTGAGCCCGAGTGCCCAAACTGCCGCACAAAACCAAAGAATTTCCTCAAAGTGCCAGCACGTCAATTTGCATAAATATTTGCATAATGCTAACATACACTAACTTTTAGTAAACATGTCTCTTAATGAGTGTATGGATAAAGACAGACTAAAAGATTTCTACATTACTATAATCCAGTGCCAACCGCCAGGCACATTAGGAACTACTACAAACACTGCCCATTTAGAACCAATAGCAAACCCGCCGTATCCTAACAGCACTACCAGGAGTCACAAAGCACCATACCATACCTATCAAAAGGCAACACTGCAAATATTAAACCAATACATTTCAGAGAACAACAATACATGACCTACTGGGGAAAGAGAACAAGTGGCAATGTCAAAAAGGAATTACATAAACAGAATACCTCAGCTCAGTTACACAGTTGCAATTGCTCCAGCCACTTTCTTCTGGTTTCTTCATGTTTTCTGCTAACTCTCCATCATCTGCTGTCCATTTGTCCTTTCTTCTCTCTTCTAGTTTTTTTTTCCATTCTCTCTCTCTACATCCGCTTTAACATACTAATCTTTCTCCTTTTGCTCTTTCCTCATTCCTATTTCATCAACTCAAATTTTACCCCTCCATCCTCAATACCAACTTACTCTCCCAATACCCGGCCAATTGTTCATTTTTCTTCCATCACACTCATAATATTTTTCCCCTCTACATTTCATTCTCCCAGCCCCATCCCCTTCTAATCTCCCCCAACATCAGCTCCCTTTTAGTTCCAGCCCCACCCAGTATCCGCTCCCTTCTAGTCCCCTCATCAGTCCATTTCCAGTCCTAGCTCCCCCATCCATTTCCAGTCCTATCCGAGTCCCTTCATCAGCTCATTTCCAATACCAGCCTCCCATCAGCCATTTCTAGTCCTTTCCTAGCCCCACCATCAGCCCATGTTAAATCCTAGCTCCCCTCCACTCAGCCCATTTCTAATCCCAGCCCCCCAGGAGCCTACCTCCAGTTCTAGCCCCTCCATGAGTCCATTTCAATCCAAGCCCCCACCACAGCCCATTTCCAATCTTAGCTCCCCCAACACCCAATTCTCAGTTCTATCCTAGCCCATCCATCAGCCCAGTTCCTGTCCTAGCTCCCTCCCCTAAGAGCCCATTCCAAGCCCCCCGGCCCAGCCGGTATTTGCAGTTCAAGCCCCCTGCCACTCAGCCCATTTCCAGTCCAAGTCCCCCTCCCCATTAGCTATTTGCAGTTCAAGCCCCCCACTTCCCCTCAGCCCATTTCCATTCCAAGCCCCGTCCCCATCCGCGATGTGCAGTTCAAGCCCCCCACTTCCCCTCAGCCCATTTCCATTCCAAGCCCCATCCCCAACAGCTATTTGCAGTTCAAGCCCCCTTCCACTCAGCCCATTTCCAGTCCTAGCAACCCCCACCCATTACCAGTCCTCGTCCCCCATAGCCCACTCCCAGTCCTAATCCCACCAGCCCATTTCCAGTCCTAATCCCCCATCACCCAATTTTCAGTTTGTTAAGCCCCCCCCCCAGTCCTAACCTCCCCATCAGCCCACTCCCAGTCCTAACCTCCCCATCAGCCAATTTTCAGTTTAAGCCCCCCCATAGCCCATTACCAGTCCTAACCCCCCATCAACCCACTTCCAGTCCTAATTCCACCAGCCCATTTCCAGTCCTAATCCCCCATCACCCAATTTTCAGTTTAAGCCCCCCCATAGCACATTACCAGTCCTAACCCCCCATCAACCCACTTCCAGTCCTAATCCCACCAGCCCATTTCCAGTCCTAATCCCCCATCACCCAATTTTTAGTTTAAGCCCCCCAGCGCCCATCACCACTCCTAACCCCCCCAGCCCAGCGCCCATCACCACTCCTAACCCCCCCAGCCAGCCCAGTGCCCATCACCACTCCTAACCCCCCCCAGCCAGCCCAGTGTCCATCACCACTCCTACCCCCCCAGCCCAGTGCCCATCACCACTCCTAAATCCCCCAGCCCAGCACTACTCCTAACACCCCCCCAGCCCAGCCCATCACTACTCCTAACCCCCCCCAGCCCCGCCCATCACCACTCCTAACCCCCCCAGCCCCGCCCACCCCATCACCACTCCTAACTCCCCCCCCCAGCCCAGCCCAGCCCATCACATCACCACTCCTAACCCCCCCCCCCAGCCCAGCCCATCACATCACATCACCACTCCTCACCCCCCCCCCCGCCCACGGCAAAATAAAAAAAAAGAAAAACAGGAAGATGCCGCTGTCGGGGCCGCCGCGGCAGAATCGAGCGTGCCGCGGGGCCCCCCTGTATCCGGCAGAGCCTGCCCT
This sequence comes from Ichthyophis bannanicus, assembly GCA_033557465.1. Lineage (NCBI taxonomy): Eukaryota > Metazoa > Chordata > Amphibia > Gymnophiona > Ichthyophiidae > Ichthyophis > Ichthyophis bannanicus. The sequence goes on from CM066038.1 coordinate 413,819,156, forward strand.
CCCCGTAGCAGCTCTCTCTTTGGAGCTGCAGTCAGACGCGCCGGCTTGCAGAGCGCGAGGGAAGAGTTTCTCCCTCGCTGCTCTGTTAAACCCGCGGGGGCTGATGGGAAGTTCCCATCAGCCCCCGCGGGCTTAACAGAGTCGCGAAAGGGAAACTCTTTCCTTCGCGCTCTGCAAGCCGGCACGTCTGACTGCAGCTCCAAAGAGAGAGCTGCTACGGGGAGGGCAGGCTCTGCCGGGTACAGGGGGGCCCCGCGGCACGCTCGATTTTGCTGCGGCGGCCCCGACAGCGGCAGCAGACAAGTAAAATTGAAGAAAAAAAAAAAAACCTAATTGCGGACCTTCCCGCGTGCCAGCTGCAAGGCCTTCGCGTGCCACAGCTGGCACGCGTGCCATAGGTTCGCCATCGCTGGCATATACCGTTAGGGGTCATCCTGCCACCACGGAGCTGTGGGCCCTCCCTATTGGGCACTGGCACTCTCAATCCTTTTTGATTCTTCTCAACCCAATGGAAGTCTGGAAAAAAATGATATATAAGGAATTGAGAATTTCTTTCTAGAGGAAAAATAACTCTCCAAAAACGTAATGGAAATGGCCAGATTTGTTGGAGGAAAGGTTATGGCAAGTTCTAAAGTAGACCAGACTGCACTAGGTGTTCAAGAGAGACAGCTTCCCCTAACAGGCCTAATGCAGTTCTATGCAAGTTGATGGGACCTTTTCAGATTAAAGGTAGAAGATAAAATGCGGTCATATGTCTGCTGGTGCTGGAACTATTTGTTATGAAGATCCATTCCTTGCCGGAGAGTCGGGGATTGCATTCCTTCTTGGAATGTGTTGTGGTCACTCACAAGCCTTGAGGTCCCTGGAGGTTACCTGCTCAAAAACTAACTAAAGTTATAATATGTTGCTTTTAAGAGATGATGAACCTATGATTTGATGGTCTCCATAACTTCACATAGAGCCAACACAGAAACGCGCACACGCATGGATATTAACGCTCATGCATTAGCAGTTTGTCAGACACTGTGAAGGCTTATCTCATACTCTGTGATCTTTTTCTCTCACTCATCAGTGCTCATGCACTGATCCTGATCCCTATTTTCATGAGAGGCAAACCTAAAGAGGAGAAAAGTCAGTGGCTCCACTTTCCATGCTTTTGGAACATGTTTCTCAACACATCTACTTATTTCCAACTCTGCAGACACCAGACACACGTTCCAAAAGCAGTGAGAGTGAAGAGGGATAGTAGAACAAGCAAAGAAAGAGTATTGGGTGTCTCTTGCCTCCTTGTGTGTGGCTCTTTGTGGCTCTAGCTGCCTGCTGCTTCTCAGCTATACAATTCTGCTTGTCTATGCCTATCTCTGTCTTTATGTGTATGGGCGCTTTTGTTTATTTCTCCGTCCTTATCTGTTTCCATCTGCCTGTGGCTGTCTCTTCCTGCTCTGCTATAGATGTAAAGTACACTGACAAACTACAAGCTGGGCTTTCAGAATCAGAGCCTAATATGCACTACACCTCCCCCTGCCACATCTCTTTCCCCTCCAGCTAAACGCACACGTGCATCTAATTTTAGCCACTGAGAGCAGGACTGATGGCACCATTATGTGAACGACCAGTCACCTAGGATGCCAAACTTTGGAGGGGCAGTAGAAAGCACCTCTGATCTCCCATCTCTGCTGTGTCTGCTACTGCTGCAGGTCCTCAGGAATCGCTATAAAACAGGAAAAAAGCCTTGTGCAGAGCCTGAACCCTATGAAAATCCAGCCAATCCCACCCCCTCTGACGCAGACTTCCTGCCTGTGTGGAGGTGGGAGCGGATGGACCTTTGGAGTGGAGCACACAGAGGTTCAGAGGCTATTTCCTGCCACCAGCCTTTCACTCCACTTCTTGTGCTCGCCCTCACTTCTCCTCTTCCTTTTTTTCTGTCCCTCACTGCTTTATGCCTCTGTAACCCTCCCCCCTTCCCTTATGCCCCCTTCTTTCCTCCTCTTCCACTTTGCTCCATCCCTCTTCTTGTCCTTTCTCTACATGCTCCTTCCCTTATGATCTGTCCCTCATCACTTGTCCCTTCATTAAGCTGCAGTTCTCTCTCTGCCAGCAAGACCTGAGGCCTCCTGTTCATTCTTCTAGCCACAGTTCCTTTGTCACAATGGGCAGGACCCAAAGCTCCTGCTCTGTGAGGTGGAGTGAAGCTTTTAAGCATCTCTTTATTTTGTGTATGTGCAAACGGCTATCTACAGAGGGGTGGACCCAGGACTGGTGCTACATGGTAAATGTGGTAAGTACAGCAGGGGGTGCCATCTAGCTGATCATCTGCAATTTAAAGTAAAGGCGTGCAGTTACTGCAGCCAGGGCCGGCCCTAGAGTTGGTTCAAAGTGTTGGTGCACTAGGCAAAACTCAAGTTTTACACATCCTCTTGCTGTTAAAATCTATTATTTAGCTTTGAATGCCCTGCTTTTGCCCTCTGAATGTTGCTGTCCTAGGTGACCGACTTGTTTGCTTAGTGGTTGGTCCGGCCCTGATTGCAGCAGCCACTTACCCAATATGTTGTCAATGTTCTATCCTTCCATCCCATGAGGAGCTGCTAATGCTAACAGCCATACAGAACAAAGAGGAGTGGAGGGAGCTTCCAGTGCAAGGACAGACTTCCCATCAACAAGTAGATTGCTAAGAATAAAAGGTGACCAGACAGCACTGCTGCAGAAATGGCACCCCAGCAATTTTAAGAAGAGGAACGATTAGAGACTGACAAGCAAAGGGCTATCACGGTCCCATCCAGTCTGGTCTTAAGTAGACTCCGTGCTTACAAGCATTTCTTACGCACCTGGACCCCCACCTCCTGCAGGCAGAAGAAAGGAACACTGCTGCAGTCACGGCAAAGATCTATCTGCTGCAGGACATTGGATTCCCAGGGGCAGAAAAGAAGAGGACTGCTGCAATCGTGGCCTCAAATCACACTGTCTGCCTGCAGGAACCCCACCTCCTATGGGCAAAAGGAAAGGAGCACAGCTGTAATCACAGCAAAGATCCTCTTCTGTCTGCTGAGGGACATTGGATTCCTGCGGGCAGAAGGAAGGGGAAGGTTGGCGATCCTTGGAGTAGCAAAAACGTTTGGGGGGGGGGGGTGAAGGAAGGAACTAAGGAAGAGAAAATGTAAAGGGCAGTGGGCTTACAAAAGGGAGGATGGGGATGCTAGAGGATTTGGTGAAGGGGAGGAGTCTGGAAAGGAACAGAGTAGGGGGAGTTGGCAGGAGAGGGGAAGAGTACAAAGTGTTGCTAAAAAGTGTTCCCCTTTCCCAGAACACACCACACACTAATATACACAGGCACCCCACCTCTACATCTCACGCATACACAGGCACCCCACCTCCACATCTCACGCATACACAGGCACCCCACCTCCACCTCCACATCTCACACATACACAGGCACCCCACCTCCGCATCTCACACATACACACAGGCACTCCACATCTCACACATACACACAGGCACTCCACCTCTACATCTCACACATACACACAGGCACTCCACATCTCACACATACACACAGGCACTCCACATCTCACACATACACAGGCACCCCACCTCCGCATCTCACACACGCACAGGCACTCCGCATCTCACACACGCACAGGCACCCCACCTCCGCATCTCACACACGCACAGGCACTCCGCATCTCACACATACACACAGTCACCCCACCTCCGCATCTCACACACGCACAGGCACTCCACATCTCACACATACACACAGGCACTCCACATCTCACACATACACAGGCACCCCACCTCCGCATCTCACACACGCACAGGCACTCCGCATCTCACACATACACACAGGCACCCCACCTCCGCATCTCACACACGCACAGGCACTCCACATCTCACACATACACACAGGCACCCCACCTCCGCATCTCACACACGCACAGGCACTCCACATCTCACACATACGCACAGGCACCCCACCTCCGCATCTCACACATACACACAGGCACCCCACCTCCGCATCTCACACATACACACAGGCACCCCACCTCCGCATCTCACACACGCACAGGCACTCCACATCTCACACATACACACAGGCACCCCACCTCCGCATCTCACACATACACACAGGCACCCCACCTCCGCATCTCACACATACACACAGGCACCCCACCTCTGCATCTCACACATACACACAGGCACTCCACATCTCACACATACACAGGCACCCCACCTCTACATCTCACACATACACAGGCACCCCACCTCCGCATCTCACACACACTGGCACCCCACCTCCACATCTCACACATACACACACAGGCATTCCGCATCTCACACATACACAGACACCCCACCTCCGCATCTCACACATACACAGGCACCCCACCTCCGCATCTCACACACGCACAGGCACTCCACATCTCACACATACACAGGCACCCCACCTCCGCATCTCACACATACACACAGGCACCCCACCTCCGCATCTCACACATACACACAGACACCCCACCTCCGCATCTCACACATACACAGACACCCCACCTCCGCATCTCACACATACACAGACACCCCACCTCCGCATCTCACACATACACAGACAACCCACTTCTGCATCTCACACATACACACACACACAGGCAACCCACTTCTGCATCTCACACATACACACACACAGGCACCCCACCTCCACATCACAAACACACACAGGCAACCCACTTCTGCATCTCACACATACACACACACAGGCACCCCACCTCCACATCTCACACATACACACACAGGCACCCCACCTCCACATCTCACACACACACACATAGGCACCCCACCTCCACATCTCTCACATACACACAACGCACTCCGCATCTCACACATACACATAGGCACCCCATCCCCACATCACACACACACACACACACCTCCGCATCTCAAACATACACAGACACCCCACCTCCGCATCTCACACATAGGCACCCCACCTCCACATCACAAACACACACAGGCAACCCACTTCTGCATCTCACACATACACACACACAGGCACCCACTTCTGCATCTCACACATACACACACACAGGCACCCACCTCTGCATCTCACATATACACCCACAGGCACCCCACCTCCACATCTCTCACATATACAGGCACCCCACCTCCACATCTCACACATACACAGGCACCCCACCTCCGCATCTCACACATACACAGGCACCCCACCTCCGCATCTCACACATACACACAACGCACTCCGCATCTCACACATACACAGGCACCCCACCTCCGCATCTCAAACATACACAGGCACCCCACCTCCGCATCTCACACATACACACAACGCACTCCACATCTCACACATACACAGGCACCCCACCTCCGCATCTCACACATACACACAACGCACTCCACATCTCACACATACACAGGCACCCCACCTCCACATCTCACACACACACACATAGGCACCCCACCTCCGCATCTCACACATAGACACCCCACCTCCACATCACAAACACACACAGGCAACCCACATCTGCATCTCACACATACGCACACACAGGCACCCCACCTCTGCATCTCACATATACACACAACGCACTCCGCATCTCACACATACACAGGCACCCCACCTCCGCATCTCACACATACACATAGGCACCCCATCCCCACATCACACACACACACACACACACACACACCTCCGCATCTCACACATACACAGACACCCCACCTCCGCATCTCACACATAGGCACCCCACCTCCGCATCTCACACATACACATAGGCACCCCATCCCCACATCACACACACACACACACACCTCCACATCTCACACATACACAGACACCCCACCTCCGCATCTCACACATAGGCACCCCACCTCCACATCTCACACATACACAGGCACCCCACCTCCGCATCTCACACATAGGCACCCCACCTCCGCATCTCACACATACACAGGCACCCCACCTCCGCATCTCACACATACACAGGCACCCCACATCTCACACATACACACAGGCACCCCACCTCCGCATCTCACACATACACACAGGCACCCCACCTCTACATCTCACACACACACACATAGGCACCCCACCTCCGCATCTCACACACACACACATAGGCACCCCACCTCCACATCTCACACACACACACATAGGCACCCCACCTCCACATCTCACACACACACACATAGGCACCCCACCTCCGCATCACACACATACACAGGCACCCCACCTCCACATCTCACACACACACACATAGGCACCCCACCTCCGCATCACACACACACACAGGCACCCCACCTCCACATCTCACACACACACACATAGGCACCCCACCTCCGCATCACACACACACACACACAGGTACCCGACCTCTGCAACACACACACAGCAGACACACAATACAGGCACCCCACCTCCACATCATGCACACACACAGGCACCCAACCTCTGCAACACACACACAGGCACCTCACCTCTGAATCTCTCACACACACACAAGCACCCCACCTCCACATCTCACACATACACACACACCCCACCTCCACATCTCACACATACACAGGCACCCAACCTCTGCAACACACAGACACACAATACAGGCACCCCACCTCCACATCATGCACACACAGGCACCCTACTTCTGCATCACATGCACAGGCACCTCACCTCTGAATCTCTCTCACACACACACATACAAAAACCCCTAAAGCACCCCTTTTGTGTAAGTGATGGTTGGCACATACTTTGCTTAATATGGTTTCTTTTTTATAACACCTTTGTTTTTAGTCTTTTCTACTTGTTAGTTCTTTGACATTTTTAGAAGGCTTTACTTCTGTTGATGACATCTGTCTAATATTTACAGAATCTAAATCTGAAGAACAATGGTTAATCAATTTATACTGAATAAATCAATAAATTGATTTATTTAATATTGCTCTTCATATTCTTTTCTAGCTGCAACTCATCTGCAGAATAAATATTAGACAGATGTCATCAACAGAAGTAAAGCCTTCTAAAAATATTTGTGTCATCTTCTAGTATTCTCAATGAATACTTGGTTTTGTCTGCAATAGGGAGGAGGAAGAGATCAGATGTTTGCCAGGTGGGGACTTTCAGAGATGATGGACATAAGATATGTTAAACATCACCTTTCCAGAACAGCTCAGGTTTGGTAAGAGGCAGAAAGGTGGGACAGAGCCTATGGAAAACACAAGGCCAAAATAATCATGATTGCTTCAGAGAAGGAATATATATATATTGCAGCATTAACTGAGAGTTATAAGAACTACACATATTAATGGGAGATACACAGGGGCCTTTGAGTTGGAGAGGGGAACTCGACAGGGTTGCCCGCTTTCCCCTCTTTTATTTGCCATTGCCATTGAACCCTTGGCTTGTGCCATTAGAACTAATGACCGGGTGCAGGGGCTACAGATGGGGGAGGGTCATCATAAGATCTCACTGTTTGCTGATGATGTCCTTTTGGTGGTCACACAGCCGGAGGACTCCCTGCCTGCGGTTCTTGACGTGCTGCGGAGCTATGGGGCGGTGTCTGGGTTTAAAATGAACCCAGACAAGACAGAGGCTCTGAACCTATCCTTGCCGGCGGCCCGCCTGGTGGGGCTGCAGCGCGCGTATCCGTTTAGGTGGAAAGAGGGAGCTATTCGCTATTTGGGGGTTAATATTACTGCGAAACCTAGCGGAATGTATTGGGCCAACTATGGTAAATTATGGAAGGACATAGAGAGGGACTTCCAGCAGTGGGGGAGTTTCGAGGTCTCCTGGTTGGGCCGGATAGCTGCTGTAAAAATGAATATCCTCCCCCGAGTTTTATATTACTTCCAGGCCCTCCCGGTGGCTATTCCTGGGCTTCACATGAGGCGATTGCAGCGACAGGTGAACCAGTACATATGGCGGCGGCGCCCCCCAAGGGTTGCGCGTGCCGTCATGTATCGACGGCGGGAAGAGGGGGGTTTAGGTGTCCCCAACTTGCAGGCCTATTATTGGGCTGCCCAGGTGCGTCATGTGATGGACTGGCGGGGGGGGGGGGAGGGAAAGACTTTTCTGGCGTTGGAACAGACTAGTCGTAGGGGCGGGTCCTTGGCGGGACTCCCCTGGATGAGCAAGGGCGAGCGGGAACTGGGGGAGGGGGACAGTCCGTATGTGCGCCATGTGCTGGGGGAGTGGGACAAGGCTAGGAAGGGGGAGGGGGAGGGAGGGGGAAGGGGTTTCTCTGTGATGCGGGAATTGTGCCACACGGCGGACTTTCTTCCGGGGAAGGAGGGGGGAGGGTACAGGAGGTGGATAAAGGGGGGCTTGCGCTGTTTCTACCAGTTTATTGATGGGGGGGAGTGGATACCGTTTGCAACCTTGCAGGAGCAATTTGGGCTGAAAGAGGGGGACCGCTTCTATTATGGGCAAGTCATCTCCTATCTCCGGCAGAAACTGGGGAAAGAGGGACTGGCTCGAGATTATACCCCCCTGGAGGTGGTCTGGTATGGGAAGAGGACATCCCGGGCCTTACCATGGCCCTTTACCGGGCGATCCAGGGGCCTTTGAGGGGGAAGCATCGATACCAGAGGGAATGGGAAGGGGACATGGGAGTGGAACTTGAGGAAGGACAATGGAAGCAGGTGTTTGATCAGCAGAGGTTGCTGCCTTGGTCGGTATCCATTCGCGAGAATTGGTGTAAGGTAATTATGCGATGGTACTATACGCCTGAACGCTTGCATAGGATGTACCCCGGGGTATCTAATCTCTGCTGGAGGGAATGTGGGGGGGTAGGCACGTTCTACCACATTTGGTGGACTTGCCCGAAGATACAGCTTTATTGGAGGCGGATACGGGGGTGGATTATGGAGGTGGTGGGACGTGAGGTGCTGTTAGATCCAGGTGGGTTTCTATTGGGGTGGTGGAGGGAAGGGGGCCCGGTAGAGGACCAGCGGCAAATTCAGGCCTGTTTGAGCGCGGCCCGCTGCGAGCTGGCTTATCGCTGGAAACAGCGGGAGGAGCCGCAGGTAGGGCACTGTGAGGAGCGCCTGCGCCAGGTGTACCTGATGGAAAAGTTGACCGCAGCGCGGCGTCAACGGGTTGACACCTTTGACAGGCGGTGGGGGAGGGTCATGCAATACTTAAGCAAAGATCCCCAGTGTTAGTGAGTGCGGAGGGGGGGGAGGGGGGGCGTACAGGGGGGGAGTGGGATGGGGGGGAGAGAGGGGGGGACAGGGGGTGGAGGGGAGAGAGCGGCCGGGAGGAGGAGAGGGGGGGGAAGTGGGGGGGGGATACCTGTGGGGGGGAGGTGGGGAGGGTTAATCCAAAAAATTTCCCACAACAGTAGTGCTGGATATGCAGGGAAGGAGTGGATTAGCTGTTGTATGGGGGGGATAAGGGCTTAGATGGGGAGCGGTATTGACATGCTACTTAATATTCTGTTTTATATGTAACCCCACCTGCAAGAGCCGTTTGTATCTGTTTATTACCTGTTGTGAATAAAGATTTAAATATAAAAAAAAAAAGAACTACACATATAGTAACATAGTAAATGACAGCAGATAAAGACCAGTATGCCCAGTAAGATGGCTAATGTAGGTGTACCTGCTGCTCCATGCAGGTCACCCCTCTCTATTTACTGAAGTATAAAAAAATTGTTTGTCTTGATTTTATCCTCTTGTTATAAAGGGATCCACTGTGTCTGACCAGGCATTGAGACGTGGCTAGAACCCCGTATAATCCAAATGGTAAACTGGAATAGATGAGTCTTTTTCTCATTAGATATGTAATTAGCATCCTGAGTTTTAGAACGCGGGAACAGAATACTTTTCTTCTAAGTAGTTACAGATTAAGACTAGGGGCCATGTTTACTAAAGTGGGTTGTAACCTTTCTAGAACACCCTTTTTTTATTAGCTTAAATAAATAAATAGATTTTGTTTGCTGATCACATTAAACCTTAGAATATCACAGCCTCTTCATAAGATACTAAGTATTTACTGCTCAGTATTCGTTTTTATTCCAGCTATGCATTTGCCCCTTCACTGCAATTTTCTTACAACATTCAATTTGAGGGAGAAATACTGTTTTATTTAACCAGATCTCTATACTGCCTTAGTCTTCAATCAAAGAAGTTGACATCATAACTTAAACTGAGTACAATAAACTAGAACAAGGGGGAGGGGTTGGCATGCAGGGCAGTTAACAAAATAGAACTTATTTACAGTTTAGCCTGGCTTATTTACAGTTTGGTCAAGGTATTGGAATGTGTGTGCTGTTGATCTGTAGGGTTTGGGAGAAGGTCAAGACCACGCATCTGAAAAGAGTTCACAAAGGAGTTTTGAAAAAAAAAAGTGGGGGGGTGGAAGGGTAGTCACCATTAATAGCAATGAGGGAGGAGGGTGCCAGAAACCCTAGCACTGACCCTGGGTGGTCGCTCCCCAGTAGGTGCTATTGCTTAAATAAAATCACGGCCAATGCAAAGATTTGGAGGTTCTCTAAGAGGCCCTCCATCTTGTTGCCCCCCCCCCCCCCATAGCTCCCTCTCCCCTATTGCTACCGCTGCTTCCCTTCTGCAGGGCCTGCAGTGGCAGCAATGGCTTGCAACGGGCGATGCAGCACTTAGCTACACATTCTGCTGCAATTTCTAAGTGCTGCATCGACATTTGTGAGCCATTGTCACAACTGCAGGCCTTGGAGAGTGACAGCAGTGGGTATCCCTGGGGGGCCAGTACTCTGGGCAACTGCCTAGTTCACCAAATAGTAGCAATGGTCCTGAATGAAATGCATCTAGAAAGCAAATCAGAATTCCATTACAAGCTAAAAACAATGACATGATTTGCTTTCTGACATAGCAAATAATCTATGAATCCAAATAGCTCCTATGTCAATTTACAAAAGAGCCATGTCATTAATTGACACCTGAAAGCTACAACATTTTCAGTTCCCAAGAAAATTTATTCCAAAACTGTGAGGAAAATAGAAAATTTTAGCTAGCACTTGCTTATAGAAGATACGAAAGTCTGTCCAAGCTGCTTCACAGCTTAGTAATGTGATCAGTGCTTTTGCTAATGTGGATTGTACTCTCTTTGGCTGAAACAACACTCCCATGAATACCGAAATGACTGTACTGTGTTTAAAATCTGGCACATGCTAGTTTCAAGTGCTAATTATACTGCAAGAGTAGCAAACCACCTTCATCCAACACCACGCCCAATTACATCCGTTAGTAATTAAATTGCGACTCTAATGATAAGCTTGGGAAGGCAGGATAATGAGGAGAATTTATTTATTTAACACTTCTTATATACCGCGCTATTTCTCATCAGTGCGGTTTACATTGAACATTAAACACTTGGACATACTTATTTTGTCCTACGTTTACATAAAACGGTTATAACATGGAGTTAACTGGGGAAACTATATACATATGAGAATTTAGCTTCAAGTAAATAATGGTTGAATCATAACAGGTTTTACAGTCAAACTTAGATTACAGCGTTTTTGTACTCTGCTGGTAAGGAATAGTTAAAGTGCATTAATATCATGTTGGTGTACAGACTGATTGCAATTCTCAGTTGACATAGCTGGGTGAGTGTTTGGGGGGGGGGGATCATCAGTTTGTGTAAAGTGTAAGAGGAACAGGTGATGTTTAAGGGCCTTTCTAAACTGAATGAGGTCTCTGATTGCCCTTATGCTAGAAGGGAGTTTATTCCAACACCTGGGGGCATAGCTTGTAAATGCTCTGTTGATGGTTGATTGGTTGCGTTTTAGAGATTCGCTTGGTATCACTAGAGTATTTTCCGCGAATGCTCTTCTGGATCTGTTGTTGGGGGTATGAATGAGCAGATCAGTAATTGAGGAGGGTGATATTTTATTGATTACCTTGAAGGTAATGAGGAGGGTCTTATATAGGATTCTGGATCTTATTGGGAGCCAGTGAAGCTCTTTTAATATAGGTGAAATGTGATCCGTCCTGGATGTTCCGCAAAGGACACGCGCCGCTGCGTTCATAACCATCTAATATCTGATATTACAAATACTCTACTGAAAGCAGTAGTAACCTCAACTGATGACACAGCAACGTGTACAGAGAAGTAAAAGAAAGCGGGAGAATTGTTTTACTTTTCATGTTTCAATTTTTAAGCACTTTATATATGTAAGAAAAAGGCAGTTTTACCCATAAATGCCCCTTTTCTCTCCTGCTAAACATGCCCCCCTCTCCTGGCCTACAGCTGTGTACCATTTCAGTAACTCTGCTGCCAAGTTAATTATATTGGACAATGAAGATTTTGCTTCCTGAATACTTTTGGGTGTATCTTATGGATTTTGGGTTGCTGATCATGAAAAGCACCTTGAAATGTTCTTATCCAGCTCTATTTTTTGCAATTGCCTATTTTTGTGATTTCCTAGCATATTTTAAGTCTACTCATACATTGGGCTTTTCTCCTCCTCAGCATGCTCTGCATTGCTGTCGGCTCTATGGCTGCTATCCCAGTCCACTGGGGCCACCGTCTTCCCCCTCTCTGTGTCCCCATCTCTGGATCTCTTTTTCGTCATCCAGCAAATCTCCTGGCCTGCCACACCGTACACCCAGACCACAGCTCCTCTGCCGTTCCACCTGCAGTCATCCCCTTGCTTTCCCTTTCTCTTGCCCTTTTGAATTGTCGTTCCCTTTGCGCCAAAACCCACCTAATACATGATCTCCTCGTCGACAACTCCTTGCACGCCCTCTTCCTCACAGAGTCATGGCTCTGAGAGGGCGAGGACGCTATTCTTCAACGCTGCCTCCCCCTGGCTACTCTGCCCTCCACCAACCTCGCTGCAACCGCAGCGGTGGCGGTGCCTACAATTGGTTCAAAACACAGCTGCACGTCTGCTCACCACTCCTCCACCCGGGATCACATCACCCCCTCCTTTTCTGTTTGCACTGGCTCCCACTCAACTCAAGTTTCCTCTACAAGATCCTCATTCTTACCCAAAAAGCATTACACACCGGCTCCCCCAATATTTAGCCGACTCTATCTGTCTGCAGCCTTCCCCCCATCTCTTTTGCTCAGCACACGGCAACCGCCTCTTTCTTCCCTCCCCCTCCTCGGCTCACCTAGAATCTACACGTCACTCTGCTTTCTTCTTCCTGGCCCCTGCCCTCTGGAACTCCTTCCCCCTTGCCCTCTGTGCCGAACTGTCTTATCAATGCTTCAAGAGCTCACTCAAAACTCACCTCTTTCAGCAGGCATTTGACTTCCCCGATCCCTAAGGTTACCACACTCTGCCAGTCTCCCTCCCCATCAGTCCTCTCCCTCCCTCCCCTACCCTGTCTAAACTGTCGTGTCTCTTCTTGTTCCTCTCTTTCCTATCCAAATAGTGGTGTTCCTTTCTTTTCTACTTTCCAATTGATTTTATTGTACATCGCCCTGATGCATATGCTTGGGCGGTATATCAAGCGATAAATAAAGATAAAGATACTGTTTAATTTACGAATGGGACTCCCATGCTAGAGTCTCATTTAAAAAGAACTGGCCGCTTCATAAGCATTTGGTTCCAGGACAGAAAAATGTGCCACATGAGCCACTTGTTGACACAAGTCAGATATTATTGCCTCCTCTTCATATAAAACTCGGATGGATAAAAAACTTCATGAAAGCGATGAATAAGGAAGGCAAAGGATTTTGATATTTCAGACAGATGTTTCCAAGACTAAATGATGCCAAGATTAAGGAAGGCATTTTTGTGGGTCCACAAGTCAGACATTTCATCAATGACAAGCAGTTTGAAGATCTGCTAGTGGGGCCTGAAAAAATTGCATGGAAGGCATTCAGGGATGATGTTGAGAATGTTTTGGCAATTACAGGGCACCAAACTACATCCAGCTGGTTGACAACATGCTTTAAGCGTACAAAACCATGAAGTACAACATGCCGCTGACAATTCTTTTTCTGCTTTCACACTTGGACTTCTTCCCTGCTAATCTTGGTGTAGTTAGCGCCGAACATGGTGAAAGGTTTCACCAGGACATTGTGACAATGGAAAAAGTGGTATCAGGGTAACTGGAACCCATCAATGCTGGCCGACTATTGTTGGACACAGAGACGAGAAGCATCAGATGCGGAGTACAAATGAAAATCAGGAGCAAAACATTTTTAGCTCAGGTGAATTAGTGCAATATGTCAGCATCATTGTGCGATTAAACATACTAAATTCAGTCAAAATTTAATTTCATGTTTCTCCAGATTCTTACATGGTACAATTAATCTGAAATTATATTGGTGTTCAGCTTGAAGCTGTCTATCATAATCACCAAAACCGTTTTCAGGAAGCAAAGCTTTTGAACAAATTTGTTGTCCAGTGTTCTATGTTAACCATTTCTTTCATAAGAAGATGCATTGGGGGCCTCAAGGACTCTTTCTGCCTGGAAGGCTATTTTGGTACTCATGGCCCAGTAGGAAACACTGTAGCTTTAACCGAATTCAATAAATCAATGAAAAAGTGATTCCAATTAGACCAGAACTTTGATTTGAAGCCATCCATGTAGATGGCAAAATGGATTGCTGTTAGCCTCTGTAATCTGAGCAACATTATTACTGTCATGCAAAGAAAATGGAAATATAAGGATGATGAACGTTTGTATCTGACAGTTTGGTTTGACTATTCCTGATACCAGGCATCCCTCCTCTTTAGCAGCACAGGCTCAGTTTCAGTGCAGGCCGAGTTCCACCTGCCCATATTGCTGCCTCAGCACTCCAGTGGGAAACAGAATCTTCCTTTCATATCAACATTAGTTCTCTATGTTTACACCTATGCCTCTGAGATTACCCAATGCTGCGTGTGTATCCTATGGATCTAAGCTCTTACTAACACTGAATACGTGTTCCAATGATGCATTATCTCCATAGCAAATACTGCAAAGAAGGAAATGTTGTTGTTAAAGGCCAGGAAGCTCTCAAACCATAATCCTTTAATAAGAAAGATGAACTGGATAGTGTCGGAATTCAGGGATAGTCCAGATCATAACAGATCGGCAACGATGGCACCTCCATTTGTATAGTGCTACCTGGCATACGCAGCGCTGTACAGAGACATATAAAAGACAGTCCCTGCTCATCAGAGCTTACATTCTAGTCAGGACAAACAGCACAACAGCTGGGGACAAGGATATATCTAGGGGAATGATAAGGAACACATAGGAAACTAAGTGGATCAGGATCCAAAGTGGCCTTGAAGAGGTGAATTTTCAGCCTGTATTTGAAAAGGGCCAGAGATGAAGCCTGAAGCACAGACTCAAGTAGTCTGTTCCAGGCATAAGGAGCAGCAAGGTGAAAGGATCGAAGTCTGGAAATGGCAGAACCTCTCTGGTTTGCCTGGTGGTAGCATGAGAAGACATCTTTTACCCATGGAGGATAAGGAGGGCCAATCCAGCTTTGGGATATACACAGCCCTCACATGTATACATCCATTAAAACTATGTTCCAAACATCTGTCCAGATGGGAGAGGGTGGTCACTTTTCTTACATGACCATGTGGAATGAGTCAGACACAAGATGTAGCAGGCTCATAACCATGTAACCCAATGTATGTCTAAATTTGCTGGATTATGTGCAGAACTGAAAGTTGTGTCACAGCCAATGTGGGTAGATAAGATGATTGAATATTGTAAAGTCATCTATTCCAGTCTACCAGCATTCAAAATAAAATGTCTGCAGCTCCTCACTACCTTTCCTCTCTTATCTCTCCCTAGACCCTTCCTCAGGAACTCTGCTCTTCAGGCAAATCACTTCTATCTGTGCCCTTCTCTTCTATTGCTAACTCCAGACTTTGCTCCTTTCACCTTGTTGTTCCTTATGCCTGGAACAAACTACCTGAGTCTGTACGTCAGGCGCCTTCTCTTGCCCCTTTCAAATCCAGGCTAAAAACTCACCTCTTTGCTGCCACTTTCGGATCTTGACTCACCTGGTCTCGTTTTTGTTTTCTTACTATTCCCCCTAGATGTATCCCGTTGTCTGTCTTGACTAGATTGTAAGCTCTGATGAGCAGGGACCGTCTTTTACATGTGTCTGTGCAGCGCTGCGTATGTCTTATAGCACTATACAAATGCTCAGTAGTAGCAGTACCTACTGTTCAGAACATGACTATTAAAGTACTTGTGTTGGCCCGGAAACATATTCAAGTAATCTCATGCCGCATGTCATTAACTCATAAGGCTTTGCATAAAGGCATTCTGAAATACTTATCTTCCCTCATTACATTACATGCCCCCTCGAGAGTTTTGCACTCAATTCATGGCAATTGCCTTCATACATCTCCTGCACACATTAAATGTGAATCCACTCGACAATCTGTTTTCTTTAGTAGGGCTTCTTCATTATGAAACTGTCTTCCACCATATCTTTGCTTGGAACTCTCATATTGACAGCTCTGTGCTTCTCTCAAAATGTATTTATTTGGGGAGGCCTTTGAGCCCTTATAGCTTGAATGGTGGGGAGAGGGGGTTGGCTGCCATATAGTATTTTTCCTGTAAAACACCCAACAGGCAATCCGAGGCTAGGGTTCATAATCTAGTCTTTAGGGATGTTCACAAAAATATTTTGGGGTCATTTTCAGACAGATTTTTTTTTTATTTTTTGGTTCATTTCACATATTCATCTTAATAAAAATGCTTTAATTTGCATAAGAATATCTTAATGCATGATAACTTATTTAAGGAACATTAATTCTTAGATAATGCATATTAAATAGATGTCAAAAAATCATAAACATCAATGTCTTACAAAAGGAGGGAAAAATAACCAATATTACATATATTAAAAAAAAAGCCAATAAATTAATAGAGAATTCTTCAGTGGACCTCAAAATAGTCAGTCGCACACTTTCAGACAAGCTTTTGAGCCAGACGAGCTTTTAACTCATCATCGGTCCATGAAAATGCCTCCAGGGTTCAAAAACCAATTAAAAGATCACTCCAATTTATGTAGATCAAGTCAGTTTACTACCAAATGATCACAGTCATTCTCCAAGTACCCCAGGCCTTTCATCAAAAATCCTTCAATCATAATCTTATGTTTTCAATGCTACTCGTGGTTCAAACCAATATAACCAGTCAAAAGTTATCTTATCCGATACAATATTGTGTTTTGACTGTTTGTTGGTTTGAACCTTGAGTAGCATTAAAAACATATGATTATGATTGTGGGGAACAGAAAGGCGGGTGGGAAGGAGAGGCCTTACATGTGTGATGTTTTTCCTTCTTAATGATTCTTCTCCTATGCTAACTGACCCTGATAATTTTGATTAGTGCAAGGGTTGGCCCATGGAGGGTGTGGAAAGATATGTGGCCATGTGCAGAGACTCATTGTGGGGGTTTCATTTGCATAAGTCAATAGAGGCTGAAAAGCATGACAGAAAAGAGGAGCCATGTGTAAAAAACACAGTCACTCAATGGGAGGGCTGTCCCTGCTCAAACTGTGGACGTAGTATCCACTATGGTAGAGAAAATATCATGGTTGTGCCGCACATACAATGAAGTTAGTACACAGTGGCGTACCAATGGTGTGGCGGTTGGTGCAGCATGCCTCGGATGCCGGCTGGGTGAGGGGTATACCCATGGGACAGCACAACAAACTAACATACCTTAAAGTTGACTTCTCGCACTGTCTTTACTCTGGGGGCCTACTGCTCTCCTCTCTCGGCTGAAGTGTTGCGATTCATGAGACTTCGACCAGGATGGAAGAGCGATGGACCCATTGTAAGATAAGTTAGTTTGCTGCACTGTCTCGGTGAGGGGTGAGAATTGTGGTGCTTTGAGCTGTGGCTCATGAGGGGACCCCAGCTGTGCGGGGGGGGGGGGGGGGACAGGAACACCACTGTTAGTACATACTACTATACTGTATTAAATATGCTTTTAGCACACACATTAACATTTATTTATTTTATTTATTTACATTCTCTTATATACCGCGCTATTCTGCATCAGTGCGGTTTACATTGAACAAACTGAAATTACATTGAACAGGGCATTATAACTTGGAGATAACTATTTTACAGGGAACATGGGATATGGAGGGTTAAGTGGCTTGCCCAAGACCACAAGGAGCACCTGTGGGACTAGAAACCCCAGTCCTTCCGGCCCAAGGTTGCTGTCCTCTAGTGGGATTTGAACCCCCGACCTTCCGGCCTGAAGTACCTTGCCCCAACCACTAGGCCACTCCTCCACTCCACATTTGAAGGTCATCTGCAGTAATCTTCCAAATGTAATGGACATTAGTGCACCAACCTTAAAATGATACATTACAATTACTGGACATTAGTCATTTAGGCAGATGGCTTGGTAACTTTTTCATTAAATATAATATTTCTCTTGTGGAATAAAAAAGATCTTTGTTGGCTTGGCCCTAGTAGGTGAAAGTTGGTAAGACACTAATTTTGCTTTAAAGCAGCAATACTAACGAGAGTTGTAGAAAAAAAAAGTCATATGTTTTTTATCTGCCATTATGCTCTATTTAGTGTGCTCATCCATCCAATTGTTCAGCTCTACAATCTTTTTCTCTTCCTCAGAGATCATCTGTGCTCGTCCCATGCTTTCTTGGCTTCAGATACTGTCCCTGCGCCAATCACTTCTACTGGCAGGTTGTTCCATAAATTCGCTACCTTTTCTGCAAAGGAATATTTCTTAAGTTACTCCTGAGTCTACTTCCTTTCATACTTATCCTATGACCCCTCATTTCCTTTGAGATATTTAAATGTTTGTATCATCGCCCCCCCCCCCTTCCCCATCTTTCCTCCAGGATATATATACTTTATAATGAGGACCACTGAACATTTTTAGTAGCCATCTTCTGAACTCAGCTTATCATAATTGTTGAATTTAATTATCAAAATCTCAGAGGAGCCCCCAGAGACCTAAAAGTTAATTGAGGGGGGTGCAAGGCTGAAAGCTTGCCTGGGATGCCTAATAGTCTTGCTACAACTCTGAAAGGAGGAGGATCCAGGGTATGCCAATATCTTCACTTTATACACTCCTCCACTTCCTCTTTGATTTCTTCACTCAGTCCTCTCGTATTTCCTCCAATCCCACCACACCCCCATTCCCCTATTTCCTCACTCACTCTAATTGCATGTCCTCATTTCCCAGATCACACTCATACTCCTCAGGGGCAGCCCAAGGGTGTTGCGTGGCTATGTGTGGAGACTAATTGTGGGGCCTCATTTGCATAAATATTTGCATATCCACCGGGCCTCATTTGTATAAATCTAATTTATTTTATTTTAAAATGCATATGCAGCCTATCTAAAATTTTAAGAGGCTTTCTAAGGAGTCCTTCACAAGCCTCTTTTTTTTGTCCTAACAATGACATAGGAGTGGCCTAGTGGTTGGGGCAAGGTACTTCAGGCTGGAAGGTCGGGGGTTCAAATCCCACTAGAGGACAGCAACCTTGGGCCGGAAGGACTGGGGTTTCTAGTCCCACAGGTGCTCCTTGTGGTCTTGGGAAAGCCACTTAACCCTCCATAGCCCATGTTCCCTGTAAAATAGTTATCTCCAAGTTATAATGCCCTGTTCAATGTAATTTCAATTTGTTCAATGTAAACCGCACTGATGCAGAATAGCGCGGTATATAAGAGAATGTAAATAAATAAATGTTTGTTGTTAAGTGCCGTTGAGTCGGTGTCTACTGATTGCGACCCTCTGGATTGTTGTCCTAAATTGTATTCAGTCTTCAGTCAGGTGGCTCATCGTTAACAGGCTGGCAACCATAGCTGCTGTTGTTGTATCGATCCATCTCATTGTTGGCCTTCCTCTTTTGCATTGACCTTCTACCTTACCAAACATGTCTTTCTCTAATGATCACTCTCTTTGCATGATATGTCCAAAGTATGAAAGTTGAAGTCTTGTCATCTGAGCTTCTAAAGAAAGCTTAGGTTTGATCTTATCTAGTACTGACTGGTTTGTTCTTCGGGCAGTCCATAGTATACATAGTATTCGTCACCAGCCCCATAATTCAAAGGCATCAATTTTCTTCCTATCTTTTTCACTGTCCAACTTTCAAATCCATATGACGTTATTGAAAATGCCATGGCTTGAACAAGTCAAATCTTTGTATAGAGAGAGACTTCTCTGCTCTTGAAAATCTTGTCTAGGTCCTTTATAGCCATTCTGCCAAGAGCAATGCGTTGTCTGATTTCTTGACTGCTTGTTGCTTCTTTATTGATAGTTGATGCAAGTAGGTTAAAGTTGTCCACTATTTCAATTTCTTCTCCTTCAACAATGAGCTTATTGATTTTGCCATTTGTCAGGATCTTTGTCTTCTTTATGTTAAGGTGCAGGCCCATTTTAAGACTATGTTCCTTGATCTTGAGAAGCAAATATTTCAGATAGTCTTCACTTTCAGCCAGTAATGTGGTATCATAAGCATAGCGAGTCTCTCACCAATCTTCACACCTCTGTTGTCTTCATACTGTGCTGCTTCTCTGATGATTTGCTTTGCATATAAATTAAACAGGTAGGAGGAAAGTATGCAGCCTTGTCATACACTTTTGCTGATTTTAAACCATTCTGTTTCTCCTTGTTCTGTTCGAACTGTTGCTTCTTGATCAATGTAAAGGTTGTGCAAGAGAACGATCAGGTGTTCTGGTATACCCATGCTGCTTAATGTGGCCCAGAGTCTCTCATGGTTTACATAGTCAAAAGCCTTGCTGCAGTCAATAAAGCACAAATAGATATCATTTTGGTATTCTTTAGTCTTTTCAAGGATCCATCTCACATCCGTGATGATGTCTCTCATTCCTTGCCCTTTCCTGAATCCTGCTTGCACTTCAGGTTGTTCTCATTCCAGGTATGGTTGTAGTCTCTGCTGAATAATCTTCAGTAAAATCTTGTTGGCATGTGGGATCAGAGTGATTGTGCGATAATTTCCACAGTTAGTTGGATCACCTTTCTTTAATATTCGTATAAACACAGATCTTTTCCAGTCAGTTGGCCATGATGATGTCTTCCAAATTTCCTGGCAGAGCCTTGTAAGTATGATGACAGCTGCATCAAATTGCTGTAATGCTTCTATGGGAATGCCATCAATGCCTGGTGCTTTGTTCTTTGATAAGAAGTTGAAGCAGCATTGAAAGCCTTCTTCCATCACCAATGGTTCCAGATCATAAGGTACTGGTTGAAACAGCTGTTGGTCTACTTGATCTTTATCATATAATACCTCTGTAATATTCTTTCCACCTTTTCTTGATCTTCTCAGCATCATTCAACATGGATCCTTGAGCATCTTGTAACATTCCAATTTGAGGCTGGAATTTTTTCTTTAACTCTTGTAGCTTTAGGAAAGCCAATCTTGTTCTTCCTCCAATAGTTGCTGCTTCTATTTCCTTGCATGTGTCATTGTAGTACTTCTCCTTGTCTTGTTTTGTTGCACGTTGGAAATTTCTGTTGAGTTCTACGATTGCCTCTCTTTCTCCTCTAGCTTTAATTAATTATTTATTTATTTATTTATTTACATTCTCTTATATACACCGCGCTATTCTGCATCAGTGCGGTTTACATTGAACAAACTGAAATTACATTGAACAGGGCATTATAACTTGGAGATAACTATTTTTCTCTGCATTTCTGGGCAATTTTCAGAGTTTCTTTGGTCATCCATTTTGGCCATTTTTGCTTTTTCACCTTTTGTAGAGATTTCTCACTTTAGTGTGTTAAGTGCCACTGTACCCATAGACATAAATGGGTGTTGCTGCACTTAGCGCACATTCAAATTTGTGAAAAGCACATTAATCTTTAGTAAACATGCCTCTTAATGGTGTCTGAAAACCATTTTCATGTACAGTGAGGATACTATCCTCGTGTCAACTGCCAGGTGCATTACTACAAAACCCTGCTCATTTAGAACCCATAGCAAACCTGCCATATCATAACAGCACTACCAGGACTCACACATCACCTAACCCTATTTATCAAAAGGTAGCACTACAAATATTAAACCACTACATCTCTTACTGGGAAAAGAGAACAAGTGGGTCTACTACACATAAACTTGATGAACAGAATAGCACAGTTCTTTTATACATGCAAAACAGACCGGCCCTCAAAAATTACAGATCAAGGGATCACAATTTAAAAATATGAATACAATAATTGAACTGGGAACCCCAAAAGCCAAATGTTGAATGCACCACATCAGAGCACATATCCCAGAGTGGACATATTCCAGTTAATAAATTTTTAAAAAATACTTTTTTTTCTACCTTTTGTTGTTTGGGCATTTTATTTTTCAGTCGCAATTGCCCCAGTCTCTCTCTTCTGCATTATTTATGTCTTCTGCTAACTTTCCATTGTCTGCTGCCCGTGTTCTTTCTTCTCTTCTCCTATTTTTTTTTCCATTTTCTGTCTACATCCTCCTCTGACATACTGATCTTTTTGCTTTTTTCTTCTTTTCTCCATTTTTTTCTTTACTCATTCATCCACTCAGTTTCAACCATCCGTCCTCAATCCCCTTTTGACTTTTCACCTAGCAACATTCCATCTACTATTCTAACATCCAGCCCATGTCTCATCTCACTCCTTCCCTAGCCTCTTATTCCCCTCTGTGCCTCCTAGATCCCTTCCACCACCCAGTTACTTCCTTCTTAGATATTCATTAACTCTGCCTTTCCTCCAAGTTCTTACTCTAGCATTCACTCTTAGGCCCCTCCCTTTCAACTCTTCCCTCTGTCTGACCTTTTTTCTTCCTTCCCACACAAAATATCTGTTCCCCTTTCAATCCTCACTCCCCCAGTTTCTTTTTTCTCCCCCAGCCCAAGCTCCATGCCCTTCCAATTCCAGCCTTGCCAGCATCCACTCCCTTCCAGTCCCATTCCCCCCATCCCCCAGCATCAACCCATTTCCAGTCCTAGCCCCCCCCCCCCAGTATAAGTATTCCTCCAGTTCCAGTCCCTCCATCCCCCAACATTAGCCCATTTCCCATTCTAACCTCAGTAGCAGTCCCAGTGCAAGTGGCTCCCACTCCCCCCTTCTCCCTCACTCTCATTCTCTCACACACTCATTTATTTATTTAACATTTCTTATATACCGCCTTTCATGATATCAAGGCGGTTTACATTGAACAAACTGAAATTACATTGAACAGGGCATTATAACCTGGAGATAACTATTTTACAGGGAACATGGGTAATGGAGGGTTAAGTGGCTTGCCGAAGACCACAAGGAGCACCTGTGGGACTAGAAACCCCAGTCCTTCCGGCCCAAGGTTGCTGTCCTCTAGTTGGATTTGAACCCCCGACCTTCCGGCCTGAGGTAACTTGCCCCAACCACTAGGCCACTCCTCCCTCCACATGGCCCCCACACCTTGGGTGGTCCCGCACTGGCCTGACTGGTTTGAGGGCCAACCGGTGAGACTGAAGCCCAGCTCTCTGATTCACTTCTGCCCAGCTGTGGGAGGGTAAAGACCTACCGGAACGGATTCTTTTTTTCTCCTGTGACTGTGCTAAGTTAGTTTGCTGCCAGCATAGATTAGTGACCCATGTCAGCAGCAAATAATAGCCGTGGGAGAAAAAAAGAAACTGCTTCGGCAGGTCTTCACTCCCGTGGCTGTGCAGAAATGAGTTAGGGAGCTGGGCTTTGGTCCTTACTGGCTCCCCCTCAAGCCAGTCAGGCCAGTGCAGGGCTCATCGAGGTGTGAGGCCATGTACAGGTAACATTCTTGCACAAGCCTCAGGCCAGCCTGTACTCCATAACCCATTCAATTACGTTACTCGGTACTCTCACATTCCTTTCAATCCCACACTGTTCTGTGCCTGCCTTGATCCCTTCACTCCCCTGCACCCCATATTGTTTCACTTAATCACAAACATACCCCATAGCCCTTCTGCTTGCATCCTACACAACCTACCCCCCCCCCCACCACCTGTTATGCTTATGCATTAAATACTGCCTCATTGTTAATCCCTTAGTCCCATCCCTTTCTATCCATTGCTTGGCAGATCTTCCTTTTCTCCTGCATGTGAGCTGGAGCGTCATACTTATAACTCATGGTCTTGAGCAAGCCACTTAACCCTCCATAGCCCATGTTCCCTGTAAAATAGTTATCTCCAAGTTATAATGCCCTGTTCAATGTAATTTCAGTTTGTTCAATGTAAACCGCACTGATGCAGAATAGTGTGGTATATAAGAGAATGTAATAAATAATAAATAAATAAATAAACTCCGCTGTGTAAAGCATAGTAAAGCATGTTTCTCCACGGACAAGCAGAAATGAGTCCTCATGTTTGATAACGTCCTCTGATGGAGTCCACATGGAAACGCTCCTCAGCTTCGTTTTTCCATGGAGCCCAATTGACAAGTTCCGGTCATCATCCGCTTCAAAAATGATTTTTCTCCCCTGCGAGAGGGTCCTGCACTACTGAGTTTCTTCAAATCACCATGCCGTTGAATTTCTCTTCCTTTTATTTTCATTGGTTTATTTTCTCCACTTTTTTGTGGCTCCTCAGTTCCAGTGCCCCAGTCAAGCCTTGCTTTTTAAGCCGCTTGTTTTGCTGCAGAGACCGGTCCCTGGCTCAGAAACTGTTCCTGTATGCTAGGACCATATCTGCCATATATGATGCTTCTGGTGCCTGGAACATTCGTAGACACAGGTCGTGAAAGCAGCGTGAGTTACAGAAGTTCGATCCATCATCTCTGGCATTGATAAAGGCATCCGGGGCTGCTTCGGATGTGGGCAGAACATCGACATCGAGGAGTCTCCAGCCTGCTCAGAAAATCGATTGATCTTTTCCAGAGAGGAGAATGGATCCGGTTTTGTGGACATCGTAGAGTCATCAAACCAAGCACTGATTCTGGTGCATCGATGTCTGAACCCATCAGGGCATAGCATCGAGAGTGCTGATGGTCCACAGAACCACTCCTTGATATGAGCCCAATGGGAGCTCATCCTCTCGATTATCAGGAGGGCACTGACAGTCTGCTGAGAGCTGTGATTTAGCCACTGATA
The DNA here is from genome assembly GCA_033557465.1 of Ichthyophis bannanicus. Classification (NCBI taxonomy): domain Eukaryota; kingdom Metazoa; phylum Chordata; class Amphibia; order Gymnophiona; family Ichthyophiidae; genus Ichthyophis; species Ichthyophis bannanicus. Next base: position 413,844,129 of record CM066038.1, read on the forward strand.
TTCTAATACAGATACTGGGTACATCGGTCACAGCAGCCGAGGCCCCACTGCCTTCGGAATTGGCAGATGTAGAGAATACCCTCAAGGATTGCACTGTGATGCTCTTAATCCCGCAGCATGCAGGAGTCTTGAAAGACTAGAAAAGGGGACTGTTACTTCTGGAGAGAGATCTGTAATTGTGAGTATATACTTCTGGGAATTTTCTGAAAGGAATTCTTTTTATTAAAACTAATTAATCTGTGAACCCACTATTTTTTTGTTAAATCAGTCAGGGCCTAGTAGCAGCAGTTTAAGTTTACATTTAAAACACAGAAGAGAGCTTTCTGGTTAAATGTCATACCCAGCAGAGAGCTTGTAGTTTAAATTTAATAGTCATTCAGGGCCTAGCATCAGCAAAGTACTTTTAGTTTAAATTTAAAACACAGAAGAGAGCTTTCTGGTTAAATTTAGAACCCAGCAGAGAGCTTGTAGTTTAAATTTAATAGTCACTCAGGGCCTAGCATCAGCAAAGTACTTTTAGTTTAAATTTAAAACACAGAAGAGAGCTTTCTGGTTAAATTTAGAACCCAGCAGAGAGCTTGTAGTTTAAATTTCATAATAAGTTAGAGCCTAGCAGCAGCAAAGAGCTATAATTTAAATCAAATAAGAATTTAGCTTACCTCAGCAGCACAGGACAGGGTACTGTGTAGCAGCCCTCTTTTAATAAGTGTTATTTCCCTCCCTCCCTCCTCACACCCACCCACCCCTGGGATAATCGTAGCTTTATAGGTACTCACACATTTTAACAGACAGGAGGTGCTCTCAGGTGAAGCTCATTACCCAAATCAGTCATACACTAAGGACCTGAGATTAATTAAGCTTCAGGTGAACAAGGTATATTAAAGGTATTAGGTACAGTTTTATTGGCAACCCTTAGTAAGAAAAGAACTTAAAGATCTAAACAAAAACTTAAAACTAAGATGCAGACAGCAGTCCAGCAGCGAGATGGGGGCTTTCCAGTCTTTTGCATTGAGTGTCACATGTATGATTTTCTCCCAGTTGGTGAGAGGTCTTACGTGTGCACTAGGTGCAAGGAGCTCTTTGCTTTCAGGGAACGAGTCCGTTCTCTAGAGGCTAGAGTAGCAGACTTGGAAAACATAAGACAGACAGAGAGGTACATAGACGAGACCTACAGGGATATAGTCCTGAAGTCCCACCTCCAGTCTGGCAGCATCCCTGTTGCCATGGAGGAGAGAGGTCACGTGACAGGAGAGAATCACCCTGGTGTGGCAGGAAGTGATCCTGTTACTAGGACCTGTCCTCCAGGTAATGTAAAACCCTCTCGCACCGAGGAAGTTTCTCCAGGGCCATGTGCCCATGAGGGAAGGGTTAGGACAGCCGTTATAGTTGGTGATTCGATCATTAGGCATGTAGATAGCTGGGTGGCTGGTGGACGTGAGGATCGCCTGGTAACATGCCTGCCTGGTGTGAAGGTAGCGGACCTCACGCGCCACCAAGATAAGGTCTTAGATAGTGCTGGGGAGGAGTCTGCTGTCTTGGTACATGTCGGTACCAATGACATAGGAAAATGTGGTAGGGAGGTTCTGGAGGCTAAATTTAGGCTTTTAGGTAGGAAGTTGAAATCCAGAACTTCCAGGGTAGCGTTCTCCGAAATGCTTCCCGTTCCACGCGCAGGACCCAAAAGGCAGGCAGAGCTCCGGAGTCTCAATGAGTGGATGAGACAATGGTGCAGAGATGAGGGTTTTGTATTTGTTAGGAACTGGGGAACATTCTGGGGAAAGGAGGGGCTCTTCCGAAGGGATGGGTTTCACCTTAACCGGGATGGAACCAGGCTGCTGGCATTCACCTTTAAAAAGGAGATAGAGCAGCTTTTAAACTAGATAATAGGGGAAAGCCGACAGTCGCCCAAGAGCGGATGGTTCGGAAGAATGTATCCTTGAAGGATGCTACCAAAAGCAGAGAGGTTCCAAAAAAGAGTAAAGTAGCCCAAATGCCCTCGAGTATGGAGCAGACAGATCTTAAAGATCCCAAATTACCCATGTCTACCAATAGCCAAATTAATATGAATAAAATACAGTCTCTAAAATGCTTGTATGCAAATGCTAGAAGTCTAAAAAATAAGATGGGAGAGTTAGAATATATAGCACTAAATGAGAGGTTAGATATGATTGGAATATCAGAGACATGGTGGAAGGAGGACAACCAGTGGGACACTGTGATACCTGGGTACAAACTATATTGTAATGATAAGAGCTGATCAAATTGGTGGAGGGGTTGCGCTCTATATTAGAGAGGGCATTGAGTCAGAAAGGATTAAAGTTTTGCAGGAAACAAAATTTGCTGTAGAATCTCTATGGATTGAAATTCCATGTAAAAAGGGGAAGGCGATGGCAGTGGGGGTGTACTATCGACCACCGGGCCAGAATGAACAAATGGATGATGAAATGCTCAAAGAAATTAAGGAAGCTAACAAAAGTTACAGCGCAGTAATAATAATGGGTGATTTCAATTACCCTGGTATCGACTGGGTCACTGTCACGGCAGGACATGCTAGGGAGATAAAGTTCCTAGATGACATAAATGACTGCTTCATGGAGCAGCTGGTTCATGAACCGACCAGAGGGGAAGCCATATTAGACCTAGTCCTTAGTGGAACACCAGATCTAATGCAAGAGATAAGGGTGTTGGGGCCACTTGGCAATAGTGATCATAGCATGATTGCCTTTGATATAATTAGTGGAGGAGGGACAGTACGGAAATCCCCAGTACTACCTTTTAACTTTTGAAAGGGAGACTATGATAAAATGAGGAAAATAGTTAAGAAAAAACTAAAAGGAGCAGTTGCAAAGGTTAAAGACTTACATCAAGCTTGGGTGTTGTTGAAAAATACTATCTTGGCAGCCCAGACCAGCTGCATTCCACGCTTTAAGAAAAGTGGAAGGAAGTCCAAAAAACTGCCAGCATGGTTTAAAGGTGAGGTCAGAGAGGCTGTTGTTGCCAAAAAAGCATCTTTCAGGAAATGGAAAAAAGAGCCAAACGACGAAACCTGGAAACAGCACAAGCACTGGCAAGTCAAATGCAAGGCATTGATAAAGCAGGCAAAGGGAGAATTTGAGAAGAAGCTTGCTGTGGAAGCAAAAACGCGAAATAAGGATTTTTTCAAGTACATTCGTAGCAAAAAACCTGTGAGAGTCAGTTGGTCCATTAGATGATAGAGGAGTTAAAGGGGCACTAAGAGGCGACAAGGCGATAGCGGAGAGACCGAATGAATTCTTTGCTTCGGTCTTTACTGAGGAAGATGTAGGGATGTTACCCATGACTGAAGTGGTATTTAAAGGTGCGGAAGAATTGAAGGAAATATTGATACATTGGGAAGATGTATTACAACTATTAGATAAACTGAAGAGTATCAAATCACCTGGGCCGGATGGTATACATCCAAGAGTGTTGAAAGAACTGAAATATGAGATTGCAGACCTGCTATTAGTAATCTGTGAACTATCATTAAAATCATCTCTAATACCTGAAGATTGGAGGATCGCCAATGTAACGCCAATTTTTAAAAAGGGTTCCAGGGGTGATCCGAGAAACTACAGACCGGTGAGCCTCACGTCAGTACCGGGAAAAATGGTAGAAACCATCATAAAGAATAAAATTACTCAGCATGTAGATAGTCATGGCCTAATGGGAGACAGCCAACATGGCTTTAGACAAGGAAGATCTTGTCATACTAATCTGTTATGTTTTTTTGAAAGTGTGAATAAACAGGTGGACAAAGGTGAGTCGGTTGATATTGTGTATCTGGACTTTCAGAAAGCGTTTGACAAGGTCCCTCAATCAGAGACTTTTGGCAAAACTAAAGAGTCATGGGATAGGAGGCAGTGTACTACTGTGGATTAAGAACTGGTTAAAAGATAGAAAGCTGAGTTTTGGGCTAAAAGGCCAATTTTCCCAATGGAGAAAGGTGAATTGTGGTGTACCCCAGGGATCTGTGCTGGGTCTGCTTCTTTTTGACATATTCATAAATGACCTAGAAAGTGGAATAACGAGTGAGGCTATCAAATTTGCAGATGACACACAACTATTTAAAGTTGTTTTAAAACCCAAGAGGATTGTGGAAAATTGCAAGAGGATCTTGATAAATTAGAAGACTGGGCATCAAAATGGCAGATGAAATTTAATGTGGACAAGTGCAAAGTTATGCACCTAGAGAAGAACAACCCAAACTATGGTTACACAATGCAAGGTTCCACATTAGGAACCATCACCCAGGAAAAAGATTTAGGCGTCATTGTGGATAACATGTTAAAACCCTCGGCCCAGTGTGCAGCGGCAGCCAAGAGAGCAAATAGAATGCTAGGTATCATAAGGAAAGGAATGGAAAATAAAACAAAAGATATTATAATGCCTCTATATCGTTCCACGGTGAGACCGTACCTTGAATATTGTGTGCAATTCTGGTCACCGTATTTTAAAAAGGATATAGAGTTATTAGAAAAGGTTCAGAGAAGAGCCACCAAAATGGTAAAGGGGATGGAAGGATACTCCTGTGAAGAAAGGCTAAAAAGGTTAGGGCTCTTTAACCTGGAAAAGAGACGGCTGAGGGGAGATATGATAGAAGTCTATAAATTAATGAACGGAGTGGAACGGGTAAACGTAGATTGATTGTTTACGTTATCAGAATATAGAAAGACTAGGGGACATGCAATGAAGCTACAGGGTAAATTATTTAAGACTAATAAAAAAAAATATTTTTTCACTCAACGTGTAATCAAACTCTGGAATTTGTTACCGGAGGATGTAGTAAAGGCTGTTAGTGTAGCTGGGTTTAAAAAAGGTTTGGACAAATTCCTGGAGGAAAGGTCCATAAACCATTATTAAAAGGGACCCAGGATATCAATGCTTGACCCAATACAAGCATTGCGGAACCTGTGTCTTTTGGGGAAACTGCTAGGTACGTATGACCTAGATTGGCCAGTGTTGGAAACAGGATACTGGGCTTGATGGACTTTGGTCTGACCCAGTATGGCATATCTTATGTTCTTATGAGTCTCAGCATTGGCAACATCAACTGGCCGACCATCAATTGAACCCCACTACCTTCGGAATCGGAGGCCGTCGGTGGACCTTTGAAGAGCGCATTGTGTCTTCATGGTTCAGTATGCCAAGGTCTCGACATTGACTGGCCCATCTTCGGGACCTTGCCTACGAGGGATACATTACTATTGGGGCATCGAAGTGCCCGATGCCAGTGCTGGTCCAGCTGCTACCCCCCTCTAATGTTCGGGCTGGTGCCAAGGCACCCATGCTAAATGCAGAGCATCGGTGTATCCTCACTCCCAATGGAGCCCCGACTCCCTTGATGTTCAGGCAGAGTTCCATTTGAGGATTCATCACTTCATCTGGGAGATGGATTCCAAGGCTGGGTAACCAATGGGCCTCACCGGAAGACAAGTCTCCTCGACCTTCATAGGACCCTTATTTGCCTCATGAGTGGCATTGGTCTCTTTCTGGTGTTGAATTGCAAGGCCCTACCGTTTTGATGTGAGACTTGGAGGAATCTGGGTCTACAGTACTCCTTGACCTCGAAGTGATGCTTCTTGTGCATTGCTTCCTACTCAGAGGAAGACCTATATGTGTGAAAACTCACCTTTGGGGTTTCCTGTCAGTGGACGGCTTGATTCCATGTACAGAGTCCAGAAGGCTAGGGTCTTCTAGAAGCCCAAATGGTCAAGTCTGCTCCTTTTGAGGTCCAAGAATACCAAGTATCATTCCTCAGCACCCCCAGAGAGGAAGGCTCGGTCATTGGAATCCTTCAGTAGGTGCTTGCCAGCTCCACATGGGCAGTTTCTTGATGGACATTCTGTAAGACCTAGCACAATTTCTGCTCCTGGGAGCATTTTTGTGTCCTAGTGGGCCATGACAAGGTACAGGCTACCTACGACACATTTGAAACGACACTTCAGAATGCTGCCATAGACACTGGCACCCGTAGTCTTGCCTGGCTGCAGTCATTGGACCTGGAGCAGTCCGTGCAGAACAAGTTGGCAATGTTCCATGCCAGGGAGAGAATCTTTTCAGGAGCAGGTTGGAGAGAAGGCTGACTTCATAGAAAAGCAGCACATCACTCTCACCAGGTTCTCCAGGCGCACGTCTTAGCATGCCGTCTACCGGAGGAAATACCGCGGCGCAGCCCATAATAAGTCCTAATACCCATGTAGATATGGGTACTACCCTGCATCCCAGACCTCCCAGTCTCACCAGTAGCAGTGACAGGAAAAGCCCCAAAAGGCCCAACTGGCTCCTCAGCCCAAACCAAGAGTGGAGATTTTGACTGGTTCTTTCGGGGCATAGCCTTCCTTCCATCAACCATCTTTGGGAACCATTTGGTTGGAGAACAGCTCACTCTTTTTGCCAAAGGTGGCCCCTCATGACCTCAGACTCCTGGATCCTATAGATCATCCAGAGTGGTTACAAGTTACAGGAACTGCTTCAGAGAAGAATCATCACCCTCTTGTCAGATCTCGAGATTAAGCTCATGCCATCAGAGCAAAGAGGTTGTGGGTTTTGTTCCAAGTACTTCCTGGTCCCCAAGAAAATGGGGCGATACCATCCCATCCTAGACCTCAGAGATCTTGGCAAGAGAAAAGTTCAGAATGATTTCTTTGGGAACCCTGCTTCCTTACCTGCAAAAGGGAGCTTGACTATGCTCTCTGGATATGAAGGATACATATACCCATATACAGATACAACCAGCTTACAGAAAGTATCTAAGATCTGTCCTGGGTGGACAATACTTCCAGTATCGGGTAGTGCTGTTTGGCCTGGCCTCAGCACCTTATGTTTTCATAAAATGTCTCATAGTAGTCGCTGCTTATCTACGGGAGTGTTTGTCTTTCCCTATCTGGACGATTGCTTGCTCAGCAGTACCACCCCAGAAGGAGTTTGAGGCTAGACATGATTGTCCATTCAGGCCTTGGAGCTTCTGTGGTTCATTATAAATTACCCAAACTCCCACCTGCAGCCCACCCAACAGTTGGAGTTTATAGGGACCCTGCTTGACACGATTCAGGTGAAAGCCTTCCTGTTGCACCACCGACTTCTCAGATTGACTGCTCTGGCACAGGAGACTCAAGTGAGTCAGCAGATAACAGCTTACAGATGTTGATTATGCTAGGTCATATGGCCTCCATGATGCATGTCACACCCCTGGCACACCTTCAGATGAGGCAAGTTCTGTGGGCTCTGAGGACTCAATAGACCCAGGCCAAGGGTCAACTCAGGAATTGTCTGTGTGTCACCGCCCCTCTCGTTCAGTCATCATACTGGTGGACAGTCCACCACAATTTACTCAAAGGTCTTCCTTTCCAGATTGCTCCCCCCAAAAAACGTTTTGGCAACAGACACCTCCAAGCTGGGATGGGGAGCTCATTTCGATGGGCTGCACACCCAGGGAAATTCACCCATCCAAGAAAGACTTCATCAGATTAAGCTGTGAGCAGTGGGCTTATGCTCTAAGGGCTTTCTGTGATTAACTGGCCAACCAAATTGCTCTGATCCAGACTGATTATTGTGTCATCGTGTTCTACATCAACAAGCAGGGAGGAACGAACTCGTACCTTCTATGTTGGAAGGCAATCAGGATGTGCAAGGTCGCCATTGTGCACAAGATGGACTTGAGAACCATGTACATGCCAGGCAGGCAGAACACGCTGTCAGATAGAATCAGTTGAGTTCTCCAGCTGCACAAGTGGACACAGGACAGGCGAGTTGCTATTTATATCTTTCAAGAATGGGGCACTCCCTCGGTAGATCTGTCTGCCACCCTGGAGAATGTCCAAGTGGATCAGTTTCACTCCAGAGTAATATCACACAACAGGCTAGAATCAGATGCTTTCCTCTGCATTGGGGGAGGGGGGAGAGTCCTTTGTAAGCTTATTCTCCAATACCTCTCATTGCCACGAACCTTCTGAAGCTCAAAATGGATGGTGGCATGATGATTTTCATCACACACTTCTGGCCCAAACTGTCTAGGTTTCCCCTCCTGCTGCAATTCTCCAATCTAGAGCTGTTTCAGCTTGGTCTTGCACCGGATCTGATATCACAAGAGGGCAGGGGGATGTTGCACCATCCGGTCCTTGGCCCTCATGGCATGGATGTTGAAAGGCTAATGTTGTCTCAGCTTAACCTGATGGATGGTGTAACTGAAGTCCTTTTGGCCTCCAGAAGAGCCTCTATGAGAAAATCTTACTCTTGCAAATGGAAGAGTTTTGCTGCCTGATGTGAGGGCCAAGCCCTAGATCCTTTCGTCTGCCCCACACACGAACTGCTTGGGTATCTTTTACACCTCTCTGAGTCTGGACTCAAGTTCAACTCCATCATGGTCCACCTTAGTGCACTTGGAGCTTACCATTGAAGTGTGGAGGGCAAGCCCATCTTGGTACAGCCTTTGATTGTTTGCTTTATGTGAGGATTACTTCTCTTGATGCTGCCATAAAAGCCTCCTGCAGTGGCTGGGGATCTTAATGTGCTGCTTGCGCAGCTCATGAAGCTCCCTTTGAGCCACTCAGTTCCTGTCCTCTGAAGTTCTTGACCTGAAAGGTATTATTTTGGGTGGTGGTGACTTCAGCATGCAGGGTGAGCAAGCTTCAGGCCCTAGTGGTTCATCTACCTTACACCAAATTTCACCATAAGAGTGGTCCTCCATACTCATCCTAAATTCTTTCCAAAAGTGGTATCAGATTTCCACCTTAATCAGTCAATTGTGCCTCTTATCATTTTTCCCAAGACCTCATCATTTGAGGAGGAGAGGAGAAGCTGCATTGCACATGTTGGTTTGCAAGCGAGCCTTAGCCCTTCTACCTGGAGTGGTCCAAAGCCCATAGAAAGTCCATCCAGCTTTTTGTTTCTTTTGTTCACAATAAGCTAGGGACTGCTGTTTCCAAACACTGTTTTTCAATTGGCTGGCAGACTGCATCTCTTTTGCTTATGCCCAGGCAGGCCTGAGCCTTGATGGTCATGTCACACCTCACTGTTTCAGAGCTATGGCTGCATCAGTGGTCAACTTATGCTTGGTCTCAATGGAAGAGATCTGCAGGACTGCAATCAGTCTTCAGTTCACATATTTACATCTCACTACTGCCTAGATGGGGATTCTTGACGTGATAGCAACTTTGGCCAATCTGTGCATCAGAATCTGTTTGGGGATTAGAATCCAATTCCATCCCCCCTAGGCGCTTGCTATTCTGTCCAGGCTACCAAAAAAACCCAGTGATTCTCTCTTTCCTATTGTACATAGTTGGTCTCTTGACCAATAAGGCCTGTTGCCATGCCGCAGTTGAGTTTTGCCCCTGTTGGGTTTCTCGGTGGCCTCCTTGGTTCTCGGTAGCCTATAGTTTGGGAGTCCCATACGTGAGGACTCATTCCTGCTTGTTCAGGGAGAAAAGGTAGTTACCTGGGGAACATTCCCGTGCGGGCTCTGTCAGAAGATGTCACCTATACGTGAGGATTTATTCCTGCTGGGTATAGAGAACACCTGTTACAGGTGAGTAACTACCTTTTATAGCTCAGAAAGCAGACAGTCTGTATATTACTGATAATTATACTGCTGAACTAAAGGGTCTGACAGCCATTGGCCTTTAAATAAAACTGCTGGTTGGCAGACATTTGTTAGAAGTTTGTCATCCTCATGCTGGAAACATCTCAGCTCTGTGGGGTTCCTCTTGACTTTGGGCTTAGGGATGCCTCTAGTTTGCCTATGCATTAATCCTGCCCTGCCTTCAGTTTCTCTGCAGTGGTCTGTGTCCTTTTCAGGATAACTATAATGAATATGCAAGAGACAGATTTGCATACAATGGAGGCAGTACATGCAGATCTCTCATACATTTTCATTGTGGTTATCTCGAAAACCTGACTGGCTAGATTTATCCCAAGGACTGGGTTGAGAACCTCTGCCCTAAGGCTTCAGTAGGAGATAAAATAGGAAGCACAATAAAGTCCGCCCCCTTAAAAGAACCAATGGAAATGTGCCCTGTGTGACCTGGGAACCTAGCACCCCCCCCCCCCCCCTTCATCTGTGTGCAGAATCTTGCTGTTGTCAGACTTCCTGGAAGCCACAGTAATAACATTAGCATCCTTTCCTTCTCCCAGGACAGACAGGATGAGTCAGCCACAAGTGGTGACGTCATCCGACGGAGCCGATAAACCCTGCATGTGGATCTTAGTGAAAAAAGAGACTAAGAAGTCTTTTCATGAAGCAGGCTGATCTCTAGCTGATGGTGTAAGTGGACTAAAGATATAAATTACTAGTTTTAAATAAAATGTGGCTTTATGTTAAGCTCAACAGTTTTCATTGGGAACAGGATTCTGATATTTTCCATTAAGGTGATTACAAATATTTTTCTTGCATTATACTGATTTTAGAAATGGAACTGCATCATCATTTTGTCCATTGTGACAGATTGTTTTAGTGGTATTGATCTATTTTTTTTTACATTTAATTACATCTTCTCTGAACTGAATTCTAGAAGTGTCCCTGCATATTTGTGGGAAAGGAGTTCCACCTTTACTAAAAACAAATCAGAGACATGTGGTAATCTTATTGTCATCAAATTTACATAATTCTCCCTGGCATGTCCATGCCAGTATTAAATTGTCCTCAACTGTGAATAGAACACCCTCACCATGTAGGAGGTAACACAGTTGGTTGCTTGTGCTGTCACAGATAGAAGAGCAGCACGACAGTAGAGGGATAGTTGAGGAGGTCTGCTATGTCTGTAATGTGAGAGAGCCTCAGAAACCTCCAGAAGGCACCACAAGCAGAAAGGAGGCAAGAGTGGTTGCAAGAATGTGGTGGGAGCTGTGAAAGAGGCACATGATGAGGTGAAACATTGTTGGAAGGAGCTGCAGGAGTGCATTGGTGGAATGCAGAGTGATAAGAACAGGGCAAGCCCTGGAAGAGAGATAAGGTGGCCAGACATTGCAGGACCAAAGTGCTGAAGTGACACAGAGAGCCAAGAGTGGATGGCCCTGGAGGTGATAGGAGGCTGCAGGAATATGGCGGCAGGAGTAAAGAAGAGAGTAGCCAGCTCCAAAGCAGAGAGAAGGTGGATCAGCTGAGGATTGCTGGGATGATACTAGTGGGTATGGGCAATGGCACCAAAAAGGAGATGAAAAGAGGAGGGAGGTAACAGAACCAGGGAGGGGAAAAAGGCCAGGGTGAAGGACAATAGAACTGAGAAGGAGAGGCCCAAGGAAGGGGCATTGGAACTATGGAGGGGCCTGCTGGAGGAGAGTAATGTAACCAGGGTGAGAAATAAGGAAACAGCATTGGAGCAAGGCAAGGAAAGTTATTGAGGAAAGATAGACCAAATTAGGGAGGAAGAGGTGGAATGGGGTGGGTGGAAACTGAATTGAGACAAAGGGAAGGAACACAAAGGAATGGGTATAGTGATGGAACTTCTGCTACTACTATTCAACACTTATAAAGCGCCACGCACGCAGCGCTGCACAGCAAACCTACAAGAGGTAGTCACATACAAGACAGTCCCTGCCCGTCAGAGTCATGCTCATCGGAGCTTACAATCTAGTTAAAAACAGTACAGAGCATTAGTCAGTTCTACGCAAGGTACGGTGTGGTACAGTTTGGTCTATAGTTTGGTCATAAACGTTGACGGGGATTAGGGTAAGGGTAAGATGAGGATGGAGTCAGGATCTGAATGCAACGGTGAAGAGGTGTGTCTTCAACCTGGATTTGAAGAGGGCCAGGGAGGATACCTGGTGCACAGACACAGGTAGGCTGTTCCAGGCATATGGTGCAGGAAGGTGAAAGGAGCGCAGTCGGGAGTTCACAGTGCGGGTGAGAGGCATTGATAGAAGTAATTTGTTGGCAGAGCGCAAATTTCAAGAGGGGACATAGGGAGAGAATAAGAGGTATTGAAGGGCCATAGAATGAATGCATTTATAGGTCAGCAGGAGCAGATTGAATTGAATGCGGAATTGGACAGGGAGCTAGTGAAGCGACTTGAGAGGAGGAGTAATGTGGGCATGGCGAGGCTGGCAGAAGATTAGTCGAGCAGCATGATTTTGTATGGGCAGCAAATGGTAATATTAATGCAATGGCATAGCCAGAACTGATTTTTTTTTGGTGGGAGGAGAGGGGGGAGGAGTTCTTGGCATACATGTCCGAGCTCTTCTAGTTACACTCTTATCAATGCCTTAGAGTGCATCCTACAATGCACTAAAACACATAAATATTTATGGAAACCAGTTAATTATGTTAAAAATATTCAAGAAGTAGTATTTTATGTTTTCATAACATTTGAACAAAAAAGTCAAATATAAAGACAAACATCTCAATGAATATCAAAATATCCTGCAAAGTTTTTTACAATCCTCACCTGATTATATTACCAAATAATTGCCATTATTTAGTACATACCCTTCTGATTTTTTTTATGACAAATAAAATGCCACTCTTTGTACCAGGTTTTAAGAAGGCTGGTATGTTCTGCAATAGGAAGAAAATGACAGAAGCAGTGCTTAGATGTTACTGTGAGAGCAGCAGCACCATCCAGTATCCCTACCAAATATTACAAGGAAGGTTAGAGAAAAGCCTAACATTTTCCAGAACAGGGGAGGTTCTGCTGCCAGTCATTTCATGCTGGCAGGAGACTTCTCTAGGAGGGAAAATCCCACTTCAATATAAACTTCACCCAAAGTCAGAACTCTGTCTTTGGCACACAGCTATTGCACCAGAAGAGAGCAAAGGAGTCTTTGACACACAGCCACTGTACCATGCAGGAATAAGGCATGTGCTCTTATGGGGTTGGTGTCTTGGATGGCTAGCCACAGCACCAGAAGAACGCAAAGGAGTCTTATGCATTCATACCATCCAAAGTGACCAACAGGCTTAAAGCAGCTGCATAGGAGGACAGAGCAAAGGGTTAATGTCTGTGCAAACCCTGCCAGCACCCCACTGTCTCAGAAGAAGAGTATCTCAGTCTGTGAGAGAGCTACCAACAACCAAGCTTTACAGTTCATCAGAGCCAGGAGCCCTGCAAAGCAGTTCTGAGGATCTGCATCTACAGCAGTCACTAGCTCTCAGGAAGAAAAGGAACCCAAGCACTCCATCATACACTAGTGACACCAGCTCCAGATATGAGCCCATGTTAGTATCAAGGTCCTGTGTCTGCATCACCACTGGAAGGGCGTGCTGAGGATGGGAGTGAGGGATTCCCACTCAGGGAAACCAGCCTAAGTAACAAAGGTGCAGCAGTGGTGAAGAAACTGTGCTAAGTGTAAAAAAAAAAAAAGTGCAGGAATAGTGAAGAAAGGAATAACAGTTCAACTTAAGATAAAAGAGTAATCTATCTGTAATCATTTTGACTAAGAAGAAGGAGTTAATTGCTTATAACATAGTTTTTGTTTGTTGCTTCTGCCAATTGTTATTGTTATTCAGTGACCCTTAATCCTTGGATCAGAACATAATTTATAGGCTGGACTTATTTTTTTTGAGAAGGGAGAGGTGTGAGAGTGTCAAGTACCAAGTCCCCACCAAAAAGAACCTTGGTAATAAAAATCCATGAGCACCATACTAAAAGGCTGAAAGAAAAGCTCATTGGATTAGTGTTCTCCCTTGTCTGACAAACTGCTAGAAGTAGCTACCAAGATTACACAGAAGGAGGGGGGGGGGCGTAGATTTACACTTAGTATTGCTTCTTTCATATTTTTTTCTGTTGCAGCACATACTGATGCTTCTTCCTCCCACACGGATCAGTCACTACTTCTGAGCATGCATGGTATGAACTGTTCATTGGACTGCGAGTGAGAAGAAAATGTGCAGCAACAGGAAGAAGGAGGGAGGCAGAGAATGGAGACAAAACTGCAGTGTGCTGAGAGTGGAGATGGTGCAGTAAAAGGTCAGCATACATCATAGCGCAGCAGACCGAAATTGCAATGATGCCACATGGCAGTCTAGCTGGGAGAGCCTAAGCAAAAAGTAGAGGGGCTCATGCTCTCTAGGGCCCCACTGTGGTATGCCCCATAAAATATGGAAAGGGAGGGGGTAATTGCATTGGAGCAGAGGGAAGCGGCATTGGAACTGTGGGGAGGGGGGAACCAAACAAGGAGAAGAGTTCTGGAACTAGGAAGGGGGTGACTAGAGGAGAGAGGATGAAACTAGGGAGGGGTTTAGAACTTTGCTCCTTCCCCTTTCTCTGCTGCAATATAGATTATCATTTTTATGAGGACACATGGGAGGGGGCGGACCCGTGCTTGCACTGCCCTGAGCCACCATACCCAGCCCAGCCCTATACCAAATTTTCATGCCAAAAATCTGATAACCAGTCACGAGAGTTTTTCTTTTTTAATTAGTTAGTGTTAATTGTAAGAGAAATACATCATTTTCTAGATACAAACAAGCTATATGGATGGTACTTTGGTTTGTTTAATCTCAAATGTCATAAGCGTAAAATTATATCAGTGATGAAATCTGGCATTATTTTGTTGCATGTAACTTGGTCAATATGATTAAAAATAATAAATTATGGTGTTTTTCTTTCAGTTGTTTATACAGGATTGTATTACTGAGGAGATCTGACACCTGACTGGTAATGTGGCTGAATAGAACATGGTGCAGACAGTGGACAGTAAAAATTCCTAAAAGCTCAAAGTTTGTCAAACTAATCAAGATACACAAATGAAGAAGATCTTAGTTTAAATTTGAAGAATTTAAAGTTGTTTGGGAGGCTGGCTTCTGACTAGACTAAAATCTGCTTTGTGCTAGTAGTCTGATAAATTGCCCTGCTCAGCAGTGAAAATTGCAAAATTTCTGCAGATTAAAAATATCTTATTAGATTTCATAAATTAGACTACGGACTCCCAGCAGAGAGGGTGGAAAGAAACACAGCAATGGAGTTTTAAAAATTTATGGGCTGGGGTCACGTGATGTGCTGAGAGATGGCGGACGTGCTTCAGCTCTCTCTCCAGGTTCTCTCCTCATCTGAGCCCCCTGAGTCTGAGTAAAGTGCTGTGGAGAGAGTGGGAGAGATACCAGCAAACCATGGTCATAAACAGCCAGTGCCAGGAACCGGAGGAGATTAAATCCTCATGGCGTGACAAGGAGAAACCATCTGGTCCCCCCTCCAAAATGGTGGACTCACCCTCATTGCTAGAATCAACATTAGTAGAAGAGGTGACCCAGGCTGTGTGGGGCACTGTCACAAAAATATGAGGTACTCACAGGTAAAATGGACGCTATGACAAAAGCTGTGGAGACCTTTGCGGGACGCTTGCAAGAAGTAGAGCAGCGGATTTCCCAAAAGGAAGATGCAGCGATGGTGGGTCAAGAATGCCGCCATCTCCAGGAGTTAGTGGCAGCACTCGAAACAAAATTCAATGACCTTGAGAACTGCAGCAGGCGAAATAACTTGAAGTTCGTTGGGGTGCCGGTGCCGGAGCCGGTGAAGAATGGAGAATTCCAAAGCTACCTGGAGGCACTTCTTCCCAATCTTTTGGTGTTAAGTGCTAACTTGCTTCCCATGCAACTAGAATGAGCACATCTGCCCAGAGAACAACCACCCGCGTATTGTCTTGGCACGCTTCTTAAATTATGTGCAAATAGATGCAGTGCTGAAAGCGGCCCGGCAGCGAGGCCCTACTGCACTTGAACTTAAACTCTGTATTTACCAGGATTACTCGATGGCTCAGTCAGTGGAGGAGGGCCTTTGTGACAGTGTGTCAACGCCTGATTAATGCACACAATTTTTCAGCTTCAATGCCTCCAACTTCTTCAGAACACGGCAGCTCAAATTCTTACACACGCCACCCATTCAGACCACATTATCCCCCTGCTTATATGACCACACTGGTTTCTGCTCAAATACCACACTGTTTACAAAATACTTATCCTCGTTCATCGAGCACTCCACACTACCACAACCCAATACCTCGCAGACCTTCTACAATATCACACCCCGCCTTGTCTCCTCATGTCTATCGATTCCAACCATTTGGTTCTTCCTTCTCCCTCCCATGCCCACCTCGAACTTACCCGCCACTCTGCTTTCTTTTTCCTGGGTCCTGCCCTTTGGAACTCCTTACCTGCTCCCCTCCGTTCAGAATCATCTTTTGTAAAGTTCAAATCCCTGCTCAAGACTCACCTCTTTCACAAAGCTTTTGATCTCTTGCCTACTGCCTCCTAGTTTCCCTCCCGACCTCTGCCCCTTGTCTTACTCTCATGTAGCTGTTTTATTTTATATACACCGCTCTGATGCTCCACATGAGCGGTATGTCAAAAACTTAACGATAAAGATAAAAGATCCATGCTGGTGAAGAATTAAGGGGAAACCTGAGATTGGCTGGAGTCTGTGGCATTACAGTGAGAGTGAAGTTCGGCAAACTGGATGGCCCAGATCATTCTTTTCTGCTACCATAGGTCAATCAATAATAAGAACAGGATTGAGAGGTTGCAGTACTCCAACTATAGCACCCTTGACTCAAGAGCAGAGGCAAGAGGTGAAGTGATGAGCATGGTTGTTGCAAGGGGTGGCCAAGAAGAGCACAATCACCCTCTTGTATCAGACTTTGAGTCTACAAACACGCCGGTCACTAAAAGCAAGCCTTGTCCAGAGTGCCATTTTGTCCAGTAATTGACCTGATTGAGCTGACTCATCCAGAAGGAAAGCAATTGCCTAGGGTGCAGCAATTTTGGGAGCAGTACCCAAGGGCTTTGCTATGCATGATCATTGAGGATTCTGTCCAATGATACTTTTGGCCAGTGAATCTTAAGCATCAGAAACAGCACTCTCCAGCCCAGCCCCGCCCCTCCCCTCTTAGGCAGTGTGTAAGGAACAGGAGGGAAAGGGATATGCCTATCATGGATAAATCAGAGCAAAGCACAGAAGAGGCACTCTACCCCCTTAATGCAGCCCTCCCGCTCCTGTTCTTCAGGGAACAGGAGGGGGGGAGGGGTAAAGCTGGAATGAATAAGAACTCAGTTTTAGTCTGCATATTTCTATTTATTATTTCTGGTCCCTTATTCTCTTTTTGCTAAAGAGTTTTCTATGTTCTCTGTGTGTGACCAACAAAACGTATTCTGCTAAGACGTGGTGTCTGTATAGTCCAACTTGTTCTGTTTTCTCACTAGCATAGAAGGGAGTAATCTATTTGGAGCAGTAGTTACAACCTTAAACTGAGTTACTTACCTGTAACGTGAGTTCTCCAGGGACAGCAGGATAAGTCAGCCACAAGTGGTGACGTTATCCGACGGAGCCGAGACGGAAGTACTCTCAGTAGCCCAGAAGGCTTTAGCCCCCTGGGCATGACCAGTAGCCCCGCCTCCCGATCCGCCCCTAGCTGGCCAGGATTTCTCTAGCTGAGGCACGCCAGGAGCTAGGTGGCGGATTGAAGAGGTTGTGCCCTATATACCCCCCCAAGCCGGGGAGGAGGGCGGGAAGGTGTGGCTGACTTATCCTGCTGTCCCTGGAGAACTCACGTTACAGGTAAGTAACTCAGTTTTCTCCCAGGACAAGCAGGATGAGTCAGCCACAAGTGGTGCCTCCCGAGCTGCACTTACGGCGGCGTGGGGGGAAGAGGGCCGAAGATAAGAAGTAGGTGGGGCATTCAAGTGCAACAGGTTAGGTTTAATGTGCAACACCACAGGCAGTAAACATGGCAACAATGTGCAAGTAACATGAGTGACAAGGCAACAAGCCGTGAACAATCAAGAGTGCAATGACAATGGAGTCAACAACAGTCAATAGTGCAAGAAGGCAGTGCATTAGACACAGGGACAGCGACCAACCGGGGCGCTGAAGAGCAGCAAACAACAGTGCAAGAAGTCATTAGAGAACAACAGTGCAAGAAGTCATTGGAGACAACAGTCACAGGCGACCAAAATGGGCACTGGCGAGTAGATGGCGGGCATCTTGAGGCTTAGATTTGCCCAGGTGCTGGTACTCGTTTGTTGGCCGCGGACAGCACCACTAGGCCGAAGGCAGAGCCGGTATGCTCTGTCACATCCAGGTAGTAATGGCGTTGAAAGGTGTGGATGGAGGCCCAGGTGGCCGCTCTGCAGATCTCAGGGACGGGGATGGAGCGGAGATTGGCAATGGTGGCGGCAAGAGCCCGCAAGTGGTGAGCTCGGACTCCTGAAGCGGGAGGCGCTCCCACGAGCAAAAGGCAGAAGGAGATACAAGAGGAGATCCAGATGGACAAGGTGCGCTTAGACACAGGGCGACCAGGTTTGTTGGGGTCATACGAGACGAAGAGCTGTGAGCCCTTGCGTAGAGGGGCAGTCCGCTCCAAGTAGCACCGAATGGCCCTGACACAGTCCAGGGTGTGAAGGCGCTGCTGCTCCAAGCCTGAGTGCGGGCCCGGTAGGAAGCAGGGCAGTTAAATGGCCTGATTGAGGTGAAAGGCGGAGGCCACCTTCGGGATGAATTTCGGATGCGTTCGTAGACATGCCCGGTCCTGGTGGAGAATGGTATACGGTGGGTAGGCCACAAGGGCTTGAAGCTCGTTGATCCGTCTGGCTGAAGCAATGGCAATAAGGAACAGAGTTTTCCAGGAGACGAATTTCAAATCTGCTAGGTGCAGCGGCTCAAAGGGGGCCCCCCGTGAGCTGATCCAGGACGATGCTGAGGTCCCAAGGAGGCACTGGTTCACGGACGGGGGGGTGTAGGTTGTGTAGGCCTTTCATAAAGCGGGTAACTAGAGGCAGAGCCGCAATTGATGTGTCGCCGATGCGATGGTGAAAAGCCGCAATGGCGGACAGGTGGACCTTTACGGACTGTGTCTTTAGGCCAAGTGAGGAGAGAACAGAGGTATTGAAGGAGAGATGGGACCGGACAAGAGAAGGGGTCCAGGTGCTCCGTCTTGCACCAGATGCTGAACCGACGCCACTTGAGGCTATAGGACTTTCTGGTAGAAGGGCGTCGGGCTGCCAGGATGACTCGCTGCACTTCAGATGAGGGGTTTAGTGGTGCCAGGGCTAGCCTTTCAGCTTCCAAGCCGTTAGCGATAACATCTGCAAGTTGGGATGGAGGATGGTGCCGCTGTCCTGTGAGATTAAGTGTGGCCTCAAGGGCAGGCGAATGGGCGAGTCCAGTGCCAGGCGGTGTAGGTAGGGGAACCAGACTTGCCGGGGCCAGTAAGGGACCACCAGGATGGCCACTGCCTTGTCCCTGATCAGGTGTTGGATAGTCCGTGCGATGAGGGGAATGGGTGGAAAGGCATACACCAGAGGCCACTGGTCCCACGCCACGTCGAAGGCGTCGGCAGCAACCCTGTGCTGCGCGGGTCTCTTGGAGCAAAACAGATGGCATTTGGCATTCTCCCGAGACGCGAAGAGGTCGATATCTGGAAGACCCCACTTCGTGAAGAGGGACTGCGACACGTCCTTGTGGAGAGTCCACTCGTGAGGGTTCAGCAGCCTGTTGAGGCGATCGGCTATGACGTTCTCCTCTCCTGGCAGGTAGCATGCGTGGAGACTGCATTGGTATGACCTGGCGAGGCGCCAGGTGCAGAGGGCCTCCTTGCACAGGGGCCTTGAGCCCGTGCCCCCTTGCTTGTTTATGTAGAACATGGCCACCTGGTTGTCTGTCAGGATCCGGACGACTTTGCCCTTTAGGCGGTCCTGGAAGGCCATGAGTGCGAGGCGGACAGCTCTGAGCTCGAGGACGTTGATGTGTAGCTCTTTTTCTGAAGGCGACCAAGAGCCTTGAGTGTGGGCGCCGGCACAATGCGCACCCCAGCCCAGATTCGAGGCATCCGTGGTCACTGTGGCTTGGTGTGCAGGTGAGCGTAGGGCTCTGCCCTGCGACAGGTTGTGATGGCTGGTCCACCAACTTACAGCCTTGGCCACGAGTGGTTCAATGGGGATCAGTGCAGTCAAGGGTTGCGAGTGTTGGCACCAGTGGGAGCGTAGGTGCCACTGGAGGACACGCATGTGCAGCCTCGCGAGGGGAATGACATGGGTGGTGGCCGCCATGTGACCCAGGAGAGTTCTCGCTGTGGACTGGGGGAGCGGAGCACCTGGAGGGCTAGATGTATGATGGTGCCCATCCTGCCCTTGGGGAGGAAGGCCTTTGCCCGTGTGGTGTCTATAAGAGCTCCAATGAACTCCAACTGCTGGACAGGAGAGAGATGAGACTTCCCGTAGTTGATCAGAAAGCCCAGAGAGGTTAGCAGCGACGTGGCTATTTTGACTGCTCTCCGAAGATCTGCAGGAGAGGTTGCGGTGAACAGCCAGTCGTCCAGGTAGGGAAACATGCACACTCCGAGCTTGCGGAGGTGAGTGGCCACTACTGACACACACTTGGTAAAGACTCTGGGGGCAGGGGAAAGGCCGAAAGGTAGAACCTTGTATTGGTAGTGCTTCTCCGCAACTTTGAAGCGTTGGAATTTCCTGTGATGAGGGTGGATTGGAACATGGGTGTAGGCCTCCTGAAGATCCAAGGAGGTTAGCCATTTCCTGGGTTGGATGAGGGGCAGAATGGATGAGAGAGAGTGCATCCTGAACTTCTCCTTGGTGATGCACTTGTTGAGCTTTCGCAGGTCGAGAATTGGCCTGGCACCCCCCGATTTCTTGGGTACGAGGAAGTATCTCGAGTAAAAACCCATATTGACCTCGTTGGGTGGAACGGGTTTGATGGCCCTGGATTGTATGAGGGCTGTGATCTCTGAGGTCATGGCTGGAAGATGCTGTGGGGGTGTGCTGATCGCTGGCGGGGGGCGCCGAGGTGGTAGCGAAGAGAATCTTATTCGGTAGCCCTGCTTGAGGATGGTGAGCACCCACCGGTCTGTTATATTCTCTCAGGAGCGCTGGAAGGCAGACAAGTGGCCCCCCATCGGAAGGTGGGGGCAGGGCGGAGAGTAAAAAACTAGGATTGCTCTTAGCCGGGGCAGATGAGGTTTTCTTTTGAGTGCGCTCCCGCTGCCGCGGTTTCTGCCTGTAAGGCTGCTGGTAGGGTTGCTGCTTGTATCGCGGTTGTTGCCATTTCCGGTAGGAATTGTAACGCTTGTGAGTTGGGTAGCTCAGCGAGGTTCCCTTACGATAAGAGCGGGTGTGATCTGTACCCTCCTTGAGGGTTTGAAGAGTGGTACAGCGTTCCCGCATATCGTTGACGGTGTCCTTGACTTTGTCGCCAAAGAGGGAGTCCCCAGTGCAAGGGGTATCCGCAATCTTGTTGTGAGAGTCCATTCGTAAGCCTGAGGCCCTAAGCCAGGCCAGGCGACGGACGGAAATGGCAGATCCTGCGATTCTCACAGCTGTCTCGAAAGCGTCGTGGGCAGCTCGTCCCTGATGTTTGCTGCAGTTTTCTAGTTCGACCAGTGATGTAAGGAGAGCCGGCGGAGCTTCAGCAAGCTGGGTGACGGAAGACTTGATGTTGGCCACCAGCAAATCCTGGTAGATGGCGTGTTGGAATTGGTGGGCCGCTATCCTGGCGTTAAGTGTGGCCCCTTGGTAAACATGCTTTGCTACATCATCAAGGAGTTTGTTGTCCTTACCCGGTGGTGCATTGCTGGAGGTGTGTGAATTTTTGGAGCGCTTGATAGCCGACTCGACCACAGTAGACTGATGTGGGAGTTGCGGCTTGTCAAAACCCGGTAGGGGTTGGACTGCATATTTAAGATCCAGTTTGCGTGGGCAGGTCAGATTGGAAGCAGGGGTTTGCCACGTTTTGGATAGATTGTCCTGGAGAAGCTGGTGCACAGGCAGTGCGGTGACGGTCTTGGGAGTGTCCACGAATTTGAGGGCGCTTTGAACTTCGTTGCGCTGGTCAGGGGTATCCAAAGGAGCGATGGACAGTGAGGAAATAACCTTGCGGAAGAAATTGTAGTATGTCAGGTCCTCCGGGGGGGCCGGAATCTCTGCAGGGTTATCAGAGGCCTCCATGGAAAGAGAGAGCCTGTGAGGCAGAGCCTGTGCCGAGGGAGCTAGCTCGGTGGCACTTCCCTGTGCAGCAGTGTGTAAGGGGGGCGGTGCTTCAGGAGTTGATGACGTAGATTGGGGTGCTGTCAGCAATAATGGAGTGGAAGCCATACTGGACAGTTTGGTAGCCCACTCCTGCAACATGCCTGTAAGAAGCAGGATGGGTTCAGGGGGCTGAAGTGGTGCAGCTGAGGACTGGACACCGGGAGCAGGGTTCTGATTGTCATCCTTTGGAGAGGGCAATTCTTCCAAGGCTGATGAGGAGGACGATGAAGATAAAGAAGCAGCTCCCTGACTGGAGGCTGAGGAGCTAGAAGAGTGCCGCGTCCTCTTTTTTGGTGTAGAGAGGTATTCGTCCCTTGAAGAACTGCTCCTGCTACGTTTATGCCCTGAACTGCTCCTGTCCAGGCTGCGCGATTTGTCACTGCGCCGTGAGGGGGATCTGGAGTCCCTCCGTGCACTTCTGTCTCTTCTCTTGCTGTAATGAGCACTGCCGTGCCGTTCGGGCGATCTGCGGCGAGACTGTGAGACGCGCCGGCTACGCGATCTGCGCCGGCTCCTTGATCTTCTACGAATTGAAGAGTCACGTCTGCCGCTAGATCTGTGCCTAGACAGGCTGCGCCGGCTCCGATGGGATCTGCGCCAGTCGTGGGAGCTGCGCTGGCTGCGATCGGATCTGCTCTGGCTGCGATCGGATCTGCGCCAGCTGCTCGCTCGTCTGCGGCTCTTGCTCTGGGACCGTCTGGCGCGGCTGTGGGAGGCACTGGGTTGCTGAGCCAGGTAGCGAGATGGTCCTGCGTTGTGCTGCACTTCTGCGATCCTGTGTGAGCCGGAGGTCCTGTGCCGGAGCCTGTCGGGGCTGACGCGATCTTCAGGGTCGTAGGTCAGGAGGGCAGGAACCAGAAGAGAAGCAGGAAGCAGAGCGGAGTCAAGTTGATCGGAGATGGCGGCCTCCATGGGCAGACACGAGGCAGGCAGAGGCACACTTTCGTGGCGGGGAACGGAGGCTGAGGCAGGCTCGTCCCCGGCAGGAGTGGGAACAGAAGAAGGTCTTAAAGGCGCGGTGCTCGGGATCGAAGCAGCAGCGGGATCTGCTGAGTCAAGGAGGGCATGCCTACGTGATTTTAGAGCCCGTGGAGACATACGGGCACAGGAGAGGCAATCTTTGACGGGGTGCTCCTTACCTAGGCAGCGGACGCAAAACTGATGTGAATCTGCGTTGGCCATCTTCCTGGAGCACCCCAGACATTTTTTGAAGCCCGGTTTCTTCATGGTGGTCGAGGTAAGTGGTGAGAGTAGAAAATCACGTCTTGCTGGCAAGGCGGAAGACAAATTCTGGCCAGCTAGGGGTGGATCGGGAGACGGGGCTACTGGTCATGCCCAGGGGGCTAAAGCCTTCTGGGCTACTGAGAGTACTTCCGTCTCGGCTCCGTCGGATGACGTCACCACTTGTGGCTGACTCATCCTGCTTGTCCTGGGAGAAACAACTTTACTGGGCAGATTGGATTGCCCATTCTGGTCTTTTTCTACCTTTGTTTACTATGTTATAATGTAATAATAAATGTGGATGCTTAGCCTACCTTTCCAATCTTTTTAGGCCCTGCCTTTAAAACCATAATCTGGTACAACCATGCAGTTCAAAGCAGAAGTAGGACTCTTGATGACAGAAGAGATGGACAGGGCCTAGATGCTATTTGCTCTCCATCCTCTTCCTCTTCCTGCCACCAGCTCAGCACTGAGGAAGGCTGAGAAGGAAGGAGCTAATTGAGAATATCTTCAGGTAGCTTTCACTTCCACAGCCTAACTTGGCCCCCTCTTCTGCAGTGGCAAATAGGGAATGCTGATTCTGCAGCAAGGGGTGAATTTTGTAGTACTGGCAGTCATTATTTATGGTTTATTAAAAAGCTTGATATACCACCTTTCAAACTTCAAAGCAATTTACAATAAAAACATCAGAAAGGAAAAGAATGCCAATTAAAATACAGGAAGGAGGGTCAGGTGGGACAGAGAAGGCTGGCACTACCATTAGGTGAACTAGGTGGTCGCCTTGAGTGCCAGCATTCTGTGGCTACTCTATGGCTGCCCTTCCCTGGGGTCTGCAGCGGTGGCAAAGGCATTGAACCCACGATGCAGTATTTTCCTAAACTCTCTGGCGCTGTGTTGTGGCTCTTGCTTTCTTTGACCTGTCACTTCCCCCCCCCCCCCCCCCCCGACACAAACTTCTGACAGGTCATAGAAGGCAGGAACTGCAAGTCAGTGCTGGAGAGTTTGGGTAAGAGCTATGTTGC
The DNA here is from genome assembly GCA_033557465.1 of Ichthyophis bannanicus. Taxonomy (NCBI): domain Eukaryota; kingdom Metazoa; phylum Chordata; class Amphibia; order Gymnophiona; family Ichthyophiidae; genus Ichthyophis; species Ichthyophis bannanicus. The sequence goes on from CM066038.1 coordinate 413,868,351, forward strand.
AGTTTCAATGTCACTGATGCCACGGCAGGTCCCAGAGAGGGGTTGCAGCAATGGGACAGAGGCCCACCTTGGGTGTCTCTAATCCTTGCACCAGTCCTGCTTTACAGCATTGTTAGTTATGGCTGAATAATTGTGAATTTCCTTGGCATAGCAGAGGAGTAACAGATGATGAATAAATACATGAAAACTAAAATGTCAAGCTGGTAGACAAAAAATAAATTGGCAATTTTATTAAATATGACCTACACAGTGCATTTCAGAAAGGGTGTCCAAGTGCTATCTGGGATGTCCAGGGAAGAAGTTACAGAAAAATGCTAGGGACGTCTATGCTTTGGCTCGATTCTAGAAACATAGACGCCTCCGAGGTTGGCGTCCAGCTAGGAAACCATGGGGCAGGGGTGTCCATCTCAAGCAAGGTTGCATACAGGGACATCTAGAGCCATGGAAAAACAAAAATATGAACCCCCATGCCTTATCAGTGTTCATTAACAAATTGCAAAATAAAGGGGTTATGAGTGTTCCTCCTCCTCCACACCCTCCAGATGTTTGCCTGACAAAAGGAGCACTTTTCAGAAGCCTGTTCGTGCTTGGAGCAGGTATAATTTTTGACATGGATTGGAACGTCCAGAACCTTTCTGAAACTGTGCGGGATCTTCCAAGTTCTTGGCAATGCCCCAGCTATGCCTCCACCATGTCCCTGTTCTGACTTGGACATTTTCAGTCTGTGGATATCCACAAATCCAGCTTCTAGAACGGCTCTGGGGACATCCCTTTGCTTTGGATATCTCTGTTTCTAGACATCCAAGGTACAAATGGGGCTTCTAACATATCCCCCATAAACAGAATACAGGGATATAGCGGCCACTAACATGCATATTTAAAAAATACACATCACAAAAATACGCCCAAAATGTTGTGGCAAAAACCTTCATCAGGGGCCAAATATATAATTAAATCTCTGAAGGTATGCACACACATGGCACAAATAGCTAAATAAATGATTGTGTCAACCTAGAAAAACAAACACAAGAGAAATAAACACCATAAACATCTTAAAAATGAAAAGAGAGGGGAAAGAGGGAAAAGGGAAGAAAGGAGTCAAGAAACCACCAAAAGTGGGGGGGAAAACAACCTCCCCTCATCCTGGAGTCAAAGATAGGTATCTCTAGGACAAGGGAACCTAAAACCAAATATAAATAAAAATGATAAGTAACCTGTCTGATATCAGACCAAGAACTATACTAAAGCATAAACTGGAAATAAAAAATGAAAGGTTTTTACCTTCTACGCTTAACAAAAGTAAGTTAAGAATCACAGCTTCTTGCCCAAATATACACAATTAGTGCACATGTATACACATGCATAGACAGAGTACCTCACCAAAAAGACTGAAGAAAAAGAAAAATACTAATCAACTTCCAGCAAAATAACTTATATTATGCTAGCTCACTTGCGTATTGCAGCTATAGTTTCAACTGCCCTGCAATTAAAACAGGTCATAACTGGGCAAAAGACAGAAAACCCTACTCCGCTCAACACGAGGTAGCGCAATCATGGGACAGCCCATACCAGTCCTGATAATTCTCACCATACACCCTTTCAATGAATATGTGGCAACCTCTGTCAGCCCTGATCTTGCCATGGGTCAGCAAGGTAAGTACAAAGCGGAATGGCACTTATGTTAAATATATATATATATTTACAGATTTTTGCTATGCAGCCTTTCAGTAATTGTCAAAGTGCTTTATAATAGAATTAATAAAGTACTGTAGCTTTCCTGAACAGCTTTAAAAAAAAGTCTGCTTTTTACCTCAGCGAAACAGTACTCATATTCCATTATTTAAAATTAAAGCTTCTGCAAGGCTGTTACTGCCATTTAAAAGACCAATTTCCTAACAGATACCCGAAGTCAAGTCCGGGTATCATTGTGGGGATCGTTACACATTCAAAATGAGCAATCTCCTACAAAAGCTTCGCAACTAAAAATAATATTTTTTTTTAAAGAAAAGAGCTTCCTTTTTTTTTTTAAAGAGGAGAATATCCATCTGGAAATCACAAAAGTGCTAGAATTTTAAAAAATTCCATTAAAATTGGCACATAGCTAAGAAATTAAAATATAATAAATATACAAAAAAATAGTAAATAAAAGAAATAGGCAATACAAAAACCAATTATATGGTTTATAACCATTAAATAACAAAATTTATAAAAATTATAAAGAATAAAAATATGTAACTGCTCAAGCTAAACAAAACATATAACAAATAATAAATAAAAAAGATATTTAGAAAAGACCATTAAAAGCTAAAATTAAAAAATTAAAAACTTCTTTAAAAAAAAAACATGAGCACAAACAGGCATGCAAACTAAGAACCATGCTGATAAAACAAAATCAGTCCTGAAAATGAGCGCAGGGGTGGTGCTTGACCCACTCTAGCAAATGGAGACATGTCCAGCATGTCCCCATTTTGCCATCATGGGCATTGTGCTGTGTCTATGCTTGTTACCTGTGGCACAATCAGCACAGGTGCCACATTGATGAGGAGCACACTCCAAAACTGCCCATACCTCTTGTGATGTGGAGACACACTGCCCAAGAACCACCCAGGCTCCACTTCCAACCTGCATTACTCAGGTAGGATAGGATTGTTAGTGTGGCCACATTTTCAGGGCATGACACTTTTTACCATGGCCCACTTGGTGCTCACTGAACTCCACGCTACCTGGTAGTGCACTTTAGATAAAAAGGCCAAAAAATGTCTTTTACATCAAGGAGATATAGAACAAGAAAGAGAAGCCAAAACCAAAAAGATAAACAAATATGATAGAAAAGAAAGGGGGCAAGAGAGAAAGAAAGGGAGCTGGAAAAAAACAGCGGAATCACCACCAGTCAAGGGACTGATATCTATACGTATAAGCAACACAATGGTAAGACAGACATTCTCTTGGGGGAAATGACCCATGAAATAAAAAATGAAAACAGCAAAATATAAGATGTATGTTTTTGTGGATTTTTCATACAAAATCAATGAGATGCCATGCCACTCATGAACAGAGCCAAAACTGCTGGATGATATCCCCCCACCCATCAGCAACAGCCTATGAAGACACTCTTAGATCCAACTCCTAATTGAGTCCAAATGGTTCTACTGTATTAAAGTGAAAAATCAGCCACTCTTTGTGGCCTTGGCCAAGTCACTTAACCCTCCATTGCCTCAGAAAAGTCCAAAATCCCTGTTTAATGTACATTACCAAGTTTAAGTTACAATGTAAGCTGCATTTGACTGAAATGATAAAGCAGTATAAAAAAAACCTAATAAACAAATGGCCAGAGGCAAACAAACCTCTATGTCTGGCGACGGCTCGCCTCACCCTTTGGCAAGGGCAGGGTGGCTCCCAAGGCTGCAGTACGATAGCCTCTGGGAATCAAGTGCTACCTACCCCAGTCATCATCTTTCCTGTGCTGTGTGTTCAATGTTAGGCTGCTTAACTAATCTGTATTGTGAGGACAGTATAATGTTCTCATTTTAAAAGCTGATATATGTTGTATTTTTTTTATTTTAACAATTTTATTAGTTTCACAACATTCAAGTAAAACAAAAATGACAGAAACAAGATGACACATCCAATAGGCAAAAGAGAAAAACAAAGAAAAAATAAACACAAGAAAATTAATCAAATCATATTTAGACCACAATATTAGGCAATTGCCAGGGGCGCCAGGAAAATTTAACATCATTAGAAAAAGAAAATAAAAAGCAAGGATAAGACTTATGTGTCAGCCATTTTGAGTGTGGCATTCACCACCATTTCTTCCCTAGCTACCAGAAAATCCAATAGCTAACTTGGCTCAAAAAAGAGAAAAACCTTATCTTTTATAATAATTATACAATGAGAAGGAAACTATAAAACAAAACTCCCCCCTAGGGAAAGAACCCTAGGTCTAAGACCAAGGAATTCCTTCCTTCTCAACTGGGTTACACGTGAGAGATCAGGAAACATAAACTTTAGAGCCTAGAAAGGTTACATTGAAATTTCTAAAGAAAGCCAGAAGAACCAAAGACTTATCTGGCTCTAGAGCCAGGGTCACAAGCAAAGTTGTTCGGCCAGTCACCACTTCCAGAGAGTCTTCCAGAAATGCAGTAAGGTCTCTGGTACCCTGAAACAGATTTTTGGAAGCAGAACCACGAGAGCTGGGGCCCGTAGACAAATACTGTGCTCTCACAATGGGAGGCAAATTATCCCCAGGGAGTTTAAGCACCTCCTGGAAATATTTGCAAACCATCTCTAAAGCAGACATAATAGGAGATTTAGGAAAATTCAGCAATCTCAAGTTATTTATACGAACTTGGTTCTCCAAGTATTCAGCTTTCCTGGATAGCAAAGTTTTGTCCTTAACTTGGGCAACACACAGCCCTGGAAGATGCTCCAGCTCCGCTTCCACACTGGTCAAACGTCCAGCCTGTTCCTCCAAGGTTCTTTTTGCCTCAGAAACAATATTCCTCAAAGAAAGTAAATCTGCATTTACAGCACCCACAACAGTCAGTAGGGAAGCATTCATAGTCGCCACTGCAGCCCACAGTGCTTCTAAATTTACCATAATCAAGCCTCCCAGACCTGGAATCGCACCAAGACCCCCAACCGCAGCTGTAGTACCTCCAACAAGGGGAACTGGTCTTACTTCACCTCCGACTCCCAATGCAGCCGCAAGGGAAGGGGAAGAGGCGTCTATCACCACGCCGGAGCCCTCTTCACTCCCACTAGCTGGTGAGCTTGTCGGCAGACCAGTGGGGAGCACTCCGTCCAATGGCAGTCTACTTCCAGGTCGAGGCGGGGGGGCTCGCTGTTCGGGGGACAACCAAATCCCAGATGCACTCAAAGCTGATGAAATTTCTGCTGAAGACGCCGCTCTAGCTGCAGCCGAAGAAAACCCACACGCCGCCAAAGTCAACCGCCCGGGAATGTTGCTTGAAGCCAAGCCCAAGAGTAGGCTGGCTTGTTTGCGTTTCCGCCGTCCCATCACCTTCAAGGAACCGCTGAAACTACCAAGTAGAAGAGGAGAGTGTGGAGCATCTCAGCCACAGAAACACCCTGCCGCCATCTTGACCCGGCACATTTCCTTTGTGTTGTATTTTTATTTGTGTGTACTGGCCAATAGGAACTCAGCTATTGCAGAATATGCAATTAGCAGGCTTGATTATATACTCACTTATAACAAAAAGACAAACAAACCACTTGATCCTAGTGGTAGCATATATACTTTGTATGTAAGGTTGTGGATTCAAATCTATGTAATCTCCAGAATTTTTTTTGTTGTTTAGAATCAATGACTCACAATTTTTTGTTTGGTATTTTATTCAGCAGTGATTTTTCTAAAATTCCTATGTAAATGTCTAAATCAAAAAAGAAAATAAAAATATCACAAGAGTGCCTGTATTGTTTTGCTTACTTGCAAGTAGAGTAATTGAAAATATACTTTATGCTAGGGGAAAAATCAGATTAGCAACTACAAAAGAAAAGTTCCATTTGACCCGTCATGTCCTTGCAAGCAGATATTCTTTGGGCTGCATGGTCATAGCATCGAGCCCTGTGCTGGGCCGGTAATCTTGTTCTGCAGCGTCATGGTCCTCTTCCAGGTAGTAACTAGAGTTGCCAAGTTGCCCATTCCAGGAGTGAGAGTTTAAGCCAGTCCTGGATTTCTGAAAAATCTCATTAGGATGCATTATGGGACCTGCAGCACTGATTCCAATGGGTAAAATTAGGGACTACAGATACCATACTGCATTGCAATGCAAATTCAAAACCAGAATTGGCAAAAAATCTCACTCCTGGAACTGGTTAACTTGGAAACTCTGAGACCTGGGGAAATAAAAGTCACAGCTGCACATACCCACCCTGCAGCTGCAGCCCCCTGCAATCCTGTCCAGCTTTTTACAGTCCTGTGTTCCCTTTGAAGGCTTAGTCCAGTGCTGTCACTGTTCAGTGGCTTCTAGAGGGCTGAAGGATCAGCCTCAACTGCTTCCAAGTTGAAGTCGGCCAAAAACAAGGTACAGCTTCTTTCTGTTTCATTCTATTTTCAATGTAAGAGCCATAGAACAAAAACATTCAGGTTCTGTTTCATAGGTATTCATCAGTACAAAGTATCTTGCAGTTTTATAAGTATTTATCGGAGCCCTCTCTGTGGATAGATTGGACTGAATTTTGGTAAACGGCCTCTTACTGGGATACCAATACTTCTGCCAGATTCCAGCCAAATCCATTTAGGGAGAGGGCCCCTAACATAATGTGTGAGATCAGGGTCATCCATGATTTAGAATAAAGGCACATATATTTTTAGTAGGGCAGTAGTTACAGCAGCAGTTATGATTTTTTTTTTTGCTTGTCATATAATATTTTTGAGTTATTTTTATTTGCCAAGCAATACAACATGCAGATCTTTGCAAATTTATACTCCGAATGTGCTGTGAGATAAAACCTCACTCATTGACCTTCAATCTCACTCATTGGAGTGGTACATCTTTCTCTTTTTGGGATGGGCCATCCTTGGCATCTCTGCACAGCAGTCTGAGGACATATCTAGGCTCTATGCATGGCCTTACAAGAGGAATCCTTTGCACCTCTAGGCCTCTCTTCCTGGAGTCTCTATGGGCGAGCTTCTCTTCCCAAAAAGCAAGCAACCCTAAGGGAAGCTGCTCCACCATAGATTGAAGCCAGCATTTGTTGACTAAGGGTAGTGCCAGCACTGCCATCTGGCCAATACCACCGCTACCATGGACTTAGAAGAGACTCTTTAACCAGCAGCAGCCACCTAGGCAGCCTGCTGTATGCCTCCTAGTATTGGGAAAGAGACTGGGCTTGATGATCATTTGGCCCAACCAGCATGGTAATGTTATGGGTTCTAGGAACATAGCCATATGTGTAGAACCACCAGGCTACTGGCAGAGGATAGATCCATCATCAGAAGTCCAGTTTCCATGTGTGCACACAGTGGTGCCTAAGAGCCTAATTCTGGATAAAGTCCTTATTTTCTGAAAACATTATTAGTTCCTTCAAAATCCAGAGCCCATATGGAATTATTTTAACCCTACAATATTCTAGTAGAGTAGCATATTGAAGGTCCATGCAGATGTCTTTTTATTGAGATGTGCAAATTTCATCTACTTCTCCAAATCATGATTCTTACCCATATCATTGAATACAAGGGATCAGTTCTTGTACTGTATATGACTCTCTTTGTAAATGAGAATGTTATTACTTAATGGTTTTCAAACATATAATTGTTTTTTTGTATTGACTGCCTTCTAATAGCAGTACCGCAAAACGAATGCTAGGGGATCACGGCCACCATTTGGAACCAGCAGCAGGCCAGAAGGGAGTCAGGGGGGATTGCAATGTAGGCCTGAGGAAGGGGGTCTGGCTTTATGGGGGAAATGGACCTTGTGAGGGGAGGGGGTAGGGTATTTGGGGAGTCCTAACTCCTTGGTGGTGCCTTGGTGGAAACCCCCAGAACATCAGTGGTCTTTTTTAACCCTTGCTTTTTGAGATTGTGGCCTGGAGCATCTGGACACATGTTTGCAGTCTGATGCTTGAGGCTAGGAAAAATAACAGAGGCTTTGAACTGACGATACTTTTCTCTTGGAATAATGTGGCTGAAGTGATCACCACAAGCTGCATTATTCCCTTACTGCTGGAGGTTAGTGATTCCCACAATAAATTAAACTGCAGTAGAATCCATGATTTCACTACAGCTTATTAACTATCCCCCTTATTTGGTTATTTGTGCCACCTGTACATATCTTCAATGATTTCATTGTATGTTTGGCCTCTGAAAAAGGCTTTTGCTGAGACATGTTGGCTGTGTTTTTGTGATGTTATTTTTTAAAATATATATGTTAGTGGCTGACATATATGTATATAATAAAATTACTGATTTATTTATATTTGCCTATTAGCTTGACTTTTTAGTTATCATCGCAAAACTGGGGACTGGAGTCTGGCAAGATACACATAAGTGGTGGACATGAGATGAGGAACATCAGGATCCAAAAGCAGCCTCAAAGAGGTGGATCTTCAGCCTAGACTTGAATGGGCAGGGTGGCTGAGGAATGTGGCCCTTGGTCATTAAAGGCCAGCTTTGTCCTACCTCTTAGGAGCCAGATAGCAACAAGCCATGCAAACCTCCAGCATGCTTCAGTGTCTTCTCTGGTGGCTTGGAACCACAGCTCAGTATCATGCTGGCCAATTCCCCTTACTGTGAGACCCAGTAATTTCCACAAGGCTACTTCCAGCATTCCAGTGGAGGCTCGGACTAGGGCCATCCTCCTCTTCCACAAAGGGCTTGTACTGTGGGTCTTATGCTTCATGCATGGCTGCCAGGTTCTTCTGCTTACAGAGCCACAGAGGGAGGGGAGGGGGGGGGGGCAGCAACTGTAAGTACTCCCAGCCCAGGCACATTGTTGCTCTGCTCTGGGATATGCCTACTGGTGGACTATGGGCCCTTCTCCTTGGCTACCAGATCCCTCAAGACAGCAATGCTGGTAGGAACATCCTCTCCCACTCTATGCCTCAAACTTTTGCCCAATATCCTCCCTGCAACCCCAGCCAGCTGCTGCATGTGCAGTTCATGCCAAAGGTTGGGCCCCTGTACAGAGTGGATGGCCCGGATCCTGGTGCCCTCTGCTACTGCTTCTCTTGGCAGGCAGGGGTTTAGTTTGTCCCTTGGCACAGTCACTAGCACCAATGCAGAACTCAGAGGACAGGAGAAGGCATTCCTGGTGTGCTAGTGGAGCTGCTGGGGGTGGCCCATTTTGAATTTACACCCCCAATGTGACACCAGCTTTGAGGGGGGCAGCAGAGCAACAGGGGGTTGAGGGTAAGCTGCTGAAGCAGGGCCGCACCCCTCCTTCACCCAGGATTCCCCAATGGAGTGGATATAATATGCACAGGTCTTACATTGGAAGAGGGCCAGAGAGAGTGTCGACTGGCTAGTAACTTGTTACCAGAAAACCTCTAACTCTTAGACTCCAACTATGACCAAAATACTAAACTAAGAGTAATGAGCTCAGCCATTGTAGCAAAAAAGAAAAAAAAGTTTGCCTATTTATTTTTGCTTTTCTGGGAAATTCTCTGTTGGGGCTTGGGTAAAGCCAGAGTTCTGCAAGGGTCACCCTCCTTTCCTTCTTGCTGCTGGGTTAGCACCCCCTGGTGGCAATAGCAGTGGCGGTACATCCCCGTGGAAGCTGTGGCTGATCAAGGAGCACAAATACCTGGTGCTGGAGCTATACGAAGCCACCGTGAGCCAGTCACATATACAAACTGCAGCCGGACATCCTGGGTTTACAGAACAATGACTTCACCAGCCTCTTCATCTCCTACAATGACAACTTCTGAGTCAGTATGTATGCAATAATGGGGGAAGGAAGGACCTCACCACCTCCCAAAGGCATAATGTTTTTCAGTATTTCTTCCAGAAATCCTAAAGACTCCTTCACCTTGTTCAGAAGCTTTTTACATCCAATGGACTTTCCAGAGTCTGTCACTCCCCACTGTGCCCACCCCCACCATAGCTCCATGTTCAGTTGCAAATTGTGAACCGAATATTATGTAGGATAAGTTCTGTCAGCAATTCTTTCAACTGCATAGAAACTAGCTGATACGGATGGTTAATGACTAGCTAAATAATTAAGCCATGCACTACTCAAATTCTAATGGAGCAATTTAAAAAATCTATGCATAGGTCATTTGTCTCAATCAAGAAGAATCTGAGATTGGATGAGGAATAAGAAGTTTGCTCTTATCTGGGCACACAAAGCAGAATTGGGAGGTTTGCCCAATACTTAAAAAATGAATTAAATTAAGAAAGGCATTTCAGTACAGTAAGTAAAAGCAGATTAAATATAACTTGCACAGACTCACTTTAGATTCAGATTTCTTGTACAGCAAAAGGTGATAAAAGGCATCCTTATGTTGCCAATGTGACATAGTCTAGGAGCTCTCTCAGGCACATCATTATGGCTTCAGAATGCAGTGGATGAAATTTATAATTGGCACTCTGCATTCATATTTCTAAATATCAAGCACTGTATGGGAAATCTTGCTACATTCTGAACATTCCAGCCTCTTATTACCTCACACAAAGAATCAAGGGCACATGCAAGTAACGGTTTGCATTCTGCTAATACCAAAGACTATGTAAATGAACAAATAAACAGAGATATGACTTGTAACCATGAGAAAAATATTACAAAAGCAGAAACATGACTTTTCCAGTGTGCCCTTTGCACAGCACAACATGTTTGGCCTATCAAGCAGGAGTGATCTGCAATCCCCCAAGACCGGTAGATACAGCAGGAACTCTGCTACAAGTCAGTCTATTCCTCCTATCAGATTCCCAGAATGGTTTTGTATACTATGTGACTGCAACCTCTGCTTCATCTCCCTTATTTTTTTCTCCAGACTCTTCTTCCAACATCCCATTTTATTTAACCCTCCTGTAGCTGTGGTGACAATACTATCCATACAGGTTATAATGCTCACCTTGTAGGGAGAAATGTACTCTTTGTGATGCACAGCTGTACATCCCCCTGGAGTGACATTTCATATAACAACAGCAACCTCGGGCCGGAGGGACTGGGGTTTTCTAGTCCCACAGGTGCTCCTTGTGGCCTTGGGCAAGCCACTTAACCCTCCATTGCCTCAGGTACAAAATGTAGATTGTGAGTCCCTCGGGAACAAGGGAAATATATACCGTACGTGAATGTACACTGCTTTGACCCGGTGAAAAGCGGTATATAAGCATTGCTAAATAAATACAACACTGCTTCTAAAATAGAGTTATGGTTGCTGTGCTAATCTACTTAAATGCATAAAAGGGAAGGTTTATTAGCCTCTGTTTTCATACCGAAGAGACTCAAAGTCTCATTAATGGCATTTACATGCCTTCTTAGTGATAGTTCATGTTAAAACACTATGCACCCTTTTCATCTAGAGCAGGGCTGTCTTACACTAGTGCTGTCCACCTGGGTCCTCAGGGACACACACACGCACAATGCTATAAGTGTTCTCAGTTGATGTTAGTCTTGATAGCTGTCTCAAAGTAGCAGTCCCAACAATTCTCACTGCAAAAGCTAGATGCTGTGGAGGTGAGCCAGGTGCCCACGGCATGCGGAACCTGCCTGGGCTGCATGTCTGTTCACCACATACAGTTCCTGCATTGAATGGCAATGCTGTGAAACTGAGTCAGATGAGCAGATTCAATCTGAGCCTGGATTCCAGCTTCAACTGCAGCATCTCCCATGATTACTTGGGTTACGGCATTAGCAGCAACAAACTGTCGGAGAAGAGCCCATACGTGATGCGGAGGTGGACTGACAGGCATTGCAGAGCAGATAGGGACCATGTCCTTTCACTACTTTGCATCTTCTCTTGTATTCCTCAAAGACAGGAGTTGATGCTCCAACAGACTTCAATACATGTCATGCACACATGCATACAGAGCTGGCACTACCCAGTAAGCCAGGTAAGCACAGCAGGAGAGCGCCGGCAAGGGGAGGGGGGGGGGCATTGCTAGCTGCCTGCTACCCACCGCTTCAAAAAAGAAAGCAGCCGTGGGAACATTTCTCTGTTCCTGAGACTCTGCTATCTTTTAAACTGCTGGACCGTGGCATTCACAGCAGTAACAATCATTTCCTGTTTCTCGTAAGAAACAGGAAATGCTTATTATTACCTTTAGAAACTCCGCAGTCCAGCAGTGTGAAAGATAGCAGAGCCACGGGAACAGAGAAATATTCCCGCAGCTGCTTTCTTTTTTGAAGGACAAATTGGAATCAAACGTCAACGCCGTGGGGCCCCGACTGCCCGGCAGAACCTCCCTCGAGCATCAGCACCCGAATCCCTCCCAAAGCGCAGGCTTTCAGAGCCGCGAGAGCTTCTCTGACCTCTCGCGGCTCTGTTAATCCCGCCGGGGCTGATGGGAAATCCCATCAGCCCCGGCAAGATAGAACCGCGAGAAGAAAGGGAAACTCTCGCGGCTCTGAAAGCCCGCACTTTGGGAGGGATTTGGGAGCTGATGCTCGAGGGAGGTTCTGCCGGGCAGTCGGGGCCCCGTGGCATGGACGTTTGATTCTGCCGCTGTCATGGCGGCAGCAGCAGCAGCAGCTGTTTTTTTTTTAATCTATCTGGGCTGGTGGGGGGAGGGGGGTTAGGACTACTAATGAGCTATGGGGGGAGGACTAAGACTGGAAGTGGGCTGATGGGGGGGAGGGGGTTAGGACTGGTAATGGGCTATGGGGGGGTTAGGACTACTAATGAGCTATGGAGGGGACTAAGACTGGAAGTGGGCTGATGGGGGGAGGGGGTTAGGACTACTAATGGGCTATGGGGGGGGGGGGACTAAGACCGGAAGTGGGCTGATGAGGGGAGTTGGTTAGGACTGGTAATGGGCTATGGGGGGATTAAGACTGGAAATGTTCTGATGGGGGGGTTAGGACTGGTAATGGGTTATGGGCTTGCTAAGACTGGAAATGGGCTGATGGGGGGTTAGGACTGGTAATGGGCTATGGGGGGGCTAGGACTGGTAATGGGCTATGGGGGGGGCTAGGACTGGTAATGGGCTGGGGGGTTGCTAGGACTGGAAATGGGCTGAGTGGAAGGGGGGCTTGGAATGGAAATGGGCTGTGAGGGGAGGGAGCTAGGACTGGAAATGGGCTGAGTGAGGGGGCTAGGACAGGAAATGGGCTGATGGAGGGCTAGGATAGGACTGGAAATGGGCTGTTGGGGGGGCTTGGATTGAAATGGACTCATGGAGGGGTTAGAACTGGAAGTAGGCTCATGGGGGGCTTGGATTGGAAATGGGCTGAATGGAGGGGAGCTAGGATTTGACATTGGCTGATGGTGGGGCTAGGAAAGGAGTAGAAATGGGCTGATGGGGGGCTGGGATTGGAAATGAGCTGATGGAGGGACTCAGATGGGGGAGCTAGGACTGGAAATGGGCTGATGGTGGCGCTAGGATAGGACTAGAAATGGGCTTATGGGGGGCTAGGACTGGAAATGGGCTGATGCGTGGACTAGAAGGGAGCGGATGCTGGGTGGGGCTGGAACTAGAAGGGAGCTGATGTTGGGGGAGGATTAGAATGGGATAGAGGTGGGAGAGTGGAAAAATGTTTTGTGTGGGAGGGAAGACAAATCTAGGGTGATTGCCTTATCGGCTACTTTTTTTCTTCGATATCCCTGTAAGTGTTTGATAACTTTTCAGGGATCTAGGTTTGTTTGTTTTTTATCCTACTCAGCTTGAGGTATTTCTTTGTGATAAAGAGGGGCTTGGCACCAAGTGATCGGGGTGGGTGGTTTGTTAATATAGCTGTCTAGAATTCAAGAGTTATGGCTCTTGGTTTTTTTTTCCTTTTCATATTGTGGTTTTCTATAATCTCCCCATATTGTGGGCTAGGAAGGATGTATTGCCTTATCGTTTTTCTTTTTGCTATGTTCTCTTATTAATAGATCATCTGTATGTTTCTTTATGCTTGCTTTTGTAAGTTTTGTAAAATTCTAATAAAAAAAAAAAAAAAAAGACAAATCTACAATTGGCCGGATATTGGGAGAGTAAGTGGGGAGTGAGGATGGAGGGGTAAAATTTGAGTGGATGAAATAGGATTGAGGAAAGAGCAAAAGGAGAAAGATTAGTATGTTAAAGCAGATGTAGAGAGAGAATGGAAAAAAACTAGAAGAGTGAAGAAAGGACAAATGGACAACAGATGATGGAGAGTTAGCAGAAGACACAAAGAAACCAGAAAAAGTGGCTGGAGCAATTGCAACTGAAAAAAATGCACAAAAGGTAGAAAAATATCTCTTTATTGAATTTATTAACTGAAATATGCCAGCTCTGGGAAATGTGCCTCATTAATGTCTGCGCTTTGTTTAGTACAAGAGGAAATTAATTTATAGTTTTATTTCTACAGTGTTGTTGGGCTTTTGGGGTTCCCAGTTTAATTATTGTCTTCCTGTTTCTAAATTGTGATTCCTTGTTTGGTGATGGTCTATGTTCTGCATGTGTAACTGAGCTGAGGTATTCTGTTTATGTAATTCCTATTTGACATTGCCACTTGTTCTCTTTCCCCAGTAGGTCATGTATTGTTATTCTCTGAAATGTATTGGTTTAATAATTTCAGTGTAGCCTTTTGATAGGTAGGATCTTGTGCTTTGTGAGTCCTGGTAGTGCTGTTATGATACAGCAGGTTTGCTATGGGTTCTAAATGGGCAGTGTTTGTAGTAGTTCCTAATGTGCCTGGCAGTTGGCACTGGATTATAGTAATGTAGAAATCTTTTAGTCTTTCTTTATACATACACTCATTAAGAGGCATGTTTACTAAAAGTGAGTGTAAGGTAACATTATGCAAATATTTATGCAAATGAGGCCCTACACCCCCCCCCCCCCTTGGGCCGCCCCTGGATGCTAAATATTTTTATTCTGGTTGTGCAATTGCTCTTTTGCTGCAATTTTCTTACAACATTGGATTTGAAGGAGAAATACTAATATCGCTTGAAAAGAATTCTCAATGCAGTTATGGGAAAAAGGAGGGTAGGGCACAGCCAACATTAATAATAATGAGGGAGGGGTGCTGATTTATAGATTGCAGGTGGGTGCTAGAAACCCTAGCACCGGCCCTGCATGCACACACAAAACCATGCTGAGTCAATACCTGTGAGCAGGCTCCCGAGCTCTGCCGCATCTTTTGTGGTTGAGTGTGTGAATGTGGGAAATGAAGGTGACTCACGTATAATACTCCTGGTACGCTCTAGCTGTACTCCAGCCACACTCAAAGTGGTGCTGCACTGCAGACTTCTTGGGAGTGCCAGCAAAGCTTCCTTTCTCCCAGGGCAAGCAGGATGAGTCAGCCACAAGTGGGTGACGTCATCCGACGGCGCCGTAGACGGAAGTACTCTCACTAGCCCAGAAGGCTTTAGCCTTCTGGGCTTGGCTACTAGCCCCACTTCCCGATCTGCCCCTAGCTGACCAGTCTTCGTCTTCCGCCTTGCCGAGTTAGACGTTTATTTTTTTACTCTCACCTCATCATGAAGAAACCTGGATTTAAGAACTGCACCGCATGTTCCCGGAAAATGGCAAACTCCGATTCACACCACCTTTGCCTGCGCTGCCTGGGGAAGGATCATGCTGTCCAAGACTGTTCCGCCTGCGGCCGCATGTCCCCGAGGGCCCTGAAGTATCGGTGGCATGCCTTAAGAGACTTCCTATCTACTACCGTGAAAGCTGTAAGTCTGCAGGCGATCCAGCAAACACCGGTCCCTCGACCCTCCGCTGCCGCTCCGGCCGGGGACGCGCCTCTCCAGGCCTCCGTCCCCCGCCGTGATCCGGAGAACCTCCCTGCCACGTGTGTTCCTCTGGAGGCCTCCATCTTGCCAGCTCATGCTCCTCCCCCTCACCCGGAACTTCCGTCATGCTGAATGACGACTTCCTGCCTCCCTGCTCACCGGCTCATACAGCACAGCCGTGCAGATGCCGATACCAGCAGCAGCTACAGCTCCGACAGCTCTTCTGACCACCGGCATGGCAGCAGACGCAGGAGCCGCTCTGGAAAAAGGCACAGGAAGCGCACACGATCCTCCCGACATCGGAGCCGCGCACGGAGCAGGCACAGATCCCATCGGCGCAATAACGATGCAGCACAGAAACACAGCATCAGGAAGCAACACCAGTGCAGCACACGGCGCAGACATGCCCGCAGCACATCCCCACAGTACTATGAGTCAAGGTACGCCTATGAAGGGGGCAGACACAGCTCTCCCTTCTCGGGGTCCTCTCGCTACAGCCAGGAATCTCAGGCATCTCTCAGCGGTGCAGATGAGTCTGCCCTATATCTCTCTGATTCCTCAGCGCACGATTCAGGCCAAGGACAAACTGCATTGCCTTCAGTTAATGCACAGTCTGCTGCTGATCCCCCCATCTCAGGTACCACAGACATGCTGACACTTTTTAATGACATGCTAAAGCAATGGACTGCTACAATCTCAGGCATGGTCCCTCAGCACGTAGTACCTTCGGAGCATCAAGAAGCCTCTTGCGCAACACACACTAATGACAAGGCCCCTACCAGTTTGAACCAGACCTCACAGGTCCCTCTTCCTTCTCAGCCGCATTTGCCTTCAACTACCAAGCCTGCGCAGACCCTTACCCACGGCACAGACTGCACAGTCGACTCCTCTATGTCACACTCCACTTCCTTAGTGGACCAGGACAGCCCCGGGCCTCAAGACCCACCCGAGGACCTAACCTACCCAAAGTTCATAAATAAGGTCCTAGCAGCCCTATCAATCTCAGCCCCCGAGGGCGCTGACAAGAGCGAAGAAGTCCAGGGAGCCCTCAAGTTTGTTGACGTTCCCAAGGCTGCACCTGCCCTTCCAGTGCACCAGCTCCTCAGGGATAACCTGCTGAAAACATGGATAACACCGGCGTCCAATCATCCTTGCCCTCGGAGAATGGACTCGAGGTACGTGGTCCAACCCACACCGGGTTTTGACAGACAGCATCTTCCCCACCAGTCCATTGTGGTAGAATCCGCCCTGAAGCGGACTAAGTCCTCACGCTCGTCCGTCAACGCGCCACCTGGCAAGGAAAACAAGCTACTAGACGACGTCGCAAAGCGCATCTACCAAGGCTCAATGTTAAATGCAAGGATTGCTGCTCACTTATTTCAAATCGCCATCTACCAGGACACGCTAGTGGCCAACATAAAAGCCGCCTCCAAGGGCTCTAATCTCTCAACGGCTCTTTCTACTGCAATCTCAGACCTCGAGGAATGCACCAAGCACCAAGGTCGTTTGGCTCACAACGCCTTCGAGACATCTTCCAAGGTGGCCGGAATCGCCATCTCCGCTAGACGACTAGCCTGGCTCAAGGCCTCAGGTCTACAGACTGACTCCCACGAAAAACTCGCCGACGCACCTTGCACCGGCGACTCGCTCTTCGGCGACAAAGTCAAAGAGACAGTAAATGATATGCGTGAGCGCTGTACCACCCTCCAGACTCTGGAAGAAGGGTCCGAGCGCGCAAAACCCTACCGCAAAACCTCCTACCATGGTCCATCAGGATACAAACGGTACAATCATTACCGCAGATGGCAGCAGCCCCGTTACAAGCAGCAGCACTACTCAGCACCGTATAGGCAGAAGCCACGCCAACGGGAGCGTACAATGAAGAAAGCACCCACCGTACCTGCAAAGAACAATCCGAGTTTTTGACTCACCCCCCTCCCAGCTACCGACCGGGGGCCGCTTATCTGCATTCCTACTCTCCTGGAAGAAGATCACAACAGACCAGTGGGTGCTCTCTATCATCGAACAGGGCTACCGCATAAACTTCAGAGCTGCTCCTCCTCTTCGTCCCCCTCCAGAGTGTATTCCACAGCCACAAGACACGACTGCTATGGACGTGGAAATCAAAGCATTGATCGCATCCAGAGCAATCGAGCCTGTTCCCAGCAGCGAGATCAACAAAGGCTTCTACTCAAGATACTTTCTTGTCCCGAAGAAGTCTGGAGGCGTACGCCCCATCCTCGACCTGAGGAAGCTCAACAAATGCATCACCAGGGAGAAGTTCAGGATGCACTCCCTGTCCACCATTCTTCCATTAATACAACCTCTGGAATGGCTGGCCCCCTGGACCTACAGGACGCCTACACGCACATACTCATGCACCCTCAACACAGGAAGTTCCTGAGGTTCAGAATAGCAGGGAATCACTATCAATACAGGGTGTTGCCCTTCGGGCTGTCCCCTGCACCCAGAGTGTTCACGAAATGTGTTGCGGTGGCCGCTGCCCATCTCCGCAAGCAGGGTGTGTGTGTCTTCCCTTACCTGGATGACTGGCTGTTCTCAGCTCCAACTCGCAGCGAATTGCACATAGCAGTCAGAAAGGCAACCTCACTCCTTTCCGAATTGGGCTTCCTGATCAACCACCAGAAGTCCCACTTCTCCCCTACTCAACAGCTGGAGTTTATCGGGGCGCATATAGACACCATTCAGATAAGAGCCTTCCTGCCACAGAACAGGATAACCACCATCATCACACTGGTGCAAAAGGTCCTCAGCTCCCCGCACACATCTGCTCATGCGATCCTACGCCTGCTGGGCCATATGGCGGCCACCACCCATGTCCTCCCCTACGCAAGGCTACGGATGCAGGTCCTTCAGTGGCACCTCCGCAGCTGCTGGCACCAACACTCTCAGCCTCTGTCCGCTCCTATTCCCAGAGACCCCAGGACGGACGAAGCACTACGATGGTGGATGAGCCCCACCAATCTGTCAAAGGGCAAGCCTCTACAGGCCGCCCCCCCAGAAATCACCATGACTATGGACGCCTCAGCACTTGGGTGGGGAGCCCACTGCGCGGGGGCTCGCACTCAGGGATCTTGGTCACCACAGGAGAAGAACCTTCATATCAACGTCCTCGAGCTCAGAGCTGTCCGTCTAGCTCTCCATGCCTTCCGAGACAAGGTCCATTAGAAAGTGGTCAAGGTCCTGACGGACAACCAAGTAACCATGTTCTACATAAACAAACAGGGAGGCACAGGCTCTCGAACTCTGTGCAAAGAAGCCCTCCTCACCTGGCGCCTGGCCCTATCGCTCCAATGCAGTCTCCAAGCTTGCTACCTGCCCGGGGCGGAAAACATTCTAGCAGATCGCCTAAGCAGGCAACTAAGCCCTCACGAGTGGTCCCTCCACTTGGAGGTATCAGCATCCCTCTTCAGGGAGTGGGGCCCTCCGCAGATTGACCTCTTTGCTTCACAAGAGAACACCAAATGCGACCTCTTTTGCTCGAAGAGACCGTCCCAGCACTTGGGACCGATGGCACCTGGCCTATGCGTTCCCGCCGACTCCGCTCATTGCAAGGACTGTACAGCGAATCATCAGAGACCATGCCCTGGTCATCCTAGTGGTCCCATATTGGCCCAGACAGACCTGGTTCCCATACCTACATCGCCTCTCGCTGGAGCCCCCCCCGTCGCCTGCCACAGCAATCGGACTCCTCTCCCAAGACAACGGCACAATGCTCCACCCCAACCTGCGGATGCTATCTCTGACGGCTTGGAAGCTGAAAGGGTAGCCCTTGCTCCTTTCGACCTACCCTCTGAGGTTCAGGACATCATACTGGCCGCGCGGCGCCCTTCCATTAGAAAATCCTACAACCTCAAATGGCGCCGCTTCAGTGTATGGTGTGCAGCGCATCAGCTTGACCCCTTCACGTGCCCGGTCCCAAAGCTTCTTCAGTACCTGACTTCCCTCACCGCTCTGGGCCTCAGGACCCAATCTATCAGGGTACATCTATCCGCCATCGCTGCTTTTCACCTACGCATTGGCGACTCATCGGTGGCCACTCTGCCTCTGGTCTCCAGCTTCATGAGGGGCTTGGCCAACTGCATCCCCCGATTAGGGAACCCGTACCCTCTTGGGACCTGAACATTGTCCTTCATCAACTCACGCGGGAACCCTTTGAGCCCCTCCAATCAGCGCACATGAAGTTCGCTTCATGGAAGACGCTGTTCCTCATCGCCATCACATCTGCCAGGAGGATCAGCGAGCTTCAAGCTCTCGTGGACTATGAACCTTACACCATTCTCCACCACGACCGTGCTTGTCTCAAGACACACCCCAAGTTTGTGCCTAAGGTGGCCACTGCATTCAACATCAACCAGACCATCAAGCTGCCCATCTTCCTGCCAGGCCCTCCTTCGGACCCTGATCAGCATCGCCTACGCACGCTCGACTACGTCAGGGCCCTCCGCTGTTACCTCAGCAGGACTGCACCACTACGCAAGGGGTCACAGCTCTTCGTCTCTTACGACTCAAACAGGCCGGGAGTCCCCGTGTCCAAGCGCACGTTGTCCAAGTGGATAACCACCTGCATATCCTTCTGTCTCTCCCTCGCGGGCTTGATCCCCACCGCAGGAGTACGGGCACATCACCTAAGAGCGTTGGCTGCCTCCATAGCCAACCTGCGCGACATCCCAGTGCCTGAAATCTGCAAAGCAGCCACCTGGTCCTCGATCCAGACTTTCCAAAAACACTACTGCCTTGACAGGGCAGACCACGGGGGCGCTGCCTTCGGTCTAGCCGTGCTATCTGCACCCTCCTCTTGAAAGCCCACGCCTTCTCAGAAATGTAACCTGCACCTTATTGTCTGTTTTGCTTGCACTGTTTTTTTTGCACTGAGCACTGTTATCACCTTTAAGCATAGTTGTGCACAACTATGCTTAATCTTGTTGCACAATGCTTATGCGTGTTTTGCACAATGCTTGATCTTGTTACACCCTGTTATGCGTTGCTTGCTATGTACTTTTATGCGTTTCTTGCTATGTACTGTTGAATCGTTGTTACCTTCGAATGCATCCACCTGCATTCGCCCATTAAACGCTTGCACCCTACGACCTTCGTGTCCTCCTCCTCTGGGTGCCAAGAAGCTTTCCCCGCCGCTACACAATCAGCTGGGGAGACCCCACTTGTGGCTGACTCATCCTGCTTGCCCTGGGAGAAAGCGCAGTTACTTACCTGTAACATGAGTTCTCCAGGGACAGCAGGATAAGTCAGCCACACTTTCCCTCCCTCCCTCCTCCCCTCCTCCCTGGCGGGGATCCTTCTATCCTTGCTGTCCACCATCTGCCTCCTAGCTCCTCGTGCCTCGGCTTGGGAAATCTGGGCAGCTAGGGGTGGATCGGAAGGTGGGGCTAGTAGCCAAGCCCAGAAGGCTTTATAGTGAGAGTACTTCCATCTACGGTGCCGTCGGATGATGTCATCCACTTGTGGCTGACTTATCCTGCTGTCCCTGGAGAACTCATGTTACAGGTAAGTAACTGTGCTGACCCTGCATTTTAAAAACAAAAACAAAAACAAAGGATCCTTTTACAGGCTAAGAAGCAATGATACAAACACACATACAGCTTAATGAGAAGGAAAGAACTCTTGATACTGGCCCACAACTGCAGGGATGTAGGAATTGTTCAGATGAGTCCCCAATCACACTGCAATCTGCAGTACCGTACACCTCCTTGCAAGGGCCGGCCCGTCCATTGAGCAAGAATTATTTTTTGCACAGGGCCCTGTGCAAAAAACATTCTACCTTAGCCCAAACGGATTAAAAAAAAAACCAAACCGGCTGCTGGTGCTGCTGTAGCAGTGGCAGAATCAAATGTCCCGCTGTAGGGCCCCCGTCTGCCTGGCAAAGCCTCCCTTCAGCATCAGCTCCCGAGTCCCTCCCAATGCGTGGGCTTTCAGAGCCGCAAGAGTTGCCCTTTCTTCTTGTGGCTCTGTTAATCTTGCTGGGGCTGATGGGATTTTCCATCAGCCTCTGCAGGATTAACAGAGCCAAGAGAGGTCAGAGAAGCTCTCCTCTTTGCTGCTCTGACAGCAACCTTGGGCAGGAAGGACTGGGGTTTCTAGTCCCACAGGCGCTCCTTGTGGTCTTTGGCAAGCCACTTCACCCTCCATAGCCCATGTTCCCTGTAAAATAGTTATCTCCAAGTTATAATGCCCTGTTCATTGTAATTTCAGTTTGTTTAATGTAAACTGCACTGATGCAGAATAGCTGGGTATATAAGAGAATGTAAATAAATAATAAAAAAAAAATGAATTTGACAGCAATGGTCAGAGAATGTAGGGGGAGATTAGGCTCTCTAGCTGGTAGCAATGGCACTGTGATACAGTAATTTGGGGGGAGGGGTTGGCGTCCTTGCCTATGTTAATAGGAAAATCTACATATAATAGAAGTAATGCATGCAAATCAATTTCATTCATTGTTGATATCCTGAAGACTGACCTAGGAGGTACTGGATGACTGGGTTGAGAACCAGTGGTCTAGGGCGTCGGATACCCTTGTAGTGGCTTTGGATGCAGCGCTGGAGGTTTTGCAGTCGTTCTGTAGGTGTACGACTTTGGATCGTTCTGAAATGCGAACAGGGAATCGGCAGTCAACCTTGCCAGGGTTTTCGCGCTTATGAGATTTAACACAGGACGGGATGAAGAGGGGAGCACAGGACCCGAGCAGCTCATGGCCGAGCGCCACATTCACGTCACGGAGCTGTCCGCAACCCTGCTCCCGATTAAAGAGATGAACCCCAGCCACGCCCGTAAATAAGAGGGCGCGCGACGGGCAGCGCGCGCTACCAATGGGAGAGCGCGGGTGGGGCCGATCCAGCCGCGCACCAATCAGGAGCCAGGGAGGCGGGACAAGCCTTTTTCTTTTGCAGTTTATCTTTGTGCTGCCTTTGCTTTGCCGTCGGATGGAGAAAGATGCGGGGAGCGGAATTCTGATTTAGTCACCCCTGCGAGAACGACGATCGCCCCCAGGGTGCGCAGCAGACTTGAAGCGGGCGCCGCTGGAAGCTGTCGGTCCCTGAAGCTTGCATCGCAGGCGGGATCCGAATATCAGCGAGTCTTCCGAGGCGCTCTGCACGATCCCGCAGCCGTGCTGGAGGCGATGCTTCGTGCAGCGGGGCGGCCGGATGCACTTTCTGCTTCTTGACGTGCTGCCCACAAGCGTCGCCTTTATTTGTGGGCTCTGGCAGGAAGTCTTCCCTTTCTGCAAAAGATCTATTAAGAACACCAGCACGAACCAATGGGCAGCGCCAGCGAGCTGCAGGCTGAGTCCCGCTCCCTGCGGCGGGAGCGGCAAAAGTAGCTTGAAAGCGCCGCGCCGGTACCCAGGAGATTCGGGCTCGCGATGAAGAGAGCGGCGCCGCTGCATTGTTTAGTGGCAAGCGAAGATGGGAAGAAGGAAACGAGCTTGAAGACGAAGTGGAGGCAGCGGGGCTTCGGCGCCCGGCGTCCGCGCTGCTTTGCGCGGTTATTATGAGCAGCGGTTCGCGAAGTCGCCCGCTGAGAGCAAGAAGCCGGAGCAGAGCATTAGAACATAGAACATAGGATGAAAGTGTTCCGCAGAAAGGCGATCCTCCTGTGCCTCGGCTACATCCTGCTGCTCGTCCTCACCATGCTCAACCTTATGGACTACAAGTGGCACAAGGAGCCGCAGCAGTGCAGCAACCAAGTGCGGCACACTCCCTTCCAGGCGCAGCCCGACCTGCGCTCCCTGTACCGGCCCTCGCCGCCCAGGAAGCGGCATCTGCTCTACGTCTTCACCACCTGGCGCTCCGGCTCGTCCTTCTTCGGGGAGCTCTTCAACCAGAACCCGGACGTGTTCTTCCTCTACGAGCCCGTCTGGCACGTGTGGCAGAAGCTGTACCCGGGGGATGCCATGTCCCTGCAGGGAGCGGCCCGGGACCTTCTCAGCGCGCTGTACCGCTGCGATCTGTCCGCGCTGCAGCTCTACCACACGGCCGGGGCCAAGAACCTCAGCACGCTGGGCATCTTCGGGGCAGCCACCAACAAAGTCATCTGCTCGTCGCCCCTCTGCTCTGCCTACCGGAAGGACGTGGTGGGCTTGGTGGATGACAAGGTGTGCAAGAAGTGCCCGCCCCAGAGCCTGAGCCTGCTGGAAACCGAGTGCCACAAGTACAACACGGTGGTCATCAAGGGCGTCAGGATCTTCGACATCCACGTGCTGGCCCCGCTGATGGAGGATCCGTCCTTGCAGCTGAAGGTGATCCATTTGGTCCGGGACCCCCGGGCCGTGGCCAGCTCCCGCATTAAGTCCCGGCACGGCTTGATCCGCGAGAGCCTGCAGGTGGTGCGCAGCCGGGACCCCCGCATCCGCCGCATGTCCCTCGTGGACGCCGGCCACAAGCTGAACAAGAAGGACGGCTCCGATTACCACGCCATCGGCGCCCTGGAGGTCATCTGCGGCAGCATGGCCAAGACCCTGCGCACCGCGCTGCAGCCGCCCGCCTGGCTCAAGGGCAACTACATGGTGGTGAGGTACGAAGATCTGGTGGTGGATCCCGTCAAGACCCTGCGCCAGGTCTACGGCTTCGCCGAGCTCTACGTCAGCCACGAACTGGAGAGGTTCTCCCTGAACATGACCAGCGGCTCGGGCTACTCCTCCAAGCCCTTCGTGGTGTCCTCCCGCAACGCCACGCAGGCGGTGAGCGCCTGGAGGACCGCGCTCACGTTGCAGCAGATCAGGCAGGTGGAGCAGTACTGCCAGCAGCCCATGGACATCCTGGGCTACGAGAGGGTCACCAGCGCCGAGGAAGTGAAGGATCTCAGCAGACCCCTGCTCCGAAAGCCCAGGCTCTGATCGGGCGGGGGCGACTAATAGTGGCAGAGGTGGAAGGACACCTTAAAAAAAACTCCAAAGATGGCTTGATCATACTGAACGCACTTTTTGTGGACTGGCCGAGTTTATCAAAAACTTGACATCAGAACTACTAGCGCTTGAATTCTACATCAGTTACTCTGACCAGAATCTTGTTTACACCCTGCTAACAGAGGGTCTGGTGTAAAGCTTGCACAGTGATTGTGGTCCCTGGAGACCGGTAAATACAAATACTGTTAATAAACAAAATAAAATTATATTGATTTTTAATGAACTCATGTCTTGTGAGATAGCACACGGTACCTGGTGTGCAATGGTTAACCTGTATAAATTGTTCTTGAAAGGGTAAAACCCGCAGTAAAGATGTGCTTTCTAATTTATTGACTGATTTGATCTTGGTCTTTTTTCCTAAAGGTTTTTGTTCCATGACAGCATGTCCCCTTAGTAAGCCTTGCAGAAAACCTACTGAACTTCCATTTGATCTTTGATTGGTAAATATCCAACAAATACTGCTCCAACAGCTCAGAACAGGAAGAGTGACCTGCAGGCTTTGATAAGATATTGGAAGCAAGTGAAAACTAATGCCTTATTTCTTTAGAGCCCTTTGTACTAACCTATTAAAATATGCATTTTGTGAAATTTAGCTAAGAGATGCAGATAAGCTCTTGGCTCATTTATATCTTTGGCTTAAATTGTTCAAAATTTCCACCTGCTCCACCAGCCAAGAACTTTGTGCATTGTTGGTTGTGTCAAGATATGAGAATTTTTTTTAAAGGGACATTGCAATGGTGCAATAAAATTGATAGGGCCCACCAGTCTGAATGGCAGGCTGACCTCAACTCCCTGGGACTCGGTGGCACCAACTCCTCCCTCCCCAGCTCTGATGTGAGCTAAAAGCTTTAAAATCCCTCTTCCTGTTCAAAACTGCCCTTTAGGAATGAACTAGGAGAATCTGGGTGACTGAGAGCAGTAGTCCTCATGTAGGTTGATAGCTTCAAAATGGCTTGGGCTGACTCGTAGTAGTACTCAACTGAAAATAATAGATCTTTACAGTCACGCAGACTCAAAGAACCATCAGTACATACATACATGGAGAGTGGGTAGATTTCAAATACCCATTTACCCAAGTAAATAACTTTTGGAAAATGCCCTCATTGTATGTACTGGAGAGTACCCTCATTGTATATGTGTGTGTTTGTATCTATCTATCTGTCTATACACACACAATAAATCATTGACTAACATAACATAAGATATGCCATACTGGGACAGACCAAAGCCCAGTACAGCTTTTACTACTTCTCTGGTAACGAAATCCAGAATTTGATTACGTGTTGAGTGAAAAAATATTTTCTCTTATTAGTCTTAAACGGGTTACACTATAGCTTCATTGTATGTCTCCTAGTCTTTCTACTTTTTGATGGTGTAAACAATCGATCTACGTTTACCCGTTCCACTCCATTCTTTAATTTATAGACCTCTATCATATCTCCGCTCAGCCATCTCTTTTTCAGGTTGAAGAGCTCTAAACCTTTAAGCCTCTCCTCATAGGGTATCCTCCCATTACCATTTTGGGGGCTCTTCTCTGTACCTTTTCTAATTCTGCTATATCCTTTTAAAAATACGGTGACCAGAATTGCACACAATATTCAAGGTGCAGTCACACCATGGAACGATACAGAGCATTATAATATCCTTTGTTTTATTCTCCATTCCTTATGATTCCTAGCATTCTATTTGCTCTCTTGGCTGCTGCTGCACACTGGGTGGAGGGTTTCAATTTGTTTTCTGAGTGGTGGTTCCTAATGTGGAACTTTGCATCATGTAACAATAGTTTGGGTTCTTTCCTAGGTGCATAACTTTGCACTTGTCCACATTAAATTTCAACTGCCATTTGAACGCCCAGTCTTCCAATTTATCAAGGTCCTCTTGCAATTTTTCACAATCCTGTGTGCATTTGGGTTACTGGTGACCCCACAGCTCCTAGGATTTCTTGGCAGTGGGACTGGAAGTAGGCCATTCTTCTGAGACAGTGGAGGGTTAAGTGGCTTGCCCAAGACCACAAGGCGTGCTAGTGGGAATCGAATGCTGGTCTCTTGCTTACCAAGTCAGTGCTCTAACCATTACGCTGCTCCTCCAATCTATCTATCTATCTATATATATATATGTGTGTGTGTGTGTATACATACATACAAACAAAGCTATTTAATATTTAAAAGTATGGTGTTTAATTTTGCATTTTTACTGCATTGTTTGGGGGGATGGTATTGAGATGATCATGATGGTTGCATTTAATTATCAAGATCTCAGGGTGGGGACTGTTAGGGGCCTGAAGGTGTCTGCAGGATGTTATTAGACCAAAAATGCACCATAAATTGAGTTTGTGTCTTTGCAGGCTACCATAAAGAGGATGTAATGAATGAGTTTATTTTCACATCTGCGAATGAGGAGAGTATAAACAGTATTAATTTTGTTTGATTTTAATATAACAAATCATTATGGCCGAATAGTCTAGGTTTCTTTAAAGAAAAATTATGGTTACAAAGGTATAAGTAAACCTTCTTGCTGTCTGATTTGATTCTCTCTTATGACTGAAAACATCTACCTGCAAGTTTTTTGTTGATACACCATGACAAAAAACTTATTTGTAATATTTCATTAGAAGACCACAGTCAATTTTAACAGTAGATTATTTTTTTTCACTGACTCAGGGATTGTTCCCTCTGAGAATATTTGTCATATTTATAGGAAATTTGAAGTGAATTATGGCCAGTCTCTCATGTTGTGTTTTTCATCTTTCTGTGTACATATATATATGTAAAACACCAACGCACACAGAGGCAAAACTGAGAGAAAGCACACAGACAGAGACAGAATTCCTAATGTAATTTTCCCTTATGATCACTGAATGAGGAAAAAATGTTTGGGGAGTGCTTAGTAAAACTTAGTATGTGCTAATAGATATTAGCATGCACTAAGTATCACGTTGCCCATTTTATTCCCGTGCGCTGCAGGGCATAGCGCGCACTAGGTACATTAGCATGCACTACACCTTAGTAAATATGGCCGTTAGTGAAGCATATCCATAGTAAGAGGGCATTCATATGCATATTGCAACTTGCAAAATCATTGGTGGGGGGAGGGGTACATAGATTTCCATATTTCACTACCATAACTCATAAGTACTGAACTGAAACTGTTGACTAGGTCATTTGGTGCTGAATCCCTTCTTGCCTTTCTTCCTGTTCCTTTTTTAAATGTTACAGTATGAGGCATGCTTCCATCTGCTTTCAGTCTCCTAAATGTATTTTAAAGCTCAGTTCTTTGTTTATTATCTTAAGCCCTATGAAGTGAAGCGCCTAGCAATGTAAGTCCTTATATTTTCCAAAATGGCATTTAAATCTCTCTATCATGTGTTCTGGAGAAGAGGCTATGGTGATAGAGATATTTAAATGCTGACGTGGAAGAGGAAAACCTAGTAGAAAGGGATATGCGGCAGAATGGGAGTAGACTCTAACAAAGCATTGGTTTTGACTTTCCTCGGGGCCAGCTCCTAATTTAGTAAGTGTTGGGATAGAGCCATTCCGGCTCTTTCAGGTAGGATTGTGGATAACGTCGTGCAGTTGATGTGATGTATTCATTAAACCTTCTTCCTCAGTTTAGGACAGTATGAGCAAAAGATGGCATTATCAGAATATGCAAGTGAGTTGCAAAATTATTCCAGTGAGAGTCTCAGGGGGGAAATGTGTGTGTGTGTGTTGGGAAAGTGGGGGGAAGACAGTGAGTGATCATCATTCATCTCTCCCACTGGGCCTCCCCCCCCCAACACACACCTTTTCCCCTTCAGACTGGAATGCTTTTGTGATTCATTTATATATTTGGGTATTGCCATCTTTTATTCATACTGTCCTAACCAGAGGAAGAAAGATTTTAACCTTTGAAAGCTAGTCAAAAATGTATTCAATTTAATTTAGCAAGCTTATTTATAGCCCACTGTTTTATAAAAAAATATATTCAAGGCAGATTATAAAAACATACACCATCATTCTAAAAAACCTAACTCTTTAAATTGTTTCCTATTGATAGACCATAATTAATTCCCTCATTGATTAAATAACCAGGTTAATAACAATTTTCTAAATATCTTATAATTCCTCTCCTGCCGAATACCTTTAGGGAGCTTATTCCATTCCAGAGAGGCACTTCCAATTAAAGTTTTCTTTCCTGATTTACTAGTCTACACTATCAATTTCTGATTCTAAAGAATGTAAAGACATATAGATTTCCAAATATTTTTAAATAACGCAGGGCATATCCCTAAATAATCTTATATGTCAAAGTTAACACTTTATTTTTATTTATTTATTTAACATGCTTTTATATGCTGCTGCTTCCCGAGATCAGGGGTGGTTTACAGTGAACATCAAAGGAACTTTGCATTGAAACTTCAATACGTTATGTGCATTTAACTTACAAGAACTATATTACATCAACTATATTTATTTTATTTATTTATTTATTTGAACAGTTTTTATATACCGCTGTTTCCAAGGATCAACAGCGGTTTACATTACAACAAAAGTTATACAGTTAAACAGTTACATAGAACTTTATGAACAATTTGAACAATATTATATTATAACGTGAGTTGAAAAGAACAATATTGATTAATGTAATTACAATATAACAACAATATTTGACTATGTTACAGAAGACTGTATATCGATAATATATTATAATATAACAGGAATAACAACAATATCAATATTTGAACTATAATACATTTAAACTATATACATTATATATACATTATATTAGCAGATATAATCTTGTAATCAATAACTATGTACATTGTTACAGTAGATATAGGCTTGGGAGCAAAATTGGGTTGGAAGATATTAATTAGGTTGATCTTGGGGTTGCTCATGGATGGAACCATAATACTCAATGAATAGCTGAGTCTTCAGTTCTTTGCGGAATTGCTGTAAAACTTTTATAAGATTACCAGGCAGAGCATTCTATAGTACAGGGGCAATGTATGAGAATGCCCTTGAGCTGGTGGATTGGTTTGTGGTACGGAAGTGATGAGGTATGGTTAAGGTGTTTTGGGAGCTGTGCCTTCTTAATCTGGGGTCCATAAGGAGTGAAGAAAGAGGTGTAGTGGATGATTTGTTGTGGTGCTTGGAGACAATCATTAAGTATTTATATTTTATCCTTGTTTCAATTGGCAATCAGTGCAAGCTATGAGGAATTGGAGTAATATGATCGGTTCGTTGTGCCTTGCATACAATGCGTGCAGCAAGATTTTGGGCTAGTTAGAGCTGATGAATGGTTTTCTTGGGTAGACCATGGAGGAAACTGTTAACAATAATCAAAATGTGGGTTTATTAGCTTCTGTAGGACTGCTCTGAAGCCATGTTCCTCTAACAGGGGTCTGAGATGTTGAATTATGCGTAGTTTGAAGTATATGACTTTAGTGACTGATTTTATTTGGGCGACTATATTTAGCATCTGGTCTAAGAATATGCCGAGATATTTCACCTCCTTTTTGACCTCGATTTCCACACCTTGTATCTGAATTTTATTGGTTGGGGGGGGGGAGGGTGAAGTTTGGATTTCTAGAGACATAGAGTACTTCTGTTTTATTTATGTTGATTTTTAAGTTGTGTGCTTTGAGCCATTCAGTTATCTCATCTAGGCAGGAGAGTGAGAGTATAAGGGGTTGGAGCTATCTATGGGATGATACATCATTATATCATCTGCATAGAGATGATAGTTTACCTTATGCTTTTTGAAGATGTTGCATATTGGTTGAATGTAAAGATTAAATAATAGGGCGGAGAGGGAGGAGCCTTGCGGTATACCTTATTCTTGTTTAAAAGTTGTGGAGGTTACCTGGCCAATCTGGACCTGTTGCGTGCGGTTGGATAAGTAGGATCTAAACCATTGAATGACAGTTCCCTGGAGACCAATTTGCATAAGCCTTTTGATTAGTATTGTATGACTAATACTATCAAATGCTGAGGCAATCTCTAGAAGAATTAGGATAAATGCTTGCTTGCTGGAATCCAAGCCATGTATGAGATAGTTAAAAAAAAGTTAGCATGAGGGTCTCTACACTGTGATGTGGTCTAAACCCATGTTGTTGTTGTTCATGCAGTGGGGCGTTTAGTTCAACGAAATCTAGTAGTTGGTTTAGCACAACGTTTTCAATGACCTTAGCTAAGAACGGCAGGCTTGATATAGGTTTGTATGAATTGGGGAGGTTTTTGTCTGCAGTTGCTGATTTTAGTATCAGTCAGATTATGGCTTGTTTTAAGAGAGATGGCATTTGTCCTTGTCGTAATTTATTTTATTTATTTATTTGTTAGCTTTTTTATACAGCCACTTCCAGAGATCAGGGGCGGTTTCCAGAGAACAAAACATAACTGTACATTGTAACATTAGAATGGAACTCAATAACTTTACATTAACTCATTAACTTTTTACATTATGACAATGTTAGCATAATATAATGATGTTCACCTCTGTTTAACAATCAACTTATATGCAATAGTATAAAGGTGCCATCTGAATACCAGTGAGCAGGAAAATAGTTAAATCTGTTGCGTAATGAGTGGTTAACTATTTCTAGGATGATTGGTGCTAATTTATCTTTTGTTGATTTCAGCCAGCTGACTGGGCAGAGGTCACTGGGTGAAGAGGTTGTATTGATGCAGGTGATTGTAGTTTTGAGATGTTTTGGGTCTATAAGGTGGAATGTTGACCATATGACTTGTCTGGGAGGGTCAAGGCTGTTTGGTTGTGAGATGAAGGGAATGAGGAGTTACTATAGGAATAGTAGGTTTAAGTTTATCCATATAATGATTGGCTAGAATTTGTGGATGGATACTTACTTTATCTTCATCTGGCATAGGTGTTCTAGTTAGAGACCTTACAATAGAAAATAGTTCCCTTGGTTTGTTGAGAGATTTAGAGAGAAGGGACACTTTCTGATTTATGGGAAGCCAATGAAGATCTTTTAGGATTGGAATGATTCCATCCCGTCGTTAGCAGCTACATTTTGTATCAGCTGCAGTCTTGAACTTAATTTTTTTTCTCCAGGCTAGATAAACCAAATTACAGTAATCTAATTGGTATGTAACCACTAGAGGAGATCAAACCTAAGCTTTCTTTGGAAGCTCAGATGACAAGACTTCGACTTTCATACTTTGGACACATCATGCGAAGAGAGAGATCATTAGAGAAAGACATCATGCTTGGCAAGATAGAAGGTCAACGCAAAAGAGGAAGGCCAGCAATGAGATGGATCGATACAATAACAGCAGCTACGGGTACCAGTCTGTCAACAATGAGCCGCCTGACTGAAGACCGAACACAATTTAGGATAGCTATGCAGAGGGTCGCCATGAGTCGGCTCCAACTCAACGGCACTTAACAACAACAACCATCACCTGAGTAATATTCTTTAGATTGTCTTCTGAGAGATAAAATCTAAATTATCTAATTAAATGTAAACTTGCATATGCCAGTTTAGTGACCTTAGGTACTTGTCTATCCATTGTCAGTCTTGAATCAAATTTTTCCCCAGGACTCCTTAACCCTGATTCTAGTTTGATGGTTATACCTTCAATGCAAGGGCCTCTCATTGGCTTCTCACTAGCTAACCAACCAGCTCAAGGAATTTTTGTCTTACATGGGTAACGTTTAGGTCATTATGTCTCATCCAGATCTTGGCCTTTTCCATGATATAACCAACCATATTGTAACTGTCAGTAATCGATTTCCTGAAAGGAATACAAATCTGGACATCATCTGCATAACAACTGAAGGAATCCTTATTTTCTATTTATTTACCAAGGTATGATTGTAAAACTAACCATAACATTCAGTAGATGGTGCTTGGAATCTGCAGTTGGGGAGCCACCAATCAGGTAGAGGTATGAGCTGTGTCTGCCACTGTCTTGCAGTCTGTAATTTCGGCAGCTCACTGCGGAAACAAAGCACCGAATTCCAGTGCTTTTTCTTTTTCCTATTTGTAGTCATACAGAGCTGCAGGATCTCCGAGATATTCAGCTTCTTTCTACCAGGATAATTTACATTTTTCATGTTCGGAGAAAAATGATATTTCAGGATTGGAGAGCCAAGGTAAAGCCTTCTCTCTCCCCTGCCCTCCCGCCCCCAAAAAAGTTTCCTGAGAGAGGGACAGCAGCTTTAAAATGTGGAATTAATGGAGTAGCAAAGTATTAATCACTGCCAGTGAGTGCTGGGGAATGGGCTGACTGTGCTCCAGGAGGATTTATAATTGTAGAGGTGTCATATATTCTCTGTATTATTAGCAGGAAAATAAGGCTTCACTGTGCAGTTTCAGTTCCTATTTTCATGCTCTTTCTACATCCTATCTACTTGTCCAATATAGATATCTGACAGTATTGAGCACATTTATTTAGTTATGTTCGGATATAATATTTCAGATGTGTTTTGCCCAAGCAGTAGCACCTATTGGGGAGGGTCTGTCCATCCATACACTGTACATAGGTTAGTTTGCATTTGCACAAGCAAATCTATGGGTTGCAGTAAAGGGAACTCCTGCAGGTTGCAGCCAGAGGGTGGTGGTTACCGTGGTGAGCCCATTGTCCGCTGTCAGAAGAGCGCAGCAAGGCTATGGCTGCAGTCAAAAATGCAAGTGACTGTCGTCATCAAGGACTCCATCTACCATTGGCCAAAGAGTGCAGCTCTGCTGCGGGGAAGAAGGTTGGGCATTCCATGCAGGTATTGTTTTTCGTTTTGGATGTTAGATGTTAGGGGAGGTGAGGAAGCACAGAGGACCGGATTGGTGGGAGGGGATAGAAGGGGGTGATGAGGCCTGGAGAAGAGAGAGAGAGAGAGCGTGGGGGCCGGGGGATGCAAGAGAAGGAAGAGTGCAAGAGGTTGAAACCTGACTGAATCAGGAAAAGGGGACCAGAATCACTGACTGCATGTCAAGAGGTACACACTCTGCTCCCCTCCCTCCACAAAGCCAGTCTCTCGCCCCTGACCCACACATGCACACATACCCACTCACATGCAGGCACACACACACACCCAGTTCCTCACCCCAACCCCACACATTCTACCACCTAAGCTCACCACCACACACTGAAATTAGAGACAAATATACCCATAAAACCACTCACAAAGGATTTCCTCAATCCCTGTAACCCTAATACGATAGACGTTTTCAATTCTCTTCACATACAGTTTCCCCGCAGACATGCATAAGTCTGCAAATGAAGGAAGGGGAAAGGCACCATTTAGTCACACATATAGTACATTTATTTATTTGCAAAGATTTGGTATACCGCTAATGGTTAGGTACATGATAACAGTTTACAGATAATTAGTCTGTACTTAGGACTGGCCCGTCCATTGTGTGGAAATGTTGCCAACTTTAACAAAGCCATGGGGAAGAAGGAAAGCACCAGTCTTTCTTGTGGCTCTTCAGAGGTGAGCCAAGGTGCTAGGTTTCGGGCCTCCCTGGTTCCCTCTGAAGCCGGTCAGGCAGGCACGGGGCTCTTTGTGGAGGAGGGGGGGGGGTAGGGGGCTAGGACTGGAAAATGGGCTGATAGGGGGGCTATGATTGGTAATGGGCTAATCGGGGGTTAGGATTCATAATCGGCTTATGAGGGCTAGCACTGGAGCTGATGGGGGAGGATAGGACTGGAAATAGGGTCGGACTGGAAATGGGCTTATGGGGGGGGGGGCGGGGAGGAGAGAGCTACTGGCCCTGGAAGAAGATTGGGGGCTAGGACTGCAAATGGGCTGATGCAGGGGGATGGGAGAATGGGAATGGAAGGGAGCAGATGCTGGGAGGGGCTGGAACTAGAAGGGAGTTGATGTTGGAGGAGGACTAGAAGGGGATGGAGCTGGGGGAGTGAGGATGGAAAGGGAAAAAGATATTTTGTGTGGGAGGGAAGAAACATCTACGATTGGCCAGATATTGGGAGAGTAAGTGAGGATGGAGGGGTGAAATTTGAGTGGATGACAAAGGAATAAGTAAGAAATGGAGGAAAGAGAAAAAGGGAAAAGATCAGTATGTTAGAGCAGATATATAGAGAGAATGGAAAAAACAGACAATGGAGAGTTAGCAGAAGATATGAAGAAACCAGAAGAAAGCGATTAAGCAATTGTGACTGAAAAATAAAATGCCCAAACAACAAAAGGTAGAAAAATACTTTTTTGTTATTTTGAGTTTATTATCTGAAATATGTCAGCTCTGGGAAATCTGCATCACTAAAGTCTTTGCGTTTTGTTTAGTACACGAGGAAATTAATTTATAGTTTTATTTCTCCAGTGATGTTGTACATTCCAAGTTTGGCTTTTGGAGTTCCTAGTTTAATTATTGTCTTTATATTTCTAAATTGTGATCCCTTGTTCTATGTTTGGTGAGAGTTTATGTTTTGCATGTATAACTGAGTTGCAGTATTCTATTCATGTAGAGGCCAATTCCATTTGGGGCGTCTGGGCCTTCCGGACATCCAAAATCTACAGTAGATGGCCTGGATCTGCACCCAATTTTGCGCTCGCAGGAGCTATACATACCACAGGAGCAGAATCGGGTGCAGAAGACATGGACAGCCCGGCCGTGCCCTGATCCAGATAGCCTAGACGTCCTGGAAGCTCCCCATCTAATCCGCCCTGCATGGAACCCGGTGCTGTGGCGTCCCTTTGCCATGTCACTGGGGCGCCATGTAGAGACACGGATTGTCCACTCAGCTGCAAAGTACATTTTCCCCACAGCCCAACCCCCAATTGGGCAATCTGGGGCCAGAATAGGGCTGTGGGTACCCCCTGACTGGCTCCCCTCTTTGGTGGGGGGGGGAGTGTTCCTTTCTGGACGTCTGCCAAAGTCGCGAGGGACTTATTCCACACCTGAGATGGAATAAGTCCCCCGTCCAACTGTCCAAGCCCAGACATACAGGACCATCACCGGAATAGGCCCTGTATATCTGGGGTCAGGGTCATGCCTCCAGCCCTCCCTCACTCCTCCACCCTGCCCTTGATCCTCTTCCAGCCTGCCCCCTCCCGCTCTCGTACAGAGCTCTCCACACATCTCTGCTGTACATGTGAGGAGCTCTTCAGAGGGAATCAGATCCAGGCATTTAACGGGGCATATATGTCCGAGCTGGATGTATATCCTCACTAAACGTGGATCAGAATAGACCCCTACGTTTCTATGTGAGTCTCCCCAGTAAGAGATGTATTGGTATTCTCTGAGATGTATTGGTTTAATATTTGCCTTTGGATAGGTAGGGTTTGGTGCTTTGTGAGTACTGTTAGTGCTGTTATGATACGGTGGGTTTGCTATGAATTCTAAATGAACAGGGTGTATAGTAATTCCTAACATGCCTGGCAGTTGGCACTGGAGTATAGTAATGTAGAAATCCGGTAGTCCTTCTTTATCCTCACTGCCCATGCGAATGGTATTTGGACATTCATTAAGAGACATGTTTACTAAAAGTTAATGCGCATTCAGAAACACCCATTTATTTCAATTGGCGCAATGGCACTTAACATAAGAACATAAGATATGCCATACTGGGTCAGACTAAGGTCCATCAAGCCCGGTATCCTGTTTCCAACAGTGGTCAATCTAGGTCACAAATACCTAGCAGTTTCCCCAAAAGACACAGGTTCCACAATGCTTGTATTGCGCCAAGAAGTGGATATTCTGGGTCCCCTTTAATAATGGTTTATGGACCTTTCCTCCATGAACTTTTCCAAACCTTTTTTAAACCCGGCTACACTAACAGCTTTTACTACATCCTCCGGTAGGATATTCCAGAGTTTGATTACACGTTGAGTGAAAAAATATTTTCCCTTATTAGTCTTAAATAGTTTACCCTGTAGCTTCACTGCATGTCCCCTAGTCTTTCTATATTCTGATAACGTAAACAATCGATCTACGTTTACCCGTTCCACTCCGTTCATTAACTTATAGACTTCTATCATATCTCCCCTCAGTCGTCTCTTTTCCAGATTGAAGAGCCCTAATCTTTTTAGCCTCTCTTCATAGGGGTATCCTTCCATCCACTTTATCATTTTGGTGGCTCTTCTCTGTACCTTTTCTAATAACGCTATATTCTTTTTAAGACATGGTGACCAGAATTGCACACAATATTCAAGGTGCGGTTACACCATGGAACGATACAGAGGCATTATAATATCTTTTGTTTTATTCTCCATTCTGTTCCTTATGATACCTAGCATTCTATTTACCGCTAAGTCATTGCCAGGAGAAAAAAGAGGCTTGCGAAGGGCTCCTTTGAAAGCCACCTAAATTTTAGATGGGCAACATATACATTTTAAAATAAATAAAATAAATTCAATTTATGCAAATGAAGCCCTGCAATGAGTTTCCCACACATGGCCCCACATTACCCTTGGGCCGCCCCTGACTCTTGGAAGCCCAAAATCATTCTGTCCATGTTGTGGCCCAGCCCTATTACCCATGAATGATAGGACAGAACAGGAGAATATGAGTATCATTCACAAGAACATAGCAGAAGAGCTGCAGGGCCAGATGTGAAATACTTTTTATATTCAGTCTGTTGCAGTGAGTGACAATGTAAATGAAACAATGAAGGCAAATCAAAATCATTTTACATTAGTGATGGGAATAAAACCAAACATGGATAAGACATTATAGATATGAAATCTTTCACCTACAAAAGCAATTATCAACTGAATCACTACTTTGGGCCTCTCCCTAGTATTTCAACTGTAGTTTCATTTAATGGGCACAAAGTAGTGCACTGAGAAGCATTAGTTACAGATGGAATCCAGTTGAGAAGTTCTTGGAAAGCACATCTTTCTCAAATATAATAATGACTACATATAACCCACATTTTTCCACTTATTATACCTGTGACAGTGTGTCGGGATAATAGCAGAACCTTTGCTGGCTATGAGAGCTTGAGGGAAGTCTCCTTGAGGGCAGACACTGAGCACCAGTCTAGTGCCAGTAGGGGTCACTGTAACTGCAGCTGTTGACTTTCTTGCATCCATCCACAGGCTTGAATATGTCTTCTCTTGCTAGCCCCATTGCAAAGCATTGCAACTTTGATATAATCTGTTTAACCTAAATTTATGTTTTTAATTGAGCAGGAAAATAATTTAATTTATTAACATGATTTGAACCTGTTTTGAAATAAAACTACTATGAGATTAAGACCTATTCCACGATAATACCTAAAGGGAATCATTGATTCACCTAGCCTTTCCATCTCTGTGCATTTTGCTTTTAGAAAAATAAATCTTCCTTTTTAATAAGAATATTAGGCAAGATGTGTGTAGTTTTGTCTTAGAATGTCACATGATGAAAAATATGTTACATTGTAACTCATTGTATCGAGTTTCAGCACTGCAGATACTGTTTGTATAGGATGTCTTCTTTGAAAACAATGTGAATTAATTAGACAAGTTAAAAGGTTTCATCTCTGAAAGATATTAATAATACCATTTAGTAAGAGTTAAAAGGAGCCAACAAAGTGTTCATGTGTGGCGAGAGGTAGAGTGATCCTCTCAGGGGCAGTGCCCCCAGATAGTTCTATACATAGCATGGTAGTAATGACCTAGGGGCATGTTGATTATCTCAGTCTCTACGTTGTACTGCTAATGCTCTCTTAACATTTGCATTGTGCCAGAGAAAGCTTCCTTCTGGAGTTCATAAAGTGTAATGCGTACGGGAACATGTCAAGGTGTGCTTGGAAATTCTTTTTAATCAAGCTATCTCAGCTCTACTGGGCATCACCGATCTCATTATCTTTCTGCCACGTTTGCTTGGTTTCTGACTGCATGCAGTACAGAACTGTTGCTTGGCACCGACACTTTTATTCTTTGTGCCTCTCTCCTTTAGCACAAAGTCCAGCTATCTTGTTTAAAGTTTATCAGTGGGAAAAGGGATGTCCGGGCAATCACAACTTTTTCATGTGCCACAGTCCTGTCAGGGTCATGATCCTAGCATTTTTCTGATACAGCAATATTATAGTGTTTACACAGTTCCAGAGCAGAAAATTGTAGTTGCTGTGCTAGTCCACTTGAATATGTGCAAATAAAGGTCAACAAGTTGTAGGCGATACCACTTTATTGGACTAACAATATATTTGTGATTAAGCTTTGGAGAGTTCTACTCTCTTCATCAGATCTATGTAGACATAATGCAGTTACACAGAATTTAAATAGCACAAATTCATCTAGGCTCTGGGCTGTCTGCATATGACATTACATATCGAAGCAAGGTGTGGGATATAGTGACAACTTTCAGCACATAAATCTAGTCTGATCGTAGGAGACATCAGCTTCTTTTCCCATGAGCAGACATAAAACCTTGAAATGCAAAGGGTTACTATCTTGTCATCAATGTCTTTCATTGGAATTTAATGACAGATACAGACTACCAAAGATCAGACAAGATTTGTGTGATGTTAATTGTCACTGTATCCCACACCTTGCTTTGATATGTATTGACAAATTTTATTTATTTGTTAATTTAAAAACACTTCTATCGCTCATCACACCCACACAGGGCAGTATCTAAGCAGTTTACAATATGCAGACAGCCCACAGCCTAGCTGAATTTGTACTATTTAAAAACAGTGTAACTGCATCATTTCTTAATAGACCTAACGAAGAGAGTATAACGCTCCAAAGCTTGTTAAAAACATATTAAGGCAATCCAATAAAAATGTATCACCTATAATTTGGTTGTTGATCTTCATTTGCACAGTTTCCGGTAAATGAGATGTGCCATCTTATTGTGCCTTAATGCATGCAGACATTCTGACATCAGCACATCACATCCACCAATGAGATGTGCAACCCTATTGGGCCTTAATGCATGCAGACATTCTGACATCAGCACATCACATCCACCAATGAGATGTGCAACCCTATTGGGCCTTAATGCATGCAGACATTCTGACATCAGCACGTCACATCCACCAATGAGATGTGCCACATTTCCAGTTCTATGCTACAGAATCGGCATTTGCTCTGTACGCGTCACCACTTTTTCTATACTGGCTGTTGTGAACCACTTTTTCTATAGTCTACTGGCCTGTGTTGCAATTATCAATCTCTCATTGCTAGGCTTAAGTTACCTTGCCTGAATTATTATTTTTTTAACTTTTAGGAAAACACCAGAATACAGTTAGGACATTGCACTATATGCCATTTGCAGGAATTATAAGTAGATTTTACAAATGAGCTGAACCCTGTAGCAAGGGTTGTCATGTCAGAATGCTGAAGTCGGTGTCAGGTTTTGATCTGCTTGTGACTGCTGTATTTGTGCAGTGGCCAATTGCTTTTTCTCATTTGCTGGTCTGATTCAGTAGTGTCCTAGTTTCATACAGCTCTGGATCCTAGACCTACATGCACATTTTAGCCTTCATGCACACTTCTTTTCCTCTCAAAGGTTCTTGTGGTTTTCTCTGAATTTATTCTTAGTGCAAGTGGATTTATGCTGCTGTTCGAGTAATAGTCATTGTGGGGGGAGGGGACTGGCTGTTATCTCTTCAGGTACAAGTAAACGCCGGGCACCCCCCTACTCTGAATTCAGTGCAGTGTATATTGTCAAACACCTCTGCAACTCAACATTCGCATTGCACTTAATATTTTTGTTTCCTTTTTTTTAAATTTTGTTTTGTTTCTTTGATTTAACATAAAATAAGCCAAACAAGGAAATACTCGCCCCCCCCCCCAAAAAAAAAATATCCAACAATACAAAAGAAGCAAAACAGCTGGTCCAGGGAGCTCTACTCTCTGCCCAAACTCCCCCCCTCCCAGTGTTACTAAATGTAAATAATGCAAGCAACCCCCACCCACCATGGAAAGAATCGCCAGTCCAAATAGAGCAGGACTGGAGTAATTCGCAGGCTCCTGCTTTCAAAACAGAGCTGGCCTCAGGTGCAACTGGCACCATTTTGAAAGAGGGACCTAGTTGAGGCAGGAGCAATTGGGAATGCATTAACAGTGCCCCATTAGGCACTTCAGTAATAATCCCTCTATATAAACCGTGGACATCTAGATTCTTTGCCCAGTGGATCCTGCTGTACCTCTTATAGCCCCTCTTCAAGCGGTTGGGGATTGGTTATAAGGAGGGCCCCATTTTATCCTAAATGTTTTTAAATGCAAAGCTAATAGGACCCCGCAAGCCTCAGCTATTTTAAGTCCATTCTTTGATGTTTCTATTTGATTTGGCACTTGCTTTCATGCTCAACTGTTTTTTATTGACACAACAACAGCAACATTATTCCCAGTATGTGATGATACTTACACAATGTTAGGAACACTCAGATACAAATGACCAAAGAGGCATACTATTTTTTGTATTATTCATTCAAACCCTCCTCCCCCCCCCCCCCCGCCCTTCCTACCTATCCAGGTATAGTTAACATACACCTCAGCCTCAAACTCCATCCTCCCATGGCTCTGACACCCCCCCCCCCCCCATTACCCATGAAAGGCCATCACAGAACAAATTCAGAATCATTAAACAGACACATATTGCGGGCTGTAGGTGATAGGGACCGTATGTAAGGCTCCCATACTTCTAAGAATTTTCTGCGTCTGGGCTCTGAGAACTGGACCACAATGTTTTCCATGCACATCAGACAGTAGTGTATTGTGCCAGGCCCAAAAATTGGGCGGGGATTGTCCAAGTCATACCCAAGAATCCCCTGAAGTCCCAACAAGCACGCCTTGCAGGCAAACAGCTTAACCCCCACCCCCTTAACCTTGAAACCCTAAGGGTCCCCCAAGACAAATCCCTCCAATCCAAATTCCACCTGCTGCTGTAACACTGTCTCCAAGTAAGCACAGATAGTGTCCCAAAATCTTTGAATGTGGGGGTCAAACCAGAACATATGCAATAAAATACCCTTAGTAGCCTGACACTTACCACATATCTCACCTGCTACCACTCTGGCTTTAAAGGCCCGGGTGCGAGAGAAATAGGACCAGAGAGTAACCTTGCACAGTAATTCTCACAGGGCCACCTCCATAACCATCTTTTGAACCTGAGCAATGCTCTTCTTAATTTCTTCCCCCATCTATGTCATCCCCAGCTCACTGTTTCACCAACGGGCTCTGATATTATAGCGATTGTCAGTCGCCAAAGAGGACAGAGCTCTTTTCATCACGGATAGAGAAATGCAGGAGTGACTATTTAAAAAAAAATCGGAAAATGTATTCACAAACCGAGGATCTAATTTCCCCTCTCCAAAAGAACAAATGCCGTGGTACAATTGGACATAAGCAAAGAAATCCCGCTGCCGAAGATGGAACTCCTCTATAAGTTCCTGGAAGGCCTCTAAGTCCCCATCATCCCATCTAACCTGGGAGACCAGACCGAGTCCCTGTCCTTCCCAATTCCTAAATACTACCAAGGTATCTCCTACTGGGAATTCCAGGTTACCCGAGTGGGCAAAAAAACTTGTCCTGGTGCCTATTTTTAAACCTCAGGATTACTGCAGCAGTGTTACAGTCATCCTTTTATACTCTACACAAATTAAATCAATTAGGTCTTGGCTTTCCTTTGGCCAATTAACATTTTTGCTTCTGACTTGAGCTATTTCCAAAATCGATTATTAAAACTTTATAACGATTTCCATTCACCATTTGAAAAGGGCTGAAGCTCATTCAGCCAAGCTTTTAGGCTTTTGCTGAGGGCCCACTAGTATACGATCAT
The DNA here is from genome assembly GCA_033557465.1 of Ichthyophis bannanicus. Classification (NCBI taxonomy): domain Eukaryota; kingdom Metazoa; phylum Chordata; class Amphibia; order Gymnophiona; family Ichthyophiidae; genus Ichthyophis; species Ichthyophis bannanicus. The sequence goes on from CM066038.1 coordinate 413,910,296, forward strand.
GTGTTATCCTAGTAGATTGCACAACAGTAGTCGTCGATTTCCACATGATTGAATTCAAGATTCCTATTTTGAATTTTTTTTCAAGCTTTGTATGCTGACCACCCTTGTTATCTGTTTCATCATTTTAATTCATGCTCCAACTGGCAATCTTAGTTCATCTCAGGCTTTCTCCAATCCTCCCACTTTTCATCTTCAATTGGAGATTTCTCTCCATGCTTTGTTTTCTTACTTAGATCCTCAGTTATGGAATGGTAATGGCTTTAATATATATTCATCACATTCTTGTTTCTGAAATTTTAACAAACCCATGAAAGTCTGTTTTATGTCAGTTAGCCTTTGGACTGGAACTGGGGGTGAAGAGTTAGAGTAAGATCCCTGGAATATATTTGGATGCATGTTATGTAATATTATAATTTTTTGGGGGATGGAGGATTCTGTAGTCATCATCCAGCACTCCTCCTTCCCTGTTGCCCTCACACACTCACCCTCTCTGTGATATCCCGAGGCTCCCCTAATCAACCTCCCATTGTCCCCACCTATTCAATTTCTACTAGTCTACTCTCCTCCCACCCTGCGATCCCACCTCTGGGATGATTTACTTGCCATTGTATCAGATATATCCCTCCAATTTTCCCAACTACTTATTCTCGGAGATTTCAACATTCATTATCACTCCCCAACCTCTGCCCAGGATCATTCCTTTATCACTCTCCTGCACGATCTCGCTCTCTCACAGCATGTGGTCTAGCTACCCACTGCTGGTCACACCCTCAACTTGGTGTTGACCTCCTCCACATCCTTTCAGCTCTCTGATTTTTTGGTGACACCTCTCCCCTGGACCAATCACCACCATGTCCACTTTTATATACATCCATCCAGGACTGATGCATCACATGGTACTATGTCCTCACATAGACCATCTTCTTCTCAACACTCCCAACAATTGTCCCACTGTCTTACTCCCCAGACGATGCAATATTTTCCTGCCGCTGATAACCTATTTCCCCTGGATTTCGGTACTCTGACAATCGAACAACAGGTTTCCTTATGGAACACCTCTTTTACCACCGCTCTTGACCAAGTTGCACCTATGCGTCCCCGTCCCCATCCAGTTTCCACCCATCAATCATGGTTCCACTCAGGGCTTCGTCTTCTCCACACCCAACTCCGCTACCCGAACAGATCGTACCCACTCTGCACTTCAACATTTCAGAACCTGTTATCAAATCTATTGTATGCACGTTCACCAGGCCAAATGCTCCCATTTCTCTGCTGTTATCTCCTCTTCTACCAACTCTGCACGACAACTATACTCAGTCCTAAAGATCTTGTCATCTACACAGTCATGCTCATCTTCTCAGAACCCCACTGATATCCCCGCTTCATCCCAGCTATCCAGGTCCTTTGACTCCAAAGTTCAAAGCCTGTGCTCATCTTTCGTCACTTGCTCCTCTCCTGTACAAACCCCCTCCCCATCCCCTCCTATTGTGTCCCATACATTTTCCCATGTGTGGACTATTTTGTGCCCGCTTACAACCACTGGACTCTCCAGACTGCTCTCCGCTTCTCATAAGACCTCTTGCTCTCTGGATCCCTCAAAATGGTTACTGGAACACTCGTTAGCTCTCCACTCTTTTATTCTTGTTATGCTGAACTTAAGTCTCTCATCTGGCACCTTCCCGAGTCTCTGGAAACATGCAGTAGTTTGCCCCCTTCTGAAGAAACCTTCTTTCAATTCACATGATCCCATCAACTACTGACCTGTGTCTAACTTACTATTTCTATCAAAAATCCTGGAGAAGGTTGTTTTCTCTCAAATTTCATACCACCTTGATTCCACTCCCCAACTTCACCCTCGTCAGTCTGGATTCTGCCCCGGTCACAGTGTTGAAACTATCATGCTTTCCTTCCTAAATGATCTTCATGTGGCACATGAACGGGGTGACATCACTTTGGCAGTCTCTCGCAATCTTTCTGTGGCTTTTGATCTGGTAGATCACTCCCTCCTTCTTTCTCATTTGCAAGAATCTGGGCTTCAGGGGACAGTTTTTCAATGTTTTCACTCTTCTTTCCTCACAATCCTTCTCAGTGCACATCAGTACTACTCCTCTGATCCAGTCCCTCTCCGCTGTGGAGTCCCTATTCTATATATTCCTAATGCATGAAAGACGGTATATAAGAAATGTTAAATAAATCAAATAAATAATGCCACTTGCCCTCCTCATTCAACAATTTGGTTTGTCAGCATATTACTATGCTGACAACATTATCATACTTCACTAACCGCAACAGCCAGACCTTTTTCGTTCTCAATAACTGTTTAGCAAAGGTCTCCTGCTGGCTCACCACTAACTGTCTACATCTCAGTCTAGTCAAGACATTTGCAATATGGTTGACCTTCGGTAGTCCCTGTCCAACAGTTGCCCCAGTACATGACAATGTCACAATCCTCATAGTTCCCACACTCTGCTACCTAAGCATAACATTGGACACCTCCCGCACTTTTCATGAACATAGTTCACTTCTCTCTCTTCGGTCTATCTCAGCCGGATACACACTATACGTCCCTTTCTGTCCCCTCAGGCACTGACTACTCTTCTCCTCTCACTAGTTATGTCATGATTGGATTTTTGTAACTTGGCCTTTGCAGGCATCAAACATCATCCATCAGCTTCAACTGCCCCAAAATACCGCATCCTGGACCATTACTCATACCTCGCGCCGGGACTATATTACGCCAATCCTCATTAAACTTCACTGGCTTCCACTCTCTTACTGCATCCATTACAAAATTCTCATCATGACTCATCACACTGTTTATTCAAACACTCTGCAATATCTGGTTGATTTGCTGCAGTTTCATAGCCCTACCCGCAGTCTCCATTCTATCCATACCCGTGTTTCCCCGAAAATAAGACCGGGTCTTATATTAATTTTTGCTCCAAAAGATGCACTAGGGCTTATTTTCGGGGTAGGGCTTATTTTTTTTTTTTACTTAAACTTTATTAGATTTTCCAATTATACGGTGAAACAAACAGTGAATACCCAAACTTGACAAACAATTCCTGGTAATGTATCATCTCCCCTCTTATCTTCTGTTCCCGAAGGTAGGTGTAGCGTAACATTTGTAACTTTTATCAGCAAGGTGGATTTGTTTCTATCAATGCTGATCATGAATTCCTAACCGAGAAATCCTCCCTCATAATGGACATGAACAGCACAGCATGAAGGGAGGGATTTCCTGGCCCAGGACCGTGCTCGCTGCAAACTTCAGGCTCCCTCTTCCTGGGACGGTCGGGGACAGCAGCACCGCCGAGGTGAGTGTAGTGAAGCTGGTGGGCAATTTTGGGCCGAGCTCTGTGCGCTTCTTCCCTTCTGCGCGCCTTGACAGGGTGGCTGCATTGCAAAACCTCTTTCCCGGAGCGGAGCTGAGCTCCCGATCCGACCTTTCAGCCCTGCCATCTCTTCCATTGCGTTTTGGCTCCTTCCTTCCCGGCCCCAGCTTCTCTTTTGTGTCTCTAACTCTCAGAGGGCTGTTTTCCTGCCTAGTGAAGGGATGTTTTGCATGCCAAGAGTTTCTCCGGGAGGATTTATGAAACTGATCTACGGTATCAGAAATACGCTTCCTAGAACCTGGACAAAGGGTTGAAATGAATGCATGGGGACCAAAAGGAACAATGCCTATTTATCTAAAAATGCATTCCCCTACCTCAAGAACACACACAGGCAGCCCTCCTCCATGATCTGCACTAGGTCTTATTTTCAGGGTAGGGCTTATATTACGGTAAGCACAGGAAAACGTGCTAGGTCTTATTTTCAGGATAGGTCTTACTTTCGGGGAAACACAGTATTAACCGGCTGGTCCTCCCCTCCCCTGCTCGAGCCCACTTTCACTCCTCTCGACACTTCTTTTTCCTAGCCCCCACCCTCTGGAATTCCCTCCCAGCCATATTGCATCAAGAACTTTCCTTTCTCAAATTTAAGAATCTCCTGAAAACCTACCTTTTTCAATCTGCCTTCGACCAGCCTCTAACCCCCCCCCCCCCTCTAAACTCCCCACTGCTCCTGTCATTTCTTTTCTTGACTCCTATTACCTGGTGTTATTTTATTTCTGTTTTATTTCTTTCTCTTTATTACTGCTGTGTTGTTACTTTCCTATCATGCAATGGAGTTCCTTTTCCTTTCCCGGCCTATGGCCTTTTCTCTTTATTTAATTGTTTGTAAACCTTGTTTGTAAACCACCCTGGTGTCATGAAGGAGAGGTATATCACGAGATCTGATAAACATAAGCATCTTTGTAAATTGCTTTGATGTTCTCAAAGTTCATAGGACAGACCATCAAACGGTACTAAGATAAAATAAATAAAAAGCTCCTGCTCCAATTCAGCTTTGGCAATCCCCATGGACAGGACAAGAAATTTCTCAGAATGTGTGTGTGTGTGGGGGGGGGGGGGGGAGGGGGTGTTAGAGATTGCATTTTTTGTGAAAATTTTGCAGTGCTGGGGATTCTCAGCAGGGCTGTGCTGTGGGTGAGGCCAGGAGCAGTGACTGTTGCTAGGGGAAACAAAATGCAAAATAACTTTCATTCACGTTTCTTTTGTATTCCAAATAAAATTAAATAAAAAAGGAAATCCCATTAAAATTTCTCCTTTTGTCTCAATGAAAACACATTCCGGATTTCTCCTAAATCTTTCTAATATGGATGGTCATGAAATGCTGTTGGAATTGCTGCTTTCTTCTGAAAATATCAGCCTTTAATACAATAGAGAGTGCACTGGTTGGTCAGAAACCAGCATGACAGTAACAGACATATGGTACTGAGAGACACAAGTTTAGTTTCTCCCTTTGTTTCCAATTGCTTAGCTGTGGACTTTGCTCAGAATGCCTTTCCAATAACGCTCATGATGGCTGACAACATTGTTGGTATTCAGAAACAATAAGTCCCTACCTCTAAATGGATCCCCGAGGTCATGAATTTTTTTTATTGTATTCAAGTTGTTTATTGTATTCAAGTTGAACTTCTGGGAATTTTTAGGCAATTGGCAAATGTAATAAATGGCAGATAAAGTGACTTGCCCAAGGCTATAGTGAGATAAGAACTTCTGTGAAAAGCTGCTCTTGCTGGGAAGGATTCTGCACTTGGAAGTATTTACCTGCTGGGAATTTCTCAGACTCTTGGGTTAAAGGGAACTTTTTGGGTTTAAACTGATAAAATTTCTATCTATTTTAAAGTTCTGTGTTTTTTAAAATCATTCAGGGCACTCTTTTTAGCAAGCCCCAGGCATAATCATAGATTTATAGGCTCTTACAGCTCTTAAAGGGTCAAAGGTGGTCAAATCACTTTCAGGTTTAACTGGTTATTCTCATCAGGTATAGTTTAATTAAGGCCTTGAAATTTAATCTTGATGTGAACAAAGTCACTTAAACCTATTGGGGGTTATTCTGAACCAGGAATAGCAGGGATGAACGTTCCAACAGGACGTCCATCCCTGTTATTCGTACGGCTGCAGGCCCCTGAATAACTTCCCTGCCTGCTGTGTGGGGAAGTTAGTAGGGGGTGGAGAAAAGGTGGCCCAGGGGTGGGCAGTGGGTGATCACCGGCCCTGGACATACAGGGCTGATTCTAATGTCGGCCCCATTGTCCAGGGCCAGTGAATTGGCCAGGGATGTTATTCCCTGGACGTTTTTTGTTTTTTTTTAGAGTCGGGGCGTGGAAGGCACTGGGGGGAACAAAGTTAATCCCCTGCAGCCCAACCCTGTCCATAGGAGGCCAGACCGGGGGTCGGGCTGCGGGGAATTAAATTTGAGGGGCAGCGGCCGGCATCGCAGCTTTTAAATGGAGCCGTGGTGCCATGGCAATGGGATGCCATGGCACCGCCGCATCATTTAAAAGCCCTGGCTGAGTTAGCTGGGCTAGCGCTGTACATGCAGTCCCGGCCTGCACGTACAGTGCTGTTTGCGATTCTGATCCCGCGAAACTGGATGTGCCTCGCAGGATCAGAATCGTGATCTCCTTTCTACGTCCGGTTGAAGCTATGGTACATGTCAGGCAATATGGGCAGTCAGCTGGGCATTTCTTGCTGGTTTGACCCCTTGATAAAGCGGTAGGCAAAACGCGCAGATGACGGAAGTGCTGGCGTCGAGGTGTTCAGCTTGAAGATGAAAACTGTCTCAGCTAAGTTGTTGAATATGTTAGGAAGAATGTTTTATAATCTATTGGATGACATGCTCTAGAGGAGAGTGTTGTTAAAAAATAATGAAATATAATGAAAAATTGTTGATAGTAATATAAAAATGAGAATTACAGAAGAGACATTTTTTTTGGCTATTGATGTGATGGGTGATGGCATAGGTTTCCTGTTATACTTGCCTGATCCTTGTATTCTGAAGCCTTTTTTCTCCTCCTATTGTTACCTGTGGTATGATGGTTTACTGATATTTACTGTTGATACCTAGCCGATTTGGATTTGGAGTAGAATACATACAAGGGTGTTCAAAGAACTGAAATATGAGATTGCAGACCTACTATTAGTATTCTGTGAACTATCATTAAAATCATCTCTAGTACCTGAAGATTGGCCAATGTAAAGCCAATTTTTTAAAAGAGTTCCAGGGGTGATCTGGTAAACTACAGACTCGTGAGCCTGATGTCAGTACTGGGCAAAATGGTAGAAAACATTAAAGAATACAATTACTGAACATGTAGATCAGAAGTTCCCAACTCCAGTCCTGGAGGGCCAAACACCATTCAGGTTTTCAGGCTGTCCCTAATGAATATGCATGAGATACATTTGAATACAATGGGGGCAGTGCATGCAAATGCATCTTATGCATATTTATTAGGGACATCCTGAAAACCTGAATGGTGTTTGGCCCTCCAGGACTGGAGTTGGGAACCTCTGATGTAGATCAATGGTTCTCAACCCAGTCCTCTGCGATCCCCAGGCCAGTCAGGTTTTCAGGGTATCCACAATGAATATGCATGAGACAGATCTGCATACAACGGAAGCAGTGCATGCAGATCTATCTCATGCATATTCATTGTGGATATCCTGGAAACCTGATTAGCCTGGGGTCCCAGAGGACTTGGTTGAGAACCACTGATGTAGATAATCATGGTTTAATGGGAGAAAGACAACAGATTTTTCCAAGGAATGTCTTGTCTTACTAATCTGTTATATTTTTTGAAGGTGCAAATAAACAAGTTGATAAAGGTGGACTGATTGATACAATGTATCTGGATTTTCAGAAAACCTTTGGCAAGTTCCTTCATGAGAGACTCTTGGAGAAATTACAAAGTCATGGGATAGGAAGCAGTGTACTATTGTAGATCAGGAACTGGTTAAATGATCGAACGTAGAGAGAAGGGATTAAATGGCCAATTTTCTCAATGGAGAAAGGTGAAGAGTGGAGTACCCCAGGGGTCTGCTTTTTAACATATTCATAATGACCTGGAATTGGGACTATCGAGTGAGGTGATCAAATCTGCAGATAACACAAAATTATTCAAAGTTGTTAAAACACAAGAGGATTGTGAAAAATTGCAAGAGGACCTTGAAAAATTGGATGACTGGGTGTCCAGATGTCAGATGAATAATGTGGGCAAGTGCAAAGATATGCACTTAGGGAAGGACAATCCAAATTACAGTTACATGAAACAAGGTACCACCTTAGAAGCCACCATCCAGGAAAAGGATTTAGGCATCATCGTAGATAATACATTGAAATCCTCTGCCCTATGTGCAGTGGCAGCCAAGAAAGCAAATAGAATGCTAGGAATCATAAGGAAATGAATGGAGAAAAAAACCCCAAAGGATATTATAATGCCTCTGTATTGTTCCATGGGGCGACTGCACCTTGAATATTGTGTGCAATTCTGCTTGCTGTATCCTGAAAAGGATATAGTGGAATTAGAAAAGGTACAGAGAAAAGTCATCAAAATAGTAAAGGGCATGGAAGGATACTCCTATGAGGAAAGGCTTAAAAGGTAAAGGCTTTTCAGCTTGGAAAAGAGACAGCTGAGGGGAGATATGATAGAGGCCTACTAATTAATGAATGGAGTGGAACGGGTAAATGTAGATTGGTTGTTTACTCTTTCAAAAAGTAGGAAGACTAGGTGGCATGCAATGAAGCTAAAATGTAGCCCATTTAAGACTAATAAGAGAAAATATCTTTTCATAATGAATAATCAAACTCTGTAATTTGTTACTGGCGAATGTAATAAAAGCTATTAGTTTAGCTGGGTTTAAAAGAGATTTGGAGAAGTCCCTGGCGGAAATGTCCATCAACCATTATTAAAGAAGACTAGAGAAATCCACTGCTTACCCTAGGATGAGCCTTGTGGAATCTGTGTACCTTTTTGGGAACCTGCCAGGTACTTGTGACCTGGATTGGTCACTGTTGGAAAGAAGATGCTGGGCTTGATGAACCTTGGTCTGACCCAGTATTGCATTTTTTAAGTTTATTAGAATCTGAACCTTGGTTTTTATGATTCTCAGGTCATCACTCTCACTCAGGGAGTAGGTGACTCTGTCCTGAAGCAGGGCCGTTGCTACTATTAGATGAACTAGGCAGTTGCCTAGAGCTCCAATGTTTTGACTTCCAGTGGTGACAATGACATTTAGACATACCACTTACTCAAAGCCTCTGACGCTACACTTTGACCTCTCCAATGCAGACTTCCTGTTTGCATGGGGCAGAAGCTGTTGGTCAAAGTGCAGCAATGGAGGCTTTGGATAAGCGCTGTCTTTTAATGTTATCGCTGCTGCTGCAGAACCTGTAGAGGGATAGTGAGCGTGGGAGCATGGGGTTGGGGCAAAAGGAATGAGCGTTCACCTAGGATGCCTCATTTACTTACACTGACCCTGTCCTCAAGTGCTGCAGAGCTGATTGGGTTTTTAAGATACTTACATTGAATATGCAGCAGATACATTTGTACGCTCTGTCTCCATTGTATGCAAATGTATTTCATGCATATTGCTTATGACATCCTGAAAACTTGATTGACTTGAGGCATTCAAGGACCAGACTTGACGACTCTAGAAAGAACCACTAGGCGGTTCTTTCTCATCTTCTTTTTTGAGGCGTCTTCTTGCTATGCATGAGTCCCTTCGCTTATTGGCTCATGTGCTCCTCCTCCTCTCTCTCTCTCTCCCTCTCCATTCACACATGCCTCTTTTTCTCATCTTGCTTTCTCTTTGCTACCACATATCCTTTGTCCCCAAGTACTGGCATTTACGCATCTGCTGTTATTAGACAAGCTGTTTTTTCTTTTTGCTACTTTTTCCCAGGAGTGTTAGGTGAAGTGTCGACTATGTTATTACAACAAGGAAAGAACTTGTAGTCTAAATGCTCAAATATTCTCAGGGACTAGACGGAAATGTCACTATGGCCAGAGATAATTTGGAGCCAGACCAACTGTGTATGTTTTTGGACTTCAGCATTCTTTGTTCTGCCACACGGCAGATTTTCAGTCATAATCCTTTCTCTTTTTCAGGGTTACAATGCACAGGTGTCCCCGTTTCTCCAGTTATCTGGTGTTTTCTTTGAAGACCTGCTACCTTCTTTTTTTTCACACATCAATTAATTTCCAGGCATCTCATCTGCCATCCTCAGTCATGAAGGTTTATTTCATCATGCAGGGCCAGCGTTATAGTGATATTCCCACTGGATATGGTCAAAATAAAAAAAAAGAGTCCATAAAAAGGCTTTAAAAATTGGGATTTGTAACCATATCTCAAATGGCCGTGGTCAGCTTGATTTGCTTGGCGTTAGCCCAGTGGGTGACACTGCGGTTCAGTCCTGCCTTGCTGAAGCTACGGAGGTTTTTTTGCTGCTGATCTGAGGCCTGTAGTGATCTAAAGAATGGATTGCACTAGAGTGCCTGGGTTTACTTGTTAAGACTGGGAGAGCGAAGTTACATATGATTTCTATGAATTCTTATCGTAATAACTGACTTTTACTCTGAATGTTCCCAGTGTTGCTCTAGGTGCTGTAGATGCTTTTTGTTAATTTAGAGTGTATTTTTGGAGCAATGATGACAGGTAATATGCAGTTGGGTATTAATATTTGGGCCCTCTAATTCCACCCATTGAGTCCTTTACCCTCTATGTATTTATACATTTTTATATAAAAAGCATGCAAATCTAATTAAGAGAAGGAAGAATATTTTGGATATCAATTTGAGATGTGGTTATGAATCCCAATTTTTAAAGGTTGTTTATGGACTCTCTTTTTTTTCTTTTGACTGCTTTATTTTGGGGTCCTGTTTTTTGCACAATAGTTGTCACTGGATATGGTCTACATCTAGTTGGGCTTTACTCCTTAAGGACCCAAATGGGGTCACATCAACAGTGGATGGGGGGTCACAGAAACAGAGTTGCTCTCCGTCTCTCTGAACCTCCCACTGAGACCTACACTGGCACGCAGGGCCCATGCTCATTGCTCTTACTGCCTTCATGCTTTGCATAAGTGGGGGAGGGAGGGTGGAAGGGAGAGGAGGAAGTGGATAAGGGAAGGGAGCGGAATGGATGGGTGGTTTGATATTTTGATTTCATCATTATCTAGAGTCATGTGAATTTTTTTAGCATTAAAATGGGGTCATATGGGATAAATGTTTGCAAAGCACTGCCCTAAGGCTTCAACGGCGGAGGATCACATTTCTGTGACAACGGCAACAACACCAAACTTAAACTGCGCGGAAGAAAGGCCCAGCAATCTACTTCTGTATCTTGCCATGAAAACCCAATGGATAGTTACAACAAAACAAATTGTGCTATAGTGCTGGAAGATGAGACCCCCAGGTCGGAAGGCACTCAACTAGCTACTGGGGAAGAGCTGAAGACTTTACAGAGTAAAGCCAGCATTTATGATGTGATTGGATCAAAGCCCTCAGGACGTCTGACTGCTGATGTAGCTGCACATGAAATGAGAGTCAGAAGCTGTAAAGATGTCTTACACATTGGAACATGGAATGTACGAAGCATAAACCAAGGGAAGTTGGAGGTGGTCAAGAATGAAATGGAACGTGTACAACTTGATCTGTTGGGTGTCAGCGAACTGAAATGGACTGGCATCGGGCACTTTGCATCAGATGATCACATGGTCTACTATGCTGAAATGAAAGACAAAGAAGAAATGGTGTTGCATTTATAATAAAGAAGAAACTTGCAAGAACTGTAATGAAATACAAAGCAGTCAGCGAAAGCTTAATCTCTATTCGTCTACGAGGAATGCCTATCAACACAACTATAATACAAGTATATGGCCCAACAACAGCTGCAGAAGAGAATGAAATTGAAGAGTTCTATGAACAAGTACAAGCTGAAATTGACAGAACATGCAAACAGGATATCCTGATAGTCATGGGTGACTGGAACACAAAAGCTGGCAACAAAGAAGAAGACAAAGTAGTTGGAAAATATGGACTTGGCAAGAGAAATGAAGCTGGAGAAAGACTGATAGAATTCTGCAAGACCAACGATCTATTCATCTCAAACACCTCCTTCCAGCAACACAAGCGGCAACTGTACACATGGACTTCACCCAATGGATTGTATAAAAATCAAATTGACTACATCTGTGGAAGTCAACGATGGAAAAGCTCTATAACATCAACAAAGACAAAACCTGGAGCTGACTGTGGTACAGATCATCAACTACTAGTATGCAAACTCAAGCTAAAGTTGAAAAAGAGCAAACCACTCATGAATGCAGCAAAATATGACATTGTGAATATACCACTGGAATTTAAAGACTGACTGCAAAATCGATTTGCTGCTTTAGATACAAATGACAGAGCTCCAGAAGAGTTATGGAATGACATCAAGAAGGTTGTGTTGGAAGAAAGCGAGAAGTCTCTTCAAAAGGTGAAAAAGAAAAAAAACGGCCAAAATGGATGACGGAAGAAACTCTGAAAATTGCCCAGAAACGCAGAAAAGCTAAAGCCAGAGGAGAAAGAAAGACAATCATAGAACTCAACAGAGATTTCCAATGTGCAGCAAGACAGGACAAGGAAAAGTACTACAATGACACGTGTAAGGAAATAGAAGCAGAAACTATTAGAGGAAGAACAAAATCGGCTTTCCTAAAGCTACGAGAGTTAAAGAAAAAGTTCCAGCCTCAAATTGGAATGTTACAAGATGCTCAAGGTTCTATTTTGAATGATGCTGAGAAGATCAAGAAAAGATGGAAGGAATATACAGAGTTTTTATATGATAAAGATCAAGTGGATCAACAGCCGTTTCAACCTGTACCTTATGATCGGGAACCATTGGTGATGAAAGAAGAAGTTGAAGCAGCATTGAAAGCCTTATCAAAGAACAAAACACCAGGCATTGATAGCATTCCCATAGAAGTATTACAGCAATCTGATGCAGCTGTTACCGTACTTACAAGGCTCTGCCAAGAAATATGGAAGACAACATCATGGCCAACTGACTGGAAAGATCTGTGTTTATACCAATACTAAAGAAAGGTGATCCAACTGACTGTGGTAATTATCACACAATTGCTCTGATCCCACAGGCCAGCAAGATTCTACTGTAGATTATTCAAAGGGACTACAACAAGAACAAGAACAAGAACTACCTGAAGTGCAAGCAGGGTTCAGGAAAGGGCGAGGAACGAGAGACATCATTGCGGATGTGAGATGGATCCTTGAAAAGACTAAAGAATACCAAAAGGATATCTATTTGTGCTTTATCGACTATAGCAAAGCTTTTGACTGTGTAAACCTTGAGAAACTCTGGGCCACATTAAGAAGCATGGGTATACCAGAACACCTGATCGTACTCTTGCACAATCTGTACATTGATCAAGAAGCAACAGTTTGAACAGAACAAGGAGAAACAGAATGGTTTAAAATAAGCAAAGGTGTAAGACAAGGCTGCATACATTCCCCCTACCTGTTTAATTTATATGCAGAACAAATCATCAGAGAAGCAGGATTGTATGAAGACAACAGAGGTGTGAAGATTGGTGGAAGATTCATCAACAATCTTTGCTATGCTGATGATACCACATTACTGGCTGAAAGTGAAGATGATCTGAAACATTTGCTTCTCACAATCAAAGAACATAGTCTCAAAATGGGCCTGCACCTTAATGTAAAGAAGACAAAGATCATGACAACTGGCATAATCAACAGGTTCATCGTTGAAGGAGAAGAAATTGAAATCGTGAACAACTTTAACCTACTTGGATCAACTATCAATAAAGAAGCAACAAGCAGTCAAGAAATCAGATGACGCATTGCTCTTGGCAGAATGGCTATGAAAGATCTAGATAAGATTCTCAAGAGCAGAGATGTCTCTCTCCATACAAAGATTCAACTTGTTCAAGCCATGATATTTTCAATAACATCATATGGATGTGAAAGCTGGACATTGAAAAAGATAGACAGGGGGCCCTTTCAAGATGGCGGCAGCAGTCTTAGCGGTGTGAGGACGTTTTTCTTCTATGGGCAGGAAACGTAAAGGCAAAACGGGGCCGTTGCCCTCACTGCCCCTGGGTGCCTCGACGCCTGTTACTGCAGTAACTGGCCCTATTGACGCTTACTTACAGCGTTCCGCTCCGAATTCAGTTAAAGCGGGTGGAGAGTGCCGAGCTGCGGTTTCGCCGGAATCGGGTGGTTCGGCGTCTGCTTCGGCGATATCCTTCTCCCCCGTGTTGAGTCCTGCGCCGAAGGTCCCACGCAGCTCCCTATTGCCGGAAGGCTTCCTGGAAGTGCTCTCTTCTGCGACGACAGGAGACGGTGAATCTTCACGAGGGCCAGGAGAGGGAGGGCTGGTGGAGCGCGATCAGCAATCTGGTGGCGTGAGTGTTTCCTTACCAATCTCGGCGAGAATCGGAGGTGCCTCGGCAGAGGGAACAGCTGTCTCTGCGGGACGAGTCGACCTGCTGGTGCCTATGGAGGCTGAAGGTTTGCATCCCGACTCAGGGTTGACTTTTACATTACATCGTCCTACTGACTTTACTTTAGAAACAATATGGAACGCTATAGCCTCTTTGGGTGAAGCTTTACTTCCTCAGTTTTCCTCTTTGGCTTCTCAGGTGAAATCTGTGACGACCTCTGTTACGGACTTAGAAAGGAGACTTTCAGAAGTTACTGTGACTGTGGGGGGCTTACAAAATAGAGTTGTTAATGTGGAGGATCAAGTTGATGTCTTTAAGAAGAATTTTCTGTCAGTACAATATAGAATGGAACATTTGGATAATCTTTCTCGGGCACATAATTTGCGTATTGTAAATTTTCCCAGGGTTCCTTCTGTTTCTCCAAGAGATATGTTTCAGGAATATCTACGTGAAACACTGGGGGTATCTCCTGATTTAATGCCCCCTTTGGTTAAGATCTATTACCTCCCTAAGGGGAAGAGAATAACTGGTGGGGACCTAGGGATTGGCTTGGGTCAAGGGGAAGGTTTGAATATCACGGATCTGATAGAGAATTCTGGGATTAACTCTCAGGAGTCTTCCACTTTACTTATTACATTTGCTCTATTGTCAGATAAAGAGTGGATGTTGAGGTTATTCTTTAGGAAAAGGAAGCTTCCCTTCAGGGGTATGGCTGTCCGTATGTACCCTGACTTGGCTCGGGACACCCAAAAAAGACGCAGGGAGTTTCTCCTGCTTCGTTCTGGAGTTTTACAGCTGGGAGGGCTTTTCTTTCTTAAGCACCCTTGTAAATGCCTGGTGAGATACCAGGCGGTTTCTTATATTTTTTATGAGCCCTCTCAGCTGGTAGCCTTCATTAGTGCTAAGCGGCCAGACTCTATAAGTGATCCTCCTTAGCTCACAATATGAATTGTTCTGAATTTGACTGCTGCCGTGTTTCTTACGCATTTGGTATAGTTTAATGTTAATAAGAGTTCCCCTTGTATGGTGGGCTAGTGGGGTTGGCATTTTATGTATATTTTCTTTATTGGGCATGGACTTGTAGTAGAGCCGTGTATAATTTCTATTTTGATATTTGTTCTGTTTTCTTTTTGTCAACCTGTTTCCGCAGGAAAGAACTATGTTTTCTTTCTTGATTATATTATAAAATTTCATAAATAAAAAAATTTAAAAAAAAGAAAAAGATAGACAGGAAGAAAATTGATGCCTTTGAATTATGGTGCTGGAGGCGAATACTGTGTATATCATGGACTGCACGAAGAACAAACCAGTCGGCACTAGAGGAGATCAAACCTAAGCTTTCTTTAGAAGCTCAGATGACAAGACTTCGACTTTCATACTTTGGACACATCATGCGAAGAGAGAGATCATTAGAGAAAGACATCATGCTTGGCAAGATAGAAGGTTAAGGCAAAAGAGGAAGGCCAGCAATGAGATGGATCGATACAATGACAGCAGCCACAGGTACCAGTCTGTCAACAATGAGCCGCCTGACTGAAGACCAAACACAATTTAGGATAGCTATCCAGAGGGTCGCCATGAGTCGACTCCGACTCGACGGTACTTAACAACAACAAGGCTTCAACCATAGATAATTTCTCTTGGGACAGTGTCTCCAAATGGGTTTATTTTGTGCATACCATGACAGGAATGGGCAGAGTAGTTTTAACATGATTTCATTTGCTCAGATTTACTGCTAATTGTCATCTCAATACTTGTATTATCCGAAATAGAGGCTCCTTCTGGAGAAACAATGTCTTCAGACAATCCCTGCAGGTCCAGCATATAATAGTCCATCTCTGACAAAACATGGGCTATAGAGGTTGAACTGTTTATGTTTTATATATATTTGCCATACCGCCCTTCATTTCTAACTTCAGAGCATTCGATAATTAATAGACAATAAAGGTAGAAAAAAACACTTTAGCTTTGGTTTAGTGATTTGGAAATGCCAGCTTTGGGAATTTGAATGTGCAGCATCTTGGATATACTGGTATTTTGCACAGTATAGGAGGAAATGCATTTCTATTTTTCTGGTGTTGTACTGCAGGCAGAGACCAATTTCTTGAGGTTTCTAGTTCAGTTTTTCTCTGAACATTTCTGTTTCTAATTTGTGGAAATCTATTCTGAATTGGGTAAGGTTCTATCCATATTTTGCATATGTGACCAAGGCGAAGTATTTTTCAAGCATGTCCTCAAGGCTGCTTCAACCCCTAATAGGGCCCTGGGGCAAACGTTTCTGGTGGGGGTCCCCCCCCATCCATGGGCTGACCCCTCCCCCCAACCATGGGCCCCCTTCACCCACCCACCACTGCTGCCCCTGTCTGGGATGTGCAGTGGTGGCGATACATTAAAAAAACACTAAAGCGATAAAATTACCTTCTTTTTCGGTGCCACGGTGCCATTCATGCTTCTGCTTCCGCCCCCCCCCTGGATTCCTCAGAGGGGGTGAACACAATTGCAGAGCGGAAAAGAAGGTAACTCTGGCACCGTGGTGCATATTTAATATATTGCTGGCACTGCACGTCCTGGGCAGGGGCAGCAGTGATGGCAGTGGGTGCGGAAGCAGGAGCAGGGCTGATTTTGCTTATGGGCAGCAGGGTAGCTGGGCCACATTGTGCAGGGGCCTGGGGCATATGCCCCTTTTGCCATTGGGTAAAAGCAACCCTGCATGTTCTGTCTTTGCAGGGACTGCGGCAGCCCAGCTTGTTCCCATTTCCCAACAAAGACTGTGTTCTAAGGACTGGTGTAATTATCGCAATGCTTTTTATTCATAGACTTTGTGGCTCATTGCAGCTTCATGCGGTTCTGACAAGAAGTAAAAAGTCTAGTTTTCAAGAGTTTCTGCTTCGTTTCATTTTATTCAGATTTATATATCGCTATTATGGCTATTCACTTCTGTCGCTATGCCAAATTCATGAAGTTGGTGGCACCTTCCTCTTTATCCAGCATCACAGATAAAACTTGATAAAATGTAAAATAATTTGGAAGCTGGGGGGGGGGGGGGATGTCATGGGATGACATGAGCAAGTAAGGACGTTCCTTTGCTTGCTCAAGGGCTGCTCTGATAAAATGTACAGTTATCACTGGTTTTACCCCCCACAACCTGATGGACATTGGTAGTGAAGTATATACAGTATGAGTGCTTGGCTGAATTGTATGTGGCACTGGAGGGTCCTGGGCGATAAAAAAGGATGGTGAGAGAATTGGGAGAGAAAGCAAGATGGTGGTTGCTGCCCCAGCTTCTCCAAATGTGGATAGCATGAACTCGACCCCTGAGGAATTGGCTGGGAGGTGGCTAAAATGCTGAAGCTGAAGTTCAATCAAGTCTTGCAAAAGTTGGAAAACATTGGCGAGGCACTGATAGAGATTGGGAGAGAGATTGAAGAAGTGGAACAGCGTGTTTCTACCCTAAGGACTTAGAGGTCCATCACGAGCATGCAATTAAGGCGCACTGGGTGCAAATGGAGGCCCTGATGGTTATAGTGGACTATTTAGAGAATCGTTTGCACAGGAACATGTTCATAGTGGGAGTAGCAGATTCATGGGTGGACTCTGCCTTACCCTCACTTTTTGAATCCTGGTTACCAAAAGAGTTGGGACTAGACTGCTTAATCAGCCAATTGCACATGAGTGTGCTTATCGGATCAGGCTTTAAGTGGATGGAGGGAGTCAGCCAAGAGTAGTCATTGCCCGTTTCTTAAACTTCCAGTACAAGATGTAATTATTGCAGATGTTTTGGAAGAACAATGAAGTGCACACAGGTCTGCAAAAAAATTTGTTTCGAGAGCTGTTTTGGTTATTCCACGTAATCTTTATGTTTTTTGGTGCGCTGAATCCGAAAATGACCTCCATTTTGTCATAGGACATCACGTTTCCTGACAATTTAGGTAACTATGTTAAATAAGGCAATACCTCAAAATAAATGGAAATAGACTTATAAAATTAAAGTTTTATTACAATATTTTCATGAAAATCCTTTTTTGAACTGAAATGAGCTCACCTACACACACTAAACTCGATTCTTCTTCCTTGTGAGGCTCCTCTTGGTGCATTTACGCGTGTGAGTAGCATCTGGAATGTCTCTCTGAAGCATCCAACAGTAGTCTGCCATCATTGTAATGCTCCATTTTCCCTGGTATCTCCTTTCCATCTCTTTAATGTCTTGGTGGAATCGTTCACCTTGTTCCTCACTCACAGCTCCCAAATTTTTAGGAAAGTAGTTAAGGTGGGACTGGAGGAAATGCACTTTCAAACTCATCAGGCAACCTAAAGCTTGAAATGCTTTCAGCATTCGTCCGACGATCTTTTTGTAGTGAGGATCTTTGTTATTGCCTAAAAATATCTGTACGACTTCTTTAAAAGCAATCCACCCTTCCTTTTGAGGATCCGTCATGGTATTGACAAACTCTTGATCAACTATAAGCCTTCTAATGTCTGGTCTGACGAACACACCTTCCTTCAATTTTGCCTCCGCCAGGCCTGGAAACTTGGTGACCAAGTATTTATTTATTTATTTTATTTTATTTATTTATTTATTTAGTGTACAACTTATATACTGCTACTTCCAGCGATCAGTAGCGGTTTGATTACAAGTTTGGGAGTTGTCAAATCAGGACAGAAAAATTGGGATGATATATACATAGATTTGAGGGTCTGGCACATCACACAGGGTTAGGAACTTCACGGTTAGGTTTACATATTTACAGTTCTACATAATTACAGTTCTACATAATTACATTCTCCATCTCTTGGAAGTGATTTTCTACATAATTACATTCTCCATTTCTTGGAAGTGATTTTACGAATTGCTTCATCAGTCCCAATTTTATGTGGAGAGGTGGTAGAAGAACTTTATGGGAAGGTACCAAAGTTTCTCAGAGGACATTTTTTTCACTGACAGTTAGCACCCTCGGCTGCCAACTCTTCTTGGTCCAGTGATTTTGTCGGTCTCGACTGTCCCATAGACACAGAAAATAAGGATATTTGGTATACCCAGCTTGTTGCCCGAGCAGCATGCACAAGATCTTCAAGTCCCCACACACTTGACAACCATGGTCTTCATATTTAAGTTTACGAAGAACCAATTCCAAGTTCTCGTAGGTTTCCTTCAAGTGTACGGAATGACCTACAGGTATGGAAGCGTAAAAAAACATTGTGGAGTAAAACTGCTTTGAGACTTCTTTTTGAAGAATCTATAAAAAGACGCCATTGCTCTGAATCATATTGGATTTTAAATTGACCCATCAGACCTTCGACATTGACGCAATAAACCAACTTGTCTTCCTGGGTGAAGTAAGGAACAAACTCCTTTTCACAATGTCTGAACCATGAAGATGACACTCCTGGCAACAATAAATTCCTGCTTTTCAGCCTTGATCCGAGTAACTCAGTGGCATCTTTGGGAAGATTCAAGTCTCTTACCAAATCGTTCATCTCCTCCTGAGAAAACAATTTTGGTCTTCTATCATCTTCAAAGTCAGAACTTGATTCGTCATCTGGTTCAGGTATGACTTCACCTTCATCGGAGCTAGGTATCTCTTCCAAGGTAGCAGGGGGCTTGGGTACTGGTATATCTGTGCCATGGGGGATGGGACGAATTGCTGAGTGAAAATTGGGGTATGAAATGGAATGCTTCCATTTGGAATTAAACCCTTTCACATCGCATGAACAAAAGTAACAGTCATCACATTGGTTCTTTTGCTCTCGCCATACCATAGGAATCCCATAACGGAAAGATTTTTTCTTACCCTTGAACCAGTTTCGGAGGTCCTCAACACACCGTTTGCACACTTTATGAGGCGCCCAGACTTTATCTTGATCTTCAATTTTTAGTCCAAAGTATGCAAAGTATACTTTTTTCACAAAGTCTGTAATATTCTGCTGTTGCTTCAACACTGTATATTCACCACAGATGAAACAGAAACTGTCTGGCGAATTAATACACTTTCGCGGATCCATAAAATAACGGTTGAAGAATGACGAGCTAACACGAATTGCGATGAAAAAGTGTGAACAGCCTAGAACCAAGAACCTGATGATGATTCGTGCACAAGTGTGGCATGCAGGAGAGAGCAGCTCTGTGTCTGTACACGAGATGTCACAGTGCTGGCCACGCCCCCCTGCACTGACCGAAGCTGCTACTATCTGCCCTGTGTCTCCCTCCCACTGGATTCTTCAGGAAAGATTAACCCCTTTTACCATTAGAAGCACGGACTTAAAACTTACTTAGCTTATGTATATATATTGCTGACCATCAGATTTACAGTGCTATATTTTTTTTTACATAACTCGGACAACCCCTTTAAGGTTTTTTTGGCATTTTATATCTTAAATGCACTTATGTGAATTAATTAATAGTAATTTGAAAAAATTTGATAAATTTGAAGACAATTTTGCATGTTGTGGCAAATCATAACGTCTAGGAGTTTTTTCAATATTTTGTTTTCAGCACACCAAAATACATGGAAATTAGATGAAAATAATCAAACAGCTTTTTAGTCGCAGACCTAATCAGCAATTACTGCTTTTTCATGATCATACAGTGACAGGGGCGGTGAAGAGAAAGGAGTTTGCGTCATCTTGTGCAGAATTGTTTAAGCAGAAAATCAAATTTACTTTGGCATACCCGACCTTGCTGAAGGTGCAGTATCATGTACAACTGCATATATTTGAGAAGGCGACAACAATGAGGAAGTTTATTGCTTCTTTGCCAGGAGCAGTTAATGACTCGAGCAGACGAAGGGCTGGGGCATAGTGCTTGAATATGAGAAAGGCAAAGGATGAGACCCCATGATCTTCATAGTGTGTGCTTTTCTCATGTTTCTCTGTCTCTCCTTTCTGTCTAGTGCTGATGTTCAGGTGGAAGGTCGGGAGGGGGGAATGGGTGACTGAATGAGTGGTTATGGAGATTGGGGCAGCCCCGGTGTGTCAGATGAGTGACTTGCTCCATTGGCATATGGGGCATGGGGTTCAAGTTGCTGTTGGGGGTTGGGATATTGTTGAATGTGGGGTGGCTGGGTGGGAGGATGACATGGTGGGGTTTAGGCACTCAGTTGATTATAGGGTATTGGATGTATGTTGTAGTGAGAGCTTGTTGGATACATGGGAAGTGTGAGGGAGGGAGGAGGTGGAGGTGAGCGTTTTGCAGTGCTGTTTGAGGGTTGGAGGAGGGGTCCTTGGCACCCCTGTTCTCTACAGGTGGAAATGTGTCCTAGGGCCGAGGCTGGGTGGCTCTAGAGGATGGTTGTGAGATTTTTCTGCAGGTTTTGTCAGGACAGAGAGTGCAGTGTCACTTAAATTTTGGTTGATCATCTGGCATGATGAAGGCATCAATTCCCCTATCAAGAGGACCAAGATACTCTAGGCCTGTGATGGACTGTATGGGAAATTCGCCATCTCCTGCAGGGACGTTCCCCAGCCAAGGCCAGAACCGGTGAGGTATTGCTCTGGTAAGAGCTTAAACCCCTTTCCCTTTAAGAGAATAAGCTGGAGAATGCCTGGGGAGGGTGTGGCCAGGTCCTGGGGGTTTAAACCAGGAAGCAGGAGACCTGGGGGAGAGAGAAGCTTGGGGTCCTGGAGCATACTTGAAGACCACTTACCTGTAAAAGAGAGCCTGCTGTGGAGGTAGGAAGCCTTTTGAAGTTATTATTGTCTGTTCAGCCTTGCTGCTGGAGTGCTACTCAGTTGGAGAGACATTTTGCTGGGCTGTGCTGCCCAAAGTGAGGAAACTCTGAGGAGCCAGTTTTGTTTGTTTTGGAAGTGCCATCTGTGCTGGAGCAGCAGAGTAGCTCTGCAGAGGGCAATTAAGGACTTGTTACAGCTGGAGAAAAAGCCTAGAGCAGCGATGGCGAACCTATGGCACGCGTGCCAGCTGTGGCACGCGAAGGCCTTGCAGCTGGCACGCGGGAAGGTTGCACATTAAAAAAAAAAAAAAAAAGCTGCCCGCTGCCGCCGCCGCCGCGGCGGCATGGAGTGTCCCGCGGGGCTCCCTCTGCCCGGCGGGACTCTCCCGGCGCTGCTCAGCCCCTCTCTGCCGGCTTGCAGAGACGCGAAGGGAGAGTCTCCCTCGCGGCTCGGTTAAGCCCGCAGGAGCTGAGGGGGAATGTCCCGTCTGCCCCTGCGGGCTTAAGAGTGGCGCGAGGGAGACTCGCGCTCCCGGCGCGTCGCTGCACGCCGGCAGAGGGGGGCTGAGCAGCGCCGGGAGAGTCCCGCCGGGCAGAGGGAGCCCCGCGGGACACTCCATGCCGCCGCGGCGGCAGCGGGCAGCTTTTTTTTTTTAATTGCCATGAGCCGAGGGAGGGGGGTTAAGACTGGCAATGGGCTAGGGAGGGAGAGAGGGGGGTTAAGACTGGTAATGGGCTAGGGAGGGAGGGAGAGAGGGGGGTTAAGACTGGCAATGGGCTAGGGAGGGAGAGAGGGGGGTTAAGACTGGCAATGGGCTAGGGAGGGAGGGAGTGAGGTTAAGACTGGCAATTGTCTAGGGAGGGAGGGAGGTTAAGACTGGCAATGGGCTAGGGAGGGAGGGGGGTTGAGACTGGCAATGGGCTAGGGAGGGAGGGAGGGAGGGGGTTGAGACGGGCAATGGGGTTGGGAGGGAGGGTGGGAGGGGGGTTGTGGCTGGGAATGGGGGAGGGAGGGGGGGTTGAGACTGGCAATGGGCTAGGGAGGGAGGGAGGTTAAGACTGGCAATGGGCTAGGGAGGGAGGGAGGTTAAGACTGGCAATGGGCTAGGGAGGGGGGGAGGGGGGTTGAGACTGGCAATGGGCTAGGGAGGGAGGGGGGTTGAGACTGGCAATGGGCTAGGGAGGGAGGGAGGGAGGGGGGTTGAGACTGGCAATGGGCTAGGGAGGGGGGGTTAAGACTGGCAGTGGGCTGGGGAGGGGGGTTAAGACGCAGTGGGCTATGGGGAGGAGTTAAGACTAGCAATGGGCTGTGGGCTGATGAGGGCTGGCAATGGGCTATGAGCTGATGAGGGCTGTCTGGAAATGGGGTGATGGGGGGGTTAGGACTGGTAATGGGCTATGGGGGGGTTAAGACTGGTAGTGGGCTGATGGGGGGGGTTAGGACTGGTAATGGGCTAGGGGGGGGTTAAGACTGGTAGTGGGCTGATGGGGGTGTAGGACTGATAATGGGTTATGGGGGGGCTAGGACAGGAAATGGGCTGATGGGGAGGGGTTAGGACTTGAGGTGGGCTGATGTGGTTAGGACTGGTAATGGGCTGTGGGCTGATGGGGGGGTTTAGGACTGGCAATGGGCTATGGGGGGCTGACTGGAAATGGGCTGATGGGGGGTTAGGACTGGTAAAGGGTTATAGGGGGGGGGGCTTAAACTGAAAATGGGGTGATGGGGGTTAGGACTGGAAGTTGATTGACGGGGGGCTAGGACTGGTAATGGGTTGGGGTGTTGCTAGGACTGGAAATGGGCTGAGTGGAAGGGGAGGCTTGAACTGCAAATAGCTGATGGGGAGGGGGCTTGGAATGGAAATGGGCTGTGAGGGAAGGGAGCTAGGACTGAAAATGGGCTGATGGAAAAGCTAGGATAGGACTGGAAATGGGCTGTTGGGGGGAGCTAAGATTGGAAATGGGCTTTGGTGGGGGCTTGAATTGAAATGGACTCATGGAGGGGCTAGAACTGGAAGTAGGCTCATGGGGGGGCTTGGACTGGAATTGGGCTGAGTGGAGGGGAGCTATGATTTGACATGGGCTGATGGTGGGGCTAGGAAATGAGTAGAAATGGGCTGATGGGGGGGCTAGGATTGAAAATGAGCTGATGAAGGGACTTGGACTGGAAATGGGCTGATGCAGGGACTAGAAGGGAATGGATGCTGGGTGAGACTGGAACTAGAAGGGAGCTGATGTTGGGGGAGGATTAGAATGGGATGGGGCTGGGAGAGTAAAATGGAGAGGGGAAAAATATTTTGTGTAGGAGGGATGAAAAATCTACAATTGGCCAGGTATTGGGAGAGTAATTGGGGATTGAGGATGGAGGGGTAAAATTTGTGTGGATGAAATAGGAATGAGGAAAGAGCAAAAGGAGAAAGATTAGTATGTTAAAGCAGATGTAGAGAGAGAGAGAGAATGGAAAAAAAACTAGAAGAGAGAAGAAAGGACAAATGGACAGCAGACGATGGAGAGTTAGCAGAAAACATGAAGAAACCAGAAGAAGGTGGCTGGACCAATTGCAACTGAAAAAAAAAATGCACAAAAGGTAGAAAGATATCTCTTTATTTTGAATTTATTAACTGGAATATGTCAGCTCTGGGAAATGTGCATCATTAACATCTGTGCTTTGTTTGGTACAAGAGGAAATTCCTATTTGACGTTGCCACTTGTTCTCTTTCCCCAGTATTCTCTGAAATGTATTGGTTTAATATTTGCAGTGTTGCCTTTTGATAGGTAGGGTATGGTGCTTTGTGAGTCCTGGTAATGCTGTCAGGATACGGCGGGTTTGCTATGGGTTCTAAATGGGCAGCGTTTGTAGTAGTTCCTAATGTGCCTGGCGGTTGGCACTGGATTATAGTAATGTAGAAATCTTTTAGTCTTTCTTTATCCATACACTCATTAAGAGACATGTTTACTAAAAGTTAGTGTATGGTAACATTATGCAAATATTTATGCAAATAAGACCACTTATGCAAATGACGTGCTGGCACTTTGAGGAAATTCTTTGGTTTTGTGCGGCAGTTTGGGCACTTGGGCTCAAAAAGGTTAGCCATCACTGGCCTAGAGTAACAGAGGGCTTAACTCTACAGGTGCCAAGGAGAGCCAGGACTGTTGTCTGGATGCTTGTCCCCAAATAAAGTATATGTTTTTTTAAACCTTTTGGCTGTAGAGTCCTGTGTCATGCCTCACATTGGTCAGATCTACCACAAGGCCCTAAAACGGAAAGGGGCACAGATAGCGTTACTTCAGGAAGCTTATTTGAGTGATTTGGAGCTCACCAAATTAAGGTGGAATGGGTCGCCACAGTATATAGTGCCTCCTCTGATTCAGAAAAGGGGGTTGTGGCAGCGCTGGTAAAGACGGGGGGAGCCTGTTGAAGCCCTCAATTGGGAAGCTAACCCTAATGAGCAGTATGTGTTTGTGCATGCCAAGATTTTCAACAAGGAGTTTTTACTTGGCAATATTTATGCACCAAGTGAATATGATCACTCTATTTTTCAAAGGATACTTCACTGAGTATCTGGGAGTGCCCAAGCTACTGTGATCCTGGCAGGGGATTTTAATTTCCTACATGATCCAGAGCAGGACAGGTCTAGAGGGGACCCGAGGGGGAGTTGGAATAATTAAGGGTAGCATACCTATGTAAAATGGGAGGGTTAGTTGATGTTTGGCATGCCTTGCATCTTGGGTTATGCATTTGTCCCGGGCCCATGGGACATGGTGGTGGTTGGGCTATTTGTTGGCTTCCTCTGGAGCATTTGCTCCTCCAAGCTGAGCATTTTAATGAGGCACATAAAGGTACCCCCATTCTGTTCTGGGAGGCAGGCAAAGTGGTCTTCAGGGGAGCAATAATCGCCTTCACGGCTAAATGGAAAAAGCACATGAATCGGAGAATTTTGCAGTTGGAAAAAACTCTGCAAAAGCAACTGGCGGTGCGGCATCCTGGGAAAGAAACGAGACAGGCATTCTCTCAACACAATCTGCATTAAGCACCCTCCTGCAGTGTAGGGCCACTACAAATAGCCAGTACTACAAGCAAAGATTCTACCACTACGGTAATAAATCTGGGAAGTTACTGACTTGGATGGTGCAGGAGTGGAGGGGACCTCGACATATCTCTGTCATTAAAGATGCTACAGGGAAGCTGTGTAATGACAGTAGGAAGATTGCGGCAGTGTTTCAAGAGTTTTACAAGTGATTATATGCAGCTGAGGCAGCCAGTGTGGAGGAGAGGGATCTCTTTCTCCGAGAGGTGAAGGCTCCAATTTTGACGGAGGAGGAAGATGTGGTCCTTACCAGACTGTTCTTCAGTGGGGAGGTACAGTAGGCCATTAGGAAAGGAATGTTGCTTACGATCTTAGAGTTGAAGGTTCCCCCGTTCTCACAGAGATGTATGCTAGTGTTTTGGAGGAGGGCATTCTTCCTTGTGATATGTGTCAGGCAGTTATCACGGTGATCCTTAAACTAGGAAAAGACCCCTTGGACCCGGCTTCATAGAGGCCTATTTCTCTATTAAAGTATGATGTTAAGCTCTTGGCCTCTGTCTTAGCGAACAGGCTGAAGAGCATCCTCTAATGCTTGATTGGCCAACATCAGGTAGAGTTTGTGCAGGGGAAAGGGACAGCTCAGAATATTTTGAAACTTGTACTGGCTATGGAATTTTGTGTTCAGCATAGCCTCCCTCTTGGTGAGTTTTGACACAAAAAACCTTTGACAGTGTCTCGTGGCCCTATTTGATGAGAGTTCTACAATGTTTTTGTTTTCAAGGAGAGTTCCTTCGCTGGATAGAAATGTTACACAATAAACCTCAGACCTTTGTTTCGGTAGGTGGCATGCTATCTGAACTGTTTCCTCTGGGTAGTGGTACCCAACAGGGCTGCCCTCTGTCGCCAATGTTGTTTGTGTTGATGCTGGAGCCCCTGCTTCTGGCTTTGTGCAATGCAACGCAGGTAGTTGGTCTTTGGATGGGGGGAGGAAATTAAATTGAGTGCATTTGCTGATGATATGCTGTTGTGTCTGCAGAATCCTGAGGTCTCACTGCCTGCCCTCAGTATAATAGAGCTTTAGGTTCTTTTCTGGACTGAAGATTAAGAATAAGCCTTTAGGTGAAGGCTGGGTGGAAGGGAGTGTTCCCGTTAATGTGGGCAGTGGATCAGATCCGTTATTTGGGAATCCAATTACATGCAGACCCTTCCCAATTTATGAATGTAACATCAATCCTCTCTTAATACATGCAGCTGATCACTTACACAGCTGGGGAGGACTGCCTGTCTTGTTGAAGGGAAGGATTGCCTTTATTTATTTAAAATGATGGAACTAACAGTTGCCGTTGTGGGTTAAGTGGGGGCGATTGGATTCAGTTGGATAGATTAATGGTGACATTTTTGTGGAGGGGGAAGAGGCCACATATACCTCTCAAAGAGTTAGTTATTGAAGCATCAGGAATAGGGGGGGATGGACTTGCCGTGCCTGAGGACATACAATTTAGTTTGTATGGTATGACATTTAAAAGATATACCCTATGCCTCAAAGCTATAAACCACTCCAAAAGGTTAAGGGGCACATATGTACTAGACCCATTAACAATATATGTTACATGAGGAGGCTCAGCATCTTCCAGAGGGCCTATGTAAGGGATTGTATCTTGGAGGTCTGCAAGCAGCATGGAGGGAGTTGTGTAAGAGGGGGGGGGGGGGGGACATCCTGGAGTTTCACAGGCCTTCTATCCCTGGTAGGGAGTTTGAATTTTCTTCTGGGGCTGCAATCCAATGTGTCTCGCCTTTGGGTCTCTAAGGGGATAGAATGGGTTTGGGACCTGCAGGGATAACCTGAACTCCTATTCCAATTTGCAAAGGTGATTTGTGCTGGAGAAACAGGACTTCTTTTGGTATTTTCAAGCATACCATTACATTCAGGCTGTGTGTATGGTTGAACCTAGTCTATTTAAGACTAAAAGTCTAGTGGATTTCTTTGCGGTTCTCCTAGTAACTCAGAAATCTTGTCTGAGCGATGGCGTAGGGATGGGTTGGGATGTGCCACACCCTTCTTCTACAATACTCTTTTAAAAAGTGCACCGCTCTCTCTAGGTTATATTACAGAAAATTTACTGCCTTGGGGCTCCGACACATGTAGTGTGTGTGTGTACAAGAGCCAGGTTTTGGTTCTGTGAACGGATACAACAGCTTTAGCAAAAGGTGTGTTTTTGTCTGGGGACCCTCTTGGGAGTGGCCTTGGGACCCACTGCGGACGCTTGCCTTTTTGGCAGGTTTCCCATTGAGTGGTGTTTCAGACTCACAGAGGAAAGTCTGTGATAGGGGGTTCCCAGTGGTGAAAAAGGTGATTTTGCTAAATTGGATGGAAAAGAGGGCAGCTTCATTTCTGCAGTGGAAATGGGCCATGTATGATCTCCTAGAGATAGAACGGAGGACAGCGGAGGTAAAGGGACAGATGACCCATGAAATGTGGGTGCCTTTTATTGCTGGTCTCCTTCCAGCAGCATGGGAGGGGAGGGGGTGCTGTTCAATATCTAGGGGGCTCTGGAGGGAATTTGGGGTAACTTGGATATGGAGGACACTGCGAGTGTGGGAGTGCATGAATGGGAGTTGGAGTGACTGGTGTGAGGGTGGGGGTGTGGAGTATCTGCTGAATGCTGATAGTGGTGAGGAGGATGGCTGTTATTGGGGGGAGGATTGAGGTGGATATTATGGAGATGTCTGTCATATGGAGACTTAGAAATGATCCAAGAGCAGTGCTGCGGAAAGGAGGAGTGTGAGGACTTTTACCCCTCTGGATAGTATTGTTGATAGGGAGGAGGGCAGTTTGTTTTGCGTGCACTCTGTTAAGAGTGGTTTAATGGGGTGGGTGAGTGAGGTGGGGCTTTTTTTTTTTGCATTGTGTGTGTGTATGTATATATATCTATCTTGTTTATATTAGGGTGGGGAATATGTAAGAATATACAACATTAACGTCACATAGGGTATGTTCTGATGTTTTCAAATAAAAATGATTGAAACTGAAACTAAAATCATTTGGAAGCTGATGGTGAGCAGAATGGGATCACAGTGTTGAAAGAGACATTTTAATTATGACCAGTGAGTTCGACCTCTTTAAAAGCAACGGGGGCATTTTCAAAGCCATCTAGCCGGTTTGCAGACCTGGAAACTGCCTAAATGGTGCGTTGCGGAATATTCAGTGGAATGAACATGGTTCATACCGCTGAATATCCCCAGGTGCTATCACTGACTACCCGATGCCAGCCTGCCAGCATTGGGGTGTTCCAAGGGAGGATCGTAGGCGGCACCTGGGGATAACCGGCTAGCGGTCAGTTATCCCTTGGAGGTGAAAGCTAGGCACCTGAAAGGCTTGCTTAACTTTCACCGCAGAAGCTAACTGGGCAGTGGCTAAATGCTGCTGCCCGATTAGTTTAGGCAGCATCCGGCCAGCCTGAATATTCAATGCTGGTGGTCGGATATGGCCCCTGTATCTGGGTGCAAAGTTCATCAGTGGCAGCTAGCCACTGTACAGCACAAGCCGCCACCACTGAATATCTCTCCTCCTGCCCCCTCCCCCCCCCCCCACACATTTCTGCAGTTACCTGTTTCAAAGACCAATGAAACAACATTACTTACTAGAATCCAGCCTATAACAAGGAAAATCACAACTTGGGAGCAGTGATATATTTCAAACACATTGGAATACAAGCCATTGCTTATAGCCTTGATTATAAAAGACATAAATGAAAGAGGCAAGTTAAAGTGTGGCAGAGAAAAAGAGAAGAAATAATCACAGCGACATCATAATACAAAACAATGTAACTCTTTCTGAGCAGGGTGTTTATTCATACCCATGAGAACCTTCCGCATCATACATGATTTAAACCACTTAGAACGCTACAGTTGTCCAAAAGGATTCAATCTGGGGAACACACCCAAGCTTCTTTACTTAGGCACATATGACTTTTAGGAGAGCACAAGGTCAATTTTATATTCAACAAACATTGTACTATTTAGTTTTATGTCAGTCAGTGGTATTCTAATATTTATACAGCTTTTTATTTGTGATGTCAATAGTACCTCATTTGCAAAGGCAGCATCGCAAATATTACACCAGCCCTCAGGACACAGCCTTTGTTGGGAAAAAAGAACAAGCTGGGCTGTTGCAGTCCCTGCACAGAAAGGACATGCTCGCAAAATGCCTCACTTAGAGCCTTACCCAATTCAGAACAGATTTCCACATATTAGAAATATTCAGACATCAATGCAAAGCAGGGGGGGGGCAAGTAAGTTGGCAAGAACAATGGGAGAAGGGCATAGGTGGCCAATGGGACAAGGAGAGATGGCGGGGAATATACGAGGGGGAGCGTAGATTGGCATGGGCAACGGCCGTGGTGGAAAATTGCTTGAAAATTCAACTTAGGCTGGTGTGGACACCTGTAAGGTTACAGGCCATATTTAAGGATAGGAATGCAAATTGCTGGCGGGGTTGTGGTGAGAGAAGGGATCTGGTGCACATGATTTGGGGATGCCAAAAACTCCACGGGCTGTGGGAGGGGGTAGAAAGATTCTTCCACGAGGTAACCCGGGTACGGATACGGGTAACCTTAGCGCAAATTGCTCTAGCTGAGGGGGAGGAAGGGGGCAACCAAATGTTGACTGCCTTCCTAGACCATTGTGTGGTGGCGAGCCGACTGGCCATACTGCAAAGATGGAAAGATACGGAGGCACCAGCTATGAAGGAGATAATTGGGAGGCTGGATTTTCTTTGGCATATGAGCGCAATAGGGGCATACGGCTGCAATAAAAGAGCAAAACACAGGGCAGTATGGCAAGACTATGAGGAGTGGAGGGAGAGGGGTTGGTATGGCTGGATGATGGACTAGGTATGCTGGGAGAAGGGGGGGAGGGGGAGTAGGGGGATAAGGGGGGGATAACAGGAATGCGGAATGTAATGGTAGGGTTATAAGGGATAAATGGACTCAACTAGGTAATGAATACAAGATATTGACTTAGGGAGTATGGTATTGTTATAATCTGATGTGTCAACACCACCACAGGGAGTGACCAGGGGGAAACGGGGGAGTCAAATAGAGTTCATAATGTGTATTTGAGAATACCTGCTATTTTTGAACTGTAGATTCTGTTATCAGTGTTAAGAGTGATAAGTTAGAATGATGAGCATTTCCGGTGGGGTACGAAGGGAGAGTGTGGAATGCTAATTATTTGTGTTTCTCGTATTGTATTGAGCTGTGTAAGTGTCTACATATCTAAGTATTCCTATGATTAATTGGAAGAAGGCTGTAGATGGTGGGTTGGTGGGACAGAATGTTTAAGCCTGGCTGGGTTTCAATGTTGTGCTGTGGATGTAAGTTATGAGGAGTGCCAATAAAAATTTCAATTAAAAAAAATAATAAATATTCAGACAAAAACTGAACTAGAAACCCCGAGAAGTTACACTCTGCCCCGTAGTACAGCACCAGGGAAATCAAAATAGAAATGCATTTCCCTCTGCACTGTGTAAAATACTAATATATCAGAAATGCCGCACATTTAGGCCCTTCACAGAAAGCCCATGCTTGCAAAGTATTTCAACCTGGTGGCATACGCAAAATAGGGATAGAGCCTTGCCCCATGCAGAATAAATTACCACATTTAAATTACCACCAGCCTTCTCTAAGGGGCTTTTGAAGATCACCGTTGATTGAAAGTTTGAGCAAGGTAAATCAATCACGGTAGAATGATAATGCTGTTACCATGCAAAGTTTGATGGCTTCTAGGTAAGTTTCGCAATTACATAGTGGGGCTGAGAATTTTGTGGAGTAAAGCAGTGAGTTGAATTTACACTTGACACAGCACAGTGATTTTACAACACATGGGTTTCTGAACAATGTATGGGACAGTTTGGGGTAGATGACTATAAAGATGCTGAAGGCTGGTCTGGATTGTCTTGAGGGTCCTTATAAACTTTGCCTGAATGGAATTTGATGATGCCCCTTACCAATAATGTATTTGTTATTAGTGATTTTATAGTATATAGAGAAATGCAATTAGCATTCACTTCTATCTGTTTTTGATTGCCTTATAAAATAAGCACAGCGTATGTGCCTATGTGCTTGGCACCCTTTTATAAATTGACTCCCCACTAGCACTTGTTGCTATCTCCTCCTTTACTCATTGTATTTAAATCCTGTTTTTGTCTTTCTGTAGCTGACTTCAGTATCTATAATGTATTTATTAATGTATTTTGCCATTTCTCAGGTTTTATCTTGGTAACAAGGTCAGATGAGACAAAGGCAGTTGTGTTATTTTTGCAAGCTTTCAGAGATAGATGCTTTCTTCTTAATGTTCTTTGGTACTTTTTTTCTGTGTGTGGTCTTTGCTCAGTAATGCTGACTTGCAGACATTACTGCTCTCGATTACACAGGTAGACAAAATGCAACAGTTGTGCATTCATTAGCGTGCCTTCAGTTTGTTTGTGCTCCTAAAAAAAAAAGTGTGCACAAAATCGATTGCATGCATATAAATCTACAGATCTATGTGCATAGACTTGATCTGCATGCATATAAAGTTCTAACAGCTGGATTCAAACCCGCCTGCAGCCCTGGTTAAACTGAGAAGAGCATGTGGCCTGCTTCATACATAGGGTTGCCAACTGGCTCCAGATGCACCCGACACACTTGATCCAGTCCTAGGTTTACCCCACTGCATGCAGGGACATGTAGTTCTGATTTTTCCATTGCATTCCATAAGAAAAGCAAGACTGCATGTCCCTGCATGCAATGGGGTAAACCCAGGACTGGATCAAGCCTGTCGGGCGCATCTGGAACCAGTTGGCAACCCTATTCATACATTTGCGCTGAAGGTGATGCAGTCAGCCCCACCCTCATGCAGACTTCCTGTATCTGGGGGGCGGGGACTGGTATCACATTGCTTTTATAGAAAGTATATGAAAGCAAGCCCCACGCTCTGATCAGGGCTGTAGGCAGGTTTGAATCCAGATTGTTGCATCAGCCAGTGACAGAGAAGGACATGGGGGGGAGTGGGAGAAGGACAGTTGAAACAAGCCAGAAACATAGGGGGGGGGGGGGCAGCAGCAGCAGGGAGGTATCTCTCAGTTGAGTAGCAGTCTGCTGGCAAAAAACTGGCACTTACATTGGACAGTTTTCTGCCCTGCTGACTGCCAGCCTGTCATTGGGAAAACCAGCTAGGCTGGCATTTGGGTGGGCAATGCCCCCTCTTCCACCCAACCATGCCCATAAAATGAGTAACTTTTCCCTAACCTGCTTCTAAACTGCAGTTCTTTAGCTGATTTGGGGATTTACTTAAGGCCAAGTCACCATGTTGTTAAGTGCTGTTGAGTCTATGTAGACTTATGGTGGCCCTCTGGATAGTTGTCCTAAACTGTGTTCGTTCTTCAGTCAGGCGGCTCATTGTTGACACAGGCAACAATACTAGAATTAAACTTTGCAGATGAAAGGCCTCACAATCTACTTCTGTATCTTGCTACGAAAACCCAACAGATAGTCACAACAAAACAAACTGCACTATAGCGCTGGAAGATGAGACCCCCCCAGGTCGGAAGGCATTCAACTGGCTACTGGAGAAGGGCTGAAGACTTTTCACCATATGTGGCAAATTTGATGTGAAAGCGTGGCAAATTAGAGTTTGTCATATTTTGGCTCTAACAATAAAATGCAACAAATACTTGTGTTGACAGTGTGGCCTGTTGTGTAGAAGAAACCATTAAGAGAGTTCCATTAGTATTACATGATCACTCTCTCATTCTATTCCACTCTGACTGACTCATTGACACAAGTGCTACCAGCCAATTCTCCCTCCACATACCACGGTGTGGCAAATTTTAATTTTCATTCACTGCACCTGTGGCTACATTGGAAAAAAATGTTGTTTGCCCCTGGTTGAAAGCTATTCATCGTGGTTGCCAATTGAATAAGTCTACATGAGGTCATTGATTCATTTGTTCCTTTTCCTCCTTTGTTTTCACATGTTTAGCCAAGCACTTTAGTATCTGTTCCCATAGAGGAACTATTTTCTTTTTTTTTTTTTTTTATTTAAGTTTTTATTAACAACTTTTTCATATACATTAGCAACTTTGCCATGTACATTACTATCCACCGTTACACATACAGCAGACACATCCTTCCCATGTACCTTACTATCAACTTATCAACTTTTCACATACAACAAAACATTCCTGTCCCGTCTCATTCAATAGGGCTAGCCAGCATCTTACATCAAGCTTCATACCTGCAGTCCCCCCCTTTTTCCTACCCCTAAGTAAATCTTGGGTCAAGAAATACACTCTGGGAATTAACCAACCTAATAATTCACAATCAACTTGTGCAGAATAGCCTTACCCCTCCCCTTTCGACTATCCCTTACAGCCCTTAAACTGGCAAGTTTAAGTCCTCCCTCACCCCCTACTCTCCCTCCCCATCACCCCCCCTAACCCTCCCTCTCCCCCCTCTCTCATATAGCCATTTCCAGACCCCCGCCCACCGCTTCTCCACTTGTCCCCCTCTTCCCCCCCTCTCCCCCGTCATTTTATACATTGCATATAGAAAAGACACTCTTCCTGCATAACTAGCTATGGAAGGCAAATTCGGCCGCTTCCAGTACCATGCGATTTCACTCCTTGCCGCTGTCACGCAGTACCAAATAATTCTCCAGTCCCCTTCCCACCTCCCATCCGGTTTATGCAGAAGACACATTTCAGGACCAAACACAATACTCGCCCCCATCATTTTATTAATGCACTCCCCTATTTTATGCCAATACTCTCTCACTACTGGGCACGTCCACCACATATGGAACCAAGAGCCCCGCTCCCCACACATCCGCCAGCAATCATTCGTCGGACGCACTCCAGCCCGGAACAATCTCTCCGGTGTTAGGTACCATCTAGTCAACACCTTATAGGCATTCTCCCGCAGGGATGTGGAAATGGAAAACCTAGCTATACCCAGTACTAACACCTCCCACTCTTCCACCCCCCACTCCACCCCTAAATCCTTTTCCCACTCTTCCATATACTTCAGCTTCCTTTCCCCTCTGGTAGTCAGGCCTCTATAAATCCTAGAGAGCATCCCTTGTTGCCCCATGGAGCCCAAACAGGCCCCCTCGAACCACTCTCCTCCCCCCCTTCCTCCCTGCTCCCTCCCCTTTTTCCGAATCACCGAGCACATCTGCAGATACGCGAACCGATCCGACTCTCCTAGGCGGTATAAATCGCGCATTCCCTCAAATTCTCTACACTGTGTCCCAACCACTAGCTGGGAAGCCTGTGTCAGGCCCCGCGCCTCCCATCTCCGGAGTACGGCCGCCTTCGGGCCTATGCCTTCCGCACAACAGGCCTGTAGGGACATGGTGGGCGACCATTTCTTTTCTCCCACCATTCTCCGCCGATACCTGCTCCACATCTGCAGTGTATGTCTTACTATCGGGTGCTGACCTCTTTCTCCTCCCCCCTCCCATACTATCCATTCTAATTCCCCTGGGCGATACCCGTCCACCTCCATCCGCACCCACTGTTTATGTGGTTCCCGCAGCCACGCATAAACGGCGCGCAATTGCGCTGCCGCACAGTACAAACTAAAGTTGGGCATCCCCATCCCCCCCTCTCCCACCGGCACCTGCGTCGTTCTGGCCGCTACCCGTGGCCTCTTCCCCCCCCAAATAAATCTCTCTACCTGTTGCTGCACCCGTCGTAGTGTTCTTCGGGGTATCGGTATAGGCAATACTTGAAAGAGGAATAGGAATTGGGGTAGAAGCATCATCTTCACCGACGCCAACCTCCCAAACCACGAATAGTACCCTCGACTCCAACCCTGCAATCGCTCCTCCACCTGCGCTACCAGTTTCTGATAGTTCAACGCATATAAGGCCTCCAAATTCCGCCCCAACTGTACTCCAAGATACCTAATCGACGTCTGCGCCCATTTAAATGGAAAACGCCGCTGCCACATCCGCTGCTCCCCCTCCTCACCTACTACTCGCAATATCTCCGATTTCCCCCAATTAATCCGAAACCCCGCCTTCTCGCCGTATTTCTGTATCTCACTCATCACTGCCTGAAGCGCTTCTCTGGGGTTCATGATAGTCAATAAGATGTCATCTGCGAAAAGGGAGATTTTGTATTCCTGACCTCCCACCCTCACCCCCGCCACCTCGGGATTGGCCCGTAACCTTGCCGCTAAGGGCTCGAGGGATAGCGCAAATAGTAACGGGGATAACGGGCAGCCCTGCCTAGTCCCCCGTTCCAAGGGGAAGAATTCAGAATAGCCTCCATTTACTCGTACACATGCTTTTGGGCTAGTATACAGAGCCTCTATCCATTGCACAAACTCTGGCCCAAACCCAAATTGGTCCAATACGGAGTATAAAAATGACCAAGACACTTGGTCAAAGGCCTTTTCAGCATCCAATGAGACCAATAGAGTCTCCTGCCCCCGCTTTTGGGCCGACCATATCACATTCAACACTTTCCGTATATTGTCGGCCACCTGTCGGCCTGGCACGAACCCCGCCTGGTCGGCATGCACCAGTTTCCCCAAATGCTTATTAAGTCTAGTAGCCAGTACTTTTGCCAGCAGCTTCGCATCTACATTTAATAAAGAAATGGGCCGGTATGACGCACACTCCTGAGGATCCTTCCCTTCCTTATGGATGAGGGTAATACCAGCCCATCCCATGGTCTCCGCCAATTTCCCCCCCCTGCGTGGTCCATTAAACATCATAGTCAACGGCTGTACTATTTGGCTACTAAACTGTTTATAGAAACGCGCCGTTATGCCGTCAAGCCCCGGGGCCTTGCCGGCCTTTAATGCCTTAATGGCCTGCAGGACTTCCTCTGGTTGGATTTCCCTATCTAGCCCTTCCTGCTCATCCGCCGTCAATACCGGAAGCCCAGCTCCTCTCACATACTCCCAAGTATCCCCCCGCGACCCCTCCTCGCGAGCCTTATATAAATTTCTGTAGTAGGCCACGAATTCCTCTCTGATGCGCCGAACATCTCGCACCCCTTCCCCCCTGCTCTTAATCTGAGAGATCCTATTCCATTCCCTTCTCTTCTGCAACTGCCTCGCGAGATATTTCCCCACTTTATTGCCCCCTTCGAAGAATCTCTGCTTCAACAGCTTTAGGCGAAACTGTATCTGTTCTGCCTCTATTGCATTAACTTTAGCGCGGAGTTCCAAGACTGTCCCTCTATGCCGTCCTCCCCCCTCCTGCATATCCCTCACCTCCGCCTCACGTAGTTGCTGCCGCAACTTCTCCTCGCGTTCTGCCCTCTCCCTCTTAATGCGTGCCCCCCACTTAATGAACACCCCCCTTACCACCGCCTTAAAAGCATCCCAAAGCACTCCCTCGTTTACATCACCTCCCCCATTCTGCCCAAAATACTCTGGAATTAGATTCCGTAATTCAGTTACCACCCTCACATCCTCCAGTAGACCCTCATTCAGTTTCCAAAATTGTCGGCCCTTATCTTCCCCGGCCACCCTCACTTGTACCACCACTGGGGCGTGGTCGGACCAGGTAATCGGATCTATTTCCCCTCCCGTGATCCTCCCTGCTAGCTCCTTCCCTACCCAAATTGCATCTAATCTAGAATACGTCCCATGGGGTGCTGAGTAGAAAGTAAATTGCCTTCGGCCCGGATTAAGCATCCTCCACACATCAAGCAAACCATTCTCCTGAACAAATTTCTGATAGTTCTTCCTTTCCGCCCCCCTCCCTTCTCGGTGGCCCGTCGTATCTCTTCCCACCTCTCAGGCCAGATTAAAATCCCCCCCACAAACCATCACCCCCTCCCCCATTACCGCTACCTGCTCGCTCAAATCTTTCCAGAACTCTGTTTGAGCTCCCGTAGGGGCATACACATTCACCACACAGAACCATTCCGCCCCCTGCTTCACTCGCAACAATAGATATCGACCCCCTTTATCCCGGGATATCAGCTGGACCTCAGTTTGTACTTCCCCCTTAATAAGGATCGCGACCCCGCCTTTCTTTTTCTCTTTAAGATTAGAAGCGAATAGGCGATGCTTATACCCCCTGGGTTGCACCAGTGCCTCGTGCTGTTTCTGTAAATGTGTCTCCTGCAGCATTACTATATCAGCATTGTGTCTTATTAATTCTTTATACAATTTCTGTCTTTTCCATGGTGAATTTAATCCTTTAACATTCAACGTTAACATTTTCAATTCCCCTCCTACTCCTAATCCCCCCCTGCCATCCCGCTTACTCTGCCTCTTCCCCCTCCCCCCCTCCCCCCCTCCCCCCTCCTCCCCCTCCTTCCCTCCCTCCTCCCCCCCTTCCCCCTGCCTTCCTCCCCCCTGCCCCCCTGCCCCCACCCCCCTCTCAGACGTCTCCACTGAGGAGACTCGACTTCCATATCAGTGACCCCTTCCACCTCACCACCAAATCTTCCCCCATAGCCCCCCTACTCCCATCCCCCCCTCCTCAGCCCGCTCTCCCCACTAGTCCTTCTCCCTCCTATCCCCCACCACTCCCCTCCCCTCTAAGCTCCTCACTTCCCCCCCTGTACATTACCTACCTCTCCCTCCCTTCTCCCTGTAACTTACTAGCCCATCTTCCCCTCCCCCAAACCTGTCAACCAACATAATTAAAGATACCAGTCCTTTGGTGAAATATCACCACTCAGCCAGTCTCTTGCTCTGATGCCGGACTCCGGTGACCCCCTTTAGAC
The DNA here is from genome assembly GCA_033557465.1 of Ichthyophis bannanicus. Lineage (NCBI taxonomy): Eukaryota > Metazoa > Chordata > Amphibia > Gymnophiona > Ichthyophiidae > Ichthyophis > Ichthyophis bannanicus. The sequence continues at coordinate 413,948,578 of CM066038.1, forward strand.
GTCCTGGCCAATCTCCGGCCGCTCGCTCTCTGCCATTTCGCACGTTCCGTCTTGCCTGGTCTAGATTCCGGACGCGAAGAAGCAGCGGCGCTATCAGATATCTCAGGTAGCTGTTCGGCTCCCAACTCTCTCAAGGCTTCCCAAGCCTCCGCGCTGGATCATACCGTCCGTGATCTCCCTTTCACCGTGATCAGTAGGCCAAAAGGGAATAGCCACTTGTAGCGCAGGTCTGCTCTCCGCAAGTAGGCCGTTACTTCTCTAATCTCCCTCCTGCGTTGCAGCGTTCCCTGGGACAGGTCTTGATATAACTCCACTTTGTGTCCCTCCCATTGGAAGCTCCGCAACTTGCGGTTGGCTCCGAGCAGAAGTTCCTTGCTTTTGTAAGAGCTCAGGCATACTACTATGTCTCTTGGCCTATTGTCTCGTATGGGCCCCAGGCCTCTATGTGCACGTTCAATGTTCAGGCGGGGAACCTCCACTTCCTCCCCACTTCCCACTTCCACCAGGAGACTTTGGAATATTTCGTAGGCCACTGCCTCACTATTCTTGTACTTAAGCTCTTCCGGCACCCCTCGCACTCGGAGATTGCATCTCCGCGAGCGGTCTTCCAGGTCCTCTGCTTTGGCTTTAAGGGCCTCCTGCGCCGTCTGCAGTTCATCCCAACTCTGCTGGAGCTGCGTCAAAGTCTCTCCTTGACTATCTAGTCGAGTTTCAGCTTCATCCACTCGTTCGCCCAGCTCCAGGATGTCTTGGCGCATCGTCTTCACGGCCTCCATGATCTCATTTTTTACCCCACACATCTCCACCTTCAATTCGTCTTTTAACTCGAGAAGCCACTGCTTAATCTGTTCCGTTGCAGTCAAGCACTCCTCTCCACCTTCACACGCTTCCGGGCTGTGTGGGATTTCCCTCTCCGATTTGCCGGTTTTCTCTCCCTCCTTCCCTCCTTTAGACGGGGCATAGGGGGACCGAAACTCAGCTAGTTTCTTTTTCATCAGACCCTCTTTTTTGGCACTGATTTTCTCCATGATAGGTCCAAGGCTGTTACCACCAGCCGGCTACCGGCCTGCACTCTGGGCTCACCTCCTTCCTGGTGCTCAGAGATGTGGGGGGATGGCGAGGCGTTGCACCCGGGCCTCCCCCGCGGCTGGTGCCCTTCCCCAGTGATTTCTGGCTGTTGAAGTGCCTCCCGGAGGGCCCACTTCTGCTCCGCTCCTGGCTGGTGCCTCGTCTCTCACTGCTTTCCTCTACCAGTCGGCTACAGCCTGTTGCAGAGTTTGCCACCGCTCTTCCCCCACCACGTGGCCGACTGCACTCCTCCGGTAATAATTAACACCACCGCGTTGTGCAGGGAGGTTTATTATGGCCTTACTGCAGCTCTCCCCGATAACAGCGGGCTTCTCCCAGCACGGAGTGCTCCTCTGCCCCAGCCGCTCTCTCGGCCCTCCTCCCGGCGAACTCCACTCTCCCGTGGCCGGCTCTCCTCCGACAGGCCGCACTTCCCACGCGGTGCTCAGCTGCTGCTCCGGCTTCGCGTTCAGCGCCCCATGCACCGTTCCGCTCTCACGGGTCACCGGGGGATTATGTAGCTCTCCCTTAAGCACACCCGCTCTCCTTTCCGCCCCGGACCATGCCCGTAGGGGCTTCCACCGCTCTATTTAACTCGTTGGTGGCGGAGCTCCCGCGCTACGCCGCCATTCGGGTGGGTGACGTCACCAGAAGTCGAGGAACTATTTTCTATCTGTAATTAGGTTACGTTTTTATGCTAATTTCCCAGGAGTATTAAGTGAAGTGATTGCTACTAGGCAAAAAGTTCCATTACAAAATGATGGACTAATTTCTCTGTCACTTCCTGAATCTTGCCCTGTTCCTTTTGATGCTACCCTACTGTCTCCATTTTGCCAGCTTGCATGGGTTGCTTCAATCTCGGGCCTCTCCCCCTTTGAGCAGACCACTATTTTCTGATGCATGTTCTAGTACTGCTGCCACCAACGCGCACACACACACACACACACACACACACAAGCAAATGTGCGTAACCGAGTGGCGTTTCTCTACTTTCCACAGCCTGGTTACTCCATGTTGTCTGCCAGCCCAGAAAATCAAAGAACTTCAGTCAACTACACAAACTGCCTGTTATATATAAGTAGCTGAAGAAGCAACGTAAAATCTAAAAGCTATAACACCCTTAGACGGTAAATAAAAATGTCACTGTGACCAGAGATGATTCAGAGCCAGACAAATTGTGTAGACTTTAGGCCTACATCATTGTTTGTTCAGGCTGCTCATGTCATGCAATTTTTAGTTATAACACATTAACCTTTTTGCTTCGTCGTGGTTATGTACACAGTTTTCCAATGGGGTGGGGTGGGGTGGCATTAATCCTCCCATTTTAAGGGTTTCAATTACAATCAAAAGGCCAATAAAGGATGATCCTGAGCTCAGAGCTCATAGTTCAGACCCTGCACTTGAATCCTAGCTAGAAAGAGTCCAAGATCAATGTACCTGTTCAGTTCATCTGAAGAAAAACCTGAGATTCTGATGGTCAACTGAATATATTATCTAACAGGGTTAGCCTTTAAGAAATAACTGCACTGAATTTCCCACTATTTCATTGAAAACAATGACTGCTCCAGTTGCATCATGTAAGGATGCACAATAAAATGCATGAGAGATCCGGGCTCGGGGGTTCGATTTCAGAGACGTGCTCTCGGATTTCCAACATCAGTACATATACACACATAATAGCAACAGAAAGACAAGGCTTTGTTTCGTCAGTGATAGGAACTGAAGGGGACAGAATTACAACAGGAAGTTCTGTGTTGATTTTTGAACTTTATGGGAATGTATCATATCACTGAAGGTGGCACAGATATAAGATATCTTAATATGAATGCTCACTTCAGGCAGTCAAAATTATTGTAGGTTTTCTTTTAGAAATGCTGGGGGGACATATTCAAAGAGTTTCATGTGGTTTTGCAAACCTGCAAATTTCCTAAATCCTGCTCTTTGTGATACTCGTATTCAATGGCACTAACACGATTATTGCCACTGAATATCCTCTCCTAATCTGGTTTAACTCCCTGTTGCTAACCAGTTAGTGTTGGGGTGTTCTGAGGTTGAAGCAGGGGTACCAGCAGGAACAGTTGGTCAGCAGTGATACTGAGCCACTACCTGGCTAGCTAAAATGCCTAAAATTAGGACAGATGAAAAGCTGCCCTAACCTTAGGCGGATTTGCAATCTGGCTAGTGGCTGAATATCACCTCTACCTGGATTGCAGAAGTACTATCTGGGCAAAGTGGATATTCAGTGGCAATTGCTGGATATGGCCAGGCATTGAATGTCCGGCTTTAAATTAAAGTGGCGATAGCCATCTGCTTTAACAGTGCTGGTTGCCCCTACTGAATATCCCCCCTTCCTATTTCTGAGGAGGTGCGATTTGAAGCCAGCTTTTAACTTTAGGAGAATGCTACTTTTCCAGTCCACCAAACTTGGCCTGTTGACTGCACAGAGAAGGCAATAAGTTACATCTTACTGTAGTTGGCATTTGATACATTTCAATTCACAAAATATCTTTTCCAAAAGTACCACAGCAAGGATAATGAATGTCCTTGTTTAGTATGCATATTTTATTAGGAATTACAACCCAAGAGTTACCTAATCTTGGATTTGTAAAGAATGTGCCCTTATGTCTCTGCAGCACAATAGACATTCACCCTTAAATGATAATGTGGTATATTGTGGGCATGCTGCATTAATATAGGCTTCATATTTCGGATCTTGCACAAATGTGTTAGAATCATGACTGGCCCAACCAAATCTAGGCAGTTGCCTATGGCAGAAGCTTCCTAGGGGTGCAAAGAAAGGAGCAGCAGTCAAATCAAAATAATAGATACTGACAACTGCACAAATACAAAGAGACATCAGCACATTCTGTTACCTGTGCATACTTTTAAATAGCAAACTTAGTTTTGCATGTAGGTTGTGCTGCTATACATTTTTAAAGGAGTGTTGTGGGAGGGCTGGTGTTGGAATGATCATGATTGTTGAGTTTAATTATCTAGATCTTAGGGGAATGGCCTAAGACTGACGTCTCACCTAGGCTCCCCAATGTCTCATCACCAGTAGGCAGTTATTAAAGCAGTTTTGAATCAATACATGCTTAATCGAGTGTGGTGATCACAAAAGTTTGCTTTGGAAGTGGCTAGAAATGGTTCAGAAATGGGGAAGTTGAGTAAAAGGTATCAAGGGCGTCCTGTCCAGCCGCCAGAATTCCCACGGGAGGAAAGAAAATTAAATTGATATTTCCTCCTGTCAGGAAATGGGAGCCACATAGGTTGGACATAAGATCCCAGAAGGCAATTCAATGTCACGTAATTGTGTGGGCGATTAACACCTGATGGGCTGAATTTCTTTTCTTTTGGCTTCCCCCCCTAAAAAAATGCTCATTGGACTTTGAATATCCTTGAATTTCCTGTCAATAAACCATTTCTGAGTAGATGGTGTCATAACCTTGATGTCTGTCTCCTATACGCTGGCAAGAGGCCCAAACGTCTAGATGTGAACTGAGCACAGGATTCAAATTAAACACAGTTAAATCATTGTAAATAAGGGAAAAATCAAACTTCTTCACCTTATTTCACCTTGCAGCTTAACTGTACAATGCAAAATTCATGCTTCCCAGCTGACCTAATTTCTGTTCTTTATCTTTCCGTTCTCATCCCTCAGTCTGGCTTCTAGAGTTTTCTAAGATCGGTTTCTCTGCTGAAATGTCGCTGTCTTTTTGAAGAGCGCCTCTTGGATGCTTCAGCTCCCTTGACTAGTCTTATTACCATGAGACACTCTTTTCAGTCTCCTTGATATCATGGGTGAGCATCAAAGACTTTGCTCAGCTCCTGTGTCCCATATTTAATAAATGCAGGATGTACATAAACTGATATTTTCATTTCTTTTAGAGATATATGTGCTTCACAGACGGACATGGTATCTGCCGGCCGCTTTTTGGTGTGCTGCAGAAAAAGGGAAGGAGATAGAGAGAGGGTGGGGGTGGGGATGGGGGAAGGGTCAAGAGGGAAGGTAAGGGAGAGAGAGCGAGAGGAGGTACCTTGGGGGAAAGGGAGGGGACAGAGAGTGCTCCTGGGGGGTGGAGGAAGGAAAGAGAGAGAACAAGTAAGCAAGAGTTCCTTAAGAGTTAGAGGAAGGGAATAGAGAGACTACAGTTCGGAGAGGGTAAAGATGGAGAAAGAGAATGTCTTGGGGGGGGGGGGGATGTTAGAGATATCGAAGGTTGGAGGGCCAGAAGAGGAGCATAAGAGAGTCACAGCAGATGGCCGACTCCTTTAAAGCCTGGGTATTTGGGGGACGGCCATGGTTGAGGTGGAGGGAGGCAAATGCTGGGGCCACCACAATGTTTTACAGATACTTACTACTGTAGTTCTTAAACATTGCTACTGTACAGATGTGAGCCTACTGCATCCAACTGCATTACCTAGTCATCTATGAGGGTAGCCCGTCCCAACACCCTCTCTTGCTCCCAGCCCTGCATCACCTCTCTCTCTCCATTTTTAATTTTTCAGGTTTTTGTCTCCTTTTTGATTTCCCAGCTGCTTCTTCAAACATTTGAGTTTTAGCTGTTATATGAAGACACTCCTTCTACAGTTCCTTTCTTGCACTTGCCTCTACTTTGACTTTGTTTTAGTGGTGACATCAGTACACTGACCAAAGGAAGAAAATATGAGATCCCAAGAAGTGCATTAAGTTAGTCCAATAAAAAGAAATCACCTTGTATTTTTGCTTTTATTTGTTAAACTTTATATTGGTGCATTCAAATGAACTACACTTAGGCACGTAACATGGAAATGTTTTTTGCTGATGGGTCCTTCTTGAATGAGAAGAAGCTGGTGCTGATTTGAGTGGGTTGTCTCCCCGATGAGCAGACTGTTTGCTGTCAGAGACTCTACTACTATCCAGTTTCACAATATAGTACAAATCGATAAAGGAGGGTTTGCTTTTATTTTTTAATTGTATTGTCTTAAATGTTGTAAATTGTCTTGTTAGCTTGTAAAGTGCATTTGTAACTTAAATGAAGTTGTTTCCTGTATATATAAGGAGTTAATTTGTTTCAGAATTATATTAGTCTTTTTTATAGCTTTTGATTTTCTCCTCTGCTTGTTAGTTATACATCATTGCTCATAGTGTTTGCAATGTATTGATGAACGGTGTTCTGCCTCACTGTAAACAGTCTATAACATTACATCTGTGCATCCAAGTGGACTACACATGACAGTAACATTGCTTCATGCACTAACACCACCCTGGTGTGACAAGTTAATCTTTCTTTTCATCTAATTCACCTTAACATAATTAACACATATAGACAGATATTCTTAGAATTTTATCCTTGTATTTTTGATGCTTATTTGAAGTTTTTATTTCATCTTTATGCATATGCAAACCTATTTTACATAGGTCGTTGAGATAGAAATTGAGACATCTGGACAGGTGTGTTCCCGACGGCCCTAAAACAGACTTCCATCCGACCCCTCCTTAAAAACAACAAGCTCGACCCTAAAAAAGCGGAATCCTACCGTCCAATCTCCAGCATTCCCCTACTGGCCAAGATAATAGAGATGGATGTACACCAACAAATCCAGCATTGATACTACTGCCCCACTTGACCCATGTCAACATGGATTTAGAGAATCCCATGGCGCTGAGACCCTCCTCACCACTCTACTCAGCACCCTAATCACAGGGATTGATAACAGCAGTAAAGGATATGCATTAATCTTCATGGACATTGCTGCCGCTTTTGACTCGGTTAACCACGAGACGCTTTTGACACTGCTCCAAGAGAAGGGAATCCATGGCTCAGCCTTGAGTTGGTGCAAGCCATACCTGAGAGATAGATGGCAGCAGGTGAAAACTGACTCAGGGACCTCCAAGCCATTTAAACAAATGCAAGGGGTCCCCCAAGGATCATCACTGTCAGCCCTCCTTTTCAACATATATATGCAACCCATTTGCGCAATCATCCGTTCCTTCAAGGTCTCCTGCCTAATGTACGCCGACGATGTGCTACTCTTCTCTCCATTCTCAATCAACCAACCCGATTTCTCGACCCTGACAAATTGCTTTGAGGCTGTCACAGATTGGCTCCACACACACAGCCTCAGAATTAATTTCAAGAAAACCGATGTCCTCTTCATCACTAGGAATCACTCCTTCACCCCACCAACATCAATAAGAGTAAGAGACACGGAGCTCTTGAGCAAGCCCACAATCCGCTACCTGGGGATCACCCTTGACCAGTAGTTCAACATGAAAGCACACATAAGCAATACAGTCAGAGCAATCTATCCTAAGATACAAACCGTCTGCCATCTGCGACCCTTATTAGAACCAGATGACTTCTGGACGATTTTCCAAGCATTGGTAACCCCGCACTTCGATTATGCCAATGCCATTCTGCAGGGACTCCCCATGAACACCTTGAACCCCTTGCAGCTGGTAATGAACGCAGCCACCTGAGTCCTGCATGGAGCTTCTAGAAGGGACCACATAACCCCTGTCCTAAAACACCTCCACTGGTTGCCAATCCACTGCAGACTCACTTTCAAAGTTTTACTAATGACTTTAAGGCCATCAACAACCAATCCTCCATTTCCCTAACAGACCTTATCTTCCCAATACCTGCAAACAGGGCCAGAAGGTCATTCGCTGTAAACACCCTCGTAATCCCTAGAGCAATAACAAAATGCTCCCAGACAGCAAGGAACAGAGCATTTGTATTTTACGCACCCATGCTCTGGAATGCCCTCCCAACCCCTATCTGGGCAATAACGGACCTTGCCCAATTTCGGAAGGCACTGAAGCACCATTTATTCCTCCTACATTACTCCCTGCCCAGTGAAACAACACAGCCAAGTTTACCCCCCACCCACCACAATGACACCACCGATACACCCAGGACATGATAACATACCCACAGTCTGAATACGACTGCCCAAACTGTATATAACCTAATATGTAAGTAGTTCAGAGAGTGTCGTGTATTCCATAGCAGTACCTGTGCCATACCTGTTGATGAACAACTCAGTTGTACAGAGTTGTATATAGTTACCCCTGTTAAACCCAAGTTGTATGAACTTATTCTCTGTAATGTACACCGCATACTCCGCTGCTTTGTACAAATTGTTGTTACACGTAAACCGCGCTGATTTTAAAAAGCGCGGTATAGAAATAATCTAAATAAATAAATCTGAGACAGGAATTGCTCGGTTCCTTCTACTTTACAAAAGGCTTTGCCGAATGAAGAGCTTTTTGAAAAATCTCTATATGGCTGCTGGTATATATTAATTAATAATTTATTTAAAGTATTTAAAGCAATTTATAGCCACATATCTAACTATACTAGGCAGGTTACAAATGAATATCAGACATTAATCACATATAAACATTCAAACAATACACCACATCTTAAAAAAAACTATAAACAACTAAAACAAACATTGAAAATACTTCGCCATTTCATATCAGCATAATACACAAAAGGAAACACCACAAACTTATTCTCAATTTTCTGCGCCAAAAGTCGCAGAAAATGGAATAGTTTTCAACATTTTCCTAAATGTCAGGAGATCTATCTCAGTGCACATGGAAAAGGCTGTGCATTCAACAACTGGGACACAGCCACAAAGAACAACTGAGAGTACCCCCAGACAGAGAGTAGCTCTTTAAATAATTCCTTCAAGCAAGGCCAATTGAGATAGGACCAGACTAATAAAGGATCCCTTTGGCACCTGTCAAAAAGACCTTAAAATCCACTACCAAGAAGTTAAAATGAGCACAAAAAGCAAATGGGAGCCAGTGCAGCTCAAAAAAAGGCATGGGATGACATAGTCATAATATGAATGTCCTGTCGGCAGGTGTGCCACTGTCTTCTGGGTCAGCTTCAGGGCCCTAGTCGGTATCAGTGGCAGTCCTATTTAGATGGCATTACTATAGTCAAAGACCAGTAGGATCATAATCTGCACACTGCCAAAAGTCAGTTGGATCCAGTAATGATTTCAGCCTATGAAAGAATCTTAGGGGTATGTTTACTAAACTGTCCTAATGTTACCGGCATTAGTTGCAGTGTTACTGTGACGAATGCCATATAAGGTAGTGGGCGTTCCAGTCTTAAGATAGCAATGGTGGGTTATAGTGCAATAGAGGGCACCTGCCCATTATCGCGCAATAGAGGGAGCCATGGCACTTTATCGTGCATTAACCTTAACTTTGCACGCTGAGCTGCAATCACAGCAACAGAGGTGTAGCACACTGGTTAATGCAATGACTGCTGAGGCAGGGATCATGAGTTCAATCCCTTAGTGGGCTCAATGAATAAGGGTGCCCAAGGTAATTCCTTTTCCTGCTTGTAACAGTCAGACACATTCCAACAATCTGTGCTGCCAGCTAAAAATACCCATACCCCAGTGCCGTAACCTAATGCACTTTTTAGGGCGCACCAGAAGGCACATCATAAACCACCACATTAGCCAAGGTGGGTCATAATGTGCCCCAGAGGGCAGCACGAAAGGTTGGCAACCCCCAAGGCACCATATAAGGCGCCCCATAAGTTGTCAGAATCTATGGTGCCACTAAAGATGCCCCAAGGATGTATAGGTGACTCAAGAAATGGTGGCCAAGGGCAGTAAGGTGCCACAAGTTGACAAGCAAGAAAGGTATGGCCCAAACACAGATGTAACCCTAACACTGCACAGAGCACCAAGGAAAGGCAATGAACAAGTGATGGAAGGAAGCAGATCAGAGCTGATAGACCAGACAAATCTTCCTCCAGCCCATGTGGCAGCTGGTAAAGTGTACAAACATATCGGGGGCAGCTGTACCGATGCACAGGGTGATGGTAATGTACCGTGTGGCAGAGGATGGGAAGACGTGTCCAGCAGAGGAGCTAGAGGTGGCAGGATAGGTGCAATGATAGGAGGACAGAGGAGTAGCAGTGCCATGCAGAGCAGACACAGGAGAGGCAAGCAGGTAGAGCCACAATGCAGAAACGTGTACCACTGCAGGACATGGGGTAGCAGCCTGCACATCTGGGCAGGATGCCACACAGCTGGCAGACACACATAGACGGACAGAAGTATGTTTGGCAACTGTGACAAGGGTATAATGTGCCAACAGCACAGATCTGCACAGATATGACTGTTACAAGAATGAAAAGTAGCTGTGTAGGACAGACATACAAATGAAAGAGAACAGAGAGGAATCAAACCCATGACCATCAGCACAAATGTCAATGCACAAACCGGTAGGCTACACCACCAACGTGAGTTCATTAGCAAAGGCTGCATACAAGAACACTGCAGGGCACCACACAAAAAGCCTGCTGTCTGCCAACAGTAACCATGATGGGATGCACATGCAGAACTGGTGTGTACAGCTCAGATCACAGTCTGTAATTGGGATGAGAGCCACATATAGCTACATGCACACACACAATGAAATGTTATGCAGTGGATATAGGATGCAAAAGAGGAAAGAACCTAAACCCAAAGGGCAGCAGGGGATGCTCTGTGGAGCAGGGCAAAAATAGGGAACAGAACAGGAGCATGTGAGAATTGAACCTGCAAACAGGTGTGGCCCAGACCAGCTGAACAACAACAATGCCAATCCCCCAAGTGGACTGCCTACATGGATGTACAAAGAAAGAGACATATGTAACAGCTAATATGTGATGGATAGGCAGCACAGAGGGCACACTGTGGTGTACAGTGAAGAGATGGAAGGGTGTGTGGAGAGGTGATGAACCTGCAGGCAGCTCATGGTCAGGTTAGCACAACCCCAAAAAACAAACAAACCCATGTGGGAATCAAACCTGCAACCATGGTGAGACCGCACCTTGAATATTGTGTGCAATTCTGGTCGCCGTATCTTAAAAAGGATATAGCATTATTAGAAAAGGTTCAGAGAAGAGCCACCAAAATGGTAAAGGGGATGGAAGGATACTCCTATGAAGAAAGGCTTAAAAAGGTTAGGGCTCTTTAACCTGGAAAAGAGACGGCTGAGGGGAGATATGATAGAAGTCTATAAATTAATGAACGGAGTGGAACGGATAAACGTAGATCGATTGTTTACGTTATCAGAATATAGAAAGACTAGGGGACATGCAATGAAGCTACAGGGTAAACTATTTAAGACTAATAAAATAAAATATTTTTTTCACTCAACGTGTAATCAAACTCTGGAATTTGTTACCGGAGGATGTAGTAAAGGCTGTTAGTGTAGCTGGGTTTAAAAAAGGTTTGGACAAGTTCCTGGAGGAAAGGTCCATAAACCATTATTAAGAAGGGACCCAGGATATCAATGCTTGACCCAGTACAAGCATTGTGGAACCTGTGTCTTTTGGGGAAACTGCTAGGTACGTATGACCTAGATTGGCCACTGTTGGAAACAGGATACTGGGCTTGATGGACCTTGGTCTGACCCAGTATGGCATATCTTATGTTCCAACACATGTCCGTAACCTCTATCCTAAACAACCACTGCAAGCACAATGCAAAGATATTACCTCAAATGGAATGTGTGTATGGGAACCCATAATACCCAGTGATGTGGCAGATGGCTGGCAGATAGAGAGCTGGCACCGTACAAGGATGTGAGCACAGGTGGGCCATGTACCTGACCAGGAAATCACTAAATACGTGTGTTAGTGTGGTCAAGCAGCAGCAGCAGAGATGAATGTACGTCAAACACCTATTTTTATTTTGGTTAACCATGAGACATAGCGTAGATACCGCCTTACATAATATCAAGGTGTATGGATAACAGCGAAAAAAGTGAAAACGCATTTGGCAGGGCCATCAACCCACATGTCACAGAAAAGTCACTGGGCCATCTACAGATGATGGGCAGGAGAGATAATGTGCATTAGGTGCATGGTGTGCACTGTGCATTAGCCCCCCACCCCCCACATGCTGCCGCACGCCCCAAATGCCTTAGTCACATATGTGTGCATGTAGACAGTGGGCGGTGCATGATGAGGGCCCAACACACATCAGTCATGATTTGTCCCCAAAAACATATCTGTCCGCAAATACAGGAGGCACAAAAATGAAATAGCATACGTTGTTAAAAGTAAGCAGGTGTAAACACAGATATCGAAATATATGTTACAGCTGTCACATAATGTCTGATATAGGAATCAAAGCGGCACCAATGTAACCCAAAACAATCGCCAAATGCAAAATGAGGATATGGTAACAGGTACAAGAGGCACATGAACACAGAGAATTCAAATAAAATGAACCTCAGACACATGCAGAGATAGCACTATGCAGAAGGTCCCCTGAAATGGGTGGTGTGGATAGAGTGTCTGTACGCATATATCACAGTACATGGAATGCACAAATGAAGAAAGAAAATGGACACCCACACTGCCACACTCCAAATATAACGGGGCAATGTGAGTGCCGGAACCTCAGGGGATAAATAGGGCTGTGCAGACATGCAATGCTAGGTTTGTAAATCAATGTAGTGCGTCACATCGGTACAGTAAACAAACACAATAACCTGTATATAGAGATTGAAAGAAAGGTCAAACATGTTCCAGTAACCCACACAGAAGCCATATTGTCACATGCTGTGTTGCACCAACATATTCTGTCACATGCACATGTACCGTGTACGTTGAAACACGATACAGTGATACCACACATGCACTGTAACACCCTTGGTGAGGGCAAACATCAATCCAAGATGTTGGTGTGCAGTAAAGTGGTGTGGTGGCAAATACTGTGTCATGTCCAAGTGGAGGGTAGACCAAAATGGAGAAAAGGACCTCTCCAATGTGCCCCCTGTGCCACACGCATGACTGTATGCTCCTGCTGAACTAAACGGATGAGGGTATCCTGTGGTGCAGGTCACACACATGGGCGAAACACAGCAACACAATGTCAGATGGATGTACAACATACAGCCACAATGTCAGTCCCTGCTGCACACATAGGGACCAGTACACAGTGTCCACAGTGCAAAGGGTGTCTGCAACCCAACAAGTCCCGTTAAGACTGTCCTTGAAACCATGGGCATGCATAGTCAAGTGTGACATCTCAGTATGCCACAGTACTGGAAAGGTCATGTGTGTCTCCTGCGATGAACACCCAGTCAGAGCATGGTAGCAACGGTGTGTTGGACAGGCCTGTTATGCTCAAAGTAGCAGTCCAACAATAATGTCCATCCGAGGCATGTGTCCCAATCGTAGAGGTCAAACATCCTATGGCACCATCTCCCAGGGATAGTTGCATGGTGTTGTTTGTGTCCACCAACAGGTGGGTGATGGTGACCGCGGATGCACTGTAGTAGATGTGCTGTGTGTGTCCTTTGCCCTGTACAGAAGAAGGAGAAACAATGTATTGGTATGCTGCTCGCAACATCAGGCCAAATTGCAGGGAGTCAAACATCAATATGTACGTAATGAAACGTCACACAGGCAAACATAACATGATCACAACACAGAACAAATTGCATGTTGTGGACATTTGGAAATGGAACCGCAGACGAGGGTGTCACATGGATATGGTCATGTCCATGCCCATGTCACACAAGTGTTGCACAGCTACACCCCATGTGCATCAGCGTTGTTGTACAGAGACTCAACAGGAAAGGTCCATGAAACAAACAGCAAATCACTAACATGTAAAGGCTGATGTCATTCCCAAAAGACTCAAGGTGCAACCTACTGTGTTTCTGCAGCAAGTGTCTGCTTGGGATCCTCTGAGGCTGGCAAAGGCCACAACATGTCACAGTGAAGGGAGAAGATGTCATTGAAATGTGTAGAATTACCATGTCCCTATGTCCAGCCACTGTTGATGCATGTCCAAATTATGCTGATATCTGTGATACATAAATGCTGTTGCGCAGTGGTCTGTCAGCAAACAAGAGATAGGTCAGCTTACAACACACAACACATGCCCACAATGTTCACAAGGTCAACAGCAGTAAGGTAGAGATAGCACAGTCACCACAGTTCCACAGGTGTACAGACCCCTCTCACCACATGATAATGCAAAATGCCTGCAGACTGTATCATCACCCAGCCAACCCAAAAACACACACACACACAGTATGCTAAGGTGACCATGCCACCAGTAGCATATGGCCTGTATGTGCACAATTGGAGATTAGTGGAGATAAAGGCTTGTCAAATGCAATGATACACTGCTGTTGGCTGATACTACAATGTCAGGGAAGGGTGTATGTGCAGCCCACCTAGGACCTGCAGACACACGCAGCTCTGTTGGATGTGTCCCAGAGACAGTGCTGGAGACAACAAACTGACCAGGCACACATGTGGATATGTGTGCCAACAGCAACATATGGGGTTTGGGGGGCAGGGCAAAGAGGTGAATAACAACATATGTGCACTATGACAGATTACCTCAGACATGTGCTCCCCCTGATTGTCCTCACAGAGAAATTACCTGTAGGTCCACCTACCCCAGACTACTGCATGTTGAATGACATACAGTCAGCTGGCACTGCACCACAGCACCAGGAGGGTCACCAAGGATATCCTGTGGATTGAGAAACACAAGAGAAACATACATATGTCATGTTGGAGCTGTGCAACACAAACAGCACCTTCATGTCCTCAGCTCTCATACCCCCCAAGATCCTTTACAGACTGGCTGTTCTTCATCACACTGTACCGACTCGCTTCATGCTAAAGTTCTCACTGAAGTGTGTGTGGCAAAATACAAGGGCCCATACTCTTGTCTGTCCCCTTCCTGACCTCTCTGCTGCCTCCAAAACTGTTGAACACAACCGTCTCCTCGCTACCGTGTCCTTGCTCGTCTCTAAGGCCTCTGTACTATCCTGTGCCCCCCATATCTCTCCCACTGCCCTTTAAGTGTGTGTTCTGGTGGCTCTATGTCCTCTGCTACCCTGCTGCCAGTTCCTGTACCACAGGGATATATCCAGGGGCTTCTTCCTTTCCCTCTCTCGATAACCAGTTCCTTGGTGTGGCTATCTCATCCCTTGACTTACATTACCAGCTGTGTACTGATGAGTTGTAAATACATCTCTCCACGCCTGAGCTATTTCTGCCAATCCACACCCTGATGTCTGCTTGCCACCTGACATTGCTGGCTGCATCTCACCCCACTGCGTGAAATTGACAATGGCAAAGAACGGATATCCCATATTTCCACTTAAACCCTACCCTCCCATTACAGCGTCTGTGTGTGGGTGGGCACACCTTCCTTTCTCCAGGGTCTTCAATGTAGGGGTTGTCTTGGACTCCACTTTCCTCCTCTCCACACATACCCAGCTTGTAGCTGAGGTTTGCGGTTTCTTTCTAAATGACATCAGCTATATTTCCCCAGTCTCCCCTGAACACACAACTAAAACGCCAACCCACCCCTTAATCAGCTCCCGGCTTGCCTACTGTATTCTACATCTTGCTGATCTGCCTTTGAATCATCTGTGTCTGCCTGGAAATATGCAACACTGCACTGCATGGCCAATCTACCGCCTGACGCATAATGGCAATAATACTCCCCCTGTCATGACACCTCACAGGCTCCCTATCCGTCTTCGCATCCATATCAAGGCTCGCCTGCTGACCTATACATGCAGTCACACTGTGGCTTTGCAGTACCTTTCCTTTATGATCTCAACTACCACTAATACAACTACTACTGAGCATGTATATAGTGCTACCTGTCATATGTAGCACTATCCAGAAACAAGTAACACACAGTCCCTGCTCAGCAGAGCATACAATCCAATCAATCGCCTATTACAAAATGTGAACCACACACGTCTAGGCAACTGGTCCCATCTATGGCCCACTCACCTACTGCTGACTCCAGACCACACGCCTTTCACCTTGCTGCACCCAAAGGCTGGAACTAACTACCTGTGGCTGTACAGCAGCCCCTTTCTCAATCAGCTACAAATCATGTGTGACAGCTTACCACCTCCCCCAAGCCTACTAATCCTGACACACATAATCCACCTCCACCTGCTGTGGTGCCCTGCTCACATCTTCTGTGTTTGAGTCATGACTAGATTGTAAGCTCTGGTGGCCAGGCATTGTCTCTCATATGTCAGTGCAGTGTTGCGTCTTACATTTCTTTAGATATGTGTGTACTACTACTACTAGTGAACATTTGTATCACAATAGCAGTATGTTCCAACATATGCAGTACTTGCAACAGAAGACCTCCTCAATCACCCGCCGCCTGACTGCTGTGCCTTCGCATGTGTCACCACGGCCACGTACAGGAGGGCACGTAGGATCATCTTCCAGATCCTCATTAATTTGGACATGGAGATCGTGCCTGAGAGCAATGTTGTGCAGGATGCAACAGGCTATAATGATCTCTGCCACAGTTTGGGCTGTGTATTGTAAGGCCCCGCCGGTCCTATCCAGACACCTGAAACGACTTTTCAAAACGCCAAAGGTGCACTCTATGATGGAGCAACTGGAGGAATGGGCCTCATTGTATCTCATCTCTGCACGTGTCCATGGATGACGCACAGGGGTCAGCAACCAGGGGCGACACCCATATCCTGCATCACCTGCAGAAAGAAATGTGGAACGTTAAAGCAGGAGCTGATGTCCACACACATGGTGAAAAGCATGTACGTGCAAACCAAAAGCTCAAACAATTCTGACACAAACATATGACATCACATGATGGGACACCACAACTATGCAGCAGCATTTGAAGGTTTGACACACAAAACAAGGGGTAGGTGTAAGGATTGTAATCAACATAATCTGTAACCACGACACAAATGCTAGCATGCATCCTACCATCAACACACAGCACCGTAGCAAGGAAGAGCTGGAGGGCATTCCCCCCCCCCATGTTAGATCACACACAGACAGATGAGACACACACACAACTAGGGATACACTCTAAAGACAGACATGTGCACATATGGTTAGTCAGAGGATCACCATGTGCATGTCAGAGTTGCGAAATACCCACCCAGCAGTATACAGTCCTCATACTATCCTGCCTCAAATTGTCTGAATAGTGCTGAGTGATGCAGGATATAGGAGTCATGGGTGGACCCTGCAAACCTAGGGACCACATTCAGAATACGCATATCTGCATCACATACAACCTGAACATTCAGGGAATGGTAGTGTTTGCAGTTGCGGAACACTGCCTCCCTGTCTCTGGGTGGGACCAGGGCAACATGTGTGCAATCAATAGCTCCCATCATGTGTGGTATCCCGGCAAATGCCTCAAAGGCCTGGTTCAGGGTCCCCCACTGTTGCCTAGTGTTGGGAATGGCAATGTAATTCCCACCCAGCTGATCATGGCACGCAGTACCTGGTGGAGACAGCGTGAGAAGGTGAGGCGGCTCATGCCACCCACTGCGGCCACAGATGACTGGAAACAGTCAGAGGCAAAGAAATGTAGGGCACCAAGGAGCTTGACCAAACCCGGTATGGCATGTGACCGACCAGTCAGGGGCTCGAGGTCAGGTCAGATCCTCATGGAGTTCCATAATAGCCCCTGTGCTCAGGCGGTAGAGGGAGATGACCTGGTCCTCACGCATGTCCTGGAGCTGGGCCCTGGGCCTGTAGAGGCGAGGCTGGCGAGCCTGCAACTCCGCGCGCCTCCTGTGCCATGCCGGCACAGCCACTGCCTGGCCTGCCCCCACAGCTGCAGGTCTGTGTTGCAGTGGGACTACACCCATTGCCCTGTGCCTCAGCCCCATGGACACCATCTCCCCCGTCAGGCAACCGCAGCCCCTGCACACCTCCCAGTGCACATGCAGCAACCAAAAAGCCCGCCATACACTCAACCCCCCTCACCTCCTCTAACCCACACAAACCCAGCCACTCACCTCACCCACCACTCACCAACCCAGCCACACAACTCCACCAGCACTCGCCAACCCAGCCACTCTCCACAACAAACCTGCCTCTGACACTCTCCTTGCTTCACCAACAACCAACACTGCACACCTCGTCTCCCTCGCCTACACAAACCCCTCAGTGTGTACCACATGTGCGTGTGTAGTTATGCTTTGTTTTTTATGTCTGCATGTCCTTGCGTGCAGCACAAGCGTGGCGGCACAAGCATGGCGGCTGCGCACGTTGCACATGCGCAGGGGAGATGCAGAAGGTGTGTGCACGGGACCCATGTCATGAGTGCCATTCCGTGCATGTGATGTGAGGCCTGCCGCATGCGTGTAACAGCACGCAGCACATGCGCACATCTCACGCTCGCACATACGTACTGCATCTCCCCTACACAAGCGCAATGCATGCAGACGCCACGCTCACGCCACTGTGCATGTGCAATGCACGCAAGGACATGCAGACATAAAAAAACACATAAATACACATGCACACGTGGTACACGCTGAGGGGTTTGTGTAGGCGAGGGAGACAGAAGGTGAGGTGTGGAGCAGGTGCGGCGAGGGTGAGGTCAGGACTACAGCAGGTCCTATAGAGGTGTGTTGCAGAGCAGGCGAGAGAGGAGGGGAGGGGAGGCGAGGAGCAGGCGTGAGAGACAGGACATGTGTTGCGGAGCAGGCGAGAGAAACAGGAGGTGAGTTGAGGATCAGGCGGCAGGGAGAGGAGGGGAGGGGAGGTGAGGAGCAGGCGTGAGGTGAAGCAGAGGAGCCGAGGGGCAGGGGAGGGGAGATTAGGTGAGGAACGGGAGGGGTGAGGATGTGTGACAGGGAGGGAGAGGGCACAGAAGGCAGGGAGATGGAGCGACAGGATATGGCAGGAGGGGAGGAGGGGGGACATCTGTTCAGCGGGACCCAGAGGGCAGGGAGAGGTGGGCCTGTGGTGGTGGCTACAGGCCCATCGGGTATGTCGCAGCCCACCCAGGGGCCACCCAGTGCCAAACTGAGGCGTATATTCGTGCCAGCCAAGGAACAGAGGAGAGCTGTTAGATTCAGCCAGCAGGAAAACAACATCCTGCTGGCCAGTGTGTTGGAGCGGTATGAGGTGCTCTATGGATGGCTGAGCACCAGCACCACTGTGGGTACACGCATACATGTGTGGGAGGAGGTACAGGAGGCCATAGCCCAGGCAGGGGGACCAACTAGGGACCTCGACAGCCTGAGGAAAAGATTTAATGACATTAAGCGTGGTGTCCATGCACACATGGTGGCGGAGAGGTGACATGCCATGGGCACCGGAGGGAGTGCCCCTTTGCCCCAACCCTGACACCCCTGGAGCAGGAGCTCACAGACCGTCTTGGCCCCATCTACCTGCATGGACTGTCTGAAGCGCTCGACACTGCTCATCCACAGGCAGGTAGGTCAGAGATATGCAGCACACGTACAGCTCACGGCCCAGCACATGCTGGCCATGGACGAGAAGGTGGGGGCCTATGTCCTGAGAACATGTGTGCCCTAACACAGGCAACTGGGGGCCACAAATCCAGCAAAACATGGCTGGGTAGGTACAGGGTGGGTGTGACAGGTACCTGGGGCTGTGTGCACGACAGCCACAGTCCTGGACGTCGTAGAGCACTGCACAGGTGTACAGAACCAAGGGGGGGGCAGTCCCTCAGCCAGGCGGAGTGCCACCCCTCCTCCACTGCGCATGAGTGGGGAGGATGACCGTACATACGGGGAGGGCCCAACACCCTCCACCCCATGAACCCAGCACATGCAGCAGCTATTCGTACCTGGCATATAGGTCACACAGAAAATCATACATCTGCAGCCAGGCACGCACCACAATATGACAGGGGGACACAGACAGGAGGGACATACAACTAGGCCAGAACACATTGACCTGGGGGGACCCACACACACCACCTATAACAGCTATGATGTGTGTTTGCAATTACCTGTCCAGGGACATATCCCAGACCAGTGACAGAGGAAGGCTGAACACACTGATGATGAGGTAGACGCAAACAAGCCCCAACAACCACATCACACAGATATCAGACACATAACACTCTGTCATTGGCCAACATATAGTGGAGATCCCCCACCCATACTCACAAGACATTGGGGTGCACATTGCCACAGCCGTACCAACTGCACCTAGCCAAACCCCCACACCACCTGGGGTCAGCTCTTATACAGGTACCGCAGTGCCACAGACACATTCCCATGACCCCCACCCACGGTGCAACCCCATGCCCAGCATCACTCCACCCATCCCCCGAAACAACCCACCACACACACTGAGTATGTGATAGCTGTCCACCCACACCGCACAGTGGCTACCAAAGCAGCAGTCCCCACACACGTCTGGTTGACCTGGACGCATGCTGCAACACCTACCGTGCATACCACTCAGGCGAATGCATACACATCGCTCACACACACTATGACAGGCCACAATCCCACTCAGGGCTCCCACACGCACCCTGGCCACATGTAGCGCTAAGCCCACATCCAAGGTCACACGTACAGTGCATACCTAGTGCTGCATATAGTGGGTCTAGCACTCGCCACCCCATCCCCCCAAACATAACAGCAAATGTGTCACAGCTCCACCAGTGCAAGAGGCCGCTCCTCCCCCCTTCCAGGTACAGCACACTGTACGCACATGTGCTGTCCCCATTGTAGGTGCAGCAACAGCAGGTACAGGGGGATACCACATTGCTGTTGGCAGGAATGTACTACACAGGAATGTACATATGTGCCCTGCGCAAACTCATCTTTACTGTGTACCCTGTTCCACCCCCCAGGTGACATCCAGGCCATGGAGGCATATGAGGAGGAGGATGTGCCGGCGCCAGAGGATGCTGAGGGGCCAGAGGCCGCAGAGTCTGGGGACGTGGCCAGTAGTGGCGGGGAGACCCCAGGAAACAATATGGTGCCCAAGGCAGAGGACAGTGCAGAGGATGCCGATGCACAAGTGTGGGCCAGTAGCAGCAGGACACGGGCTGTGGAGGACATGGAGACGGAGGGGAGTTGCCACACAATGCAGGCGCTGGGGACATCAGGCACCCCACACACCAGCATGGATGTCATCCTTGCAGAGCTGTGGGCTCATACTGCCTCATCAAGGCACGATGCGGAAGGTGGGTAACAGAATACACAACAAGCCTCCTGGGGGTTGACGTAACATCCACAATGACATTCCATGTGCTCCCCAATATTACCATAGCACATAGGTTCTTAAGTTTAGTGGGGGGTCTGTGCCATGTGCACTCCCCCCTCTTGTAGCATGGGTCGTCTGGTGTCATCATGTTGATGAGCTCATACATCCACCCACTATTCACCACCATATACCCCAAGGAGACGTACAGTGGTAACACCTATCCCAGATCACCTATATAGCTTACTCGGTGGACCCCTCTCCCTGGGTAATGGTACCTAGCATAGACAGTCAGGGTAATCAGTACTGTGTGGCAGGTGTAGAGAAAACAGTGCTCCCCAGATATCTATCTGTGTGCCATGAATCCCCACGTTATCTGGCCTATCCCATATGACCAGTGTGCAGATCAAGCAGTGACACAATGAACTGCGACACAGTACCATGTGTCATATCTGTGATTCCCACGACCCCTCAGCAGGATAATTTCCTGGCCTGAGGATGGATCATGGGACACACAGATGTAAACACGGTACTGCGTTGCTAGTCGTCGCATGCATGATTGCTCTGCAGACCGATCTGTTGGGATACGCCAGACATGTGCATGAGTCACGGTGGGGGGTGCACCACATGTCTCACACATCACCTTGTGTCTCACACACAGCCACTCATCAGGCTCTGATGGCAATTTGGGAGGAGATCAGCCAGCTGCGTGCCACAGCTGAGATGATGGCAGCAGTGCTAGTGCGCATTGCAGATGCCCAGGAGGCCATGGCTTGGCGTCCCCAGCAGCTAGCACAAGCGCCAGAGGCGGCACCAGCAGACCCGGCACAGAGGGGTGGGTTGGCCCATGGGTGCCGTGGACATGGGCGGAGATGCATCATGTGAGGATGGGGAACAGGTCACCACATCTGTGACAATAAAGACATCAAAACCTATTTATACCTATGTGTACGTCTCCAGTGTGTGCCACTGTGCTCCCCTGCGTACCCTGCAACCCATGTTGTCACCCTGGCCACATGTACCTCCCCATTTCCCATAAGGATGTGGTGTCTACACTGCCACCAATCACTGCACATATGTTATACCATTCCATGTGCCATCCACCATGCCATGTGTGCGCCCTTCTACCTATGCGTGTGGGTATACCCTACCTCTCCCGTCGACCAGCAATATCTTTATGGTGGTACATGTATGTTTTATGGATATGTCATGCTCTCATACCCCATATGCTCTCCATTAGTCTACCCACATGTGTGACCATCCTCTCTGCCCACACCAGAGCCTACGTGGCTGTTTACCCACATATGCTTGTGGAGGCACAGGCAGACAAAGGTATCTAGCTACAGTCAGCTGGTTACTCATCCCCAGCGCTTGTAGTGAGCCGTCACTCATCCTCCTGACCAACATCCACCTGTCATGGCCTCACCAGCTATCCCCCTGTGCAGCTCCTGGGTACAGCAGTCCCTCCTATCCTTCCTGCCACACACCTGCTGCTGGCCTTTCCCTTCATTCCCCCCCCCCAGCATGGTGCATAAGATATGCAGCCTACACATCACAGGCAGCATGCATGTGACCATAGCTGCTGGGACACACAGCACATCGGTACATCACAGGGGCACCAGGGGACACAGACGCCTACGCACATGGGCAGCCCCCCACACCTGAATGTGGAGACGGTCCATGTATGTTACCTATGTCTACCACGCATACACACAGGGATCCTACACACATGTCCCATGCTCACGTCAACAGTCTGTCTGTAAGGGAGACATGTGACCATTGTGCTGTACTTACAAACTTATTTACTTTTAACTGTACAATGGGTAATATTTACAACAAACCCCATGTTGTGTCCCGGGTGACAGGACAGCACAGGGCACGTGTGTGGGTGCCCCTGTGGCCCTCAAACGCTCCTGGGATGCCCATCAGGGGATGGCTGTCGCAATGCACTGCCCATACCAGCTGCACGCTGCATGTGCATTTCCGCAACCATCCACTGAATGGCGCCTGCCGGCCATCGGATGGTGTGGTCCTGGAACCGCTGGTGTTGCAGCATGCCAACCACTGCCACAGACAGGTCCCAGATGCATCTGCCACCACATCCACACCAGGTGCCCAGTGTTTGTGTGGTGGCATGTGTGTGGGCCCTGTCTGTGGCAATGGGTGGTAATGCTACACCCAGGCGGCCACCATCGCCGCACACATGTGGCAGCTGGCAGGGACCCACAGTGCCCTGTGCTGTCCTGTGTCTCCTCCCACCCACAGGGCCACCCTCTCCCCTCCACACCCCCCTCCTTCCCCCCCGACATCTCCCACCCACCCTATCCCTCGCCCCTCCCTGCTCTCCTCTGCCTCCGCCTCTGCTGCCGCCTCTTCCTCCTCCCCCTCCCCCTCCTCGCCCCCTGCTGCATACAACACACCCTCCCCCTCCCCTCCCCTCCCTCCTGCCCCACCCCATCCTCCGCCCCCTCCATGTTGTCTTCTTCCTCTTAGGCCTCTGCCCCTCCTCCTCCTCCTCTGGCTGGACTGGAGCTGTGGGGCCTGTTGTGGGGGGCTCTGATGTAGATGGGCCCTCACCAGCAGCAGCATCCTCTGTGGGGGAAGTTAGTCATTAGCACACCATCATGCAATTCACACACCACATAAACATAGTGTGGCCTCCCACAGGCTGTTGGGCCACTGTGACATGCTGTACTGTGCTGCAGAGGCCGCAACACTCACTGCCACTTTGCTTCAGTGCCCTCCTTTGGAGGTGGGCAAGGACATCCAGGCAGTGCAGCCACAACTCTCATCCCTTTTTCCGTAGGTCCTCTACCTGGGGGAGAATGCAATCGGTGGGAGCATTAGGGGCCAGATATCTCTGGTGGGTGCCCAACGCATATCACACATCACTGTGAGCAGCAGGGTGCTGCTGCTGCTCTGGCCAGTATGTCCTCTACTACCTATTGCCAGCGCCACCTGCATGTGTGGCTGTGGGTCTGGGCATGTGTGGGGTGCCACCTATGTGAAGTATGTGCAACCCCCCGGAGCCCCCATACCCTTTTCCTACACTCTCCTTGCATTACATGGCAGCACCATGCCATGTGTGGGGTAGGCATGCTGGTCTCCAGGGGAGGTGTTTCCTAACTCCCTGTGTGGTCCGGCACACACCTGTGTGTTTGCCTGACCTACACACATCAGCCGACACATCAGCCATGGCACCATGATATCTTTACAAAACATGTGTGATATGTTCTGAGATAGAGTGGGAAGTGGGTGGCCATGAACACATCACCAGGAGCCACTACCATGACACCAGGCCTTCGACTATACCTCTATGGTCAGGACTAAGGCCTCCTGTGAATAGGGCAGTTGTGGGCGAATGCAACAGGAGCATGGACCACCATACCTAGCTGAGCTATTGACATCTGTGATCTGGTCTGGGGCCTCCTGGAGTTTGGGCAGAGCTGTGAAACCCCAACAAATGCAGGTACCCTAACACCAGCATCTATAATGGTCCTCTGCGATCAGGTATGGGCCTCCTGGGGATAGGGCAGATGTGTGAACCTTGCAACAGCAGCAACTACCATGCCACCAGGATGACTAACAGACCTCTGTAAGCAGGTCTGGGCCTCCTGGGGGTAGGGTGGATTTAAACACATCAACAGCAGCAATTACCTTACCAACAGGATTTATTACAGACCTCTGTAATCAGGTCTCAGGCCTCCTGGGGATAGGGCAGATGTGTGACCTGCAACTGCATAAACTATCATAACAGTATTCTGTTTAACAGACCTCTTTAGGCAGGTCTAAGGCCTGATGAGGGTCGGGTGGCTTTGAACACATCAACAGCAGCAACTACCATACCAACAGGATCTATAACAGACCTGTGTAATCAGGTCTCAGGCCTCCTGGGGATAGGGCAGATGTGTGACCTGCAACTGCATAAACTACCATAACAGCATGCTGTTTAACAGACCTCTTTAAGCAGGTCTAAGGCCTCCTGGGGGTCCTGTGGATTTGAACACATCAACAGCAGCACCTACCATACCAACAGGATCTATAACAGACCTGTGTAATCAGGTCTGGGCCTCCTGGGGATAGGGCAGATGTGTGAACTTGCAACTGCATAAACTACCATAATAACAGGAGTTATTACAGACCTCTGTAATCAAGTCTCAGGCCTCCTGGGGATAGGGCAGATGTGTGAACCTGCAATTGCATAGACTATCATAACACTAGGGTTACTAACAGACCCCTTTAATCAGGTCTCAGGACTCCTGGAGGTAGGGTGGATTTGAACACATCAACAGCAGCAACTACCATAACACCAGGGTGACTAATAGACCACTTTAATCAGGTCTCGGGACTCCTGGGGGTAGGGTGGATTCAAACACATCAATAGCAGCAACCACCATACCAACAGGATCTATAACAGATCTGTGTAATCAGGTCTGGGCCTCCTGGGGATAGGGCAGATGTGTGAACCTGTAACTGCATAAACTACCATAATAACAGGATTTATTACAGACCTGTGTAATCAAATCTCAGGTCTCCTGGGGGTAGGGCAGATGTGTTAACCTGCAACTGCATAAATAAACTACCATAACAACAGGATTTATTACAGACCACTGTTCCCTCTAAGCTGTGCGCGTGTGCGCGCGCACACACCTCGCCGAGTGAGCGCACATACCTTACAACAGAGCGCACAAAAATTACGGTTCTGATTCTGATAGAAAACACCACAAACATCTTAAAATTTAAAAGTTGTTGTGTATTTATGGTTTTCACAAGTTCTACAATATTTTCTAGTGCAATCAATGTGGTGTACATACTGTATTCTGACGTGTAGTCAAATTTTAAAGTATATAACTCAGTGTGTCGTTACGTGGCGCACAAAAATTTAACCTTCCTTCAAAAGCTGCACAGCTGATATTTTATGTGCACACAGCCTACAGAAAATTAGAGGGAACATTGTTACAGACCTCTGTAATCAGGTCTGGGCCTCCTGGGGATAGGGCAGATGTGTTAACCTGCAAATGCATAAACTACCATAACAGGATTTATTACAGACCTCTGTAATCAGGCCTCAGGACTCCTGGGAGTAGGGTGGATTTGAACACATCAACAGCAGCAACTACCATAACACCAGGGTGACTAACAGACCTGTGTAATCAGGTCTCAGGCTTCCTGGGGATAGCGCAGATGTGTGAACCTGCAACTGCATAAACTACCATAACACCAAGATGAATAACATACCACTTTAATCAGGTCTCAGGACTCCTGGGGGTAGGGTGGTTTTGATCACATCAACAGCAGCAACTACCATAACACCAGGATGTCTAACAGACCACTTTCATCAGGTCTCAGAACTCCTGGGGGTAGAGTGGTTTTGAACACATCAACAGCAGCAACTACTATAATACCAGGGTTACTAACAGACCAGTTTAATCAGGTCTCAGGACTCCTGGGGGGTAGGGTGGATTTGAACACATCAACAGCAGCAACTACCATACCAACAGGATCTATAACGGACCTGGGTAATCAGGTCTGGGCCTCCTGGGGATAGGGCAGATGTGTTAACCTGCAACTGCATAAACTACCATAACAACAGGATTTATTACAGACTTCTGTAATCAGGTCTCAGGACTCCTGGGGGTAGGGTGGATTTGAACACATCAACAGCAGCAACTACCATAACACCAGGATGACTAACAGACCTGTGTAATCAGGTCTCAGGCCTCCAGGGGATAGGGCAGATGTGTGAACTTGCAACTGCATAAACTACCATATCAGCATGCTGTTTAACAGACCTCTTTAGGCAGGTCTAAGGCCTCCTGGGGGTAGGGTGGATTTAAATACATCAACAGCAGCAGGTACCATAACACCAGGATGACAACTAGACTTCTGTAATCAGGTCCACAGCCTTCTGGGGATAGGGCATACTTACACACAGCAGCATACGCAGCTACATTCAGCACTGGTTGGCCCACAGACTGGTGTCTATACCATGTTGTATGATGTGTGTTCATTGCTGGATATTGTGTTGCACACCTTGCATTGTGTGACCTCTCCCCATACACTTACCTCACGTGGGTAGTCCGCAATACGATTGAACCGCCTCGTGACGCGCTCCCATGCACTCCTAACGCGGCAGATGTCCTGGAGTTTGGGGGAGCCGGGGAATCATTTTTGCTGCCTAGCGCAGATTAGTGCTGCAAGGTGTCGCAGCTCCCAATGGGTGAAGGCAGGCTTCCTTGACCGTGTAGGCCATTTTCTTAGATGCCTTGCTGACGCATGCATGCACGTCTGCTGCTGAGCATCACTACAGCGTGCTGCCGCGCATCACTACGGCACACTGGCTACATGCCAGTGCCACGCCCAGTACACGGCGAACAACGGTGGTGCCACCAAGATACAGGGCGTAGCAGGCTTTCTGCCATTTGTCCAGGCCGCTTCATAGGGCGCCTTATGATGCACTTTCTGCCACGTCATGCTGTGAAGCACCTTGGGGTACATGGCTACGGTGAAAATTTTTTATGCTGTAGACACACATTGCAGAGATTTGTCTGACTATTCTTGCCATGATATGTGTCTTAGGCATTTATCTTGATGTTGGCACACTGCGGTATCAAACCCATCACCATTGGCTGTGAAGGCATTGTATTAACCAGTGTACTATGCCTTTTAACATAGCAATGGCTGGCTACACAGCAACACCAGGTCATCTGCACACACTTTCTGCTCTGCTTACCGGGATAGTGTAAGGCCACAACTAAGGCACTTTACAGGGCACCTTAGGTTGGGCAACTGAGGTGAAGGTACTTTGGAGTGTGAACACTGATTTTAGATCTATGTCAGACTGTTACAGGCATAAACGGGCATAGCCTTGGACAGTTTTACTAACGGATGCACTTTGTATATAGCTCACCAGCAAATCTTGCAACCTGCAGCCCACATCACTCTTCCAACATACCCACTGCATGCGACTGACTACACTTTTAAAAATTGTTTCATGTGATAAAACGCTTTGATGTAATGATAATGCGGTATATTATATCCGTCCAGATAAATAAATATACAGGTCCACTGGGGTATGGAACCCATGACCTCTACCACTGAGGTCATTGCATTAACCATTGTCCTACATTGGTTGTAACTAAACTATGGCTAGCTACTGAACCAGTGCAGGTCACCAGACACACTGTCTGGTGTGGCTACCAGGATAGGATAGCACCAAGAGTACCCATGATGCAATTCACATGCAGAACATCAGTCTACATCTGCTCACCAGATGGGGTGTGCACCTCTACAGCACGTCAACTGGGTAGGGGGACTGACCGTGCATGTTACTGGCACAGTGTACCTACTGACCATGCCATTGTGCATGTTCTGTGATCACCCTGAAGGTAAAGTCGTGTGGCCAGCACCAGGTCCACAGTACCTGGGTTGTTTGCGAAAGGCTTTGCTGCAGTTCACCATCACTGTCAGAGTGGGAGGTATTTTTTGCAGACAACCTTAGGAGTTTTCTATGTCCATTTCTATTTGCCAGTAATTTGTAGCCCTTGTGGACCATGATGCACACAACATAATGCATATTCAGTGAGGTTGCCATGGACACCTGTTTTTGGAGCAGGGGCATGTCTGACTCACATGACGAAGATATAAGTAGCAAACCCGCCCTCTCTGGGTCAGGGTAGGGAACATGACCTGCGAACAACAGACACACACAATCACCGTTTGCAATAGGGACAGTGGAGGTACATGATGATGGACTGTGGGACTAGCAACCCCCATCCAACTGGCGAACAGAGAGCTGATGCAGATCTGCACATGGAACAGGACCACTAGCAGACAGGTAGTGTGCCTGGTCAGCTCAGCTCAGCTGCCTCCCACTACATTCTGACATTCACCAGCAGAGGGCAGTCAGTGTTGCATCCTGCAAGGTGTTGCGGCCATACACATACTAACTGCAGACAGTCTACTAGCACATACATAGTCTACTAGCACATACATAGTGCATGTTCCAAAAGGAACAATGTGCACCCAGACGTGGGATATGGCACACACACCAAGCAGGTTTGTCAGTGATTGGGCCCCGGGAATGGGAACCCACAAATATCACTTACAGAAACAGTGTATGGCATTATGTGGGAACCTGGACATGCCGTGGTCACTGCTCAGTCAGAGTGGGAGTGACCTCCCAGCATGACATGCTGTGGCCACTGTGTCCTTGCAGGTAGTGGACGCGCACTACAATATCCCAGCTATTGCCCTATGCCCTGTGCACATGCATCCTGCCCAGACCGCCCTGTCCGGCCCGAACCCACAATACCTTGCCCCTCATTATGCACAAGGGCAGGCTAATGCTGGAAACTGTGCAAGCATTGTGGGCTCAGTAAGGTGTAGGCAGCCGCAAAACACTGGATAGACATACGCACACTCCCATACCTATTTCAGCATTGTGCAAATATAGAGGTGGTTGGCAGCCCTGGCCACCACACCAGTCCTGAGCACAGTGCAGGCATTGCTATGGTACTCAATACTGTTAGGGTCACTCCCCGGGGTGGTAAACACTGTCAGAAACAAGAACTGAAACACACTCCACAGATATCAGAAAGGTTGCTATGATGAATCTCTGTCAACAAATTGTGTTTAACTTAGAATTTCTTATCTGACATTAATCATAGCAATATTTTGATATATGTGGAACGTGTTTCCAAGTTTAAGACGGCATTGCTAAGGTATGCAGGTGCTAGTACCGGTAGCTGATGCTCCACGCAGGGCCCAACAGCCTGACTCTCCATGAGGCTTTGGATAGTGGAGCCTGTGGGTGTGGGTGTTTGTGCCCCTGTTGGCCGCTGCTCTAGGGCAGAGGTTCCCAACTCCGGTCCGGGTGGGCCAAACACGGTTCAGGTTTTCATGCTGTCCCTAATGAATATGCATGAGATACATTTGCATACAATGGGGGCGGTGCATACAAATGCATCACAGGCATATTTCTTAGGGACAGCATGAAACCTGAATGGTGTTTGGCCCTCCAGGACTTCAGTTGGGAAACTCTGCTCTAGGGATTGCACATGTTTATGGTGTATGTGCTCTGTAGGGTAAAATATAGGTGTTTATGGCATGTTTATTTTATCTGCAATAAAGGTTCTGTCGTTATTACCATGGTTTAGTACTGGGTAAAATTTAGGGACATGGTTTGCAGGAGCCACAGCTGGGCTTGAACCTGTGACCTTCTGCCCCTGAATATACTGGCTATGTGTACTGTGCCAAACTGTTGTCACAGAGGCAGATCATTCCCTGGGGATACCATGACTGTTCGTCAGACAGACCTTGTCTGTTGCAGTGCACGGCACCCACCTAAATAGGGCTTGGCCTTGGTCTGCTGTGGGCAGATGCCACTGCCCCCTCCACCACCAGCACCCCTCCGCCACCATGCTGACATGCCCTTGTGCCGGTGGTGCTGGTGGTGTGTAGTCCCAGGCCATCCAGTGTGCCAGTAGGTGGTTGCATATGGTGCGTGATATGGGGTAGGGGTGCCTGCCTAGACATCCATGCTTCCCCCCGGCACCACCTGCCAATGTTATTGCCCTTTGGGGTACTTGCTGGGTACTGTCCCCTGGGACACTGTGGGACACACACACTTGTGGACATGTTTGCCCTTGGTCAGTTCTGTCTTGCTGGTTTTCCGTTTCTACATTCCTATGTGTCACCTAGGCATCTGCCTAGTCCACCCTGTGCCCCAGCTGGCCCACTGCATTGCCACCTGCAGCTCCCTGTACCCCATTTGCACCATCACCATAGTGCCCTGTCCTACGTGGCCACTCTGCTGTTGCTGCACATGTGAATGCCACATTATTAGATTGTGAGCTCTGATGAGCAGGGACTGTCACTCTTCTATGTTTGTACAGCGCTTCGTATGCTGTGGCGCTTTATAAGTCTTTAATAATAATAATAATAATAATAAGCAAGCTGCCCAATATACACCACAGCAAATCCTCATCAACACTATCAATGTTGGAACATTCACTTTGTGTGGGGAATCAGAACTGCCCCTTCCAAAAGTGACATCTTCCGTTTTATTCGTTATGGGTAGTGTTGATTACAGTTTATCATTGTTTTTTCTATTGGCCAGCTCGGTGTTTTGTATTTCTATTTTGGTTCTGGTCATTATCTCTCTGGTTTTTGCATGTTTTGTTACTGCACATGTATCACTACTATCACTTTTCTTGGTCTCCCTGCCTTTGCTGTACATTGCTGACTGAAATTGTTTCTCTCTCCTGCAAATGTGCCTCTAGCGCAAGGTTTTTACTGGCGCTAATTTTCAGACCTTCATTTCACGGCGTTAGTGTGCATAGAGCCTCTCCCTGCCCACTCTCCACCCATTGACCCCTTATCTCTGCCCCTGGGGTGCCTTACTGCACCCTCTGTGCACCTTAACGCCGCTGGAGACATTATCGCGCAATATGTGATGTTCTCGCATGGTGCCATTATCACACGATAACGTCACGTATCACGCGATATTAGCGCCGTTTAGTAAACATACCCCTTAATTTAAAAAATGCAATTGGCGTGTTGGTCTTCCTAGTAAGTTGAGAATCTAGATCCATGCCAAGATAGCAATTTGTACATAATGGAATTGAAAAGGTATCTACAGTCAATTACTTAGGGCATTGAAAGAATCTCTAGTCTTTTTCAAGCTAATGGCAATTCAATCTGAAAAAGCCAGGAAACCTTTCCCTGTTCGTGAACACTCTAATGTAGGTTGGGTCCGAATAGACAAAAATCAGCATGTCATTTGCATATAAACAATGGGGCATGTTTGCTAAAGTGCACTACCTGGGTAGCACAGGGTTAGCATGTGTTTTTGGCACCATGTCCCAAGCTAAAAACCTGCGCTATCCGGGCGGTGTGCATCTAGGTGGTGACTGACTGGGCATGGAGTCATCATTCCTGCTGTCGCACCACTAGCACAGGCCTTGAAAGTCTGCACTGCCGGTGCTTGGTGGGGAGCAACTACTCCAAGCACAATGGGTGGAGGTAGTTGCTCTTCGAGGTGGTATTAATGCAGTGAGCTGCGCTAACTTCAGGGGAACGTCTGCCCCCATCCCTCTGCATCTAGCACAGTGCCCTGTGCTAGTAATGCAGCCCAAACCTGCGTTATTAGTGTGGGGCTTAGCAAACATATCCAAATATGACACCTCAAAGGCTTGTAATACTGAGCAAAGTGAACGCAAATAGATGTAAAATAATAATAAAGAGTCTTGAAGAACTCCTGAAAGCATATACCACCAATGGAAATTTGCTGAGCTAATACTGCCCTGAATGAGCCTGATCTCAGAAGCTAAGGAGGGCCAGGTCTGGTGACTACCTGGGAATACCAGGTGCTGTAGGCTCACTGCATGGAAGAAAGGCCTCTTGGTCTACTTCCAGTTGCACTTTGCTAAGAAGACGCAGTAGCTGGGCTGCCGGGAGTCAGCATTGACTTGTCAGCACATACTTTCACTTTTCAGTGCCTCTTTAATAGCTCACTGGTAAGCAATGGGACACGCATGGAAAGATGGTTTATGGTTTGTCTGGTTTACTATACCAGCTCTCCAAGTTTGCAAAGCTTTTTACATTAAAACAAAATCAATGAAATAAGAAAGGAGCTACCAAAAATATTACATAAAGACAGAAGAAAAGCAAGAGCAACATTATATAGATTACACAGCAGGAGGAGGGTTAAATGGCAGCACCCACAATCTAGGCGTTATTTGTGCTGCCATTTTATAAAGACACACGGAAGCCTGCGTCTCTTTCAAACATACCTTCATTGCGACCTAGTTGGTCTCTCTGTCTTCCTCTTTCCCTCCTTTGCTTTTGTATTTCTCTCACTTGTTCTGCTCAGATTATTGAATCTACGCATTCAAATCCAATGCGCAAATGACTAATCTATCTGTATAATTCATTGTATATGATTTTACATATTGTCACATGTAGGGGGCAGTCTAAGCGCAGTCAGGTAAGAATCCGGGCTTTTGTAAGCTCCACTCTGTAGCCCCACTTCTTATTCAGAAAATCACTCTGGCTTTAATATTTAAATCATGAGAAAAGAGAATTACAAGTAACTCAGGGTAGCATAGGTCCAGATCCTAAACAAAAAGACAGCAGTAACAATAAGTTAGTTCCCAGCAGCAGCACAGGAAAACACCAGCCTATTTAAATATGGTAAAATGTTACCAATTCAGTATCTTTACAGTTGTGCTTCAGTCCTTTCCCAACCACACAGAATCACAATCAAGACAGAACATTGCATCTAATCCTTATCCCTCTCGAACTATCACGAGCAGACGGTTCCAGTCCAGGGATTGCATTTCCCCCCAGCCCCCGCATTCTGTTCCCTTTTGTCTCTTCTGTTTGTACACAGCAAACCTTAAACAAAACACTATAATCATTTCACAAACTCTTTTATAACCGGCAGCCCCTGGCTGCTAAAAAGGAAGGGCAAGCAATGGCAGCAGCTTCCAGAAGTTTCCAGACCTATTGCTATAACAGTGCTAAAGGGCATTTGTCTCCTCATGGCGCCTAGGGTCATAATGGAAATGTGAATGCTGCTTAACATCAGCCCCTTGCATTCAACCAGCTTCCTCACTGTTTGCAGGGACTCTATCTCTTCCTCTGCAAAGTCAGTGGGACTTGAACTCAAGCCTTGTCTGACCCAGTGGAACTTGAACCCGCTCCTTCGAGCCAGGTGAGACTTGAACCCATTTCTTTTCTCTTCCTGAACCAATGGGAATTGAACCTATTCTTGCTTAGTCGGTTGGGACTTGACCCCACTATATGCTTTGTTCTGCCTTCCTACCAAGCCTCTTCTAGACTGTGTCCTAGGGCTTCTTTCTATTCCCCAGAAGGACTTGGAGGCTTCAGTATCCCTAGCCTAAAGCATACGGCTTCCTGCCATAACCTAGGCAGGATCTTAAGAAATGGGGCTTCTTCTTACATGGGGCCTCTCTTTCCTCCAGGCTGGACTGCACTTATCTGGAAATCAGTCTGCTCTCTACAGGTCTGGCTGAGCTGCCCGAAGTTTTCCTAATCCTAGCAGGAAGCTTCTCTGGGGGCTATACCTCTGTAATATTGTGCCTGTCAGGGCCAGAAAAACCTTCCAATGACTTGCAAGCTTCCTCCTAGCCTCTTATGCATCACAATATTTAATTGATAAAAAAAAATTAATCCCAGCTCCCCAGATGACAGGCTCAGACTTCTCAAGTTTTTGTGAGAAGTCTGACTGAACAGAAGATGGAACAGGAGATGGAATCCTGCAGTGCCTCTCCTGTGTTAGAAGGGGTTGCTCATGACCCAGATAAGAACATAAGATATGCCACACTGGGTCAGACCAAGGTCCATCAAGCCCAGTATACTGTTTCCAACAGTGGCCAGTCCAGGTCACAAGTACTTGGCAAGTTCCCCAAAAGGCACACAGATTCTACAATGCTAATTCCGGGGTAAGCAGTGGATTTCCCAAGTCCTCTTTAATAGTAGTTTATGGACCTTTCCTCCAGAAACTTGTCAAAACCTTTTTTAAACCCAACTTTACTAACAATCGATCTACGTTTACCTGTTCCACTCCATTCATTAATTTAAAGACCTCTACCATATCTCCCCTCAGCCGTCTCTTTTCCAGGTTGAAAAGTCCTAACCTTTTTAGCCTCTCTTCATAGGAGTATCCTTCCATCCCCTTTACCTTTATATTCATTTTCAAGAGATCTCTGTCCGGACCTTATTAACAAACAGGAGACTCAGACCTGGCTGCACTTTCTACAGCTATGCCATGAGACAGACCTATATAAAGATCTTTGAACAGCTAGAATTAACTTTAAAAAATTCTATTCTGTATTTGTTTGAGCATTTTCTTGTTGCTTTTTTTCTTTTTGTTTTTTTTGCTGTTTTATCCCTAGGGGCATTCACATTTTAAATTAATGAATCCTTAATTCCATTTAGAGATATTAAAATACCCTTAAAAACAAAATGAACAAAAAACCTGTTTGTATCTCATTGAAAATCTGTAAACATTAGAAGAGTCAGTGCTGTCATTAGCTGTTATTGGTGCCTCCAGGCTCTTGCACCTAAACAGAGTAATTAAATGTATTTACATAAGAACTTTCAAAATTAAAGAATAAATTAGCTTAAAATAACATACAAATTAAGTATGGTCCCAAATGATGAAACACCTGTGTGTGGCATTTCAGTCTGATGCTCAGGAAATTATCTGTGTTAGTCACGTTAACCGTAATAATATCAATTAAGTTTCATAATAGGAAAAATCTAAGAATACAGACAAAAATTCAGACTGCACAAAGGGGCCAAAGCCAGAACAATCACAGGGCCTGGGGGAAATTGCAAAAAACGTTGCAGAAAATTTGAGGCATTTTTAGGTCCATATCTTGTGGAAAATTGCAGATGAAATGTGTTTTCCTTTTCCATTTCCCAGTTCTCTTTTTCAAATCCTCCCCAGGGTCTGGTTTGTTCTTCTTCACGCTCCTACAGCCCAGCACACACACATATTTCATATATATTGTAATGCAGGGCTTCCCAGTTCTGTTTGACTCCCCCCTCCCCCCCCCCAAATCAGTTTGAGTTTTGAAGATATTTGTAATGGAGACCCAGGGTACCGTGTGGAAAGGCTGGCAATCCAAGTTCCTTGGGCTCGCCTAGGATGAGGGAAAAATCTTCTTCAAGGATCTGCCAAAGGGATGTAGGGATCCTCTTTGGCCGTCTGCCCACAATCAGCACAGCGAGTCAGAAAGACGAAGTCTAGTTAGAATGGTATGTATAGTTACTTTGTAAGCCACTTTGTTAAATAGTTTGATCAGGAATTTTAATAAGTATAAACATAAAATTATAAGCAGCTTCTTCAAGACAGGCACAAAAAAAATTTATGACTATTAATTCAAGGTTAATGCAGAATGGACTATCCACTCTATTAGACCATCCACTCTTTTCTTCTAGATTAGTCTGATTTTCTCGTCCAATGTCCTTGATTCTCCTGGTGAGTCCTTGAATCTTCTCTTTTCTCTTTGGGTTTGTTGAACTGATTCCTGAAGTTCATGGAATCTTTGCAAGACTCTGTGGAGTCATCCTAATTCCCACATACTTGAGAAAGACCTCTTTCATAGAAGCATAGTAAAATGATGGCAGATAAAGACCATACGGCCTATCCAGTCTGCCCTTCCATACCAACTACTAAGCGCTGTAGTCCCTTTTTTTTCCTTTAGAGATCTTCTGTGTCTATATCCGAATTAAAGAAAGCATAGGATAGTCTTTGTTTCTACTACATCCACTAGGAGACTATTCCATGCATCTACCATTCTTTTTATAAATAGTTCCGCAAATTATTCCTGAGTCTATCTCCTTTCACCTTTATCCTATGCCCCCTTATTTTAGATCTTTCTTTCCATTGAAAGAGGCTCTCTTGTGCATTTATGCCACTGAGGTATTTAAGCATTTCTATCAAATTTTCCCTCTCCAGTCTTTCTTCCATAGTATCCATATTGAGATCTTTAATTCTGTCCCCATATGCCTTATGATGAAGCCCACTGCTCATTTTGGTAGCCACTCTCTGCACCGACTCCATCCTGTTCATATCCTTTTGAAGGTGTGGTCTCCAGAATTGCACACAAGACTCTAAATTAGGTCTCACCGAAGACTTATACAGAGGCACTATCACCTCCTCCTCTCTGCTGGCCATTCCTTTCTCTATGTACCCAAGTATCCTTCTGGCTTTTGCCATAACCTTTTCTACCTGTCTAGCCACCTTAAGATAATCAGAAACAACCACCCACTCTTCTTTCATGGACAGAAGTACTTAACCCCCTATATAGTACCACTCCCTTGGATTTTTTTGCAGTCAAAATGCATGACCCTGCATTTTTTAGCATTAAACCTCAACTGCCAAATTCTTGGCCATTCTTCAAGCTTCACTAGATCCTTCCTCATGTTATCTACTCCTCCCTAGGTGTCTACTCTACTGCAGATTTTGATATCATCCACAAAGAGGCAAACCTTACCTGAGAGCCCCTCTGCAATATCACAAACAAAAATATTAAAAAGAATTGGACCAAGGACAGATCCCTGTAGCACACCACTGGTAACATCCTTCTCCTCAGAGTGAGCTCCATTTTCCTGTACCCTTTGTCACCTCCCACTCAACCAATTTCTAATCCAGTCAGTCATTTTAGGGTCGATCGTTAGGGCACCCAATTTATTTATAAGTCACCTGTATGGAACAGTGTCAAAGGTTTTACTGAAATCTAAGTATACCACATCTAGAGATCTCCCTTGCTCCAACTCTCTGGTCACCTAGTCAAAGAAATTTGTCAGTAGGTCACCTAGGCCCTCACATCCCTTCTTTAGGTCCAGGCCCTCTGTCCATGAGTTCTAAATGCTTTTCAAGAAGGGCAGAAAGCTTCAGAAGAAAGCCACACCCTCCTTCTGAATCAGCTTTTTTAGGGACAATTGTATAAAACTCACCCACTACTATACACTGCTACTAGAGACTGAAAGGTCTCTAAAACCTCCTAACAATCAATACTACAGAGACTGGTTTAATCCCTGAAGCTGTTTCCTTGTTATCAGGGACTAGAGTTCATAATATCACACTTCTTTTAGTAAGGGGCAGAGTTCGGATTCCCTTGGTGTGTAGTGGTGTGTATGTTGTCAAGTCAGTGTTGTCAAGTCAATGGTGACTCCTGGCAACCCAGCTGCTGGGTGCAAGCAGAAGTAGATTGTCAGGCCTTTCTTCCATGCAGTAAGTCTACAGCACTTGGTATTTCAAGGTGGCCACCCATCCAAGTACTAGCCAGGTCTAACCCTGATTAGCTTCTGATCAGCCAAGATCAGGCTCATTCAGGGTAGAAAATCCATAGTAGGGCTGCTTTACACATGAGATAAAATTTTATATGCTGTATCTCCTATGTATGCAAATTTATTTCATGCATATTAATTGTGGATATTCTGAAAACCTTATTGGTTGTTGGAAACCCTGCAGTAATGACATGCATAGATGCACAGTTTGGTGCAAAGTGATTTATTCTATATCATGCTCTGTGCATTGGGCTAATATTGGAGTGTGAATTGAAAATCACGGAGAAGAGTGACGTCTACTCATGTGAAATAGCAGTATACTGGGGTACGCTTGCTTACAACTAGGGTGGAGGGGAACCTAGTGCTCAGAGCAGTGGGCTAGAAGACAGGCTTCAAATCCCATTGATGCTTCTTGTGGCCTTGGGCAAGTCACTTAACTCTCCATTTGCCTCAGGTATAGCATTTGGGTTGTAAACCCTCTGGGGACAGGGAAATTCCTACGTACCCAACTGTAACTCACCTTGAGCTACTACTGGAAAGGTGTGAACTAAACGAACTTCATTTGCTCCTTGAGGCATGCGGCTGATCTAAGGGGCTGATGCAGAAAAATATGCTGTCATTAGTGCAGGCATCTGCATAGCGCTTGCACACAATTTTCTGCTTTAGTGTGCGCGCTGAGTGTAATCACTGCACAGGTGCCAACGCTAATTACAGCGCACAGCCCTTATAAAGTCATTCAAACTAGCTGACAATTAAGCAATTACATAAGAACATAAGATATGCTATACTGGAACAGACCAAGGTCCATCAAGCCCAGTATCATGTTTCCAACAGTGGCCAATCTAGGTCACAAGTACCTTGCTGGCTCCCAAAAAGGCACACAGGTTCCACAATGCTTGTATTAGGGCAAGTGGAGGATTTTCCAGGTCCTCTTTAGTAGTGGTTTATGGACCTTTACTTCAGGAACTTTTCCAAACCTTTTTTAAACCCAGCTATACTAACAGCTTTTACTACATCCTCTGGTAATGAATTCTAGAGTTCGATTATGCATTGAATGAAAAAATATTTTCTCTTATTATCTTAAATGGGTTACATTGTAGCTTCACTGTGTGTCCTCTAGTCTTTCTACTTTTTGATAGCATAAACAATCAATCTACATTAACCCATTCCATTCCATTCACTAATTTATAGACCTCTATCATATCTCCCCTCAGCCGTCTCTTTGCCAGGTTGAAGAGCCCTAACCTTTTAAGCCTCTCCTCATAGGGGTATCCTTCCATCCCCTTTACTATTTTGGTGGCTTTTCTCTGCACTCTTTCTCATTCTGCTATATCCTTTTTAAGATACAGTGACCAGAATTGTACACAATATTCAAAGTACAGTCACACCATGGAACATTACAGAGGCATTATAATATCCTTTGTTTTATTCTCCATTCCTTTCCTTATGATTCCTAGTATTCTATTTGCCTTCTTGGTTGCTGCTGCACACTGGGCAGAAGGTTTTAATGAATTATCCATGATGGTGCCTAAATCCTTTTCCTGGGTGGTGGTTCTAATGTGGAACCTTGCATCGTGTAACCATAGTTTGGGTTGTTCTTTCCTAGGTGCATAACTTGCACTTTTCCACATTAAACTTCATCTGCCTGTCTGTCTTCCAATTTAACAAGGTCCTCTTGCAATTTTTCACAATCCTCTTATCATCTGCAAATTTGATCACATCTTGTTGTTCCCATTTCCAGTCATTTATGAATATGTTAAAAAGCAGCGGATCCAGCACAGATCCCTGAGGTACTCCACTATTCACCTTTCTCCATTGGGAAAATTAGCCATTTAGCCCTACCCTCTGCTTTCTATCATTTAACCAGTTTCTGATCCACAATAGTACACTGCTTCCTATCCCATAACCTTTTTTCAAATTTTGCCAAGAGTCTCTCATAGTGTGTGTGGATTATCAGAAAGGCTTTGACAAGGTCCTTCATATCGACTGGCTCACCTTTGTCTACCTGTTTATTCACACCTTCAATAAAATATAACAGATTAGTAAGATAAGACTTTCCTTGGCTACATATTCCGCCAGATGCAGAGAAGTGGGCAAATGGCTGAACTCAACGACTGTATCGGTCCCATATTCTATGCAACTACTACGAAGTCGGCTCTTCCCTCATGCCATGTTCTCTAACAGAATGAAGGACCCGTGGATCATACTTCTAATTCTCCAGTTTCAAGAACAAGTCACCAGAAATGGTTTCGAAACTCTGGGCCCCCTATGGAGCACAGCACCATGGGACCACATGTCAGCTCTCCTAAGGTGGTGTTTTTCATAGCCATGCTCTTTTGTCCTGATGCAATTTCTTTACTATACTGCTGTGGGAAGATATGAGATCCTCTTTTCTCACCACGACTCATCGTTCGGCAGCACTATTAGATATACACCACCTTGTCGTGCTCTAGTGCTGCTGAATGTTTAATGGAATAGGAGGTATTTTGAGCTGTGTAGTCTAAACTGTATTTAAAATTAATATCTTTTACTAGGTAAGTGTGTGTGTGTGTGTTTTTCTGAACTGCTAGACTGATATGTGTTAACATCTTTAAGCTGCAGTAGATGAAAAGAATCAGCTTGTCTGTAGATAACAGATTATTACTGGTGTGTTAACTACAGCACAGAAGAGCAGTGAAGCTCATCACTTTGGTAATATTGCACTTCTGCTAGAGAGATAATCCGAACAAAAAAAACACATACTCCATGCAAGGAACAAAATTCTCTTTCTATTATATCGTTCTATTCTATTTTTTCTCTTTAAGGCAATATTTCATCAGCCGAATCCAGAAATGTGAAACAAAATGCTGATTGTCATAGTATATCTATGAGGTCTTTACCATTTAAATGTTCTGCAACCTGGAATTATTCTTAGGAAATGCTGTCCTCTTTCCTTTTAACCTATCTGATTCCATTTTATATTGGAATCAGAAAAAATGATAGGAAATACACAGAGAAAACATGAAAACCTAGCAGGTACCATACCAGCATGTTAGACACAGACAGATGGCTCACAAAAGGATACGTGCAAACATACAGACAAGGCACCTGGCAACTCTAGAGTGCATAAAGAAGACAGCAGTACATTCTATTACTGTATACAGCAGAAATGGAAGTGATGCCTTTCTGACATCAGATTATGAAGATTCCCCCATAAACATGTCAGGAACTGTTGTTTTCAGCACTAATGCATAAGCAATGTGTGCATGTTAAAATTATCAAGTCATTTTCCCTTCCTTATCAGTCTTCAATTACTTATAAGAAAAATGACTGTGATTCTATCAGACTCAGGTCACTGATAATGGGACTTGCTGTAAGATTAAGGTTTTATACCATCAGCTTTCTGGCTTCAGGGAGGGAGAGGGTCTCCTTACTTGGGGGATTATCGCAGAGAGCGGAGCATGATTGGAGAGGTCGCGGGGGAGGGGGCCCTCCACTGTTCAGAAGCTTGCATTGGTTGTGGCCCCACTACCAGACTGCCGCATCAGCAGCACACAATGTCATATGCACTAGCTGTTACCAGCCACCATGGCCCCTTTCAGCCTCAGCACCTCCCCAATCCCATCCTGAATCTTCAATGCAGACCGCGTACTTTTTACCCTGCGCTGTCTGCACTAACTGTAGTTTTCTTGCCTGTGAACACCCCTCCCAGTTACCATAATATTCATTTGCTTTGATCAGCCGGTAACCCTTCCTCATTCTGAGACAGATTCCCGATTCCGAGAGCACTCAGAACAAAATGAACCTACCTCCAATAAAGGCTGGTAATACAAAAAATGATGAATTCACTGCATTGACCAAGTTTATTATCCACTGTTGTGATATCTTAAAGAATAAGTGTTTTTTTTCCTTTATTAAATGAATAGATGAAGAGATGACTTTTTCAGATGAATTTTTATGAGATATTTACCTCATGACTTCCCAACTATATGTGGCCTGGCAAACTAACCAAAAAGTATCAGTATGTAAGTATTTTCACCATCACCTTTGTTGAAAATTGGGTAAATCATTTTTTTTGAGCACTCCCAACTCATTTCACATAATTTTATATAATTTGTATGTAATACATTATTGGGAGTGGAGGAGTAGCCTAGTGGTTAGAACACTGGCTTGGTAACCAAGCAACCAGGGTTCAATTCCCACTAGCACTCCTTGTGGCCTTGGGCAAGTCACTTAACCCTCCATTGCCTCAGACAAAAGGCCTGGCAATCTACTTCCAGTGACACTGCCAAGAAAACCCAGGAGCTTCTGGGTCACCAGGAGTCAGGACTGACTCAAAGGCACACATTGCATTGCAATAAATTATTGAACATTGTATCCAATATTGTTTGTGGGTTGTCCTGCCTATGTTTTATATTCCTTGTTGGATATCAATGTGTTCATTGGGGTTTTTCTTTTGACT
The DNA here is from genome assembly GCA_033557465.1 of Ichthyophis bannanicus. Taxonomy (NCBI): domain Eukaryota; kingdom Metazoa; phylum Chordata; class Amphibia; order Gymnophiona; family Ichthyophiidae; genus Ichthyophis; species Ichthyophis bannanicus. Next base: position 413,990,899 of record CM066038.1, read on the forward strand.
GAACATAAAAAATTAACACACCAGCTTTATAATTTTGTTCATACTCTTGGACCAGGTGTTTGCTCACTTTCTGAGTGGAATAGTGTCAGAGACCTGACAGCGATCTTCCCCTCTAGGGTTACCAACTGGTTCCAGATTTGCTGGGAAGGTTGATTACATGTCCTTGCATGCAGTGAAGTGCAAAGCAATCTTGCTTTTCTTCATTAATGTAGTAAGGGAGTCAGAACTACATACAGTCCTTGCGTGCAATGGGATAAACCCCCGAGTGGATCCAACTGGTGAATAAATCTGGTATTCACTTGACAACCCTAGGGGGGAAGATCATTGTCAGAAACAGACACAGGAGAGGAAGAAGAGGAAAAACAGAAATGGAAAAGCGAGCCTGGAAAATGACTTAGGAAAAGATAGACAAGGGGAAAATGGGGAAAAAAAGAGTTAGGATCAAGCTGATTAGAAAACTACAATGAGATCAATATTCAGTGGCGATGTGTCAGTGTTAGAAAAGAGTCTGGCTATCACCGCTGAAACTAAAACTGCAAATTCAGCACTGGAACCTATCCACTGTCTGGCACTAAATAACCAGTTTCCCCACTGACATTTGCTATCTGGTTGGTGACAGTATTCAGCTGCTAATCAGATAGCAAATGCCACATAAAGTTAGAAGAGCCTAACCTGTCCTAACTTTATGCAGTTTGCCTATCTGCTTAGCAGCTAAATATTGCTGCTTACCAGGTAGGTGCTGGGTTTGTCCCAGCTCCACCCAGACAGCCCTGAAACTAATTGACCGTTTTCAAGTCAGTCTGTGGTGATATGCACCGGCACTATCCAGTCTGTACCACCAAATATCAGGATCGATGGGGTTTGCAGGTGCTGCAATCTGCATCAACTCTTTTAAACATCTAGCCCTATGATCAGACCAGAAAGGTACCAAAACAAAGCATTTTATATTGCGTTTTTACTGATTAGAAAATATCAACTTTGGAAATTATGCATTTTTCCAGAGTAAGGTATACAAATCCCATCACACCCTAACAAGCAAAGCTTCATTTCCAGGGGAACAGCTTGAGACACAGGGCCAGCACTTCTTTTTGGACTCCAGAGCAACAGAGGTGCTCTGCTGCAGCCCCTCCCTTCCAGGAATTCTGCACAGGAGAGAAGTTGAGCCTGCAGCAAAGCAGAGAACAGTCTTCTAATCTGGCCCCTGGTCTCCTGTTGCTTCTGCCCCTGGCCTACCCCCCCCCCCCCCACCTCCCATATTTCCTTTTTGTGTACAAATTAACCCCTAATGACAAGTCAGATTACATAGCTATGGTAATTATCTATTGCAGCAGATATTATGCATTAAATATCCAGAAGTATTCTGTCAGGCTGTGTAAACAGTGGTGTGTTTTTTTCATCTGTGTAAATCATGTCCCTCTATATCCATAAGCTGTAGGTAATGTCTTTTTATTGGTCTAACTTAACGCATCTTGACAAGCTTGTCAAAGATGCATTGTTAAAGCAATAAAAAAAGTATCACCTACAACTTATTTTTTGACTTTTATTTGCCCACATCCAGGTAGACTAACACGGTGGCTACAGTTCTGTGCTGTATATCTTTGTAATCCTAGTCCTTGGGTTGTGTTAGTGCTTTGTCTATATTTCTTCTGAAACCCTAGAAATGTAACATAGTCTAGTGTTATCATGGAAACCAGATGGGGAAGGTTGTGGAGGAAATCTTTTATCTTGGATTCTCTTTATTGAAAGACTCCGGTCTGATTTTTCTGCCCTGAAAAGAATGTAGCTACTGTATCTGAAAGCAACTAACTTAAACCTCTGAGAAAATGCCTGAGGTAAAGCCAGATAAATACATTTGCTTTATTTCTGAGAGACTGGGGTACATTTTCAAAAGTAAAACGGGGCTTAGCTGGGTAGAATGACAAATATATATATATGTGGCATTTTATAAATGACATCCAAGTGCAATCTGAGATGTGCAAGTGGAAGCCAGAACATCTGGAAATTAAAAAGCAGGCACGATTCCCCAAATATGGACATGCCCAGTATGCATCGTGGGGGCATCTACATCAACATCTCCAGGATAGCATTCCTGACTGTGGACATCTAGGAATAGCCTAATGGTTAGAGTAGTGAGCTGTAGCCAGGGTTCAAATCCCACTGCTGCTATTGATGTGATTGTTCAGAGTACCGGGGATGCTAGAGCGCCATCTTCATGTATTACAGTTACAACAAGCACTTTTCCAATGCCTATTCGTGCCTGGAGCAGGCATAACTTTAGTAGGAGAGACTGAGGACTGTATCTGAATTCACGAAAGCGTGGGACAAACACAGATCTCTAAAGGCAAGAAAGGGGCTGTAGTAGTTGGAATGGAAGAGCAGTGTATAGACTGACTGTATGGTCTTCATCTGCTGCTATGTTTCTATGCAACTATGGACAGCCAGGATGTTTCTGAGGTCAGGCAGCAATGCCCAGGTTCTTGGGAATGCCATAGCCATGCTTCCATCATTTTTTTTTTCTTAGTGCCATCAAGTCAGTGTTGACTCATAGAGACCCAGCTACCTCTGGGTTTTCTTGGCAATGTATCACTGGAAGTAGATTGCCAGCCTTTTCTTCTGAGGCAATGGAGGGTAAAGTGACTTGCCCAAAGTCACAAGGAATGCCAGTGGGAATTGAACCCTTGATCGTCTGGGTTCCAGGCAGTTGCTCTAACCACTAGGCTACTCCCCCACTTTGATCATGCCCTCGTACAAACTTGAATGTCCTCATGCTGGGGATGTCCAAAGACCCAGCTTCAAAAATCCCTCTGGAGATGTCTCCATGCTTTGTCCATTTTCAGATATCCAAATAGGGCTTCAAAAATAACCCCATACTAACAGCGATTTTGGTCTGACTACGGAATATGATGCAGATCTGATTAAATATCTGGTTTCCAGATACCACTGAGTGACTGTGACAGCGTGACTGTTTCTGGATCCATTCTATGAATGTGATTCACTACATCATATAAGACAGATACCAAGAATAAAGTGACTAAGAATGATCATTGATATATTTGTCTTGTTTTCACACTTTAAAATGTGTTACATATTTTAACCCCTGAGGCAGGTGCTAGCTGAAACATGACCATGTCAGGCTTTAATGATTGTCTTTTGTATATTTATTTAATTGGTGGATTTATTTTTTGTTGTTTTTATTATATATTTCTTAAAATCTATCAGGCCGATATTCAGCCCTCAGCAGTCAGCATTTTTTAAACACCAACCTCTGCCGGCCAAAATGAAACCAGATATTCAATGGTAGTGACTGGTAGAGGCTTCCACTGAATATCTGATTTCAGCGGGGGCCATTTGGATAACAGCAATATTCAGTCACTACTGAAAATTGCTACTAACAAGATAAATTCTTGTACTGCTCTTGCTTTGCCCGCAGACCACTCTGAGACCAATAGAGTAGAAACTGCCTAGCAGTAGCTGCCCCACCACCAAAGGTCTGCCCTGTGGAGATCCTGCATGTTCTTAGTTCAGGCTGGTTGGTCATTGCAACATTGAGGAGGACCCCTCTGGTCCTGCCACAAATCACAGTTTTGAAGGGGACTCTCCCCCCCATCTGAAGGGACCAGCTGAGTTAAATTTGCCACTGACAACAAGCGATACTATGAATGGCTTAAGCTGTCTCTAAAGATGTGCAAGAATTGATTGCTTATACAGGGCAAGTTCTTAAACTTCAATCTTGCTAGAGCAGCCTCAAGAGACTGAGTATAGCGGGTTTATTGAAAACAGCACATTGAACACATGCACTGATCAACAGCGTGCCATTGGATATTAAGGAAGATTTATGGTGATGATGTTTGCTCATAAATTAAAAGAAAGAAAACATAGCCGGCCTCTCTACTTAGCTCAGTCTGCAGACTTGTAGTAAGTCATTTCAGTTCTAATGAAAAATACATCACTTGCCTTACAGAGTACAATAGGGTAAAATCTGGTGAACTGTTTGGCCACATCTCTCTAGACAATCCCTAGGATTTATTTTCTCAGTTTCATCATTTAATTAACTTAATGTAAGCTTACGCTCATTGATTCCTGCTGATAGAGTAATGTTTCTGCTTAATCTAGGTCACCTTTGTTTGTTCAGGTTTTGTTAACCCCTACTCCAATGTAATTTAGGAGTGTAACCTTGTTTTTTTAATAAGAAAATTCCAGAAAAGTAGAAACAGAAACTAAGAAGATGCTGGCAGAAGAGAATCACTTGGTTCTCCCAGTCTGCTCATTTGTTCTTGCCTATTGTCCTCCTATCCCAGACCTTAATCTATGATTGTCTCCCTCCCTCTCCTGTCACTAAGGTCTCTGTGTCTTTCCCATGTATGTTTGAATGTATCGCTTTGGCTAGTATCACCTTTGCTGAAAATTTGGTTTCAGGTGTCTACACTGGGAGCGAGCAACAAGGAGTGGATCTACTCTTTTTGGGATCCTGCTTGGCACCTATGACCAGGATTGACCATTGTCATAAACAGAATGATGGGTTCAATAGACCTTTGGTCTGATCCAATGTGGCACATAAGAACTGCCCTACTGGGTCAGACCAAAGGTCCATAAAGTCCAGCGTCCTGTTTCCAACAGTAGTCAATCTAGGACTCAAGTACCTGAGAAATCCCCAAAGTTGCCAATTTCATGATTCTTATCACCAGGGATAAGCAGTGGTTTTCTCTTGGTCTTTCTTAATAATGGTTTATGAACTTTTCACTCAAGGACTTTGTCCAAACTTTTTTTAAACCCAGCTACATTACCTGCTTTGACCACATCCTCCAGCAATGAGTTCAAAAGACTAATTATACATTGAGAGAAAAAAAATCTTTGAATATCTATCTGTTCTTGTTTCTTTGACTGACGTAGATCTGTTTTTATCATTGTTTTTTTTGTAAACTACTATGATGTAAAACTCCAATAGCAGCATACCAAATTAAGATAAATAAAAAAATATACTGCTATATAACTTCATGGTATGTTCCCCACGCTGAAGTTACAAAGTACTATATTTAAAACAAATATAAGGGGATATTTTTCTCTCAGCATATAATTAAGCTTTAGAATGCATCTTATATTCTTATGCTCTCTGAGTGAAAACATCTTTTTTCCCCCCCACATTCCTCCTTTCTGCCCCCCTCTCCCCTGGCTTCAGTTGCTGACTTTGTTCTTACACTTTGGGCATGTCTGCTAAGCTGCACTAGTTGTAAACACGAGCCTGAGTGTGTGCTAATGGCCCCTGATAAAAGCACATGTGATAAACAGACTGCACAGGGTTAACCCCACACAATCTGTGTAATGCGCGACAGGGAAGGAAATGGGCGGGGTAGGGGAGGAACATCGGCATGGATGCAGATCGCAGTTAACGTAGGCGTTGACAACACACGTTCGCTGTTAATGTTGCAAGTAGCACGGATGCTCCTCAATGGATGGCCTTAAGTGCATCTGCTATGCTGTCAGCGTGCTTTAGGGTCTGAATCAGTGTGTTCCACCTCCAACAGGTAGTGCACGGTTTTTGCACATGCAATGCTTTCATGTCTATCTTATATGCATGACACCTGGAAAATCCTAGCATACTGTAACAAACATGCTCCTTTAGTAAAGCCTGCTAGATATTTAAATATTTGCATCATATTTCCCCTTTCCGTTCTTCCTTCTAGAGGGTCTCTGTATATGGCTTCTATTGTAGGTTCTGAACTGTTTTGGTGGCCCTCTTTTAAATGACCTCAACCTTATCAATGCTATATTGTCAGTTGCAGGCTCCAAAAGAGAATAACCTTCCCAAGGTGAGATCTCTCCAGAAGGTTGTAAAGAGCTAATGAAAGATACTGAATTTTAGAAATAAGAGACTGGATTGGCTGTTAATCAACTTGTTGTAGCGAAGTGTCCGCAACCAATAAAACCAGGAGTCTATTTACTAAGATTCAAACCAATTTATTTGTGCACAGTCTCAGGCACTTGTCACATTCAAAATGGTCTGAGCATGGAGTCCAGCAAAACAACAGCTTTTATACCTTTCTTCATTAGTTCTACACAGACAAACTCCTCATTGGTCCCAGTGGCCCCCTCCACTTCCCTCCAATGGGGACCGCCGACCGGGCATAACACCTGTTCCCTCCCGCTCAGGCCTTCCTAGCCATGGCTCAGTTTCTAGACATAATACATTCTGCCTTACTTTCTGCTTACAAGGTCACTCTGCAGCACAGAAACTGTGTGAAAGCAAGATACTGAAATACATCTGTGAATAACATAACAAGCTCAATAGAAAATTCTTGCATTCTTATCAAAGCAGTTTAAAGCAGTTTTGTACTTCTCCTGGCTTTCAGCTCTGCTCAGCTATAATATTCTAAAGTGGGGGTTGGGGACTCAGGCCTAACCTACAGGCCTTTCTTACTCCTACAGGCTATGCAGGCTATTCTAGACCATAGCCTATCACAAACTGACAACACTACTGTATGAAGGAGAAAAAGTTTCTGTAAAGAGGAAACCCTTAAGGAAATTGGATATAACTCTCTATCATTAGATTCAAAATAAACTCACCTCCTTATTGTCACAATATTGCTAAAATGTATGCAAAACCCACTATTATTCTGGCCTTTACTGCCACTACTATACTAATTCATTTCTTTACTGCAGCTTGTATACTCAGTGGCAAAAGTACAAAGGAGGGGCCCTCAAATAAAATTTTGCTGAGGGCCCCTTCATGGTGCCTCCCATTATCACCCCTTACAACAGCCTCATTGTTGCCCGAGCACCCTCCTCCCCCCCTGCTCACACTGCAAATTTACTTTAATTTCTTTGCTGCGCTGCCTCCACTGCAGGCCAGGCAGTTGTTACCTCCTAGGCCAAAATCTCGCAGTACAGCTGTTATTATGAGACTTCAGCCTAGGAGGTAACAGCTGTCAGGCTTGGAGCGGAGGCAGCTCAGTAAAGAAATTGAAGTAAATTGCCCTGATTTTGTGTTGACCCCCTTCCTGCCTGGGCCCCACCCGCATCTCTGGGGCTTTCTTGTGCGCAATTTATGCCACTGTGTATACTGCTTATCCCAAACAAGCAGAGAAAGCAGGCAAAGTATGGCACAGGGAATTCTTTCCATCTATAAGGGCCCCTTTTACTGAAGTGCACTAAGCAGCTAACATGTATTCATGCATGGTAACTGTACACAAGGGCCTGTGATAACTGTTACCCAGGCCCGGTGCAAGGATGAGGTGCCCGAGGTGGGCCCCTCCATCCTACTGCCATCCCTGTCCAAGGCTTACAGCAGCAACAATAGCTCAGAAACTGTGAGATAGCACTAGCGGTTGGGGCAAGTTATCTCAGGCTGGAGAGCCAGGAGTTCAAATATTGCTGGAGAACAGCAACCTCAGGTTGGAAGGTCTGGGGTTTCTAGTCCCACATGTGGCCTTGGACAAGCCACTTAACTCTCCATTGCCTCAGGTACAAATACTTACATTGCAAGCCCTTCGGGGATGAGAGAAAAATATGCACCTGATTGTATAGAATTGTTAACCACTTAGACATGGTACATATTAGGCGGTATATCAAATAAAAGTAACTATAACTACTTTAAGTCGCTTGTGCTGCTTTACGGTTTCTGCTGTCAACCTCTTCTGCCTTCCTCCGATGCACACTTTCAGTCTGCTGCCTCGCGGTTTCTGAACTATTGCCACCATTGCAAGCCCTGGAAAAGGGAGGTGCCCCTGAAGGGCCGGTGCTCTAGGCAGCTGCCTAGTTTGCCTAATGGACACGCTGGCCCCGCTGTTACAATGGGGGCATGAAAGTTACTGCGCACTGATACACGAACCAACAATCGCACATTGGGGTGGTGAATGGGCGGGTTGGGGCAGAAGGTGGGCACAGAGTACATTGCAGTTAGTGCAGGGGGAAATTTCATGCACTGTCAATGTTGCAATTAGCATGTGGCAAGTAACGCCACCTCAATAGGTGGACTTAGGTGCATCCATGTTAATTGCACCATGCATTAGGGTATGCATGCACACAGTAACTGCAGGGGCCATGCCCCTGACAGTTAATGCAGAGAATTGGCATTTAACACACGTTATTTTTGGCGTTAAACTCACATTACGGGCAAAAACCTAATACACTTTAGTAAAAGAGCCCCTATGTATGTGTGTGCCTGCATGCACATGTGCAACTGTGCATATGTGTGTCAACATGTGTACATATATCTGTGTTGTCCCTATGTATGTCTTTGATATAGAGGAGACAGAGGAGGGGGTCATTTGAATGAAGGTTTGGAAAGAATAATAAAATGAAACCAAAGTGCAATAATATATCTAACCATTAGATTTCCGTGTCAACAGATTTGAAAGAAATACGAGTTACTTACCTGTAACGTGAGTTCTCCAGGGACAGCAGGATAAGTCAGCCACAAGTGGTAACGTCATCCGACGGAGCCAGAACGGAAGTACTCTCACTAGCCCAGAAGGCTTTAGCCTCCTGGGCTGGACCGGTAGCCCCACCTCTCACTCTGCCCCTAGCTGGCCAGTTCTCCCCAGCTGAGGCATTCCAGCAGCTAGGGTGCGGAACGGACATAGGGGTACCCGCCGGGGAGGAGGGAGGGAAGGTATGGCTGACTTATCCTGCTGTCCCTGGAGAACTCACGTTACAGGTAAGTAACTCGTATTTCTCCCAGGGCAAGCAGGATGAAGTCAGCCACAAGTGGTGCCTCCCTAGCTACACAGGCAGCGGCGGGGAACCAAGAACCAGACACAGTGCTGAAGGGTGCAACCGGGTTTAATACGGTCAGGGTAGTAGGCCTGTGCAAAGAAACTGTGCAATAATCTTGTGCAACAACAAGTGCAATAACATGTTCAACAGAACGTAGTAAACAGCAGCAAACAGTGAACTACTGAACTAGCGCCAATTAGTGCAAACATAGCAATGTTCAACGTGAACAACAAGAGTAAGTACACCTATTTAGGTGTTCAATAGTAACAAGGCAAACTGTGTCTTAGTAGCAAGACAACTGTGTCTAGCAGGATTACAATAGTAACAAGTCATAGCTGTGGTTGAATAGAGTTACAATAGTAACAAGGCCTAACTGTGGTTTAACAGGATTAGAATGGTAACAAGGCATACAATCCTGGATGAGGGCTGAGAGTTAGGTTACACGGCTCGGCCCAGTGTACACGGACAGAACGGATAGGCCGAAGGCCGGTCCGCCGTGGTCTGCACCATCCAGACAGTAATGCTTCTGAAAAGTCTGGATGGATGACCAAGTGGCGGGGTACAGAATGCCCTGAAGTTCATCGCAAGGGCCTTGAGCCACGCGTCAGTTCATGACTTAGTCAGATGTGTCCTTGAGATCGCTAGAACATGCGAATATGTGTTATGCCCTAGGGTCAGGTGTGCCCACAGGGCAGGTGGTGCGGTGTGTTTGCTATGTGACCCAATGTGGCCTTATTTGGGGGATGGGTGGAGAAATCTACCCTGGACCGTGCAGGTCACCAAGAATGGTAGAAGGCATGCAGTAGACCATGAGCGATGAACCTTGGCCGAGACATTGGCGGGATCTGAGGGTTCCTTAGTCTTGGGTGCAATGGGGTCATTTGAGTGGAGCTCTGAACACTGGGCCGGCGGTGAAGGCTTTGGTGTGTGTGGGCCTAGCTGCACACTTCGGGAAGACGAACCTTTGCCTATGTCTTAGGGAAATGGGCGGATAGGAAGACAGCCCGTATATGCATAGGAGGGAGTAGGAAGAAGTTTTCCCACATATCACTGCTTAGCTGACCAAGGATCATGAAGTCCCCACTGGTGGGGCTTCTGTTGTAGTCATCGGTAGCATGGAGCCTATGACATGCTCTTAGTGGACTATTCCCAATCCCGGGGCCAGAGTCCTTGCAGACTAGGGAAGCTGGAGAGTTGATCTCGAGAATGGGGGCCCGTGGCAAGTAGTTGAGATAGAAAGGCACTGACTACAGAGTTCAATGGCGTTAACAAGGCAGGATGGTTGAGAGAGCTTAACCTGTAATGGATTAGTTTGGAAACCGTGTATTCTAGGCAGTTCTTTGAGCACTCGCAGTCCGCCTAGAGCAGGGCCGGATTTAGCTATACGCCATGTACGCCATGGCGTAGGGCCCACAGCTGCAAAGGGCCCACAAAAATTGAACTAGTTAGGCTTTTTTTTTTAATAAAATAAAAAAAAACCTGCTGGCTGCCGCCGCGGTGCCCCCTCTGCTGCCGCGGCAGCATGGACTAACCTGCGGGGGCCCCCTCTGTAAGCTCGGTCCCTGCCTCCGTGTCTCCCTCCGTGCAGGCGTCTCTCACAGCCTGCACGGAGGGAGACACGGAGGCACGGAGGGAGGGACCGAGCTTACAGAGGGGGCCCCCGCGGGTCAGTCCATGCTGCCGCGGCAGCAGAGGGGGCCCCGCGGCGGCAGCCAGCAGGTTTTTTTTTTTAAATTAAATTTTACTTTAGGCCGGGGGAGGGGGAGGGGGTAGGACTGGTAATTGGGGGGCTGGGACTGGGGCTGGAAATGGGTTGGGACTGGGACTGGAAATGGGCTGGGACTGGGACTGGAAATGGGTTGGGGGGATTAAGGCTGGAGGTGGGCTGATGAGGTTAGGACTGGTAATGGGCTGTGGGCTGTTGGAGGGGGGTTAGAACTGGTAATGGGCTTTGGGGGGTTAAGACTGGTAATGGGCTGTGGGCTGATGGGGGCTGTCTGGTAATGGGCTATGGGGGGGGGCTATGACTGGAAATGGGCTGGGGGTTGTTAAGACTGGTGGGGGGATGATGGGGTTAGGACTGGTAGTGGGATGTTGGGGGGGGTTTAGAACTGGTAATGGGTTTTGGGGGGTTTAGACTGGTAATGGGCTGTGGGCTGATGGGGGCTGTCTGGTAATGGGCTATGGGGGGGCTAGGACTGGAAATGGGCTGGGGGGTTAAGACTGGAGGTGGGCTGATGGGGTTAGGACTGATAATGGGCTGTTGGGGGGGTTTAGAACTGGTAATGGGCTTTGGGGGGGTTAAGACTGGTAATGGGCTGTGGGCTGATGGGGGCTGTCTGGTAATGGGCTATGGGGGGGGTTAGGACTGGAAATGGGCTGGGGGGGTTAAGACTGGAGGTGGGCTGATGGGGTTAGGACTGGTAATGGGCTGTGGGCTGATGGGCTGATGGGGGGGGGTTAGGACTGGCAATGGGCTATGGGGGGCTGACTGGAAATGGGTTGATGGGGTTAGGACTGGAAGTGGGCTGATGGGGGGTTAGGACTGGTAATGGGTTATACGGGGGGGCTTAAACTGAAAATGGGGTGATGGGGGGTTAGGACTGGTATTGGGTTGGGGGGTTGCTAGGACTGGAAATGGGCTGATGGGTGGCTAGGACTGGAAATGGGCTGATGCAGGGACTAGAAGGGAATGGATGCTGGGTGAGGCTGGAACTAGAAGGGAGCTGATGTTGGGGGAGGATTAGAATGGGATGGGGCTGGAAGAGTAAAATGGAGAAGGGAAAAATATTTTGTGTGGGAGGGATAAAAAAATCTACAATTGGCCGGGTATTGGGAGAGTAAGTGGGGATTGAGGATGGAGGGGTAAAATTTGAGTGGATGAAATAGGAATGAGGAAAGAGCAAAAGGAGAAAGATTAGTATGTTAAAGCAGATGTAGAGAGAGAATGGAAAAAAACTAGACGAGAGAAGAAAGGACAAATGGACAGCAGACGATGGAGAGTTAGCAGAAGACATGAAGAAACCAGAAGAAAGTGGCTGGAGCAATTGCAGCTGAAAAAAATGCACAAAAAGGTAGAAAAATCTCTCTTTATTTTGAATTTATTAACTGGAATATGTCAGCTCTGGTAAATGTGCATCATTAACGTCTGCGCTTTGTTTAGTACAAGAGCAAATTAATGTATAGTTTTATTTCTACAGTGTTGTACATTCCAAGTTTGGCTTTTGGGATTCCCAGTTTAATTATTGTCTTCCTGTTTCTAAAATGTGATTACTTGTTTGGTGATGGTCTATGTTCTGCATGTGTAACTGAGCTGAGGTGTTCTGTTTATATAATTCCTATTTGACATTGCCACTTGTTCTCTTTCCCCAGTAGGTCATGTATTGTTGTTCTCTGAAATGTATTGGTTTAATATTTGCAGTGTTGCCTTTTGATTGGTAGAGTATGGTGCTTTGTGAGTCCTGGTAGTGCTGTTAGGATACGGCGGGTTTGCTATGGGTTCTAAATGGGCAGTGTTTGTAGTAGTTCCTAATGTGTCTGGCAGTTGGCACTGGATTATAGTAATGTAGAAATCTTTTAGTCTTTCTTTATCCATACACTCATTAAGAGGCACGTTTACTAAAAGTTAGTATATGGTAACATTATGCAAATATTTATGCAAATGAGGCCCCTTATGCAAATGAGGCCCACACCCCCCTTGGGCCGCCCCTGCTGGGGGCCCACAATTTTTGTTGGCATAGGGCCTCACTCAAGGTAAATCCGGCCCTGGCCTAGAGTATAACCTCTGGAAACGAGAGGCCTAAGGCCTTACTGGAATGGTAACATAGAGAGGATCCTGTAACATATGCAGGCAGACTGGCGTGGTACCATGTTACTGGACTGGCCTGTATGAGGAGGTTCAGTCTTCAGGAATGGAAGAGAATCTGGAAGAATCTGGCCTGCAGAGAACAGGTCGCCTGGATTCCCCAAAGGGAGACTGAGGTGTCGGTCTCAAACAGAATCCTTCATTGAGTCACCGTGGTGATTGGTGTCCAGCGATCAGTAGTGGGAATAGGACTTGCCGTAAGTTCCTTACCAGTGCAAGGACCGACTGTTAACATTTTCAAGGGCTGAGATAGCTGTGTGATTTGACAGTGCGCGGTGTAGTACCCTTGATGCGGTCTGCATATCTGAACCGTATTGAGAGCTGAGCGTTACCTTAGCGTTACAGCGATGTCGTTGTAATGGTGGAATTGAACTTGCCACCCTGCGCTGATGCATATTGTATGCATTATTGTAGAGCTGTATGTCGTCTTAATGACTGAGTCCCCCTGTCCCTGGGCGTAGAGCCGTGGGGCCGAGAGGGCATTATTGTAGAGCTGTATGTCGTCTTAATGACTGAGTCCCCCTGTCCCTGGGCGTAGAGCCGTGGGGCCGAGAGACAATGGGTAGGACAGTGAGCCAGCCACAAGCTATGAAGTTGCGATGCGGCACCGTACCCCTGATGCCTTAGGCATATAGAGTCAGGTGGGACCTGAGTAATGTAGGCGTGTTATACCCTTGTTTCCCGGGGATCGAAGAATTGCGGCCGGTAGCAGAGGCGAGCAATGTCTTCCGACGGCGGATTGAGCTCACCATCTTGCACTCATGTACACCACGACAGAACAGGTGTCGATGACGTGATTTCCTCGCCACGATCCGGTGGAAGGCGGTCTCGTGACCGATAGGTGGCATTGTTAGGCGGGTGGCCCCGCAAGGGTTTCACGGCGGTTTAATGAAGAAACGGTCGCCTGGTTAAGGAGTCGTGTGTGCCCAAAGCAATGAGCGGTGAGGGGCCTCGGGGGGCGTCACCTGAATGCCGGTGCACTGATCAGGGCCCCGAGGGCATCCTCTGTGCTTGAGAGATGAGGATGCCATCTTTCACATTCTTAGGTGCAGGTCATACCCTGCTGTCGATGTGTGTGGCTCTGGAGCGATTTTGCCCAGCCTTGGCTCCTGGTTTACTCCCAACCTTTTCTCGGAAGTAAAGAGGAGTGCATCACATTTATCTCTGTGAGTGGCCACTGAATTCTTGGGTTGGGGAATTGTCAATTGCTGCGTCCACATTTGGCGGATTGCTGCATGGGGTTGGGAGATCGGCAGGTTTCCTTTACAAGGGACGTGTGTTCTGTCCACCAGAACATGAGGGGAATATAGGATATGCCATACTGGGTCAGACCAAGGTCCATGAAGCCCAGTGTCCAGTTTCCAAGGTGGCCAATCCAGGTCACAAGTATCCATCAGTTACCCCAAGAGGGATACACGATGCTTGTACAGATTCAAGCATTGGTATCCTGGGTCCCCCTTTTTTTTTTTTAATGGTCCACGGCTGAAGGGTGTCATGCCTGATTCCGGGTCTGTGTCTACTCCTGGAGACCTGGAGTTCGGACTGTGTGATGATATGAGATCTATACCATCAGTTTAGGTCAGACATGGGGTGCGCCGTTGTTTCTGCGCGGCTAAGGTTGAGCCTGCGCACTCCTGACCTTGAATACATTGTGCGGCGCATACCGCTCCCCACTGCTGCCACTGTTCTTGGTGTTGCGGCTGTGGAAGTGGCGAAGGTTAAGGGACTGTAAGTGAATTTCCGGCCCTCCATAGGCATTAGGGTTAAGTGCAAGGTCACCTTCATAGGAGGTTGTGCAAGGTGCCATGGAGAGTGGCAGGTTTGCAGTTGTTGATTTCAAGGGATGCCCGATCAGGCACAGACGTTCTCCAGGGTACTGATGAGTGATGGTTGCCTGTCCATCCTCTTCTGCCTTACTGCCATCGAACTCCCTGGCGCCATTTCCATATCTGCTGTCGGGGAGATTGCGGGATAACCTGTAGCCATTGCGCTTCCCGTGTTGCAAGCGGTAGGGATGATGCCTCGGACAGCCTTATACATTAACCCCGCTGGGGGGTTGAACTCATGATCCCTGGTTCAGCAGCCAATGTAAACCATTGTACTACCCCTCTCTTGCTGTGCCAGCGTGGAGGCTCTGCCCAGGGGGCGGAGAGTGGTAAAAGATACTGCGGATGTCTAAGGCCACCGAGAGAGGATGCAAGTGTCCGCCGGGAGCTGCATTCTACCCTGGAGCAATCGGGGGGATGCAAAGGGGCCGCCGGGTGCTGAATTCTATGCCCCCGAATGTTGATTCTCGGTGCAGCATCTTGAGTAGGCACTGAGCGCGATCTGGGACTGCCCAGGCCAGCCCGTCATTTAGAGTAAGGAGGCAGCAAGGGCTAATGCTGTTTAAGCAGCGTAGGCCATTGTACATGCTCATAGCAGCTGGCAGTAAACACCTCCCCTCCTACAATGGTTGCTGATATGCATCTGCTCCGGATGGCAGGTTTGCCAGCTGACCTTTCCCTTGTCTCCGCGGCAACCCGTGGCAGGAAGGGGTGCAACGGGTCACCTGGGTAGGGTGGTGAGGCACACACGCCAGCATGCAGCGCCAGGAGTGATGTGGAAGGAAGGCTTTGGAGCCTTCTGCATCCTCAGACAGAGGAGGTGCAGTCAAAGTGAGGGTGTTCCAGTGCCAGCGGTTCTCAGCGCAAGGGGACCTTCGAGGGTGGTGGGGTCCTCGGCGCCGAAGTTACTTTGATGGGGAATCACAGTAGGGATCGAGATAGAGGTTCTGATGTGCTCCAGCCTCCTAGCGCAACGACGCCGGGCTCCAAGGCAGCCCCACAGACAGAGGCGTTGGGGATTTTCACCCCTTGGATCTAGATTCACTAATGGCGCTGCAAGGGAGCCGCTGCGATGTTGGCTCACCGGCGAGGCTGAAATGCTCCTGTATTGTTGTCTGCGCCGACGCCTCTGCACTGAAAGGGCAGTCAGCAACCGGAATGCTCCTGTATGTGTTGTCTGCGCCGACGCCTACGACTGAAGGGGCGGTCAGCAACCGAGGTGTCATCCGCGCTAGTGCCTCCCCCGTGACGTTGGTCAGCGCCGACCAATGGCGCCGTCGGGGGAGGGGCTTGAGTTCTGACATCAGAGGCAAGATGCAGTACAACGTAGCAGGAAAGATGGCCGCCCCCATAGGGGACCCACGTGCGAGGATTCAGCAGAGTGGAGGAGGCCCCGGGAGGACCCGGGAGCCGCAAGGCTCTCATCGTGGAGAGGTCTCTTCTTGGACAGAGTCGAGTTTGAGCGATCCCAGCTCGCTGCGGGTTGGAGGCCCCAGGCACAACCCGATCGGCGGCCAGCCTGCGGCTGGGGTGGAGGCCCTTAGGCGCACCCCGAGCGGCGGTAGAATAGGCGGCTCAAGCCTGCGGCAGGGTGGAGGCCCTTAGGTGCACCCTGAGCGGCGGCGGACATGGAGGAGCGCCGGAGAGGTCCCACGAAGGTCTGTGAGTAGGCTTGCACTAGGTTATCAGTGCACTCTGGTCATGCTGCGAGCGGTTGCCACGCTTCCTGTTGAGAGGTGAAGAGCTGTAAAGCAAGTTTAACCGCAATAGCAGAAAAGTAATTGAAGCGCATGATGAAACTGATAAACAGTAAGAATATTGAAAGAGCATTAATGCAATTTTAAAACGCAATATACCTACGAGCAGGAAGGATCAATGTAAGATGAGACAGACCAGGAGCAAGGGCCCGCAGGAATCAAGCTCCGCTGGGCAGCTCTGCAGAGATTGGAGACCTTAAGTCAAGATAACTGATAAATATACATACGATCAGGATGGCCCGCAGGAATCAAGCTCCGCTGGGCCAGTTCTGAAGAGATTTGGAACATAAGTGAAGATAGGAGAATAGTAAATTGGAGAGTAGAAAAATCCATCTTGCTGGCAAGGCGGAAGAACAAAAAACTGGCCAGCTAGGGGCAGAGCGAGAGGTGGGGCTACCGGTCCAGCCCAAGAGGCTAAAGCCTTCTGGGCTAGTGAGAGTACTTCCGTTCTGGCTCCGTCGGATGACGTCACCACTTGTGGCTGACTTCATCCTGCTTGCCCTGGGAGAATGCATTTTACAGTTTAACCACTGAGAACCATTGTCCCAAGGCAGCAGGCATCATTGAGCTTTTCTATCACTAAGAGGCAGTATAAATAGCAACCAGTAGCAAATTACATGGTTCACTTGCTAGGTATCATCATGTGTAGTGACCATTAAGAAAGCTATTGGTATTTATTAGGTTTCACAGTAGAATTTGCAATAAAGAAAATGAAATACACATCTGAATCTTAAGAGCAAGTCCAACAGGGATGGGGATGCAATAGCAAGGGGGACCATGGTTAGGATAACATGTGGATCATGCCTTTTGGAATTATTTCCAACCCCTCTACATGTGTGTGTCTTTGTACGTGCACATGACTTTGTGCCTGTGTGTGCTATGTATGCATATATAACTGGGTATATGTGTCTGCGTGCGTTTATATTTGTGTTTCTTTCTGTGTGTGCATCTGTGTATGTTTGCGAGTGTGTTTGTGTCTGTGAATATATGTGTATCCATATGGATATATGTGTGTGTCTCGGGGTCATTCCTCCAAATGGATTATTTTTGTGCATATTGTGACAGTCATGAACCTCACTTCTAAGCCCAGGTAAGTGGAGTATGATCTCAGACTCTCAAATTTACTAATGCTGGGCATAGTACTTGCATCGTGCCAGGAACAAGTATGGGTAGTTTGTCAAACTGTGCTTGGGGATGTGTGTATCTGTGTTGGCTCAGTCTGTGTCTATGATAGGGAGAGGACAGGAGAGGCCGGGGCAGTTTGAAAGGAACAATTTTCTAGCCACTATGTTTTAGTGCATCAAAGTTTCTATTTTACAGCTGCTGAAACATCCTCTCCTATAGAAATGTATTTTTGAACTCAGTGTGTCTTTTCCCTATTTTTCCCCATGCCAAATTTTGGTCCCATTCTATTAAGCTTCTTGACAGTTATTGTGCCTCCTGTCAGTGGACATTCTTAACCCCTTACATATAATTTTTTTCCAATGTTTCATTGGGCTGGAAAGGATAAAAAAAAAGTGCCTTAGACCCTCTGGATACATTGCAGTTGTGAAAATATTCTTAAATCCTAATAATTCAAAGAAGCAGGGCCGGAGCTACCCAATAAGCCAGGTAAGTGTGGTAGGAGGGTGCCAGTGGTGGGGAGGAACCATCGCTAGCTGCCCGCCACCCAACGCTTCAAAAAAGAAAGCAGCCGCAGGAACATTTCTCTGTTCCTGCAGCTCTTCTCTCTTTTTTTTTAATAAACTTTATTTTAATCATCACCAACAAACAAGAAACAAGCACACAAACCTCCGAGGGGGTGGACTCTCATCCCCCCCGGAATACATACAGGAGATGAATACAGTTTTTGGTTAATACAGTAACCCTCCCCCTCCCCCTCCCCCACCCCCTCCCCCCCTCTTCCCTCCCCAGGTCGCATCCCCCCCCAGCACCCTCCCTACCCCGCCCCTCCGCCATCCTCACCCTAGCACCCGTCGACCCCCGGTCCCATCACTGTGCTAAAAGCCAACGTGTAGAAGCTCGTTGCGACATCGGGCTCCCAAGGTATCAATGTATGGGCTCCATATTAAAAGGAAGGAAGTCCAAAGCTTGACACTGCCCCGCGCCCACCACCGTTCCATTAACATAAGCTGGTGAAAACAGTTGCGCCATTCCATAAACGTAGGGGAACTCTGCTCCCTCCAAAGGCGTAAGATAGGGCCCTTACCCACCAGACAGGCCTTCCGCATTAGCATGCGATCTGAGCGCCGGGCAGGGCAAGGGGGGTCCGTCCTATCCAAAACCACAAACGCGCCCGTCCATCGCAATCGCTGCTGCAAGACGCCACTGATATACGCACTGATACGAGTCCAGTATTGTTGGATATGTGGACACAACCACCACATATGCAACAAATTGGCTAAGGGTGCCAGGCAACGTGGACAACAACCCTCCTCCGTCAAGTGGCTGCGCAGGGCTCTGCGGGGAGAGAAATGGGCTCTGGTAATGCATTTGAATTGCACCTCCCGCCACCGCGCCCCCTCCACCACCGCAGCAATCCGGCACAAAGCGGTGTTAACGGTGTTAGGAAAAACCTCCCGCCCGAGCTTGGCCCCCCACGCCGCCTTCACACCCCCATAATCGGCCCGTGGACGGATAGTGTCCAACCGGGCCCGCAGACCCGCTATCGTGGGGGGTGTATCCTCCCCCAAGGCAAAGAAACCAAGTAACTGCTCTGACCTTTCCAATGTAAGCGCCGCCCTGGGTAGAGACGCGATATAATAGGAGGCCTGCAAGAACGCAAAAGTATGTTGTGCGGTCAAGGCGTACTCCTGACAGAGAGCCTGAAAAGATTTACAGCGTCCCGTGGCATCTACCAAATGGCCCAAAGAGCGGATACCCCTTCGCCACCAATCCCAGAACCCCCGTGTCCCCGACCCAGGGGCAAAATATACATTACCCTGCAAAGGCAGCCAACTAGAAACCGTCCAGGACGTCCCCCATCTGTTATTTAAATACCGCCAGGTCCGCTGGGCCGACCCAAACAAAACACTGCACCCGAAGCGGCCGGGTAGATCCCTAGACACCGTGTGCAGTGCTCCTAACAACGAGAGGGGAGCCACCAAGGCCTCCTCCAAAGATGTAGGTGTATAAACCTCCGTCCCCCCCAGCCAGTTGCCAAGGTGGCGGGCCTGACAGGCCAGCGCGTATGTACCCAGGTCCGGAAACCCCATCCCCCCTTCCCGCCACTTCCCCATTAACCGCACCAGCGGGATACGGGCCCGAGCCCCCCGCCACAGAAAGGCCCGCAGCACTCCCTCCAGCCGACGTAAGTCTCTCTGGAGCAACCATACCGGCAGGGTTTGCAGCCAATACAACAAGCAGGGTAAGATCACCATCTTCACCGCCGCCACTCGTCCGGACAAAGAAAGCGGTAAAGACCCCCATGCCAGTAGCTGGGAGCGTACACGGGTCAGCATCCAATCCAAGTTGCACCGATAAAGGTCCTGCGGCTGACACGTCAGCCGAATACCTAGGTAGGTGAAATAAGAAGCAGCCCACTTGAGGGGGAACCGGCCCACCCAGTCCCGTTGCAAGGTCCCGGAGACATCCAAGGCCTCTGATTTATCACTGTTAATCCACAGGCCGGCAAAGAGACCGTAAGTCTGGAATTCCTGCAACAAATGCGGTAGCGACTCCTCCGGGTACAGAAGATGCACCAGGAGATCGTCTGCGAAGGCCGACACAGTAAAAGTTTGAGACCCAATTTGCACCCCCCGAATTGCCGAGGATGTCTCCACCGCCCGAATTAAGGGATCTAGGGACAGAACGAATAGCAGGGGTGAAAGAGGGCAGCCCTGTCTAGTACCACGTTCTAGCGGAAAGTCTTCGGACAACACCCCATTGCAAAGTATCCCCGCAGTTGGGGTGGCGTAGAGGCAATCGATCATGGCACAAAAGAGAGCCCCCAGACCATAACACGGCAGCAAGGCCTTTAAGTAAGTCCAGGAGACCCGGTCAAAGGCCTTCTCCGCGTCGAAACTGACCAATAGAGAAGGCAAATGCTGGGCATGCACCCATTCCAGGGAAGCCAAGATCTTACGCATATTTCGGACAATGTATCGCCCTTTCACAAAGCCGACTTGGGAGCTATGAACCAATTCATCTAAAAATCCTGCCAATCTGTCCGCCAACACCTTGGCGAATATCTTGAGATCGAAATTTAATAAGGAGATCGGACGGTAAGAAGCAGGCAATTCTGGGTCTTTGCCCGGTTTAGGGATCAAAGTAATGTGGGCATGGTTGTTCCCCCATCTGAAGCCGCCCTGTGCCACCCGCCACGCATACACCGCCGTCAGGGCTGGGCTAACATGGTTAGTTAGCAATTTGTAAAACTCTGCTCCCAAACCGTCAGGTCCCGGTGACTTAAGCTCTTCTCTCTTTTAAACTGCTGGGTTGCAGAGTTTCCAAAGGCAGTAATAAGCATTTCCTGAGAAACTGGAAATGAAGCTGATGGAAGAAAATGAAGAAAGTAAAAGGAGAGACAAGAAATGGCAGATGGACTATAGACCATAGAAAGAGAGCTAAGAGAAGACAGAGGAAAACAGAAACCTCAGCTCGGGACCAGCACGCTCAAGAATTATCAGACAACAAAGGTAGAAAAAAAAAAATTTATTTCAGTTTAGTGATTGGACTTTGCGCTATCTTTATATTTCACACAGTATGTGGAAATGCATCTCTTATCTGGTGTGGCACCGCATGCACAGTCTGGCTTCTTGGGGTTTCATTTTAATTTTTGTCTACATATTTTAATTTTTACTTTAGATTGTGGCCACTTATTCTGTACTTGGTGAGGGTCTGTGTTCTGAGTGTGCGACAAAGGCCAGGTGTTCTTTTAACATAGAGTTTGTATGTAGTAATTTGACTTGTACAGCTTTTCAAATAGGTGTATAGATGTTTTGGGGCCCATTGCAGTGTTTTGTATGAGTTTTGGAAATGTATGCTGGTATGGTATGGCAGATTTGGCTTTGTAGATCCTCAGTTACTTTTGCAGTTTTTTATATTAGTTCACAATATGCCTGGCACTGGAGAATGTTTATGTTGTTGTTAGTGAGATGACCAGAATCAGATTTGCTTTGGACTATCACAGCCTGTTTATATGATGCTAAGTATTTACTGCTAATTATTATTTTTTGGCTATGCAATTGCTCTTTTGCTGCAATTTTCTTACAACACTGGATTTGAAGGAGAAATGCTAATATTGCTTGAAAAGAGTTCACAAAGCGGTTTTGGGAAAACGGAGGGTAGGGTGCAGCCAACATTATTAATAATAATGAGGGAAGGGTGTCGATTTATAGGTTGCAGGGGGGCGCTAGAAACCCTAGCACCAGCCCTGCAAAGAAGTAGCCTTTTGTTTCTTATTCGGACATTATATATGTGGTATGGAAAACTCTCTCTCACAGCATCTTTGGTTTATTCTGAAATGGTCCTACAAAGGGCCTTATAATCAACAAAAAATCTATTTGTTTTGAGGCCCAATAGAATTACTAGAACTCCACACCGTATAATAATGTGAGATGATCAATACAAGTCAATAAAGTCAGTGAAAAAGAAATACTTACTAGTAAACTCCCTTATACATGACTACATAATGCTGTGCATAAGATCTCCCTTCTAGGTTCCAGCAGTGTTAATGTTAGCTCTCATAACTAGCAACCACAGAGCACTGTCCCTAGAAATGTCAGCACGCGTGCATCCCAGGGCAGCTTGCACACTGCACGGAGAAGGGCAACAAGGAAAGAGAAAAGCTATGGATGCTGCCACTTGCTGTCCATATTCAACTGCATCTGTTGAAGCATAGGGAGATAACAGGATTTGCCAAAAGTTAGAACAAGTGGTTGAACCAGATTACATTTCTATGTGACTCCACGTCCACATAGAAATAAATACAGGAAGGAAGTGCTGTCAGTCCTAGTGCCCTCCTGACTCCAAAAGGACTAGAATCAAGAATAAGAAGATAAGTGGCTTTTGAAAGGTATAACTAAGAAGTACTTTAGGCCTATGTATATTCAACACAGGACAACATTCATTTCTTTGAAATGGAGTGTAGGTCAGATGGTGCCTTTTTGTTCTATTTAATTAAATTATATGGCTAGATTAAAATTCTTCTGCTTATGTTAGAAAGGCAGGTGATTAGAGGAGTATTTTAATGTCATGTAGCTAGCTGAGCTCAGGTTCCTCTAAAGCCTTTCAAGATAGCAAAAATGGGTTTGATGTTCAGAGAATATTACTTTTATACTTCACCGACTTCTCTTGGATAGCTCTCAAGTTAATTTGGTCCTGGGAACAATGGCTGCCTTGTTTGAATTTTATGACATCCATTAATGCAGCTTATTTAAATGAAAATGTTGAGTTTTACAGTCATCAGGTTTCCGTGCCCAAAATGAGTACCTGAGGAAGTCTGAGGATCAACTGGATGCAACATTTCAGAGGCACATGGTATCAGGGCAGGAGGGAAATGCTTTGAAAAAACTAAAGAAGTCCACAGAAAAATCCTTAGACATGGGTTAAAATTCTTCATGTCTATGTGCCTTCAGCCAAGGTGCTGCAAGAAGAGGCGGTGAGTCAAAACCTTCAAAGGAAATAACAGAAACAGGTTGTCATCTGGCAGACCTATGGGTGGGTTCTTTTCTTGCACAGTGTCACTAGAGACATTGTCTAAGGCTAATAGGTATAAACACATGTGTTCTAATAGTATCTAATTCCGATGAAGATTTCTTATGGTATCCATAAACTGCCACGGTTTCTCCTTTAATATGGATTATGTATAACAAATCAGGGCTCACAGTATTTTTGCTAACTTCAATGGAAAAATATAAGCCTTCGGAAGAATTTTTAGAAGAAAACCAAAATGGAAATTGGAAACAATTGGTTTCTGAATGTTTTCTTATCATAACTACAGGTAAAATATTCAATGCCCTTAAAAACTAACTCCAAAATTAACTCATGCTCTTATTAATGCCATAAAACCTGATTCCGTTTATTTGCTCGTCTAGTATGTCCAAATGGCTTAGTATACATACCAGAGATTATAAAACAAGATATTGATTGAAAATGATCTCAGTCCTGTCCTGGAGGCACAGCTATTCAGTTGGGTTTTCAGTATAGTTGTCATTAATATACATGAGAGCAGATTTGCATACACTCCAGTGAATGCAAGGCCTTCTCATGCTGAAACCCCAAAACTAGACTGATTAGGTAGGAGATTGCTGTGAAACATTACCTTGGAAGAATCAACCAATTCAAAGACCAAAAGCAGTCAAACCACATGCAACTGAGCCTTCTCATTATACAGTGTTCCCTCGCCACTTCGCGCTTCATGTTTTGCGGCTTCAGTGCTTCGCGGGTCAGCAGCCACATTGTGGAAAGGAGCGTTGTTTCATGTTGATGCGCGAGAGAGAAGGATCCCTGCATGTCAACCAAAGAGATGAGTTGACTCAGAGTACTGTACATACCACGGGCTTTCATAAAGGCACGTGATTGGTTTCCGGTGTGACATCGACCAATAAGAGTACGAGTGGATTTATCCCTGTGAGTTGATTGTCTGCGCATCATTGCAGCCTCACCTAGCATCTTCTCTTGTTGTATCTCGCCAGTCTTGTCCATGATGTTGAGGGGCAAATACTACTTCGCGGTTTTTCAGCTTTCGCGGAAGGTTCTGGTCCCCATTAACCGCGAAAAACGAGGGATCACTGTATGCCCATCTATCTGGAATTCTCTCCAATTGACATAAAAACAATAAACACACTACCTGAATTTTGCAAGAAGCTTAAAATTCACCTTTTCCTAGAGCAATTTGGATCTGATACCTAATACAAGGTTATAAAGCCAGACACCTGGGGCAGACAAATGTTCTCTGCACACTTGTTGCACCTCTATGTAATAGAAACAAAAGCTCAATGTAATTTCAATTTCTCTGTAAATAACAATTTTTTTTAAAGTGCCATCAAGTCAATGCTAACTTAGCTGTCCCTGGGTTTTCTAGGCAAGGTATGACTGGAAATAGATTGCTGGGCCTTTTCTTCCAAGACAATGGAGGGTAAAGTGACTTGCCCAAAGTCACAAGGAGTGCCAGTGAGTATCAAACCCAGATCTCTTGGGTGCTAGGCTGTTGCTCTAACCACTAGGCTGCTACTCCACTCCTAAGTAGTAAATTTAATGTAAATCAAATCCCCCATTTGTTGTAAAGTTTATGTAAATTGAGTTATGTTGCCTGTACACTGCTTTTACTCTTTTATAAAAAATTGTTAGTTACATAAATATTACATGAGGTTATCTTTCAGATATTTTATTTTCTCACTGTTATAGAGTTCCTTTTGATATAAACAAATGTGATATGTTATTTTTACAATGTAATATAATTCTTGTATTCCACTCATCTACCACTCAGAAAGTCATTACATACTAAATTATATTACAGACTCCCTTTGTTGTGTATCTGCATCCTGGAAGGAGAGACTACGTGGCTAGTAACACGTAGACTGCCACAGGTGCAGAAGTGCAAAGAAGTGGAGTGAGACAGTATTAACCAATGAGTTATAGACATGCTGGAAGAGGGAGAGGACATAGTGTACTATAAAAGAACTGTGAAATGGTAATAGGGAAGGCACAATCTTCAAACTCCCTCCCCCCAGATAAAGCTTTAAGCCTCTACAGTATTGAGGCTAGTAGGAGGTGAGCACGTTGGGTGTTACCATCCCATCTCCCAATCCTCTTCTTCAATTAACTGCTAAACAGCACTGACAGAGACAGCACAAACAGTCATAGTTCCTCACTGTTCTGAAGTCCTCAGGAGCTCTACCAGTTGTAATGAGGTTTGTACATCACAGTACTTCCAGGTAACAATCTCTGCATGCTCTAGCTCTGTACAGTCTCATCCTCCCAATGTACCACCACAGTATGCATCCAGATGCTGTACCTAACATATCACTACTGGTGTTGGATCTTTATCAGTAGATGATCTTTAGGAAAATCCCTGTAGATGGTATCCTAGTGCATCCTCTTTGGGATCTTATTCCTAACCCACTCTCTCTGTTGATCTCAAAATAGTACAGTAAGTCTGTTGGCACATATGAGTATTTGTAATGGTAGGTCTTCCTCACATACTGGGGAAGTACTTGCTCCTTCCTTGAGCATGAAGACAGGTTTTGTTTCCCACTGTCTCCACACCTAAACCAGTACTGGGGTCAGTAACTGGACTGAAGCCTTGAGCAATGAGAAAGTACATAGATCCTCCTCCTATATCCTGCAGCCTAAGATGTTCTTTCTCCTTTTCCTTTTGGATGATTTATTGGATGTGAAGTAGGAGAAGTGGCATCTCCACTGGTCAGAGACATCGACTTGGAGAAAACACTGGTGGATTCTTCTTCCTCTTCTCCACAAGGAACAATGAAGATGAAAGTGGATAGAATATACAAATATCAAAACAACATAAATTCCCATTTATAACAGTTCAATATCCAAGAATTCAACTTGTAAGAAGATTTTCAACAAACATCTTTTATCTGAAGGAACAATATGATTCCCAATACTCCTTTTAATTTGAATGTTCATATAAACAATAAGCTGTATAATTACAAAACTTATAATTGTGAAGAGATTTGCCATAGATCTCTTATCCTCAAAGAAACTATTGTAAATTTCTTCCAGGGTTGACTAGCATTTCACTACTAACTGCTTCAGGATTTCTATTATAAAACGTGAATTAGAGATCAAATAAGACAACAAAAAAACAATTAACACTTGAATATTTTTACTTTTGATGTTACCGAAATCATCTTCATTCTTAGAGCAAAATACTATTAAATACTGAGTACTTATATATAACATATTTAGCTGTATTTATATCCCGCTTTTCACCAGGTCAAAGCGGTCAATTGGGGGATACATTTAACACGAGGGGATATGAGACACACACATTAATACATACAGGGAACATGGGCATTGGAGGGTTAAGTTTATTTATTTTATTTAGTATTTTATTTAGTATACATTTGTATACCGCTACTTCCAGCGATCAGCAGCGGTTTGATTACAGATTGGAAATTGTCAAATCATGACAGGACATTTTTGAGGTATAAACACATTGATTAGACAGGAAAGCACAGCACACAGAAAACTATTTTACAGGGAACATGGGCTATGGAGGGTTAAGTGGCTTGCCCAAGACCACAAGGAGCACCTGTGAGACTAGAAACCCCAGTCCTTCCGGCCCAAGGTTGCTGTCCTCTAGTGGGATTTGAACCCCCGACCTTCTGGCCTGAAGTACCTTGCCCCAACCACTAGGCCACTCCTCCACTCCATAAGTGGCTTGCCCCTCCACTCCATAAGTGGCTTGCCCAAGACCACGAGGAGTGCCTATAGGACCTTCCGGCCTGAAGTACCTTGCCCCAACCACTAGGCCACTCCTCCACTCCATAAGTGGCTTGCTCCTCCACTCCATAAGTGGCTTGCCCAAGACCACAAGGAGTGCCTATAGGACTAGAAATCCCAATCCCTCTGGCCTGAGATTGCTGTCCCCAGGTGGGACTTGAACCCCCGACCTTCCGGCCTGAAGTACCTTGTCCTAACCACTAGACCACACCTCCCTCATGTGATGTTAAGTCATGTGATGGATGTAGATCAATTGATTTCTTTGAAAATACAGTGTCCAATCAGATTAAAAGATGTGGTCATTAATTTCTTTATATTTCTATAGATTTTACTATTAAAGAAACAAATCCATACAAAGCTCAGAGTAACAAGCTTGGTAAATCAGCTAATTTCTGGAACAGTAACCGCATTACATAACCCCCTACCTCAACTCCCCACTCCCTTCTCCACCCCTCCCCCCAGTGGCCTCAATTTGAGAGAAGACTCCATAATTTATATGTAGATTAATCTGTGTAAAATACACCTATATCATAAAGACAAAGACAAATAAACATCACCACATTTCAGCACTCTGAGTGTCCTCATCTGGCAAGTAAAAATACTATCATAAGTTCTCCTGTGCTCAGGGTTTGGATTGCAGGCCAGCGTAAGCCATAAAAAGAAGCCCAGTCTCTCTCAAACACATCAAGTCTCTCATGTTGAAGCACAGGAGATATATACTCAAGAAGAAATCTTTCCAAAGTCTTTGATGGATTGGAAGTGTCCCTGGAACCTTGGAAGACCGTCGGTGCTTGGCCAATTCACAGCACATGCTGCAATAAGAAGCAGCACCATGTGAACTGCCCCATGACCAAGGTCCGTCGGCAAGGTTTGCAGTAGAAAAATGTTAGGCGGCAGATAGCAAACTACCTTGCCTGGCATCCGCTGTAATATAGCTTCAAAAGGTGAGCTTCCACTTGCAAACTCTCCTGACAAGGAGAGCAGGATAATATGTATCATAATTGAAGCTATATGAAAAAAAATCATTGTCAGGCAGCCCCTATGGTTCCTGGAGCCTCGAAAAAGAATAAAAGGTACCTACCTCAAACATCTGCCCTGATGGCTCTAACCCCAAATCACCCACCTAGCCACCCCTGCAGCACAAGGACCCACTGGCAGGGTTGGACGTAATCCCAAAGGAGTCATCTTAGAAATAACCTAACAGTCTTAACCTCAACTTCTTCCAAATTTTAAGAGTAAGAATCCAAGACAGTGACATCAAAAACACCACAATAGGGTGGGGCTACATACTTATCCTAAATTCCTTCTGAAAGTGGTGTCAGACCTCCACCTGAGTCAATTATCCTACAACATTTTTCACAAGACTTATTCACAAGGGGAAAACTGCCTCTGCACAAGTTGGAGCACAAGAGACCCTTGGCCTTCTTTCTGAAGCAGACTAAAGCCCTTAGTCCACCCAGCTTTTTGTTTCTTTTGATCCCAATAGGGTGGAGGCTGCTGTGAACAAACACACTTTCAATTTGAATAGCGGACTGCATCTCCTTCACTTATGCCCAGGCAGAATGATACTTGAGGACCATGTCAGGACATATAATGTCTGAGCCATGGCTGGATCAATGACTCACTTGAGGTCAGCCTCCATGGAAGAGTTGTGCAGGGTTATGACCTGGTCTTTGGTCCACACAGGACCGTACCTAGCCCAGTGTGAGCAGTGCGGCCACAAAGGCTTAAGGGGTGCATGTCAGCTGTCTGCCATTGCCTGCTGTCACCACTTTTTCTTCTGTCAGCGGTGGCAGGCAACGGCAGACAGCTGAAATGCGCCCCTTAAGCCTTCTCGCGGCACGCTAAGCAGATCTGTCTCTCCCTGCTCTAATGCGGCGTCAGAGCAGGGAGGGAAAGATCTGCTAAGCGTGTTGGTGACTTACACATCGGACGTGCCTCTTCTCTCCCACCCCCATCCAGAAAGTGGCTAGATGGAGGTGGGGGGGGGGGGGGGGGGAGTGCATGCCAAATGTGCAAGTCGCACAGGGCAAGATTCACACTCGGTACGGCCCTGCATTCACATCTCACTTCTTTTTGGAGAAGGACACCCAACACAACAGCAGTTTCAATCAATCTGTATGAGGTTTACAATCCAACTCACTTTCCTCCTAGACCCTTCTTTTCTGTTTAGGCTGCCTCTTAAAATATATTTTAAAAAAATGATAAAATACTGGAAAAGCCTATTGCCAACAAAAACAGTTTTGTCCGCTCGATATGACATTAGTAGTTTCCCTTTTTCTTTCAGAGGCAGCCTATAGCTAAGGATCCCATCAGTGAGGACTTATTCTGCTTGTCCACAGAGAAAACAAAGTTGCTTGTAGCAGGTGTTCTCCATGGACAGCAGGATAAGTCCTCATAACTCACCCTCTTCCCCTTGGAGCTGTTCAGCTAAGCTAGATATGTGACTGAGAGCTTCAGATGTGGTGGTGGCAGGTGGGAACAGGTGTGCATGCACAAAGAGCTTTTTAAAATCTTCTAGAAGGAGCTGAGAAAATTTCTGGTGGAGCTCCATTGGTGACATCACCCATCAATGACGACTCATGCTGATGTCCACAGAGAACACATGCTACGTGTGAATAACTTCCTAGGCACTGTGATTGATGCTCCTGCAATGAAGTGAAGGGTAGTGGTGCGGTGACATTCTTCTGAGGGCATAAAAGCATCCATTTAGCAACCAGACATGAAACCCAGGAGCTATGCTGTCTGCTGGATGCCAAGATTTTAGATATTAGGCAAAGACTGTTGAGACTCATCAAGTCTATTATTATCTGATATTGCTCATCCATGTTAGCACAGATGATATTGCTAGGTTTCTCCCAGATCATGTCAAAAGTGACTTGATGGCTCTGGGAGGAAGGGTAAAGCAGAGAGAAGCACAGATGGTATGCTCCTTAATCCTTCCAGTCAAGGATAAAGACTGAGGCAGAGAAGCCTCAGTCTGCAGATGAATGCATAATTGAATAGATGGTCTTGACAAGAGTGCTTTGGCTTCCTGAGCCATTGGGTGATATTCAATAAGGACTGATAAGGAGAGGCTAGTTCAAGGCTCTAATTTATAGGTGAATTATTATATGCATGGGGTGTATGTATGTTTTTATAGGTTATGTGTAGGAATTTAATACACCCACAAAATACAGTTCTTTTTATACTAGCTGCTGTATTCCATTTTTGAAAGACATAAATGAGTATGACAGATAAATGTTAATGTTTAATGATGCGATTAATGTAGCTGCTGTTTTATGCATGGTCGCATAACGGAGAACTGAGCGTCTGAGAACTGACTGTACCAGGAATCAGAGATTTCTGCCTTGTTTAGATGAGGAGAAAACATTAAGGGACCAAAGCTTATCTACTGTTTTCTATAATGATTGTATGTATAAAGGTCTCATTTTAGATGATAGTTAATTGAATGTGTTCTTGTCATATTTATAATTAATAAGGACAGATGGTGTGAGTTAGGTTTTAATAGCATAACAAGTCAAGAGAATTTCTGAAAACAATAAGCTTAAAACCTGCTCGTCCACTGGGTGATGTAGAACAAGCTTATTGTACATGCTGTACCTCAATTTATTAATTATAATAATTAACAATATAGCAGTAACATTTATTCTTTCTTGAGCCTCTTTGGATGCTGTGATATAGATTAGGCACCATAACTGAAATATTTGCCACCCCAGTAGTGGATGTATGTAAGTTTTTGAGATATTAAAAAGTATTGGGGTCCTCATTTAGTAAAGATTTTGCCCATGCATAATCTTTATTACTGAACTGTTCTATGTACTGTAAGTTGTCATCATGTTGTTCTAGGTAAGAACATAAGATATGCCATACTGGGTCAGATCAAGGTCCATCAAACCCAGTATCCTGTTTCCAAGTGGCCAATCTAGGTCATATATACCCAGCAGTTTCCCCAAAAGACATAGGTTCCACAATGCTTGTATTGGGTCAAGCAGTGATATTCTGGGTCCCTTTTAATAATGGTTTATGGACCTTTCCTCCTGGAACTTGTCCATACCTTTTTTAAACCCAGCTACACTAACAGCTTTTACTACATCCTCTGGTAACAAATTCCAGAGTTTGATTACACGTTGAGTGAAAAAATATTTTCTCTTATTAGTCTTAAATAGGTTACCCTGTAGCTTCATTGCATGTCCTCTAGTCTTTCTGTATTCTGATGACGTAAACAATCGATCTACATTTACCCATTCCACTCCATTCATTAATTTATAGATCTCTATCATATCTCCCCTCAGCCGTCCCTTTTCCAGGATGAAAAACCCTAACCTTTTTAGCCTCTCTTCATAGGGGTATCCTTCCATCCCCTTTACCATTTTGGTGGCTCTTCTCTGTACCTTTTCTAATAACACTATATCTTTTTTAGGATATGGTGACTAGAATTGCACAAGGTGCGATCGCACCATGGAACAATACAGAGGCATTATAATATCCTTTGTTTTATTTTCCATTCCTTTCCTTGTGATACCTAGCATTCTATTTGCTCTCTTGGCCTCCGCTGCATACTAGGCGGAGGGTTTTAACATGTTATCCATGATGACACCTAAATCTTTTTCCTGGGGGATGGTTTCTAATGTGGAACCTTCAACCATGTAACCATAGTTTGGGTTGATCTTTCCTAGGTGCATAACTTTGAACTTGTCCACATTAAATTTAATCTGCCATTTGGATGCCCAGTCTTCCAGTTTATCAAGATCCTCATTATTCCCTTTTCCAGGTCATTTATGAATATGTCAAAAAGCAGCAGACCCAACACAGACCCCTGGGGTACTCCAGTATTCACCTTTCTCCATTGGGAAAATTGGCTATTTAGCCCTACCCTCTGCTTTTTATCTTAGGGTAGGTCCCAGCCATGTCTAATCCCACTTTGACCATAGTACATTCCACAAACTTATATATTCCAATCACAAAATGGAAAATCATTTTTTGTCTGGCTATTTTATTTTTATAACTGTGTTGACCTCAGGGTCTGGTGTCTACTTTTCTGTTTTTTCTTAACTCTGATTCTATGGTCTCCTGCCCATCCACCATTTCTTCCAACTCCTCCTGTTTTACTTCTTTCCCTACATCCATCTACAACATTGAAACTCTTCCTTTCAATTTTCTTCCATTTATTTTTCCCTTTTCAGATTTCAGTTCTCCTCCTTGCAATTCAGTCCTTGTCCTTTTTCTACTGCATCTACCCCCAGTAATCCATCTCTTTCCCTCACCCCAGCCCTCCCATTTCCTATCTCTCTCACGTTCCCAAATTTCTTATTACCCAGTCTTTCACTAACTTTCTCCCTTTCTAATCCACTCTTGTATAGCATTTCCCCTCTCTCCTCTCCCCATCCAGTGTCTCTCTATCCCCCCCCATGTCTAGCATCCATTCTATCTCTCTAGTCTCCCATCTCTAGCATCTCCTATTTCTACCTTGTTGCCCCAAGTCTATCATCTTCTCTGTCTGCATCCTTAGTACCATCCTCCAATGTCCAGCTTCTCTTCTATATCTCATTAGCCTCCTCCCCAATTCAAGCTTCTTCTGTTTCTTTAGGCCCTCCCCTGGTCCTGCACCATCTACCCTGTATTCCCCCCTCTGATGGTCCAGAATGTTCTTCAATATTCCTTCCTCTTTCCCCTTCCTCCCAGGTTCAGCATCTCCTCCCATTGGCATCTATCCCCTCTCTCTCAGGTCTAGCATCTCCCCTTCTCATTATTTCTCTTCTCTTGGGTGCCCAGCATGTCTATCCTCCCCCCCCCCCATCTGATCCTGCATCTCCCTCAGTCCAGCATCAGCCTCCCCCACCCCTCCTTCCCAGGTCCAGCATCTCCCCTTCTCACTATTCACCTTCCTCTGGTTGCCAGCATGTCTGTCCTTAAATCTTTCCTCCCCAAGCCCCCAATACAGCATCATCCTTCATTCCTCAACTTCCCCCCTTCCCACATGGGCCAAAGTCAATCGCAGCAGCGTCACTTACAGCCGATCACAGTGAATTACCCAGGACCTGCAGGCAACTGCAATAAGATGCAGGAAGCGCCGGACCTCAAGTCTGCACCTGTGCAAAAGGTCAGCTGTTCCCTATCCCCTATAGAAACCTTCTGCTTGTGTAGGGACAAATTAAGGCTCAAGGTCCTGTGCTTCCTGTGTCTAATTGTGGCTACCTGCAAGTCTAGGATAATTCGCTGTGATCAGTCTTGCCCAGGAAGGGAGAAGGAGAGAGTTGATACTGGGCTGAGAGGGGGAGGAGGAGGTTGAAGTTGGCAGGCTGATGGTGCCTCAGTTAGCAGAACACCGTCTGTTTGGCAAACCTGAATGTTTCTTACTGTTGGTGCATGGTAAACTTTCAATTACAGTTGGTAGTGTACCTGCACTACTCAGCAGTGACACTACACTCTTGTACATGATGACATTTGACAGAATTAGTCATTCTCCATGGACTAGCAGGATTGCGTCAGCCACACCTGGTGACGTCCTCCGTGTGGCACCATAGATATGGAAGTGCTCTCCAGAGCTCAGAAAGGTGAACCTTTCTGAGCATGTCCAGGTAGCCCACCTCACCGGCCCGCCCCTAGACTGGCCAGTCTTCTTCCTTCCGCCTTGCCAGCAAGACAGACCCTGCTCTCCTCGACACCATAAAAGCTACAAGATTCAACTTTACTCAGATAAGATTACAACTAAAGAAGATTTCACAATGCCAAAACCCGGCTTCAAGAAATGCCAGTGCTGCAAAAGAAAAATGAGCAGCACAGACACCCACGACATCTGCTTACGCTGCTTGGGCCCAGATCACATCATGGAGGACTATCATTGTGGGAAAATGTCCCCAAGGGCTCGAAAATCCAGGGGTCACACCCTGAGAGACTACCTCACCTCAAATGCAGGTATTTCAACTGCTCAGCCTGTCTCTTCTTCTGTGATCACACCGGCTTAGGATGTGCCCATCGGGGCCTCCATCCACAGCCGTGTAGCTGCTGCTGTCTCCTCCGTGTCTCCGGCGACACCTCCAATGGCTCCCATCGCGTTCAAGGACTCCTCTGGACATGCAGCGAATGAATTCCGGCCCGTGGTCTCTCCTCAGCATGGCCATGAGGCTCACAGTAATGGCGCCAGCCTCCAGTCCTCCAACTCCGCCCACTTCCGGGGGCAGCTCTCTCACCATTGGCCGCAGCCACAATAGCCCGGGAAGCAGCCCTCGGCGCCGTCTCTCCGGCCTGCAAAGCTCCGCCCTGAGTCCGCCCACTCAACTGGCTGCCCCGGCGAGCCCGATCGGCGCCATGAGCCCGATTGGCGCTGGTGCGCACCCACGCCTTGCGCACAGATGCAGCAGGATGCACAGACGCAGCAGGAGCCGATCCGAACGCAGGACCCAGCGCCCAAGTAAACAGAGCAGAGGCAGGAAGCACAGAGACTCCAGCGGCAGCAGCAGTGGATCCATCCGTGAAGGACACAGCTCCAAGCGCCGGCACCGCACCCAGCACCGCAGAAGCCACCGAAGTCAGCGCCGGAGCCACAAAAGTAAGCACCGGAGTCCCTCAAGCTCCTCCAACCATAGCAATAGCCACCAAAGCAGATCCAGCCAGACAGGCTCCTCATCCTTTCTAAACTTGCTGGCTCAGCTGTTAAGGCAATCCACCTCCACTGCTTCCACGACTCCCCTTCCTCTCCCCATTCAAACAGCTTCCATGGCAGATAACCTGCTGGACCACCATCAGACGTCCACTCCAGACAATCGGCCCTCGGACAATCCGTCTCCAGTTAGCACTGTGGAGGAGCGCGACATTGAAGCGGCAGTTGTGGGGTCTGCATCCCATGAACACACGACCTTTGAGAAGAGACACTCCCTGGAGCCGGAAGATCCACCACCCCCTCCGGAGGACCTCACGTACCCCAAGTTCCTGAACAAACTTGCCTCCACCTTGGCCCTGAAGGTCTCGGATGATACGGGGGAACCAGTGCTGGAGGTTCTGAAATATCTCGCAACTCCCAAAGCCTGCCTTCGCACTGCCTTTACACCAAACACTACGGGACAACCACTTGAGACTGTGGCAGACCCCGGCTTCCGGACGACCGTTCCCCAAGAGGCTCGGGTCTAAGTACCAAGTACAACCTGTGCCAGGGTTCTGAACACTCCAACTGGCACACCAATCCATCATAATGTTTTCAGCTCTCAAGCGGATCAAATCTTCACGCACTCACGCCAACAGCCCGCCGGGTCAGGATCACAAGCTCCTCGATGACATCGGAAAGAAAGTCTTCCAGGGAGCTATGCTCAATGCAAGAATTGCGGCGCATCAATTCCAACAAGTACTTTTTCAGGACGCTTGCATGGTGAACTTCAAAACCGCCATCGCATCCCTCCCAAAGGAGTCCCAGGCGTTGGCATCTAGCACGCTAATGGATATGTCCGAGTGCAACAAGCATCTAGCCAGCACAACCTTCGACTCTTTCGACACAGCGCTGAGAACTGCCAGCACGGCTATCTCCGCAAGACACTGGGCATGGCTGAGAGCTTCCGGCCTACGTGATGACACCGATAGGACTGCAGATGCACCCTGTACGGGCAAGTTGCTCTTTGGTGACAAAGTCAAGGATACCATCAACAACATGAAAAAACATTGCACTACACTACAAACCCTGACGGAGGACGGGTTTGAGCGCCACAGCGGCACTCATTAAAGCAACTTTCAGAGGAAACCATACTACACCTCCAACAAAAGGTACCCCTCCAACTGGAAATGGCAAAATCCCAGATACAAGAGCAACTCCTACCATGGCCCCTCACACCAGCGCAACTCCCAGAGGGACCGCAAGCTGAAGAACAACAACAACACGCCCGTGAACAAAAGTGGGCCCACTTTTTGACGGCAAATTACAGGCAACCACCCGGATTGGGGGTCACCTGACACAATTCCTGCAAGAATGGCTACGGATCTCCTTGGACTCCTGGGTCCTACAGGTCATCCGAGAGGGTTACCGCACGCGCTTTGCAGCACCACCCTGCCAACGCACTCACCCCGTCAGCGACACCCCTCCACACCTGCACCTAGCCATAACTGCTACACCTGCTGACCTCCCACGCGATAGAGGAGGTACCCCCTGCTGAAAGAAACTCTGGATTCTACTCCAGATACTTCCTCATTCCCAAAAGGACAGGAGGAGTCCGTCCCATCCTGGACCTTCGCAGACTGAACAAGTTTATCATCAAGGAGAAGTTCCGGATGTACTCACTCAGATCCATCCTCCCTCTGATCCAGGCCGGCGACTGGATGGCATCACTGGATCTACAGGAGGCCTACACTCACATCCGCATCCACAAATCGCACAGGAAGTACCTCCGCTTCCATGTACTGGGACAACACTACCAATACAGAGTCCTTCCCTTCGGCCTGTCGCCAGCTCCACGGGTCTTCACGAAGTGCGTGGCCATTGCAGCAGCACATCTCCGCAAGCAGAACATCTCCATTTTCCCCTACCTAGATGACTGGCTCCTCACAGCCCCCTCAGCCCCAGAGCTGCAGGAGTCCCTGCGGAGAACCATAGCCCTGATTTCCTCCTTGGGGTTTGTAATCAACTTCAGCAAGTCGCACCTCATGCCTTCCCAGAGGCTAGAATCTATCGGAGCTGTAATCGACACCTGAGTCTCGAAAGCTTACCTTTCCGAACGCAGACTGCTTGCCATCACCTCCATGGCGTCCAAATCGGCCGCGACAGGGACTTCCTCAGCTCGGTCCATACTACGCCTGCTGGGCCACATGTTGGCCACAACATCAGTCCTTCCCGTTGCGAGGTTGAAGATGCGTGCACTCCAGTGGCATTTGCGTACCCACTGGAGCCAACACTCTCAACCCCTCTCCACCCGCATTCCGATGACTCCCCAGAGCAGGACTCAACTACACTGGTGGACGGTACCGACGAACCTCTCAGGAGGTAAGGACATCCACACGCACGAGCACCAGGTGATCCTCACCACAAACGCATGCAACGCCAGCTGGGGCGCTCACATCCTGCAATTCAGCACCCAGGGAGTGTGGTCCCTGCAAGAGAGGCTCCTGCACATCAACCTCCTCAAGCTAAGGGCCATCAGATACGCTCTAAAAGCATTCCTACCACATGTGCGCGGCAAGTCCATCCTCATCCAGATGGACAACCAGGTGGCCATGTTTTACATCAACAAAAAAGGGGGCACCGGCTCTCGCTCCCTCTGCAGGGAAGCGCTACAGATATGGTCCCTGGCCTTGAAGAACATGTGCAGTCTCCGTGCCTCATATCTCCCAGGAGATCAAAACACCTTGGCAGACAAACTAAGCAGACAGTTGCAACCGCATGAATGGACTCTACTACCGGAGGTCTCCGACAGTCTCTTCAGACACTGGAGATCACCGAGCATCGACCTATTCGCCACGGAGCAGAATGCCAAAAGCCCCCTGTTCTGCTCCAGACATCCATCAGCCAGGAGGTTGGTGGCGGATGCATTCGACGTGTGCTGGGGGGAGTGGTCTCTAGTGTTTGCCTTCCAGCAACCCCCCCTCATCCCTGCAACACTTCAACGGATCGTGCAC
Organism: Ichthyophis bannanicus; assembly: GCA_033557465.1. NCBI lineage: Eukaryota > Metazoa > Chordata > Amphibia > Gymnophiona > Ichthyophiidae > Ichthyophis > Ichthyophis bannanicus. Next base: position 414,028,068 of record CM066038.1, read on the forward strand.
GACAAAGCTCACACCATCCTGGTGGTTCTCCACTGGCCGCGCCAGATGTGGCTTGCTCTTCTCCTTTGCCTAGCACACGGGGCCACGAAACGCCTGCCCCTCAGACCGGACCTACTAACGCAGAACGGAGACAACATGAGGTACCCCCAACCTAAAAGCCCTAGCTCTCACTGCCTGGAGGTTGAACGGCTGAGCCTTTCTACACTCCAACTACCTACAGAGGTGCAAGAGGTAATTCTAGCGGCCAGAAGACCCTCCACCAGGAAATCCTATGGTCTCAAATGGAAGACGTTCAGCATCTGGTGTGCAACATAGGGTCTGGAACCCACCACGTGTCCACTCCCCAACGTCCTGCAGTACCTCAGTTCATGCAGTACAACCCGCTTCATGAAGGGGCTGACAAACCTAAAACCCCCGGTCAGGCACCCTGTTCCACCTTGGGACCTCAACACGGTCCTCCAACGCCTAACACAGGAACCCTTTGAGCCACTCCAATCCGCCAACATGAAGTTCGTTTCCTGGAAAACGCTGTTCCTGGTAACCATCACATCTGTCAGGAGGATCAGTGACCTACAAGCACTGGTATTGCACCCTCCTTACACGCAGCTGCACCAAGACCGCGCATCCCTGAGGGCCAACCCAAGGTTTGTATCCAAAGTGCCTTCTGCTTTCCACATCAATCATTCCATCGAGCTCCCCTTGTTTTTCCCGGAGCCTCATGCGTCAGCTGAAGAGTGGCACTTGCACACCCTGGACTGTCTCCGGGCTCTCCGGATCTACCTACACAGAACACAGCCCATCCGGAAGGGCGAGCAACTGTTCGTATCTTTTGACCCAAACAGGCCCGGTAGGCCCGTCAACAAAAGGACTTTTCCCACTGGGTGACCACCTGCATCTCCTATTGCCTTGACCCTACAGGCACCCAGACACAGCCGAGAGTGGGCCCCTCACTAACTCAGAGCGTTGGCCACCTCAATTGCCAACCTTCGCTCTGTCCCGCTGATCGATGTCTGTAGAGCGGCCACTTGGTCCTCCCCGCACACGTTCCAGAGACACTACTGCCTCGACCTCAGAAGGACTGCGCCCTAGGCACAGCCGTCCTCTCTACCGCAGCAGAGGAAAACGAGGCCTCATCACTGCCCGTGACTCCCAAAGACTGTTAAAATCGTTGACTCTTGCACTATGCCTGTTATTGCATTGTTATTGCTGCCTGTTGCACATCATTGCTCCTGATCATCTTGGGGCAGGAGAGGGATCCAGGCAGAGACTCAGAAGTACTTCATCTTCCTCTCTGAGTTTAACTCAGAAGGCTGAGTCACTGACCTGGAATTAGAGGACTTGTCAGAGGGCAGGTTCCCTGAGCTCCTGTCGGACCCTTCTCCACCTCATGAGAAACAGAAGTCTCCTCCTGAGAACATGACCTTCCAGGAGTTTGTAAGGGACATGGCCAAGGCCATACCATTTTCTTTGGAGACTGAGGATGAGCTCAGGGCAGAAGAGTTGGAGATCCTACAGTACTCCTCAACCCTAAAAAGGGGGTGACAGTGCCTGTGCACTGTATCCTGCAGAAAGTATAGATGAAAATGTGAGAGAATCCCCTCATTGTGCCTCCAATTAGTAGAAGGCTTGACTCTATACACAGAGTGCAGAAGACTCCTGAGTTTGAGAAGCCTCAGCCCCTGCACCATTCTCTGGTGGTTGATTCCACCCTAAAGAGAATCAAGAGTTGTTGCTAAGTGCCGTCGAGTCGGAGTCGACTCATGGTGACCTTCTGGATAGCTATCCTAAATTGTGTTCGGTCTTCAGTCAGGCGGCTCATTGTTGACAGACTAGTACCCATAGCTGCTGTTATTGTATCGATCCATCTCATTGCTGGCCTCTCTCTTTTGCGTTGACCTTCTATCTTGCCAAGCATGATGTCTTTCTCTAATGATCTCTCTCTTCGCATGATGTGTCCAAAGTATGCAAGTCGAAGTCTTGTCATCTGAGCTTCTAAAGAAAGCTTAGGTTTGATCTCCTCTAATACCGACTGGTTTGTTCTTCGGGCAGTCCATGGTATACACAGTATTCGCCACCAGCACCATAATTCCAAGGCATCAATTTTCTTCCTGTCTATCTTTTTCACTGTCCAGCTTTCACATCCATATGATGTTATTGAAAATACCATGGCTTGAACAAGTCTAATCTTTGTATGGAGAGAGACATCTCTGCTCTTGAGAATCTTATCTAGGTCTTTCATAGCCATTCTCCCAAGAGCAATGCGTCGTCTGATTTCTTGACTGCTTGTTGCTTCTTTATTGATAGTTGATCCAAGTAGGTTAAAGTTGTTCATGATTTCAATTTCTTCTCCTTCAACGATGAACCTGTTGATTATGCCAGTTGTCATGATCTTTGTCTTCTTTACATTAAGGTGCAGGCCCATTTTGAGACTGTTCTTTGATTGTGAGAAGCAAATGTTTCAGATCATCTTCACTTTCAGCCAGTAATGTGGTATCATCAGCATAGTGAAGGTTGTTGATGAGTCTTCCACCAATCTTCACACCTCTGTTGTCTTCATACAAACCCATGCTTCTTAATGTGGCCCAGAATTTCTCATGGTTTACCCAGTCAAAAGCTTTGCTATAGTCGATAAAGCACAAATAGATATCCTTTTGGTATTCTTTAGTCTTTTCAAGGATCCATCTCACATCCGCAATGATGTCTCTCGTTCCTCGCCCTTTCCTGAACCCTGCTTGCACTTCAGGTAGTTCTTGTTCTTGTTGTAGTCCCTTTGAATAATCTTCAGTAGAATCTTGCTGGCCTGTGGGATCAGAGTGATTGTGCGATAATTTCCACAGTCAGTTGGATCACCTTTCTTTAGTATTGGTATAAACACAGATCTTTTCCAGTCAGTTGGCCATGATGTTGTCTTCCATATTTCTTGGCAGAGCCTTGTAAGTACGGTAACAGCTGCATCAGATTGCTGTAATACTTCTATGGGAATGCTATCAATGCCTGGTGCTTTGTTCTTTGATAAGGCTTTCAATGCTGCTTTAACTTCTTCTTTCATCACCAATGGTTCCCGATCATAAGGTACAGGTTGAAACAGCTGTTGGTCCACTTGATCTTTATCATATAAAAACTCTGTATATTCCTTCCATCTTTTCTTGATCTTCTCAGCATCATTCAACATAGAACCTTGAGCACCTTGTATCGTTCCAGTTCGAGGCTGGAACTTTTTCTTTAACTCTCGTAGCTTTAGGAAAGTCGATCTTGTTCTTCCTCTAATAGTTTCTGCTTCTATTTCCTTGCATGCGTCATTGTAGTACTTTTCCTTGTTCTGTCTTGCTGCACGTTGGAAATCTCTGTTGAGTTCTGTGATTGTCTTTCTTTCTCCTCTGGCTTTAGCTTCTCTGCGTTTCTGGGCACTTTTCAGAGTTTCTTCTGACATCCATTTTGGCTGTTTTTTCTTTTTCACCTTTTGTAGAGACTTCTTGCTTTCTTCCAACACAACCTTCTTGATGTCATTCTATAACTCTTCTGGAGCTCTGTCATTTGTATCTAAAGCAGCAAATTGATTTTGCAGTCAGTCTTTAAATTCCAGTGGTATATTCTCAAGGTCATATTTTGCTGCATTCATGAGTGGTTTGCTCTTTTTCAACTTTAGCTTGAGTTTGCATACTAGTAGTTGATGATCTGTACCACAGTCAGCTCCAGGTTTTGTCTTTGTTGATGTTATAAGAGCTTTTCCATCGTTGACTTCCACAGATGTGGTCAATTTGATTTTTATACAATCCATTGGGTGAAGTCCATGTGTACAGTCGCCGCTTGTGTTGCTGGAAGAAGGTGTTTGAGATGAATAGATCGTTGGTCTTGCAGAATTCTATCAGTCTTTCTCCAGCTTCATTTCTGTTGCCAAGTCCATATTTAACAACTACTTTGTCTTCTTCTTTGTTGCCAACTTTTGCGTTCCAGTCACCCATGACTATCAGGATATCCTGTTTGCATGTTCTGTCAATTTCAGCTTGTACTTGTTCATAGAACTCTTCAATTTCATTCTCTTCTGCAACTGTTGTTGGGGCATATACTTGAATTATAGTTGTGTTGATAGGCATTCCTCATAGACGAACAGAGATTAAGCATTCGCTGACTGCATTGCATTTTATTACAGTTCTTGCAAGTTTCTTCTTTATTATAAAGAGAATCAAGAGTACGTATTCCTCAGTGCTCAGGCTCAGACATTTGACTTTCTAGGGAGAAAGTGTTTTAGGAGTTCTATGCTTTTAGCCTATGTGGCCTCTTACCAGCTCTACATGGGCATGCTCTTGAAGAACATCATGAGTGACCTGGCCCAGTTTCTTTCTCTAGAGAAATTGGAGCAATATCATTCCCTAATGGCCCCTGGCAAGGACTGCTTAAAGTTCTTGGTCCGGGTGACCTATGACACCTTTGAAATGGCTTCAAGAAATGCTGCCACAGGTATTGACACCAGGCGACTCGTCTGGCTCAAGTTGTCAGACCTTGAACAATCAGTGCAGAACAAGCTGGCAGATGTCCTGTGCTGTGGAGGGAATCTCTTTTGCAAACAGGTTGAAGAGAAGGCTGGCTATATTGAGAAGCAGCATGTCACTCTTACTAGATTCTCTAGGCGCACAGCTGGGCAGGGCTCCTATCATAGGAGGTACCAAGGTGGGAGCCAGAAAAATACCTACTGCTCTCCTATGTGTAGGTACTTTCCTGGGCCCCATACCTCCCAAACCAAATAGGCCCCTCGCCAACAGCAGCATCAAAAGAAGCCTCAGAAGGCCCAGCTGGCTCCTCAGCCAAAACCTGGGGTGGGATTTGGCTAGTTCCTTCAGAGCATAGTCACTCTTCCAATAACCGCAGTAGGAAACACTCTGGTTAGGGGAAGGCTCACTCTTTTTGCACTAAGGTGGCCCCTCATAACCTCTGACTCATGGGTTCTACAGATCATTCAATGCGGTTACAAACTACATTTTTTGGAACTGCCACCAAATTGCCCCCAAGGGTGTATCATCTTGATCTTCTGCATCAAGATCAGCTTCAGAGAGAAATCACCACCCTCTTGTCAGATTTCACAATCGAGTTCGTGCTACCAGAGCGAAGAGGTTGACGGTTATATTCCAGCTACTTCCTGATCCCCAAGAAAATGAGAAAAGTTCAGAATGATTTTTCTAGGTATTCTGTTTCCTTACCTTCAAAAAGGAAATTGTCTATGCTTCCTGGATCTGAAGGGTGCGTATACCCACAAACAGATATATCCTGCTCACAGGAGGCATCTCAGATTTGTCCTGGGGGGACAACACTTCCAGTATCATGTGTTGCCTTTTGGCCTAGCCTCAGCACCTCATGTGTTTATAAAATGCCTCATGGTAGTAGTGGGGAACCTCCAGATGCTGGGAGTGTTTGTCTTTCCCTATCTTGAATAATGGCTGATCAAGGATAATACTCTAGAAGGAGTCTAAGAATCAACATGGTTGACCATTTGGATGTTGGAAATACTAGGGTTAGTTTTAAATGATCTCAAGTCCCACCTTCAGCCCACCCAACAATTAGAATTCATAGCAGTCCTGCTTGATATGACTCAGGAGAGAGCTTTCTTGCCACATGACCAACTTCATAGCTTGACGGCACTGATGCGAGAAACTCAATTGAGTAAGCAAGTATCAGTTCACAGGATGTTGACTCTACTAGGCCATATGGCATCTACGGTACATGTCACACCCTTGACATGCCTCCAACTGAGGCAAACTCAGTAGACTCTGAGCACTTAATGGACCCGGGCCATGGGTCAACTCATGGATTATCTGTATGTCACCTCCCCTCTCGTTCAGTCATTTCTTTGATGTACAATCCACCTCAATTTGCTCAAAGGTCTTCCTTTCCAAATTGCTCAACCCCTAAAAGTTCTGAAGACAGACACATCCAAGCTGGGGTGGGGAGATCATCTCAATGGGTTGCACAACCATGGCGATTGGTCCATCCAAGAAAGTCCCTATCAGATCAACGTCTCGGAACTAAGAGCAATGGAAAATTGCTCTAAAGGCTTTCTGAGTTTGACTGGCCAACCAAATTGTTCTGATTCAGACTGACAATCAGATTGCCATGTTTTATATCAACAAGCAGGGAGGAACAGGTTTGTATCTGCTTTGTTCGGAAGCATTCAAGTTGTGGAAGTTCACCATTGTGCATGGGATGGACTTGAGAGTCACATACCTGCCAGGCAAGCAAAACACACTGGCAGACTGAATCCTGAAGACTGGAGAATGGCCAATGTAATGTCAATTTTTAAAAAGGGTTCCTGGGGTGACCCGGGAAACTACAGACTGGTGAGTCTGATGTTAGTACCAGGCAAAATGTTAGAAACCATTATAAAGAATAAAATTACTGAACATGTAGATAGTCATGGTTTAATGGGAGAAAGCCAACATAGATTCAGCCAAGGTGTGAATAAACAGGTAGACCAAGGTGAGCCTGTTGATATAGTGTATCTGGATTTTCAGAAAGCCTCTGACAAGGTTCCTCATGAGAAACTCTTGGCAAAATTAAAAAGTCATGGGGAGGCAGTGTGCTATTGTGGATCAGGAACTGGTTAAAAGATAGAAGGAAGAGAGTAGGGCTAAATGGTCAATTTTCTCAATGGAAAAAGGTGAATAATGGAGTACTCTGAGGATCTGTGCTGGGCCCTCTGGTTTTTAACATATTCATAAATGACATGGAAATGGGAATAACGAGTGAGATAATCAAATCTGCAGATGACCTAGAATTATTCAAAGCTGTTAAAATGCAATTGTAAAAAATTTCAAGAGGACCTTGATAAATTGGAAGACTGGACATCCAAAGGGCAGATGAATCTAATGTGGACAAGTGCAAAGTTATGCATCTAGGAAAGAACAACCCAAAATATGGTTACATGATGCAAAGTTCCACATTAGGAACCACCACCTAGGAAAAACATTTAGATGTCATTGTGGATAATACAGAGAAACATAGAAACATGATGACAGAAAAAGACCACATGGCCTATCTAGTCTGTCCTTCCATAACAACAACTACAACAGTCCACTTTTTACCTTTAGAGATCCTCTGTGTTGGTCCCATGCTTTTTTGAATTCAGTTACTGTCCTAATCTCTACCACCTCCACTGGGAGACTATTCCACGGATCCACTACTCTTTCCGTAAAGAAATATTTCCGCATATCACTCCTGAATCTATCTCCCTTCACCCTCATCCCATGTCCCCTCGTAGCAGAACTTGCTTTCAATTGAAAGAGGCTCTCTCCCTGAACATTTATGCTACGGAGGTATTTAAACATCTCAATCATATCACCTCTATCCCGCCTTTCCTCTAAGGTGTACATATTAAGATCCTTAAGTCTGTCCTCATATGCTTTATAATGAAGCCCATTAATCATTTTAGTAGCAACCCTCTGCACCGACTCCATCCTGTTCACATCCTTTTGAAGGTGCGGTCTCCAGAATTGCACACCATACTCCAAATGAGGTTGCACCAAAGACTTATACAGAGGCATTATCACCTCCTTTTTTCTGCTAGCCATTCCTCTCCGTATGCACCCAAGCATCCTTCTAGCTTTTGCCGTCGCCTTTTCTACCTGTTTAGCTATTTTAAGATCATCAGACACAACCACGCCTAGGTCCCGCTCTTCTGTAGTGGACAAAAGTACTTCACCTCCTATACTGTATTGCTCCCTTGGATTGCTGCAGCCCAAATGCATGACCTTACATTTTTTAAAATTAAATCCCAGCTGCCAAATTCTAGACCATTCTTCAAGCTTAGCTAGATCCCTCCTCATGTTATCTACACCTTCCTGGGTGTCTACTCTATTGCAGATTTTGGTATCATCCGCAAAGAGGCAAACCTTACCCGACAGCCCTTCCGCTATATCACTAACAAAGATGTTAAAAAGAATCGGACCAAGGACCGATCCCTGGGGCACACCACTGGTAACATCCTTCTCCTCAGAGTGAGCTCCATTTACTTGTACTCTTTGTCGCCTCCCACCCAACCAATTTCTAACCCAAGCAGTAACTTTAGGGTCCATCCCTAGGGTGCTCAGTTTGTTTATAAGTCGCCTGTGAGGAACAGTGTCAAAGGTTTTACTGAAATCTAAATACACCACATCTAGAGCTCTCCCTCGGTCCAACTCCCTGGTCACCCAGTCAAAGAAATCAATCAGATTTGTCTGACAAGACCTGCCTCTGGTGAATCCATGCTACCTCGGATCCTGTAATCCGCTGGACTCCAGAAACCTCACTATTTTCTCTTTCAGCAGTGTTTCCAATAATTTACTCACCACCGAAGTTAAACTAATCGGCCTGTAGTTTTCAACCACATCCTTACTTCCGCTTTTGTGTAAAGGCACCACATGAGCCTCTCTCCAGTCCTTTGGCACCACTCCCAACTCCAACGAGGCATTGAAAAGGTCAGTCAGTGGAGTTGCTAGAACATCCCCAAGTTCCCTCAGTATTCTAGGGTGTATCCCATCCGGTCCCATCGCTTTGTCTACTTTAAGTTGAGCTAGTTTCTCACGAACACAGTCTTCTGAAAATAGTTCAAGATGTCCCTCGCTTCTGTTCTTATTTGTGGGTGTTTTCTGAGGTCCTGCTCCTGGTTCTTCATCTGTGAACACAGAACAAAAATATTTGTTAGGTAATTCCGCTTTATCCTTATCAGCTTCTACATATTCCCCCCCTGCACCCTTGAGTCTGACAATACCACTTTTGCCCTTCCTCTTCTCACTAATATATCTGAAAAACGTCTTATCCCCCCATTTTATTGCATTGGCTATTTCCTCCTCCTTTTGAATCTTTGCCTTCTTGACTACTTTGCTAGCTTCTCTAAGTTTTTCCAAATACAGATGCCTGTCTTCCTCTCTCTGTGATCTCTTGTATTTCATGAAGGCCTCCCTCTTTTTCTTCACTTTTTCAGCTACTTCCTTCGAAAACCATAGCGGTCTCCTGTTCCTGTTGCCTTTATTTACCATTTTAACAAAAAGGTTGGTTGCCTTTAAAATACCCCCTTTCAGTTTTGCCCACTGTTTTTCTACATCACCCAGCTGTTCCCATCCCACTAATGACTCCCTGAGATATTGGCCCATCTTCGCAAAGTTAGTCTTCCTAAAGTCTAAGATCCTCACCTTGGAATGGATTCTAACAGCCCTAGTCCTAATACTGAACCACACCATCTGGTGATCACTGGATGCAAAATGATCTCCCACTACAACATCAGAAACACTTTCACCATTGGTAAGCACCAAGTCCAGTATGGCCCCTTCACGTGTGGGGTCTGTTACCAATTTCTTGAATAGTTCTCCCTGTAGAGAATCCAGGATCTCCTTACTTCTAGATGATACTGCAGCAGGAATGTGCCAATCAACATCTGGCATATTGAAATCTCCTCTCAGTAGCACTTCCCCTTTCCTAGCAATGCTGCGTATGTCTTCAATTAACTCTCTGTCCACCTCTTCCTCTTGTGAGGGAGGTCTGTATATCACACCAATGCAAATAGATTTCTCTTTCCCTCTTTCCAGTTTAACCCACAATGCCTCCTCTCTCCCTTTTAAGCTCTGTAATTCCAAAGCTTTAATAGTAGTTTTTACATATAGTGCCACTCCTCCTCCCCTTCTTCCTACCCTGTCCTTTCTGAATAAAGTATAGCCAGTTATAGTTACATCCCAGTCATGGTTTTCTGTGAACCATGTTTCTGTAACTGCCACTAAATCCAAGTTAGCCACTCCCACCAAAGCTTCAACTTCAGGGATCTTATTTCCCATGCTACGGGCATTAATTCACACTGCTTTCCATATGTTACCCCTGTTACCCATTTCCATAAAGGTATTTAATGTATCACCTACCTGGGGGCTTTCACTTACCTGGGGGCTTTCTTCACCCATCCCCAACGAATCTAGTTTAAAGCCCTCTTCAGTAGATTAGCCAGTCTACTACCAAAGATGCGTTGACCTTTCTTGGACAGATGAATGCCATCTCTGCTCTGCAACCCTTGGAACAGCATCCCATGGTCTAGGAAAATACATTAAAATCCTCCTCCTAGTATGCAGCAGTGGCCAAGAAAGCCAATAGAATGCTAGGAATCCATAAGGAAAGGAATGGGGAATAAAATCAAGGATATTATAAAACCTCTGTATCGTTCCATGGTGTGACCGCACTTTGAACATTGTGTGCAATTCTGGTCGCCCTATCATAAAAAGGATATAGTGGAATTAGAAAAGGTACAGAGAAGAGCCACCAAAATGATAAAGGAGATGGAAGAATACCCCTATGAGGAAAGTCATGGCTTTTCACCTTGGAAAAGAGACGGCTGAGGGGAGATATGATAGAGGGCTATAAATGAATGAATGGAGTGGAATGGATAAAAATAGATCGGTTGTTTACGCCACCAAAAAGTAGAAAGACTAGGGGACATGCAATAAAGCTACAATGTAACCCATTTAAGACTAATAAGAGAAAATATTTTTTCACACAATGTGTAATCAAACTCTGGAATTCTTTACTGGAGGACGTAGTGAAGGCTGATAGTATAGCTGGGTTTAAAAAAGGTTTGGACAAGTTTCTGGAGAAAAGATCCATAAAACATTATTAAAAAGGACCTGGGAAATCCACTGCTTGTCCCGGGACAAGCATCGTAGAACCTGTGTGCTTTTTTGGGATCCTGCCAGGTATGTGTGACCTGGATTGGTCATTGTTGGAAACAGGATTCTGGGCTTGATGGACTTTGATTCTCACCCAGTATGACATTTCTTATGTTCTTATGAGTTGAGTCCTCCAACCTCACGCGTGGACACTCAACATACAGGTTGTGGCTCGCATCTTGAGAGTGGAGCACCCCCTCGATAGATTTGTTCACCATCCCACAGAATGCCAAGTGGATCCAATCTGCTCCAGGGTAAGATCACACAGCAGATTAGCATCGGAGGCTTTCTTCCTACATTGGGGGGAGGGTCTTCTGTACACATATCCTCTAATACCTCTCATTGCAAAGAGCCTCCTTAAACTCAAAAGAGATAGAGGAATGATGATTCTCATTACACCTTACTGGACCCATCAGCCTTGGCTTCCTTTCCTGCTACAGCTCTCCTGTCAGGAGCCACTCTTGCTGGGCCATGCATCAGATCTGATATCGCAGGATGGAGGGACCACAACATCCAGTACTTGAACCTCACGGCGTGGATGTTGAGGGGATAATGTTGTCTGAGCTCAATCTGCCAGACAATGTAACTGAAGTCCTTCTGGCCTCAATGAGAAAATCTTATTCCTGCAAATGGAAGAGGTTAGCGATCTGATGTGAGAGCCACGCCCTAGATCCTTTCATCTGTTCCACACAAAAAATGCTTGAATAGCTTCTACATCTCTGCGAGTCTGGGCTTAAGTCCAACTCCATCAGGGTCCACCTCAGTGCAATTGGAGCTTGCCATCAAGGTGTAGAAGGAAAGTTCATCTCAGTACAGCCTTTAGTTGTTGCTTCATGTGGGGATTGTTCTCTTGAAGCCTTCCTACAAGCCTCCCACAGTGTCTTGGGACCTCAATGCCGTTCTTGTGCTGCACAATTCCTATCATCTGAAATTCTTGACCTGGAAAGTATTGTTTCTGGTGGCAGTCACTTTTGCATGCAGAGTGAGTGAGCTTTAGGTTCTAGTACTTCATCTGCCTTACATCAGATTCCACTATAATAGAGTTGTCCTCCATGGTTATCCTAAATTCCTTAAAGTAGTATCGGAATTCCACCTTAATCAGTCAATCTTTCTTCCAAAAATTTTTCCACGACCTCATGCTCATAAAAGGGAAGCCTCGTTGCACATATTAGACTGCAAGAGAGCCTTGGCCTTCTATTTGCAGCAGACCAAGTCCATAAAAAGGTCCATCCAACTCTTTGTTTCTTTTGATGGCAGCAAGCGATGGACTGTCATTTCCAAATATTCTCTTTCAATTTTGCTAGCAGACTGCATCTCTTCTGCTTATGCCCAGACAGGCCTCAGCCTTGATGGTCATCTCACTACTGCCTAGATGGAGATTCCCGACACAACAACATTTTCAGCCAATCTGTACTCCAGAATATGTTTGGGTATTAGAATCCAATTCCATTCCCCTTAGGCTTATTCTATTCTGTCCAGGCTATCAAAAAAAAAAAAAAGGGAAGAGAGATTCTCTCATTTTGAACATAGTTGGATTTTGAGTTGTAAAGCCTCCTGACATACTTCAGTTTAATTTACCCTGTTGGGTTTCTCAGTGGCCTCCTCGATTTTCGGTAGCCTGTAGCTTGGGAGTCCCATATGTGAGGACTTATTCCTGTTTGTCCATGAAGAAAAGGTAGTTATTCACCTGTAGCAAGTGTTCTCCGTGGACAGCAGGAATTAGTCTTTACAACCCTCCTACCTCCTCAAGGAGTTGTCTTCTGCTACAGCTATGTTATCAGACTGATTCAAGATGGCATTATTATGGTAGGTGGGGAGGTGGCACACAGACATGGTGGAGCCTCCCAAAAGCTTCCAATAGAAGGAGCTCTGTCGAGGACATCACCCATATATGAGGACTAATTCTTGCTGTCCATGCTAGAGATGAGCAACTACCTTTTATAGTCAGGTACATCAGGTAGTTTCTAGACCAAGAAGACTTACAATCTAAGGGATAGATTTTCTAACTTGAGTTAATGCATTAAGATGTGTTAATTTGTATATAATGTGATTAACTTGCGTTATTAGTAAATAGGACCCAGTAACAATAATGGGTCTAGTATTAAATCATATACAGTAGTGAATCTAGGCCTAAATTTCTACCTGAGGCAATGAAGGGTTAGGTAATTTGCTTTAAGGTCATGAAGACCATCACTGGAAGAAGTAGGATTGAACCTGGGCTCCCTTGCTTTAAAGTCCACTATCCACTAGAATACTCTTTCATTCTATTTCAAGACGATGCAGCATTTCATCTTAAAATATATCTTTTATGTAGGGACAAATTAAGGATCACTTGGGTCCAGGGCTGGCCAAAGAGTTGGTTCAAGGTTAAGGTTACCAGATGTCCCTAATTTTCAGGGATTGTCCCCGATTTTGAAGTAGTGCCTCTGACTCCATGGACTATAACTACCACCTGGTCCCCCTATTTCAGTGGGGACAGAGGCAAAGGTCTTTGCTTTTCCAGCCTACCCCTTTGATGCAGTCTTCTGGATCCTGAAAAAAGGAGGAATTTTAGAAATATATAGAATATTTATCTTAAAATTTAAGCATATCTGTATGCACTGTATGTGCACTTATAACTCAAAGGACTACTACTGTCTTTTGAAATTACTAAGTACTACCTAGGCTGGCCATTTTTAAATATATGAAGAAAAGATGCTCGATGAGGGAGGATCCCTGTCAAGCCCAGCTCAACCCTACCCAGCTGTCCCAGATTTGCACTCCAAAAGTCTGGTAACCTATTCAAGGTGTTGGTGCCCTAGGCAAACTAAGCTTTAAATCTCCCTGGCTGTCAAAATCTATCATTTTAGCTTTAAATACCCTGCTCTTTGCCACTCCTCAGAAGTCGCCACCCCATTCGACTACTTAATTTGCCTAATGGTTGAGCCAGCCATGCTTGGATCCCTGGATCAGGGGTTTCAAACTGAAATCATGGACAACTGCAAACAAGTCTGCTTGTCAGACTTAACTCCTAATTAAGATACATTCAATTTTGCATTTAGGGGCATGTTTACTAAACTGCATTAAGGGTTCATGCCAGCGCATGCAGGGTTCTTTCATTAATGCATGAGAAACATGGGTCAATTTTGGGAGGCAATGCAAAAGTGCTAGTACTCAGTACCATTAAGTACCCCCTCAAAAAAGCCCTGGTTCCTGCAGGGTTTACCATGCATTAAACGTGCAGCGTAGTGCAGTAGAAGCTCTCCATGATTTCAGTTTGAAACCTCGTGGGAAGGGAAAGTGACTGGGCGGTTGAGGAGTGGAGTGGGAGCATTAATCACACTGTGGTTAGCATGGCCATCATTTGTACACACTAACTGTAATTGCTACCATTTTTACAGGGATGCACTTATTGCCTTCTGGTTGGTTAGCATGGTGAGGTGTATCTCCCCACAATAACTGCACGGTGAACATGCCACGCACATCCCCAACAATTAGTATGGGACTACGCCACCTCCCATGCTAATTTTGGGGACTTACCCTTACCGCATGCTAACTTAGCATAGTTTAGAAAACATGCCCCATAGCGAGGCCAATGAATACAAATTTTACTCAAGCATAGTGATTGCAGATACCCTGACAACCTGACTGGTTTGTGGCCCTTCAGATTGCAGTCTGACACCCCTGGATGGTACTCTACTTGTGAGAACCCCGTGTTCCCAACCACCAGTAGGCTTCTGGAGCATAAGAAATATATCATAACTGTCCATGAAACTGCATCATAAAAATACAATGTTCAGGAAGGTTTGACTAGGGAGAAACTGGAAATGTTGCCCCATCAAATGATCCGCAACCAGGATCAGGGCAAAATCTCCTATTTTCATGGCCCCACCCTCAAAAGCAGGGGCCACTTAGGCATAACTTAAATCCTCTGTGCATCACCTTTGTAAACACTATTTATCTTTACCCTTAATTTGACCCTTTATGGCTCCTGTTAGGCTTGGGGCCCAGGAAACTCTATTCTGATGCCCCTCCTTCTACAATTATCATGCCTTTGGCTAAGTAGTTTGGGTGAAACGTGGCATAAAAATTCTAATTAGTATTAGTCATAAATCGTTATTTAATGATGTTAGAGGGAGGTGGATGTGGGGGGCTTTAGGGATCGCAGGTTGATCATGGGCACAAATCTTCCACATAGAAAGAACATTTATGAATTTATCTAAATGCATCTATCCACCTCCGATTTCCAATATCAAAATTATACAACTCTTTAAACTTGCTGGAAAAACACATCCACGGACACCACACAGGATGATTTTTTTTCTTTGACTGTACTTTTCATTAAGTATTTCAAGTCTGATTCTTTCTAAGTAAAACATTTTCTGCCTGTTCAATATTTGCTTCAGAACAATCTTGTGCTTCATGGATAAACTATATTTATGTACAGTTCTGTAGTCTTCCCATCCAGATCTCATGCGAACCCAAAGAAGTGACTTTGCCCTATCTTTACTTGAAACATATCTGAGTTATTGTTAGATACTTAAAGTATGAACATCTGCAGTCTTTCTACAGAGATTTATTAAGAGAATATTTTTCCATTTTGCTTCTGTGGAATTAACCTTTAGGGCTTGATAGACCTCTGCAGTTTTCAGTGTCCTTTGGATGAGTGAAGGCAGTTTCTAGATAATACATGGAGATGAGAATTGAGAGATTGTAAATACATGAAGATGAGAATTGAGAGATTGTTCACAATTCAGGCAGACTAGCTCATTATCTTGAGATTCGGTGTCTCAGAGGTGCCCATTGGCACCACTGCCATCCCTCTCCGGGGCATGCAGTGGCTGGCAATGGCTTTGAAATTGCGATGCAGTACTTACCTAAAGTCTCCAGCACTGTGTCATAGTTCCTGCCTTCTACAACCTGCCGCAAGTCGTAGAAGGCAGAAACTGCAATGTAGCGCCGGTGTAAATTTCTATGTAAATTATGCCCTTTGTAAAATGGCCTTTTATTAAGCTCTGCTAGCTGTTAACATGGCAGATAATGCAGCGCATTTGACAAGCGCTAACAGCAAATGCGGGGCAAATGCTGTTACTGCAGAAGATCACTGCACTATCTGCATACTGTGTGTTAGCAGTGCACATGGGTGGGGTGTGGGCAGAGTGGGTGTGTCTGCAACAAACAGTTACCATGGGCCTCAAGAACATGCGGTAACTGCATGCTTTGCAGACATTGCAGGCGCAACTAATGCCACCTCAATGGACGGCATCAGTTCCATCCACAGTGCTACTGCACCATGCTGTCTGCCTTTTTAGTGCAGTATCTGCTGGGAAAAGCTGTACACGTCCCCAAAAGATACTACAGGGTTTTTGCAGCGAAAGCAGCGCTATTTGCACTAACCCACTGCATTAGCAGCAAAAGCCTATCACATCTTACTAGACATGCTGCTTATTGTGCTGTCTGACTACAAGGGAACATATAATTATGTACAGAGCTCCTTCATTTTGGAATGACTTACAACATACTTTAAAATTTGAGCAGAACTGCATTGCTTTCCACAAACATCTGAAGATACTTATTTAACCAGTTGATAGAACTTTGTACTAATTTAAAACTTAGAATGCTCAGATAGTTTTTATTATGTAGTTATGCTATTAGTTTTACGTTTTTGTATTTTTATTTGTATTTTCTGTTGTTAATATGACATCTCTTTGTTAGTAATTTTTGCTATCCACCTTAAATCCTTTGTTGGAATATAAGTAGAAAAAAAATGCCAAAATAAATTAAATTCTGTACTGGGTTGGTGCATTACTAATTTAACTATGGAGGACAGGCTGAGTTCTGGGGCCCCCAGTCCTCAATAGGTCCCAATACCTAGCCAAGACTCTTTTCCTTTATCCTGAACTCACCTGGCCCTCCCCATTCCCAGGACCAGTTTTGCAGCGGGAGGAGGAAAATGGCTTACCTACATCCTACTGGCCTGTCCAATCTCTTTGAAATGGTCCTTCACATTATAAACTGCCTTATCTACATAGCACTTTCTAGCACATCAACCAGCTCAAATCTCAGTCAGTTAGCAGAAGATATGGGGTAATGGAGAACATGACCACCTTAAAATGGTCACACGTTTCTCTTATGTGACTATTTTAGCATGCCTGTATTCTGCATCTCATTAGCTTAGTAAATCTTATATTAAAGTAGAATTTATCACATGCTTTGTTTTTGGAAAATTAGCTAGAGTATCATTCCAAAAATAATGCAGGTTTGTACATAGACCCCACTGTACTTATTGACAGTATTGTAACTTGGGCATGCTCAGTGGTCTTACAAAGGTAAAAATGAACTTGGGCTCTGCTCTAGTCCTTGTAGCCAAAGAAAAATGTACTTTTTACCATCACCTGTATAACTGAAAACGTTAGGAAAAATATGATGAAAACTCTATATTCAAGTGATTTTTTGGGTTACTTGCATATTTTGTTTATAGTAACATAGTACATGATGGCAGATAAAGACCAGCATGGTCCATCTAGTCTGCCCAGCAAGGCGGCAAGAGTAGGTACACTTGCCACTCCGTGCAAGTCACCTCTCCCTATGCCTTTGTTTAGGGGTGTACCCACCACTCTGTGTAGGTCACCCCTATTTGTTCAGATATAAGAGATAGTTATGCTTATTTTGATTTTATCCTGTTGCTGTAAAAGTCTGTCCCATGCCATTTTGAATTCTGTCAGTTTGACCCCACCACTTCCATTGGGAGGGCATTCCAAGCATCCACCACCCTTTCAGTGAAAAAGTATTTCCTGACATTGCCTTTCAGTTTACCCCCTTGTAGCTTCATGTTATGCCCTCTAGTTTTACAGCTTCCCCGTCTTTGGAAGAGGTTTGTTTGTCCATTAATACTCTTTAAGTATTTAAAGGCCTGAATCATATCTCCCCTGTCCCTCCTCTCCTCCAGAGTGTACATATTTACAGTAGGTCTTCAAGTCTCTTCTCATAAGTCTTGACGCAGGCGCCAAATAATTTTGGTCGCCTTCCTCTGAACCGCTTCCAGCCTTTTTATATCCTTTGCGAGATACGGTCTCCAAAACTGAACACAATATTCCAAGTGAGGCCTCACCAGTGACTTGTACAGTGCCATCAGTACCTCTTCCTTTCTGCTGATAATTCCTTTCTGTATGCAACCCAGCATCCTTCTGGCTTTTGCTACCGCCTTGTCACACTGTTTCACCACCTTGAGATCATCAGAAACAAACAGTCACACCGAGGTCTTTCTCCTGGTCTGCACACATCAATCTCTCACCCCCTACCGCAAACAATTCCCTTGGATTTCTGCTTCCCAAGTGCATGACACTGCACTTCTTCACAGGGCCGGATTTACCTTGAGTGAGGCCCTACGCCAACAAAAATTGTGGGCCCCCAGCAGGGGCGGCCCAAGGGGGGTACGGGGCCTCATTTGCATAAGGGGCCTCATTTGCATAAATATTTGCATAATGTTACCATATACTAACTTTTAGCAAACGTGCCTCTTAATGAGTGTATGGATAAAGAAAGACTAAAAGATTTCTACATTACTATAATCCAGTGCCAACTGCCAGACACATTAGGAACTACTACAAACACTGCCCATTTAGAACCCATAGTAAACCCGCCGTATCCTAACAGCACTACCAGGACTCACAAAGCACCATACTCTACCAATCAAAAGGCAACACTGCAAATATTAAACCAGTACATTTCAGAGAACAACAATACATGACCTACTGGGGAAAGAGAACAAGTGGCAATGTCAAATAGGAATTATATAAACAGAACACCTCAGCTCAGTTACACATGCAGAACATAGACCATCACCAAACAAGTAATCACAATTTAGAAACAGGAAGACAATAATTAAACTGGGAATCCCAAAAGCCAAACTTGGAATGTACAACACTGTAGAAATAAAACTATACATTAATTTGCTCTTGTACTAAACAAAGCGCAGACGTTAATGATGCACATTTACCAGAGCTGACATATTCCAATTAATAAATTCAAAATAAAGAGATATTTTTCTACCTTTTGTGCATTTTTTTCAGCTGCAATTGCTCCAGCCACTTTCTTCTGGTTTCTTCGTGTCTTCTGCTAACTCTCCATCGTCTGCTGTCCATTTGTCCTTTCTTCTCTCTTCTAGATTTTTTTCCATTCTCTCTCTACATCTGCTTTAACATACTAATCTTTCTCCTTTTGCTCTTTCCTCATTCCTATTTCATCCACTCAAATTTTACCCCTCCATCCTCAATCCCCACTTACTCTCCCAATACCCGGCCAATTGTAGATTTTTTATCCCTCCCACACAAAATATTTTTCCCTTCTCCATTTTACTCTTCCAGCCCCATCCCATTCTAATCCTCCCCCAACATCAGCTCCCTTCTAGTTCCAGCCTCACCCAGCATCCATTCCCTTCTAGTCCCTGCATCAGCCCATTTCCAGTCCTAGCCATCCATCAGCCCATTTCCAGTCCTAGCAACCCCCCAACCCAATACCAGTCCTAGCCCCCCATCAACCCACATACAGTCCTTAACCCATCACCCCATTTTCAGTTTAAGCCCCCCCTATAACCCATTACCAGTCCTAACCCCCCATCAGCCCACTTCCAGTCCTAACCCCATCAACCCATTTCCAGTCAGCCCCCCATAGCCCATTGCCAGTCCTACCCCCCCCATCAGCCCACAGCCCATTACCAGTCCTAACCCCATCATCCCACCTCCAGTTTTAACCCCCCAGCCCATTTCCAGTCCTAGCCCCCCCATAGCCCATTACCAGACAGCCCCCATCAGCCCACAGCCCATTACCAGTCTTAACCCCCCCCCAAAGCCCATTACCAGTTCTAAACCACCCCCAACAGCCCATTACCAGTCCTAACCCCATCAGCCCACCTCCAGTCTTAACCCCCCAGCCCATTTCCAGTCCTAGCCCCCCCATAGCCCATTACCAGACAGCCCCCATCAGCCCACAGCCCATTATCAGTCTTAACCCCCCCCCAAAGCCCATTGCCAGTTCTAAGCCCCCCCAACAGCCCACAGTCCATTACCAGTCCTAACCCCATCAGCCCACCTCTAGCCTTAACCCCCCCCAGCCCATTTCCAGCCCCAGCCCCCCCAATAGCCCATTACCAGTCCTCCCCACCCCATAGCCCATTTCCAGCCCCAGCCCCCCCAATAGCCCATTACCAGTCCTACCCCCCCCCATAGCCCATTACCAGCCCTACCCCCCCCAGCCCATTTCCAGCCCCAGCCCCCCCAATAGCCCATTACCAGTCCTACCCCCCCCATAGCCCATTACCAGTCCTACCCCCCCCCGGCCTAAAGTAAAATTTAATTTAAAAAAAAAACCTGGTGGCTGCCGCCGCGGGGCCCCCTCTGCTGCCGCGGCAGCACCGATTGACCCGCGGGGGCCCCGTCTACAAGCTGAAGCTGTCGGGTCGGGTCGGGTCGTTCCTCCCTCCCTCCGTCCGTGCAGGCTGCAGGCTGTGAGAGACGCAAACGGAGTGTGTCTCCTCCCGTCTCTGTTAAGCCCGCAGGGGCTGATGGGAAAGTTCCCATCAGCCCCTGCGGGCTTAACAGAGACGCGAGGAGACGCTCTCTCTTCGCGTCTCTCACAGCCTGCAGCCTGCACGGAGGGAGGGAGGGAGGGAGGAACGACCCGACCCGACCCGACGGCTTCAGCTTGTAGACGGGGCCCCCGCGGGTCAATCGGTGCTGCCGCGGCAGCAGAGGGGGCCCCGCGGCGGCAGCCACCAGGGTTTTTTTTAAAATTGTATTTTAAAAAAATTTACTTGTTCTTTTTTTGTGGGCCCCTGCCGGCTGTGGGCCCTACGCCATGGCATACATGGCGTATAGGTAAATCCGGCCCTGCTTCTTCACATTAAATCGTAATTGCCAAGCATTAGATCATTCTTCCAGCTTTTATAGATCTTTCCTCCTGTTCTCCATGTTTATGATAGATCCTTGATGATCAAATGTAGCACTATTAATAAATAATACTTCTCACTCATCTCCTTTAAATGTAAGACTCTTCATTTATGCCACGGGGGTATTTAAACGTCTCAATCATATCACCTCTATTCCGCCTTTCCTCTAAGGTGTACATATTAAGATCCTTAAGTCTGTCCTCATATGCTTTATAATGAAGACCACTAACCATTGTAGTAGCCACCCTCTGTGCTGACTCCATCCTGTTTATATCCTTTTGAAGGTGCGGTCGCCAGAATTGCACACAATACTCCAAATGAGGTCACACCAAAGACTTATACAGAGGCACTATCACCTCCTTTTTCCTGCTAGCCATTCTTCTCCCTATGTACCCAAGCATCCTTTTAGCTTTTACCATCGCCGTTTCTACCTGTTCAGCTACTTTAAGATCATCAGAAACAACTACACAGAGGTCCCGCTCTTCTTTAGTGGACAAAAGTACTTCACCCACCTATACTATATTGCTCCCTTGGATTGCTGCAGCCCAAATGCATGACCTTACATTTTTTAACATTAAATCCCAGCTGCCAAATTCTAGACCATTCTTCAAGCTTAACTAGATCCCTCCTCATGTTGTCTACACCTTCCTGGGTGTCTACTCTATTGCAGATTTTGGTATCATCTGCAAAGAGGCAAACTTTACCTGACAGCCCTTCTGATATATCACTAACAATGATGTTAGAAAGAATCGGACCAAGGACAGATCCCTGGGGCAAACCACTGGTAACTTCCTTCTCCTCAGAGTGAGCTCCATTTACCCGTACCCTTTGTCACCTCCCACTCAACCAATTTCTAACCCAAGCAGTAACTTTAGAGTCCATCCCTAGGGTGCTCAGTTTGTTTATAAGTCACCTGTGAGGAACAGGCTTTACTGAAATCTAAATACACCACTTCTAGGGCTCTCCCTCGGTCCAACTCCCTGGTCACCCAGTCAAAGAAATCAATCAGATTTGTCTGACAAGACCTGCCTCTAGTGAATCCGTGCTGCCTCGGCTCCTGTAATCTGCTGGACCCCAGAAACCTCACTATTTTCTCTTTCAGAAGCGGTTCCAATAATTTACTCACCACCGGAGTTAAACTAATTGGCCTGTAGTTTTTAACCACATCCTTACTTCTGCTTTTGTGTAAAGGCACCACATGAGCCTCTCTCCAGTCCTTTGGCACCACTCCCGACTCCAACGAGGCATTGAAAAGGTCAGTCAGTGGAGCTGCTAGAACATCCCCAAGTTCACTCAGTATTCTAGGGTGTATCCTATCCGGTCCCATCGCTTTGTGTACTTTAAGTTTAGCTAGTTTCACATGAACACAGTCTTCTGAAAATTCTTCAAGATGCCCCTCATTTCTGTTCCTGTTTGTGGGTGTTTTCTGAGGTCCTCTTCCTGGTTCTTCATCTGTGAACACAGAACAGAAGTAATTCCGCTTTGTCCTCATCAGCTTCTTCATATTCCTTCCCTTCACCCTTGAGTCTGACAATACCACTTTTGCCCTTCCTCTTCTCACTAACATATCTGAAAAATGTCTTACCCCATTTTATTGCACTGGCTATTTCCTCCTCTTTTTGAATCTTTGCTTTCCTGACTACTTTGCTAGCTTCTCTAAGTTTTTCCAAATATAGATGCCTGTCTTCCTCTCTCTGTGATTTCTTGTATTTCATGAAGGCGTCCCTCTTTTTCTTCACCTTTTTCAGCTACTTCTTTCAAAAACCATAGCGGTCTCCTTTTTATTTATTTATTTATTTAATGTTTTTTCTATACCGCGCTATTTATCATCAATGCGGTTCACAGGCAACATAATTGTGCAATGTAGAAAGGTCTACATTGGATTTATATCAAAACAGGGAGTTTAAACAAGGATAACAGGTAAAGTATATACAAAATGGTATCGAGGTTCTACATGTAGCTCGGCACTTTTCCTTTTACCTTTATTTACCATTTTAACAAAAAGGTTGGTTGCCCTTAAAATATCCCCTTTCAGTTTTGCCCACTGTTTTTCTACATCCCCTAGCTGTTGCAATCCCTGAGGTATTGTTCCATCTTGGCAAAGTTAGTTTTCCTAAAGTCTAAGACCCTCGCTTTTGAATGGATTCTATCAGCCCTAGTCCTAATACTGCACCACACCATCTGGTGATCACTGGATGCAAAATGATCTCCCACTATAACATCAGAAACACTTTCACCATTGGTACGCACCAAGTCCAGTATGGCCCCTTTACATATGGGGTCTGTTACCAATTGCCTGAATAGTTCTCCCTGTTGAGAATCCAGGATCTCCTTCCTTCTAGATGATGCTGCAGCAGGAATGTGCCAATCAACATCTGGCATATTGAAATCCCATATTAGTAGCACTTCCCCATTCCTAGCAATGCTGGGTATGTCTTCAATTAACTCTCCATCCACCTCTTCCTCTTGTGAGGGTCTGTATATCACGCCAATGCAAATACATTTCTCTTTCCCTCTTTCTAGTTTAACCCACAGTGCCTCCTCTCTCCCTTTTAAGCTCTGTAATTCCAAAGCTTTAATATTTTTTACATATAGTGTCACTCCTCCTCCCCTTCTTCCTACCCTTTCCTTTCTGAATAAAGTATAGCCTGGTATAGTTATATCCCAGTCATGGTTTTCTGTGAACCATGTTACTGTAACTGCAACTAAATCCAAGACAGCCATGCCCATTAAAGCTTCAACATCTGGGATCTTATTTCCCATGCTACGGGAATTTATACACATCGCTTTCCATATGTTGCCCCTTTTATCTATTTCCATAAAGGTATTTGATGTTTCACAAAGGATTGTACCAAAGAGGCAGTAACCTTGAAGGCGGATTGTCTACACCTAGAAGCTGGAGGAAGGCTTCAAACGCTTTTTGTGTTGAAATTATCACCCGCCCAACCTGTGAATGGTCTGGGTATCTCATGCCTATTAATAAATGCATCGGACAGGGAGTTACTACGCGTCTTTCTACTTCCAGCCAGGTTGGTTTTTGTGGGAGCTCCTCAAAGGCAGCCCATAAGGTCCCTTGTTTTAACAGGAGAGCACAGTGATACCAACGAAAATCTGGAAAATGGACCCCCCCCTTGTCTTTACTGGCCTTTAACTTCTTAAGAGCAATCCTAGCTGGCTTCGCCCCCCCATAAAAAGGAGGTCAGTTGATGCTGTAGGCAGTGTAGACTGAGGGAGAAAGTAACACTGGTAGCATTCCTAGGGTGTAATTTATCTTTGGCACCAAGACCATCTTAATGGATTCTAGTCGCCCCCACCAAGACAGATGAAGGGGGGACCATCACAACCCAAAGGAGTGCACCAGATTCAATTGAAGGGCAATAACAAACTCCAAAGTACTTAATTGCAGATGGTTCCCACTGAAAAGGGAATGTCACAATTGATGCTGCATGGGTCAAATTATTAATTGGGGAAGCTACTGACTTAGACCAGTTAGTCTTATATCCAGAAATTTCAGGACTGCTGCTATTGATGGCGGTTGAATAAAAAGCAAAAGGTCATCTGCGTAAGTGGAAAGCTTGTCTTGGAGATTGGCTATTGTTATACCGTGAATGTCTGGGGACTGCCATATCAAGTGTCAACAGCTCCAATGCTAAATTAAAAAGGAGGGGGAGAAGGAAAACCCTAGTGTGTGCCGCAATGTAATGAAAAGGGTTGGTACAACAGCCCATTGGCTGAAATACACGCTTCTGGATGGGCATATATAACACAAAGCATGTTGACGAATTTGCTCTGAAAACCAAACCAATCCAGAATCTTAAAAAGAAAAGATCACCAGCCTATCGAAGGCCTTTTCTGCATCTAGGGACAATCCAACATACATGGTGAACCTAAAAGATCCGCCCTCTCTAACAAATTACAAAGTAAGCGGGCATTGTCCCTTGTTGATCGTCCTTGAATAAAGCCACATTGATCTGGATGGATTAACAAGTGAAGGACTCCTGAAAGCCATCGGGCCGGAACACTAGAGTATAATTTGTAATCTGAGTTTAAGAGAGAGATTGGTCTATAATTGCCTACCATCTTTGGGTCTTTTCCTGCAGTCACATAAGCTTAGGAGCTTATGTGACTGCAGGAATGATTTCTTTTACAACCTGATGCAGGGTCCTAAAGAAAGGTGTCACGTAGTTGTTTGGTGATTCCTTCTGCTGAATTAAAGCGACGGAGGATTTAAAACATAAGCTAAGAGTACAAATATTTGCTCACTCTAAAATTTAATTAAAAGGAGAAGCTACAGCGAGGGGACGGTTCTCATCTGTCTCCTTTGGCTTGGCAGCTCCAACAAAAAAAGATTTTTTCTGACAACTGTTAATCAGGACCTTTTGTTGTGGTTTATATTTTATGTCCTGATATTTGGGGTACTTTCTGGTTTTGTAAAGCACTTACCTGAACTCAAAGCATATAAAGCAGATTGCATTTCTTCTATAGAAAAAGGTTTATCCATTTCTATAGCCTGATCCTTGGCCAGTCTGGGGTGTAGCACATGATTTCATAGGGCCTCGAATGCGCCATCTGCCAGGGACACTTCTGAAGTATATAGTTGGGAATACAATTCCTGAAAGGCTTCCAAGATATCAGCATTACCAGTTAAACTACGCTGCTGATCATCTGTAATAGATGCGATATGTGTCTTATTTTACCACTCTTTCAGTGTGGAGGCCAAAAGCTTATCAGCCCTGTTTTGTTCTACAAAATAACGAGATTGCTACGCAAACATGACCTGCTCTCCCTCGGAACTAACAATAGCGTTATACTGATATCGCAACCGCTGGAGGCGAAGAAGCACTCTAGGGTCAGCCCTCTTCTGTCATAACCTCAAGGGAGGAGTGGCCTAGTGGTTGGGGCAAGTCACCTCAGGCCAGAAGGTCAGGGGTTCAAATCCCACTAGAGGACAGCAACCTTGGGCCAGAAGGACTGGGGTTTCTAGTCCCACAGGTGCTCCTTGTGGTCTTGGGCAAGCCCATGTTCCCTGTAAGTATTAGTGTATGTGTCTCATATCCCCTTGTGTTAAATGTATCCCCCAATTGTGTTGTGACAGCTTTGATTGAAGGATAAGGAGGTATACAAAACTGTCTAAATAAATAACCTTTCACCTACTCTAATTTGCTCATCCAGAGCATGGAGATGTGCTTTTTCTTGCCAAGCCACTCTGATAGAATAACTGGTAATTACTGTTCTCATCCAAGCTTTGAAAGCCTCCCACCGAGCCCAGCAGGACGTATTAGTTGTCACATTTACCACAAAAAACTCCTGAATAGTTTGCTGGACCACAACTCTAAAGGAATCGTCTGCTAAGAGGGATCGTTTAAAAGATCATGAACTGGAAGTACCAGATTCCCCTAAATCCAGCATGACTAACACAATGGTCAGAGATGTGGGTACTCAGAATATCCACAAAGCAAGGCCCCGGGACTAATGACTTAGATATTAAAAAGAAATCAATGCGTGAATGAGAGTTGTGTGGGGGAGAAGAAAAATGTATAGTCCCTGTCAGTGGGATGCACTAATCTCCAAATGTCTTCTAATCCGAAGGACTCATATAAGCTACTACTTCGGATGCCCTGATGTGTCTATCCACTCTGCTCGGTTGCCGATCAAGTAATGGGTAAAGAGTCAGATTAAAATCACCCCCCAAAAACTAATGGCAGAGATGCTTCTTCTTGCACCAATTCTGCTATTAGTTATAAAAAAACTGGATCGTCACAATTTGGGGCATAAATATTGACAATCGCCAACCACAGATTACCAATGGTAATACAGACTTTGTCCCAATGACCCTACAAGTCAAATCTCGGGAATTCGGCAAGTGGGCCCAGAGTTTTACATACTAGGATGGCCACACCATTTTTCTTATGGAAAGCCGGTGCATGGCCTGCCAATAAGTCTTGCCTTCTCTCTAACTTCTTACTCTCTGCAGATGACAAGTGCATTTCTTGTAATAAGATCACATCTGCTTGCTGTTTCTTGCAATAAATAAGAATCTTCTTTCTCTTAACTGGGTTCTTGATGCCCTTAACGTTCAGTAAAAGCAACTTAAAGGGGTTCATACCCACACCACTGTAAGGAGTCTAACCACACGTCATACTCTGACCCAATACCTCCCTTCATAAGAAATGGATATATATCCTTACCTGTACCAAGGAGCCCACAAAGAGCCAAACCCACCCCAACATCAAGGAGAAACAAACAAATGGGTGAGACAGCGTGGTACACCATATGGCCACTCAAAGACCTTTTGTACAAAAAAAAAGAAAAATAACCCTCCTAGCCCAACCCTTATGTGACCAAAAAGAACCCCAAATAGTTACTTCACAGTACCTTTCCCCTTACGTTTCCCTCGGATCTCCTGCTATGCATCTTTATACCGAGCGCTATCCCTCCTGCCCCAAACATCCCACATCCTTCTGGAAGCCATGATCCTGCCACAACCCTCCAAAGTTTATTTTAACCAAACCAGTAATTTATAAAAACACCCCAATTAATAGTTAACTTTTGTGTTTAAACAAGAACCCAAAACTGAAATATATATCCAAATGCTTTTGTAACTAGGAATTACACAAAAGAGACAACCATGACACCACAAGCAAAGAAAAACCAACTATCACATGAGTTCCAATAGGATCCTATTAGGACCTGTATATGAGAAAAAGAAAGGACAGGAACTGTCCAGGCGACTCCCTTAGGCTCCGAAATGATGGCTCCTTATATTGAATGTGACGTCCTCGCAGGAGCAATTATAAGGAAGATGGACTCTGCACCCTCTAATCCCTTTGCCCCGACAGTACTGCCATTGTTAAAATTACTCTCAATACTGGAATTGCAGGGCATTGAAATAACGAGGGGAGCTCATAGGGAAGATCCTGCGAGACTGCTAGTTCTTATGCAAAGTTCCCTTAATGCATTCTAATGGCTT
Source organism: Ichthyophis bannanicus (assembly GCA_033557465.1). Lineage (NCBI taxonomy): Eukaryota > Metazoa > Chordata > Amphibia > Gymnophiona > Ichthyophiidae > Ichthyophis > Ichthyophis bannanicus. Next base: position 414,055,633 of record CM066038.1, read on the forward strand.
TCTGATCTTCAATGAAGGCCAATAGCGAGGCCAGATCTTCAAAGAAGAGCAGGATAAAATAGCCTGTAACGGGCCTGGACATGTTGAAGCCGAGGTCTCAATGCAAGAAATTGCTTCCTTTTCTCCACTGTACTCTTGCTAAAATCCAGATAGAAAGAAATTCTGTGCCCCTCAAATTGCAATGAGGTCTGAGACTTAGCAGCAGTCATTATCTGCACTACCTGCTGGTGTCTGAGCAAGCAGAGGATCATAGATTTAGGTCTTTGGGTTTGCGGACTTGCCTGAGATGGCACGTGGTGAGCGCTCTCTATTTCTAGAGGCCGGGCGAACAAGTGCAACAACTTAGGTATAAGGCCCTCAAGGAACACTACCGAATCAGCACCTTCAGCACCTTCTGGTATGCCCACTATATGATTATTATTCCTTCTGGCTCTATTGCTGAGATCCTCCAGATTGCGTTCCAAAGTCTCCACCCATTTAGAGGTTCTAGAGAGCTGTTTGAGGTGATCGTCGTGGGCTGCCAAAACCATATCAGCCTTGTCCATATGGAGACTAAGAGCCAACATCTGTGCTTTCAACTCTTGTAAATCAGACTGGACCGCCATGAGAGAGTCACCATTAGCGGACACCAATGCTTGCACCGTGAGCTCCTGCATTGCATTAGGAGATCCCTATTAGCCGCCATCATGTGTGGTGAGAGGGGATCTGATTTGGCTTGTTTCGCACCAGCACTTTGCGCAGTTGAATAATCCAGCCAGACCGGCTTGCCGCTGGTCATATTCAGTTCTGTTCGGTAGGTTATAAAAATCAGAACTCACTGAAACCCAAAATTAGCATGGCTACGAGGCAGGATTCTTGTCAAGGTCCTCGGGAACCAAATCCTAAGCGGCCATATTGGACCACAGCTAGCTCCGCCCCTTGATAGAGACATTTTAATATCGCCCAGATATAGGAGGCGGGCTTCTTTGAACAGAAAGAGGTTCCTGATTGAGAACTCATGCGGTAAGGGTGAAAGGGAGTAGACTCAAGAATATAATAAATATTTTTTTATAGAAAGGGTAGAAGATGCTTGGAACAGTGGAGACAAGGATCATATCTGAACACAAAGAAGCCTGGGACAAGCAGAGATGATCTCTAAGGGAAATGAGGGGATTGTAGCGCTTAGAAAATGGTATGGATGGGAAGACTGAATAGGCCATACCTTCTTTATCTGCCATCATTTTTCTATGTTTCTACAAGCACAGAGTACCTCTGAGGGACAGAAGGGGTCGTAGGGCTGACCAATTGGTTTGAATGGGTAGACTGGACAGGCCCTGTATTCTTTTCTGCCATCATGTTCTTGCCTTAATTAAATCTTTCTTAATTCAAGAAAACTGTATGATCCTTTCACAGCTGTTAGTAGACTAATTGTTTCAGTCACTAGGGGGGTGCACTAGGATCTCAGAGTTTCCCGAGACTTCTCCTGAACGTCTGAGAGAGCTGCCATAAATAAGGCTGCCTGAGTAATCGGTAGACTGCTCAGAGAGTCTGGCACCCCACCACCCTGACTTCCATCAGAAACTTTAACTGGGGGAACTATAAGTAGGAAGTAACTTGCACAAGTATTCCTGAAATGCCAGTGTATTTAGCATATATGCTCTTGTGGGATAAGGGAGAAAGTTCAAGAATTATGACATGGTAGCTAGGCAGTAGTACACTTATGAGACTATCCATGTACTGTAGCTGGGCACAGACTGAGTCTTTTGTGCTCTAAACCAAAGAATTTCCCTGTGGCCTTGACAGCTCAATTCAGAATTCTTATTAAGTGACAACACCATAGTTTTGACGAGTCATTACTGAGGATATACATGTTTTATGTATCTATTCAGGAAGAAGAGAAAGTAGCTGTAGAAATACTATTGTTCTTTTTGTTATAAATACTTACAAAAATAAGTGCAAGCCATTGGCAACAGCAGCCCGATGTGCGGTGTGTCTTTTCATAATTTCCCAGTTAGCAAAGGTCCAAATACCGCCAAACCTCTTTGAAAAGGTTTCATATACCCTCTGAAACTGTAATTAATTTGTTGCTGCTTGTCAAGTTTGCAGTCACCAACTAGTCCACATCAAGAAACAGAGACTCAAGGCCTCGTTCAATATTTTTGCATGGAGTACAGAATGGGAAAAAAATCCTTTTAGAAAAAGGTTCTCATTGTTATTTAAGTAAACTCTCCTCACATCCAAAAAGAACATTGTCCAGTTTCTCCCTCACCGAAGCTCCTTTACAACGTATTTTAATGGGAAAATTAGAATAAATCCTTGTCATAGCTTTTGGATATTGACAGGATAATACTGAAGGGTGTGTTTTTAAACAATTACCAGTTCGGAAATGGGGAGTCAGTGACAGGGGACAGAGGATGAGCTAATCCAAACTGTAGCTAACATTTTTGTATTTGGTAGATATCATCTCTCTATCTATGGCTTGTTTTCCATTCTGTTCAGTGAGGTTATATGTTATCTTGGATAAAATGCAGACTGCTAAAAAGCTGCAGAGTTGCACATGCAAATTAGATGCCCAGCAGAAACTCCTCTGCTTATTTGTTCTAATTTAGGGACATTTTTACTAAAATGTGGTAAACCCCCAAATTTGGTGCAGGGGTGGCGCCAGATCCATGCTAACAAATGGAGGCATACCTAGCATGTCCCCATGCAGTGAGGCAGGTCCGGCACCATCTCTGTGCTAAGGAGTTTGCCGCAATTAACCCGGGTGCTCTTAACGCCACCTACTGAGATGGCCGTAAGTGCACCCATGCTCACTGCAACATTGCCGGTTAGCATGCACTAAGGATGCCTATGATCCGCCCCTGAACCTCCCATTCTCTGCCCCAACACATGCTAAGCGGTTAGCATGGGAATTTTACTGCGGCTGCATTTTTAGCATGTGATTACCCCAGCACACTTAGTATGTGGTAAACTCCATACCAACCATTAGCATACTTGACATGTCTCTTCAAGAATCTATAGTGTTACAAAATCAACATTAGAGATTTATCAAATTGAGCCATAAAAATAAAATAAAAATACAGATAAAATAATTAAAAACAACCACCCATTTCAAAACTCCTAATCCAATAACTAAGTCCTTGAAGCTTAGACACGCTGCCCACAGCCCAGTCCCCGCACTAATTAGTTACATACGTTTTCTGCTGTTATTTCTAAAATACAAATCTTGGATGTGATTTGCTGAACATCTGAAGTTAGAAAACATTCCAAGTCAACTATTTAACCAAATGCTTATTTACATATAACATTTTGAAAGTATACATTTCTTTTCAGTATTTTTATTTAAAAAAAATAGGCTGCTGATGTATTATAAACTTGTTGGAGTGGCAAAGGCAGGAGTCTCCACACTAGATACTGACTGAGTCATGATGATTTAGGAAATGCCAGTTATTGTAAAACAGAGGATAGATTGTGGTGTACATGAATACTAAACAAACCTTCCAATAGTTATATAAATAGTCAAAAGCAGTAGCTTTATTTTAGACATCTTCTGGAGCTGGTGAACTTGGGACAGGTATTAGAGCCCTGATATTTTTTATTTGCTGAAACGAATATGTGGGGTCAGACATTACTTGTAGGTTGTTATTGTCTTTGCTTTATTTAGATGATTGTTTGCTGCATTTTCAGGATTTCTATTTTTTGGTTGAGCTCTAGTTATTGTATCATCTGGAAAAATAATAAGCATATACTTCCTAAACATATATATGGTAGCTTTGATTTTTGCAGGTATATAACAGCAGCTACGGGTACCAGTCTGTCAACAATGAGCCGCCTGACTGAAGACTGAACACAATTTAGGATAGCTATCCAGAGGGTCGCCATGAGTCGACTCCGACTCGACGGCACTTAACAACAACAACGACAAGGTGAAGTGAGGTGAGGGGGGATATGTGCACTGCATCTTTCTCTGGATCTTCTCCTTAAATCTCTGGCTCACCCAGCAATTTAATGCTAATAGGGCCAAGGCAGATTCCTTGAAGCACCTCCCTCCACCAGCAGCAGCATAGATGAAGGACTCCCATGCAGTTTTGCAGAGGTGTTGTGACTAGGATGGGCTTTGGAGCAAGACAGACTACTCTTTTCCATCAGGGTATCTATGAGCATTGCTAGTACTCTCAGCCAGCGAGACATGGGAGAACATTCCAAAAATGGGGACTCCACTTATACTTAGGTTCGTAATTTTTATCTCTGATTTACTACAGGTTAAGTTTGCTTTGGTCCTTGGAGGACAAAAACTAGAGAACTATGTCTACAATCTGATATATTACAAGCAAAGCACAGTGATGGCATTTGCCTTGCATCTTAAGCTATCCTATTAATTTAACCTTATTTTATTCCCCACATATATACTGTTCCAACTATCAAGGGAAATAAATCTATCCTTCTGTTACCTATTGTTTTGTCGGAACTAGCACCATGAAGATAAAAACATCTTCTCGTGGTTCAATGTTCCTTTTTATTCTTTATATAGGGACGCAACTCTAAACAATCCCTAAGGGGTATATAAACCCCTCAGTTTAACCAACCGGTAAAGAAATCAATCTATCATAGAAATTAATCAAACTATTTTCACTTAGCTCTCCAGGAGTTATTCTTCAAAACGAAGTTTGGAGTTGGCGTTTCTCAAAGCTCAAAGTTCATGACGTAAAAGCTCAAAAGCTCTTTCAGTTGGTCCGTGGCATCTCTTTGATCCACCACAGTGCTCTCTGCTGATCTTATCAGCTGATATTCGTTCCTCAAAAACGCCACCAAACAACAATGGCAACTCCACGAAGATTATCCTCTCCTGATATTGTCAGCTAGTGATATTTCCTTAAAGTGCAACAATCCATAATATAGTTAGTGACACAACATTGTGTTTCGAGCCATAGATCCCCCTGGCTCTTCTTCAAACTTCGTTGCATTTACTAAATCCCGGAACCCACTTCCAGTTTTTATCCCCATTTAGAATCACGTGACCGGTCAGTGACCAATAGGAAAAATGGCACTGTATAAACTCATTGTTCTCACTTAGATTATCAAAGAATACTCCACCAATCTAAAGATGAATTCAAGCCACATGGTGTCAATGAATTTAAAGTGTAGATCCAATATTGTTCCCGATATTGTAGGCGAAATTCTCGATCACCTCCTCTAACTCTCGTCGGTACATGATCCAAAATTCTCCACCGTAAATCACTGAATTCATTGTTATGTTCTTGTATCTTAAGCTGGCAAATGTGGGGAAAATGTGGTCTACAGTAGGGAATGTGATAAAGGAAGTATGGTATAAATGCTGATAATAATCCAAAGAAGAATTTAGCATCTTATTCATTAACGTTTTGACATAAGCACAGCAGATGACCAGGACAAGTGCTGAAGCTTATTCAATTCTGTGGTTTCTGGAGCTACATGAAGAAAGTCTTCAAATCAATCCATACTGTCAAAATGAGAACAGTTAATACGTCCATGGGAGGAGCAGAGTATGTTTCTTAAGCTGTGAAACATAACCCTTGTTGAGCTTTGCTCTCCCTCTGAGCTAAAAAGGCCACATAGGAGGACAGTGACAGCAAAGGGAAGCAAATATCTCAGGGCTACATGGACTGAGCGAGGGAATGCCCACATTGCCCATTTAAAAGTAGATGGCTCTAGAGCTTCTTTTCTTAGAAAAATGAGAATTACAAATCCATAAGGGCAACAGTGCAAAACCAGGGCTAGCTCGTCCTGTTTCTGGTGACTTGGAACCCGCTGGTAACCTCCTCAACTTAGTCCCCAGTGCACCCTCTCTCCTTCCCCTATATTGACACGGTTTAACTGAAATGAATGTACAAGGATTATATTTGCAGATATCTATCTGCTTTTCAAATAGATCTCATGCCTCCTTTTTTTTCAACCTGATAATTTCTCCTGCTCCTTTGTACGTCCTGCACAGCAGAAACCAGGGTTTGGGATCTGGCCTCATAAGCTTTCATTCAATTACCTGGGGAGTTTTCCACTATTTTATATACCCCGCTCCGGCATATTGCGTCTGATCACTGTAGCAATGGTCCAGAGCCAGAGGCCATGCAGCAGGACCCTGAATCCAGCCACTAGGTGTTACCCTTAAACAATAACAAATTACTTCTGACCCCCAGGGCCGTGATTGCTGCGCAGTTAACCCAAGAAGATCTGATCAAGGGACTGAATTGGGGAATGCAGCACTGTTACTGAGCCAATGAGCTGTCATGTTTGCCCCCTCATACATACTTATTATAGACCAGGCCAATATAGGAAAGAGGGAAGGGGCACTAGGACTAAGCGCTCCTTTTACTAAAATCTGTTAAGGTTTTGCACTTAACATGCAAAAAAGGGCCAGTACTGCCATTAGGTGTACTAGGTGGTCGCCTAGCACATCAGCCCTCCAGGGGTGCCCCGTGCTCATTGCTGCTGATGGCGCCCCTCTCGAGAGCCGACAGCTGCAGCGCTTACTCTGTCTCCGGGGCTGCATCATGGTTTCATTCTATTCAATCTGCCACTTTATGCAGAACTGGAAGTCCAGGGCTGATGTGGCAGATTGAATAGAATGAAACCACGATGCAGCCCCGGAGACAGAGGGTAAGTGCTGTGTCATGGTTTCAGGGATAATTGTCACAGTTGTCAGCCCCGGAGAGTGGTACCAGCAATGGCAATGGGGGCGGGGGGAGGAGCAGGATGGAGGGCAAAGCAAGCATACGTAAAGTGCAAAGCCTCCACGTTAGCTATTTGGGGCCTGACCAGCATGTCTTCAGCAAATGCAAATGGTAACGTGCACTCCAGTAAGGCAGGTTCACCGAATGACTTTCATAGAACTGTTGTCTGTTAAACTTGCATTAGGAGCCACTGAGTGCATGACAAATGTCCTGGCGCTAGTGGTAATCCACTCTTCACGGCCACACTCCACCCATTCCCTGTCCCATCACGCAATGGCCAATTACCGTGCATTTTAAGGTGTGGTGGCTAGCATACCAGCATGTTAGAGGTCCCCACTGCCAGTTTCCATGTGTTAAAACACACATTAATTGGGGCCCGGAGTTCAAAATCCCCGCACTAGAGCAGCATTTGTTCAACAGAAAGAATGAAAAGGCACATATTGATCCGAATCTTTATAGAATTAGCATGAAAACAAGATGAATTTGTTACATGGTGTAATCTATTAAGAATTAAAAAACAAAACAAAACAAGAACCAGGCATTTCTGGAGCCGAGGTACAATTGTTCAGAGAAGAAAACTATAACCAAAGTTTACAAAACATAATTATGCCTAATATATGGAAATCCAGAATCCAGGTTTGTTAATAATGTTAACCAAGTAAAGTCCTGCACTCAACAGATTTTAAAGCATCATCAAAAACAAAGAAATACTTCCAGCTTGCATATTTTTCTCAACAGCAAAAGGGGTTGGGGAGGAGAAGAAACCATCTTTGTTCTGAGGAAAAATGTAAACTTATAACTGGTTTTCCCTTCTTTTTGGGACGAGTCTTCATAGAGTCTCTAAGAAGGAGAATGTCATTCGGAAACCTGAGTGGGAATCAAGGCAAGGAGAAATACAGTAGGAACCAGTACTGCTCACTTAGAGAGGATAACAATAGCTTCTATTTCACTTACTAGAGAATTGCTGCAGTCAAAAACAATTATTTTTAGTTGTGTAATATATGGCTTTGAATCAATTTTCATTCCTTCAGGCATCTGGGGAAATATTTGACAAGGTTTTTGATTCTCTCCAATTTGTGACTCTAATGCATTTTTTAGCCTCTCTCCAGCACTGCCTAATAAGCTTGGCTCGTGTGCCTTCATGATCTCTGCATTGCTTGTTATTACATTTGCGCTGCTCACGCCAGCGTATTCAGATGAGATTTGCCTGCTGTGTTTTCAGGCTTGAGTTCATATCTTCCTAACCCAAGGTCTCCGCCATAAGCATTTTCTTCGCCTTCAGTCTGGGAGGGATCTGTGCTGCTCTGTAGCGGGGAAGGAAGCGGTGTTGATGCCGTTTCTTCATAGGCTATGGTGAGTTCATCATTACATATAATACAGTCCGTGTCATCTTCCTTCAATTGCTCCTGTGTTTTATTTTTTGTGGGCAAATGTTAAAAAAAGAGAGACTTATGTCAATGTCAGGGAAACTGCTGCAGGTTGCTTCCAAATTAAATAAAAGGCAAAATGCCCATTTTCCCTCTTGAATGAGAAAAATACCAGAGAGAGTTATTCTCATTTCATCCTCTACACATATAAGCCCAAATAGATCCTAGAACAGGAAATTATAGAAATTGCATCCTAGTTAAGTGGCACTGTTAATGATCAAATAAACAGGGAAAAGACTAAGTAGGGAAATGAATCTAATTTCAATAAGTCTAATGAGTTTCTACAATAGATTTTCACCGACATGGACGAAGGCTGATACTCTCTCAATTAATGTTATAACACATTCTTTTGTACTGAAATTCACTTGTCTCTGTGACTGAAATTACAATAAATACATTTATTTGCATTCAAGATGGGTCCCAGTTCCAATGTAACTGGGAAGACAGCATTTTTTTTATTACACGTCAAGTAAGTAAAATTGCTTCATAAAGTTGCCATGAAATTTTAAAAGCCTTCACACCTCTCTTCTTCTGGTATTACATGCCATGTAATCTCTGTGCTTTTATCGTATTATATCATCGTGCTTAGGAAGCTTACCTCGTATGCCCTAGGGCTAGTTAGCAGTCTGGCAACAGGACTGCACCAGCTGGGTAGTGTTGTTGTTAGTGGCGGTCCAGCATGTGTTAAAATGGGCTTTAGATATCTGATTGTCTGTTAAGGTGAAACTTACATAGTACAATCATAATATGCAATATGGTACAACTGAAAAAAAGTGTCTTCGTCTACAGACAAACATGTTTTCATCTTGCCGTTGGGCTGCTCTTATGTCATCTTGACTTTGATGCTTAAGTTCATTTCCTTTTAAACAAGGCATTTTACCAGCTCAGATGCTGAGGATTCCAAGCCATGAACCCAAAGATGACCAAGAAAAATAGACTTGACAATGGTCACTACATTTTTATTCATTTGGTACATGAAAAAAAATATGAGCCCACAATAACTACCTTACAATACCACACTGTAAATACTTCCAGGAAAATTTTCAGAGCCATACATGTGAGTAAATAGAAATTTAATTACAAAAATTATCTGCCTGAAAATTGTATTCTCTCACTACGGCTAGTAGCATGTGTGTTCCACATCATACATGCTTTTAGCCACATTCAGGAAACGTGCTTCTGGAAATGTGTTCTTGGTGGAATTGGAAAATTAAGTGTGTAAATTATATGTTCAAATCCGGACATGCTATCTTCCTTAGAAAATCTACCCCCACAAAGAGCAGGTGAAAGTTTGCTGGTACAATGTGCCCATTCAGCTTTCAAAGGGAGAGTAGGGGCAGATTTTCCCTTGAAAACGGTGCAGAGCCCACAGATCAAATGCACAGCAGGCTTTATCCTAAAGTTGCCGTTCTCAAACCATCACCCTCAAGTTATATTGTGCAAGAACTGTAAGCTTAGAATTACTTATGAAGTATTATTATTTTATTTTTCGGTAAAGCATTTTGGCACTAAATCAAAATGAGTGTGCTCAAGAAATATTAGTTGACTGCAGAAAAGCAAAGCTATTTTCTATCGCAATATTTTATTTTGCTTGTTTGTTTCTCATTATACAGTATTACCATTAAATCAACATAATATATAATCTTGCCGTTATGCTGTGCTGTATATATGTCTTATCAGTTTTCTTTTTGTTTGAATAAATAGAAAGCTACAAAAACCATTTGTTTGTGTGTCGAACAGATCCCTCACAGCTCTAAGGTTATCGTATTATCTCAGTTGACAGCATAATTTTCGGCACCATATGGGAAACCGCTCATAGTCTGCCTGCTCTGTTGGTTTACTTCATTAGATGAAATGTTTCATCTGATATAGAACATGATGGCAGATAAGAACCATAAGGCCTATTTAGTAAGCCCAATCAAATTCCCGTTGTGTTCTCATAAGCCGTTTTCCCCTTTATTCGCTCTGTGATTATTCCACACAGTTTTGAATTCTATACCTGTTTTGTCTCTATCATATCTCCTAGAAGTCTATTCCAAGCATCCACCACCCTTTTCATGAAGTAGTATTGTCAATGAGGTTAATATTCAAAAGGAACCAAGCCGGTTAATTAAGAATTCATTTAGCTAAATCAAAGCTTTTGAAACGTGACCGAGTTAACTGGCTAAATGTAATCTTCTGAATTTCAAAAGGTGGCTCAAGTTAGCCAGTCAAATTCTGTGCAATCTGAAATGGGGTTAGGTATGGGAATGAAAGTTAGGTGGGCTGGCGCAGATTTCCAGTTCTAGCTGCCTAACTTGGCTGGACAAATTTAGGTGCCGCAATAGTCTGGCCACCCTTTCTCAACCCTCTTTAAAATGAAAAAGACAATGCCCACACAATAGTCCCCACCTGTCGCTTCCATCCCTCCCCACTTTTCAAAATTAAAATAATGGTCCTGCAGCAGCTAGATTCCTTTCCTTCCCTCTCAACTCCTAGGGAGTGTTTACTAATCAGCAGTAGCAGCTTCCGTGAATTCAATGGGGCCACGGATCCGATATCGCACAGAAACTGCTACCGCTGATCAGTAAACATACCCCCTAGAATTTAAAAATATGGTCTCATGGTAGCAGAAGCCCTTCTTTCCTTAAAAGTGAAAAAAGATCTCGCAGTAGACCCCTTGCCTCCCTCCCTTACAACTCTATGAAAAAATAGCTCAAGACAGCTGGAATCCCCCTCTATCCCTCTTTGCTGGCCCAAAAAGGAGAGCTCTGGTTAAGGATTCTTCCTTTGCTCTCCCTTGTCAAAAAAAAAAAAAAGTAATAACAGCAAATTTACTGTTTTGTCTCTTCCTTCATACTCTAGTACTCTTCTGGTTCTGGTGATTACTTTGTCACACTGGATTTTGCTATTGTGAAATTATCAGAAATAACCACTTCAAAGGTCTCTCTCCTATTTAGTGTACAATAGTATCACATCCCCCATCGTTCACTGCTCCTTCAGATTTCTGCATCCTAATGCATGACTCTACTGTTTGCATTGAAACTTAATTGTCAAGCATTAATCACCATCTCTAGGGGTTATTCTAGACAAAGATCCGTCTTCTCAGCCACATATTTCTTCCCTGGTTTAGAAGTCTTACTCCCTCCAGTTGATTAGATCTCCGAAGCTGCTGACTGATGTCCATTCCTTAAGGCTACTGATTCACACCTTAGTCTTTTATCATCTTGATTATCGTAATGCCCTCCTAGTTGGCACCCTTCAATATTCAATTAGGCAATTGCAACTCAATACAAAATACTGCCGTGAAAATGATTCATAAGGTAGGTCATTTTGATCATGTTTCACCTCTACAAGTTAAAGAACGTTGGCGCCCCATCTCTAGCTGCATCAAATTTAAGATTTTGACGCTAGCTCACAGAGCCTTTTATTTTGGTCTCCCGCTTTACCTGCTGGCTTGTTTAATTATATATAATCCTTCCCGTTCCCTCTGTTTGTCCCAGGCCCATTTATTGGTGGTTCCAATGAATAAGCAACTCAGATATGAATGGATCCAATCAACAACCTTTGCTTATAATTTCCCCGCCCTCTAGAACTCGTTTTGAATAATCTCATCAGAAATTCAAGAAACTGTTGAAAACCTGGCTTTTTCAGAAATCTTACGCAGCTTTCATCTGATACAGGTCTGGTCCCTTTTATTGGTTACCCTCCCTAATGTGTACTGCTTAATCAGTCCTTTTGGATGACTATTTGGTGCTGTACATACCACCTTCCTTATTGGATCTATATGCTATTTTTGTTTCTTAGGTTGTCAATTATGTTCTGTTGATGCCATATATTGTGCCTATGGCAGTATATCAAATGCTACATATAAATAAAATAAATAAAATAAAATAAAATAAATAAATGCTCTTGAATACCAAATACACCACCTATTGGGAGGCACAGATGCCTGCACAGAAACTATACACTAGCAGAATATCCGACCTTGGTTTTACATGCAAAACATAGATGGACCCTCACCAAATACCGGCTAAGGGCCCGATTTTCTTCTGAGCAGGCTATGTGCCACGTCAGCGCATAACTCTGCCTGCTCACCCTTAACCCTGGATATTCAATGCCACGCCAAAGGCAATGAATATCCAGTTTGGGCGCCCTGGGGAAACTGCTGCACAGCCTAACCGGGTAACGGCGATACTGAACCGCTATCCAGTTAGCATCCACAGCTAAGACCAGGCGAGCCAAACGTTCGCCTTGTTTTAGCCATGGAGAGTTAACTGAGGAGTGGTCCAATATTGCCGCTACCCGGTTACCAACATTCTCCACCTCTGCTCAGCCCTGGAATTCCCCAACACACCCCGATGCTATCCAGATAGCACGGGGGGCATAGGGGGTTAAAGATGGGGATATCTGACAAAACTAACTGTGTAGGTGCTGTCAAATATTCCCGTCGCAGGCATTTACGCAGTTTACTGGGCTGTAAACCGTGTAAATGCCTTTCCAATATCGGGCCCTAAGTGACCACAGACTAGAACTAGAAAAATGCTGACAAAAACTGAATTGGAAACCCCAGGAAGCCAGCCTCCGCATTCAAGTTAATACTGTACTAGAAAAAAAGAAACGGAAATTAATTTCCTCTTGTACTGTTCAAAGTATAAAAATATCTGAGATGCACATTTCCCAAAGCTGACAGAGTGAGCAAGAATAACTCTGTATAATCCTGGTGGAAAGACAAACAGCAGCAGCTCTAGCAGCCAAATATGTTGTATTATATCCTGCCACCTGACCAGGGGCAATGCAGACCAGCGCCAGAAGCTGAGAATTCTCCTTATTGTTCTCTCTGCACACTGAAAATTTATTTTATTGTTGTTACAATTACTCTGTAAATTATCTGCTTTTGTTTTTTTTACTTCCTTAATTGCTAAATGCATTGCTTTGGCAACACATGTAAAAGTGTCCTGCTGAATCTGAACTGAAAGGGAAATATACTCCTCAACATCTTCAGCTCCATTATTAACAGTCACCATATTTTAGATAGTGAGCAGTGGCTTCTGTGCTCTGGAATAAACTTCCAGTAGATTTCAATTAGAATCCAAATACACATCCTCTCACAAAAGTATGATGGCTTGTCAGTTCCTGCTCAGGTTTACTGTTATGGTCCTGGACCTATTTACTGTTGGTTAGTTCATTTGTTCCACGCTTGTTTATAGTTCATTTTTTATATAGTTGTGTTAACTGCAAATAGGGACAGTTTGGGGTGTGATTTTATATTTTTAATTTTCTACATCACTTTGTGTGACCTTATTTAGGCTGGGAAGATGGCTTATAAATTTAAAAAAATTAAAAATAGAAGAGAAAAGCTGCAACCCTTTTAAGATTCATTCCACTGATCCCAAAGAAATTTTGATTATCATCCCATAGTCCCCAATTATCAGGGACCCAAGACAAAAATACAAATGCAACCTTCCCCCCAAATAATATAAAGAGAAGATAGCTGCAAAAAATATATATTACCTTCTGGATAAATAGATGACTCATTCCTATAGTGGTAGACTAGAATTCAATAAGCAGTCAGAGTTATGATTGTGCAGATCTATGTCTCATGAATAAAACTAGCTGTAAGGATCAAATTCACATAAAAAGTATCTGGATAAGTAATCTGACAGAAGGAAATTTCAGGAAAAAGTGACCCTCCATCATTTAAACTGCCTCTCATACCTAGATATAGCTTCCTCTTTTTGCACAGTTCTGAATAATTGCTTTGCTTTAACTAGCAAGAATAACCATAATGAGCAAAGGAATATGACGACAATCACATTCTGATGGTAAATAGTAAAGGACTGGCATGACAGCTACCATATGGTAATTTCCACGGTAACTTCACATCGCATGACCTGGCTTGAAATGGGCAGGTTAGGGGCGGAGAATAGGAGTGGCAAGCAAACTGTGGTTAGCACGGTGGTACATATTGCATGGATGGCGGTAAGTGCACCCCTGGTAATTGCGAATGTTGCTGTTGTGCATTAGACTACTTTTCAGGGTAGTAACTGCCAGGAACATTCTGACCATGCCCCTGGGTAGTGCAAAACATTTGCAATTAGCGCAGGTTAATTTTCACTCAAAATGCGCAATAAGTTCAAAAACTTACCACACTTTAGTAAAAGGGCTCCTATGTTCTCTAGACCACGTTAGGTTATGCTTCTAGAAATTATTTGCCAGTATGACACTACACAGTGATGCTAGCATCATAAAACAATATACTTTATAGATCGCGTTCTTATTTGAATAATCATCAGCAGATTGCTAGCCATCTCTGATGGCAAGGATGGGACAGAAAAATAATATTGTAAATTGCATCATTTGATCTTCCAAACCAGCTCGTATCTGTCAGTGCTGTTTGCATGTGTCAGAAGGTATAAATATATGCACTCATTCTCAAAGGTTATTTAGATATCATGTCCAAGAAAGGTCGACGCATCTTCAGTAGTAGACTGGCTAATCTAATGAAGAGAGCTTTAAACTAGATTAGTTGGGGATGGGTGAAGAAAGCCCCCAGCTAAGTGATACATTAAATACCTTTTGAAAATGGGTAACAGGGGTAACATATGGAAAGCAGTGTGTATAAATGCCCGTAGCATGGCAAATAAGATCCCTGATGTTGAAGCTTTGGTGGGAGTGGCATTGGATTTAGTGGCAGTTACAGAAACATGGTTCACAGAAAACCATGACTGGGATGTAACTATACCTGGCTATACTTTATTCAGAAAGGACAGGGTAGGAAGAAGGGGAAGAGGAGTGGCACTATATGTAAAAAATGCTATTAAAGCTTTGGAATTACAGAGCTTAAAAGAGAGAGAGGAGGCACTATGGGTTAAACTAGAAAGAGAAATCTATTTGCATTGGCGTGATATACAGACCTTCACAAGAGGAAGAGGTGGACAGAGTTAATTGAAGACATACGCAAAATCGCTAGGAAAGGGGAAGTGCTACTGATAGGGGATTTCAATATGCCAGATGTTGATTGGCACATTCCTGCTGCAGTATCATCTAGAAGTAAAGAGATCCTGGATTCTCTACAGGAAAAACTATTCAGGCAATTGGTGACAGACTCCACACGTGAAGGAGCCATACTGGACTTGGTGCTTACCAATGGTGAAAGTGTTTCTGATGTTATAGTGGGAGATCATTTTGCATCCACTGAACATCAGATGGTGTGGTTCAGTATTAGGACTAGGGCTGTTAGAATCCATTCAAAGGTAAGGGTCTTAGACTTTAGGAAGACTAACTTTGCCAAGATGGGCCAATACCTCAGGGAGTTGTTAGCTGGATGGGAACAGCTGGGGGGTGTAGAAAAACAGTGGGCAAAACTGAAAGCGGATCTTTTAAGGGCAACCAACCTTTTTGTTAAAATGGTAAATAAAGGTAAAAGGAAAAGGAGACTGCTATGGCTTTCGAAAGTAGTAGCTGAAAAGGTGAAGAAAAAGAGGGAGGCCTTCATGAAATACAAGAGATCACAGAGAGAGGAAGACAGTCATCTATATTTGGAAAAACTTAGAGAAGCTAGCAAAGTAGTCAGGAAAGCGAAGATTCAAAAAGATAAGGAAATAGTCAATGCAATAAAATGGGGGGATAAGACATTTTTCAGATATGTTAGTGAGAAGAGGAAGGGCAAAAGTGGTATTGTCAGACTCAAGGGTGAAGGGGAGGAATACGTAGAAACTGAAGAGGATAAAGCGGAATTGCTTAACAAATATTTCTGTTCTGTGTTCACAGATGAAGAACGAGGAGCAGGACCTCAGAAAACACCCATAAACAGGAACAGAAGTGAGGGACATCTTAAACAATTTTCAGAAGACTGTGTTCGTGAGAAACTAGCTCAGCTTAAAGTAGACAAAGTGATGGGACCGGATGGGATACACCCTAGAATACTGAGGGAAGTTGGGGACGTTCTAGCAGCTCCATTGACTGACCTTTTCAATGTCTCAGAGTCGGGAGTGGTGCCAAAGGACTGGAGAGAAGCTCATGTGGTGCCTTTACACAAAAGCGGAAGTTAGGATGTGGTTGAAAACTAGAGGCCGGTTAGTTTAACTTCGGTGGTGAGTAAATTATTGGAAAAGCTGCTGAAAGAGAAAATAGTGAGTTTTCTGGAGTTCAGCGGATTACAGGATCCGAGGCAGCATAGATTCACTAGAGGCAGGTCTTGTCAGACAAATCTGATTGATTTCTTTGACTGGGTGACAGGGAGTTGGACCGAGGGAGAGCCCTAGATGTGGTATATTTAGATTTCAGTAAAGCCTTTGACACTGTTCCTCACAGGTGACTTATAAACAAACTGAGCACCCTAGAGATGGACCCTAAAGTTACTGCTTGGGTTAGAAATTGGTTGGGTAGGATGCGACAAAGAGTACAGGTAAATGGAGCTCACTCTGAGGAGAAGGATGTTACCAGTGGTGTGCCCCAGGGATCTGTCCTTGGTCCGATTCTTTTTAACATCTTTGTTAGTGATATAGCGGAAGGGCTGTCGGGTAAGGTTTGCCTCTTTGAGGATGATACCAAAATCTGCAATAGAGTAGACACCCAGGAAGGGGTAGATAACATGAGGAGGGAACTAGCTAAGTTTGAAGAAAGGTCTAGAATTTGGCAGCTGGGATTTAATGTTAAAAAATGTAAGGTCATGCATTTGGGCTGCAGCAATCCAAGGGAGCAATATAGTATAGGGGGTGCAGTACTTTTGTCCACTAAAGAAGAGTGGGACCTAGGCGTGGTTGTGTCTGATGATCTTATAGTAGCTAAACAGGTAGAAAAGGCGACAGCAAAAGCTAGAAGGATGCTTGGGTGCATACGGAGAGGAATGGCTAGCAGAAAAAAGGAGGTGATAGTGCCTCTGTATAAGTCTTTGGTGCAACCTCATTTGGAGTATAGTGTGCAATTCTGGAGACCGCACCTTCAAAAGGATATAAACAGGATGGAGTCAGTACAGAGGGTGGCTACTAAAATGGTTAGTGGTCTTCATTATACAGCATATGAGGACAGACTTAAGGATCTTAATATGTACACGTTAGAGGAAAGGAGGGATAGAGGCGATATGATTGAGATGTTTAAATACCTCCATGGCATAAATGTACAGGGGGAGAGCCTCTTTCAATTGAAAGCAAGTTCTGCTATGAGGGGACATGGGATGAGGGTGAAGGGGGATAGATTCAGGAGTGATATGCGGAAATATTTCTTTACGGAAAGAGTGGTGGATCCATGGAATAGTCTCCCAGTGGAGGTGGTAGAGATAAGGATAGTGTCTGAATTCAAAAAAGCATGAGACAAACACAGAGGATCTCTAAAGGAAAAAAGGGGACTGTTGTAGTTGTTGATATGGAAGGACAGACCAGATAGGCCATGTGGTCTTTTTCTGTCATCATATTTCTATGTTTCTATGGCAATATATAAAGATATTGGGCCCAATATTCAGTGACGGTGGCTAGCGGTTGTAAAGCAGCTAGCTGTCACCACTGAACTCAAAACCCAGATATCAATACTGGGGCTATATCCAGCCACCGGGTCCAACGGGTAACGGCCATGGAGTCCTCCGCCAGCATTCCCAATGGTGGGGTGGAGGTGAAACGTGATCGCTCTTAGGATTGCACAGCATAGACAGATCCCTTGGGACCTGTCTATGCCGTGCGACCCTAAGCATGATCGTTTTGCAATTCCCCCCCAGACAAGAATGCTGCTGGAGGACTCCAGCACAGATTCAAGCTGCTTAGAGGGAATATTGCCTTTAAGGTGCCTAACTTTCATTGCTTAAGGATAACCAGGCTGCGGCTGAATATCGCTGCTGCTTAGTTATCGCTGGGTGCCGCTTTCACTCTGCCTTTGCAATACTAGTTAGTTAGCATCAATGCGTTCAGCAGTAGCATCCGGGGATACTCAGTGGCACTATTTGTGTTAGTTCCACTGAATATCCCAGCCACCACAATTAACAGGTCTGCTAAAGTGTAGTTATTCACCTATAACAGGTGTTCTCTGGAGACAGCAGGAATCCGTCCTTACATATAGGTGATGTCAGTGCCGACAGAGCCCTCATAGAAGCATCTCCCCAGCTTTCGAAGAAAACCTTGGGGAGATGCTACCATGCATGCATGATCCCCTTCCTGCCCAAGAGTGCCATCTTGCTTAGTCAGGTGACATAGCTAGAGTTGACAAAAGAAGATGGCAAAAACATACAGCAACTCCACAGGGAGGAGGGAGGGTTGTGAGGACTCATTCCAGCTGTCCATGGAGAATAGCTCTTACAGGTGAATAACTATGTTTTCTCCACAAACAAGCAGGAAGTCAGTCCTCACATATGAGGCTACCAATAGCCTGTAGAAAACCATGGTCAAGCTGTGAGCAACAGCACGTTTGCCTGAAGGCAGACTCTGAAAAGACCCCAGTGTCCAAGGAGAACAATCACTCTGGTAGCCTGAATAAGAAAGGTCAGAGGGTAGGAGTTTCCTAGACCCAAAAGAGATTAGACTATAGCCTGGCTGAAGGCGCTATCCTGTTGGGATTCCCTCTCCAGGTAGTAGTGAGCTACGAAGGTGTGCACTGAAGACCAGGTGGTGGCCCGGCAAATGTCTGTCATGGGAACAGAGCGCAAATTTGCAACAGAGGTCGCCATAGCCCAGATGCTATATGCCGTAACCCAGTGCTCCAGTGGGAGCCCTGCCTGTTTGTAGGCAAGGGCAATACAGTCCACCATCCAGGTGGATAGTATCCACTTGGTTACCACCTCCCCCAGTCGACTGGGGTCATAGGAGATGAAAAGCTGGGAGGTTTTGTGGTGGCCCTGAATATGCTGCAAGTAGAAGGACAGGGGCCTCTTACAATTCAAGGTATGGAGGACACCACCTTCGGAAGGAATTTAGGGTGCATGCTAAGCACGACCCTGTTCTTAAAGAATCTGGTGTAGGGTGGCTCTGCCACCAAGACTTGAAGCTCACTGACCCTGTGAGCAGATGTAAGTACCACCAGGAAGACAACCTTCCAGGAGAGGTACCATAGGTCAAAAGAAGTCAGGGGCTTGTATGGTGGCCCAGTGAGCCATGACAGTACCACATAAAGGTCCTATTCTGTCAGAGGAGGGCAGATGTAGGGCTTAGAGAACAGGAGGCCCTGAAGAACTGGGTAATGAGGGGCAGCGCAGAGAGGGGTTTGCCCTCAATACTTGACCCAGTACAAGCATTGTGGAACCTGTGTCTTTTGGGGAAAATGCTAGGTACGTATGACCTAGATTGGCCACTGTTGGAAACAGGATACTGGGCTTGATGGACCTTGGTCTGACCCAGTATGGCATATCTTATGTTCTTATGTTCTCAATAAGGTGGTGGTGCGCCAAAAGATCACTCAGGTGTACCCTGACGGAGTTGGACTTGAATCCAGTCTGTGAGAGGTGAAGAAGGTACTGCAGTACAGTCTGCAGTGGGGAGGAGAATGGGATGACCTGTTGCTCTGTGCACTACACTGAGAATCTGCACCACTTGAAGGCATAGGCCTGTCTCATGAAGGTCTTACAAGAAGCCAGGAGGACCTCCTCCACCTTCCTTGGGAGGTGGAAGGAAGCCAAGACTACCCACTCAGGAACCTTGCAGTTAGCACCAGAGACCCCAGGTTGGGGTGAAGGAAGAAGCTGTTCTCCTGAGTCAGTAATCCCGGGGCGTTCCCCAGAAGGACTGGAGGATCCATTGATAGGCAGAGCAGTAGCGGGAACCAAGGCTGCCTGGACCACCTCAGGACCACCAGGATCAGTGATACTTTGTCCTGGAGGACCTTGAAATGGTTCTTGGTAACAAGTGGTGTGGATGGAAAGGTATATAGGAAATCATCCACTGCCACTGGGAACAGGTGAGGCTGGCAAGAGAAGAAGCAGGGCAGCTGAGCACTGGCCGGGCTGGCAAAGAGGTCCACTAATGGGGTTTCCCAGAGAAGGAAGAGCCATTGGGCTGTCCTGGGGTCTAGCCACAATTTGTGCGACCGTAGGACCATGCTCAGTCTGTCCAACAGGGCGTTGTCCTGGCCCGGCAGGTACACAGCCCTCAGGAGCATTCCTTGACTGATCGCATATGAGCGGAGAGCTACTGCCTCTTGGCAAAGGGTGTAAGACCCTGTGCCTCCCTGCTTCTTCAGGTAGAACATCATGACCTGGTTGTCTGTCTGTTGCTATAGGCAGTGGCAGAAAGCTTTGAGTGCCAGGAATATGGCCCTGAGCTCCAGCAGGTTGATCTGTTGCGGCTCTCTGTCCCGGACCAGTAACCCTGTGTGTGGAAGCTCCTGCAATGGGCCCCCCACCCCAGCAAGGAGGTGTCCATGGTGAAGACCCACTGGGGCACTGTGTTCTGGAAAGGTATGCCTGCCCATAGGTGCTGTGTAGATTTCCACCAGCTGAGCGACTCCGCCAGCAGGTGGGTCACGCACACCCTGTCCTGAAGACAGCCCGTGGCCTGTGTCCACTGGGAGTAGAGGCCCCACTAAGTTGCCTTCATATGAAGGCGGGAATTGGGGACAATATGGACTGTTGATGCCATGTGGCCAAGGCAAGTGGCGCTGTACATCTGTGGCCAAAGCTATGAGGTGACTTGTTCTGTTTAGGTGGAGGAAGGCCTTGGCCTGGAGTGTCCAGTTGAGCCCCTATGAACTCTAGATCCTGTGTAGGGGTCAGGTTGGACTTGGGACAACAACATTCTTGAGACCCCACTAAACTTCAGAAAAGCAAACCAATCCACCTGCAATAGAGTCTTCTCCCTGTATGCACCCCAGCTGTGGAATGAACTCCCAACCTCAACACGTGCAATCAAAGACCTAGTGGACTTTAGGAAAACCATAAAAATTCACCTTTTCCTAGAATACTTTGGACCTACCCCAGAAGACTATGATCCATGACGAAACAGACCTCTAAACACTAAAGCAGTTCTTTGTATATAGTTAGAAATTGCTAATTGCTTGTTACACCTCAACTAATCTCCAAGTTGTAGACCCCTGTTCTATGTAAAGCTTGTTGCTATAACTGTTCCATGTAAACCGCTTTGAATGTATGATAAGGCTGTATAGAAGACCTGTTAAATAAATAAATAAATCACGAACCCCAGGTATTTCAGGACACTGATGGGGTGGCCTATGGCCTGCTGCACCTCTGCGGCTGTGTCCCCTTTAACAAGCCAGTTGTCCAGATAGGGGAAGACAAAGGCACCCTGGAGACGGAGGAAGGCCGCCACCACTGCTAGGCATTTGGTGAAGGCTGGATGTGAAGGCTAGACCGAAGGGTAGCACCCTGTACTGGTTGTGGTTGCCCCCGACCATGAATCTGAGGTATTGCCTGTGGCTGGGATGAATGAGGATGTGGGTATATGCATCCTTTAGATCCAAGGAGCATAGCTAGTCTCCCTGCTGGAGGTATGTCAGAAATGTTCCAAGGGAGAGCATCTTGAACTTCTCCGGCACCAGGAACTTGTTTAGGTTTCGCAGGTCTAGGATGGGCCTTAGGCCCCCGGTTCGTTTTCGGACTAGGAAGTACCGCACGTAGAACCTCTTGCTCCTTAGGTGATGGGGTACTGGTTCCATGGCTTTGTCCGAGAGAAGACCTGCAAGTTCCTGTAGTAGCAGGGCCTAGTGCAGGGGAGTTCGAAAGGGCTCTCCTGGGAAGAATGGGAGAGATGTCTAGTCCAGGTGGAGAAGGTAGCCTTTTCTGACTACCTAGAGTGCCCAAGCATCATTGGTGATGGCAGGCCACCGGTGGGTAAAGTGGACCAGACGTCCCCCTGTAGGAGCTGATCTCCTGAGGGTGGCTATGCCCCGGAAGTCAAAAGCTCCCCAGGCTGTACTGGAACTGGCGCTAGGGGCTTGGAACCCTTCTGCTTAAGGGGACTCTAACCTCCTCCTTTGACATGGTGGCCCTGTTGAGGAGTTGGAGGAGCCTGATACTGCAGATATCCCTTGTAAGCCTGACCCTTCCTCGGGTATGAAGGTTTTCCCCTGGGGTTTTTCTCCTGTGGAGGGTAGCAGTCTTCTTCGAGAATCAAGTCCCCGTAAGGAACTCTCCGCTGCTCTCTCTGCCATGAGTTTGCCAAAGAGATTCTCTTCTTGACATGGGACATCAATGAGCTTGTCCTGCACTCATTGTTCCAGATCCGCCAATTGCAGTCACGCCAGGCATCAGGCACCAATGCCCGCGGCAGCTATTCTCACGGTTGACTTGAAGCCATTGTAGGCTGCCTGAGTCAGATATTTCGAGTACTCCCCAATGCCCTTGGTCAGGTTCTAGAATCACCGGAGGTGGTTATCACCTAGGACAGCACAGAACCCGTTAAGCTCCTTCATCAAGTCCTGAAGGTACATGCCTATACAGAGCTGGTACACTTGGATCTGGCAGGCAAGCATCGAGCTCTGGTAGCACTTCCTACCGAGGGCATCAAGGGTATGAGCCTTCCTTTCCAGGAGCACTGAAGAATGTGTCTTCTGGCTCTTCAGCAGACACATGGCTGACTCCACTACCATGGAGTTATAGGGCAACAGTGGCTTCCTCAAGCCGGGGCCTTGCCAGACTTGGTACATCGCATCAAGTTGATGACTGACTATGAGCACAGACGCCGGCGTCTCCCATATGTGGAGGAGAAGTCTCTTGAGGATAGCAGGGGTGGGAACTGTCAGTGCCTCCTTCGGCAGGGAATTGTATTGGAGAATCTCTAGCTCTTCTGTGCAAGAATCCTCCTTCAACTTGTAAACGGGGGCGCTGGTCGTGAAGGGCCACAGTCTTAGCAAAGGCAAAGTATTATTATGACTTGCAAAGGATTGTGGGGAATGTAGTTCACTTATACCAGAATCAGCCGTTCACAAAATAATGAGTTGTGATGCTCGAGTGTAAGCAAAGAAAAACAGATTTTATTCATGGGGTTAATTCTCCCACACAGATTTACTTGGTAACACAAAAGGACACTTGTTTCCAGTATTGTACTCAGGAAAAACAAAACATAATATAAGGTAACTGAACTTCTTAAGCAACAAATCAATAAAGACCTTGATGGGAAACAGAAAAGGTCTTTTTGATGGCTCCTGCTAATGACATTCTTAGCAGTGCTTCAAAAGGCAAAAACAAAACCCAAAAGTAACAAAAAAACTGTTCTTTATCAAGGATAACTTTCTTCTATTTACACACACAAAAAAAAAGAAAAGTTTCCTTTCAGAGCTCATGTGCACTTGTGCCTGGCTCAATTACCAATAATTAGCCAGCTGCAAACCCCTTTGCTGGTTCACTCTCTCTACGTGGCTCAATCCTACCCTAAAGCTTTCTTGCAGAGACTTCTCTGGGTAGATAAAATTACAAGTTACAGTTCCTTTTGGTGGTTGTTGTATTAGTGAGAAAGTACTTTAAAACAGCAGCCTAGACAGAGAGCAGTCCATGTATTCTAACTGATCATTTGAAATATCTCCTTCTTCCTCAAATATCATGGAATCAATATCATGGTCTGGCTCAGAGGAATTCCTTAATTGATCATTCTCAGGATAATATTTGTTTCCCTGCTGTCTTCCTGGAGAAGAGCTAGGGCATAGATCAAAGTTCATACCTGAGCTTCCCTTGCTGTTAGGTTTCCTCTCCAGGTATCCTGGCCAGTAAGTAGTCCAGCTTTTATGTCCAGCCTTCCAATCAAGATCCCTGGACACTGGGTCTCTCTTCACATACCTTCTTGCACCGGTCTTAGGGCCCCTTCCAAATGCAGCCGTCTCTCTCAAAGGTGCCATTTGGGAGTTCCTGGCTCTATAACCCCAATCCTCTGGCTTCCTCCAGTCCAATGGAGTATGCTTGCCTCTGGAATCACTCCTAACACACGTACTGCTGTGGGCTCCTTCTTTAGACCTCCAAGATGTCTTTCTCTTCTTCCTTCCACGCTGCTTCTGCTGTTGAGTCCTCTCTCCTCTTTCTGTCTGCTCTCCTGGTTCTCTCTGTTCTGCCTGTTCTTTTTCTGTGTAGAATATCCTTTACTTTTAACTTGCTTAGAGGGACACTCCACCCTAGCACAGCCCAGGTGTGCTGAATCAAGCCCTGCCCTTGGAGATGAGTGATTGGGGATTACCTCATAGCTCTCCTGATTGAACACACGTTTCCCCACTTCAGCCCTTCTAGAGGCTGTTTGAAACCTGGTGCATTCTGGGACTGGTAGTCTTTTATGAAAACATTCTGTTTTAGTATTTCTACCAGCAAAGACAGGTTGCTTGTTCAAAGCCAATTCACCTCTTTTATAGCTCCCTCCTGAACTATGATAAGCTTCCTTATCACAGACTTCATGGAGATGGCTAGTGCCCTTGACATGTCCCGCACGAAGTCAAGGGGTCCTTGGGTGGGAACCGATACCGGGTCACCAGAGGGGACAGGTCTGATGGGACATCACGGTGTTTGCGAGTGTCTGGTGATGTCTCATCCTTGGAGTCCCAGTCAGAGTAGTCAGTAGAGGATTTGGCGCTGGGGCAGGACCTGGGTTGTAGGGTCCGATGGATCATGGTAGCTTCATGGCCAGAGCTGCGAGCACTCACCAGTGAGGATCTCGTTCCCGAGGAGAGGGACCGTGATCGAGACCTCTGTTGAGGATTGACTTGAGGTGGTGGGCTCACGAGGAGCTGCTTGGCAACCGGGAAAGTCCTCGATAATCGAGGTCTCGGTGATCTGGGTGGATGCACCAGCAGAGCCAGACATCAGCACCTGCTGTGTGGTGAGGAAGACAGACAAACTTTACTCCAAGGCCACCATCCTGGTTTTCCACTCAGGAGGTGTTGCAGCCTTTGAACCAGATGCTGGGATTACCAGGTCCAGTGTTGGCGAGGAGAGGCAAGGATGGCCTCGGGTGTCCGATGCCAATCACCGGAGGCCTCTGAATCCTTCCGGGGACCTTGGCCATCTGCTCCCGATCTGACTCCTCGGGTCCTCTGTGTGGGCTGTGGGACCTAGCATGGGACTTGCCCATCTTGTCTGAGTCCCGAGAGGAGTTGCTCAAGGATTTTTTTTCTTCTTCCATTTGCGCTCCATGAAACCCCTGTCAGAAGCCCTTTAGCCCCGATTGGTAGCCGAGGGATCACTGCGCGATTCCTGGGATTTGGATGGGGCCCTGGAGCATGGAGTCACCAGGGAATCCGAGGCAGACTCTGACCATTTGAATATCTGTTGATGGAGATTGATGGCCTTATTCATCTTTCTGCAAAGGCTGTAGGCCTCTGGGTCGTGGTCAGCCCTTAGACATCGGAGGCAGCAATCATGTGTGTCAGTGAGGGACATACTTTTTGTGCACTGATCACACTTTTTAAAGCCACTAGCCATCATGGAAAAAAGTACCCCGGTGAGGTTGAAGACCCAAGGAGCAGCCAACAGTGGAAAAAAGTGTGAATCCACGCTGAGGGAAAAACTACAAAAAACGGGTCCAAGATGCAATGCCAGGGCAAGCGAGCTTGGAGGCGGGAAAGGAACCAGTTGCAACCAGAGAAAAAAGGAAACACTTCAATGAGAAAATAATCAACGTTTTCCAGGGAAATCAGATACACATCTGGTGAGCTCCGCGGAAAAAAGGAGACTGATCAAGATGGCATCCTTGGGTGGGAAGGGGACCACACATGCATAGTGGCATTTCCCCAAAGGCTTTCTTTGACAGCTGGGGAGAAGCTTCCATGAGGGCTCCGTCAGCGCCGTCATCACTCATATGTGATGACTGACTTACTGCTTGCTCCGAGAGAACCACTTTAATCACTTTGAATATATCGGGCCCATCATTTCCTTTCTTAATATTAGAGTGAGCGACAGTTCTTTTTTCTGCTCAATTAACTGAGAAGAGCCTCCTCTTGGCCAATAATGGTCCTTGCATTTTATGTATGTTGTGTACAATATCTTGAGAAATAATTGGAAATATCCCAACTGTATGTCATCATATTTTGATAGTACGTGCAAAGGTATACAACAACAACAAAAAAAAAGATGACTGAGCAACTTAGATGTATTAATTTCTGAGAAAAAACAAAATATGACCTGGACAGGATTAATGGCATGCTTCACTAATTAATATTTGGTTTCACAAACCCTGGCAGTAATGACAGCCTCCACATGTTTCTTGTAGCCATCTATAAGTTTCATACATCTGTCTACTGGTAGTTTCTCCCATTCTTCAACTGTGGATTTGTTTCACCTCGTGAATGTTTCCAGGATTCCTTTTACCAATGGCAGATTTCAGCTCTTTTCAAAGGTTCTCGATTGGATTGAGATCAGGACTCATTGCTGGGAGGGGCCGGCCATGCCAACGCCCCTCCTGTCCGAGCTGCACCCTGTGCATCGAGCTGCACATCCCCTCGTGCACCAAGCCGTGCATCCTCCCGTGTTGAACCGTGCTACTGCCAATTCCAGTGGCGGGGTCGATGGGGAGTTGCGGCTCAGCTCAGCAGTAGGCCATGTGCTTTGGTACACATAGCATACCTTCTGACCTCCCTCCGACATAACTTTGGGGGTTCAGAAAAGGCAGGCCACATGTGTCAAAGCACATGGCCTGCTGCTGAGCCTAGCCATCTCCCCCTGCTGTCGAAATCAGCAGCTCAGCATGGGGGGGGGGGGAGTGCAGTACAGCTCGGCACATGGGGGGCAAAAGGGCATGTGTGCCAAGGCCCATGGCCTGCCACCCACAAAGATCTGCTGCCCTAGATGGCCACCTAGTAGATGGGCCAGCAATGGCCAGTTTAAAACAGTCCATTTTTAACTTTTTAACCATTCTTTTATACTTTTGGATGTATGTTTAGAGTCATCGTCCTGCTGGAGGACCCATGACCTTTGACCCAGACCTACCTTTCTGACACTAGGTAGCAAATCTTGCTCCAACATACCTCGGTCATCCTCTGGCTTCATGATTATTTTAATATGTTCCAGGCAGTAAAACAACCCCACAACATTATGGAACCTCCACCACATTGAACTGTATGAAGGGTGTTCTTTTTCTCATAAGTTTCATTTCTTTACCTGTAAATATATCACTGGTCTGCATTGCCAAACAGCTCAAGTTTGGTTTCATCTGTCCACAGAACATTTTCCCAGAAGGCTTGTGGTTTATCAAGGTGGGTTTGTGCAAAGATCAGGTGTGTCTTTTTATGTCTGAGCAGTAGGATCTTCATTGGCCTTCACCCATGAAGTCCCTCTTTGTTTAGTGCACGGCATATGGTCTGGGTTGAAATCACCAATCTAGATTGCTCCAAGTCAGTCAAGCTCTTTGGATGTTGTATATGTTATTTTTCCAACAGTTCGCACTAACCTTTGAAGACTTCTTGGATTAATTTTCCTCTTCCTACCACATCCTGGGAGGTTCTTAACAGTTCCATGAGCAGAAAACCTCTTAATAACATTGCGAACTGTAGACACAGGAATCCAAAAGTCTTTGGAGATGGCCTTGTAACCCTTTGAAGTTTGATAATAATGGCTTTTCTGACAGTCTCAGGCAGCTCTTCACCATTGTGAAAACGGAACAAGGAGTGAATGTGGCCATTTTAAACATTAGAGTCATCATTCATTGGTTGATTCAAGTCATGTGAGTACTGACAATTGGTCACAGGTGTGTCTAATTTTACTGCAATGGGAATGTGGTTCTTCTGTTCAAACTGATTTGAAAGGGCACCAATCATCATGTCCTATATCAAAAAGACTTAATGGTCTACTACATAAATAATTTCCATAAATCAAGACAGACCTCACTATATACTCATATTTTGACCTTAAACCTTTATATGTTCATATTTTTTTGTTGGACTGTTTGCCATGAAAGGGTTTCCTTTCTCGCAGCAAACCTTCCTTTTTTCTCAGCTGTTTGACTTTTTCACCATCTAAGGGACTATTAAAGTGGACAACAGCTAAGATGTAGTTAGTTGGCTTGAAGAAGAACTGCAAATCGGCAGAGGCTTGAAACACGGCATTGTGTCACATTATTTTTGAACTAAGCAGCATTTAGTTACATGGAATCGATGCAAAGATACAAATGAAATATTTGATCAAATCGTAGCCACTGGATGGAAGGAATGGACTATGTTTTGGCATCTTGATTTCCATGAGCCAATGGTGAAAAGACAGAGAAACAGTGGTATGTTGTTTGGAAAGACATTCTTATTGGCTGTTGGAATTCAGCATTCTTCAATTACTGCTGTCCAGAGGTTCATCACAAGATAAGTATATCTGGGGGTTCGTATCAGGCGTTGTCCCTCTGATTACTTATAATCATTTTTGGAATTGGTGCTTTAATATAAGAGAAAAAAGGAAGGTTTGCTGTGAGAAAGACACGGGGAGGGGTGACCTGCACGGAGCAGCAGGTGCACCTACTCTTGCCATCTTACTGGGCAGACCAGATGTGCACACTGGTCTTTATCTGCCATCATTTACTATGTTACCATAAAAGGAAACAGTCCAACAAAAAAATATGAACATATAAAGGTTTAGGGTCAAAATATATGAGTATATAGTGAGGTCTTACTTGATTTATGGAAATAATCATGTCCTGGCAATATCCCAGTTTTTATACTATTTCCTTTTTTAATTGGTCTTGTTTTATGTGTCAAATATGTGTGCATATATAGTCCAAAGCCATTTCACTGGCCACTTTTTTGTTTTAGGAGATATTGGACATTAAGGGGTTGAACTGCAAGAGTGCCAATAATGTTGACTACAACTGTATGCACAAATATGGGAGGGTTAATGCCCTGCTAAATAAAACATCTGCTCCAGGATGTGGAAACACGTTTTATTCCTGTTTCTTTGTTGCCTTAACTTTATTGTCACCTGTGTAACCCAAATGAAATTCTGCGTTTTCCTGTGGCTTAATACTTTTTGAAACTCCCTGAAGACAAAAGAAAAACACTGTTTCCCACCTCAGCAATCTAGTTAGTGAAGATAAAATAGAAAAGTGGCCTAGTGGTTACAGTAGCAGGCTGCAATCAAGGGAAGAGAGGATACTGCTGGTAGCCTGGGCAAATCACTTCACTCTCCATTGCCTCAGGTATAAATTAAAGGCCTCATATTACTAACACGTTAACATATGCTAGTAAATGTTAATGCAAATTATACACTCAGGACTTCTTTTAATAAGCTATGCTAATGTTTCCCAGTTACTACACAGCAACTGATAAAATTAACATGTGGTTAAAAGTTCAGTGTTAACCCATTTTGGACAGCTTGCATATTCTTTCTCTGTTCTGGATAATTTATTAGATTTGTTACACTCAAACAACTACAAAATACTGGCAATAATAAAAAATATTAAAACTTTGCAGAAAATAGAAGTTTCACATAGTGTATGTTTTTCCTACACTGGTCCAATATAGTAAATTGTCCGTCTTCAGAAAAGATAGGATTCAGTTCCAATATTCATTGATATAAACATACTGTATGATACTATTGCAACTGCAGTTTTCATTTAAAACACTTTATTATGATATAATATAGTTTGTCAACAGTCCATTCTGATGGCGGAATATGATACACGTGAAAACACTTCTGATGCAGTGTGTCGATATTGCACCATTGAAACACCCAGAACAGAATGCTTGACAGCTATTAGTTTCGACAACATATTAGCCCAGCATATGAAAAACATACAAGGCCGATATACCACCAATAACTCTGACACTAAGTAACTTACAGTTATCTAAACCTATTTTCTAAAGTCTACAAATACTTTTATTTGCAAAATAGTAGCTATTACAGCATTATAAGCTACTTACTATTTTTTGTGATCTTTTTATGTTGAGCCGCCAGTACCGTCAAAATCAGCAAACTTCGAATACCTATTAAACTAACTAGATCTCAGATAAAAAATCTGTATATAACGCTTTTTGGCATAACGATAATAGCTAAACATAGTTCCATTTAATTTATAACCATTAATTAGTAAACAGCTGATTGGTAAGTATGGAAACCTTATGTATGTAAAACATATGCTGGTCCAAAACGGGTTAACTCTTAAGACATTCCTAGCATTTTGTCCTGCAGTTAAGACATAGAAAAAGTGCCACTGTGTGTTAATGCACAATGCAGTTAGCTACAGTTCTTGGTGTTATATTTTGCATTGATAGTTACTGTGCAGTAAAGACCTCCAGGTTAACTGTATGGTACATTTATGGCCCATTTCATGGCTCGTTCCACATTAGCCTTTTAATGTAGGAATCGCCACCTGCCAATTGTTAACACGGGAATTACTACAGTCTAATAGCAACAGTGAGGCTTGTATTAAATAACGTGTATTAAATCATATTACTGTACATTAACACAGGTTAGTAAATGAAGCCCTTAAAATTTGGTTACAATAGGCATTTTGCTGCCCCAGAGGTCTTGCAATTTAACTCACTTAGAGCTAGGGTTTGAAAAGACAAGCAAATAAATTCAAAAGCTATGATTGAAAATGCTTTTTCTATAGCACACATGTATGGAGGGCGCCACACCATAACCACACGATCAATTGCCCTTGATTCTGGTACAAAGCTTATTAGGTGTGTTTGCATCAAGCAAAAATGCCTATTGATGAGAGTTGTCCGTACACATAGCTTTGTTTGCGCATTTGTATACAAAGCTATGCCTATGAAGGCAAAATATGGCTAGCAGGCAGCCAGTCAGACGGCAATGGTAAAGAAGAGAAGAGATTGGCAGCACTGCAGCAAATGAAGAGCTTGGGTTCTGCTTGCTGAAGAATGAAGAGACCAATGGCATCACTGCAGGTGGGGAGACTGGATACCACTAGCTGAGACGAGAACAGACATCACAAAGATAAGAGAGTACCACCCATGTAAGAACTGGTGGAGACATCCCTGGTTCTGCTGGCAGAAAAAAATGAGCACACTGCCCACCAAAGAGCTGGCAGGGGTCACTGGGTCACATCAGTGCAAAGGAAAGAAAGCACCACTCACAGAAATGCTGGCAAGAGTCCTCAGTCCTGCTGGCAAAGATTGGCTGAGGTCAGAAAAAGGGTGGCATGGAAGGAAGGAGCCAGGGTTAGGAGTAAGAGAGGGGAGGGGAAGGGGAACAGCATAATGGAAGGGGATGGGCTAAAGAGGAAGAGGAGAAGGAGATGGGGCAAAGTATAAGGGGAAAAGTGGGGTTAGGGGGGAGGAGCGGGGGTACAGCATAAACAGTGGTGGGTGAGAGGGAGGAGGGTGAGGTTAGAGAGAAGGAAAGGGAAGAAAAGAGGAGTGTAGGGAGAGGAGGGGGAACTGGAAGAGTGAAAAGTGGTTACAGGAAAATAGGGTGAAAAAAGGGAAAGCAGACGAGAGGGAAGAAGTGAAAGAGGGTGGAAAGGAAAGGAGCCAGAGTGCATAGATAGGTGGCAGGGGAGGAGGGGAAAGTGCAAGAGGAGAAAGTACAAGGGAGAGAGAAGCCCACATGCCCATAGCCACATGCACACCCCTGACACATACCCCCTGCTCCTCCTCCACTCTGCTGCCATATACTGCCCAACATGTGCACACACACACACAAATATGCAGCCCCAAGACACAGTGCCAACAAATATACACCCCCCCCAACTTACACCACCCCATGCCTAGCCCCTGATACAGACATTCACAAACACATATGCATAGCTCCTACTGTACATCCAATCCTCACATCTTTACATAGAAACATGACAGCAGAAAAAGACCATATTGCCCATCTAGTCTGCCCTTCCATATCCACTACTATAGTCCCTTTTTTTCCCTTTAGAGATCTTCTGTGTTTGTCCCATGCTTTCTTGAATTCAGATACTGTCCTCATCTCTACTACCTCCACTGGGAGACTATTCCACACATCTACCACTCTTTCTGTAAAGAAATATTTCCGCATATTACTCATGAGTCTATCCCCTTTCACCCTCATCCTATACCCCCTCATTGCAAAGCTTACTTTCAATTGAGAGGCTCTCCTGTGCATCTATGCCATGGAAGTTTTTAAACATTTCTATCATATCTCCTCTATCCCGTCTTTCCTCTAGAGTCTAAAGTATACATATTGAGATCTTTAAGTCTGTCACAATATGGTTTATAACAAAGACCACTGACCATTTTGGTAGCCACCCTCTGCACAGACTCTGTCCTGTTTATATCCTTTTGAAGGTGTGGTCTTCAAATGAGGTCTCACCAAAGACTTATACAGAGGTACTATCATCTTTTTTCTGTTGGCCATTCCTCTCCAAAGCATCCTTCTACCTTTCAGATACAATCATGTCCAGGTCCTGCTCTTCTTTTATGGACAGAAGTACTTTTTTTTTTGTAGTGAGTAGACTGTAATTTGTTATAGCACTGCCTGACTGATATACCCCATGGTTGTAGCTTTCTCCAACTGCAAACGATCATTGTAGTACTGCTACTATTGTGTATTAGCCTGTGATGTTATTATCATTGCCTGTCTAAAAAACCTCACAGATAACCACATTTCCAAATTAATACTCCCCACTAGTAGTGCTACTTCCTGCTAACTGCGGGCTCTCACATGTACCTTTCTCTGCCACTGAGAGAAAGTAACAAAGTGACAAATACCACTCCACTAAGGAAACAAACTGCACAACTAGTTATATAATTTGTTTGCTTTGCTGTACATCACTTTCTCTGCTGACTATTCCAGGGCACTCAATTATCTCCTCTTCAGCTGACCACGCTGCCTATAGCCATGTCCCCTATCATGTATCAAATACCTCTCTTAGTCCCCATCCTGCTCATCACATCGATCTCAGTCCTAACACTGGCCCTAGACTCTTGCATTAAGCAGATCCCTATCCTTTATAGCATGGGAAGGTGCACAATGGAACATCCCTGCCTCTCCACCATGAGAACCAGAATACCCTATTCACACCTCCTACATATCCCGCTGCTGCCCTCTGACAAAGACCCTACTGTGAAGCACAAGACCAATCGTCTACTCAAGTGCGCCTTAATAAATGCCAGATCTATACGTTCCAAATGGCCTGCAGCTATTGATCTGATAATAGCACATAATCTGGACATACTGCTGATAACCGAGACACGGCTAACCGACAACGACAACGTCCTCATCAACCAGATGATTCCACCAGAATTTTCCATCTATGCCTGCCACAGATCTAACCAGAGAGGTGGTGGCACACTCATTCTCGCCAAATCGGACCTCCAATTCAAACTGAGCAATACCATCAGCACTCCACACCTTGATGCTCTTTCCATATCTAATAGGAGCTGTACGATCAATCTACTCTATTGAGCACCGTCACCCTCCCCAGAGGACCTTCCATCAATAATCAACATTGCATGTAACTCTCCCAACCCACCATTCCCTAACTGGCTAATGGGGGACTTTAACCTACCATCGCTACAAACCTCACACTCCTCAGCATTCCTTGAAGCCATGTGCCAACTAGGATATGAACAACTTATTGACGCTCCCACCCATATCAAAGGAGGCACATTGGATTTAATCTTCGCTCCTCAAGCGGTACTCAACACATCTCAGAAGCCTCCGATCTCCATAACCCCTATACCCTGGTCTGATCACAATTTACTCCTCTTCTACATCCCCACTGAACACCTCTCCAACGACAGCAACAAATCAGGTCGCCCCCCAAGTGCCCTTGAAACTCGCTTCCACCCTTTCAATAAGATTGAAGTCTTGGAGAAAATCCTACCTGCCCTCCACATGGACTTACCTTCTCAAGATGACTTAATAACCAACTGGGACAACACATTGAAAGCCGCTGCCTGCATCCCTGCTACTGACAGGATCAAAACCAAGGGCAAAAAAACCCCATGGTTCTCCTCTGAACTACAAGAATCTCTCCTCCACCTACGCAGACTTGAGAGACACTGGCGTTCCTCCCGATCTACTGATGCACTCTGCTCATACAATTCATACTTACAAACTCACTGGAAGATGACAATGGAGAAAAGAAAGAAATACCACTCGGATACACTAATGCGGTCCTTAAACAAGCCACATGACCTCTTCAATATTGTTAAATCCTTAACAGGTGATCCAATCACAACCCAACCACCTATGCCACACCCTCAAGATTATGCTGAATACCTACAATCAAAAATGATACAGACCAGTTCGATCCTCACAGCATCAACACCTTCCACCCCACAGACTGTGACTCAACTAGCCACACTTGACAATTTCTCTCAGGTATCCAACAAAGAGATCAAAGAAATAATAGCAGCTATTAACTTAACTACTGCACCTAACGACCCCTGCCCAGCCAGGTGGATCAAAGAACTACGACATGAACTTAGCCCAACTATAAGCAAGATTGTCAACCATTCCTTCTCAACTGGATCCTTCCCCCAGAGCCTCAAGCATTCATCCATCTGCCCCCTCCTGAAGAACAGCAAGCTAGACCCAACAAAAGTCAAATCTTTTAGACCTATCTCTAGCATCCCTCTTCTAGCAAAAATCATGGAAAAAGTGGTCCAGCGACAAATACAACAACATGTTGACTCAGAAGCTCCCCTGGACCCCTCACAACATGGTTTTAGAGAAGAACATGGTGTTGACACCCTCCTCACAACCCTCTTCAATAACCTAATCATAAGCATCGACAATATCCATCAAGGGTTCATTCTCATCTTTCTCGACATAGCTGCCGCATTTGATTCAGTAAACCACAATACTCTCCTACAGCGCCTCAAAGAGAAGGGTATTCAAGGTCTAGCCCTGAATTGGTGCAAATCTTACTTATCTGATAGACAGCAGCAAGTCAGAACAGGAGAAGAAACATCTGATTCATTCCCACTTAAACAAGGTGTCCCTCAGGGTTCCTCCTTGTCCGCACTAATGTTCAATATCTATATGCAGCCAATCTGTGATGTGATACGTACCTTCAACATTCAATGTTTAGCATATGCGGATGACATCCTGATGTATGCTCCATTCAACGTAAAACAACCAGATTTTACATCAATAGTTCATTGCTTCGAAGCTGTATCAAACTGGCTCCTCAAACAGAATCTATGTATAAATCACAACAAAACAGACGTCCTATTCGTAACACGGAATCCAACATTCATACCCCCTGCCTCATTACAAGTAAACAACATTGAGCTGAAGGCACAACCCACAATCCGATACTTAGGGATTACATTAGATCAGCGGCTTGATATGTCAGCACACATCAAGAAAGCAACAAACTCAATTTACCAAAAGATTCGATCCCTACGTAATCTCCGACCTCTTCTTGACTACTCCGATTTCCGCACTATCTTCCAAGCCCTGGTACTACCACACCTGGATTTTGCCAATATCATACTACTACATGGTCTCCCACAATCTACTCTAAATCCCCTCCGTCTGGCCATGAATGCAGCCGCGAGAATTCTCGTAGGTGCTCCACGCTCAGAGCACATAACTCCAATACTGAAGAGTTTACACTGGCTACCCCTCCAGGCCAGAACCCTATATAAAACCCTGGTCATGACGTTTAAAGCCGCAAAGAGCCCATCCCTATCACCTATCAGCAATATGATACATGTCACTCCAACAGATCCAGGAGATCTGCTGCATTGAACTCCATTGACCTTCCGAAACTCCTTACGAAATGCTCTAAATCAACAGCCTCTAGAGCCTTCTCACTGTTTGCGCCCAGAGCCTGGAATGCCCTTCCACCCGAAATTAGAGCCATCACTAGTCTCACGACATTCAGAAAGGTCTTAAAACATCACTTGTTCCTAATATACTACCCTGAAGCAACTCCGATTGAACATAGCCCGCATGTTGATCTTGCCCTCTTGACCCCAGTGGAAAATGGCTAATCATGATGGTTCATACTTGCATACTTTACCCATTCCGTATTTATACTGTACTAAAATTATATCTATTTACCACTACCATGTAGTTAACCAAAAATGCCATGTACATAGTTAACCCTACTTTCCACCACGTTTTTTTTGTATATAGTTAACCCTGTTTACCGCCAAGTTTTTGTACCCTGTTCATTGTTAAAAACCAATGCTGACTGTATCATTGTGTTTAAATTTGTTCATTTGTAAACCGCACTGATTAAAAGCGCGGTATATAAGAAATAAAAATAAATAAATAAATAAATAAATGATGTAAGGCTCCCTTGGATTTTTGGAGCCCTTATGCATGACCCTGCATATTTTAGCGTTAAATCTCAGCTGTCAAATTCTCAACCATTCTTTAAGCTTAACTAGATCCCTTCTCATGTTATTTACTCCTTCCTGGGTATCTACTCTATTGCAGATTTTGGTACCATCCACAACTAGGCAAACCTTACCCAACAGCCCTTCTGCAATATCACTAACAAAAATGTTAAAAAGAATTAGACCAAAGACAGATCTTGGGGCACACCAGTAGTAACATCCTTCTCCTCAGAGTGAGCTCCTTTTAACTATACCCTTGTCACCTCCCACTCAATCAATTCCTAACCCAGTCACTTTAGGATCTATCTCTAGGGTGCTCAACGTTTTTATAAGTCACCTGTGTGGAATGGTGTTGAAGGCTTTACTGAAATTTAAGTACACCACTTCTCCTTGGACAAGCAGGATTCGTCAGCCATACCTGGTGATGTCCTCCGACAGAACTGTACATGGAAGTGCTCTCTAGAGCTCAGAACCTTTCTGACCATGAGGCAGAGGCCCAACCCACGAGCCCGCACCTAGTCAGCCTGTCTCTTTTCTTCCACCGTGCCTACCACACGCGGATTCCTGCTCTCCTTCTAAACAACCAGAGAAGAAAGAAAGAAAATTCAACTACTCACAGTAAGAAGATGCCTTCAACCAAACCAGGTTTTAAAAAATGCTGCCACTGCTCCAGAAAGATGAGCTGCACCGATGACATCACTGCCATGAGCTCCGACCACTCTCCAGCCATTGGCCATCGGCATGGGTCGGCAAGCTCCGCCCCCATACACCCATTGGCCATCTTCTCGGGTCTTCCCTGCAACTTCACGGCATGCCTCCCTCTCCCGGCGCCGACGCAGGAACCTCCATCAACACCAGCAGTGTCTCCCCACTGGCACCCGGATGCTCCAAAAAGCCTCGGAGCCATGATCGCTGCAAAGATCGGGGCAGAGACCGGAGCCGAGAGCGCTGCAAACACAAACAAAGAAGGCACCACCGCTCCCGCAGCCCTGATGCCTCCGGGAAGGACCGCAAGTCCCACCAACGACGCAAAAGGCATGCTTCCAGCAGCCCCAGCCCAGAAGCCAGGCCACATACAAAGGCTGCAACTTTAGCAAAGAGCTCTAGCCCTGCCAGAAAAGGTCAGCAGATGGACACTGCTGCAGTGAGAGCGCTTCCCATCCAGGGAGCCATATTACAGCTGCTATCCAGCCTCACTAACCTTCTACGCGAAGGCCTCACTGATGCCTCTGCCACCCCAGATGCAAGCTCCGAGAGGCAGCGAGACTCCATCCGCGACTCCACCGGCAATGACACGCAGCACATCGAGTGCGCCTCAGAGGGCTCCAAGCCCCCATCCTTCCTCAGCATAGGAGAGGAAGAGGAGGAGACGACCCCGCTAGGCTCTGCCTCTCCAGATAAGGACCCTCAAGTTGCTACAACCTCGGATTCAGCTAGGGGATCCACCGTGACCTCCACCGGCCCGGACCCATCCCCATTAGCTCCGTCACCAGAAAACCTCACATATCCCAAGTTCTTACACAAGGTGGCATCTACTTTAAGCCTTACACCATCGGAACCTTCTGACCAAACCGGACCAGAGGTCCTCATGTACCTCAACACCCCAAAAATGCCAGTCACCTTACCAATCCACCAGCGCCTTTTGGATGCACACTCCAAGCTCTGGCAGAATCCGGCCTCTTTGCTTGCTTGCCCCCAAAAACTGGACACAAAATACCAGGTCCAACAAGCTCCGGGATTCTGGAAAAGCCAGCTATCTCACCACTCAATCACCGTGTCCTCGGGCCTGAAACGCATTAAATCATCGCACAACCATGCCAACTCCCCTCCAGGGAGAGACCCCAAACTTCTGGATGATGTAGGGAAGAAAGTCTTCCAAGGGGCCATGCTGAACGCAAGGATTGCTGTGCACCAGTTCCAGCATATACTCTTCCAAGATATACTACTGGCGACTTTCAAGGACACCATCGCAGCTCTCCCATCTGAGGCTAAAGCAAAAGCTACAGCCACGATTGGGGACCTCAAGGAATGTGGAAAACACTTGATAAGCACAGTGTACGACGCCTTTGAGACGGCCATACGTGCAGCCGATACTGCCATCTCCACTAGGAGACTAGCATGGCTGCAGGCTTCGGGTCTGCATGAGGACACCCACAAGCGCATTGCGGATGCCCCCTGCAATGGTGAGTCACTTCGGAGAGAAAGTCACGGACATGGTCAATGACATGAAGGACCATTGCACCACCTTACAGACCCTCGCTGAGGATGGTCTAGAACGTAGCTAACACCAAAGGAAACTACAGCCGCAAGTCCTATCCCACACACAAAAAATACAACTTCTACCGCAAATGGCAGCCACCACATTATAAACAGGCAGCATACCAATCCTCATACAAAGCATCGCATCAGCAAAAGCACCAAAGGGACAGAAAACAAAAGAAGCAACCGCCCCCACCGGGGAAAAGCGGCCCTTCTTTTTGACAATCAACCGGGGGAAGAGCGGGCAATGCTCCCAGTGGGAGGATGATTGACTGTCTTCTGGGACTCCTGGCGACTTATCTCTACGGACACATGGGTCCTACAGATCATTCGGGAAGGCTACCGCCTACGCTTCTTGTCTCCCCCTTGCCAGCGCGACCCCAGCCCAAGTCAACCACAACGAAAGACCTCTACTGATGCACCAAGAGTTGATTCATCTCCTGGCATCTCAAGCTATCGAACCGGTTCCCCCCAATCAGATCAATCAGGGCTTCTACTCCAGATTTTTCATGGTGCCCAAGAAATTGGAAGGGGTGCATCCTATCCTCGACTTCAGGAACCTAAACAAGTTTATCTAAAAGGAGAAGTTCCATATGTACTCACTGGGCTCGATCCTCCCACTCCTACAACCCGGAGACTGGATTCCATCCTTGGACCTACAGGACGCCTACACTCATGTCCCAATCTGTCCAGAGGACAGAAAGTACCTATGTTTTCAAGCCCTGGGAGGTCATTACCAACACAGGGCCCTTCCTTT
Organism: Ichthyophis bannanicus; assembly: GCA_033557465.1. Lineage (NCBI taxonomy): Eukaryota > Metazoa > Chordata > Amphibia > Gymnophiona > Ichthyophiidae > Ichthyophis > Ichthyophis bannanicus. Next base: position 414,094,863 of record CM066038.1, read on the forward strand.
CAGTCTCTCCCCAGCACCACGGATATTCACAAAATGCGTGGTCGTCGCAGCAGTGCACCTGCAAAAACAGGGCATTCATGTCTTTCCATACTTGGACGACTGGCTTTTCTCATCGCCATCATCATGGGGAACTCAGGCAGTGGTCAGTCAGACTATCCGCCTCCTCACTTCCCTCGGATTCCTGGTAAACCACCGGAAATCACACCTCGTCCCCACTCAACGCTTGGAATTCATCGGGGCTGACACAGACACCGTGGAAGCAAAGGCATTTCTACCTATGCAGCGTGCAGAGAAGCTGACCGCTCTAGCTCTGGAAGTCTCCCTTCAGACAGTCTCAATGGCTCTGATCCTCTTGCGACTCCACGGCCACATGGCCGTCACCACCCAAGTATTGTCTCTAGCACAGCTACACATGAGCACTCTTCAGTGGCGTCTACGGTCATGTTGGAACCAGCGCACCTAGCCCCTCTCCATGCACATCACCCTCGACGTACGTACCAAGAGAAGCCTCCAGTGGTGGACTACCAAACAGAATCTCATGGTGGGAAAGGACCTCCAACAACCCAGCCACCAAATCACCATCACTACGGATGCATCCAGGATGGGTTGGGGAGCCCACATGTGTCACTTACGCACACAAGGAGCCTGGACAACAACAGAGGCGTGTCTCCACATAAACCTACTGGAGCTCAAGGCCATCGAATATGCCCTATAAGCCTTCCAACCACACATCAAAAACAAATCGGTCCTCATTCAGACGGACAACCAGGTGGCCATGTTCTATCTCAATAAACAAGGAGGAACAGGCTCACCACCCTTGTGCACGGAGGTGCTCACCATCTGGGCACTAGCCCTAGTGAATCGCTGCTGGCTACAAGCATCCTACTTTCCGGGCAAACAGAAGTCCCTGGTGGACAGGCTAAGCTGACAGCTAAGTCCATATGAGTGGACCCTGAACTCCGAGGTCACCAAGGACATCTTCTGCCGCTGGGGCCAACACCACGTCGACCTCTTTGCAATGAAGTGGAACAAAAAATGCAATCTGTTCTGCTCCAAACAAACGTCAGCCCACAGCATAGCTTCAGATGTCTTCGACGTGTGCTGGGGGGAGTGGTCTCTTGTGTATGCCTTCCCACCCACCCCCCTGATCCCCAAGACTCTGCAAAAGGTGGTCCAGGACAAGGCCCACATCATCCTTGTGGTCTGCACTGGCCACAACAGATGTGGTTCCCAACCCTTCTCCGTCTCGCACAGGAAGAACCCCTCCACCTCCCCCTCCAGCCGTCCCTGCTCACCCAGGACGACGAGCTCACCCTATACCCCAACCTAAGGGCTTTTGCGTTGACAGCATGGAGGTTGAACAGATGAACCTCTCCTTGCTTAGCATCCCGGAGGAGGTTCAGGATATCATTCTTGCAGCCAGACACCCCTCCACCAGAAAATCTTACGGACTCAAGTGGAAGCGATTCAGCCTATGGTGTGCTTCAAAAGGACTTAGCCCATCAACCTGCCTGGTACCGAGTGTCCTACAGTATCTCGCGTCACCCTCCGAACAAGGGCTCAAGACTACCTCCATCCGGGTCCACCTATCCACCATTTCGGCCTTCCATGACCATATGGGTGACACACCCATCTCCTCCTTACCCCTGGTGGCAAGCTTTATGAAAGGGCTTAACAACTTGCGACCTCCTATATGAGCTCCTGCCCCACTTGGGATCTGAACATTGTCCTACAGCAGGTGACTCAATCTCCCTTTGATCCTATGCGCTCTGTCTCGATGAAGCATCTGACATGGAAAACGCTATCACGTCCGCTCGCTGAATGAGCGAGCTACAGGCTCTCGTGGCATGCCCCCCCGTACATGCAGCTCCTCCAAGACAGAACCACCTGCGTATTCACCCCAAATTCATCCCCAAGGTAGCTTCAGAGTTCCACATCAACCAGACCATCGAGCTACCCACATTCTACCCAGAGCCACACTCCTGCCTCGAAGAGCAGAGGCTCCACACTCTGGACTGCACCAGAGCCCTCCGGACCTATATCCTAAAGACAGGCCCACTCCGGAAGGGCTCTCAACTATTCATGTTCTCCGATCCCAACAGACCGGGACGCCCAGTCACAAAACATACCATGACTCAATGAATTTCGGACTACATCAGTTTCTGCCATGAACAGGCAGGCGCATAAGCTGCGCCAAATGTGGGACCACACCAACTCAGAGAACTGGCAGCCACCATTGCGAACCTGTGCTCTATCCTGCTGATGGACATCTGCAAAGCCGCTACTTGGTCTTCAGTCCACACTTTCCAGAGACATTATTGCTTGGACTTGGACACTCAGGCGCGCTGCACATTTGGCCAGGCAGTCCTCTCCACGGCCACCAGCGGCCCTGACAGAGGATAGTGACTGAACAGTCTCAAAGCACGATATCCAACCTGCTGATTGAGTCGCATTGGCCCTAGCGTCACTATTATCATGGATCTGGCCATGTTGGCCACTTAGTTAACGTTCGGCTATGTTAGCCTTGCACCGTTGTTAGTTGCATGCACTGTACTTGCCAATTAACCATGTTCTAACGTGAAAATAAACGCAATAATTAACCTCACCTAGTCTCGGCCTCCCTCTCCACGGCTACATATTGCGCTATCGTGCAGCTAGGGAGGCACCAGGTGTGGCTGACGAATCCTGATTGTCCAAGGAGAAAACGGGGTTACTTACCTGTAACGGGAGTTCTCCATGGACAGCAGGATAAGTCAGCCACACAATCCCACACACCTCCCCAGGCCGAGTTTGGCTTCCGCCAGTCCCTAGCCACGGGCACTCCAGGCACAGCTAGGGACTCACTGGCTGGCTAGGGGCAGGCTCGTGGGTTGGGCCTCTGGCTTATGCTCAGAAAGGTTCTGCGCTCTAGAGAGCACTTCCGTGTACGGCGCCGTCAGAGGACGTCACCAGGTGTGGCTGACTTATCCTGCTATCCATGGAGAACTCCCGTTACAGATAAGTAACCCCGTTATCTAGAGCTTTCCCTTGGTCCAACTATCTGGTCACCCAGTCAAAGAAATAAATCATATTTGCCTCACTATTCTCTATTGATGCCTTTGAATTATGGTGCTGGCGGCGAATACTGTGTATACCATGGACTGCCCGAAGAACAAACCAGTCGGTACTAGAGGAGATCAAACCTAAGCTTTCTTTAGAAGCTCGGATGACAAGACTTCGACTTTCATACTTTGGACACATCATACGAAGAGAGAGATCATTAGAGAAAGACATTATGCTTGGCAAGATAGAAGGTCAACGCAAAAGAGGAAGGCCAGCAATGAGATGGATTGATACAATAACAGCAGCTACGGGTACCAGTCTGTCAACAATGAGCCGCCTGACTGAAGACCGAACACAATTTAGGATAGCTATCCAGAGGGTTGCCATGAGTCGACTCCGGCTCGACGGCACGTAACAACAACAACATTCTCTATTTTAGCAGTGTTTCCTTTAATTTACTCACCACAGAGGTCAGACTAGTAGTTCTCAACCTCATCCTTACTTCCACTTTTGTGTAAAGGGACCACATGTGCCTTTCTCCAGTCCTCTGGGACCACTCCCAACTTTAAAGAAACATTCAAAAGATCAGACAGTAGAGCCACTAGAACTTCTGCAAGTTCCTTCAGTACTCTTGGATGTATCTCATCCAGCCCCATCGCTTTGTGTACTTTTGGCTTAGCTAGTTCCTCATGAACACAGTCTTCTGAAATTGTTCAAGACCCCCTTCACTTCTGTTCCTATTTGTGGGTGTTTTTCAGAACAAAAATATTTGTTAAGCAATTCTGCTTTGTCCTCATCAGCTTCTACAAATTCCTGTCCTTCACCTTTGAGCATGACAATACCATTTTTGCATTTCCTCCTCTTGTTAATATATCTAAAAAATGTTTTATTTTATTGCATTGGTTATCTCTTCTTCTTTTTATATGCATGCTTTCCTGACTACTTTCCTAGTTTCTCTGTTTTTCCAAATATCGATGCTCGTCTTCCCTTTCTGCGATCTCTTGTATTTTATGAAGGCAACCCTCTTTTTCTTCACCTTTTCAGCTACTTCTTTTGAGAACCATAGTAGCCTCCTTTTCCTTTTGCATTTAGTTACCTTTCTAACAAAAAGGTTTGTTGCCCTTAAAATATCCCCTTTCAGATTTGCCCATTGCTTTCCTACAGATAAATATTTTTCCTCTTCCTGTGAAAAAAGAGATGGCACAGCATACAACCGATTCACAAACACATACACACTTCATATAGAACATCAATCAGTATGCATGCTATGCCTAGATTTCCACTCACACATCCCTTGTTACCCTACTGAGACAAATGTTACCATGGCTATTTTAATAATGTCCCCCACACAGACATAACTGAATATGCAAATGGTGAACAGAGGAAATGTGGCATTGTGATGGAGAATAGTCCAGTTTCCACCTGCCATTAATGTGCAAAGAATAGAGGCAGCCTGTGTCGTGAAGTGCAAGGTTCAGAACCAAGGGAGGCAGAGGATTCACTGCAAAGTGAAACCAGAACTGTCAGTGCTGAAACAAGCATGGAGGGTTGGCATGGAAACCCTAAACAAAGAACGTCACAGAGTGCTAGGGAACGCCCATCCCCTGAGCTAGCTCCTGCCTCATCAGGGAAGTGGGAACACCTGGTGGGAGGTGTGGCTCAGCACAACGGAGAAAGAAACTTAGATAAAAAGCCTTTAGTTAAAGATAGGACAGAGACGGAGAAAGAGAAGGGGAAGGAGAAAGAGACGGACATAGTCTCAGATACGGAGACAGAAGGAAAAGGCAGCACAGCAAGCGTGGAGAGAGCTGAAAGAAGGAGAAAACCAGAGAAAGATAGATACTCCGAGGGCAGCCAAGGTCTGTGGCTGAGAGAAGGGAAAAGGGAAAGAAATCCCAATTCCACTCGGAGGAACTTCTCAGAGGAAGAGAGCTGGGGAAGATATTCAAGTCCAGTTCCCAGGGAGCAGTGCTCAACTACAAAAAGCACTGAGGATTTTTACTATCCAAAAAGCAGAGCCGTTTATTCTGGGAACCAGAAAAGACAACCACGCTGTGCTCACAACAGACAGCCTGCAGGTAAAGCTTATTTCCCTGATACCAAGCTTTTATCAAAGGGGAGAGAAAGGTTTAACAACCTTTTTGTAGCCAAGGGAGATTCCTGGGAGAAAGCAGTTCTAAAGGCAGACACAGAATTCCCTGTAGCCAAACAGAAGAGGGAAACGTGTATCCTTTTAATTACAGAGGGCTGTGTGCACAGGAAGCCAAACACCCAGACTCACAGAGCAGGTTGGGGGAAGGGAACCCTGTAATTGGAACGGAGAGGTTTGCATGGCAGGCAGAAGAACCCTCTCTAAGGGACCTTAAGGAAGAAGGTGATCTTATGCAGTGGGACCCTTATCAACCCCCTGAGTCCGAAGTGTTTATGGACTGCTCTTATATGGTGGCAGACAATGTGCAGTCCCTGTGTTAATAATACTGGATTTTGCTGAAGGAAGAAAAACAGCCAAAAGAAGTATTTTGGAGGGAAACTGTTTTATTCTTTTTGATTCCGTAACAGCTGAAGATAAGCATTATTTAAGTTGCCTATTTGTGTTCACATCAGGAGTATGGTTTCCTTGTAAATATATTCTTTGTTCATGGTCATCAACATCCAACCCCGGGAGGGGCAATAAATCCTAATTTAACCTGAACCACTCGTGCACAACTTGGACTCATTCTTACTACTGTAGGACTACATTACCCAGGAGGCCTTTCCAAACCTCCATTTAAAATTCACAGTCTAAGAAACACAACTACCCACTTGCCTTGCCCACGCTAAATGCCTCTGGGAGGGTGAGTGGTGACACCTGGCAGGCAAGAGTATGGTCCTGACTGCCCAACAAGAGAAGATAAGAGGTAAAGGGGAGGAGGTGCTAAAGGGAAGCAAGGGGGACCAAAACCCCCTCCAGCATTGCATTCATCATTCTAGTCACTCCCCCTCCTTCCCTTCCCTTTCACTCACAGATTGCAGCAGGGTGTATTTTAGCTTCCTCTACATTCACTCAGCACACTAATAAGCTCACATTCATCCATTCACTCACTCATACCACCAACTCCCATTCACCTACTCATGTCACACCTCTAACACTTATACACCTATCTATTCACTAACCCCTCCCCTTCTACTCACTAATTCTCTCACTCAGTGCACCCCACCAATCATAATCCCTGTATTCACTTATTTATTCAACACTCAGCTATTACTTATAACTAGAGCTTCTATTCTATAAGAAAAGAAAGCTTAATCAGGCCCTTAATGTGCCATTGGTACAGTGCTAAATATGAGGCACTGACCCTTTTTCCTGCCCCTCCTACCACCCTCAGTGAGCATGCTGTTAGCAGCTTAGTGACCCTTTAAAGCTGCACCTAATGCAACTTCTTTTTTGCTTCATGTATCACCATGCCCTGGTAATATGTGAAGAAAAAAATCACTCTCTCTCATAGCCCCCCACATCCAGCCTTCACCCAGTCTCTCTTTCTCTATCATAACCCTCCTGCAGCCTTCATCTAGTCTCTCAGTCACACACCTTGCTTCCACCAAGCTTCCCTCTCTAATAGCCCCCCTCCAGCCTTCACCCAGTCTCTCTTCCTCTTTCATAGCCCCCAACCTTTAACTTAGTCTCTCCCTCTCCTATAGCCTCCCAGCCTTCACTCAGTCTCTCTTTCTGAGGCTCCTCTCCTCTCTCTCAGAATCACCACCCCCCCATTCACCCAGTCTCTCTCCCACACTCACTATTCCTGTTGATTTGCTCTTTTCCAAAATAATCTACCATTTCTATAACTTTGCTTTCACCAGTTCCATAAATTATAAAACATGGTCAAAAAAAGAAAGTTCTAACTCTGTAGTGTAGATTGAGAGAACAGCATAGTTACTCACCAGTAACAGGTGTTTTCCAGGGACAGAAGGAATCAGTCCTCACATATGGGTGATGTCAACACCGACAGAGCCCATATGGAGCATTTCCCCAGCTTTCAAAGAAAGCCTTTGGGAATGCCACCACACATGCATGGTCCCTTCCTACACAAAGGTGCCATCTTACTCAGTCAGGTACCATAGTTGTAGCCCCTTTAAGAAGATGACAAAAATATACAGCAACTCCAAGGGGAGGAGGGAGTATTGTGAGGATTGATTCCTGCTGTCCCTGGAGAACACCTGTTACAGGTGAGTAACTATGCTTTCTCCAGGAACAAGCAGGAAGACGGTCCTCACATATGGGACTCCCTAGCTACAGAGGACCTATAGAAAAAAGCACAGCATCACCACGAGCAGTTGCTAGTGAAAGCTGAAGGCAGCCCGAGGACCCCGGGTCAATGGATTGCCATGCTCCTGGTAGCCAGAACAAGAAGGGTCTGAGGGCAGAAGTTGCTTAAACCCCTAACAGATTAGAGAGTACAGCCTGGCTGAAGATGGCATCCTGACGGGCTCCCTCTCCAGGCAGTAATGCACCATGAAGGTGTGAGTGGAAGACCAGGTGGCAGCCCGGCAGATGTCTGCCAGTGACACTGAACGCAGGCAAGCGACAGACGTTGCCATCACTCGTACATTGTGAGCCGTGACTCAATGTTCCAGGGGAAACCCGGCCTGGGCTTGGGCAAAGGCGATGCAGTCTGCCACGCAGATGGACAAGGTAAGCTTGGTGACCACCAGTCCCAAATGGCTGGGGTCGAAGGAAATGAAGAGCTGCCCAGATCTGCGGTAGTCCTGAGGCCACAGCAGGTAGAAAGAGAGAGCTCTCTTACAATCCAGGGTGTGGCGAATCACTGATGCCCAGTTGGCATGGGGCTTCGGGAAGAAAGTGGGCAGCACTATCACTTGATTGAGATGAAAATCTGAGAAAACATTCGGAAGGAACTTGGGGCGGAGGTGAGAGCTATCAAGAAGGCCATCTTCCACAACAGGTGCCGCAGTGGGCAGGTAGCCATGGGCTCAAAGGGCGGCTTGGTCAGCTGCGTGAGGACTACATTGAGGTCCTATTCTACCAGAGGAGGGCAGGTAGGGGGCTTGGAAAGAAGTAGGCCTCGCATGAAATGAGAGACAAGCGGTAGTCCCGAAAGAGGTTTGCCCTCGGGGTGGTGGTTTACTGAGATGGCACTCAGGTGAACCCTGACCAAGTCAGACTTCAGCTCAGACTGTGAGAGGTGGAGCAGGTATTGCAAGACCAAACTGGTAGGGCATGAAAATGGGTCTACTCGGATCGCCGATCACCACACTGAGAACAGACACCACTTGAAGGCATAAGCCCGTCTGGTCGAGTCCTTTCATGAGGCCAAAAGAATGTCCTCAAACTCCATGGGGAGATGGTAGGAGGCTAGAACGACCCACTCAGCCGCCAAGCTGTGAGGGACAGGGACCTCAGATTGGGGTGAAGAAGCAGACCTTCCTTATGAGTCCTCCTGTGAGAACCCGAGTGGGACTGGGGGTTCCATCGAGAGATAGAGCAGCAAGGAAAACCAAGGCTGCTTGGGCCACCTTGGGGCTATGAGAATCATTGAGGCCCTGTCCTGCTGGACCTTGAGAAGGGTCCGGGTGATGAAGGGCATGGGGGGGAAGGCATATAGTAACCCCATATCCCATGAGATGAGGAAGGCATCGGGGACTACCCTACCTGGGTGTGGGAGGGGACCACAAAACAGAGGAAGCTGTGAGTTCACCGGGCTGGCAAAGAGGTCCAAGTCCAGAGTCCCCTAATGCTGGAAGGGACACTGCACCATTTGGGGACACAGGTGCCACTCGTGCAGCTGGAGGACCCTGCTGAACCGGTCCGCCAATGCATTGTCCTGACTCGGGAGGTAAGTGGTCCGGACGGTCATGCTGTGGCTCAGTGCAAAGGAACACAGGGCTGTTGCCTCTGAACAAAGGCTGTAGGAGCAGGTGCTGTCCTGTTTGTTCACACAGGACATCGTAACCTCATTGTCCGTTTGGACCAGCACCGCTCAGTGCTGTAAGCGGTCCCTGAAAATCCTGAGAGCGAGGCAAATTGCCCAGAGTTCCAGCAGGTTGATCTGCTGCCAGAACTCCTCGAGAGACCAGGACCCCTGAGTGCACTGTCCTCACAGTGGACTCCCCAGCCTGCCAGGAAGACAGGTCCAGTCAATGGTACAGTCAAGACTACCTGATGCACTGGGGCTTGGAAGGGCATACTGCGAAGAAGGTTCTAAAATTCCTGCCACCAAGCCAGAGAATCCACCATGCTGGGAAAGACCAAGATGGTGTCTCCGACGTGGCCGTCGACTGTACCCATTGCACTCAGAGGCACCACTGCATTGCCCACACGTTGAGACTGGTGTTGGGCACAACATGGACTGTTGAGGCCATGTGTCCAAGAAGGCGAAACATCGTCTGGGCTGGGATGGCGCCGCGGCACCACACCTCAGACACCAGGGACAAGAGGCGGTCTGCCCTGTCTGGAGGAAGAAAAGCCATGGCCCGAAGGGTATCCAAGCGAGCCTCGATGAACTCCAGGGACTGAACTGGAGTGAGGTGGGCCTTTCGGTAACTGATCACAAATCCCAGATGCTCCAGGAGGCAAATGGTACAGTCCGTGGCCTGCCTGGCTTTGGAGGCCATGTCCCGTTACAAGCCAGTCATCTAAATATGGATAGATGAAGGTGCCCTGCAGCTGCAGATGGGCCGCAGCCACAGCCAGGCACTTTGTGAAGACCTGTGGGGTGGACACGATGCCGAAGGGAAGTACCCTGTACTGGTAATGGTTTCCCTGAACTACGAAGCAGAGGTACTTTCTGTGTTTGGGGTGGATGATGTGAGCGTAGGCATCCTTTAAGTCCAAGGAGCATAGCCAATTGCCCTGCTGGAGGAAGGGCAGTAATGTTCCAAGGGAGAGCATCTCCTGCACCAGAAACCTGCTGACGTTCCACAAGTCAAGGTTGGGCCGAAGGCCTCCTGTCTGCTTCAGGACAAGGAAGTATCGGGAGTAAAACCCCTGTCTGCGGGAGCACGGTGGGACTGGTTCTACCACACCGTCCTTGAGGCCTACGAGCTCCTGACACGAGGGCCTGATGCTGGGGAAGCTGATGTGGCTCCCCAGGAAAGTACAGAGAAAGGCCTGGTCCAGATGGAGATGACAGCCCTTCCAAATGACCTGGAGAACCCAGGCATCGGTGGAGATGGACTCTCACCTGTAGGAGGAATAGACCAGACTCCCCCTGATGGACATCTGCCCTGCCAGAGGGGGAGAGGCTAAGCCGATGGTGTCAAAACCCCGAGGCTGGTTGAGCCGGAGGTTGGGTCTTGGGGTCCTTTGGCTTATGAAGGCCATGGACCGTGGACTTGCCCTGGCCACCCTAAACAGGAGTCGACGTTGGTGGATAGGCCGGATAGCCCCTGTATGGGAGACCCTTTCGATGGAAGAAAGGCTTCTTGCTCTTCTGTTTCTTCCTGGGGAGGGAGGAGATTTTTTGGGAGAGGCGAATACAAGTCACGTACTCTGTCTCGATCTCCGTGGCCTTATCCTCCATGGGCTTGCCAAATAGCTGCTCCTCGAGGCAAGGGATGCCCAGCAGCTTCTCCTGGACCCACTGTTCCAGGTCCGAGGACTGGAGTCAAGCCTGCTGGAGGGCTCCAATGCTAACCGCCACCACATGGGCGGAAGCCTCAAAGTCATCTTACGCTGCTCGTGAGAGGGACTTTGAGAAGGCCTGAAAATGCCAAAGATGGTCTCCATCAAGGCCCGCCACGAAGCCTCCAAGCTCATTAGCGAGAGCATGGAGGAACATTCCAGTGTATAACTAGATGTGACATGACAACATGGAAACTTGATAAGCCTTTCACCCAAAGGCATTGAGGGTACGAGACTCTATGCCCGGGGGAGGGGGGGGGGACTGACGAATGAATCTTTGGGCTCTTTAGCTTTTGCATGGCCAATTCGGCCACCATCGAGGTGCGGAGAAGCTGGGCTTTCTGAAACCCCAGACCTCGCTGGACCTTATACATAGCATCCAAGTGCTTGCTCACAATCGGCTGTGGTCTCCCATATGCGGAGTAGGAGGCGGTTCAGAATGGGAGGAACCGTTACCGAGAGAGCCTCCCTCAGAGGAGCTTCATATTGCAGAATATCAAGCTCTTCATTGCAGGGCTCCTCCTCCGACTCAGTGGCGAGTGCTAGGGCCCATGCCATGTCCCAGAGGAACTCCAGGAAGGAGGTGTCCGCCACCTCTGGGTTGGCGGGGAAGGGTCAGAGAGGAGGTTTCAGTGGGACCGAGTCTCCGGGGAGGTCTCTCCATTGGACTACCAGTCTGAGAAGTCCATGGAGGACTCGAGGTTGGGTGGCTCAAGATGGGTCAGTGACCCATGCCGGATCTCTGAGGCCAAAACTTGCCCAGAGTTGGAGGAACTCGCTCGCAAAGATCTCATGCCTGAGGAACAGGAAGGAGATTGAGACCCGTGCCGAGGATCCTCACGAGGCTTCTGGCTCTCGGGGGTCACAACAGTGGCCCAGGGAGTCCTCGAGGTATGTGCCTGCAGGGCCGAGCATCAGTGCCTGCTGGGCAGTGAGGAGCGCAGAATCGTTGTGTTCCAAGGTCAGCATTCAGGCCTCCCACTCGGGAGTGTGGCCCTGCGACACCGACACTGGGGTGACCGGGTCGGGTGTCGAGGAGGAGAGGGGGTCCTTGCTGGGATGACCCTCGGGAGACTGGGTACCTTCGCCGGAGGCCTCTGTATCGGTTCGAGGTAATTTACTGGGTTGCTCCCTCTCCAACTCCAGAGACTGCCAAGGGGGGCTGCGACACCGGACGTGTGACCTCTCACGCTTGTCTGGCACCTCCAAGAGAGTCCTTGAGGCTGCCTTCTTCTTCTTCCGCTTGTGTTCAGGCAAGCCCTGGTCAGAGTGCCGCCGGGCCCAGGGAGGAGCCTTGGGAGAGTCCTGAGCTTGCAGTGACGAAGCGCGGGAGGCTACTAGGGATACCGGGGCTGCCTTATGGAAGAGATCATCCAGCTTCTGCATATGACTGGATGGCCTTGAAGGACATCTTCTTACAGAGGGAGTATAGCTCTGGGTCTTGGTCAGCTCCTAGACACCTGAGACAACAGTCATAGGTGTCCGTGAGCGACATGTTTTTGGAGCATCTATCACATTTCTTAAAACTGGAGGCCATTTGGGTAAAAGGGACCCCTATGAGGTCGAAGATCCTTGATGCGGCCAGTGTGGTAAAAACAAAAACGGCAAAAAAGAAAAACCCCAAGACCAGGGCTGAAGCAGAGGTGCTCAGGAGGTGGGAAGAGGACCAGCGAAGGCCGGTAAAGCAAAAACCAGTGGGAAACAGAAAACGTTTTCCGGGAATGAGACACGCATCCGAAGGCTCCGTGGAAAAAAGGAGACTGAATATGATGGCACCTTTTGGTGGGAAGGAGATCATGCATGTGTGGTGGTATTCTTAAAGGCTTTCTTTGAAAGCTGGGGAAATGCTCCGCATGGGTTCCGTCGGTGCCGACTTCACCCATATGTGAGGGCTGACTTCCTGCTTGTTCCTGAAGAATGCACCCATCCATCTTATTCAGTATTTTAAAAGTACCCCCATAAATAATATTACTTTATTCTTCACTAAAGTGGCCACATTCTGAGAGTTACAGTGAAAATACTAAGCTGCTCATTTTACTTCCACGATCGTCTCTCTCCAAGCAGCATGAGCCATGAGGAGGAGGAGGAAGTTGATGTAGATCTCATGAGACTTAAAACCATGAGATTACTCCAAACTTCCTCCACTGCATGGCTTTGAAAGAGCCAATTGTGGAAGAAAATTAGCAGCAAGCCATTTTGCTGCAGCACACAAACCTTTGGGGATATGAAATCTCATGCGCCAGAGTGGAATTTCTAGATACCATGGCAACCTGATTCCCAGGATTTTGTTGAGCCCTTGCTTATAGCATGTACTTTTCAACTTGTGATTTTAAATGTTTCCAGTATAGGACAGTGTCACTTGCTGATGAATGACAGCAGGAGGTCTGGTGAAAACGGGTCAAGCAAATGCAGCTATGTGCAGTGCTTCTTCCACTAGGGGCACCAACAGCAGTTTCTCCATCACAGAAGTTCTGGAGAGTGGAAGCTTGATGGTGATTTCCTCAGATTTGCCCTAAAAGTTGTATAACATCAGGGATGTTGGAAGTAAGAGAAAGGTGCCTTATCTGAATATCAGGGAAGAAATTTCTGAGTTGCAAGAGATCTGACTTCAATCCGCACCTTGTCCACGGATACTAGTTTGAAGACATTTTCAGTAACTACTAGGATCAGAAAGCAAAGATGAATAGACATTCTTGATATGATGTTTAGAAATAAAGTTATAGTTGAGAGAATAAGTAAAATGTAGGATGAACTGAAAGATGTTAAAAAAGGACATTTGAACCTATTTCTCATTTGCTAAATCAGAGTTTTGACTGTGGATTTGATCAGAAGGGGCAATCTTCCTTCTAAAAGCTGATTGAATGGGAGGTTTCAACATGTGTTTTGTACAAATTTTCAGAGAAATTATCCATGTTATTTAGCTTTGAAACTAACAAGTTTAAATTGTGCATGTTAATGTGTCCATGGATTTAGCACCAACTATTTGTACTGGTGGTGGTGTGTGGAGTGAGGGAAACAGGAGACCAATATAGTGCATGCACATTTGAAAATCAAATGTATGTGCTATCTTCTCCTGAATGGAAGATACCCGATTCATACATCCAGCTCAAAGGAATTCAGTATGATCAGAGCTGAGAAACAGTGATACAGAGAAAAGCAGCAATGTCCCAATAAAGAAAAAAAAAACCATCACATTCTGTTGCTGCCCAGATGGGTGCTCAGCTGAGACCTGTCCATCTTGGGAGAACTTGCCATTAGTTAAGCCACCGATAGCTTAGCCCTCAGCATCACTGATACACACAAGCCCTCAAAGCACAAGATGCAAAGCAAGTGAGGGACCCATCCCTGTATTCGTCGTCATCCACTTTAGGGAGAGAATCCTGGTCTTGCACAAACATGCTTTCTCTCTCTCTTTCTTATGCTGTTTCTAGATCCACCATATCTTCCATGGTCTCCTGTCCAGTTTTATAGTGGCTGTTGCAACAGTCACTACATGGAATTTGTAGCTTTATTTTAGATTTTTTGTTCTCTCTTTGACTACCGCCCACTTTTTTCACCATATTTTTTTGACTAATGGACTCTGGGATCGATTTAATAAAAGGTGCTACCATGTTCACACACATTATTTATTCCAGGTTCCATTTTATGCAATGGGACCTAATTATTAATAATACGTATTAACAGCAGCAGTATTTGTAAACACAGTTGTGCACGTTAGTAAATCTAGTCCAGAGTTTTATGTAACTGCAAAATTCTTTTTATGAACATAGATGACAGTATTTTGACAATTTTGGGAAGAAATATTTTTATATGTGTTTTACATCGCATGCTTTAATTAACATACACAACTTCAATTCTGAAAATGAAGTTTGATTGTGTTCTGTGTTACTCTCTGCTTATTTCTCACTACTTGAGGGACCAGAGACCGAAAGAGCCGTGATATTGTGGCCAGATCACGGGTATTCTTCAGAATAGCTTTCCAAAGCATTGTTATTACCAATTGTACACAGATCTTGTGACTGGATAAACTATCCAACAGTTTCACTGCAGCTCAAAAAGAGAACCATTACTATTCTCACACGGCTCAGAAAACAGATGTTGTCTTTGCCAAAGATTTTATTATCCATTTGATAATCGGATTAGCCTGCCATAAACATTGGATTATCTGAAAAGCACACGCTTTTCTGGACAACAGCTTTATAGTGTGCTCACATATTGCTCAATCAATGACTTCAGAGGAGTGTACACCAACGAATTCTCTTCTATAAATCTACATTTACACACACACACTGGTGTGCAAAAGTCTTGAATCACTTGTGAGTTTTGTGTTTTTCGTTCTAACGTGTTTTTTTTAAATTTTGCGTTAGCCCAGCATATTCATCTTTCTAACACGTTAAAAGGGATATATGTGGCTATTAGAGTTGACTTTTTTGCATTCCTTGATTCCAATTTAAATACTTTACAGACACTGGGAGATAGCTACTGCGATTTTTGTGGATCCTGCCTCAAAACTGGATCGAGATTATCCAATATGCACACGTTATTTCTGACCAATCAGGAGGCTGGTTTCACTAACCAATCACAATGCAGATATCTAGCCAACAGTGCAGCTATAAAAACGCACAGAATTTTTGAATTTCATACGCTTTCTGGATCAACCATGAAGATGACTCAGACCCTGACGTTGGAGGAGCGTGTTCGTGTGTCCTTTATGAGCGAGGAAGGATTTTCAAGCCATCAGATAGGCAGGAAAGTTGGCTGCAGTCAGAGCGCTGTTGTTAAGATTGTACATAAGAAGAAAGAAATGGGTTCAGTGGTGGACAAGCCTCTTTCAGGTCATCCATGTGCATCAACATCATGCCAGGACACGCGCTATGACGCATTTCACTGACTAATCGCAAGTTGACCTCTCCTCAGCTACTTCGAGAGTGGTCAGACAAGAGTGAGGTCAGTGTCAGCTCATCAGTTCGTCGCCGGTGCCTGCAGTTTGGTCTCCGGGGCTGCAAAGCACAGAATAAGCCACTGATGACTGACATACAAAGGCGCAACCGGATCGTGTGGGCAAGAAAGCACTCAACCTGGTCAACTGAAATGTGGGAAAAGGTGCTATTCAGTGATGAAAGCACCTTCTGCCTGTTTGGTAACCAGACCCACACATATGTGAGGAGATTTCATGGAGAGGAATTCAAGCCTGAGTGTCTCAACCTCACTGTGAAGCATCCTTTGAAGGACATGGTCTGGGGCTGCATGGCTGCCAGTGGCGTTGGACGTCTTCACATCATCGACGGAATGATCAAAGGGGCCAAGTACATCACCATACTGCAAAAGTGCATGGTGCCATCAGCACACCAGCTGTTTCCTGGCCAGTTCCTGTTCCAAGATGACAATGCACCCTGCCATCGCTCCAGCAGGTGATCAGCTGGAAGCAGCGGAACAACATCAAGTCAATGGACTGGCCTGCCCAGTCTCCAGATCTGAATCCAATCAAGAACCTGTGGCAAAAGGTGGCCTTGGAAATATCCAAGAGGCATCTGACATCAAAGCGTGAGCTGACTGAGTCACTCATTGCAGCTTGGAACCGTGTTGTCACCAACGATCACCTTGTCAGGCTGGTTCATTCAATGCTGACAAGGTGCCGTCAGATGATCAAGAACAAAGGGTGGCCCATCAAATACTGAGCCATCAATGACACATAAAAATGGCCTTTTTCAAGGCCACATACATTAATTTGAAGGAAACCTGGCGTGCGTCCATAATATTTTAAAGTATACTTACAATAATATATCGTTGGCCAACGATGTACATTACGCGATTTTCACAGAAAATCTATCAACAGGACAACTATGGGGAACAAACTCAGAAAATAAGGGCTAAATCAATACTAAAAGTTGGCCCTAATAGCCAAATCTATCACTTATCATGAGATACACAGAAAAAGCCACTGGGAGGAAAAAGAAATTAAGATATAAGGTCACGAAGTTGAAAAATCGTTAAATTTACAAGTGATTCCAGACTTTTGTACACCACTGTATATGCTTAGTTTAACCCATTAATTGCCAAGGTTACTGCTACCTACGAATGGCCAAAGGTATTTTGTATTTTGTTTGCAATAAAACTTTTAAGAGGTAATTTATAAGCAGCCACCTAAAGTTACAGACCATCAAGGTGCATAAAACATAGTACTGTAGTGCTATATGCATGTAAAGGGGCATTTATCTGCATAAATGATGCAGTCTCATTTTACAAGTAAGTGTGTCACCCCAAAGGGATATGCTCCACATACCCCTTAGAAGTGAGGTTCATGACTGTCATGGAATGCACAAAACTAACCCATTTGGAGAAACTGTCCCAGATATACTTTCATTGTGGTGGTGCGCATGGCAGAGTTTGGGTAGAATGCACAAAAACACATGTAAATGATAAAATCTTATTTCTATATTCTTTACAAATCTAGCTGCGGGCGTTTACAACAGTTCTAGGGCTGGTGTAAGTGAATGGGGCTTAAAGTGTGTTTTCATAATGAAAAGTAGGTGCTTATGGTTTTTTTTTTTTTAAAGAAAAAGATTTTACACCCAAGTAGGCACCTCCTTATAAAATCACCCTAAAGTTTCGTGCCATCATTTTGCATTAATCATGGTATTTTAGTGACTTACACATGTACATAGGCATTTATGCATGTAGGTAATGTGGTCACTATTAGATATGTATAGCCTAGCCCTGATGGCATGTACTTTCACAGTGGGCATATATGTGGGAAGAGTTTGGGCAGATCACACACGTAGATTATAAAATACTATCATTTATGAGCATTCTTGTAAATATCTAGGTGTGGCCATTTACGCCAGCTCTGGGGCTGGTGTAAATGTCCACTTAATTTGCGGTACAATTTCTGATGCTTACACTGGTATTTTATAAAGAAAAATAGGCCTTCTTAAAGCTTAATAATGTATTATATGCTAACTCTACTTTCTTTTTATATGGGGCTTTTCATCAATAGACCCATAATCCTCTGTTAAGTATAGCAAATGTATGGGACTTCATTGCTTTATAATAAAAACACACCGCTCATAGATGATTTTAGATAGCATAACATTACAGCAGAAAAAAAACTGTTGTAAATATGAATGCCTAGTTTGAGAAAATATAGCTTGTGGCAGGAAGCTTTACTGAACAGATGTTAATTTCATAGGAAAAAATAGGTAGTGGGTGTTGGCAGAGCTATCACTTTGAAGAAATTAGATTTTCGAGATGGAAGCCAAACTAAAATAGCTTTACCATAAAAGCTTAAGATGAAACAAGAACAAACAGGAAGGCCACACGGGAAAGAGCTGAAGAAAATGAATAGTACAAAGAAAAGGAGGTCAAATGTCATGAACACAAGAGGAGCCTCATGTACCATAGGTTAGTACCCATTTTGGCAACATTTAGTTACATCATGCAAATGAGCTCCTTGCATCTGTAGGTAAATTTCCTAGGAAATGTTTCAATTTTGCCACAGCAGAGAACTTTATGAATTCCTGGCTATGGCAACATAGAAAAACAATCTTTAGAATAAGTTTAGTTTTACGTGGCAGCAGCCAAAATTAAAAAGGGATGCTGAGTCCTATTTGAGAGCCCCCAGCCCCTCATTGGTGGCCTCAATTCCATGGTGGGCCAGTGGCCTATTCCAGGCTCATGCCCAAACTTGAACTGGAACATGGGACTTAGACCATTTGTGGTCACCTTAGGCCCTTCCCTTGGAAACAGCTTGAAGTCCTTTGTGGGCTAGTGTCCTCTAAAGACCATGCCCCCTCAGCTATGACTTGGACCATACATGTTCAAAACAAACCCTCCCCTGACACCTCACCACTTCATACCCCACTCCTTTTCAACAGTTCAAAAACATTCTGCGAAGGCAGAGCTCTCATCCCTCAAGCCCCCAAGTCACTTGAGAAGGGTCCTGAGGTAAAGGAGGCAGGAGCGAACCCCACTTGGCTCCTGCTCCATGGCAGCCATTGCAGGTCAGTAAACGTCATTTTCCAAGATGACTGCTATGGGACAAAAGTGGGTAGAGACTGCTCTTGCCCTCTTCACAACAAATTTCAAGAGAGGAATTTTACAGAATGGAGGTATATAGAGAATTAACATTCAGAGTTACCAAAATCAAATTTTGAGTACTGCCTGCAAAATTCTCCAACAAATTTAAAAAAACAGATCACGTCCTTTATGAATAATGGTATCTAAAATACATGATCACAAAAATAATCCAGATATATGACAAAGGTTCAACAAAGAGTTGTCAGAATATACAACAGAGCATCCCAGTGGTTTAACCAAATCCTTATGGAGAATGTGTCAAGGGCACATGTTTCTACCTGTCTAAAACCCCTTGACCTGTATCCTTGAGCTACAAAGCTGTGACAGAATTACTTAGCATTGTACATTCATAGAACAAAGTAACATTATAAAAGATACTGGTTTATAAAGGATAAGAGGGATGAGAATGAGCTGTCAAAGAAAGTAGTACCCTACTGATAGTGTGAACTTTAAAGCCAACAAAGTATTCTTCTCCCATCTTTTTTATGATCTCCATGGCCCAGTGAGATGCAGGTGACAATTTTACCATTGCAACTCAATTAGTGTGGTCCAGTGAGAGTAGAGGAAGGAAAGATTGAGCACAGATGTCATGTTTTTGGCTTTCCTGCATTGTGCAGGAAACCCCATGGATTATAACAACTGAAACACTCTTAGAAAAAAAATGTTCAGAATGACTTCCTAAATAAGTGCTGCCAAACAGAAGACTAAAAAGTATAGTTACTCACCTGTAACAGGCGTTCTCTAGGGACAGCAGGAATCAATTTTCACATATGGGTGATGTTGGTGTTGACGGAGTCCGCGTGGAAGCATCTCCCCATCTTTCAAAGAAAGTCTTTGAGAGATGCCATCATGCATGCATGGTCCCCTTCCCGCCCAAGGGTGCCATCTTGCTCAGTCAGATGACAAGCTAGAACGATAGTAAAAAGAAAACAAGGTAGGGAGGCAATTCCCAGAGGAGGAGGGAGGATTGTGAGGACTGATTTCTGCTGTCCCTGGAGAACACCTGTTACAGGTGAGTAACTATGCTTTCTCCAGGAACAAGCAGGAAGTCAGTCCTCACATATGGGACTCCCTAGCTCCAGATTGCCAAGGACTGAAACATGACAGCACTAGCAGTGACTGAGTCAGGTAGCCATGAATTGCAGAAGGTGAGTCCCCAACTGAGAGACTCTGCAAGACCCTAGCGTCCAGCGGCATTATCAGTCTGGTAGCCTGAACACAGAAGGGTCAGAAGGCAGGAGATGCCTACACCCCGAAAAGATTATGGAGTACTGCCTGGTCGAAGGCAGTGTCCCGATGGGACTCACTCTCCAGGCAGTAGTGAGCTCCAAATGTATGAACTGAAGACCATGTAGTGGCTTTGCAGATCTCCTTCACCGGTACCGAGTGCAGGTTCGCCACCAATGTGACCATTGCTCTCACGTGATGCGCTGCGATCCAGTGGTCCAGGGAGAGCCCAGCTCGCTCATAGGTTAGGGCAATACAGTCTGCTACCC
Organism: Ichthyophis bannanicus; assembly: GCA_033557465.1. Lineage (NCBI taxonomy): Eukaryota > Metazoa > Chordata > Amphibia > Gymnophiona > Ichthyophiidae > Ichthyophis > Ichthyophis bannanicus. The sequence goes on from CM066038.1 coordinate 414,115,095, forward strand.
AAGCCGCTGTAGGTAGAAGGACAGGGCCTGTTTGAAGACCAGTGTATGGAGTACATTTTCTTCCTGACTGGCGTGAGGCCGCGGGAAAAAGGTGGGAATGACTACCTCCTGGTTGAGATGGAAAGGAGATACCACCTTTGGGAGGAATTTGGGGTAAGTGCAGAGCACTACCTCTTCTTGTAGAATCTCGTGTATGGCGGCTCTGCCACCAGGGCCTGCAGTTCACTTACTCTGTGAGTGGATGTGAGAGCTACCAGGAAGACAACCTTCCATGAAAGATACCGCAAATGACAAGGGAATGTCTTGGTGTCTTCTGGTGTCCGGCGACACCTCGTCCTCCATCTCCCACTCAGAGTAGAGTTGTGATGAGGAGTCTGAGGCCCTGCAACTTCATGTGTCGAAGCCGGTGCCAAAGAGCTGATGGCCTGCAGAAGGCCTGGGATCTCAGTCAGGGACACTGGCCGGTGAGGACCAGATGCTCGACGAACGGGAACGGGACCGGGACCTTGACCAGTGCCGAGGGCACTTTATGCTCAGCTTGATGACCAGGGATTCTCTTGCATGAAAGGTCCGGTCGTCGGGGCAGATGAGGCGGAGGAACTGGCCATCATCGCCTGCTGCAGGGCCAGGATAACAGTGATGTTCTGCTCCAGGGCCACCATTCTGGTTTCCAAGCCAGAAGGCTCTGCAGTCTTCACCACAGGCACTGAGGATTTCGGGCCCTGCACAGGCATTCTAGGGAGTGCATCCTCTAGGAGAACTACAGCCTTGAGGAACCTCGCACGATCTCCACTGGCCGAGGAAGCCTTCTTGAGGACCTTGGTGGGGCACTTCTCGGAGTCATCTGAGTTCCTCTGTGGGGTTTTACCAGGTTTTTCTGGTGCAACCGCAGCATACTTAGTCTTCTCTGGCTCTGGGGTCTTCTTGGAGGCACAACGGTCACGGGACTCCGAGGACACCTAGGTGTCTCAAGATATGCTGGGTTTAGAGCTCAGTGCCAGGGAGGCAGGTGCAGAGTTGAACCTAGGGAACATCTTTTTCTGCAACTCTGACCTTTTCTTGTTGGTTTTGGACGACATAGCATGGCACAGGTCATAGGAGGTGCTGTCATGGTCCAGGCCCAGGGAGCGTAGGCAGCAATCATGGATGTCAGTAATGGACATGATTTAACTGTAGCGGTTATTCTTTTCAAACCCACTGGGAGACATAGTGGGAGACACCCAGACGGGGTTGACAACACCTGGGAGAAAAAAGTCACGAACGTCGGTCAAGGGAGACCTCAATAAAAATTTATAAATAATGGTATCTAAAATACCAGGAAGCACCGACTCGAGGCGGGAAGAGGAATTGGTACACCTACCAGAAAATTAAGCTTTAGGAACAGTTTTGTCAAGGAATTTTCTGGGGAAACAGGACATATGTCCATTGGCCTCCGTGGAATAAAGGAGACTGAGCAAGATGGCACCTTTGGACGGAAAGGGGACCATGCATGCATGGTGGCATCTCCGAAAGGCTTTCTTTGAAAGTTGGTGAGATGCTTCCATGTGTGCTCCATTGGCGCCGATGTCACCCATATGTGAGGACCGACTTCCTGCTTGTTCCTGGAGAAAATGTTTTTTAGTGCTATAGGCACACTTCGCTTATTAAAGACGCTTTTATCTAAAATGGTTGGGACTAAACCTTTTTTGGGATAATAGGTATATCAGAACTATGGAAGTCTCTCCTCCTTCCTACACACACACACTTTTGAATAATGGGAGATTTCTGGATGACAGAACTTAAGAAGTTAACCAATTTTCAGATCATATACATTTTTTTCTCCAACTAATGGAAGTTCCCCTATGATGAATGACAAGAGAGGTTAGGGCTCTTCAGCTTGGACAAAAGATGACAAGGTGGAGATATCATAGAGGTCTATAAAATCATAAGTAGGGTGGAGCAGGTAGATGTAAATCAATTGTTCATTCTTTCAAAAAGTAAAAAGGCTAGCTAACACGCTAAATATTGCATTTAAAACAAATCAGAGAAAATATTTTTTCATTCAACACAATTTGATGCCAGAGGATGTGATAAATGTAGTTAGCAGAGCTGAGATTATAACAGGTTTGGGCAAGTTCATGGAAGAAAAGTCCATAAACTATTAAGGTAGACTTGAGGAAAGCCACCGTTTATCCCTGAGACCTGGAATCCAGCTATTTTTTGGGATCCTACTAGATACTTGTGTCCCGGATTGGCATTTTTAGGTGTGTTTAGCTAAGGCATAGTACCTAATGTCAAGGATTCAGCAGCAGGAAAATTGTACACATGTTTTGTTATGTATACGTAACCATGCGCAAACAAACATGAGCATGCTGAGTAAAAATGCCATGGTTTAGGCTTCCTGCTCAACAATAGGATCTCTAAATGGTGGAGCCATGTGGTATAAGAAATTCACACTGCAGGAAGTCTGAACCATAGTGATTTTTAAGCTGCAGGTGAATTGGTGAATAAAAGAGGGAGGGATGTATGAGAAAGAGTGAGGGAAGTCTTAGGGCTTATGAGAGAGAGAGACAGAGAGACTAGATGAAGCCTGGGGATGGGCCTTAAGAGAGAAGGGGTGGTGGGAGGATATAAGAGAGACAGATTGGAGGAAGACTTGGTGGGTTATGAGAGAGAGAGAGAAATAAATAGACTGGAGGAAGCCTGGGAAGGGGGTCATGAGAGAAAGAGAAAGAGACACACATGCACACAGAGGCCCTGAAACTCTCCATGACAAAAACTCACACATATGTGCACGCAGTCCCTGATACTCCCCATGATAAGAGATACCCATGCATGCACCCAACTAGGTGCTGATACTTCTTATAAGACATACACATGAACCCTCCCCCACATGCCTGATTCTGGAAATGGGAGAAATGCGCCATTGTGTTATATTGCTAGCATGCACTTTGCAACTTGTTTATGTTCTTATGGATGAAACCTGTTGTATCTCGATATTGTGCATTTTCAGACAGAAAAACCTTGGACAAAAAGTGTTCTACTATATATACAGTGAGACATACAGGGTCATTTTAGAAGCTCTATTTGTGATTTGCATGTCTGAAAATGGCTATTCACATGCACAACTCACATCCATTTCTCAAAAGCCATTAACCCCCCTGCCCCCCACCGAATTTTCTTATGTCTGGCATGATTACATAAATGTCGCATGAGAGCATGGCAAAACAAACCACATGCATCTTCAGTTTTACAACAGTGCAGGGCCGATGTTACCTTTTTTGCTGCCCTGTGCAAGTGATTACTAGGCTGCCCCCACCCCAAACCTCCGGCCATAGTAGATTCCAAAGGAGTCCTTCACAAGCCTCTCTTTTGTTCCAACATGACGACAATTTTCCGAGACGTTGCTGTATTAGTCTGCAGTAGCAAAAATGACAGAGGCAAATGGCACCTTATAGACTGACAAATTTATTAAGGTTTATGCCTCAATAAATCAGTCAGTCTATAAGGTGTCACATGCCTCGTTTTGTCCCAGCAATAACTTAATTAGTGAATGAACATCATTTACATATGCAGTGCTAGAGAGAAGCTACTGGATTTCTACAAGACTTCACTCCAGCGCCAACCTATAACCCTGTAAACAGACCAGAGTCCATAGCAAACCTGCCATTCAGGTCTCATCAATTTGAAAAGTAACAAGTGGAAAAGTGTACCCTAACCAGAAAGGCACATTTCCCCATTTCCAGAATTAGGCATGTGGGGTGTTCATATGTCTTTCTCACAAGAAGTGTTAGACAGTATCAGGGGCTAGGTGGGTGCATGTGTGGGTGTGTCATGGAGAGTATTGGCGGCTGCGTACATGTGTGTGCGCGCCATGGGGATTGTTGGTGGCTGCATATGTGTCAGTCATGGAGAGTGTCAAGGTGTGTGTGTTTCTTTTTCGTAGCCCCCCCCCCCCAGTTATTACCCAGTATTTCTCTCCCTTAGCACCTCCCCAGCCATGACCCATTGTCTCTCTCTCTCATATAGCTCCCTCAACCATCACCCAGTGTGTCTCTATCATAGTCCCCCACCACCACCCAGTGTGTATCTTTCTCTCTCAGACCCCCCAGTCATCACCCAGTATGTCTCTCTCACTCTCTCAGCACCCCGTCATCACCCAGTGTGTGTGTCTTAGCCACCCCAGCCATTACCCAGTGTGTGTGTGCTCTCTTAGCCCTCCCAGCCATCACTGTGTGTCTGTCTCTCTCTCTTAACCCCCCAGCCTTCACCCAGAGTGTGTGCGTATGTCTGTCTCTCTTAGCCCCCCAGTCATCACCCAGTGTGTGTTTTCTCTTTCTCTCTTAACCCGCCCAGCTAGTAACCAATGTGTGTCTCTCTCTCAGCCCCCCTGCCATTACCCAATGGAGTCTCTCTCTCTCCTAGCCCTCCAGCCATCTCCTAGTGTATGTATCTCTCTCTTAGCCCCCCTAGTCATCAACCCAGTGTGTTGTCTCTCTCTCTCTCTCTCGTAGCCCCCCCCTCCCAGCAATCACCCAGTGTGGGGTATGTCTCTCTCTCATATAGTCCCCCCCCAAATCACTCTCTATCTCTCATTGCCCTCTCAGCCAATCCCCCGCCCCCCCCCAACGTAGCCAATACCCAATGTTTCCATCCTCTGTGCAGCCAGCATCTGATGTCTCTCTTTCAATCTCTCTTCCCCACTACGGCACACAACCAGCACTCGGCAGTTTACCATTTCAGCTTGGTACTACCAAATAACCTTTCCCTGTGATCTGCTCTGTGCATTTAGCCTGAGCCATGCGGTGACTGATGGAAGCTATGCTAATCTCGTTGTTTGAATTCTCTTGAGATAAGCATAACTTCCCCATCACGTGGCCTAAGCTACATGCACTGAGCTGATCACAGTGGAGGGCTGAAGAGCCCTTGAAAATCAGAGCAGGGCTTTGGAGCCGTCCACACTGCACGGGCTTCAAAGCCCTGCTCTGATTTTTACTGCTGGTCTGCCACCTACCACGTGCTGTTTTCCTACCCTACAGCAGGGACAGGTCGGCTCACATAGAAACATGACGGCAGAGAAAGAGTAGTTACTCACCTGTAACAGGTGTTCTCCAGGAGCAGCAAGAATCAGTCCTCACATATGGGTGTCATTGGCGCCGATGAAGCCCCAGCGGAGCATTTCCCCAGCTTTCCATGAAAGCCTATGGGAATACTGGCACGCATGCGCGGTTCCCTTTCCGCCTAAAGGTGCCATCTTACCTCAGTCAAATGACATAGCTAAGAACAGCACACAAAAATGTAAAACAAACTATGTACAACTGCAACTCCAAGGGGAGGAGGGAGGGTTGTGAGGACTGATTCCTGCTGCTCCTGGAGAGCACCTGTTACAGGTGAGTAACTACTCTTTCTCCAAGACCAAGCAGGACGTCAGTCCTCACATATGGGTGACTCCCTAGCTCTGGGCTACCAGGAACCCAGGCTGAACAAGAGAACTCCCTCTAGTCACAGCATCAAAGAAAGGCTTTTCAAGGACACAACCTCCACCGGTAGTCCAACAGAGAGCAGGAGGGCAGGAGCTGCCTAAACCTCAAAGAGATTCCGGAGTACTGCTTGGCCAAAAGCACTGTCCTTACGGGACTCCCTCTCCAGACAGTAATGGGCAGCAAAAGTCTGGCTTGAAGACCAAGTTGCAGCCCTGCAGATGTCCACCAACGGTACAGAGCGGAGATGAGCCACTGAGGCAGCCATTGCCCTGACACGATGGGCCGTGACCCGACCCTGCAAAGGAAGGTCAGCCGCCTTGTAAGCCCAGGTGATACAGTCAGCCACCCAGATGGACAAGGTACGCTTGGACACAGCCAACCCCAAATTATTGGGGTCAAAGGAGACGAAGAGCTGAGTAGCCCTTCTATGCCCCTGCGTACGGTCAAGGTAGAAGGATAAGCCCCTCCTACAGTCCAGGGTATGCAGGACTGCTTCAGCCTGACTAGCATGAGGCCTAGGGAAGAATGTTGGAAGAATCACCTCCTGGTTGAGGTGGAAAGAGGAGACAACCTTGGGGAGGAACTTTGGATGAGTCCTAAGGACTACCCTGTTCCTATAAATCCTGCTGTAAGGTCTATCACAGACCAGAGCCTGAAGCTCACTCACTCACCTAGCCGAGGTGAGGGCTATCAGGAAGAGAGTCTTCCAGGAAAGGAAGCGTAGAGGGCAAGTAGCCATCGGCTCAAAGGGTGGGCGAGTCAGTTGCTGCAAGACCACATTCAGCTCCCACTCAGGAGCAGGAGGACGGATGGGGGGCTTGAGCAAAAGCAAGCCCCTGAGAAAGCGGGACACCAAAGGTTGACCTGACAGAGAATGTCCCTCCACCAGTGAGTGGTGAGCTGCTAGAGCTGAGAGGTGGACCCGAACAGAATTGGACTTAAGTCCCTGATTTGATAAGTGCAGTAAGTACTGAAGCACTACTGGTACAGTACAGGAGAAAGGATCCTCTGTACGTAGCTGACACCACACAGAAAACCTCTTCCATTTGTGGGCATAGGTTTTCCTAGTGGACTGTTTCCTAGAGGCTAGGACAACCTCCTCAACTTCCTGAGGTAGGCCCCAGGGAGCCAAAACTACCCTTGCAGCCTCCAGGCCATCAAATTGAGAGCTTTGAGATTGGGGTGCAGAAGGGAACCCTGCTCCTGTGAGAGAAGGTTGGGCTGCAACCCCAGAGGTAGTGGGGAAACCACTGCCAGCTTAAGCAGAAGTGGAAACCAAGGCTGCCTCAGCCACCTGGGAGCTACCAGCAGGACCGAGGCCTTGTCCTCAAGTCTTGAAAAGAGTTCGGGCCACCAAGGGCGTGGGAGGAAACGCATACAGGAGGCCCTGAGACCAGGACATCAGAAAAGCATCTGGTGCTATCCTCAAAGGATGCGGTTGCCTGGAGCAGAACTTGGGCAGTAGCTTGTTCAGCGGACTGGCAAAGAGATCTATCCAAGGGAGACCCCACTTTAGGAAGATCTTCTGAACGACTAAGGGATGCAGTTGCCACTCGTGGAGCTGCAGAATTCTGCTCAACCGGTCGGCCAGGCAGTTCTCCTGGCCTGGAAGGTACACCGCCTTGAGGAGCATGTTGTGCTTTAGGGCAAAGGAACAAAGGTCTTGAGTCTCTCGACAAAGGAGCTTCGACCCAGTCCCGCCCTGTTTGTTCACATAAAACATGGCTACCTGGTTGTCTGTTTGAATCAAGACTGAGCGGTGAGCTAGGGTCGGAGAAAAAGTCTTGAGAGCTAAGCGGATAGCTCGAAGTTCTAGGACAGCGATGGCGAACCTATGGCACGCGTGCCAGCTGTGGCACGCGAAGGCCTTGCAGCTGGCACGCGTGAAGGTCCGCAAAAAAAGAAAAAGCGGGCTCTGGCTGCTGCCGCGGACGCGGCAGCATGCAGTGTCCCGCGGGGCCCCCTCCGCCCGCTAAGCCCCTCTGCAAGGGCTTTCAGATTCGCGAGGGAGACAGCGTCTCCCTCGCGTCTCTGTTAAGCCCGTAGGGGTTAATGGGAAATTTCCCATCAGCCCCTTTAGACGCGAGGGACTGATGGGAAATTTCCCATTAGCCCCTGCAGGCTTAACAAGAGACGCGAGGGAGACGCTGTCTCCCTCGCGAATCTGAAAGCCCTTGCAGAGGGGCTTAGCGGGCGGAGGGGGCCCCGCGGGACACTGCATGCTGCCGCGTCCGCGGCAGCAGCCAGAGCCCGCTTTTTCTGTTTTTAAATTTGCCGGGGGGGGGGGTGTTAGGACTGCTAATGGGCTAGGGGGGGGGTTAGGACTGCTAATGGGGGGGGGGGGTTTGGACTGCTAATGGGCGGGGGGGGGGTTAGGACTGCAAATGGGCTAGGAGGGGGGGGGTTAGGACTGCTAATGGGCTAGGAGGGGGGGGGTTAGGACTGCTAATGGGCTGGGGGGGGGTTTGGACTGCTAATGGGCTGGGGGGGGGTTTGGACTGCTAATGGGCTAGGGGGGGTTGGGGGTTAGCAATGCTAATGGGCTAGGAGGGGGGGGGTTAGGACTGCTAATGGGCTAGGGGGGGTTAGGACTGCTAATGGGCTGTGGGCTGATGGGGGCTGTCTGGAAATGGGGGGATGGGGGGTTAGGACTGCTAATGGGCCGGGGGGGGTTAGGACTGCTAATGGGCTGGGGGGGTTGGGACTGCTAAGGGGCGGGGGGGGGTTAGGACTGCTAATGGGCTAGAGAGGGGGGTTAGGACTGCTAATGGGCTAGGGGGGGTTAGGACTGCTAATGGGCTGTGGGCTGATGGGGGCTGTCTGGAAATGGGGTGATGGGGGGTTAGGACTGGTAATGGGCTATGGGGGGTTAGGACTGCTAATGGGCTAGAGAGGGGGGGTTAGGACTGCTAATGGGCTAGGGGGGGGTTAGGACTGCTAATGGGCAGGGCGTGGGTTAGGAATCAAAATGGGCAAGGAGGGGGGGGTTAGGACTGCTAATGGGCTAGGGGGGGTTAGGACTGCTAATGGGCTAGGAGGGGGGGAGGGGTTAGGACTGCTAATGGGCTAGGGGGGGTTAGGACTGCTAATGGGCTGTGGGCTGATGGGGGCTGTCTGGAACTGGGGTGATGGGGGTTAGGACTGGTAATGGGCTATGGGGGGGGGTTAGGACTGCTAATGGGCTCGAGGGGGGGTGTTAGGACAGCTAATGGGCTAGGGGGGGGGTTAGGACTGCTAATGGGCTGATGGGGAGGGGCTAGGACTTGAGGTGGGCTGTTGGGTGGGGTTAGGACTGGAAATGGGCTGATGGGGGGTTAACACTGGAGGTGGTCTGATGGGGTTAGGACTGGTAATGGGCTATGGGGGGGTTTAGGACTGATAATGGGCTATGGGGGGGCTGGGACAAGAAATGGGCTGATGGGGAGGGGTTAGGACTTGAGGTGGGCTGATGGGGTTAGGACTGGTAATGGACTGTGGGCTGATGGGGGGGTTAGGACTGGCAATGGGCTATGGGGGGCTGACTGGAAGTGGGGGGTTAGGACTGGTAATGGGTTATAGGGGGGGGGCTTAAACTGAAAATGGGGTGATGGGGGTTAGGACTGGAAGTGGGTTGATGAGGGGGGGATAGGACTGGTATTGGGTTGGGGGGCTGCTAGGACTGGAAATGGGCTGATGCAGGGACTAGAAGGGAATGGATGCTGGGTGAGGCTGGAACTAGAAGGGAGCTGGTGTTGGGGGAGGATTAGAATGGGATGGGGCTGGGAGAGTAAAATGGAGAGGGGAAAAATATTTTGTGTGGGAGGGATAAAAAATCTACAATTGGCCGGGTATTGGGAGAGTAAGTGGGGATTGAGGATGGAGGGGTAAATTTTGAGTAGATGAAATAGGAATGAGGAAAGAGCCAAAGGAGAAAGATTAGTATGTTAAAGCAGATGTAGAGAGAGAATGGAAAAAGAAAACAAGAAGACAGAAGAAAGGACAAATGGACAGCAGATGGAGAGTTAGCAGAAGACACGAAGAAACCAGAAGAAAGTGGCTGGAACAATTGCAACTGAAAAAAAATGCACAAAAGGTAGAAAAATATCTCTTTATTTTGAATTTATTAACTGGAATATGTCAGCTCTGGGAAATGTGCATCATTAATTTTTGCGCTTTGTTTAGTACAAGAGGAAATTAATATATAGTTTTATTTCTACAGTGTTGTTGTATATTCCAAGTTTGGCTTTTGGGGTTCCCAGTTTAATTATTGTCTTCCTGTTTCTAAATTGTGATTCCTTGTTTGGTGATGGTCTGTTCTGCATGTGTAACTGAGCTGAGGTATTCTGTTTATATAATTCCTATTTGACATTGCCACTTGTTCTTTCCCCAGTAGGTCATGTATTGTTGTTCTCTGAGATGTATTGGTTTAATATTTGCAGTGTTGCCTTTTGATAGGTAGAGTATGGTGCTTTGTGAGTCCTGGTAGTGCTGTTAGGATACGGCGGGTTTGCTATGGGTTCTAAATGGGCAGCGTTTGTAGTAGTTCCTAATGTGCCTGGCGGTTGGTACTGGATTATAGTAATGTAGAAACCTTTTAGTCTTTCTTTATCCATATACTCATTAAGAGGCATGTTTACTAAAAGTTAGTGTATGGTAACATTATGCAAATATTTATGCAAATGAAGCACCTTATGCAAATGGGGCTTTAATTGACGTGCTGGCACTTTGAGGAAATTCTTTGGTTTTGTGCGGCAGTTTGGGCACTCGGGCTCAAAAAGGTTAGCCATCACTGTTCTAGGAGATTGATCTGTTGGGCTGCCTCCCAGGGAGACCAGAGGCCTTGAGTGCACTTGTCCAGACAATGAGCACCCCAGCCCCGCAGAGAGGCGTCGGTGGTGAGGACCACCGAGTATTCTGGCATTTGGAAGGGCATCCCCTTCAGCAGATTGGGTGGATGTAGCCACCAGCTGAGGGAGGCCAAAAGGGGTCTGGACACCCTTATCCTGTCTCTTAGGCGGCCTGTGGCCTGAGACCACTGAATCCAAAGGCACCACTGTGCAGGCCTCATATGGAGCCTGGCATTGGGAGTCACATGCACTGTCGAAGCCATGTGGCCCAGAAGCCCGAGGCAGAGTCTGGCGGAGACCAGGGACCTGTTTAGAAACTGGTTGGCCACGTCCATCAGTCTTTGAGCCCTGTCTTCTGGCAAGAATGCCTTTGCCAGTTGAGAATCCAACCTTGCCCCTATGATCTCCAAGTTCTGGGAGGGGAGCAAAGTGGACTTTGCAAAGTTTATGACAAAGCCCACATTTTGAAGCAGAGCAATGTTTCTAAGGGTGGCTTGTCTGGCCTCCAGGGACGTTTGATCCCTGATGAGCCAGTCGTCCAGATAGGGAAAGACAAAGATGCCTTGATTCCTCAGGTAGGCCGCAACCACTGCCAGGCACTTGGTAAAGACCCTGGGAGCGGAGGTCAGGCCAAAAGGTAGTACTCTGTACTGATAATGGTTTCCTCCCACAATGAACCTGAGGTACTTTCTGTGCTCTGGATGAATGAGGATGTGAGTGTACGCATCCTTTAGATCTAAGGAGCATAGCCAATCTCCCTGCTGGAGGTAGGGCAGAAGTGTTCCAAGAGTAAGCATCTTGAACTTTTCTTTCTCTAGGAACTTGTTGAGGTTCCTGAGGTCCAGAATGGGTCGAAGGCCACTGGTCCTTTTGGGTACCAGGAAATACCTGGAGTAGAATCCGTGACCTTGCAAGTGGGGAGGCACAGGCTCCACCGCCCTGTCCACCAACATACCTTGGAGCTCTCGAAGGAGAAGGTCTATGTGCAGGGGAGGCCTCAAGGGCTCCCCTGGGAAGTAAGGAGGAGGCAGTTGATGAAAATGCAGGGCATAGCCTTTTTGGACTATGTCCAGCACCCAACTGTCGGTGGTAATGAGAGGCCACTGGTGGGCAAAGAGTACAAGGCGACCGCCTGTGCAGGGCTGGGAAAGCAGGGACGGAGTGGCTACGCTCAAGGAGTCAAAAACCCCCACCCTGCTGAGTGGAAGCAGGGGCAGAAGGCTTGGGGGTCCTCTGCCTACGGGGCCCATTACCCTGGCCCTTGGCTTGCTGACCCTGTGGGGCAGCTTGGGCAGCCTGATACTGTGGGTACTGTTTGTAGGCAGTGCCCTTCCTCGGGTAAAAGGACTTTTTACCCGAGCCCTTCTTTTTATGTGAAGGGGCAGAGGTCTTCCTTGACAGCCTTGTCCGGGTAAGCTGCTCGGTCTCGAGCTGAGTGGCCTTCTCGGTCACGGGTTTGCCAAAAAGGTTCTCACCTCGGCAGGGGACATCGACCAACTTGTCCTGAACCCATGGCTCGAGGTCCGATGACTGCAGCCACGCCTGGCGTCGAGCCGCGATGCTGGCAGCTGCAACTCATGTCGAAGCCTCGAAGCCATGGGTCCCGAATCCCCGAAGACAAGGTCTTAAATCTCTGCAAGGATACCCCGGAGAGACCAGCAGAGAATCCGGCCAATTCCTTGGCCAGGTCTCGCAAGTACATGCCCATGTACAGCTGGTAAGACGACACGGCAAGCAAGCATAGACCCCTGGAAGCACTTCCTACCGACGCCATCGAGGTTGCGGACCTCCCTGCCGGGGGGCACCGCAGAGTACATCTTCTGGCTCTTCAGACGATGCATGGCCAATTCCACAACCATGGAATGGTGTGGTAGCTGTGCTTTCTGGAAACCAGGGCTTTTGCGAAGTCGATAGATAGAATCAACTCGCTTGCTCAAAACCGGTACCGAGGCCGGTGCCTCCCACATCCGGAAGAGGAGCCGTTCCAGCATCAGAGGAACCGGGACAGTAAAGGCCTCCTTCGGAGGAGAGTCGTACTGCAGAGCATCGAGCTCCTCGGCTCGAGGCTCTTCCTCGGGATCGGCAGGGATAGCCAAGGCAGTGGCCATGTCCTGGACGAACTCCGAGAACCTAGTGTCCTCCGGAGGGGGATCTACTCCGGGGCTCAGACTGCGGTGAGTCCGACGGGTTGCACCGAGTCTTAAAAGTATCGGGAGACTCCTCATCCTCCGTCTCCCAGGTGGACTCATCCGAGGAGGAGTCAGGGTCCGACCCTGCGGGGCCCCGAGGCACCCGCCCCGATGCCGGGGGCACTGGCGTCGACACCCTCGGTCCCGAACGGGAGGTCGAGGGAGACCTCAACCGAGGATCTCGAGTATCGGCTCGGTCTCCGGGGTTGGCTTCGAAGTCGACGTCCCGGTGGTCGGGGCAGATGCACCAGACAGGCTGGCCATCAGTGCCCGCTACTGCTCCATGAAGGCAGACAATCTGCACTCCAAGGCTGTCATCCTGAGACTCAGCTCGGGAGACGCAGCAGCCACCGACTCGGGGCCCGGCGCCGACGTCGGCTCTCTGGGAGGAGAGTCCACGAGGACTACGGGGCTTACGTATCCAGCAGACTCCGGCTCCACGTGAGGAACTTTGGCAGGCTTCTCTTGGTCCACGGGCCCGGAACGGCGGTCGGGGGTCTTAGACCTGGCCCTCGAGGGACCAGGGACCTCCTCCGACGCCGCCCTCGCGAGCCGCTTCTTCCTCTTGTGTTCCCGGTCGGGGGACCCCCTGTCCGAGGAGCTTCGACGGCGCTCAGGATCGGAATCCCAAGATGTCGAGGCCTCAGACGAGGTCCGGGCCTGGCCGGAGGCAGAGTCCGAGAAAAACCTTTCCTTCTGATGCTGTTGACTTTTGAGTGCCTTGGAAGACATCTTCCCACATGGCACACACGACTTGGGGTCATGATCAGGGCCGAGGCACCGAAGGCAGCAGTCGTGTGTGTCGGTGAGAGACATAAGTTTCTTACATCGATCACACTTTTTGAAACCACTGGAAGCCATCGGGGAAAAAAGAGCCCCAGCGAGGTCAAAAGACCAGCCTTCCAGGGAAAAAATGAAAAAAAGGCGCGAACACCAGCCACGAACAGCAAAAACCGAAAAAGAAATAAACGGGCTCGATACCGGTGTACCGAACCCGGCGGAAGGGGAACCGGCGTCGAACCGGAGAAAAATAGCGAAAAATCGCCTAAGAACAAATCACTTTTATCCGGGAGAACAGGGCACACGTCCGATGGGCTTCTCGGAAAAAAAGAGACTGAGGTAAGATGGCACCTTTAGGCGGGAACGGAACCGCGCATGCGTGCCAGCATTCCCAAAGGCTTTCATGGAAAGCTGGGGAAATGCTCTGCTGGGGCTTCATTGGTGCCGATGACACTCATATGTGAGGACTGACTTCCTGCTTGGTCCTGGAGAAAGACGACATTGCCTATCTAGTCTGCCCTTCCATATCAAACACTACAACAGTCCCCTTTTTTCTTCAGAATAGAAACATAAAAACATGATGGCAGAAAAAGACCACATGGCCTATTTTGTGCAGACCTTGCTAGCCTCCCAAGGCTGCTGCCCTGTGCAAGGACATGGTTTGCACAGTGGGTCATGCTGGCCCTGCACGTTTAAACCTGACAGTGAACATGTCCATATTTAGACCTGCTCCTCAGCTCAAACAGGCATTTCAAACAGTAGGGGCGACAGGGGCATTCTCTCTTATTGCCACAATAACTTTCTCCCATTCATAGAAGGATAGATGTTGAATATCAAGGCATTGTTGCATACTAACATGGTGCTGCACATCTCCGTTTGCAAACTGGCAGGCTTGGACGTATATGTGGCGACACATCCATGTTCATATTCTGCAAATGCTGGCACAAACGCATCTATGTTTCCGGTTCCACCAACTTCCATATTTCACACGTGCATGTTTCTAAAATCGCCCGTTTGCCGGCATGTGTCTAAAGCTTTATTCTGTGCATCCCCATTTCCTTGTTTGTTGACAGACTTCTCTTTTGGGGTGAAGATAGGTCAATTTTAGAATGCAACGTGTCCATCTTCTCTGCTGCCCCTCCCATGGAATTTTGGAGGTTTTGAGTTATATGTTTCAGGAGGCACCTAAATGGCCTTTCTAAAACATGCCTTCAAATTAGGTAGGATATAATTGTAGATGTAAAATGTTATGGATATGAAATATAGAATCATATTTTGCTAGGAAGTACAACTATCTGAAACCTCTGCAACTCATATTATAAAACCAGAAGAATTTCTAAGTTACTATCAGCAAAAGTGCAAAGGGAAATTAGGTAGACAGCAGCGTATGGCACACTTAAAGCCATAGTAATGATGCAATTAACTGTTCAGCACAGATGCAGAGAAGTGTGCATGAGACCAGAAAGCCGCGTGCAAAGCAGGAGTTTAACACAAGATCTGAGGAGGTATAAAGGATTAGCTCATTGTTCTGCGATCATCGCTGCTGATGAATCTCTAGTAGTTTCGTCTCTTTATCTTGAGCATAAAGAGACGGCTACTTTTTTCTAGCTTTGCTGAAGGGAAATGGTAAAAAAAAAATGGCAGGGGACGAGTAGCTGTGAAGGTGGTGTGCTGTTACAAACAATATTATATGCATGTATAGGAGTGCTATTAATATAAACACTAATATTATTCTGTACAGTAGAGGAGTAAACTAGTGGTTAGAGCAACAGCCTAAGGGTTCAATTCCCACTGGCACTCCTTGTAACCTTGGGCAAGTCACTCTACCCTCCACTGCCTTGGAAGAAAAGGCCTGGCAATCTATTTCCAGTCATACCTTGCCAAGAAAACCCAGGAGTTATTCGGTCGCAAGAAGTCAGCACGGACTTAATTGCACTTAAAAAAATTATTCTGTGCAGAATATCAAAGTTTATGAGAGATAGCATTCCAGCATATGCTGATGCAATTTATCTTGGAGCAGATGCAGAAATCTTGCTAGCACAGACCCCTGTGTGAATACATCCAGCATGCTTTGCTTGTTTAGTGCAGACGTTTGGTATTTGTATGCTTTTTGCTTACAGCATTGGAGATCAAAACTTTGCATCACACTTGTAGTAGGAAATGTGTGCAAAGCTTCAATACATCGCTCTAACACACGGTTTTTGCATCAGCTCCACAGTTAATACGGAGACAGTACACTTACTTTATTGCAGATAATAGGGCTGCACTTATCACCTACTGAGGTGGCATTAACTGCTTTGTGTTATCTGCTGCATTAATAGTTAAGGCACAGTACCGAATTGCATAGTAAGTGTAAGGTGCATGCCCTGTTCTATTCCGTGTGTCTCAGGTAACATGGTAATGTGCAGACTAAAAGTGGGATTTTAGAAGGGACATCTAGAAAGAATCTGGGACGTCCAGAATGTCCAAAAACCTGGGGAATGGCAGCAGTGCCTTCTGAAATCGCTCCATGTCTATCCTGAAAAATGAATGTCCCAGTAACCTCTTCTGGAGCCAGGCCCTGCACAGATGGCAAGGCTGGGTGTAGCCTATTTTACAAATGTGGATGTCCCCGAAGTGCACGCCCACAGAACCAGGTACCTTGGACACCCTGGCCTGGGTAGGCATCTTATGTTACGAGACTAGCATGTCCTGCTCTGCCATCTCAGATGCTTACACATGTGGCAGCAGGCCAGTAGTATGACTGGATTATGTATTTACAGGCAGGATTCTTTGGCCAGGGAGTATTAACTGAGGCTATGTAAGTGCATTTTGCTCTTCGCCCTGAAAGTGCTGCAGCCATGAAACGAGCATTCTTTTGCATCGTATTTGTGGTCAGCAGTACGTATAAGCATGGACGCCTCAACAACCAGGGTCTGACGTGCTTGTGCTGTTCTGAAATCACAACACAACGTGCAACTCCCTTGCTCCACCCAGGGCATGCCTCTACCATGTCACTGTGCTACATAGACGTCTTTATTCCTGGCTTTCTAAAATAGCTCTAGAGATGTCTCCATGCTTTGCATGTCTAAGTGCCTGTTTTCAAACATCCAGCTCATGAATAGTGCTTCTAAAATAACCCTCTTAAATCTTAAGCTGCTGTATTAAATATTAGCATGAGCATGTGCTAACTGTACGCTGATTCTGGCATTAACTGCTTAACACACTTCAGTAAAGGGCCTAAGTCTCTCATCCTTTTGCATCAGACATTCACAGGAATATTTGTTCTGATGCAAACAGAAATTGTATAAAGTCTTAGGCCTAACTTCTGTACACAATCAGAAGTACCGACCTTCCTACATTTTACAGCATTTTATGAACTAATGAATATTTCTCGGGCACTGATCATTTTTAATTATCTTGAATTGCTAGCTTTATCTAAAGTAATAAAAGTAAATCTTTATAAGCAAGATTTTCAATTATTTCCTTGTCATTTGATTTCAAAATTGTAATGGGAAAGTAAAACTAAATGACAAGTGCAGTTGAATGAAGCTTCCCATCAATCATATCTGAAACCTTGAAACTGCAGGTAAAGAAAGACTTCTTTAGAGTTCAAGTCCTCCTATTAGTTCTAGAGAAAACAGGATTCTTTACAGGTTGGGATACTTGCTGTTAGAGGACAGACTTCTTTGAGACAGCCTAGGTCTTAAGATTAAATATTCTGAAGGACACAGCTTGCTTAAAGAAGCTTGGAAGACAAGTTTGAGGTTTGTTTCCTAAAGCATGGTAAACGATTACCATGTGAATCAGTGTATGGGAATATTTACCGAATGGTCATGGCACTTACTGCAGTAGCAGGGGGCAGAAATGGGGTGGAGAATGGGTCGGGCATGGACATGAACAGCACTTGCAGTAAGCACACAGAGGTGTCATGGGGGAGACACAAGTGCACCTTGCTATCTGCATGTGATTACTGCGCCCTCTGATCAGCATCTTCAACACCCTTCTTTGAACACCAATCAGCATCCTTAATACCAGATTCCCCCTTGCATTGAACAGGAGTGTCCCTTGTGGGTTAGTTCATGGGAGCAGGGGCGGCTCAAGGCAATTTGCTGCCTGAGGCGAGGGATGAGATGGCATCCGTCCAGAGAGGGGGAGGGGGGCTTTCTCAAAACTCCAGTCAGGGACTGAACCAAACCAAAAAGCCAATTAGATAATGTGGAGGAAATGCAAGATGTTTGCACACCAAGGAACTAAAAGAAAGAGCGAGAATCACAACACGGTTTATAACATTAAATTATAACTCATTTTGATTTTGTTGTTATAAACTGCATTATGGTTCTTGCTTTTTCTTTTTGAACATATGTTTTGCATTCACAGAATCCCCTCCCTCAACAATGGGTGTAGAGCAGAACTAGGACATTCACCCACAGAACTCAATATCTAAAATAAAATTTAAAAAAAAATCTAATTCTGGTCATCTAACAACAAACATTCTCCAGAACCAGACATTCTGTGAACTAATATAAAACCCTAAAACAAAGTCACTAAGGATCTATAGACCAAGTCTACAATACCATACCATACCAGCAACAACTTCCAAAACTCACATAAGGAACCTACCAAAAAAAAGCATAACTATAAATACTGTAGTGGGCCCTGGAACATCCAAACACCTATTTGAAAAGCTGAACAATTCAGATTACTACAGTACAGATCCCTACATACAAACTCCATGTTAACAGAACACAGACCCTCACCAAGTACAGAATAAGTGACCTAAAAATATGCATATGTAGATAAAAATTAAACTGCCACCCCAATAAGCCAGATTCTGCATACAATGCAACACCAGAGAAATAAAGAGATGCATTTCCCTTTATTGTATAAAATATAAAGATAGCACCAAGTCTGATCATTAAATTGGAAATACAATTCTCTTCTACCTTTGATGTCTGACCATTTTATTCTCTGATCATGCTGGTCCCAATTTGAGGTTTCTGCTTTCCTCTACCTCCCAGTGCCCCCCTCCTCTACGTCCCCCCAGGGACGGCATGAGGGTGATGCAGAGCCATGTGCGGAGACTCATTGCTGCATAACTGCATAAATTTAGTATTCTTTATTTTAAAATGTATATGCCGCCCATCTAAAATTGTAGGTGGCGTCCAAATATACATATGCCATTTAGTAAAACAGATGTTACAATAAAACAAACATAGTAATAAAACATTAAATTTGATTAATGAAAAGCCACTTACACAGCCTCCCCCATCAAACTATTATAAATATCTGAACATCAGATTTATTTTACTATGACCAGATTATTGATGAGGAGGGAAGATATAAAATTAGAAAAACTAAACCTGGTAGCCATGAATTCAAAGGCTGGATTGGATTGTGCTACAACTGGAAAAGTCTGAAACTAGTAGCCTGATATCTTCACCGCTGCTAAACAAAATTAAACTGAGATGTTCCCTTAAAATTTGAAATTTCCTTGAATCTGAACTGACAAAATATTTTAAATTTCAGTTTGGCAGAATAAAGAACGCAAAACTGCAAATCTCAAAGACAACTCACATTCCAGTACCCCCCCCCCCCCTCCAACCAGTATCCTACAGCTGACTACACCAAGATCCATAGAGCAAATATACTATTCCATAACAGCACTAACTTCTGATACTCACACAACATGGAGCATACCCTGAAAAGGGCAACACCATAAATATTGCAATGGGCTCTAGAATATCCATATTCCTATTCAGAAAATGGAATAAGCCGGATTACTACAGATCCCTACATAGAAACTCCATGCTAGGAGAACACGTAGCCTCAGTCACACATGCAGTTTAGAAACATAGAAACATAGAAAAATGATGACCGAAAAAGATCACATGGCCTATCTAGTCTGTCCTTCTATATCAACAACTACAACAAGTCCCCTTTTTTCCTTTAGAGATCCTCTGTGTTTGTCCCATGCTCTTTTGAATTCAGATACTGTCCTCATCTCTACCACATCCACTGGGAGACTATTCCACAGACCACCACTCTTTCCGTAAAGAAATATTTCCGCATATCACTCCTGAACCTATCCCCCTTTCACCCTCATCCCATGTCCCCTCGTAGCACAACTTGCTTTCAATCAAAAGAGGCTCTCCCCCTGTGCATTTATGCCACAGAGGTATTTAACATCTCAATCATATCACCTCTATCCCACCTTTCCTCTAAGGTGTATATATTAAGATCCTTAAGTCTGTCCTCATATACTTTATAATGAAGACCACTAACCATGTTAGTAGCCACCCTCTGTACTGACTCCATCCTGTTTATATCCCTTTGAAGGTGACATCTCAAGAATTGTACACTATATTCCAAATGAGGTCGCACCAAAGACTTATACAGATGCACTATCACCACCTTTTTTCTGCTAGCCATTCCTCTCTGTATGCACCCAAGCATCCTTCTAGCTTTTGCTGATGCCTTTTTTACCTGTTTAGCTACTTTAAGATCATCAGACCCAACCACGCCTAGTTCCCGCTCTTCTTTAGTGGACAAATAGGGAATATATTAATACAAACTAACAACAGATAGACATATGCAGACAAAAAATGCTTTTACCCATTATTCTTAGGTTTACAGCATTTCTTTCCCAAAATTATACTTTACTCCAGAGTGAGGTGAGAGAAAGAACTCTCTCATGAAGGCATATGCATTGCTGGCAGAAACTAACATAATGGCTCAGCGCAAGTAGCGTGAGTGCAACTAATGCCACCTCAGTGTGTGGCCTTAGTTGCACCGGCAACTGTTTTGCAACACTGAAATGCAGCAACTGCAGAGGGATGTAACTGCCTCCCTGCAGTTAGCCTATGGGCTTGATGGACTTTGGTCTGACCCAGTATGGCATTTCTTATGTTCATATGTTACAAGCAGAGCTTAGGAAACATGTTTTTAAATATGCCAAACAAGAGGGGCTCAATATAGCAACTCCCACTTACACAAAAACAAGAGCGACTTGGCGCCCCAACACAGCACTTCCCACTCTCTGAAAAACAAGAGGAACTTTATGACCTCAACACAACACCTCCCGCTCCAACATAAAAACCAAGAAGGGTTTGGCAACCCCAACATAAGTCCTGCAACTGCGCACTGGACCGGCATGGTGTAAATGTAAATATATATTCTGCAAAAAGCAAAGAAAATGCAAGATGCTCACACACCAAGGAGCTAAAAGAAAAAAGTGAGAACCACAGCACAGTTTATAATACCAAATTATAAAATTAAAACTCATTTTAGTTTGTTATAAACTGTGTTATGGTTCTTGCATTTTCTTTTTGAATATATATTCGGCATCCACAGAAACCTCTCCCTCAACAATGGCTGTAGAGCAGAAGTAGGAAATTCATCCACAGAACTCAATATATTTAAAAAATTAAAAATAAATATATTGTGAACTAATTAAAACCTTACATAAGTCACCAAAGATCTACAAGGCCAAATCTACCATACATACCAGCATAAACTTCCAAAACTCATACAAGGGATCTACCCAGAAAAAAGCAGCATTATAAATACTGCAGCGGGCCCTAGAACATCCATACACCTATTTGAAAAGCTGAACAAGTCAAATTAATTTTATATTATGGAACATTTTTTTGAAGTATTTATTAGCAAAAAGGTTTACAGATTTCTTTCACATTTTCATGTTACTATGAAAATGTGAAAGAAATATGTAAACTTTTTTGCTAATAAATACTTCAAAAAAATGTTTCATAATATAAAATTAATTTCTAGATAAGTCCGATTTTCACTCAGCTTTGAAAAGGTTTGATAAGATGGGGGGAACCAAGTCTTGGCATAGCTGATTTTCTCATCCTCATCGCAGACCTACCTGGATGTTGAGGTTAGTCCATTAACATTTACTGAAGAAAGGACTGGCATCTACAGAAGTCAGAGTTTCCAACCCTTTGCAGAAATCACTGCACTGTGTAATAAATTCATTGGCAACGTGCTGGTCGTATCTTGCCTATATATTCTTCATCTATGTCTTCTATACATACTGTGGTTTTGCTTTTGATTGTACTGCTGCTTGATTTACACGTGCTCTTCATTTGCAATAATGACTCCACTGCAACTCATTATAGGATAACTAGTGAAAAACATCATTAAAGTCCCTATGGTAGTTAAACATTAACAGACGTGACATATCATCTTGCTGAAAATGAGGAGCTTTACTGTGTCCTCCTCCCATATGATGTCGTCTTCCTCATTTTTGTTTTTGTGTACGGCCCCTAATGACTCTATTAAGTGTGTTACTGAATTTTCTTCTTATGTTCTAATTAATTCAGCAATTTTTAAAAAGAAAATGAGGTTATAGGCATTAATGCATAATTCACTTTTCCATTTAGTCAATTACCAACCCCTGAAAGTGAAGAAAAAATTTATTTATGCAGAGATTGGGGGTTCTCCATAAACAGCAGGGGTATGCAGCCATACTCCAAGGTGAAGTCCTGATTGAGTCTCTCAGCTCAGAGCAGCTTTGTTGCGCCTCTCTGGACATGCGTGCCTGCTTGCTGCCTGCTTACTGATGGATGTCATCACATACCAGTATAAAAGAGGAGGAGGAGGAATGAAAGACTGTTGGGTTGTAGGCACAGATGATATGTGCTCAGTGGTTGTCATTTTCTTTTCTTTTTTTTTTGAGAGGAAGGTGGAGTATGGTTGCATACCCCTGTTGTCTAAGGAGAACCCCCATTACAGGTAAGAGACTACGCTTTCTTTGGAGACTAGCAGGAGGATGCAGGCACCCTCCAAGATGAGTCCAGAGCTGAGGAATGCCTATTTGGTTGTAGTCTTTTTTTTGTGGATTATATTGGGGAAGAGATCAGTCAAGTAGCAAAAAAGGTTACAGAGAACTGCTTGGCCAAAAGCAAAGTCTTTCGTGGAGGAACGGTCTAAACTGTAGTGCTTCAAGAAGGTGTGGATGGATGACCAGGAGGCTACTCTTCAGATGCCTTATTTATTTATTTTATTTATTTAATGGTTTTTATATATCGCCCTTTCCAGTGATCAGGGGTGGTTTACAATGAACAGAACTCATTTACAAAGAACATATCAAACTATATTACAAGGAGACGGATGCCAGGCTGGCGATGGAAGTGGCAGTAGCCCTGAGGTTGTGAGGACTGACACGCCCCAGGCGGTTTGGTGTTCATGAGGCTTCTCATGAACCTGGACACAACCAGATATATGGAGATGGTTTGCCTGACAACTGGGTCATGGGAAGCAGCAATTGCAGACAAGTGGTAGCGGACCAATGTGGTCTGGAGGCTTGAGTTGGACAGGTGAAGGAGGTAAGAGAGCATGCAACCTATGGAGCATTGGACTGGACCCTGATCATTGGAGGCTGCCCAGCTTGCAAAATGAGACCATTTAGCTGGTAGGAAAGCTGAGTTGCCGGCCTTTGGGTTGCAGATATGACAGTGATGACATCCCGTGGCAGGGGAGCAATTAGTGCTCGATGCCTTGAAGCTGCCATGCTGTGAGGGAGAGGCTCTCGAGGTTGGGATGTAGTAGATGGCTCTGGCACTGGGTCAGAAGTCTGGGCTGGGTTCCCAGTGGCATGGGAGGTTCCTGCAGGAGAATCAGGAGATAAGTAAACCAGAGTTGCTGAGCCATTTCAGCGCTATAAAGATGACTGAGGTCCTGTCCTGTTTGATTTTGAGAAGGACCCGCATGATGAGTGGGAATGGAGGAAAAGCATAAAGGAGGCCCTGGGACCAGTCCACAGTGAAGACATTGGGTGCCTAGTGCTGTGGGCATGGGTTGATGGAGCAGAAGACCAGACAATTGGCATTGTCAGCGGAGGCAAAGAGGTCCCTATCTGGTTCTCCCAAAGCAGCGAAGAAGATATCTCGAAGGGTTGTGGAATCAAGGGATCACTCATGTGGGTCTTGTTGCTGACAACTTGTCGACTAGCTGATTCAGAGTCCCAGGAAGGTAGGTTGCTCATAGAGTTGCTCCTATGAAGAGAGCATAGGTCCAGAGATGCATGGCTTCATGGCAGAGTTGAAATGAACCTCTTTATTGATGCAGAACATAGAGACCTGGTTATCAGTGCATATGAGGATAATCTTGTGATGCACCTGATAGGCAAATATGGCGAGGGCCTAGTATATGGCCCAGAGCTCCAGAACGTTGATGTGTAGGGTTTTTTACTGAAGGGAACATGTGGCCTGTGTGAAAAGGTGTTGCATGTGTGCTCCCCAGCCATGTGTGGAAGTATCAGTAGTCATTGTGAGGTGATAAAGTAGCACCTGAAAGGGGCAACCGACAGAGAAATTGAGCAGAATTGTCCAGAATTGAGGCTGTTGTGGAGGACTGTTCAACGTGCGCTTCCCATGGGTATCATGGTGCATAGAGATGAGAACGTTGGCTCCAGTTGAGCCTGAGGTGCCATTGTAAGGGGCTCATGTGTAGCCTTGCAAGTGGTACTACATATACGCAAGCAGCCATGTGCCCCAGTAGGCATAGGAGCATGTGGGCTGATGCTGTCTGACATGCGAGATTGCTGCTGAGGAGTCTTAAGATTTGGGCCCTCTGTCCGGGAAGGAAGGTTCTGGCCTGTAGTATCTAGGCACATCCTGATGAAGTCCAGCCATTGCTGAGAAGTAGGCTCAGACTTTTACAAGTTCAAGATGAAGATAAAGCCGTGAGCCTGGAGAGTGGCGGAGGTGGCCCAGATGGCTCTTATGGTGGCAGACTGGGTGGTGCCTCATATGAGCCAGTCATCGAGAAAGGAGCAAACACAGTGGCCTGGCATCGCAGGTGGGTGGCTACCATGGCTAGGCACTTTGGGAAGATGCAGGGCATAGACAAGAGGCCGAATGGGAGGACTTTGTACTGGTAGTGTTGGTCGAGAAATCGGAAACGAAGGTATTTCCAGTGATGAGGATGAATGGGGATATAAGCATCCTTCAGATCCAGAGGGGCAAGCCAATTCTGGTGGCTGAGAAGAGAAAGGATGGTGTTTAAGGAGTGCATTTTGAATCTTTACCGCTTGATAAAGAAGTTGAGAAGGCGGGGGTTCTACGATCAGGGAAAGCCTCCTGACTTTTTGGGGATCAGGAAGAATCTTGAATAGAAGCCCTAATCTCTCTTGGAGAGCAGGACGAGTTTTATGGCATCATTGAGGAGCAATTGAGTTATCTTCTGTGCCAATAGAGGCATGTGAGGGCCTGGGAGGTTGCGGATTATGGGAGCAGGGGGGGGGGTTGCATAGAGAAATGGAGTGTGTAGCCCAACTGAATGATGGAGAGGACCCAGCAATCTGTGGTGATGGACTGCCATGCCTCTGTGAAGTGTTGGATGTGCCCGCCCACTGGCAGGTAGTCAAAAATTGGGGGCGAGTTTGGGTATGGTGGTTTGAAGAAGCAGGTTGGGTCTTCCTCTCCCACTGAAGATTGCATTGAGTGTATGTCTGACTTTGATTACGTTGCTGGAGAAGTGGTCCTTTACCTCCAAGACTGCCTCCTGAACTTTGGAACCAAACAGACTGTCACTCTGGCAAGAGGAATCTATCAGGCATTCATGGAGGTCTTCTCCAAATCCAGGCACATGGAGCCAGGCCATTCGTCTGTCTGAGATGGCTATAGCTGCAGAACACGCTACTGAATCATAGATGTCATAGGTGGCTTGGATGATGTGGTAGAGAGATTCATGTAAATCTGTGGCTAACTGCGCTGGGTCATCAGGGGTGGAGTCGTCCAGTTGAAGAAGAAGATCATGATGACAGCACAGCATCTGTAGTTGGGGGGGTAGGATGCGCATGGCTAGGATGCTGAAATGGGAAGACTTGCAACCAATGGTGTCTAGGGTCCGCTGTTCTTTCCCTGGAGGTGTTTGAGACAATGCTTAGGTGCTTTCGGACTGCTTCAGGACAGCCTCCAAGACTACTGACTAGTGGGGCAGCTGTGATATTCAAACCAGAGGCTAGTACAACTTTGTACTTTAAGTCAAGATGGCAAGATGTGGGGCAGCTCAAGGTCAGTGTTTTCCAAATGAAGGTTTGCAGATCTTGGAGAATCTGGGGAACTGGGAGCACCAGGACCTCCTTAGGGGCATTGCAAACTTTGAGGATAGACTGGAAATTGTACTTATCGGTGGGAGTCTGAATCGCTGAGAGTGAGAAAACAAGAGATATTCTGGAGGAACTTTGGGTAGGAAAGGTCATCCTGTGGTTCTTTCTGGAGGTCTGGTCAGGGGAGGTGGAGGATGAACTACCATGAAGGACTCACGGGGTTCCCATGGGTAAGGCCATAGTGACCTCACATGCTCATCGAGTGGTGGCGGGGGTCACCAGTCTATGAGGAGAAGAGACCCTGAGCTGCCTTGTGGAGAAGGTATGAAAGCTATGATGATGAAGAGGTGTGGCAGACAATTACTGAGAACGATAATGAGTGGCGTTATCAGTGTGTAAGGCAGATTGCCTATCAAAAAAGCCTGACACTGACTGTGGGCACTGCTTGTCTAAATACTCTTAAGTCAGAGGTTCCCAACCAACTCCAGTCCTGGAGGGCCAAACACCATTCAGGTTTTCGGGCTGTCCCTAATAAATATGCATGAGATGCATTTGCATGCACTGCCCCCATTGTATTCAAATGTATCTCATGTATATTCATTAGGGACAGCTTGAAAACCTGAATGGTGTTTGGCCCTCCAGGACTGGAGTTGGGACCCTCTGCTCTAAGTTATCAATACTTAGTTAAAAAGAGGAAGGAATGAAAAGCTATATAAAGAAATACAAGTATCTATATATCAAAATATCAAAAGAAATAAATTGCCATTTCCAAATTGCAAAAGACCACATGAACTATACTACTAACCTCCAAAGGGGACTAAATTGTAGAAGTGGACATAAATTAAAAATGATCATATTAGTCTGATCACTGATATAAGACTAGTCATACAGCAAAGAAACCACTATTGCTTATGGATAGAAAGTCATGAACACTAGACTAACAGAAGTATTGCAAGGCTAAATAGGATTGTAAGAAATAGGCTGAAACTGCCATAACATCAATTCAAATGTTTTGAGCTGCAAACAGTAAAATGCGTGTCATGCTGTTTCCTTTACATAACGGCATAAACAGAACAGATAACCTCTTACACCTAGGAATCATTGTGCAAATGTAAACAATGACAATGTGGACTTATGAAACAATTTTTTTTAAACAAGGGGATATAAAAAAAGGATATATAAAAGAATATTAAAAAATATTAAAAAGGGTGAGTTTTGTTTCACGTTACCTCGGGAAAATGCAATCGTAAAACATAAGTAGAAAACATACAAAGGCATATATGATACAAGGGCAGATATGGTTCAAGGAGAGAGTATAAATACTACAATAATAAAAAGTCTGCTACAGATTTACTGTAGAGATGTGTTGCATAGCATTTACATTGTATCAATATATAGAGCGGAACATCTATCGGAGGAACGTGCCTCTAGATGTAAATACTGCCTGTCTAATTCCTTTAAGTTATCTGTATCTTAAAAAGCGGAATATGAAAAATTTTTTTTAATGAAATTGAAGGTTCCAGCTCTCACCTCTGTACATCGCCAGACGCGGGAAAACGTCGCGCATGGCCACAGAGGCTTTTTTAAAGGGAAAGAAAAACTGGCACTGCCCACTAGGTAACTTGATCAGCCAGAGTATAAAATGACTGAGGAGGCATAAAACATTGTGATTTTTATTCTATCTGCTATATGTTGATGTACTGTATATGTATACTATTCCTTTCTCAGAACTGTAGATGATATGAGTCAGAAATGTTTAAATACATAAAAAAACATTTAAAGTGCGGTCGTAGCACAGTAGGAGGGGGGGAGAGGGATGGGGAAGGGAGAGAGGAGAGGTGGGAGGGGAGGGGGAGGGAGAGAGAGAGGGAGAAAGGGGGGAGGGGGAAAAGCAGGTCGGCCAGAGGCAGAGCAATAGAAGAGGGCCTGAATTAGAGACTAGAGCGAACGTTCTCTGCTCTGCTCCAACCTCATCCCCTTCCTTCTTTTTCCCTGAAGACTGTATGGAAGAGAGGGACTGGAGCAGAACATCCTTGCTGGAATATTTGGAGAACCAAGTCCAGAAGAACAATTTGAGACTGGTCAACTTTCCTAGATCCCCGGTACTTTCTCCTCTGGAAATGGTTCGTAGATACGTCCAGGAGGTCTTGAAGATCCCCTGGGAGGATCTCCCACCTTTAACTAGAGTTTAGTATCTATCTGTGGGTAGAGGTACGCAGGGAGTTGGTAGTGACGCCCCAGGCGTTCCTGGGGATCTTACGGGGTTCCTTGAGAGTTCCCTGGAGGTGGTCACTGCCCGTACTACTCTCCTTATTACATTAGCTTTGGAGACCGATAAGGCTTTAATTCTTTGGTTATACTTTCGGAGATGTCTCTCTCCATACAAAGATTCGACTTGTTCAAGCCATGGTATTTTCAATAACATCATATGGATGTGAAAGCTGGACAGTGAAAAAGAGACAGGAAGAAAATTGATGCCTTTGAATTATGGTGCTGGCGGCGAATACTGCGTATACCATGGACTGCCCGAAGAACAAACCAGTCTGTACTAGAGGAGATCAAACCTAAGCTTTCTTTAGAAGCTCAGATGACAAGACTTCGACTTTCATACTTTGGACACATCATGCGGAGAGAGAGATCATTAGAGAAAGACACATGCTTGGCAAGATAGAAGGTCAACGCAAAAGAGGGAGGCCAGCTATGAGATGGATCGATACAATAACAGCACTACGGGTACCAGTCTGTCAACAATGAGTCGCCTAACTGAAGACCGAACACAATTTAGGATAGCTATCCAGAGGGTCGCCATGAGTCGACTCCGACTCGACGGCACTTAACAACAACAACAACAACAACATACTTTCGGAATTTCAGTGAGCAGTTTATGGGCTCATATGTGCGTATTTTTCCTGTCGCTAGAGGTACCCAGCTGAGGAGAAAGGAATTTCTGGGTCTTAAGCCCAGAGTAACTTCCCTCGGCGGGTCATTTTTGTTGAAGTTTCCTGCTAGATGTTGTGTCTCATGTAGAGAGAAAATATTTATGTTTTTTGAGCCCCGGCAGCTGCTGGAATTCCTGATAGCTAGGGAGGAACCATTTGTAGATCTTTCGCCTCATACAGCTGACGCATAAGTCTTGCACTGCCTTAGTATTATTTTACTATTTTGTATACTATAATTTTCCTGATCTCTCTCCCCCAGTATTGCGGGCTGAAAATGGTAATGTATTGTTATATATGGGGCATTTTGCTGTATAATTGCTTAAGAGCTTAATTTTTTTCCTTATTACCGTTTTTCTCTGTCATTCATTTGTTTGAATGTATTCTTAAATTCAATAAATAAAGAAATCAATGTGAAAAAAAAAATCATTTACCAATATGTAAAAAACCCCCACAGGTTCCAGCAGAAATCCTTGGGCACATCAGTATTGATTTTTTTCCACTGAGAAAACTATTTAGCTTATGGTCCAATTTCTATCTTTTAACCAGTTATCAATTTCCAATAAGACACTGCCTCATAACCCATAACTTTTTAATTTCCTCAAAAGTCTCTTATGAGGGACTATGAAGTGCTTTCTGAAAATCCATACATGCTATATCAAAAGGCTCATCCCAATTCACATGTTTATTAACCCCTTAAACAAAATCTAAGGCAAGACTTCCCTCTTTAATCCATGCATATCCATTGTGGTGATGCGGGTGCAGCACAGCCCTGGGAAAGAGGAAAAAAAGAAGGTTTTTTTCATAAATGGGGGATGGGCTCACCTAAGCATAGATCCCAAAGTGAAAGTAATACTGAAACACACACTTGCAAAGCTAGTCTGAAGCCACGCCCACTTTCCAGGGCAACTGTAGGGAGAGAGAGGGTGGGGCCAGAGAAGGAAGCAGGCTACCAGGCATTTAAACTGCGTCACTCAGCAAGTGAAGGCAGGCAGAGAGTCCCGGGAGTACAGCGAGTCCAGAAAAGCCAGGAGAGGAAACAGCACTGCAGGGCTGAAAGACCTGGGGATTCCAAAAGGACCAGCCAGAACTGCCAAGGCGAGTGGCAGGGCCAGAGGAGAGAAAGGAGCTGGGGAGAGTTCCAGAACTACAGTTCTGACTCGGAGGCTAGCAGCACAAACTCTGAGCAAGTGTCCAAACATTTCAGAAAGCCTAGTAAAGGAAGGACGTCTGCAAGCAAGGTAAACCAAACATTACCTCTATATGATTCAGTAAGGGGAAGAAGGGCAAGTGTTTCTGACATAGTTCCAAAGGGAAGAAGAAATCTCCAGTGGGAGAAACTTTTTAAGCTTTTAAAGAAAGTGAAGCTAGAAATCCCTGAACGTGTCCTAGACCCCGAGCCTTGCAGCACAGAGGAGGAAATGGAAGTTGAATTTTACCAAGGGAATTCAGAGTCCTCTGATGAGTCCATGGAATGTGCTTTTTGTATGAGCAATGTTTAGAAGTTTTATTGATTGCTGAGAAGGAAAATATAAGAGGTATTTCTGCCAAGTACATGCCATTGAGAAGGGCAGATAAAAAGGAAGAAACCTCATGTTTTAAAACAGCCATTCTACTAATACTGGAAGTGTGTTAAACTGCTGTTTAGTTTCCAGGCTAAGAAGCAGCGTGTAATCACAAGCTGGTTTGTAGCAGCTGAGAGAAACTGAGAAGAGTAGCTGGACTGTGGATGTAACAGTGAGTTTAAACTGTTTTGCTTTAGTGGCAAAGAATTTAACTACAAAGGCAAAGAGTGAAGAAACTGCTTTACCAAAGCAGTTACGTGTCTCTTTTGGAAAGCTTTTTGTTTTGGAGAAAATATCCTTTTTCTGTTGGTGTTTTGGGAACCTTTACCAAGGCCTGTTGCTAACTTGATGATGCAAAGAAAATAAAAATTTATAACAAATTTTCCTGTGTCGGCCTAATCCACTTGGACTGATTTCATAAGCCCCACAACTACACTATAAGGGCCTCAGCTATTACGCTGAAGCATGGACACAAGTATGATGGCCCGTTGCCTAGTATGGCAAGGCGGCGTCACACCATAGTATGGCAAGGCGGCGTCACACCATACACTCACTAATTCTGATTTTTAGAATGGCCTCTCTCTCTACCTTTTTGCCCTGGCATCAATATCAAGCTCATTGGCCTATAATTTTGGCCTAGATTTGCCCTGAAGTCCATTTTAGAAATGGCATAATATTAGCCACTCTCCAATCTTCGTGTTCCTTAGCCAATTTTAATGATAGGTTACAGATGGCTACTAATAGGTCTGAATTTCATTTCTAAGTTCTTTAAGAATCCCAGGATAGATACCATCTGTTCAAGGCGATTTGCTGCTCTATAGTTTGTCAGTTTGCTCTATTACATCTTCCAGGTCCATTATGACTTGCTTTAGTTCCTCTGAATAACTCCCATCAAAGATCGTTTCTGGCATGGGTATCACCCTATCATTTTCTGCAGTAAAGACCGAAGCATAGAATTCATTTAGGGCTCACTACCTGAAGGCATTTACAGAGTTTGCAGACCTGCAAACCCATGTAAATGCTGCTGAATATCCGCAGGTGCTGCTACTGCATGCTCCGATGCTAACCTGTTAGCATCAGGGCATGCCAGGAACATTCCGGTGTGGCATCAGGCAGCAGCAATATTGAGCAACTGCCCAGTTAGTGACATGCAGCGAAAGTAAGACGCAGCAAAGGCTGACATTACTTTTGGCACAGAAGCTAACCAGGCAGCGGCTGACTATCACTGCTTCTGGGTTCTGCAGCCAACCCGGTTATTGAATATCCAAGCCTAAGATTCAGAGCCGGTGGCTAGCCACTGTAGGAGCTGAATATTGGGCCCTTAATTTTTTTTTCACCATAACCATATGTTGCCTGAATGCTCCTCCTGTGCTCTTAGTAATCTAATGGTCCAGCTGACTCCCTCACAGGTTTCCTGCTTCTAATGCACTTGAAAAGGTTTTATTATGAGATTCTGCCTCTACAGCAAGTCTCTTTTCAAATTCTCTTTTGGTCTGCCTTATTAACTCTTTATACCTAACTTGCCAGTGCTTAATCTCTTTTTTATTTCCTTCATTCGGCTCTGCTTTCCATTTTTTAAGAGACATCCTTTTAGCGTTAATAGCCTCTTTCACTCCATTCTTTAACACGCAGGCAGTCGTTTTGTCTTCTTACATCTTTTCTAATGCATGGAATGTATATAATCTTGCCTTTCCAGATAGTATTTTTAGATAACATCTATGTATCATGCAAACTTTTAACCTCTGCAACTCCTCTTTTCATTTTATTTTAAATTTTCTCATTTTATCAGAGTTTCCTTTTTTATAATTAAACGCTACTGCAATTTTCTTTTATGTCCTCCTTCCAATGATGATAACAAATTTGATCATGTTATGGTCACTATTACTAGTGCCCCTACCACTATTACCCCTTGCATCAGGCCCTATGCCCAAGTAAGAACTAGATCTAAAAATGTTCCGTCTTTCATTAGTTCCAGGATCAACTGCTCAATGAAGTACCAATTATGGAATCTAGAAGTCCTACTTCCTTGGCATATCCTGATGAGATATCTTCCTAATTTATCTTAGCATTTGTCTCTCTCTTCATCCTCTCCACATGGATATTATTATATCACCACTGCTATACTCTTCCTCATCATATATGAAATTTATATCCATTAAGATTCCATACTACATTTTGTTTCTTGTAGGACTTATTATGTTTATGCCATCCTTATGTATAATGCTACTCCTCCACCAATTTGGTCAACCCTCAAATTTAAATATAACTTATATTCTGCAATCACAATTTTCCATCCTCCTTACAACTTTCTATGTGAGAGTCCTATTCAAACCCAGGCTAAAAAAAACATCTCTTTGAAGCCATTTTTGGATCCTGACTCCCTATTTAAGGTACTTACTCACCTGTAGCAGGTGTTCTCTGTGGACAGCAGGAATACGTCCTCACGCATGGGTGATGTCCCTGATGGAGTTCCATGTGGGAATGTCCCCCAGCTTCTATTGGAAGTTTTTGGGATGCTCCACCGCACTTGCGCGCCTCCTTCCTGCCTGTCACCGCAGCACCATGATACCTCAGTCTGATAACATAGCTGTACCAGAAGACAACTCCTCGAGGAGGTGGGAGGGTTGTGAGGACTTATTCCTGATGTTCACGAAGAACACCTGCTACAGGTGAGTAACTACCTTTTCTCCATGAACAAGCAGGAAGTACGTCCTCAGGCATGGGACTCCCAAGCTACAGACTACCAAAAACCAAGGAGGCTGCTGAGAAGCCCAACAGGGGCAACATTAACTGTGTTACATGCAAAAATCAACTATGTACAGTGAAGGCAAGTCTTATTTCATTTCTTCTGCACTCTGTATCAATTCCTTTTCTCTTTTTTTTGGGGTAGCCTGGATGGACAGAAGAGCATTGGGGGGACAGAGTTGGATGTTAATCCCCAAACAGGTGCTGGAGTACAGATTGGCCAAAATTAGTGTCGTGTCAGGAATCTCCATCCAGGAAGTAGTGAGATGTGAACATGTGGACAGAAGCTCACGTTGCAGCCCTGCAGATTTCCTCCATAGAGGCCGAGTGTCAATTAGCCACCGACACAGCCATAGCTCAGACATTGTGAGCTGTGACATGACCATCGAGGCTCAGTCCTACCTGAGCATAAGCAAAGGAGATGCAGTCTGCTAGCCAAATTGAGAGAGAGCGTTGGAAATGGCAGCCCCCAGCTTGCTGGGGTCAAATGAAACAAAAGGTTGGACAGACTTCCTATGGTCCTTTGTCTGCTTGAAGTAGAAGACTAAGGCCTGCTTGCAGTCCAACATGTGCAATGCCGCTTCCAACTGGTGGGCACAAGGCTTGGTTCCACTGAATTCACAGAGTCCATGGAGTCTGCCTTATCTGAAGAAGTGCCAGGGGTGTGACATGTACTGTAGAGGCCATGTGGACTAGGATGGTTAGCATCTTGCGAGCCATCACTCACTGACTCTGTTGACCATCCTGTACTAGGGCTATCAGACTTTAAAGACGGTCCTGTGGAAGGAAAGCCTTTGTCTGAGTCATATCAAGCAGGAATCCTATGAATTCTGTCTGTTGGGTGGACTGAAGGTTGGGTAGTTGATCACAAATCCTAACAGCTCCAGGACCTGAATGGCCAACCATGCTGAGTTCCAAACTTCCTCTGAAGTGGTGCTTTTTATCAGCCAATCGTCAGGTAGGGGAAGATAAATACCCCCAGGCCGACACTATAGTGAGACATTTTGTGAAGACTCGGGGTGCCAAGGCTAGGCCGAAAGGTAGCACTCAATCTGAAAGTGTTGTCCTCCCAGGACAAATCTGAGATACTTCCTGTGAGGGGGTTTAATCGATATGTGGGTATACAAACACATCCTTTAGATCCAGGGAGCATAGCCAATCTCCTTTTTGAAGGTACGGGAGCAAGGTGCTCAAAGAAATCATCTTGAACCTTTCTCTTACCAAGTAAGTGTTTAGGTCCCTGAGGTCCAGAAAAGGGATTGAATCCTCCCATTTTCTTGGGGATCAGAAAGTACATGGAGTACAAGCCCCGCCCTACTTGCTCATGAAGCACAAGCTCAATGGTTAGGTCATCCAGGAGGGTAGAGATTTCCTTCTGAAGCAGTTTCTGATGCAGAGGGTCAGAGTGATATGTCCTTGAGGGCCAACGTGGAGGTAGTTCAAAGAGCTGCAACCTGCATCTGTTCTGGATTATCTGTAGCACCCAGGAGTCAGAGATTATAAGGGGCCATCTCTGGGCAGAGAGTGAGCCTTTCCCTCACCAGAGGGTTTATCATGCTGACCCCTGGTAGACTGGCTATATTCTGGAAGAACCCACCAAAGCCACGCCCTGGCCTTTAGCTGTGGGACTGGATGGACCTTCTGGGGCTTTTCCCTGCACTGTTACTGGTGAGGAGCCTGCTGCTTCTGTTGGGAGGTCTGGGATACAGGGAAGTACCGATGCCTATGGGAGTAGCAGTTCTTCTGGCCCCCTCCTTGGTACCTCCTACAATAAGCCGGTTCAGATATGCACCTGCAAAGTCTGGGAAGGATGATATGCTGCTTCTCTATAATGCCAGCCTTTTCCCTCCACCTGTTTACCGAACAAATTCTCACCACAGCACAGTACATCCGCCAGTTTATTCTGAACAGACTGTTCTAAATCAGAGGATTGGAGCCAGGAGAGTCTCTAGGCCCCAATACCTACTGTAGCAACTCTCGCCATCTCAAAGGTATCATAGGTCGCCCAAACCAGGAACTTTCAGCAGTACTTGCTGTGGCCCATTAGGGTGCAAAACTGCTCCAATTTATCAGGAGGAAGGAACTGAGACAGGTCAGATAGGTCTTGCATAACATCCTTTAGAAACATGCTCACGTAGAGCTGATATGAAGCCACTTGGGCTATGAGCATCGAGCCCTGAAAACACCTTCTCTCGAAAAAGTCCAAGGTCCGAGCCTCCCTTTCTGGGGGCATTGATGAATGAGTCTTGCTACTCTTAATCCTATTAAGGGTAGACTCAACCACTAAGGACTGATGTGGGAGCCGAGGTTTCTCAAAACCAGGAGCTTACTGGACCCAGTATATCGAGTCAAGTCTTCTATTGACTGGCAGTACCATAAGGGGCCTCTCCCACATCCTCATCCTTAGGTACCAAGGAGTACTGCAAGATTTCCAGCTCCTCTGCCATGGGTTCATCCTCAGTCTCCAGAGAGAATGGTATGGCCTTGGCCATATCCCTCATAAAATCCTGGAAGGTCATGTCTTTAGGAGGAAACTTTCAAAGTTCATGTGGTGGGGAAGAGTCCAATAGGACCTCTGGAGACCTGCCCTCCGATTCCACAATGGTTACCAACACCATTGGAATCAGACTCTGAGAGGAAGTCAGAACACCTCCAAGTCTCTGCCTAGATCTCCCTCCTGCATCGAGGGAATGGGAATTCCCGGGGGTTTTGGAAGGTGCATCGGGCCGAGAGACGCTAGAGAGGGAAAACAGCTGGGCTGGAACAGAAGTCTGAGCACTTTTATCTCCAAACATCGATGCCTCTGATGGGGGCAGGGCATGCATCTCCAGAATCTGTTGCAGAATGGCTGATGCCAATGCCTTGGTGCACTGCATCGCAAAAAGGGCTGACATGCAATAATCAAGCACTTTTAGGGGCCATTTCCAAAGGCTCAGAGGCCTGAGTAACTTCAACCGATGTACCCAATGTTATTGGCGGCTTGGACTCAGCTGTCAGAAGGCTGCCGGTGTCCCTCCAAACCTCTGGAGGTTGAGCAGTCCTCCTTTTATAGCACCTTCGAGGGGCATTCAATGCTGCTCACTATTGCTCTTGACCCCGTGTCTCAAAGGGCTCTGATGTCGATGCACTCAGGCCTTTACCCGGTGCACGATAGGATCGCCATGCAATGTTGGGGCAATGCCAGTTCCCTCCTTGCTGGGAGGCTGACTGATAGCCAATGGTCTGGGGCAATGCAGGTGCTCTGCTCTGACTAAGCTCAAGAGTTCCTTGACATTGACACCTTTCCAATGTCTTCAATCACTTTCAAAGGCATGGAGGCCAATGATATTTATGCTGAAGACGATGGATCGGGCACTTTCCTTGTCATCTGCATGCACAAATTTCAAGGAGGAGTCTGATGATTGGGCCCCCCAGGCACTGGAGGCACCAGTTGCACTTGTCCTTAACAGAAATGGTCTGGGCACACTTGGTACACTTTTTAAAACTGCTGGTCGGTTTTTGGGACATGGTTGGAAAAACAGCTGTGGCAAAATCAAACAGCTTGATGTTGGATAGGCTCGACTGGGGCACCATCGGTGTCATTGGATTAGTTTGAAAAAAGGACCAAAAATAGTAAACAAAAGACTGGAGAAGATGGAGCCATGACAGCAGGTGGAAAGGAGGCATGCAAGAACGATCGAGACTCCCAAAAGAAGCTTGAGACTTACTTCCTGCTTGTCCATGGAGAATCCTGTTTACCACCCTTGTGAATCATAAACCATTTGCCCTCTGTTCTTTTTTTTTTATATTTCTAAGTTACAAAATTACATCAAGCAATCAATACATACTTGAAAGAAATGGAATAGCAAACAATGCCAATATAAAATTTACACAACAATTCTGCAAACTTCACATAAAGAAAATCATAACACTGTGCTAAATCCTATTAGCCCACAATTCCAACCAGGGATATCCCAGCAAGAAGGCAGGTGATACCATATATCATTATTAATAAGCAAAGAAAAACTCTTCCCCCCTTGAAAAAAGCTAAACAGCATGGCCCGATAACCTAGCATTAGCATTCAAAAGAAGACTATTTTAGGAGGACCCCACTGTAACAACAACTTAATTGGAGATTTCTTGCCATCTAGAAACACACAATTGTTTAGGATCATAGAAAATATAGCTAACAGAAGATGACTTAATAAGGCATTTACATGGAAACCTAAGCAAATAAGAAAAACCCAAGGAAAGGACCTCAGTACGTATGGAAAGAAGAAGGCGCCTTTTAACCTGAGTTACATATGAAATGTCTGGGAAAACCCAAACTTTCTGCCCAAGAAACAATTTATCAGAGTTCCTAAACTACAATTTAAGAGTCCAAGCCTCGTCTGGCTCAAGTATGTAGGCGACCAACAAAACTGCCCTTCGCAAATTCTCCTCAACTGGACTCTCCAAAACGTGAGTCAAATTCAAGTTGTCCGAAGATGCTCCCCCTAAATCTTCATTCAGCAAAGGACTACTAGATCTTTTTTTTAATAGATAAAGAATAAATCTTAGAAGTGGGGGCAGCACATTCCCCGGTACCCCCAAATTTTCAAGCAGATATTTCTTGAATAGTTCAGATGGAGAAATGTTTGGGAAAACAGGGAAGTTCACAAAACATAAGTTCAATTTTTTGGAAAACTTTTCAAATTTTTCCAATCTGGCATGAATAGTAGCGTTGTCTCTAATAAAAGTCACACTGCACCTATAGAGATTGTTCCTGGGTAGTAAGAGATCTCACCTCAGCACTGAGCTGAGATTGCTCTTGAAACTCCAACTTGTTCTAGAGGTCCTGGGTTACCTGCTCCACTTCATTCAATTGCCCAGACACAGATTTCTCCAACAATACAATCGCTGCCCATATGGAGTCCAATGTTACCATCGCCGGTTTGCACAGAATGCTGTCACCAGTTGGGGTTCGAGGGGTCCCTACTAACCATGGCACAGAGGGAACCACTGGGACTGATGCCATGCACAACTTTGTTCCGCCCAGACTAACGCCTTTGGTAATGAGGGGGGGTCTCCCTCGCCCCTCCAGTTACTGCTGACAGCAGAGCTACACCTGCCAATTCCCTGATAATGACAGCGCTGCTCCAGACCCAGTGGGAGGGAGTGGCAGCCCAAGCGGCAGTTCACCAACCGGTGGGAGAGACTCCTTTGGAGGAATGCGCTGTTCGGGGCTCAGACTCACATCTGAGGCTGAAAGGACTGCCTTCTGATCAGCTCCAGCACTACCAGTCAAAGAATCAATTTCTCCTCCGATAAGAACAAACTTCATAATGGACTGTTGTTTTAAAGACCGACTTCAGGGTAAGTCCTCGTCTTTCCCTTTCTCTTCCCCAGCAATAAACACCAAGAAACTTTGCATGAAGAAATATATTTAGGGAAAACACAGCTCACATCACAGCATTCTGCCGGAGCGGGCAGTCACTAGAAAACAAAAGCCATCTTAGATTCCCCATTTTCTCTTAGTTGTACCCTAATCCTTTGCTTGTGTTTGTCTCTTTCTTGAAAAAACTGTAAGCTCTATTGAGAAAGGACTACCTCTTACATGCATGTGCACCGTGCTGTGTACGCTTTGTAGTGCTATACAAAATGATAAGTAGTAGTAGAGAGGAATTTTAAGACAGGCTGCCTAAGTCTGGAGGTTGGGAAGGTGTCTGTTTTTAGCCTATTTTATAAAGCCACATATGAGACTGTGTGCCTTTAGAAAATACTACGGGGAAAGCTGCAGTCATTTATGCCTATTTGGGAGCAGGTGCAAATGCTAAGTATAAATTGCAATTCCACCCCTGTTCCTCCCAAACTCTGCACCAGAACAACCCTACACCTGGGTTGCATAAATATTAGGAATGTGCAGGCCAAAAAAATTTCATTTCATTTTTTGACTTCATATCACTTGTTTTTAATAGTGTAACCTACTGCACAGCAGCGTGCATTATTGTTGCTTTCATTTCAAGACCAAAGCACATCCCTAACAAATTTAAGAAATTGCCATACTCAGTCACATCGAAGATCTAAGTCCAGTGTCATTTCCACAAGTAGCCAACCCAGGTCACAAGCACTTGGCACCTTTTTAAGATGCAGCTTGTGATAAGGAAGCTTATCATAGCTCAGGAAGGGGCTATAGAAAAGGTGAAGTGTCTCTGAACAAGCAACCTGTCAGTGCTGGTAGAAATGAGAAAACAGAATTTTGCCATAAAAGACTACCAGTCCCAGAATGCACCAGGTTTCCAACAGCCATGAGAGGAGCTGAAGTGAGAAAACGTGTGTTCAATCAAAAGGGCTATGAGGTAATCCCCAAGCACTCATTGCAAAGGGCAGGGCTTGATTCAGCACAGCTGCGCTGTGCTAGGATGGAACACTCATCTCAAAGGGCAAGGCCTGATTCAGCACAGCTGCGCTGTGTTAGGGAGGAGCACTCATCTAAGCAGAATAAGAGTAGAGTTTATTCTACAGATGACCATCTTCATGATCACCTTGGATATCCAGAGAATGATCCTCAGTTTCATCTGAAGGATCATCAGAAGCAGAAGCCAAACCGGACAGACAGAGAGGCAAGGAAACCCTCTGGAAGAAAGAGGAGAAAAGCCTTTGAGAGGTCTAGAAGAGTCCAAAGCAGTACGTATACTGGGAGGTATTCCAAGGGCCAGCATACACCATTGGACTGGGGAAAGCCAGAGGAATGGTGCTGCAGAGCTAGGAATCACCAGAGGCTACCTGTGAGGGAGACGGCTGCACGTGGAAGGGACCCTAAGACCTGTGCCAGAAGGTATGTGAAGAGAGATCCAGTGTCCAGGGATCTGGATTGGAAGGCTGGACATAAGAACTGGACTACATACTGGCCAGGCTATATAGAGAGGAACTCTAGCAGCAATGGAAGCTCAGGTATGAACACTGATCTATGCCCTAGCTATAACCTTGAAAGACAGCAGGGAAACAAGTATTCTCCTGAAAGTGCTCCATTGAGAGATTCATCTGTGCCAATCCATGATATTGAACCCATGCTTGTTGAACAAGGGGGAATAATAGCAGATGAGGATCCTGTTTATATGGACTGCTCTCTATC
Source organism: Ichthyophis bannanicus (assembly GCA_033557465.1). Classification (NCBI taxonomy): domain Eukaryota; kingdom Metazoa; phylum Chordata; class Amphibia; order Gymnophiona; family Ichthyophiidae; genus Ichthyophis; species Ichthyophis bannanicus. The sequence goes on from CM066038.1 coordinate 414,154,743, forward strand.
TAAACTCCATTGGTAACTTTCTGTTATAAAGTACAGCAACCATCACAAAGAAATACAAATTTGTTCTTTAATCCACTCAGAAAAGCTCCTGAAGCAGGATTTGACCCACACAGTGGAAGGCAAGCCAGCTAAGGGGTTTCAGCTGGTGACTGCTAGCAATTAAGCCTTACCTAATTGCTTGTGAGCTAGGAGAGAATCACTTCTGTATCTATGTGGGAAGTAATCAGAAGTTAACCTGAAAAGAACAGTTTGTTTCTTGCTTTGTGGCTTTTCATTTGTTGTTTTCCTGATTTTAACTTTGTTTTTCCAAGTTAACACTGAAAGCAAGTAACCTAATTTATGTGCTACCAAGCATATCTGTGTTGGGAGAAATAACCCCATAAATAAAAATCTTATTGGCTTTACCCAAGAGCACAACTAAATTATTGTCAGCAGCTGTGTCTGATGTGAATGAACTACATTGCCCACAATACCTTGCAAATCATATAGATATATGCACTTGTCAAGACTGTGAAGATTCTCACCCAGGCAGCCGTCTGACAAGCTACACTAACAGCTATAACTATATTTTCTGGCAATGAATTCCAGAGCTTAATCATGCATTGTTTGAAAAAGTATTTCCCTTATTTGTTTTAAATGTACTACTTTGTAACATCTTGGCATGGCCCTTAATCTTTGAACTTTTTGAAAGAGTATACAAGCAATACAAGTTCACCAATTCTACTCTACTCAGGATTTTATAGACCTATCATGCTTTCCCTCAGCCATCTTTTATCCAAACTAAATAGCCCTTAGTCTTTCCTCAGAGGGGAGTCATTCCATCTCCTTTTATCATTTTTGTTGCTGTTCTTTGTACCTTTTCCAATTCTCCTATATTCTTATTGAGATGCGGTGATCAGAAATGCCCACAATACTCAAGGTGTGGTTATGCCACGGAGCAGTATAGAGGCACATATTCTCGGTTTTCTTCTCCATGCCTTTCCTAATAATTGCTAACATTCTGTTTCTTTTTTTGGCTACTGCAGTATATTGACCAGAAGACTTCAATCTACTTTCCATGACAACACCTAGACCCTTTTTCCCCGAGTGATGACACCTTAGGTAGGACATTGTATAGCTCTAATTTGATTACTCTTCCTTATGTGCATCACTTTGCATTTGTTCAGAATGAATTTCATCTGGCATTTGAATGCCTAGCTTCCCAGTTTCACGAGGTCCACCTGAAATTTCTCACAATCCACATGAAATTTAATAACTTTAAATAATTTGGTGTCGTCTGCAAATGTAATTAGCCTACTTGCTTCCATTTCCAGATGCCTGTAGTACTTCACTACTGATCTTTCTCCATTGAGAAAATTGACCATTTAACCCTACCCTTTGCTTCCCATCTTTTAACTAATTCACAGTCCACAGCAGGAAACTGCCTCCAATCCCATGGCTTTTTAATTTCCTCAAGAGAGACTCTGCCAAATGCTTTCTGAAAGTCCAAATACACTAAAGAATATGTCTTCTTCTCACTATATGCACTTTTAGGTACATAAGACTTAAGATAATTTTATAAAAGCAGTTTTATGCAAAAGAAAAATTTACAAAATCATCCCCCTAATGCCACATTTTAATTCATTTTATTTCAGACTTCTGACATTCACATACAGACAATTCAAAGTATGTTTGGTATTTGTATTTTTAACTTTTAAGAAAGTTATATGAGCAGCCAAGGAACTTCTGTGAGGAATTAAGAGACTCTGAAGATATTCTTAACTCTGAAGAGGGTAGCAATCCAGAATCAATGGACTTGGATTATAGTTCCAGTGTTCCCATGCCTCACAACGAACCTATGGAATGTAACTTTTGCTTAAGAAGTAGTTTGCTTGCCATGCTAATTGCATAGCGAAGAACTAAGTCTGCATATGGTGAAGCTGATAACCATTTTGTTCTGATATTGTTTTCTAATGTTTTGGAAAATCCCCTAACCCAGCTAAGCAGTCAATTGTAGAGCTTACAATCTTTAACTGTTTAGTCCATGGTGGAACTTTATTGTTTGAGGAAAGCATTACCTCCACTTTATGTTGATGTCCCATTGAACCTAGAGCATTAATCAGGGAAATAAAGCCTTATTTACCCTACACTTGGCGTAGTTATTCTTTTCAGGGAGTTCTATACTACAAGGACCCCAATCCTTTTGGTCCTTCAGCCTGAACACTCTCTGATACAAATTAAATGTCCCCGGACGCCCTTACTCTACTATGCCAGTAGGGGTGCAGGTGGTGACAGAAGTTCCCAACCTTTTTGGTTGCGTCACCTCTTATTAACATCCAGAAAGATCAGAGACCCACAGTTCATCCCCATTAGAGACGGCTGAGGGGAGATATGATAGAGGTCTATAAATTAATGAATGGAGTGGAACTGGTAAATGTAGATTGTTTGTTTACATTATCAGAATATAGAAAGACTAGGGGATATGCAATGAAGCTACAGGGTAACCTATTTAAGACTAATAAAAGAAAATATTTTTTCACTCAACGTGTAATCAAACTCTGGAATTTGTTACCAGAGGATGTTAGGGTAGCTGGGTTTAAAAAAGGTTTGGACAATTTCCTGGAGGAAAGGTCCATAAACCATTATTAAAAAGGGACCCAGGATATCAATGCTTGACCCAATACAAGCATTGTGGAACCTGTGTCTTTTGGGGAAACTCCTAGGTACGTATGACCTACGAGGGGTGTCAGATATTAAAGATAAAGGCCAAAATTACACTAACATTTGTATTTAAAGAAATTATTCAATACATTCCACCAAAAACTACATACTTTTGTTTACTTCTCCACATTATCGCCGTAAACATTGAGACATTTATCCCAGCGTGACACTAGTTTGAACATCCCTTCATGGTACAGTTGCGTGTCAAGTTGTTGAAGTAGTCCATAACGGTGTCTTGCAATTCCTCCTGATCCGTAAAGCGTTTCCCCCCCAAGAATTTCTTCGAAGGTCCAAATAAATGAAAATCCGAAGGGGCTAAGTCCGGACTATACGGAGGATGTAGCAGGACCTCCCACTTCTGCTGTGTCAACTACAGTTGTCATCCGTGTGTGAGGTCCTTGGTCTGCCTCTTTTCTTTTCCGGATCATCATTCAACTCCATTCGGCCATCTTTAAACTTGTTACACCAGAAGCTGACTTCTTCTAAGCTTAAAACGTTCAGGCCAACACACCCTCTATCTGCGATGAATTTCGCTCTGATTAACTCCTTCGGCTTGCAAAAATCTGATAACTCCATGCACCTCAAACTTTGAATACTCTGCGATTACACATGCCATGTTTGTTTGCTTCCTGAAAACTACTCGTAATTTGAGTGTTTAACAAAACAACGCTACAGACTCTCCTACTACGAGTACAAGTAGTCTCGCATATGATGGCACTATTGCGCATGCGGAGCAGGTATGATTGCCACCTGTACCTTTAATATCCTCGTAGATTGGCCACTGTTGGAAACAGGATCCTGGGCTTGATGGACCTTGGTCTGACCCAGTATGGCTTATCTTATGTTCTTAAGTTAATACTCTTCCCTGACCCCTCCCATCAGTGCCCTTTATCTCCCCTCCCCTTCCTGCCTCTACTAGTCAGTTTCTCTCTCCCTTCTGCTAATGCTCACCAGTCTCAGTCTCATTTCTCTCTCTTTCTGCCCAACCCTTCTTCCCCCAATTTCTCTCTCTTTTCTCCCTTTAGTGCATTCACAAATCCAAGAATCCAAAGACCACAGGTTGGGAACTACTGCGCTAATTGCTCTCCAGCTTTAATCTCACTTTATACTGCCGTGTGCTAACAATTCTGTATCTTTATTTCTAATACTAATTTTTACACAATCACATTTGTTTGGAGGCTGTTCCATTCATCTACCATACTCTGAGAAGAAATCCTTCTTTATGTGACTTGTAAATCTATTCCTCTCGAATCACTTATTACCCTTGTTCTAGAATGTCTTTTCTTCTGTACTTACATGGGGGATGGGTAATATCATAACAGAACACCTATGTGAAATATCTGAAAAAGCACCTACTTTATAAAGGCAATATAGACTCCCACATGCCTTTACAAAATAAGGTCCCCGTCAGGACTACCCTAACAATGCATACATTCTCTTAAGGCATAAACGTGTGCACGTTCTTTGTGCACACACTCTGCACGTGTGAACATATTTTATGCTACACAAATCCAAACCACGAACCTGAAAGGTATTTTAATAAGCATACTACTAAATGATAGCTTTGCTATTTTTATGATATAAATTGTAAATGGATGAAAAAGACCAAAAAGATCTCAGATGTTAAAACCACACACACTAACTGCACCAGAACTAGGCAGTGAAACAATGGCTAGCGCTGGTTCAACCAGAGGGTTTTTTTTCCTATTTTTAGAAAAATTCACTGCTAAATCTTTTAAGTGGAAAATGAAATTAAAAAATGTTCACATGGGGCTTTCATTATGTAAAAATATAGGTGTTTTTTGACCAGAGATTGTAAGATGAAGCCAGTTCTGGTACAAACAATGCCTATGGGCTTAACATCAGAGATCTTTTTTCCTCTATTTACAATATATATAAACTTGTGTAGGTATCGTTTAGTGGTCTGTGCACTTTTTATAAAACATGAGCGTACTTTGCAACTCTGCTCCAGCTCCGTCCCAACTACACCTCTAGAAATGCTTATGTGCAAATCAAAGTATGCGTGACCTCTCTCATGGGCACACACTTTCTATGCCTATGCAATTTCAAAAATCCATCTTTCATGTGCAAAAGATGCTTTTCACATGGACCATGACGTATAAAATTACCCTCACATTGTTTTCCTTTGCCTGTGTATACAACAGAACCATGCACCTGACTAGCAGTTACGTGGAGCCCCATGCTGAAAGGGTCCCGTCCGGGCGTCCAAAATCTGGATGGGCTGGATTTGCACCCAATTCTGATCCCATGGTAGCTAGATGGCCCTGCGGGATCATAATCGGGTGCAAAGAGCTTGGACAGGAAGGACAAGCCCTGATTCAGGACCCTTGGATGCCCCAACCCTGCCACGGCTCCGACATTGAGCCCTGGTGCCGTGGCGTCCCATTGCCATGCACCAGAACACCATGCAGTAGCCGCGCTCACCCCCGGACCCAGAATAGCTTGCTTTCCCTGCTGCCTGACACCTGAACAGGCCTGCCGGGGCTGGAGTCAGGCTGCGGGGAATCTCCTGTGCCTTCCCTACCTTTCAGGGAGGTCTGCCGCCACAGAATGGCGCACTTGGGGTGACTTATTCCACCCTGAGGAGGAATTAGTCACCTGTCCATTTCATCCAGCCTGGATGTACAGGACCACAACCGGAATCGTTACTGTATGTTCGGGTCTGGGTGCCGCCCCTTACCCAGCTCTATCCAGAGCTCCCCGCACAGCGGCCCTGAACGCGCAAGGAGCTCTGGACCAGGAATTTGGTCCCAACAAATAGAGGGGGTTGGACGTTCACCCCTGCTATCCGACCCCGTTATTAGGGACTCTGCATGTTGCCATAGTGTACAGTATTGAAGAATGTTAAATGAAATCTGTTAAAAATAAACAAAACATGAATGGTTTTCTTTTGTGCTGCATTTAATAAAGCTGCGTTTGGATCCTGATCCCCTCATTCTCCTGTTCACCACTTGTGCACCTACTCTTGCCAGACTAGATGGACCATGCAATGTGTGCCTTTGAGTCAGTCCTGACGCCTGGCGACCCAGAAGCTCCTGGGTTTTCTTGGCAGTGTCACCGGAAGTAGATTGCCAGGCCTTTCTTCCAAGGCAATGGAGGGTTAAGTGACTTGCCCAAGGCCACAAGGAGTGCTAGTGGGAATTGAACCCTGGTTGCTTGGTTACCAAGCCAGTGTTCTAACCACTAGGCTACTCCTCCACTCCATATGGACCATACTGGTCTTTATCTGCCATCATTTACTATGTTACCATACCCTAGCCTCTAGTTTGTGATGATGTTATCTTGATTAGACTGTAAGCTCTGATGAGCAGGAACTGTCTTTTACATCTACACGTACAATGCTTCATACGCCTTATAGCGCTATACAAACGATAAATAGTAATAGTAGTAGTATCAGCAGCATCCAAAGAGTGTACCTTTGTACAATGTAATGGCAGGTGAGAGCAGGACTGTTCTTTTTCAAAATCAGGTTAAGGGTATAAGAGACAAGGGAGGGATAGGTTGAGTAGGGTGGGGGTGCGAGTTCAGTGTTTGTGTGGTTGGGTGCATGGAGAGTTTGAGGAGTGTGTGTGGATTTTGGGAGGGATTCTTTTCCAGGACCTTACTGTAAATAAGGGACAGGGATGATGATTCGGGAGCAGTATGTAAATATTGTCTATTTCAATGAGTGAGGTTTGCAGACTCTTATGAACTGTAAGAAGCTATACATAGACTAGAATCAATGCGGGCAAATATATTTCTTCTGTAAGAGGTGCACTAAACTGGACATCAGAGAAGATAACAGAGCTTGGATGGGTGAAATCTTCCCCTCCCTGGGTTGCATTAATAGCGCTAAGGTTGTTATTTTACTTAGAAAACATGCTTGGGTAAAGGTACACAGGGCGCAAAAAGACAAAAAGGGGGAAAGAGTCTTGCTTTTAGAAATAGAGATGGGAGGGCCATAGGTTTGTGTTGGCAATACATAAGCTCCAAACTCAGATCAAATTCATTTTATAAGTGAAATAGTTCAGAAAGTATTTGATTTTTCCAAATTTCCAGTGATTATAGAGGGAGATTTCAACTTGATATGTCCACACAAAGGGAGAGATCTGAACCTCGGCTGGAGGACATGGGGGGGGGGGGGGGGTGAGGTAAGCAAATGAGCCTCTTTGAAACCCACTGCAATGGTTAACCATGCAGCAAATACGTTTTTAACCAGTTTCATTTGTTCAGAACTGCATTCATAACCATGGAGATCACATCCAAGTAGAATAAAGAGTTTATCATTTGGTACCAGAAAACCTATAATCTGTATCCGATTGCAAATGTTAGACCAGAAAGTGTTGACCCTTGAACATTCCACCTAAACATGCATATAAGTTCTCACAGCCTCACACCCTCTCCAGAATTTGTACATTCATTCTGTGCAAGAGGGCTGGAGATCTAGATCACTGAAATAAAATTTTATACTGAGTAGATGCAGGAGAAGGGGTTCTATAGGGCTACTGATTTTCAGGGTAAGGGAAGGTTTTAGATCTTGACAGGAGCTGGATGGACAAGGGAATTCTAGTTCTCATGGGTTCAGTTGCAGATTTTTTTTTAAATTAGTTTGAAGGCGTTATTGGAATGACCACTTAATAAAATGGAGTTGCTTCTTTAAAGATGGGGAGCTGTAAAAGTCACTTATCTAAGTTAGACAAGGCCTTGGGGAACCCTCAAAACATTAAGGCGGACAGATTCAAAGGCATTTACGTGATTTAGACCTCCAAACTGTGTATTTGCAGCATGGTTCATCATTGCAGTGGATTGAAAGGAGGCTCATTTGATTCCCTTGTTTAACTGGCATAAAGATATATGAGATGGCAAAACTGACTGCAGCTACCAGGAAGAGATTTTGTTATTTTTTTGGGGGTTTGGTCTCCCTATACTCAGTTTTGCCTGAACGGTCAAGGAAGGGAAGGATAGAGTAGGGTAGAATGAGATGTCTGTACGATATAAAACCTATGAATTATATATCTGCATTAGTTGGCCTTTACTGGTATCAACTCAGATAGTATCAGTGGCTCAGGCAATTTGGGGTACATTATGACACCTTTATTCCTCTCTTCCTCACACAAAGATCGGGAGAGTGTTTCTATGATTGCTTGCTTGCTTATATGTAGATTGTCATAGAATAGTATACAACTGTGCTGGTAAATATAAAAGTTATAATTTGTTGGCTGTGGTTTGTTAAAGTTTAAAATACAATAAAGTTAAAAATAAAAAGGGTATAGTATCTCCGTCTGTCTACACACTACCATACAGAAGACTGATGCTCTATTAAAGGTACTGATTTTTTTGCTTGGATCAGTGCTTAGCCAGCATGGGAAATAAACCCCCTCTTCTCTGCTGACAGTGATAACTGCTGGTCTGTTTTCATTTCATAATTGTATAGAGGCCAACTCCGGAAACATGCACGTCCGAGCAGCGGGCATGTCCAAATGGAAATGTGCAGAAATAGATCCCAATTCCGCATACGCAGGGATAGATGCAGCCGCATGCACAGAATCGCTCAACTAGACATTCTAGGTGTGGTCCAAACAGTGCTACATTGTAAGAAGACAGGTATATGCCAAAAATGGCCTTGTATGGCCCTGCACTCACCGTATTCCAAGAAGAGATACGTCTGCAACCCTGCCAGCGATATACCCACAAATGATCAAGCCCCCTTCAAAATGGGCAGCTGTGAAGCTGCTGTGGGCACGGACAGAGCTGCTCTGAGGCTGAATGACAATGTAAGATGGCGAGGCTCAGAGGTGGATGGAAGTTAGACAATAAAAACCAGTCCATATATTGCCCAGACCACTACAAAGCAGTCGCAGTTTACAGTACTGTAGCAGGAAAATGGGTAGAGAGTGAACCTACTGGCACGAGATGCAGTGCAGCACTACAGACATGGCAGTGGATGCCCTCCCAAGGTATGCACGTTGTGAACAGCTCAGGAACATGACTATACAATGCTAAGTTATATGATCCCAGCAGAACAGGCTCCCCATAGAGAACTACTCAAACACTGCCCCTGCACTACTAAAGGGCCACTGGAATGACAGCAGTCAGCAGTGCAAGCATCACACAGACACCATCGGCGTTCCCTACCAATGTGCACATTTGTAGAGACCAATGCTGATGCACCTGGAAATGTCGTACTGTGTTTTGCACTATTGAACACCCACCCTCTGAGAGTAGTGACAGGGAAGTGATTCCGAACCATCATGTGCACTCCTGTCTGTATGCACTGAGAGCTGGTAAGACTGCAGACAGCCCTATGGTCCAGGTACCTGCTAGGCATACCTGTCCCTCCCGGATATGTAAATGAGAAATCTAGACACACACACCCCCGCACGCACGCACACACACACACACACACGCGCTCTCTCTCACTTGCAGCCCCACAGAAACAGCCATCTGCCAAAAGAATGCCCAGCATCGAAAGTATTAGCTGATAGACAGCGAACCATAACAATCAGTACTTCCAAGCCAGCATCATACCTGCTCACTACATTTCTATTTGGCTTCCTACATATACGATAACTACAATGGTGGACCTCAATCTGATACAGAGATGCAGTAGGTCTAAACAGTCCTTCCAGTATATCTGCCTCCAGGGTCAAACCCCGAATGCATATTGCACATCATAGGCCCACATATGTAAACAACCGCGACAGTGACCTGTGCACAAGATATGTGCCATGTAGCCATCGGCATAAGATATCCCCAGTATAGTGTTCCAATAGGATTTACATATGACTATCTGCACCAGGGGACTGTGCACATTGCATAGAGCATATTGTAGAAATCCACTGTGGGAAATGCAACACTCCAGTTGGCTGGGTGCTGCACATAGCACCGATGTCCGGGCTTACATTTTCACATGGGGTCCTGGGACTCCGTCACCAGTATCATATCCAGGATGTGGGCATTGGTAGGGCACCCTAGCTGCGCCCCTTTAGCTCATACAGCAAATACCAGCATGGCCGAATTGAGCACCAGTGCTCTACTGCATACAGTTATAGGGGTGTTTATTTCTGCTACTTTGACATACATCCTCTCTCTCCTCTGCTTTCTGTTCCATAACACTCCATGCTATGATTTTCCAGACTGCAGTCACACCAGTGCACAGCATAGATTTCTCATCCATTCACCACTATTGGCTGCATTGGGGTGAGAAGCAGAAATATTTCTAAGTCCTACCTTTATTCCATGTATTTTGTAGGTATAACTTGGATGTCTGAGGGGTTGCCTGTGGACATACACAGGTGTGACTGGAATATGCTTCATACATCTCTGTGGCTGGCCATACTCCTGTTCTGCCCCTTCCCACCCATGTTCTCCGATCCCCGATTAAGTGTCATGTACATGCAGGACCGCGAAGATTCAGAATTCAGTTTTGGACGTTTTCACAAGATACATATTGATCCCACACTTTCAGGCGGCTTATTCGCAGTTCAGAATGACCCCCATACTGTTTTCCCAGTTTACAGGAAACAACCCAAGAATTATGAGAACTATGTCTTGTCTGCTTGGCCAAGCAGGGTACTGCTGAGACACCTCACTAAAAGCCTATAAAAGAAGAAATCTAGTGAAGAAAATCTAAATCATAAATGGCTGTATGGTGCCAACTTTCAAATCTCTGTACTCCTTCACTATATACTGATCACTTGCTTTTCAGAACTAGTGGGGATCACAGCTGGGCATTATTGACTTATGGGGATGGCTGGGAAGGTCTTAGAGCTGGGCGATCATGAGAAATGGAAGAGAACACTAAGGTGCAAACCAATCATGATTCCACGCCGACCAAAAATCAAAAGGTTACTTGTTCACCATGCCAAGTGAGATCTTAATCTAGCTATGGATGACCTTGTGTAGCTTTAGAATGTGAGAAATGAGAAAAAGCAGCTGGGACTAATAGAAGCCGAGAGAGCGTTCAGTAGTAAATGCAGCTGTAGTAGCTTATAGCGCTTTCTCCCAGGAAACTCATAACGACAGTGCAGACACAGCTGCTTCCCTTGCTGCTGCTGCTCTTCCATCTCAACACCTAGCCAGTCAGGTTTTCAGCACAACCGCAATGAATATGCATGAGACCGATCTGCATGTATTACCTCCACTGTATGCAACTCTCCCATATGCATATTCATTATGGCTATTCCAAAAACCTGACTGGCTAGGTGTGTCCCGAGGACTGGGTTGAGAGCCCCTGCTCTACAGAAAAGGAATGCCCTTCTAGTGGCTCACAGCTTCTGTTTCCATAACTTCTATTGTGTGTAAGTCTTTGTCAGCACAATATAGCTACTTTATTCCTGACACTACTTCTCTTTCTGAGCAAAGGTACACCTCTCTCCAGCAGTCACATTATTCCAATTCTTGTTAAGACCTCAAATAGCTCTCTAATGAACTAAATCTTCTAAGCCTACTTGTCATTTTTTCATACAGCAATAATTATAGTAATTGTTCTTTAATGCCACCAACTCATTTAACAATGAATACTTTGATTGCAGTTGTGCTATAGTTTTCTTTTATCATTTAAGCAAGACTGCCTCAGTAACCCTGTCTTGTAATATTCTTTATTCTGTAATACTGCATACACTAGATGGCACAGGACCTTCCAAAGCTATTGTTTGCTAGATATAGCTCTGACAATACACGTTGGCTTAATATGACACTGATAATAAGACAATGAATCTCAGCCTGATAAAGTTCTAGGTTGTTATTCTGATTAGGGGATCACTGAACCTATACAGGTAAAAATGAAAGCTTTATATATTAGTTCCCAAATAAATTTGTTACCATACATAGACTGTCAGTGAAAATCATATGACTTAAGTTTTACTAAGACTATATTAGCATACCAATAACAGTACTGTTTGAAAAAGTAAACACACTGGAAACTATTGCACAAAAACACCTTTCAGCAGCGGCACAGCAGATGTTGCAGCAACACAAATACAGAAACAGAAAAAAATGATAGCAGAGAAAGACCATATGGCCTATCCAGTCTGCCTGTCCATAAGAACTAAATCATAAATGGCTGTATGGTGCCAACTTTCAAATCTCTGTACTCCTTCACTATATACTGATCACTTGCTTTTCAGAACTAGTGGGGATCACAGCTGGGCATTATTGACTTATGGGGATGGCTGGGAAGGTCTTAGAGCTGGGCGGTATATAAATGTGATTAAAAATAAAAATAAATAAATAAATAAATAGATAAGAACATAGGGACTTGGGATGTACCATAGTGGGTCAGACCAAGAGTTCATCAACAGATCCAGCTGCACACACACGAAACAGGCTCCCTCCACGGGACAGGCTCCCGCACCGCGACAAACCCAGCTCCACATCCACGGGACAGACCCCCGCAACAGGGCGACCACCACAGATCCGGCTCCACCTCCACGGGACAGGCTCCCTCCACGGGACAGGCTCCCGCACCGCGACAGATCCAGCGTCACATCCACGGGACAGGCCCCCGCACCAAGACGACCGCCACAGATCCAGCTCCACATCCACGGGACAGGCTCCCTCCACGGGACAGGCTCCCGCACCGCGACATACCCAGCTCCACATCCACGGGACAGTCCCCCGCAACACGGCGACCAACACAGATCCAGCTCCACACACACGGGACAGGCTCCCTCCACGGGACAGGCTCCCGCACCAAGGCGTCCGCCACAGATCCAGCTCCACATCCACGGGACAGGCGCCCTCCACGGGACAGGCTCCCGCACCGCATCAGATCCAGCTCCACATCCAAGGGACAGGCTCCCTCCACGGGACAGGCTCCCGCACCAAGGCGTCCGCCACAGATCCAGCTCCACATCCACGGGACAGGCTCCCTCCACGGGACAGGCTCCCACACCGCATCAGATCCAGCTCCACATCCAAGGGACAGGCTCCCTCCACGGGACAGGCTCCCGCACCGCAACAGATACAACTTCACATCCCCAGGACAAGCCCCTGCAACAAGTACAGCTCTCCTCAAAAAAGCAAACAACAGACGAAAACCTAAGGACACAGGCGTCGCCCTATCAGAACATCACAAGCTATCAACATGCACACCACATACTTCCTCCCACTATACCTACTAGTCACACAACTCCTCCCACCAACTACACACCCCCACTACACCCAAACAAACACACCATGGTACCCACCAACTGCACTGCCATATCTCGGTCCACAACACACACACAAAGAGACACTCGCAACCCCCCAAACAAAGAGACAAAACAGACACAAATCAAACCCCAACACCGGCCCTAAGGAAGCACACGTCGCAACAACCTCTTCCATAAAGAAAACATCAATTGAGCTCATAAACGCCAGATCCATCTGCAACAAGATACACACTCTGGTAGACCACATTGAAGAGCGACAGCCAGACATAATATGCATCACAGAGACATGGCTCAACCCTACCGACAGTGTACTACTCAACCAACTAGTACCGAACAACTACTCAGCATACAACTGCCCACGCATCCACAAGCGTGGAGGAGGAGTCCTAATAATAGCAAAAACAGAACTCAAGTTCAAGACACTGAATCTCACAGATACAAAGCAGTGTAACACAATTAGCATCAAGAACAAGAATATTGCAATCTGCCTAACCTACAGAGCACCCCGTGCTCCACCCGACGAACTAGCCTTCATACTCGAAGAAGCCTGTGCCATAACGTCAAACAACAAACCAGCACTACTAATCGGAGACTTCAACCTCAAGTCCGCCAATACAAAAGATGCAGAGGCCTTCCTTCAGGCAATGTCATCACTTCAATTCACACAGATAGTCAATGCACCATCACACAGACTAGGATCATCCCCAGACCTCATCTTCGCATCAAACTACCTAACTTCAAGAGACCTAATCTCTACACCCACCATCACCCCAGTACCATGGTCTGACCATTACTTAATCGAGACAAATCTGCAATCACAAGAAGACTGGACAAGCGAAAGAGCGAACTTCCCACACACACAAAGAAGATTCAAGTCCTTTGACAAGGACGAATTCATCCAGGACACAATACAACACTTGAACATTGACTCAGAGGACCTGGAGGAACAAGTTTCCAACTGGAACAATGTCCTAGCTAACGCCGCCAAACCATCCGTTGACAGGACCAAGAAACAACACCACAACAAGAGACAAAACAAACCATGGTACTCAGCAAAAATACGACAGGAAAAGAGGGAGCTCAGGAAAATTGAACGGAGATGGAGAAAAAACAAAACTACTTCCGACCAACATCTTTACCTAACAAAGCAAAAACAATACAATGAACACATCAACCAATCAAAGAGAGAATTCCACACAAACCTGATAAATTCTTCCATCAACAAACCCAGAGAACTTTTCGAAATAGTAAAAACCCTGACAAAAGAGCAAGCAGCAGAAAGAGAAATACAAGTGGATCCACAGATATTCGCCGACCACATCAAAGACAAATTCCACTCCACAGAGCGCTCAACACCCAGTAGAACCAACAGAACGAACGTCCACCCCAAAACCTGGGGCACATTCCACTCACCCTCAAAAGAGCAGATATCAGACATCATCTCCACAATCAACACAAGCACTGCTCCTACAGACCCTTGCCCAGTGTCATGGGTCAAAGCCACCAAAGCAAGCCTCATACCAAACATTCATAAAATGGTACACAACTCACTCACTCAAGGACTCATGCCACAGCAATTAAAGCTTGCCTCAGTAAGACCAATCACAAAGAAAACTTCTCTCGACAAAAAGGACCCAGCAGCATACCGACCAATCTCCAGCATACCCTTCCTCGCAAAAATAATCGAAAAGACGGTTCAACTACAACTTCAGGAACACATTGACGAACACGGAACTCTCGACGACAACCAACACGGATTTCGTCCCAACCATGGAGTCGAAACTCTCCTGATCTACCTCTTCGACAGCATCATAAGAATAATTGACGACGTCAGGAATGGAATTATAATGATCTTCATCGACATCTCCTCAGCGTTCGACACAGTTGATCACAATATACTCCTGGAGAGACTGAAGAACACTGGTATACACGGTACCACTCTAAAATGGTTCCACTCGTACCTAACAGAAAGACAGCTACAGGTCAAGGTGGGACAGGACACCTCCCGGCCCATAAACGTCCAACAAGGAGTACCACAAGGATCCGCACTCTCAGCACTCCTTTTTAACATCTACATCCAACCAATATGCAACATTATGAAAGAGAACAACATCCAATACACAATATACGCAGACGATATAATGGTATACTCCCCGATATCAATCGAAAACCCGGACTTCTCTAAGATAGCAGACTGCCTTACCCAAATGGCGAAGTGGTGCCAAAACAACAATCTAGCTATAAACTACAACAAGACTGAAGCTTTAATCATCACTCGAAACCAAAGCTTCACACACCCACCAAACATAAAGATACAAAGCACCACGATACCGATAAGATCGGAGGTGAGATACCTTGGGGTTACTCTGGACAGTAAACTCAACCTCAAACCACACATAGACAAAACAATCCAAAAAGCATATTACAGGATGCGAATCATCAGGAGACTGAAACCACTCCTCGCTCCAGAACACTTCCGTACAGTCTGTCAAGCACTGATAACCCCAATACTGGACTTCTGCAATCCGATATACCTCGGACTACCAAAACAAGCTCTCAAACCACTACAGCTGGCACAAAACACTGCAGCTCGAATCATATCCGGAGCCGCAAGGCAGGAGCACATCACACCTACACTAAAGGACTTACACTGGCTCCCAATCATTGCTCGCATCAGATACAAGACTATCATAAACCTATTTAAGATAAAAGAACACACATCAGCCAACAGCCTCCACCTGCTCATACAACCGGAAACCAGCGCACGTCCCAGAAGAAGTCAAACACGCAACCGAGTCAGCACCCCAAATGAGTACAAGCACACACGCAAGGACACAACAGACAGAGCTCTCTCCATGGCTGCTCCAACAATATGGAACAATCTACCGGACGATCTAAGGGCAACTCCAGACCTCAAAGACTTCAGAAAACAACTGAAAACCATGCTGTTCATAGAGCACTATGGTCACATCACATAACCTAAGAGAATGGATAACAGCACTCCAATCCTCCCAAACAACTGAATATATATAAAATATGATTCTAGCACCACTGTAAATAGCCCACCCTGTATATAGCTCAAACAAATCAAGCACCCAACACATCCCTCACACAACTAAGTTTTATCCTCACTGCATGTACAACACACACACTTTACCTGATTGCTTGCTGTGATACCACCTTGATTATTAAGATAAGGCGGTTTAGAAATACTGTTAAATAAAATACTGTTAAATAAGAACTATTACGTTCTACAAGCCCTTCCTCTTCCTCAGAGATCATCTATGGAAACAGAGAAAATGGCTGGATGCACAATCTTACTGCATGGCCATTGGAAGTCTTCTTGTGCTATGCTTGGTCTCGTAAATATGGCTCAAGCAAGCAACTATTATTTCTTGTGTAGTAAATTCCTTGCGTAGAGACCTTCTGAAGATAGTTTGTGAAATTCCTAGAACACTGATTTTTAGCTGTGAGGATAAATATTAGAAATAATTCAAATAGGAGAAGATAAGATATTTTGGATTGTATTCTTGGAGAGTCAACTGCTTGCTCCACTCACTAGGCTAGTTATTTAGAAGCCTTATTTGGAATTTATTTGTGTATAATCAGGCATATGGAAATGTAAATGGCATTCATGTGTAAATGGCCATTTTAGAAAAGGCTGAAGTTACATGTGGATGTGCTTACCACATGGAAGTTGTAAGGAGGTGCGTTGGGGCATAGTTAGGGTAGATTTTTATTTATTTATTTATTTATTTAACTATTTTCTTTTATACCGCCCCTTCCAGAGATCAAGGGCGGTTTACATATAACAGTTTAACAGTCTTGTATACGTTTGTATACATTTTACATTGAACAATAGAAAATCAACTATTTACATTGAACATTAAATTTAACTTTGTTGGTATTAAAGCAAAACAAACATCAAACTTTTTACAATTGTATATTTACAGTGGTTGTGTGTGGTGTATAGGGCAGATACTGGTGTAGGTGTTGGAATTTAATTCCTTTTATGTCGTAATTGGGGCGTGTATGGGTGGAGGGACAGACATGTAGTTAGATTGTTGGGATTAAGGGAGTTTGTGCATGTGTAACCACGTTTGTTGTGGGGCTGGCTTTGGGGGAGTAGGGGATTTCAAAGTGTTCAGTGAACAGGTAGGTCTTTAATTCTTTCCTGAATTGGATGAGGTCTTTTATGGTGCGAAGGTCTATAGGGAGGTCGTTCCAGAGTGTAGGAGCAGTGAATGTGAATGCTCTGGAGCTAGTGGTTTTCTTAGTTTTCCGGATGGCTTTTGGTATGATAAGGGAGTGGGCTGCGTTTTGTCTGTGGGCTCTTGTCGAGGTTGGAGAGTGCAGTAATGTAGAAAGGTGTGAGGGGGCTATGTCATTTATGAGTTTGTAGGTTGTTAGGATAATTTTATATCTAATTCGGCTGTTTATAGGGAGCCAGTGGATTTCTAGCAGTATTGGGGTTACGTGGTCTGTTAGGCAAGCTTTAGCAATTACTTTTGCACAGATGTTTTGAGCTCTTTGTAGAAGGTATGTGCTTTTTTGAGGAAGGCCTATTAGGAGACTATTGCAATAGTCGAAGTGAGGGGTGATCAGTGTACTTACTACAGATCTAAAGTCTTGTGTTTCGAGGAGTGGCCTTAGGTGCTGAATGGTTTTGAGTTTATAGAAAATGGTTTTTACTGTTTGTTTTATGTGTGGTAGCATGGTTACTCCTAAGTATTTTACCTGTTTTCTAACAGGTATGGTGGTTTTGTTGATTGTGATTGTTTCCGGGTAAGTGTTCTCAGTCATAGATGACCTTGTTACGAACATTGCCTCTGTTTTTTTGAGGTTGATGCTAAGGTAGTTAGATTCCATCCAGGAGGAGGTCTCAGCCATGCAATTGGATAGTGAGTCATATGTAGGGTTTTTAATGGTTATGGGGATAGCAAGCATGATGTCATCGGCATAGATAAAATGGTTAATCCTGTGTTTTTTAAATATGTTTGTTATCGGTTGCAGGTACAAGTTAAATAGGAGGGCTGAAAGGGCTGATCCTTGGGGTATTCCCTGTCCTTGGGGGAATGTTTCTGATGCTTGTTGGTCAATTTGGACGCGTATTAATCATTAGATCAAAAATCTATATGTATATTCTCCATTTCATATAGAGAATATATATGTAGAATCAAAAATGTCCATGTCAGGATTTACACCTGCTGTCTGGTACATTTAGGTATTTAAGAAATGTCAGTTTTGGCCAGCCCTTTATGAGGGGGGCTGGAGGGAAGATTAAAGGCGTTATCTGCCTTAATCCCCCATTGTTATTATTTCCCTCAGCAAACTGAAATTAAATAACGATAAGGGCATCTAAAGTAATACAACCAGAAAATGGTTAGACTACAGGATAGCCCACTAGACAACCAAGATGACCAATTACCACTTTACCCAAATGTCTCACCCACATTATCCAATCGAGTTTAGAATATTGTATATAGTTTAAATATATATATATAATAAGTCAACTGTACATAGTTTCCCCGGTTATCCCATGCATTTATCATCCCTTGTTCTATGTAAACTCAATGTTGCTTGTATGCATTGCAGTATGTTGTGTTCATTGTACACCGCACTGATTTTAATAGCGCGGTATAGAAGAAATGTTAAATAAATAAAATAAATAAATAAATAAACTGGTGGCAAAATGGCCAACATCCATATACAACTACTGCCTCTTACATGGGTGAAGTCGCAAAATCTGGCACTGAGACGTGAACATAGGCCATATTTTCCTGTTGCTTTTCACCATGTGTAAAATTTCAAAATGGCTCTTCTGGCTCGACATATCAGCACGCACACATGCACTCCTGCATTTCCATATTCAGTATTTTAGAAGAGGCTCCACATTGAGCAGAGCCTTTTTCTAAACCGCCACCAGAAGTGTAAATGTTGCGACTGCAACGTCTCGATTCTGATCGCCGCGTCTTTTCGAAAACATGCCGCCACATGAAATGAGTTGATGGTCTCACTTAAGCTCATAATGGATAGATCACCACCAAATATTCCACCATCATAGTTTGAAACTAATTCACATCATAGTTGGCAAACTCAATAGACAAGCTACAGAATGTTAAAAAAGGGTAGACTGAATTATTCTTGTACTCCGAGAAATGGTCTTCGTAGAACAGGACCATGGCATATTGGTAAGGCAGTGTAGGAAAACCTCCTTACTGCTGTCTGGGTTCTATCGGTTCTGATGCAAGATAATCAAGAAATTCCCCCCTATTAAAGTGGCTTCAGAGGTTTCAGTGTCTCTAGCAGCACTGTATTGTAAAGGGAGGAACATATGTTATGATACTATCTAAGACCATGTTTCTCAGCCCTCTGCTGGAAACATACCTAACCAATCTGGTTTTCATGATATCCATAATAAAGATGCATGAGACAGATTTGCATACACTGTGGCAATCCTGAAAACCTGACTGGTTAGGGGTGCTTCCCAGAGAGGGTGAGAAGTACCGATCTAAGGGAAGGTGTTGCCAGAAGAGGGCAATTGATAAGACTTACTATGTAGGAGGAATTAGTGTCCTTTCCTTTCTACCCTTCCTGTAGAGTGCAGAGGCTCAAGGGGAGTGAATCCCAGAAGCTATGGAGGGAGGCGTGGCCTAGTGGTTGGGGCAAGATACTACAGGCCGGAAGGTCAGTGGTTCAAATCCCACTAGAGGACAGCAACCTTGGGCCGGAAGGACTGGGGTTTCTAGTCCCACAGGTGCTCCTTGTGGTCTTGGGCAAGCCACTTAACCCTCCATTGCCCATGTTCCCTGTAAGTATTAGTGTATGTGTCTCATATCCCCTCATGTTAAATGTATCCCCCAACCGCTTTGACCTGGTGAAAAGCGGGATATAAATGCAGCTAAATAAATAAAATGTTGGACAGAAGACACACACATAAGAGAAATGTCTCCTTGGTGCTGGACTTGTTTTAAATCAAGTCTTAGAGCAGTGATTCAAGAAGTCCCAGGAAATAGGGAAGAAAGGAGCATGGCTAGAGGAGAAAGGTTGGTTAAGTGAACGCTGGCTACCGACTAAGCAATGAAGTCTATGGAAACCCTGAGGTTGTCTGCAACTGGTTACTGATGAGCAGATGTTCTCAGCAGAAAAGGAGAAACTACCAACGGATCCCAGGATTCTACAGGATCTAATTTAATTCTACTTTTCTGTGATTTTGAGTCTGGACTGGGTTTGCATTTGCCTATTTGCTGCTGGATTGGAGACTAAAGCTGCAAACATGATTGTTGATTGCCCTTCCTCTTGTATGCTTTTTTTCTTTTCAGTTGATTGTAACTTTTTTCCCTTTGTTTCTGCTGGCCATTGGTGTCTTGGTAAAGGGGATGGAAGGATGCTCCTATGAAGAAAGGCTTAAACGGTTACGGCTGTTCAACTTCAAAAAGAGACGGCTGAGGGGATATATGATAGAGATTTATAAATTAATGAATAGAGTAGAATGGGTAACTGTAGATCGGCCATTAAAAAGTTGAAAGACTAGAGGAAGCTATAATGTAACCCATTTAAGACTAATAAAATTATTTCTTTTCACTCAATGCGTAATCAAACTCTGGAATTCGTTACCAGAGGATGCAGTAAAAGCTGTTAGTGTAGCTGGGTTTAAAAAAGGTTTGGACAAGGTCCTGGAGGAAAGGTCCATAATCCATTATTAAAAAGGACCCACGAAGCCCACCGCTTGCCCCAATATAAGCTTTGTGGAACCTGTGTGTCTTTATGGGAACCTGCCAGGTACCTGTGACCTGGATTGGCCACTGTTAGAAATAGGATACTGAACTTGATGGACCTTGGTCTGACCCAGTATGACATTTCTTATGTTCTTATGTCTGCGTCTGTTTTAATTTACATTGTTTATATTTCTCCTTTTATATTGCAAATCACTGAGAAATTTTTGGAGATATGTCACATATCAAATAAATACTGACTAGGACTAGGACTAATTCATCAGTAAAAGCTACTTTTACTTTGAACAGCCAAATCTGACTGGACATTTTGCTTTCTTGGCGTGCCTGTGATTCCACCTGAAAGGGTTAATGTGAATTCCAAAGAGTGGTGCCCTAGAAGGCACTTCCCCCCCTTGCCCAGCACAGTCCCAATAGCATGGGATATCTGATGTCTGTCTCTAGCTCCTCCTCAGACCCATAACAAGATAGCCTAGGGTTAACTGCACATAAAGGTAGGATTGTAAAGATCTGTCTGACTGACAGAATGAAAACAAGATGCATTAGAAATGAAAAAGTAGGGAAAAAAAGCAAAGGCATGGTTTCAGGAATGCTTCCCAACACAGATTTGTAGAATGGGTGTAGATGCGGGCGTATTTGTGGTAAAGGAATATTAGGAGATATAGGGGTATGTGTGCGTATGGTCAGAGTATGGGTATTGGGGTATGTGATGGGGACTGGAAGGCGAGGTTTGTGAGTAGGGGGAAATTTCTCTTAATGGGTTAGTTTTGCACATACCATGACAGTTATCAGCACCGTACCTATCCCTGTGCGAGTGGTGCAGCCGCAAGGGTGCAAAAGGATTAGGGGCACATGTCGGGCTGCTGGCGCCAGCCCCCTCCCCCACATTACCCTGCCACTAGTTTTTTGCTTTCTCAGAGGCGGCAGCAGCAGCAGTGAGGCAGACCCGCGTTTGTAGGCAGGTCGGGTCCCTCCTTACCTTCTCTGATGTAGGTCGTGTCAGAGGGAGGGAGAGACCAGGATAGCCATTCAAAGGCGTGTCTTTGCAATTCAGCGTTTGCATGGCTGGCCTGGTCCCTTCCTCCTCTGACGCGACCTACATCAGAGAAGGGAAGGAGGGACCCGACCTGCCTACAAATGCGGGTCTGCCTCACTGCTCCTGCTGCCGCCTCCGAGAAAACAAAAAAGTGGCGGCGGCAGCAGGGCAATCTGGGGGGGGGGGTCAGGCAACCAGCAAAGGGGGGGGGGCAACAGAAGAAGAAATAGCACAGGGTGCAATTATGGCTTGGTGCAGCCCTGACAGTTATGAACTCACTCCTAAGCCAGGGTTTGTGAGCACACTATGTGCAAGACTTAGTTGTGCAGCAAGGTGGCTTTGAAGGTGTTTTGGGGACCACCTATTGCCAGCTGCTTCAATTATTTTCTCTTTCTGCCTGTGCTACTTTGGGCCAAACTGCTGGAAGGGAGGAGATGCTTTTGGAAAAGAGCAGGGGGTCAATATTCTATAGCTTTAATAGCTTCCATAGAAAGCAACAGGGATTTTCTTTTGGAATCTTGATCCTCTGAACATACTGACCTCATGTTTTTATTTCAGCTTCCTTTGAAATAGTCACATTTTCTTCCTGCATGCCAAATTCAATGAATTTCTGTCCCTTTGTTGGAAACGTTACTGTGCTTATGGATAGATGAGACAGATTTACATCGTTTTCAGATTATTCTTTTCAACATTCCATTTGTTGGAGAATATAAAAACCAACTGTAAACAAAATGTTAAACATTGGGCTCTTATTTTTCACAGAAAATTTGCCACAAAGCTCAATGAAACACGCGAAAATATGAATTCACACAGTGACAGGCTTTGAGATGCAGGGATCTAGATTTCAGTGTTCTGTACCGTAAGCACTAGGCTGTACCAACAGTCTATTTAAACTAGGCAAACTAAACCAATCCAGAAAATCAAATGAGAATATATTAAGCAGTGGTTCATGCTCCTTAACAATATTGTAGTTCCTATTTATTATTTATTTATTTAAAATAAATTGTTATACTGCCATTCGAAAGCAGTATTTCATCATGGCTGTTTACAATATCCAGTTAGGCTGTACTCATATATACACAAGCTAAAAACATGAAGACAGGCAAAATATATGACAAGAACCAATGGGAAGGGACAGGACAGGAAACAAAAATACAGGGACACACAGGGTAGAAAAGGAACTAAAACCTGAGAAAGCAAAATGAGATTATAAATGATCTGCATAAAAGCCTAGAAGAGCACAGATGAGCAAGTCTTATAGTGTGCACAGGAGCATTCCAAGCCTTAAACAATTTCTTATGTTTGTTATGGGATGATTCTAATCTAATTTCTAATGGCACACTATTCCATAAAACTGGAGCCTGATAGGCAAAGGGTGCCTGGCTTGTCCAGTCAAGATGAAAAACCTACGAAAAGGGACTTCCACCAGATGCATCTATGAAGATCTTAATGTTCTAGATGAGGCATGAGGAAAACGTAATGGGTAAAGATAATGAGACACCAGAAAGGAATGACTGATTCAGCTCCCATAAGAATTTTAAATATAATTCTGCTCAGAATGGGCGACCAATGCTGTCGGATAAGCAAGGGTGTTATTTGATGAGACCGTTTTGCATTATAAATTAATTTGACAGCGGTATTCTGAATAAGTTGAAAGTGTTTGATGTTGTACTGAGGGAGACAAATAAGCAGAGCATTGCAGTAGTCAAAGAAATCTAAAATAAGAGTGGTTCAAAATCTTAAGAGCTTTTTGATCTAAGAAAAATCAAATGGAAAAAGCATTGCAGCAGCTTTCCTGGTATGTCCTTTTGAGTGTAGCCATGTTGGTAAAATCATTCAATTGACCACTCGTTTCCATTAGCAATGGGGGCAAGGATTCCACAAGTAAAATCATATACTTGGGAGGTTATTTTAGAAGCATCTCCATGTCTAAAAAGTAGCATTACATGTGTAGATTGGCATACACATGTAAATGACACTTTAGAACACATGCTTTTTACATGTGCAGAGCCTTACCATGATCTCATTTCCTGGAGGCATGGTGAGAGTGGGGGTGAGAGAGTGGTGAGGGTGTGCCTACATTAAAGAAGTAGATTCCCAATTTCACATAGGGAATCCACATTTATACCAAAAATTATAGACTCGGCATTTCCAGCTGCCCCAATGCACATACAAGTACTTGCTTGCAAGGGCAGCTGTGAATGGCAAAGTCTGCTCCCCCATCATCCCCCTGACCTCAATTTCCCTTTGACTCTCCAAGCACATCTAATCCTTCCTCTCTCCCCAAAGCATCCAATGCCTTCCTACATGCAAACCCCTCCCCTGGCACAAACATCCTTCCACTCGACCTCCCTCCCCAAGGTCCTCTCCAGGGATACCAACATGAGTTTTTATTTTATTTTATTTATTTGCAACATCTGTTATACCGCCATAGGTTCAAAGATGTCATGGTGATAGATTTAACAGAGAACTAGCAGAGCACACAAATATCTTTATCCACACAAATAAGTAGACTACAAGGGGAGAGGAGTGCTTAGCACAAAAAATTTCATCGGATTAGATAGTGTATAAACAATTAAATGCACACAAACAGAAGAAAATAATAGATAGCATATTCAGAAGGTAATCCTGATGTGAGGCTCGGAAAAGCATAGTCTTAATGAGCGCCTTGAATTTTTTATACGATTCAGACCTAATCTCCATTGGTAGTGAGTTCCACAGTGATGGAGCAGAATAACCATATCTGACGGTGAGATGGAACTATCGGTAGGTGAGCCTGAGATGATCTCAACTGTCGCTGTGGTAACCACGCATTGCAGACATGACCACTCTCCACCCATATACTATGCACTTGCGCAGAAAAAGCGTAGTTTCTCACCTGTAACAGGTGTTCTCCAGGGACAGCAGGAATCAGTCCTCCCATATGGGTGATGTTGGTGCCGATGGAGCCCGCACGGAGCATTTCTCCAGCTTTCAAAGGAAGCCTTTGGGACTTGCTACCATGCATGTGTGGTCCCCTTCCTGCCCAAGGGTGCCATCTTGTTCAGTCAGATGGCATAGCTAGGATGATAGTAAAATAAAACAAGGTAGGGAGGCAACTCCCAGGGGAGGAGGGAGGGTTGTGAGGACTGATTCCTGCTGTCCCTGGAGAACATCTGTTACAGGTGAGTAACTACGCTTTCTCCAGGAACAAGCAGGAAGTCAGTCTTCACATATAGGACTCCCTAGCTCCAGGCTGCTGAGGAACAAACCACGACAGCACTAGCAGTGACTGAGTCGGGTATCCATGAGTTGCAGAAGGTGAGTCCCCACTGAGACACACTGCAAGATCCTAGCGTCCAGCGACACTATCACTCTAGTAGCCTGAACATGAAAGGGTCAGAGGGCAGGAGTTGCCCACACCCCAAGAATATTATGGAGTACTGACCTGACCAAAGGCATTGTCCCTGTGGGACACACTCTCCAGGCAGTAGTGAGCTGCAAACATATCAAATGAATACCATGTGGCAGCCTTGCATATCTCAGTCACCGGCACTGAGCGGAGGTTGGCCACCGATGTGGCCATCGCCCTCACGGGATGCACTGTGATCTGGTGTTCAAGGGAGATGCTCGCTTGCTCATAGGCAAGGGCAATACAGTGCGCCACCCAAGTGGACAGAGTTAGCTTAGTCACAGGAAGCCCCAGTCTGCTTGGGATATAAGAGACAAAAAGCTGAGGAGCTTTGCGGTGGGCCTTGGTCTG
Organism: Ichthyophis bannanicus; assembly: GCA_033557465.1. Classification (NCBI taxonomy): domain Eukaryota; kingdom Metazoa; phylum Chordata; class Amphibia; order Gymnophiona; family Ichthyophiidae; genus Ichthyophis; species Ichthyophis bannanicus. The sequence continues at coordinate 414,180,108 of CM066038.1, forward strand.
CTGTAGGTAGAACCCGTTTGCAATCCAGTGTATGAAGCACTAGTTCCTCCTTGCTGGCATGAGGCCGCAGGAAGAAGGTGGGGAGGATCACCTCCTGGTTGAGGTAAAAAGGGAGAAACCACCTTCGGGAGAAATTTGGGATGTGGGCAGAGAGGGGGCTTAGATAACAGGAGGTCCTGGAGGAACCTGGAGATGAGGGGCTGGCCTGAGATGGGTTTCTTCTCGATAGGGTGATGGTGAGCGGCTATGGCACTCAGATGAACTCTTCACTGAATTAGGTGCAATAGGTATGGGACAGGTGCAATAGGTATTGGAGTACAACTTGCACATGGCAGAAGAAGGTGGTTTTCCCTTCTTTCCGCACACCAGGTAGAAAGCCTCCTCCACTTAAAGGCGTAGGCTTGTCTGGTGGAGGGCTTCTAGGAGGCCAGCAGGATCTCCTCGACTTCTCTCAGAAGGTTGAAAGGGGCTAGTGCTACCCTTTCAGCAGCCACACTGTTAGCGTTAGAGATCCCAGGTTGGGGTGCAAGAGTGAGCCACCCTCCTGGGACAGGAGGTCCGGCGCTCAGCCCATGGGACTGGAAGTGCCACCGACAGGGAGAGTAGCAGTGGAAACAAGGCTGTCTTGGCCACTTGGGAACAATTAGGATGAGCGATGCCCTCTCACTCTGGTCCTTGAAAAGGGTTCTGGTGACTAGGGGAGTCAGTGTAAACGCATAGAGCAGGCCCTTGGACCACGAGATCAGGAAGGTGTCTGCCGCCATTCTCTCCGGGTGTGGTTGGCATGAGCAGAAGTGAGGCAGCTGTCCATTGTCCGGAGAGGCAAACAGATCCATTATGGGCCTGCCCCAGAGATAGAAGAGTCTCTTGGCCACTCTGGGATTCAAGTACCACTCGTGCGGCCGAAGGACTCTGCTCAGCCTGTCCGCTAGACAGTTGTCCTGGCCCAGGAGGTAGACTGCTCACAAGAGCATGCCATTGTGAGCTGCAAAAGATAGGAGGGCCACCACCTCCTGGCAGAAGGAGTATGAGCCCGTGCCCCCTTGCTTGTTAATGCAGAACATGGCGACTTGGTTGTCCATCTGAATCAGCATGGACCAATGTCACAGGCAGTGGCAAAATGCTTGCAGGGCTAGGAAGATTACCCTGAGCTCTAGGAGGTTGAGCTGTAAGAATGACTCCTCCTGGGACCAGCTGCTCTGTGGGCGGCTGTCAGAACAATGTGCCCCCCCAATCTAGGAGGGAGATGTCTGTGGTCAGGATCCTCTGAGGTGCGGGTGCCTGGAAGGGCATTCCTGCCTGGAGGTGGCGAAAGTCCTGCCACTAGTTGAGGGACTCCACCAGCTGGCGGGTTACCCTGACCCTGTCCCATAGCTTGCCTGTGGCTTGAGTCCAATGTGAGCGGAGGCACCACTGGGCTGTCTGAATGTGCAAATGGGCTGAGGGCATGACATAGACAGTCGAGGCCATGTGGCCCAGCAGGCGGAGGAGAAGACGGGCCAGGGCTGATTGGCGGCATTGCACATCTCCTGCCAACTGCTTGAGGCATTCTGCCCTTTCTCTTGGGAATACAGCCTTGACATGTAATGTATCCAACTGAGCACCTATGAACTCCAGGCTTTGAGTTGCAGAGAGATGGGATTTGGGGTAGTTGATGATGAAACCCAGGTGCTGCAGGAGGAGGGTTGCATGCTCTGCGGCCTGACTTACCTCTGAGGCTTTACCCTCTCTGATTAGCCAGTCATCCAAGTAGGGGAAGATAAAGGCCTCTTGTAGCACAGATAGGCGGATACCACCGCCAAGCATTTGGTGAAGACCCTTGGCAAGGAGGCCAGGCTGAAGGGTAGCACCCTGTACTGGTAGTGCCCTCCCCCTGCCATGAACCTTAGGTGCTGCCTGTGGGAGGGGTGGATTAGGATGTGTGTGTATGCATCCTTTAGATCCAAGGAGCATAGCCAATCTCCCTGGTGGAGGTAAGGTAGCAGTGTTCCAAGAGAGAGCATCCTGAACTTCTCCCTCACCAGAAACTTGTTCAGATTTCTCAGGTCTAGTATGGGCCTGAGACCCTAGTTCTTTTTTATTTATTTATTTATTTTATTTATTTGTGCTTATTTGCCACTTTTCGTGAATCAGAGCGGTTTACAAAGAACTCAAAGTTTAAAGGTTTACATTGAACAAAGTTTGATAAAGTGCATTTAACAATATTAACAATATTAATAATGTTAACAGGTTTAACAAATTAAACAAAACAAAACAAGACAAACTATTATACAAAGAACATAGGTGAGAAGGGATGATGAGGATTTAATGATATAATATCTTGACTTTTTGGGAGAAGGAAATATCTGGAGTAAAAGCCTCTTTCCCATAGGTGCTTGGGTACAGGCTCCACCGCATTGTCCCTGAGCAGACCTGTGAGTTCTGAGAGCAGAACAGTCTGGTGAAGGAGAGGTCGTACAGGCTCACCTGCTGTAGGTGGAGGAGGTAGCCCTTCTTTACCACTTGCAGTACCCACTGTTCCAAGGTGACCTTGACCCACCTGTGGGCAAAGAGTGCCAAGCGGCCTTCTGTGGGCTGGTGAAGGTCTCCTGGGGGAGGGGAGGCCCTGCCCTGGGAGTTAAACGCTCCCCCCCCCCAGGTTGGGTGGGAGTTGGGGCCTGGGGAAATGTTCCCTCTAATTTTCTGTAGGCTGTGTGCGCATAAAATATCAGCTGTGTGCAGCTTTTGAAGGAAGGTTAAATTTTTGTGCGCCACATAACGACACTCGGAGTTATATACTTTAAAATTTGACTACATGTCAGAATACAGTATGTACACCACATTGATTTTAATCAAATTAAATGAAAATAGACGATTACTAAATGAAGCGGGAAATTTCTAGTAATTACAATCATAACTTTTAAATTTTAAGATGTCTGTGTTGTTTTCTATCAGAATCAGAGCTGTAATTTTTGTGCACTCTGTTGTTAAGTATGTGCGCTCGCTCGGCGAGGTGTGTGCGCGCGCACACGCGCACAGCTTAGAGGGAACAGTGGCCTGGGGCTTCTGAGCCTTTGGCTTCTGAGCTCCATGGTCTTATCTCTTAGGGTGAGAACCCTGTTGCTGGTTCGAGAAGGGCTGGTAGTGGTGACTCTGTTGAAATTGTCCCTTTTCCACGGAAACAGGGGTCTTTTCCCTGATGCCCTATGGGAAAAGAATGAGGTCTTCTTTGAGAGCCTCTGTTGGATCACCAAGTCGGCCTCGATCTCGGCCGCCTTGTCGGCCATAGGTTTGCCAAACAAGTTCTCTCCAGTGCAGGGGACGTTGAGCAGCTTGTCTTGGACCCATTGCTCAAGGTCCGAAGACTGCAACCAGGCCTGACGCCGGGCACCGATGCTGGCCACTGCTATTTGGACTGCTGACTCAAAGCAGTCGTAGGCCACCCAGAAGAGGAACTTAGAACAGTCCTTGATCCTGGAGGTCAGAGATTGGAACCATTGGAGGGGTTCCTCGGCCAGCCTCACTGAAAACCCGGACAACTCCAGAGTTAGAGTCTTAAGATACATGCCTATGTATAACTCTTAGGCCTGGATCCAACAACCCAGCATCGAGCCCTGGTAACGCTTGTGCCCAAGGGGGTTAAGGGCTCTAGTGTCCCTTCCAGGGGCGACAGAAGAGTGGGTCTCTGGCTCTTAAGCTTACTCGACAACCATGGAGGTATGTGGGAGCTGGGGTTTGTAGAACCCTGGGCCCTTCCAGACATGGTACATGGCATCGAGGTGTTGGCTGACCACTGGCACAGACTCCAGGATCTCCCATATTCTAGACAGTAGCTGCCCAAGGATTGGCTGTACCAGCACCGTGAAAGTTTCCTTGGGTGGAGATTCATACTGGAGAATCTCCAGCTCTTCGATGCATGGGTCTTCCTCCACCTCGGTTTGCACTGAGGGTGCTCTGGCCATATTCTTGACAAAGTCATGAAAGGCTACATCCTCTGAAGGAGAATGGCACCGGAGGAGATGGGTCCGAGAGGATGTCTTGGTGCCGTCTGGTTTCCGGGGATGCCTTGTTGTTGGTCTCCCACATTGAGTCGAGAATTGACAATGAATCTGAGGCCCTGTGACTCCTTGCCTCGAGGCCCGCACCGAGGGGTCAGCGGCCTCCGGAGGACCTGGGATCCGAGTCACGGAAACTAGCTGAGGAGGATCAGATGCCTGAGGAATGGGACAGAGATTTTGACTGGCGCCAAAGACTTACCTGAGGCCGGTAGCGCTCAGAGTTCGGCTCGACAACTGGGGACTCCCCCACAGTTGGGAGGCTGGTCGTCAGGGCAGATAATGTGGATGAACCTACCATCATTGCCTGCTGCATGGCCAGGATAACAGTGATATTCTGCTCCAGGGCCACCATTCTGGTTTCCAGGCCAGAAGGCTCCGCAGATTTCAGTGCAGGCACAGAGGATCTCGGGCCCAGTACTGGTACCCTTGCGAGTACATCCTCGATGAGGACTATGCTCTCGAGGAGCCTCGCATGGTCTTTGCTGGCCGAGGAATCCTTTTTGAAGACCTTGGTAGGGCGTGTCTCAGAGCTGCACGAGTCCCTCCGGAGGAGCCTCGACAGACTTTGAGGATTTTTTTCTTCTTTCTTTCAGGGTCTGGGGTCGTCTTGGAAGAGCTGCCTCCGTGGACTCCGAGGACACTCGGGCCTCACAGAAAGTGCTGGGCAAGGAGCTTGACGTCAGGGAAGCCGGTGCAGAGTTGGACTTTAGGAACAGTTTCTCCTGCAACGCTAATCTCTTTTTATTGGTCTTAGGCGTCATGGCCTGGCACAGGTCACAGGAGGTTCTGTCATGGTCCAGTCACAGGTGTCAGTGACTGACATTGTTTGACTGCAGCGGTCACATTTTTTGAACCCACCAGGAGACATGGTGGAGAGCACCTGGCCAGGTTGACGACCTCCGAGCGAAAAAAGGCATGAATGCTGGTCGAGGCAAGCCTTGATCAAAAAGGGGAAAGGAGCAGAGAACAGTGCCGGCGTTGGCTCGAGGCAGTTAGAGGAACCAGTATGCAAACCAGAAAAAGCTAACTTTTAAGGATATTAGCAAGGATTTTTTTCTAGGGAAACAGGACAGGCATCCGTTGGGCTCCATGGAAAAAGGAGACTGAGCAACATGGCACCCTTGGGTGGGAAAGGGACCACGCATGTGCGGTAGTAGTATGTCCCAAATACTTTCTTTGAAAGGTGGGGAAATGCTCCGCATGGGCTCCATTGGCACCGTCACCCATATTTGAGGATTCACTTCCTGTTTGTTCCTGGAGAACACAATTTCTGCAAATAGCACAGAAAATTGCTGCATTATCTGCGATTTCCCTGCTTTATCTGTTAATGTGCCCAGATAGGATGCGCTGTCACATTAACAGGTAACGCCGCCACCGTGCAAACATGCTTTTATTTGTGCATAGGGGGACAAATACTTATGACATTTTTTGACTGAAAAGCAGAGGCTTAATCTATTGTAGAAATTTTTAGAAGGAAAATAATTTGTACCATATTGACAAAGCATTTGTGTGCTACTTCAACCTGCTAGGATTAAATAATTAAACTGGATGCAAATGGAAAATCTTGGTGCATATGTGAGACACACTATCACAGTATGAGCTGTACTGTAAAGTTCCACTAAATTATCACAAATTAGTGTGTAAGTATATAGAATCAGTATAATAGCTATGCATCATATACGACCAGCAGCATGGCCATTAGTTCTCCATTTGCAGGAAACAAAACTTACCTACTTATCTGATTGTCACATGGAGTATAAATAACTGTTCTTCAGAGACAAATAATGCATGAGTGAGACATCACAATAAATATCATCACAAAGGGGTTACTAGGTTAAATGGATTTGGCAAGCTTGGCAGATAACGAGTAAATCAAATTATAAAAAGCTATTTATAAAAATAAACCTTTTTAGAAATTTATCACCAGCAAGGATTCCCAAAGCAACTTCTGGCCACCATCCTTTATTACATGGTAAAACAAAACTCTTTCTGGCAATTCTCATTCCCTCATCCTTCCTTGATCCACACAAGGGATTAAATAAACACTTCCTTCACTCCAAAATTAAGGCCACAGCTTTATTAACATCATCAACTTTAAGGAGGAGTAGCCGCCTAACCCTAGCAGTAGCCTAGGACCAGAAATACCAGGGTTCAAATCTCACTGGCACACCTTGTGGCCTTAGGCAAGTCACGTAACCCTCCACTGCCTCAGGTAAAATTTAGATTATAAACCCGCCAGTGACAGAAATACCTACAAGTACTTGATTGTAACAACTACTGGAAAGTCATGAGCTAAATACAATGTAAATAGTTGATTTTCTATTGTTCAATGTAAAATGTATACAAACGTATACAAGACTGTTAAACTGTTATATGTAAACCACCCTTGATCTCTGGAAGGGGCGGTATAAAAGAAAATAGTTAAATAAATAAATAAATAAATCATAATTCCACCTGAGCTATCCACAGATGTGATTACCCACAGTGTTCTAAACCATGAAATCTTAAACTTGCCCTACCCTAAAGCTATGCCCAACCCAGTAGATCTTTCTAGGTACATTCCTGTTTTCCAGCCAAGAAGCCTTCTAGCCATGCGGTTACACGTAATCATTAACATGTGAGACACAAGTGAGCATTCTCTCTCTTTTAGCAGTGGCAGGCCACCCTTTTCTGGGGACAGGAACACTAAGCCTGAGGTAGTTGTAGACTTACCACGGGGCCTTCTCCTGAGTTACAGCCAGGGTCTTCTTGTATATCTTTGCTGACAAAAATCTAGCCAAGGGTCTGGATTCGATTTTTCCTGTAGAAACTGAAGCACTGGCTGAAGTTACTAGTACTGAATATGCCTGTCTTCCCATGTATGAGACCCAAAGATTAATTTGCTTATGTACTTTTCCGAGATTCTGATGCCATAATTTCAACTTTTCCGCATGGTGACAAGGAATATCATCAGACTAAAAAACTAGGGAGATAACCAGTGAGAAGGGCTGTTGGCCATCATTTAACATTTTAAATAGCTGCTGGAGGGAAAGAAGAACCCCAGGGACTGTCAAACCTCCCCCCCCCAATGTATGTGTGTGCATGTGTGTGTGTGCACGCATGTGTATATTTGGGAGAGGGTCGATGCTGGGGGGAGGGAAGACTATTGGCTCCCTGTGTTAACTTTTAAATGCCACTGGAGAAAAGAAGCTAATCCAAAAGATCTATCAAAAACCAAAAGAGTTAAAAGTAAAATGATTTAAATGTTGGAATGTTTGTTATGCAGGGAAAACCCTCCGAAAAACAAACTCCTTTTTATTCTGAAAATGTTGTGCCCAAAATAAAAAGGAAGAGTTTGTTTTTCGGAGGGTTTTCCCTGCATAACAAACATTCCAACATTTAAATCATTTTATTTTTAGCTCTTTTGCTTTTTGATCAGATCTTTTGGATTAGTTAGTTTAGCCGTCTTGATCACAGGGGTTTTTGAGTTGGACTGCAGGAAAGAAGGGCACTGTGGCTGGGAAAGGTGTATTTTACATTCCTAGTTTCAGCAAAGGCCTGGTGGCAGAAATCTAGGCGGGCAATATTTGGCTATCTAAATAAGATGCTCAATCCTGGCTGAAAATTTGCATATATGCTCCTAGATTAAAAGCAATATGTTGCTATATTAAAAGCTCTGTCTTGCTTGTTCTGATATGAAACACAGCTGAGCAATTCTTTTACACCAACACAAGTAAAAAGTAATGTCCACGATCAGCTCATGGCGATCTTGCACAATTCAATTATTTCAAGGTAGCAATGTTAGAAACAGAATTAAAAAAAAAAACCGAGTTCATTTACAGTTTGAGTCACCCTTGTCTCTTCAAGTATTCTTTTGGGAGAGAAAGATTTCTCCTTATGCACAGAAGAAGAAATTACCAATGACTGAATAGTTTATAATGAGCTTTACAAATAAGATTACTCTATCTGTGGATGTGAGATGCACAGAAAGAATTAAGGTGATCTTTCCTTTTGATTTCTATGTCAGACTTTGGATTTAGTGCAATATGTGTAGGTGTCCTTGCTTCTGGGGTCCAGACTGATAATTTCTGTTCAGCTGCACTAGAGCACAGTTCTTCTGCAGACCTGCAGAGGGAGACTCCAGAATGCAGAGAAGCTGTGGTGCCCTTTACCCCTTTCTAAGGTTAATCTGCACATCCTTGAGAGATGTGGTCTAGGAGAAAAGACAAGATAAGGTATCCTAGGCAACAATGATGTGTTCCAGTCAATGGTGGGAGAAAAGATAAAGGGAAGAGGAGTGACAGGGAAAATGCAGGCTGGGTATATGAGAGCTCACAAAAATGCACACATGCCAGGTGAGTACATTTTTTTTGCCTCGCGTTATCATTTATGGATGTATCCGAATCCTCTGTTATCCTAAGTTAATATCTTTAAAAATGCAGGCACATATGCCATCATCTCTTGGTCCCCTTACTGAATGCACTGCTTATATGACCATACTGTCAAGAATAAAACCTAACAACAAAGTTGTTTCTTTCACAAGAGGCTTGTGTTTCTACATTGTAAAAGACGAGAGCACTCTGTAAATGCTTTATTCTGTCTTATGAGATGTGAAGCCTGACTTTAGGAGAACATCTGGGTGGGAAATGGGATGTCCAAGAGGGCCACTGAACACAGAGCCTTTTGTAAAATATGTTCAAGGATGTAGAGAAATGCACGTTTAATTTTCAGCACATTTAGCAAAACAGCCATTTTACAAAGCAAAAAGTTAAAAAAAAAAGAAAAAAAAGAAAGAGTATCACTTGGGATTCTGAAAATGTTGACCCATACATGTAGGGGCAGATTTTAGAGTCTATGCACATTAAGAGTCAGCACTTACAGGTATAAGTTCCAGATTTTAAAAACTGGATGTCCAGGAAAACTCAATCAAAGAGCTGAGTGAAATAACATTTTTTGACATTTTGAGGCACAACTGTCCCCTCACTCATGGAGCGCACTCTAGGTCCAAAGCATTGAACGTAAATGCCAACATCCAGATTTTTTAAAAGTACGCATATACTGCCATTATAAAATCAGAAATATACGCATACTTTTCCAACCTGTCTGAACACACCCATGACATGCTCCCTTGAAAACAGTATGTCCTAGTAATGGCTTTCTAAAGGAGCTATATATATTTACATGTGTAAAAGACATGCAAGCCTTCGCAAATGGCCTCCAGTATATTCTAACTGGAAAACCTATGAGAGGGCCTATTTTCAAGGATACGGAAGGAGCTCAGAGAAGTTCTGGCAGATCTGCAGAAGGATATAGTTAACAGATCCCTGGAGACAGGAGAGGTTCCATGGGTTTGGAAAAAGGCAGACATGATCCTTCTTCGCAAAAATGGTAAAGAAGAAGTGGGAAACTACAGGTCGGTAAGCCTCACCTCAGTGCTGGGAAAACTAATGGAGATGCTGCTAGGACAGAATAAGGAGCTTTTTATGTCCAGTGGTTTGCAAAATCCAAAGCCACGTGGTTTTACCATATTCCAAATGAATTTTGATTGACTTATTTGAGTGGGTGACTTGAGAACTAGACAGAGGGCATGTCCCAGGGTAGTCAACTGGATTAAAATCTGGTTGTTTGACAGATGACAGAGGGTTGTAGTAAGTAGCATCCACTTGGAAGAAATAAAGATTCAAAGGTTGGTCCTGGGACTAATTCTGCTCAACATTATTATGAGTGATATTGCCAAAGGGTTACAAGGGAAAAGTTGCCTTTTTGCGGATGACACGAAGATTTACAAAAGTGGACCGCCTAGAGCAGGGGTCTCAAACTCAAATTGCTTTGAGGGCCAAATGAGGACTTGTAAAGTAACCCGTGGGCCGCATAAGATGGGCCTCATTAGGGAGGAGTGGCCTAGTGGTTGGGGCAAGGTACCACAGGCCGGAAGGCCAGTGGTTCAAATCCCACTAGAGGACAGCAACCTTGGGCCGGAAGGACTGGGGTTTCTAGTCCCACAGGAGCTCCTTGTGGTCTTGGGCAAGCCACTTAACCCTCCATTGCTCATGTTCCCTGTAAGTATTAGTGTATGTGTCTCATATCCCCTTGTGTTAACTGTATCCCCCCCAATTGTGTTGTGACCACTTTGATTCAAGGATAAGGTGGTATACAAAACTGTCTAAATAAATAAATATTTGCATAATGTTTATTTATTTATTTACATTCTCTTATATACCGCGCTATTCTGCATCAGTGCGGTTTACATTGAAGAAACTGAAATTACATTGAACAAGGCATTATAACTTGGAGATAACTATTTTACAGGGAACATGGGCTATGGAGGGTTAAGTGGCTTGCCCAAGACCACAAGGAGCACCTGTGGGACTAGAAACCCCAGTCCTTCCGGTCCAAGGTTGCTGTTCTCTAGTGGGATTTGAACCCCTGACCTTCCGGCCTGAAGTACCTTGCCCCAACCACTAGGCCACTCCTCCACTCCTGTTGTTACCATACCATACCATAATGTTACCATACAAAGCGCAGACGTTAATGATGCACATTTCCCAGAGCTGACATATTCCAGTTAATAAATTCAAAATAGATACTTTTCTACCGTTTGTGCATTTTTTTCAGTTGCAATTGTTCCAGCCACTTTCTTCTGGTTTCTTCGTGTCTTCTGCTAACTCTCCATCGTCTGCTGTCCATTTGTCCTTTCTTCTCTCTTCTAGTTTTTTTTCCATTCTCTCTCTACATCTGCTTTAACATACTAATCTTTCTCCTTTTGCTCCTTTCTCACTCCTATTTCATCCACTCAAATTTTACCCCTCCATCCTCAATCACCACTTACTCTCCCAATACCCGGCCAATTGTAGATTTTTCTTCCCTCCCACACAAAATATTTTTCCCCTCTCAATTTCACTCTCCCAGCCCCATCCCATTCTAATCCTCCCCCAACATCAGCTCCCTTCTAGTTCCAGCCCCACCCAGCATCCACTCCCTTCTAGTCCCCGCATCAGCCCATTTCCAGTCCTATCCTAGCCTCACCATCAGCCCATTTCCTGTCCTAGCTCCCCCCACACTAAGCCCATTTCCAGTCCTAGCAACCCCCCCAGTCCATTACCATCTCTAGCCCCCCCCATAGCCCATTACCAGTCCTAAGCCCCCCAACAGCCCACTTCCAGTCCTAACCCACCAATCAGCCCACCTCCAGTCCTAACTCCCATCTGCCCATTTCCAGTCCTAGCGCCTACCATAGCCCATTACCAGTCCTAACCCCCCTGCTGCCATTAGCCCACTTCCAGTCCTAACCCTCCCATCACCCCATTTTCATTCTTAGCCCCCCCCATAGCCCATTACCAGTCCTAACCCACCAATCAGCCCACCTCCATTCCTAACCCCCATCTGCCCAATTCCAGTCCTAGCCCCCGCCATAGCCCATTACCAGTCCTAATCCCCCCTGCTGCCATTAGCCCACTTCCAGTTCTTACCCTCCATTACCCCATTTCAGTCTTAGCCTCTCCATAGCTCATTATCAGTCCTAACTGCCCCCCATCAGCCCACCTCCAGTCCTTCCTACCCCCCAATCAGCCCATTTCCAGTCCTAACCCCCCTCCCCCCCATCAGCCCAGGTAAATAAAAACAAAAAAAAAACCCTGGCTTCTGCTGCTGCCACCGTGGCAGCGGCAGAATCAACTGTCAATTTAAAAAAAAAAACCTGGCTTCTGCTGCTGCAGCCGTGGCAGCGGCAGAATCAGCTGTCCCGCGGCCCCTTCCCCTCTGCCCGGAAGAGCCCTGAGTCTCCTCCATCAGCGGCGGGCTTTTCAAGCCGCGAAGAGAGTATTTCCCTCAAGCGCGGTTTAAGCCTATTCACTTTTCAAGCCGCGCGAGAGGGAAATACACTCTTCGCGGCTTGAAAAGCCTGACACTGATGGAGCAGACTCAGGGCTCTTCCGGGCAGAGGGGAAGGGGCCGCGGGACAGCTGATTCTGCCGCTGCCACGGCTGCAGCAGCAGAAGCCAGGGTTTTTTTTTTTTAAATTGACAGTTGATTCTGCCGCTGCCACGGCGGCGGCGGCAGCAGCAGCAGCAGAAGCCAGGGTGTTTTTTTTTTGTTGTTTCCCTCCGTCATGGGCCACACAAAGTTCTCTCGCGGGCCGCATGTTTGAGACCCCGGGCCTAGAGGGAGTAGGAAAACTGAGATGTGATCTACAAAAAGTAGAAGACTGGTCAAATACTTGCCAGTTAGTCTTTAATGTGAAGAACTGTAGAGTGATGTATCTGGGATGCCGAAACCCAAGGGAGCTTTATGTGATGGGAAGGAAGCTGATGTGCATAGATGAGGGGAAAGACCTTAAGGTGATCTCAAGGTGGCAAAACAATGTGACAAGACAGTGACAAAAGCCAGAATTCTAGTCTGCATAGCTAGGGGCATAAACAGCAGGAAGTAGGAGGTGATAATATCGCTGCACTGGAGACTGGTAAGGCTTCACCAGAAGTACTGTGTTCAGTTTTGGAGGCTGTATCTTGCTAAGGACATAAAGAGGATGGAGTCGGCCCAGAGGAAAGCAACCAAAATGGTAAGGTATATTCATCAGAAGACAAATGAGGCCCTAAATATGTGCTCCCTAGAGGAGAGAAGTTACAGAGGAAATAAACTTGAAAGGTATTATAGAACAAACAAGCTTTTTTCAAATGAGGGGAAGCTCTAGAACTGGAGGACATGATATGAGGCTATAAAGAGGAGAATCAAACACAACATCAGCAACTATTTCTTCACAGAACGAGTGGGTAGATGCCTGTGATGCTCGCTCGAAGGAGATGCTGGAAGCAAAAATTGTGGCAAAATTTAAGGAGGAGTAAGATAAATACAGTGGATCCCAAAAAGGCAAGAGGATGGCAACGATGAATGGAGAATCTCAATTCAAAACAGATGTGAGATGACTGTTTTGCTTCTCTTAAGAAACCATGTGGAAAGAAAACGGCACTGCGTGGAAGGTACAACCTCAAAACAGAGCATACCACTTAGCATGGTAGTGTGCTTGTGGATTTGCTCCCTGGCTGTATGGTGGGAGGCCCTGGATTGATTGAAGAAAGACTGTCATGTTGCACAGTGCTTGTGGGTGGGCTCCTGACTATACGGTGGGGAAATTCTGGACTGGTTGCAGAAAGAATGATAGCCTTGCTGATCCCATGGTGGGCTGGGGACTCAATCAAGTGCAATATATTTGAGTATTATTGAAAACCAAATGCATGGGGAAAGTAACTTGCATCATGCTTCAAGTTCTGCCCTAACAACCCTACTTGGTAGAGGAGATGAAACATGTCAGTCTATTTTCCTGTATTATCAAGTCCATCATCTACCTTTTTTTAAATATATATATCTATATATCTATATCTATCTATATATATATATATTTCTTTAACATTTTAATATCATTACTACATAAATTACTAAAAACAATTTTTTTTTAGTCCTCCCTCATTGAGTATATTTAAAATTCCTCACTATTTTCTTGTACCTCCCCCCCTCGTTTTAAGTATCCGCAGATGCTAAAGCCTGCATGGTTTTCCTCTCTGCAGTTATTTGTGGGTGGCTGTGGGAGGCAAGTTTTTCTCTTTCAAAAAGCTGGCAATCCTAGTTGACCTCTGTACTGGGCTTCCAGTTAATACGTAGAACATCTCTGCTGTACATCCCCCCCCCCCAAGGATGTCTTTCTTCATAGGAGTACAGCCTCACAAGGGATTTATTTCATCCCTATTTTCTGTCTTGCTACCAATTGTTACTTTTAAATAAAACCAAGCTATATTCTCAAAGGATTATGAGTTTGTCTCCTAAAATAATTCTGATGGCTGGTTAAATATTTGATCAGTGTTGCAGCTCAAACAGAGAAAAAAATTAAACAAAACGCCCAGGCAGAATGCAATTGTGTAATAGATCTGTGTCAAGAGATGCAAAGTCCTAGCGGAGTGATGCTCAAGTCTGGATAAATTACATCACTTAATTAGGAGCCTATCAATAAAAATTTAAACGTCCAAAGCCCCGACGCACAAAGGCAGCAGATCAATAAATGCAATAGTAAGTGGATGAAAGCTCAGTTCTTTGCTGAAATAGTCTGCTAAAATATATCAAGAGGATTCAAGGCACTTTCTACTTTTATAAGTGAAAGATAGGCAGCTACTGGATCAGAGCAACTGATACTGTCTCACGGAAGCTTGCAGGCACAATGTGCTTTTAGTTACATCTGTGAAGGCAGGTAATACGCTTTTAATCATGCAGATTTATTGGTGTGATAATGGATGCAGAGATACAACTAAATGTCTTTAATAAACTCAAGCAGTTTGATCTTGTGCTCCTAGAAGACAGCATTAGAAGCCTTATTATTTAAAAGGTATACCAATGGCAAGAGCTTGGCATGCTGAATTAAACCTGCACTTTTTAGAGGGTTCCTAAAGTCCACTCATTGGGAAGTAAAACTGCTATGAAGAACCCAGTATGATCAACAATTCCTCTTTAGTGATCAAAACAAAAACACTGGAAGAACCTGGAGGACAGGGGAGACTTTACAATCCAGGAAACTAATGAAGAAAAATGGACTGAATTCTCAAAAGCTTTAGGGTGGGGTAAAGGGGCATGACAAGATGGCACCATGAGGATGCACAGGCAGTCAGCTTCGCTTCTTACCTGTGCTTTGATTGTTGTTTGCTTTTCTGTTCATATGGGGAAAAGGAAAGCAAAGCTGCGAATGAGTTTGGGCTCGATGCTGGTGGTGATTTGCAGTCTTGAAGGACTACCAAAAGGGACTACTACAGCTGGAAAAAGATCTGCACATTTAAGCATTTATCTTCTGGAATATACTCTAAATCTTGAGGAAAAAGGGAATTCTTTGGATTAAAGCTGATAAATCTTTGTATTTTAGAAATCAGTGTTTTTGTTGAGTCAGTCAGGTCTTAGTACTAACAGAGAGCTTTTCATTTAAATCAAATCAGTATAGCTTAGCCCAGAAAGTAAAACAGAGTAAATAGTCACTGAAATACATTTGTTTCTAGAAAGCTTCTTATTTAAATCAAATCAGAGTATAGCTTAACATACAAATAGAATAAATAGTCTCGGAATAGAAATAAATAAATTTGTTTCTAGTGACCTTTACAAAGAGGCCTTCCAGTTAGGAGGCAAAAGATTTGTGCAGTTGTCTTAAATAGGTGTTAAAGCCAAGTGACAGAACCCAGGGGCAATTTGAAAGGCCACCTCTATCAAACCAAGGGCTGTATGAATCACCCAGGAAATTGGTAAGACATTATCTTAGAAGCACAGATCAGGGCACTATTTAGCAAACCAGCGTTTATTAAGTCTTCTTTCCCTCCCACCCTCCCCAGGGATAATCTTAGCTTTATAGGCTCTTAAACCTATTAAAGGGAAGGAGGTGCCCATATTCACTTTCAGGTGTGGCTGGTTATCCTCATTAGGAATAGATTAATTCAAGATCTGAGATTAATTAACCTTGAAATAAACAAAGTCCATTAAACATATTGGGGGTTATTCTGAGGCTATTCATGCTGGCTCCTGCCCCTATATAACTTCCCCACTGGCTGTGCGGGGAAGTTACACGGGGGCGGGGAAGGGGTGGTATGGGGGTGGAGAGTGGGCTGGCAGTCGCTGGCTCTGGATGTACAAGGCCGATTTTGATTCTGAAGCAGCTGGTTCATGAACAGACAAGAGGGAAAGCCATTTTGGACCAAGTCCTTAGTGGAATACAAGACCTAGTGCAAGAGATAAGGGTATTGGGGCCACTTGGCAAAAGTGATCATAGCATGATCATGTTTGATTTAATAAACGGAGGAAGGACAGCCAGGAAATCCACAGTACTATCTTTTAACTTTCAAAAGGGAGACTATGATAAAATTAGGAAAATAGTTAAGATAAACCAAAAAGAAACAGCTGCAAAGGTTAAAGATTTACATCAAGCATTGTTTAAAAATACTATCTTGGAAGCCCAGACCAGCTGTATTCCACTCTTTAAGAAAAGTGGAAGTAAGTCCAAAAATCTGCCAGCATGATTTAAAGGTAAGGTCAGAAAGGTTGTTGTAGCCAAAAAAGCATCTTTCAGGAAATGGAAAAAGGAGCCAAATGACGAAAACCGGAAACAAACACTGGGAAGTTAGATGCAAGGCATTGATAAGGCAGGCAAAGAGAATTTGAAAAAAAAAAAAAAAACTTGCCGTGGAAGCAAAAGCTCATAATAAAAACTTTTTAAAGTACATTCGTAGCAAAAAACCCATGAGAGAATTAGTTGGACAATTAGATGATAGAGGGGTAAAAGGGGCGGTAAAAGGGGCATTAAAAGGGGATAGGGCCATAGTGGAGAGATAGAATGAATTCTTTGCTTCGGTCTTTACTTAAGAAGATATAGGCAGTTACCCATAACTGAAATGGTATTGAAAGGTGATGCATCAGAAGAATTGAAAGAACTATCGATAACTGAAGACTTGAAAGAACTATTTGATAGACTAAAGAGTAGCAAATCACCTGGACCAGATGTTATACATCAGAAGGTGTTGAAAGAAGTGAAATATGAGATTACAGACCTATTAGTAATTATCTGTAATACCTGAAGATTAGCGAATGGCTAATGTAACATCAATTTTTATAAAGGGTTTGAGGGGTGTTCCTGGGAACTACAGAATGGTAAGCTTGACATCAGTAGCGGGCAAAATGGTTGAAGTGATTATAAAGAAAAAAAATTACTGAACAAGTAGATAGTCATGGTTTAATGGGAGAAAGCCAACATGGCTTTAGCCAAGGAAGGTCTTGTCTTACTAATCTGTTATCTTTTTTTGATGGTGTGAATAAACAGGTACACTATATTGACTGGTTTACCTTTGTCTATCTGGATTTTCAGAAAGCCTTTGACAAGGTCCCTCATGAGAGATTCTTGGCATAATTAAAAAGTCATGGGATAGGGAGTAAGAGTAGTTACTCACCTGTAACAGGTGTTCTCCAGGAGCAGCAGGAATCAGTCCTCACATATGGGTGACGTCGGCGCCGACGGAGCCCCCTTGCGGAGCATTTCCCCAGCTTTCATAGAAAGCCTTTGGGAATGCAGCGCGCATGTGCGGTCCCCTTCCCGCCCAAAGTTGCCATCTTGCTCAGTCTGATGACATAGCTAAAAGACAGCAAAAATAAATCATAGGACTGCAACTCCAAGGGGAGGAGGGAGGGTTGAGAGGACTGATTTCTGCTGCTCCTGGAGAACACCTGTTACAGGTGAGTAACTACTCTTTCTCCAGGACCAAGCAGGAAGTCAGTTCTCACATATGGGACTCCCTAGCTCAGGGCTACCAGAGGCCCCAAACTGAAAAATTGAGCTCCCTCTAGAGCCTCAGCATGCAAGAACAGAATCTTCTCTGATAACGCCCCCGAAAGGTAGCCCAACACCAGGGCCAGAGGGTAGGAGTTGCCTAGGCCCCAAAGAGATTATGGAGTACTGCTTGCCTGAAAGCACTGTCCCTATGGGACTCCCTCTCAAGGCAGTAGTGGGCCGCAAAAGTCTGGCTTGAAGACCAAGTAGCGGCCCGGCAGATGTCTGCTAACAGAACAGAGCGGAGATGAGCCACTGACGCAGCCTTCGCCCTGACACAGTGAGCCATAACTCGACCCTGCAACGAGAGGCCGGCTGCCCTGTAAGCCCAGGCGATGCAGTCAGCTACCCATATGGACAAAGTACGCTTGGAGACAGCCAACCCCAACTTATTGGGGTCATAAGAGACGAAGAGCTGAACCGCCCTCCGGTGTTCCCGCGTACGGTCAAGGTAGAAGGACAACGCCCTCCTACAGTCCAGGGTATGCAAGACCATTTCCGCCCGGCTAGCATGAGGCCTGGGAAAGAAAGTCGGAAGAACCACCTCCTGATGGAGGTGGAAGGAGGAGACAACCTTTGGAAGGAACTTAGGGTGAGTCCGTAAGACTACCCTGTTCCTATAGAACCTAGTATAAGGTGCTTCTGATACTAGGGCCTGAAGCTCACTCACTCGCCTTGCTGAGGTAAGGGCTACCAGAAATAGCATTTTCCAGGACAGAAAACGCAGAGGGCAAGTAGCCATAGGTTCAAATGGTGGGCAAGTAAGCCGTTGCAAGACCACATTTAAATCCCATTCAGTGGCAGGTGGATGCACTGGAGGCTTAAGCAAATGCAGGCCTCTGAGGAAGCGAGCCACCAAAGGATGACTGGAAAGAGACTGACCCTCCACCTGGGAGTGGTGTGCTGAAAGAGCACTAAGATGAACTCTAACAGAATTGGACAAGGCCTAGGTTGGACAGGTGAAGCAAATACTGCACCACCACTGGTACCAGGCATGAGAAGGAATTCTCGTTGTGTTGAGTACACCAGGTAGAGAATCTACGCCACTTAAGGGCATAAGACTTTCTGGTGGACTGCCTCCTAGAGGCCAAAACTACATCCTCCACTTCCCTAGGCAGTAGTAAAGGCGCTAGGACTACCCTTTCAGCAGCCAGGTCATCAAATTGAGGGACTGGAGATTGGGGTGCAAGAGGGACCCCTGCTCCTGAGACAGGAGATTGGGTTGCATCCCCAGAGGAAGAGGAGTATCTACCGCCAGTTGCAACAGTAGTGGGAACCAGGGTTGCCTTGGCCACCTGGGGGCCACCAGAATCACTGAGGCCTTGTCCCGGATCACCTTGAATAGTGTCTTGGACACTAGAGGCGTGGGAGGAAATGCATATAGGAGGCCTATAGACCATGGAATGAGAAACGCATCCGCTGCTACTCTGAGAGGATGCGGTTGTCTGGAACAGAACCTGGGTAGTTGACGGTTCAGAGGAATGGCAAAGAGATCTATGGTTGGAAGATCCCATCTCAGGAAGACCTGCTGAACCACTAAAGGGTTCAACTGCCATTCGTGCGGCTGCAGGATCCTGCTCAATCTGTCCGCCAGGTAATTCTCCTGACCTGGGAGGTAGACTGCTTTGAGAAGAATGCCATGATTGACTGCCCAGGGGCACAGTTTCTGCGCTTCCTGAAAGAGAAGGCGGGACCCTGTGCCCCCTTGTTTGTTCACATAGAACATAGCCACTTGATTGTCCGTCTGAACCAAGTCGGACTGGTGAGAGATGAGATGAGAGAAAGTTCTCAGGGCTAAGTGGATAGCTCTCAGTTCTAAGAGATTGATCTGCTGTGCGGCCTCCCAAGGAGTCCACAGGCCCTGAGAGTACATGCCCCTTGGCAATGTGCACCCCAACCTTGAAGAGAAGCATCAGTTGTCAGCACCTGAGAGTGTGGAGGTGCCTGAAAAGGCACCCCTTGCACTAGATTCGGAACATGAAGCCACCATTGCAGAGAAGACTGTAGTAGGCCGGACACCCTCACTTTGTCTGTGAGGCTTCCTGTGGCCTGGTGCCACTTGAGTCCGGAGGCCCCATTGAGCTGGCCTCTTGTGTAGGTGGGCATTTGGAGTCACATGACCGTGGATGCCATGTGGCCTAAGAGCCTGAGGAATTGTCTGGCGGAGACCAGAGAATTGCTGTGGAATAGCCTGGCTAGAGCCATCAATCTGTGGGCTCTGTCCACTGGTAGAAAGGCCTTTGCCTGAAAGGTGTCCAGTCGAGCTCCTATGAACTCTATGTTCTGGGAGGGTTGCAAACTGGACTGCGAAGTTTATGACAAACCCCAGGTGCTGAAGCAGAGTGACAGTGCGAAGGGTGGCTTGATTGGCCTCTTGCTGGAATTGACCCCTGATGAGCCAATCGTCCAGATATGGAAAGACAAAGAGGCCTTGAACCCTGAGGTAGGCCGCCACCACCGCCAGGCACTTGGTGAATACCCTGGGGGCGGATGTAAGGCCAAAAGGCAGTACTCTGTACTGATAATGGTTTCCTCCCACTACAAATCTGAGATACTGTCTGTGGTCTGGATGAATAAGGATGTGAGTATAAGCATCCTTTAGATCTAAGGAGCATAGCCAATCTCCCTGCTGGAGGTAGGGCAGCAGGATTCCAAGGGTAAGCATCTTGAACTTTTCCCTCTCCAGGAACTTGTTCAGATTTCGCAAGTCTAGGATGGGTCTGAGGCCTCCTGTTCTCTTTGGTACCAGGAAGTACCTGGAATAGAAGCCGTGACCTCTCAGAATGGTGGGGCACCGGTTCCACTGCCTGTTCCTTCAGAAGACCTGCCAACTCCTGCAGGAGTAAGTCCCTGTGCAGAGGGAGTCTGGGAGGCTCCCCTGGAAAATTTTATTTATTTATTTAACTGTATTTATATCCCGCTTTTCACCGGGTCAAAGCGGTGTTACATATAAGGGTGGGGAAAATTAAGTATCAGGGTGGGGCCATCACCAGGTGGTCAACGTTGCTGATTTCGACATAAGACAGACTTTAGACATGGACAGTATAGTGCAGTTGTCACTCAGAGGTTCATGATGGGTGAGTTCAGGGTTTGGTGCGTTTTTTGGTAGGGGGTTGTCTTGAAGTATTCTTGGAATAGGATGGTTTTTAGCTGTTTTCTGAATGATAGGAGATTGTTATTGTTTCTGAGGTGGCTCGGTAGAGAGTTCCATAGGGAGGGTGCATATAGTTCAAAGGCTCGGTTGCATGTCCGTTGAGAGCATTTGGTTCTTTTGTGAGGGACGGTGAGGTAGTTGCTGGAGGCCTGTCTGGTTGTTTTGCAGTGGACTGGAAGGGTCAGCAGGGTGCGAAGCTGGGTGTTCGGTGCTTGGTGGATGGCTTTGTGGGTGAGTAGGATGGATTTGTATTTAGTTTTTGCTTCGAAGGGAAGTATGTGTAGGTCTCTTAGAATTGGGGTGATGTGGTCACTATTCTTTGCTCGCTGAATGATTCTTGCTGTGGTGTTCAATGCAATTCGGAGGGGGTTGGTCTGTGTAGCTGGTAGTCCATGGTAGATTATATTGCAGTAATCCAAATGTGGGAGTGTCATAGCTTGCATCACCGTCCTGAAGTTCGAGGAGAGGTCTGAGGCGTTGCACTGTTTTCGCTTTATGGAATATATTTCCTGTGGTTTTGGTAATTTGTTGCTTGAGGGTTAGCGCTTGGTCAATGATAATGCCTAGATATCTTATTTGTGGCTGTATTTGGATGCATGTGGTTCCTATGTTGAGGTGTGTAGGTGATGTGAAATCAGGGGGGTACCTGGTGGAAGTGGAGGAGATAGCCCTTCTGGACTATACTTAGAACCTAGGTATTCCTTGTGACGGCTGACCACCTGTGGGCGAACAGGGCCAGCCTGCCTCCAGTGATGATGGGGGCCAGCTGAGGAGGAGAGGCTATGCCAATGCAGTCAAAATACCCCTCCCTGCTGAGCAGGAGCCGGAGTAGGAGGCTTGGGGGCCTTCTGCCTACGGGGCCCATGATCCTGCCCCTTGGTCTGCTGACCCTGTTGGGGAGCTACAGAGGCCTGATAATGAGGGTACTATTTATAGGCAGATGACTTCCTCGGGTAAAAGGTCTTTTTTCCCGAGCCCTTCTTCTGAGAAGGGGCAGAGGTTTTTCTGGACAGCCTTGTCTGGGTAAGAGTCCTGGTCTAGAGTTCGGCAGCCTTGTCAGCCATGGGCTTGCCAAAGAGGTTTTCACCTCAGCAGGGGACATCAACCAACTTGTCCTGCACCCATGGCTCGAGGTCCAATGACTGTAGCCAAGCCTGACGGTGTGCACCGATGCCAGCAGCGGCTACTCGGGCCGAAGCCTCGAAGCCATCATAGGCTGCTCGAGATATAAACTTCGAGCACTCACAAATTCCCGAGGACAGAGCATTGAACCTCTGCAAAGGTTCCTCGGAGAGACCAGCAGAGAACCCGGCAATCTCAAGTTACATGCCCATGTACAGCTGGTAGGTCTGGACATGGCAAGCAAGCATAGAGCCCTGGAAGCAGTTCTTACTGAGAGAATCCAGGTTCCAGGCCTCCCGACCGGGAGGCACCGAGGAGTGCATCTTCTGACTCTTCAGACGATGCATGGCCGATTCCACAACCATGGAGTGGTGCGGTAATTGTGCCTTTTGGAACCCGGGGCTCTTGCGGACTCGATAGATGGAATTAACCCGCTTGCTTAAAACCGGCGTCAATGCCGGCGCCTCCCACATGCGGAAGAGCAACCGTTCCAGCATCGGAGGAACCGGAACAGTAAAGGCCTCCTTCGGAGGAGAGTCATACTGTAGGGCCTCAAGCTCCTCGGCTCGAGGCTCCTCCTCGGGATCCACGGGGAATGCCAAAGCCTTAGCCATGTCCCGCACGAAGTCCGAAAACCGGGTATCCTCCGGGGGGGACCTTCTCCGAGGCTCGGACTCGGGTGAGTCCGAAGGAACGCACCGAGTCTGAAAGGTGTCGGGCGACTCCTCATCCTCCGACTCCCAGCCGGACTCCTCGGAGGAGGAATCGAGTGGCTCCAGTTGGGCAGGCATCGATGCCATCCGCCCCGACGCCGAAGGTACCGGTGTCGACGACCTCGGTCCCGAACGGGAGGCCGAGGGGGCTTTGGCCGAGGATCGACTCGAGCTCGCATGGACTCGAGGATCGGCTCGGCCTCCATGGTCGACTTGGACGTCGATGTTCCAGTGGTCGGGACAGATGCACCGGTGAGACTGGCAATCAGTGCCCGCTGCTGTTCCATGAAGGCAGCCAAGCTGCTCTCCAAGGCTGTCAACTTGAGTCCGAACTCAGGAGACTCAGCAGCCCCCGACTCGGGCCCCAGCGGCGCCGGGCCCGACGTCAGTTCCCCTGGAGGTGAGTCCACGAGGACTACAGTACTCACGTGACCCGGGGACTCCATCTCCACACGAGGTTGTTTTGCAGGCCTCTCCGACTCCGAAGACCCGGGACAGCGCTCGGGGCTATGCGACTTGGCCCTCGAGGAGCCAAGTGCGTCCACCGATGCCGCCCTCGCGGGTTTTTTCTTCTTACGATGCTCCCGCGAGGGAGACCCCCTTTCAGAGGAGCCTCAACGCTGCTCGGGGCCAGAGTCCCGAGATGTCGAGGCCTCTGACGAGGTCCGGGCCCTACCGGACGTGGAGTCAGAGAAGATTCTTTCCTTTTGGTGCTGCCGACTCCTTAACGCCTTAGAGGACATCTTCCCACATGGACCACAGATCATCGGGTCATGATCGGGTCCGAGGCACCGGAGGAAGCAGTCATGTGTGTTGGTGAGAGACATAAGTTTCTTACACCGATCACACTTTTTAAACCCGCTGGCAGCCATCGGGGGAAAATGGGCCCCTGCAAGGTCAAAAGACAGGGCTGCCAGTGAAAAAAGAAAAAATGGCACGAACGCTAGTCACTAATAAGGACAAAAACCGAAAAAGAGATCCGGGCTCGATACCGACGTATCGGGCCCAGGCGGGAAAGGGAAACCGGTGTCGAACCGAAGAAAAACAGGTTAACGCAGAGAAAATCAACTTCATCCTTGGGTGAAACGAATATACATCCGTCGGGCTCCACGGAAAAAAGAAGACTGAGCAAGATGGCACACTTGGGCGGGAAGGGGACCGCGCATGCACGCTGCATTCCCAAAGGCTTTCTATGAAAGCTGGGGAAATGCTCCGCATGGGGGCTCCGTTGGCGCCGACGTCACCCATATGTGAGGACTGACTTTCTGCTTGGTCCTGGAGAAGTGCAGTATTGTGGATCAGGAACTGGTAGAAAGATAGAAAGCAGAGGGTAGAGCTAAATGACCAATTTTCCCAGTGGAGAAAGGGGAATAGTGGAGTACCCCAGGGATCTGTGCTGGATCCTTTGCTTAACATAGTCATAAATGACCTGGAAATGGGAATAACGAGTGAGGTAATCAAATTTGCAGATGGCACAAAATTATTCAGTTGTTAAAAACCAAGAGGACTGTGAAAAATTGCAAGAGGACCTTGATAAATTGGAAGACTGGACATTCAAATGGCAGATGAAATTTAATGTGGACAAGTGCAAAGATATGCTCCTAGGAAAGAACAACTCAAACTACGGTTACACGATACAAGGTTCCACATTAGGAACCATCACCCTGGAAAAAAATTTAAGCGTCATAGTGGATAACATGTTGAAACCCTCCACCCAGTTTGCAGCAGCGGCCAAGAAGGCAAATGCTAGGAATCATAAGGAAAGGAATGGAGAATTAAACAAAAGATATTATAATGCCTTTTATCGTTCCATGGTGTGACTGCACTTTGAATATTGTGTGCAATTCTGGTCTCTGTATCTTAAAATGGATATAGCGGAATTAGAAAAGGTATAGAGAAGAACCATCAAAATGGTTAGGGGATGGAAGGATACCCCTATGAGAAGAGGCTTAAAAAATTAGGGCTCTTCAACTCAGAAAAGCGCCGGCTGAGGGGAGATATGATAGAGGTCTATAAATTAATGAATGGAGTGAAACAGGTAAATGTAGATCAATTGTTTACACCATTAAAAAGTAGAAAGACAAGGGGACATAGAATGAAGCTAAAGTGTAACCCATTTAAGACAAATTAGAAAAAATATTTTTTCACTTAATGCGTAATCAAACTCTGGAATTCGTTACCAGAGGATGTAGTAAAAGCTTTTAGTATAGCTGGGTTTAAAAAAGATTTGGACAAGCTCCTGGAGGAATAGTCCATAAACTTTATTAAAGAGGACCCGAGAAATCCACTGCTTGCCCAGTACAAGCATTATGGAACCTGTGTGTCTTTTTGGGAACCTACTAGGTACTTGTGACCTGGATTGGCCACTGCTGGAAACAAGATACTGGGCTTGATGGACCTTGGTCTGACCCAGATCTGGTGCAAAAGATAAGATTGTTGGGGCCACTTGGCAATAGTGATCACAGCATGATCGCGTTTGATTTAATTAATGCAGGAGGGATGGTAAGGAAATCCACAGTACTACCTTTTAACTTTCAAAAGGGAGACTATGATAAAATGAGGAAAACAGTTAAGAAAAAACTAAAAGGAACAATTGCAAAGGTTAAAGACTTACATCAAGCTTGGGTGTTATTTAAAAATACTATTTTGGAAGCCCAGACCAGCTGTATTCCACACGTTAAGAAAAGTGGAAGGAAGTCCAAAAAACTGCCAGCATGGTTTAAAGGTGAGGTCAGAGAAGCTGTTGCCAAAAAAGCATCTTTCAGGAAATGGAAAAAAGAGCCAAATGCCAAAAACGGGAAACAGCACAAGCACTGGCAAGTTAAATGCTAGGCATTGATAAGGCAGGCAAAGAGAGAATTGGAGAAGAAACTTGCCGTGGAAGCAAAAATGCGTAATAAAGACTTTTTCAAGTACATTCGTAGCAATAAACCCGTTAGAGAGTCTGTTGGACCATTAGATGATAGAGGGGTAAAAGGGGCAGTAAGAGGGGACAAGGCTTTAGCGGAAAGAATGAATGAATTCTTTGCTTTGGTCCTTACTGAGGAAGATGTATCCATGACTGAAATGGTATTTAAAGGTGATACTGCGGAAGAATTGAAAGAAATATTGATACACTGGGAAGATGTATTACAACTATTTGATAAACTGGAGAGTAGCAAATCACCTGGACCGGATGGTATACATCCAAGGGTGTTGAAAGAACTGAAATATGAGACTGCAGACATGCTATTAGTAATCTGTGAACTATCATTAAAATCATCTGTAATACCTGTAGATTGGAGGATCGCCAATGTAACGCCAATTTTTAAAAAGGGTTTCAGGAATGATCCGGGAAAATACAGACCGGTGAGCCTGACATCAGTACCGGGAAAAATGGTAGAAACCATCATAAAGAACAAAATTACTCAACATATAGTCATGGGTTAATGGGAGACAGCCAACATGGCTTTAGACAAGGAAGATCTTGTCTTACTAATCTATTATGTTTTTTGAAGGTGTGAATAAACAGGTAGACAAAGGTAAGTCAGTTAATATAGTGTGTCTGGACTTTCAGAAAGTCTTTGACAAGGTCCCTCATCAGAGACTTTTGGCAAAACTAAAAAGTCATAGGCTAGGAGGCAGTGTACTATTGTGAATCAGGAACTGGTTAAAAGATAGAAAGCAGGTGGTAGGGCTAAATGGCCAATTTTCCCAATGGAAAAGAATAGTGGAGTACCCCAGGGATCTGTGCTGAGTCCACTGCTTTTTGAAATATTCATAACTGACCTGGAAAAGGGACTAACGAGTGAGGTTATCAAATTTGCAGATGACACAAAAGTATTTAAAGTTGTTAAAACCCAAGAGGATTGTGGAAAATTGAAAGAGGATTTTGATAAATTGGAAGACTGGGCATCCAAATGGCAGATGAAATTTCATGTGGACAAGTGCAAAGTTATGCACCAAGGAAAGAACAACTCAAACTATGGTTACACGATGCAAGGTTCCACACTGGGAACCACCACCCAGGAAAATGATTTAGGTGTCATCGTGGATAGCATGTTAAAACCCTCCACTCAGTGTGCAGCGGTGGCCAAGAGAGCAAATAGAATGCTAGGTATCATAAGGAAAGGAATGGAAAACAAAACAAAGGATATTATAATGCCTCTGTATCATTCCATGGTGCGAACGCACCTTGAATATTGTGTGCAATATTCGCCGTATCTTAAAAAGGATATTGCGTTATTAGAAAAGGTACAGAGAATAGCCGCCAAAATGGTAAAGGGGATGGAAGGATACTCCTAAGAAGAGAGGCTAAAAAGATTAGGGCTCTTCAGCCTGGAAAAGAGATGGCTGAGGGGAGACATGATAGAGGTCTATAAATTAATGAACGGAGTGGAACGGGTAAACGTAGCTCAATTATTTATCTCATCAGAATATAGAAAGACTAGGGGATATGCAATGAAGCTACAGGGTAACCTATTTAAGACTAATAAGAGAAAATATTTTTTCACTCAACGTGTAATCAAACTCTGGAATTTGTTACCGGAGGATGTAGTAAAATCTGTTAGTGTAGCTGGGTTTAAAAAAGGTTTGGATAAGTTCCTGGTCCATAAACCATTATTAAAAGGGACCCGGGATATCACTTCTTGACCCAATACAAGCATTGAGGAATCTGTCTTTTGGGGAGACTGCTAGGTACTTATGACCTAGATTGGCCACTGTTGGAAACAGGATACTGGGCTTGATGGACCTTGGTCTGACCCAGTATGGCATATGAAGTTCTTATAGAATGGGCAGCCAGTGGAGGGAGTGGCATGATGTGGTCGGAGTAAATAGCCTTGTGTATAATGCATGCGGCTAGGTTTTGAGCTAATTTGAGTTGATGGATGGTGTTTTGGGGTAGGCTACACAGAATACTGTTGCAATAGTCAAGGTGGGGTGTTATCAGTGCTTGAAGGACTGATCTAAAGTTTTGACTGTCTAGTAAGGGACGGAGATGCTATAACATTTTTAGTTTGAGGTATATGATTTTTGCGGTGGCTTTAATGTGGGGGACCATGGAAAGGGATTGATCTAGGATGATTCCTAGGTATTTGATTTCTTTTTTTTAACTTCCAGCTCTGAATTGCATAGTAGTTTTGAGGGGGGTTGAAGTTTTGATTCCGGGTGATGAATAAAATGTCTGTTTTCTTCATGTTGATTTTTAAGTTGTGTAAGTTGAGCCAGGTGAATTAGTCAGTCAGGCATTCTAGGATTTGAGGGCAGATGGGGTTGGTGATGTCTACGGGATGATACAGCATGATGTCATCTGCGGAGAGGTGATAGTGTACGTTGTGTTTTTTGAAAATGTGGCATATTGGTTGCATGTACGGGTTGAAGAGAAGTGAAGATAGGGAGGAGCCTTGGGGGTCACCTTGGCTTTGTTTGAAATTTGAGGAGGCTACTGTGCCTATTTGGACCTGTAGGATGCAGTCAGAAAGATATGATTTGAACCATTCTAGGACAGAGCCTTGAAGGCCGAGTTGTTGTAGTCTTGTGATTAAAATGTGGTGGCTGATGCTGTAGAAGGCGGCAGCTATGTCGAGAAAGACAAGTAGGAATACTTGTTTGGTGTGGTTTAGTCCACAGTGCAGTTTGCCCATTAGGGTGAGTAATAAGGTTTCTACGCTGTGGAAAGGTGTAAAGCCATGCTGTTGACCGTCTAGTGGAACATTCAGGTCTATGAAGTCTTGTAATTGGATTTGGACAGTTTTTTCATTCATTTTTGCCAGAAATGGTAGGCTGGCGATAGGCCAGTATGACTTTGGGAGGGTTTTGTCTGTTATATTGGATTTAAGGATGGGGCATATGGTTGCTTGTTTTAGTGCAGGGGGTATTTGTCCTGTTTGAAGTGACCGATTAACTATATTGAGTATAATAGGTGAAAACTCCTCTTTTGTTGCCTTGAGCCAGCTAACTGGGGAAGTGGTTGTATTGAGGTTTATGATGGTATTTTTTAGTTGTTTGAGGTTTGTGACGTGGAATGATGACCAGATGTTTTGATCATGAGGCTTAGGCAGGCTGGGAATGTTTGAGAAGGTGTTGGAGTGAGTATTCATATGATTGTTATTGTTGTTCAGGGGATCAAGTTTTTCCATTAGGAAATTTGCCAGAATTTGAGGTTCTATAGGAGGACGTTCAGTGTTGTGATTGAGAGATTTAGTTAAGAATTTGACAATCGAGAACAACTCTCTAAGTCTGTTAAGGGATTTTGTAAGGAGCTTGGTGTGGTACTCTTTTTTTCTATTATTGATGGCTTCTTTATATGTTTTGAGAGTGGACATGTAGAGCAAATTGTCAGTCTGCCCTTGTGATTCTCCATTTGGTTTCTAGTTTTCTAAGTTGCTGTTTTAACTCTCTTAGTTCAGCGGTATACCAAGGTTTGGATTCTTTGTGTTTATATGGGTGGAGGGGTACAGTGGTCTGTGCAGCCTTGGCAATTGTAAGTTCAAGTTATTGATGAGGTCGTTTAGTTCCATCGTAGAAGGGTTTATTGTTTATTTTGGAACGGTGTGATTTAAAAAGGATTCTTTGTCAAATGATTTGAATTTATTTTTAAAACGGTTAATTTCCTTGGTTTCGAGGGGCGGTGTGGTAGAGGTAATGGCAAATTCTATAAGGAAGTGATCTATCCATGGGAGAGGAAGCACTTGTGGGGTGGAGAAGTGAACGTCTTGTAGCATGGTAGTTGAAAGAAAGATGAGGTCAAGCGTGTTGCCTTGCTTGTGAGTGGGGGTTTGGACAAGTTGTTGAAATCCTAAGTCCTGTAGGGCATTCAGGAAGTGTGTGGGGTGGAGTGATGGAAGGTTGAAGTTGCCAAGTTGAAGGTTGAAATGCCATCTCAAAAGGTAAAGATTTAGAATTAGGAGATTTGTTCCTCAACTGGCTCCCCCTGGATAGTCAGTTTGGTTAAAAGCCAGCACTTACATGCCTAGGTTGTAAAATCAGTCACTCACTGTTTACATGTTTTGACTGTAAGCCCCAAGGCTAGAGACTCTCAATTATGTGTGTTTTTAAAGCACTCTGTACACCCGGTAGGTGCTATACAAATAAAGACAATGATTCTCACTCTTTATTTTATTTATTTATATTCTCTTATATACCGTGCTATTCTGCATCAGTGCGGTTTACATTGAACAAACTGAAATTACATTGAACAGGGCATTATAACTTGGAGATAACTATTTTACAGGGAACATGGGCTATGGAGGGTTAAGTGGCTTGCCCAAGACCACAAGGAGCACCTGTGAGACTAGAAACCCCGGTCCTTCCGGCCCAAGGTTGCTGTCCTCTAGTGGGATTTGAACCCCCGACCTTCCGGCCTGAAGTACCTTGCCCCAACCACTAGGCCACTCCTCCACTCCACTCCACTGACTCCTTTGAAATCACCTCTTTCCTCCAAACAAAACATTTACTCTGGTGTCTCGTAAGTATCTGATTAAATCTGCCTATTGCTTGGCTGATAGGATGGATAAATTTGGGGATATACAGGACTTTTAACTATCCAACTGATAATTTTGTTGTTTTCTTCATGTAAGATTTTACATCCAAAGAACGCAGAAAAGCAGGTCTAAGGCATCCATTGACATCAGATAGAGCAACAAGTGGACAAAGTGCTGCAAAGAGGGAGTAGGAGTCACAGTGAGGTACATAAGAAGCTGATAAGTCAAGTGAAGTATATCACTGAGCCTTGAGCTGTCCCAGTCCTCAGCTTAAGACCTCTTTCACTTACAATGACCGTGAACGCTGATGAGGAACGGGAGCTCACATTTATGTTTTGCTATGTCGATGGACATCCTCTTATCCTAGCTTGCATCAGATGGATGTCCCCGCCCTATACTTTTCTAAAGGGGATGGCTATGTGGTCGCTGGCGTGGATGCACACGTCGGGGACCTCCATGTTATGAAAAATGTTCAGCAAAAGATCTCCCTGCCATTTTTTTGCATGTTCCTCTCTGGATGTCCCCGATTTGACTTGGATGTCCTTTCTAAAATGCCACGTCACATGTGTATTTCTTGACAAGTCCGAAGACATTCCTGAACAGTTGGCTGAAAATCTGGCATGGGTGCCCAGTTGCCCACCTATCCTCTAAACTGTATGGCTGATTTTATTCCATATGTTTAAAAGTGGTTAATATTTAAAGTTTTAGGAAGCTACTAATCACCTTGACTGTGCTAAGGGAGATAAACTTTCCTAAAGAACAGGGAAAAGACATCTCAACAAGAAAGCTGTCACAGGCATTTTGACAGAAAAGGAGTCAGCAGAAATTTTATATCCTCAAGGTATTAGAATTGCATGAAAACACTCTTTCTCTTAGTATAAAAGCCAGGGGAGACCTGGCACCAAACTGGGAAACTTATCCCTGCTAAGCAAAAATGTTACCACTGGGAGTGCTTTCCAGTTAAAGAAAATCTTCAAAGGGGCTCTTTGTGTAACCTTACTAAAAGATTTCATTAAGTCATTTAAAAGTACAGAACAGTTCTCCAGAAACCATGCATGGCTGTAATAATCAATAGGATTCAAACTGCTATATTCTGATTTGCTACAAACATCAGGAACAATATAGTACCCAAATGAATTACAGCAGTTTCACAACCACACAGGATGCACAAGCTTCTGTTGCCTCCACTGCTGTCCTCAACACTAACCTTTCAGATACTCTCTATAAACATAACTCCTTCTTTCTCAGCAAATATCCCTTACTTCTGCTAAAAGCAATTTGAAAACACACAGATCAATACTGAAAAAGATAAATATGTTTAGCGGTCACTATTCATAAGTCCCCTATCTGTGGATTTTACGCGGCACTATCCAGATAGTACCAATGAAAAATTATTAAGTCTGCTGCTCATCCAAACAATGGAAATATACTTAGCTTTCCAACAAACTCCCCATTCGAAGCCCTGGAAGCCAAACTTCCAAAGACAGCTTGAGTCCAAGTCACTCCTTCAATTTGCAACTTGACCCAACATTGTGTTTCGGGCTCCCGATACTCCCAGCCCTTCTTCAAAACCCTGTTGCAGATATGAACCTGCTAAATGCAGCCTTATGCCATTTATATGCCTCAATATAATGATGTAACTAATCGAAGACCAATGGGACAATGACCGATTACATAGATCCAGCCCCCCTCTTTCTTGAAATCTGGAGCATTCATACAATACTCCACCAATCTACGGATGAGTTTAAACCCTCAGGTATCAACGAGTTTAAATGATAAATCCAGAACTGTTCCCGATGTAAAAGATGAGATCCTCTATCTCCACCTCTCATCTTTTCTGGGATGTGATCTAAAATTTGCCACCGTAAATCCTGAAATGAGTGTTGAAAATCATGACGATGCTGAACCACGGGGGAAGACAAAACTTTTGTAGTGATACGAGACCGATGTTCTTGCAATCTCTTTTTCATGCTTCGTATAGTTTTTCCAACATAAAGTTTATTACATAGACAAATTAAAACATAAACCACAAAGGTAGTCAGGCAGGTAGTATAGAAGTTACTATCAAATCTATTATAATTCACAGGATGTTCCCATGTCAAACCCTCTAATGTTGAGGCACAAAAATCACATTGCTGACACTGAAAATGGCCCTTAACTTGTGGCAGAGGAGCATCCTCTGTAGTATGAACCACCCAATCAGCAATGTTACGACCTCTTTTAAAAGACAACATCAGTGGTTTATCAAAACATGAGTGTAAAGACAGAATCGCCCAATGTTTTTTAAGAATGGACACAATTTCCATAGAGTGGGGCATAAAAGGCAAAACCTCTACAAAAGGGTGGAGAACCTCTGAAGTGTTTCCACAGTTGTTGTTATTCCCCTGCCACCAATCAGCATAATTATAGCAGACTCTGCAATATGCTTTCTCTATAACGGAGTAGGGATAACCTCTTTGCCAAAGTCGAAGTTTCAAACCATATGCTTGTTTATAATATTCTTCTATAGTGGAACATAGGTGGCGTAAACTAATAAACTGTCCCACCGGTAATCCCCATCTTAAAGATCCTGGATGGTAACTTTGAAAAATGCAACAAAGTATTACATTGGACTGTCTTCTGGTATAATGTCGATTTTTATGCTACCCTGATTTTTGAACAAATATAAGTTCAAAAATTCAATAGACTCATAATTAAATCTCAGAGTAAATTTTAGATCTTCGGATAATGAATTAATCCAGTCAAAAAATGCTTTTAACCGCCCCTCCGTATGAGTCCAAAAGAAAAAAATGTCATCAAGATATCTAATCCACATACGGATATCTGAGAACCATTCTGATGGATATATATATTGAACTTCAAACTGGTGCATGTAAAATGTAGCAATCGATGGGGCCACTGTGGCTCCCATCGCTATGCCATGAATCTGATGGTAATAAGTATCCCCAAATTTAAAGAAATTCTTTTGAATAACCAAGAACAATAACTGTAAAATGAACCGTTTAGGTAAACGCTCAGGCAGAATTAAAGGTATTGACGCCACCATCTGTAGAGCCACATCCTGATTAATGTTGGTATAATAGTGCTTGTACGTCCATAGTCACAAAGAACCACTTAGACATGTCAGCCTGTTGTTGCTGTAAGAATGATAGAAAGTGGAACAAATCTCTAACATATGAAGTAATGGTAATAAGGGACGAAAGAACTTGTCACAAAACTGTGACAAAGGTTCTAAAATAGAGTCCTAACACAAAACTATCGGACAACCAGTAGGGTTCTCCAAACTTTTATGTATCTTTGGAACCATAGATAAAATTGGTAAAGTAGGTTAGCTTTAACCAAATCTTTAAATTGTTGTAACTGGTTCTCAAAACTTTTCCAATCACCTTGAAACTTCTCCTCCGTCATAGATTCCTTCAATTGTTTCTCCAACTCCTCCACCTGAGTTTTTACTACCACTTCTTCTGTAGTTAATCGTTCAATCAATAATGCTATAAGATCTAACCCGCATTTATTGAGAATACTGTTCTACGTATTATAGAATTGTTTATCGTCCATACTAAATCGCCTAACATTTTGGCTGGATTTGTTTCTTACACTAAATCGATGATGCCCTAGGATTTGGATATCTTATGGGTATTTGTTTGTAAGGGTTGCGTCCCTATTTTATAATATAGAAAAAAGGAACGTTCATGCTACGAGAAGCTTGGTTATCTTCAAGGCATTAGTTCTGACAAAAAATTTTCTAGATTTAGTTCACATATCTCTTTAGAATTGGGAAAATTAACACAGTGGCAACAGCAAAATCTCTATGTTAACTGATTGGGGGCATTCACAGCATCTTCCCATACAGTTAACACAGAGGAACCTACCACATGTTAATAGAAAGGCACAATCCCCAGTCATTCCTTGACCCATTCTTTATTAGGAAGTTAATGTGGGAATTTGCATGGTAAGTGATCATTCACCAAAGGTTAATGCGCACTAATTCCACCATCAGGCATTAT
The DNA here is from genome assembly GCA_033557465.1 of Ichthyophis bannanicus. NCBI lineage: Eukaryota > Metazoa > Chordata > Amphibia > Gymnophiona > Ichthyophiidae > Ichthyophis > Ichthyophis bannanicus. The sequence continues at coordinate 414,213,919 of CM066038.1, forward strand.
CTGCTGAAAGGGCCATTGCGTTAAAAGGGGCCTGAAGCAGATAACTCATTATAAAATTCATTATAAAATGAAACTTCTAAAACTCCAGCCTCTAATTCATCAACACGATTTCAAATCTGTTATACAATCGATTATCACTCCACACTTTGATTTCGCTAATGCTGTCTTACAGGGCCTACCAAAACAAACTCTCAGACGGCTACAGCAGGCCCAAAATGTGGCAGCCCGCTCAATCTCAAACATCAGATCAATAGAGCATATTACGCCCGTTTTGTTTGATCTCCACTGGCTCCCAATTAATAGCCGTATTACATATAAAATACTGGTCACTACATTCAAAATAATCCATAATATAGCCCCAACCTTCCTCAATACACTATTCTCCACTGAAACTTCAAACAGAAATCAAAGAAGCCAGAATAAACACAAACTAGAATTCCCAAGACTTCAGAAATTCCATAAAACAAATAAAAAAGCATTCTCACACGTAGCTCCAGTACTCTTCAATGAGCTCCCTGAAGACATTCGAGCAGAAAAAAACATCAAATTATTTTGAAAAAAACCTTAAAACATTCCTTTTCACATCACACTATGGCACCCAACCAACCCATGATATACGAACCATCTCTAATGCGATACACGCACATAACAGAACAAATGGCGACCCAAACACATAAATTGACTATCAGCTTTACTCTGATAGAATTACCTCCAACATGAATCAGCACAGAAACTGTATATAGTTAAACTTTGTATAAGTTCAGTTAAATGTACACATCGCTATGTAAATAGTTAAAACTGTTCTATGTAACTGATGTAATATGTTCTTTATAAACCGCGTTTGATCACATGGAAATCGCGGTATAAAAATGGCTGTTAAATAAATAAATAAAATAATAATGTCATTAGCACGTGCTAACCTGTAACCTAATGGTTACAGGACTGGCTTGGGAACCAAATGACCCCCTGTTATGCTGGCACTGTTAGCACACACTAAATTCCATGTTAACTGCTTAGTCAACTTAGTTTGGGTAAAGGACTGGAAAGACTATTCTCTTTCACCAAACTAAGATAACGATTTACTGCTTTGCTTCCCAGTGCCAGACCTTGAGACTCCCCCAAAGCTTTCAATGTCACCAAAATATTCTAATTAATTTCAGTTAACAGCCCAAATGTATGCAAATACTTCAAAAGTGTATTCATTCTCAGAATTCCAAAACACCCAACCTACCTGGGGACTTTGTGGTCTGAAGTTGGAAATTTTGGTCTGCTAGATAAAGAACAACAACTTTGGCTACGTACCATTGGTTAGACCAAGTGAAAAAGTATACCTAAATAAAGAATCCTCCACCTAAAATTGTGTCAGACAATTTATGAAAATTATTGCTAACCAAGCCAAAGTCTGCGTTTATATCAGAGCACATTAGTGCAGAGAGTGTGAGCCATTTTGTTTGTTATACAGAGTCAATGATACACACACACTGATCTCAGTAATGGACTACTGCGGCTCATCATTTAACACATTATGCAGGAAGAGGTCATAGTTTCATCTTACTACTTCAAAGATACAAGCAAAGTCTAAGCCAAGAGGATCTCTTAGAAGTGCAGATTTATTGAAACAAAAGAGGAGAACTCAAATATCTGTCCTCTTGGCTATTGGATTCACCATAATTGACTTCAGAGAAGTTCAATCTGTGTTTTGAAGTGGTTCGCATTTCTTTCAATTAAATGGACTCAGAATGTGCACCTTATAAATTCTTCACTTGTTAGTTTTCAGCATGAACATTGAAAGAAAGAGGATAAAGTGCCAATCACTAGCATGAAAGCATTTACAGAAAATCACCGTGACCAAAGCTGCCACTGCAAATAAACCCCAACAGCCAATATTAAAATACAGATATTTGGGGGTAACTTCAAACTAGGGTGCCTATGTAAAATTTCCTAAAAAACACTTATTTTATAAAAGGCAACATAGGTGCCTATGTGCCTTTATAAAGCAGGCTCCCACAGCTATCCCTAATTGCACACAAATCCACAACCGGGCAAGTGGCATCCAGGCCTAGACCATGTTCCCTGCCCCTCCCCCCTTCAACTACTGCCCCCCCATCCCCCCTTTTGCCCTGCATCATGTCCCCTTGCTTAAGTCATACCTGATTGCTGACAGAATGCACAGACAACCAGTTTTGCCACAAAAATTTAGAGTTTATTGGATATTGTGTATCTGGACTTTCAGAAAGCCTTTGACAAGGTCCCTCATCAGAGACTTTTGGCAAAACTAAAGAGTCATGGGATAGGAGGCAGTGTACTATTGTGGATCAGGAACTGGTTAAAAGATAGAAAGCAGAGGGTAGGGCTAAATGGCCAATTTTCCCAATGGAGAAAGGTGAATAGTGGTGTACCCCAGGGATCTGTGCTGGGTCCGCTGCTTTTTGACATATTCATAAATGACCTGGAAAGTGGAATAACGAGTGAGGTTATCAAATTTGCAGATGACACAAAACTATTTAAAGTTGTTAAAACCCAAGAGGATTGTGGAAAACTGCAAGAGGATCTTGATAAATTGGAAGACTGGGCATCAAAATGGCAGATGAAATTTAATGTGGAGAAGTGCAAGGTTATGCACCTAGGGAAGAACAACCCAAACTATGGTTACACGATGCAAGGTTCCACATTAGGAACCACTACCCAGGAAAAAGATTTAGGCGTCATTGTGGATACCATGTTAAAACCCTCGGCCCAGTGTGCAGCGGCGGCCAAGAGAGCAAATAGAATGCTAGGTATGTGTGGTGACCAGGGCCGGATTTAGCTAGAGTGAGGCCCTACGCCAAGAAAAATTGTGGGCCCCCCCATGTCCCCGTGCAGTCCTGGGCCCCCCCTGTGCAGTCCTGGGCCCCCCCGTGTCCCCCCCCCGTGCAGTCCTGGGCCCCCCTGTGCAGTCCTGGGCCCCCCCGTGCCCCCGTGCAGTCCTGGCCCGCCCCGTGCAGTCCTGGGCCCCCCCATGCAGTCCTGGCCCCCCGGACAGCATCGCGGCTGTCTGAGGGGCTTCAGAGGGAGCCAGGGAAGCCCGCGCGAGGCCCCGGCTCCCTCTGTACAGCCGCCAGCGTGAAGAGCCTTTTCCTTCACGCTGGCGGCTGTTTCTGTGAAGCCGCGAATGCTGGGAAAGGTTAAAGGTTGCCCTTTAACCTTTCCCAGCATTCCCGGCTTCACAGAAACAGCCGCCAGCGTGAAGGAAAAGGCTCTTCACGCTGGCGGCTGTACAGAGGGAGCCGGGGCCTCGCGCGGGCTTCCCCGGCTCCCTCTGAAGCCCTCCGGTGGGCCCAGGGGCGGCCCAAGGGGGGTGCGGGGCCATGTGCGGAGACTCGGTGCGGGGCCTCATTTGCATAAGGTGTCTCATTTGCATAAATATTTGCATAATGTTACCATACACCAGAGTTACTCAATTCCAGTCCTGGTGGTCCACAATCCTGCAGGTTTTCGGGATATCCCTAATAAATATGCATGAGATATATATGCATTGGAGGTATCCTGCCAACCTGACTGGTTTGTGGCCCTCCAGGGCTGGATTTGGAGACCCCTGCTTTACATCTCTGTCATTTAAGATTGTGAGTGAACAAGGTACAGATATCCTAGACATCAAAAGGGTAGATAGAATGTGTCACATTCCTCCTCGATTCTCACCACCACCAAAAAGTTGTCTAATAGATAATATTTTGGTGGTGGTGAGAAGCAAGGAGGAATGTGACAAATGCTATCTAACTTTTTTGATGTCTTGGACATCTGCACCTTGCCCACTCACAATCGTAAATGACAGAGATGTAAGGCAGGGGTCTCCAAATCCAGCCCTGGAGGGCCACAAACCAGTCAGGTTGGCAGGATATCTCCAATGCATATATATCTCATGCATATTTATTAGGGATATCCTGAAAACCTGCAGGATTGTGGACCACCAGGACTGGAATTGAGTAGCTCTGCCATACACTAACTTTTAGTAAACATGCCTCTTAATGAGTATATGGATAAAGAAAGACTAAAAGGTTTCTACATTACTATAATCCAGTACCAACCGGCAGGCACATTAGGAACTACTACAAACACTGCCCATTTAGAACCCATAGCAAACCCGCCATATCCTAACAGCACTACCAGGACTCACAAAGCACCATACCCTAACTATCAAAAGGCAACACTGCAAATATTAAACCAATACATTTCAGAGAACAACAATACATGACCTACTGGGGAAAGAACAAGTGGCAATGTCAAATAGGAATTATATAAACAGAATACCTCAGCTCAGTTACACATGCACAACATAGACCATCACCAAACAAGGAATCACAATTTAGAAACAGGAAGACAATAATTAAACTGGGAACCCCAAAAGCCAAACTTGGAATATACAACAACACTGTAGAAATAAAACTATAAATTTCCTCTTGTACTAAACAAAGCGCAAAAATTAATGATGCACATTTCCCAGAGCTGACATATTCCAGTTAATAAATTCAAAATAAAGAGATATTTTTCTACCTTTTGTGCATTTTTTTTCAGTTGCAATTGTTCCAGCCACTTTCTTCTGGTTTCTTCTTCGTTTCTTATGCTAACTATCCATCTGATTTACATTTGTCCTTTCTTCTATCTTCTTGGTTTTTTTTTTTCCATTCTCTCTCTACATCTGCTTTAACATACTAATCTTTCTCCTTTTGCTCTTTCCTCATTCCTATTTCATCTACTCAAAATTTACCCCTCCATCCTCAATCCCCACTTACTCTCCCAATACCCGGCCAATTGTAGATTTTTTATCCCTCCCACACAAAATATTTTTCCCCTCTCCATTTTACTCTCCCAGCCCCATCCCATTCTAATCCTCCCCCAACACCAGCTCCCTTCTAGTTCCAGCCTCACCCAGCATCCATTCCCTTCTAGTCCCTGCATCAGCCCATTTCCAGTCCTAGCCCCCCATTAGCCCATTTCCAGTCCTAGCCCCTCCCATCAACCCAATACCAGTCCTAGCCCCCCCATCAACCCACTTCCAGTCCTAACCCCCCATCACCCCATTTTCAGTTTAAGCCCCCCCCTATAACCCATTACCAGTCCTAACCCCCCATCAGCCCACTTCCAGTCCTAACCCCCCATCAGCCCACTTCCAGTCCTAACCCCCATCAACCCATTTCCAGTCAGCCCCCCATAGCCCATTGCCAGTCCTAACCCCCCCCCATCAGCCCACAGTCCATTACCAGTCCTAACCCCATCAGCCCACCTGAAGTCCTAACCCCTCCCCATCAGCACATTTCCTGTCCTAGCCCCCCCCCCATAGTCCATTATCAGTCCTAACCCCCCATAGCCCATTACCAGACAGCCCCCATCAGCCAACAGCCCATTACCAGTCTTAACCCCCCCATAGCCCATTGCCAGTCCTAACCCCCCCATCAGCCCACAGTCCATTACCAGTCCTAACCCCATCAGCCCACCTCAAGTCCTAACCCCTTCCCATCAGCCCATTTCCTGTCCTAGCCCCCCATAGCCCATTACCAGTCCTAACCCCCCCAACAGCCCACAGCCCATTACCAGTCCTAACTCCATCAGCCCACCTCCAGTCTTAATCCCCCAACCCATTACCAGTCCTAGCCCCCCATAGCCCACTCCCAGTCCTAATCCCACCAGCCCATTTCCAGTCCTAATCCCCATCACCCAATTTTTAGTTTAAGCCAGCCCATAGCCCATTACCAGTCCTAAGCCCCCATCAACCCACTTCCAGTCCTTATCCCATCAGCCCATATAGACTTAGCTCCCCCATAGCCCATAGCCCCCCCCATAGCCCATCACCACTCCTAACCCCCCCATAGCCCATTACCAGTCCTAACCCCCCAACAGCCCACAGCCATTACCACTCCTAACCCCCCCCAGCCCATCACCAGTCCTAACCCCCCCAACCGCCCACAGCCATTACCACTCCTAACCCCCCCCCAGCCCATCACCAGTCCTAACCCCCCAGCAGCCCACAGCCATTACCACTCCTAACCCCCCCAGCCCATCACCACTCCAAACCGCCCCAACAGCCCACAGCCATGACCACTCCTACCCCCCCCAGCCCATCACCAGTCCTAACCACCCGAACAGCCCACAGCCATTACCACTCCTAACCCCCCCAGCCCATCACCAGTCCTAACCCCCCCAGCCCACCCCAGCCCAGCGAATTTTTTTTTACAAAACAAGCTGTCGCTGCCGGGGCCGCCGCGGCAGAATCGAGTGTGCCGCGGGGCCCCCCCTGCCCAGCAGAGCCTGGCCTGCCCTCCCCGGTATCACCTCTCGAGTCTCAGCTGCCTCCCTCCAGTCACACGCGCCGGCTTTCAGAGCGCGAGGGAAGAGTTTTTCCCTCGCTGCTCTGTTTAAGCCCGCGGGGGCTGATGGGACTTCCCATCAGCCCCCGCGGGCTTAACAGAGCAGCGAGGGAAAGGAGCTGAATTCTTTAGAAGTTCTAAATAGCTTGCTACGGGATAAGGATTTCCTGTACCCTGATAATACCCCTGAGCCAAGAGGGAGGTCTCATTGGGAACGGGTTGTTAAGCTGCTGGAAGAAATTAAACCCACACTGTCCCAAGCTGTTTCCAGTCCGGAGACTGCAGAGTCTGACTGTGAGTGTATGCAAATAGATGAGGCTGATATTGAATCTGATTTCTCAGAATGTGAGATGGACTGTGCTTTATCTTGGAGGGTAAAGTGAAAACCTATAGATTGTAAACCTGAAGAAAATCCCAGACTTATTATGCTTGAATGTCTGTGGTTAAAACAAGCCTAAGAAGATTTGATATGAAGTTGCTGCTGTGGTTTTAAAATGCATGTGACCGTCAGGACTGCATTCTGAATGTGTCTGGAGCCATTAACAAAACCTGTGATAATCCAAGTAAAAAAGGAAACTTAAAGTATAAGTGCTGCAGTTTAAAGACCATTGTTTTGGCTTAAAGTATAATTTATTTATTTATTTATTTATTTTATTTAGTATACATTTGTATACCGCTACTTCCAGCGATCAGCAGCGGTTTTGATTACAGATTGGAAATTGTCAAATCATAACAGGAAATTTTTTGAGGTATAAACACATTGATTAGACAGGAAAGCACAGCACACAGAGAACTATTTTACAGGGAACATGGGCTATGGAGGGTTAAGTGGCTTGCCCAAGACCACAAGGAGCACCTGTGGGACTAGAAACCCCAGTCCTTCCGGCCCAAGGTTGCTGTCCTCCAGTGGGATTTGAACCCCCGACCTTCCGGCCCGAAGTACCTTGCCCCAACCACTAGGCCACTCCTCCACTCAAGTGTTGCAGTATAAGTGTTGCAGTTTAAAGGACGCTGTTTTGAAGCTAAAGCTAGCCAGAGACTGTAACGTGATAATTTGTGGCGTGAAAAGATATTTACCTTGCTGAGGGAAGCAAAGGTAATTAGAGACTCTGGAAAAAGTTTTGTACAGAAGTTATCTTTCTTTTGAGCAAAAGTATCTTACCTTATATGATGTGCCAAGCTTCTATGGAAGTTCCTTGAACCAAGGAGGCAAATAAATTTCCTGTGTTGCTTTCAAACCCTCGGCTTAATCATTTATTCACAACTACAACTCAGTGCAGGCAACTACAACCCCCAGAAGCCCTAGCTCCGGGAGCTCACATAAAGGGGACATTGAAAGGGCCCCTTTCCCTTCTATAGGCAACCGCCTAGGCGGGGCAAGGAGGCCACAGTATGATAAGGAAAGGAATGGAAAATAAAACAAAAGATATTATAATGCCTCTGTATCGTTCCATGGTGAGACCACACCTTGAATATTGTGTGCAATTCTGGTCGCCGTATCTTAAAAAGGATATAGCGATTTTAGAAAAGGTTCAGAGAAGAGCCACCAAAATGGTAAAGGGGATGGAAGGATACTCCTATGAAGAAAGGCTAAAAAGGTTAGGGCTCTTTAACCTGGAAAAGAGACGGCTGAGGGGAGATATGATAGAAGTCTATAAATTAATGAACGGAGTGGAACGAGTAAACGTAGATCGATTGTTTACCTTATCAGAATATAGAAAGACTAGGGGACATGCAATGAAGCTACAGGGTAAACTATTTAAGACTAATAAAAGAAAATATTTTTTTACTCAACGTGTAATCAAACTCTGGAATTTGTTACCGGAGGATGTAGTAAAGGCTGTTAGTGTAGCTGGGTTTAAAAAAGGTTTGGACAAGTTCCTGGAGGAAAGGTCCATAAACCATTATTAAGAAGGGACCCAGGATATCAATGCTTGAACCAATACAAGCATTGTGGAACCTGTGTCCCTTGGGGAAACTGCTAGGTACATATGACCTAGATTGGCCACTGTTGGAAACAGAATACTGGGCTTGATGGACCTTGGTCTGACCCAGTATGGCATATCTTATGTTCTTATAATGTTGGTCACAGCATAACCTTAAACAAACATATAACCAAAATTCACAATGTACAATTCTAAAACATATAAACAATATTAAATTACCCTAAACCTCTCTGACATTTATCCTCGAGATGCACAGCCAGTACTCGCCCAAGGGAGGTGCCATCAAAGCCCACCCCTTGACCTGAAAATACTTCTTAACCATTGCTGTCATAACTGATACACATTATCCGTAATATGCTGTGGGGCAGCATGCTGTTAAAGCATGCACTATTACTGCCGGTTGCAGCAGCAATCCTCTTTTTCTGTTTCTGACCCGGCCCATCGAAGGCTGGGATTGCTGCATACTTAATATATGGCAACGAGGTGTATCCCTCCCTCTCCCCACTGCCAAAGCATGAGGAGGCACATTAGCCACTGATCCTGCTCCGAATCAGTCAACCCTGTCAGAGGGAGGACAATTTCCTCGTAGCCACTCCCCCTATACTCAACTGTACGGCTATGCACTCGGTCTGATGGCCCTTAACTTCTGGCCACACACCACTGAAAGCAACTCCTTGCTTGTCAGGGATGGGGATGGGGAGGGGGCCCCACCCAGTACTTGGCTGTGGCCAACAGCATTTCTATAGTGTCCTGGGCTGCGCACAGGAGAACATCCATGCCGAAATCTGACAGGGGTACACTGGCTGCGCGACACAGGCCAGAACAACTTTCATCAATGAGGTCATGCCCAATGCAACTCCCTCCCTCAATTGCCTCCATGACGCGAGCCAACTATCCATTCACCTTTCGCCTCATTTTCTCCACTGCTGAGTGTGACCTTTTTGCTTTTTCAGACCCTCCGTGGTACGATATGGGAGCACACCACCTGAGTCCCAGAGAAAATGTTGAACCCAGTAAAAACGTGTAAGGCAAATGGAAGAACAACTTTATTTTATGTAACCAAGCCTATGGCCCGACACAGGCCGTGTTTCATTGCCTTCTTCAGGGGCAGGCTTTGTAAACAATCACACATCCATGGTGTTTTGAAACTTATATAATCCAAGGGGAATGCGTTCGCCAAACCATTCACTTCGTAACGCAGACAAATGACTTTCAGCAACGTGATCTTTTAATCGGCAAGGCGCTGTGCATCCGCGTCAAAAATCCTTCCCGTGTAACAAATCGATTTGTTATACCGGGGGCAGTATTGCCACCCTGGTGCCTGTCCTGAATGTCACTCGTCTGGTCACAGGTCACCGTATCTTAGAAAGGATATAGTGGAATTAGAAAAGGTATGGAGAAGAGCCACCAAAATAGTAAAGGAGATGGAAGGATACCCCTATGGGGAATGGCTTAAACGGTTAGGGCTCTTCAACTTGGGAAAAGAGAAGGCTGAAGGGAAATATGATAGAGGTCTATAAATTAATGAATGGAGTGGAACAGGATAACGTAGATCGGTTGTTTACGGCATCCAAAAGTCGAAAGTCTAGAGGATATGCAATGAAGCCACAATATAACCCATTTAAAACTAATAGGAGAAACACTTTACCCGCAACGCGTAATAAAATACTGGAATTGGTTACCGGAGGATGTAGTAAAAACTGTTAGTGTATCTGGGTTTAAAAATAGGTTGGGAGTGTCCATAAACTATTATTAAAAAGGACCCACGAAATCCACTGCTTACCCTGGACAAGCATAGTGGAACCTGTGGCCTTCGGAAACCAACCAGGTACTTGTGACATGGATTGGCCACTGTTTTAAACAAGATTCTGGGCTTGATGGACCCTGGTCTGAATCAGTATGGCCTTTCTTAAGTTCTTAATTTATAACCTCTAAAGCAAAAATAATTGTTTTGCTTTTTTTTTTTTTTAAATCAACAATTAAACCCAAGATCTTGCCTCTTTCCAAGCTTTCAGTCACCAAATGATCACTGTCTGCCATCAGCTTTTCATCTAAAACAGTTGCAAAATCCAAATCCCTTGTCTGGTGCCAAATGGCTTACCTATTCTCCATCTGGGCTCAATAGTCCTGCCATTAATCTGTTGCCCACCAGCACCATGCATATGCGAGGTGTGACAAAAAAGAAATGAAACTGTGGCAGCCAAGCCCATGACTCAATGCCAATTGGCTAACTGCTTATGTCACTGTGTTGTGAGACATCTTGCCACTATTCTGCTATAATATTTTTCATCTCTCTCACTCTTTCTTTTTCAGGTTTTTTTGTAGCACACTGCTTCATCGCTTTGTCACGCAACTGGAGATGGCAGAAATATGGAGCAAAGAATCAACTTGAAATTTCTGGTTAAGTTGGAGAAGGGCCCAACTGAGTGTCTCCAACTTCTCCAAAAGGCTTATAGAGAAGATGCAATGTCAAGGTCGCAAGTCTTCGAGTGGCACAAACGCTTCAAGACTGGCCGCGAGGAGGTGGAGGATGACCCCAAGTCGGGACGGCCTTCTACGACAAAGACGGCTGAGAACGTTGACAGAGTGAACCAGATGGTGCGGAGTAATCGCAGATTGATGGTGCGGATGATAGCTGAGGAGCTCAGCCTGAACAGGGAGTCAGTTCGGACCATCTTGGTGCAGCAGCTAGGGATGCAGAAGGTGTGTGCCAAGATGGTGCCCAGACTTTTATCGAACGACCAGAAGGAGCACTGGGTCAATGTTTGTCGAGACTTGCAGGAGACGAGACTTGGGTCTTCCAGTATGACCCTGAAAGCAGGAGACAGAGCCTGCAGTGGAAAACTCGACTGTCACCCAGACCTAAGAAGGCACACATGTCCAAATCAAGGATCAAGGTCATGCTGATTGCATTCTTCGACCAGAAGGAAGTGGTCCATCATGAGTTTGTGCCTGAGGGTCAGACAGACAACTAGCACTTCTACCCACGGGTCCTCAATCGCCTCCATGACTGGGTTCGGTGCAGCAGGCGGGCTCTGTGTAGAGACAGGTCATGGCTGCTCCACCACGACAATTTGCCCGCACACAACGCGCTCAGAGGCATTTCTTGGCCAACAAACAGATCACAGCTCTCGACCACCCTCCTTATTCCCCAGATCTCGCACCGTGCGACTTCTGGCTCTTCACCAGGTTGAAGATTGTGCTCAAAGGAACTGTACAAGGCCACTGTGATGAGGGAGCTGAGGGACCTCAAGGAGGAAGGACTTTACTGAGTGCTTCCGTACGTGGCAGAAGCAAATGCAGAAGTGCTTTAACTGGAGTGGAGGAGTGGCCTAGTGGTTGGGGCAAGGTACTTCAGGTCGGAAGGTTGGGGGTTCAAATCCCACTAGAGGACAGCAACCTTGGGCTGGAAGGACTGGGGTTTCTAGTCCCACAGGTGCTCCTTGTGGTCTTGGGCAAGACACTTAACCCTCCATAGCCCATGTTCCCTGTAAAATAGTTATCTCCAAGTTATAATGCCCTGTTCAATGTAATTTCAGTTTGTTCAATGTAAAACACACTGATGCAGAATAGCGCAGTATATAAGAGAATGTAAATAAATAAACTCTGGGGGAAATTACTTTGAAGGGGACAATGTGTAATTTCTCTGTAGATTTTGTAATAAAACATTTATGGGACAGTCTCGTTTCTTTTTTGTCACACCTCGCATACCCCCACATGCCTACTTGATAAAATGTGAAGGCTCCTTGCAATGATGTGAACTGTCCTGTAGATACATGATCCACTGCCTAAACTCCTCCACAAACCAAATGGATGTTCACATATCTTCCTTTTCACTCTGGACACAGTGAGTCACCTCTTACCTCATGCACAGCCTCGATGGAGACCATACGGTCAGGCTGACTCCCCCCCAAGGACCTCCGTTGCAACTGGGAAGATTCCCAGGACCACGTGGCAATACCTGAGGGGGGGGGGGAGTTAGGTTCTGCAAACAGCTTAGTAAGTGAGAGTAAATGCTGGCTTTACTGGCCTTCTGTGTTCCAGCTCTCACTCCTCCTATGCCTCACCTAACCGCAGAATTGAGCATAGGCTTGAAAGGACTGTATGTTCCTGCTTAACCACCAGACCTTCTGGTTGCCATTCAGCCACACGAACTGCCATGTGTTCTCCTGCATTATCCTCCCTCCTGGCCATAAATAACATCCCAAAGCAAGAACTCCCCATCTCAGAAGCAGCAAAACCATGGGCCCACAGCTGGTAAATAGAGCGATTCCTAGGGCAGGGGTGCCAGGCAGAAGAAAAAGAAAAAATTAGAACAGATGAGTTAAGAAACACTCCGTTGCTGCATGGTCCTTCTCTGTCTGAACCAGAGGGGCAAGAGGGCGGCCCACAGCCTGCAGGTACCTCTTAAGGCTGCTTCCCTGCCCCTTCGCACATTAACCGCTGTCTTTTGCCCTTGCCCTCTAGTGCCCAGCAGCTGATAATCCAGACAGCCGGGTCTCACTTGCTCTAGTTTTAAATGTGTGTGTGTACTCTATGAAGATAAAGTATTTTCATATGTAAATCTTCTTTAACACAAACAAGAGGACTTTTATAAAATTGCATTGTCACATGGAAAGGGAAAGTGTGTCTCTACTTTTTATTTGCCTGTAGGCATTCCTGATGGTGCAGTTTGGATGGAGAAGAAGGAGACTTGTGATGTACGTGCGTATTTTATAAAATACTCATATTCACGCAGAGATTACATGCGCATATTTAAACTTTCTTTGCAGTAGATGCAAATGTTTTGCAATGGCAGTTGTGCACAGTTGGGGCTGATTCTAGAAGTCTGTTTTATAAAGGCATGTAGGCACAAATGTTGCTATTATAAAATAGGCTCCTTTTTGCATTTTATATATGGGTGTGTCGTGATAAAATCACACCCTATCTTATGTACCAGTGGCATAGCCAGAATGCATATTTTGGGGGGTGCAGAGTTAGCATGGGAGGCGACAGTAATACAGCCCCCCACATGCACTCATTTAACCCATTCCACGGCAGGAGCTAGGCCTTCCTTCCTCACTATACAGCACGCATGTTAAAATCTCACAGGTGGCAGATTCAGAACGGGACGTGCATGCCATGACTGCAAATTGGGGAAAGCTGCAGGACGAGCCTGAAGCGAAAGTGGAGGGACCTGCAGCCCACTCATGGCTACATCCCTGGTGAATAGGTATATTTTATAAAATATGCAGAAACACTGCCACTCTGTCCCAGGTCCACCCAAATTATACTCTCAAGAACACCTACACAGCATGTGTGTATGAACGTGTGTGATCTTGTCAGCATGTGTACTTGTAGATGAGTATTTGGCCATACAATTTTCTGAGTCATTTTCTTGTAGGTAAGACACGCTTTACACATGGAAAAGCTTTATAGAATTACTCCAGAAGAGTGTAGTGTCTGTATAAGCTATATTGTACCTGTATAAAGGCCTTTTCGCTCTATGTCCCTGGCCTGTGGAATTTGCTCCCCAATACCTTGCGCGCCATTACAAATATCCAGACGGTTAGGAAGAATTTAGTTTAGTCTAAATCTTTTTATTAATAACACAAACACAAAGAAATAAACAAATTTGGTGCAGCATGTGGGGTTCCTTACACATGCTGAAGTTGTAATCACAAACCACATTTTCCAGTTAGCAAATGTTACATTTAGCCCCTTCCCATCTCACACCCCAATCGTTCCCTGTCCCAACCCCGACAACCCCCTACGTTGCCAGTGGAGACATTGAGACAATGTCTCGCATCCCTCTGTAAGCCACAGCAAGTTGACCAGGACCCCAGGAGGCCAACACATATCCAACTAGTCAAGAAAACCCTCTTGGTTCCCTGAGCAATGAATTAAAACGGTTTTATAACCTCTCACTCTGAATACATCCTCATCTTATTCTACCCTCTCCCCTCCCAGCTGAAAGCCCAGTGGTCATACATACCTCCAACCTCATTCAAGAATACATTTAAAATTTATTCAGAATTAAACTACAAGTCATGGGAGACAAAGAATTCAGGTGGTACGCCCCCTTTCCCACATTTTTTTTAAAGTGCCATCAAGTCAATGCTGACTCCTGGAAACCCAGCAGCTCCTGGGTTTTCTTGGCAACGTATGACCTGAAGAAGATTGCCAGGCCTTTTCTTCCAAGGCCATGGAGGCTAAAGTGACTTGCCCAAGGTCTCAAGGAATGCCAGTGGGAATTGAACCCTGATCTCTGGGGTAGTAGGCTGTTGCTTTAACCACTAGGCGGCTACTCCACCCCACTCCCCCATTTGGCCATATATAATTTCTTATGCTTCTCCCGGTTCTTAGCTAGGCCATATTCCAGCCTTGCTTGACCATGCAACATTAAAAATGTTTTCAAAGGTATTACAGGATTTGGCATCCATATCGTCAGGCAAGCTTTGTTATAATACAGTTGTGTCATACTGATAACTGTGTGTCTTGTAACTCATTTTGAAATGTGGTGACCAGGAGAGTAATAAGTTCTCTCAATAAATAAAGTAAAGTAAAATAAAATAAATACCCACGCCATGTAATTTTTTCTTGTAGGCTGTCTGTACATGGTTGCATGGTAGAAATTCCGAGCAGTATATTGTACGCACTAACATTTTCCTAGACTGATGGAAATCGCCACTGGATGATCTGTTCCTAGCATCAGTATGCATTACAGATGATAACATTTTCTGCCCACATGGTAGAGGCATATATTATCAGAGCTATCAAGAAACGGAGAAACCCTGATTAAAAAACATTGCTTCTCTGAACCTTTGAATGTCCTACAGAAATGTGCTGCCTGGCGTCCCATGTGCTAGTGCCTCGTGCCTAGCACAGAATGTTCAGAACTCTATGAATTGCTACAGATGACACTGTTTGACCTTCCACAAGCAAGGGCGGTTCATGAGCTCTGAAATCTGTTGAAGACCTACCGAATTTTCTCGGAGATGTGATTCAGCATGACCCAATTATATACTTAGGAAGCCACTAATTTTGGAGCAATTCACAGTGAAGGACACTTTTACCAGCCCTGATAGATAAATGTGTCGATTTTATTACTTGCTTTAGGACCGCATTTACTTGTACTTCACACATAAGTGGGGTTTCAATTGAACAGATTCAAACACATTTTCTTAAACCCTGAATGCACTGAAATTAAATTTGTATTAATCAGACATTAATTCCGGCAGATTGTGATAATTTATTCATTTAAGCTTTTGAGAGCCTACAAGAAAGATACTTTGATTGCCTGCATTATGTTTCTTTATAATGTAATTCTATATTAGATACGAAATTTATGTGCATTATCAAAAAACATTTTTACTTTAGCAATGCAAATATGGAAGAAAAAGCCACAAAGAAATCTAAAGCTTAATGTTTGTGGCACAATTTTGTATATCCATTTAATTTACTCCCTCAAGCTAACACTGTATTTGCTTGAAAGAGCGGCCTCACAAACTGAAAAGCATAACAGATAGTATACCATTTATTTCTAAGGTATTTAAGAATACAAGAACAAAAGAAATGCATATTGGGTCCATCAAGCCCAGTATCCTGTTTCCAACAGTGGCCAATCCAGGTCACAAATACCTGTCAGGTTCCCAAAAAGGCACACAGATTCCATGATGCTTATCCTGGGGTAAGCAGTGGATTTCCCTGGTCCTCCTTAATAATGGTTTAGGGACATTTCCTCCAGGAACTTGTTCAAACCTTTTTTAAATCCAGCTACACTAATAGCTTTTACCACATCCTTTGATAACGAATTCCAGAGTTTGAATACACATTGTGTGAAAAAGTATTTTCTCTTATTAATCTTACATTGTAGCTTCATTGCGTGTCCACTAGTCTTCCTACTTTTTCAAGGGGTAAACAACTGACCTACATTTACCCTTTCTACTTCAGTCATTATTTTATAGACCTCTATGATATCTCCCTTTAGTCATCTCTTTTCCAAGTTGAAGAGCCCTACCTTTTAAGGCTTTCCTTGTAGGGATATCCTTCCATCCCCTTTACCATCTTTGTTGTTCTTCTCTGTACCTTTTCTAAGTCTGCTATATCCTTTTTAAGATATAGTGACCAGAACTGCACACAACATTCCAGGTGTGCTCACACTATGGAGCAATACAAAGGCATTATAATAATCTTGGTTTTATTCTCCATTCCTTTCTTTATGATTCCTAGCATTCCATTAGCCTTCTTGGCCACGGCTGCACACTGGGCAGAGGATTTCAATGTATTATGCATGATGATGCCCAAATACTTTCCTGGGTGATGGTTCCTAATGTGGAACCTTGCGTAGTGTAACTGTAGTTGGGTTGTTCTTTCATAAGTGCATAACTTTTCAGTTGTCCACATTAAATGTCATCAGCCATTTGGACATCTAGAGCCCAATATTCATTTGCCCGGATCTTCGAAGAGCTATGCGCCGACGGGTGCATAGCCCTCCCCGCTGACCACCAAACTGGATAGTCAATGCCACGGCGATGGCACTGAATATCCAATGACCGCCATCAAAGCCAGGAGCCGCTGAAGCTAACCATGCAGTAGTGATATTGGCTGCTGCCCAGTTAGCGATTGGCGCCATAAAGATAGGCGAAGAAAACCCTCGCCTATCTTTAAGGTGCCAATCGCTAACCGGGCAACAATCGATATCGCTGCTGCACGGTTAGTGCCATTCTCTGCCTCTGCTCTGCCCTGGTACGCCCCCTTACATGCCCCGATGCTAACCGGATAGCACCAGGGCACGTAGAACTTAGATGGGGATATTCAATGGCACTAACCGTGTAGGTGCCGTTGAATATCCCCATCTAAGGCATTTACATGGTTTACTGGGCTGTAAACCGTGTAAATGCCTTTTGAATATTGGACCTTTAGTCTCCCAATTTATCAAGGTCCTCTTGCAAGTTTTAACAATCCTTTTGTGTTTTAACTATTTTGAATAATTTTCTGTCATCTGCAAATTTGATCACCTCACTCATTATTCCGGTTTACGGGTCATTTATAAATATGTTAAAAAGCAGTGGGCCTAGTACAAATCCCTGGGCTACTCCACTACTCACTTTTCTCCATTGAGAAAATTGGCCATTTAGCTCTACTCTGTTTTCTAGCTTTTAACATAGTACATTACTAGTACATTACTTCCTATCCCATGGCTTTTTAATTTCCCCAAGAGTCTCTCATGAGGGACCTTGTCAAAGGCGTTCTGAAAATCCAGATAAACTATATCAATCGGCTCACCTTTATCTATCTGTTTATTCACACCTTCAAAAAAATATAAGAGATTGGTGAAACAAGACTTTTCTTAACTAAATCCATGTTGGCTTTCTGCCATTAAACCATGACTATCTAAATGTTCATTAATTTTGTTTTTTAAAATGGTTTCTACCATTTTGCCTGGTACTGATGTCAGGAGAACTGGTCAGTAGTTTCCCGGATCACCCCTGGAAACCTTTTTAAAAATTGGCGTTATATTGGCCACTCTCTATCTTTGGGTACAACAGATGATTTTAATGATAGATCACAGATTACCAATAGTAGTTCTACAATCTCATATTTCAGTTCTTTCAGTACCCTGGGATGTATGCCATCCAGTCCAGGTGATTTGCTGCTCTTTAGTTTATCAATTAGCTGTATTATATCTTCTTGATTTATTGAGATTTGTTTTAGTTCCTCTGATACATCACCACCTTCACAGTAACACTAGCCTGTGTGCATGGAGACCATAGTTAGTATCCAATGGTAAAGGTCTCACTTAAATTTCCAGAAGGGCAAGTGCTGCCCTGACTACTGTATCCAGTGGTGATCAGTCAAGGCTATTCAAACTTTGAAGCGATATGGGCCCAGCTGACTGACGACTCTGCTAGGTCAGACCAGGAAGACTTCCCAGTGGAAGACTCCCAAGCTTGCTAAGTTCTGGAGTCAGCGTCGCCAGGAAAAACTACGCTACCAAAAGAATGTAAGGGTGGCTATGGGAGAGAGATCCGGGGAAGGAGCGCCTAGGGAAAAAAAAACCCTGGGGGTAGCTGAGGGCTCAGCAGTAGTGACCCAAATAGAACTGTCCCCCTTCCCAGATTGGGGATGGGGGAAGACCCAGGGAGCTTCAGGAGGGTCCAGCAAGAGGATGAATCCCTTAAACATGCCCAAGAGTGGGTTTTGGAGGTGGATGGGGTTCCAATAGGTAACGCAGTCCCCTGCATGAACCTTCCCTTATTTTGTGCTAAAGGGAGATACATTATACCAAGTAGCCGAGGGGACCCTAGAGGGAGAAGAACAACAACTGGCCCTATCATTAGGTGTTATTGTTGGCTAATAGCTATTTAGTAGGAAGACACTCGGGGCTGGAGAAAACAGAGCGTGTTTTGTCCTGATTTCTCTGGCCTGAGATGCAGTTATATTGTCAGTCATGCCCCACCAGAGTCTGTTCTGTTTTTTCCTTAACTCACCTGTTCTGAGGTACCTCAGAGTTTCATTGGGTTTTCGCCTTTTGAGGTGCTCTTTGGAAGACGGTCAAGAGGCATATTTTTTTTTGTAATTTGTAATTTATTGAAATTTATACTAATAGTCCAAGAAAGTTAAGAACAACATCCTTGTACAGAAATAGAGCAAACATCAGTATAGACACAAGAAAAGACTTATATAAAGCTTATAAAAGAAGAAAATATAAGCTGTTTAACTCACACCAGCCAACTATTTAGAAAGGGAGGTACCAAAACAGAAAGAGAAAATCATAATGAAAATTTCAAGAAACAATGTGAGACCAACCATTCAGTATATAATATCAGGGCACATCCAAAGTGGTATCAAAAAAGGCTTCGATACATCTTGCATTTATGAAGACAAGCAGCTGGTATTTAATTAAGCATTTACATGGATGCTTAAGAAAAAAGAGCCCCCCCCCCCAACTGCAAAACTCCAGGGCGCAGCAATAAAAATTCCCTGTGGTGCCATTGGGTAACTTTTGACAAGTCAGGAAAGATGTTAATTTTCAAACCATGAAATATACATGACCTTTTACGAAAAAAGAGCTTCAATAACCACTCTATCCGACAGAAGAGCAAAGGTAATAATTAATGTAGATGGAACAACAGGTTCATCTCGAGAAGATTCCAATAAAACAGTAACATTCACTAAATCTAGTTGAGGCAATACAGAATCTACAGGAGAAGTGTCTCCTCTCCTTTGGAAGATAGAAAACATTTACCAAAGGAGGAAGCGTCTCCCGCAAAACCACTAACACATCCACCAGATACTCATTAAAGATATCTCTTGCTGACAGACACCACACAAGGGAAATTAATTAAACATAGATTATTTGCTTGAGAAGCATTTTCCAATTGCCTCACCGAAACCTGGTTTCAAGACACTGATATGGTTCTAATAAACCAACTTTGCCCCAATGTATACTCAATATATACATGTAACAGAACACAAGGAAGAGGTGGAGGTGTAGCTATTATTGCCAAATCTAACCTGCAACTTTCCATAGTTGAGTCTATCTCAACATCAGGCATGGACACCATAACAGTCTCTAACTCTACTCTATCTTTACACCTCTTATATCGTGCACCCCAGGCAGTCTCCTCTGACCTCTCTACGATTCTTGACACAGCCTGCTCCCCCCAACCTGCCTTACGCCCCCTCATCATCCTAGGTGATTTAAACTTACACTCCATAACCCCTAATCAATCGTCTACCTTCCTCCAAGCTATGAACTCTCTCCACTTCACCCAAATCCTAAATCATCCCACACATTCCAAAGGAAATATCCTTGATTTAATATTTATTCCACAACAAGCTCCATTCGCTGAACAAATCCTTCACACCATTCATTCTATTCCTTGGTCTGATCATGCTCTCATCCTCTTTTCCTTCCCCTACTCAACTCTCAAAGCACAACCTCCCACCCACCCTCAACACACTCGTAAATTTAGACAATTCAACGTGCCCATCTTCCTAGAGCAAACAATCCCATCATTCGACCTACTAAAAGATATGGGACTTAATCAAGAGTCTCATATCTCCAAATGGAATGAAATCCTATCTGCAGCCTCTCTCCTCCCACCTAAAGAATTCCCTCAAAAGCACTGCAATAAAACACCCTGGTTCTCTACAAAACTAAGACATCTCAAAAGAGAACTTAGGCGTTTGGAACGTATCTGGAGATGCTCACATAATCCCAATGCACATTCCGCATACATAAATAAACTCCAAACCTACTGCTCTGAAACCCTCAACCATAAAATGGAATATAATGAAAACATAATCCAACGGTCTCTCAATAAACCTAGGGAACTTTTCGCCATAGCAAAATCCTTAATAAATGAACCCTCACCGCAGGACCGACCTATGAAAATATCTGCACAAAATATCGCCAACCACCTTACCTCTAAATTCCTCCCACCCTCCTCACTCAATAACTCCTATTTAAGTCCTCACTACAACACCCAACCTCCAGGACCCTCTTGGGATGAATTCGATCCCATCTCACTTGAAAATGTCTCCAATGTAATAAAAGACCTGAATACCTCCACTTCTGCCCTTGACCCCTGTCCCGTCCCTTGGATCAAGGCTACTAGAGGTTCCCTTAGCCCCTACATCCTTTCTATTATACAAACCTCCCTCCAGACTGGATTTGTTCCACCTCCACTTAAGCGCGCCACTATCCGGCCAATACTAAAAGGATCAAAACTTGACCCCTCTTCCCCTACTTCCTACAGACCTTTTTCTAGCATCCCTTTTCTTGCCAAAATAGCAGAAAAACTAGTTCAAACCCAACTCCAAGACTATATTGATGAGCACTCTCCCCTCGACCCATTCCAACATGGTTTTAAAAAGAACCATGGTGTCGAAACACCTCCCTACTAGACTCCCTGTACTTGCATACTCAGAATCCTACCCAAGGATGCCTTCTCATATTCCTTGACCTATCGGCTGCCTTTGACTCCCTTCCTCACCATCAACTATTATGCAGGCTCCATGAAATAGGACTCAGAGGCACAACCCTAAACTGGTTCCGATCCTACCTAGATGACAGAACCCAACAGGTTCGTATTGGCAATGATACCTCTCTCCCATTTACACTAAAACAAGGTGTCCCCCAAGGATCCAGCCTCTCCGCTCTCCTTTTCAATATTTTCCTTCAACCTGTTTGCAACATCTTTCAGAGCTTTGGCATTCAGTACCAATTATATGCGGACGACATGATGTGCTTCACCCCATTTAATCTCTCCAACCCTGACTTTTCTAATCTAAGCGATTGCTTACTTACACTGAAATCATGGCTATCTCAACATAACCTTCTAATCAATCAAGCCAAGACTGAAGTGCTACAGGTGTTCTCTGCTACCTCATACACCCCCCCTCCAACCATCACTATTGGAGATTTCACCCTTACTATAAAAAACCAGGTGAAGTATCTTGGCATTATACTCGATCAGAACCTCTCCTTCACTAATCAAATTAAGAGAACTACTAATACAATATATGCTAAGCTATGTACCCTCCGGAATCTCAAACCCCTCTTAAACCCCACTTCCTTTAGAACTATCTGTCAAGCCCTCACAACCCCCTCTCTTGATTACTGCAACTTAATCTATCATGGCCTTCCCAAGAATGCTATACAACCGCTCCAACTTGCCCAGAACATGATTGCGCGACTCATAACCAGCACTCCCAGGCGATCACACATCACACCAGTCCTATATGACCTCCACTGGCTCCCCATCTACTGCAGGATTAAGTTCAAAGTCCTTACTCTTATACATAAAATCATCTCCAATGAATCAGCTCCTTGCCTTTCCCCTCTTGCTCCCCTCTCTGCTAGCTCTAGAACCCACCGTACTATTACCAAAAACCTCATCTCTATCCCAACAACCATAAGATATAGTAAACAATTTACTTGTAACAGAGCCTTTTCCCTTTATGCTCCTACCCTATGGAACTCCCTTCCCCATGAGCTGCGGAACTCTAGAACTCACCTCGAGTTCCGAAAAAACTTAAAAACCCACCTTTTTCAGGAACATTTTTCCCTTCCACCTTAGTACTAACCTTCTGCTTTCCCCCAGTGCCTACCCCTTCTAAACCTTCTAAACCTTCATACTGACAACTGATACCTCGGTAAATACCTTTGTATATAGTTGGTTTTTATTACCTTTGTAAATAGTTGGTTTTATTCTTATAATTAACTCATTGTTATTTTATATATATTTCATTACTTTGTTCTATGTAAACAGTGGAAACACTCTATTTTAAATGTTCTATGTAAACCGTCTTGATTTGTAGAAAGACGGTATATAAAATCGGTTAAATAAATAAATAAAATAAAATTGCTCAATTTTCCTTTCCATAGCTGAAAAGTTCTTAATAAAGGATTCAGCTTGACTTTCCAACAAAACTGTCCTAGCTTTCAAGTCAGAAATCTCTGCAGTAGCAATAGTTACTGATTCAGAAAGCTGATTAATTTTTGCAGTATTTTCATTGACTTTAACAGCCATAGATAATACTTGAGATAACAGAGCTTCCCCCAAGGACACAACAGCTGTCCATATAGACTCCAAAATGAAACTTGCCGGTTCAACAAACGTAAATGCTGCCAAACTTCCTGCTTGGACAAACACAGCCTCCATTCCTGAAGACGCAGCTCCTCCTCGTGACCCATTGTCCTTCTCTAGGGACTGGTCTCCACCTTTTGACGCTACTGCCCGAGTGTATTGAGGTTGATCCAGGGCAGAGAACTTGCTTCCCTCTACCACACATATGTCCTCGCCTGGCCCCCAACACACTGCAGACTCACCCACTACTAGAGCAAGACTCTGCAACAGGCTCCCAATCGGGTGTATGCTGTACACATGCTGCTTTCGGCATTGGCCCAAAGGGGGAGAGAGTTGATGAGCCTGAGGCTACCACTGAGCTACCCAGCCCCGGTGAAGCACAAGCTGAGCCTTCCTCCCCCAGATCCAAATGCTGAGGTAACTGCACCAAGAAAGTATCCAGGGGACCAACCACCCCCACAGAAACTGGTGTAGAAACCACAGGGGTAAGAGAGGGCTTCAAACTCCCTTTAGTTTTATGCTTCTTCCCCATAAAGAGTCGGCGTCCTCAAAATCGCCTCACAACCACCATCTTAGCTTGGCTCCTCCCCTCCACCCTCTGGCCTCAGTCAAGAGGCATATTAGATGTGGTGAGGGAAACTTGGGCAGAAGAACCCCGTGTTGGGTATAATTTGGTGGAGTACGTTATACAAATGCAAGACCAGATCAGGAAAGCCAAAGAAGTGGCTAAGGTCAGTCTGGAAAAAGACCAAGCTGAGCAGGCTAGGGGCTGGGTGGGAGGCGACAAAGAGTACAAGTAAATGGAGCTCACTCTGAGGAGAAGGATGTTACCAGTGGTGTGCCCCAGGGATCTGTTCTTGGTCCGATTCTTTTTAACATCTTTGTTAGTGATATAGCGGAAGGGCTGTTGGGTAAAGTTTGCCTCTTTGCAGATGATACCAAAATCTGCAATAGAGTAGACACCCAGGAAGGTGTAGATAACATGAGGAGGGATCTAGCTAAGCTTGAAGAATGGTCTAGAATTTGGCAGCTGGGATTTAATGTTAAAAAATGTAAGGTCATGCATTTGGGCTGCAGCAATCCAAGGGAGCAATACAGTATAGGAGGTGAAGTACTTTTGTCCACTAAAGAAGAGCGGGACCTAGGCGTGGTTGTGTCTGATGATCTTAAAGTAGCTAAACAGGTAGAAAAGGCGACAGCAAAAGCTAGAAGGATGCTTGGGTGCATACGGAGAGGAATGGCTAGCAGAAAAAAGGAGGTGATAATGCCTCTGTATAAGTCTTTGGTGCGACCTCATTTGGAGTATGGTGTGCAATTCTGGAGACCGCACCTTCAAAAGGATGTGAACAGGATGGAGTCGGTGCAGAGGGTTGCTACTAAAATGATTAATGGGCTTCATTATAAAGCATATGAGGACAGACTTAAGGATCTAAATATGTACACCTTAGAGGAAAGGCGGGATAGAGGTGATATGATTGAGATGTTTAAATACCTCCGTGGCATAAATGTTCAGGGAGAGCCTCTTTCAATTGAAAGCAAGTTCTGCTACGAGGGGACATGGGATGAGGGTGAAGGGAGATAGATTCAGGAGTGATATGCGGAAATATTTCTTTACAGAAAGAGTAGTGGATCCATGGAATAGTCTCCCAGTGGAGGTGGTAGAGATGAGGACAGTAACTGAATTCAAAAAAGCATGGGACCAACACAGAGGATCTTTAAAGGTAAAAAGTGGACTGTTGTAGTTGTTGTTATGGAAGGACAGACTAGATAGGCCATGTGGTCTTTTTCTGTCATCATGTTTCTATGTTACTGTCAGGCAGCCATGCAACCACACCTTC
This sequence comes from Ichthyophis bannanicus, assembly GCA_033557465.1. Taxonomy (NCBI): domain Eukaryota; kingdom Metazoa; phylum Chordata; class Amphibia; order Gymnophiona; family Ichthyophiidae; genus Ichthyophis; species Ichthyophis bannanicus. The sequence continues at coordinate 414,238,623 of CM066038.1, forward strand.
TACCCGGAAGGCAGAGTGTTAGTCTTGCTGCCCACATCTAAAAGTAAGGACATAGGTCTACATGGAAACACCCTCCAATGCTTTGCTTCCTACTTAACTCATAGAAAACTACAAGTAAGATCGTGAGCCTATCAATCAAGGCTAAGTGACCAACCACATGCGATCCCACAAGGATCAGCACTCTGTAGTACTTTTTAATATTTACTTACAACCTCTTTGTAACTTAATAAATTGAATATAGTATTTACGCTGATGATATCATGATTTTTGCTCCTATCATCATTGCCCAACCTGATTATTCAAGGATAATATCATTGAGGCTCTGATAAGCTGGCTACATGACCAAAACCTCTGTATAAACTATGGACAATCAGAAGCACTCTTCATAACTAGAACACCTCTTTCATCCCACCAAAAACACTTACAATTCACCAAAATGACAGAGGTCAAACATGAAGAAAAGTATCTCAGCGTTAACCTAGACCCGAACCTAAACTTCTAGTCACATATAAATAAAACTGCAAAATCAGCTTACTACAAACTATGAATAATTCAAAAGCTCAAATCACTGTTAGATAAAAATAATTTCCGTACAATCTGCCAAGCCGTGATAATGCCACTACTGGACTACTGTAATGCAATCAAGGCCTTCCGAAACACACCATTTATCCACTGCAATTAGTTCAGAACACAACATGAATAATCTCTGGTATGACTAGAAACACCCACGTAATCCCAACCGTATTTATTTATTTAACAGGTTTTCTATACTAGCCTATCTTTCATTCAGGGTGGGTTACATTATAACAGCAGCAGCTTTACATTAAACAGGGAATTAAACTTGGAGATGTGTACATATAACATATATGAACTTAAATGAACTATTATACATTAGGATTATAAAGTGGAGCATTAGGACTTTGGATTCATTTGTCTGTTATATTGGAGTAGTGAAGGGGTAATGCTAGAGTATGTGGAGGGATTGATTGTGTAGGGTATGATAGAAGGGTATTTGTCAGGTTATGTTGGCATAATTCTCCATAAAAAGGAATGTCTTATGGCTTTGCAAAACTCTTGAGGTCCCTAGTGGCTCTTACAGTGTCCGATAATGAGTTCCAATTTGCACTGCTTGCCAATACCAGAAAGATCAAATTCAAATCATTGATCATCATTTTTAAAATAATTCACCATCTAGCCCCTGTCACCCTTCAACAATTGATCATAATAGAAGAGCGGGACCTAGGCGTGGTTGTGTCTGATGATCTTAAAGTAGCTAAACAGGTGGAAAAGGCGACAGCAAAAGCTAGAAGGATGCTTGGGTGCATACGGAGAGGAATGGCTAGCAGAAAAAAGGAGGTGATAATGCCTCTGTATAAGTCTTTGGTGCGACCTCATTTGGAGTATGGTGTGCAATTCTGGAGACCGCACCTTCAAAAGGATGTGAACAGGATGGAGTCGGTGCAGAGGGTTGCTACCAAAATGATTAATGGGCTTCATTATAAAGCATATGAGGACAGACTTAAGGATCTTAATATGTACACCTTAGAGGAAAGGCGGGATAGAGGTGATATGATTGAGATGTTTAAATACCTCCGTGGCATAAATGTTCAGGGAGAGAGCCTCTTTCAATTGAAAGCAAGTTCTGCTACGAGGGGACATGGGATGAGGGTGAAGGGAGATAGATTCAGGAGTGATATGCGGAAATATTTCTTTACGGAAAGAGTAGTGGATCCGTGGAATAGTCTCCCAGTGGAGGTGGTAGAGATGAGGACAGTAACTGAATTCAAGAAAGCATGGGACCAACACAGAGGATCTCTAAAGGCAAAAAGTGGACTGTTGTAGTTGTTATGGAAGGACAGACTAGATAGGCCATGTGGTCTTTTTCTGTCGTCATATTTCTATGTTTCTATGTAATGAACAGAGGTGGCGGGGGGGGGGGGGGTTCAGCCTGGGAGGGTGTGCTAGGCAGTAGTTGGGTTGCTGAGTTGTATCATTGTATCATTAATGGAGAGGTTGTTATAGTGTTCGGTAAATAGAAGTGTTTTCAGTTCTTTTCTGAATGCTTGAAGGTCTTTTATTGATCTTATTGGGTCTGGGAGAGAGTTCCAGAGTGTAGGTGCTGTATAGGAAAGGTTCTATTGCCTGCCCCTCTCCAGAGGGATTATCACCAGGCCCCTTTAAGAGAGCTTGCAGCCTGGAGTTCAAGGCTGGGAGGACGTGGTTCACAGGAAGAGGTGAAAAACCCAGCAGACTGCAGGAGACAGAGAGGTCCGTGGAGCCAGGAATCCTTTCAAGGCAAGCTGTACAAAGATAGTAACTGTAACTGGGCAAGGAAGGAATTTTAACTGGGCTGGAGGAAGGGCTAGGAGACCAGCTTTGTAAAGGTGTAACAAACTGGGAAACTGGGTCTGAATAAAAACAAGTTTTTTTTTCTTTGAATTGCTGTCTGGTATTTCAACAGAAAATCCCTTGCCACTGCATGCCACACTCCCGCTGTATAAAAATGTGGCCTGTGGTAAATAATGTGCATTAATGCATATTAATTAGGAGGGTTTTTTTTTTTTTTTTACTGCACAAGTTTATTAAATACATGCTCCTCCATTTCATTCCTCCCATGGGTCCTGCATCTCGTCCTCTTCCTCCCTTAAGGTATTTTCAATTACTTGCCTTAAGTGAAATACTCCCAGCAGCGGTAGCAAATTACTAATGCTTCCTCTCGTCCGTCCTGAAGCCTTTCCTCTGCCACACCATGCCACATCCTCTGTTACCTGGTAAGGGTCTGATTCAAGCCAGAAGGAAGGCTTCAGGGCCTGTGAGAAGTCGGCTGCTGGGGATTCTTCATTTAAGGCAAGCGAGTTAAATCTGGAATCCATGGGGAAAGAGAGGGGAGAGAAAGAGATGCTGGGCCAATGGAGGGGGGAGCATTGCCATACACATAAAGGAAATTAAGGAGATGCCAGAACCTCCAAACCAGAAAACAAAAACAGGAAAGAAAGAAAAAGGAACTAGAAGTCTATTACACTATTTGCAGATTTCTTTCTAACTCATTTCAAAGATGCCCGGACAACTACATTATGTGGCTCTGATTTAGTATCATGATATACTTTAAATTATTCTGGGTCAAAAATATGTAGAAATGATTCTGATAGGTAAATACAGATTTACAAAGAAATCTTAAGAAAAAGCGTATTCCTAAGGCATTAGATCTTTCTTCAAGCAAAATAAAGTCTTCATCTTGTTTATGTTGCCTTACACAAATCAGAAACTATCCACATCTTCTTTCATAGAAAAGATACATTTTGATAGTGGAAATACTATCTCAAAACTCAATTTTTGTCCATCCTCAAAGCAAACATCACACTAAGGTGGAACATGAGTTGACAAATACAATCACTGCATCTATTTGTGAGAAAGTCACTGATGTTTAAATGGCCCTCGGTGCGGCCCCTCAGCTTCCTGTCTTCTCACCATATCCCTCTTTCCAGATGCTAAGTAGAAAACTCTTACAATGAGATGTGTATTTTTGGCTGGAATGCCCAGAATGCATCATTAAAAAACTGAGAAAGCAGAGATTAAATCTCCTACCCTGATTACCCAGTTTCCAACTTCCTCCGGATAACCATCTGATCTTCAAAGAACACTATCATCTTCTGAATTTCCTTCCTCCACTTGTACTGACAACATATCCACTTTAGAATCGTGCACTCCAAAACACTGTGTGTGTTTAACATTTGCTTCCAAGTTCAACTTTAACACCCAATATCTGACGATGGTGATTTTTCATTGAAACAAGAGCTGCCTGTAGAATTTCCAAAGTTATCGAAGGGGAGTTACTCACTCTCACTCTCTGACCAATTTTTCTAGCTCTTCCGATCTGAGAGGGACCTCCTCTACTACTTCCTAGGCCAGGGCTTCCAGACTGCCTGAAGGGTGGTTTCACCACTGCTTCCAGCACTCCCTCATCTGTTAAGACCTTATTGGGGTAGCAAAGTGGCGTCTCCTCCAACCAATCTGCACGGCAATGCACGTTCCATATCCAGAGCCAAGCCAGAATTGTGCGCTTAGGCGGTAGTGAAGGACTGCATGGTTCAAAGCTAAATGAGACTGCCATGCACAGTTTCTGGACTGCCAATATCTGACCAACAACCTCCCTTCCTCGCTGCAGAAAAGAATCCAATGTAACCTGGTTACAGAGGGAACACTAAGTTAGGTCTGGAGGAAAAACCTTCACTTTGCCTTTCCTCTTATCCATCTGAAAAAGGGGCAATAAACCACTCAAGAAAAAATAAATCAGGAGATACATACAGTACCTGAATGTAACTTCCTTAACCGCCTAGCTGCTGCCTACTATAGGTGGTATATCAAGTAAAATAAACTAAAAGTTAAAACTAACTACTGCAGGTCAGTACTTCCAGCCTCTGCAATAGGTAAAAAAAGCAAAAAAAAACCCGGACATAATGGATGACCGAAGAAATTATGAAAATTACTGAGAGAAGCAAAAGTCAGAGGAGAAAGAGAGGCAGTCCTGGAATTTAGCAGAGATTTCCAATGTGCAGCAAAATAAGATAAAGAGGAGCATTATAGTGATGTATGCAAGAAAATCGAATCAGAAAATATTAGAGGAAGAACAAGATCGGCTCTCCTAAAGCTATGAGAATTAAAGAAAAAATTCCAGCCTCAAATTGGAATGCTAAAAACTTTCAAGGATTGAACAAATTTCAGTTTGTTCAATGTAAACCGCACTGATGCAGAATAGCGCGGTATATAAGAGAATGTAAATAAATAAATAAAATCCTTGTTGAATGATGCTGAGAAGATCAAGAAAAGGTGGAAAAATACATAGAATAATTATACCATAAAGATCAAATGAATCAACAGGTGATCCAAGTGACTATGGCAAAAACAAAGAGCAGGAGACGTAGGGTTCCAGACAAAAACAAAGAGCAGGAGACGTAGGGTCCGCAGGAGCGTCTGCTCCTTTTTGTGTTTCCAAGTGACTATGGAAAATTATCACAATTGCTCTGATGCCATATATCAGCAAATTCTATTCAAATTCATTCACTGGAGACTACAACCAAAAATGTAATGAAAACTGCCTGAAATGCAAGCAGGATTCAGGAAAGGGCAAGGAACAAAAGGATATCACTGCAGATGTAAGATGGATCCTTGAAAAGACAAAGGAACACCAAAAGGACATCTATATGTGTTTCATTGATTACAAGGCCTTTGATTGTGTAACTCATGAATAACTCAGGGCCACATTAAAAAGCATGGGTATAGCTAGTAGCCTAAATTCCACCCAAGCAGCCCCCACAATGTGGGGAGGCCCAGGCAGAAAGGAGGCCCATACAGCAGCAGCGGCAAACTTACTGTATGATCATTGCTGCACTGTTTCTGCCCTTTGTAAGTTTTCCTCATGCCCAGCGACTGTTCCCCGCCAGGCTGAAGTCTCACTATAACAGTTGCACCGCGAGACTGGCCTGGCGTGGAACAGCCACCAGGCATGTGGCAAACCTACAAAGAGAAGAGGCAGCACGGCAATGATGATACAGTAAGTTCACCACTGCATGAGGGACCCCGCACGGGGAAGGGGCTGACGCACGAAGAGGGCACTGTCACCATGACATTGAGGGACCCTCAGCAAAATTTTGCTTAGAGGGCCCTCACTGGAACTTACTCCACTGGGTATACCAGAACACCCAATAGTTTTCATGCACTACCTTTACACTGACTAAGCATCAACAGTTCTAACGGAACAAGAAGAAACAGAATGATTTAAAATTAGTAAAGGTATATGACAAGACTGCATACTTTCCTCATACCTGTTCAATTTATATGCAAAACAAATCAGCAGAGAAGTAGGACTGTATGAAAACAGAGATGTATTGGTAGAAGACTCAACAACCTTTGCTATGTTGCTGATACCACATTACTGCTCGAAAGTTAAGACTATCAGAAACATCTGCTTCTCAAGATCAAGGAACAGTCTTAAAATAGGCCTGCACCTTAACATGAAGGCGGCAAAGATCCTGAGAAATGGCAAAATAAATTTAATCTTTGATGAAGAAGGAACAGAAATAGTAGACAATCTGCTTGGATCCATAATCTAGAATGACAAGTGAAGTCTGACAACACACTGCTCTTGGCAGAATGGCTATGAAGGACCTATACAAGATTTTCATGTGTATAAAGATTTGACTTGCCCAAGTCATAGAAACATGATGACAGAAAAAGACCACATGGCCTATCTAGTCTGTCCTTCCATATCAACAACTACAACAGTCCACTTTTTACCTTTAGAGATCCTCTGTGTTGGTCCCATGCTTTTTTGAATTCAGTTACTGTCCTCATCTCTACCACCTCCACTGGGAGACTATTCCACGGATCCACTACTCTTTCTGTAAAGAAATATTTCCGCATATCACTCCTGAATCTATCTCCCTTCACCCTCATCCCATGTCCCCTCGTAGCAGAACTTGCTTTCAATTGAAAGAGGCTCTCTCCCTGAACATTTATGCCACGGAGGTATTTAAACATCTCAATCATATCACCTCTATCCCGCCTTTCCTCTAAGGTGTACATATTAAGACCCTTAAGTCTGTCCTCATATGCTTTATAATGAAGCCCACTAATCATTTTAGTAGCCACCCTCTGCACCGACTCCATCCTGTTCACATCCTTTTGAAGGTGCGGTCTCCAGAATTGCACACTATACTCCAAATGAGGTTGCACCAAAGACATATACAGAGGCATTATCACCTCCTTTTTTCTGCTAGCCATTCCTCTCCGTATGCACCCAAGCATCCTTCTAGCTTTTGCTGTCGCCTTTTCTACCTGTTTAGCTACTTTAAGATCATCAGACACAACCACGCCTAGGTCCCGCTCTTCTTTAGTGGACAAAAGTACTTCACCTCCTATACTGTATTGCTCCCTTGGATTGCTGCAGCCCAAATGCATGACCTTACATTTTTTAACATTAAATCCCAGCTGCCAAATTCTAGACCATTCTTCAAGCTTAGCTAGATCCCTCCTCATGTTATCTACACCTTCCTGGGTGTCTACTCTATTGCAGTCATGGTATTTAATAACGTCAGATGGATGCAAAAGTTGGACAATGAATAAGCAAAACAGGAAGAAACTTGATGTTTTTAAATTATAGTGCTGGCAAAGAATATTGCATATACCATGAACTGCCTGAAGAACAAATCAAACATAGAAACATGACAGCAGATAAAGACCATATGGCTTATCCAATCTGCCCTTCCATACGAACTACTACAGTCCCTTTTGTCCTTTAGAGATCTTCTGTGTTTGTTCCATGTTTTCTTGAATTCAGATACAGTCCTCGTCTACTACTTCCATTGGGAGACTGTTCCATGCATCTATCACTCTTTCCGTAAAGAAATATTTCCTCACATTACTCCTGAGTCTATCCCCTTTCACCTTCATCCTATGTCCCCTTGTTGCAAAGGCCAAACTAACCTATCCTTAGAGGCTCAAATGACAAAACTTTGATGACCTAACAGTTGGGTTGATGAAGGCTGAAGTGTTGTATTAACTTGCAATGGAAACTTAATTAAAATATTTAAATTTTAAAAAATTACAAGACTTTGACTTTCATACTTTGGACACATTCTGGGAAGAGAAAGATCTTTAGAGAAAGACATCATACTTGACAAGTTTGAAGGTTGATGCAAAAGAGGAAGACCAGCAATGTAATGGGTAAATACAATAACAGCAACAACAGATACCACTCTCTCAACAATTAGCCACCTCATTGAAGATCGAACACAGTTCAGGACAACTATCCACTGGATTATCATAAATCAACATCTTTGATGGCACTTATCAACACCACCACCACTTCCAGTCTGCCACCATCTAGGATCTCTATGGTTTTAGAAAACCATGGTTTAGAGTACTATCTAAACATTGAAATAATGAAAAGATCTGCTGATTTAAAAAACATCTGATAAGTCTTTGGCTTTCCCTATTTCTCCTACTTTTTAACTAAAAATAACTATATCATATCGAATGTCATTGTTTTGAATGTGACTGGCTAAAATTTCATGATTGTAACTCATATACAGTACTTTATTTTCTGTAGGTCTGAAGCCAGAATGTCACAAAACAGATTTCATGACAAAACAGTGCCAAGCAGTGATGAAATATATTTTCTTAAAAGGGAACTCGGCCAAACAAGCCTACAATGATATATCTGTGACATTAAGTGATAAGTGCCCTTAATACTCTACAGTTAAGAACTGGGTTGCAAAGTTTAGGACAGGACATTTCAGCACTGCAGATGAAGAATGTCCTGAGAGACCAAGTGAGGTGACAATTCCAGAAACGTGGAGGTCATTCATTCCATGATCCTGAAGGATCAAAGAATATCAGTTAAAAAGATATCAGAGACACTGAAGATATCCTGAGAATGTGAGGGCTATATAATCCATGACATTTTAGACATGAGGAAGCTCTCAGCCAAATGGGTTCCCAAATGCCTCAATGCTGACCAGGGGCACGATCGAGTGGTTGTTTCACATGTCATTTTGGACCAATTTCATAGGAATGCTGTGGGAGTTTTGGATCATCTTGTCACTATGGGTGTAACCTGGTTCATATGTATGATCCAGAGACCAAAGAACAATCCAAAGAGTGGATACATAGTGGTTCCCCACATCCTCAGAAGTTCAAGACTCGGAAATCAGTAAGTAAGGAGATGGCATCTGTCTTCTGGGACAAAGATGGAATTTTGCTTTTCCTAATACTGCTGCCATCACACCGCGGAAATTGGCTGATCTATGCTTTGAAGTGCTGAAACATCCGGCATACTCACCTAACCTGGCCCCTTCTGACTATTACCTGCTCCCTAACCTCAAAAAACTCTTGAAGGGAAGAAAGCTTTCAAGCACTGAGGCATTTTGCAAAGCAACCACCAGAGTTTCATTTGAAGGGCTTGAAGAAGTTGGAGTTATGAAGTAATAAGTGTGTGGAGCTCAGGGGGGAATATGTTGAGTAAATGCATATTTTCAAACCCGTAGATTTTTGTTTTCTTCACAAAGCCAAAGCCTTATCAGCACCCTCATATCCACTGTAGATTTGTATCACTAAACAGCTTTTCCTTGAAAGAAGTGCAGTAACCTTACTTAACAAATCCACTGATTTTTAGGGGGTCCCCTGAACCAGATGCCAAATCTCTTTTAAAATAGATACAAAATGCTCTGCACTACAACTAGAAAGTGTTCTGCGGTCTTCAATTGGCTTGTTACTAAGTATCAAGAGAAATGAAACTATTGTTACGAGTGGCTAGAGAGGTCTCAGAAACTCAGGCAGTCATTGACTGGTTGTATAGAGTCATATGAATGAACTGCCCCTCACACATCAACGACCCTCTATGAAATGCCATTCATTAATACAGGTTTTGTATACATCAAAATTTAGAAAAGATTGAGTGCTTAACTTATGGACATCCAGCTTCTGGCATTCGTTTCCCGACGCTGTAAAGCGTGCTGGAAAGATGCGTTTCACCTTTATGGTTTCATCAGGGGAACCACATAAGCACTACAAAAAAGATAAGTCCATTAGGTGCACACTTTCAATATTTATTGTCAGATATGAAATTGTTAATTATGAAAACTGAGGAAAAGCATAGGCAATTTCATATCTGACAATAAATATTGAAAGTGTGCACGTAATGGACTTATCTTTTTGTAGTGCTTATGTGATTCCCCTGATGAAACCGTAAAGGTGAAAAGCATCTTTCCAGCGCGCTCTACAGCGTCGGGAAACGAATGCCAGAAGCTGGATGTCCATAAGTTAAGCACTCAATCTTTTCTAAATTTTGATGTATACAAAACCTGTATTAATGAATGGCATTTCATAGAGGGTCGTTGATGTGTGAGGGGCAGTTCATTCATATGACTCTATACAACCAGTCAATGACTGCCTGAGTTTCTGAGACCTCTCTAGCCACTCGTAACAATAGTTTCATTTCTCTTGATACTTAGTAACAAACCAATTGAAGACTGCAGAACACTTTCTAGTTGTAGTGCAGAGCATTTTGTATCTATTATATTATAGCTCTGACGAAAGAAGACCGCAATTGAATATTGTGAAATCTCTTTTAAAAACATTTGTACAGTCCTTAGCTACACGCTCCACAATGGTCACTGTTGTGACTGTATTGCCCAACAGCCATTCACAATTAATCTATGAATGTGACCTAGCAAACTGCATTTCAGTTCACATAGTTGATTAGTTCTCAGATCACACTGCCTGCAAGAAAGTGTTGTAAATATAAGATGCTCAGGTGGTAGAATATCATGTTCTTCCTTATTGTCTGACTTAGGGAAACACATGGCTATCTAGGACCCACTTATGTGTATATAATATAATTTTGCTCGTCTCCCTATGCTAGGTCTAAACACAATTCCAAGCACTCTATCAGTGAACACTATCCTAGGAGGGGTATACTTATTTATTTATTTTATTTATTTACATTCTCTTATATACCGTGCTATTCTGCATCAGTGCGGTTTACATTGAACAACTGAAATTACATTGAACAGGGCATTATAACTTGGAGATAACTATTTTACAGGGAACATGGGCTATGGAGGGTTAAGTGGCTTGCCCAAGACCACAAGGAGCACCTGGGGGACTAGAAACCCCAGTCCTTCCGGCCCAAGGTTGCTGTCCTCTAGTGGGATTTGAACCCCCGACCTTCCGGCCTGAAGTACCTTGCCCCAACCACTAGGCCACTCCTCCACTTCATCTACTTGAAGATGATGCTTCATAGTTATGGAATGCAGAGATTTCTCTGTGATAGGAATGATCCTCCTTGATGTGCACCAATGGCCATAATGAGAGCGTCATCTCTGTTGCACACACTCTTGCTGTAAGAGGACTTTTTCACCTTTTTATATACTGTTGAGCCTTCTCTCATTACTGCTTATATCACATAATAAGCATGGATTTTCATTAACTTATTATCAAGTTCTCTATTTCTTCTTTTCTTTTCCCTCATTGTTTATTAGAGAGTTAAGCCAAAGAAGTGTTTTTCAGCATATTCAAATGATTCAGTATGGTGATTAAACCATGATGAAACATTTTCGGCTTCTTGCCATTAGTTTGAACCAAAAAAGGTATAAACATGCTCATTATATTTTTTCCACACAATCTCATTTATTAGTGACAATAGGAAAGTAACTTTGCAGATTTGAAAAGGGATAGCGAAGGGTGTGAGGTCATACATTAGCAATGAAGCTGATAATAGATTATGTGATTCTGAGCAGAGGTCTTCCTAAATAAAGCATTTAAAGGGGTTATTTAGCTTTCCTGCGAGAGTGTCATGATTTTATTTTAAAAATGGAATGCATTATGTTTAGTTGGTAAAACTGGAAAATATTTATGCTTTTTTTAAATTTATGCAATTTCAAAAGAAAAAAAAGCATAACATCTTGTAAGGAAAACTGCAGGTACAGGCAATGTACAAGAACAAAATATGGGTAATATAGAAGGAAATATACAATTATTCAGTATCACAACTAACCAACCCACAATAGAGAGGGGAAAGAGAGCATCAGGAAAAAGAAAAACAGTTAAGTTATCATACAAAAGAGGGAGCCCAGAATGCACTGAACATAAGCCATAGTGGACTATGTACTTTGGACTTCTGGCAACCTAGACTGATATGAATTAATAAAGGATAATAGTTGGGGAGGCTCTAAGAAAACATAATTTACAGATGTCAATTTAATCAAGCATTTACATGGAATTTCAAGAAAAATAAGCCTCCCAACTGAACAACTGCTGGCTTCAGCACCAAGAATTCTTTATACCGTTTCTGTGTCTCCCTAGAGAGATCAGGAAACATACGAACATTAAGACCTTTGAAAACCACATTACACTTTTTCAATGTCCATTCCTGATCAGTGGACAAGGTGACTAATAATGTAGCGAGGACAATCTGGTGATGGTAAGAGAGCTAAAACATCCATCTGTTGCCTGGGTGCCCCTTGGGAGATTCCTAGAGACTTCTTACCAAAGGAAAGATAATACAGCTGTGTTAACAGTGGATGTGATTCCATGGGAACTCCAAGGACATCTGTTAAATTGTCCTTAAACCCATCTCTTCGAGAAATCAAGGGGGCCTTGGAAAAGTTCAATAACCTCAGGTTTAATAATCCAGTGGCATTCTCCAGATTCTCCAGTTTATAACGACCCACTGATAAGAACATAAGAAATGCCATATTGGGTCAGACCAAGGTCCATCAAGCCCAGTATCCTGTTTCCAACAGTGGCCAATCCAGGCCACAAGTACCTGGCAAATTCCCCAAAAGGCACACAGGTTCCACAATGCTTGTCCCGGGGCAAGCAGTGGATTTCCTGGGTCCTCTTTAATAATGGTTTATAGATCTTTCCTCCAGGAACTTGTCCAAACCTTTTTTAAACCCAGCTACACTGACAGCTTTTACTGCAGCCTGCGGTAACGAATTCCAGAGTTTGATTACTCGTTGAGTGAAAAAATATTTTTTCTTATTCGTCTTAAATGTGTTACATTGTAGCTTCATTGCATGTCCCCTAATCTTTCTACTTTTCAATGGTGTAAACAACAATCGATCTGTGTTTACCTGTTCCACTCCATTCATTAATTTATAGACCTCTATCATATCTCCCCTCGGCTCTTTTCCAAGTTAAAGAGCTCTAAATCTTTCAGAATGCCACCTGTGCAAGTCCCCATAGCTTCCATCTTTCTTTCCAACACAGAAACAGCATTTTGAACCATAGACAATTCTTCAGCATTCTTAGAAATAGTCAGAGCATTACCTTGAACTTGAGCCTGTAAACTTTGAACCTGAGGAATCAAACCCTCGCCAAGACAGGAAATGACACCCCAAATTGCATCCAGGGACATTTTTTCTGGTCTAGGCAAATGAAACCTAGAGGAAGCAAAAAAGGAACTTGAGGCACCACCAGCAGCATTAGTAGGTAAATCAGAAGATGTCCCTCCAGAGCCCCACAGAGACCATGACAAGTTCCCCGCCACTCCGAACCTCTTCCATGACTGCCGTTTGTTGACCCCGTGGTACAGCTCCTGCTCCCGCAATCTTGATAGAGGACTGCCCGCCTTCTGAAGGCTCCCCCTAGAACCCACACCAGTGTTGCAGGAAGCCCCAGCCACTCTGATGCTATAGCAACCGAGGGTATTTTCCCCACTGCTTCAGACACTTCGACAAAGAAACTTTCCTCAGCAACACTCTTCATCACCTCAACCCTGACTCTAACAACCTGGAAAATCTATTAGACAGCTGGAACAACCACCTCTCCAGAGCTGCATTCCTTCCACCATCCACAAAAACCACCTAAAAAAACCACACCAACGTGTGGTTTACCGTTGACCTGCGTGAATCACTAGTACACCTCAGAAAGCTTGAACGCCTTGGCGATGCTCCAGGCCTATCAACAACCAAGCTGCTTATCTGAATAATCTACAACAACATCGAAAAACGGTCAATCACAAGAGAAAAGAACATCACACCAGCACCCTCATGCGCTCCCTTAATAAACCTCGTGAGATCTTCAGCCTCATTAAATCACTTACAAAAGATACATCCACGCAAAAAACAATAAACACTCCAAGCCCAGAAGCCTTTGCTACATACTTTCAAAGCAAAACAACATCAACAACGATCAACTCAGTTTGTGCTGAACTTAAATGTTCGCCCAAGCACCTCCCCACTTCCAACGACACACTCTTGCCAACACTAGAATCCTTCTATCCATACCCTCCTGAACAAATAGAGAGGATCATCAGTGGGATCAACACCACTACCTCCCCAGTGGGCCCGTATCCAGCATTCTGGATCAAACAAACACAAACCTATCTCAGCCCAGTCATCACCAGAATCGCTAACCTATCACTATCTGAAGGCATCCTTCCTCCACCACTGAAAACCGCCTCCATCAGAACTCTGATCAAGAACAAACAGCTTGACCCTACAGAGATCAAGCCCTACAGACCTATCTCAAGCCTCCCCTTCCTAACCAAAATTATAGAAAAGATTATCCACCAACAAACCCAGGATCATATTTATGTTTATGTTTATTAAGCTTGATATACCACTATTACAATTAGAACATAGCGGTTTACAATGGAAAAGCAAATTTTTATACAGAGAGACCAATAGGTCGAAAAAAGAAGAAAATAAATTACAATATAGGACAGGAAAGCACCCAAGACATTTAAATAGACATGACTGCGGGAAGAGAGGAGAAAGAAAACAGGGAGGGGAACATTTATCACACAGGAGAAGGGAGGTCGAAGGCAGTAGAGAAGAGGTGTGTTTTTAAGTCTTTTTTAAAAGTGGAATAATGCTGTTCCAGTCTGAGAGAAAGGGGTAGAGAGTTCCTACGCACCTCTGGACCTGCAACAGCACAGATTCCGCTAGCAGCATGGTGTGGAAACCTTTCTTACGACTCTCCTGGACAGACTCCACATGGGCTTAGACAAGAAGAAACAAGGATTCATCCTCATATTCATAGACATCGCCTCTGCCTTTGATACAGTCAACCACAATCTCCTTCTCACCTGCCTGCATCAAAAAGGCATAAGAAACCTAGCCCTTGACTGATACAAATCATACCTATCTGACCGGCAGCAACAAGTCCGCATAGATAATCAATCATCCAGACCATTCCAAAAGACACAAGGAGTCCCACAAGGATCATCCCTTTCATCCCTACTTTTCAATATATATATTCAGTCAATCTGTGCCATTATTCAATCGTTCAACATACTCTACCACATCTATGCCGACGATGTATTGCTGTATACTCCATTCCTCAGACAGCCCTGACTACTCTTCCATAGCAGAATGCTTCAATGCAGTCTCAGATTGGCTTGCGACCCACAATCTGATGGTCAACAGCAAAACGTCTGAGGTACTATTCATAACCAAAGACCCCACCTTTACCCCGCCAACTTCTCTCAGGGTGAAAGACTTCGACCTCATAACCAAGCAAGAGGTTCGTTATCTAGGAACCACAATCGACCAACATCTGAATTGGGAGGCCCTCATTCAAAATGTCTCCAAAGCAGTCTACCATAAGCTGAGAACCCTCCGACATCTACGCCCTCTCCTCCTCAGACTACCGCTCTGTATCCCAAGCCCTCATCTTCCCTCACTTAGACTACTCCAACATCATCTTCCATGGCATATCAAAGCACGCTCCCCAACCACTACAACTAGCCATGAACAAAGCTGCCCGAACACTCCTGTCTGCATCCAGATATGACCACATCACTCGCCTATTGATTCAGCTTCACTGGCTCCCCATAGCAAGTCACCTGATTTACAAAGCCCTCCTACTCACCTTCAAAGCCCTTCACGGAATGTCTGCAACTTCTCTCACAAAGCTCATACAATGTACACCGGAGACCAGAACTAGGAGATCATGCATGGTGAACTCGCTCGTCATATCCTCAGCAGTAAGGTCTTGTACCCAATCGACTAAAAATCGTGCATTTTCTTTATTTGCACCAACTCGATGGAACGCCTTACCCCCAGTGATATGAGCCATTCCAGATCTTACATCTTTCAGGAAGGCATTAAAGACATACCTTTTCCAACTAGCTTACAACCAGCCACCCTAAAGAAGTGTCCTAGTTTAACAGCTACCACCTTCAACACTAGTATACATCTGTTCTCCATTGGTTCCTACCCAACATAAACTGTCCTATACAAACCTGTTGATGTTTTTAATGTTTACTGTTAACCGTTGATGTTAATGCCAATTTGATGTAAATTTGTTCCATGTAAACCAGTTTGTTGTTCATGTTATATGTAAACTGCACCGATCTGAAAAGTGCAGTATATAAAATCAAACAAACAAACAAATAAACCTGCAGCGCCACGGAGAGAGATGTAACTTCACCCACACTCAACGCCATGTCATCCAACTTCAGCATCGAGACCGCCATTCCTACATCAGAGTTAACATGCTGCATGCTCAAGCAGGCGAGAAAAGAATCCAGTGTCGCCTGAGGTACTGGCTTAGGAGAGCTAGAAGCGGCAAGAATGGCAGGTTTAGAAGCTGCCTTTCCCTTCCTCTTGCCCATGCTAGCAGGAAACGCCGAGAGAATTCACCTGGACTCTGCCATTACAGGTAGCTCCTCTTCCACCAATATTTATTCATTTTAATAGGTCCCAAATTTGAGCAAAGTTCACCTTCACTAGTCTAGTTGAAATAAAGCGACCTGTTTACTAAAGTGCATTAGGAGTTTAACACGGGTTTTAATAAGACTGATATTAAGAGCAACTAACATGGTTAGCAGAGCTGCTAACCACATTAATTGCAGCGACCGGGATATTCAGTGTCACTAACAGCTTTTACTACATTCTTTGACAACGAATTCCAAAACCTAATTACGCACGGAATGAAAATGTATTTTCTCCATTAGTCTTAAATACACTACTTTGTAGTTACATTGCTGATTCCCTAGTCTTAATACTTCTTAAAGAAGTAAACAAGCGATTCATATATACTTGTTCCACTCTGCTCACTATTTTACAAACCTCTATAATATCTCCCCTCAGCCATCTCTTCTCCAGGCAGAAGAGCTCTAACCTTTTTAAGCCATTCCTTTATCATTCTGGGCATCCTTGTCTGTATCTTTTCCAATTTTGCCATTTTTTTTTTTTTTTTTTTTTTAGTTTAAGATGTGACAACCAGAGCTTCACGCATTACTCAAGGGGCGGTTGTACCGTGGATCAATAAAGGGGCATTCTGATATCCTTTGTTTTATTCTCTATTCTTTTCCTCACAATTCCTAGCATTCTGTTAACAGCATATTTTATCTGTAGCTGCACACTAAGCAGAGGAATTCAACATATTATCCAGATCCTTTTTCCTGGGTGGTGGCTCCTGATGTGGAACTTTGCTTTAACTATAATTTGGATTGTTCTTTTCTCAGGGGCATGGTTACTAAGTCCCGCAGGGCTTCAAGCTAACTGCAGGGGAGCGTGTACATCTGTTCCCCTGCCATTAGGGCAGGAACTCCACCTTTAACACAGCAAACCAGACACGGGTGAAACTATCACCGCCCATTTTAATGCAACTGGATCTCTCAACAGTACTTGATCTAGATGATCATGAAATCATAGCAACTAGACTGAGTGAAATTGGTGCTGAGTTGATTCAAGGGGTTTTCATTGAATTGAACAGAGTTAAGATTGGTTTCCATTGATTTGATAATGTATTACCTGAGTGCAGTGTCCCACAGGGCTCACCTCTGTCCCCAGTACTGTTAACATTTTTTGAACAATGGAAGAAGGTTTATCTGTCCTGGGTATTACGGTCTTTTACTCTTAGAGGGTCTTTAACTAATGGGCTCTACCTGGCAATTGCCAATAACTATACAACCTGCATTAGAGGCGTAAGTGGGTGGGGTGGGGGTGTGATGAGCTTGGTGCAGTTAGCGCTGTGTTCATACCGCATGCTAACTACAACAGCACTTGAGCAGGGACTGTGTCTTACATATATATGTACAGCACTGCATATGCCTTGTAGCACTATATAAATGATTAGTAGTAGTAGCAGGGTTTAATGGTGCTAATGCTGCACATGGTATGGGACAGTGCTCCATGTTAACTGCCAGGGAAATGCTTTCCATTCTACCGACAGTTAACAAGGGGATGTTGAATGTAATGGTTTTGGTGCTATTCACGTGTTATGTGCAACAACTTAGCACCTGTTACTGCAACAATTTAGCACCTGTTAGTAAAAGGGCCCCTTAGTTCCATGTCTAGGAATCTATAAAACTCATGCCCTCTTAAATATTTGGAGGGGGACTTGGTCTGCATATTAGTTTTATTTGTTTTACCTTGTTTGGAATTTGTTTGATTTTATGTTTTTATGATGATATAATTTTTATCTTGTTATATAGTTTTATTTATTTTTATTTATTTACAGTCTCTTTTATACCGCGCTATTCAACATCAGTGCGGTTTACATGACAACCAAAACTTATACGGTGCAGGAATCTGCTCCGCATTACAATAAACAGGTGCTTAAACTTGGGTAAAACCGGGGTAACTATTTACATATAGGCATCACATTAAGTCGAGTGTTAGTGTGGCGGTACTCGAAGGGGGGGGGGGCGGTTAATGGTTAATTTATGAGTCACTTTGGGCAACCTTTTTGTTTGGAATTGCAGATTATAAATCTAAAATAAAGTATAATTCTGTGCATACATACTAAATTTCTCTCTCTTCAGACTTTAATTTGGTGTCATGGTATATAAATTGTCTTTAAGGACCGCATGTCAGAAATATGGTTTGTGTCATTCTGTAAATACCCTGAAATTTACATACACTGTAGTAACATCAAGAAATAATAGCTGTGACTTCCGGTGACGTCACGGAGCGAATGGCCGCAGAGTAGCCAAGCTCCGTCTGAGTCCCGCTAAATTGAGGGGTAAAGTGCTAAACCCTATGCCGGAGGAGCTTCGGGAGGTGAAGGGAGGAATGGCCCAAGCAGCGCGCAAGAAGCTGGCAGGTTTTCGATCGCCATATGCGCGGAAGGGGGAGAAAGCTGAATCGGAGGCCGACGGAGAAGAGAGGCCTGGAGGATGGGAGAGATCGGAGGAAGAAGTGGAGAGTGATCAGCAAGAGTGGGAGGATGTGCTGATGCGGTCCTGGTTGAAGGCCTTTAAGAAGGATCTGCATGCTGAGCTGACTGAGATGTGGAGGGAAATCAAGGAGTATACAGCAGGATCTGAATGGCCTCGGTGACCGCGTGGCAGAGGTGGAGGACCACCTGGAGGAGTGCATGGGAGAGTTGCAGACGCTGGCGATGGAACAGAGCAAAATGCAGCGGCAACAGGAGGAGATGGTGGAAAAGATGGAGGAGATCGAGGATCGGGCACGCCGGAATAATTTGAGAGTGAAGGGGATCGGAGAGACTGTGGAGTTCAATGACTGTGCACAGGTGGTTAGAAAGCTTTGTGCCCATATGCTGGCCCTGGAAGGGGGCAGTGAGGAAGAGGTGAGAGATATTGGAGTGAAACGTGCGCATCGCAGCTTGGGGCCGAGGAGAGACCGGCAACCCAGGGACATAATCGCATGTTTGAGCAGCTTTCCACTGAAGGAAAAGATTTTGCAGATTGCGTGAAAATATGGGCGGATTGCCTGGGAAGGGAATGAAGTGGACATCATCAACGACTTGTCCAAAGGGACCCTAGATCGTAGACAGGGGCTGCGAGAGGTTACGGCCTATCTCCGCCGGAAAAACCTGAGATACAGGTGGTTGTTTCCATTTGGATTGTTGGTGACTGTCAATGGAGTGTCCAGGAGAGCGAAAGTGGCGGAGGAAGCCTGGGCAATGTTAAAAGAGCGGGGATGTGAGCAGCTGCCCAAGGGAGTGGAAAAGGAGAGAGCTGTGCAAGCCGGAGGGACAGCGGAGCAGAGGCAGGAGGGTTCCAGATGACAGAGGGTCGCAGCGAGAGGTCGACGGTTGCAGAGGAGAGCTGAAGATGCCAAAGTGGGAAAGAGAGTGACTGCTAAAGACTGATGGTGGACATGAGCAAATGTAACTGTAATAATGTTGTGAGATCCGGGCAGTAAGCTATTTGGATACTGGATCTTGGGTATGGGGGAAGAGGGAGGAGGAGGGGGTGGTAAGGGGGGGGGGAGTGTGATGTGTGGTTATGAGGGTTTGGAAAAGGGGGGGAGGGGAGGGAGGACGGGGGGAGGGGAGATATGCAAGGGGGGGAGGCATAGGGGGAGGGGCGGCAGCGGGACTGGACAGACACACTTGGAAGGATGGAAAGGGGTGTGTGGGTGGGGGGAGGGAGGAAGGGGGAGGGGGGATAGTAGAGCGGGGAGGGGATCAGCGAGGTGGGGGAAGGGAGTCATGGACAGGAAAATGATGCTGCGAGTGGGAACTATTAACGTGAGGGGGTTGAATTTGCCCACAAAGAGGCGCTTGCTATATCGAGAGGTGGAGAAGAATGGATGGGATGTAATTTTGGTTCAAGAGACGCACCTGCGTCGTAGGGATGTGGGATTGATGAGGCATGCATGGTTTGGAGAACAATTTTATTCATGTAACTGGGAGGGGGGAAGAAAGGGGGGTAGCGGTGCTGATACGGGGGGGGGGGGAGAGGGGTGCAGGTGGAGAGGAGTTTTGAGGATGGGGAGGGACGAGTAGTGGGGGTGGTAGGGCGCTGGGGGGGGGTAGAAATAGTATTGGTGTCTATATATGGGCCAAATGGGGAACAAGTTAGCTTCTGGAGGAGGTGAGAACGTTGCTGGAGAAGCAAGGGGGGTGGAGGAGGACTTCAACGTAGTGCTGCGACCCATGCTGGATAGGGAGTGGAGGAGGGGGGGAGAGAGTGGGTGTAATAGAAAGCAGCTCGAGGGGTTGATGAGAAAATTAAACTTGGAGGATGCTTGGAGAGTGCTACACCCACAGAAAAGGGATTATACCCATTTTTCAGTGTCACATAACAGTTATATATATATATATATATATATATATATATATTTACATTCTCTTATATACCGCACTATTCAGCATCAGTGCGGTTTACATTGAACAAACTGAAATTACATTGAACAGGGCATTATAACTTGGAGATAACTATTTTACAGGGAACATGGGCTATAGAGGGTTAAGTGGCTTGCCCAAGACCACAAGGAGCACCTGTGGGACTAGAAACCCCAGTCCTTCCAGCCCAAGGTTGCTGTCCTCTAGTGGGATTTGAACCCCTGACCTTCTGGCCTGAAGTACCTTGCCCCAACCACTAGGCCACTCCTCCAGTTGGGGGAGGATAGATATGGTGCTAGTGGATCAGGACTGGATGCTGGGAATGCGGGAGGGGGAGATCATACCGATAGCCTGATCCAATCATAGGGCGGTAGAGGTGGGGTTGGAGGGGGGGGGCAAGGGGGGCTGAGGTTTTGGCAGTTAATGAGGGCTTGTTGAAGGACCCCGAGGTGGTACAGGATATTAGAGAAGGGATTAAGGAATATCTGTTACTGAATGATACAGGAGAAGTTAGGGTGGCAATGGTGTGGGAAGGATTGAAGGCGGTAATTCGTGGGAAGTTTATTGGGTGGGGGGCAAGAAAGAAACAGGAGCGGTACGAGAGGGAAGTAGCCTTGGAGATAATGTTGACAAGGGCAGAGGAGGTATATAGGAGGTCGGGGAAAAAGAGGGATAGAGAAGAGATGGAAAGGATACGGGGGAGCTGAGGGGGTTACAGGTGGAGAAGGTGGCGTTTGAGCTGGCTTGGCTGAAACAGCGGTATTACGAATTTGGGGATAGGGCGGGGAAGATGTTGGTGCAGCGGTTGCGGAAACGGATTGTGGCTTCCAGGATATATCAAGTGAGGGGGAAGGGGGGAAGTGTTGTATAACGAGGGGGAGATCCAGGAGAGATTGACGGTTTTATCAGGAACTTTATTCAAGGGATGTGAGGGTGGAGGAGGGGCAAATAGCACGATACCTTGAGAAGACAGAGCTTCGGGTACTACCGGAGGAAGGGCAGGAGGGGCTGGAGGCACCAATCTCGGGGGAGGAAGTGGCTAGGGCAATTAAAGGATTACCACGGGGGAAAGCTCCGGGGTTAGATGGGCTACCGAGTACTTTTTATAGAATCTTCAGGAAGGAGGTAGGGGGGATTTTGTGTAGGGTGTATAATGGGATGCTGGAGGAGGGGGGGGGGACTTGCAAGTGGGAATGTTGACTGTGGGAATTACGGTGCTGCCCAAGGAAGGACAGGACCCGAGGGAATGTGGACCGTACAGGCCCATATCCCTGTTGAATGTGGATGTCCAGGTATTGGCGAAGGTTTTGGCGGGACGATTGGGGCCTTGGTTACCAAAGGTGATTCAGGAGGATCAGACAGGGTTTATATCGGGAAGACAGGCAGCAGATAATATTAAGAGGGCGGTAGGGGTGGCATGGGAAGCGCGGCGGAGACAAGAAGAGTTTATTTTTCTTTCTATCGATGCCGAGAAGGTGTTTGATAGGGTAAATTGGGCTTTCTTGATGGAGGTGATACACAAAATGGGGGTGGGGAGAATTTGGGGAAATGGATTAGGGGGTTGTATACGGGGCCAAGGGCATGGGTGAAGGTGAATGGGTGTTATTTGAGGGATTTTAGTTTGGGAAGGGGGACAAGGCAGGGGTGCCCCTTGTCTCCGCTATTATTTGCGATGAGTGTGGAGCCCTTAGCGGAAGTGATTCGGACTAATGATAAGATTAAAGGCTTGGAGAGAGGGGGAGTTAGTCATAAAATTTCTCTATATGCGGATGATATTCTTCTGTACTTGAGTCAACCGCAGGAATCGCTACCGGAAGTAATGAAAGTGTGGAGGGATTCGGGGAGGTTTTGGGGTTTAAAATGAATGTGGAAAAGACAGGTTTTGAGGATTAGAGTGTCGCCGAGGGTGGAGGGGGTGTTGAGGGGAATGTTCCCGTTGAGGTGGGTTCCTCACTCCTTGAAATATTTGGGTGTACTCCTAACGGCAAAATATGGGGATTTATATAGATATAATTACCCGGGAGTGTTCAGGGAGGTGGAGCGAGATATAGAGGGATGGATGAGGCAGGAGGTATTATGGCTTGGTAGAATAGCAGGGGTTAAAATGAATGTATTACCGAGGTTATTGTATTTATTCCAAGCTTTACCGGTGAGAGTGCCAGAGGGGGTGTTGCGGAAAGTACAGAGGAACGTTTTTCAGTATATTTGGAATAGGCGACCACCGAGGATTGCAGGAGCAGTGATGTATGCACCGGAGGAGGGGGAGTTAGGGGTGCCGAGCCTTGAGGATTATTATAAGGCGGCGCAGCTGCAGCATGTCATGGATTGGAGAAAGAAGGGGGATTTGAAGGCGTGGGTGACATTAGAGTGTACATTGGTAAAGGGTGGGAGATTAGAAGCTTGGCTGTGGGCGGGGCGGAAGGATCATAGGGTTTTGGGAGAGGGGTCACCAGCAATGCAACAGGTAGCAAGGGTATGGGATGGGATCATGGGTGGTAGGGGTAGGGGTAGGGGGGGTAGGCCAATTCTCCGTGATGATGCCTTGGAGGGGGTGGAGGCCATTTACACCGGGATGGGAGGGGGGGGGGGGAGGTTTGACATATGGGAGGGGAAGGGGTTGGAGTGTTTTTATCAAGTATTGGATGAGGGGGTATTGAGGCCATTTGAGGAGGTTAGAGAGGAATATGGGCTAGAAGAACAAGATAGGTTCTCATACTTACAGGTGAGTTCCTTTCTGAAAGGGGGGAGGGGGTAGGAGGGCGGGGAGGGGAGGTGTCGGAGATAGAGGCCCTTTGGTATGAGACATTTGGGATGAAGGGGATGATCTTGAGGTTATACAAAGGGGTGCGAGAGGGTGAAGGGAGTAGGTTTCGATATATGGTGGAGTGGGAGAGGGATCTCGGGGGGCATTGACGCAGGTGGAATGGAAGCAGCTCTGGGATAGGGTAAGGGGACTGCCGTGGGCGAGTAGTATTCGGGAGAATTGGTATAAAATCCTGTTTCGGTGGTATTATATGCCGGAGAGGCTGCATAAGATTTTCCCTGGTGTGTCGGAGGGGTGTTGGAGGGAGTGTGGTGAGGTGGGTTCCTTTTGGCATATCTGGTGGGGTGTAATAAAGTGCAAAGGTATTGGGGCAAGGTAGTGAGTTGGGTGCAGCAGCATTTGGGAGTGGAGGTGAGGCAGGAGCTAGGGGTCTGTTTACTCTCGTGGTGGCGGGACGGGCAACAAGAGGGGGGGTCAATGGTGCGGGCTTGTTTGTGTGCAGCGAGATGTGAACTGGCGGCAGCATGGAAGTGTGTGGAGGTGCCAGCGATAAGGGAGTTTGAGGGGAGGCTGAGACATATAGTCTTAATGGAGAACTTGACCGCAGTGAGGCGGGAGAGATTGAATAGATTTATGGATAAATGGGGGGAACTGTGGAGGGTTTTGTGGGGAGGGGCGGGGGAGAGGGGGGGAAGGGGGAGGGGAGGAGGAGGGAGGTGAGGGGCACATAAGGGCACAATCTGATAGGGCAGCATTGTAGGGCATGATGGTTGGGGAGGGGGGATTTGGGCTTGGTTTGTGGTGACGTTCTGTTGTGATGGGGGAAGGTGCTGGTGTTATTGGATTGTGAGTGTTATACACGGTTTGCAAAATTTTCAAATAAAAATAAAAATACGAAAAAAAAGAAATAATAGCTGCTGTATGATTGCATAAACTGCGAGTGGTGACATATACAAAAAGTAAGTAAATATTAATTAACGCACTTCAAATTATGGCTAAAAAAACAATGAGATGGAGAAAACATTCAGCAAGAATAAACGAAAAAAGTGTTTTTTACATGGATTGATCATAAATGAATCTGGTGACTTGAAAGAAGTTCATCACGCATAGCTGATTCAGCACCTGCTTCAACACTGATGCACCATATCTCTGTCTCACGGGCACTGTTAAGGACTGTCAGCCAACTGTAATTTTGTGCTTGAGTAGAGTAATATAATCCATAGGCTTCTGCTTCTTTGAATGTACAAACTAGAACATACCCCTACAATATGACGCAACAGCAAAATCCCTGAAAAGAAGAAATTTGTTTAAAAAAAAATGAAGGAAATTCCTCCTAGAAGTAGATATGGGAGAAGTTCAAAAATGTGTATTTGGCATCTTCTCTCTCCACCCAGGCAATTGTGGGTATTAAAAGGAGGCGGCGTTGAAGGATTGATGGATTACGGAAATTAGAGTTTTGGGTCTCTCCAGGTAACTTTATAGAATTTAACAATGAGAGGCTAAAGACCAATGATATGAATAAACGATAAGAATATTAAAATACTATGATATATTTATCAGTTGGGAAACAAACTGATTATGGCAGAAAAACTTAAAACTGTACAAAATGCAAACAGGAATTGAAAATTAATGTGTTGCATTTGAAAGAACAGTTGGTACTGTTTCAACAAAAGCATCTCAGAGAGGGGGAGGAGCCAAGATGGCAGCTTGCTGTTAGCTGCTTGTGAGACTGCTGAGTTTCTTTGTCTCTTGTTTCTTTCAAATAGCTCCTAAAAAGAAACTGAAAACAGCAGGGAAATCTTCCAAAGTTGCGCTTCAGACTTACAGCAGTTGCAGCTCGATGAACACCTTTGGGTTCTTTCCTGTAAATCTGATCTTGCATGCCCCTGCTGCAAAACCAATGGGTGAAGTCACTTATGCTTGGGAGAAAACCACTCTTAGACCCGCAAGCACACTCTACACAACTTCTGGTGTGGCTGGACGTGTAAGAGTCTGGCGAGCCAAAGGAAGTTATTGGGCTGATTTAGGAGGCGTTCCCAGTAGAATCAACATTGACTGCAATGGCATCCCCAAGGTTAATAGCTGACAAAGCTGTAATGTCAGAGTTTGGGAATCTCCATGGAGAACTGAAACAGGCACCGGGAAGATCCCAGGTACCAGAATCCGAAAGGATCTTGGAGAAACTATCTAGAACTAGGTCTGATGAGTTAGCCCCCAAGGAGATTACTCTCCAGTTGATCTGCGGAATGTTAGTTAAACTAAAGGCTGCAGTTTCTAAATGTGCATCTGATATTAATTCCCTTACTCAGACTGTGAAAGAGTTTGACCCAGGAGCAAGAAACTCTTGCTAAGAATTTTTCTGAAAGAACAACAGATTGAGAATGGAGTTAAAGGGTCCAGGCCTTCAGTACGTGTTTTGGTCGAGGATAATACTGTAAGTCATCATAAACCAGAACAGGATGAAAACCACATTAGACATCTGAACTTACATCTATTAAATTTTCTCACGATTTTTGGAGTGACTCTTCTAGATTGATTTATTTAACGTCTTTTCTATACCGCGCTTTTTAAAGTCAGCTCGGTTTACAGTTAACAGCAGGTTTGTACAGTACAGGCGGCTCCCATACTAGACTTACAAGAAACAGGGTGTGGCAACTTGGACTAACTGGGGTAACTATGTACAAGATGTCTTTAAGAAATATTGCTTGCGCTTCTGTAAAAAATGCAGCTTCTGTAGATTCCTGATAATTCAATTCCAGCTTTAAACAAAGTGTATTATTTGCCTGTGATAAAGAAACAGGAGTTCCTAGCAGATGTGACAGAATTTCAAGAAAGAGGAACATTGTTTGCTAACTTTGTATTTGATCAAAATGTTTCTACGATTCTGAAATTGTATTTTAAGAGGAATAAAGAACTTTTCCTTAGCCAAAGAATTTGAATTTTCCCAGATGTGGCATGTTCTACACAAAAACATCAAAATTATTCTTTAATCCGAGGCAACATGGTTTTACCGAAGTTCGATCTTGCCAAACAAATCTGATTGAGTTCTTTGACTGGGTGACCAGAGAACTAGATCAAGGGCATGCAATGGATGTGATCTACCTAGATTTCAGCAAAGCCCTTGATACTGTTCCTCATAAGGAGGCTTATGGATCAGAAATTGATTGACTGACAGAAGACAGAAGGTGATGGTAAACGGAACTCACTCAGATGAAAGAAAGGTGATTAGCGGTATGCCCCAGGGTTCGGTCTTGGGACCGGTACTGTTCAATATATTTGTGAGTGATATTGCTGAAGAAATGAAAGGAAAAGTTTGTCTTTTTGCAGATGACACGAAAATTTGCAACAGAGTGGACTCCCCAGAGGGAGTGGATAACATGAGGAAAGATCTACAAAAGCTGGAAGAATGGTCTAATGCTTGGCAGTTACGATTTAATGTGAAGAAGTGCAGTGTCATGCACTTGAGAAGCAAAAATCCCATGGAATTGTATGCGATAGGGGGGGGGGGGGCAAGAGGTTGGTGTGCACGGACCAGGAGAAGGACCTTGGAGTGATTGTTTTTGAGGATCTCAAGGTGGCGAAACAGTGTGACAAGGCAGTGGCAAAAGCCAGAAGGATGCTGGGTTGCATACAGAGAGGAATTACCAGCAGAAAGGAAGCGGAACTAATGTCACTGTACAAGTCGCTGGTGAGGCCTCACTTGGAATATTGTTTTCATATCTCACAAAGGATATAAAAAGACTGGAAACTGTTCAGAGGAAGGTGACCAAAATGATTTGGGGCCTGCGTTAGAAGACATATGAGAAGAGACTTGAAGACCTAAATATGTACACTCTGGAAGAGAGGGGAGATATGATTCAGACCTTTAAATACTTAAAGAGTATTAACGAACAAACAAACCTCTTCCAGAGACGGGAAAGCTGTAAAACTAGAGGGCATAACATGAAGCTGCAAGGGGGTAAACTGAAAGGCAACATCAGGAAATACTTTTTCGCTGAAAGGATGGTGGATGCTTGGAATGCCCTCCCAATGGAAGTGGTGGGGGCAAATACAGTCACGGAATTCAAAGTGGCATGGGACAGATACAGTGGATCCCTTTAAAGCAACAGGATAAAATCAAAATAAACATAACTCTCTTATATCTCAACAAATAGGGGTGACCTACACGGAACGGCAGGGGCACCTACTCTTATCGCCTTGCTGGGCAGATTAGATGGACCATATTGGTCTTTATCTGCCATTATATATTATGTTACTATATTCTTGACAATGCGCTTGGAGACTCTTGCTTTGAGGGCCACCTCTCTCCTATATTATTCCTGTAAATGTATTGCTCAAGTATTTGAATGCCATATATGTTTTTCTTCTACCGGACCATCATCTTTCCTTTTTAGATTTGAAGAAACTTGCAGTTTCACTTTCTTCCAAGATCCCCAGACAGGGATCAAAAATGATATTTTGAATAATCTGGAGTAGATGTGCTTATTGCCTTTTTTCCTGTTTCCTATTTCCCCTTCTACCTTTTTCTTTCCCTCCTCCTTTTCTTATTGTGGTCTAACGGAAGTACTGGATGAATAATTTGTAGTTCCTTTATTTTGTCTTTATACTTTAAATGTTGAAGAGATTCTTTTTCATCCAGTTTTATGTTACTTGAACAAGTGTATACTTGTAAAATTTTGTTAAATTCTAATAAATATAAAATAAAATAAAAACAGCTCAGAAAAAGTGAGTGTTGCCTAATTCTGACTGTGGGCACTTGGAATATATCTGTAGTGAACACTCAAAACATTTGCCGGACACTAAAGGGGTGTGGCAGTGTGGCATGCTGTGGGAAGGGGGTTTCTTTACAAACATCAACCAGACAGCAGTTCAGGGAAAACAAAAGCAGCTTTACTTCTGTCTCAGTTTGTTAAACCTACACAAGCTGTTTCTCCCGACCCTTCCTTTTAGCGGTAAAATCACTAAATGCAACCCGTGAACATTTAAAATGTATGGCATCTGACATCAGTCATACGTCAGAGGCAGGCCCGGCCAATACCACTGAAGGAAAAATCCATTAAAAAGGAAAGTTCCTTTAACATTAATTATCAATCTCAGTATCTGAGCCATCAGGAGGGGGTAGATAAATCCCGATTCACAATAGGCTGGACCATTCTAATTCAGCATTAAGTCCTGAAAATTACACAGTCCATAATTTAAAAATCCATCGTTGCTCACTTTCTGAAGTTTATAAAATTGGTCACACCCCCTCCCCCGTGGGGGGCATGGCACCAGCTATATGGCAAACTTTGAGGAGCAATATATTTTTCCATCTGAAGGGTTTAGGTATATCCCATTTTGGCAATGATACTTAGATGATATTTTTTCATTTGGACTGATACTTGCCAAACTCTTGATGTGTTTCTCAATTGGCTTAACTCAGTTAAACCTAACATTCAGTTTATGGCACAAGTTGATAGCACCTCAATTCAATTTTTGGATATTATGATCACTTTGACTGAGGGAGTGTTTCATACTTCACTATACCATAAGCCTGTACAGAAGAATACATTACTTTGCTATCGCAGTTATCACCCACCATCATTGAAGAGAGGTCTCCCCTCTGGGCAGTTCATGTATTTGCGGCAAATTTGTTCTATAATGCTTGAATTTTATAAGCATGCTAATGAATTAAAAGTTCACTTATTAGCTAGAGGATACCCATCAAGGATTATTATTAAAGCTTTTAAGCGAACCAAGTATACACATTGAGAATGGCTTTTTACAGAATCTGATTAGGCTAAAAACAGTCTGGTTTAACTGATATGAATAAGGTGATGGGAGTACTACCACATATGGCAAATATCTACATGGTCCAGCCTGTTGTAAATTGGGATTTATTGGCCCCCTCCTGATGGCTCAGATACTGAGATTGATAATTAATTATAAAGGAACTTTTCTTTTTAATGGATTTTTCCTTTAATGGTATTGGCCGGGCCTGCCTCTGACGTATGACTGATGTCAGACACCATACATTTTAAATGTTCACGGGTTGCACTTAGTGATTTTAGCGCAAAAAGAAGATGCCTTTGTTGGAATCCCATATGCCTGAAGCAGGACCTTAACCTAAGGGTCCGAAACCTGATATGTCATCGGGTGGATTCCTTGATGTTTGGCGCTATGATTGCATAAGATAGTTGATTCTTTAGTTAAATAAAAATTTAAATAAAAAAGTAAAAGGAGTCTCTACAGTGAGGGGATAAACAGTTACCTTTCCCCTTTTGGTAGTTGATCTCTGACATTTGAAGAAATAGTTAGAAAAAATAGTTAGTAAGTTGTGTTTTTACCCGTTTAAGTATGATTTGAGACCTCATTACAAGTAGTGTTTAACTTGGTTTTCAATGATTGGGGTTAGCATTATATACTTTAGTTTTCAGACATTCTGGCTTGGATGTCCTAGATTGCACTTCGACATCATTTGTAAAATGCCACTTCATAGGTCTCCACTATATGCAAATTTATATCATGCATATTCATTGTGGAAATCTTGAAAACCTGACTTGTTGGATGTGCTTCCAGGATAGAGCTGAAAAACACTTATATTGGATGTTGAAAACAAGAATGATGTGGGACCAATGACTGTTGATCTTAAATCAGGTTAATCTTGATTAGCTCTACCGAGAAATTATTCTGCTCTTTGCTGAACAGTTACCATGCTGTCTCAGGCATAATAAATTTAGGGCCCCTTTACTAAAGTGCACTTAGCAGTTAATGCAAGAACAGGGCAGAGAATAGGTAGAAAATGTGTAGCAAATGGGCAGGGATGGTGCCTTACAGTTAACGAGTGGTAATTTACCATGCATTTCCTCTTAAGGCAGCAGATAACAGAGCAGTTAATGTCACATCAGTAGGTGATGTTAACTGCATCACTTTTCTGCAATGCGATTAACACATGGCAATTGTATTATCTCCGCGTCGAATGTAAAGAAAGATGCTGGGAACAGCCCCAACAGTTAATGCAAAGGTTTTGCAGTACTGCACATTAATTTTACAGAATCTTATAATACTTTAGTAAAAAGGAGACTTAATAATTATACCTTAATGACAGCAGTATTCTTTAAGCACTGTGCTATATATCAAATTTTCACAGCAAATACTAATAATCTATGAACTAAACTAACAAGTCATTATTATTTAAACTACATGAATTATTTCACAGTTTCCTTACAACCTTACAAGCAGTCACCTTTGGGACAGTGCCAAAAACTACGTGGAATCAAACGGAATAGGATTCTGTTTCATGGAATATGTAGCGTTATTTGGGATATCATGGTGAATGTGAACTATTTAAAATTAGTGAACGTAAGATCATTTTCTAAAGATGTGCACATACATTCTGTGTTTTCTGCTGTATTTTTCTTTCATTTATTTGAAATGAAATAAGCAGCAAAATGAAGGGGGGGGGGGGGAGAAAGAAAGTGAAATAAAGGGACCAGTGCCCTTCTCTGACACCAAAAGAATCAAGCACTGTCATAATATAAAAATGTAAACTCCCCTGTGCCACCTTTTCATATTCCCACCTCTCCTAGAGGAATCTTATCCCTTTTCTCTAGCATCTCTAGAAGTCCAAATGGGGCAGGAGCAATTTACAGTTTTTATGTCTCATTGGATCTCTATTTCAAGTTGGTACTGGCCTCTTCTCTTGTCTGTCAGGGGGATCCAAGATGGCAGCCGCATGTCAGCCTGCTCCAATCAGTTCCTTGGTAAAGGACTTACAGCCCTTCTCATTTTGTTTTCTTCTCTGTTTTTTCCCTACTGCTTACAGGGAGGAGAAAGGGACAGGTTAAAACTTACCCTGAGGTTGGACCTTCACCAGTGCAGCAGTCCATTGGTAAGTTTTTATCCACCGGAGCTGTACAGGAGTCTGCTGGGGTTTGTGCTGGAGCTGATGGGAAGGCGGTCTTTTCTTCTCAGACACGAGTCCGAGTCAGAGTCCGGAGCAGTGTGTCCCGTTGAGTCTCTCCTACCGTCAGGTGCTGTTTTGCTCTAGCTTCCTCCCTCCCCACTTGGATTCGGGAAAGTGTTGCCGACTTCAGGGGAGCTAACAACTCTAGAGGTACTAGATAAATCACCAAGAGGGTTGGGGGAACCCCGAGGGGAGCTTCCTTTTTCGGAGACTGGTGTGAGTGTGGGTCCTATGGCATCGGGAGTGACATCTGGCCCAGTAGATATGCTGACACTGTGGTCTGAAAGGAACTCCCACCCTTCCGGCTGGCGCTAGCACCCTGGTGAAGCCCACCGGTGGTGACACTATGCAATTTGGATTGCAATTGTATCCTTGGAAAAAGTCGGTGTCTAATTGTTACATGTTGTGGAACGGACAACCCAGGAGCTTCAAGAGTTGATTTACAGGAACAAGTCAGCTCTAAGATCAATGCTACAGTGGAAACTTTATCTACACAGGTACAATCATTGCAAACACAGAATGTGCCCTTTATTCAGGATAGTTCTTTGATTCACGCAAAATTGAAGAAGTTGGAAAATTTCTCCAAGTAGTTAAATTTACTTTTTGCGAACTTTCCCAAATCCTCTGACATCTCTCCTGTGGAACTTTTTATAAAGTACTTGTTGGACATTTTGAGAATACCAGAAAATGCAACCCCCTTATCTCCAAAATGTATTACCTCCCCTCCAAGAAGCGTTGCAGTAGTATTGTTTCAGAAGGAGATCAAGGGACTGCTTCTCTGAATATTCTAAACTTGACACAAGTTATAGAGGCATCAGTAGTTGAGAATGTGCAAAAAGCTAGTTAGTCACTTATGTTCTTCAACCAGACCGGGCTTGGACTATGAAGCACTTTTTCTGGAATTGTGAGCAGTTATTTTTTGGACAGAAAGTATGAGTTTTCCCAGACATTTCCTTTATTACTCAATATAAAAGGCTCCAGTTTTTGTCAGTGCATCCTGAGGTTGTTTTTTTTCTGTTTAGGTTCCCATGTAAATGATTAAATCATCTTCTTTAAGATAACTGTTTAGAATCATAAAAAACGTATGTTCTTTTCTGGCTGCTCGGAAAGTACCAGTAACAACAGTAGTCACAGTTGCACTGGATTAAGATCCTCTCCTTTAGGATGCCTGATATGTATTTAGGGCCATGCGGCTGTCTTCTTTCCTAGGTCATTTATTACCATTTGTTTGTTGAATATGCTTTTGTGATCAAGCCTTATTTCAGGATCTCTTCCCCCCACTTCTCTAGAGGGCTATTAGTGTCTAGCTCATAATTATATTTTCCTGTTTGACATGGTTACTCTCATGATATATTTTTTATTTTGCTTGATGTAATGTTGGTAAATCTAGAAATAAAGAATTTTAAAAAAAGTTCTATCATCTTGTTTCTTCAACTGGTCTCAGGATTACTATGGAGATGACATGCAGATCTATCTTGATGCCTCATCTTCTGAGGCCACCTCTTCTCTCTTGTCCTGCCCCTTCTGCGTCACAATCTGGATTCATTTAAGGCTCCTTGCCAACAACTCCGAGCAAACTGCATAGTGTCAGACGGCTGCCTGGGTGAGAATCTTCACAGTCTTGGCAAGTGCATATATCTATATGATTTGCAAGGGATTGTGGGCAATGTAGTTCATTCACACCAGACACAGCTGCTGACAATAATTTAGTTGTGCTCAAGTGTTAAAGCCAATAAGATATTTATTTATGGGGTTATTTCTCCCAACACAGATATGCTTGGTAGCACATAAATCAGGTTACTTGCTTCCAGTGTTTAACTTGGAAAAACAAAGTCAAAATCAGGAAAACAACAAACAAGATCCACAAAGAAGGGAAAAAACTGTTCTTTTCAGGTTAACTTCTGATAACTTCCCACATAGATGCAGAAGTGATTCTCTCCTAGCTCACAAGCAATTAGGTAAGGCTCAATTGCTAGCAGTTATCCAGCTGAAACCCCTTAGCTGGCTTGCTTTCTACTGTGTGGGTCAAATCCTGCTTCAGGAGCTTTTCTGAGTAGATTAAAGAACAAGTTTGTATTTCTTTGTGATGGTTGCTGTACTTTATAACAGAAAATCACCAAAGGAGTTTGGACAGAGAGCAGTCCATATAAACACATTCTTCATCTGCAATCATTCCCCCTTCTTCAACAAGCCTGGGTTCAATATCATGGATTGGCACAGATGAATCTTTCAATGGAGCACTTTCAGGAGAATACTTGTTTCCCTGCTGTCTTTCAAGGTTATAGCTAGGGCATAGATCAGTGTTCATACCTGAGCTTCCATTGCTGTTAGAGTTCCTCTCTATATAGCCTGGCCAGTATGTAGTCCAGTTCTTATGTCCAGCCTTCCAATCCAGATCCCTGGACACTGGATCTCTCTTCACATACCTTCTGGCACAGGTCTTAGGGTCCCTTCCACGTGCAGCCGTCTCCCTCACAGGTAGTGTCTGGAGTTTCCTAGCTCTGTAGCACATTCCTCCGGGTTTCCCCAGTCCAATGGTGTATGCTGGCCCTTGAAATGCCTCCCAGTATACGTACTGCTCTGGACTCTTCTAGACCTCTCAAAGGCTTTTCCTTCCTTCTTCCAAAGGGTTTCTTTCCTTCTCTGTCCGTCCGGTTTGGCTTCTGCTTCTGATGATCCTTCAGATGAAACTGATGATCAAGCTCAAGCTGATTCTCATGATAATGAGGATAATTCTCTGTAGAATAAACTCTACCCTTATTCTGCTTAGATGAGTGCTCCCCCCTAATACAGCGCAGCTGTGCTGAATCAGGCCCTGCCCTTTGAGATGAGTGCTTAGGGATTACCTCATAGCCCTCCTGATTGAACACACGTTTCCCCACTTCAGCTCCTCTAATGGCTGTTGGAAACCTGGTGCATTCTGGGACTGGTAGTCTTTTATGGGAAAATTCTGTTTTCTTATTTCTACCAGAACTGACAGGTTGCTTGTTCAGAGTCACTTCACCTTTTCTATAGCTCCTTCCTGAGCTATGATAAGCTTCCTTATCACAATAGGTACAAGATTCATGGATACTTTTGATTCCCAGCCTCATATCTGAACTCAGTGACTGGCACTGAATATAACTGTGAAGGCACAATTTAGAAAGGTCGTCTGGCTGCAAAATGGCTTGTCTATGAAGCAGCTTGTGAAAAATACTGCCATTAATATTTAAGTTCTAAGAAATAACAATTGTTAAACAAACCACTACACTAAAGATGATTTTCTAACATGGATCTCATTTGACCAATCCACCGTAATTTTATGTCTACTAAAGTAAAATTAATTTATTTTCCTTATTTTTAAAAGCATTAATGTGCGTTACTTTCCTAGACATGCTTTCTAGTACTCACTCAGACTGAGAGCATATACTTAAGCAGACATTACTGCAATTACAGATTTTCTTAAAATAAACAGACATAAGTGATATTAGAAGGGCCACTAAATGTTAACATCTTTAAGCAAATGTCCAGCCACACAGCAATGGCCCTTCCTAACCACAGACTTTTCAACACAATAATCCTAGAGCTATTTTATGCAATGCAGGGGATAAAGACAAAAGCATAAGTGTGACGATAAAACTAAACGTGGGAAAGCGGCATGCTGGATTTTTTAAAAATGGAATTCACTAGTTTTTAGGGGTTTTTTCTAGTAATGGGGGGTGGGGAGGATAAAACAATCTTTTCTGGATGCTCTATGGTGTCTCCTTTGTCTTTTTCTTCTTAACATCTTAACAGAGGGACTTTCTCTGAGAAGAGATGGAAGAACAGTATATACCGTGCACATCACATGATTTGAAATCTTACCCACATGGTTCTCCAGTTTATTTTAAATTAAGCTATGCTATAATGGGGAAGTGTGCATTGCCGTGGACATGATATTCTGCTAACTAGTGCCTAGATTCAGTGGAAATACCTTGGGCTGTCAGTTCTTGGTAAGTATGCTAAAAATATCCAGGTCTCTGGGGACTGGAATGTACAGTGTACTCTCTGCATAAGATGTCAAATAGGTGACATCCTGCAAAAAAACAAATTTTTAAATGTTGGTAAAACTGCCTAACTTTGAAAATGAGTACACTGGGCGATAGATCACTGCCACATAAACCTACTGCTTATAAAGTCAGATTTGCTTTATTTTGAAACCAAACAAAAAGTTAATAAGTTAAAATCCATAAATGCAACATCTCACTGCTAAGTTAAACGTACACGAATGAAATGTTTCAAAACTACATCACCTATTAGCTATTGGAAGGTTGCTTGCAAGCAAATCAGGGCTCATGTCAAAGTTTAGGAGAGGAAGTAGTTGCTTTTACATAAATAAAGGCATTCCCATTTGTATCACTTTATAGTCCCTTGCACACTTAAAGCAACATTCCCAAATAATTATCTACAGTATGTGTAACATTTGCATGCAGGTTCATACAATGCCTGTACATATTGCAGTTATCACTAGAGAGTCCAAACAATTCCTACTTCAAACAGATGGATTTCAAGTTGGAACGAATTTCTGATTTTCCCTAGCTCCACAGCAAAAATGTGCTGTGTACTAACAGTAGATCTAAGGATGTTTTGAAAAAGAAACAACAAAGCATATTCACAATGCAATAAAACACATATCAATTTTTTAAAACAAGCAATCTTAAAGGAATTTGTAAATTTGTTTTGGATTTTGTTCAAAAGGTTTTGAAAATTTTTTAGGTGCCTCAAAGTTTTTTGACGACACTCTTTCGAGGAAGCCTGCATATCTAGATGGTAATTTTATAAGGCACGCGTAGAATAGTG
The DNA here is from genome assembly GCA_033557465.1 of Ichthyophis bannanicus. Taxonomy (NCBI): domain Eukaryota; kingdom Metazoa; phylum Chordata; class Amphibia; order Gymnophiona; family Ichthyophiidae; genus Ichthyophis; species Ichthyophis bannanicus. The sequence goes on from CM066038.1 coordinate 414,274,703, forward strand.
CACATTTCAACGCGCATTTCAAACCTATTTTATAAAGTCAAATATGTGCATGGATTTAAAAAGCTATCAAAGCTTAAAATTTCCAAGGGCTTTTTTTTTTCATTTTAAAGCATATTGTTTACTTAAAGTTTATATACTCACTGAACAATCCAAACTATGGCTACACAAAGCAAGGTTCCACATTAGAAACCACCACAAGGAAAATGATTTAGGCATCATCATGGATAATATGTTGAAACCCTCCATCCAGTGTACAGCAGCAGCCAAGAAAGCAAATAGAATGCTAGGAATCATAAGGAAAGGAACAGAGAATAAAACAAAGGATATTATAATGCCTCTGTATTGTTCCATGGTGCAACTGCGCCTTGAATACTGTGTGCAATTCTGGTTGCTCTATCTTAAAAAGGATATAGCAGAATTAGAAAAGGTACAGAGAAAAGCCACCAGAATGCTAAAGGGGATGGAAGAATACCCTATGAGGAAAGGCTTAAGAGGTTAGGGCTCTTCAACCTGGAAAAGAGACAGCTGAGGGGAGATATGATAGAGGTCTATAAATTAATGAATGGAGTGGAACAGGTAAACGTAGATTGATTGTTTACGCCATCAAAAAGTAGAAAGACTAGGGGGACACACAATGAAGATACAATATTACCTATTTAAGACTAATAAGAGAAAATATTTTTTCATTCAACACATAATCAAACTCAAATTCATTACCGGAGGATGTGGTAAAAGCTGCTAGTGTAGCTGGGTTTAAAAAAGTTTTGGACAAGTTCCTGGAGGAAAGGTCCATAAACCATTATTAAAGAGAACCCAGGAAATCTACTGCTTGCCCCAGGACAAGCATTGTGGAACCCGTGTGCCTTTTTTGGGAACCTGCTAGGTACTTGTGACCTGGATTGGCCACTGTTGGAAACGGGATACTGGGCTTGATGGACCTTGGTCTGATCCAAAATGGGATATCTTATGTTCTTATGTCATTAGTGGGCACATGATCAGAAATCCATGTGTGTGTGGATCACATTAATAATTTATTAATAACGAAGCCTGTTAGCTATTAATTGGTAATGCAAAAGTAGGTAAAGTATACAGAGCATTGTTCATAGAATTCTTTCCAAACCCTCCATGTGTGTGATGTACGTATCTTCATTGGCTGTGTGTCTCGCTTGCATATGTATCTAGTGAGAATTGAACCCTGGGCTTCTAACCACTGTTTTGCATTATTGTTCCAAATAATTGTAGCTGTTAAGGGAACAAACTGTTATACCAATAAATGTAGGTTATTTTTCCCTTGAAGAACAGCCTTGAAGTTTAATTTTCAGCAGGAGGGAGAAGGCAGGAACCAGGCCTAAAAGGGATTTCGAAGGGCACGAAAGATAGTGTGTAGTGTGCCCCCCCCCCCCATGCTATGCCTGATGCTAGAACTGGAAAGAGAGGAGAAGTTAAAATTTTGAATTGGCCATGTTTTGTCCATGGGCTGCATACTGGATACCACAGACAAACACGTGCAGAGTCTGAACATGCCCTTCCTCCAGTGGGTAGAAGTATATGGGCTCTTTTATGATGTGAATGCTTTTACACAAAACAAAGGCTGGGCAATGATCAAAAGCTGCTTTGTGCGTGTAAACATAGCTTCACCCATGTGAAATGTGCAGAAAATTGCTATCTTCGCATTCAATAAGAATTTTTACTACATTTCATCTTCAATTAAAACTAGCAAGGCACAATTTTTGGTGAGATACCGAAATTACACCCTAAGGAAATGAAATCATTCATTAAATGTTCTGAAAAAGCAGCATAGATATGGTGTTTGGAGCACAGCTAACAGAGTGACCAACACACATACTTAGCAAATTATATATACTGAGATTTCTCAACATATTTGCCAATACAATTATCCATTGGTTATAACACTGAAAGGATACCTGTGGTCAAAACCATACCATATCCTGAAGAGCCAGGCACTTTCACTTTTGGTAGAGCTTTTGTTTGACTGATCTATTCTCTGTAAAAAGAAAAAAACATAACATCCAAAAAATATAACTAGAGAACACTAGGCAATACATTTCATGGAAAACAAACAGAGCAAACCAAATTACAATTTTTTGTAAGCTAAGCTTGAGGTCATTAATCCTTTTATGTCAATCTTCAAGAGAAATAGTGTCAAAGACAAGTATATGTTCTTTGCTTGTTATTTTGTGAAAACGCATAAATATAAAATTTTAAAAAAAGATGATTTCAGAGAATATGATATACCACTAAAGGGATTATACAGCCAACAAAGTGGTTCACAATGAGAAAAACTAAGGTGAGGAAAGGAAGAGAACAAGAAGATAAAGGAGAGAGGAAAAGAGGGATATGTTTTTGATCCATTCTCCTGTACTCGTGCAGTTAGGACCTGTTCAGTAAAGCAAAGGTGGCCAACATCTGTCCTCGAAAGCCACAAATTAATCAGCTTTTCAGGATATTCCTAATGAAATGACCGCACTGGGAGCGAAGTATCACAAAAAAGAAAATTAATACACTCCCACAATCATTCAATATCTCAAACTATCAACATTGATACTTCAACAGGACTAAAATTGCTTAAAGAGGTTCCTGCTCTATAGATCCAGTCTTAAAAAGAAAGAAAGATCAGTCAGTCATGCAGATCTCTGTATTTTAACGAACAGGGGGGGAAAAGCCTCAGGACATGATCACATCACTCTATGCAGCAAATCACAGCCGTAGGAGAAATAGAACACTCAACATCACTGGCTTAAACTCCCCCCCCCCTTTCTTTTTATTATTTAAATTTAAATTTTTATTTAAAATGAAAGACTTAAAAAAGTACTTTTTCAATCTCCAACATTTCTTTAATCAATTTTTATCTATACGCTATTCAGCAGTTACTGATACTTTCTTTACCCACAATCTTTAAGAGGTAGAAACAGAATGGTTATAGTGATCATCCGGGGAATGGACGGAGAAGCTGTTACACGCACCAGCTCAAAGGCATTATCCTGCAAACAAAATGGAGCACAGCAGTTAAAAGCTTTCACAAGCGCTCTCACAAAGTCCCCACCAATGTACTTAGCTTAGGAAATGCCGATGGCTAATCCATCTAGTTTCTGCTGCCCAACAGAGATCTTCGTTTCACCCATACGGGCTTCTTCAGGGGCAAAGAAAGTGAGATTTTTCCTGGCTCCACTTTATTTGCCTCCGAGGAAGTACATTGGTGGGGACTTTATGAGAATGCTTGTGAAAGCTTTTAACTGCTGTGCTTCATTTTGTTTGCAGGAGTATGCCTTTGAGCTGGTGTGAGCTGCATGACAGGTTTTTTTTGCTAATGGTGTATTCATAGGGGATCAATTCATTAAAATATGTTAAGGTTCAGGCAGCATAATAGCATAAGATATGCTATACTGGGTCAGACCAGAAGTCCATCAAGCTCAGTGTCCTGTTTCTAACAGTGGCCAATCCAAGTCACAAGTACCAGACATATCCCAAAAGTAGTCTGATCCATTCAGCCTGATTCTGACCCGCACGTACATCCCCTTTGTATGTCCGGTCTGAGCCGGACATACAAAGGGGAGCGCGATTCTGATCCCATGGGGTATGTCTAGCGCTGAGGGATCAGAATCGTAATCAGGCCTGTACGTGCAGGACGAGATTGTGATTCAGTCCCAGCCTGTATGTACAGGCACTGCCCAGATAGCTCAGTCAGGCTTGTAAATGAAGCTGCGATGCCGGCCGCCAGAAACTAAAGTTTATTCCCCGCAGACCCCTGATCTGGCCTCCTAAAGCAGGGTCGGGCTGTGGGGAATAAACCCTGGCCCCCCCCAACCCCTTCCGTGCCCTGGGCCGTGAAACAACACACACCCAGGGAAGTTATTCCACCTCCGAGGTGGAATAACTTCCCCAGCCATTTCGCCGGCCTTGGACGTACAGGGCTAACATTAGAATTGGCCCTGTACATCCAAGGCCAGCGATCGCCCCTCTCCGCCCCCAACTACCTTCCCCGCACAGACAGGGAAGTTAATTGGAGGCTGCAGCAGACACGAAAAGAGGGGATGGACATCCCAACGCTATTTGTGGTTCAGAATGACCCCCATTGTGTTTATCCTCTGAGATAAGCAGTAGTTTTCTCTTAGACAACTAATATTTTATGGACTTTTCCTCCAGGAATTTGTCCCAACCATTTTTAAAAAGAGCTACACCATTTGCATTAACGTGTTTACACGCATTAAACCCCGTTCTCTACAAAATAATGGATATAAATTCTAAAAAACTTACATATTCCAATCACTAAATTTAAAATATTTTTTCTCTACCTTTGACCTCTGGCCATTTTAATTTTCTAATCATCTTGCTCCCAATCTCTGGTTTCTGCTTTTTTCTGTCTGTCCTCTCTTGATGCTTTTCCCATGGTTTCCTATCCATTTGCCACTTCTTTCCTCTCTTCCTAAATTCACTTCTTCCTCTACATCCAGTTGACATTAATTTTCCCTTTCAGTTCCTTCCGTTTATTTTTCTGCTTCTCTATAAACTCCGATTTCACCCCTCCTCAGCATTCATATCTCAGTCTCCCTTTTTTTTTATTGCATTTACCTACAGCTTTCCAAATCTCCCTCACCCCAGCCCTCCATTCACTATATCTTTCTCCTTCCCCAGTCTCTAACTCCGCCTCTCTTTCTCCCATGTCTATGCCCAGTATCTCACACTCTCCTTCCATCCCCTTGTTGTGTCCAAAATCTCTAATTTTCGCCACCTCATCCTGTAGTCCACCATCTTCCCTTCCTGTCCCTACTTCCTGCATCTAGCATCTCGTTTTTTCTCCCTGTTCCATGTCCAGCATTTCCCTCTTTTCTTCCCATCCCCACCTTCTTGGAGCCCCTAATATTTCCTTCTGTACACCCCCCATAATCCAGCATCTCCCCTTCCCTTTTCTTCTCTTCCCCTCCCCCAGATATCCAGCCTCCCTTTCTCTCCCCTTCTCTTACCAGATGTCCAGCATCTCACTTTCCCTTCCATACTCCCCATATTCAGCATCTCTCCTTCTCTTCCCCCACCTCAAGTATGCAGCATCTTCCATGTTCTTCCCTCCCCCCCCGATGTCCAGCATCTCCTTTTCTCTTCTCCCTCCTGATGTACAATCTCTCATCTTTTCTTTCCTTCTTTCCCAAGATTTTCAGCATCTTCCATTCTTGTCCCCCAGATGTCCAGCATCCTCCATTCCCTTCCCAACTCCCTATGTCTCCCCTAGATGTCTCCAGAATCTCCTCCCTCTTTCTTTCCTCTTTCCAAGTCTGTTCCCTCCCATTGTACACTATCAGCACCCTACTTCTGCTGAGGTTGTCTTGCACTTGGAAATGAAAGTGATAAGCAGCACAGTCATGAGGTCTTTATATATTCACGCTCCACTATCTCAGATGTAAATTTTCTGTCGGGAGGGGCAGTAAGTGGCCTTGATCACATGCATATGTTCCAAAGCTCTGAGCCACCTTCCAACACTGAGGGCTTTCAAAAGCTCTGTTCTGACACATCTGCAGTGCATCACCTGTTGCTGCCTCCCCCAATGGCACCTCTGTCCCCACTTATGGAATCAAGGCAGGAGACTGTCAAATAGGTGGGAGTTGGGGATGTCTATAAACCTTACCCACTGCCAGCATCATTTTGCACGGAGGTGCTGGGAGTGAGGAAATCCTATTCTGAAAGGGAAAAAGTAGAATATGGATGTGGGGATCTGGAGATAGTGGGGATCTGTTGCTCAGTCCAGGGCAGATGGAGGGATTGGACAACCTAGTGTATTGGGAACACTGGTTAGCCCACTGGACCTTGTTCAGTTTGGGAGTGTGATGGGAAGATTTATCTTGACCCAGAAAACCCCTACTATTCAATCTGGAAGCATTGCTGTTCAATCATGGGGGGGGGGGGGGGCGCATCAGCTGACCAGAAGGCCCAGCTTTACTGTTCAGTGTGATGGTGGGAGCCCTCTAAGTCTTGCAGCAGCAGCGGTTGGCAGCATTGATATATTACAGGCAATCAGTGTATCATGTTCTCTGCCAGAAAATATTAGATATTAAGACAGTTCAATTGCACAAAATTCCACCCAGGCAGGAGGGGGTCCATTTATAGCTATAGCCATATCTCTTGAGGTGGGTCTCCTCTGCTCTGGGGGCCCTTTCCTTTACTTCAGGGCCCTTAATTTGAACTTTTGCCGTTGTGTTAGTATATCGAGTATTTAAAGCAATGATTTGTGGAAGGTAACACTATTAAAATCATTAGTTAATGTGCTTACTATATTGGCCCCTTAATTAGAAGCTCCATACACTGAAGACAGCAGAAAGTCATATTTCACTTAAACCACAGGTCTGGGGTTACTTTTTGAACTGTTCTGTCAAGTTTAGATAATGCAGTATGTGTCTGACACAAATATTGTTCTCAGAGGATGCATATTAATCCAGCAATATGTCAATACTACTTTCATTGAAATATTTTTCTTCAGGAAAAAAATATGATATTAAAAGAATGTGGAAAATGTTTATATTTGCACTTGCATCTGTTTCAGATTTGATTTGGTATAATAAATGAGTGATATTTTCTGAGGAAGGGGGAGCTCTAAAGATTTGATAATACGAAAGAGCCTGTAGTACTGACTAACAGAATGAATTAAAAAGGGCATTCTTTGAAATCAGAATGCCATAATGGCTCTACATTTGTATTCTAAATACAAACTAAATGGCAAAAACTTGGCAAAATCACAGAACTGAATTTAAATCTGTGCCACGTGCGACTCCATTGCTGGGTTTTTGGTTCTGTTGAAAGAGTAAATTGTTTTGGTACAGACAGAATCCGACCCACGACGTCACAATGAAATCTAAGCAATCCTCACCAGCGATATACTGTCACTTGAGTATTGGCTCCACAGTTAATGCTCTGCAAGGAGATTTGAGACTGGAGATTGTCAGATCTCAACATGGCCAGCAGAGAGGCTGCCCTGCAGCAAATAAAAGACCCAAGCAGACTGGCATACCAATCTGTGGTTCTCTCTGTAGCTGACATTGGCAAGGCTCTCTAATGGGAAAACATATGCAGAGCCTGTTAGATGCCAGAAACCAGTTTGATACCTATAGAAGGGTGGCAGGAAAGCAGGGACATAATATACGATACAAGTTTTACAGAATCTATCAGGGGCAGGGCTAGTAGCATAGTAACATAATATATGTCGGCAGATAAAGCACAGTTACTTACCTGTAACAGGTGATCTCTGGGAACAGCAGGAATAAGTCTTCACATATGGGTACGTCGGTACCGACGGAGTCTGCGTGGGAACGCTTCCCAGCGTCCAATCAAGAGCTTTTGGAAGCATCCCAGCATGCCTGCGTGCTGCCTTCCCACCTTTCCCAACTGCCTCTCCTCAGTTAAGTTTTAAAGCTGAGACAAAGAGAGAGAGAGAGGAAAGGAAAGATAGATAGAGATACAACTCCTGGGGAGGTGGGTGGGTTGTGAAGACTTATTCCTGCTGTTCCCAGAGATCACCTGTTACAGGTAAGTAACTGTGCTATCTCCAGGAACAAGCAGGAATGAGTCTTCACATATGGGGACTCCCAAGCTGAGATGCCTGGAGTCCCAGCATGTCATAGGTTGGAACATGCTATCTCCCAGAACACCAGGCATCCTGAGGATGGAGGGTAGGAGTTGAAGAAAGAAAAATGCTGTGGAACAGCTAACCTAGCATAGGAGTGCAGAGAAGGAGTCCATGTGTGGATGATGATTGTCATCAATGATATTGCAAAGAATATTGCAATATGGACCTCCCCTGACAGGATTTCACAGAAGTATGGAGGTTCAGGGATCTACTTGGAACCCAGTAGAGGAACCTTGAAGAGGACCTCACTGTGAAGTGGAGGCAATAAACCTGTAGGAAAACAGTGGAGGTCAGAATCCTAAAAGGTAACAGGTAACCCCAGTAGGAAAAACTGGGGTAGTACCAAAACGGTGGGCCTTCAGCGGAAGGTTTTATGACAAAAACCTAACTCTTTTGGCGGCAGAGTGGCTCACTCTTAGGAGCAAAACGAGAAAGGCTAACCGATTTGGACAAACAGGCACAGTCCTTGTGGGGAGAAAGGGTATGGGAACCCCTTGTATCCCAAAAAGAGAGGACAAATGCCTGAGGCGTTAAGCCTATGATTAACTGAAGATCCACAATGTCTTTCCTAACTGGGGTAAGCTAGTAGAGATATTGGGCACGGAGAGTTTCAGAGGTACCTAAACCCTTGGGTTATGGTATAAGAATTGTTGACTACCACAGGAGTGGTTGTGTGTGTAGAACCCCAAACCTGCTAGATAGCATAGGTATGGGTAAAGCCCCTCTGTCAGAATCATATAGCTATATGAGGATAGACAGTGAGATAGATAAGTATGTGGATACATATCTATCTATAATAAAATATCTCGACAGATACAGATATATTCTTTTATATATATATATATGTTGTGGTAAGGAGAGTGTAGCCCAGCCTGGGGAAACAAAGGGAAAAGAGACTTTTCCCTCTTTGCGGGGGATGGGCGCGCCTGAAAACACATACCAAAGTAAAGGCAGTGAAAGAAACCACGTTTGTAGAGCTAGGCTAAAGCCCCGCCCAGACTCCATGGCAACCCTAGGTGAGGATAGGAGATACCTGGGGGTGGAGTCAGAGGGGGAGGTAAACTGCCCAACATTTAAGTCTGAGCAAACAGAGAAGGGCAGAGGCAGGAACAGCAGCAAGAGCAAGAACAAGGGCAGCAAGAGCAAGAGCAAGGGCAGCCAGAGCAGCAGCCAGGAGAGCAGCGGACACTGTTCCCGGGAGAGGACCAAACACAGTGGCAGGAGAGGACGCAGACTTAGCAGCCTTGGAGGTGGTGGACACCAAGGGAACAGCTTGGAAAGCAGCAGCTGGGGAAAGGCCCAAGTACAGACTAAGTGCTTTCCTTCCAGGAGAGAGAAGGACAGAAGGCTGGCTGTGGAGAAGCCAAGACAGGAAGGCTCAGATCACTCTGAAGAAAAGCAAATCTTCAGGCAGAGGAAACCCAGGAAAGCTGAGAGAAAATCCTGCAGTGATTCCCTGAGTAGCTCTGAGGCAGAGATAGCTGCAGCCAACAGAAGCCACAGCTGTGAAACTCCCACATAAGAACATAAGAACATAAGATATGCCATACTGGGTCAGACCAAGGTCCATCAAGCCCAGTATTCTGTTTCCAACAGTGGCCAATCTAGGTCATATGTACCTAGCAGTTTCCCCAAGAGACCCAAGTTCCACAATGCTTGTACTGGGTCAAGCATTGATATCTTCGGTCACTTCTTAATAATGATTTATGGACCTTTCCTCCAGGAACTTGTCCAAACCTTTTTTAAACCCAGCTACACTAACAGCCTTTACTACATCCTCCGGTAACAAATTCCAGAGTTTGATTACACGTTGAGTGAAAAAATATTTTCTTTTATTAGTCTTAAATAGTTTACCCTGTAGCTTCATTGCATGTCCCCTAGTCTTTCTATATTCTGATAAGGTAAACAATCGATCTACGTTTACCCGTTCCACTCCGTTCATTAATTTATAGACTTCTATCATATCTCCCCTCAGCCGTCTCTTTTCCAGGTTAAAGAGCCCTAACCTTTTTAGCCTTTCTTCATAGGAGTATCCTTCCATCCCCTTTACCATTTTGGTGGCTCTTTTCTGTACCTTTTCTAAAATCGCTATATCCTTTTTAAGATACGGCGACCAGAATTGCACACAGTATTCAAGGTGCGGTCTCACCATGGAACGATATAGAGGCATTATAATATCTTTTGTTTTATTTTCCATTCCTTTCCTTATCATACCTAGCATTCTATTTGCACTCTTGGCCGCCGCTGCACACTGGGCTGAGGGTTTTAACATGGTATCCACAATGACGCCTAAATCTTTTTCCTGGGTGGTGGTTCCTAATGTGGAACCTTGCATCGTGTAACCATAGTTTGGGTTGTTCTTCCCTAGGTGCATAACCTTGCACTTGTCCACATTAAATTTCATCTGCCATTTTGATGCCCAGTCTTCCAATTTATCAAGATCCTCTTGCAATTTTTCACAATCCTCTTGGGTTTTAACAACTTTAAATAGTTTTGTGTCATCTGCAAATTTGATAACCTCACTCGTTATTCCACTTTCCAGGTCATTTATGAATATGTCGAAAAGCAGCGGACCCAGCACAGATCCCTGGAGTACACCACTATTCACCTTTCTCCATTGGGAAAATTGGCCATTTAGCCCTACCCTCTGCTTTCTATCTTTTAACCAGTTCCTGATCCACAATAGTACACTGCCTCCTATCCCATGACTCTTTAGTTTTGCCAAAAGTCTCTGATGAGGGACCTTGTCAAAGGCTTTCTGAAAGTCCAGATACACAATATCAACCGACTCACCTTTGTCCACCTGTTTATTCACTCCTTCAAAAAAACATAACAGATTAGTAAGACAAGATCTTCCTTGTCTAAAGCCATGTTGGCTGTCTCCCATTAGGTTGTGACTATCTACATGCTGAGTAATTTTATTCTTTATGATGGTTTCTACCATTTTTCCTGGTACTGACATCAGGCTCACCGGTCTGTAGTTTCCCGGATCACCCCTGGAACCCTTTTTAAAAATTGGTGTTACATTGGCGATCCTCCAATCTTCAGGTATTAGAGATGATTTTAATGATAGTTCACAGATTAGATAGCACTTCTGCAATCTCATATTTCAGTTCTTTCAACACCCTTGGATGTATACCATCCGGCCCAGGTGATTTGCTACTCTTCAGTTTATCTAATAGTTGTAAGACATCTTCCCGATGTATCGATATTTCCTTCAATTCTTCCGCACCTTTAAATACCACTTCAGTCATGGGTAACATCCCTACATCTTCCTCAGTAAAGACCGAAGCAAAGAATTCATTCAGTCTCTCCGCTATCGCCTTGTCGCCTCTTAGTGCTCCTTTAACCCCTTTATCATCTAATGGACCAACTGACTCTCTCACAGGTTTTTTGCTACGAATGTACTTGAAAAGGTCTTTATTTCGCGTTTTTGCTTCCGCAGCAAGCTTCTTCTCAAATTCTCTCTTTGCCTGCCTTATCAATGCCTTGCATTTGACTTGCCAGTGCTTGTGCTGTTTCCAGGTTTTGTTGTTTGGCTCTTTTTTCCATTTCCTGAAAGATGCTTTTTTGGCAACAGCCTCTCTGACCTCACCTTTAAACCATGCTGGCAGTTTTTTGGACTTCCTTCCACTTTTCTTAAAGCGTGGAATACAGCTGGTCTGGGCTTCCAAGATAGTATTTTTCAACAACACCCAAGCTTGATGTACGTCTTTAACCTTCGCAACTGCTCCTTTTAGTTTTTTCTTAACTGTTTTCCTCATTTTATCAGTCTCCCTTTCGAAAGTTAAAAGGTAGTACTGTGGATTTCCTTACTATCCCTCCTCCACTAATTAAATCAAAGGCGATCATGCTATGATCACTATTGCCAATTGGCCCCAACACCCTTATCTCTTGCACTAGATCTGGTGTTCCACTAAGGACTAGGTCTAATATGGCTTCCCCTCTGGTCGGTTCATGAACCAGCTTCTCCAAGAAGCAGTCATTTATTTCATCTAGGAACTTTATCTCCCTAGCATGTCCTGACGTGACACTGACCCAGTCGATACTGGGGTAATTGAAATCACCCATTATTATTACTGCACAGTAAAGCTCCAAGGTAGGAGAAAGAAAATAGAGAAAGCTGATGCTTATGACTCTTGCTCAGATAATGAGGAGAGAATTATACCTGGTAGAAACCAGAACAGGAAGAAGGATTTTATAAGGAAAGCTAAACAAGAAAAGCCTGCTAGTGTTTTTCCAAAGGAAGGGAAGGCAGTGCAATGGGATAGGCTGTTTAAGCTTTTAAACGACATAAACTTTAAAGTACCTGAACGTTTCCAAGTTTCCCCAGCAGGCAGCTCAGAAGAAAGCATGGAGGTGGATTGTAGGGAGGATGACCAGGGTTCCACCTGTTCTGAGATGGAATGTACTGTATGCATTGCTGCTGACTGAAGGAAGCAAAGTATTAGGAAGAGTTCAGAAAGCGGTTACAAGTTGTCATAGCTGGAAGCTTGAAAGAAAGGAGAGAAGGAATCTTATGTTGAATTACTAAGGTTCTCTGCTAAAGGAAAGTGGATAGTGCAATCAGGCTCTGTGCTAATCAGCTGAAGACTGTTTAAGTGGAAGCAGCTACAAGGGAGCTGGCAGAATCACTGAGCTCAGTTGTATGCTTGAGCAGCAAGTACCACTGTTAATCCTGAAGTAAAAAATCTCTTAAAGGAAAAGGAAAGAAAGTTTGTTGTAAATAACCCCACTGAAACACATTGTTTGCATTTACTTTATTTTGGGAGAAAATATCCTTGTTTCTTTTGTTGAGTGTGAAAGCTTCTTCAAGGACTGTTACTAAGCTGACCTAGAGAAACCAAATAAAATGCCTGTGTGCTTTAACATCCACTTGGTCTACTTTAAATACACAACTACACCTTTGAGATAAAAGGGATACAAGATGGATGCCCGTCCTCACTAGGCAACCGCCTAGTAGGGGCGCGCGTGCCACTATATATATATATCTATAGTGAGATATGGAAGGGCATAAAATACACACAAAAAATAAATATCGATATGTAGGCCTACATATGGGTGTCTGCAATTAAACAGACAGAGATATGCCTACAGTACAGTATTCACATAGGATATGTGGAGAGGAAAGATTCATCTAATAACAAGGAGGTGGAACCTACTTGGGAAGACATATAGGGAATCTATTCCTCCTGGTCATGATCTGCAAGAATGCTAGCTAGTGAAAAATAACCAGGACTGTTACGTGAAAAACAGAGGATAATATCAATGTGCAGCCAGCAAGTCCCGAGTCTTCCAGGACTCTAGCATGATAAGTAGACAGAAGACGCCTAGAGATGAGATACCATGTTGACCTGCTTAAGGGCAAAAGTATCATGCGTTCTTACCATGAGGACGAGCATATCCCCGATTGGGAATACTATGGACCAAAGCAGGGAACTGGCAACTCCTTGAGCTTTCACGTAAGAGAAGGTCTATGTCCTTTATATCAAAAAAGGAGATAGGAAAAGAAGGGAGAACCTTCTAGTCATGGGAGACATGACTGAAAAGCCTTTTCTAACCAGCTAGGATAGCTGTTGGAGAAAAAAAACCCATGCTCTCTAGCAAGGGCCCATAGTGGAAAGCTTCTCTGTAATTTGCAGAGGGCATGATGCAGGAGAATGAGGAGATAGAACTGGCTGCTAGAGAGCCAGTATCTCTGCCAACTATGCTGCCAAACCCAGGAAAATGGAGATGGCAGAAATAGAAGACAATCTAGAAAGCTTGTAGTGAGATAATCTCCAAGAGAGAGATGGAAGCACTGACTTGGAGCCACTACTAAGACTAGACAGAATGTTAGTGGAGGACAAATCTGGTTGTTTGTGGACAAGAACCAGTGGTCCAAACACTAAGGCTCCTGCATAGGCAGCTGCTAGCAAGACAGCAGAAAGAATCTTACTGTTGAAAACAGAAAGAACAGACAGAACAGGAGCAGTAAACTCTGGACATGTCTGATAAGTTGCCCCAAAGCAAGATGAAAACAGAGGAGGTAACTCAGAGGAAAACTCCGCACTGGAAAGTGAGAAAACTAGAGAAGCTGAAGAAAAAGCCTCCCAGAAAGTAATTCCGCTCTTACAGAGGAAAAGCTTGGTAAGAGGGTGAAGAAAATGGAGCTGAAGAAGACTTACGAAATAGGAAGTCTATGGAAAGGAAAAATACATGCTGGCACAGGAACTATCATTTGATAGTGGTTAGACCTCATTCCTTAGCAGGAAAAAGAGGAGAAACCTGTGACCTATAGGCATGAACATCCTGACAGCTCATAGAAATATAGAAAAAATGGATATCTTTTGGAAAGAGATCCATGTATAGGGGTTAGAATGAAGCGGTGGATTGCCTCCATTGAGAAGAAGCAACTGTAGATTCTAACCCCAAGAGTCACAAGCATCTGATGATGATTGATCAGAAACCCTGCAGGTGCTGGGTTTGCTGAGCCTGGTGAGAGGTTGGATTCTTCAGACCAGGACGATGCTTCCCCTGTTGGGGAATATCTGTATGATGGGCAAGTGATGAATAAAACCTTCTTCTCCTGTGGGAAGAAAGTTTGGTAGGACATTTCCTACCTACTGGGACAGAAGAAGGTGTAGAACCATTCTTAGGAACAGGTAAAGCAGTGGACAACTGAGTAACCTGACGTAAAGACTCCTTGTTGAAAAGATTTTCTCCAGTGCAAGGAGTATGTCCCAGCCGTTGTTGTGCCCATTTGTCCAAATCTGAAGCTTGGAGCCAGGCTCTACGTCGTGCCTCTATAGCTATAGCAGAAGTCCTGCTCACAGACTCAAAAGAGTCTAGGGAGGCACGAGAAAGAAACCAAGAGATATTCTGGATATGCTTAAGCAGTGAGGAATAGTCTGTACTCCTGGAATCTGGAAGGAAAGGAGTCAAAAGATGTAATTGCTTTGTGACCTCTTCAAGAGAAAGACTCATATAAAAAATATATGAGAGAATTCTTGCAGAAAGCATAGATGTCTGGAAGGTTTGACGTCCAAAGGCATCTAGTATTTTAGACTCACGACCTGGCGGATAAGAAGAGTGCTTTTTCTTACTCTTTACCCGCCTCATTGCTGATTCCACTACTATGGAATGATGAGGGAGTTGAGTCTTTTGAAACCCTGGAGAGGGGGGCACCTGATATAACAGATCAGTTGCCCTGGGAGGTGGGGGTACCCTGAAAGGTGTTTCCCACATTCCTAGAAGGAGATCCTGCAAGGAATGATGCAAAGGAAGCATTATGTTGTCCTTTGCTTTGATGGAAATAGAGCCTTGTGCAGGATCATGTCCTGGAATAGGAATGGCAAGAGATCTTGCTATGTCCAGAAGGAAACTCTGAAAAGAGGGATCCCAAACAGGAATCTCCCTTGGACAGGTTAGATCTAAAGAACTAGCCTGAGCACCCATAGAGTTATCCAAATATATAGGAATAGAAGATCCTGCCGAGTGCAGTGTGGAATGCTTAAGGGATGGTTGCTGGTACTGGGTATCAGGAGCAGCAACCGTCCTTACCACATTGTCCATGCCAGGTATCGGCTCCAAGCTTGGTATAGAATGGAGCGATCCTGTTGAAAAAAGCATGGCAGGAGTCGGCCACGATGCTACTGTGGATACCGGTATCGATGCCAATACCGGTACCGATGTTGGAGTCGAGCCCGACAAAGACATCAGAACAGTCATCGGTGACAGTTTAATTGGTACCGAGGTAACCAAAAACCTCCGGCTACTATCCTCGGTACCGAAGCACCGGTATCGATCGATGTCGGTACCAGAACTTATTGGTACCCAGTCTTCTAGACTAGAGATCGATTCCAAACTCGGCATCGAGGGCAGAGAGCCTGATAAGCGAAGCATGGAAGGCACCGACCGTAAGGGTAATGAGGACATCGGTATCGAGTTCGGTACCGTGTCTGATACCAGTGAAGGAAGGTCAACCAGAGGCAAATCAATCGGTCTCGAGGGAACCGAGAGTTGCGGATCCGAATCATTGGAACCGAGCCTTTGGTACCGCCGAGAGCCGGTACCAAGGCGAGTCGGTACCCAGTCCTCCAGACTGGAGATCGATTCCAGACTCGGCATCGAAGGAAGCGAGGCTATCGATGCACATCTGGAGGGTACCGACGTCGGTGGTAGTATCGGTGTTGGTACTGATAATGGAAAGTCAATCTGGAGAGTATCCACCAGTCCCGAAGACACCAAGGACGCCAGACTACTATCCCTGGTGAGGAGTGTTTCATCCAACACCAGTGCCGATGCCGGGGTATCGGTACCGCTCGAAGCGGATGCCACCACCGTACATGGCTTAGGTATGTTCTGTGGGGGGTGAACCCCAGGAACAACCTGAAACCCCTTATAGGCTTTGGAGACCGAACACTCCCGCCGGGGCTTTGAAGCCAGTGGGCCCTCGAGGGCAAGGCTGGAGCCGTCTACATGCTGTGCATGAGACCTACCACTCAAGGACTGGCTAGTCTTAACAGACTGTTTGTGGGTTACCTGAACCTGTGTGGAAGAAGGAGGGGATGGTGCCACGAAGTTGGAGGGCAACCGTGTATCGAGGGAACCTCAATGTTGAAAACCTCTTCTCACCAAACTTTTGTCAGGACCCAAGCAGGTTAGACACCGATTTCGAGGGTCTAAAAATAAAGTTGTACCGCCACAGTCTGAACATTTCTTGGAGAAAGTGTCTGGCGGTTCCATGAAGGAAAAAGAAGAGGCCTAAAAGGCCTAAGAGACCGTGGGACACTATGAAGAAAAAATATCCCGTGGAAAAGGAAGATTTTACAAGAAAAGAAAAGAAAACACCGGCGGTACCAGTGGCGTCGGGAAGACAGCCGCGACCACAAGAAAACTAAAGAAATAAAAGAAGAATTTTCTGCGGTGACAGGAGGATGTCCTGCCGGCTCCGCGGAAAAACGAAAACTGAGGAGAGGCAGTTGGGAAAGGCGGGAAGGCAGCACGCAGGCGTGCTGGGATGCTTCCAAAAGCTCTTGATTGGACGCTGGGAAGCGTTCCCACGCAGACTCCGTCGGTACCGACGTACCCATATGTGAAGACTCATTCCTGCTTGTTCCTGGAGATAGAATAAAAAAAATTCGCTCAATGTATCGCATTCGTTTAAATTTATCCTCTGTTGTTGGATTTCTAAGGTCTCAGACAAACTAAGGCACTATTATATGGACATTATATAAGCCCAACTTATGTGCCAGTTGACATCAATGACCTCTACACTGGGTACATATACATTTCAATTTTCTTACTTAGAACATTCCTAAAACAACAACTGTTATATTTCCAAAATTTCAAAAGGAAATACTTAGCTTCTCTTTAATTGCTATTCCTCTTTGAACATCAAACTACCAAATTCCCAACGTCACTAAACAGGCGCCCTTGCATTTCTCGGCAGTCTGTGGAGAAACTTGACGTTTCTGTTTTAAGATACGTGTGCAGCATCATCTTAATAAACACAAAGATGGAGAAAAGATCCCCTGAAGAACCTGAGTCTAGAGAAACACAAGGGCGCCTGTTTAGTGGCGTTGGGAACTTGGGAATTTGATGTTCAAAGAGGAATAGCAATTAAAGAGAAGCTAAGTACTTCCTTTTGAAATTTTGGAAATATAACAGTTGTTGTTGGAGTAATGTTCTAAGTAAGAAAATTGAAATGTATATGTACCCAGTGTAGAGGTCATTGATGTCAACTGGCAGATAAATTGGGCTTATATAATGTCCATATAATAGTGCCTTAGTTTGTCTGAGACCTTAGAAATCCAACAACAGAGGATAAATTTAAGCTAATGCGATATATTGAGCGAATTTGTTTTTGGTATTACCTTGGAGTAGTCGCTCAGAAAGTGACCTCGAGTGTTACTTGTGAGGCAGATAAAGAAGAGCATGGCCCATCTAATCTGCCCGGCCCGACACAGGCCGTGTTTCACAACACCTTCTTCAGGGGCTCATTGGCTAAACATACAAATGTTAATGATAAAAATAGATATAACCCATCCATTCACAATATGAATAATATAAAAAAGAAGAATTAAGAATAACCAATATGACACAAACTACGTAAAAATTAAAAACCATAAAAAGGATAAAAACAGATTATGAAATACTTAAGAAATACATAAAAACCATAAAAACTGAACTATAGGTGGAGCACTATGACTAAGAACATACATACCACTGAATACACCACAAACCACTATAAATATTCATAAATGCATACACATATATAACATTCCATAAATAATCAATGACATGTTTAAAAATATAAATAAATAAATAATATCATGTTAATAGCTAATAACATATCATAAAAATGTTAAAATATTAAGCTAATAACTCAAGGAAAGAAACTGCTGGAGTGTGACAACAACCAAAAGGCTTTTCGGAGAAAACATAAACCCCAAAGGGGAGAGGGACGAAGGAAGAATGATTGTGCAATCGTAGAAGGTGTACTTAAAAATTGTAAACGAATAAATAACAATAAACATATGTGTAAAATTGTATGTAAAACAATAAAACCATAAAAGATAAATAAATAAAAGGACAAAAGGAACCATTATTAATACATGCCTGTTCTGGGAACCTATCTGTGATGTCTTGATGGATGTCCAGATAATCTAACCCAGGATTTACAAAAAACATTATTATATGCATTGCATATCACATTGTGAGATCAATAAACAACCTAAAAGGAGTCATGAAACAAGAATATTATATATGCTAAAAATAGTAACTTTGCCTAACCTAAAATCACGTTAAAAAATAACTATAACTGGTAACTAAAACGGCTGTTAAGTATATGGCCTATCAATTGTGCCTAGAAATTGACATCAGGGCCTATCCACCTAATAAAATTGTTACTCAAATCGATGCAAACCAATCCTTTGTGTGGGGCACACCTTTCTCAGGGCGCATGTGATCCCCATTCTCAAACGGGGGATTACAAAAACTATGTTCACATCAGCCAGGTCTGGGACTTTCACTATCATGAAAGAGTATACCGACTAGGTACATTAACATTATATCATGACCTCCAAAGACAAAACTTTATAGAATGAAAGTGCTCAACATTGCCTTGTTGGTCATACACTCACTTATGTGAAGAGGGACCTGTTGGTAGCAAAAAGGAGGATTTGATCACAAACCGCTAGTGCTAAAAAACGGGGGTTCTAAAATTTGAAGGAAGCTTTAATCAAGGATAAGAATCATATGTAAAAACTAGACATCAATTTGGCTCATATGGGAGTAAGGATTAGCTAATAGGTTACCAGATTTGGATTAGCTAAATTGGTTACCAGATTTGGATTCAGCGCACCAAAAAACGTAAAAATCAATCGAAACATTAGAGGCAGTTTAAAAAAAATTTTTTTTAGTGTACCTGTGTAATTTACTTATTTTGTGAGAATGGAATGAATAGAGAAGAGAACACACAATTCCTTGTCAGCGGGCTTTATAATGATGTCATTATTGCGCTGCAAAGATTTTATAGCAGCTATTTCACCCTTGGAAAGGTTCTGATAGGGGGTCTGACTTTCCTTTTAAACTTATCCACTTCTTTAAGAACAATCTTTTCGAATGCTTCTATTAAAGGATCTGTATTAGGAGGTTAATTAATATTTCAAAATACACACTTACTTTAGATGAGGAGTCGGTACTTAGTAAGGGGTTATCCTTTGTGCCTGTTAAGAACTTTGATCCCTTCGAGGTTCAAGTTGATTTGTTTAAATTCTTCCGCAGAATCCGAATCAGACTTTTTTTAATGATCAACCTACTCTAAGTTCGGAATTTTCTACACTCAGAAATAAGTCTAGGTGGAATCCACCTCCTAATACAGATCCTTTAATAGAAGCATTCGAAAAGATTGTTCTTAAAGAAGTGGATAAGTTTAAAAGGAAAGTCAAGACCCCCTATCAGAACCTTTCCAAGGGTGAAATAGCTGCTATAAAATCTTTGCAGCGCAATAATGACATCATTATAAAGCCCGCTGACAAGGGAGGAGCTGTAGTTGTTTTAGATAAGGTATATTACGTTGCAGAGATCAATAGACAACTTAAAGATACCTCTTTTTATCTGCGATTAGATGAGGATCCAACTCCGTCATTGAAAAAGTCTATAGACAGTTTTGTGTTAAGCGCATATGACATTGGATATCTCACAGCCAAAGAGAGGGATTTCCTCATCATTGTTTTCCCTATAATTCCAACCATTTACGTAATTCCTAAAATCCATAAATCACTTGAGCACCCCCCAGGTAGACCTATAGTTTCTGCCATAGGATCCATTTTGGAGCCCATTTCACAATTAATAGATCATATTTTACGGCCATTTATTACTCGAATGTGGTCTTATGTCAGAGATTCGTCTCATGTTAGAAATATCTTGACGTCTATACAAGATATTAATCATGGAATGATTTTAGTCACTTTAGACATTGAATCCCTGTATACCAATATCCTTCAGGCAGAAGCCCTTCAGATTATTGAGTTTTACTTATATAATAGGGAGACATACAAAAAATTACCAACAATATTTTTATTGGAATTAGCGCGTTATGCTCTGTGCGAGAACTATTTTTGTTTTCGAGAATTATTCTTTAAACAAATCAAGGGTGTTGCAATGGGATCCTCCATGGCTCCGGACATTGCCAATCTATATGTATCGCATTTTGAAGACAAATTTATCAAAGCTAATCCATTTAGTGCTTACATCAAGCTTTGGGTCAGATACATAGACGACATTTTAGTACTTTGGGATGGATCCATAGACCTGTTGTCAGAATTTAATACATGGATCAATCAGTGCGACGAAAATTTACGTTTTCAGGTCACTTTTGACCCTGTCCAAATTCCATTTCTGGATCTTCTAATCAAAAAAGTGGATAATAAGCTACACACGTCTCTTTACAAAAAGCCCACTGATAGGAATCTTCCGGTTGGCCAGTTTCTAAGGACTAAGCGTCTCTGTACATCTGATCAAGATTTTGAACATCACGCTGCCCTGATGAGACATAGGTTCAGTGAACGAGGGTATCCCCAGTCTCAGATAGACAAAGCCTATCACAGGGCTCGCGATTCCTCTCGTGATGATCTTTAATTATTAAGGGAACGGCAACCCCAGAAAGGAATTGTGTGTTCTCTTCTCTATTCATTCCATTCTCACAAAATAAGTAAATTATTGAAGAAACACTGGTATTTGATACAGTCTTTACCAGGCTTTCAAGATGTTCCTGTGATTACAGCACATCGAAGGAATGTCAACCTTCGCAATCTTCTTGTGCCCTCGGCCTTCACAGAACGATGGTTTCTTTCCAAATATAAAGGTCATTATCCATGCGGACAATGTTCAGTATGTAGCTTAGTGCTAACAGTTAAAGATTATTTCGTTCACCCTGTTACCAATTTCAAATTTTACTTGGATGATTTTACGAATTGTGCCACAAGTCATGTGGTTTGTCATTGTTTGCCCCTGCAATAAATTGTATGTGGGAAAAACTATACGGCCGGTTCGCATTAGAATCATAGAACATCGGAGCTGTATCAAGAGAGGTGGTGTAGATAAGCCCCTAGTACTTCATTGGCAAGAAGCTAAACATAAGGTTTCAGATTTACGATTTTTCATTATTAAGAAAATTAAGTTGAATTGGCGGGGTGGTGATGTCGACCGGACGATTCTGCGGTTAGAACAACGTTTTATTTTTAACTTGAACAGTCTAGATCCTTATGGACTAAATATGGATCGAGACTTGTCAGTCTTCTTATAAAAATATGGTATTTTTTTCCTCTATTTTTTTTCCTCTGTTTTTGTCTTACAATTCATTTCATGTGTTGGCTTTCATCTCATTGTATAATATAGTTTACAGCTTGTTTTGATTCATTTCACACAGGTCAGGTATTTCCCTTGGTATTTCCCTCGGTTCCACGATATGGCTGCGATGCCTTCTCTGGATAATTTTTCGATGTTTGATTAAACATTTTTCATCTATGGCTTTGATCCAGCTGGTTGAAACCTGGGAATGTTTTGTACAATTTTCATGGTGCTCCTAGGCACTATCATTTATTAGGATAACTTTTTCAGCACATAGTACTAGACTTTTTATTATTTGTAAAGGATCAAAAAAGAGTAAGGCTCCTTTTGGTATCTTCCCTTTTTCCCTAGTATACGCACGAGCATATCCAGGTTGTTAGCGAGTTCTAGGTACAGACATATATAGGTCCATAATAGAAGAACCATTTTATTTATGGAGAACAATTTGGTTTTTGATGTCATTTTATTATACTTGTTTTCTTTTATTTCTGTTAATGTCTTTTATATTTCTCATTTTTTATTTCATTTTTCACTCTTTGAAGATCGTTTTGGCCCTTTACAGCACATCATCTATTGTTTACTTTGGTTTTAATTTGGTTTAGTATGCATGTTTAGTATTTGCATATGACGCTAATTACGTCAACCCACATCGTTGATATATATCCGAGTACGCATGCGTTGGCGTTTTTTTGTAATGAAAGAAGGAACAGCGTACAATTTATGGTCATCTCGCAGCGGTTGATATGAGCGGATATTTTCTTAGTAAGTGAATTTTAAACAATTGTGCGTATCATTTGGGCAGCATGTATAATTCAATTTTAAAATTACCTATACACACTCGCATTCCATTGCAACACCCTTTACCCCATATTAAGCTAATGCACACTGCCTATTAGCTAATCCTTACTCCCATATGAGCCAAATTGATGTCTAGTTTTTACATATGATTCTTATCCTTGATTAAAGCTTCCTTCAAATTTTAGAACCCCCGTTTTTTTAGCACCAGCGGTTTGTGATCAAATCCTCCTTTTTGCTACCAACAGGTCCCTCTTCACATAAGTGAGTGTATGACCAACAAGGCAATGTTGAGCACTTTCATTCTATAAAGTTCTGTCTTTGGAGGTCATGATATAACGTTATGTACCTAGTCGGTATACTCTTTCATGATAGTGAAAGTCCCAGACCTGGCTGATGTGAACATAGTTTTTGTAATCCCCCGTTTTGAGAATATGGATCACATGCGCCCTGAGAAAGGTGTGCCCCACACAAAGGATTGGTTTGCATCGATTTGAGTCAACAGAGCAATATTTCACAAGCTGAGGGTTCTTCAACCTATACGCAGCATCATTGACCATTCTGACTTCAGAACAGTAGCACAGGCATTCATCATTCCCCACTTTGACTACTGTAATGCCATCCTTCAGGGTCTACTGAAAAAAACAATAAACATCTTACAAATGGCACAAAATGTTTCAGCCAGGATCATCATGAACAAGAGCCTAGTAGATCACATTACACCAGTCTTGATTGAGCTACACTGGTTACCCATCCCGGCACGAATAATATACAAAATGCTAATCACAATATTCAAAATCATCCACAAAGTATCCCCCTCGTTCCTTTCTAACCTCATCACCACTCAACCTCTCAACAGAAGCAGGCGGACCATGAACCTGACCACCCTCTGCATACCAAGCAGCTTAAGAGCAGTCAATATGCGGACAAGCAACCGGGCTTTCACTTATTTGGCTCCCATACTCTGGAACCACCTGCCTCACGAGATACGACAGATCAACGACCTAAAGAACTTCAGAAAACAGATTAAGACCCATCTTTTCCAATCCCATTACGGCATCACCTAGACAGATCTGTGATGCAGTTATGTATATATGTGAATATTTGACCCCTCTTTGAGACCCCTAACTGTGTGCTATGCTGTGCTTTCCCTATCAAATCAATAGTATATTTCATCAAAATTTCTGTCTTGATTTGTCATTTTCACGCATGTAATCAAGCCGCTACTGATCGCTGGAAGTAGCGGCATACAAATGTATGCTAAATAAATAAATAAATAAATTTTATTAGGTGGATAGGTCCTGATGTCAATTTATAGGCACAATTGATAGGTCATATACTTAATAACTGTTCTGCAAACAGTCTGGCTACTCTCATTCAATCAGACGTCAGCAAAAGACCTAGAAGATTAGGATCCACCAACAGAGTCAGCACATCACTTGACTTTAGAAAAGCACGTAAAGAGACAACAGAAAGGGCATTCTCGTTTGCGGCACCAAATATTTGGAACTCTCTTCCAAATGATTTAAGAGCAGCTCAGGACCTTAAAGACTTTAGAAAACAACTAAAAACTGTCCTGTTTATCGAGCATTATGGTCTAACTGAATAATTAATTCAATGTTTAAGAGAAAAAACAATCATATAATATAAGCTGTATTATAGCTCACATTGTATTATAGTACACAATGTATATAGCGCATTATTACTTTCTGTAAAACACACTGTTATTTAACCATGTAATTGTCATTACTGCCTGTACATATTTTCACTGCCTTTGTATTTCTTGTTTGTTAAACCGCTTTGATTGTTTGATAAGGCGGTATAAAAATAACATTAAATAAATAAAATAAATAAATAAATAATAGCCGTTTTAGTTACCAGTTATAGTTATTTTTTAACATGATTTTAGGTTAGGCAAAGTTACTATTTTTAGCATTTATAATATTCTTGTTTCAAGACTCCTTTTAGGTTGTTTATTGATCTCACAATGTGATATGCAATGCATATAATAATGTTTTTTGTAAATCCTGGGTTAGATTATCTGGACATCCATCAAGACATCACAGATAGGTTCCCAGAACAGGCATGTATTAATAATGGTTCCTTTTGTCCTTTTATTTATTTATCTTTTATGGTTTTATTGTTTTACATACAATTTTACACATATGTTTATTGTTATTTATTCGTTTACAATTTTTAAGTACACCTTCTACGATTGCACAATCATTCTTCCTTCGTCCCTCTCCCCTTTGGGGTTTATGTTTTCTCCGAAAAGCCTTTTGGTTGTTGTCACACTCCGGCAGTTTCTTTCCTTGAGTTATTAGCTTAATATTTTAATATTTTTATGATATGTTATTAGCTATTAACATGATATTATTTATTTATTTATATTTTTAAACATGTCATTGATTATTTATGGAATGTTATATATGTGTATGCATTTATGAATATTTATAGTGGTTTATGGTGTATCCAGTGGTATGTATGTTCTTAGTCATAGTGCTCCACCTATAGTTCAGTTTTTATGGTTTTTATGTATTTCTTAAGTATTTCATAATCTGTTTTTATCCTTTTTATGGTTTTTAATTTTTACATAGTTTATGTGTCATATTGGTCATTCTTAATTCTTCTTTTTTATATTATTCATATTGTGAATGGATGGGTTATATCTATTTTTATCGTTAACATTTGTATGTTTAGCCAATGAGCCCCTGAAGAAGGTGTTGCGAAACACGGCCTGTGAAGGGCCTGGCTGGTTTATAATCAATAAACGAGTTCTTCCAACAAGATCCACGGTTTTGGTTTGGTTCTTTGTCCTGGCACGTGGATAACTGCTACTTCGTTGGTACCCATCTAATCTGCCCTGCAAGGTTGCAAGAGTAGGTGCACCTGCTGTTCCGTGCAAGGGTAATGGGTGCCCAAGGCGAACCTTTAACCTTCCCTCTCCACCCATGTTTTCATAATTAAACTCAACAATCGTGATCATTCCAACACCATCCCTGCCATAACAGTTCTGGAAAAATTCATAAATGAACATCATACTTTAAACAGTAAACCTTTCCTGGCAGGGAGGGCAGACGCACAAATACACACAAAGAATGTGCTGATGGTTCTTTGAGTTTGTTTAGTTGCCAGGATCTACTGTTTTGTTCACTGCTCCTGTACTTTACTACCCCTCGGAATCTGGTGCCCTAGGTGACCGCCTAGTCTTGCCTAATGGTTGTGCTGGCCCTGAACAGGTGTGTCAAACTGCAAACCAGTCTAGTTTTCAGGCCATCACTAGCGAATATGCATGAGGTATAGTTATTTATTTATTTAACATTTTTCATATACCGCATTTCCAAGGATCAATGCGGTTTTACATGTAACACCTTGAAAATACAATGAACAACTGAAAGGGATACAGTGAAGGTAGTGCCTGCAAATCTCACACACGCATATTTACTATGGGAATCCTAAAAATCAAATCAAATCAGTAATTATAATCAATGTGCGAAAATAATCAAAGCCCATGAACAGACTTGCTTGTAGATGGAATGGATGACAGAATTAAAGCATCAGAGGGGATTCAATCCTGAAACAGCTCTTTTGGCAAAACAACAGCCAGTATTGATGGATTTTATCTTTGGTAGATATGCCTGAAAGGACTTGGAAAAGTTTTTGTGTACCCAACAATATGGAAGATATGTGATTTTTTGGGGACAGTGTAAATGTTGTGGTGTTCTGCACTTTTTGTAATGTAGGTTTTTTTTCCAGGAGTTTGTTGTTTTAAGACCTATGATTAAGAAATATATAGGCAGCTTTATTAGTGAAACTTTGCAGATAAAAATGTAGTCAGCTTGGTTTAGCACATCTTGTAGACTGTTTCACATTGAGGTCTTTTCCTCCTTTTTTTGCCACCTATTAACCCTTTATGGAGTGGGTTTGGCTGATTATGAAAATTTGGTTTGAAGTTTTCATTATCCTAAAAAAACAGAGTTTTGCACTCTTGCAAAATTGTAGTTGATTCCCAGAATTTATAATACTATACTGAACAAACTTGCTGTCTGATTACCACATCTAGAGCACATTCAATATTCGCTAACAAAGTACCACATGATTGCAGGCAACCTCTGAAACTGCAGGGGCCAATTCACAGAGGCCTGTAAAACGAACAGAATGCTTGACCGTTCTTCCTTGCTGGGGTGTGCAATGGCATCTTTATATTGTATTTTATTATTCATTTCATATTTCATGTCTTTCCTTTTTTATTTTCCTCTAATACACCATCTATTTTACCCAGTAAGGTGGTCAGAGTTGTAACTGCCGCTCTGTGGAAAGTATCTTTCTCTGAGGGATAGGTTTACTATTCGGTGGTAGTGGCTTCCGTGCAAAATTAATGGGGCCGTGGCTCTGATATCGCATGGAAGCCGCTACTGCCAAAGAGTAAACAAACCCTTATGTCTTTGTTTAGGGTTCTAACTGCATACAGCTCTTTTCTGCACCCCAATTGCATCACTCTGCACCCTGTGTTGGGGGAGGGGGGGCAGAAGAGACAAATAATAGAGGGCAGAAATGGCAGAGCAGCGCCAGCAAGTTAAGGTAAGGGCTGCGCCATGGTTTCTGAGCCACTGCTGTGACTGCAGGACTTGGAGAGGGGCGGCAGAGGCAGCAATGAGCCCCACTGTGAGGGCTGTGCTCTGGGCGACCACCTAATTTGCCTGATGGTAGTGCCAGCTCTGAGCAGGAGAGCCATAGGTCCAGTCTATTGTTCATGCTAGTGGGAGAGAGAATGAAAAGGATGACAGCTTTCTACATTTTTATTCAACTGTGTGGATGGGAATGAGACTGTGGGGCTGCTAGCCCTGTTCCATTTTTGATTCTGGACAAGGGTGCACATGTGGTGGGAGAGGAGCTTGGAGGAAGCAAGTGCTGAAGGTCAGCTTTAGACCTGCTATTGCAGTACCTATATTTGGCCAGCAAGAACAGTCAGTGTGAACCTCCTAACTTTCTACCCCTATCCTAACCTCAGCCCTGAGCCCACAGATAATTTGGGCAGCTAACATTAGCCACTAGTGAAACTTAAGCAGCTAAATTTAACCCTTGATCCTTTAAATTTTCAAAAGCTTTATCTAGCTGGTTAAGTCCTTACTAGATCCCTTTGAAGGTTGGACCTTCAGTTAATATATGCACAGCATAGACATATGAAAGGGACCATGGGTCTTTTACCATGCATATGCACTACATGTCAAAATTCCCAGTGCTAACAGGCTCAAAGTGTACAAACGGAAGCTGCTGTACATCTCTCTCTCACCAATGAAAGATCCTCTTGACCCATGATCAATTACTGAGGCTTCTTTCAGCCTGCCAGACAAACCCAACTATTAGTTAATATAGCCTGATCTAAATAGCTTCCATTACAAACAAGCCTCCCAGGTCTTATAAAAGTTCCTCTAATTCTTCTAGTTAACCCAGATCATGCAGCTTGCCAGACTCAGCTGACAGCCGATTCTCCCACAGCAGCCAGCCATCCATATGAATGCTTGTGGAATTCTTCAGATTTCTGGGTTTCTTATTAATCTCTTGGCCACACAATCTGACAGCATCAACTTTGTTGATTCAGGTGAGTACAGTGCTACAAATGCTTACATACTTGCCGCTATATTATCCTTTGCGCTCTCTACATGTCTGACAACTAAGGACCCTCCATGCTTATTCCATACATTTCGTGCTTAGCTGTTAACCAGTTAAATGGCTTCTGAAAATTGCCTTCCCCATCTTAAATTGACTGAGGCCCAAAGGCACTGATGTTTGGTGGGTCTCTGCAACTAGGCTGATAAAAGCTCATTAGTATCTTACCTACAATAATTTGTTTATGCCTGCATGCACATTTTTAGAATACATACATATGTCTAACTAACAATTTTGCGCCAGCGCTACACCATTAGAGAGGGTGGGCACTATTTAGCATGCATGCAACTGACAGAAGTGTTTAGCTAATTGGCCCAACAGTAAGAAAATGTAAAATCTACTCAGGCAGCAAAACATGAAGCAAAGCTGAACAGGAAAACATGGTTGACTGTAGAATTTGCATCTCTGTCACAGAGACTATACGTTCTATGCAAAGGTGTAAGGTCAACTGGTTGCACACAATGATGCCTCTAGTCACTTAGAGACTGCCGAAAGGCAGTGGGAGGGAAGACTGATTGAGTAGTGCTTTCAGACATTATACTATGACACTGTCACATTCCATACAGCAGTACAAGCCCAGTCAGGGTTTTCCTTGCTATCTTTTCTAGACTTGCCTGACTTGAAGTTACTGTTTTCAGGTCCTCATCTGGATCCACGCCTACCCTGTCAGTGGAAACAAGAAAAACAAATCAATTGTCTTACACAGGCCGGCGTTTACGCTTCAAACCAGGAATCTGCCTAAGATGGTTTCACAGGCGCGACTATCTGAGAGAAGTAGGAAGATAGAAATGAGGTGGGCTTTCTGTTTTTGTTACAAGGCTTCGTCTTTCCCCACATATAAAACTATAAATTGTTATAGAATCAGTCCCTCCAGCATTCACAGCTTGTGCTGAAATTAGGCCAGTGATTCAGGCTAGAGTAAGTATGCATAATATAGGAGTATTCCTTCACTATGCATAATATAGGAGTAAATCGCATATACGTACCTGTCATACCTAAATGACAAATGGTGATTGCTATTCTCAGCAGAAAATGACTTACACTAACCAATCACATCCTTCATTAAATATGTCCAAGATGCCCTGTTATCTGTTGAAAATTAAAGGAAACCCCTTTACATTGGTTTTTAGACCAGACTTGCTCTGAATCCTATAAACAGTGTTGGCCTTATTATAATATGCATGACCTCATTATTCTAGAGCGGCGCTTCTGTTATCACCAGTCCTGAGAACTGAGTACAGCAAGTATACAAAAGGGATAATTTTATGAGGAGCAGCCAAATGTTATGCACCATTGTAGTTGTTGATATGGAAGGACAGACTAGATAGGCCATGTGGTCTTTTTCTGTCATCATGTTTCTATGTTTCTATTTATGCGGGTAAATCATGTATCTTCAATGACTTGCATGCATCAGTGGGCACTTACATGCATATTTTAGGTAGTTGCTATTCTGTAAGTATGTGCATGGGGCTGATCATATATACTTTACTTGTGGGTGTGTACACGAGTGGAGCTTCAGCAGAGTGCAAATTTACATGCGTAAATTATAAAATACTATAATTCATGTGCATTGCTGAAAAATCTGGGTGTGGGTACTTGTACTACCCATAGGGCTGGTATAAGTGCTCATGCCTAGATTAACTGCATCTTCTCCACCACCTTAATGCCCTTATTTTGTAACGTACGTGCATGCTTCACTTTATTAAATAGACGCCAATGACATAAGGAAAACACCCTCAATGTGTACTCTGTCTGGTGTCAACTTAAAGCCAGGGCATGTACTTGGAAACATTTGGCCATATTGCAGCTATCACACAACTTCATTTACTTTGCTCAGAACCAATTCAGTGGCTCAGACCCAGTGGATCCAATGCAATGTAATTTCAGCTTTTGGAGTCTTGCCATTCCACTGGTTATCTCCGTACTTACCACAGGTTATAATATATTGATAAAACAAATGAATTAAAGAATCATTGACTACATAAGGCCATATCCAAAAAAACACATTAAGAAAGCAATATCCAAATTTGCAATAGAGTAGACACCCAGGAAGGTGTAGATAACATGAGGAGGGATCTAGCGAACCTTGAAGAATGGTCAAGAATTTGGCAGCTGAGATTTAATGTTAAAATATGCAGGGTCATGCATTCGAACTGCAAAACTCCACGGGAGCAGTACAGCATAGGGGGTGAAGTAATTCTGTCCACGAAAGAAGAGCAGGACCTTGGAACGATTGTTTCTGATGATCTTAAGATGGCCAAAAAGTTAGAAAAAGCGATGGTGAAAGCCAGAAGGGGGCATGGGGAGAGAAATGGCCAGCAGGAATGAGGCGATAGTACTTCTGTATAAGTCTTTGGTGAGACCTAATTTACAGTATTATGTACAATTCTGGAGACCACACTATCAAAAGGATACAAACAGGTGCAGAGGGGGCTACTTTCAGGACCGTACTTAGCCCTGTGCGAGCAGTGCGGCCGCACAGGGTGCAAAGGATTAAGGGGCGCATTTCAGCTGTCTGTTGTTGCCTGCCGCTGCCACTTTTTCTTCTCTCAGCAGCAGCAAGCAATGGCAAACAGCTGAAATGCACCCCTTAAGCCTTCTCGTGGCATGCTAAGCAGGTCTGGTCCCTCCCTCCTCTGACGCGACGTCAGAGCAGGGAGGGACAGATCTGCTTAGCATGCCAGTGACTTGCACATCAGGCACGCCTCTTCTCTCCTGCCCCCATCTAGAAAGTGGCTAGATGGAGATGCAGGGGGTGGGGGAGGCACTGCCCAATGTGCAAGTCACACAGGGCGTGATTCATGCTCGGTACGGCCCTGGCTACTATAATGGTTAGTGGGCTTCATCATAAGACAAATGGGTCAGAATACAAAATTATTTTTTGTCAGACAACTAAATACAAACCAGTATGAATAACCAATTTAGAATTATGCCCATAAGGTCCTTTTTAATTTATTTTATCATCATCTTAATATTATTTTATAAAAGGAGTTGTCTATTTCATACTCCTAGAAATTTCATGCTCAAGAAATGCCCTCAACCAACACAACGGATATCAAATCAAACCGGCTTACTTTTCAAAAATGCCTGCAACATTTGAACCAACAGATTCATTGGTATACGTCAATCTGATAAGAAATGATGTCATTGCGAGGCGTAAGCATAAAAATGCTGTGGCCGTTTTTGAAAAGTAAGCTAGTTGGATTTGATATCTAGAGATGAAATAAGAATCTCTGAATGAAGAACTGGACCATAGAGTGGATGATCTTCAGATAAATGAACACGTTTGGACCCTGATGCAGAACCTTTTAGAAAAAGCTGAGTGCCAGTGGAGATCCAAACAATTCTTTGGTCACGTTATAGAGTGTGAATATCAATGTATCACAAAAAACTCACTCCAATCAAACACAACTTGTTTCCTAATTTCAAATACAAAAATGATTGTTTCCAAAAATATATAAACATGAAAAGTGGAAATATAACCGTGGTCAGCAAGGTCTCAGCTTCTGTTGGCAATGGCAAATATAATCAAGACAACAGTCCAGATCCTGCCAGTACACAAGCCCAATAACATCAAGGACCTGCTGCCACCAACCTCCACATTTTGCAGAAACTCTTAAACAAAATCAACAAGCAACCGCATCAACACCCACAAAAACTTAGCTTTAAAATAAGATGATAACGGGAGTTGATGACAGGCTGCTACCCCGACGTCACCGCAGAGCTCTCCTACGTTTCGCGAGTAATCTCGCTGCATCAGGGGAAAATGCTATAAAAACAAGAAACAAACATTCAGAATCAAACTTATGTTTACTAAAATACCGAAACAAAAGCAAACTCCCACACCCAACCAACAATAATAACAGAGAAGTTATCACTCACATTAGACAGCAGCCAAACCAGCACTTCAACATTGCTTCTCAAGAAACGCCGCGCATGCTCAATCCGCAAAAATCACCACGCTCCTATAAATACCACATTGCTGAAGTCAAAGGTATCCCCCAAAGAAAAACTCCTTTTTTTAAAGGCATACTGCCCAATGTATACGAAGATTTAAACCCTCCGGAACTACAGTACGTAGCCTGAAGATCCACTTCTGCTCACATATCAATAGGGACTATTCCCTACTCTTCCCATCCCTCCCGGCCAGAACTCGATCCAAACAAAAGCATCGCAAATCAGAAAACTGATGCTTAAACTCCACACAATGCGGAACCAAAGGCGCCTCACGAACAACACACTTGAGCCGACTTCTATGCTCAATAATACGCTTACGAAACATTCTACACGTACTACCCACATACAAGAGGCCACAAGGACACAGGACCCCATAAACAACAAACATGGAATCACAAGAGGTCTGATGCCTAAACTTATACTGGAACCCATGATATTCCAATTGCGAAATCTCACTAGACACCTCACAAATTGAACAACAACCACAAGGACTGTGACCTCGCACCCGAGCACCCTCACTAGCCACTGGACGTAAAGTCGAAGGACTCAATATTTCTCTCAAATCGCGCTGTCGCTGCCAGACACACCGCACTTTCTTATCCGCTAAACCCGGAATAGTGTGCAATACCCCTATGTGTCTCCACACAATCCGCTGTATAGAAAAACTAAAAGGGGAATATTTGGAAATCAAATTTACATTTTCCCCATCATCCAAAACATCTCCCTTGTTTTTGGGTAATAGCAAAAGAGATTGGTTGTTGTGTAACGCCCTCCGATAGGCATCGCGTACCACCCGACGTGGATACCCCCTATCCAAGAAACCACATGCTAAAGATCTAGAATGACATTGAAATCAGCAATGTTAGAGCAGTTCCTGCGATAGCGGATAAATTGAGAGAAAGGTAAACTATTGCGTAAACTCACCGGGTGGGCACTACCATAGTACAATAGTGTATTCTTATCCATGGTCTTCCTATGTACACTTGTTACCCAGCCAGCCACATCTTTAGCCACAACCACATCCAAAAACTGTATTCTCAATAAGTGTTCTCTCGACTTGATGGTTTTGGTCATTGATATGGCCAAATCAAATCTGGATGACTTGAACAAAGAAGCTAAAACTTTGCTGGATGAGTTGCGACTAAAGGAATCAGATATACCAGTTTTAAATCTCGGACTGAGGACATGACTAAACAACTGGATCAGCTTCGGGAGGAAGTTAAATCTGCCAAGGCTAAGAAATTGAAACGGGATTATGAGGACTATAATTTTGGATACGTGTATCCCTGGATGAATCCCAATCGTAAGTCATATAAGAAACAGAGAAAGCGCGTTGACTTTGACCAGTCCTCTGATGATTCTTCTGGAGGTTCAACAAAATCAGGACAGAATCTTTGTTTGGACAACGGTTCTGGACAAGAGAAGAAAGGTGGATCTCGAGGACGGTCCAAGGGTCGAGGCGTGAGCCAGTAGATGATTTTGGGTCCCCTAATGATCCAGCTCCATCCTTGGTGATTAACTTATCCACTGTTGTTTTGTCTGAAGATCAGTTGAGGGTTTTAAACAGAGGTTTATTGTTTGTGCCAGCAACATTTTTTGATCCTTTCCAGTTCCGGGTGGATTTTGAAGGTCTTATCAGAAAATTACATCTAAAAGTGTTTTTCTCCTCCCAACAAGAACGTAAGGCAGAGGAGGTTACTTTTCAGAAGCGGGTACCATTGCCTTTGAAATCCACCTGGAGCCTGCCAGGTCAGTTACCTCCTGCATTGTCTATTTTTAAACAACTGGTGCTCCGAGATGTCCAACAGTTGGAGGACACTAGTTGGCCTCTGTTCTCCGCTTTGACCCGAGGGGAGAAGGAGGCTGTCAATAGTTTGATTGCCCGACCGGATTTGGTCATTAGAAATGCGGACAAAGGGGGCGCAGTAGTGGTTTGGCCCCGAGATGATTACATGCAAGAAGCCCAGCGCCAACTGACTGATTTGACCACTTATATGGTATTGTCTCAGGACCCCACTATGCGACTGCAAGGGATTATCAAGACTGTCAATATGGAAGCTTTGGAAGGTAAATTGATATCCAAGAAAGAGTTTTCTTTTTTAAATGTACGCAGTCCATCTTTAGCTAGATTTTATTTACTGCCCAAAATACACAAAAATTTACAACATCCACCTGGGCGCCCTATAGTGTACACACGTGGGACGGTGCTTGAGCCTCTCTCTATGTTTTCAGATTCTTTTTTAAGACCATTGTTGTTGGAGATCCTGGCTTACATCAGGGATACCATGCATTTTCTAAACATTTTGGAAGATCATTCATCTTTGGCAGGTTCCCCTGAGATATTGTTGGCCACTTTGGATGTGGCTTCGTTGTATACATAGATTCCTAGGGGGCCGCGTTGGAGGTGATTGAGGAGTGTTTGCACCGTAGAGGTGATTTAAATTCTGAGATGATTGATTTTGTCAAGTGTTTGTCTCATTTGGCCATCTCTGAAAATTATTTTGTATTTGAGGGGCTTTTCTATCATCAAGTATCTGGGGTGGCCATGGGCGCCACCTGTGCCCCGTTGGTTGCCAATTTGTTCATGGCTAGGTATGAGGATAAATGGGTGTATACCTCTCCTTTTGCTGGGCATTTGCAGTTATGGTGCAGGCTCATAGACGATGTTTTCGTCTTGTGGCAGGGCACAGCCATCGAATTTCAGGAGTTTGTCCAGTGGTTAAATGGTTGTGAGTAATATCCAGTTTACTAGCACTTGTAGCCATGTTCAGATTGTGTTTTTGGATGTGGTTGTGGCTAAAGATGTGGCTGGCTGGGTAACAAGTGTACATAGGAAGACCACGGATAGGAATACACTATTGCACTATGGTAGTGCCCACCCGGTGAGTTTACGCAATAGTTTACCTTTCTCTCAATTTATCCGCTATCGCAGGAACTGCTCTAACATTGCTGATTTCAAATGTCATTCTAGATCTTTAGCATGTGGTTTCTTGGATAGGGGTATCCACGTCGGGTGGTACGCGATGCCTATCGGAGGGTGTTACACAACAACCGATCTCTTTTGCTATTACCCAAAACCAAGGGAGATGTTTTGGATGATGGGGAAAATGTAAATTTGATTTCCAAATATTCCCCTTTTAGTTTTTCTATACAGTGGATTGTGCGGAGACACATAGGGGTATTGCACACTATTCCGGGTTTAGCGGATAAGAAAGTGCGGTGTGTCTGGCAGCGACAGCGCAATTTGAGAGAAATATTGAGTCCTTCGACTTTACGTCCAGTGGCTAGTGAGGGTGCTCGGGTGCGAGGTCACAGTCCTTGTGGTTGTTGTTCAATTTGTGAGGTGTCTAGTGAGATTTCGCAATTGGAATATCATGGGTTCCAGTATAAGTTTAGGCATCAGACCTCTTGTGATTCCACGTTTGTTGTTTATGGGGTCCTGTGTCCTTGTGGCCTCTTGTATGTGGGTAGTACGTGTAGAATGTTTCGTAAGCGTATTATTGAGCATAGAAGTCGGCTCAAGTGTGTTGTTCGTGAGGCGCCTTTGGTTCCGCATTGTGTGGAGTTTAAGCATCAGTTTTCTGATTTGCGATGCTTTTGTTTGGATCGAGTTCTGGCCGGGAGGGATGGGAAGAGTAGGGAACAGTCCCTATGGATATGTGAGCAGAAGTGGATCTTCAGGCTACGTACTGCAGTTCCGGAGGGTTTAAATCTTCGTATTGATTGGGCAGTATGCCTTTAAAAGGGGAGTTTTTCTTTGGGGGATACCTTTGACGTCAGCAAAGAGGTATTTATAGGAGCGTGGTGATTTTTGCGGATTGAGCATGTGCGGCGTTTTTTGAGAAGCAATGTTGAAGTGCTGGTTTGGCTGCTGTCTAATGTGAGTGATAACTTCTCTGTTATTATTGTTGGTTGGGTGTGGGAGTTTGCTTTTGTTTCGGTATTTTAGTAAACATAAGTTTGATTCTGAATGTTTGTTTCTTGTTTTTATAGCATTTTCCCCTGATGCAGCGAGATTACTCGCGAAACGTAGGAGTGCTCTGCGGTGACGTCAGGGTAGCAGACTGTCATCAACTCCCGTTATCATCTTATTTTAAAGCTAAGTTTTTGTGGGTGTTGATGCGGTTGCTTGTTGATTTTGTTTAAGAGTTTCTGCAACATGTGGAGGTTGGTGGCAGCAGGTCCTTGATGTTATTGGGCTTGTGTACTGGCAGGATCTGGACTGTTGTCTTGATTATATTTGCCATTTCCCACAGAAGCTGAGACCTTGCTGATCACGGTTCTATTTCCACTTTTCATGTTTATATATTTTTGGAAACAATCATTTTTGTATTTGAAATTAGGAAACAAGTTGTGTTTGATTGGAGTGAGTTTTTTGTGATAAATTGAGTGCCAGTGGAGGTCATTTCTTGACCATGACATTTCTATAAGGAGAATAAAATAAATAACTCTTTTATAAAATAATATTATGATGATTAAATAAATTTAAAAGGACCTTATGGGCATAATTCTAAACTGGTTATTGATACTGGTTTGGATTTATTGGTCCGACAAAAAATAATTTTATATGCTGGTGCTGGTTGAAGTCTGATAATGTTAGTGTGTGTATCATTGCACATGGTTCTTTTTTTTTGTAGATCTGATAAGGCAAATGGGAACAGACTTAAAGCTTTCAATACGTATACTTTGGAAGTAGGAGGGAGGGGAGTTATGATAAAGACATTTAAATAACTCTGGGGCACAAGTGTATAGGAAAAGTGCCTCTTTCAATTGAAAGAATACTCTGCAACGAGGGGGCATAAGATGAGGGTGAAAGGAGAGAGACTCGGGAGTAATTTGCAGAAATATTTCTTTACAGAAAGAGTGCTAGATTCTTGGAATAGTCTCCCAGTGGAGGTAGTAGAGACAAAGACTATATATGAATTCAAGAAAGCAGGAGACACACACAGAATATCTCCAAAGGAGAAAATGCGATGTAAAGCTTAGTAATTGGTATGGAAGGGTAGACTGGATAGGCCGTATGGTCTTTATTTGCCATCATGTTTCTATGTAAGTTTATAAAGTATATTCCACATGTAAAGCATGTTTAACACACAGAAATGGGCTTTTATAAAATTGAGTAACTGAATATGCATGCCAAAACGGTGTGTACTTACACGTGCATCGCTTGTAGGACGTTCCCAAGGGCACAGTTGTAATATATATGTATATTTTATCAAATACGTATGTACACAAAGAATACATGCACACATTTAAAGCTTCTTCATAGCAGGTATAAAATTGTACGTGAGACACCAGAACAGCGCATTGAGGACACGGCCACACCTCTTTCGCAGTAGATGCCGAAGGCATACCTGAGAAGCACTTTTTGAGCTTTCAGCTACTGGCTCTTGTTACAATGTCCTGACTGCCATTGCATCTTAATTGGTATTGCTGACAGCCGAAACTTGGGCAAGTTGGGTCTGTACCTTTGAAGGTTTTATGAAATAAAAGGTTTCTTTGTTTTTAAGAGGTGTGGCCGTGTCCTCCCTGCGCTGTTCTGGTGTCTCCTGTGATTTCTGCGGAGGGTTGTTGCTCTTCTTCTTTTCTTGGTATAAAATTGTACATTACTGGGGGTAACTATAAGAGCCTATTTTAAAAAGGACTTAGTTGCCTGTGCTGCCTTCCTAAAATAGGCACTTTTTTGAATTTCACATAGGTAGCCTGTTATAAAACTGGCCTTGAAAAGTGTAGTTACTCACCTGTAACAGGTGATCTCTAGGAACAGTAGGAATCAGTCTTCACATATGGGTGACGTCCCCCAACAGAGCCTGTGCAGGAACACTCCCCAGCATCCAATAAGAAATGTTTGTTAGCATCCCTCTGCGCATGCGTGCATGCTTTCCCGCCTTCCCAGTGATTCTCCTTAGTGAGGTTTATCCCTGGGAAAAAATCTACAACTCCTTGAGGAGGAGGGTGAGTTGTGAAGACTGATCCTGCTGTTCCTGGAGATTGTCTGTTACAGATGAGTAACTACACTATCTCCAGGAACAAGTAGCAGTGCAGTTTTCACATATGGGACCTCCCTAACTCCAGGATACCAGAAAAGCGAGGAGCATGGCCCATTCTAAATGGGAAAAAAATGTTGAACAACAATATGGAGAGTCCAGGAGATCTAGGAGACTCAGCATCCCCAGCACATCCTCATGGCAGTGGCTGCAGCCTGGATGAACAGAGGGCCGGAGGGAAGAAGGTGTAGTTGTTCCAAAGAGGTATGGCTTGGTAAAGTCACTGTCCTTATGAGAGTCCTTGTCCAGACAGTAATGGGCTCAAATGTATGAATGGAGAACCATGTGGCAGCATGGCAGATCTCTGCTATAGAGACAGAGCTTAAGTGGGCTACAGATGTGGCCATGGCCCAGACACTGTGAGCAGTTACTTGCCCCTCTAATGTCAGACCTGCTTGAGCGTATGCAAAGGATATACAGTCTGCTATCCAAAGAGAAAGAGTGTGTTTGGTCACAAGGTGACTAAGGTCAAATAAGTTAATAACTGTGAGTATTTTTGGTGTAACTTGGTTCTGCCAAGGTAATATGCCAAAGCTCATTTGCAAACTAGGGTATGAAGCACCATTTCAGCTTGAGCTACACGTGGCTTGGGAAAAAGGTCGGAAGAATTATCGACTGGTTGAGATGGAAGGGAGATACAACCTTTAGAAGGAAATGCGGATGTGTTTGGAAAACCACTCTGTCATGATGAAAGCGAAAATATAGTGCATGTGCTACCAAAGCCTGCAGTTCGCTAACCTGGCGAGCTGAAGTGAGCACATCTAGAAAGGAGACCTTCCAAGTAAGAAAGCTGAGGTAGGTAGTGCCTAGAGGCTCAAAGGGAGATTTGAGCAATTGAGCAAGAACTACGTTAAGGTCCCAGATGACAGGTGGGGGTCAAATGGGCAGCTTAGTCATTAGGAGACCCCTCATGAAGCAGGCTACTAACGGAGGTGCAGAAATAGGTTTTCCATCAATCCCTCGATGAGAAGCAGAGATGGCACAGAGGTGGATACAAATGGAAGCAGTTTTGAGACCTGTAGAAGAGAGATGGAGGAGGTACAGTAGAAGAAACTCCATTGGACAACTGAAGGGGTTGAGGGTGTGTTGAGCACATCTCACTGCAAACCGGTGCCATTTAAAGGCATACATGCATCTCGTGGAGTCCTTCCGGGATGCCAGAAGGATGTCTGTTATGGCATCTGGTAAATTGAGGTCTGAAAGGACTACCCTCTCAGCAGCCAAGATGTCAGGCAGAGCACCTGGATATTTGGATGGAGCAATGCCCCTTGATCCTGCGAGATCAACTCTGGTGCGCATCCCAGACAAAGAGGATGATGCTGAGCTAGACAAAGAAGCAGAGGCCAGAATGAAACTAATAGGGTCATGGTGCCTCTGTCAGCCTGCAACTTGAATAGCATCTTGGCTATTAGTGGAATGGGCAGGTAGGTATATAACAAACCTGTTCCCTAGTGAAGGAGGAAAGCATCCGGAGCTTGACGTTGTGGAGATGGCACCTTGGAGCAAAACTGAGGGACCTGTGCATTGAGCAGAGTAGCAAAGAGGTCGATCTGCAGGATTCCCCAGAGCTAGAAGATGCGAACAACTGCTTTCTGTGGAGGATGCGACTGAGACTGCAAGAATATTCTGCTCTCCTTGCAGGTAAAGAGCTTGGAAAAGCATTCCATGAGCAAAGGCAAAGGTCCACAGGTGAATCGCTTCCTCACAGAGGAGGAAGCCCGTGCCTTCCTGTTTGTTGAAGTAAAACATGGCAACTTGGTTGTCCAGCTGAAGCAGGATTGATTGATGTGATAACTGCTGGCGAAACACCCGAAGGGCTTTAGTTACCACCCTCAACTCCAGGAAGTTGATTTGAAGGGAGGCTTCTTGTGAGATCAGAGGCCCTGCATGCCCAGGCCATCCAGATGAGCTCCCCAGCCATGTTTGGAAACATCGGTAGTGAGGGTCTGTTGAGGTGGAGGCATCTGAAAAGGTAACCCTACGAGAAGGTTTTGAGGAGAGAGCCACCACTGAAGGGAGTCCGCCAGAAGTGGGGTGACTACCACTCTGTCTTGTAGACAAGATCATTGCCTGTTTCTATTGTGGGGGGAGGGTTTACTGTGCTTGGCGCATATGGAGATGAGCATAGGGGATGACATGGACCATGGAGGCCATGTGACCTTGGAGACGAAGCATGCCTCATGCCATGGTGTGACGGCTGCACTAAATGATGCCTGCCAACTCTGCGAGACATTTGCGACAGTCCTGGGCAGGAAAGCTTGAGCCTGAGTTGTGTTGAGAAGGGCACCTATGAATTCTGGTTTTTGAGTGGGCGAAAGGTGCGACTTTGGAAAGTTTATCACACAACCGAGATGTTCGAGCACCATGAGAGTGTATTGAACAGACAGATGCACCATCTGTAGCAAGTTGCCCCTGACGAGCCAGTCATCTAAGAAAGGGAAGATAAAGATGCCTAAGGTGCGGAGGTAGGCTGCGATTACCGCTAGAGATTTCGTGAAAACACTTGGGGCTGACGCCAGCCCGAAGAGCAGGACTCGGTATTGGCAATGTCCACTGTCGAACATGAAGCAAAAGTATTGCCTGTGAGACAGATGGATCTGGATGTGCGTGTATGCATCCTTCAGATCCAGAGAATAGAGTCAATCATTCCTCTGAAGGTAGAGCAGTAGGGTTGCTAAAGAAACCATCCTGAACTTCTCTTATACTAGGAACTTGTTTAGCTTCCAGAGATCTAAGATGGGATGGAATTCCCCTGATGTTTTGGGAATAAGGAAGTACCATGAGTAAAACCCTAATCTTTCTTGTGCACAGGGAACAAGTTCTAGGACACGCTCTTTTGGAAGGTGGTGACTTTCTGTCATAACATATCCTGATGGAGAGGGTCTAGAGGATACTCCCCTGGAAAGAAGGGAGGAGGTAACTGGGCAAAGTGGAGCAGGTAGCCAAGGATGGCCTGTAGAGCTCAGGGTTCTGATGTTATGAGGGGGCCACCTGTGGGCAAAATGGACCAGTCTGCCCGCAATGTGAGAAGGCTGGGGTTCCTTCATTGGAAAAGTGGCAATGTTTTTTAGGAAGCAGTCAAAAGCTAGCTCCAGGTTAGGGCTGCAGAGCTGGTTGTAGTTTAGAAGGTTTAGGTCTCTTAGGTTGCAAAGAGCCTAAGGCTTCTACTGATCTTGGTGAGAATGGTAGGGCGCGTAAGTGCATAAGTGGGGTAATACTACTTT
Organism: Ichthyophis bannanicus; assembly: GCA_033557465.1. Taxonomy (NCBI): domain Eukaryota; kingdom Metazoa; phylum Chordata; class Amphibia; order Gymnophiona; family Ichthyophiidae; genus Ichthyophis; species Ichthyophis bannanicus. Next base: position 414,315,862 of record CM066038.1, read on the forward strand.
TAGGATAGAAAGGTTTCTTTACAGAGGCCTTCTGCCTAGAAGGAACTGCTGTTTTACAGGAGAGACACTTCATGGGAAAGTCATCTGTCTTAATTTCACTAGCTTTCTCCATTCAGCTCTTACCAAAGAGGTTTTCACCTCTACAAAGAATGTCTGCTAGCTTGTCTTGGACCACTGTTCCAGGTCCGAAGACTGCAACCAAGCCAGCCTTCTGTCTCCAATGTCCACCCCTGCTGCTCTGCTGGTAGACTCAAGAGAAAAGCTGCTCTATTGATGAATTTTGAGCAGTTTGGACCATGCTTAACTAAGGCCCTGTAGGCCTCTTGTTTCTCTGAAGGAATCACAGCAGAGAACTCATCAAGATCCTTTACAATGTCTCTGAGGAACATGCCCATATAAAACATATAGGAATTAATGTAGGAAGCCAACATCGATGCCTGGAAGCATTGGCGGCCAAAGGCATTGAGGGTACGTGATTCCCTCCCAGGAGGAACCAAAGAGTGATTCTTAGTACTCTTGACTCGACCAACATAGAATGGTGATGGAGTTGAGGTTTTTGGAAGCCTGAGGAATCGGGAAACCTGTACATGGGTGTCCAGTCTCTTAATGACAGAGGGAATTGAGAGAAGGGGTCTCACATCCAAAACATGAGGTCCTGTAAAATATGACGCTGGAAGAGTGGCAGCATCCTTAGGAGCTGAGGAATACTGAAGTATCTCCAGTTCCTTGACTCTCAGTTCCTTCTCAGTGCCCACGGAGTTGGAGAGAGCCCTGGTCATGTCATGGATAAAGTCCTAGAAAGACATGTCCTCCAGAGGGGACCAATGGCACTCATAAGGCGGTGATGGGTCCAACAGCACATTTGTGAAACAGGGGGACTCTGCCTCCGATTCCCAGGCATTGGAATCGGACAGGAAGTCAAACCAGCAACTGTCACCATTGCGCCTCCACCATCGCTGATCTCTATGCTGATGCCTTTTCCTCCTGCAGCTGATGGGATTTGGCTTGCTTGAGGCTGGGCACGCACCTTGACGTTCCCGATGACAGTGGTTCCAGGCTCAGCATTGAGACCTGGGGCACCGAGGGCTCTGAAATGCATGATTCCAGGCCCGGTATCGAGACTTGGGCTTCTGAGTGCCTCGAGACCATTGCAACAGATGCTGCCAGGAGTGCAGCCAAACTCCTCTCGATAGTCTGCATGCGCTGCTCGAGGGAGATGGAGGAAGTCTGGGTGGACTCCGGAGCAGGACTCTGGACAATATAACTGGAGGTTCACTCGAGGTCGAAGCCTGGGTAGCATTCTGGAACCCCTCTTGTACTTTGGAGGTGGATTTGTCCCACCAGGGCTGTTTAGTTGGCTGTTCTTGGTTCTCATGATCAGAACCCCGCTGAGGGGAGCTCTGGTGTCAATGTCCGAGGAAACGATCCCGGGAACTGGTATCAGTCCTCAATATCGAAGGCTGAGACGCCGATGCAGCTTTGGTAGTTGACTGTTTCTTACCATGGCCTTTCGATTTTGAGGGAGTTCGGGAACTGTGCAAAGAACAGGAGCCCCGAGGAGGTGTTGACGTTGAAGAAGAGTGTGCTGAGGCTGCCGAATCAGATTCAAAAAGACTCTCGTGTTGCTTTTCCCATTTTTTTTTACCCCTTTCCTTGTCATTTGCTGACACAAATACAAGAGTCCAAGTTATGGTTGGGCCCCAATCACTGTAAGCACCAACTGTGCTTGTAGGTGGCCAAAATAGTGCAGTGAATTATAAATGCTTCGAAACTGGGTTTAACAACCACAAAAGTCCAAAGAGATCCCAGCATACAGTGAACCACAAACAAAACTTTTTTTGTTGGAATGGCCAGCACAGTATACAGGATTGTACCTGCTACCACAGTGGCCCGTCCTTTTTAATCAATTATAAAACAAATTTAAAACAGCTCTCATTGAAAGATGGCTGTACTTAGCTGTGCAGAAGGAAAGCAGGCTGGAAGAACGTTATTTGCAGCGATGAATCGATGTTTGCCTTAGCAGGTCAATAAGGTAACGACGTGTCACGTTTCGGGGGTATACACATCAACCCCCTGCTTCAGGTCAGACCTCTGAATCAGGTAAAGAACATCAGCAGTTACATTTAGTACATTTTTTAAAACCACTGAATGTCTTCTCTATGTCAGAAAACCCAGCCTTTGCCAGGTTAAAAGACTCAATGGCAGCCTGGACAGACAAAAAAACCCACAGGAACTGTGAGGTAAAAAGAGAAAATAAAAGTTAGGGAAGTGCCCAAAAGGGCACCGACGTCGATGAACAGTACCGAAGAAGACAGAAAGTCAAAGAAAAAGAAAAAAGAAGTACCTCGAAGGGCACGGTAGAAAACGTTTTAACTGCGGTGACAGGAAAAGCGTCCATAGGGTTCCACGGAAAAACTAAGACTGAAGAGAATCACTGGGAAGGCATGCATACATGCATAGAGGGATGGTCCCAAATGCTTCCTATTGAATGCTGGGGAGTGTTCCCACACAGGTTCCATTGGAGGAAGTCACCTATATGTGAAGACTACATTTCTGCTTGTTCCTGGAGATTACATAATACAATATCAATTACATTAACAGTAAACTTATTACTAAAAACATACAATAATGATTTTGATATCGCTAAATACTTACTCAATTTCAAATGACATCTTTATCCATTAAAACTTAATTCCTAAGAACTCCAATGCAAACCTCACCCACAGGCTGCTCAGATATGACGAACATACTGACAAAAAATGAAAACCAAAAGCAAAATAGAACTCTAAGATCTGATGCAAAAACCCTCTCATAACCGGAAAAAAGTCACAGCATGTTGTACAGGAACTAAAGTCTCACGACATATACAGGCAATGAAAAAATGAAAATAAATGGACGGTTCAGGAATGGCCTGCTGATTTACGTGCTACGCTCCATAGCCTGAAGTATACACAGAAAAGTAACATTAACTACTGCACAACCCCAACATATTGCCCTATAGTTTCACATGCAAACCAGGCAGATACAGACACCAAGTCCACTCTAGTCAATTATACGCTTACTTTCCTAGACTCAGAGAAAGTACTGACTTTGAGGTTGAGACAAAGGTTTTCATTATTTGATAGATATCTCCTCTTACAACGGTTCCTGTTTGGGCTTTTCCAGCTATAAGTCTTCTGGAGACCATAGAGAACATGAATGACTTGAGATCAGTATTGAGAAAATATGGAGAAGATATATTTTAACTATTTGATCTCTCTTAGAGATAAAGAGCCCGATACTGAATTAGGCAGGCTACGGAGCATAGATCTACCTGCCGACCCTTAACCTTGGATATTCAATGCCGTGACGATGGCATTGAATACCTGGGGTTGTCGTACACGCCCTGGAGCTGCTGAAGCTAATCGGGTAGCAGCGATATTGCACCACTATCTGGTTAGCTTCCGCGGGTAAAACTACGCCAGCTTTTGCTACGCCTAGTTTTACCTGCTAATCACTAACCGGGTAGTGGTGCAATATCACCGCTACCAGGTTAGCAACAGTCTCCGCTTCCGCTCTGCTCCAGAATGTCCCGAGGCGTGTAGTGGGGTTAGATGGGGATATTCAACGGTATTAACCATGTAAGTGCTATTGAATATCCCAATTTGAGGCATTCACATGGTTTACTGGGCTGTAAACCATGTAATGGCTTTCGAATATCAGGCCCCAAGTCACTAAGTACATAACTCACACTGTTAATACACATGCTAATTACCACAGGCATCATTATTTCTAATGAAGAAGATTCCTTAACATGTGTGTAGCCTGTTAACATTAGCATGGGTTATCATGATTTAAGGAATTGGTCTCTTAATACCATGATTGTTATGGAAAATGTTGATAAAAATATATAGTTTCTGTAGTCAATACATTTTTAAAATTAATATTTTCATAAATATACCAGCTCTGATGTTTGTCTATGACTTCACAAGGTTCCAGCACTTAATATAAAATCCACTTAAATGTCTGTGACTACCACAGAATTGGTAATAACTGATTTTTTTTGGAAATATAAAACACAGATGGAAAGAATAAGAATTGGATGCCTACTATAACTCTGCACTTCACATATCAGTGTCCCCTTAGGCATACATATTCTTATATTTTTATTAAAGCTTTGATCTTTGCACTGGCTTCGGGAAATGAAAGGATAACTATTATTGGAACAGTCTTACTTTTTTCCCTTAACTAGGAAAAACTTCTCAAGATATTAACTTGTTGATTAGTTTAGAGCTGCTGATTTTCCCCCTTTCATGAAAGATATGGATAGTTATGACTGTGATTGAAGTTTCACCCTCAGGCTGCTGCAGACTTCTAGATGTATTCATTTGTCTGCCAGAAGAGACAAATGGTGGTTAAAAGAGTATTCTGTGCAGTCCCGTAGTCCATCAAAAACTGTGCGAGAGGCTGCAACACACTATATCCTTCTGCTAATGGAATGAAAGAGACCCAGAAGGATTGCCTCTTGATGCATAAGCCATTTCATCTTGAGACAGTTCTGACCACATCTTTGCTGTGGGCTAGCCACTCGTGATGGATTACGTGAGCTGCAGTGCCATAGCCAAGATTAATTTTTCGATGGAACCTGGGATTAACATGGGTGAGCATAAGGCAGTCTGACACCACCTCCAGTTCTCCTCTCATACAACTGTTCTACTGCCACTGACTGGGTGGGCTTGATGTCAAAGTGGGTCTATGGCACACCTAGGCCCACCATTGGCTACACCCCCGGTGAGCTGGGTTTGTATCATAGATGCTACTGAAGAAAGCACAGTTTATTTCTGGTGGTACACTTTGAAGACCTGTAGTACAAAATTGAAAATCTGGAACCAAGGTGCTTTGCATTTTACAAAGCATCAACGTGGAAAAAAAATCCAGCCAAAGAACATTTATTTAATGCATGAAAATTTGCACATATTTGCATCATTTAACTTTAGCCACATACAACACAAAATCTATGCAAAATATATCATGAGCTGAATAATTACAAAGGCAAACACTGTGCAGTATGGTTGAATTTAGTGACAACAGTCACAAATTTTGCATGAATTTCATAGCAGCCCTGCACCACCCCAAGGTTATGTCACTTTGCATTTGTGTAAATAACTTGGTATTGCAATTCCTGCAGATTCCTCCACTGGAGGCCAATGTACTAAGATACACAGTAGCTTCTTCTGACTATAACATCATTTTAACAGAACCTCCTTTCACCACTTATTGAGCCTGATGCAGCAAAACGCGCTGCCGTTCATGCACAAAACAGTGCAGTGTTTGTGCACAATGTTCTGTGCTAGGGTGGGTGCAGAATGCAGGACGAGGTCTATAGCGGTGCACAGCGCACTGAAATCTATTTAAACAGATGATAATGAAGCAATTAGCTATGGAACAAAGATACAGAGAAGTGCCCAGAAGGCTGAGGGCTGAGCTCAACACTGGGATTTTAAAGCAAACTCTGAGGAGATGTTAAGGGATAAGCTCATAGATCTGTGGTCAGTGCTGTGGAGGAATTTAGGCCTGTTTCTTGCGCCGTACAGCACCTGAAAGTTTTTTTCTGACTTTGCTGAAGAAAGCGCTCAAAAAAAATGGCAGGGGAAAGTGTGCTGAACAATGGAATGTTTTGCGACACGCAACATCGATATTATTCTGTGCAGAATTTCTATGCAGAATCTCAGTGTTTATGAAATCAGATATTATTTGGAGCATAACTTTTGTGTAGAATTATATTGCTGTTATGCACTGCACAGCACCTGCACAAGTGCCAGACTATTTCTTTGTGTGCAAGATAGAGGCGCTGCTAATACAGACTCTTGTGCACATGTGCCTGGCTTGCTCTCCTTGATTAGCGCAGACTTTTTGCGCACAGCTCATTTGCATGCTATTTGCTTACAGCATTGTTGAGCAAACGTTCGGCCCTCAACCTGCATTAGGAAACCATGTGCTACTTTCTTATTCACTCTAATGCTGCCTATGTCATATTGCATGTTACTGGGCTATCATGATTCATAGAGAACGTAAGATGGGGTCAGGTGAAGACACTGGTTTTCTATGCCCATGTTCCCTTCTTATTTCAGTACTGCAAAGCCAGCACAAACTCTGGCTTTACCTGGGCTTTTCTGCAGCAAAGAATACTATTAGGCCGAAGCAGAAAGCCGGCGCTGAAGTCAAACACTATCAGCTTTTTACAGCTTGTTTGCAGTACACCGATACCGCACAACTTCAGTGTGGCTGTGCAGAAAGGGGCTCATATGCAAATAAGCCACGCGTTAGACCATGCGCAAAATGGAAGCATTAAACTGGGAGAGTAAGCCAAACATATGCGCAAAAGAAATTGGCACTGGTCTGGCATGCCCTCTCAGAGAGACAGGCACCGCATAGCCAATTTGGGTATCAGCCCCAAAAGGATTTTGATGGCATCGGGGACAATCAAAGGTAGTCTAGTGGCCTAGAGCTCCCCAAGCTGCTTAAAAAAAAAAAAAAAGTAACCTGGTGGTCTAGCGGCACCAGAACCCCTCACCCCCTTCCTGCTTAAAAAAACTAACATGGAGGTCTAGCAGCCCCAGAACCTACTCCCGGTATCTTTTAAAGCGGGGGTGCCGCCTACACGCTCCTGCTTTCAGACCGTCATTTTGGAAATGGTGGGGGGGGCCTGGCCATCAATCTCAGAATGCACCGAGTGGGGCCAGATACTGCCATTTTCCAAGATGGTGGACTGAGAGCGGGAGTGCATAGGCAGCACCTCCACTTTGAAAGATACTAGGAGGGAGTTCTGGAGCCACTAAACCATCAGGTTAGATTTTTCTTTGGAGAGGGTGGGAGGGGTTGTAGGGCTGCTAGACCACCAGGTTAGTTTTTTTTAAAGGGGAGTTAGGGGTTCTGGGGCCGCTAGACCACCAGGTTAGTTTTTCTGGGGGGTGGCGGTGGGGGATTCTGGGGATACTAGACCACCAGGTTATTTTTTTAAAATGGGGTGGTGGGTAGTGGGATCGGGCTGCTAGACCATCGGGGAGTGATTTTCTGTTGGGGCACTGGCCCCCGACAGTATTTTGATGACATTGGGGGGCTTTTCGCGATGCCAGGACTGCCCCCGATACCATCAAAATCTTGTTGGGGGCAAGTGCTAGCGGTTTAAGCCACCTCAGACCCAGGCATAGAGGATAGGCGTAGAGGATTTCGCAACCAGCTTTAGTGCCAGTCTCTGCATCAAGCGCAGCAGTCATTTGAATACCAGATTACTGCATGCAGCTCATTTGCCTGCTATTTAAATACTCATGGCGTTAATTAGGTGCTAGTTTTTCCATTGCCACTTACGCGTTCATCCGTCTCTTTTCTGCATTTGACGTTAGCTTAAATGTCACACTAGTTTTCTGCATTGAGCCCTATGTGCTTATCATTCTGATTGTTATTTCATTTTATATGGGTGCTGAGAGCACACCTGCACTGTACCTGATTAACAGAAGGATAGTCACAGAGATATGCGATGAAGGATAAATAAGTGCAATATAGGCAGAGAGGAGGTTCCTGTCTCCGGGTATTTACAGTTTATTTATTTAGTTTAACTATAGTATCTGGATCTGTAGACATAGCCTTCCTACAAAAAGAAAAGAAACTGCATTTTTCTGCGATGCATTTCAGGCTAGTTTTCCCCACTCACTGTGTCACAGTTAATTCTACTCTCACTGATATAATGTGTGATGGCTGACATTAGCATTCTACTGTCTTGTGGCTGACTGTGAAGCACTGAAATGCAACATTAATATATTTTTATTTCAGGTTTTAAAAAAAATTCCTACAAATGTGGCTTGCTGTTGGCCATTAACATCCCCTAAATATAATTGCCGTCAGATGAAATTTTGCTTGGGCTTTGTGGACAGCAACATTTTAATCAGGAAGTCATAGAGAACTACCCAGAAAGAGAGAGACGTACAAATTAAAACGGAAACTTAATAAATGAATGGCCATACTTGAGACACATTTCCTCGATCACAATCATTTTTATTATAGGTTAATATTCACCCTTTTCTTTCTTCATTTCAAGAGTTATAGTCTGCTAATCCCTGAACGTATTAGTCCAAAGCTGATTGCAATCAACATACAAAAGTGAATGACACATACCTTTAGCTTAAGGCCCACTGACAGGAGCCCATTATGGACAAAGCAAACTAATTTACAAACGCACTTCAGTCGGTATTTACACAACATTCACATCACTCTGCCTCAAAAGACCAAGCACTGCTGTGGTGGCGCTATGATATCAAATCTGAAATCTGTCTGGAGTTCAAAAGCTTATTTAATAATAAAAACACTTTCACCAAGCAGGCAAAGAAGCCAAAATGCAGGATGAGATCCAAAAAGAGGAGTTGAGTCATGCACAGGACTAATTTACTATTTATTTAGTTAGTTAATTGGTCATATTTATCATCCTGCCTTATTTATGATAGCTCAAGGCAAGTAACAACATTTCAAATACAATTCAAAATAGCAATCAAAAAGTCTGTAAAACATTCAAATAAAATGTTAACATGTTAAAATATAAAATGGTCATCTTCTAAGATTAACCACAGAGAGTCCACATGGGTGTCAGGGGTCGACTCAGGTCATAAATCTGCTGAACGAACCGTGGGAGCTAATATTCAAAGTGACTGATGTGGTCAGCAAACCTGCTAACCGCGTTACTCGTGGTGACTGGGATATTCACTGGCTGAATATCTCTGGGTACCACCATTAAATGCCCCAATGCTAGCTGGTTATCCAACAGCGAAGAAAGCTAAGCACTTTAAGGCTGGCCTAATTTTCACCACTGTCGCTAACCGGGGCAGTGGCTGAATATATTGATGCTGCCCATGGAGATGCAACTCTATCCAGCTTACCCAGATATTCAATGCTGGTCGCTGGGTATGGCCCCCAGCACTAAATATCTGGGTTTAAAGTTCAGCAGTGATAGTTAGCCACTTTACAATGGCTACCAAATAGAAAAGTCATTGGCCATTAGCTGATGGGTATAGCAATTGAAAAAATCCAAGAACTATGTGCCAATACCTATATCTCCATTATTGTCGGGATCGTCATCAATGTTACCCCATTAGCACTATGGGCAAGCCTTCACCAAGGCATAAACACCCAGATAAATGTCCAAGCCAATGTTCAGTGAGACTTACAGCCCAAGGCGCAACCCACCACATGGCAGCACAACGCCAGGCCTGTCAGGCCCCCCCGGGTCCAGCTTAGGTCCCCAGGCAATTACATTTCCAGCCAGAACACCTGGGCCCAGCCGAACCAAGTGGTCACCACATAGTTATAACCTCAAGACACGAGGCCCAGGCTCTCCAAGAACTGTTGCACTGCCGTCACTGTGGTGTAGAATTCCATGCATCCATTTACTTCCACCCACAAGTGGGCCAGATACAGCACAACAAATCTCATCTGACGCTTGTGCAGGCGCGTACATACTGGTGAAAACTTCTTATGCAGCTGGGTCACTTGGGCTGAATAGTCTTGAAAAAGAAACACTCGGGCCCCATTATGAGGTTGAAGATGGTGGACAGCTCGAAGTATCTCTTCTTTATGTAGAAAATTTATGATGCGCACCATCACCACTCAGGGATGACCTCCAGCTTCCCTATGGGGAGCCTACATGGTACATGCGTTCCAAGGTGAGACCAGCCACCTGTTTCCCCAACTTAAGCTCAAGAGGGAGCTAGGTCTCGAGGAATCCCCTCAATTCCATGTCTGTCAGGGGGACTCTGGTAGGCCAACTATGCGTAGATTATTGCACCTGGATCTGTTGTCCAATTTGTCTTCAGAGGCTGCCATACTCTTCTGCAGGCATGTCAACTCCACTTGTAGGGCCTCTTCTTCCACCTTGGAGATCCGACACTCTGCCTCAGACAATCGTCCGCCAAATACTTCCAAGGACCCTGTAACCAGGTCCAATTTGGAGGCAATGGACTGAAACCTGCTCTCCAAAGCCACAACTACAGCTCCCATGACTTTTGAAAAAAAGCCATCACTGGCCTTCACTGGGGAGCAAGGTTCCGGAAGCATGTCGGCCATCTTGGTCTCACCCAGGCGGCACCCATTTTTGCCTTTCTTAAGAATTTTAGACATCCCAAAAGAGCCGGGACACCACATAACCTCTCCGCTGCCACAACAGATCATCCTACAGCCAGTTAGATGCACAGAAAGGGGATACACGCTCAAAAAACAGGTGCTGGTGACTCTTGGGAGCTCAGCAGGTTTAGTCGCTCAGGCTCACCACGGCACATGACCCTCCTATCTGTTTTTAAAATAATATAAATGAAAAAGAACTGAAAAAACTACACAGACTGAGGAGTTTTTCAGACCAATGATTGACACTACGCATTTTCCCTGTAACAAACATAAGGCAGTGCCGTATCTAGCCCTGTGCGAGTGGTGCAGCTGCACATGGCGCAAAAAAATAAGGGCACATTTGGGGTGCTGTCTTTAGTTCGCTCCTTGCAGCTTGCCCTTGGCCCAGTCGCCGTCACTGCTTTTAGTTTTGCTTGGCTGTGGCAGCAGAGACATCCAATTGAAAAAAAACCTGTGCAGGTCTTTCAGACTCGGCACTTGCAGGTTGGTCTGATCCTTCCCTTCTCTGATGTATGTTCGCATCAGAGGAGGGAAGAACCGGACCAGCCATTCAAGTGTCGAGTTGCGTTTGAATAGCTGCTCTGATAATTCCCCCATCAGATGCGAGCATATGTCAGAGAAGGGAGGGATCAGACCTGCATGCAAGCACGGAGTCAGAAATACCCACGATTTTGTGTTTTTTTTCAATTGGATGTTGCTGCTCTCACCACCACTGCTAGCACCGAGGCAGCACTAAACGTGGCAGCTGCTGGGCAAGGGCAGGCAGAACTGGGGAGAGCCAGCTGGATATGGAGGGAAGATGCATGGGGCAAATGACAAACCTATGATGGGGGGGGGGGGGGTCACGCCAGATGTGCAAGTCGAACAGGGAGTATTTATGGCTTGGTACAGCCCTGACATAAGGGATACAGCATCTGAGGTCTCTTCTCCTTATTTTCAATATAGCTGAAGAGCAAAGATTTAAGAGATTGTAGTACTACTGATCCCTGAGGTTACGTTCACTTCTAAAGTAACTCCCATAGCATTGAAACATTTACAGCTAGCGAAGCTAGATATTTATTTATCAGCTTCCAGTAAACATATAACTTCATTTGAATACAGACTCCAATGTATTTCCAGAATAGTCTGTCTACATTCAACATCAATCCATAGCTCCAAAGGCAATCAAGTTTCCTGACTGCCAGTCCCCAGATCACACATTTCTTAAGGTGACTAAGGCAAAAATATGACTGTCTGCATCAAAGCAAAAAAACATATATTATGTATTTTACTCTCTAATGATTTATAGCCTGGTTTGTAAAGATGACTCCAGACCATAGTCTAACTGGATTTGTGAATCTGTTTGCATGAATGAATCTGTAGCTCGTGGCTATCCATCACCACCTCAGTGCAGTCAGCACAAACTTATGAACAGGAAGTATCAAAACCAGGAAGAAAAAAGCCACAGATAGTTTTGCATACTCTTTATAAATCATTATAATTGAAATTTTACCCTCTCCCTCCCCAAATCCTGAATAAATCATGGATACGATGGTCATCATTCTTGCACAGTTTAATCTATAGTCTGTTTCATTAATGAGATGGTACCAAGATTCTTAGCCTGTATGCCTCTAACCTCTGATATCAATCTGTAAGATATTTTTAAAAGAAAATAATTAATAATGTTGCTTTGTTTTGGTCTGTAAACTAAGTCAGATATTTTAGGCTTCTATGAGATATCAGGTTTTATAAATAAAAATTATCCTGTTTTGTTTGTTTTAATTTTTTTTTTTTACTTAGCATTTGCATTTTTACTATTGTAGGGGGGATCCATAACCCAAATGACCCACAAACAGTTATTTCTTCTCCGTATCCCAAGGACGAGGCGAGGGTATTGGGTGTCTTAAGTGAACCTTCAGCCGTATGCCCTCCTCCCCCGAGATTCTGATAATGAAAGTAAACAATCATGATCATCGAAACACTCCTCCCACAAAAATCCTGTACAACTGCATAATTGGATATCATATTTTTAAATATTTTATTTCCTGGTGCTTGATATACCGTCCATGGAGAAATCACCATCAGGGCAGTTGACAGAAAAAATGTAGAATGGAGAAAAGGAGAAGAAAGTAAAAAAGATAAGGGACGATATTTAAATAACTTAGAGGAAGGGCAGCTAGAGCACAAGTGCCGCCTTACGAGTGGGAGGGGCAAGGGCGAGGGAAGTCAGAGCCCAGAAGTCTGGTGAAAGAATTGTGGCAAAAGCCAGGCCTTCAAGCTTTTCTTAAATTTGAGAAAGGATGACAAACTTTCCTTTGTATGTATGTAACATAGTAGATGACGGCAGATAAAGACCAGCATGGTCCATCTAGTCTGCCCAGCAAGATGGCAAGAGTAGGTGCAGGCCACCCCTCTCCATGTCTTTGTTTAGGGGTGAACCCACCTCACCATGTAGGACACCCCTATTTGTTGAGGCGTTAGAGGTTCAGAAGTTATATGTTTCAGTTTATTTTGTTTTTATCCTGTTGCTGTAAAGGGATCCGCTGTGTTTGTCCCATGCCGTTTTGAATTCCGTCACTGTGTTTGCCCCCACCACTTCCATCAGGAGGGTATTCCAAGCATCCACCACCTTTTCAGTGAAAAAATATTTCCTGACATTGCCTTTCAATTTACCACCTTGCAACTTCATGTTATGCCCTCTAGTTTTCTAGTTTTACAGCTTCCCTGTCTTTGGAAGAGGTTTGTTTGTTCATCATTTCTCTTTAAGGGGTATGTTTACTAAACGGCGCTAATGTCGCAGCTGCGAGGTTATCATGGGATACGTGACGTTATCGCGTGATACGTGACGTTATCGCACGATAATGGCGCATTACCGCGCGATAACATCTCCTGCGGCGGTAACAGGCGCCAAGGGTGGAATAAGGCTCCCCAGAGGGTGGAGAGAAGGGATCAATGGGCGGAGAGTGGGCGGGGAGAGGCCCCAGGCACACTGTCGCCGTGAAATGAAGGTCCGAAAAATAGCGCGAGTGAAAACCTGGCGCTAGAGGCAAAAGTGAAGGAGAGAGAAACCATTTCAGTCAGCAATGTGCAGCAAAGGCAGGGAGACCAAGAACAGTGATAGTAGTGATACATGTGCTGCACCACCAGATAGTGCCCAAGTACGAAAGGGCACTATGGTGTGGCTGCACATGGGGTACAGGGGACTGCAGGCGTGACATGCAGTGAGGCAGCTGGGGCATAGGGCAGGCTAGGCAGATGCCCAGGTGACACAGAGAAAAAGGAACGCAATATCAGCAACTGATCAAGGTCAAACATGCCCACGAGTGTGTGTGTCCCACAGTGTCCCAGGGGACAGTACCTAGCAAATACCCCAAATAGAACAGAACATTGGCAGGCGGTTCCGGGGGGGAAGCATGGATGTCCATGCAGGCACCTCTACCCCAGATTACACACCATAGGCAGCCGCCTACTGGCACACTGGATGGCCTGGGACTGCGCACCACCAGCACCACCGGCATAAGGGCATGTCAGCATGGTGCCCTAGGGGTGTCGGTGTTGGGGGGGGCAGTGGCATCTGCCCACAGCAGACCAAGGCCAAGCCCTGTCTAGGTGGGTGACGTGCACTGCAAAAAACATCTGACCGTCTGACGAACAGTAAAGGTATACCCAGGGAATGACCTGCCTCTGTAGAACAGTTTGGTGCAGTACACCCAGCCAGTGCGTCCAGGAGCAGAAGGTCACAGGTTCAAGTCCCAGCTGTGGCTCCTGCAGACCATGTCCCATATATTATCCAGTACTAAACCGTGGTAATAAAGAAGGAACTTTTTGTGCAGATAAAATAAACACGCCATAAACGCCTATAGTCTACCCTACAGAGCACATTCACCATAGACATGTGCAGTCCCTAGAGCAGAGGCCCCCAACTGCAGTCCCGGAGGGCCAAACACCATTCAGGTGTAATGCTGTTCATAAGACATATGCCTGAGATGCATTTGTATGTACCGCCCCCAATGTATGCAAATGTATCCCCTGCATATACATTAGGGACAACTTGAATCGTGTTGGGCCCACCAGGACCGGAGTTGGGAACCTCAGCCTAAGAGCATTGGCCAGCTCCACTATCCAAAGCCTCATGGAGGGTCAGGCTGTTGGGCCCTGCGCGGAGTAGCATCTACCAATACTAGAACCCGCATACCTTAGCAATGCCATCATTTTTTTTTTATTTTTTTTTTAAATCTTTTATTTAAAGTTTTCTTCCCTGAATACAACACTGGAAAAAGAAATACAAATCCAAGCAAGATGAATAATATTCAAGCAAAAGAATATACAAGAAATATAACACCTCACATCAAGGAGAGAGAAACATAATGTCTAAGTAATTACTAAATACTGGCAATTAAGAGTTATACAACTCCACGTAAGGGAGCAAAAAGAAAAACAACCCGCCCCTCTACTTCTCAACCAGTTCCTTCGCAATAAGAAATTTCTGTAACTGCACTGCATCGGTATAAGCATAACTGTGACCCTGGTATATAACCAGGCAGCGACAAGGAAATTTTAAGAAAAAAGATGCACCCAAAGCAACAACTCGAGCTCTTAAATCCAAAAATTGTTTGCGTCTTAACTGTGTGGCACGACTAACGTCAGGAAATACTTGGAGTTTGAATCCACAAAATAAAGCATCCTTGTGCTTAAAATAATCTCTAAGCACAGATAGCTTCACAGATTCAGAACCAAAGGTAGCAACAACAGTGCAACGCTTGGTTATGACATCAGAGGAATCCTCCAAAAAGGCGGTTAAATCTCGAGCCACGGACTGATCAGAAGGAGCCGAAGTCCCCTCGTCAGATAGTGGCACTCGAGCGCCAGGAAAAAAAGAATAAACTTGCACCACATCTAAGGAACCTTTCAAATTTAACGTCTCAGAAAAATATTTCTGTAATAGAATCTCAGGAGACAGTAAGTGAGTTGAGGGAAAGTTAAGAAAACGTAGATTTCTAACCCTTTGCTGATTCTCCAACATCTCCACGCGGAATGAGACAGTAGAAACATCTTTAAGTAAAGAAAGATTATTATTAGAACCAGCAAGGAGATGGGAATCAACACGGGTAGAAATCTGAGCCAAAGAACTTAACTGTTTATCAACTGCATTAAATTTATCAACCACATCATTCGTAAAACTACAAAGGGACGAAACAGTTGATGACAAACGCTTATCAATTTGTTGAATTGCAGTCCAGATATCTCCTAAAGTCACTTCCCCCGAGGGGAGGGAGGCGACCTGATCGGAGGCAGCCGGACAAACAGGTCTCAAAGGTGAGGCCAGAGGTGGTGCGAGGGCATCAAGTAAAGTAGAAGATGAAAGGGGCTGGGGAAAGGGAGGCGGTAGCCGGAACTCAGGACTTAAAGAAGCCTGGTCCGGCGATAAGTTTGCAGGCTGCAGCGTCGATACATGTCTATCCATAGGGCCAGTTACTTTACCTCCATGGTCACGGTCTCCAGACCCAGATTTCACCACCGCTTTCCCTTTTCGTTTCCCCATGAATAGGCTATGTATCGTCAAGCACTCTCAAGAGCTTCTCAGGAGCGCCGAAGGAGCGCAAAAGGGGCGTGTCTTACCCCTTGTGACACACCCCTTAGGACGCAACCCCGCAGGCCGCAACTCGCAGGCCGCGAGTGGGCACCCACAGAGCTTTATGTGGGTCGAGGGGGGGTCCTCCAAAGCAGGAGCGTCTAGTCAGAGTGCCTGCAGCTATGTCACCGGGTCTCCGCTCCCTCCTGCAGCCCTGCTCCGCGTAGCTGGAAACCACGGCTGCTCCCAGGTACAGCTGATCTCTCCCGGACAAGTTCTGCTCCCACAGAGCTTTATGTGGGTCGAGGGGGGGTCCTCCAAAGCAGGAGCGTCTAGTCAGAGTGCCTGCAGCTATGTCACCGGGTCTCCGCTCCCTCCTGCAGCCCTGCTCCGCGTAGCTGGAAACCGCGGCTACTCCCAGGTACAGCTGATCTCTCCCCTTAGCAATGCCATCATAAACCTTGAAGCATGTTCCACATATATCAAGCGGTTGCTATGATTAATGTCAGATAACAAGCCCAAAATGAGACACAATGTGTTAACAGAGATCCATCAGAGCAACCTGTCTGATATCTGTGGAGTGTGTCTTGGTTTATGTCTCTAACAGTGTTTATTTATTTTATTTATTTATTTAAACGTATTTCTATACCGCCTTATCCTGCAATCAAGGCGGTCCGAACAGCAAACAATCAATAAGATGCAGGGTATTGTGTATACATGCAGTGAGTAGTGTATGCGTGTGAGTGTGTCTGGACGTTGATTCTTGTGGTGCTATTTACAGCGTGCGCTATTTACAATGCTATGGGTATCAGTTCCTTGCTTAATTACAATTATAGTGACATGTGGGAGGAATTGAGGTGTCTGTTGCATGGTTTAAATAATGTCACCGTAGTGTTCTATGAAAAGGGTTGTCTTCAGTAGTTTCCTGAACTCCTTAAGGTCTGTTGTTGAACGCAGTTCGTCGGGGAGGGCATTCCAGATTATTGGTGCCGCCTTTGATAAGGCTCATTTTTCGGTGTCCTTGCGTACCCTGTTGATATCTTTAGGTGTGTTGACACGATTGGATGTGCCTCTTCTTCTCGGTCTTGTGCTGTTGTCTGGTTGTATGAGTGGGCGTAGGTTGAAAGCTGATTGATGTTTGATTTTGAAAATGTTTATGATTGTCTTGTATCTAATGCGGGCACTAATAGGCAGCCAGTGGAGCTCTTTTAGGGTGGGTGTGATGTGTTCTTGTCTTGTGGTGCCAGCAATTATGCGTGCTGCAGTGTTTTGTGCCAGTTGCAATGGTCTTAGTTTCTGTTTCGTTAGACCTAGATAGATTGGGTTGCAGAAGTCTAGGACTGGGGTTATTAGTGCTTGACAAACTGTGCGGAAGTGTTCCTGAGTGAGGAGGGGCTTGAGGCGTCGTACTAGTCTCATCCTGTGGTATGCATTTTTGGTGGTTCTGCTGATGTGGGACTGAAAGTTAAGTTCTTTGTCCATTGTCACTCCGAGGTATTTCACTTCTGATTGTATGGGTGTGGTTGTGGTGCCTATCTTGATGTCACGGGGGGGGGGATGAAGTCGGAGTTTCATGTGATGATTAGCGCCTCGGTCTTGCTGTAGTTTATGGTCATGTTGTTGTCTTGAAACCAGGTGTTCATATGTGTGAGACAGTCTGCTATCTTGGTGTGGTCTGGCTGTCGAGGGTAATTGGTGTGTATATCATTATGTCGTCCGCATAGATTGTGTATTTTATCCCGTGCTCTTTTATGATGTTGCATATTGGTTGGAT
This sequence comes from Ichthyophis bannanicus, assembly GCA_033557465.1. Lineage (NCBI taxonomy): Eukaryota > Metazoa > Chordata > Amphibia > Gymnophiona > Ichthyophiidae > Ichthyophis > Ichthyophis bannanicus. The sequence goes on from CM066038.1 coordinate 414,333,333, forward strand.
GTAGATGTTGAATAAGAGAGCTGATAGTGCGGATCCTTGGAGTACGCCTTGCATAACCTTTATGGGTCGGGATGTGTTGGGCCCAATCTTGACCTGTATCTGTCTGTCCGTTAGGTAAGAGTGGAACCACCTCAGTGTGGCTCCGTGTAGTCCAATGTTCTGTAGTCTTGCTAGTAGTGTTCCGTGGTTGACTGTGTCAAATGCTGATGATAGGTCAATGAAGATCATGAGTATTCCGTTATTACTGTTGTCTATGAGGTGTAGTATGTCGTTAAAGAGGTATAGCAGGAGTGTTTCAACTCCATGGTTGGGGCGGAAACCGTGTTGGTTGTGGTCGAGTTGTGCGTGGTTGTCGATGTGGTCTTGTAGTTGATGTTGTACCACTTTCTCAATAATCTTAGCCAGTAGGGGGATGCTTGAGATGGGTCTGTAGGCTGCTGGGTTGTTTTTGTCGAGTGCTGATTTCTTCGGGATTGGTCTTATTGTGGCGAGTTTTAGCTGGTCTGGCATGATACCTTGTGTTAGAGAACTTTTCACCATGTTGTGTATGGTGTGGATGAAGTTTGACTTTGTTGTTTTGATCCATGTGACTGGGCATGGGTCTGTTGGGGCCGTGCTTGTGTTGAGGGCGGTGATGAAGTGTGAGAGCTGCTCTGTGGATGGGTTGCTGAATTTGTCCCAAGTTTTTCTTGGGGTGGTGGTTACTTTGGTGCTTGTGTTAGTATTCCTTCGTGGAGCTGAGTGGAATTTGTCTTGGATGTGGTCTGCGAATGTTTGTGGGTCTATTTGCACTTCGCTGTCGGATTTGTTCTCCTTGGTGAGTGTTTTCACAATTTCGAAGAGCTCTCTCGGTTTGTTGTTTGATTTGATTTGAGTATGAGGTTGGTGTGGTATTCTCTCTTTGTTTGGTTGATGAGATCGTTGTACTCTTTTTGTTTTGCTAAGTATAGAGTCTGTTTGTTGGGAGACTTGGTGTGTCTCCATTGCCGTTCTAACTTACTGAGTTCTCTTTTTTTTTTGATCCGTATGGTTTTTGAGTACCAGGGTGTGTGATGTGTCCCTCCACTGCTGCCATTGCAAAGATGTTTACCACCCAGGAGAGTGATCCCAAAAGTATTGAGTACCATAACAATGCCTGCGCTGTGCCCAGGACTGGTGTGGCAGCCAGGGCTGCCAACCACCTCTATATTTGCACAATGCTGAAGTAGGTGTGGGAGTGTGTGTATGTCTATCAAGTGTTTGGTGGCTGGCCACACCTTGAAGAGACCACAATGCTTGCACTTTTTCCAGTGTTAGCCTGCCTATGTGCATAATGAGGAGCAAGGTACTGTGGGTATGGGCCGGACAGGGCAGACTGGGCAGGATGCATCTGCACAGGGCATATGGCAATGGCTGGGACATTGTATTGGCCGACCACCACCTGCACGGACATGGTGACCACAGCATGTCATGCTGGGGGGGGTCACTCTCACCCTGACTGAGCAGTGACCATGGCATGGCTAGGTCCCCACATAGTGCCATACAGTGTTTCCCTCAAGTGATTTCTGGGAATTTCCCTGGTTGGGGCCCAATCACTGACATACCACCTCTGGGTGCGCAGTTTCTTCAGGAACATGCATTATGTACTAGCTAGCAGACCGTCTGCAGTTAGCGTGTGTATGGCTGGAGCACCTTGCAGGGTGAACACTGACAGTGCCCACTGCTGGTGAATGTTAGATAGTGGTGGGGGGCATCTGAGCATATACAGGCCTACCGTCTGTCTGCCAGTGCCCTGTGTGATACAAACAGATCTGCATCCATTGCCTTGGAGGGCGGCCCTTCCCTTACAGGACCGGGGTAGCTGGTCCCACAGCCCTTCATCATGTCCCTCCACTGCTGCCATTGCAAAGATGTAGAGTGTGGGTAGGTGCTGCCCCCTGATCTGCATGTGGGTCCAGACACCCCTCCTGCCCTATAGGGCGCAGTAGGTGATGGCAATGAGGTAAGGGTGTTTCTGCTGGCAGCACAGATTGTACAGATGTGTCAGACTGTTACATGCATCAAAAGAGCTTGCCACAGACAGCCATATCAGATGAGACCCCTGAGGGATCGAACTCATGACCTCTGGCTTGTTGGTCATTGTATTAACCAGTGGGCTACAGCTCCATACACCTTTTCACAGCGCTGCCACGAAATTAAGGTTACTGCACGTAAACAGCCAACGTGCCCCCTATTGGGCGGTACACAGTGCATGCTACGTGGATGCCGGCACACCCACCTCCCTATATGGCATTGCTCACTTTATCGCTGGGAGTTTCGCTGGTAACAGTAGGATGGTTTACACATACCCCATCGCAAATATCAGTGTGTCCACCAAAAAAAATGCATCACCTCAGCTGGAAAACCTAAGGTACCCTTTAAAGTGCCTTAGCTGTAGGTCTACCTGATCCCGGTAAGCACAGCTGTCATTTACTGGGTTGACCTGCAGTTGCTGTGTAGTCAGCCCATGCTATGAGAAAAGGCATACTACAATATCGTACAGGTCAATTCCTAGAGTAATATAATCTGTATACAAGTAGTATCATTTACTCTATTTGCAACACTGTTGTTGAACGTGATAAATCAGGCTGCACTGTGGTCTAAAGTCTAAAGTTTAATAGAATGCTCAGAAACGTCTCAGACTGGTCGGCACTCAAACAATGATACTATGTATCTAATGGTGCCTAATAGCATCAATGACTATTTTCCGGCAATTAATGTTTTTATTATATCTCCACAGTTACCGCAATCAAACTTAATTTTAATCCACACTTAGCTTATTAGTGTTCCCCAACGCCGTCTGTTGGCGCCATCCCTTGCGTTTCACTCAAGTGTTGAGTTGCTTCAGGGGGATGTCTCACTATAGATAGATGAAAGAAGTATCAAAACCCCGTGTAACTTCATCCCACGTAAAACACATTAAAAATGTTAAAATCCGCTCAATCTAGTTAAATACAAATAGTCCTCCCATACCTTTAGAAGCTTTCAGATGCTGCACACGTCTTCAACACAAAAGATTTTCCTTCAACACCAAGTCTTTCAAAAAGACGCCGCGCATGCGGGATGTCTTCAACCTACTGCTTATTATACACCCTATCAATAACGTCATTGTTGTCATCTGATATTGACATCAAAACTTTGTTTCTTTAATTCAAAACTTGATATTTATATAGTGCCTCTATAGTTTGTGTATAATAAGCAGTAGGTTGAAGCCATACTCCCACGGCGGGCCCCCGGGTGTGTGATCCACATATATAGCTGTGGCCATCTCCCAGTGTCTGCAAGGTAGTGCAGTGGATGCACAGATGGCAAAGGTGGCAACCCTAACAGCAAAATGTATCCCCACTAACGTGTGAGACGGATGTCCATGCTGTGCTAATGCAAAATTGTGAACCAGTTTTACTGTTGACCAGACTGTGGGAGGGTGTTGTTGTGTTGAACGTTTTAACGTTGGTATGGCACCTACCAACACCTATTTGGATTAAAACATTGTGTAGGCAGCCAAATCTTGCAATGGTCATGTGTCCTTTGTACATACATGCTGTAGCGGTGAGTGAGACACCTGTGTGCATGTTCCAGTGTGTATTTGTGCAACATATATTACCCCTGCTCCACAACAGGCTGTGTGGAGCGCAATGTGCGCTGCCGGATGTATCCCCCGATGACATCGTGATGTAACCATGTGCTGCACCGTCCAACAGACATAGTCACATGCATGTTGTTACGGATAGTCAGTCTGTAGCAGGGATGCAGCACATGATAGGACGGCGAGGAGGTGCGGATGTGGTACACATGATGCAGCGTAGTTGTGATGTGTGCGGGGATCCACATGTCCTACAGTGCGTCAGTTAGTAGGTTTCACCATGATGGGATCTGGTGGGGTGAAGGAGCAGCAGCGCACTACAAGCACTGGAGGGGGGTAAACCTCTGACAGCAGCTAAGTATATATGTACGTCGTGTCTGTCCGCCAAGCATGCCCTGGTGTGTGTCTGACAGACGGGTCACCCATGTAGATGGCCTGATGTGGATGATATGCAGGGACAGAGGGGAGATATGCCCCACAATGTTGATGAACCAGCAGACATATATAGCAGGTGGCAGGGGGAGGGAGGGTGTAATCCCAGGCATATGTATGGTCATTAAGACATGGCACGGTGCTGTAGGGCACATGTGACCATGGTAACCCCAACTGGGACAGCCCACTCTGAGAACCCCTGACAAAGAAAAAAGGACACGTGCACATCAGTGAACAAAGGTAATGCGTCATTTAACGTGGAGGTCAGTCCAACCTACAGTCACACCCCTACGGCCCCCTCCCATGACCCCCCACTCCCTTTGCTGCTGATGCTTCTGCCACCTCTGGCGCCACTGCAGGCCGCAGGATATGTCCCGCCATGGCCTCGAGTGCATTGGCCACCCGGCCTATGCCAGCTGCGATATCCACGGCAGTCCCTCGCAGCTGCTGTGTCTCCAGGCTGTGCTCCCTGACATCCCTGCGGAGCCCACACATTGCCCGCGTGTGGGCCCGCAAAGCCTGGCATTGGGTATGCTGGACCTGCTGCTGGCCATGCATCTTGGCCCGTATAGCAATCAGTGCCTGTGGGAGGGGAACAAAGTGACCTGTGAGACATCTGTTGCCTAGACCCTAATATGTATGACCTGCCCATTCCCCACTGAGCCACACCAACCACCCCAGACATGGTCAGGGGGGCATATGTATGTGTGGAGGCCCCACTGCCATCGTGCGTGTGTGTGGCCCCACTGCTGTGTCTGGGAGTTGGAGTGCCACACCAGCACATGCAACCATCCTGCCGGTTGCCTACCTGCGGCATCCCTGCGTGCCGACGCTGTATGTGCCCACAGCTCCTGGAGGACGACATGCATTGTGCCCATTGTTGCAGTGGACAGCCTTGGTGGTGGCAATGTGGGGCTCACCCCCACATTCTCGGGCCCCTCGCCAGCCACTGTGGTGTCTGTGTACCTGCTCTGCTGGGGTAACCCGTCGTCCTCGTGGGTGGCCACCTCCTCAGGCAGCACATCGGCCCATGGGGTTTCTGGGGCGTCGCTGATGGCAGCCTCTGCATGCGGTGCCTCGTCGACCTCCGCTGGCTCGGGCTCACTGCCATTGTCCTCGGCCGCCTCGATGGCCTGGATGTTATCCGGAGGGGGGGGATGGAACAAGGTACACAATAGATATGGGGCTGTCACAGACACAGATGTAGAGCACATATTGACATAGAAATATGGACATATTTAGGTAGACACATATTTGTTTATGCACTCCTTGCTTTCCTCTGTCCCTCTCATTTGGTCAGCCCTAGGGACAGGAACATGTCTGCTTGCTCCCTCATTACCCCCGGTTCCTCCTCCACCACACACTGTATGCACAAAACTAACCCACTGGAAGAGATTGCCCCATTGTATAACCCAAATCTGGGGTGCGGACATCCCAGGTCTGACTGGGAGCATGGAGTAAGCATGTGTGGGGCACTCCCAGACCCTGGATGTCCTCACTAGATATCAGATATGTCCAGGACATCCTGAGCTATATCCATGCCTACATCTGTCCAAGGCATGAATGGATATGAGGAAAGAGCTCATTTTGTCAGGCAGATATCTGGAAGGTGTTGGGAAGGGGGTTTGATTCTATCCCCTATATTTTCATGAACAAACACTAACAGGAAATGTGGACTCCGGTGTCTGTTTTCCTAGGTTCGGCCACAACTGCTCCCAGGACATGGGCCCGCATCACCCCGTGACATGTCCTGCGTGTGCGTGGTAGATAGCTGTATGTGTGCTGCATGTCTCAGACATACCTGCCTGTGGGTCAGCCATGTCCAGCACCGGGGAGAGGCCATGGATGTAGATGGGGCCTAGGTGCTCAGCTAGCTGCTGCTCCAGGGGCGTGCGGCTTGGGATGAAGGGGCCGCCTCCGCCAGTGCCGCTAGTATGTCGGCGTTCTGCAGTCAGGTGTGCATGGACCCCCCTGCCTGATACCACTGAACCTCTTACGGAGGCTGTCAAGGTCCCTTGGTGGCCCCCTGCCTGTGCCACGGCTCCCTGCACCTCCTCCCACACCTGGGTCCTTACGCTGACAGTTGTACGTGAGCTCATGCGCCCATACAGCTCCTCATAGTGTTCGAGGACACTTGCCAGCAGGTTGTGGTTTTCCTGCTGGCTGAATCTTATGGCCCTCTTCCTCTCCCCATCCGACACAGGCGTCCGTCTACACTTGCCTGTGCTGTGCCACTCAGGCTGCTCCTGGGTGGGGTCCGACATACCCGATGGGCCGTCAACCTCAGACTCCGGATGACCCATCCCTCCCGTCTTTGGGGACTGCGGCCCTGGCGTTTCCGCGGACACCCCACCTATCATGTCCAGCCGCAGCATGTCCCTGCTCTCCCTGTCCTCCCTCTGCATCCCGGACCTGTCTGACCTCCTGTGGCCCTTGCCCCCTCCCCGTCGCCTTCACCAGCCCTCACCACCGCAGCCACTCACCAGTCCTGTCTCCTGTCACCCCCACCACGTACCAGCCCCGCCACTCACCACCACCACCAGCCAGCCTTGCCACTCGTCTCTCCCACCCCTCACCAGACCTGCCACCTACCTCCCCTACTGCTCACCAGCCCTGCCACTCTCCACGCCTAACCTACCTCTGACCCTCCGTTCGCTTCACCACCAATAACGCCCGCCATCAACCTCGTTCGCCTGCACTAACCCCTCAGCGTGTACCAGGTGTGCATGTTAATATATGGATCTTTGGACGTCTGCGCACATTGCGCATGCTGTGATAAGGAGGCTTATCATAGTTCAGGAAGGAACAATACAAGAGGTGAATTGGCTCTGAACAAGCAACCTGTGGCCCTCTGAAGGTTGGTGCTGAGGCAAGCTGTGCTGTATCAGAAAAGAAAATGGTTAAAAATGTTGTTTCTAAGAATAATAGTACTGTACCTACCCAGATTACAAAGTGGAGTAAAAAGAAATGTTTCAAATGTGGAAAATGGGGACATATGGAAAAGGGATGCCAGATTCACACTAGCTTGATAGGTGTTGATTTAAAACAGCCTAAAGAAGGGTTCCTTTTGGTGGTTGATGTGCAGGGAATTACCACAAATGCTCTGTTAGACTCTGGGGCAGACCAGAGTATGCTGTCAAAGAGGCTTTGGAAGAGGATAGAGGCCCAAGAAGGATTTGAGCCTAGAACCCCTGAAAGCCAGGTTTACATTAGATGCATTCATGGTGCTGCAACATCATATCCCACGTACAGGCTAATGGTTAAGGGCTTGGGGGAACAAGAGGAAATTCCTTTAGCAGTGGTACCTAGGCTTCCATTTGACTTAGTTCTAGGAAGAGACTGGCCAAAGTTTAAGCAAGGGCTAGTGAAGGAACTAGGGAAGAAGAGGGGCCTTGTATCCACCCGTTCACAGGCTAAGCTAGAGAGCCAGGAGGAGGGGGAGCAGGCAGAGTTATTAGGAGACTTACCCTCTCATGATGATTTAATAACTCCACCATCTGGGAAAGTAAGAAAGCTGAAAGCACAAAAGCGTCGTGAGAGACTTTGTAGAGCACAGGGTAGGGCTGAGATGGAGGCTGGTCAAAGTTTACCCTGGGTGCCAGCTGAGTTAGTGGCAAAGTTTCCCAACTTTCCACAGGAACAGCGGGCTGATCAAGCTCTCACCCGAGCTTTTAAGTATGCTCAGGAGGTCAGGGAGGATTTGCCCAGATTCATACTAGATAATGCAATGTTATATAGAGAGAGTCAGGACCCCAGAAATGGGACCATACGTAAACAATTAGTGGTACCCACAACTTTCAAAGGACTAGTTCTTAGACTAGCACATGATCATCCAGTGGGAGGTCATAAAGGGATGCAAGGAACGCTGGATCAAATACTTATACATTTTTACTGGCCAGGTATTTTCAAAGAAACTGCCCAGTTTTGTGCTGCATGTCCAGCGTGCCAGCGTGTTACAGCGTCTCACCCACCGGTGGTGCATTTGATTCCCACACCAATTATCACAGACCCAATAGGTCGCATTGCTATGGATATTGTAGGCCCAGGGCCGGATTTACCTTGAGTGAGGCCCTACGCCAACAAAAATTGTGGGCCCCCAGAAAAAATAAAAACGAGATCAACTTACCAAGACAGAAATGGCAATAGATGTATAGAATTGCCTGACATAAAGAGGCAATAGGGACAAAATCAGCATCGGAATTCAAGAAATACATTAAAAAAGACATATTCCAGTTAATAAATTCAAAATAAAAAGTATTTTTCTACCTTCTGTTTGGGCATTTTTTCAGTTGCAATTGCTCCAGTCACTTTCTTCTGGTTTCTTCGTGTCTTCTGCTAGCTATCCATTTGTCCTTTCTTCTCTTTTAGATGTTTTCCATTCTCTCTCTATTTCTGCTTTAACATACTAATTGTTTCCCTTTTGCTCTTTCCCCCAATTCTTTCCTTATTCCTTTATCATCCATTTAAATTTCACCCTTCCATTTTCAAGCCCCTCTTACTCTCCCAATACCCAGCCCATCATAGACTTTTCTTCCACACAAAATATTTTTCCCCTCTCCATTCTCATTCCCCATCCATTCTAGTCCTCCCCAAAAATCAGTTCCCCTATAGTTCTAGACCCACCCAACATCCACTCCCTTCTAGTCCCATTCTCCCATGCCCCACATCAGCCCATTTCCAGTCCTATTCTAGCTCTTCATCAGCCCATTTCCAGTGCTAGCCTTCACATCACAGGCCATTTCCAGTCCTAGCCCCCCCCATCACAGCCTATTTCCAGTCCTAGCCCCCACCATCACATCCCATTTGCAGTCCAAGTCCCCCTGCACCATCACAGCCCATTTGTAGTCCTAGTTCCTCCCCCACCATCACAGCCCATTTGCAGTCCAAGTTACCCCCCCCCCCCCATAGCCCTTTTCCGGTCCAGGTCCCCCCCCCATCACAACCCATTTCCAGTCCAAGTCCCCCCCCCCATAGCCCTTTTCCGGTCCAGGTCCCCCTCCCCATCACAACCCATTTCCAGTCCATGTCCCCCCCCATAGCCCTTTTACAGTTCAGGTCCCCCCCCCATCACAGCCCATTTCTTTCCAGTCCAAGTCCCCCCCATAGCGCTTTTTCGGTGCAGGTCCCCCTCCCCATCACAAACCATTTCCAGTCCCTGTTCCCCCCCCCATAGCCCTTTTACATTTCAGGTCCCCCCCCATTTCTTTCCATTCCAAGTCCCCCCCCCCCCCATAGCCCTTTTCCGGTCCAGGTCCCCCCCCTTCACAACCCATTTCCAGTCCAAGTCCCCCCCCCCAATAGCCCTTTTACAGTTCAGGTCCCCCCCCCCTCACAGCCCATTGCTTTCCATTCCAAGTCCCCCCCCCCCATAGCCCTTTTCCGGTCCAGGTCCCCCCCCCATATCACAGCCCATTTCTTTCCAGTCCAAGTCACCCCCCCCAGCCCTTTTCCGGTCCAGGTCCCCCCCCCCCAATCACAGTCCATGCAGTCCTTGGCCCCCCCGATCAGCACCGCGGCTGTCTGAGAGGCTTCAGAGGGAGCCGGGTAAGCTCGCGCGAGGCCCCGGCTCCCTCTGTACAGCCGCCAGCGTGAAGAGCCTTTTCCTTCACGCTGGCGGCTGTATCTGTGAAGCCGCGAATGCTGGGAAAGGTTAAAGGGCATTGCCTTTAACCTTTCCCAGCAATCGCGGCTTTACTGATACAGCCGCCAGCGTGAAGGAAAAGGCTCTTCACGCTGGCGGCTGTACAGAAGGAGCCGGGGCCTCGCACGAGCTTACCCTGCTCCCTCTGAAGCCCTGCGGTGTGTGGGCCGGCCCCGGGTGGGCCCTTGCCAGCTGTGGGCCCTACGCCATGGCATACATGGCGTATAGGTAAATCCGGCCCTGTGTAGGCCCATTAGTCAAAATGCCCAGAGGTTTCCAATACATCCTAGTTATGGTAGATCAGGCAACAAGGTTTCCCTGGGCCATACCATTAAGGAATGTTTCTGCTAAAACAATAGCTTTAGAGCTAGTCAAATTGTTTTGTGAAGTAGGATTCCCAAGAGAGGTGTTGACTGACCGAGGGTCCAATTTTGTATCCAAATATTTGGCCCAGGTCTGGGATGCTTTTGGCATCCATCATGTAAAAACCTTGGCCTACCATCCTCAGTCAAACGGTTTGGTGGAAAGATTCAACCAAACTCTCAAACAAATGTTGAGAAGGGGGTTAGCAGGAGAGGTAAAAGAATGGGATATGTTATTGCCCTTTGCCTTATATGCCTGCAGGGAACGAGCTCAGGTTTCCCTAGGTGTAACTCCATATGAATGGATGTATGGTAGGGCCCCACGTGGTTTGTTAGATATTTTGAGGGAACAATGGATAGATCCTGGACCAGAGAATCAGGAGGTGCCACAGTTTTTACGTGACTTGAGAGCACGTTTAAAAAGGACCTCGCAGGTTGCTGAGAAAAACCTGCAGGACAGTCAAGTGCGCCAAAAAGGGTGGTATGATAGGAAGGCCAAAAGCCGCCAATTAAGCATTGGTGAAAAGGTTTTGGTTCAAGTAGCAGGTACAGCACCAAAATTTGAAGTACAGTGGAAAGGGCCATGGAAGGTTGTTAGTCAGGTGAGCCCAGTATCTTATGTGGTGGAAAACTCAAGAGGTCGTAGACAGACCTACCACATTAATGTACTTAAATCTTGGAAGGAGAGGCCTGTAGATAATGATGTCCCTAAAACAAGCCAAGAAGTAGGTGAGCGTCCAAAAGATAATACTCTCGTAGGTATTACGGACTGTAGGAAGAAAGTTTCAAAAGTTACACCAGTCCGTAATAACTTAAGCAGGGGGGTATGTGATAAGGAAGCTTATCATAGTTCAGGAAGGAACAATACAAGAGGTGAATTGGCTCTGAACAAGCAACCTGTGCTTGCTGGTAAAAACACTAAAACAGAGTGTTTGCATAAAAGACTACCAGACCCAGAATGCACTAGGTTACAGAAAGCCTCTAGGAGAGCTGAAGTGGGGAAATGTGTGCCTAATCAATGAAGCTATGAGGTAATCCCTAATCTCCCATCTCCTAGGGCAGGGCTTGATTCAGCACACCTGGACTGTGCTAGGGTGGAGTGTCCATCTAGGCACTTTAAAAGTAAAAGATATCCTTCACACAGACAGAAGCAGAAGCGTGAGAAGCTGGAGAAGCAGGAAAAAGGGGAGAAAGGACAGCAACGGCAACAGCAGAGAGAATACAGAAGGAGGAACAGCAAGATGTCCAGGAGGTCTAAGGAAGGAGCCCAAAGCAATACGTGTGTTGGGAGTGATTCTAGAGGCAAGCATTCTCCATTGGACTGGAAGAAACCAGAGGCTTGGAGATATAGAGCCAGGAACCCCCAAAGAGCACCTGTAAAGGAGACGGCTGCATCTACAGAGAGAAGGAGTTCTGATACCTATTCTAGGAGGTATGGGAAAAGAGACCTAAAGTCCAGAGATTCTGACTGGAGAGCTGGGCACAGAAGCTGGACTACCTACTGCCCAGGATACCCAGAGAGGAAACCTAATAGCAACGTGATCTCAGGTATGAACTCTGATCTGTTCCCTAGCTTTTCACAAGGAAGACAGCAGGGAAACAAATGCTATCCTGAAAGTGATCAGTTTGGGAATTCCTCTGAGCCAGAGCATGATAATGATTCCATGATATTTCAGGAGCAAGGGGAAATATCAAATGAGCAAGTAGAATGCATGGATTGCTCTCTGTCTAAGCTGCTGTTTAAAAGTAATCCTCAGTAAAGCAACAATCACCAAAAGGAACTGTAATGTGTTTAACTACCCAGAAACGTTTCTTTAAATGAAAGCTTTAGGGTAAGTTAGAGCCATGTAGAGAGAGTGGACCAGCAAGGGTTTGCAGCTGGTTAATTACCTGTGATTAAACCAGGCACAAGTGCACGTGAGCTCTGGAAGGAAAACTTCTTCATTGGGTGAATGGAAGAAAGTTGTTTTTGGTAAAGAACATTTTTCCTTTTGGGTTTGTTTTTCATTTTAAGCACTGCTAAGAAGGTTATTAGCAGGGGCTAGCAGAAAGACCTTTTCTGTTCCATTAAGGTCTTTATTGAGTTATTGCCTAAGTATTTCAGTTGCCTTATACAGTTGTTTTGTTTTTCCTGATTACAATTCCTGAAGAAAGTATCCTATTGATGTTACCAAGCATATCTGTGCGAGGGAATAATCCCCATAAATAAAATCTGTTTTCTGCTTACACTCGAGCAACTACAATTCATTATTTTGTTTAACGGCTGATTTTGGTGTGAATGAACTACAACACCCACAATCCTTTGCAAGTCATATAAAATTCTGCCTTTGCCAAGATTGTGGACTTTCCCAACCAGCACCCCCGTTTACAATGCGCATAGGCGATGCGTAGGGTGCATACGTGGAACCGTGTGCCGCACATGTGCAAGACGTGTACGTGTCTGCGCTTGTGCGGGGGCTGTTTCCACTGACCGCTGTTGCCTGTGGGACTCGAGCAGTACCATGCGCCGCACATGCGCATGTAGACTACGTATTTGCGTGGGGGCGTAAGCATATGCGGTGTCAGCTCACACCATACCATGTGTTACGGCTTTTTTACGTCTTGCGCGTATCCTGGTGCAGCACATGTGCAGACACGTACACGTCTTGCACATGTGCGGTACACGGTTCCGCTGACCCCTGGAACCTATGGGACGGGCACGGAACCAGCCGCTGCACACGCACAGACAAGTACACGTCTTGTGTATGTGCGGCACACAGTTCCACGTATGCACCCTATGCATTGCCTATGCGCATGCGCAACGCGCGCAGACATCCAAAGATCCATATATTAACGTGCATACCTGGTACATGCTGAGTGGTTAGTGCAGGCGAATGAGGTTGACGGCGGGCGTTATTGGTGGTGAAGTGAACGGAGGGTCAGATACAGGATAGGCGTGGAGAGTGGCAGGGCTGGTGAGTGGTGGGGGTGGTAGGTGGCTGGGTTGGTGAGTGGTGGGAGAGATGAGCGCTGGTGGAGGTGTGTGGCTGGGTTGGTGAGTGCTGTGGGAGGTAGGTGGCACGGTTGGTGTGTGGTGGGTGAGGTAGGTGGCAGAGTTGGTGTGTCGTGGGGGAGGTGGCTGGCACGGTTGGTGTGTGGAGTGTGGAAGGGTTGGTAGGTGGTGGGTGTGGTGTGTGGCTGGGTTGGTGAGTGGTGGAGGAGGTGAGTGGCAGGGTTAGCGTGCAGTGGGGAAGTGAGTGGCAGGGTTAGCGTGCAGTGGGGAGGAGAGAAGGGTTGGATTAATAGTGTCCGCTATGGCGACCTTTGTGGTTGCCTCATGTACACTGGGGGATGTGCAGGGCTTACGGTTGCCTGACGAGGGAGATGGTGTCCATGAGGCTGGGGCTGGGGCACAGGGCGGGGGTGCAGGTCCGCTACAGCACCGACCTGCAGCTGTGGGGGCAGGCCAGGCAGGGGCTGTGTCGGCACGGCGCAGGAGGCGTGCCGAGTTGCAGGCTCGCCAGCCTCACCTCTACAGGCCCAGCGCCCGGCTCCAGGACATGCGTGAGGACCAGGTCATCTCCCTCTACCGCCTGAGCACAGGGGCTATTAGGGAGCTCTATGAGGATCTAAGACCTGACCTGGAGCCCCTGACTGGTCAGTCACATGCCATACCGGGTTTGGTCAAGCTCCTTGGTGCCCTACATTTCTTTGCCTCTGGCTGTTTCCAATCATCTGTGGCCGCAGTGGGTGGCATGAGCCGCCCCACCTTCTCACGCTGTCTCCACTAAGTACTGCGTGCCATGATCAGCTGCGTTGGGAATTACATTGCATTTCCCAACACTAGGCAACAGTGGGGGACCCTGAATCAGGCCTTTGCGGCAATTGCCGGGTTACCACACATGATGGGAGCTATTGATTGCACACGTTGCCCTGGTCCCGTCCAGAGACAGGGAGGCAGTGTTCCGCAACCACAAACACTACCACTTCCTGAATGTTCAGGTTGTATGTGATGCAGGTATGCGTATTCTGAATGTGGTCCTGCAGTTTGCAGGGTCCACCCATGACTCCTATATCCTGCGTCACTCGGCACTGTACAGACAATTTGAGGCTGGTCAATTTGAGGACCGTATACTGCTGGGTGGGTATTTGTCATCTCTGACATGCACATCGTATACCCCTGCTATCCATCTGAACACATGTCTGTCTTTGACGTGTGTCCCAAATTGTGTGTGTCTCATTTGTGTGTGTGGGAGCTGACGTGGGGGGGGGGGGGATGACTCCAGGTCCTCTGTGCTGCAGTGCTGTGTGTTGGTGGCACACTGACATTTGACATTTCACGAAATTTGACATTGTGTGTTTAGGTTGGTATGGTTCGACACACATGTATGCTTCATGTTTATCAACAGTGTAGTGTTGTCTGTGCCATCCAGCCTGCCACGGTGGGGTAACTGTTCCTGTCACACCATCTGTGTGTGGTGAATAGCATGACCATCACATGCTTGCACATGTGTGCATCTCTGCCCTTGTCCAAGGTGCATTGCATGTGTGTCTCTGAGGTGTTCATGGCTGGCGCTACTACCTTTTGGCCTCTGGTGTCTGCCCATGTGTCTGCTGTGGTTCAGGATAATGTTGTGTGCACTCCTTCTACCTCCCCCCATGCTCTGTATCTCACACCTCCAGACACTGGCGCATAGTTGTGTCCCATCATGTGTTCCCCTATGTTTCTGTCTTACCTGTAGGTGTTGTGGGGTTGCATGTACATTCATGTGTGCGGACATCAGCTACTGGTTGAACATTCAACATTTCTTTCTGCAGGTGATGCAGGATATGGGTGTCAGCCCTGGTTGCTAACCCCTGTGCGTCTAACACAGACACGTGCAGAGATGAGGTACAATGAGGCCCATGCTTCCAGTTGCGCCGTCGAGTGCACCTTTGGCGTTTTGAAAAGTCACTTCAGGTGTCTAGATAGGACCGGCGGGGCCTTACAATACCAACCCGTGACAGTGGCAGAGATCATTATTGCCTGTTGCATCCTGCACAACATTGCTCTCAGGCACGATCTCGATGTCGAAATTAATGAGGATCTGGAAGACGATCCAATGTGCCCTCCTGTATGTGCCCGTGGTGACACGTGAGGGCGCAGCACTCAGGCGCCAGCTGATTGAGGAGCTATTTTCATGCAAGTACTGGATGTTTTGGAAAAAACATTTGGATAGATATATGTACTACTACTGCTACTACTACTGAGAGTTGGTATTGCACTACCAGTCATATACAGCACTGCAATGACATTGCTGACACAATGCCTGGCCATCTGAGCTTACAATGAGGTCCAACCGCTAACACAGAAGGTGTAGGCAGGGGACAACAGCGGGTGGAGGTGATTCATGTAGTCAGGCTTATTAGGCTTAGGTGATGTGGTAGGCTGTCACACAGGGTTTTGAGATGGTTGGTGAGGGTGGCTGCCCTGCAGCCACCTGTAGTTAGTTCCAGGTGTTGGGTGCTACTAGGTGAGAGGTGTTTGGCCCCGCATTAACAGTGGGGGGGGGGGGCAGTCCATTGATAGGCCCAGTTGGCTTGACGTGTGGGGATGACATTTAGGGGATATGAGGGGATTGATTGGATTGTATGCTCTGATGAGCAGGGACTGTGTGTAACATGTCTCAGAATAGCGATGCATACAGGTGTTAGCACTGTTTACATGCTCAGTAGTAGTAGTATTTGTAGTACTTGGGTTATGCGCATCAAGGTACAGGGCAACCACAGTGTAACTGCATGTATAGATCAGCAGGTGCGTCTTGACCTTGCCTGGGGCCTGTGAGGTGTCGTGACAGGTGGGGTGTTATTGTCATACTGAGGCTGTCGGTAGATTAGCCATGCAGCACAGTGTTGCATACATTGCGGCGGACAGAGATGATTTAGAGACAGACCAGCAAGGTGTAGGTTACAGTGAGCAGGATGGTGGGTGATGAAGGGGGGCATTAGGGCTTTATTTGTGTGTTCTGGGGTGACGGCAGGGATCTTGCTGATGTTATCTAGGGGGACACCGCAGGCCTTAGCTACATGATGGGTATGTGTGGGGAAGGCATGCGAGGGGCGATAGAGACCTGCTACCTTGATGGCCACGTCGACCGAAGGTGAATCCAACCTATACACAGATACTGTAAGGGTTGGAGAGGGTTTAGGGGCAATGCCCAGATGTCCGGTCTTGGCCATGCTCATTTCATGCACCAGGGGTACCTACAGCCAGCAATGTCAGGGAGCAAGCTGAGGTCAGGGTGTGGTTTGGCAAACGTAGTTCATGCGTGGTGAGATATGTTTCGGACACATTAGCGTACAGCTGCTACTGATAGCCAGGGGATGTGCCTGCTGCACTAGGGAACTAGGTATGGGGCCAGGGGAATATATTCCTTTCGTACAGCACCTGGGAGTGGGTTAGCAGAGGAGGTGGACCAACAGGAAACACACATTGAGGGTGTTATGGGAGACATATGGGGGAGGCAGGGTTGTACCTGGACCTTTGGGCCGAGCACGTACAGGGTAGCGCGGTGACAGTTGTGGTCAACGATCTCAAGGGCAGCAGAAAAGTCACAACGGGGACGGACAGGCTACAGGCCCGTGGACATGGCCAGGAACACGTCAGTGGCGGGTTGGGGTGGGGACAATTAGGTACAGTGTTATGACAAACTGCCAGACTGTGACGGATCTAGGGGGTTATGAGAGATGAGGACGTGAAGCTGGTGTGTTTATGGCACAGCTCTAACTTGACATATGTATGTTTCCCTTGTGTTTCTCATTCCACAGGACATGCTTGGTGACGTCCCTGGTGGTGTAGTGCGGTGGCAGATGTGTGTACATCATTCACCATGCAGGACACTGGGGTAGGTGGACATACAGGTACTTTGTGTGGACAGTCAGGAGCAGCACATGTCACAGGTTGCCTGTCTAATGCACATGTTGTGAGTGATCTATTGAGCATGCTCCCACGTACCCCATATGTTGATGTTGGCCACACATATCCACATGTGTTCGTGTCCAGTTTGTCTTCTCCAGCACTGTCTCTGGGACACATCCAACAGGGCTGCGTGTGTCTACAGGTCCTAGGTGTTCTGGTGGTGGGCCACACTTACACCCTTCCCTGACATTGTAGCATCAGCCAATAGCAGTGTATCATCGCATTTACAAGGCCTTTATCTCCACTATTCGCCAATTGTGCACATACAGGCCCGTATGTTACTGGTGGCACGCTCATCTTCTCATACTGTGTGTGTGGGTGGCTCTGTTATGATACAGTGTGCATGCAGTTTGCATTATCATGTGGTGGGCGGGGTCTGCACACCTGTGGAGCGGTGGTGAGTGTGCTATCTCTACCTTTCTGGTGTTAACCTTGTGCACAGGGTGCGCATGTGTTGTGTGTTGACCTATCTCATGTGTATTGATAGACCACTTGACAACAGCATTTATGTTTCCAAGATATCACCATAATTTGGACATGCGGCAACGGCGGCTGGACATGGGGACATGGTTATTCGACACATGTTGATGAAATCTTCTGCCTTTATTGAGACGTGTTGTGGATGTTGCCTATCTGTGAGGATCCCAAGCAGACATTTGCTGCAGACACACAGTAGGTAGCACCTTGGCTCGTTTGGGTGTAATATCAGCCTTTATATGTTTGGGTTTTGCTGTTTGTTTCATGGACCTTTCCTGTTGGGTCATGGGCATGGGGTGCAGCTGTGATACACCTGTGTTACTTGGGCATGGACATGACCATATCCATGGGACACGCTCGTCTGCAGTTGCAATTCCAAATGTCCACAACATGCACAGTGTTCTGTGTTGTGATCATGTTATGTTTGCCTGTGTGCCTTTTAATTACATCGGTACTGATGTTTGACTGGCTGCAATGTGCCCTGCTGTTGCATCCAGCATACCATGACAGTGTTTGTCCTTATTCTGACACAGGGCAGCGGACACACACAGCACATCTGCTTACGTGCATCTGCGGGCGACATAACCCACCTGTTGCAGGACACAACACCACCATTCAAATATCCCTGGGAGATGGTGCCATAGGATGTTTGACCTCTGCGAGTGGGACATATGCCTATGATGAACATTACTGTTGGGCTGCTACTTTCCATATAACAGGCCTGTCCAACACACTGCTGCTACCATGATCTGGCTGGGTGTCCTGTTGATTGCGCAGGACACACATGACCATTCGAATACTGTGGCACATTGAGATATCACACTTGACTATGCATGCCCAGTGATTCACGGACAGTCTTAACAGGACATGTGGGGTTGCAGATGCCCTTTGCACTGTGGACACTGTGTACTGGTCCGTATGTGTGCATCACGGACTGGAATAGTCGCTGTATGTTCTACATCCATCTGACGTTTTGTTAGTGTGTGTTGGCCATGTGTGTAACATGCACCGCAAGATATCCTCATCTGTTGAGGTCACGGGGGCATACAGCCATGCGTGTGGCACAGGGGCAACATTGTATATGTACTCTTGTATATGTCGGCCTACCCTGCACTTGGACATGACACAGTTGTTACCACCACACCAGTTTAATGGCTGCCAACATTTTGGATTGATGTTTGCCCTCACCAAGGAAGTTACAGTGCATGTGGGGCATCACTGTGTCATGGTTCACCCTACACGGTGCATGTGCTGCATATGTTGGTACACAAGGGCAAGTGGCAGTGTGGCTTCTGTGTGGGGTACTGGCCCATGTTTGACCTTTCTTTAACACTCCATATACAGGTCATTCTGTTTGGCTACTGTACAGCTGTGCTGCTGTACATTGATTTACAAACATAGCATTGCATGTCTGCACAGTCCTCTTTGTCCCCTGACGTTCCGCCACTCAACTTCGCCCATGACATTTGCAGTGTGGCAGTGTGATTGTCCGTTTTTGTCCTTCATTTGTGCATCCCATGTACCATGATCTAAGTGTACGGTTCATGTATCCACACCACCCATTGTAGGGGACCTGCTGCATGGTGATATCTCTGCATATCTGTGAGGTTCCTTTTTTGGTCTTCTCTGGGACCATGTGACTCTTGTACATGTTACCTTATCCTCATTTTGCATTTGGCCTTTGTTTTGGGTTCTATTGTTGACGCTTTCATTGCCATATCATGCATTCTGGGGCAGCTGTGAAATATATATCTATATCTGTGTGTACACTTGCTTACATGTTGCTACTTATGCTTTTTCAGGCTTTTATTTATTTATTTATTTATTTACTTACATTCTCTTATATACCGCACTATTCTGCATCAGGGCAGTTTACATTGAACAAACTGAAATTACATTGAATAGGGCATTATAACTTGGAGATAATTATTTTACAGGGAACATGGGCTATGGAGGGTTAAGTGGTTTGCCCAAGACCACAAGGAGCACCTGTGGGACTAGAAGCCCCAGTCCTTCCGGCCTAAGGTTGCTGTCCTCTAGTGGGATTTGAACCCTCGACCTTCCAGCCTGAAGTATCTTGCCCCAACCACTAGGCCACTCCTCCACTCCACTAGGCCACTCCTCCACTTTTGCCACCTGTATTGGCAGACGGATATGTTTTTGGGGACAATTCATGACTGATGTGTGTTGATCCCTCATCATGCACTGCCTAGTGTCTACATGCGACTAGGGCATCTGGGACATGCAGCAACAAGTGGGGGGTGGGGGGATACTGCATAGTGAACACCATGCAGCTACGGCACATTATCTCTCCTGCCCATCATCTGTACACGTGCCAGTGACTTTGGGGTGACATGTGGGTAGCTGGCATGCTCAATGTGTTTTCAGTTTGTTCATTGTAAACCAACCACCTTGATATGATGACAGGCGGTATATACGATATGTCTACTGGTGACCACAATAAAATTATGTGTTTGACCCACATTTCTCGCTGCTGCTTCTTGAACACACTGACACATGTCTTTCGTTATGTTCTGGTAATGTACATGGCCCACCTGTGCTCACATCCTTGTACGGTGGCAGCTGGCTATGTGGCAGCCGTCTGACACATCACAGGGTGCTACGTGTTTCCATACTAATATTCCCTTTGAGGGGACATATTTGGGCTGTGCTTGCTGTGGTTGTTTGGGGTAGTGGTTGCGGACATGTGTTGGTGCACCATAGGTTGCAGGTTCGAGTCCCATATGTTCCTTCTCTTTGCCCTTTTTTGATGCTAACCTGACCAGGAGCTGCCTGACGACTGGTCACCTCTCTGCACGCCCTTCCATCTCTTCACCTTACATCACAGTATGCCCTTGATGCAGCCTATCCGTCGCATATTAGCTGTTACATATGGCTCTTTCTTTGTACTGTCCATGTCAGCTGGGGGGATTGGCATTGCTGTTGTTGATCTGATGTGGTCCATTTCTGTTTGTAGGTTCATGTCTCACATGCTCGTTTTCCGTTCTGTTCCCCATTTTGCTCTGCTCCACAGAGCATCCCCTGCCGTCCATTGGGTTTAGCTTCTTTGCTCTTTTGCATGCTATGTCCACTGCATAACATTTCATTGTGTGTGTGTGCATGTGTTTATATGTGACTGTCGTCCCAATTACTGACTGTGATATGAGCTGTACACACCGGTTCTGCATGTGCATTGCATCTTCGTGACTGTTGGTGTTGCGCTATCCTGGAAGTCAGCTGCATTTTGGTGTGGTGCCCTCCAGTGATCTAGTATGCAGCCTTTGCTGTGACACTCATATTGGTGGTGTAGCCTACCAGTTTCTGCATTGCCGTTTGTGCTACTGGTCATGGGTTCGATTCCTCTCAGTTCTAATTATTTTATGCCTCTTGTCCGCACGTACTTTGCATTCCTGTTACAGTCCTATCTGTGACAATCTGTGCTGCTGGCACATTATACCCTCATCACTGCTGCCAAACATCCTTCTGTCAGTCTATCGTCTGCAAGCTCTGTGGCATCCTGCCCTACTGTGCACGCTGCTACCCCATGTCCTGCACTGGCACACTTTTCTGCATTGCGGCTCTTCATGCTTGCCTCTCCTGTGTCTGCTCTGCATGGAACTGCTCTCCTCTGTCCTCCTGTCATTGCACTTATCCTGCCACCTCTACCTCCTCTGGTGGACACGTATCCCCATCCTCTGCCACACACTGTCATTGTTGCACTGTACATTACCATCACCCTGTACATCGGTACAGCTGCCCCCGATATGTTTGTCCACTTTACCTGCTGCCACATGGGCTTCACGCAGATGGTCCATGAGCTCCATCATCTCCTTCCTTCCATCACTTGTTCATTGCCTTTCCTTGGTGCTCTGTGCAGTGTTATGGTTACATCTGTGTTTGAGCCATACATTTCATGCTTGTGACCTTGGGGCACCTTTGTGCCCCTGGGTACCATCTCCTGTGTCACCTTAGCATCCCTGGAGCATCTTTTGTGGCACCTTAGGTTTGGCCAGTTTATGGGGCGCCTTATATGCTGCCTTGAAGGGTGCCAACCTTTCCTGCCACCCTCTGGGGCACATTATGACCTGCCTTGGATGACGTGGTGCTTTATGATGTGCCTTATGGTGCGCCCTAAAAGGTGCATTAGGTTGTGGCACTGGGGTGAGGCTTTTTTGGCTGGCAGTGCAGATTGTTGGGATGTGTCTGACTGTTACAAGCAGGAAAAGGGATTGCCTCAGACAGCCTTTTAACTGAGCCCACCGAGGGATCGAACTCATGACCACTGTATCAGCAGTCAATGTATTGACCAGTGTGCTACACTTCTGTTGCTGTGATTTGTGATAAGGAAGCTTATCATAGCTCAGGAAGGAGCTATAGAAAAGGTGAAGTGACTCTGAACAAGCAACCTGTCAGTTCTGGTAGAAATATGAAAACAGAATTTTGCCATAAAAGACTACCAGTCCCAGAATGCACCAGGTTTCCAACAGCCATTAGAGGAGCTGAAGTGAGGAAACGTGTGTTCAATCAGGAGGGCTATGAGGTAATCCCTAAGCACTCATCTCAAAGGGCAGGGCCTGATTCAGCACAGCTGCGCTGTGTTAGGGAGGATCACTCATCTAAGCAGAATAAGAGTAGAGTTTATTCTACAGATGACCATCTTCATGATCACCTTGGATATCCAGAGAATTGTCCTCAGTATCCTGAGAATCAGCTTGAGTTTGATCATCAGTTTCATCTGAAGGATCATCAGAAGCAGAAGCCAAACCGGACGGACAGGGAGGGAAAGAGACCCTTTGGAAGAAGGAAGAGAAAAGCCTTTGAGAGGTCTAGAAGAGTCCAAAGCAGTACGTATACTGGGAGGTATTCCAAGGGCCAGCATACACCATTGGACTGGGGAAAGCCAAAGGAATGGTGCTGCAGAGCTAGGAATCACCAGAGGCTACCTGTGAGGGAGACGGCTGCACGTGGAAGGGACCCTAAGACCGGTGCCAGAAGGTATGTGAAGAGAGATCCAGTGTCCAGGGATCTGGATTGGAAGGCTGGACATAAGAACTGGACTACATACTGGCCAGGCTATATAGAGAGGAACTCTAGCAGCAATGGAAGCTCAGGTATGAACACTGATCTATGCCCTAGCTATAACCTTGAAAGACAGCAGGGAAACAAGTATTCTCCTGAAAATGCTCAATTGAGAGATTCATCTGTGCCAATCCATGATATTGAACCCATGCTTGTTGAACAAGGGGGAATAATAGCAGATGAGGATCCTGTTTATATGGACTGCTCTCTATCTAAACTCCGTTGGTAACTTTCTGTTATAAAGTACAGCAACCATCACAAAGAAATACAAATTTGTTCTTTAATCTACTCAGAAAAGCTCCTGAAGCAGGATTTGACCCACACAGTGGAAGGCAAGCCAGCTAAGGGGTTTCAGCTGGTAACTGCTAGCAATTAAGCCTTACCTAATTGCTTGTGAGCTAGGAGAGAATCACTTCTGTATCTATGTGGGAAGTAATCAGAAGTTAACCTGAAAAGAACAGTTTGTTTCTTGCTTTGTGGCTCTTCATTTGTTGTTTTCCTGATTTTGACTTTGTTTTTCCAAGTTAACACTGAAAGCAAGTAACCTAATTTATGTGCTACCAAGCATATCTGTGTTGGGAGAAATAACCCCATAAATAAATATCTTATTGGCTTTACCCAAGAGCACAACTAAATTATTGTCAGCAGCTGTGTCTGGTGTGAATGAACTACATTGTCCACAATACCTTGCAAATCATATAGAGATATGCACTTGTCAAGACTGTGAAGATTCTCGCCCAGGCAGCCGTCTGACAAATGGCGTAGTTTTTCGGATTGCTTTTGCAAAGGGGATTTACTTGCTGAGGATTACAACTAAAGTTCAAGTTTAAAGCTGGAAAAAAAAGATTTTCCCTCAACTGCACTTTGGAGGAGAAGTGGATGTCCCAGGAGGAAAAGACCCTGTGCAGAGCTGGATTCATCACTGAGACAAGGTAATAAGTACCTGGGCATGTCTAGTGGTGGATGGGAGTAAGCACAGAGGTAATTGAAAAAAAAAAAGTAGAAAAAAAACACACCTGTTTGGAAGGTGGTGCACTTTGGTTTTATTTTCTTTGTTTCTTGCAGGGATCAAGATGGATCCGAGGGAGATGGCTAGCTGGATGGCAGCCCAGTTTAGCAGGCAACAGGAGCTATCGCAGCAAGCACAGAACACTGCTATGAAAGCCTTAATGGACCAGCAGAAACCAGTGATTGATCTGGTGCAAGCCCTAGTTCAGCTGCAGAACCAAAGTGGAACAGATGCAAGACCAGCAGTGAATACTGGTACACCACATGTGGACAGTGTGGGACTCAATCAAGGGATTGGGGCATTTAGTTTTGGGAAGCTAACTCCAGATGATAATGTTGATGATTTTCTAGAGTCTTTTGAAAGAGTGGCACAGGCATTAGCATGGCCAGAGACCCAGTGGGCAGTAAGGCTGGCAGCCTCATTAACTGGAGAGGCGCTTGCAGCTTACAGAGCAATGCCAGCAGCCCAGGCTTTGAATTATAAGGATGTAAAGGCTGCTATTAGAGATCGCCTAGGGTTGTCTATTTCAGAGTATAGGCGAATGTTTAGAGCTACTACATTGAGAGTGGGTGAGACACCCAGGGCTCTGAGTCAGAGAATCAGAGGTTTAGCTGTAAAATGGTTGGAGCCTGAGCAAAAGACGGTAGAAATGTTATTAGATATTATAATGCTTAAACAATTTATGTCTGGGGTGTCTAAAGATTTGCACACTTTCCTTATACAGCAAAATTGCCAAAATCTTGGAGAGGCAACCATGCTGGCAGAGAGATTCTTGGAAGCCACGCAGGCTTGCCATAGAATGGGTGGCCCTCTGAAGATTGGTGCTGAGGCTAGATGTGCTGTATCAGAAAAGAAAATAATTAAAAATGTTTCTGAAAATGAATGTACTGTATCAAACCAGATGACACAGTGGAATAGAAAGAAATGTTTCAAGTGTGGAAAAAGGGGACATTTAGAAAAGAGATGCCAGACACACACTAGCTTAGTGGGTGTGGATTTAAAACAGCCCAAAGAAGGATTTCTTTTGATGGTTGATGTGCAAGGAATTACCACAAATGCTTTGTTAGACTCTGGGGCAGACCAGAGTATGATGTCAAAAAGGCTTTGGAAGAGGATAGAGGCCCAAGAAGGATTTGTGCCTAGAACCCCTGAAAGCCAAGTTCACATCAGATGCATTCATGGTGCTGCAACATCATATCCCACCTATAGGCTAAAGGTTAAGTGCCTGGGGGAACAAGAGGAAGTCCTGTTAGCAGTGGTGCCTAGGCTACCCTTTGATTTGGTCCTAGGAAGAGACTGGCCAAGATTTAAGCAGGGTCTAGTGGAAGGACTAGGAAAGAAGGAGGGAGAAGGTTTAATGGTAATAGCTCCCGGGCCTTTATTTGGAAGTCCTCAGACCCCAGCTAAAAAGATGGTTAAGCGTCCAGAAGACCAAGCTACCCCAAAGCAGACATTCATCCTAAAGTACCATAGGGTCACAGAGAAGGCCCAAGCTCCTAAGCGGGCAACCCCTCAAGCTGCTGGGTTTGACCTGTGCAGCATAGAAAATGTGACTGTACCTAGCCAAGGGAGAGCCCTGGTGGACACTGGTCTCCAAGTGGAAATACCTATTGGATGCTATGGGAGAGTAGCCCCAAGGTCCGGATTAGCCCTTAAATATTTCATCGATGTGGGTGCGGGAGTAATTTTATCCCGATTACAGGGGCAATATTAAAGTTCTGTTGTTTAATTTTGGACAGAATGATTATCACGTGAAGACAGGAGACAGAATTGCCCAATTGATCTGTGAGAGGCTGGGTTTTCCACCTGTGGAGGAGGTCACATCCCTGGAGAATTCTGAACGTGGAACCAAAGGCTTTGGTTCTACTGATGTCAAAGGGGTTAGAAGCCTAGCTGCCACCTGTGCCCGAGAGAGGGAGGTGAATGAAGAGGAAGATTTGGGACCCCAGGTATCTGATTGTAAAGAAAAATCAGAGCCCCAAATAGGTGAGGACCTGACAGTGGTACAAACAGGAAGAAATTAGGAAACTGCTTAAAGAATTCCCAGATGTGTTGACACCCATACCTGGGGAGACACATTTGGTTGCCCATGAAATAATAACTCCACCTGGGAAATTAGTTCGTCAAAGGCCATATTGCTTGCCTGAAGCCAAGAGACAGGAAGTAGTGGCACAAGTCCAGGAGAAGTTGGACATGGGAGTAATAGAGGAGTCAAAGAGTCCCTGGAATAGCCCCATAGTCCTGGTGCCGAAGCCTGATGGATCTTTAAGATTTTGTATTGACTTCCGGCAGGTAAACGCCATATCAGTTTTGATGCATATCCAATGCCAAGAATTGAAGAGCTGTTGGACCAGCTGGGACAGGCTCAATACTTAACCACCCTTGATATGACAAAAGGATATTGGCAAATCCCTCTCAGCAGGGAGTCGAAGCCGAAGACTGCGTTCAGCACCCCGTTGGCCTTTTCCAGTTCAAGAGGATGCCTTTCGGACTGCATGGAGCAGCGGCTACCTGCCAAAGGTTAGTGGATCAGGTACTTCGACCCCACCAAAATTATGCTTTTGCATATATGGATGATGTCATAATCCATAGTAACACCTGGGCGGAGCATCTGAAGAGGATCAGGGCAGTCTTGTGCTCCATGAAGCAAGCGGGCATCACTTTAAACCCGAAGAAGTGTGCCTTTGCAAATAGGGAGGTAAAATACCTGGGCCACCTAGTGGGAAGAGGAAAAATTAAACCTCTAATGAGTAAAGTAGATAGCATCAGGAATTTTCCTCCTCCAACAACAAAGAAACAACTAAGAAGTTTCTTAGGACTTATTGGATACTACCGCAGGTTTATACCGCAATTCGCAGAGAAAAGTGCAATTTTCACGGATATGCTGCGGAAGAATTGTCCAAACCAGCTAAAGTGGACACCTGAAGCTGAAAAAGCGTTTTCAGTCTTAAAAGGAAAATTGTGTACAGGACCGGTACTGTAAGGGGTGGACTTCAAGAAACCCTTTCTGGTTCAAACGGATGCATCGGATGTAGGGCTAGGAGCGGTTCTATCCCAGTGTCATGATGGGGAGGAGCATCCTGTGATGTACCTGAGCAGGAAGTTGTCACCGGCTGAACAAAAGTATTCCACAATAGAAAAAGAATGTTTAGCTATCAAGTGGTCAGTGGAGGCGTTAAGGTTTTACCTTACAGGGAGAAAGTTCCAGTTGGTCACGGACCATGCCCCACTTAAGTGGTTGCAGCAAATGAAGAACCACAATGCCAGGTTGACACGCTGGTACATGGCCTTACAGGCATTTGATTTTCAAGTTGAACATCGTGCTGGGAAGTTACACAAGAATGCGGATGCCCTTTCCCATATTACGGACTGTAGAGAAGAAGTTTCACCAGTGACACCAGTCCGTAATAACTTAAGCAGGGGGGTATGTGATAAGGAAGCTTATCATAGCTCAGGAAGGAGCTATAGAAAAGGTGAAGTGACTCTGAACAAGCAACCTGTCAGTTCTGGTAGAAATATGAAAACAGAATTTTGCCATAAAAGACTACCAGTCCCAGAATGCACCAGGTTTCCAACAGCCATTAGAGGAGCTGAAGTGAGGAAACGTGTGTTCAATCAGGAGGGCTATGAGGTAATCCCTAAGCACTCATCTCAAAGGGCAGGGCCTGATTCAGCACAGCTGCGCTGTGTTAGGGAGGATCACTCATCTAAGCAGAATAAGAGTAGAGTTTATTCTACAGATGACCATCTTCATGATCACCTTGGATATCCAGAGAATTGTCCTCAGTATCCTGAGAATCAGCTTGAGTTTGATCATCAGTTTCATCTGAAGGATCATCAGAAGCAGAAGCCAAACCGGACGGACAGGGAGGGAAAGAGACCCTTTGGAAGAAGGAAGAGAAAAGCCTTTGAGAGGTCTAGAAGAGTCCAAAGCAGTACGTATACTGGGAGGTATTCCAAGGGCCAGCATACACCATTGGACTGGGGAAAGCCAGAGGAATGGTGCTGCAGAGCTAGGAATCACCAGAGGCAATCTGTGAGGGAGACGGCTGCACGTGGAAGGGACCCTAAGACCGGTGCCAGAAGGTATGTGAAGAGAGATCCAGTGTCCAGGGATCTGGATTGGAAGGCTGGACATAAGAACTGGACTACATACTGGCCAGGCTATATAGAGAGGAACTCTAGCAGCAATGGAAGCTCAGGTATGAACACTGATCTATGCCCTAGCTATAACCTTGAAAGACAGCAGGGAAACAAGTATTCTCCTGAAAATGCTCAATTGAGAGATTCATCTGTGCCAATCCATGATATTGAACCCATGCTTGTTGAACAAGGGGGAATAATAGCAGATGAGGATCCTGTTTATATGGACTGCTCT
Organism: Ichthyophis bannanicus; assembly: GCA_033557465.1. NCBI lineage: Eukaryota > Metazoa > Chordata > Amphibia > Gymnophiona > Ichthyophiidae > Ichthyophis > Ichthyophis bannanicus. The sequence continues at coordinate 414,361,249 of CM066038.1, forward strand.
CTATCTAAACTCTGTTGGTAACTTTCTGTTATAAAGTACAGCAACCATCACAAAGAAATACAAATTTGTTCTTTAATCTACTCAGAAAAGCTCCTGAAGCAGGATTTGACCCACACAGTGGAAGGCAAGCCAGCTAAGGGGTTTCAGCTGGTAACTGCTAGCAATTAAGCCTTACCTAATTGCTTGTGAGCTAGGAGAGAATCACTTCTGTATCTATGTGGGAAGTAATCAGAAGTTAACCTGAAAAGAACAGTTTGTTTCTTGCTTTGTGGCTTTTCATTTGTTGTTTTCCTGATTTTGACTTTGTTTTTCCAAGTTAACACTGAAAGCAAGTAACCTAATGTATGTGCTACCAAGCATATCTGTGTTGGGAGAAATAACCCCATAAATAAATATCTTATTGGCTTTACCCAAGAGCACAACTAAATTACTGTCAGCAGCTGTGTCTGGTGTGAATGAACTACATTGTCCACAATACCTTGCAAATCATATAGAGATATGCACTTGTCAAGACTGTGAAGATTCTCACCCAGGCAGCCGTCTGACAGATTGCAGGTCAGCGCGATAACGGACTTTACCGCGCGATAACGGACTTTACCGCGCGATAACGGACTTTACCGCGCGATAACCCGAAATGCTACCTTAAGACTGGAACGCCCACTACCTTATATGGCATTCGTCACAGTAAGACTGCAACTAACGCCAGTAACATTAAGACGATTTAGTAAACATACCCCTAAGTATTTAAAGATCTGAATCATATCTCCCCTGTCCCTCCTCTCCTCCAAAGTGTTCATATTTAGGTCTTCAAGTCTCTTCTCATAAGGCTTCCGACGTAGGCTCCAAATCATTTTGGTCGCCTACCTCTGAACAGTTTCCAGTCTTTTTACATCTTTTGCAAGATATGGTCTCAAAAACTGAACACAGTATTCCAAGTGAGGCCTCACCAGTGACTTGTACAGTGGCATAAGTACCTCTTCCTTTCTGCTGGTAATCCCTCTTTGCATGCAGCCCAACATCCTCCTAGCTTTTGCCACTGCCTTGTCGCACTGTTTTGCCACCTTGAGATCATCAGAGATAATCACACCAAGATCTTTCTCCTGAACTGTGCACACCAACCTCTTGCTCCCTATCGCGTACATTTCCCTTGGATTTCTGCTACCCAAGTGCATGACACTGCACTTTTTCACTTTAAATCATAGTTGCCAAGCATTAGACCATTCTTCCAGCTTTTGTAGATCTTTCCTCATGTTAACCACTCCCTCGGGGGAGTCCACTCTGTTGCAAATTTTTTGTGTCATCTGCAAAAAGACAGACTTTTCCATTCAGTCCTTCAGCAATATCACTCACAAATACATTGAACAGTGCCAGGTCCAGGACCGAACCCTGGGGCACACCGCTAATCACCTTCCTTTCATCCGAGTGAGCTCCATGTACATCACCTTCTGTTTGTCAGTCAACCAATTTCTAATCCAGTTTACCATCTTGGGACAAATCCCCAAGCTACTGAGTTTATTGACAAGCCTCCTATGAGGAACAGTATCAAAGGCTTTGCTGAAATCCAGGTAGATGACATCCATTGCATGCCCCTGATCTAGTTCCTTGGTCACCCAGTCAAAGAACTCAATCAGATTTGTTTGGCAAGATGTCCTTCGGTAAAACCACATTGCCTCGGATCTTGCAACCTGATGGTTTTGGAAAAGTTCACTATTTGTTCTTTCAGGAGCGTCTCCATTACTTTTCCCGCCACTGAGGTAAGGCTCACAGGCCTATAGTTTGACACTTCTTCCCTGTCACCACTTTTGTGTAGAGGTACGACATCAGCCATTCTCCAGTCCTGAGGAACCTCTCCTGTTTCCAAGGATCTGTTGAAGACATCCTTTAACGGTCCTGCAAGAACCTCTCTGAGCTCTTTCAGTATCCTGGGATGTATTCCATCCGGTCCCATGGCTTTGTCCACTTTCAGTTTAGCAAGTTTCTCTAACACCTCATCTTCTGTGAATGGTGTGATATCTACTTCATTCCCGTTTTTATATTTGGGAGTCACAGCTGGTCCATCTCCAGGATCTTCTTTAGTAAAAACAGAGCAGAAGTATTTGTTTAGCAATTTCGCTTTTTCAATGTTACTTTCCAGAAGTCCTTTCCCAGCACTTCTGAGTCCTGCAATTCCAACTCTGATCTTCTTCCTTTCCCGAATATACCTGAAGAAAGTTTTGTCGCCGCTCTTAACATCTTTAGCCATCTTTTCCTCTGCCTTTGATTTTGCTTTCCTTATTTCTCTTTTAGACTCTGAGTTTGATCCTGTATTCATTTCTGTGTTCCTCTGTTTGCAAGCTTTTGAATTTTGTGAAAGCTGTGTTTTTTGCCTTTATTTGAGCAGCCACTTCTTTGTAAAACCAAATAGGTTTCCCTTCTCCTCTTGTTTTTATTTACTTTTCTTACATATTTATCTGTTGCCCCTTTTATTGCCACCTTTAGTTTAGCCCATTGCAATTCCACTTCCCTTATCTCCTTCCACCCCATCATCTCCTCCTTTAGGTACTCGGCCATTTAATTGAAGTCAGTGTTTTTGAAGTTTAGGACTTTGAGCTTGCTATGATTGGCCTATACCATGGATTTTATCTCAAACCACACCGTGTGATGATCACTGTCGCTCACAGGGGCACTCACGCAGACATTCGACACGCTATCATCGTTGGTGAGCACTAAATCCAGCGTCGAGCTTTCCCTGGTTGGTTCCATCACCATTTGTCTAAGTAATGCATCTTGGAGAGCATCCACAATTTTTTTGCTTCTTTCCAGATGTGCAGAAGGAGTAATCCAATCCACATCAGGTAGATTAAAGTCACCCAATAGGGACTTCCGGCGATGCGTGAGTGAGAGAGGACGTGCCTCCTTCGCTCCGGGGCTGTCTCGGCACTAAATCTGGCTTTTATCTAATTTTCTGAGCCCTCACCCCTGTTTTCTACCTGGGAGAAGGGTGCCACCACTTGCTGAGACTGTAAGCTTGTGCACCTGAGGGCTGTGATGCCTTTACCGGCCCGGAAAGAGCCTGAGAGATTGCCGAAAGCGGGGCCTTCTGCCGCGGCCACGAGGCAGCCTGCCTCACCAAGCGCTGACAGCACAGACTCAGCTTCGGAGGAGCTAGCGCGGGAGGTAGTGCGGCTCCTAGATCCGAAGTTTGATCGCCTTATGCAGAAGTTGGAGGGGATGGAGGAATCGATGACTGAGTTTGGAAGGCGAGTGGAGGAACTGGAGCACCGCGTGGCTGAGGTGGAGGAGGGGGAAGGCCGCCGCGATGGGGAGCTAGAGGCCCAAAAGAAAATTCTCCTCGAGGTGCAACAGAAACTAGAAGACCTGGAGAATCGCTCCCGCCGGAACAACTTGAGGCTGGTGGGCCTCGGAGAAGACCGGTCTGATCAGGAGCTGCTAGCCTTTCTTGAGACCTGGTTGCCAGAGGTGCTGGATCTACCGGAGCTCCAAGGCCTATTTCGCATTGAGAGAGCACATCGGCTAGGGGCTCGGAGAGACAAGGGCGATCGACCACGTGTGGTGATTCTCCGTGTGCTAAACTTTCAGCACAAGTGGCGGATTCTCCAGGCCTACCGGAAAAAAGGCGAAATTACTCTCAACAACAAAAAGATCTTAATATTATTATTATTTATTATTTATTACATTCTCTTATATACCGCGCTATTCTGCATCAGTGCGGTTTACATTGAACAAACTGAAATTACATTGAACAGGGCATTATAACTTGGAGATAACTATTTTACAGGGAACATGGGCTATGGAGGGTTAAGTGACTTGCCCAAGACCACAAGGAGCACCTGTGGGACTAGAAACCCCAGTCCTTCCGGCCCAAGGTTGCTGTCCTCTAGTGGGATTTGAACCCCCGACCTTCCGGCCTGAAGTACCTTGCCCCAACCACTAGACCACTCCTCCCTCACACTTCCATCATATTCCAGGACTACTCTGCGATGGTTGCTGCTAAGCGAAGGGAATTTTCCCCCATCTGCACGGAGTTGTTCAAACGACGGGCGCGGTTTACCCTGGCCTATCCTGCAATCCTGCGCGTCTCCCTCAATGGACAGAATCACACCTTTGAAAATGCGATGACCGCACAGCAGTTTTTGGCGCAGCTTCCGCCCTCGGGTGGAGTGGAGAGCGGTCCATGAGGCTTATGGTGGAGTGGGGCCGTAAATGGACAACTTGGACTCAGACTTTAATCCTGATATTGCCCCTGTGTGGTCTGGGCTTGGCTGCTAGGCCTGGCTGGGCTTTGATGGAAGTGTGAGTTGCACCACGGGGAGCTCGGCCATATGGCGGACTTCCCTTCTGGATGCGCTGCTTGCGCTTTCTATGAGCTCGATGCAGGCCCCGAGTGGGTTGGGTGGGTAGAGCGCTGAGTATGGAGGGACCTGCATGGTTGGCGGGGAGTGTCACTTGGCATGCTAGGCAACTCTTACTCTGCATGTGGGGTCTTTATGATTTGCAATGTGTTTTCCTTTGCAATTGTTCCAGCGCTAACGGTCACCATGGGGGCTTGACGATCATCACCCTGATCATTGGTTTCATATCAATTGAGCCTTCGGGTGTTAGTCCCATGTATTAGGGTATGACTTTTCATACTGCCCTCGAGATTCGGCAGTTCAAAGTTGCTATTTTCATGCCAAATGTGTGTTAGGTGTGTCACCCTAATACATCTTAGTGAAAGGGTCCTTAGACTTGGTCATCATTAATGGCGCGCTCTCCCCTTGTTCCAGTGCTAATAATTACTATGGGAATGTGGCACTGAGCATATTGCGTTTGGCACTGGCTACATTTGAGCCTTAGGGGGTTCGTACCATGTGTTAGGGAATGAATATTCCTATTGCCAGGGAGGCTTTGCTTTTCACACTGCATGAGCGTTAAGTATAAAAAACCTGGGGCACTTCAGTGCAAGGGCACCGAGGTGTGGTCATATTTTAAGCAGCAAAGACCACCCAGCACTTGTAGGGGCAGTTATCTGTTAACTGGGTGATGTTATTTAAATAACACAGAAAATCAGTGACGTTATACTATGTTTTGATGTGACTTTACATTGTGCAGCTTAACAATGTTGAGAGACATGCTTGGGTTATTTTGAAGTTTCTGTTTTATGATGTACACATGCCCCATCAGAAATGCACAGTGGTGAATTATGTTTAAGTGTTTGCCTACTTGCCAACTGTTTTTGAATACTTTTCGTGTAGGTGCCTGAGTGTCTGCTATAGCTGGCTATTCCCTAATTTTCCTAGAGCCTGTTTGTACCTGTTGGACTCAAGGGGTGAGGGGGGGGGGTGTGGGTGTGTGCTCGAGACAGCCCTGCAGCACTGCTATGGGGTCCCAGCCTCAGTGTAGTAACTGAGGGTTTGTTTGTGTGTGTATTTGAGGGTAGAGAAGGTAGGCTGGACTTGCGAGTGAATAGGGGAGGAAGCGGGGGGGGGGGATGGGGAGTAGGGATGCATGAGGGGATGCGATTAGGGGAGGGTGGTGGAGGGTTGGGGGGATGGGGTAGGGCGGGGGGAGAGGGTGGGGAGGGGATAAGGGGGAGCTTGAGTGTGCTGCGAGCTGAGAGCCTGGAGGCTTTGAGGAATACATGTGCCCATAACCTGTACTTGCCGTGGCTAGATACAGGGCTACGCCCCTGGGAAAGCCCGATGATTGAGATGTGTCTTGGGTTGAGGCTGGGCGACCTGAGACGTGATTGTGGTTGGTGGATATTGTTACTTCTGATCTTTGTGAAATCTATGAATGAGAGATGAGCTTCGTATAGTCTCCTGGAATGTTGGGGGTGTCAACAGCCCAGTTAAGAGGACTAAGATCTTACAGGCTCTTAAGAGGGGGCATGCACAACTTGCTTTACTACAAGAAACACATTTGAGTGCGGTAGAGCATGCTAAACTTAAAAGAGATTGGGTGGGGCAGGTTTTTGCAGCCTCTGCGACCGGTAAGAAGAGAGGTGTGGCAATTCTGGTGAAAAGAGGCTTGACGGTGGAAGTCCTTAGTCAGGACGTGGACCCACAGGGGCGGTTTCTTTTCTTACATGTGAAGATTCAGGGAGAGGAACTGTTTTTGGGGAACATCTATGCTCCCAACACGTATGATCATCAATTTTTTCAGGGTCTGTTGCGGAAAGTACTGGGGGCGCCAAAGATACCCTTGATTTTGGCGGGCGACTACAACTGCCCACATGATCCTATCCTGGACAAAGCTGGTGCTGGGGGCTCCTGGGGGGCTTGGCGTAATAAAGGAGTGGGATATCTCTGTAACATGGGCGGTTTGATAGACTCGTGGAGAACTTTACATGGTGTTGAAAGGGATTACACACATCTGTCGAGAGTACATCAGACTTGGTCTAGGATTGATTACATACTGATCTCGAGTGAAAGCTTGAGGAAAGTGATCCGGGTAGAGATCGAGCCCCTAGTGGTGTCCGACCATGCTAAAGTGGTTCTGGATTGGAGGATGCGACCCCTGGGGGGGGGCCCGCTGGTCTTTTCCGGGGTATCACTGGCAGAAGGAGGAGTTTCGGGCATGTTTGATTCAACACTGGGAGGAGTATCTGTTGTTAAATGATACGGGAGATGTTAGCGTTGCGACGTTCTGGGAGGCGGGTAAGGTGGTTCTCCGGGGTCACATTATAGCTTATGTGGCGAAGGAGAGGAAACGTCTTAATTGTCAGATACTGGACCTTGCGCGTCAGTTGCAGGAGGCCAAACGGGTAGCAGTACAGATGCCGTCCAGACTGTCGGAGTATTTTGCGGTGCAGAGAGCCCTAAATGAGGTGCTGCATGATAGAGCGGTTCAGTCGCTAAGTTATTATCGCCACCAGCTCTTCCGGTATGGGGATCGCACTGGGCGCCTATTGGCGCGTCTTGTACACCGGCGGGGAGGTATTCAGGGGGTGGCCCGGATTAAGGACAAACAGGGGGTGCGGCACACTGAGTTGGAACGGATAGTGCAGGTTTTTAGTCAATACTATCAGGAGCTTTATACCCCCGAGGCCGAGAACAGAGCCTGTGCGCGGGACTTTCTTGAGGCTGTGGCCCTCCCCCGTCTGACGGAATCAGAGCTTCTAGAGCTTAACGCGGGAATCACTCAAGTGGAACTCCAGCAGGTGATAAAAGGCAGGCAAGATGCATAAAGCCCTTGGACCCGATGGGTATGGCTCCGAATTTTATAAGATCTTGATGGCCCAGGTGACGCCTACTTTGATGGCCCTGTATCAGGAAGCCCAGGAGTCGGGTAATTATCCGCGTGATATGAGGACGGCGGCAATTACTATCATACCTAAGGAGGGTAGGGATCCAGAGGAGCCGGCTTCCTATCGTCCCATCTCCCTGATCAATTATGATATGAAACTAGTGGCCTCGGTGCTTGCGACCCGTTTACAGAAGATTCTGCCGCGGCTGATTGGCGCTCATCAGTCTGGTTTCGTGAAGGGGAGAGGAGCCTTTTCTAATATTAGTAAAGTGCTGCTGGGGATGGAACGCTGTTCACTCCAAATGGAGCCTTTGATCTTGTTGAGCCTGGACGCGGAAAAAGCCTTTGATAGAGTGTCCTGGCCATATATGTTTGAGGTATTAGCCAGATTTGGGTTCAATGGGGCCTTCTTGGCATGTGTACGGGCCTTGTATACGAATCCTTTGGCGTGTGTCGCCAGTGGGGGTGTTTCCTCCGCACCTTTTGTACTGCAGAGGGGCACGCGGCAAGGCTGCCCTTTGTCGCCTTTGCTATTTGTCTTACAGTTGGAGCCCTTGCTGCTCTAGCTCATAGGGTCGGACGGGATTCGGGGTATCGAATGGCCGGGAGGAGGAATCAAGGTCAGCGCGTTTGCTGATGATATGCTGCTGTGTTTGTCTCAGCCGCAGACCTCGCTGGATTGCGTGCTGGAATTGATTCAGCGGTTTGGATCCTTTTCAGGTCTTCGGATTAATGTTAGCAAGTCGGTGGCTTTGGATGTAGGCAATCAGGCGCGTTTGTCGTGGCAGGGCCCGTTCCCCTTGCGTTGGGCGGCGGGCCAATTTCGATATCTGGGGATAAAGATTCCTGATCGGGTCTCGCAACTGTATGATGTTAATGTTCGACCTATGTTACTGCGTACTGTAGATACGCTAAGGCGATGGAAGGACCTCCCGCTCTCACTTATGGGACGGGTAGCTCTTTTTCAGATGATGGAGCTGCCCCGGTGGATGTATCTCCTGCGGCACCTACCTATTTGGCTTTTGCGCCGCGATGTCCGGGTCTTTCAGAGTCATGTGGTGCGATTCTTATGGAAGGGGAGGAGATCCAGGATTCCGCTCTCCGTGCTCATGGGTAGTAGAGCTGAGGGGGGGTTGGGACTTTTTTCACTGCGCGACTACAATTTTCTGTGCCTGCTTGGACCATTGCGGGATCTGATTTTGGGACGAGAAGTTATCCTCCCGCGGAGCCTCGTTCAATGGATGTCACAGCCCTATCATGCGGCATTTTTGCTACATAGCGGAAGCAAAGCTCTGCCGCGCTGCTGGAGGGAGTCGCGGTATTTGGGAACTTTGCGGCAGGCGTGGAGGTTCTTATGTCAGCGAAAGGGGGTGTGCTGGTCGGCTACTGTTTGTCTCCCCTTACGCTTTAATGGTGATTTTGAACCTGGGAGGCTAGGGGGTCCAGCGAGTTGGGTGTCGGGGGGTCTAGACTTTCTGGGACAACTATGCATGCAGATGCAGGGGGAGTTGGCTTCCTTTCAGTCCTTGACGGAGAGATACTCGCTCACGCCACGTACATTCTATTTCTACTTGCAGGCTCGGCACTATGTCCGAGTGCTACAACAGCATCGCGGCTTACAACTTAGCCATACGGGGGTGTGGACCTTCATTGCCGGGGAGGATCAGCGTGTTACTCTGCGGTCCCTGCGTGAAGAGTGGCATCCGGGAGGGGTATGGGGCCCATTGGAGATGCTGGTACGGAGATGGCACCGAGATGGTGAGGTGCAGCTTGCCGTAGAGGACTTTCAAGATGCTTTTCAACGGATTCGCTTGGTATCTGAAGCGGTTTGGTTCCAGGAACTTCAATATCGGTTCCTTTGGCGGGCGTATGTGCCTAACGTCTGGGCGGCTAGGATGGGGGTGCTTTCGACAGATGTGTGTCAACTTTGTGGGACCCAGAGGGGGACCTTGTTGCATCGTTTCTGGCATTGTGTTTGTATTGCCCCTTTCTGGCACGCGGTGCATGCGGCCTTGAGGGCCTGGAGACCTTCGGGAGGGGCGCTCACGCTAGAGTGGTGCCTATTTGGAGCCCCCAGTACCAGTGGTCGCAATGGATCCAGGTCTAGTGGGGTGAGTGATGGCTCTACCAGGTCGTCCAGGGTGGGGGGCCAGGAGAATTTAGTGACTGAAGGGCCAATAAGGGTGGTTACAGGCATGGCTCGCTGTGATGTACAGTTATATGATAGGGGTTTTCTAATAGCGAAACACTGTATTCTTAAACATTGGGTTGAGGACAAGCCCCCTGGGATTGGGGAGTGGCGCCACAGTTTATTTGTCCTACAGGGCTTCGAGCGGCGTACAGCCCAGGTTCTGGGGGGAAAGAAGCAAGTGGAGTTTGGAAAAATTTGGCATGGGGTTTCCTGAAGTCTATGAGGAAATGGGTCCCAAGGGGCTGGGCGTGTGACAGAGGAAAGTGAGTGTATGTGTGAGTGTGAGTTGGGGTGGAGCTCTCAGGGTAGATCGCATTAGGTAGGGCGGGGGGGAGATGGCTGGGGGGGTGTAGAGGTTGGTGATAAAGAGGGGGGGAGGGTACGGGGGTTTTTTAGGGGGGAGTGGGCGGGATTAGCTATACACTGGTTTCTCTGTTATGGTGTTATTGTTGCATTGCTATGTTACCCAGATGGGTTGGCTTTGCTGGGGTTGTCTGGTGTGGATCTGGAACGGGTGGGGGCGGGTTTGCTGGGCAGTTTCCTGCCCGGCGGGCTTGCCTATTGCCTACTGCCTTTGATCTGATTCCGACTCTCTCAGATGTCTTATTACTGTCTGATTTTGCATTCTGTACTGGGATATATTTGTTGTGTACTTGAGCCTAATTGGCATGGTGTATAGATGTGGGTTCATTCTGAAAAAAGCAATAAAAAATGATTTGACATAAAAATGATTTGACATAAAGTCACCCAATATGATCACTTCCCCCTTTGTGGCTATCTTGGCAATATCTATAATCAATTCGTTATCTTTCTCTTCAATTTGAGTTGGAGGTCTGTAGACTACAGCAGTATGAATGACAGTGCCATCTCCTCTTTCCAACGCAATCCAGAGAGCTTCTTCTTTTCCCCATGTCCCCTGCATTTCAGTAGCTTTAATATTGCTTTTGACATACAAGGCTACTCTACTCCTCCTCCTTTTCCATTTTCTCTGTCTCTTCTGAATAGATTATAGCCAGCTATGGCTATATCCCAATCATGCGATTCATTAAACCATGTTTCTGTAATGGCCACAATGTCCAAATCCATTTCCACCATTAGGGCTTCCAGGTCCGGAACTTTGTTGGCTAAGCTTCAAGCATTTGTGCTCATTGCTTTCCAGCATTTACCTGGCTTGTGTGTATTTTGCATTGATTTTGTTCTGCCCACTTCTTCCCACTTGTTTTTGATGTGTGGTTTAAAAGTGTGGCTAAATATTAGGGCAAACAAGAAAGCAGGTTTAGCAATAGGATTAAAAGAGGAAATAACAGAGGGAAGAATCATTATGTGGGCTATTTCAAAGAATACAGTTGCTTTAAGGTTTTATTTTCAAGTAATATTTGACTATGCTTGTCAAATCTTATTTACTAATGATAGATATGAGGCATGATCAAAAAGTATTGAGACTTGTACAATAGCAAGTAGTATAACACAGGCAGTTATTACACTCAGTCTCTTTCAAAGTAGTCCCTTTCCAATGAACACACACTTCCTCCAGCGTTCCTGCCACTGCTGGAAACAATTCTTAAATGCCTCTTTCGTTATGTTGTGAAGCTGCTGTGTCAAATCTTGCTTAATGGTCTCCAAGTCCTCGAATCTGCTTTTTTTCACTGGTAATTTCAGTTTTGGAAACAACAACAGGGTGCAAGGTCCAGATGAGTACGGAGGCTGACTGACTATTTTTTTTTTTATTTATTTAAACGGATTTGGTATACCGCTTTCTCATGAAATCAAAGCGGTTGTCACAGCAAACAAATCAATGAAATAGGTGTTGTCAGTAGCATGCAGTGGGTGATTCGTCACAGTGTGCTGTGTGAGAAAGTGTGGTTGATTTTGATGTGAAGCTATATACATTGTGTGTTTATGATTCATATTTACAGTTACATATTTACAATGATGGCTGTGTTAACTTAAATGGTTGGTTAGAGTCATTCTGTGAGGTTCTTGAAATGGTTTCTGAATAGTTCGGTTTTAAGCTGTTTTCTGAATTCTTTGATGTCTTTTGTTGCTCTGAGGTGGTCAGGGAGAGAGTTCCATATGGCTGGGACTGCCAGGGTGAAAGCTCTTTTTGATGTGGCTTGGTTTGTCCTGGTGTAGTCCTTTGGGGTTCTGATGTTGTTTGATGTTCCCTTTCTTCTTGGTCTTTTGCTATCGTCAGCTGTTATGAGCTGTTGTAGGTTGTCTGCGGATAGGTTGTTTATTATTTTGAATGTGGTTAAGAGAACTTTGTAACGGACCCGGGAGCTGATTGGTAGCCAATGGAGGTCGTATAGTATGGGTGTGATATGTTCGTGGGGTGTACTGTCTGTTAGGAGTCTTGCAGCAGTGTTTTGTGCTATTTGAAGTGGTTGTGTAGACTTCTTTGGGAGTCCAAGGTAGATGTGGTTGCCGTAGTCCAGGGTGGGGGTGATGATGGCCTGGCAGACTGTTCGAAAATGCTCAGGAGCAAGGATAGGTTTGAGTCGTCTGATTGTCCTCATCTTGACATAGGCGCTCCTAGTGGTCTTTGCAATGTGGGATTGAAGGTTGAGCTCCCTGTCAAGAGTTATTCCCAGGTATTTTATTTCTTGTTTTATTGGGATGGTAGCATTGTTTAGGTCGATGGAGGGTGTGGGTGTGAATGTTTGGTCTCTTGTTATGATCAGCGCTTCAGTTTTGTTATAGTTTATTGCTAAATTGTTTTCTTGCAGCCAGCTTGTCATCTCTTCAAAGCAGTTGGCTATGTTGTTGTAGTCCGGTTTGTTTAGATTGATTGGTGTGAATATCATTATGTCGTCTGCATATATGGTGTATTGTATATTGAATTTCCTGATGATTGTGCAGATGGGTTGTATGTAAAGGTTGAAGAGCAGGGCTGAGAGTGATGAACCTTGTGGGACACCATGAGTGACGCTGATGGGTTGAGAGGTCTTTGATCCACATCTGACCTGGAGCTGTCTGCCCTTTAGGTATGATGTAAACCATTTCAGGGTGGTGTCGTTTGATTTGGTGTTTGGCCAAGAGCTGCTCGACAAGATGTGATGCATGAGCTGGGGCGTTATCATGATGAAGCAACCATTCACCATTCCTGTGCAACTCTGGCCTCTTACGACAAACTGTATCTCTCAAACAAGTCAGAACTTGGACGTAGTACTCCTTATTGATGGTTTGGCATTTTGGAACATACTCATGATGAACAACACCCTGGTAATCAAAGAAAACTGTGAGCATTACCTTGACATTGCCCCTCACCTCACGGACTTTCTTGGGACTGGGAGAGTCTGGAGTCTTCCATTGTGAGGTTCGATCCTTAGTTTCTAGGTCATAACCATAAACCCACGATTCGTCACCAGTAATAATCTTTTTGATGAAATCTGAGTCATTTTCAACATATTCCAACAACTTCCAGGCTGCAGACAGCTGATCTTCTTTTTGCTCAGGGGACAGGAGTTTCGGCACAAATTTTGCAAACAAACATCTCATCCCCAAATTGACATTAAGAACCCTCTTGCACCCAAGAGGTTTCTCCAGGGCCATGTGCACACGAAGAAAGGATTAGGACAGCCGTTATAGTTGGTGATTCAATCATTAGGCCTGTAGATAGCTGGGTGCTGGTGGACGTGAGGATCATCTGGTAACATGCCTACCTGGTGCGAAGGTAGCAGAGTTCATGTGTCACCTAGACAAGGTCTTAGATAGTGCTGGGTAGAAGTCTGCTGTCTTGGCACATGTCGGTACCAATGACAGGAAAGTGTGGTAGGGAAATTCTGGAGGGTAAATTTAGGCTTTTAGGTAGGAAGTTGAAATCCAGAACTTCCAGGTAGCATTCTCTGAAATGCTTCCCGTTCCACACGCAGGACCCAAAAGGCAGGCAGAGCTCCGGAGTCTCAATGTGTGGATTAGACGATGGTACAAGGAAGAGGGTTTTGGATTTGTTAGGAAATGGGGAACATTCTGGTGAAAGAAGAGGCTTTTCCGAAGGGATGTGCTCCCCCTTAATCGGGATGGAACCAGACTGCTGGCATTAACCTTTAAAAAGGAGATAGAGCAGTTTTTAAACTAGATAATAGGAGAAAGCAGACAGTCACCCAGGAGTGCATGGTTCGGAACAATGTATCCTTGAAGGATACTAGCAAAAGATTGAAGTTAGGGGATATCAGCAGAGAGATTCCAATAAAGATAAAAGTAGCCCAAATGCCCTTGAGTACAGAGCAGACAGAGCTTAAAGATTCCAAATTACCAATGCCTACCGATAGATTAATATGAATAAAATACAGTCTCTAAAATGCTTGAATGCAAATTCCAGAAATCTAAAAAATAAGATGGAAGTGTTAGACTATATAGCACTAAATGAGAGGTTAGATACAATTGGTATCTCAGAGACATGGTGGAAGGAGGCAACCAGTGGGATTCTGTGATACCTGGGTACAAACTATATCATAATGATAGAGCAGATCAAATTGGTGATGTTAGAGAGAGCATTGAGTCACAAAGGATTAAAGTTTTGCAGGAAACAAAATTCACTGTAGAATCTCTATGGATTGACATTCCATGTAAAAAGGGGAAGTGGAAGGCGATGCCAGTGGGGGTGTACTATCGACTGCCTGGGCAGAGTGAACAAATGGATGATGAAATGCTCAAAGAAATCATGGAAGATAACAAAAGTTATAGTACAGTAATGGGCGATTTCAATTACTCCAGTATCGACTGGGTCAGTGTCACGACAGGACATACAAGGGAGATAAAGTTTCTAGATGAAATAAATGACTGCTTCTTGGAGCAGCTAGTTCATGAAACAACCAGAGTGGAAGCCATTTTGGACCTAGTCCTTAGTGGAACACAAGATCTGGTGCAAGAGATAAGGGTGTTGGGCCACTTGGCAATAGTGATCATAGTATGATCACGTTTGATTTAATAAATGGAGGAAGAGCAGTAAGGAAATCCACAGTACTACCTTTTAACTTTCCAAAGAAAGACTATGATAAAATGAGGAAAATAGTTAAGAAAAACTAAAAGGAGCAGTTGCAAAGGTTAAAGATTTACATCAAGCATGGGTGTTGTTTAAAAATACTATCTTGGAAGCCTAGACAGGTTGTAGTCCACGCTTTAAGAAAAGTTAAAGGAAATCCAAAAAACTGCCAGCATGGTTTAAAGGTGAGGTCAGAGAGGCTGTTGCCAAAAAAGCTTCTTTCAGGAAATGGAAAACGGAGCTAAATGACAAAAAATACAAACAACATAAGCACTGGCAAGTTAGATGCAAGGCATTCATAGGGCAGGCAAAGAGAGAATTTGAGAAGAAGCGTGTTGTGGAAGTAAAAACGCGTAATAAAGACTTTTTCAAGTACATTCATAGCAAAAAACCTGTGAGAGAATCAGTTGGACCATTAGATGATAGAGGGGTAAAAGGGGCACTAAGAGGGGACATGGCCATAGTAGAGCGACTGAATGAATTCCTTGCTTCGGTCTTTACTGAGGAAGATGTAGGGATGTTACCCATGACTGAAATGGTGGAGAGACTGAATGAATTCTTTGCTTCAGTCTTTACTGAGGAAGATATGGGGATATTACCCATGAGTGAAATGGTATTTAAAGGTGATGCCGCAGAAAAAATGAAAGAAATATCAATACACCAGGAAGATGTATTACAACTATTTGATAAACTGAACAGTAGCAAATCACCTGGACCGGATGGTACACATCTGAGGGTGTGGAAAGAACTGAAATATGAGATTGCAAACCTACTATTAGTAATCTGTGAATGACCATTAAAATCATCTGTAATACCTGAATGTAATGCCAATTTTTAAAAAGGGTTCCAGGGATGATCAGGAAAACTAAAGACCAGCCTGATGTTAGTACCAGGAAAAATGGTAGAAACCATTATAAAGAACAAAAACACTGAACATGTAGAAAGTCATGGCTTAATGAGAGAAAGCCAACATGGCTTTAGACAAAGAAGGTCTATTATGTTTTTTTGAAGGTGTGAATGAACAGGTAGACAAAGTTGAGTCAGTTGATATAGTGTATCTGGATTTTCAGAAAGGCTTTGACAAGATCCCTCATGAGAGACTTTTAGCAAAATTAAAAAGTCATGGGACAGGAGGCAGTGTACTATTGTGGATCAGGAACTGGTTAAAAGATAGAAAGCAGAGGGTAGGGCTAAATGGTCAATTTTCCCAATGGAGAAAAGTGAATAGTGGGAGTACCCCAGGGATATGTACTGGGTCCACTGCTTTTTAACACATTCATAAATGACCTGGAAATGGGAATAATGAGTGAGGTTATTATATTTGCAGATGACATAAAATTATTCAAAGTTGTTAAAATCCATGAGGATTATGAAAAATTGCAAGAGGACCTTGATAAATTGGAAGACTGGGTATCCAAATGGCAGATGAAATTTAATGTAGACAAGTGCAAATTTATGCACCTAGGAAAGAACACCACAAACTATGGTTACACGATGCAAAATTCCACATTAGGAACACTACCCAGGAAAAAGATTTAGGCGTCATTGTGGATAACATGTTGAAATCCTCCGCTCAGTGTGCGGCCAAAAGAGCAAATATAATGCTAGGTATCATAAGGAAAGGAATGGAGAATAAAACAAAGGATATTATAATGCCTCTTTATCGCTCAATGGTGCGACTGCACCTTGAATATTGTGTGCAATTCTGGTCACTGTATCTTAAAAAGGATCTAGCGTTATTAGAAAAGGTAAAGTGAAGAGCCACCAAAATGGTAAAGGGGAGATACCCCCATGAAGAGAGGCTAAAAAGGTTAGGGCTCTTCAACTTGGAAAGGAGACATTTGAGGGGAGATATGATAGAAGTCTATAAATTAATGAATGGAGTGGAACAGGTACACGTAGATCGATTGTTTACATCATCAAAATATAGAAAGACTAGGGGACATGCAATGAAGCTATAGAGGTAACCTATTTAAAATTAATAAGAGAAAATATTTTTTCATTCAACGTGTAATCAAACTCTGGAATTCATTACAGGAGGATGTAGTAAAAGCTGTTAGTGTAGCCGGGTTTAAAAAAGGTTTGGACAGGTTCCTGGAGGAAAAGTCCATAAACCATTATTAAAGGGGACCCAGGATATCCACTGCTTGCCCCAATATAAGCATTGTGGAACCTGTGTCTTTTGGGCCATTATTGGAAAGAGGATACTGGGCTTGATGGACCTTGGTCTGACCCAGTATGGCCTATCTTATGTTCTTATGAAAGGACTGTACTGATCCAAAACTGATGTCGATGTCTTCTGCAAGCTCCCTTATATCAATCAATGATTTGAGCGTATTGCAGCATGCTTAGCTTCAAATTTGTCTTCATTCTTGCTTGTGGATGGCCTTCCAGAACATTCGTCACTCTCAACACTTTGGTGGCCCTCTTGGAAATGTTTGTAGCAGTCATAAACCTGAGCATGACTCATGCATTTATCGCCATACACTTGATGTAACTTGTCATAAGTCTCTTTGCACGAATCTCCAAGTTTCTGGCAGAATTTAATGCAAATTTGATGTTCAATTTTTTCACTCATTGTAAATCTGACAAACTGTTTTTACATGAAAACAAATACTACGTGATTACAAAACGTACAGGTATGCTGCGGCCATGCTACTCTGCACATGCAGATCACATAACTAGGTCACTGCATGTTTAATAGCATCATATTGCAACATATTGTTATATAGCTACACAACAAGTCTCGATACCTTTTGATCACACCTCGTATGCTTTATATTTTAGGGCAGCGATGGCGAACCTATGGCACGCGTGCCAGCTGTGGCAAGCGAAGGCCTTGCAGCTGGCACGCGGGAAGGTCCGCAAAAAAAGAAAAAGCTGGCTCTGACTGCTGCCGCGGACGCGGCAAGGGCAGAATGCAGCGTCCCGCGGGGCCCCCTCCGCCCGCTAAGCCCCTCTGCAAGAGCTTTCAGATTCGCGAGGGAGAGCGTCTCCCTCGCGTCTCTGTTAAGCCCGCAGGGGCTAATGGGAAATTTCCATCAGCCCTTTAGACCGAGGGACTGATGGGAAATTTCCCATCAGCCCCTTTAGACGCGAGGGACTGATGGGAAATTTCCCATTAGCCCCTGCGGGCTTAACAGAGACGCGAGGGAGATGCTCTCCCTCGCGAATCTGAAAGCCCTTGCAGAGGGGCTTAGCGGGACATTGCAATCTGCCACGGCAGCAGCCAGAGCCTGCTTTTTTTTTTAAAAAATTTGCCAGGGGGGGTTAGGACTGCTAATGGGCAGGGAGGGGGGGGGTTAGGACTGCTAATGGGAAGGGAGGAGGGGGGGGGGGTTTTGGACTGCTAATGGGCAGGGAGGAGGAGGGGGGGTTAGGACTGCTAATGGGCAGGGAGGAGGGGGGTTGTTAGGACTGCTAATGGGCCGGGAGGAGGCGGGGGGGGGTTAGGACTGCTAATGGGCAGGGAGGAGGGAGGAGGGGGGTAAGGACTGCTAACGGGCCGGGAGGTGGTGGGGGGTTAGGACTGCTAATGGGCAGGGAGGGAGGGGGGTTAGGACTGCTAATGGGCAGGGCAGGGCAGGAGGAGGGAGGAGGGAGGGAGGGGGGTTAGGACTGCTAATGGGCAGGGAGGGAGGGAGGGGGGGGGTTAGGACTGCTAATGGGCAGGCAGGGAGGGAGGGAGGGGGGGTTAGGACTGCTAATGGGCGGGCAGGCAGGGAGGGAGGGAGGGAGGGGGGTTAGGACTGCTAAATGGGCAGGCAGGGAGGGAGGGAGGGGGGGGGTTAGGACTGCTAATGGGCAGGGAGGGAGGGGGGGGTTATGACTTCTAATTGGCAGGGAGGGGGGGGGTTAGGACTGCTAATGGGCAGGAGGGAGGGAGGGAGGGGGGGTTAGGACTGCTAATGGCAGGGAGGGAGGGAGGGAGGGGGGGTTAGGACTGCTAATGGGCAGGGAGGGAGGGAGGGAGGGGGGGGGGTTAGGACTGCTAATGGGCAGGGAGGGAGGGAGGGAGGGGGGTTAGGACTGCTAATGGGCAGGGAGGGAGGGAGGGGGGGGGGGTTAGGACTGCTAATGGGCAGGGAGGGAGGGGGGGGTTAGGACTGCTAATGGGCAGGGAGGGAGGGAGGGAGGGAGGGGGGGTTAGGGATGCTAATGGGCAGGGAGGGAGGGAGGGAGGGAGGGGGGTTAGGACTGCTAATGGGCAGGGAGGGAGGGAGGGAGGGAGGGAGGGGGGGTTAGGACTGCTAATGGGCAGGGAGGGAGGGGGGGTTAGGACTGCTAATGGGCAGGGAGGGAGGGAGGGGGGGGTTAGGACTGCTAATGGGCAGGGATGGAGGGGGGGGGGTTAGGACTAATGGGCAGGGAGGGAGGGGGGGTTAGGATGCTAATGGGCGGGCAGGAGGGAGGGAGGGGGGGGGGGTTTAGGACTGCTAATGGGCAGGGAGGGAGGGGGGTTAGGACTGCTAATGGGCAGGGGGGGGCGGGCGGGCGGGGTAGGACTGCTAATGGGCGGGCGGGCGGGGGGGGTAGGACTGCTAATGGGCTGGGGGGGTAGGACTGCTAATGGGCTGTGGGCTGATGGGGGCTGTCTGGAAATGGGGTGATGGGGGGTAGGACTGGTAATGGGTGATAGGGGGGGCTTAATCTGAAAATGGGGTGATGGGGGTTTAGGACTGGAAGTTGGGTTGATGGGGGGGAGGCTAGGACTGGTAGTGGGTGGGGGGGGTGCTAGGACTGGAAATGGGCTGATGGGGGGCGAGGACTGGAAATGGGCTGATGCAGGGACTCGGAGGGAATGGATGCTGGGTGTGGCTGGTACTAGAAGGGAGCTGATGTTGGGGGAGGATTAGAATGGGATGGGGCTGGGAGAGTAAAATGGAGAGGGGAAAAATATTTTGTGTGGGAGGGATAAAAAATCTACAATTGGCCGGGTATTGGGAGAGTAAGTGGGGATTGAGGATGGAGGGGTAAAATTTGAGTGGCTGAAATAGGAATGAGGAAAGAGCAAAAGGAGAAAGATTAGTATGTTAAAGCGGATGTAGAGAGAGAGAATGGAAAAAAAAACTAGAAGAGAGAAGAAAGGACAAATGGACAGCAGATGATGGAGAGTTAGCAGAAAACATGAAGAAACCAGAAGAAAGTGGCTGGAGCAATTGCAACTGTGTAACTGAGCTGAGGTATTCTGTTTATGTAATTCCTTTTTGACATTGCCACTTGTTCTCTTTCCCCAGTAGGTCATGTATTGTTATTGTCTGAAATGTATTGGTTTAATATTTGCAGTGTTGCCTTTTGATAGGTATGGTGTGGTGCTTTGTGAGTCCTGGTAGTGCTGTTAGGAAACGGCGGGTTTGCTATTGGTTCTAAATGGGCAGTGTTTGTAGTAGTTCCTAATGTGCCTGGCGGTTGGCACTGGATTATAGTAATGTTGTAATATTTTAGTATGTCTTTATCCATACACTCATTAAGAGACATGTTTTCTTAAAGTTAGTGTATGTTAGCATTATGCAAATATTTATGCAAATTGACGTGCTGGCACTTTGAGGAAATTCTTTGGTTTTGTGCGGCAGTTTGGGCACTCGGGCTCAAAAAGGTTAGCCATCACTGTTTTAGGGTATCTTGGACAGGGCCCAGTTTTAGAATGCAGTCTTAACTGTGTTTCTTAGTTGCTATGGCTGAGAAAAAAATGTGATATTCTGAGATCATACGGTACCTTCCCAGCTTCGTGTTCTGCATTTTCCCCATTGCATGTTGTTCTAAAGCACTGGCAGAGCTAACTCCAAATATTAGCTGTCAATCCATATCAGTTTCCTTATGGAATTATCAGTTAACTGTAAGTCATAATTTTAACGGCATGTCCAATACTTACCACCGAGTTATTCAAACATCATCCTTTCCCTCACAGCTTGGGTGCCGGCTCTTCTTGAAGTTTTTCAATCTGTGCCATAATGCACAACAACTTATTTAGAAAATAAAAAGATATTTGTAATATCTGTCTGAAGTGTAGCCTCCCTGGGCACCCACAGAAAATGTCACTACTTTACAGAGAGCCAGCAGTATTGCAAAACGAAATCTGAGGGGTTTTACTTTTTTAGCTATGTTCTGTTATTGTAACTATCTAAACGTTTCTCAAGATGCTGTACATGGCAGGCCAACAGCTTATTAAGTTGACATAGAATATTCAATATCTCCAACATAGTTTTGGAATTCCATAACTTATGCAAGCAAAATACTCAGAATGTTAATGCCAATGTTGTATTGACACAAAATCTGAATTTTATAACAATTTGACAGCTTTATTTTAATGCTAAATATCCTGCAATGTCCTTCACAAATTGTTTCATTATCTATTCCTTGCACATGTATATATCATTATGATTAAGAAAACATTTTTGCTATGCTAAATCTTGCTGATATGATATCAAAATAAACCAGTGAGGAATTGAGTTTTCAATTATTAAAATCTATTGCAGAAAGATTTTCCACATTGCCTAAGGAAAGGACCTTGAAAGCTTCCCTTTGGCAAGTCATTCCATGCAATATGACCTGGACCCAAAAATCAGCACAGTATTTACAAAAATAAATATTTTATTCCATTAATCAATGTCGTGCTGCAAACCCTGCAGTCCAACATTATACTAGAGTGATCCACTGGCATATCACAAGCCATGTGCTGCTTGCTCAACGTTAGACTATGGCTCTTTGACATGTGACCACATGATCCACAGGAAAAAGGCAGTGACATCATCACACCAAAGAGTCATCAACATGTGCAGGCTGAAAGGATGAGGCAACATCTTCTGGCATTGGAGCAGTTAATTCTCCATGGACTAGCAGGATTGCGTCAGCCACACCTGGTGACGTCCTTCGGGCGGCGCCGATACGGAAGTGCTCTCCAGAGCTCAGAAAGGTAAACCTTTCTGAGCATGCCCAGGTAGCCCACCTTACCGCTCCGCCCCCTAGCCCAGCCAGTATTCTTCCTTCCGCCTTGCCAGCAAGACGGACCCTGCTCTCCATCTATCACATTACGAAATCCTACTACTCAGACATGACAAAACCTGGATTTAAAAAGTGTCATCAATGCAAAAAGAAGATGAATATCACCGACTCTCATGATATCTGTCTACGTTGCCTGGGCTCCGAGCACAGCGTGAAGGACTGTCAGCACTGTGGGAGAATGTCCCCTAGAACTCTCAAGCTCAGAAGCCACAATCTCAAGGAATACCTTTCGGAAAACGCAAGTACCTCTGCTAAGCCTTTTCTGCATGCTCCGGTTGCAGCCGCGGCTCCTGTGCCTCCTCAGGCTCCTACGCCAGCTCCGGTGATCTCCCCACGACTTGTCCCGGCTCTGGACATGCCCGTTGCGGCCTCCATCCACTGCCGCGGTGCTGATGCCTTCCCGGCAGGACCTCCGCCTCCTTGTCTGCCCCCCGCTTCATTGCTCTCTTCAGGGGAATTTTTACATGCCGCGGAAGAAGCCTCAGGAAGCCATGTGGTTCCCCAAGATGGTGGACGGCTTCGGTCCTCCACATTGGGGCTTCAGTCCTCCAGCTCCGCCCACTCCAGGAACACGCCTCCTACACTGCCTTCTGAGGCGCGCGGGGGGCGGGATCACTGTCGGCGCCGGTCCTCCAGTCCCGCCCATGGACCTCCCTCTCGCTCTGAAGCAGCATCAGCGAGCCAGGTCGGCGCCATCTACCTGCTTGGCGCTGGATCCCCCGCGCGCCCTGTCGACAGCCACAGCAGCTGCCCCTCTCATGGATCCACTCGCGGGGGCGAGACCGGACCCGCAATGACAGCTCCACGAGCAGTAGTTCCTCGGACCATCAGAGGCAGCGATTGAAGCGCAGCAGGAACAAAAGGAAAAATTATCACACTTCCAGCAGCAGCAGCTCCTCTTCCAACCGCCGGCGCAGAGGATCAAAGCGCAGCCACTGCTCACGATGCCGAGGAAAGGGCAGGAGCAGATACGTTAGCTCCTCTAGCTCCTCCAGCCCCGACTACAGACACCGGAGTAGATCCGGGTCCAGTTCCGCAGCCATTCTGAGCCTGCTATCCCAACTGGTTAAGCAATCCACATCCACGGCGGCCCCCCCGTCCGCGCTATCTCAGACAGCGGACAATCCAGCAGACCCTCACATCGGGGATATACGGCCTTCGACTCCAGGCAACGGGCCCCCCAATAATCTGTTCCCAGCCAACGTTGAGGAGGAACACGATCTCGAGGCAGCCATTGTGGGATCTGCGAGCCACGAACTCTCCACCCTGGATCATAGAGACTCTCCGGAGCCGGATGAACCCCCCCCCCCCCTCCAGAGGATCTCACGTATCCGAAGTTCCTGGACAAGCTTGCCTGCACCCTAACCCTAAAGGGCCAGGATGATAGAAAGGAACCAGTACCGGAAGTTTTGAAATACCTCGCAACCCCCAAAACCGCCTTTCTGCTGCCTATTCACCAGGCACTTCAGGACAACCATCTAAGGCTATGGCAGACCCCTGCGTCCGGACGCCCTTTTCCCAGGAGGCTCGAGACTAAGTACCAAGTGCAGCCTGTACCTGGATTTTCCTCGCCACAACTACCTCATCAATCCATTGTGGTGTCTTCAGCTCTCAAGCGCATTAAATCCTCACGCACACATGCCAACAGCCCGCCCGGTCGGGACCACAAGCTCCTTGACGACATTGGAAAGAAAGTTTTCCAAGGAGCTATGCTTAACGCCAAAATAGCGGCACATCAGTTTCAACAGGTCCTCTTCCAGGACGCATGCATGGCGAACCTCAAGACTGCCTTAGCATCCCTCCCGAAGGAATCTCAAGCCTTGGTATCCAGTACACTGACGGATATGTCTGAGTGCAGCAAACACCTTGCCAGCACTACCTTCGACTCTTTCGACACAGCGCTGAGGACCGCTGGCACAGCCATTTCAGCAAGACGATGGGCATGGCTGAGGGGCTCCGGCCTGCGCGAGGACACCCACGACAGGATTGCTGATGCACCCTGCTCGGGCGAGTCGCTCTTTGGGGACAAGGTCAAGGATACAGTGAACGATATGAAAGAACATTGCACCACACTACAGACCTTGGCGGAGGACGGTTTCGAGCGCCCCAGCGGCACTCAGAAAAGCAGCTTCCAGAGGAAACCATACTACCCTTCCAACAAGAGGTACTCCTCCAGTCGGAAATGGCAGAGCAGCACGTATAAGAACAACTCTTATCAAGGCCGCTCACAGCAGCGCAACACCCAGAGGGACCGGAAGCAAAAGAAGAACAGCAATGCCCCCTCCAACAAAAGCGGGCCCTCCTTTTGACGCCAGATCACAGGCAACCCACAGGATTGGGGGTCGCCTGACATACTTTCTTCAAGAGTGGCGAAGTATCTCCTCGGACTCCTGGGTCCTACAGATCATCCGGGACGGCTACCGCATACGCTTCGAGGCTCCTCCTCACCAGACCAGCCGCCCCGCCAGCGACACGCCAACACACCTCTGCCTCGCCATGGCTGCAGAACTGCTACACCTGCTGGACTCTCGAGCCATAGAGGAGGTACCCACAGC
This sequence comes from Ichthyophis bannanicus, assembly GCA_033557465.1. NCBI lineage: Eukaryota > Metazoa > Chordata > Amphibia > Gymnophiona > Ichthyophiidae > Ichthyophis > Ichthyophis bannanicus. The sequence goes on from CM066038.1 coordinate 414,385,208, forward strand.
TGAAAGGAACTCTGGTTTTTACTCCAGGTATTTCCTCATTCCCAAAAAGACAGGCGGCTTCCGCCCCATCCTGGACCTCCGACGACTCAACATGTTCATCCACAAGGAGAAGTTCAGGATGTATTCCCTAAACACCATCCTCCCCCTGATCCAAGCTGGCGATTGGATGGTGTCCCTGGACCTGCAGGACGCATACACTCACATCCGCATCCACAAATCGCACAGGAAGTACCTCCGCTTCCATGTACTAGGACAGCACTACCAATACAGAGTCCTCCCCTTCAGTCTGTCTCCTGCACCACGAGTTTTCACGAAGTGTGTGGCCGTTGCAGCAGCGCACCTCCGAAAGAGGAACATTTCTGTTTTCCCATACCTCGACGACTGGCTCCTAACAGCCCCCTCCGCCTCTGAGCTACAGACGGCTTTGCAGACTACCACGAAGCTGCTATCATCCCTGGGCTTTGTCATCAATTTCAACAAATCACAGCTCACGCCTTCCCAAAGGCTAGAGTTCATTGGAGCTGTGATCGACACCAAAGTCTCGAAAGCCTATCTTCCCGAGCGCAGACTGGCCACCATCACAGCCCTGGCATTCAAAGCGAGCGAGTCGGCGAGTGCCTCAGCGAGATCCATCCTGCGCCTCCTGGGGCACATGTCAGCCACGACATCAGTCCTCCCTACAGCGAGGTTGAAGATGCGCCCGCTACAGTGGCATCTGCACACCCACTGGAACCAACACCATCAACCCCTCTCCATCCGCATACCAATGACTCCCCAAATCCGTACCCAGCTCCGGTGGTGGACGGTACCAATGAACCTTTCAGTGGGCAAGGATTTCCATCCCCATGAACATCAAGTGACCCTCACTACGGACGCATCAAACACAGGCTGGGGTGCTCATACCCGACTGTTCAACACCCAAGGGGAGTGGTCCCAGCAGGAGAGGACCTTACACATCAACCGTCTCGAGTTAAGGGCCATCAGATATGCCATGGAGGCGTTCCTCCCGCAGTTGGCCGGAAAATCCATCCTCAAACAGACGGACAATCAGGTGGCCATGTCTTACATCAACAAGCAAGGGGGCACTGCCTCGCGCTCCCTCTGCAGGGAGGCGTTGCAGATATGGACCCTGGCCCTAAGGAACAGATGCCTCCTCCAGGCCTCCTATCTCCCAGGGGACCTGAACGTCTTGGTGGACAAGCTGAGCAGACAACTGCAGCCGCACGAGTGGAGTCTGCTCCCGGAGGTCTCCGAAAGTCTCTTCCGGCACTGGGGGTCGCCGAGCATCGACCTATTCGCCACAGAACAGAATGCCAAATGCCGTCTATTCTGCTCCAGGCACCCGTCAGCCAGGAGACTGGCTGCGGATGCATTCGACGTATTCTGGGGGGAGTGGTCTCTGGTGTATGCCTTTCCACCAACCCCCCTCATCCCGGCGACACTGCAACGGATTGTCCAAGACAGAGCCCAAGCCATCCTGATTGCTCCCCACTGGCCGCGCCAGATGTGGTTTGCCCTGCTACTGCGCCTAGCTCAAGGAGCCCCGAGGCGCCTGCCCCTCAGGCCAGACCTAATCTCCCAGAATGGTGGCAGAACACGACACCCCAACCTCAAAACCCTATCTCTCACTGCATGGAGGTTGAGCGGCAGGGCCTAGCCAACCTCCAACTACCTGTTGAGGTGCAGGACGTGGTGCTTGAAGCCAGGAGGCCATCCACCAGAAAATCCTATGGTCTGAAATGGAAAAGATTCAGCATATGGTGTGCAGCGCAAGGCCTCGAGCCCACTACATGCCCACTTCCCAGCGTATTGCAGTACCTCAATTCACTGTCTAGCCTCGGGCTTCAAACACAATCCATCCGAGTCCACCTTTCCGCAATAGCGGCCTTCCATGCGCCCCCTGCGGGGGCCAATTCTATTGGGGCCCTGTCCCTCACTGCACGCTTCATGAAAGGCCTGTCAAATCTGAAACCCCCGATCAGGCGCCCGGTGCCACCTTGGGATCTCAACACTGTCCTACAGCGCTTGACACAAGAGCCCTTTGAGCCGCTCCTATCAGCAGACATGAAATTTGTTTCCTGGAAAACCCTATTTCTCGTGGCCATCACTTCGGCAAGGAGGATCAGCGAGCTACACGCTCTAGTAGCACACCCTCCCTATACGCAGCTGCACCAGAACCACGCATCCCTGCGTACCAATCCGAAGTTTGTGCCAAAGGTGTCCTCGGCCTTTCATGTCAACCAGTCCATTGAACTTCCTTCATTTTTTCCGGCACCCCATTCTTCGGATGAGGAGCGACGTCTGCACACCCTTGACTGTCTCCGGGCCCTCCGGACCTATCTACAGAGGACAAAAGACATCAGGAAAAGTGAACAACTGTTCGTGTCTTTCGATCCGAACAGACCCGGCCAACCTGTCAATAAGAGGACTCTTTCGCACTGGGTTACGGCATGCATCTCCTGTTGCCTCGACCCATCACGCACCGGGGACCAACCGAGAGTGGGCCCTCACCAGCTCAGAGCGCTTGCAACCTCAATCGCTAACCTCCGCGATGTCCCACTGACAGAGGTCTGCAGAGCGGCCACTTGGTCCTCCCTGCAAACCTTCCAAAGACACTACTGCCTTGACCTCGGGCCTCAGGGGAACTGCGCCCTCGGCGTAGCTGTCCTCTCTACTGCTACGGACCCAGCGGAGCGCTGAGTACCCGGGACTTAGCCAACGCTTGTACCTAGCCTGCCATGCTTCCGCATTACGTTACTGTTGCACTGTTTGCTCTGTTTGCACTGTTACACTGTTTGCACTATCTGCACTGTTTGCTCGAATTGCACTGTCAGCATCGTTTGCACTATTGCACTGTCTGTACTGTTTGCGCTTTTGCACTGTCACAATTGCAAAGGTTCACCTGTTTGATGATAATAAACCAGCAATCTGTTGTTCTACAACTGTGTCCCAGGTCTCTGAATGTACCGCTACTCTGGCCTCCTCCCCGCAGCCTGCTCTGCAGCTAGGGAGACACCAGGTGTGGCTGACGCAATCCTGCTAGTCCATGGAGAAAACGGGGTTACTTACCTGTAACAGGAGTTCTCTGTGGACAGCAGGATAAGTCAGCCACACAATCCCACCCACCTCCCCTGGAGGAGGCCATGCCGTACCACTCCCTAGCTGAGGCAACTAGCTTGGAACTCACTGGCTGGGCTAGGGGGCGGAGCGGTAAGGTGGGCTACCTGGGCATGCTCAGAAAGGTTTACCTTTCTGAGCTCTGGAGAGCACTTCCGTATCGGCACCGCCCGAAGGACGTCACCAGGTGTGGCTGACTTATCCTGCTGTCCACGGAGAACTCCTGTTACAGGTAAGTAACCCCGTTATGTCAGCGATAGGAAGAGGGAGCTAGGGAAGAGGGAAATAATGAACAAGGAAAGAGGGGAGAGAATAAACCAGAGGAGTTGGGGTGAGAGACTTTAATTATGGGCTGATCTGTGGGCTGCTAGCACGTACGGAGCAGGTAACAGGAATCTTGGTGAATTTTGTTGGATCGAATTACTTATCTTTCCCAAACCCGGGCTTTGCTGTTGTAATTGAAAGTTGGTATAGTAAGAAACCGAATAAAGTAAAGCAAATGTGAAGTGAAATTCTGGTTCAGTATGGAGTTGGTGGAAGGCAAAAGTCTACAGTGCTCCTTCATTTGCACTAATGCCTTTGACTAAATCATGTGGTTTGGCAAGAAAATTCCAAGTTTGACAAACTTTTCTGAACAATCCACGTAAGCTTACAGAATTTCTAAAAGCAGAAAATAAAGAACGTCATAAGTCTCATTAAGTCCAAATCCTGCCTGCCTAAGGCGGTATGGTCATGCCACTATTGATTCTTTCTAATCCTGAACACTACACCCACAGAAATCAACCCCTAAAACCTCAAAATAAATCTTGATTTCACTCTAACAATCACTGGAACTAAACAAACTCCTCACATACCAATTATAGAACAGTGCTCCTGAAACCAACCAACTACCACCCGACTTGAAACCCCGATTTGTTTTTGTCGGATCGCTCACCGTGAAAAGGAACTTTCCTGTTCTCGAAGTGAGCCCTCCATTTTAATCATTATAGAACCGCCTCCCTCGGCAGTTAAAACCTGACTAAGCAATACTCATTGACTAAGCAATACTCATTGGAGTTAAGTACTTTATCTCTCTGTTGCTTTATTCATTAAAGAGAGTTGGACTGAGTATTTTAAACTGTTTCTGTGCACGAGTCCTCGCTTCAACAAAGAGACCTTTGACTAATTAACCATTCAGGTTCTGATGGTAATGAGTATTGCTTAGTCAGATTTTAACTGCCGAGGGAGGCGGTTCTATAATGATTAAAATGGAGGGCCCACTTCGAGAACAGGAAAGTTCCTTTTCACGGTGAGCGATCCGACAAAAACAAATCGGGGTTTCAAGTCGGGTGGTAGTTGGTTGGTTTCAGGAGCACTGTTCTATAATTGGTATGTGAGGAGTTTATGTTTAGTTCCACTATTGATTCTTTGGCACTGTGCATTCTAGTTGCTTGCCTTTCAGTCTGTGAAAGGATTCCATAATGCAGAATTGGCCAACCTCATTGTTAGCAACCTGGCTTTACTCCCACTGGGAGCTCCATTACTGTGGGCATAACTTTCCCCTTTGGCAGCACTCTTAAATGGGGCTGTCTTCAGGAGTGAATTTCTGAAAAAAGAAAAAGGTACCAGATTAGCCAGTCAAGATAGCAAGGGGGAGGAGTAGAGAGCGGTTTGCTTTTGCCTTCTCTCTGGCACTCCTCTCCAGACCTCATTTCTTTCCTCTAGCCTGCTCCCAAATAGCAGCGGACCTCTCTTCACAGCTGGAGGATGAGCACCACTGAGAGTCTACTCTTCCACAGCTGGGAAATGGGCACAGCTAGCTGCTGACAGGGTGAGAGTCACCAGCCACCACAGACCACCTCCTCATTCCTTTTGGCAGCTTGGGGGGGAGGGGGGAGCATTCTGGCCTTGACAGCTGCTACTTCATCCTTTTATCTGCAACTTTAAAACCGGTGGACTTGCTCTCCCAGGTTTCTTATCTTGCAACGCACAGGATCAGGAGACAGGAACAATCTGTACCCCAGTTTTCAGAAGGCTGACTGTGCTTTGAAATTCGCAGTGCCATTGATGACTTGTGAGGTTTTTGTAGTGCTTATGCTCCGCATGGAGATGAGGTTGCCCCTTTGCAACAAGATGTGATCACAATTTTGGGGATACATTTCTGCTCTATTGTTTTCTGTATATATTCAAATGTAAATGGATCAATAAAGTGTAAATAGAAGAAAAAATGCTGTGCAAAAAGATTCTGAGTCAGAAATCACCAGTGGCTGGTTTCTTGGGAGTTATCCCCCCAGAGAGAGAGAGAGAGAGAGAGAGAGAGCAGATGAGGAAAAAAAACATTGTTTTTAAGTATAATTGTAAGTGGCTCTCTTTGCGCATAGCAATAACTGCTTCCTTGCAGTTAATTCAGAAACCACAGCATTGTAACCCTGCTCTTGCATGCTGGGTTTTGTCCATCTTAAGATCTTCATGTTATGTTTGTTTTCCCTTCTCAGTTTCTTTGCTGTTTTCCCTTTAACTCACTGTGAAATCTTTTTAAATATTATAAAGATAGAGGCATGAAATTATACAAAACGTTTCAAAAGATAAGGCTGGAAGTGATCTCTACAATTTTATAGCTTGTCTTCAGGTAGGATCTACTATATCTGAATCATCCCAAACCATTATTTGCCAAATCTGTTTTTTTTTTTAAAACATCCATTAGCAGAAGCATAATTATACTTAGATAGCTTCTTCCAGTGCTGAGCTCTCTTTATGGCTGAAAAGTCCTTCTCGATGCCTTAACTATTTTCATATAACCTGACATCCATCCAAACCCAGTGAAGTTGTACTCATGAGAGGAGTGGCCTAGTGGTTGGGGCAAGGTACTTCAGGCCGGAAGATCGGGGGTTCAAATCCCACTAGAGGACAGCAACCTTGGGCCGGAAGGACTGGGTTTCTAGTCCCACAGGTGCTCCTTGTGGTCTTGGGCAAGCCACTTAACCCTCCATAGCCCATGTTCCCTGTAAAATAGTTATCTCCAAGTTATAATGCCCTGTTCAATGTAATTTCAGTTTGTTCAATGTAAACCGCACTGATGCAGAATAGCGCGGTATATAAGAGAATTAAATAAAAATAAATATAAACTACTTGTCACTTCGAGATGGGCAATTACAGACCCCATTCAGGTATTGTATCCCCTAATCTGAGGCTCCTTGGGACATTTGCTTTTTTTTCCATTGAAATTAAATCTGCCAAATATTCATCATCATCATCTTGGGTCTATATGCCTAATAAAAGTGAAGTTGCTTACCTAAAGGGAGGGAGGAGGGGTGAGCAGGATAAATAACTCACACGAGTGAGTGAGGTCATCTATCAGCACCGAGATGGACCAGCACTCTTGAGTTCAGAAAAAAATGAGAACATTGTTATGATCATATGTGGATGTATCCATGCAACAGTTGCTGCCTCAGGACTCCCCTCAATCTATTACGGAGCCTAGGGATCAACTCCATGCAGTTCTGTTTAATCAGTCATGCATATGGGGAATCTCATAGCTAACAGCTGCCCGAATTGTGTTTGATGAAGGATCTTGCAGAGCTACTCTCTTTATGGGAGGATCAACTTGTAATTAAAATAGGCCTTGCACCATCTTTTCCACACATGCTGCTGTCTAGATGTGAAGGTGTGAATGGACAACCATATTTCAGCCCTACAAATTCTTTCCTTGGAGGCGATGTGGGACCAAGGTTGCCGTTCCGGCTTGATTTGCTTTGACTAGATTGTTTGGTTGCAACCCTGCCAGGTCATAGTGGATTAGTTGGCTGAATAAAGTTCTTTTAGTCAATGCAATTTCCAACTTATTAGGATCGAAAGAAATTAAGAATTGCACAGACTAATGATGCATCTATATTCTTTTTATACAGCAGTCCAGCGTGCACAGGGCTTGCTCACATTTATGAGCTGAGGCACAGAAAAGAAAATAAGTATTATGGATTGATTAATGTGAAAAGTTGACAACACCTTTAGTAAGAACTTAGGGTGGATCAGAAGACATTTTAACAGTTTGGGACATCATCAAAACCCAAACATTGGAAACAGGTGGAGCGACTGCACATGAACATGGGCAGCACTTTAATCCACTCAGGATATACGTTTAAGGAAAATTCTCAAGTATTTCTTCTTTTTATTATTCTGTGAGGGGAAAACTAAGAGGGGAAAAAAGTCAGCTTGATGCAACAGCTATGGTTTTCAACAGGTTACGCGTCTGGGCAGTAGCAGAAATGAAATAAGAGTGAGGGCACTCCAGAGATGGCAGGTGTGCAGAAACTCCACACGTGCTAGGAGAGCGCCGCTCCCCCTCGGCATAGCTGGATGGTGCTACTCGCGTGCTTTGTCTGACTCTCTTCTATTTCCAGTAATGTCATGTTGCGCTCATTCTGTTCTGACCTGAGGAAAGGAACATTAACTCCTTAAAGCTAGTAAAACGTGTTAAGTATCTTTTTTTTGTTGTTGTTGGTTTTATTTGTTAATCTTTATTTCTGTCATCCAGATTCATCCTGCTTGCCAAAAAAGAAAATCGTTTCCACCGGCAGCCATCTCTGTGTGAATTTCTTAGGTTATGTTGCAATGCCAACATGGACAAAACTTTGAGATAAGTAAGACTGGCCAATAAAACGGCAACAAGACATCATAACACAGAAATAAAATAAATCAGGATGCAGAGTTGCTAAAACAAACAACCTATATTGCAGACTACTCCATAACATTACAGTTCTATGGAGAAAATAAAAAGGGCTGGGAAATAGGCCATTTGCCGACATCCTGATTAAATGACTAATGCACATCAGCAAGGGAAAAGGAGACTTGACCGAAACCCCCCCCCCCCCTGCATGGGAACAAGATACTGTAGCCAGATATAGCTGGAAGATCTTGGCATACTCTGGGTCTCTGAGGTCCATGGTCTACTGCCTGCGTTTGTTCCCACCCCCTTCCCCCATCCTTCTCCCATCCTTCTCATACCAATACATAAATTCACAGAAAATCACAATAATAAACAGACACATTTTCTCTCTCTCACACAGAGATCTACAAGCAAACTTTCTGTAACTGACGCACAAGTCACACAGAGATTATGCTTCTGTCATTCACAGATAGTCATTTGCTTTCTCACTCACACATACACACACACACACAGCTGGATTGTCTCTGTCACTCATATGCACCAGTGCAAAAACACATATATAACCCAAACATAGGTGCATAAATGCACAGGAGGAGAGACTCTTTCAATTCAAAGAAAGCTCTGCAACGTGTGTGTGTGATGCATGGAATAGTTTCCCAGTGGAGGCAGTACAGACAAAAAACGTATATGAATTCAAGAAAGCATAGGACAAGTACAGATGATCTCTAAAAGAAAAAAGGGACTTTAGAGCTTAGTGATTGGTATGGAAGGGCAGACTGGATAGGCCGTATGCTCTTTATTTGACGTCATATTTCTATGTTTCTATGGAAACAGATCAAAAGTACACAGAAGCACGGACCTATGTGTATAATGGATGGCCAGCTTTTTAAAAACACTAACTACCTCAGCTAAATATTTACCCCCATAAAAATTACCCCCAATATAAATAACTCCAGCCCCTGTAACTGTATTCTCCTGTAGATGTCTATATTTAGATGCTCTCCATTTAGGTGCCTGAATCAGTCTGGTGATTTCTCCAGCTTCAGTGAACACACGTGGCAAATTTCCTGCTCAGATTGAAAATGTTCTCCTACCAGATAGTCTCCTTGGAGATTTTCTCTTGCCAAACACTTCAGAAAAAAATCCTGCTGCTAGAGCCTCTTCAGATGCAGAGCACTCTCCCTGGAGCCTGGGCTGCTCTGGAGTGTATATCCCCCTCTTTACAAAATCACAGATACCAGTTACTCCCAGAACAACAAGAAATGTTAGCTAGGTTTCCCTCTCCAAAAGAATCTAAGGGGTGGGGGGGGGGGGGAGAGGGATAATCAAAAGGTATTTAGGTAGTTTGCAGACCTGGATATTCACCAGGATATTCCGAAGCACTAATGCAGTGTGAGCCACCGAGCGTTCCATAGGTGGAGCTGGGATGGCATACCAGGATAACCAGTTAGTGGCGATATTCACTTGCTAACTGGTTCTCCCAAATCAGCAAAAGTTAGGTACTTTAAAGGCTTTCCTAACTTTAGCTAACCGGCCAGTGACTGAATATCGCTGTAGTTAGCCAAACTGCTATCTGGCCAACCCGGATTTTTAATGGCACTGGCCAGATACAACTCTGGCATTGAATAAACGAGTTTAACTTAAAGTGGTGTTGACCAGCCACTTTAACAGTGCTGGCTGCTGAATATCCCCCCTTCCTTTACAATTCCTGCTTAGTGTCCCTCACAGCAGCTTCAAGCAATCAATCACTCTTTCTTCTGAGATTACAGGGACTCCAGCCTTCAGGCCTGGATCGATTCAGTGAAGAAACCTAGAAGCCTATTTATTGCTTGACTATATTCAACTTACAAAACCTAAGCCATCTTCCCATGGGGATATCATAGCAATACCAAGAGCCTCTGTGGAAATATCTTCATCACTAGTAAGAAACAAATTGCAGATACCCTTACAATCAGAATATCAAGGGTCATCCATTTATTTTAAAACTTTGCACTGAAAACATACAGGACACATCTCAAACAAGGATTAAGGGGCTTGGTAGCCCTAACAATCTCCCCACCCTAAAAATTATGTGGATGTGGTGGCCTTACATAACACATCCAAAAAAATAATGACTTAGAGGTAGAAGGGAATCAACAACCCAACAGGACGCCATTAACCCCCACCCCTGCAGTAGTCTGTTGAAAGTCTGCCCACCCTCTTCCCAGCACCTGTATTCCTCTTGACCCTTCTTTTTCCCCTGCCTCACTTTTATCCTTTACTCAGCACAGTATACCCTCCTTCCTTCTCCATATGCCCCTGTTCCTTCACTTTCCCTGAACACACAACCCTCCTCTTTCTTCCCACTTTTCCTCATCCCCCTTCCTCTCTCTTTCCCTCAGAGAGGGAAATGTGGATTTTTAGGCAGCCTTTTCCAGGAATACTCAGGATGCCTTGGAACATTCTTATAATTCAGGTGCAATAATTCCCTGCCCCAAGAAGCCCCCACTCATCTCTCCCCCCCCCCCCCCCCACCTTCTCTCTCCTTCAGGGACCTTGGAAAGAGGAAGGGAAATCTGGATTTTTAACCTGCCTTTCCAAGGAATGTTGGAGGTGGCTTACAGCATCTTTAGAATTTAGGCACAATAATTCCTGCTCCAAGGAGATTATAATCTATGTGCATTCCTGCCTCGTCCTCTCTCTCTCGCTCGCTCCTGTCCCTTTTTCCATTCTCTCTCTGTCTCCACAACAGTGTCCTATCCCTTGATTCCCTTACTCTTTTCCATGTCAGTACCAATTTCTTATTCCCAACCCTCTCTCACTGTCTCTTTCCACCAATACTCAGTAATAGCTTCCCCTTCGCCTCCCCTCTGCGCCGATTTCCATGCAAAATCACTGCCTGCTAGAATTCCACCTCCTACTTACATGGCTCAAGTCCTTTCACTTGTGGCCCAGGTATGGCTTGTCATAAGAACATAAGAAATGCCATTTGCATCAGACCAATGTCCATCAAGCTCAGTATCCCGTTTCCAAAAGTAGCCAATCCAGGTCACAAGTAACTGTCAGGTTCCCAAAAAGGTACAAGGCTTATCCCGGGGCAAGCAGTGCATTTCCCTGGCCCTCTTTAATAAGGGTGGGGCCTCAGGAGTCGGGCTGGGAGAGTAATGTATATAGTTAATGCTCAGTTATGTTCAACTGTTCTTGTAATGTTAAAATGTTCAGAAGTTCAATGTATGTTAACTGCTGTTTATTGTAAACCGCCCCTGATTTTTGGAAGGGGCGGTATATAAAAGTTTACAAATAAATAAAACCCATATCAGAACATTTAAAGCGCTTCCACCCTTTTAACAGAGAAGATATTCTAAAGAGGACACAGAATCTATTTGACCCTCCTCTTCAAAGCCTCGATGACATGGTTGCCGCTTGGAACTCAAGCCTAGATGCCGTGATCCACTCACCTACCACGAACAAAGCACCACATAAGAAAAAGAATGCCCCATGGTACTCCCAAGAACTACGTAATTCGCTCCTTCAACTCAGACGACTTGAGAGACGCTGGCGACGATCAAGAACAGCTGAGAGCCATGAGGCATTCACAGCACAATTAGGAAAACATCGGTTATCTGTAGCATCAAGTATGAAACAATATCATGCAAAAAGACTACAACGCTCCTTGAACAAACCCCACAAGCTTTTCCAAATTGTGAAATCTCTAGCAAAGTAGCCATCTCAAGAGAACTTACCCTACCCAAACTCACAAGAATATGCTTATTACTTGCGTAAGAAAAGTAATCAGCTTGCCCAACCTGCTAAGCCCCCCATACCAGCCAGCCTACCTTTCTCCATCCCACAACCTCCTCTTGGTCATTTCTTGAGTGGGTCCCAACACACTATCACATCATTTTCTACTCCATCTGACAGAGTCATTCAAGACACTATCCTAAACATAAACACTACAACAGCACCCTCCGATCCGTGTCCAGCTCCCTGGATAAAGGCCCTGCGTGCCGAGCTCAGCCCATTCCTATCCAAATTGATTGATGTATCGTTCTCTACTGGAACATTCCCTCGAAGCCTGAAACAGACGGCTATCAGACCACTCTTAAAAAACAGTAAGTTGGACCCTTCGATGATGGAATCCTACAGGCCTATCTCCAGCATACCTCTCCTATCGAAAATCATTGAAAAGATTACCCAACGCCAATTACAAGATCACATAGATACTAATGCACCCCTGCATCCCTGCCAGCATGGATTTCGCGAAGCACATGGTGTTGAAACATCACTCACAACCTTATTCAACACCATAACCTTAGGTCTCGATAACATCAGACAAGGCTTTGCACTAATCTTCATGGACATTGCCGCCGCATTCAACACCGTAGACCACGAAGTTCTCCTGCTACGCCTCAGAGAGAAGGGAGTTCACGCTTCAGCTTTGTCATGGTGCACTTCATACCTCACTGATCGCTGGCAACATGTCCGTTCTGGCCCCTCCAACTCTGATTCCTTCCCCCAAACTAAAAGTGTTCCACAGAGCTCATCTCTATCCGCCTTGTTATTCAATGTCTATATGCAACCCATTTGTGATCTCATCCAATCATTTAATATCAACTGCCTGGTCTATGCTGACGTCGTCTTGATGTACATGCCAATTTTGATAGAACATCTTGAACTATCCCCACTTATCAGGTGCTTTGACGCTGTCACAGACTGGCTAAATGCACAAATGCTTAAGTTAAATTTCAAAAAGACAGAAGCCCTCTTCGTCACCAGGAATCCGGCTTTTACTCCACCCCTGTCTATCAAGGTTCGCGACGCAGAGATCATATGCAAGACTACAGTAAGATACCTAGGTGTAACGCTTGATCAGCAACTTAATATGAAGGCTCATATCAAAACATAACAAAGTCGGTCTACCATAAAATCCGGACCCTCCGCAATCTGCGTCAACTGTTAGAGCCTGATGACTTCCGAACTGTCTTTCAGGCCCTAATAATGCCTCACTTTGACTATGCCAATGCGATCTTGTATGGTCTACCTAAGTGCACGACTAACCCCTTACAACTTGCAATGAATTCAACTGCAAGAATCCTTCATGGAGCCTCAAGAAGTTCTCATATTACCCCAATACTAAAACAATTGCACTGGCTACCCATACAAGCCAGGATCTCATTCAAGATCCTAATTATGACCCATAAAGCCATCAAGAAATACCCTGCTACTGCCATTACTGACCTAATTTCAATCACACCTCCCAATCGAGCAAGGAGATCGAATGCCGCAAATACTCTCATATTACCTAAGGCAAGTACGAAGTGTTCTCAATTCACTAGATCCAGAGCCTTCTCCTTCTTTGCTCCATCCTGCTGGAACGCACTACCAGCAACTATCAGAACCATCAGTGAACTCTCCCAATTTAGGAAGGCACTGAAACGTCACCTCTTTCTTTATCACTACGATGTTGCAGTCTTCCCCCCAAACCCACCCACTCTCACATCTCAATGCAGCACCTCAAACTCATGCACGTCACATTCCCAGACTTATCACTCGCAATCACACCTTCCCTTCCAACCACCATGAGAAACTTATGCAGTGCCGCATAACTCATTATATTGTTGCATAAAGTAGACTGTATTTATTCATCGTGTCTCCTTGTTAAGGGACTGGTTATTTATACCCTATTTTACCTGTTATACCTGCTTAATGCATACCCAAGTTTAATTTTCCTGTTTAATGCATACCCAAGTTATTATACCTGTTTCACTGTAAGCACAAATCACGAAATTGAGATGTGCAACTCTTATGTTCATTGTAAACCGCACTGATGTCGAATAGCGCGGTATAAAAGAGACTGCAAATAAATAAATAAATAAATAAATAAATAAAAATAAAAAAAATAATGGTTTATGGACTTTTCCTCCAGGAACTTGTTCCATAATACTGCTTCATTTCACCTTTGCGGTGATGCACCCAGATGCAAGGCTTGCAGGTCTAAGAGGACTCTTCCCAGTGAAAGTACATGGCGGCGGTTTATGAAACTATCTGTAGAATACATGAGCCTTCCACTCTCTTTAGCAGGTACAGCCTTCTGCCCTGTTCTGCCTCCTGGATTGGCTGCAATTAGCAACTAAAGCATGATGCTGACAATGGGGCTAAGGGTGCTGGTAAGGGCAGGGCTGGTGGAAGCACTAGGCAAACTAAACGAATGCCTAGCAGTCTGGGAGGGGGCAGCAGCATTTAAATTTTTGAGCCCACTGCCCACCATGTGTGCCCGAACCCGACTCAGCATAGCTACAGTAGGCGACTGGTCACAGGGCGCTCTACAGAGAAAGTGGGTGGCTTTGCCTGCAGTTTGAGCTCCACTGTGGGGGGTGGAACAGCCAAAGGAGTCAGAGTCATGTGCTGTCAGGGGCGGCCCAAAGGGGGTGCGAGGCCATGTGCGGAGACTCGGTGTGTGGGGCCTCATTTGCATAAGTGGCCTTATTTGCATAAATATTTGCATAATGTTACCATACACTAACTTTTAGTAAACACGTCTCTTAATGAATGTATGGATAAAGAAAGACTAAAAGATTTCTACATTACTATAATCCAGTGCCAACCGCCAGGCACATTAGGAACTACTACAAACACTGCCCATTTAGAACCCATCCTAGAAATTACACCCCTGGGAACCAACCCAATGTATCCCATACAAACTTGATTCCCCTATAATATTTCACCAAAAATTACCCCAATGTGTAACAGCCCTGCCGATTCTAGATCCAACGAAGCCCTCCGGTGTATATGTATTTTTGTCGGATCGTTCACCATGAGAAGAAATTCTTCCTCTCTCGAGGCGAACCCTCCATTTTAATCAATTTATTACCAGGCCTACCATCGGCCTAAACCGACAAAACCAGCACTTGCTGTCGTCAGCATAAAAATTATTATGAAAAATCCAATGTCCTTTTTCATAATAATTTTTATGCTGACGACAGCAAGTGCTGGTTTTGTCGGTTTAGGCCGATGGTAGGCCTGGTAATAAATTGATTAAAATGGAGGGTGCGCCTCGAGAGAGGAAGAATTTCTTCTCATGGTGAACGATCCGACAAAAATACATATACACTGGAGGGCTTCGTTGGATCTAGAATCGGCAGGGCTGTTACACATTGGGGTAATTTTTGGTGATATATTATAGGGGAATCAAGTTTGTATGGGATACATTTAGAACCCATAGCAAACCCGCCGTATCGTAACAGCACTACCAGGACTCACAAAGCACCAGACCCTACCTATCAAAAGGCAACACTGCAAATATTAAACAAATACATTTTAGAGAACAATACATGACCTACTGGGGAAAGAGAACAAGTGGCAATGTCAAATAGGAATTACATAAACAGAATACCTCAGCTCAGTTACACATGCAGAACATAGACCATCACCAAACAAGGAATCACAATTCAGAAACAGGAAGGCAATAATTAAACTGGGAACCCCAGAAGCCAAACTGGGAATGTACAACAACACTGTAAAAATAAAACTATAAATTAATTTCCTCTTGTACTAAACAAAGCGCAGACGTTAATGATGCACATTTCCCAGAGCTGACATATTCCAGTTAATAAATTCAAAATAAAGAGATATTTTTCTACCTCTTGTGCATTTTTTTTCAGTTGCAATTGCTCCAGCCAGTTTCTTCTGGTTTCTTCGTGTCTTCTGCTAACTCTCCATCGTCTGCTGTCCATTTGTCCTTTCTTCTCTCTTCTAGTTTTTTTTTCCATTCTCTCTCTCTACATCTGCTTTAACATACTAATCTTTCTCCTTTTGCTCTTTCCTCATTCCTATTTCATCCACTCAAATTTTACCCCTACATCCTCAATCCCCACTTACTCTCCCAATAACCGGCCAGTTATAGAAATTTCATCCCTCCCACACAAAATATTTTTCCCCTCTCCATTTCACTCTCCCAGCCCCATCCCATTCTAATCCTCCCCCAACATCAGCTCCCTTCTAGTTCCAGCCTCACCCAGCATCTTCTCCCTTCTAGTCCCTGCATCAGCCCATTTCCAGTCCTAGCCCCCCATCAGTCCATTTCCAGTCCTAGCTCCCCATCCATTTCCAGTCCTATCCGAGTCCCTCCATCAGCTCATTTCCAATCCCAGCCCCCCATCAGTCCATTTTTAGTCCTTTTCTAGCTCCACCATCAGCCCATGTCAAATCCTAGCTCCCCTCCCCTCCACTCAGCCCAATTCCAATCCAAGCCCCCCATGAGCCTACTTCCAGTTCTAGCCCCTACATGAGTCCATTTCAGTCCAAGCCCCCACCACAGCCCATTTCCAATCTTAGCTCCCCCAACAGCCCATTTCCAGTCCTATCCTAGCTGCTCCATCAGCCCATTTCCTGTCCTAGCTCCCTCCCCTCACAGCCCATTTCCATTCCAAGTCCCCGTCCCCATCAGCTATTTTCAGTTCAAGCCTCCCCTTCCACTCAGCCCATTTCCAGTCCTAGCAACCCCCCAACCCATTACCAGTCCTAGCCCCCCATCAACCCACTTCCAGTCCTATCCCCCATCACCCCATTTTCAGTTTAAGCCCCCCCATAGCCCACTTCCAGTCCTAACCCCCCATCAGCCCACTTCCAGTCCTAACCCCATCAGCCCATTTCCACTTAGCCCCCCCATAGCCCATTACCAGTCCTAACACCCCATCAGCACACAACCCATTACCAGTCCTAACCCCATCAGCCCATTTCCACTTAGCCCCCCCATAGCCCATTACCAGTCCTAACTCCCCCATCAGCACACAGCCCATTACCAGTCCTAACCCCATCAGCCACCCTCAAGTCCTCACCCCCCCATCACCCCATTTCCAGTCCTAGCCCCCCCCATAGCCCATTTCCAGTCCTAGCCCCCCCATAGCCCATTTCCAGTCCTAGCCCCCCCATTAGCCCACAGCCCATTACCAGTCCAAACCCCCCACCCCCCCCACGGGCCAGGGAAAATTAGAAAAAAGAAAGCTGGCAGCGGCAGAATCGACTGTCCCGCGGGGCCCCCACTGCCCGGCTGAGCCCTCCCTGCCCGGCTGAGCCTCTCCGTGACGGCTTTCAGATCTGCGAAGGGAGAGTGTCTCCTCGCGGCTCTGTTAAGCCCGCAGTAAACCGTGTGCACGGCTTTAACGCCGGCTTTCTGCATTGTCCTTTAGGCTTTGCTGCGCACTGCCCGATTGGCATGTCTTCCTACATACAAAACACTTCAATGTCTAATTCAGTCTTTGCACACTCTGACTGGAACCTGATATTTGCCATTAGTTTTGAATGAGATGACTACAGTGGTAAGAATCAGCTGTATAAAAAATATGGAGCCTGGAAGTTCTAGCAAACAGAAGCAATATTACTGAAATAAAGTTTGTAGAAAGAAAGTTCTCCAGAACAGTAAATCAAAATGTTTCCAAATACTTTTGGTCATGATACTTATTTTTAATTCAATCACTCTCAGTATGAGTTTAATATAATTGCAAGTTGATCTCCGAAGCTGCTCTAAACATGGATTACATGAGACAAATAGGCAGTAAGAAGACATTTTTATAACAGAGCACCTAGGTTAATAGGGTAGGAAAGCATCCCTTTTTAATTCTTTAACAAAAAAGCACATAAGCACCTATGTATCTTTATAAAATACTGGCACAAATTCTGCAGAAATCAATGTCTGCGCCTTTCACCTAGGCATGTCTCTGCTCGGAAGCAAATGTTAGCACACACTTTATATGCATATTTTATAAAAAGTGTGTAAATAGCAGCTCCGCCTAGCTCCTCCCCTCAGAACACCTACTCTCCAGGTACGTGCCAGCTTGCACTGTGCGTGCAGTTAGGCATGACCTATTTTTATAAGAGGCCTTTTATGCATGGAAAAGATTTATAGAATTACCCCTCAAATGACCAATCCACTGGGGATTATGAGGCCAATTTTCAAAAAGCCCAATATTCAACAGGCTGTCCGGTGACTGCAGGCAGCACTGCCCACATTTTCCAGATATTCAGCAGCACTGTCTGGATAGCGACTACCTCTGCAAATCCAGACTGAGCCTTGCTATCTGGATAAGTGCAGAGTTATCCGGGTAAATGGCTATTTTCAGTTGGCACCTATCTGGATAGCAACTTAGGCCTGCTTTGCAAGTGGCCTAAATTATACGGACAAATGCCGGCTGAAAACTGCTACCACCTGAATAACTCGGCACTTATCTGGATAGCTGTGGTACCGCTCTCACTCCATCCACTGGAACACCCCTGCACTAGCCCTGTTCCGATAGTGCTATTGAATACCGTTGTCAGCTCCCTTATCTCAGCAGCCTCACATTGGCTCTCCGGCTAAAGGTTCTGAATATCGGGCAATATGCTTAACACAAATACATAATTTCCGTAGGATAAATGTATTACAGAATTTGGAAAAGCTGTTATAATTTTGATAACACATAATACGCTCAAAGTCAACCATACAGAACTACAGTGCTGCACAGTGCAGGACACAAAATATTTGTTTCACTGTATCTACTTTTCTAGTTCACCAGTTTTCTCCTGTTCCTTTGAGCTTTCAGTTCAATCAGAGGAGGTCTTAGCATTCGATAACTACCACCAAGGTTCCCCCCCCCCCCCTCCGCTTCATAAAACTCTCCAAGACACGGCCTCTTGTATGGCTGTGCACCCCATGGCCACTGAACCACTGGGCCACCTTGTAATACAACTTCCGCGCGGGATATGTTGAAGCAATACTTTGTGGACATTCTTGGGATCCCGGTGGAATCACATCTTCCCTTGACTAAAGTTTACTATCTTCTGGTTAATAAGAAACTGGGGGTAGTGGGTCAGCAAACTTCTATCGCAGAATCTCAGCATATGGATATTCTTAATATTTCTAGTGTATTGGAAGAGAGTAATAATGAAACTATTGTACAGGTTACTTTGTTGATTACGCGTGCTCTGTCATCTGATAGGGAATGGCTTCTTAAATAGTTTTTTTTTTAAGAGTAGTCCATACCCTTTAAGGGGTTATTAGTACGGATATTTCCTGATCTTGCCCGGGAGACCCAGCGGAGGCACAGGGAATTTTTGTTCTTAAAACCAGGGGTGATCCATATGGGGGTATTGTTTTTTTTTTCTTAATTTCCTTGTAAACGTTTAGTTACATTTCTATCTGTTAACTCTGTATTTTAGGATCCTCCTCAATTAGCCGCATTTGTTAGTTCCCCTCTTAGTACTGCTGCACAGGTTGCTGTAGAGTAATAAAAGGCCTTATATGTTAAAGAAGATGTTGACTAGGTTGTTTTCTTAGGTTTCCTCACAGGTATTGAGTATATAGAATTTATTTCCTTTTCTTAGACCTCCCTTCCCTGCTTTGTTCTGGGCTGGTGAGACTAGCATGTAAGTTTGCCTCTGTATTTTCTTTGTAATTGCTACTTGCTTGTCTCTTTTCAAGTACAAGTGTATTTGCTTGGTATATGGATTGTAAATTTGTAAAAATAAAACACACACCGGTGGCTGTGAGCAAAAAAAATCCAGATATTCAGTAGCAGTACCTCGATAGAGGCCGCCAGTGAATATTTGGAGATTGTACAGCCGCTGCCATTATCCGGAGAGCAGCGAGTTTTAGCTGCCCGTCGGATAAACTATATTGACAAGCAATTAGGACAGCTTTTTGTTACTGTCCTAAGTTATCTGAATAAATGATGTCTCTACCCCTGCACTATCTGGATTGTGCTGAGGCGGCCTATAAGGGCATTCAGAAACACTATCCGGACAATGCCACTGAATGTCTAATCAGAATAGCAGCTGCTGCTACTTGGATAAATGCTTTTTGAATATCAGCTCCACAAATACTACGTTACAGTACAGGAAGCAAAGAGTACTGGAAGCTCTAACTATATCGCTCAAGGCCTACAGGCACTGTTGACTACAGGCTGTTTAATGGCTGATCTCTCCTAATGCCCAGTGTAAAAGAATGACAGAGTGCATGGTGATAGGCCTTGGGAATGTGATGTGCTGTTATTTTCAGGTCTCCATCCTTTCAAAAATCAGTGCAATGTAAAGTGCAATTACAGTACCTGGAGAAGCTGTACACCCTACTATTTCAGGTCATATTTTCTAAGCAGACGTGTGGTCATTGCTTTAGAGACTATGGACCCAAAATTGAAAGGATTTATGTTCCTTACTTTTAGAATTGTGCTCCTAAAGTGGCCTCTCTGAAAACTTACTAGGGCTGAGTGACTAAATATTTTCTTAAGATTTCTCTAACTTCTAAAGTTAGTAGCATAAGAAGTGCGTGGGAAAGGGAGCGGACTTAGGGCAGGGCAATTACTCAATTCAAACCAAGGCACCTAAATTAGGCTCACAAATCTAGGCCAGTGAATGGTAGGCATAAATTTTAAGCTCCTAAATTAGGATGAATTTTCAGCTGAAAACTTAGGTGCCTAAGCGTGACTAAAAATAGGACACACATTTAAGAGCCTAACTTAAGAGCCTAAAATTAGGAGCTCAACATTTTTTGAATAATGGGCCCTATAAATCTGAAAGAGCAATGCCTTAGGAGACAAACACAATCCGTGATAACAGATCAGGAGAATTACATTTATTTTTAGAACCATTCTATTTAGAATCTAAATATGCACAAAGATACAGTAAAAGTTTAGTTTTGGTCAATTGTATTGGAAAGTTATTATGTCTCATAATCTGATGATAAATTTGGTCTTTGTCATCCACAGGGTGAACAATAATAGGCCACAGTGGACTGGCTGGAGATTAGTAGATTGAATTAGGCCATATTTATACAATGCTCTGATTAAAAGGAAATCTAAAGACTTTTGTCAGAGCTGTTTTTCTCTCCTCTCCTATGGTGTGTCATCCTTAACGGACTTCACTCAGATGAGATATTGAATTCTCTGCCAGGCATTTTTAAATGCTGTATTCTGTATCATTTGTTTAAACTTCATCATCAGTAATTACAATCGGGTTCTTTTCATTATCTTGAATTACTTTCCCAATACTCTTAACTGACAGGAATAAAAGATGACTCGCTGACAAAGGCTCCTTTGTCCTCTGTTTTGACAGTCTTAACACATGAGTTTAAAACGAGAGAGAATTAAATGGGGATCTTTTAGAAGTGAAAAGATCTAGTATCAGCCCTGACTATAACTTAAACTCTGGGTCATTTTTCACCTTTAGCGGATGCACTTCCATCTCGGTATTCCAATTTCTATTATGAAGTGCTGAGCTTTTGTGAAAAGATGAAGAATTTAAGATGCAGGCTTTTGCGATACCATTTATAATAGTGACATAATGGTGTCAAGTATTTAGAAAAGGAAGAAAGGAAAAACAACAGTCTGGTCACATGTTGCAAGCAGTATCATGTTTTTTCCATGTACTGACATCAATTACATTCTCATGGTGACAAAAGTATTTTTGTCAGGTTTAAATATCATGTATCATCACTGTTTCTTTGTTGCACCTGAGACCGTATGTCAAACAGAGCTGGCTTTGAATTGCATTGGGCTAGATATGATTTTTATGATATTTTTACCTTATTGTTATTGTACATTTTTTGTATTTATCGTGATTTGTAATGCCATTTTATTATACATGTGTGGACCATGGGGGAGCCCCTAAGCCCTGGGCCCTTAAGCAAGCAGCCAGATTACGGTTTGGAGGCAATGCATTGTTATTGACTTAGTTAAGGTTCAAAATAAAGAAGCCTGTCTTTCCTAGCGGGCTGACAACTCAGTTTAAAAAAAAAAAAAAAAAAAGAGGCCCATCTTCTCAGCAAGCCAGTAGTTCAGTTCAAAAAGATTTGCTGAGCAATCTCTGGCAAACATACAAAGAGCCTGTCTTGCCTCGTAGGTTATAAAGCATCGGTACTTCTCCTCAGCAGTGCAACAGATGTTCCTTACACTTAGGCAATGTAGGTATAAGCCGGAGGGCTGCTTCTTCCTGTTCTGGGCCTCCATGACTTTCCCTAACTCAGGGTTTTTGTACTTCATGGTTGGACTCTGCCACCTTGGCTTTGTTAAGGTGGCCTGCTGGGGAAATGTGTTTAAGGGAGCCTGGGTACTCTTATGCACCCCTCACAGCCTGTTTTATTGTAGAATGACTTAGAGTTTTCCCCAGGAAGGCAGTTTAGAAACTGAACAAATATCAACAGAATTCCTATAGGGGAAAACAGAATGTGCCAGATTGCTATAGATCCCTATACCAATACTACACAGTAGCAGACTACCTCGGTCGTGCACACACACGGCAAAAGACAGCTTCTCGCCAGCACAGTATAAGAGATCACAAATTGGAAACAGAAATGTGCAGATAAAAACGGCCAGAAAGCCAAAGTGAATGCTGCGCATACCAGAGAAACAGAAAAGCATTTTCTCCCCAAACAATACAAAATACAGATATAAGAGAATCATATATTCTAGTCAAACTCAACATAAAAAGTTATTTGTTGTCTGGATATTTTATTTTATAACAATTCCTTTTGCTTGCTTTCCTTTTTTCTTTCTTCTAACTTCTTTCCATTTGTTGTTTCTTCTTTCAGTCTTCCTCACTTTCTGCCTGCTTCATTCTCTGACAGTGATCTTCTCATCTTATTCAATTTCCATTCATAGCCAGATTTCATCCCATTTTTTTCCCATTTCCCCTCTTCTCCCTCTTCCAGTTCTTCACCTCCGTCTTTCTTACTGGATTACTCTCCTCACCAAGCTCCCTTGTTCTTTCTCCCACAATAGCTGCCTTCTTTCCTGGTTATTTCAGATCACTCTTCTCAAGTCATACCTATTCTGACTTGGTCCAACCATTTCCTTTCCCTCAATCTCGCCAAGATTTCCCATCCTCTCTAGTCACCTCTTCTTTTTACTGTTCCCTTCTCACAACCTTTCTAGATCTTATTTCCTTCCTCATCTAGAGGAATAAGACCAATCTCCCCATCCCATCTCTGGCTCCGATGAGATAAACTGTGCTGTCCTTTAGAACAACAGTTTATTCAAGATTTTCCCACGCTAATCTTATTCCAATGCAGTAGGAATTTTTAATGTTGGGAAATCAGAGGGAAAACCACAGCACTAAAGGGTAGTGCAGTGCACAAGCAAAATGCTGAATGACAAATTGCTCATGTAAAAAACTAAGCTCCGATCCCCGTGGTGTTTCCTGTGCTGAGTCCGATCATCGTTGCGATCACTGCCCCGTTCACCGCAGTGATCACTGCCCCATGGTTGTGGTGCCGGAGGGGAAACAGTGCCGGAGCTGAAAGGAGATTCTGTTTTGGCGCCGGGAGAAGGGGAGGCATTGTGACATTGGGGGACAACCCGGTCAGCTGGCCAATGGGTGTCTGGTGGGCTGAGCTCGCCGGCCCTCATTGATGGGCAATGGCAGAAGAGAGGGTCGGGCTTGCGGCTATGATGTCTTCAAGATGGTGGCCCCCAGGAGCAGCGTGGTCAGGCTGGCGTGCTTGGTCTCTGCGGGTGTCTCGAGAAGCGCCATGGGAGCTGCGGATGCTGGAGGAGGCTTTGGGAGCATGCCGTTTCGGGGGCCATTGCCTTCGGGCTTTTTCACCGCAGGAGTCTCCGTGGTAGTTGGCGAGTCCGGTACTGAGTGACCGGGGATGGAGGCCCCTAGGGGCGCATCCCGTGTCAGCAGAGCAATTTGTTAAGACTCCGGAGGCTGGGAGGCGAGGAAGTCCTTCAGAGCGTGGCCTCTGGACTTCAGGGCTCTGGGAGACATTCGAGAGCAATGCTGGCAATCCAAGACCTGGTGGCTGGCACCTAACGCACCGGTCATGGGCATCTGAGCTGCTCATCTTCCTTGAGCAGTGGCTACATTTTTTAAATCCTGGTTTAGTCAATGGCATCTTCTTACCGTGAGTATTTGATTTTCTACTTTTCTTCTCTGGCTGTGAGAGAGCAGGAATCCATGTGTGGTAGGCACGGCGGAAGAAAAAAGACTGGCCAGCTAGGAGCGGGCCTCTGGCACATGCTCAGAAAGGTTCTGAGCTCTAGAGAGCACTTCCGTGTACGGCACCATCGGAGGACTTCACCAGGTGTGGCTGACGAATCCTGCTTGTCCAAGGAGAATCTCCTCTCCTGTCTGCTTGGTTCCAAAGAGCTGCTGGAACCATGTGGAGGAGCAGTAGGATGAGTGGGTTAGAAAAACTGGACCTGTTCTCTTGACTGGCCCATGAGAGGGAGGAAGGAAACAGCATGACAATCACTTCCTTTCATCTTCCGTGGCTTTAACTAAAGGCATTGCTGGGGAAAGGTGAAGCAGTGGCTTGTTTCCAAGTTTTGGCATGTTAGGGAACAGTTTGGTTCTCCAGATGATTAAGAAGGCCCCGATGAGAAATAAGCATAGACAACAGAATTGTCTTTTCTTGAATTTAAGAACTGCTGTACTGGGTCAGACCAGAGGTCTATCGAGCCCAGCACCCTGTTTTCAATTGTGGTCAATCCTGATCACAAGTATTTGGCAGGATACCAAAACGTAATTAGATTCCATGCTGCATAAGCACCAGGGACAAACAGTGGCTTTCCCCAAGTCTACCTTAACAACTGTTCATGGACTTTTCCTCCAGGAACATATTCAAAGCTTTTTTAAACCCAGTTATGCAAACTACTTTTACCACATTTTCTAACAAATTCCAGAGTTTTAATTATGCACTGGGTGAAAAAATATTGTATTTTTTACAAATTGTTTTGAATTGTATTACTTAGGAAGTTCATGGTGTGTCCCCTAATCTTTGTACTTATTTGAAGAGGAGTAAACTGACTTAATGATTTTACAAATATCGGTCATACCTCCCCCTCAGCCATCAGTTCTCTAAGCTCAACAGCCTTAACCTCTAACTTTTTTTGAACAATGAAACAGTCCTGCTACTTGGAAAGTCAGCTGTAGCTCTAAAGCAATGTTCCTTAACCTAATCCCGGAATACCTTCTAGCCAGATTAGCTCTCTGAATATTAATGAATATTTATGAGATATATTTACATGCAAATCTCTCATGTGCATATTCATATTTGTTGTGCATATCCTGAGAACCAGACTGACAAGAAGATGCTCTAGCTTGAGAAAGACTATTTTAAAGGACAGAGTTAGAGGGTAATTTAAAAAAACATTTTTGCACTTAAAAGCATTTCATGTGTGGAAATGGGCTCTTAAAAAATTAGGTCATACTTAAGAGTAGTGCAGGGCAAAGGTGGAGTTTGGGTACGACATGGGTGGAGTTGTGATGTACACACATACATGCTAAGATTTACACTTGCTCTCAAGACGACAGAATGTCCATGTCTTGAATGTGGGCAAGATTTCTACAGGATTTCAACTAGTATTTTAAAGTCACATTGGTACCTATACTCAGTTTCTCTCCTGCCAGCACGTCAGATTCTATAGAATCCCCTCTAAGTTTTATGGTGAGGAGCATTGTAAAGCAGACACTGTTGCTCCAGAACATCATCATACAGGAAATACCCGACTGCAAGTTCCTTATCACTTGACATATTTTTTTAGGAAGTTATCTTAAGGCAACTGTTTCATGTATCATTTATCTGTATTCTTTTGGTCACCTTTTTGTCCCATTGTGAAAAGGATGCGCCTTGTGCTTTGCTCATAGCCAGGGCCCACTTTTCAGTTGTCTGTGATGCCTCCATGGGCTCTGATAAGAAACTGCACAGCAGAGCCCCAGTTCATTCAGATTTATTCAAGTGGGAAAAATCAAGTAGGGGGAGATTTTAACCAATTAAGAGCTCCTTAGGAATTCCGTAAAACCCAAAGTAAAGCAGGTGATTGTAATGATTTCAAGTGCCACCTCATGCATTAACTTTTGAAATCTTGGATTTTTCTTTTACATTATTAAAAATGTCTAATTTATTTGATGGACTTTTAATAAATTGGTTCAAACTGAGCCTCATCTTTCTAATGGACTACATCCTTTGTTCCTAATAAATATTTCAGCAGCTCAGGGCGATTCATTACCATGGTGGTTTTCCACTTTCAGCTGGAAATGAGTGGAGATTATCCAGTTCCTCTTTTTGACATGATATCTGATATACTGAGGGGCCCTCTTACTAAGTTACTATAACAGTTACAGTGGGGTTTAGAATGTGCTGTTAATACACGCCTGCTGTAACTGTTACCATGCCGGCATGACAGCCAGCGTGCACTAACTGCATGCCATCGAAAGGGATGGAGTGTGTGCATGTGGGCCAGTGACAACTGGTGTGCTGTGGAATCTTGCCATGCCCTGGTTGTCATGACTGCTGATAGCATGGCTGCCCTTAATGCCACCTCATCACTACTGCTAGGAGTAAAAGCTGCCATTTGGTCAGCCGCCAGCAGCTGGGGCAGGAATGGAGGGGAACTACTTCTGCCCCATTTCTGCTCAGACCACTTAGGGAGCCCCTGGATCTTGGGGGGGGGGGAGAAGTTGATCAGGTGTGGGGCTCTTGGGGGGCAGTCTTGAGTATTGGGCTGCTTTTTGGGAAGGGATGATATGGAAGAGGGTTGTGTGGGGGAGGGGAAAACAGATTGAAGGGGCTTTGATCAGTGGGGGCTTCTCAACGGGGAAAGTTTGGTTGGGGTAGCAATCAGGACTTGGGGGGCTGGAACAATGCAACCACAGCTGCCTTTTTTTTGGTAGCTGGGTCCGCATTCCCTGCTTCAGCAGGTACTAGGCTACCTGCTGAGGTAGGGAATGCAGGCCTGTGCGTTAAATGTTTGCTCTCTGCATTAAATGCTTCCTGCATTTACCATATGGGGTTTGCATTTACAACATCTTAGCTGCAAAGAAAAAGTGCAGTAAGTGCACACACTTACTACACTTCAGTAGAAGGGCCCCTTAGTGTTCAACGTTACACTGACTTCGATTTATTTTGCCACTATAGCAGCCCTTGACATTTTGTGCAAAGGATTCACTGATCTGAACTTTTCTAGGCACTGATAATGGGCGGATGATACTTTCTAGGAGAGGGGGCAGGATCTGTATATGACTGTGTACATAAGAAATGCCATACTGGGTCAGACCAAGGTCCATCAAGCTCAGTATCCTGTTTCCAACAGTAGCCGATCCAGGTCACAAGTACCTGGCAGGTACCCAAAAAGGTAAATAGGTTCCACAATGCTTCTCGCGGGGTAAGCAGTGGATTTCCCAGGTCTTCTTTAACAATGATTTATGGAGCTTTCTTTCAGGAACTTGTCCAAACCTTTTTTTTTTTAAATTCAAAAGTACAGGCAGATAAAGAAATAACCGAAGAAATAAGTAAAAACAAAACAAAACAAAAAACCCTCCATCAAGGCAGGACAATGACGTACTTAAAAATTGTTCTTCGTTTGCTTTTTTTTTTTTTTTAAACTAAAATAGTATCTCTTAATTTTAAGCAAAAAAGTGTTATGAACACAAGTTCTGTATGAAAGTCAGTGCTTTAGGAAAAAGGGATACTAATTCTTGAAATTCCTGCCTGTTTCTTCCATGCTGGCTAAGTCACATCTCTGGCTCCATCATGGCGACAACCTTAAGGGGAACCAGGCAGGAGACAGTTGGAAGGTTCTAGTGAGGTTTCAGTTAAATAATGCATTCTTACCCAGTGATAAAAGGAGTTCAGAGCTTTATTTTTTCTGCGAGATCCTACGGCTTGGGATTTACCTTGCTAATATTCATAATTTACGGTGTAACCCCACTGTAAAACTGCTTTGATGTTCCATGTAAACCGCACTCATGTCGAATAGCGCGGTATATAAGAGTATTAAATAAATAAATAAAATAAAAATAATCCTTGGGATTAGAGAGCACCAGACATCACTTTGCTGAATAAGCTTCAGTGGGAACTGAAACTTTCTCTCTTGCTTGCAGGAAGTCACAAGACTGTGTGGTAGAAGAAACGTGTGACAATTGACAAGTGTTTTCACTTATGGACTTGAGACACTTTCTATGATGTTACTGTAAATTGTAAGATGAATCTCTGCAGCTACATTGCCTGTCAAAGGTCACTGGTTCCTATGCACACTCTAGCACATTATGTGTTATGGGATCTTTCATCAACCTCTCAGTCTCCCTCTGGCCCCTACCCAATTTTCTATGGCATTCCCTATCTAGTTAAAATGAAATTAACTTATAATGTGAATAAGGACAAAAAGGTGGGGAGGGGAGAGAAGAGGCTTTCACAAACAATCTCAAAAGGAGGTTTGTGAGGTGTTGAATGTTCATATATTACATATTTTTTGTTGGTTCTTTAAAAAGGCATCATAACCAACATAAGCTCCACTTTTCTCTAGGCCCACTCAGCCACTATCACACAGTACCATAAAATGTTTGTAATACTAAGAAATCTGTGGATCTCATGATTCCTAGATATTTGCATGTTTATTTTTATGACATCCTATGAAATGCTGAGCAATAAGCATATCATTCAAAGAAGAAAAGCTGATGACAGACTTACATCAAATATGCATATGACCAAATAAACCTCTGCATTCTTGGAGGGGCTCAATACAGGCTGAAGAATTTTTCAGGTTTTATCTTATATTTTTAAAAAATGTAACATTTTTTGTTTTTACTTGCTTGTCTGTAATTTGCTAGCCTGTTTGTGTTGCTTGGTTTATTGAAGAAACTAAAAGGCCTTTTGTTTATTTATTTATTACAGTTTCTTATATACTGCGCTATTTAGAATCAGCGCGGTTTACATCATAACAAAACGACCATAACGACAGACTGTCAGGTTTTACATTGAACAGGAGTACAAACTTGGATAACCGGGTTAACTATGTACATAAGCTATCTACACTGCAGATATAAGTTGTAAGGGCATTTCTAGACTGGGTCATTTCTTGGAAGGGATATCTAGTTCAGTTGCTGTCTGGGAAGTATTGGCGGAAAAGGTAGGTTTTGAGAGCCTTCCTGAACTGATATAGATTGGTAATGGCCCTAATGTCGGGGGGTAGAGTGTTCCAGCATTTGGGGACATAAAAACTGAATGCCCTGTTTGTGGTGTTCGTGTTGGACTTTGTCGAAGCCTTTGGTATAGCTAGCAAGTTTACAGCTGATGTTCTTCTTGATCTGTTGGGGGGGACCATGTGGATTAGATGCGTGAGTGAGAGGGATGAAGTACCTTTGATTGCCTTGAATGCTAATAAAAGGGATTTGAAGGTGATTCTCCCGTGGATCGGTAGCCAGTGCAGCTGTTTGAGAATAGGAGTCACGTGGTCATTTCTGGATGCACCGTAGAGGACCCTAGCTGCGGCATTCATGGCCAACTGTAAGGGGGTTAGTGTGGATTGGGGGAGACCTTGTAAGATGGCATTTGCAAAGTCAAAATGCGGCAGGATCAGCGCTTGATATATGGTTCGGAAATCGTCTGGGTCCAGCAGGGAGCGTAGGTGTTTGAGGGAGCGGATTTTGAAGTAGATGGCTTTGACTATGTTGCTTATGTGGCGTTTCATGTCTAGATGTTGGTCCAGGGTACTGTATTGTTATGTATAATATTAAAAAAATTCTATAAAATATTTCATATATTGAAAAGACTTTAGTTCTAATTCTAAAGTCCTTTACACTTCTGTAGAAACCCCTTGAGGTCTCTGCTGCTCAAAGCAGTGACGTTCAAGGGACGCTGCTTAATTACTACAATGGAGGCTGGAGATGACCTGGTAATTTTCCAGAACAGGGGAGGTAGCCTTCTGTCCAGTTACAACAGGCTGGAAGGAGACTCTTCTCTAATGGAAAATTCAGCTTCTACAGTGCAATCGTAAAGTCCCTCTGCAGTGAGTGCTGCACGTTAACCAAAGAAAACCAAAGGCAAACCAACCTGCACAGACACAACCACCACCCCAATCGCCCTTTCAATGTCCAGCCAGGATCTACACAGGCCCCCCTTTTTTATTTGTCTGGTCAGGTGGGGTTGTTGCAGGTCCCTGGGATGGGGCAGTGTAACTTCCCACCAGAAATGGAGCAGCTCAGCCACACACAGTCATGGCTAAGCTGCTCCAGTTTTGGTGGGAAAGTTTGTCGCTTTGTCCCAGGGACCTACAGTAACCTTGCTTGACTGGCTAGAGAGGCACAGGGAAACCAGCGAAGCCTGAGGTGCTCAGGGGGAGCAGAGCTTGGTTGGCTCTGGGAATGGACTCTGGAGCTGGGGACATTTGGACACGGTTGGTCTTGCACTGTCCTCTGTTTTCAAGCATTCAGAGAGACATTGGTTGGGTTTCTTGGCAAGTCATGCTGGTGCAGGCAGGGGGATGAAAAGGAAAGAGGGAGCCTGTGTGGGTCCTGGCTGGACACTGGCAGGGCAGTTGGGATCATTGCTGTCTCTCTGTGCGGGTTGGTTTGCCTTTGGTTCACACGCTGCGTTCTCTGTAGAAAGACTTTATGATCGCACTATATATATGGGAGGTGTTGATGGCCATTCCCTATCCCCTCATACCATCCAGAGGGAGCCACAGAAGAGAGAGCATAGGGGTAAGGAGGGGGGTTTTGGCCTTAAGCCTAGACCCTGAATTCCTAAATAACTGTGCAAACCCCACCAGCACCCACACTAGCTCCCAAGGAGAGCAGTTCTGGCTGTCGAAAGGAGTCATTGTCAAGAAGTAAGAAGATGGGAGCTACATACTCCAAGAGGGAAAGAGAAGGATCCAGAGAAGTACGTTACCTTTTCAGTAACCCACCAATACTAGAGCCAAGAGCACCTGCATTGTAATATTGGGGATCTACATCTACAGAAACCACCAGGCTCTAAGGAGGAGAGGAACCATAAATGTTCATCAGAAATCCAATGACAACAGAGCCAAGAGTGAACACAGGGCAGCACTGGGGAGCTGCGCTTGCACAGCTACTAGCTCAAGGTATATTGAGAAAGGTTATGAGAGCAGGAGGGTGGTTTCCATTCAGGGCAACAGCAAGGAGTAACAAAAGTGAAGGAAGGAAAAGCTAGGAGTAAAATTCCAGTACTCTGGAAGGAATATTAAGAGTGAATTGCTGTACTTTAACAGAATGAGAGAGAAAATTTTACAAATAGATTAATTCTAGTTTGACAAACATAGAAAAGAATTTGGAGAAAGCAGAAGCTCAGAGAGTACGTATTTGGGCCAGGTACATCCCCTCCAGGAGCAGCGAGCCGACAGCAGCCCACAGTCCCACTGACATCCTCATTGTGAGACTTCGGGATGTATATTAGGTAAACTCATACCTGGCAGTCGGCACTCAGACTGCTTTCACCACTTCCCCTCCCCTTCTCCCCAATGGCCCGTTTGTGGCTGTAGGTCTCTGGGCTGCTATCCCCATCTTAAGACATTGGTTAGCTGTTGTAGAAGTAACCACGTTACTCCTTTTTCCACTAAGAGGAAACTTTTATTAACATATTAATTAGGAGTATGGTGAATTAAGGCCACAGCATAGACAGGTCAGAGAAATCAAATTAACAGTGGAAAGTTGTTTTATTTAACAGAACTTTATTTACAAACAGGCCAAAACTGAGAGACACAGTGGATTGACAGTTCACATGTCAACTCAACTCTGTCCTAAGGGTACAGATAGCTGAGTCATATTCCTGTGATGTACAGTCAACTAGGCCGGGGTGAACTGCCATTGAAGCATTTGCTCATATTCTTCAGATTGAAATAACTAATACCTTGTGGTCTACCCTGTAGAAGAAGGGGTACCCAACATGTGCTGCTTCGGCTCATTGCAAGCTTTTGGTTACAGTAGTCAAAACTGATGATGAAAGTGGTTTGGCTCTGATTTTTGCATTAGCGATATGCCCTGATCTTCTTGGACATCTCCGCGGCTTTTGACTCCGTCAACCATGAGCAGCTCCTGATACGTCTCCAGGAAAAGGGAATTCAGGGCTTAGCCTGGAGCTGGTGCAAATCATACCTAACAGATAGATGGCAGCAGGTACGAACAAGGCTCCATGACCTCCAAGCCTTTTCAACAAAAACATGGAGTTCCCCAGGGTTCCTTACTATCTGCCCTATTGTTCAATATATATATGCAGCCCATATGTGCAATCATCCACTCCTTTAACATCTCCTGCCTGATTTATGCAGATGAGAATAAGAAATTCTCCCCCCCTGCAACTTTGAAGGTGAGAGACGCGGAACTACCATGTAAACCATCAATTCGCTACCTGGGAGTAACCATCGACCAAGAACTGACCTTCAAAGATCACATAAAGCAGACCGTTAAATCCATTTACTACAAATTAAGAACGCTGAAACCCTTAAGACCACTACTCGCCTCCAATGACTTCCGAACAATCTTCCAAACCCTTATAACACCTCATTTTGACTATGCTAATATCATCCTGCATGGTCTACCCAAGAGCACCCTCAACCCACTCCAATTGGCGATGAACTCAGCAGCTCGCATCCTCTGCGGTACTTCCAGTAGAGACCACATCACCCCCATACTAACAGAGCTTCACTGGTTACCCCTACAAGCCAGGTTAACTTACAAAGCACTTCTGCTATCCTTTAAAGCAATTAATCAAATAGCCCCACCTTCCCTCTCATCACTTATTATCAACACCCCCACGAACAGACTGAGAAGATCCGCAGCCGCCAATACCCTTGTCATACCAAAGGAGTACACTAAATGTAATCAAACAACCAGAGACAGGGCCTTCACCTTATTCGCTCCAACTTGCTGGAATAATCTCCCTCCTCATATCCGATCAATAAAAGACCTCTCTCAATTTAAAAAGGCCCTCAAACACTACCTATTCTGTCATCATCTCTTAGGCCCTAACCCTACACCTCCTCCCCCCATCTCACAAATCACTCACACAGCCTCTGACATTCCAACAACATAGTCATAACAGAACTCGACCTAGACGCTCTGCACACCCAAAGTTACGACCCAATTTAACTGTAAATTTTCAGAGGTAATATATCTTTCTGTATATAGCTTGTATATAGTTTACCATGTTGTCTCCAAGTTACTGACCCTGTTATAATGTAAGCAAAAGACCTTGTTATAATGTAAGCAAAGGACTGTTCTAATGCGAAATTTGTTATCTGTAAACCGCGCTGATACCAAAGAGCGCGGTATATAAAAACTGTAAAATAAATAAATAAATAAATAAATAAATAAATGACGTTCTACTCTTCACCCCATTCACTATCGACCAACCAGACTTCTCATCACTAGTAAAATGCTTTGATGCCGTCACTAACTGGCTCCACTCACAGAGTCTCAAGATAAACTTCAGCAAGACAGAAGTGCTGTTCATCACGAGAAATCAAACCTTCTCCCCACCGGCAACATTAAAGACGAGAGATGCCGAGCTCCCGAGTCGATCCACCATCCACTACCTAGGAGTCACGCTCGACCAGCACCTCGACTTGAAAGGACACATAGGCAACACCATCAAGAAAATCTACCACAAGATGAGGACAATTCAACATTTTCGACCCCTGCTGCAACCAGACGACTTCTGAACAGTTTTCCAGGCACTAGTAACCCCTCCACTTCGACTGCGCCAATGTGATCCTTCAAAGACTCCCTAAGAACACACTAAACCCACTACAGTTAGCACTGAACGCTGCTGGCCGCTTACTACACGGGGCCTCTAGAAGGGACCACATTACTCCAATCCTGAAAGACCTGCACTGGCTACCAATCTACTGCCGACTCATCTACAAAGTAGTATTGTTAACATTCAAGGCCATAAACAAAACAACCGCTAGCTCCTTGACGAACCTTATCCACCCCACACCTGCAACCAGAGCAAGAAGATCCTTCGCCACCAACACATTAATAACCCCCAGCGAAGTAACAAAATGCACTCAGGCAACAAAAAACAGAGCATTCATGTTTTACGCACCTACCTGCTGGAACGAGCTCCCAGTGACCATCCATGCGATCACTGACCTTGCCCAATTCAGAAAGGCACTAAAGCACTACCTTTTTCTCCTACACTATGCCCAGGCCAACAGCATGTCCTCACCTGACAACCCCACAACCTAACCGTAAAAAACAGACAACCCAGTAAATAAATTACTTCCCTATGCATTGCTCCCAGTGCAAGCCATGTCGTTACAACTGCATAGCGATTTCCTGCCTAGACTGTAAATAGCCTGTATATAGTTACCCCTGTTCTGAATCCAAGTTGTATTACCCATTCGATGTAAGTGCAGAGCAGGCTCTTCCTACTCTGTACAAAATGTTAACTGTAAACCGCACTGATTTTAAAGAACGCGGTATATAAAAGCATTAAATAAATAAATAAAATAAATATCAATCCCCAACCACATTCCTGGCAGTGATACCTTTATTTAGATTCCTGATATGTGTTCTAGCCTTTGCTGATCCACCTCTATGCCCAAAATGCAATAGGAATGAGGAAGTGAAGCTCTGACTGGGTGGAGGATCACTGACCCCAATACTCTTGAAAATGGCGAGGGGCAGCATTTACCCCTTTTAAATATGCCCTCATCCTTGCTCCTCCTGTGCTTTCACCCTCCTCTTTCATTTATCCAACCTGAGCCGTATCCTACCTATTCTTTAGTCCTGCCTGCCCACTTTCTTTCTACCCTGGTTTAACACTCTCCTATTCCTTTCAGTTCCTCTTCCTTCCCTTGTCTCTAGCTACTACTTGCCTTCTCCTCCTCCCCTTTTTATCATTTTCCCAGCTCCCTAAGTCTTCACCTGTTTGTGATTGGATTCCATTAGGTGGTACATCCAGTTCCTTTTCCTGGATTCTCTGGAGTGAGAGGAATACCTGTTTGGACCAGATGGAAGCCATGCAATGAATTCCCTTCAGAAGTGCAGAACCAGCACCAACGTACAGTTCCACTGACATCATTGTGGGACCTTGGGGAGTATATTAGGAAGGCCTGTCTATGGTACGTGGCTGCAGGGGTGTGGCCCAAAGGGGCCTGACTAAAGGGGCTCGTCATGCTCCTCTGGTGCCCAAAAGGAACCAAGAGCGTCGGGCAGCCTTATCTCAGTTAATATATAAGCTTTGGTGGCTAGCTTTTATATGGTTCAGAAGAAAAGGAAAGCAAATAATTGCAAACCTTTCCTACCTTTGCAAGGTCCTATAGACACCGTTTCAAAAATGAAAGTGGAATTGGGCTCCACTCAACTGGTGTCAGTTTCTTTAGTGTCCAGAGTTTCACTGAGCTCTGGTGGCCTACTAACTCAATTTCCTCAGAAAGTACAAGATCCTTCTTACAAGGAGAAACAAGGGACTCCACCCTTCTCAACCCCTAGAATGGGTTTGGGTGATGGGGAGGAAGCCCTACTCTCCATAGATACATTGTTTCATCAGTTTCAGCTATTCTAACTTCAGTTTCTTCTCCAGATATAACTGTTTCCATGCCGGAATCCCCCTGCCACTGACTCATTTTTGTTGGATATTTGTAGATTATGGCAAGAATATATTAAAAGGACCTGTAGCTCAACTGTGTCATTATTCCTCCAAGGTTGCAGTAAAAATGCAGGAGACAGATGGTGCAATTAAGGTTATTGCTAGAGATGTTAAAACTTTGGAGAATTGTGTTACTACACTGCAAGCCTCTGGGGCAGCAGTTATTATTAAAGATAGTTTGTTATCATATCATAAAGTAGAGGCACTGAAAAATAGTTTGAGACCATAAGAATATACTTATTTTGAATTTTCATGTGCTATCACTTCATATTCTTATTAATGGGAAATGTAGATGAATCAGAATTACTTACCTAGAAATAATGAAAGAATCACAGGGGGAAGGGGCTATGGATCAACTTGAATCCTCTCCAATCCTCTACTGTTTTCTTAGGGTCTTTGCAGGATAATACTACTACATACGTATGTTACTGTTACATTAGTTTCTGATTTGGATAAAACTTTAACATTTAAGAACATTTAAAGAAGAAAGAATCCCTTTTTTGTGGCCATTGTGTCCAAATATTCCCTGATGTAATAAAGTTACTCAGTCTAAGAAAGCTTCTTACAATTTAAATTGCAGCTTTGGCTTATAAGGGCAACATTTTTCTTAAAGTATCCTTGTAAATGTTTAATTCATATCAAGATCACAGCTATGGTTTCAATGATCCACTACGACCGGAAAACGTTTTGGCTCAAAAGGCAGATCAATCTGATGTTAAATAGAATAGGATTGCTTCCTGTTTTGGATCAGATTAATTTATGTTTGTAGATATCACATATCGCTAATTGTGCCCGTGGCTACTAGTAGTTACTTGTGATTGCCTCTCTCCATTTACGTTGGCTTGGAAATGACAATATTGCTTTATTTTATGGAGTAGGATCTCTTTAGTGATGTAATTTGGATTTCTTTTCATTTCTTAATGAAATTTATAAAAAAAGGAAAAAAAGATAACTGTCTGTAATAACAGTTCTAGTTTTGCTGTTTCTGCTATTTGTATTTTTGCTATTATTATCAGTAACTCTAGTTCTTAAATGCAAATGCTTTGGTTCAGAACACACATTTTGCCCTGGACCAGTTATTTTGAGAAGGGAAGAGGTGTGAGTGGGGTCTTACGTGCCACAGGCCTCCCATTTATA
Source organism: Ichthyophis bannanicus (assembly GCA_033557465.1). Lineage (NCBI taxonomy): Eukaryota > Metazoa > Chordata > Amphibia > Gymnophiona > Ichthyophiidae > Ichthyophis > Ichthyophis bannanicus. The sequence goes on from CM066038.1 coordinate 414,421,447, forward strand.
AAAATCCACTACATTTTCCCAAGAGTAGAGACTGAAAGACTGTATAGTCCTTGGATGGTTGTGGCCATTGTTTGCCAAGCAGCAGGTGCAGGGGTTACACAGAGGCAGGGGGGGTTGTACTTGTTTGCTGTGATGTCTATATTTTCACCGTATCTTTGAACCTAAGAATGCACGTGGGTTAAAGGGTATGGGTTTGAATAGACAGTTAACTAGATATTGAAGAGGGGGCAATAAATTCCTTCTTTAACCTCATTTAGAGGTGCAAGGGCTCAGGGGGCACATGGATTTTGAAGAGGGCCATGGGGACCTAGGTGATCCAGAAATAGGAAAGATCTACTATATTTGGGGTCAGTCTCCTAACCATGGAGCCAATGTTCCCTCTAATTTTCTGTAGGATGTGTGCGCATAAAATATCAGCTGTGCAGCTTTTGGAGGAAGGTTAAATTTTTGTGCGCCACATAAAGACACTCGGAGTTATATACTTTAAAATTTGACTACACGTCAGAATACAGTATGTACACCACATTGATTGCACTAGAAAATATTGTAGAACTTGTGAAAACCATAAATACACAACAACTTTTCAATTTTAAGAATGTCTGTGTTTTCTATCAGAATCAGAACCGTAATTTTTGTGCGCTCTGTTGTAAAGTATGTGCGCTCACTCGGTGAGGTGTGTGCGCGCGCACATGCGCACAGCTTAGAGGGAACAGTGCATGGAGCCATAGAGAGCCTTAGGTGTGAAGAGTGACCATGAGATTATCAAGGAGAAGAGATGTGACTCAGGGAGTTCAAGAAGAAGGGAGAAAAGGCTGGTAGCTGAGGTATGGCCACTAGCCTGAAAACATAGTGGCCCAAGAAAAATAGATGTCTTGCTATTCAGAGGTGTGAGGAGCTGAAGTTACAGAGTTGAGTGTAGAATGATCTAGAAACCAATGGATTTGCTTTGAAATATAGAAACACGATGGTAGATAAAGATCATATGGCCTATCTGCTCTTCATACCAGCTACTAAGCTCTTCCATGTGTTGTCATCTATTTATTTATTTATTTAACAGTTATTTATATACCGCTCTTTCCCTTGTTTCAAGTGCGGTTTACATGTAACAGTAGGTTAATTGGTATGAGATATACCAGGACATTTTACATAGAACAGATAATTATAATTTACAAGGAAAGTTGTAACATTACAAGTATAACATATTTTGAAGAAACCATTTAGTAATAAAGCTCTTTCATTTTCAATAGCCATTCAGTCTGGACAATTGCTTTTTGAAGAACGATTGTGTTTTTCCGATTGTGAAGTGGGGCACAAATGTGAGGAACAGTATCCCAATGATAAGGCCAGAAAGATGTGTCTTTCCTCCTAAGAAATACAGCCTTATGGGTTGGGGAATAGTGTCAGCATCTGCCATCACAACCAATTCTGGATTCTGCTCACAGTTCACCCCAGGGCTTAGGGTTGATAAATGACCAGTTTTAGGCTGGCCCACCAGTTTTATAAGCAGGAGGCCAGTGGATGGCAGGACAGTAAAACTGGCCAATAAAGGGCCAGTTTTCTGCTGACTGCTGATCATGCCCACGAACCCCACCTTTTCCACCGCTGCCACTTTTCCTATGTCTGCAGTGGCAGCGGGCCTCAGACTTCTAATGCTCCCCCAAAAACAAAACGCATTGCATCCCGTCAGACGGGGGTGGACATTTGCAGTCCTTCCAAGCGTGGAATCGCAAAGACCCACACTTTTTCTTGTGGAGTTTTTCAAGTCTGAGGCCTGCCACCACTGCATTCATAGGAAAAGTGGTGGCAGCGGTGGTAGTGGGGAAAGAATGGCTAGGAGGAGGATGGCTGAAAGGAGGATGCAGGACATGAAGGGGTGGTGGGGAAATGGCTGGAAGGGAGATACAGAACACTGGTACGGGATGGAGGACAGATGCTGGACATATAGTGGGGATGGGTAGGCAGCAGACACAGAATGGGGGACATAAGATAGAGGGCACATGGTGGATACAAAATAGAGTAGAGGGTTGGAGGGCAGATATTGAACATAAGTTTCAGAACAGAGGATGGACATGGGCAAGGGCATAAGGAGGGAAGATAGTGGATATAAGGTGGGGAAGTGGAGGGACACAGGGCAGATGCTGGACATGGGGTAAGTCATGGGGGATGGAGGGCAGATACTGGACACGGGCTGGCAGCATAGGGGATGGCAAGCAGATAGACATGGAATGGAGGGGTGAATAGCAGAGGATGGAAATAGGGTAGGGGTCATGGGGAAAGAAAGGCATATGCTAGACAGTGGATGGGGGTATAGTGGATAGTGCTTTACATTTCAAGGAATTCGAATTTCACTCCCTCTCCAACATTCAAAATCCATGTACAATACTCCCAGTGAAAATGGAAGTAAGGTACCTCGGTGTGATACTAGATAAATTGCTCTCTTTGTCTGCCCACATAAAACAGTTACCAAAACCATATACTTCAAACTTAGAACCATTCAACATCTTAGGCCACTATTGACATGCATGATTTCAGAGCAGTTGTACAAGTGCTTATCACCCCCTCTTTGATTTCTGCAACTGCCTCTTCCATGGTTTACCCAAAAAGAACTTAAAACAACTTCAAACTGCCCAGAATGTAATTGCCAGAATCATATGTAAAGCCCGACTTACTGACCATATAACACCCTTACTATACAATCTACACTGGTTACCAGTTTCAAGCAGAATCAGATACAAAACATTAATGACAACATTCAAGATAGCTAACAATATCACCCCATCATACTTTTCAACATTAATTACCCATGCAACAAACACAAGATCCCAAAGGGAACACTCACAGAATGTACTTGTAATCCCACCCATTATTCGTAAAACAAAACATGTCATAAGTAACCGAGCCTTCTCCTTTGCCTCGCCCACATTATGGAATGCCCTTCCACACTCATTACGTACTATCAAAGATTTACAAACCTTTAGAAAGGAATTAAACACACTACTGTTCACCTAACACTGGAGAAAATGACATAAATAATGCCATGCAACATACACCACACTAAACTATACATAAGTCACCACACAAAAATAGGAATTCTGCAATGCTTGTAGTTTCGTTCAATGTAAATAGTTTCATTCAATGTTCAATGTTCTGGATTATAAAAACTGTTGTTTATTGTAAACCGCTCCTGATTTCAGGAAGGGGCGGTATAGAAAACCCCTGAAATAAGATAAATATAAATAGTGAGCAGAGGCTGGACACAGGGTAGGGATGGAGGGCAGATGCTGGGCATGGGGTGGGGGAGAGAGGGGAATGCTGAACATGGAGAGAATAGGATGAGAAAAAGTGAAGAAACGCTAGATGGTGGGGGGGGGGGAAGACACAAAACAAGGCAGGAGAGAAGGGAAGAGATGCTGGATATAGGGAGGGTGGAAAAGAGAAAGGAGAGAGTTAGTTAAAGATAGAGGGTGGGGAAAAAGAGAACGATAGGGGGTGAGAGAGCTGTATTAAAGATTGAACAGTGGTAGGAAGACGTAGTTAAAAGATAAAGATTGAGAACTGGATGGTAAGAAGGAGAAATGATATCTGAGTTGATAGAGAAAAATGGAAGAAAGCCGAAAAGAAAAGATGAATGTCAGAGACTGAAGGAAGTGAAGAAGACAGGAGGGGAGAGAACTGGCAGATGAACCAGAGACCCTAGAGGCTAAGATAAAAGAAGGCAAGACAAGGAAAGCAGAAACCAGAGGCTTGGATCAACATGATTACAGAATAAAGTGACCCAGCAGCAAAGGTTAAAAAAAATTAATTTTATTTTCTATTTAGTAAGTGGAAAATGTTGGTTTTTGGAAAGTACATCTGGCAGGAGTCAGGACTAATGTTAGACATGGTTGGGGATCCTAAAGCATGCTAGCAAACAGTGCCTTTTTCAGTTTCGGACAGGTCTGATACCCTCTCTGGCCTGGAGGCCAGGGCAATTGTCCTGGTTGTATCCCTCTTAATACCAATCCTGACATCTGCTGTCTTTTGTTTTGTACAATACAGGGTGAAATGCATTTCTTTCCATTTCTCTGGTGTTGCATGGCATGCAGTGTCTGGCTTTCTGAGGTTTTAGTTAGATTTTTTTCTATATATTTCTTTTTACTTTGTGGTCACTTATTGGTGAAGGTTCATTTCTACTGTGTGCCTGGGCAACCAAGGCTAGGCATTCTGTCAGCATGGAATTTCTGTTTCTTGTTCAGCTTTCCAAATAGGTTTATTGATGTTTTAGGGCTCACTGCAATATTTATGGTGCTGCCTTTTCCTAGGTAGAGTCCTTGTGTGAGTTTTGGAAATTAGTACTGGCATGGTAGATTTGCTCTTGGTCCTGGATGACTTTTTTGTATTAATTCCAGGGTGACATCTTCTGGACGGCAGCAGAGAGTATGCCATTCAAATATAAACAATAGATTCTGACAGCTGAGGGGGGGGGGGCAATAAGGCTGAAGGCTTGCCTAGGGTGCCAACACTTTGAATCAAATCTAGGGATGGCCCTGATTATGTCACAATATGCTCAGTATTGAGAGGGGCTTTTTCTTGAATTGTAAGTTTTATGGTGAAGGTTCTAGCTCTGCTCTGCACAGAGTGATAGGGAAGGGGCTGGGGGAGGTTCAGTGGATGCAGATTACATGTTTGGATTTAATTTCATACGGCAGAGCATGTGTGTGTTGGGGGGAGGGGGGTGGACCTGAGAATGGAACTGTGGCTGAAAAGATGCTGAAGAGTTCAACCTCTTGTCCCCCCCCCCTCAATACAGCCTGAAGATGCTAAAGCCTGCAGATTATCCTTCCTGTAGTTATATTTTAGGGGCGGGGTAGGGGACGGGCATGGGTGGAGCATGGCTAGCCAAAGGTGCACATACAGGTCTTCCTCTTTGAAAATGTTGGCAACCTTATCAGTGCTACACAAGAAAAGTAGAACTACCAGTTCATATCCTCAATGTTGTTTTTTTTAACTCTGTTTTTCGTAAGCCATCTAAACATTAACTATGAAGGACTGTATATCAAATAAAGATGAGAGTTGAAATGACTCAAATCAGCCTGCCTTTGAAGGTGTGTATAGATGAGATCAGGACCAGCCCGTCCATTGTGTGAGAATGTTTTTCACACAGGGCCCGCACTTCAGGGGGCCCCGCATGAGCTTCATTCTCACATGGTGCTGCTCTTTGAAATGCTGGCTTCAGAGGGAGCAGGGCAAGCCTGCCTGAGGCGTCCCCAGCTCACCTCTGCACAGCCGCCAGCGTGAAGAGCGGCATTTTCCCTCACGCTGGCAGCTGTGTTCTTGTGAAGCGTGCGAGTACTGGGAAATGCCCTTTAACCTTTCCCGGCATTCACGCGCTTCACTAGAACACAGCTGCCAGTGTGAGGGAAAACGGCGCTCTTCACGCTGGCGGCTGTGCAAAGGTGAGCCAGGGGCCTCAGGCAGGCTTCCTTGGTTCCCTCTGAAGCTGCTTAGACAGGCACATGGCTCTTCGGGGGGTGTCTAGGATAGGACTGGAAATGGCCAATGGGGGGGGGGGCTAGGATTGGAAATGGGCTGATGGGGGGGGCTTAGACTGGAAATTGGATGGGGCAGGAATAGGACTGGAAATGAGCTGATGATGAGGGCTAGGATTGGCTCAAGGGGGGGCTAGGATCGGAAACAGGCTGATGGGGGAGCTTGGACTGGAAATGGGCTGATTTGGGGGCATGGGAGAATGGGACTAGAAGGGTGTGGATGCTGGGTGGGGCTGGAACTAGAAGGGAGCTGATGTTGGGGGAGTACTAGAAGAGGATTGGGCTGGGGGAATGAGGATGGAGACAGGAAAAGATATTTTGTGCGGGAGGGAAGAAAAATCTATGATTGGCAGAATATTGGGAGAGTAAGTGGGGATTGAGGATGGAAGGGTGAAGTTTGAGTGAATGATAAAGGAATAAAGAAAGAAATGGAGGAAAGAGCAAAAGGGGAAAGATCAGTATATTAAAGCAGATGTAGACAGAGAAAGGAAAAAATCTAAAAGAAAGAAAGGACAAATGAACAGCTAGCAGAAGACACAAAGAAATCAGAAGAAATTGACTGGAGCAATTGCAACTGAAAAATAAAATGCCCAACCAAAAGGTAGAAAAATACTTTTTTATTATGAATTTATTAACTGGAATATGTCAGCTCAGGGAAATATGTATCGCTAATGTCTTTGCGTTTTTGTTTAATACAAGAGGAAATTAATTTATAAATTTATTTCTCCAGTGTTATACATTCTAAGTTTAGCTTTTGGGGATCCCAATTTAATTACTGTCTTCCTAATTCTAAATTGTGATCCCTTGTTCTTTGTTTGATGATGGTCTATGTTCTGCATGGGTAAGCGAGCTGACGTATTCTGTTTATATAGTTTCTATTTGACAGTGCCACTTGTTCTCTTTCCCCCAGTAGAAGATGTACTGGTATTTTCTGAGATGTACTGATTTAATATTTGCAGTGTTGCCTTTTGACAAGTAGGGTTTGGTGCTTTCCGAGTCCTGGTAGTGCTGTTACGATATGGCGGGTTTGCTATGGGTTCTAAATGGGCAGTGTTTTAAGTACTTCCTAATGTGCCTGGCAGTTGGCATTGAAGTATAGTAATGGAAAAATCTGGTAGTCTTTATCCAGACACTCATTAAGAGGCATGTTTACTAAAAGATAGCGCATGTTGACATTATGCAAATATTTATGCAAAATGATGCTCATTATGCAAATGAGGCTTATTATGCAAATGAACCCCCACAATGAGTCTCCACACATGGCCCCGCACCCCTCTTGGGCTGCCTCTGGATGAGATCCTTCATCCTCCTTAAGAGTCAACAGCTCAACCCACCTTAAAAGGGGCATAGCTGAGGTCAAAGCCAGAGCCCAGAAAGGGAACTTAAAACTCTGAGCCCAGAGTGAGGTGGGGAAATCTAGACTGATAGAAAGGTGGCCGTAGAAGTATGCTCATACTGTATGCATATGAAAAAATACTTTACTGCTTTATTTATTTATTTAAAATATTTATATTCCACACTAACTCCTAGGCAGATAACAAATTGAACATAAAATTTACACCTAAAAATAACCAAACATAACATAACATGAACACGTCTTGAAAATGTATAATCCTGCTAGCTTGTTACCACAGAGAAAATAGCCTGGCATCACATACGTGAAGATTAATTGATGCAAAAGGCTGAAAAGGCTTGCTGAAATAAATGTGCCTTCAATTTTTTTCAAAACACCAGAATATCCGATGTGCAGCACAATTCTGCTGGCAATTCGGTTTTGTGAAACATTCAAAGGTAAGATAGGCATTCCTCTTGCTATGTTTTTGAATAAAGACTGTTTTGTTCTAACCTGGGCTTGGCTGTCCTTTTGTGACAAAGGAGTTTCACCACTGCACATAAGAAATGCCTTACTAGGTCAGACCAAGGTCCATCACACCCAGTATCCTGTTTCCAACAATGGCCAATCCTGTTCACAAATACCTGGAAGGTTCCCAAAGAGGTACACAGGTTCCACAATGCTTGTCCTGGGGCAAGCAGTGGATTTCCTGGGTCCTCTTTAATAATGGTTTATAGATCTTTCTTCCAGGAACTTGTCCAAACCTTTTTTAAACCCAGCTACAATTAACAGCTTTTACTACATCTCCGGTAATGAATTCCAGAGTTTGATTACATGTTGAATAAAAAAATATTTTCTCTTTTAGTCTTAAATGGGTTGCATTGTAGCTTCATTGCAATGTCCCCTAATCTTCCTACTTTTTGATTGTATAAACAACCAATCTGTGTTTACCCATTCCATTCATTAATTTATAGACCTCTATCATATCTCCCCCTCAGCCATCTCTTTTCCAGGTTGAAGAGCCCTAACCATTTTAGCCTCTCCTCATAGGGGTATCCTTCCATTCCCTGTACCATTTTTGTTGCTCTTCTTTGTACCTTTTCTAATTCAGCTATATCCTTTTTAAGATATGGCAACCAGAATTGCACACGATATTCAAGGTGCGGTCGAACCATGGAACGATACAGAGACGTAATATCCTTGGGTTTTATTCTCCATTCCTTTCCTTATGATTCCTAGCATTCTATTTGCCTTCTTGCTAATACAGACCTGAAAAAGTGGAGCCAACCCGAAATTTAAATGGTATATGCATTACTACTACCTTACATGCTCTGAATCGTGTGTGACATAGGGGAGATAATTTTCAAGAGCAGTTGAGTAGGTAAAGCAGCGCTTTCTGCACAGAAATAGCTTTTTATAAAATTACACGCTAGATGTACATGTAAAGCTAAGCATGTACAACATCTACATATACTAACTCTGCCTGGATTGAGCAGAGATACTCCAGGGGCAGGGTTGGGGAGGTGTAAGCATTTCTCTTCATACTTTTGTAAGCTTAAGCATCTATGCATCAATTAGCCCAGAAAATCTGAATATGTTAAAGAGTAGGTGTAAATTTCCCAGGAATAATTTTCAATGATGAAGTATAGGCATACTTTGCTTTGAAAAGTCACAGAAACCTGGATGGGGAAAATTATGCCCATACTTTTTATACATGCACAGAGTTACAAAATTACTCCCATATTGTCAGACGAGTTTTCATCTCTTTATGAATTGCTTCTTTTATAGAGTGCGTCAGTGTATGTACCACATCTGTTCCATTCTTTATCAGAATTTGGAGACATAAGACTTCAGAAGTTTGATAAAATATATCTTTAGATCGCATGTGACAGCTTGAATCTCTGCCCGAAGCTCAGAGCTTTGCCAAATCAGCCTTCTTAATTTGTTATTTAGTCTTTTATATTTTGTTGAAAATTTTGAGCTCATATTTGTTAAAAGATGTTCTAAGATTTGCACACTCCCCCATAGATATTTTCTGGCTAAAAGCCAGCAACAGCAAAACACAGGAAAAATGTTTTTATTTCCCTACAATTCTCCTCCTCACATAGGTGCTCAATTGCAGCTTATTCTTCTTACTTAGGGATCAGTTTATCAACCTGCAACACATGGTAACATGTTAATTCATGTTACTAGATAATAGCCCCATCACAAATAACTCATGTCCTTCTCAGGGACATTTTTAATTTGGGAAAGGAAAAAGAGTATGTGTACATAACATTTTCATAAACATGCACACTATTTTACTCTTGAGCCACCCACATGAAAGAACAGTTGAAGAACAATTTTACTGCACATAATTTTCAAGAAGAAAATATCCAAGTAGTATCTCCTTAAAATTAACGTATGAAAGTACATTTTAGATAGCACATGACTGGAATCTGAAATGTGACTTTAATTGTCAGGGATTTTCAACCAAGTCCTTGGTGTACACCTAAGCCAGTCGGGTTTTCAGGATTCCCACTATGAATATGCACGAGATAGATTTGCATGTACTGCCTTCATTGTATGCAAATCTCTCTTGCACATTCCCTGCGGTGATCCTGAAAACCCGACTGGCCTAGGCATGTCCCGAGGGCTGGGTTGAAAACCCCTGGTCCAAGTGATAAGTAAATAGCAGGCCCAGAAGTGGCGGCACTTATATGGGCATAATACATAATTCTACAATAGCTGGGCTACATCAAATGCTCTTTCGCTATATTTTAATCATTGCACATTCAAAAAACCTAGGTAAAAATATTTCAAGAAATGTATAAATAAAAAAATGCATAAATACATTTTTAAATAATATTTTTTCCCAACGCCTTTTGGGTATGCAATGATTAAAACATGGTGAAAGCCTAGTTCTTGTACAATGATGTATTATGCGCAAACACTTTTTCTTCAAGTATTTGATTGATAGCACTTTTCTAGTATTTGACTTATTTATTTAGCTAGCAAGTTTTGATATACTGTTTTTCTACAAGTCAAAACGGTTTACATGGAATTCAGTGAAACGCAATGAACACATTAAATAGAACATTAAGAACATTTACAATGAACAATTTGAACATTTTGGAGCTGAGAGAACAGTGAACATCTTCTAGAACAGCGGTTCTCAACCTGTGGATCGGGACCCCCACAAGGGTCGCCTCAGGATTTACCAGGGGTCGCCTGACAAATCCCAGGAATTATTATTTCTTTTCTAATTTATTGTTCTAATTTGATCGCAAAGCCTAAAATGCCAAATACTTTGAATTTAATCAATTTATATATTACTTAGCTATCCTTACTTACTTTTACCTGTTCGCCAGAAACGATGCATCTCGAGACGTTATTTAGATCACTTCCGGTTTTGTAATGGTGGACATGGGTCCTACTAAAATTACATTTTCTATGTAATATTATATCACACCAGCGACTCCATTGAAAATGAATGACAGAGAGAAGAATACCAAGAAAAGAAAATATTGCGATGACTTTTAAGGCATGGTTTTACCTCTATATTTTCAGCAGGGATTGAGAAACCACAATGCGTTATTTGTAACAAAGTTCTATCAGCAGAATCCATGAAGCCAAACAAACTGAAACAGCATTTTGACAGTAAGCATCCCACCTTTGTAGGCAAGGATATTTGGTATTTTAAGAACAAAGCTGATGGAATCAAGAAAAGCAGACTTGATACTGGCGGAAAGTTCCACCAGCAAAACATAGCCGCTGTTGAAGCTTCATATATGGTGGCTCTTAGAATCGCCAAAGCCAAGATAGCTCACACCATTGCCCTTCGTCAGTCTTTTTGAATAAAGCATACTAAAACCGTTGACTACAAAATCATAATAATTTCTAAATCAAATATTGTTACTTGTTATTGTGATTAATTATTATGGTTTAAGTACATTTTATAAATAAAAACATATTGTAAAGGCCTATAATATATTAATAATTCAACAAATGATTACAGCGACAATACGTTAATGGTAAAGGAAGAGAGGCACATTTGATTTTATCATTGGGGGTCATCACAAGTTGACCAATGGTAAAAGGGGTCGTGGTACAAAAAAGGTTGAGAACCGCTGTTCTAGAAGCTCAATAAGTTAGTGCATAAACATTCATAAAACTATATATAGTGTAGAGTAGGGACCGAGGGATGTGGGGGGGAGTGTAGGGTTGTGGGAATCCTTATGGGGGTAGGGTGGGGGGTATTGCGTTTATTTGGGTGTGATCATTTAATTCTGTAGTTGGGAGGTGTTTGTTGACGAAACCTGGAAACAGCACAAGCACTGGCAAGTCAAATGCAAGGCATTGATAAGGCAGGCAAAGAGAGAATTTGAGAAGAAGCTTGCTGCGGAAGCAAAAACGCGAAATAAAGACCTTTTCAAGTACATTCATAGCAAAAAAACAGTGAGAGAGTCAGTTGGTCCATTAGATGATAAAGGGGTTAAAGGAGCACTAAGAGGCGACAAGGCGATAGCGGAGAGACTGAATGAATTCTTTGCTTTGGTCTTTACTGAGGAAGATGTAGGGATGTTACCCATGACTGAAGTGGTATTTAAAGGTGCGGAAGAATTGAAGGAAATATCGATACATCGGGAAGATGTCTTACAACTATTAGATAAACTGAAGAGTAGCAAATCACCTGGGCCGGATGGTATACATCCAAGGGTGTTGAAAGAACTGACATATGAGATTGCAGACCTGCTATCAGTAATCTGTGAACTATCATTAAAATCATCTCTAATACCTGAAGATTGGAGGATCGCCAATGTAACACCAATTTTTAAAAAGGGTTCCAGGGGTGATCCGGGAAACTACAGACCGGTGAGCCTGACGTCAGTACCAGGAAAAATGGTAGAAACCATCATAAAGAATAAAATTACTCAGCATGTAGATAGTCACAACCTAATGGGAGACAGCCAACATGGCTTTAGACAAGGAAGATCTTGTCTTACTAATCTGTTATGTTTTTTGAAGGAGTGAATAAACAGGTGGACAAAGGTGAGTCGGTTGATATTGTGTATCTGGACTTTCAGAAAGCCTTTGACAAGGTCCCTCATCAGAGACTTTTGGCAAAACTAAAGAGTCATGGGATAGGAGGCAGTGTACTATTGTGGATCAGGAACTGGTTAAAAGAGAGCAGAGGGTAGGGCTAAATGGCCAATTTTCCCAATGGAGAAAGGTGAATAGTGGTGTACCCCAGGGATCTGTGCTGGGTCCGCTGCTTTTTGACATATTCATAAATGACCTGGAAAGTGGAATAACGAGTGAGGTTATCAAATTTGCAGATGACACAAAACTATTTAAAGTTGTTAAAACCCAAGAGGATTGTGAAAAATTGCAAGAGGATCTTGATAAATTGGAAGACTGGGCATCAAAATGGCAGATGAAATTTAATGTGGACAAGTGCAAGGTTATGCACCTAGGGAAGAACAACCCAAACTATGGTTACACGATGCAAGGTTCCACATTAGGAACCACCACCCAGGAAAAAGATTTAGGCGTCATTGTGGATACCATGTTAAAACCCTCGGCCCAGTGTGCAGCGGCGGCCAAGAGAGCAAATAGAATGCTAGGTATGATAAGGAAAGGAATGGAAAATAAAACAAAAGATATTATAATGCCTCTGTATCGTTCCATGGTGAGACCGCACCTTGAATATTGTGTGCAATTCTGGTCGCCATATCTTAAAAAGGATATAGTGATTTTAGAAAAGGTTCAGAGAAGAGCCACCAAAATGGTAAAGGGGATGGAAGGATACTCCTATGAAGAAAGGCTAAAAAGGTTAGGGCTCTTTAACCTGGAAAAGAGACAGCTGAGGGGAGATATGATAGAAGTCTATAAATTAATGAACGGAGTAGAACGGGTAAACGCAGATCGATTGTTTACGTTATCAGAATATAGAAAGACTAGGGGACATGCAATAAAGCTACAGGGTAAACTATTTAAGACTAATAAAAGAAAATATTTCTTCACTCAACGTGTAATCAAACTGTGGAATTTGTTACCGGAGGATGTAGTAAAGGCTGTTAGTGTAGCTGGGTTTAAAAAAGGTTTGGACAAGTTCCTGGAGGAAAGGTCCATAAACCATTATTAAGAAGTGACCGAAGATATCAATGCTTGACCCAGTTACAAGCATTGTGGAACTTGTGTCTCTTGGGGAAACTGCTAGGTACATATGACCTAGATTGGCCACTGTTGGAAACAGAATACTGGGCTTGATTGACCTTGGTCTGACCCAGTATGGCATATCTTATGTTCTTATTTATTTTTATTTTACTTTCTTATATACCGCACTCTTTAGTATCAGCGCGGTTTACATGGAACAAGGAACCATAAATAACAAATATCAGTTTTTACATAGAACAGGGAAGTACAACTTGGATAACTTAGGGAGACATGCAAACAACTATTTACATATGTAACAGTAAGCTTTGAGGAAAGGTTTATGAGCAATTTATAGATAGGTATTAAGAGTAGGCATTATGTGCAGCTATGGTGGATTATGATTTATCTTGTAATATTGTGTAAATAAGTGGTGCTTGAGTGCCCTCCTGAATTGCATGAGATCGGTAATGGCTCGGATTTCTGGAGGCAGTGTATTCCAACACTTGGGGGCACAAAAACTTATGTTCTACGTACTCCAGGAAGAGATGGATCTTTAGTTTTCTGCGAAATTCTGTGGCTGTTTTGCTGCTTTGTATTGTGGGAGTAGAGAGTTCCAGAGGGTGAGGACGTAAAGGGTGAATGCTCTTAGTGGTGTTTGCTTGCTCTTTCAAGTCGGCGGTGGGAAACTGAAGTGGTTTTGAGAGCTCCTTCTTCTTGGACCTGTCAGGGTCTGAGGCGTGGATTAATGATTAAAGGTGCTCTGAGGATTGTTTGTTTAGGGTCTTGTGGATGATGGTTAGGACTTTGTATTGTATTCTTGCGTTGACCGGCAGCCAGTGAAGGAGTTTGAGGATGGGGGTGATGTGAGTTTGCCTTGAGACTAGGAAAATGGTGTGAGCTACAGTGCTCTGGGTTAGTCGTAGTGGGAGGAGTGCATACTTAGGTAGGCCTTGGTAAATATAATTGCAGTAGTTTAATAGAGGTGTGATGGCAGCTTGGCAGACTGAGCGGAATGTATCAGTGGATAGGAGGGCATAAGTTTCTGAGAGTTTTGAGCTTATAGTATACAGTTTTGGTGAGGTTTTGAATTTGGGCCTTGGTCGCTCTTTGGTTTCATTATGGTACCTATATTGTGCTCCAGATTTTTGTATATTTTTATTCCTATTAACTTGTTAACGACCATAATTAATTAAAAATGGCACTATTCATTTTGGTATATAGAGATATATTATTTTAATACAACATTAGTGTCACCAGCAGTGGCTGAACTAGTAGTATGTAGCTAGGCACACTGCTGGGCCTGACCCTTCTATGAAAGAAAGTGTAGTTGAGACGGAGTGGTCAGGTTGAAATAAGGATTTATTCCCCTCCCGGGGTTTGCTGGATTTTCAAAACAGTACAAAAATACCAAACTTAAGAGGCAGCCATGCTTCTGGCAAAAACAAAAGGTGAAAGGAAAACACAGCTTCTTGCTTGAACAGAACCAATAATTATAACAAACAGAACTCAGGTAACAACGTTGGCAGTTCCCTCTGTGCACGTTTATCTTTCTCCCAGGCACACTTATCTTCTACTAGCGTAGAGAAGTTTCATCAGTTATTAATAAAGAACAGTCCATGTCCTCAACATAGGGAAAGCATTCACTTTGCTCCGTGCACATCGGTTCATCAACTATCTTATCTTCTTTAGGGCAGAGAGTCTGGAACTTTCTCCAATCAGTCCCTAGCTTCTCTTCACCACTCTCTCCACAGTATGGCAAATAATTATCAGATAGTTTGTAAAACTGCCTTGTTCTGTTTCTACTAGGTCTCTCTCTTGGCAGTTTTCTGCCAGGCTTTAAATACATGCAATCATCTTCTTCACTCATACATATGTCCTCAATCACTTTACTTTACTTTTCCCAAGGTTGTAAATATCTTAGGCCATTCTGCCTTTCAGTAATACAGAGTTCCTTACCAGCTGCTCTCCGTTCTCCCCACTGACCTCTGTGTCTGGGAAATTCTTCCTGCGTCACAGGTGAGGGTTTCCTGCAGTTAATCCCTCTGCTGGTAAACGGCTTTCTGTCTCTTTTCAAAGCCCTGCTTGGCTTTCTATTCCAAGACTCAAATGAAACAGCATTAGGCTGAGAGTATTCTGACCTTCTGTTAGAGAGCTGCAAGTCTTCCCTTACTTGCCAAGTTTCCAAATCACTCTCAACTTCTGAGTCTCCAAAACCACCGTCAGAATCAGCACATGAATCCAACTCAGCCTCTCTCACTGCAACTCCTGCTGGATCTCCTACCAGCTTTCTGCCTCGATCTAACTCTGTTTGCCTACCACGTTTCTTATACATGGTTAGGGGCGTTTTCCTGCACATGTGCAAACTGTTCCCTTCATTACTTGGGGAGTGTTTGTTGGCTAGGCGTGCCCTCAGACCTCGTGTCTCAGCCTGCTTTGGTTGCCTATGGTAAATGTGAAGCTTTTGATCTCCCTTTCTGTCAGAATCTGTGCCAAACTCAGCAGCTTTCTGTGTCTTAAAGGTATAGGGCAGAACTTCGGTGTCACACATCCCCCTTCTTAAGATATTACGAGCTCCGGACGACCTCGTCGGACAGCGCGTAATTCTATCTGAGCGGAATCTTTCGCTCACTACCTGCACTAATCTCACTTCTGCTGATCTGTCCCGCCAAGGCTTCAGCAGGTTTAAGTGGTATACTTGGTGGCGCCCATTTTCGTGTTCTACTCTGTAGGAAACGGGACCCACCTGACCAACTATTGTAGCCAGGCCTTTCCATCTGGCCTCGAACTTCGGACCAGCGTCCGCTACCAGGATTACAACTTTATCCCCTATGGACAACTTTCTGGTTCTAGTTCCCCGGTCATAGTATTTTTTCTGCCGGCGTTGGCTGGCCTGCAGATTGTCCATAGACACTCGAGAAGTCCGTTCTAAACGGTTCCTGAGGTCTTTCAAGAATTGGGGTACCCCTACTTCTGTCTCATCTGGTGCCACCCACTGCTCCCGAAGGATATCTAAGATCCCCCTCGGGGCCCTACCAAATAACAGTTCGTAAGGTGATGTCCCCAGCGATGTTTGTACGCGTTCCCTACAGGCGTACAGGATGAATGGGAGGACGTTGTCCCATTCTACCATATTGCCTCCTAAGCTCCGCCTTAACATCTGCTTTAGGGACTGATTCATGCGTTCCACCAGCCCGTTGGACTGGGGGTGGTACGCTGAGGTGCGGATATGTCTTATCCCAAAGGCGTCCCAAAGCATGGCTAAGTGTTTTGACGTGAAATTGGTCCCTTGATCCGTTAGGATCTCTTGTGGAAACCCAATTTCACAAAACAGTTTTATGAGCTCTATTGAGATGGTCTTTGCTGAAATATTGTGCAGGGGTATTGCCCATGGAAACCTGGTTGCATGGTCCATGATCACCAGAATATATTGGAAACCCCTTGGTGTTCGTATTAATGGGCCTACAATATCCATGGCTAACTTTCTCACTGGGGTTGCAATGGTGGGTGGTGTAACCATCGGTACTGGCTTTGGCCGGGCAGCCGTAACTCGTTGGCATGCCGGACAGGACTCACAATACCGGGTTGTTTCCTTAAACACCCCCGGCCAATAAAAGCGAGCCAGCACCTGGTCCAATGTCCCTTGGACACCTTTATGGCTGCCTACGGGGTGGTCGTGCGCCAATTTCAAAACTACCGACTTAAAGGTAGTTGGCACCACCAACTGCTTGCGTACAGTACCCGTCCTGGGATCTGCGCTCTCCCTGTATAACAGTTCGCCTTCTAAGTAGAACCTGGGCAAAATTGTCCTGGCCTCCCGAGCATATTCGAATGCCCTTTTCAATGCGGGATCCCCCTGCTGTTCCTTAGGGAAGGAAGGGAATTTCCTCACCAGCTCGGCTGGCACCCAAGGTAAACCCTCCCCGGCTTCCAGGTCTGCTCTTCCCTGCGACCTTTGTCTCCTCTCCTGACGTCGCTCTGCCTTATCCTTCCTAATCTTTTTGGGAAGGTTAATTAATTCTTCATTAGAGGGAAGTATGTTCTGGGGTTCCTCATCTAGGTCGGGCTCTGGCTCTGGGTTTATGTCCTTATCATTGGGCACTTCATCTGGCTCTGATGGTGGACTTGTCCCTGCCTCCGAGACCTTACTTTGGGACCTAGTGGAAACTAGTCCTACCCTTTCATCTAGCCTCTCCTTAAGGGCTTTTTGAAAGGAAGGCCAATCCCTTCCTAATACCACCTCTCTGGGAAGGTTTGGGATCACCACTACAGGTACTTTTTCCTTACTACCTAGTCCCTCTACTATCACATCATATAAGG
This sequence comes from Ichthyophis bannanicus, assembly GCA_033557465.1. Lineage (NCBI taxonomy): Eukaryota > Metazoa > Chordata > Amphibia > Gymnophiona > Ichthyophiidae > Ichthyophis > Ichthyophis bannanicus. The sequence goes on from CM066038.1 coordinate 414,438,763, forward strand.
AGTAATAAGATGAGGTTCCATTCATACACTTCACACTCACACATGGGGGTATCTGGCACAGGACCAAAGGATTCTTAGTCAGCATAGCCTGCCACATCTTGGAGGAGACCATACTCTGGTCGGCTCCTGTATCAAGGAGTGCTACTGCCTTTACACCCTCCACTTGGACGTCTATGAGAAATCCTTCACCGGGGTCTCTCTCTCCCCCGGAGATATGGGCAACACGCTCTTGACAGTCCCTACGTATATGACCGTTTTTCCCACAGTGAAAACACTTTATCACATCATTATATTTTTTTACATTTTCTCTCGGGACTTTAGAAGTATAAGCCTTCTTTATACCAGGCATTCTTTCCATGCCGGTTACTCTCAGCATACTATCCCTAGAAGCTCCGGCCAATTCAGCTTCAAAATAGCATTCCGTCATTTCTGCTGCTTCTCTAGTAGACTTGCATTTTTGCAATAGCAAGAAAGCTTTTACTTCAGGAGGTACAGCCTCAAAGTACTGCTCAAGGAGCACAGCATCCATCAAGGATTCTACTGTGGCCTTCTCTGGAGCCAACCACTTTGCTGCCAAACCTTTTAGTCGCTGCATTAAAGCTTTCGGCATCTCTTTAGGCAAGAGCCTTGCCTCCCTAAAAAGACGGCGATAGTGTGTAGGTGTTATACCTAACCTATCTTGTACCGCTAGTTTTATGTCCGGGTAATTGGACGCTAGGCCCGCGGGCATCGCCTTGTAGGCCGTCAATGCCTCTCCGGTTAAAGACATGGCGAACCTAACTGCCCACTGGTCTAGTGGCCATTTAGCCGCCTCAGCAATCCTCTCAAATGCATCAGAGTAGTCGTCAAAATTGTCAGTCTTTTGTAAAGGTCCTAGTGCCAATGCACCATAGTGTTGTACTCCTACCGCCGCTGGTACCGGTACACTTTCCTCCTCGGCAGTGGATGTCCGCTTCAGTAGCACGGTCAGCAAGTCCAAGAGTGGCTTCTGCTGCGCAGCCAGTGCTGCCATAGTCCTGTCCTGGGCTTGTCGTGCAAGCTCACCCTGGGCTTTCCACTGTTCCTCCATCCAGCGAAGCATGTCCTGAGGATCCATCCTGGCGTTGAGGTATACCTGTATGGGGCGAGAAAAAAAACAGGGCCCACCAAGTGCGGCACAATATATAGTTTTTTTTCTCCCTATCTGCCTTTGCAAGGTATCTCTCTGTTCCCTTTTCTCCACAATCCTTACCACCCGTGCCCAGCCACTTGTACCTCAGCACGGTGTAGGATCTTGTATTGAGAAAGGTTCTCTGCACGCCTCCATCAGGTCAGTCTGTGAATGTTCACACTGTGTCAGGATTTCCTCTTTCAGGATTTTCCTTGCTGCTGTTTTTCTTCCTTCAGCCAATTTGTATCCTCTCAGGAAAAAAAAACTTTGGGTAGTAGTATTTTTTTTTCTTTCAAAAATCCAACGTAATACGCCATTTAATGTCACCAGCAGTGGCTGAACTAGTAGTATATAGCTAGGCACACTGCTGGGCCTGACCCTTCTATGAAAGAAAGTGTAGTTGAGACGGAGTGGTCAGGTTGAAATAAGGATTTATTCCCCTCCCGGGGTTTGCTGGATTTTCAAAACAGTACAAAAATACCAAACTTAAGAGGCAGCCATGCTTCTGGCAAAAACAAAAGGTGAAAGGAAAACACAGCTTCTTGCTTGAACAGAACCAATAATTATAACAAACAGAACTCAGGTAACAATGTTGGCAGTTCCCTCTGTGCACGTTTATCTTTCTCCCAGGCACACTTATCTTCTACTAGCGTAGAGAAGTTTCATCAGTTATTAATAAAGAACAGTCCATGTCCTCAACATAGGGAAAGCATTCACTTTGCTCCGTGCACATCGGTTCATCAACTATCTTATCTTCTTTAGGGCAGTCTGGAACTTTCTCCAATCAGTCCCTAGCTTCTCTTCACCACTCTCTCCACAGTATGGCAAATAATTATCAGATAGTTTGTAAAACTGCCTTGTTCTGTTTCTACTAGGTCTCTCTCTTGGCAGTTTTCTGCCAGGCTTTAAATACATGCAATCATCTTCTTCACTCATACATATGTCCTCAATCACTTTACTTTCCTTTTCCCAAGGTTGTAAATATCTTAGGCCATTCTGCTTTTCAGTAATACAGAGTTCCTTACCAGCTGCTCTCCGTTCTCCCCACTGACCTCTGTGTCTGGGAAATTCTTCCTGTGTCACAGGTGAGGGTTTCCTGCAGTTAATCCCTCTGCTGGTAAACGGTTTTCTGTCTCTTTTCAAAGCCCTGCTTGGCTTTCTATTCCAAGACTCAAATGAAACAGCATTAGGCTGAGAGTATTCTGACCTTCTGTTAGAGAGCTGCAAGTCTTCCCTTACTTGCCAAGTTTCCAAATCACTCTCAACTTCTGAGTCTCCAAAACCACCGTCAGAATCAGCACATGAATCCAACTCAGCCTCTCTCACTGCAACTCCTGCTGGATCTCCTACCAGCTTTCTGCCTCGATCTAACTCTGTTTGCCTACCACGTTTCTTATACATGTTTAGGGGCGTTTTCCTGCACATGTGCAAACTGTTCCCTTCATTACTTGGGGAGTGTTTGTTGGCTAGGCGTGCCCTCAGACCTCGTGTCTCAGCCTGCTTTGGTTGCCTATGGTAACTGTGAAGCTTTTGATCTCCCTTCCTGTCAGAATCTGTGCCAAACTCAGCAGCTTTCTGTGTCTTAAAGGTATAGGGCAGAACTTCGGTGTCACATTAGGTAGCAATCCACTTTTGTAAAAATATTATTAGCAACTGACAACACCATACTGTAGTATTTATAAATGTATTACCTTAACCTCAACCTTGAAATTGTAAATTAGATTCTTAGCTAGCTAATAGCATAATCATAGTTTGATGAAACAGTTCAATGTAACATAATTACTCATATCCTGATGGAAGTGGTGGGGGCAAATACAGTGATAGAATTCAAAATGGCATGGGACAGACACAGTGGATCCCTTTATAGCAACAGGATAAAATCAAAATAAAATTAACTACCTAATTTCTGAACAAACAGGGGTGCCCTACACGGAGCGGTGGGTTCACCCCTAAACAAAGACATGGGGAGGGATGACCTGCACGGAGTGGCAGGTGCACCTACTCTTGCCTCCTTGCTGGGCAGACTAGATGGACCATACTGGTCTTTATCTGCCGTCATTTGCTATGTTACTATGCATGTTACTATATCATAGCTTGTTGACCTGTTCAACGAAATTCACTAAGTTCAATGTATTAACCTCTCTGTTCCATGTATAATGTTGAGCTAATTGTAAACCGCTTTGATACCCTGAAAAGCAGTATAAAAAATTGATAAATAAAATAAATAAATATCTAATATTTATGAACGATGGAAAATAGTTTATAAACCTCCAGATTAAATCCCAAACTTTAGGTCAACATTCTGATTCCAATTTGTGGATCATTTAGAGGAATCTAAAATTATTTTGGACAGAATTTGAATTAGTCCTCCTTTAACCAGTAATACATAGCACATTACAGATTAGTGACTACTAGATGTCATGGGCTGGACACAAAATGCTAGCCAGCCTGGCTAAGGACCAACATCCAGAACAGTATAAGAGTCTGGGTCACTCTCACTGCAGATATATTCTATACTGCCCAGCAGTAGGCCGACTTTAGGGGTGTGCAAGGAGGGGAGGGGGATATTCGGTGGTGGTGGCTGGGGCTGATAAAGCAGCTAGCCATTGCCGCTGAACTCTAAATCTGGATATTCAATGCTGCAGGCCACAACCACATCAGTGACGCTGAAAATCACACAGCGCCATTTATGCAGTTTACAGGTCTGTGTGTGTGTATGTGTGAGTGTGTATATGTATGTATGTATGTATGTATGTATATGTGTGTATGTGTAGAACTAGAGGAGCACAACAAAGGAGTGAGGTGTACTGCCAGCTAGTGAGGAAACCTCACCAACAAAACTTTTAGATGCCAGCTGCTGCTACATCTCACTCTTTTGTTGTGTTCCTCTGTTGTCTGTGAGAGTGTGTGTTCTTGGACAGGACCTGTGTAGATTTTTTTTTTTGCCATCAAGTCAGTGCTGACCCCTGGCGACACAACTGTCTCTGGGTTTTCCTGGCCATCTATCACCAGTAGATTGCCAGGCCTTTTCTCCCGAGGCACTGGAGGGTAAGTGACTTGCCCAAGGTCATAAGGAGTGCCAGTGGGAATCAAAACCTTGAACTTCTGGGTACTAGGCAGTTGCTCTAACCACTAGAAGACATGAAATGAAGCTGCCAGGAGGTAAACTTTAAGCAACATCAGGAAATGCCTTTTCACGGTAAGGGTGGTCAATGCATGGAATGCTGTCCCGAAAGGAGGTGATTGAATTCAAAAAGGCATGGGACAAACACAGAGGATCACTACATAGCCTATTAAATCCCTCCCAAAGGATACATCCACCCATGAACCAATGAATACTCCTAGCCCGGAAGCCTTTGCTACATACTTTCAAAGCAAAACCACCTCAACAACATCCTATCCAGACAGGTCTGACCTTGAATACTCACCAAGGCACCTCCCCCCATCCAGTGATACACTCATACCCACTCTAGAGACTTTTTATCCATACTCTCCTGAGCAAATAGAGAGAATCATCTGTGGAATTACCACCATCACCTCCCCAACTGACCCATGTCCAGCATTTTGGATAAAGCAAGCCCGATCCAAACTCAGCCCAGTCACTGCCAGAATCACTAACCTCTCACTGGCTGAAGGCCTCCTTCCACCATCCCTCAAAACCATCTCCATCAGACCACTTATATAAAATAACAAGCGTGACACATCAGAGATCAGTTCCTACAGACCAGTCTCCCCTTCTTGACCAAAATTCTAGAAAAGATTATTCACCAACAAACTCAGGACCACACTGACTCCTATGCACCTCTGGATCCAAAGCAACATGGGTTTCGCCTGCAGCATGGTGTGGAAACCCTATTGGCGACTCTCCTGAACAAACTCTACACAGGCTTAGACAAGAAGAAACAGGGATTCATCATGAATTTCATGGATATTGCCTCTGCCTTTGACACCGTCAATCACAATCTCCTACTCACCCGCCTGCATCTAAAAGGTATAAGGAACCTAGCCCTCGACTGGTTTAAATAATACCTGTCCGATCGCCAGCAACAAGTCCGCAAAGAAACACAAATATCCAGAACCTTCCAGCAGACAAAAGGAGTCCCGCAGGGTTCATCACTCTCCACCCTGCTCTTCAACATCTATATACAGACAATCTGCACCATTATACGATCATTCAACATTTACTACCACATTTATACCGACGACGTCCTGCTCCACAGACAGCCCTAACTACTCTTCCATCACAGAATGCTTCAATGCTGTCTCAGATTGGCTCGCCATCCACAACCTGATGGTTAACAACAGAAAGTCAGAGGTCACGTGATGCGGGCAGGGTAGTGGTTGCATCCTGAGTGCGCTCCGACACCCTTAGCCCAGGCCGGCGAAATAGAACCCGTGTGACACTGCAGCAAATAGACGAGAGTGTGCCCAGGGTGTATTGGAGTGCCTGCAGAATCTCATCGTGCGGTCTTTGCCAACGAACGGCATGGCGGCAGGGGTCAAAACGGCTAGAAGAGACAGAGAGCGGGTGGCCGGCACGAGCAAGATGGCGGAGTCAGCCCCGGCGCCAAGCTCGCCCAGATCCCCCGCGTCTCTGGATGAGATGTCGGCAGCCGTAGCAGCAGCCCTGTCACCTCAGTTTGACGCTTTACACGAGAAGATGGATGGGCTGCGTTCTTCCGTGGACACCCTGGGGAGCAGACTCCGTGAGGCTGAGGATCGCCTGGGTCAGGCGGAAGAAAAAGTGGAGGTGCTGGCGACCGAGGTGGCTGGCCTAAAAACCCAACTCGGCCTACAAGAGGCAAAGCTGGATGACCTGGAGAATCGGTCAAGATGAAACAACTTACGATTCATGGGGATTCCAGAGACCGTCTTGGATAAGGACTTGCGGAGCTATTTGGAAGCGCTAGCCATGCAAATACTGGACGGCGCTGAGCTCGGAGACCAGCTGCGAGTCGAGAGAGTGCACCGTGTAGGCAACAAGCAGGCGCGAGATATCCGCCCCAGAATTGTGCTTGCAAAGTTTTTATATTTTCCGCAAAAAGAAATGATTCTACGGGCGGCTCGACAGAAGGGGGAAGTTATATATAATAACAGTAAAATCCGAGTTGCACAGGATTATTCTGTTGTGCTGAGTCGGAAACGCCGAGAGTATGCCCCCCTATGTGAAAAGCTTATCGGTGCTGGAATTCGGTTCTCCATGCAATATCCTGCCAAGCTACATGTGATGCACGCAGGAGCCCATCGTGCCTTTCTAACGGCGGCAGAGGCTGAGGTCTACGTGAATCAGCTCATTGATCGAGGGAAGGCAGCGTCGGCGTCTCCACATTGAAACCCAACGGTGCTGACTGTTTTGTGAAGATCAGGCTCTCTCTTGGGAGTGTAGACTGTGGCAGCATGGTGTAGCGACGGATATAGGATCTACCAGGCCTTTGTGTTTGGACTATGGACATTGTAACCAAGTTACTTTGGGTCCTTTGAATTTCCCCTCTAGTTACAAGCTTGCCACGCGACGAACCCGCAACACTGTTTCAAATCATGCAGGTTCATCTAGTAACACTTTTCATTGACATTGCCTTGTATCTTTTCTTTTCAGTTCTCATTTTTAGTATTACTCTGCTTGGGCGCTGGAGGGCTTCAGAGCCACGGAGCCGTTCAGGTCACTTTTTTAGGTCTCACCAGCGGACAATCAGAAAGGTTGCCTTAGTTATATTAGCTGCTGACTGGCCAGTTCCTGCGATCTTCTTTAAGTTTTAGTTATGCCGCTGGACAGTAGTTTTTACGAGTACTCTGGCCAAAAGAATCACAGCGGATAAATGCGGATTGGGGGAGTGCTTAAGACCTGTTGGGGTATCTACTACTGGGTGGGGCAGGGCCTTGTGTCGGGGCCATTTTTTTTGACACCTGGATGTCTGTAGCTGCCGCTGAGTGAGGGGAGCTCCTAGAGGTCAGCACACACATACCTTGTTTATACTATGTTGCCTACCTATGATTTTGCCCCCTGCTTCCCACAACTAGGGCCAAGGAGATACCCCCGATGTACCTTGTGCAGAAGGTTACTTTTACCTGTGGGTGCAATACTGCGATGCCTCCTGGGTGCGCAAGCTTTCTGGGGTATTCCCCCTTACTTTAGAGGTGATGCATGAAGAGAAAGATGGAAGGCGCTCAGTAGGGGGTACATGGAAAGGGGTAAGCGCTGATATGGCTTTACCTAAGGCCTACTGTGCTTTAGCGGAAAGACTCTGGGGTTTGATCTCTGGTAGTCTAACATCCCTTTAAAACTTCTGAGGGATCGGGGTAATGAAGATGCAGGATGATAGCACTGCAGGCTGCGAACCCAGGAGGTAACCTTATAACCTTTGTTTGTGCAGGACCTACCTACTGGGCCAGTCAGTTGAAATGGCATCTAATTGCCTTAGCGATACATGTATTTGTTTTGACTGTTGTTATGAAGTCGATTGTTCGCTCTAGTTTTGTTGTTTGGATTGTGCTTTTCCATAAATAGCAGAAAGAACCATTTTCTGCCAGGATATATGAATCACTTTAAAGGAATGGAATTCTCTTCAATTTATTCAAAATTAAGCTGCATGACCACTCTTCTACCAATGTTGCTACATTCACATAAACACACTTTTCAAGTCACTTCATTAGCTCCCTATCTATTTCCGTGTCCAGTTAAAAAACTCACTGACCTACAAGTGCATTTATTTTGCAGCTCCTCATTACCTCTCCATTCTCCTCTTCCTACAACCCTCTCCTTGGGAACTCCAAAATACTTTATCTGTGCCCTTCTCCTCCAGGACCAACGCCAGACTCTGTTCCTTCTACATTACTGCACCAAATCCCTGGAACAGACTTTCTGAGTCAGTACATCAGGCTCAGTCTCTGGTTCTATTCAAAGCCAGGCTAAAAACCTACCTTTTCAAGGTAACTCTTACATCCTAATATCCTCTTCTCTTGTTTAATATCCATGTGTGCTTTTAAACATTCCCTAATCCCTTATTTGTTCTGTTTTCTGTCTTGAATAGATAAGTTCTGTCTGACTGGGACTATCTTGCACTGTGTGATAAGTAGCAGTAATACTAATAGTAGTATCCTGAAAACCTGACTGGCTGTTTATTAGCCAATATCGCTTTACCTTAGAATCTCTCTCTCACATCCCTGGGTACATTTTGCATTTTTAGTGTGAAGATAAGCACAAAACAGCAACAACAACAAAAGAGACACGGGGAAAGAGAAATAGCAAATAAAAAAAAGAAATAAAGGAAAGAATAATAGGCTTTATGTTTCACTGGAATTTTAATAACACTTCCACATTAACACATATGGAGATCAATGTGCTGGGCAATGAGATTTCACAGTTTAGCGACCCATTCCTGTGAAGGATCACTGTGGAGGTGAGAGCTATGAAGCAAATCTCTACAGTTAAGTTACCCAAGAGGAAGCCAGCACAAAGGTAATTGCACCTCAGCAAGTGTGTTTATCTATTTTGCAGAACACAGCACGCCAAGCCTCTCTCACATACTGCTGTTCACAAATTCATAATTAATGAGATGCTTTGTATAATAATGCATTGAAGCAGTTCATTAGATATGCATTTAAATAAAATTTCATATGTAGCTGGCTACGTGCAAAATGGTTCTCTTGCAAAAGGGAAAATCTGTGATAAATCTTTTACAAATTGGCCTTCATGAGAATTCCTGGAAGAGCTTCTTTCCAAGCAAGGTAATTCTATTTTTTTTTAAATTTTATGTTTATGCAGATTACATCATAACCAATTAAGCAAGTAAACACTTACGTAGAAAGGCTGTTTATCAGTAAAATAAACAGGAAGAAACAAAAAGCAAAAGCTTCATTCAAACTATAAAGGAAAAATTATACTGAGTCAGCTCAGGTCCACTATTAGGGAGTGAGCCAATTCTAAGTGAAAAGGGCCCAAGAAGAGCTCATCTAATAAAAAAAAAAAAAAGGCAGCAACTTACACATATCAGGAGCTCAAACAAAACAAATGCAAAAGTTAAATATCTGAAGCTGTAAGGGTTGCATGAATTCCAATGAGGAAATCTGTTTAGATAATCAGGGTCATAGAAAACATATTTCACCGACTGAAATTTTGTAATATACTTGCACAGGAACTTAAAAAAAAAGAAAGAAAGAAAAGCATCAAGCCTTAACACTCCAGGATGTAACTGCAAAAACTGTTTCCTTCTTTTCTGTGTTTCTTTAGTTACATAAGAAAAAAATCTTAACCAAAGAATTTAAAAAGTCCCACTTCTTAAAATAAAATGTTCAAATTTTTAGCTCTCTCTGCTGTAGCCACAAATGCTACCACCAAGGTCGCTAAATTAAGCAACTCATTCCCAACATTATCAACCTGAGTGTCCAAAGCCTCTGAAACACCATCATGAAAAGTAATTGGTAAAGAAGAAACGTGACCCTTCATAGCTGGCAGATAATATACAGGACTCATATTTGGTACTGAATCAGCAGATAGACCCAAAGTTTCAGTTAGCTATCTACAAAACATTTCTTTCACCAAAAGCCTTGAAGATCGCGGAAAGTTCAAAACTCTAAGAATAGTATTTCTTGAGACATTTTCTAAAAGCTCCAGTTCAGCAAGTAGATTGGTTATATCCTTCACGAACATAGCCTGACCAGAACAAACAGTTTTAACTTTATATTCTAAGTCCATAATGCTATTATCCAGCTGTGAGAATCATTAACATTCTTCTCAACCTTGGCTTCAACTGCTGGGTCCAAATGGCTAAGGCATTCACATGCAGGACCAACACAGAGCCCAAATTCGCAACTGCTTGCCAAATAACATCCAGTGTTATTGTAAGTCTTACTTGCAAAGTATAAGGAAAATCTAGACTTCCTTGTTGCAGTCCAGGCAGAGATGCCTCTGAAGCGGATGTAATCACCATTCAGGCTTGTGCAAACTGCCCTACTCTCCCAGCTCCACTTCACCACAGCACTGTTAGTTGTCTGAATGTCTAAGATGGAATCCACCCAATCCTTCAGCTCTCGCCCCCCACAGATGGTCAAGCAATGCCCTCCAGTGCAAAAATGTCAGGGGTCAGGGAACTCAATGGGCATGGCAGAAGCAGGAGCTGCCTTGTTTCCAGGCTCAACGAGATCTCTAACACAGAGCCAGTGTCTGAGGGTCCCACATTCAATGTGGGCTGCAGTGGGCATTCTCCAGCAACCAGACGAACTCCTGAACAGCTCAAATGAAGCAATAGGTCCAGACACAGGTACCAACCCACCTGGGGATGGGGGATATACAAAATGTTTTCTCCTTCCTCTTGCCATTGTCGAGCAAAAACTTAGCAAGGAAATTAGCCGTGCTATAAGTTTCATGCAGTTGTGGCTATCTTTCAAGCAAGGTAATTCTATGACTTTTGCTACAAGTTCTCTGCCTGAAAGTTCTTTAAAAGTCAGATAAAGGAGGCTGTTTTTATTAGATAACATTTTTTGCTGCTTAAAGTTACTGGTTTATTTTTGTGGATGTTTGCAGAAGGCGAGTTTTCTGTTTTAGGCAAAACTTTTTGATTTGCTACTGTTATTTTTTTTCTTTCCTCTAGTTTTAAAGTTGAAAGAGAAGGGAAGGTAGCAAATATTTTTTGAACCACTGATCCTTCCTTTCCCAACCTAGCTCTGCTATATATAAATATATATGTTAGATCAAATCATGTTATTTTTAGATAGGCAGACTAGGAGTTAAAGATATAGGCCAAATTGAAGTTCTCTGTGGAAATAATTCAATATATTTCAGCGGTCTTTGATTAGTAATATCTTAATAAATCCTTGAGGTAATTCTGCAAAGGGACACCCTATACTACACACACAGATAAACAAATTCTGCAGTCTGAAGTGATAAGGTAAACTACTGCAGACCCCACTAATAGGTGAGCAAACTAGTAAGACTATTCACAGGGAAACTGGCCAAGATATTAGTTTTCACATAAAAAAGCCAGTTTTTACTGCCAGGACAGTTGAACACAGGGTAGGGTCTTTGGTAGGTCTTTTTTCTCATTTTTTTCCAACAGCAAAAACATGACTGGGAAACATCTGGAGCCAAAGCTGTTGCTCCTATTACCATGTCTGCATCCTCCAGATGGCGAGCCAGATTCAGGGTGAGGTACCGGTTCAGTGTGAAAGATGCATGAAGGTTGAATTCTTCAGGAAACAGGTTGAGGAACTGAGAGGAGGTGGAGAGGCTAAGAAGCATCTGTGGCAATGAATGGTACATTGATGAATTGCTTCTAGAGGCATCTAAGATCTCCAGCAGGACAGAGACTCAATACCCCAACTCCACCTTCCCTAGAACTGAGGAACCAGTGTGCACTTCTCAAAGTGGAAGACGTGACAACACCCCAAGGAACAGGAGGTATCAGATCTCAAAATCCCCAAAACTGTAAGATCAGCAGCTACTAGAAGGGTATTGGTAGTTCGTGACTCCTTCTGAAGGGTACAGAAATGTTAATTTGCCATCCAGATATAATGGCCCAGGAGGTGTGTTGTCTGCCTGGTGCCAAGTTCTGAAATGTTGCAGAGACTTGCTGAGGCTCCTCAAACCTACTGACTATTATCCAATGCTGTTCATCCATGTTGACACAAATAATACTGCTAGATTCCCACCTGAGCATATCAAAAGTGACTTTGTGTTTCTGAGAAATAAGGTGAAGCAGTCAGGTGCACAAATAGTGTCCTCCTCAATTTTCCCTGCCAAGAGTAAGGGCCAAGGCCAAGAGTTTCGCATTCTGGAGATGAATGGTTGGTTGCGTGGATGGTGTGTCATCAAGAGTGTTTTGGCTTCATGGACTATGGCATGATTTTCCAAGGACCGCTTGGCAGAGATGGTGTCTACCTCTCAAAGTAGAAGAAAGTGTCTTCCGCAAAACACTGGTTAATCTACTGAGGAAGGCTTTAAATTAGGACTGTCAGGGATGAGTGATCAAAGACCCCAGGTAAGCAAAATATTAAAAAATAGCATAGAAAAGGGAAAAAAGCGCAACATCTGGAGAGCTGCATATTCTAATGCCCATAATATGTGAAATAAAGTTCCAGATTCAAAAGCTGTAATGCAAGAGGCTTACTTAGATATAGTAGCAGTCATGGAGATATGTACACAGAGAACAAGGATCGGGATGTAGTTGTGTCAAGCTGTAATGTATTCTGGAAAGACAGGGTAGGAAGAAAGGAAGGAAGAGTGGCACTATATGTAAAAAATAATATGAAACCCACAGAACTGCAGGACTTCCAAGGGAAGGAGGAGGAACTGAGGGCTAGTCTAGAAAGACGGAATGGAAAATGTATTTACATTGGTACAAGGTTTGATACAAAGAGTTCTCTTGCAGGCAGAAGAAATAAATTCTCTATAAGGAGAACTATTTGGGCAACCAGTAATAGAATGCATGTAGTAGGGGGGCAATATTGGATTTGGTGCTCACAAATGGGGAGAGCGTTTCTGATGATGTAGTGGGTGATCAACTGGCATGCAGTGATCAGCAGATGGTGAGCTTCAATATTAGGACATTGGGGGAGAGGGTTCATTCTAAAACAATTTTCCTAGACTTCAAGAAAACAAACTTTGCAAAGATGGGGGAATACCAGAAAGGGTTGTTAGCTGGATAGGAAAATCTGGCAGAAATATAACAGTGGGAAAAACTGAAGAGAGATATATTAAGGGCAACAAACCTTTTTATTAGGAAAGAAAAAAAGAAAGAAAAAGGGGACACTATGGTTTTTAGAAGTAGTAGCTGAAAAGATAAAGAAAAAGAGGGCAGCTTTTATAAACTACAGCAGAAAGAGGAAGACAAGCTATATCATCTAGATAAACTAAGGGAAGCTGGTAAAGTAGTCAAGAAAGCAAAGATGCAAATGGAAAAAAAAAATAGCCAACATAGTAAAACATGGGGACAAGACTTTTTTTTAAAGTAATTTTAGGTATGTTAGCACATTACTGGCTGAAAGTGAAGACTATATGAAACACCTACTTATCACAATCAAGGAATAATTGTAGAATAGGCCTCCATCTTAATATAAAGAAGACAAAGATCCCAACAATAGGCAAAAATAAAAAAGTTCATCCTTGATGGAGAAGAAATAGAAAATGGTATTCAACATTAATCTACTTGGATCAATATAATCAAAAAAATGACAAGCAGTCAAGAAATCAGATGATGCGTTGCTCTTGGCAGAATCGCTACAAAGGACCTAGACAAGATTCTCAAGTGCAGAGACGTATGTCTGCATACAAAGATATAACTTGTGCAAACCATGGTATTTTCAATGCCGTCATATAGATGTGAAAGTTGGACAGTGAAGAAGGAAGAAAAGCGATGCCTTTAAATGATGGTGCTGATGAAGAATAATGTGTATATCTTAGACTGCCTGAAGAACAAAATCAGTTGGTACTAGGGGAGATCAAACCTAAGCTTTCTTTAGAAGCTCAAATGACAAGACTAAGGGGTATGCTTACTAAGCAGCAGTAGTGGTTTCTGTGCGATATTGGAGCTGCGGCCCAAACATACCCCTAAGAGTTTAGACATATTATGAGAAGAGAAAGGTCATTAGAGAAAGACATCATGCTTGGCAAATTTGAAGGTCAGCACAAAAGAGGAAAGCCAGAAAATGTGATACATTGATACAACAGTAGCAGCTATGGATGCCATTCTATCAACAATTAGCCTCCTGACTGAAAAACAAACACAATTTAGGACAACTAGCCAGAGGATCATCATGAGTCAACATTGACTCAATGGCACTTGTATCAACAGTGACAGGAGGAGGTGCAAAGGTGGCACTGTGAGACTCAAGGGGGAAGGAGAGGACTATAAAGAGGATGATTAGGATAAAACGGAATTGCTTAACAAATATATTTCTGTTCTGTGCTCACAGATGAAGGGCGGGAATAGGACCTTAGAAAACAAATGCAAAATACAAATGGAAGTGAGGTACTCTAACTATTTTTAGAATATTGTGCTTTTGAGAAGCAGGCAAATCTAAAAGTGGACAAAGCAATTGGGCCGGATGAGATTCATCCAAGGGTATTGAAAGAACTTAAGTAGTGGTGGCGCCGCTTGCTGACCTTTTCATTGCTTCTCTAGAGTTGGGAATGATCCCAGAGGGCTGGAGATAGGAGAATGTAGTTCATGTCCACAAAAGTGGAAGTAAGGAAGAAGTTTGTAACGCCTCAGTGGGTGGTGTTAAGTGTATTCGTGCATGCCGCTGGTGCATGGTAAGGTTCAAATCCATGCGGTATCTTCTAGGGACATGCTATATACCTGTAAAACATTAGTGCAGCTTAGTAAACAATCTCTAAAATCCCATTTGCAGAAGTTCCATATTTTAGTGCATTTCTCTCAGTCACATGCTTAACAGATTGAACCTTGAAAAATGAATCACAAAAACAAGCATTGCAACTCGAAGTTGTGAAAATAATTACCATAACCATCTGAGACATTAAGGCCATCATTTTAAAAGACTTAGATGTTATTTGGACATCCAAAAATGTGCATTTGGATTTCCAAATCATAGTAACATCCCTGCAGCCATTTTATACATGGCTTTTTAGAACATCTCCGCTGCAGAGATACCAAGTAGGCAGGGGGCGTGGAAAAGGCATGTCTGGGGTGGTGTCATGAGAAACGTCCAAAGAAAGCATTCATACCTGCAAGTCCAAATATCTAACAGAGTGAAGTGATGAAAAACAAGACTACAGGCCAGTGTTGATAAAAACTAGGGTTGGTTTATTGCTGTAGGACAAATCTGTCACTTCTCACCTGTAGAATACTGAATTGATCATCAAAGACTGGAGCAATCCAACTGGGCTTAATACACCTTTTCTATAAGTCATTCCACAGTAGCAGTGCTTGTGTTGCCATATTAGGCACATCCACAGTTGTGGAATCGTGCCTGAACTTGGACATTTCTGCTTTTTTTCCCCCCCAGATGTTCAGGCTTGGACGTTCGAGATTGTACTTGGACATTATTTATAAAATGTGCCTTCACATAAGGACTCGCACAAAACTACAGAAGTGCTTTTGTTGAAACAAAACAAATTTTTTAAATAGTATTTCTCATTTTATTTCTTTTTTTAAATAAGAAAGAAAAAAAATGAAAATTAAGTGCAAAACCCTACATGAAATCTTGGAAGCCTATCAATGACCAGAAACATGGCATTAAAGGGGTACCCAATTAAGCAAAATTCCTTCCCTAGTTGCCAATAGTGTATCACCAGTGATTACTAAGAGGTTAATGTACCCAGGAGACTGACAAATGCATGTGTCAAAAAAAGAGAAATTAGACTTACCTGCTAATTGTTGTTCCTTGAGGAACTCCAGCCCAGTCCTGCACCTCTGGGTAGTGTATCTCTTCCAGCAGCTTGGAGACTGAGCGTGTCTTCTTTTTGATGACACTAGTATACATATCCAGCTGGCATCGCCCACCCGCCCCAGTACCTATTGACAAAGCAGACTCAGAGGAGCAACAAATTAGTTAAACATGCAACAAACACTTCTATGTCTAAATAAACTAGTACCCCTCCATCCCCTGGAAAGGATACCCGTCCCCCCCTCCAGGATGGGGAGGCCCACCTGTTGAGTGCTTGAGCAACTCCAACCAGCGGGAAGCGAGCAACCAACAGCTCTTCTGGTCCGCCCCTTCCCCAACACTGATTACACACCCCTCCCCAGCTTCTCCTGGCCACTTCCTCCACCAAGGGAACCAGCTTCAGGACCAGGTTGTGCATAGATTATCACAGAAAGCACTCAGGGAGGGTTCCGGGACGGGACTGGAGTTCCTCAAGGAACAACAATTAGCAGGTAAGTCTAATTTCTCTTTCCTTATCATCCCTCCAGTCCAGTCCCGCACCTCTGGGATGTATCAAAGCAGTTAAACTAATGGGAGGGACCCGCACAAGCAGCCTGAAGCACTGCCGAGCCGAAACGAGCGTCCCCCGCCGCCTAGACATCCAGGCGAAAATGTTCAGATAAAGTATGCCACTCTACAGATCTCCACCGGCGGAACTAAACTATACTCTGCTCACGAGGCTGCCTGAGCCCTCGTGGAATGCGTCTGCAACCCCACCGGCACTGCTCTACCCTTCAAGATGTATGCAGGCATGATTGCCTCACTGATCCATCTGGAAATGAAGGCTTAGCTGCCGCCTCACTTTTGCGCGACCCGCCAAACAGAACCAACAGATGGTCCGATCTCCAAAAGGACAAAGCCCTTTTCACATACCTTCGTCTCCAAGTGGCACAGCTGTGGAGTGGCAGAACCCATATCCGCTCCCGCCCACATCCGAGCTTGCCAGAGCCAGTAAGGAAACGGCCTGATTTACATGAAATGCTCACACCACCTTAGGCAAAAATGAAAGTACCGGGTGCAGGACCCCTTTATCCTTGGAGAAGGAAAGGAATGGCTCCTGGCATGACAGGGTCCGAAGCTCTGAAATCCTGTGTGCCGAGCAAATCGCCACCAGGAATACCATTTTCAGAGTCAAATCCTTCAGGAAAGCTTGACTCAATGGCTCAAAGAGTTCCCCAGACAGCACCGTCAGCACCAGATTAAGATTCCAAGGCGGTACCACTGCCCTCTTTGACAGACAGAGGTGGGTCACTGCCCCTAGAAATCTCAGCCCGTCTGGGTGTGTACCCAATGGCACCCTGTGGACTTTCCCACGATAACCGGAAATCGCCGCCAGTTGCACCCTCAAGGAACTGGCAGCTAGACCCTTATCAAAACCGGATTGCAAGAACGTCAAGATGTCCGGGATGGAGGCAGTGGAAGGGCACGCCTGCCTCTCTCTGCACCATGATTAAAAGATGCGCCCTACGCAGATGCACGCCAGGTTCGCAGACCACCTCTGGGCCTGTACCAAGTTCGCTATCCCCGAGCCTGATTATCCTTTCTTCTTCAACTTCGCCCTTTCAAGAGTCATGCCGTAAGTGATAATTGATCCATCTGGGGCATACGAAGCGGCTCCTGTGTCAAGAGGTCCTTCCAAACAGAAGCCACCACAGTCAATCCGCCAGTATCTGAATCAGGTCAGCATACCACTGGCACCTCGGCCAGTCTGGTGCCACCAGAATTACAAATCCCCAGTGCACCTCTAGCCATTGCATACCACTGGCACCTCGACCAGCCAATTGTCTAGGTGCGGGTGGATGAGAACCCCTTCCTTGTGGAGAGCTGCCGCCGCCACCACCACCAAGACCTTGGTAAAGGTATGGGGATGGTCGCCAGACCGAAGGGCAATACTCAAAACTTGAAATGGCCCCTTCGCACCGCAAAGCAGAGAAACTGCTGATGATCCACCCGTTCCTCTGCTTTCTTCTTCCTGGGCCCCCGACTCTGGAACTTGCTTCCCCTTGCTTTCTGCCTCGAACCCTCCTACAAATCCTTCAAGACCATGCTGAAGACCCACTTATTCTTCTCTGCTTTTCACCTTCCCCCCCCCCCTGCTACCCTTTCCCCACCTTCTCGTTGAGTGCTGATGTTTCTCTACCCTCTGCTCCCTGTGCTATGTCTGTTGTATTCTTTCCCTCTACTGTTCTATCCCCTACTCTTTTAATTATTATGGCGTTCTTTTCCTTTTCCAGCAGTCTTATTTTTGATATTGTGAACCACTCTGTGCCCCTGTGGTATGAGTGGTATATAAAATGCGTTAATAAAGATAAAGATCTGGATGGATGGGAACGTGCAGATACGCCTCTGCGAGATCGAGTGTCGCCCAAAATCTCTGCTTCCTACCGCCATTATTACTGTGAAAATATGGTACCTAGAGACCATAGTTCATGCCCTCGAAGTCGAGAATTGGGCGAAAGGAATCACTGGTAAGACTTTCTGTGATTTCCATATCGCATGGAACAGCGGATCCTACAGCGCCTCTTCCTCTGCCGGGAGGTTTGCAGGCATATTCAAGGCCTTGAGGGTCTCCATGGTACACATAGAATGTGAGCCCTTTGGGGATGAGGAATTGTATGAATACCCTTAAACCATCCTAATGGCTTTCAGCCTGGGCAGTATATTGAGAAATTGCATAAACATGCAAGATGAGCACTGTTAGCTCCTCCTGGCGGAAAACCCAAACAATCTGCGCCTGATCCTCCTGTTCTAGGCTCTCTCCTTCTTCCAACTCCTCCTGCAGATCTAGCTCCATGTCAAGGTCTTCCCCATCCAGCCCCTCCGACAATGGCAATTGCTGCCACTCCTCTAAGCCTCTAGCCCACTTAGACGCCACTGCTCCTGACTCGTGCTCTTTTGTGTCTGACATCCTCTTAGCCCTGTTCTGAGGCTGAGGAGCCACTTGGTAGGCAAAACGCCTTCTGCAAAACTAATAAAAACTCCGGTAAGAACTCTCCCAGGAGCCCTACTGCTCCCTGGGCTCAAGGGGTGGATGGTCCGGGCATTGTGCAGGGACCGGGGGCCGGATCCGTTGAAGGTAACATGACACCCCCCGCCCCCGGGGTCTCTTGCAAAAGGGAGGGACTCTCCTGCCTCATCTCATCCTGCAGGTCCTGCTCCTATGACAGCCTTTTGCGTGCAGTTTAGGCAGACGCCTGCCTCCAAGACCACACCACATCGGGGTCTGCATATCTTGAGGATTTTTAGATTGCGCTGCAGTGTTGTATCTTAAAGATATGAAATGGACCTTGCCCTGATCCAATCAAACTGACACGTTCTCCGAGTAAAGTTTACATTTTTCTTCTAATACTACAAATGGCTATAAGGGGGTACAGCTTCCCTTACAAGCAATATTACAGATTTAATAGGTACATAATCTGTGTTAAGCGACAAGAGATGATCATGTCAGGTTACTCGCTGACCATAGACAGATGGAAGGATTTCATTTGCGTCCAATCCACTGACTGACTATCTTTCAAAATTACATACTTTTCTTGTATGCAGGTACTTCCTGTTTTCCAGAGCTGTAGCTGCAACAAACCTAGATGCACTCCTCTTTTTTTTTAACACTTATCTTTTATTTCTGTCTTTATCAGACCCTTCTCAGGAAAAAGCAACAATGTTTCAACCAAGTGCCAGTTACATCACCTGACCCAGCACAACAGCCCTCTGAAAATCCTCCCAGCAACAACAATGGCCTATCTGATTAGGCCTTTCCCACATGTCTGCATCAAGTCATTGTGCACTGAATCAGTTTTGAGCTGTATAACACAAGGAGTGTTTAAGGATTAAGTGGGGTTCACGCCCCTTAATACTATCCTATACTAGGCACTGCGGTCTGGCCGGCATGTTGGGAAGGGCTGGGGGCACTCCCCAGGAATGCCCTAATTTGTATCCAGGTAGGTAAAGGGATCCCCAGCACAGTGCACCTCCACAGGCTCAGGCACAGAGCACTAGAGTACTTGAACTAAAATAAAATAAAACCAAACCAAAATCTAATTAACTGAAACTGAAATTAAAAAAGAAACTGCAAATGGCACCCTATAAAGAGGCTGCTCTGTCCTGCTTTATTCTCCAGTGGCTGCCTCTCCCAGGCACACAAAACACAGCAGGGGGTTAAACACATGTGGGCCTGAATAAGAAGAAATCGCGCTTAAATGCAGCAGGGGGAGTGTCCCACACTGCTGCAGGCTCCCAAACATGTGGCTGCAGGCCGCTCTCTGTCTCCTCGTGTTCTGGCGGTGTCTAGGGGTTCCTGCTGTCCCCCCCCCCGCCACTCTTACCTTGGAGCCTCTTTGCCGCATGGCTTTTCCACCCCTCACGCTCAGCCTTCCTTCACGGCTTCGGCGCTGAGGAGGGTGACTCGGGGCTGCCAGCGTTCATTCCTGTCAAGCAACTGCAAGCCCCTGCAGCGGCTCCTCACCCGATAACGGGTTCGGAAGCAGCCAGAAGTCTCGGACTGAGGAAGGCCCCTTCAGAACTGCCCCCCTCCCGAAATCCTGGGGGAGAGGGGGAAGAAGGAATATCCTCCCCTCAGCCCTGTAGGCCCCCGGGTTCTCTCTGTTCCTTCTGATTTTTTTTTTTACACTTCTGCCTTTAAAAACAAAGAAACCTGCACCTTAACAGGGGAAATAAAAGCAAACTCTAACTAAACCTATCTTTTTAGTTGTCTCTTCAGTGAGTCCAGCACCCTGGATCACAACCTCCTCCAGCTGCTTGGAGACTGAGCTTACTGGGGCTGGTGTGCGGTGCCAGCTGGATATGTACACTAGTGTCATCAAAAAGATGACACGCTCAGTCTCCAAGCTGCTGGAAGAGGTACGCTACCCAGAGGTGTGGGACTGGACTGGAGGGACAATAAGGAACTGGCCTTTAACTCTAAGGGGGTTAACTTCACTTGTTAATGCACATTAGTAGTAAATAGGCCTCATTGCAGAAAATGGTACCTACAGTAAAAAATGAATGCTAGCATAGTAGCGCTTTTTAGTAAATATAGTACTAAAGTGTTTGAAAAATTTTATCCTACATTCCCAAGGGAAGTCAGCTTGTGATTTTGCTGTGTCTGTGTTTTGTGTCCTGTCCACACCAAAGTTTCAGGATGTATCAGGGCGTCCAAGAGGATCCTGATGGGTACTGCTTTTGAGATCTACCTACATAAGTGGATGTGTAAGTAGGGAGTTTGGAAAGCAGGCAGGAGCCACTAATTCTTTGTGGGACTTCTTGTTTAACAATAATGTTGCCATGGACATGGCATATGAGAAGTAATTTTGAAAAAGGTGCCTCTGATGCTTGGTAAGAAACTCTAGAGATTTTCAAACTATATAGCCAGGATTTAATTCAACCTACTTGCTAGACAGTTTGTTCTTAACTTAACTTAAAGGTCAGTGTGGCTGATTGGATTCCCAGCAGGAAATCTAAACTATAATATGTAACAGCTCAAAGATCTTGTGGTTCATTTGTTCAGGAACATACTCTGCCAGTGCAACTTAGACACAGTTCTGTTTCTCTAAATAAATAGCTGGATTTTTTACTTAAAAAACAAACAAACACACTTCAGTTAAGTTATAAATTACAAAAATGCTAAACTAACCAAAATGGAGTTTCCCAAGAAAATCATGTTGCACCTTAAATGGCTTACTTAAGTTTGCTGTTTTATATAGCCACCAGATATATCAGACTTAACAAAAGCCCCATAAGCCAGAATTTCCTTCTCAGAGCACATCCCTCATTTTCTTTAAATTGTTTTCTTGCCTTCTGAGAAAAATTTGACAAGTTAAAACATTAATGGAATAAAAGAATAGACAGTCTGGGACAGAACAAGACATTTTATTAAACCCCAGCCTTAAACTGATGTATATGCTTATCCAAGACAAACAATTACTTAAGGGCCTCTACTCACGATGGGCTTTTGGCCATACAAACTGTACAAAAGTACTGTGATGTCCTAATGGTTTTATGAATCAACCTGAGTTATGATCAGTACGGTCAATAGTCAAGGCTGCAGCAGATTCATTAAAATATGTGGATGATTTATGCTACTAAGTAGCACATTTTAAACTAATCAGAGAAAATATATTTTCACTCAACACACAATTAAGCTCTGGACTTTGTTGCTGGAGGACATGGTACAAGTTGTTAGCATAGTTGAGTTTAGAAAAGGTTTCGATAAGCTCCTGGAGGAAAATTCCATAAACTGTTGCTAATATGGAAGGCCACTGCATATCCCATGGGTAAGCTACTTTTTAGGATCCCGCCAGGTACTTGTGACCTGGATTGGCCACAGAATACTGACCTTGATGAACGTTTGGACTAACTCAGTATGGTAGTTCTTTTATACATATCTTGATGCTTGGTATTCAGTGGCCTATCCATTTAGGCAGGACCCGTATGTATGAGGTCCTAAACTTAAATTACTAATATTCCATTTACAGTTAGGAACTTGAATTTATGTGATTTTCCTGAATGGATAAACTTATCTGAACAGTGGTTAAATGCTACCACTAGATGCATAGATTTTAGCCTCTCCTGGAACATCCCTGGCCTCTCCTAAACATAAACGAATACATTTTGGATGGACATCGACTTGAGTGTCCAAAATTTCTATTTTTCAGCCTCTAATATTTAAACAAAATCACTTAGATGCTAATGAACACTGAACACAGTTTATTTGTCCAATCTATAAGTCTGCTGAAGGCTTAAGAGTTACTGTTCTGTTAGTAAAGGATTGTTTAAATTATTTCCACAAGACTCATTTTTGTGGCATACAAGAATAAAAGTAGAATTTTACCTGGAAATAGCAAGTTATCGCATGGGCTTACTGCATTTCTTTTGCCTGCAAATAGGCAGTTGTGTACCTTGGGTAAGGGAATGTAGAGAAAAAGTGCTAATTTAAACAGAAACCAAAAAGAGAACATCCTTCCCTACATCAGGAGTTCTCAAAACTGTTCTTTTGATCTCAGAGCCTGTTAGGTTTCAGGATGTCCATAACGAATATGCATGAGATATTGTTGCATAGATTAGAGTATATCCTGTAATCACCCATACAATTATCAGTAGGAGTGCATGTTGTGGCAGCTTTAGGGTCAACCAAGATTTTACACGCTTGTTCTTGCTTCTGTGTATCATGACCCACTTCTTTACCATCTTAGTTCATGTCACTGAAAATCAACTAAGATCTAGACCACTTATGTTTCATTTATGAAAATGAGGATAAGCATAGCTCACTTTGCTGTGTTGTATTAGCAGAACATTATTAGACTTGAAGGTTTATCTGGAATATTCCACAGAACAGAGGCCATACCCAATAATAAGGGATCACTCATCCCTTATTCTGGCATGTATTACAACCCAAAACATTTAAAGTTTTTCTGAGAATATTTCCATTAGTACACTCAGTAAGGAGTTAAAGAGCTGTACAGCAGAGAAGCCAGAGGGTAGGGAATCCGTTTTGGATGGGGGGGGGGGGGAGGGGGAGGGAGGGAAGATTTCACAGTCTTATGGAGATTCTACATGGGAATGAAATCATGGAAAACTGGGGGACTTAAGTATGTCTCCAACAAGAAAACATCTGTTCTTAGGCACAGCCATATCTGCACAGATAACTATAGTAGTCCAATGAATCAGTAAATTTAATTAAATGCAGTTGGGTTCATTCCCGATCCAGTCTACCTTCTCTATGTGTTGTACGGGGAAGGTAGACGGGGGCGGGAAAGAGGCAGATTGGGGGCGGGAAAGAGGCAGATCAGGGGCGGGAAAGAGGCAGATCAGGGGCGGCATTACGGCAGGCAGTAGGCAGTCATCCAATGTTGGCCCTGTACGTCCGGGGGCCAGTGGTTTGAATGGAGAACTTATTCCACCTCGGAGGTGGAATAAGTTCCCCTAGTCAGCAGGGGATGGTGTGCGCGGAAAGGGAAGGGGGGGCTGAGGACATTCCCCGTAGCCTGACCCTGGCCTTAGGAGGCCAGATCAGGGGTCGGGCCGAAGGGAAAGCACCTTTGCAGCTGGTGGCCGGGGAGCGCGGCTTTTCAATGGAGCAGTGGTACCATGGCAACTGGACGCCATGGATCTGTGACTCCATTGAACAGCCCAGACTGAGCTATCAAGGCAAGGCCTGTACATGCAGGCCGGACTGAACTGGGGTCCCGGCATGCATGTACAGGCCTGGTCACGATTCTGATCCCACGGGGCTAGACGTGCCCCGCGGGCTCAGAATCCCGGCTCCCTCTGTGCATCCGGTTCCGACCAGGCGCACAGAGGGTCGCCATGTCCATGTCGGAATCGGGTCCAGTGCTTTCAAACCCATCCTGGAGGCACACCTAGCCAGTTGAGTTTTCAGGATTACCATAATGAATATGCATAAGATAGATTTGCATATACTTAGTAGTGTTCTCATTTTTAATTTCCACACTGTTGAGTACCTCTGGATAGGCATCTGACACATACTTCTTCCTCTGGCATAGATCTTGATTTTCTCCTGCAACTCACATCAAGGCCTACTCTATTCATAAAGACAGACCCAGAGTGAGGGGTTTACACCCTTAAGAGTGGGGACACTATCTATGCCTCAGCTGGATCTCTTTGGGATAGCTACTTCAGTGAAATACCAGAAGCACTGACAGCCGTAAGAGTCCAAAGACTCTTATACACACATGTAGAATACATTAATCCTTAGCGTGAAACCTGCTGCTTCAGTCTATCACAGTTCCATACAATCCTACCCTCCATATGCAGAAGGTTATAATATAAATTGCCAACAGATTCAGAATAGTTCTCATAGGTCTGATGTATCCCTGGTCTTTTCAAACTCTAAAGTGGAATAACTGCAGCTATTCAGGCTGTGCTGAATAGCAATTGTACAGGGGAATATTTGGAGTCGTCAAATATATATACAAAACATAACTTTCCAAAAATTATTCAGAATATGCAGGAGACAGAACCACCATGGATGAAGTGTTTACCTGCACACTTAAGGGGTGTTTATGTATGTCTCAGATCGGAAATACAATATAGTTCTGCAATATAATGTTGGTCGCCATATCTTAAAAAGGATATAGCTGAATTAGAAAAGGTACAAAGAAGAGCGACAAAAATAGTAGAGGGAATGGAAGGATACCCTTATGAGGAGAGGCTTAAAAGGTTGGGGCTCTTCACTTGGAAAAGAGACGGCTGAGGGGGGATATGATAGAGGTCTATAAATTAATGAATGGAGTGGAACGTCTAAATGTAGATCAATAGTTTATACCATCAAAATGTAGAAAGACTAGGGAAGATGCAATGAAGCTACAGTATAACCTGTTTAAGACTAATAAGAGAAAATACTTTTTCACTCAACGTGTAATCAAACTCTGGAATTCGTTACAGGAGGATGTAGTAAAAGTGGTTAGTGTAGCTGGATTTAAAAAAGGGGTTGGACAAGTTCCTGAAGGAAAAGTCCATAAACCATTATAAAAGAGGACCCAGGAAATCCACTGCTTGCCCAATACAAGCATTGTGGAACCTGCTTCTTCTGGGGAAACTGCTAGATACTTGTGACCTAGATTGGCCACTGTTGGAAACAGGATACTGGGCTTGATGGACCTTGGTCTGACCCAGTAGGGCATCTCTTATGTTATGTTCTAATATAGTTCCCCCTGCTTAAAGATGAAATAGCTCTGGAAGATTCCTCACTGCAGCTGTGCAGCTCTCTTTAAAGTCTTCTTTTCTTTTCATGTTCAAAACAAGAAAACCATAAAAAGTACCGATAATAAACACAGAATATGATGGCAGGATAAAAACCATAAGGCCCATGTATTCTCTGCTAACTTCCTTCCTGTTGCAGTCGTCTCTTTGTCTTTTTCAGTCTCTGCAGCTATGGAGCTTTTGTGTTTATGCCACACTTGCTTGAATTTTGTTGTTTTAGCCTTCCCTATCTTCACCAGAAGGCTGCTCCATTCATCCACCATCCTTTCTGTAAAGACATATTTTCTGGCATTACTCTTGAATGTACCCCCTTAGAGCCTCATAGCATGTCCTCTTGTCCCTAAATTTTCTTTGCAATGGAAAACGTTTACTTTTTGTAAGTTAAATCTCTGAGATGTTTAAATGCCTCTGTGATTCTATTTTCTCCTTTCCTCTAAGGTCTTTAGCTAGTCATGCAGATTCTGTACCATTTTGGTAGCTCTTCTCTGGACCGCGTCCACTTTGTCAATATACTAAGCCATTGGCTAAGATGTAAGTTTTATTTTCCAAACAGGTCAGAAACCCCTTTAAGAACCAGAGCCCAACTTCAGGTTAAGAGGCTCACGTCAAGGCTGCATCAAATGACAAGGAAGCAGGCTGTTTTCAGGCAGCGTTCACAGCTTTGGGCCCTTGGAGGCGCTTGAGGCATTATTGGTAGCTGCACAGGTTCTGGCAGAGTGAGAAGACACAGAACCGCCACATCTCCCAGGTCCAGCAGCGAGATTTTAGGACAGTCTCAGCTTTCCGACAACCCCAGCCTAAAGCATTATGGAGACCTGCTGCACCGATTTCAAAGTGTAGGAACCAGGGATTACAAATGCCACACTCCTTTGTCTTGTCTTGCTGACTTTAGCTTCTCTGCGTTTCTGAACTCAGGGTTTTGTCAGTTATCCATTCTGGCCATTTTTGCTCCCGCCTTCCTGTGGGTAGCTTTCTGCTGGAAAAATGGATCCGAAGATATGAAATGCCATCTATGTAAGTGTTTTTAATTCCTTGATCTCAAAACCTCTGGGAAAGCCACTTTGTTCCCGAGTTTATTTGTGTGCCTTGCATTCTTTCTTAGCTTTGCTCATCTGTCAGCAACTTGCTTAGTGTAGGTTTCATCTGCTTCATGAAAGTTTCTATTGTAAACTGCTTTACTGTGAGCTTCAAGGGGCAGTATAGAAAATCTTTTAATAAATTAATATGAATGTCTGCAAAAGGTGTTTAAAGTGGCAAAGTGTGTCACGCATTAAGACGTTTTTGAGCATCTCATTAATACTTAACATGCTTAAAAACCTGTGTTAAAACACCCAGCACAGATTAGTAAATAGCCCCCAAAATGCACTATATTTCCTTTCTTAAGCTCATATTCTAGGCTTATGGAGCAACTATCCTTAATCTGGTGAAATACATACATCTTAAAGCCACATGGTACATTTTACAGTGTTAAAATTAATGCTGGGGGTTGAAATAAGCAGGTGCACTAACAACAATGGGAGAGAAAAAATATCTTTCTAGTTAATAGAAGCAGTTTTATTAGGCGAGTCTTTGTGAGTGACATACAAACAGTAAAAACACTATAAAAAAGAGAAGCATCACAGCTTTCCAAGGTAAACATCTATTCCTGGGGGAAAAGAATCAGCAAAGCTTTACATCCAGCACAAGAGGTTTTGAGAGGACAGGCTTCCAGCATGATGTCTTATTTCTTCCTTTCACTGGGAAATACCATTAACCATTCATTTCTAGATTTACTGTAAAATGTAAACAGCATGCCGTACTCTGTATGCTGCTGTCTATTTCTAATTACTTAAAAAAAAAAATAGCCAGTAGGTATAAATATAGAGCATCTCTGAGGATGAATTCCTTATGTATATTTGTTTGGCTGTAAACCACCATGAATGACTGTCAGAAACAAACAGTGTTCATAGCTATTTATCTTTTGCTGGTGTCACTACATTATTTTCCATTAGGAATCTATCCCATTATGAAGCTCACATCATAACATCATTAAATTTAGAAAAAGACTAGCTTCTAGTCTAGTCTTTTATATGTGGAAAATGTCAACCTTCCTGTCCCTTCCCTTTCTAGATTCTTTTAGAGACAAGGTCAGGTTCCTGCTAGATATCGCATTTGGTTTCAGTGTATCAAATGCGGGTTGTGCAGTCAGCATGTCTGTGAATAAACCCTAAATAAGGCACATATGCATAGCTCAATCATTAATTTTCATCATGATGGAACTCATTTTGCTAAGGATGACTGAGCACTGAGTTATTTTAATCAAAAAATGAAAATGTGTTGCACGTCAATGTATTATACTTTGCATTACTATCCAGCAGGCATGAAAATTGGGCACTAGCTTATTTACTATAATAGTTGTTTTCATCCTGCAACTTAGCCACGCTAATCTCCTGCGTAGAATGCTTGGTTTATTTTCATTTGAACTGTTGACAAACCTTTACAGCAGGTCACACAAATGGTTTATGGATAAAATGTTAGACATGAGGCTTTAAAATTCCAAGTAAATGACATGAACTTAGATTAAGGCAAGCATATCATCCTATGGTTAGCAGAGATAAGGTTTACAGTCATCTCTAATTGAGACATTTCCCAGTGAGTAAATACTGAATGGATGATCTAAGAGTACCGTGAACACTCTCAAGGATACAACAAACTCCTTTATAAGTAGCTCTGCTGTCACATTAAGAGAATCCGCTGTGCACATTACTGATCTATCCAATGCATTGCGCTATCAGCTCCTCGTCATTTTGTTGAATAAAAAGAACTCTGGTTTCCTCAGTATCAAATCAATACCTACACATATGAGAAGGGATAACTAATATTTTTTTCTCATAGTTTATGCATTTTGCATAAATTTGGATCGACTACATGACTCTAGGAGAGAAAAGTTGCTTTTTCTGAACAGTTTGTTTCAATCAGTCAGTTATCTAAATATAAACGTCCTGGGTGGTAGAGTGATGAACTGGATTCATCTGTAAGAAAAAGGAGGACAAATTTCAACATGAAAGAAGAGCAGGACCTAACAGTGATCATATCTGATGATCTTAAAGTAGCCAGACAAGTAGGAACGGCAATGGTAAAATCCAAAAGGATGCTTGGATGCATATGGAGAGGAATGGCCAGCAGAAAAAAGGATGTGATAATGCCTCTGCATAGGTCTCTGGTGAGACCTCATTTGGAGAGCTATATATAGTTCTGGAGACCGCACTTTCAAAAAGATATAAACAGGATGAAATCAGTGCAGAAGGCAGCCACTAAAATTGTCAGTGATTTTCATTCATAAGGTATATGGGGACAGACTAAGATCTCAATAGGCACACTTTGGAAGAAAGGCCAGAGAGGGGAGATATGACCGAGAAATGTAAAAACCTCAAAGGCAGACGTGCAGATGCATCTTTCTACTGAAAGGAATCGCTGGCATGAGGTGACACGGGATAAAGGTGAAAGAAAAAAGACTCAGGAGTAATCTAAGGAAATATTTATTTATGGAAAGGGTGCTGGATGCATGAAATAGCTTCCCAGCGGAGATGTCAGAGACAAGGACTATTTGAATTTGAGAAAGCATGGGACAAGTGCAGAGGATCTCTAAAAGAGTAAAGGATTCTAGAGTTTAGTAGTTGGCATGGATGGGCAGACTGGAAAGGTGGTATAGTCTTTGCTTCATTTTCTATGTTTAATTTCCTGCTCCTCTCCAGCACTATTATCTGGATAGTGCCACGGTGGTCTGTGGTGACAGTCAGCGGCAGATAGTGCAACTGAATATCCCTCTTGGTGAGACTTATCCAGTTAGCAGGTGTTACTAAGCGGCTACATTCTTTTAAATATTGGGCCATAAAACATATAGTGGCATTTCCATCCAAGCAACAGTTTAAGAGGAAAAAAAGTCTTTGCTGTCACTGGCATTTTTGGGTAGACAAAACCGCAGTATATATGCTGAGGCTTGAGGTTGAACAGTAGTAGCCTGAGCCTCAAAAGCTTTTATGAGTTCACCAATTTTTATTTGAGTTCAGAGCTCTTTATTTCAGCACTGACCATCCATTCACTGCATAATCTACACAACATGATTCTTCTAGAGAGAATGTTTAAATAACCAGCATTTATGTTAAAAATTAGATTGTGTGAAGTGTATCTTCTATTGCATCAGTGAGTCTAAAACCATGCAAACTAGTTTTGACTCAGTTTGACATGGAAAGTCCATTTATTTAGGTATTCCTGGAGTGGAGCACTATATTTTCAGATACAATTTCCCTGATTTTGCCTAACTGAGCCACAGTTCTGGTTCAACATCAATCCAATACACAAAACAGCTAATCTGCTCAGGTGACTCCCAGGAAATCAAGCTACAGAAGTATCTAAGCTAAAGGTAGGAGCTCAGATCATGGCTTTGGACTAATCTGTATCATTTTGTATTAGTTTAGTTTACACCGAGTAAATTTTCAGTAGCTGCACTATCTAAATCTAGCTGATTATTTTAGCTGGTTAAGTTTAGGAAGCTTAAAACCAT
Organism: Ichthyophis bannanicus; assembly: GCA_033557465.1. Taxonomy (NCBI): domain Eukaryota; kingdom Metazoa; phylum Chordata; class Amphibia; order Gymnophiona; family Ichthyophiidae; genus Ichthyophis; species Ichthyophis bannanicus. Next base: position 414,468,552 of record CM066038.1, read on the forward strand.
AACCTAGTTAGCCTGCATCCTCTTTCCTGGATCAGAGAATGTATACTTCTTTTGTCCAGTGTGATCACGTTGAACTTCCGCACTGATATACTGTTTTCACTCCAGGTCATTGTCCTTCCAATCAATCCACAAGTGATGTCAAACTTTGTGGAAGATCTACTTGCATCATCACTCTAACAATGACAAGTTATGCTCTCTCTTGGATGGTCCTTTGCTTTGGTCATATTCCTGCTGGTGTCCCCTACTGTGGAAATGAATGCGTTAAGCCTGGGGAGAAATGCGTTGACTAACTAGTAGTACAAGGCTTTATACATCAGAAAAGCATCCAGTGAATAGGCAGAATTTGGTAGGGCCACTGACAATATTTAGAGAAAGCTTGAAAGAGCTGATGAGAGTTGAGATATAATCTTTGAAAGATACAAGGATATCCGAGTCTGGAACAGAATGCTATACTGAAGCCTAGCACATCCATAGCCAGAAGTTTTGGGATTTGATTAACTGCTTTTAATAATAACAAACAAAGAGAAGAGGTCAACAAGAGCTATCAAGTGCTGAATGGCTCTAGCATCTTAAATCCACACGAGAAGTATAACATGCGTCTCCAGCCCAGGATTAGGGTCCTCCTTTTTCACATTTGTCAATCTTATCACAGCCATCAACAGATTGAGACAGGCATAATGCATACTACTACTACTATTATTAATCATTTATAAAGCGCTACAAGGCATATGGACATAAAGATGGTCCATGTTCATCAGAGCTTACAGTCTAATTAAAACAGACAAGACAAAAGATAAGAATAAGGGCAGAATAGGGAAGGGTGAGGAGACACAAGGAAAACAAGGGATCAGGATGCAAAAGCAACCTCAAAGAAGTGAGCCTTAAGCATGGATTTGAAGAGGGGCAGAGATGATGTCATAAAGGACTTAAATGCCTCAACCTCTGCCCTCGACCCTTGCCCTGTCCCCTGGATTAAATCTACCAAAAGTTCTCTCAGCCCATACATTCTGTATATCGTTCAAACATCCCTCCAAACTGGCTCTGTACCACCACCTCTAAAGAGTGCCACCATCCGCCCTATCTTAAAAGGAACAAAGCTTGACCCTACTTCCCCTACTTCCTACAGACTCATCTCTAGTATCCCATTCCTGGCTAAAATAACTGAGAAGCTGGTACAAACTCAACTTCAGAACTATATTGATGAACACTCCCCCCTCGACTTATTCCAACATGGTTTCAAAAAGAACCATGGAGTCGAAACCCTTCTTACTTCCCTACTCGATTCCTTATACCTCCACACACAGAACCCCTCTCAAGGATGTCTTCTCATATTCCTTGACTTATCAGCTGCTTTCGACTCCCTCCCTCACCATCAACTCCTAAGCAGACTTCACGAAATCGGACTTAGAGGAACAACCCTGAGCTGGTTCCGTTCCTACCTAGATAACAGAACCCAACAGGTTCGTATTGGAAACGATACCTCCCTCCCATTCATCCTAAAACAAGGTGTCCCCCAAGGATCCAGTCTGTCTGCTCTACTATTTAACATCTTCCTCCAACCTGTCTGCAAGATCTTCCAAAGCTACAACATTCAGTACCAGCTATATGCAGACGACATGATGTGCTTCACCCCTTTTAACCTTTCTAACCCTGACTTTTCAAAACTGAGTAAATGCCTAACTAACCTAAAATCATGGCTCTCCCAACATAACCTCTTAATCAACCAATCCAAAACTGAGGTTCTCCAGGTATTCTCCAATCCTACATACACCCCACCTCCCACTCTCACTATCGGTGATCTCACACTTACTATAAAAAAACCAAGTGAAATATCTTGGTATTATCCTGGATCAGAACCTTTCCTTCACTGACCAAATAAAGAGAACCACTAATATAATATACGCTGTCGTGAAGTGCAAGGTTCAGAACCAAGGGAGGCAGAGGATTCACTGCAAAGTGAAACCAGAACTGTCAGTGCTGAAACAAGCATGGAGGGTTGGCATGGAAACCCTAAACAAAGAACGTCACAGAGTGTTAGGGAACGCCCATCCCCTGAGCTAGCTCCTGCCTCATCAGGGAAGTGGGAACACCTGGTGGGAGGTGTGGCTCAGCACAACGGAGAAAGAAACTTAGATAAAAAGCCTTTAGTTAAATATAGGACAGAAAAAGAGAAGGGGAAGGAGAAAGAGACGGACATAGTCTCAGATACGGAGACAGAAGGAAAAGGCAGCACAGCAAGCGTGGAGAAAGCTGAAAGAAGGAGAAAACCAGAGAAAGATAGATACTCCGAGGGCAGCCAAGGTCTGTGGCTGAGAGAAGGGAAAAGGGAAAGAAATCCCAATTCCACTCGGAGGAACTTCTCAGAGGAAGAGAGCTGGGGAAGATATTCAAGTCCAGTTCCTAGGGAGCAGTGCTCAACTACAAAAAGCACTGGGGATTTTTACTATCCAAAAAGCAGAGACGTTTATTCTGGGAACCAGAAAAGACAACCACGCTGTGCTCACAACAGACAGCCTGCAGGTAAAGCTTATTTCCCTGATACCAAGCTTTTATCAAAGGGGAGAGAAAAGTTTTACCAACCTTTTTGTAGCCAAGAGAGATTCCTGGGAGAAAGCAATTCTAAAGGCAGACACAGAATTCCCTGTAGCCAAACAAAAGAGGGAAACGTGTATCCTTTTAATTACAGAGGGCTGTGTGCACAGGAAGCCAAACACCCAGACTCACAGAGCAGGTTGGGGGAAGGGAACCCTGTAATTGGAACGGAGAGGTTTGCGTGGCAGGCAGAAGAACCCTCTCTAAGAGACCTTAAGGAAGAAGGTGATCTTATGCAGTGGGACCCTTATCAACCCCCTGAGTCCGAAGTGTTTATGGACTGCTCTTATATGGTGGCAGACAATGTGCAGTCCCTTTGTTAATAATACTGGATTTTGCTGAAGGAAGAAAAACAGCCAAAAGAAGTATTTTGGAGGGAAACTGTTTTAATCTTTTTGATTCCGTAACAGCTGAAGATAAGCATTATTTAAGTTGCCTATTTTTGTTCACATTAGGAGTATGGTTTCTTTGTAAATATATTCTTTGTTCATGGTCATCAACATCCAACCCCAGGAGGGGCAATAAATCCTAATTTAACCTGAACCACTCGTGCACAACTTGGACTCATTCTTACTACTGTAGGACTACATTACCCAGGAGGCCTTTCCAAACCTCCATTCAAAGTTCACAGTCTAAGAAACACAACTACCCACTTGCCTTGCCCACGCTAAATGCCTCTGGGAGGGTGAGTGGTGACAACGCAAAGATCCGTACCCTCTGCAACCTCAAACCCCTCCTAAGCCCTAACTCCTTTCGTACTGTCTGCCAGGCCCTCACAATCCCTTTTCTTGATTACTGTAACCATATCTATCATGGCCTCCCCAAGAACACTATTCAACCGCTTCAACTTGCCCAGAACACGATAGCGCGGCTTATATCTAACAACCCTAGATGTTCCCACATCACACCTGTCCTCTATGTTCTCCACTGGCTCCCCATCCAATACAGAGTTCAATTCAAGGTCCTCACGCTTATACATAAAATCATCTCCAATGAGTCAGCTCCATGCCTCTCCCCTCTCCTCTCCTCCAACAGCACAAGATCACACCGCTCTATTACAAAAAACTTACTGACCATCCCTATAAACAAGAGGCACTCTAAACAATCGACAAATAACAAGGCCTTTATGCTCCATCCTTATGGAATTCCCTTCCTCACGAACTTCGGAACTGCTCAAACCACTCTGAGTTCCGAAAAAAGTTGAAAACCCATCTTTTCCTTGAACATTTCTCCCTTCCACCTTAGCTCATAACCTTACACCCTCCTCCCTATTCCTCTGCAAAACTCAAATTCTTAACACAACCATATGGCTTATTGTAAATTCACATGTAAATAGTTGATCTTTGATCTTTGTATATAGTTCTTCTCGTTACCATATGTATTCATTGTTATCTTGTTCCATGTAAACAGCTGAAACATACTGCTAATATGTTCTATGTAAACCGTCTTGACTTGTAGAAAGACGGTATATAAAATTTGTTAAATAAATAAAATAAATAAATAAGATGAGGCCTGATGTACAGACTCAGGTAGTTTGTTCCAGGCATAAGGAGTAGCAAGGTTCTCGCCAGGACTGTCTTTCGGAAAATCCATCTAAAGTGTAGAGCATCTGGAATTGGCAAGCATGGAATCTAACAGACTATGGCTGAGAATTCAGCTAAATTAACTGAGCTGGCTATAATACATAACGGGATGGGATGAAGGTTCTCAGTGAAACATACCAGAGAGGAAGAATGACAAACACACACCAGTGGGTGATGCTAAGGGGCTTTGAAAAAAAAAAGTGTGCAGAATTTTCTAGGCTCTCTTTTCTGAAGGCGTACAGGAATAAAGATTGGAATACTGACAGCTGCACAAAAGAGAATTAGTAAGATTTTGGTAAGAATCGTTTTGAGAGAAAATTGATCTCAGGTTTCTTGCTCAATTAGGAGTCGTCCGGAATTGTGTCTTATAAAGGAAAGAAAAGATACTCAGAAGAGAAGTGTATCCGAGAGTGTCTAATTCTGAAGAGGTTCTTCACCCAGAAGAGAGGCAGCAGCGACTTCCACTTTGGTGAATCAGATAATTCAGAGGAAAGTCACTGAGGTAAGAAAGATCTCATTCTAACGCAGGGCCTCTCCCCTGTACGTCCAGAGGAGTGTTCACTAGCTGAATTCATGTACTCCAAAGGGAGTCCAAAAGCCTTGGAAGTCCTAGGAATATCTTGAAGGGGGGGTTTTCAGTCAGAGGAAGCCCCTCCTTGAGGACAACTGTATATAAACATACAATAAATGGCAGTCAGAGTATCTTCTATCAACTGATTTTAGTGCAACGAAGTACCACAATAAAATAGCTTAATTTTGGCAACTGCAATGTTTGTGGATTGGAGTCTTTGTTCCTGGATTCCAAAGAAGTGGTGAAAATGGCAGTTGCACTATGAACAGCCAAGACAGCTAGAATGCGGCAATGTCGTGAGCACTGGCTGTCACTGGCTGCTATGCCCACCTGCACCTCTCATCCCACTTTTCCCTGCACTTCCTCAGGGGGGGGGGTGTACTTTAGTAAAAGGGCTCCTTATTGTTATTCGCTGGCAACCCCTCTAAAACTGAGAGGGGGGGTCTGCTGGTATCACTATTACTATTCATCATTTATATAGTGCTACAAGGCAAACATAGCACTGTGCAGACACATATAAAACATGGTCCATGCTCGTCAGAGCTTACGATCTCATCAAGAGAGACAATGCAATAGCTGAGAACAAGGGTACAAATAAGGAAAGGAAGGAAAGCAAGGGATCAGGATCCAAAAGCAGCCTCAAAGAGGTGAGCCTTGAGCATGGATTTCAAAAGGGGCAGAGATGAAGCCTGATGTACAGACTCGGGGAGTTCATTCCAGGCATAAGGAGCAGCAAGGTGAAAGGAACGAAGGCTGGAATTGGCACAGGAAAAAAAGGGCATAGAGAGCAGCAAACCAGTAGAAGAGCGGAGTAGCAGACATTATAATAACAGATTTCCAAAATATTTTTACTTTTCTCATTATTTTTAGGTCCAAAATGACCAAATTATCCTTGTTGCTTGATACATAATCCACAACAAAAGCTATTAGAGGATGATTTTAGGAACTGAAAGTTTTCAAAACACACAGGAATTATTACAAGTTTCACCGAATACTTTTTTCAGTTGCACCCCTTAGCAATGCAACCAAACTGTGTGTTTGAGTAGGAAGCAAAAAAATTAGCTTGCAGTTTTTTTCTCAGTCTACTAAAAGCTGAGAAAAAGCTGTATAAGTATTTTTGCATCTGACTTATCTGTTGCTTCCAGTTTTATTTGAAATCAGCAGCTAGTCTCTAACACTCTTGAGGTGAGCAGACAAGAGTGGAACCCTGTCAGTAAATCTCAACAAGGGATGGGATGTCTCAGAGAAAATCCATCTTTGTATACTAGAGCACTTCACCGTCAGAGTGAAAAGATAGGCAGCTGGTTCCTTAAGAAGTTTGCATTCTGAAACTGGAGATATGCATTAGCTATCAGGCTGATGTAATAAGCTGTGCACCGAAGTTCAGCACCCGTGTAAAAAAATGTTTAAGCTGTAAACAAATCAAATGCAAATAATATATATGCACAAACACAGGAGAGCATGCCGATCATCATGGAAACTTGCCCATCAGGGGTGCAGGAGCAGCAGAATCAATATTTTGCACAGACTGTACTGGGACCCAGTGTAGCATGAGCTGAATATCTGGACTGTATAGTCTGCTCATTAAAGCTATCATGTACATTTCTGCAGCTAAGCACATTGCCCATAATTTCACAGCCACAGCACCTCCAACTTAACTCGGAATTTGGTGATGTGATCACATCAGCTCCCCTCATCCTCCTGCTGTGTTTTCTTTTTCCCCACTGATCCATCCCCTTCAATAAAACATTTGGGGGTATTTGACTGCACAAAAGAGAAGAAACTGGCAGGTAGCTCTTACTAATGTTAGCCACAAAGACTTTTACTCCTTCCTCAGATTGCACACTTAAACCAATCCAAGCCATGGTATTTTCAAGAACACTATATGGATGTGAAAGTTGGACAATGAAAAAGATATTACCCAAAGAACAAATCAGTTGGTACTAAAGAAAATCAAATCTAAGCTTTCTTTAGAAGCTCAGATGACAAGACTGACTATCATATTTTGGACCAGGGATGGCAAACTCCAGTCCTGGAGTGCCAAATCCAGCCTGGTCTTCAGGACGTCCCTAATGAATATTCATGAGATATATCTGCACACAGTGGGAGGCAGTGGATGCAAATGCACATCATGAATATTCATTAGGGACATCCTGAAAGCCAGGCTGGATTGTGGCACTCCAGGACTGCAGTTCACCATCCCTGGTTTGAACACATCGGCGAAGGGATCATTAGAAAAAGACATCATGCTTGGCAAGGTTGAAGGCCAATGCAAAAGTGGAAGGCCAGCAATAAGATGAATCAGTATAATAAAAGCAGCAATGGATGCCACTATTAACAATTAGCTTCCTAACTGAAGAATGAACGCAGTTTAGGACAGAGTCGCCATGAGTCGGCACTAACTCGACGGCACTTAACAACAACAAGTTAAAGTTAGGACAACCATTCACCTCTCCAACCAAATAGCGACCGTCACCCGATCTGCCCACAGACCATCTTGGACTGCAGTTTTACCAGTCAGAAGGCTGATTAAAAGCACTGGCTGTGCCAAATAATTAATTCATTCAGTAAGGAGTTTTGCTGCTGAAATGCATTCCTGTTCTTTATTTTTGCCCACCACGGAGCTGTGGTTATGGATTTGGCATATGCACTTTGGTTTTTATTTTTTTACTTTTAGCCTGTAAATAAATTGGCAATTTTTGCAACCACCATCAATTGAATAGACTGAACTTACTGTAGCCATGAGTTCAACCAAGGTGAAAGGTGTCAAAAGGCTCCTGTCTCTATGAGCCAACAACTGAGATGCATTTGTATTTAACTCACGCCTTTCCAGTAGTAATTCAAGGTGAGTTATATTCATATACAGTAGGTATTTCTTAGAGATCTCTCCTTGTCCAGTAGAAAAATCCCCCTCGATCCCAGTCCACTAGAAAAATTGCTTGACTACTTTCCTGAGACCCCAACAAACAGTGAGGTGTATGGAGCCTACACAATAGACATAAATAGGGTGTACGAGAATGTACAAACCTGATATGGAGCCAGGCCAGCATTGGAGTGGTGCCCCCACCAAAAACCCAAACTGTAAAGAACACTATGAGTAGTGTTGAAGTAAACATCATTTGTTTAGGTTGAGAATCTGTATCCCGTATTGCGAGTGCAAATGCTATTGCACCACGTAAACCTTAGAGAGAGAAAAAGGCATACAAAAATGTAATGTTGAACTCTTGTACAGTATCAGAAATATATTCAATGTGGCAGCACAGTACCCCATACTGTATTAGACTTGTTTCTATAGGGTCCAAGTACAAAAAACCCAAAGCTGCTTGGCCAATAAATCTGCTTTGCATTAAAAAGACACACACAAAAACACGAAAGTTTTGGCACTTAGCCCTTTTTTCAGGTGAAGCGGCTTTGCAGAAGAGCCTGTAGTGCTACTCAAATTCTGTGCAAAGTCCACTTTGCATGAAAGTTTATGTAAATTCCACATTAATAAAATGGCAATACAAATTCATGCAAAGCAGATCATTAATGTACAATTTTGCAAAAAATAAAAAATACTGTGCACAAAAATGGCGTAGTATGGTAGTTTTTGCAAGAAAAATAACTATACCACAACAGGATCCTAGAGAAATTCTTAACTATTTATTCAAGAAAATCTTGAAATCCTGACTCTAAGCAAAATTATAGGCTGTGATTATTAATAGTTGAATGGAGTCAGGCATCAGATATATGCAAAATTAGAAATAGGGAATTCTGGAAAATATTCTGAAGAATGGATGGATTTCAATGTCTTAGAAATGTAGCTTTACAAGTTTAATATTATGGTCTATGTTTTTACACGTTAGTGATAATTGACAGAAAATGTTTGCTTTTTATGTGTATTTTATATTTTTGTTTAAGATGTCATTTGTGTTTTATGTTATTATTGTAAACAACTTTAATAATTTGTTGTGCAAGGCAGTGTAACAAGTGAATAAATCAAATCAAGTTGGCCAGCCCAAGACACTGCATGGCAGCAGTGATACTTAAAAGGGCTTCTGGCCCTGGTGACCAAGATGCCAACACAGGGGTCCTCAAATCCTTGATGTGCTAGTGGCCTTTCCCCATCTCCTGTCCATGTTAAACAGCTTTTCTTTATGAAGGCTCAGTTCCTTGACAGCTAGTGGCTCTTGTTTGAGGACTCCCCAGGAGGGAGCCTCTATGCCTTGTTGGCCAAGTGACACTAGTACCTCCCATATGGGTTTTAAAATGTTCAGAAATTGGTACTTTGCTAAGTTTCCACCCCTTATTAAAGCTGCATCCTTGGGGATATCCATTCTTCCCCAACTCAACTCAATCATCAATATCTAAAACAGGATAGAAGTGTTCCCTATTCAATATCTTGTGAAATGGTGGTGCGTCCACCTCTAATATGGATCGTCATTTTGTGTTTTGTCTGCTTCGTTTCTTTCTCTGTTGCTTTACTCTCTCTCTCCACCCTATCCTGTCCTTTTCATTATTTTGGCATTCCTTTTCCTTTTCAGCAGCCTATATATTTTATTGTTGTACACCGCTCTGGTGCCACCGGTAAAGAGCGGTATATTAAATGTGACAATAAAGATAAAGATCAACTCATCTCCTAACCCTCAAAAATATCATCTGACACCATCTTTTTTTAAGATGGTGGCACCAGGGCAGGTATGAATGGGGATTACTCCTGCCCCCTTCTGAATCTTCATAAATCATGGAGAGTCAGGGTTATCAGGAATAGTCTCCAAGACCATGACTGTTTTTTTTGAAGGGAGATGGGCATAAGTGAGGCACTTTCCTTTTAATGTCCGAGCCCTCCAGATCAGGGATGAGAGGTACCATCCATGGTATAAGATCCTTCTAGGAGGGCCTTGGGCAGAGGCCACTGGCACACCAAAGAATCAAGCTCCCCCCTCAGAGGAGGGCCCTTTAACATGAGCAAGGTGGGGAAGGTGAGGTTCATTAGGCCACCAGGAATTGCAGATGCCCCATGGAAGAAACTTCAGTCACCAGGCCATCATCCTCTCTACACTCTACTACCATATAAAGGAAGCCAATTAAAAAAAAGAACTCACACTTTGTGGCAGCTAGGAGCACATGACATTGTGCAAAAGGTTTCTTGTGAAACTTTGAGATGCTGATGAGCCAGAAGCGGATTTGCATCTGTAACTAAATTTCCAAGAGTGATTGCTATCTTGCAAATATTTTTGTGTTAGTACATTGGCCTTTATATGTAAATGCAGAAAAATAACTTCAGTGCTGAAAGAAGAAATCGCTTAAAATAAAAGTCAGTGGAAAATTAGTAAGAATGAGCTATTCTAAAGTACCAGATAGCTAACGAGACTGAATTCAGATGAAAATATGATCCACCATTTTGGATTATAAACAGAAAAAAACAGTGTAGAGCGAATTATGGAGGTCAGCCACAAAGGGGTGCCTGGCCCAAAACCGGGCTGCTGGGGGAAGGAGGGCACCCTGCAGTGGAGTAGGAAGGGTGGGCAATAGGGGCAGAGGTGAGAGGCCAGCGGGTTAAAGGCCAGGGATGGAAGGAGCTTCCTCCTCTTTCCGGGCCAACCGCAGGCCTCAACAGCAGAGCCCTGGCAATGATCACAAGCTCTAGCAGCCGTCCGCAAACAAAAAAAATCCAAACAAAACCTAAAAGCAGTCCGCCGCAAGCAGCAGCAGCCAACAGCAAGCAGCTGCTGGGCTCTCCACTTGCATCTCAGCGGATCAGGAGCCATTGAGCATGGGTCATGGCTCCAGCAGTCCGCAGGAGGAACAGAATCCGAGCAGCAGAAAACATAAAGCGCCGAAAGAACCCCCCACAAAGGGAGAGGGAGAAAAGGGCTAGAAGCAGCAGCGAGGTCCACTGAAAGCGGTGGCAGCAGCTGTAGCTAAATAAGAAGAAAAAAAAAGAAAAAAAACTGGTCTTGATGGTGGCAGCTAGCAATTCGACGCAGAGATCAGCTCAGGCAGGAGCGAGCCTCCAAAGGGGTCCAGCCCCTCCCCTGGAGAGCAGCATTGTTGCAAACACCTGGCGGTGGGGGGCGGGTTGTGCAGGCTGCAGTTGGGAATTGCAAGCAGGGTGGAAATAGGTGCCTGGTGTATGAAGTGAGGCCAGCGGAGTACTTCTGCCTTACCAGCGCCTTGGACAGCCACATGCCCATAGGGTACAAGGAGAAGATATGGAAGGGCGAATACGTAGACATGTTCTCCTTGTTAATTAGGTGAGTCAACGATAGCTGTGACTGCACAGGGTACTGGATGAAGTGCATGCTGGTCAGCAAAAAAGCAGACAGCACCCCCAGAACAATTGCAAACTGGTGCACTGCTTTTTGCATTCTAGCCAGCGTGATAGGGGAAAAGTACCCCGAGCAGTGTAGGGGCCTCTTCAAATACCAACACAGTATTTGTGCGGCCTACAGGGTTTACAGAGGGAATGCTTGGCTGAAGTATGATAAGCAGTTCCAGAGGAACATGACTGGGACAAAAGGGCTTGGCTGGGATAGGAAAGACATTGATTTGTGGATTAGGGGAACAGAGTGATCGCACAAGCACTGCCACAATTGTCTGGGAAAAAACGTGGCCTGTGACTGCCCTTTTGGGGTGACAGAGGGAGCAGGGGTTGGAGGGTGGTAGTACCTTTCTGCCCCCCTTAGGGGCTTGGTGAGGTGTCTACAGGCTATTTAATGGTGGCTCCTGCAGGTTCAGCAATAACTGTAAAAACAAGCATTCTTGCACAATATGTGGGGAAGGGCACCCCCAAACCAGATGCAGAAAGAAGCAGTGTGGCGGAGCACATAAGCTGCAGTGATCGAGGTTCGTTTGGGCATGCTGACTCACCAGTGAGGATAGAGGTGTTGCGGTGGAACCTGGCAGATTACGATACACGCAAGGCAGCTTGGCTGATTAACGTTTTCTTGTTTGGCTTTACTATCCCCTACAGTGGCCCGGCTGGACCACGAGGGGCAGGTAAACTCAAATCAGCACTGGAACGAAAGGTGGTGGTACAGAGTAAAATAGAAAAGGAACTGACACTGAGTAGGGTGGCAGGGCCCTTTGAGTACAGGCCAATGCCTCACTTGATAATCTCCCTGCTGGGCCTGGTCCTGAAGAAAGAACCAGGGGAGTACCGGCTCATACACCACCTGTCATATCCCGACAGCAGTTCTGTGAATGGCCACTTAGAGCAATCATTGTGGTCTGTCAAATATGCCACAGTGGACCAGGTGTTGAACTTAGTGAAGGCACAGGGCAAGGGGGCATGGCTAGCTAAGTCTGATGTGGAGGTAGCCTTCCGGCTGCTGTCTGTCCATCCAGATAGTTCCCATTTGCTCGACTTCCATTTCGGGAGATGGTATTATTTCGATAAATGCCTGCCAATGGGATGCTCTGTGTCCTGTGCATATTTTCAGGACTTCAGCTCGGCCTTACAATGGATAGTTGAGCAGGTAATCAGAAGGGGTAAAATCTTGCACTGCCTAGATGATTTTCTGCGGATGGCAGGCAACCTATGCACTTGTCAGACAAAATCTATATATCATCCAGACCAAAGCTGTGGAACTGGGGGTCCCTTTGGCAGGGAATATGGCAAAAAGGCTGGCCCAGCATTTGTTTCCTAAGTATTGAGATAGACACCATAGACAGGGTGTCACGGCTCTCGGCTAACAAGCTGCAGGCCTTGAAGAAAGCTGTGTAGATTATAGTGTTAGCCAAAAAGGTCACCTTGAAGCAACTACAATCCCTAATCAGGCACCTGAAATTCACATGCAAGGTGCTGCTGATGAGCAGGGCCTTTATACGACATCGGTTGGACACCACAAAGGGCACCCGCAGGGGCCACCACTTTATCAGAGTCACCGCGCACATGCAGGAGGACCTAGTGGTGTGGTAGGAGTTCCTAGGGGGGTATAATGGCAGAAACGTACAAACCAGCAACAGGGAGATGGAGCTATTTAAAGATGCTGCAGGCAGCGTTGGGTTTGGGATCTATATTGGGGGTCTATGGGGCCATGAGAGATGGCTGGGGAAGTGGGACAGGCAAGGTATCACTAGGGATATCATGTTCCTTGAGATATTCCCAATTGTGGTGGCTTTGACACTATGGGGTCCCCTATTCCAGAACAAGTGAATCATTTTCCAGTCTGACAACGCCTCAGTGGTTTATGCTATAAACAACCAGGGCTGGAAGAGTAATGAGGCTGTTTTTGCAGAGCTTGGAGCTTAATGTTTTTATCACAACCAGCCATGTACCTGGGGAATTTAATGATGTTGCTGATGCTCTCTCTCGTTTTCAGCTGGATGGCTTCCGGCACCTCGCCCCTTTGGCATCATCCAGGCCGACACACATGCCAATGAAAATGTGGAGCACTGGATGCTGAGCAAAGCAGAATGCTGATGGCTTCCCTGTCACCCAGAGAAACACAAAGAGCAGGAGACGTCGGATGAGATAAAACTTCTTTATTATAAAGGAAACCCCAACGCGTTTTGTGTATAGTACCAATTGTGCAATTATCCCTTCGACGGAGCTGTACTCTCAGTGTTTAAAAATTTCTAATTGTGTTATAACAACGATCCTCCCTATACGTATACCTAACACGAACATCTAGAGATTATTGGAGACACTCCCCCTGAGGAAGGCGTTGCCGAAACGCGTTGGGGTTTCCTTTATAATAAAGAAGTTTTATCTCATCCGACGTCTCCTGCTCTTTGTGTTTCTCTGGATTACCTGCAGGAGGACCTGCTCCCCTTTGTGTGTGCCCGATTCCCTGTCACCCAGCACATGGAAGGTGTACTGGAGGGCCTGGGTGCGCCTATGGAACTTCGTCAACCAGTGAGGGTTCAGCCTGGATCGGGCAGGTCCCTAAGACAGCTACTAGAGTTCATAAGATGACTACAGGCAGAAAGAACGTCACTCAGACATGCCAAGCTGATGCTGGCCAGAGTGGCTTTCTTCCTCAAGCTTGGGGGAGGGAGGGATGTAACGAAAGAATTTCTGGTTAAGAAGGGGATGGAGGGCTGGGCAAGACAGGTCACCCCTAGACCAGATGGGGAGCCATACTCAGGGCCACAGAGGTAGCTAAGGATGGTTTTGAGGAGAAGCTGTTCAGAGTGTCTTTATTAATTATGCTTTTCGGCACCTTCAGGATGAGCGAGGCCTTGCCCTGGTCAAGACAGGACACGGCAGGCACAGCTCTGTTGGGGGAGGACGTTGCAGTAAAAGGGAACAGGATCGGGCTCTTCCTGAGCATGTCCAAGAAGGATCAGACCCAGAGGGGGAGAACAGTGTGGCTCTACACCACCAAGGTGTGGGAGCTTTGCCTGGTAAGAGCAATGAAACAATATTGCGGGTATGACTGCCCTTGGGGAGGACGCTCTTACAGCATCAGGATGAGATCTGTCTGTCCCAGTACCAGTTCAGGGCACTGGAGGGAGCTGGGTTCAAGGAAGAGGGTTTGATCCTCCATTCATTCAAGATAGGCACAGCCACTGCAGCACACACTGAGCATCGAGGCCAGCCAGATACAATCTATCGGGAGGTGAGCCTCTAACAGGTACAAGTTGTATATCCAGTAGGGTAACCTCTCTTTCATCTTGTTCCCATAGGTACAATACTGTCAGTGTGGATAGTGGGTCACTCATTCATCTATTTGGCCAGGAAAAGAGCAGAGGGAAGCTGTTTCTGAAAACAGCTCGGCTTCCCCCCAGACACCGTGAGCATCTGGTGGCTGGGTAAGAGGGGGATGCGGTGGGACTAGCTGTGACCTGCACTTGACAGCAGGCAAGCCACCTTCCGGATATTATGGTGCTGCACTTAGGTGGCAATGATTTGGTGTCCACCAAAGGTGTGGCTTTAATCATCATGATAAAGAGGGACTTGGTCTGGATGCATGCCAAGCTGGAGGCGGGCATCATCTAGTCCCATATTCTTCCCCGGCAAAGATGGGTGGGAGCCAGACAGCCAGAGGGAATAGAGAAGAGTTAGAAAAAAAAAGGTAGGGAACTTCATACAGGCCCGGGGGGGGGGGGGGGGGGTTAGTACTCAAGCATGAGGGCATATTAGTAGAGGGGGCAGTATTCTATGGTGGGGATGGGGTTCATCTGAACGAGACTGGCCTGGACGTTTTCAATGTGGATCTACGGAAGGCTGTCAGTTCACATTGCGGAGAGTCAGACTATGGGGATAACACAGATGGGAGGGGGAAGGCCCAGGTACTGGTTAGGGGTGTCTGGGACTGGTAACAGAGGGGCCAGATACCAGGGATGGGGGTACCTGGCCTTGGTTACAAAGAACAGTTGAATCAAAGGGGAACACCCAAGTGCCAACATGGAGTGGTTGGCAGTGGGAGAGTTTCTCCTCGGTCACAGTGTGGGCAGAGGGGTCAAAACAGACAGCGGTATGGTACTCCTCATGGTGGGGCCCGCCCACAAGGGGTTAAGTATATTATTAATGTTATCGTTATTATTATATTGTTACCTTGTTATGTTTTACTATTGTTACTAGCATTGGGTGTTATTGGCACTGTTATTTATAGATGGGAAGGATCCGCAAGCTGTGGCCAATCAATCCCACTATTAAAGCATGTTGATCAGAGTTGGTGAAGTGTGGTTATTGGAGGTGCAGTTGGGAAGAAAGGGGGGGGGAGGGGAAGTGATGTGGGAGCCTGGGGTGAGCCTTGCAACATGACCCGGTTATGCTGGACATTGGTGTAACAGGATTGGAAACGTTGATGCCTATGGACCATTAAAGCAGTTTAAAGATTAGATCTTCAAATATATAGGCATATGAGTGTCCTGTTTGACTGGAATACAAAAGTTGGGAACAAAGATGGTAAAATGGTTGGAAAATATGGACTTAGCAACAGAAATAAAGCTGGTGAAAGACTGATAAAATTCTGCAAGACCAACAATCTTCTCATTTCAAAACCTTCTTCCAGCAATACAAGCAGCAATTGTACACATGAATCTTCGCCCAACAGATTGTACAAAAATAAAATTGACTACATTCATGGAAGCCAATGATGGAAAAGCTTAACATCAACAAAGACAAAACAGAGCCGATTGCGGTATAGATCACCAGTTACTAGCATACAAATTCAAGCTACAGCTGAAAAAGAGCAAGACACTCATGAATGTAGCAAAACATAATCTTGGAAATATACTACTGGAATTTGAAGACTACCTGCAAAATCAATTTGCTGCTTTGGATACAAAATGACAGAGCACCAGAAGAGTTGTGGGATGACGTTAAAAAGTTGAGCTCGAAGAAAGTGATAAGTTTCTGCAAAAGGTGAAAAAGCAAGACTGGCCAAAATGGATGACAGAACTCTGGAAATTGCTCAGAAACACAGAGAAGCTAAATCCAAAGGAGAAAGAGAGGTAATCACAGAATTTAACAGAGACTTCCAATCTACAGAAAGGTGAGACAAAGCCGCACTACAATAATGCATACAAGGAAATAGAATCAGAGGAAGAACAAGATTAATTCTCATTGCTTTAGGAAAGCCAAAGAGAAAATTCCAGCTTCAAAATGGAATGCTTAATGATTGCACAAGGATCCATTTTGACTGATGTTGAGAACGACAAAAGACAGAAAGAATATATAGTCATGATGCCATAAAGATCAAGTGGATCAATAGCTATTTCAACCTGTATCTTACAATCAGGAACTGGTGGTGATGACAGCAATATCGAAGGCTTGAAGTATTACATCAGAGGCAGCTATTACAGTATGTGCAAAACTCTGCCACGAAATCTGGAAGATAATATAATAGTCAACAGGCCAGAAAAGATCTGTGTTTGCACCAATACTGAAGAAAGGTGATCCGCATGACTGTTGAAAATAACCCACAATCACTCTGATCCTACATGCCAGCAAGACTCTATTTAAGATTGTTCAGCAGAGACTACAACCATACCTGGAACAAGAAGAGTTCAAGCTGGGTTTGGAAAGGGAGAGGAGGAAGAGACATGATGGATATGAGCAATGTTCCCTCTAATTTTCTGTAGGCTGTGTGCGCATAAAATATCAGCTGTGTGCAGCTTTTGAAGGAAGGTTAAATTTTTGTGCGCCACATAACGACACTCGGAGTTATATACTTTAAAATTTGACTACACGTCAGAATACAATATGTACACCACATTGATTTTAATCAAATTAAATGAAAATAGACGATTACTAAATGAAGCAGGAAATTTCTAGTAATTACAATCATAACTTTTAAATTTTAAGACATCTGTGTTGTTTTCTATCAGAATCAGAGCTGTAATTTTTGTGCGCTCTGTTGTAAAGTATGTGCGCTCGCTCGGCGAGGTGTGTGCGCGCGCACACGCGCACAGCTTAGAGGGAACAGTGGATATGAGATGGATCCTTTGAGAGACAAGAATATCAAAAGGATATCTACATGTGCTTTATTGACTACAGTGAAGCCTTTCATTGTGTGAATAATGAAAACTCTGGGCCAGAATAAGATGCACGGGTATACCAGAATACCTGATTTTTTCATGCACACACTTTACATTGATCAAGAAACAACAGTTTAAACAAAACAAGGAGAAACAGAGTGGTTTAAAATCAGCAAAGTGTATGATAAGGCTTTATGCTTTCCCCCTACCTGTTAATTTAGATGCAGAACAAATAATCAGAGAAGCAGGACTGTATGAAGACAACCGAGATGTGAAGATTGGTGGAAGGAAGACTCAAACAACTTTTGCTATGCTGGCAATGCCACGCTACTGGCTCAAAGTGAAGAGGATCTCGAACATCTGTTTATCATCATAGAAAATAATCTTAAAATAGACCTGCACCATACCATGAAGAAAACAAAGATCCTGATCACTCGCAAAATCGATCAATCCATCTCTTATGGAGAAGAAATAGAAATAGCAGACAACTCTAACCTGCTTGGATCAATAATCAATAAAGAAACAACAGCAGTCAAAAAATCTGACAATGCATTGCTCTTAGCAGAGGGCTATGAAGGACCCAGACAAGATTCTCAAGTGCGGAAGCGTGTCTGCATAAAAAGATTTGACTAGTCCAAACCATGGTATTTTCAATGTCATATGGATGTGAAAATTTGACAGTGAAGGAGAAAGAAAATCTATGCCTTTGAATTATGGTGCTGATGAAGAATACTTTGTATACTATGGTATGCTCAAAGAACAAATCAGTCGGTACCAGAGGCGATCAAAGCTAAGCTTTCTTCAGAAGCTCAAATAACAAGACTTCAACGTTCATACTTTGGACGCATCATGCAAAGAGAAATATCATTAGAGACAGACATCATGCTTGGCAAGGCTGAAGGTAAATGCAAAAAAGAGGAAGGCCAGCAACTATGGATGCCACTCTATCAACGAATAGCTGCCTGACTGAAGACCGAATGCAGTTTAAGATAACTATTCAGAGAGTCTCCATTAGTCAACATTGACTTGACAGCACTTAACATAAGGAGTTGACAGTTTTAAAACATGAGTAAAACTATTCTTATAAAAAATATCTGCTTATGAAAATTCCACTAATATACTACTGTATTTCCTCCAAGAAAAAACAAGGGACTTTTGAAACAAGTTTTACTGTCAAGTACAGTCTGCAGTCAGGCCTACTTGAGTTTACTAATAACATTTTAAGACTCCATTGTCCAGCATTATTCTACAATACATAATTGAAACTCTAGCATACTATTCAACAAAGAAAAGAAACCACTTTAAAATACACTTTAGCAATCTTACCTGAGAACATCATCATGTGTTGAAAATTCCAAGGAATCTTTTTTTTCCGACCCAGATTTAAGATGAAGGACAGTGGATATATATTGCAAGCTCTTGCTATAAATATTGCTATCTGTAATTTGACAGAAGTTAAGGAATATGGCTAATGGTGATGGAACTGGTTTGACTAACATTTGCAGCTCAGAAGAAACTGAAAAGTTTGTGATGCATTTATTTTAACTTCTTTGTCAATTACCTCAATACATCTCTGGTTGTTTGCAGATTGTGATGTATTGGATCCACACAAGAATGATACAACATTTCCTAGGTCAGTCCAGAGGTTCATTAGCAGTATGTATTTTTCAGGACCGACCCCACCACTAGGCGGACAAGGCATCTGCTTAGAGTGGTGGTAGCATGGTGTCAGCATGGCAGGACAGAAGCATTTAGATGTGCCGTCAAGTATGACAATGGACCTTTCAGCACCTGTCTACACTCAATACCTGTTGCATCTTGCCCTCTTCAACAGGAAATCTGCGTTGGAAGCAGGTAGGACGTGACAGGCCATGAGCCTGCATGGGTGCTCAAAGGCCCTGTTCCATGCTGAGTTTTCTTCTACGACAGCCTTGAATGGAGGTTAGAGATAGAGTGGTGGCAACAGGGAGAATGGAAAGGAGTGGCGATGTTGGAGGGGGGTAGGGAAGTGGAGATTCTGGACATGGGGGGGGGGGGCATATGACTGTCTTAGAACATCAGATACCCTTGGGCCAGCCCTAACACTTTGGTTTAAGGTCCCTGGTTTGATCTCCCTGATGAATGTTCTGCTTTCTGGGTTGGCTGGTGGTGAGGATTCTGTAGAGGGAGTGCTCACACCATCCAGGGAGAGAGTTGTGGCCATTGCTTTAAAGTTGTGCATACTGGCCAGATTCAGGACCCTGACGGAGCTCTGGTGTATGGCTCCTGGTCCAGGATATTGCTGCAAGGATCACACTATTTATCTAGGCCTGTGTGGAGGGGGGGGGGGGGATATAAAATAGGAGGAAAAATCTCCAGATAGTTGCAAATGAAGACCCATGGTGCCAGATCCCAAGCCTTGAGACAGAGTTGGAAGTACAAAATAAGCAGCAGAAAATTGCTTGGTCAAAAAACATTTTTTAAAAAAATCTACAGCCACAGAATGGGATGCATTTATCTGGAAAACATGAAACAAAAAAGAGGTCCTCCTCCTCTGCATATCACCAAAGAGGACCCCCTCCCCCAGTAAAGCCAAAAAGGGATGGGGATTGGAGATGACCAATGAAATAAATAAAAAATCTTTTAGAATGTTATATTAGAGGATGTTTATTTATTTTTAATTTATTCATTCATAGTGGTGCTTGTTAATTTATTTGCTCCCCCCTCTCTTTGCTGTTTATTTTTCCCCTTATGCATTTATCTGGAAATAGAATTAAGCTTGTGGCCCATTAGCAATTCTCTTGCTGCTTATTTTTGGATCCTAATGTAAGGAAATTCTAAATAAAATTTCCTTCATTCATTTGGCAACTTGACAAAAGGAAAATGTTATTCTGTGGGTTTACAATTTCCAGTCCTGAAGAAGAGGTGGTGCACTGACCCGTTTCAAAAATAATTGTTTTTGTGCTGTCTCTGAATCTTGAATGAGGTCCTAACACTAAAGAGCAGGGATTTTCAAACCAATCCTGGGGACACAACTAACCAGTTAGGTTTTCAAGACAGCCACAATGAATATGCATGAGATAGATGTGCATACAATGGAGGCAGTACATGCAAACCTCTCATATGCATATTCATTGTGGTTATCCTGAAAACCTGATTGGCTAGGTGTGCCCTGAGGACTGGGTTGAAAATCGTCATTATAGAGAAAACACATAAGAAAGATTAATCAAGTGTGGGCAAAGCTAGCTTAGATGAACTTAGTCTTTAAAAGGAAATTTGTATGTTATACTTTTAACGCAGCTTCCGTTAACCAAAATTTAGCTTTAACCAGTTTACAGAGTAATCAAATATATAAAACATACAGCAGTATATAGATACAAATCTAAAAATAAATCAATTCAATGCCAAATTATCAAAACACACTCATAATTTAATACAGAATTACAAATATAATAAGCAATATCCAAACCTTAAATCAATCTTACTTCCAGTTCTTATAAAAGAAGGACTAGGTGAATTCACTAGAAAGTTAAATTACAACAGAAAAAAATAGGTATCAAAGGGATCATTTACTAACAGTGCACACTATCTGCTGCAGGGCCTGCAGAAATAATATGGGCCTTGCAGCTGATAGTGCACATCAACCGTTGGTAAATGACCCCCATACTTGAAAAATGCTGATATTCAAAAGGTTCATGTTCCTAACATTCAGATTTAGGGTCCTGATTAGCCTCTTTGAAAATTCACTAGAACTGAGTTCCTAAATTTATGCTTTAAATTTCACTAAATTCCTATTTTTAGGAGCCTACAATGTGGGTGGCAACAGGGGTGGATTTAAGGGGGGGGGGGAACTGAGAGCTCAGAGCTTAGCATAGTTTGTCAGTACTAGACATCTAAATTAGGTGACACCTGAGACTTCAGCTCCATGTGGGGAGATGCTGTTCTGGGCTGCCACAGTAAAGTACTTTGCAAATAGAGGGGTACTGGGAGACGGCATGGCAAACAGCTTTATTGTAAGTCTTATGTTTGCCATGCTCTGACTTTTTTTTTTTTTTTTTTAAGTTTTCAGAGAGAGGGAATGTGTTCACCAGCCCCCTTCTCCTGGCCGCCATCACAATCATGAGAGGCCCACAGCAAGCCTACATCTATATGTACAGCACCTGTGTATACCTTATAACACTATACACAGGGCGGCCCAAGGACTTCTGCCACCTTAGGCAGGACCTCTGCCCCCTGCCCCCTGCTCGTTCTTCAAAGGACGGATCGGCATGCTGCCCCCTCCCCCCTGGCATCCATCCGCCCGCCTGGGGGACTGGGTGGCATGCTGATCCTTCCTTCAATGCCATGGCGGATTTCAGAATGCCCGCATACATGCATGCACTCACAGCCTGCTGTTCCTGTTCCCTCCAACACAGCTTTGGGAATAGAAGCATCAGGCCATGACTGCACACTGGCATGCATTTTAATACCTGCTGTAGCGGCATCTGAAATGCCACTGCTTCAAAAGAAGGAATCAGCATGCCGCCCACCATGGTCTGCCACCCTAGGCGATCACCTAGTGGATGGGCCGGCCCTGGCTATACAAATGACAAGCAGAAGCAGTAGTAGTAGCAGCAGTAGTGGGCCTTTCATTTGAGTTGATGCCACTGCCCACAATAAAAGTACATACTAACAGCCTGATGTACGCACTTATAGACAGAGCTTGTCTGAAGTATGCATGTAGAGGCTCATCTCTACATGTAACTCATTGAATGTACATGACTTATAAGCATTGATGGCACTCAATTTTGCATGGCTCCTTATCAAATTAGAAACATAGAAACATGACGACAGAAAAAGACCACATGGCCTATCTAGTCTGTCCTTTCATAAATTACCTCTCATATGTCAAATAAATTATTTAACACACAGCAATGATATTAGACACTTTATTGTGTAAGCTCCATTAATCAAACTTTTGTAATGTGGTTGTAACTCTGTTAGGCAATAGACAAAAAAGCATAGTTACTCACCTGTAACAGGTGTTCTCCAGAGACAGCAGGAATCAGTCCTCACATATCGGTGATGTTGGCACCGACAGACTCACGGAACTAAGCCCCCAGCTTTCAAAGAAAGCCTTTGGGAGATGCAACCAGGCATACATGGTACCTTTCCCGTCCAAGGGTGCCATCTTGCTCAGTCAGATGACATAGCTAAAAGATGGCAAAAATAAAAGTGGTAAAGAAGCAACTGCAAGGGGAGGAGGGAGGGTTGCGAGGACTGATTTCTGCTGTCCCCAGAGAACACCTGCTACAGATGAGCAACTACGCTTTCTCTGGGAACAAGCAGGAAATCAGTCCTCACATATGGGACTCCCTAGCTACAGGCTATCGAAAGCCTGTAGGGAAAAACAAAGGTTGCCCTCAAGGGAAGCCATGAGCAGCAGCAATTGAGTCCGCAGATACAGACTGCAGTAGGACACAGGTGTCTGATAGAAACCAATGCTCCGATAGCCTAAACACAGAAGGGTCGGAGGGTAGGGAGTTGCCACAAAAAGATTACGGAGCACGGCCTGGTCGAAGGTGCTGTCCCCTCTCCAGGAAGTAATGAGCTGCAAAGGTATGGACTGAAGACCAGGTGGGGGCCCGGCAGATGTCCAGCATCAGGACGGAGCGCAGGTTTGCCACAGTGGCCACCAGGGCCCTGACACTGTGTGCCATGACCTGACCATCCAGCGTGAATCCAGCCTGCTCATAGGCGAGGGCGATGCAATCTGCCACCAAGGTGGACAATATCCGTTTGGTTACCGCTTCCCCCAACCGACTGGGGATATGGGAAACAAAATCTGAGAAGCTTTGTGATGGCCTTGGGTGCACTGAATGTAAAAAGACAGGGCCCTCTTACAGTCCAAGGTGTGAAGGACAGTCTCTGCACTACTGGAGTGAGGCTTTGGGAAAATGGTGGGCAGCACCACCTCCTGGTTCGGATGGAAAGAAGATACCACCTTCGGAAGGAATTTGGGGTCCGTCGAAGCATGACCCTTTTCCTCTGTTCTTGTAGAACCTGGTATACGGTGCTTCTGCCACCAGGGCTTGGAGCTCACTGACCCTGCAAGAGAAGGTGAGTGCCACTAGGGACATGACCTTCCACGAGAGGTATCTCAGGTGGCAGGTAGCCAGAGGCTCAAATGGCAGGCGAGTGAGATGCGTCAATACTAAGTTAAGGTCCCATTCCATCACCGGAGGGCGGACAGGGTGTCTGAACAGAAGTCCTTTCAAGAAGCAGGTCACCAGAGGCTGGACCAAGAGTAGCTTGCCTTCAACAGGGTGGTGATGCACCGCCAGTGCACTGAGGTGCACTCTAATGTTGTTTGATGTGAGCCCAGATTACGATAGATGGAGGTACTGCAGCACCAGCTGCAATGGGTTCACCCATTGCTCCCCACACCAGACCGAGAACCTGCATCATTTGAAGGTGGAGGTCTTACAGGAGGCCAGCAGGACCTCTTCCACTTCTCCAGAGAGGTTGAAAGGGGCTAAGATCAGCCTTTCAGCAGCCACAGAGTCAGCGATTGGGACCCCAGGTTGGGGTGCAGGAGAGAGTCCTCCTCCTGAGACAAAACCCCCGGGGAGCTTCCCAGTGGGATCGAAGTCTCCATTGACAGTTGGAGGAGTAGCGGGAACCACGGCTGCCTAGGCCACCATGGAGCCACCGGGATCAGTGAGGCTTTGTCGCGAAGAGCCTTGAAGAGTTTTGGCAATCTGTGGCATGGGTGGGAAGGCATACAAGAGACTTCCTGACCATGGAATGAGAAACACATCTGCCGCCACCCAGGACAGGTGGGGCTGCTGGGAACAGAAGCGGGGCAACTGGTGGTTGTCTGGGCTGGCAAAGAGGTCCACCTATGGGGTCCTCCAGAGCTGGAAGGGTCGGGTGGCTATTCTGGGGTCCAGCTGCCACTCATGTGGCTAGAGGATCCTACTCAGTTTGTCCACCAGGATGTTGTCCTGGCCTGGTAGATATACCGCCTGTAGGAGTATTCTCTGTTGAACTATGTAGGAGCAGAATGTCATTGCTTCATGGCAGAGGGTGCAAGACCCTGTGCCCCAATGCTTTTTCACAGAGAACATTGCCACCTGACTGTCTGTTTGGATCAGCATCAGCTGGTGCCTCAGGCGGTGAAAGAATGCTTGAAGGGCTAGATATATTGCCCAAAGTTCCATGAGGCTGATCTGCTGGTTGCCCTCTGTTTATGAGCAGCTGCCCTGGGTGCAGAGTTCTTCACAGTGGGCTCCCCAACCCAGCAAGGAGGAGTCCGTTGTGAGGACCTTTAGAGGGCTTGAGGTTTGGAAGGGTATCCCTGCCTGAAGGTGTTGGGGATTTTGCCAGCAAGTCAGAGATTCCGCCAACTGGTGGGTCACCAAGACTCTGTCTTGGAGACGGCCCGTGGCCTGTGTCCATTGGTCCCGAAGGCACCACTGAGCAGCCCTAATGTGCATACGGGCATCTGGGGTGACATGGACCGTAGAGGCCATGTGCCCGAGTAGGCGCAGTAGAAGCCAAGCTGACACCGAGGGACAGTGTTGCACGTCTACAGCCAGTGCCCTGAGATGGTCGGCCCAGTCCAGGGGAAAGAAGGCCTTCGCCTGAAGTGTGTCCAGCCTTGCCCCTATGAACTCCAGACATTGTGTCGGGAAGAGGTGGGATTTGGAGTAGTTTATCATGAATCCCAGATATTGCAGGACCTCGATGGTGTGTTCCATGGCCTGCTGCACCTCTGTGGCTACGCCTCCTTTAATGAACCAGTCGTTCAGGTAGGGGAAGACAAATACCTCCTGGAGACTGAAGAAGGCAGCCACTACTGCAAGGCATTTGATGAAGACCCTGGGGCAGAGGTCAGGCTGAAGAGTAGTACCCTGTACTGGTAGTGGCTGCCCCCCACCATGAAGCAAACATACTGGAGTGAATGAGGATGTGGATATAGGTATCCTTCAGATCCTAGGAGCACAGCCAGTCTCCCTGCTGGAGGTAAGGCAGCAATGTCCTAAGGGAGAGCATCTTGAACTTCTCTCTCACCAGGAACTTGTTCAGGTTGCGCAGGTCCAGGATGGACCTTAGGCCTCCAGTTCTTTTTGGCACAAGAAAATACCTGGAGTAGAACCCCTTGCCCCTGAGATGTTGGGGAACTGGTTCTACCACTTTGTCCTCGAGAAGGCCTGTGAGTTCCTTCAATAGGAGGTCCCAGTGAAGGGGAGACCTGGGGGACTCTCCCAGAAATGAAGGAGGAGGTATCTGAGCCAGAAGGAGGAGGTAGCCCTCCCTGACCACCTGGAGTGCCCAGGAATCGGCTGGCCACCTGTGGGAATACAGAATTAGATGTCCTCCTGTGGGCTGCTGTCCTTCTTGGGGTAGAGAGGCTATCCAAGGAGTCAAAAGCTCCCCCGTGGCTGGGCTGGAGCTGGCGCCTGGGGCTTGGGAGTCTTCTGCTTATGAGTGCCTTGCCCATGTCCCTTGGCCTGCTGACCCTGCTGGGGAGGCCTGAAATTGTGGCTAGTTTTTGTAAGCAGCCCCTTTTCTTGGGTAAAAGGGCTTTTTACCCGGTCCCTTCCATCGGGGAGGGACAGCAGTCTTTTTAGAGAGCCTGGTCCTTGTCATGAACTTGGTCTCCAACTCGGCAGCCTTTTCCATCATGGGTTTGCCAAAGAGGTTCTCTCCTCGGCATGGAACATCGACCAATTTGTCCTGAATCCATTGCTTGAGGTCGGAAGACTGTAGCCAAGCCACCGCTACTCGAGTCGCTGACTCAAAGCCATCATAGGCTGCTTGAGAGATAAATCTGAAGCACTCATGGGCAGCTTTGGCCAGGTTCTTGAACTGCTGCAGGGGTTTCTCGGAGAGTCAGTCGAGAACCCGGCAATTTCTTTCGCCAGGTCTCTCAAGAACATACCCATGTACAGCTGGTAGGCCTAGATGCGGCCGATAAGCATCGAACCCCGGTAGCACTTTTTGCCGAGGGCATCCAAGGTACAGGCCTCCCTACCCAGGAGCATTGAGAAGTGCGTCTTTTTGTTCTTCAGCTGACACATAACCGATTCCACCACCATGGAGTTATGTGGCAGCTGTGCCTTTTGGAAGCCCGGGCTCCAGCGGACCCGATACATTGAGTTGAGCCGCTTGCTCACAATCTGCACCAATACTGGTGTTTCCCACATACGGAGCATTAGCCATTCCAGGATGGGTGGAATGGGTACTGTGAGCGATTCCCTCGGGGGGCCTCATACTGGAGGATTTCTAGCTCCTCCGTCTGAAGATCCTCCTCCGATTCCATCGGGAATGCTAGGGCCTTTGAAATGTCCCACACGAAGTTGAGGAATGCTATGTCCTCAGGCAGGGATCAATTCTGGGGCTCAGAGGGGGGAGAGCCCAAGGGGACATCTCGGTGATAACAGGTGTCCAGCGACCCCTTGTCCTCGGTCTCCCATTCTGAGTAGTTGGTCGAAGACTCGAGGGAAGGGCAGCCCACGGGCTCCAGGCCAGAGCCCTGCCCACATCTTTTGGAGGCCCCGTGGCTGTTGTCATATGCGCTAGCCAGGGAGGACCTCTGTCCCATCGAGGATCATTTCAAGGCCGTATAGTCTCGAGGATCAGCTCAGCCTCTGCTGACATCTTCGATGTCGATGGCCTGGTGATCTGGGAGGAGGAACTGGTAGTGTTGGACACCACCACCTGCTGCTGGTCCATAAAGGCAGACAGACTGCGCTCCAGGGCCGCCATTCTGGTTCTGAGTCCAGAAGGCTCCGCAGCCATCGGCGTGGGCACCGAGGAACTTGGGCCCTGTGCCAGTTCCTCTGAGGGGGGTTCTCAACGAGGATAGATTCTGGCGACCAAGGCTGACCTGTGGTCGATTCCTTCCGGGGAATCTTGGTAGGCCACTCCCACTCCGATCCCTCAGACTAGTGTCTAGGACTGTGGGACCTGGCTCGGGGCTTACCTGACTTGTCAGGACCATCCAGGGATGCTGCCTTCGAGGTTTTCTTCTTCTTATGTTCCTTCGAGGAAGACCCCCTTTCTGAGGAGCCATGGCGTCAACCGGGGTCCGCAGGGGCATCCCAGGATTCCATGGCTTCAAAGGAGGCCTTGGTTTTCGGAGGCACCGGGGACTCTGGGAGAAACTTACCATGCTGCTTCTGGCGGCTCTTCAGGGCCTTGGTGGATATCTTTTTATAAAGACCACGTGGGGTCATGGTCCAGCCCTAGACAGCATAGTCAGCAGTCATGTGTATCAGTAAGGGACATGATTTTGGCACATTGATCACACTTCTTAAAACCACTGGTAGCCATGGTGGGAAAAAAGTACCCCAGCGACGTCAAAGACATGTGGTGCTGCCAGCTGGAAAAAAGGGCGTGAAGGCACCAAAAAGAAAAAAAAAGTACGAACCAGAGACTCTATGCCAGAACAGGTGGCAGGAAGAGTAATGGTGCACAACCGGAGAGAGTATGAAACTCGGGTTGAGAAAAAAAATCAACTTTTCTGGGGGAAATCAGACAGACGTCTGAAGAGCTCCACGGAAAAAAAAGGAGACTGAGCAAGATGGCACCCTTGGGCGGAATTAGTGTGGCATCTCCCAAAGGCTTTCTTTGAAAGATGGGAGGGATGCTTCAGCGAGGGCTCCGTCGGTGCCGATATCACCCCCCATATGTGAGAGCCAACTTCCTGCTTGTTCCCGGAGAAAAAGATTATGCTCTTTTTAGCGATGGTAAAAAAACCAAATAATATATTTTGTGGTGAAGGCGCTTCTATTATCGTGGAAAGTTTGATTCATAAATGCTTTAAAGGAAGGATACGAATGCCCCAAATATGAAGAGAATATTAAAGATGTGATTTTGGAATGTAAACATTGCAAGCCCCATGTAGCAGAAGATAAAATTCTCTGCCAAAAAATTCATGAACTCGAACAACTGAAACAAAATAGAAAAATGAATAATTATTTTAGCAACATCTTTTAAACCAGTTTGCAGAACATCTCAAACTGTACCTTGCAAACAATTTACTCAGGAAAATTTCAGTTTG
Source organism: Ichthyophis bannanicus (assembly GCA_033557465.1). NCBI lineage: Eukaryota > Metazoa > Chordata > Amphibia > Gymnophiona > Ichthyophiidae > Ichthyophis > Ichthyophis bannanicus. The sequence goes on from CM066038.1 coordinate 414,496,741, forward strand.
TGGAAAAGAGATGAAGTGCAACTCTATAAAGGTATTTTCTCTACTGACCTCCTGTATATTTCTGGCTTCCTTAAAGCCAGGAAATGTTCCAAGATGAAAGACCTTAAAGGCAGTTTTCAGTTGTTTACATGCATAAAAAGCATTTCAACGAATAGTGATTTACGTGCATTAACCAGCAGCATGGAAAATGAATCCCCTTGTTCCACAGTGCTCATATTGCTAACCACATTGACAGGGGGCGTTTTCTGGGGTGCTTAGATCAGGAGGAAAATAATGCACATAGATTGCATTGTCAACTCTGTGCATGTCATTTTCCATGAAAAGTACTCTTAAAAAAAACAAAACAAAAAGAAAACCTAAAAAAAATAACCCACAGGTGCTAATGCCTTATCTGTGCCTGTGGCAAGTTTCATAGGCACAGGCACACTTTGAAAACTTGTACAAAATCCGTACTCAGCAGCTTTGTTATAAGGTAAGTCTCTGAAAGTTTTTCTAAACCTATCAAATCTTCTGGATATCAGAAATCAATACATAAGAGATAAATTTGCATGTGTTATGTCTCCAGTGTAGGACAACTGATCTCAAGCATATTCACCGTGGATTTCTTAAAAAGCTTACTAGCTGTGGTAATCCCTTTCCCAGGTTAGTGTTGCAGAAAGGAACCTTAGTGCTGTAACAGACCCCATCTTTCAATATTTCATTAGCCTTATAGAAGTACCATGTCCAACAAACTACATATTTTGTCAGCTTTGTATTAACTGATATTTTGTGAAACAGTAATATTTGCACTTCAGTTTACCTTTAATTGGAAAGAAAAATAGTTTGAACTTTGACTGTTTCTCCACGTTAAAGCATAAGGGCAGTGCAACTTCAGCTTTAGGTCTGGGCCTGGATTTCATGCAAAACAAAAGATAAGCGAAATAGTCCCAAGCAAATCTGCAATGCAGATTAGCTCAGCATTATATATAGAAAACCTGGCCTGGTTTTTGCACTTGAAAACTGGAGTTGGCTACTCTTGCAGTTTGGCTAGACAACGTAAGCTTGCGAACCATTCTGCTGCTGCCACACCGAGTTAACTACGAGGAAAGGTGCCCACAAACAACGAACCAAATGTTTGTGAAAAATAACACAAGGCAATACTTAAACTGAAACTGGACCAGCAAGAGAATACCATCACTGAGTCAAAAAAGGTTCCTAGGTCCATTGCTGGTATTGTAAAAAAAAAGGAGGGGGGGGGGGAGTGAGGGAGGGGTGCACCGATTCAGTGCTGGCAGTCTTCCAGCTTCCCTATCTCCCGTTGTAGGTCAGTGACCTGGCATGATCAGGATGAAAATGAGTACTAGTTAGGATCTGTGATACTCAATCCAGTCCTCGGGACACACCCAGCTACTTTGGATTGCTAAATTCAATATCCATGAAATAGATTTATATGTCCTTCCTCCACTGTATGCAAAGTTATCTCTCTCATGCATATTCAACTTGAATATCCCAAAATCTAGACTGGCTGATTGCTGCAAGGAATGGGTAACAAATCATTATCCTAGATCACGTTGTATTGAGAATCTGCTCTCTGATTTTTGCTTGTGTCACAGCTTAAAAGCAAAAATATCCCCAAACTGCTAAATTGTACAGCTTTCATCATAGGGCCCGGTTCACCTGCTAAGCAGCTGCACATATTTCTGGCAGACCTGGTGAATATAAATGGGGCTGGATTCTGCACACTTGTAATATAAATGGTCAAACACTCTTGTGATTTTCCTCTAGGACACTGTCCTTTCAGCCCTGGAAGAAACAAGAATCTGGTACTGACATACAGGCAACTAACTGTAAGCTGACAGTTACATACACAAGCCAACTACTATTCATATTTATCATGTCTAAAGTGTTGCTAGGTGAACACAACTATTTGAAAATAGCATGCAGTAATTTAGTTTATAAATTACAGAAATGCCATTAAGTTGCAGATATTTTGAAAAATGACTTTAAAGATTGCTGCATTATCTCATTTTATAGCTTGCAGTAGAGGTGTATGGCAAAACCATTGCTCTGTAGCACTCAATATAGTCTGATACATGCCAGTGTGGACAATCTGAACAAATAGCCTTTACCCTCCATCTACATGCACAGAAAAGATCAGAGTTATTGGTGGGAGCACTTCCTCAAAGCCAAGGATACATGGGAGAACCTAGCACTCTTCAGGTATTACCTATCAGCCACGAGCAAGGAGGACAGAATGACTGGAGCCATTTCAGCTATAGGATATGCAAGGTCACACCATGTGTGTGACATATGCAATTTGAGGATGTCAAGATCTCATGCAAATTTCATGCGGCTATGAGCCTAGCAGAGAGCGTGAAGCACATGCAGTGAGATGACTGATAGAATTTACTGGCTGCCAGCACTGTAACTAAGAGAAGAAATTCAATGAAAGGCAGCAGAGGGTAGGGAAATACTGTCTAAAATTTGACCCCATCAAACTAAGAAGCCGAGCAGTTGTTCCTTAAGCAGCTGGAGGCAGCGGCTACAGAGCAGTGCAACATCAGGGATTCTACTCTCAGAGAGCATGAAGCTTGTTACTTCTTTGGCTCAAAGACTGAGGAGGATACAGGCAAGGCTGGTGTTAAGGGGTGGCAAACAGGGCAATTGCCCTGAGCCCCCATACCACAGGAGGCCTCAAACCTGCCTCAAGCTGTTGGAGGTATAGCCTGCAGGCAAGCTTTAGGGCCCCCTCACCAGTTTCTGCCCTGGATCTCTGAGGGTCTAACACTGGCCCTGAACTCAGGAGTCCTGGGCGGGAGGGGGAGGCGACATTAAACAAGCAAGGGAGGATGTGAAAGACAGAAAAACGGGAGGATGGGAACAGGTGGAAAGAAAGGGAGAGAGATCAGAGAAAATTGAAGGGGGGAGAAGGGACTAGGGGACATTGATACTGAGCAAAAGTCGTGCCCCTTCTTACTGAGGGGATGTCCTCCCCGCAGGCACCCCCGGGATCCATGGCTCCAGCCCCCCCCAAATCCCCGCCACCCAACCCACAGCTGGCCTCCTGCTACCTGGATCGGGTGGTGGGGACCTGTCCCCGATCCGGCAAATTGTGCTGCTTATACCACTTCTGAGGTTGTATAAGCAACACGTTCCAGCAGGCCCGGCAGCATGTACAGGGCTGTGACCTGATCGGCCCTGAACGTGCTGGTGGGTGGCCCGCCCCCACTCTGCCCACTCCCACCAGCTCTCCCCGTCCTGAAGCACAGGACATATGGTGAAAGCTGGTGGGGGAATAGGGTCTAAGCGGATTGTGGGGTTCCACGTCCCGCAACCCGTGTTCATGAATGAGGACCATAATGTCTTATGCGATGGGTTGTTTCCATTCCTTTCTTACATATTCTTTCTTTTGGTGTAGTTGGAAGTGATGGCGATGATGGTAGTTTAAAGAAAAATCAATTGACTTGTGTATAATAGGGTTAAAATTCAAAGCTAGCTTAATGTTGACTCACTTTTGCAATATCTTTAAGAAAACAAAAATCCTACAGAGAAACCCAGTTATACAAACTTAATCCAATTTGGCAGAAAGAAAAAAGTACCATTGGTACCAGTAGGGCACAAATTTTCAGCTTCCTATCAGTCTACCTATTTCTAAATTTAGATGTATCTACATATGTCAGCTGGGCTCTTGGTCTCTAGCGACTCCACTGCTGTGGCAAGGACTGAAATATTTCTGCAGTATCATGGGAACCACGGGCCTGTCTCTTCCGTGATCTTCCCTTCTCATTTGCCACTAAGAGAAGGAGAATAATGGCAACAACTTGAGCAACATCCTCCTCTTTTGCTGCCCATAACTTTTGGGTTGTGCACTGAACTGTGCAAGACTCTGTAGTGCCGCATGGTTGAAAGTGCAACATATGAGCTCCAGGCAGAAGAGTACAAGACCTGAGACTCCACTGCTGATCTCCTCTCACTGGTGGCAGGTGAGAAAAGTGACCAAAACATTAGTCACACAGGGCACATTTCTAGCTTGGTACGGGGTCCTTTGACCCAGTATGACATATCTTGTGTTCTTAGAAGGGAATAGCTGAGAGATATTGGCTTGGGGAGGGGGGGGGGCTGTTTTATAAAAACAAAACACTAGCTGTCTTTATAAAATAGCATCCCAAAACCTGCAACAACTGTTGGTAGATGCATTTGTGAACGTTAACCTCTGCTCACGTTAAATGCATGCATGTCAAGTATATACATATGCATATGTTTATAAGATATGCATGTACTGTGCAATGCCATCCATGCTCTGCCCAAACTCCTCCCCCTACCATATCTATCCTCAGGCTATGTAAACGTAGACAGAAACTCTCTCATGCTACCCTCATATGTGCCTAAATCCCAGGATAGTTTTATAAAAGTCTTTTTTTCTGCAGACAAAAACAGGGTTTACCTGTAAAAAATATATATACAATTTCCCCCTTTAGTGGCTGAATTTTGCTGCTAAACAAATGTTTTTCGCTATCCATCAATTTGCCTCAAACCATTCCTCTTGTCTAAACATAGAATTTTAGATGTTTCCAAACTAAAGAAAGCCAAAGCTATAGGTAGGTGTAGCCATGACTTTAAAATAAGGATTTATGCAGTAGTTGCAGCTGATGACAACTGCAAAAGTGCTTTTGAATATCAGCCCAATACCACTTTCCCAGGGTGATGCTATTAAAGTCAGTTAAGGTAAAGCACCCTCACTTGGTTTGCAGCTTATCGTACTGCAAGGGCTTGTGTGCATCAGAGATGATGAGGGTTAAACTATTGATATCTTAAATACTGGCAGGGTCTCCCAAGATGGACAGATCTCAGCTGAGGTGCCAGACCAAAACAAATGACCCATCTGGACAGCAGAATGGGACAGTGTTGGCAGAGGAGGATCACATTTCTGTGACAATGGCAACAACACTAAAATTAAACTGCATAGAGGAAAGGCCTGGCAATCTACTTCCGTATCTTGCCACGAAAACCCAATGGATAGTCACAACAAAACAAATTGCACTATAGTGCTGGAAGACGAGATCCCCAGGTCGGAAGGGAGGAGGAAGGGAGGAGCTGAGGACTTTTCATAGTAAAGCCAGCATTTATGATGTGGTTGGATCAAAGCCCTCAGGATGTCTGAATGCTGTTGTAGCTGTGCATGAAATGAGATCAGAAGCTGCAAAGATGTCTTACATATTGGGATGTGGAATGTCCGAAGCATGAACCAAATGATGTTGGAGGTGGTCAAGAATGAAAAAGAACATGTACAACTTAATCTGTTGAGTGTCAGTGAACGGAAATGGACTGGCATTGGGCACTTTGCATCTGATGATAACATGGTCTACTATGCAGGAAATGAAAGACAAAAAAGAAATGGTATTGTATTATAATTAAGAAGAAACTTGCAAGAACTGTAATGAAAGACAATGCAGTCAATGAATGCTTAATTTCTATTTGTCTAAAAGGATGCCTATCAAAACAACTATAATTCAAGTATATGGCCCAACAACAGCTGCAGAAGAGGATGAAACTGATGAGTTCTATAAACAAGTACAATATGTAATTGACAGAACATGCAAACAGGATATCCTGATAGTCATGGGTGACTGGAATGCAAAAGTTAGTAACAAAGGCGGCGGCAAAATAGTTGGAAAATATGGACTTGGAAACAGAAATGAAGCTGGAGAAAGACTGATAGAATTCTGCAAGACCAATGATCTATTCATCTCAAGCACCTTCTTCCAGCAACACAAGAGGCGACTGTACACGTGGACGTCACCCAATGGACTGTACAAAAATCAAATTGACTACATCTGTGGAAGTCAACGATGGAAAAGCTCTATAACATCAACAAAGACAAAACCTGGAGCCAACTTTGGTACAGACCACCAACTACTAGTATGCAAACTCAAGCTAAAGTTGAAAAAGAGCAAGCCACTCTTGAATGTAGCAAAATATGACCTTGAGAATATATCACTGGAATTTAAAGACTGCCTGCAAAATCGATTTGCTGCTTAGATATAAATGACAGAGCTCCAGAAAAGTTATGGTATGGCTTCAAGAAGGTTGTGTTGGAAGGAGGTGAGAAATCGCTACAAAAGGTGAAAAAGCAAAAATGACCAAAGTGGATGACGAAAGAACTCTGAAAATTGCCCAGAAATGCAGAGAAGCTAAAGCCAGAGGAGAAAAAGAGGCAATCGCAGAACTCAGAGATTTCCAACTTGCAGCCAGATAAGACAAGGAGAAGTACTACAAAGACGCATGCAAGGAAATAGAAGCAGAAACTACCAGAGGAAGAACAAGATCAGCTTTTCTAAAGCTATGAGAGTTAAAAAAGAAAATTACAGCCTCGAATTGGAATGTTACAAGATGTTCAAGGATCCACGTTGAATGATGCTGAGATGATTAAGAAAAGGTGGAAAGAATATACAGAGTTCTTATATGATAAAGATCAAGTGGACCAACAGCCATTTCAACCTGTACCTTATTATCTGGAACCATTGGTGATGAAAGAAGTTGCCGCAGCACTGAAACCCTTATCAAAGAACAAAGCACCAGGCATTGATGGCATTTCAATAGAAGTATTACAGCAATCTGATGCAGCTGTTACCATACTTACAAGGCTCTGCCAGGAAATTTGGAAGACAACATAATGGCCTACTGACTGGAAAATATCTGTGTTAATACCAATACTAAAGAAAGGTGATCCAACTGACTGTGTAAATTATCGCACAATCGCTCTGATCCCACATATCAGCAAGATCCTACTCAAGATTATTCAGCAGAGATTACAACCATATCTGGAACGAGAACTACCTGAAGAGCAAGCAGGGTTCAGGAAAGGGAGAGGAACAAGAGACATCATTGCAGATGTGAGATGGATCCTTCAAAAGACTAAAAAATACCAAAAGGATATCTAGATGTGTTTTATTGTCTACAGCAAGGCTTGACTGTGTAAACCATGAGAAACTCTGGGCCATATTAAGAAGCATGGGTATACCAGAACACCTAATCATTCTCTTGCACAACCTTTACATTGATCAAGAAGCAACAGTATGAACGGAACAAGAATGGTTTAAAATAAGCAAAGGTATATGACAAGGCTGCATACTTTCCCTCTACTTCTTTAATTTATATGCAGAACAAATCATCAGAGAAGCAGGACCACATGAAGACAACAGAGGTGTGAAGATTGGTTGGCGACTCAACAACCTTCGCTATACTGATGATACCACATTACTGGCTGAAAGTGAAGGCGATCTGAAACATTTGCTTCTCAAGATTAAGGAAGATAGTCTTAAAATGGGCCTGCACCTTAATGTAAAGAAGACAAAGATCCTGACAACTGGTAAGAAATTGGAGAAGAAACTGAAACCGTGGACAACTTTAACCTACTTGAATCAACTATCAATAAGGAAGCAACAAGCAGTCAAGAAATCAGACGATGCATTGTTCTTGGCAGAATGGTTATGAAGGACCTAGACAAGATTCTCAAGAACAGAGATGTTTCTCTCCATACAAAGATTCGACTTGTTCAAGCCATGGTACTTTCAACAACATCATATGGATGCAAAGGTTGGACAGTGAAAAAGATAGGAAGAAAACAGATGCCTTTGAATTATAGCGCTGCTGATGAATACAGTGCAGTTACTTACCTATAACAGGTGTTCTCCAGCAAGAATCAATCCTCACATATGGGTTACGTCAGCACCGATGGAGCCCTCATGGAAACATCTCCCCAGCTTTCAAAGAAAGCCTTTGGGCGATGCCACCATGCATGCGTGGTCCCCTTCCCGCCCAAGGGTGCCATCTTGCTCAGTCAGATATCATAGCTAAAAGACAGCAAAAATAAATAAAAGATGGTAAAGGAACAACTCCAAGGGAAAGAGGGAGGGTTGTGAGGACTGATTCCTGCTGTCCATGGAGAACACCTGTTACAGGTTAATAACTACGTTTTCTCTGGGAACAAGCAGGAAGTCAGTCCTCGCATATGGGACTACCCAGCTACAGGGTACCGAAAGCCCATAGCAAACAACATGGTCAGCCTCAAGGGGAGCCATGAGCAGCAACAATTAAGTCCGTAGCTACAGACTATAGTAGGACCCCTGTGTCTGATGGAAACCAGCACTCCAGTAGCCTGAACACAGAAAGGTGGAAGGGTAGGAGTTGCCTAAGCCTTGAAAAGATTATGGAGCACTGCCTGGCTGAAGGCACTGTCCCATCAAGACTCCCTTTCCAGACAGTAATGGGCTGTGAAGGTAGGACTGAAGACCAGGTGGCGGCCTGGAAAATGTCCACCATCGGGACGGAGCGCAGGTTTGCCACTGAGACTGCATGGCCCTGATACGGTATGCCGTGACTTGGCCTTCCAGCAGGAGCCCCGCCTGCTCATAGGCGAGAGAAATACAGTCCGCTACCCAGGTAGACACTGTACGTTTGGTCACCACCTCCACCGTCTACTGGAGTCTTGTGAGACGAAAAGCTGAGCAGTTTTGTGGTGGCCCTAAGTACACTGGATGGAGAAGGATAAGGCCCTCTTACAGTCCGGGGTGTGGAGGACTGTCTCCCCCCTAATGAAGTGAGGTCTTGGGAAGAAGGTGGGAAGCACTACTTCCTGATTGAGGTGGAAAGACGATACCATCTTCAGAAGGAATTTAGGGTGTGTGCGGAGCACCACCCTGTTCTTGTAGAACCTGGTATATAGCACCTCCACCACTAAGGCCTGAAGCTCACTAACCCTGTGAGCAGAGGTGAGTGCAACCAGGAATGCCACCTTCCATGAGAGGTATCGCAAGTGTCAGATAGCCAGAGACTCAAAGGGAGGGTGAGTGAGCTGCCCCAATACCACATTGAGGTCCTACTCGGTCACAGGAGGGCGAACCGTGGGCTTTAATAAGAGCAGACCCCGTAGGAAGCAGAGTTCGATTTAAGCCCGGATTGCGAGAGGTGGAGAAGGTACTGTAGTACCAGTCCCACTGGACAGGAGAACTGGTCGGTCCCATACTCAGCACACCAAATTGAAAACCTGCGCCATTTGAGAGCATAAGCTTTCCTAGTGGAAGCCTTACGAGAGGCCAGCAGGATCTCCTCTACTTCATCCAAGAGGTTGAAAAGGATCAGGGTCACCCTTTCAGCAGCCACGCTGTCAGTGACAGGGACCCCAGGCTAGGGTGCAGAAGAGAGCCCCGTTCCTGGGACAGGAGCCCTGGAGAGTTCCCCACCGATAACCGGAGAAGTAGCGGGAACCATGGTTGCCTGGACCATCGAAGCTTTGTCACAGAGGGTCCTGAACAATGTCTTGGCAATTAGCGGAGTGGGTGGGAAGGCATACATGAGGCCTTTCGACCACGAGATGAGGACTGCATCAGCCGCCACCCTGGAGGGATGGGCCTGCTGGGAGCAGAAAAGGAGCAACTGATAGTTGTTCGGACTGGCAAACAGGTCTATCTCGGGTCTTCCCCAGAGCCAAAAAAGCCAATAGGCCACACTGGGGCTGCCACTCGTGTGGCTGGAGGACCCTAATCAGTCTGTCGGCTAGCAAGTTGTTCTGGCCTGGCAGGTATACTGCCTGCAGGAGTATACCCTGCTGGAGTGCGTAGGAGCAGAGGACCACTGCCTCTCGGCAGAGGGCATGAGATCCCATGCCCCCCTGTTTGTTCACAAAGAACATTGCCAGTTGATTGCCCATTTGGAACAACACCGGCTGGTGCCGTAGGTGGTGACAAAAGGCTTGGAGAGCTAAGTATATGGCCCATTGCACAGCCCTCATGTGGAGGCGGGCATCTGGGGTGACGTGGATCATGAAGGCCATATGCCCGGGTAGGCGCAGGAGTCGTCAGGCGGGTATCGAAGAGCGGTGCTGTACGTCCAGGGCCAGGGCACCGAGATGGTTGGCTCAGTCTCCAGGTAGGAAGGCCTTTGCCTGGAGAGTGTCCAGTCTTGCCCCTATGAACTCCAGACACTGTGTCGGGAGAAGGTGGGACTTGGGGTAGCTTATCCCAAATCCCAAATGTTGCAGGACCTGGATGGTGCGTGTAGTTGCCAGCTGCACCTCTGAGGCCATGTCTCCTTTTATGAGCCAGTTGTCCAGACAGGGGAAGACAAAAGCCCCCTGGAGGCAGAGGAAGGCAGCTACGACTGCCAGGCATTTTGTGAAGACCCTTGGGGCCAAAGCCAAGTCAAAAGGCAGCACTCTGTATTGGTAGTGGCCCCCCTCCACCATGAACTACAGGTACTGCCTGTGGTTGGGGTGAATAAGGATGTGGGTGTAAGCATCCTTCAGATCCAAGGAGCATAGCCAATCTCACTACTGGAGGTAAGGCAGCAATGGTCTATGAGAGAGCATCTTGAACTTCTCCCTCACCAGGAACTTGTTCAGGTTGCGCAGGTCGAGGATGGGCCTTAGGCCTAAAGTCCTTTTTGGCACAAGGAAATACCTGGAGAAGAACCCATTGCCCTTGAGATGGTGGAGCACTGGTTTTACCACTTTGTCCTCAAGAAGTCCTGCGAGCTCCTTCAGTAGAAGGTCCTGGTAAAGGGGAGAACTGAGGGGCTCTCCCAGAAAGCAAGGAGGAGGTGTCTGAGTCAGATGGAGGAGGTAGCCCTCCCTGACCACCCTCAAGTGCTCAGGAATCGGTGCTGATAGATAGCCACCTTTGGGTATAGTGGATCAGACATCCCCCTGTGGGCTGCTGATCTCCTTGGGGTGGAGAGGCTATGCTCAGAGAGTCAAAAACTCCCCCCTGGCTGGGCCAGGGCTGACGCCTGGGGCTTGGGAGTCTTCTGCTTACGAGGACCATGCCCATGTCCCTTGGCCTGCTGACCCTGCTGGGGAACTGGGGAGGCCTGGAAAGGTGGGTAGTTTCTGTAAGCAGTCCCTTTTCTCGGGTAGAAGGACTTTTTACTAGAGCCCTTCAGTCGGGGAGGGGCAGCAGTCTAAATTAGAGAGCCTGGTCCTCGTCATGAATTCGGTCTCCAGCTTGGCAGCCTTGTCGGTCATGGGTTTGGCAAAGAGGTTCTCTCCTTGGCATGGGACATTGACCAATTTGTCTTGAACCCATTGCTCGAGATTGGACGACTGTAGCCAAGCCTGGCATCAGGGACCGATGCCCGCCACTGCTACATGAGCCGCCAACTGAAAGCCATCATAGGATGCCCGAGAAATAAACTTGGAGCACTCACAGTCGACCTTGGACAAGGTCCTTGAACCACTGCAGGGGTTCCTCAGACAGACCAGCCAAGAACCCGGCAATTTCCTTTGCCAGGTCTCTCAGGTACATGCCCATGTACAGCTGGTAGGCCTGGATGTGGCCGATGAGCACCAAGCACTGGTAACACTTTCTGCTGAAGGCATTCAAGCTGCATGCTTCCCTACCGGAAGGCACCGAGGAGTGTGTTTTCTGATTCTTCAGTCGACATATGGCCAACTCCACCATCATGGAGTTATGCGGCAGCTGTGATTTCTGGAAGTCCGGGCTCTGGCAGACTCGATACACCGAGTCGAGCCGCTTGCTCACCACCGGCACCGATGCCGGTGTCTCCCACATACGGAGCATTAGCCATTCCAGGATGAGAGAGATGGGCACCATATGTGAGGACTGAATTCCTGCTTGTTCCTGGAGAATGTGTATATCATGGACTGCCTGAAGAAAAAAAGAGTCAGTACTACAGGAGATCAAACCTAAGCTTTCTTTAGAAACTGAGATGACAAGACTTCGACTTTCATACTTTGGACACATTGTGTGAAGAGAGAGATCATTAGAGAAAGACATCATGCTTGGTAAGGTAGAAGGTCAATGCTAAAAAGGAAGGCCAGCAATGAGATGGATCGATACAATAACAGCAGCTATGAGTGCCAGTCTGTCAACAATGAGCCACCTGACTGAAGTCCGAACACGGTTTAGGACTATTATCCAGAGGGTCGCCATGAGTCAACACCGACTCGACGGCACTTAACAACAAGGTAAAGCAAATAACCACTTTATGACTACCCTTACTTTACTACTATTTACTCACAATTCCTCATTAGTTTACTGATGTTTACTTGTTTTAAATTAAAAATCAGATGTGCCCTTCAACGGTATTAAACCGCCGATGTGGGAGCGCGCCCGGGACCAAGAACAGTGAATCGGCAGCAGAGGGAGTGAGCGAGATCTCCTCTGTACCTCCTGACACCACCAATCAGATGTGCCCTTCAACGGTATTAAACCGCCGATGCGGGAGCGCGCCCGCGCCTTGCGGGCCCGCGCCTGAGGGCCTCGCCAGAGGGCCCTTTGGTGTGGCCCTTAGGCGTTGGACCGTACGGGACCGAGGAAATGGCTGTGCTAAACTGGTTCTGTCTGCTGGGTATATATGTTTTAGTTAATGTATTGTAATGTATGTGTTGTGCTTCCCTGTGATGTACCCCTTATTCCTTCACTTTGATTAATTACAAAGTGGCTTGTGTTTCCCTTACCTTTGTATGACCTTGTATTGTATTTACCACTTTGATTGAAGGAAAAGGCGGGATACAAAACTGTTTAAATAAATAAATACATGTAAAGCTGAGAGTGGGTTGCAAAGCTAGGGTTAATATGCACAGTATGGGTATTCTGGGTTATTTTTTATTTATTAATATTCAGACTTTATATTCATAGTAACATAGTAAATGACGGCAGATAGGGTGGATTACATAGTTAAATTATGTAACAACAACAAAATAAAGCACACATACCTAGTGGAACTCCCAAATTACTTTGAAATATGGCATTTACACTACCAGAGCTTGTACTGAGGACCTCATCTTCCCACTGAACGAAGAGGAAGTGGGAGCCCCTAAAAGGGCTTCAAAGGCATTCTTTTTAAATCTCTTTACTATTCAACTTTTGTTTTGCAATTTGCCTGGTCTCCCACTGTGTAGTTCAACTTGGAAATAAGAAGAGGAGGTGCACAACAACAGAGTTATTTCCTGTCATTTCTATACAATTTTAGCCCCCAGTTGCTCCCTTGGGCCAAATATTCTTCCAGTAGTAGGATATAAAACAAATCTGTTGCCCGGAGACATGACAAACTTAATAAGAAACCTTTTTTCTTTTTAAGTCGTCGGTTGGTAGACCATTGGAAAAAGATGCTGCTAAGATCACCCTGCTAGTTTCCAATGTTTTTCAAGTTGACAGTGCCTTGTTTAAAGAACTACAATCATGAAGACAAATTTTTCCAGACATCCTAGGTGTGCAATTTATTCTAAGGGGCATGTTTGCTAAAGGTTAACGTGTGTTAATGGTCACCGAGTCCATAGAAATAAAAGGGCAGTGTGCACTCAACATGGTCCTTAGGGGTTGTTTTTTTACTAAAGGGCACTAGCTGGTAGTAAATGTTCTGGCGCGCACTGAAGGTGTGCTGGGACACATGTTGCCAGCTAGCATGGAGCAATGACCGTGTGGAACGTTTTATGCGTTAACTATGCAACCTGTGTTACAGTCGCAAGTGGGTGGCTTAGGGGTGTAGTTTAGAGCAGTTAGTGTTGGTTTCATACCACGCATGCTAATTGCATTAGCGCGGATTCAACTAATGCCACCTCAATGGGTGGAGTTAAGTGCATCTGTGCTAATGTGGCCTGCATTAGGGGAAAGTGCTCCACGTTAACTTCTGGAAAACTGCTTTCAGCGCTCCAGACAAGAAACAGTGCTGTTGAGCCTAGCACGCTACAGTTTCAGCTCTTTTGGCACATTAGTGCCCTTTAGTAAAAAAAAAACCCCATTAGTTTCCATGTAAATGTTTCATTGAGAATAAGGGGTTAAATATGTGTTTTATAGTCCCTCTCTAATACCTACTGAGACATACGTCTGCAGCGTCCTTAGTGGCACCTTTTGCTCCTGGTACATCTCCCTTTGAGTCTTAGTATTTAGATGGCGGCTTTATGAGTCTCACATATAGGGCCCTATTTACTAATGTGTGGTAAGAGTTTGTAATTATGGCTCATTAATTGCTAAAATTAACGCACATATCTGAAACCTCTGTCTGTTCCCAGCAGTGAGAGCCTTTTGCAGATTTTTTCCATTCAGATAACACAGAGAAACATTGCTGAATGCAATTTACTGCACGGCACATAATATGCTGCAGTTAGCTTCACCTAGTCAGGAAGTGTTAATAAGATTTCCTTTCATGTTTTGTTAGATTTATCTGTGATATTTTTTTATCTTTTTTTTTTAGGTGTGGCAAAATGAGTTCACACTAACCTTTATGGAGAAGGACCAAACCTCATAACATTTTGAGCTTTCATGCAGATTCACTCTGCAAGGCGAGTTACTCGCTACTCAGTTATCTAAGCAAGCAAACTTCTAGTTTCCTTAATACAACTAATTAGAATAAGATACTATTTCACAGATTGATTTTAAATTAGTCTTATTTAATATATATTTTAATGGCATCAGAAAAGACTGATTTCACTTATTATCGCGGTAAGAACCTATAATTCTCATTATTATACTTGGGGTTCACGAACTTTCTTAACACTAAGGAAATAACACAAAAACACACACGCAGAAATAAATACACATTCTAATTCGAATAATTAGAACTAATTCATGAAAAAAGATTAGGAACATTCAGGACTGTACCAAGCTAGAAATGTGCCCTGTGCAACTAACGAATCTGATGCCCCGCCCTCTACACAGCCACGTTCAGTGACACTCTTTTTCAACTTCCAGGAAGCCCGGTGATATCAGCGCCTCCTTCTGTGCCCATGCCCTGTGGGGCTGCACTGTTTGCACAGCCCTTGGTATGGTCCTGGGAACACTGAAAGCTGGGGGTAAACATATATATTTGATCCTGTGCCTCAGGTTGTAGTAATTTGTCTCTTGAACTGATGAATGCTCAGAGCTGCTTGGGCAACCATCTGAGTAACTGCACTGATGAGGGTTAGAAAGCGGTAAAGACAAAAAACAATCTGTATTCATGCTAACTACAGATATGAAAAAATAACAGCACAAAGTGAAAAACTAGGCTAACTGCCTCTGTAAAGAAAGTTTCAGAAAATATCTATCCTCAGGAATTGTTTTTGCCAATAACAAAATAACCCTTTCAGATACAGGGAAAAGTCACAGTGCTGGAACAGTTAAGTTAGTCATAATGTGGTTGTGCATAAATCAAAGTATTTCAAGCATTTACATACATTTTTAGGAAGTTATCTTAAAAGAACTTTTCATGCTTTGGATGTTGCAAATGGGCACAGAGACACCCACATCACAGAGATGTTTCTAGAGGCATTTTAGAAGCCAGCTTCAGAGACATCTCCTGTACAAGGATGTCCAAGCTATGAAGGGGGCATGGTGGAGGCGTGTCAGGGGGGTTCTCAAGAATATGGGCATCCTCCCCCGATTTCAGAAACACCCTGCAGTCCCAAGCCATGTCATATTTCTCCCGCTCCCATCTCTACTCATCAACTCTACTCAGTTCTTAGGTCACTCAATGCACTCCAATCTAGCTCCCCTCCAGCACCTCCTCCACCCACCTCCAGTCCCTCACAGCTAGCCTCCTTTTTTGCCACCAAAATCCTCAACCTTCGGACCTCATTACCACATTGCCCCCAGCCCCCACTGTCCTCTCTTCTCCCACCTTCTCCTCCCCCTCTCTTCCCACTCTCACACGTCTGGGCCTCCTTCCACCCGCTTACCACCTCAGAACGTATAAAATCTATCTCCTCCTCACACAAAACAACCTGCTCCCTCGACCCAATACCCTCGTCCTGGCTCCTCGAACCTTCCCTTGCCCTCCTCTCCTCCATCCTTGCCATGATTAATGCCAGCCTCTCCTCTGGATCTTTTCCAAGTCTCTGGAAACACACCCTGGTTCGCCCCCATATTAAAAAGCCTTCCCTCGATCCTCTCATTCCAGCACACTACTGCCCGATCTCCAATCTCCCCTTCCTTTCAAAAATACTCGAAAAAGCAGTCTTTGCCCAACTCTCACACCATTTGGATTCTACCAACTTTCTTCACCCACGCCAATCCGGTTTCCGTCCTGGCCAAAGCATCAAAACTATTCTACTCGCTTTCCTTAATGAACTCCACATTTCACATGACTGTGGTGATATTTCAGTGGCAGTATTCTTGGATCTCTCAGCGGCTTTTGATCTTGTCGACCACTCACTTCTCCTCTCTCGTTTGCACAATGCTGGTCTTCGGGGCACAGTCTATAGGTAGTTTCATTCTTCCTTTCCTCCCGGTCATGTACAGTCATCTCTAGTACCACCCCGTTTGTCTCCTCTGATCCTGTCCCCCTCTACTGTGGTGTTCCCCAGGGCTCGGTTCCGACATCCCTCTTGTTTAATATCTTTCTTGCTCTGCTTGCTCTCCTTGTTCAACTATCTGGAATATCAGCCTATTCATTCTTCATTACACCAGCCCTCTTCAGCCAAATCTCTCCCCCCTCAACACCTGCCTCACCTCAGTCGCTGATTGGTTAACTACTAAGTGTTTTCACTTCAACCTAGCAAAAACATTAGCTATTTGGTTCACTCATGGGAGCCCCTGTCCCTTGACAGCTCCAATTCTTTCAGTCTCCCCTATTCCCCTAGTGTCCTCCTTTCACTATCTAGGGGTCCTCCTCTATTCTGATCTCTTTCAAGGTCCACATTTCCCAGCTCACTAAGAAATCTTTTTACTATCTCCACCAAATCCGAGCTATCTGCCCTTTTCTCACACCCCAAGCCCTTATCACTCTTCTACTATCTTTGTTATGTCCTGACTAGATTTTTGCAATTCTACTCTTGCTGGTATTCCTTATACCCAACTACATATGCTCCAGCTTGTTCAGAACACAGCAGCCCATATCATTACCCACTCTACCTGTCGAAAGCATATCACTCCCCTTCTTGTTTCTTCTACCATTTCACTTCCTTTAGAATACCGCATCAGTTACAAAATCCTCATTATGGTCCACCAAGTTATCTATACTCACAACCTGGCAGACCTTCTCCACTTCCAGTCGTAGTCTTCGTTCAGCACATATTAACAGTCTTCACCTTCCTTCGCCATTCCGTGCCCATCTGCAATTCACTCGACATTCTGCCCTTTTCTTTCTTGGGCCCGCCCTATGGAATTCTCTCCCTACCCCTCTAAGACTAGAATAGAATTATGTTAAATTCAAATCATTCCTAAAAAGCCATTTGTTCTCTTGTGCCCTTGACCTCCCGACTCCTACTTTGTGACCCTGCTCATTTATGTTGTCTGCCTCTCTTGTCTTGTCTGTGTAACTGAGCTCTGCTTCTTTCCTATAATATATTGCAGCTCTTTTTCCTTTTCAGGCCTATGGTCACCTTTTACACTTTGTGATTGTACACCGCCCTGATGTTAACAAAGGGCAGTATATCAAATGTAATAAACAAACATATACCTGTTCCAGGAATGAATAAGCTTTGGAAAAGTGTTCGTTTTGCTAGCCAAAACATCTGGAGAGTGTAGAGAAGGAGGAACACTCATATCCCCCATATTTTCTATGTTGACAAACACTGATGGGGAATGAGGGCTCTTATTTTCATTTTGCCATGCCAATGGACGTCCTCATATGCAAAGTAGCATGTGATAGATATCCCCGCCTCAAGTTGGGGACATCTATGTTTCTATAATCAGGCCAAAACAGACATCCCCAGCATTTTTCTGCACATTTTGCCCTGGATGTTCCAGATTACACTTGGACACCTTTTCTAAAACGCCACTTTTAACGTGGTCGCTATTCTTAAAGTACGCGCTTCAGGCAAATCACACATACTTTCACTGTGAGCATGTACCAGGTGGAGTTTGGTTGGAACACATCACAATTTACGCACATGCTTGAAAAATTCTTTTTTACAGAAGGCAAGCATCTGCTCTCACTGTTAACTGTGTGCGGAAAGGGCAACTGCTAAAACGTTTGGTGTATTATGCCTTGTGCTTCTTGTTTCCTCTACCATTTCACTTCCTGTGGTTTGGTATTTGTCTTCTCATGTATTTGTGACAGTGTCATGAGTCTTTGTTGGTTTCAGTATGTCTCAAGCTTCGCCAGCCTTTGCATGAAGGTTTGCAACAGAGGACTGACAGCAGAGAATGGGGAGAATGTAAGGAGGGGAGAGATAGTCTGGGTGCATAGGTATTCTACAAGGACGACTGTGGAAAACATGCTGAGGAGGTTCAGTGCTGAGATGCAGATGAGCAGGAAGGGAGAGGTCATGGAATACAGGTCATGCCACAGAAGCAAGCAGTAGTGGAGGGGGCAGGTAGCAAGAGACTAGTCAGCTCATGGAGGTGAAGAAGTTAGTACAGAGTACAGTATTAAGGGTCAGTATGCATACGGAGGCTAGGAGGAAGGAGGTCAGCGTCCCCATTGCACTAACCAATGCAAGGGCAATACAAGGACGCAGAGGCAGCAGGAATGAGCATCAGTGGCATTTATGAATACTCAACAGCAGCCAAGAGCAAAATAAGAAGATTCTTTATTTTTTATTTAGCTCACACCTTTCTGTAGTAACTCAAGGCGAGTTACATTCAGGTACAGTAGATATTTTCCTGTCTCCGGAGGGTTTACAATCGAGTTTATCCCTGAGGCATTGGTGAGTTAAGTGACTTGCTCCTGACTACAAGGAATGACAGTGGGATTTGAATCTTGGCTTTCCTGGTTCTCAACCTGCTGCGTTAATCATTAGGCTACACTGCTCCTCAAGCAGGCAAAATGTCTGGACCTTCAAGTCTAGGTGTGTTTTCAGAAGGATTTATGTTAGTATTTTATGAAGTCTTTATAATATAGGCACCATCTCCAAATCCAAATCTAGGCACCCTGTTATAAAATTACTCTAATTGGCTGGTCAAAATGTGACCATGAATGATTCACCATCACATCCTCACCATCTGCTGGTCACCCAGTAGTTCCTAGACAACAGAATCTGCACAACATAGCCCGCAAAAGCTTCAAGTCTCTGGGATGCAGTTGTTGTGAAGTCAGTAAATCACAATCCGATCGGGAGTGTTGATTCAGACAGAACAATGGCCATTTTTGATCTGTTGCTTTCTCTCACATCCTACAGAAATCTAAGCATCAGGACCAGAGATGGAAGTTCTGGAGTTGGAGAGCTACTCCATTCAGTCAAGAGGTACTAACTGCACCCCAAAGAAAATCTGAGCAGATCTTGATATGCTGCCTGTTCATATTATACTTCATATCTCCAAAAGGCGGCTCTTTGGAACAATGAATGTGTTAAGTATTAGCAGTGAATCTGAGACACTGAGTTATCTGCAGCAGGGCATGACAGAAACGAATCTCACTCCAATAAAAGGGAATCTGCAAAATTAACCTATTTGGAGACATCTGCTATCTTTATATTTTGCACAGTACAGGGGGGAAATATATTGCTCTTTCTATAGTGTGATTGAAAAGTCCCTATGCAGTGAGCGCTGTATATGTAAAGGCAGCCCGCCGAGGAAAAGAAAATGTAGCTTCTCGAGTCGACGAGGACTGCTACCCCCATTACATAGGAAGTTCTCCCCAGTAGGCAAAGGCACGATTTTGAACTAAAACAGGGCCCTCTTATTTTTTCAAAGTAACGAGGCATCACTATACAAGACTTGCCCACAGTCCGAGAGCACCTGCCCGAGCTGCTTCGGTCTCAGAGCTCCAGGAAGGACTGCGCCGGCCAAAACACCTGTTGTCGAAAGAACCACTGCTTTGGTAGTGCTATGGCCACAGCACAGCCCTCAGTTGGGATCTGCTCGTACTTACAGGCATAAATTTCAAAACTGCATCTTGTATGTTTACTGAATTTTATGATATTTGATATGCTTGTGTACCTTATTGTGTGTGTTTTATTGTATGTGAAATGAAATTGTCTATATTGATTTGTAAACGGCGTAGAATATTATGATAGGCAGAACATAAATATGGAAATAAGTAAACACCTTAATGATGCCACTCTTGCTTGAAAGTGTTCATTTATAAAATGAAAATTTCCGTTCATTCGGCCAAATTATAGGCGTTTCTTTATTGGTGCTACATGCATTTTATAAAAGGATTTGTGCTGGCCAAGCCTTTTATAAAATAATTGCATTCTTGCGAAAAGGCTGAATTAAACACCCCTTTCCCCACCTAAATTGATTCTACAAAGCAAAGCTAAAAATGTGCTAAGCTATATGGAGTTCCAATATCTCATTAAAGTCCTTCCCCTGCCTCTTGAATCTGCACATACAAAATGTTTGTTTGGCTCATTACAATATTCAACAAGTTTAAGAGATTGTCCTAGAATGGCTGGATATTTAATGAGATATTCCCGGCCCTAATTTTGCCATGCGGCAAAATTATCTCATGGTGTGCTGCACTGGACAATGCACATATCATATGACAGATCTCTCAGAAAGAAACACCTGCATCCTAGTCATGGGTTAGACGACTGCATTCAACTAAGTGCAATGCAATGCTGACTCCTGGTAACCTAGCAGCTCCTGGGTTTTCTTGGTAGTGTAACCGGAAGTAGATTGCCAGGCCTTTCTTCTGAGGCAATGGAGGAATAAGTGACTTGTCCAAGGCTACAAGGAGTGGTTGTGGAAATCAAACCCTGGTTTCTTGGTTACCAAGCCAGTGCTCTAACTATTGAGAGTGGCCCAGTGGTCTGGCAGGATGCCTCAGGCCAGAGGGCTGGGGGTTTGAATTCTGCTGGAGGACAGTAACCTTGGGCCGGTGTGACTGGGGTTTCTAGACCCAAAGGCGTTCCTTGTGGCCTTGGGCAAGTCACTTAACCCTCTGTTGCCTCAGGTACAAAAACGAAGATTGTGAGCTCTTCGGGTACCTGAATGTACACCACTTTGACCATGTGAAAAGTGGTATATAAGCATTGCAATTTAAATAAATAAATTAAGCAACTCCAACTAAGTAATTCTGTTTAAATTCAGCAGTCATTTCTTCAGCCTTTATTTTCTTCCTCACATGTTTACATCAAGGTAGCAAAATGATGGACGGCCATTTCAGTCTCCTTCTGCTCTTATAAGTTTCTGTGCCTGATTCAGCAGCAGAACAAATATTGTTTAAAATGGCTCTGAAGTCGTTTTTTATTTTATTTATTTATATGTATTTACAATAAGAGTTCAAGACCACTTCAAATTAAGGAAATAATGTAAACATGAAAAGAATATACACCCAACCATTAGAAAAGGTAAACAACGTATTTAAAATATGTATTTCCTATCAAGCCTTAAAATAAAGGTAGAATCCAGTTCAAAGTAAAGGAGCTAAAAGAAAACACATATAGAGGACAATTTTAGAAGGCAGCTATGCAAAACTGCCACCACATACTTGTATACAAGAATGTGCAGGGAATGATTCTATGTGCATTTTTAGATAAGTGTAAAGTAGATATTCCTGGGGATGGAACTTGTGTTTTGCAATATATGTGCAAACTACAATGTATGTATGCATAACCCAATAGACGTATGAATATGTATTTACGCCTGTTCTCGAGCTGGCATACACACACACATGCCTATCAGCCCTGCATGGATAAGTGTCATTTTTATAAAGGAAAATAGCATAGTTACTCATCTGTAGCAAGTTTTGTCCAGGAACAACAGGAATCAGTCCTCACTTATGGGTGATGTCACTGATGAAGCCTGTGCAGGAACACTTCCCAGCTTTCAAAATAAGCTTTTGGAATGTATTCCATGCATGCGTGCTGGTCTTCCGGCTCAGAGGAGCCATCTTACCTCAGTATGACACCACAGCTTAATGAAGACCAAAAAGACCCCAACTCCACAGGGAGGAGGAAGAGTAGTGAAGACTGATTCCTGCTGTTCTCGGAAAACACCTGCTACAGGTGCATAATTATGTTTTCTCTGGGACCAAGCAGAAAGTCAATCCTAGCTACAGGCTACCAAAAAACCCTTTAGACAGCCCAATGGGGCAACCAGAAAAAATGAACCAAGAAAACAGCGGGAAATGCCAAGGTTCTGAGAGTCAACGCCAGTCTCGGGCATTAACCAACAGTCAATTCTCCGGTAGTCTGGACAGACAAAAGGGCCAGAAGGAAGGAGTTGCATTAATTCCCAAAGAGGTGCCAGAGTACGGCTTGGCCAAAGGTGTTGTCACACCAGGAATCCATAATCAGGCAATAGTGAGCTGCAAAGGTGTGGATGGATGACCACATAGCAGCCCTAAAAATTTCCACTGTGGTGACAGAGCACAAGTGAGCCATCAAGGCTGCCATAGTGTGAACATTATATGCCATGACGTGGTGCTCTAAGGTAAGCACAGCCTACACATAAGCAAAAGAGATGCAGTCAGCCACCCAGATGGATTGGGTGCACTTAGAAACGGCTACCCCCAGCCTGTTGGGGTCGTAAGAAACAAAGAGCTGAGTGGAACAGTGAGAGGACTTCATCTGTTCAAGATAAAAAGTGAGTGCTTTTTTACAGTCCAAAGTATGGAGAGAGGCCTCTGCCCTGGAGCGTGAGGCCATTAGAAAAAAGTGGGCATTACTACAAACTGGCTTAGGTGGAATACTGAAACCATCTTAGAGAAACATGAGTACAAAGCACCTTTCTATTTTTGTAGAACCTGGTATAAGGTGCCTGCGCTACGGGCAACTGCAGCTCACCGATTCTATGTGCTGAAATAAGTGCCACCAAAAAGATGACTATCCAAGTGAGGAACCTGAGCAGACAAGTGACCATTGACTCAAAGGGTGCTGACAGCAGCTGTCCCAGAACGACATTGAGATTCCATGCCATCGGCAGTGGCCGAATAGGGGGATGAGAAAGCAGAAGGCCCCGCATAAAGCGTCTTATGAGCGGATGAGCAAAAAGGGGCCGATCAGCAATATTGCAGTGATATACTGCAAGAGCACTCAGGAGCACTCTGACAGAATTAAAATTCAGAATAGAGTTGGAGAGATGAAGCAAGTCAGTCAGTACTATCTCCACCGAGCAAGTAAAAGGCTTGAGAGTCCTGTCTGCACACAAGACTGAACATCTGCGCCACTTGAAGGCATCTGTCCTCCTGCTGGAATCCTTGCGAGATGCCAGGAGAATGTTCTCAACATATATGGGCAGATGGAACTCCGTCAAAGCTACCCGCTCAGTGCCAAGCTGTGAGTGATAGGGAGCAGAATCTGTGGTGTAGAAGGGTGCCCTCTTCCTGTGAGAGGAGATCTGGGTACCACGGTTGCCAGGGCTACCGTGGGGCAATGAGTATCAAGGAGGCCCTCTCCACTTGGACCTTGAAGAGGGTCTTGGCCACCACGCTAGTCTGTGGGTAAGCGTAGAGTAGGTCCTCACTCAAATCCAGGAGGAAGGCATCGGAAGCCACCTAACTAGGACAGGGCATCCTGGAGCAAAACAGCAGTAGATGGGCATTGAGAGGAGATGCAAAGAGATCTATGGTGGGGGTGCCTCGCATCTGAAAGATCTGGTGAATCACTTGTGGGTTGAGAGCCCACTCATGCAATTGCAGGACTCTGCTGAGCTTCTCCGCTAAGGTATTGTCCTCTTTTTGAGGTGGGAAGACTGGCATCTCTATCTCTGCCTCCCATCCACAGTCCAGCATCTCTATCTCTGCCTCCCTCCCACAGTCCAGCATCTCTATCTCTGCCTCCCATCCACAGTCCAGCATCTCTATCTCTGCCTTCCTCACACAGTCCAGCATCTCTATCTCTGCCTCCCGTCCACAGTCCAGCATCTCTATCTCTGCCTCCCTCCCACAGTCCAGCATCTCTATCTCTGCCTCCCTCCCACAGTCCAGCATCTCTATCTCTGCTTCCCATCCACAGTCCAGCATCTCTATCTCTGCCTCCCATCCACAGTGCAGCATCTCTATCTTTGCCTTCCTCACACAGTCCAGCATCTCTATCTCTGCCTTCCTCACACAGTCCAGCATCTCTATCTCTGCCTCCCTCCCACAGTCCAGCATCTCTATCTCTGCCTCCCTCCCACAGTCCAGCATCTCTATCTCTGCCTCCCTCACACAGTCCAGCATCTCTATCTCTGCCTCCCTCCCAGTCCAGCATCTCTATCTCTGCCTCCCTCCCACAGTCCAGCATCTCTATCTCTGCCTCCCTCCCACAGTCCAGCATCTCTATCTCTGCCTCCCTCACACAGTCCAGCATCTCTATCTCTGCCTCCCGTCCACAGTCCAGCATCTCTATCTCTGCCTCCCTCCCAGTCCAGCATCTCTACCTCTGCCTCCCTCCCACAGTCCAGCATCTCTATCTCTGCCTCCCTCCCACAGTCCAGCATCTCTATCTCTGCCTTCCTCACACAGTCCAGCATCTCTATCTCTGCCTCCCTCCCACAGTCCAGCATCTCTATCTCTGCCTCCCTCCCACAGTCCAGCATCTCTATCTCTGCCTCCCTCCCACAGTCCAGCATCTCTATCTCTGCCTCCCGTCCACAGTCATGCATCTCTATCTCTGCCTCCCTCCCAGTCCAGCATCTCTACCTCTGCCTCCCTCCCACAGTCCAGCATCTCTATCTCTGCCTCCCTCCCACAGTCCAGCATCTCTATCTCTGCCTCCCATCCACAGTCCAGCATCTCTATCTCTGCCTCCCATCCACAGTCCAGCATCTCTATCTCTGCCTCCCGTCCACAGTCCAGCATCTCTATCTCTGCCTTCCTCCCACAGTCCAGCATCTCTATCTCTGCCTCCCTCCCACAGTCCAGCATCTCTATCTCTGCCTCCCTCCCACAGTCCAGCATCTCTATCTCTGCCTTCCTCACACAGTCCAGCATCTCTATCTCTGCCTCCCTCCCACAGTCCAGCATCTCTATCTCTGCCTTCCTCACACAGTCCAGCATCTCTATCTCTGCCTCCCGTCCACAGTCCAGCATCTCTATCTCTGCCTCCCTCCCAGTCCAGCATCTCTATCTCTGCCTCCCTCCCACAGTCCAGCATCTCTATCTGCCTCCCTCCCAGTCCAGCATCTCTATCTCTGCCTCCCTCCCACAGTCCAGTATCTCTCCATCCTCTGACAAATAGTTTATGACAGAAGTAGATTTCTGAAGCTTGTCTTCTCTGTGCAACTTGTATTTAAATGCTGATACTGTACTTATATGCTACACAGATTCTCAAATGATACACCTTCCCATCATCAACTAATACAAAAGTTGAACCCAAAAGGATTCCATAGATTTAAAGTTTATTACATTTCTCGGTGCTTTTCCCAGTAAACAAAACCAGTCAACATTTATGCTGTGACTTCACCTCTGGGTAGGCAGGCCAAACAAATAAAAGAGCTACATATCATTATCCCTGAGATAAATCCCCATGGAGGTCTGCCACTGTCCCTTACACAGTGCCTTCAAAGCTTGGATGCTGTCAGTGGTGATTTTCCACCAGATCTGTCCCCCAGAACCTTTCTGAAATTGCTTTCTTTTCTCCTTCCTCTGTTCTAGCTCTCCTTACTTTACCATCACCAGTTTGAAACACAATAGTACTTTCTCCAATTCCCTAAATCCGTCACGTAGGGTGTTTATGTGTGTTTCACATAGGAAATGTCACGTGGTATCATGGGCTAGGTGGGTGCATGTGTGGATGTATCATGCGGAGTGTCAGGGACTGCGGGTACATGTAGATCCATGTGTGTCTCTTGAATGAGGAATGCATGCATCTGTCTGTGTGTCATGGGGTGTTTTGGAGGGTGTGTGCGTGTGCTCTGGAGAATGTCTTCATGAATGCATACATACATTTATCATGTACGTGTGACTATCTCTCTCATGACCCCACCCCCAGTCTTCCCCCAGTCTGTTTCTCTCAGACTTCCCTCCCCCCAATATCCATCGCTTACCTTGTGCTGCATCGATCTCCTTCAGAATGCCATGGTTCAGCAGCTTCCTGCACCTCCATTGGCTGTTTGAATTGTGGAGCTGCAAGGGACAGGAAGTTCAGGCTGATCTCTCAAATCATGAGATCAGCATGAACATTCTGTCCCACATGGCTCCACCAGTCACACAGTCGATCGCAATGCAGGAAGTACCGCTGACCTCTTAGCAAACTCCCCTAAAATTCAGCATGGATCCTTGGAGCTCATGCACGCACTGTATCTCATGTTCTATGTAAAATGTTGTAAACCGCTTTGATCCTTGTAAAAGCGGTATAAAAGAACCTTTAAATAAATAAATAACTGACATGCAGCATGCACATGAGCTTGAAAGCTCTGTGCTAATTTTTACCACCTCTCTGACCGCCATCTGTCTTCTGTTCCTTGCCACTGGACTCAGCTATCCATGCTTCCTAGCGCTCGCCTGTCCCACACCTGGCCTGGTCGGCTCATTGTGCCAGTCATTGCATCCTTCCCAGGCTGCTGCCCTGTACAAGAGCATGATTTCCACAGTGGGCTGCGCCAGCCCTAACAGCTACTGTAAATGAAAACTGCTCACCATCCCCACTGGCTGTGATTTTAGAAACTGCATCTGCTTTAAAAATAAAGTCTTATTTTATTTTATTTATTTATTTATTTAACAAGCATTTGTATACCGCTCCTTTCAGCGATCAGAAGCAGGTAAGATTACATAGAGAAAGCTGCCGAATCAAGACAGTAAAATTTTTGTTCTGTACAGATAGATTCATAGTGTAAGCACGGCACACAGAAACTTATCTACTTCTTATCTAGGGGGAGAATAATTTACATATGTACACTTTTATACTGAGCAGGTTCTCTGGGTTAGTGGAGGTGTAGATGTCCCTCATGTGGGTTTAGTACAGTCCTTTATTTATTTTTGTAATTGACTACATTAATTTTATTAATACTGCAAAGTTCAAACTGAGATTCTGATATTACTGCAAGAAGACAACTACCTATATGGAGCTACAGTGGGGTCACTTTAAGCAATTTCATGCATGTAATGGGTGCAATTTCAATACTGCAATATACCATTAAATAAAGAAGGGATGGTTTTTAAAATAAAATCCTTTCCATAACTGAAGTCTCCCATAGTAATTGACAGCAATATTTATTTATTGATTTGCATTGGCTAACGCCTTTCCAAAAGCAATTCAAGGCAAGTTACAATCAGCTACTGTAGGTAATTTCTAGTAATGTTAAAAAAACACATCTGTAGTAGTCCTCCTGGGAGGTACAATTTTTAAAGCCATTTCCACATATAAAACAGTCTTTGATAATTGCCCAACCTATCTGTGGGCAAATATGTTCATAGTTCCACTATGCGCACAGGTTTACCCGCACATTAGAGAGGCACGCTTAGGGCAGAGAGTAGACATATGACTACTTTTGAATTTCTAAAAGTACGCACAAATCTACATGGGAAAAGAATCAGCTTAAATAGGAGGGAAAGCAAGGTTACTTACCTGTAACGGGGGTTCTCCGTGGACAGCAGGATGAGTCAGCCACACATGGTGACGTCCTCCAGGCGGTACCAGGTTCGGAAGTGCTCTCAAATTTCTCTGCTAGCCCACCTCCCGTTTCCGCCCCCTAGCCTGGCCAGTTCCTGTTCTTCCGCCTTGCCAGCAAGTCGGATCTGCCTCTTCTCTGCAACTTCTCAACTTTTCAACGTTCAGATACTCACGGAGTGATGCCCAAATCGGGATCGAAGAGATGCCCATGCGGAAAAAAGCTGCGCTCCTCTGAATCCTGCGGTCCATGGAGAAAGATTCGTACACAATTTCCTGACACAGTTTTCAAAGAGAAATGTTTCCTTCTGAAAACTTACTTGCAGACTTTGCATTCGAAGTAGCCACAGACTCTACAGCTATATTTACTGACAGTTGTCTCTTAAGGCTTACAAACCTGCACATAAAATGGATTTTTCATTAGAACTTTGTTAATCATAAGGGAAGAGAGATTCATTGGGTTCCGTCTTTTATGTACTCTACTTGAAACTTCAGAGCACTCCATGAAAAAATATTAAAAAGAGCATTTTATGTGTGTTTTTTAAAATACGTAAACCTATATCTGCTTCCTTCCTTGAGTCTTGCAGATGCATCTGAAGAAGCAGACCATGTAGTCTAGACAGCTGAAGGTGCTGCTGTATTAACTCCTATCATAAGCTTCCTGTTGATTTCACGTCTTTACATGAAAAGGTGTCAGTTCAATGGTGGAGGAGAGCCCACTTTAAATCTTGGCCACAGCATTTATAAAAATATATATAGTCAGCACCGCTAAAGAAATGGTGATGTTGAATACACATACAAGGTGACCACCACTGCTCATTATAGATACACTGGCGATTTTCAGCACTAGTTGTATGTGCTAATTTACAGCAACTTCATTTCCTGGCCTACGTTAAGCCACTTGGCTAGGGGGTCATTCTGAGGCAAGAATTCGTGCCGGCTCCTGTCCCTGTATAACCTGCCTGTCGGTTGTGCGGGGAAGTTATATGGGGGCAGGAAAGCAGCAGCACGGGGGTGGAGAGTGAGCGGGCAGTGGGCAGTCGCCAGCCCAGGATGTACAGGGCCGATTCTGATGTCAGCCCTAGACGTCCAGGGCCAGGGAAATGTCAAGGGAAGCTATTCCACCCCCAGGGTGGAATAACTTCCCTGGATGTTTCTTTTGGCCTGCATTGGGGCGCAGAAGGGGCTGGGAGGGGCAAAGTTAATTCCCCGTAGCTGGACCATGGCCTTAGGAGGCCGGATCGGGGGCCGGGCTGCGGGGAATTAACTTTTGTAGCAGGCGGCTGGCATCATGTTTTTTAAATGGAGCCACGGTGCCATGGCAACATGACGCCATGGCTCCATTTAAAAGCCCTGGCTGAGTTAGCCAGGCACTGCCTGTATGTGCAGACTGGGACTGAATCGCAGTCCTTGACTGCACATACAGGCTTGTTCGCGATTCCAATCCCGTGGGACTAGACGTGCCCTGCGGGATCAGAATTGCGATCTCCTTTGTACGTTTGGGTCAGCCCAGACGTACAAAGGAGATGTACGTCAGGATCGGAATCGGGCCCTATATGGATAGTGGCAGCATGTCACCGCCCTCCTTCTAGTTTATAAGCTTGCTCCTTATATATAAAACATAGTTAACCAATCCTTACAACAAGGATTCATGCCAAATGAACTCAAATTTACCACAATCTGTCCCATACTAAAGAATAGAACTCTAAATAAAGATGATCCAACCTCCTATAGACCCAGTGCCAGTTCCCATTCATAGCTAAAGTCATTGAAAAAGTGGTCCAACTCCAACTCCAACATTTCATAGACTTAAATGCACCCTTAGACTAACAGTATGGCTTTTGTCCATTCCATGGGGTAGAAACACTTCTACTAGCATTATTCAACATCCTCATTCAAGGAATGGACAACACAAAACAAGCATTTATCCTTGTCTTTTAAGACATCAAATCTGCATTTGACAATGTAAATCACAATATCCTTCTCTCTAGACTTAATCGCATAGGTATAAAAGGAACAATCAACAAATGGTTCAAATCATATATTTCTGACCATGCCCAATATGTGCAAACAGAACATGAAGCATCCACAACCTTCCTGCAGGAACAGGGAATACTCCAAGGCTCTGCCCTATCAGCTCTCCTATTTAATCTATATCTCCAGCTCACATGCTCCATATTCAAAAAGCACAAAATAGGATTTCATATATATGCTGACGATATCATGTTGTACTCACCCCTGGACATAATAAACCCCAACTACAACAGCCTATCAGCATGTCTCAAAGAAGCAGAAAAATGGCTCCATTCAAACATGAGCATCAACTTCAGTAAAACGGAAGTAATGTTTACATCAAGAAACCAAAACTTCAACCCCTTCCACCCCCCTCCCCCAACAATCAGCCTTCATAACACCACACTCCCAGTAAAACAGGAAGTAAAGTATCTAGGAGTCATCCTAGACCAAAAACTTTTCACACATAAAGCAAATGGCCAGAACCATATTTTTCAAGTTAAGGATTATTCTACAATTCAGACCCCTCATAGACATAAATGACTTCAGATCTGTAGTCCAAGCCCTTATCATCCCACACTTCGACTACTGTAACAGCAACAAGGAACAACCAAAAAGAACCTAAATGTCCTACAAATGGCTCAAAATGTTACAGCCAGAATAATACATAAAGCTCATCTAACAGACCACATCACAACCATCCTGTATGAACTTCACTGGTTCCCAATCACCAGTAGAATAAAATCCATAATGACCAGTTTCAAACTAATTAATAATATAGCACCCTCTTGCTTCACATCACTGATCCACCTCCATCAAGACACCAGATCCAGAAGAGGTAACAGCCAGAATACTCTCTCAGTCCCAACATCAATCCGCAAGACTAAACAAACGAGTAACATCACTTACACATATGTAGTCCCCACCCAATGGAAGTCCGTCCCGGAAACCTTGAGAGCAATTAAAGACCTTCAAGCTTTCCGAAAAGAATTAAAAACATTCCTATTCATTGAACATTACAACAACCTCAATCCCATCTGCAATCAAAATTCCCTGACTCTACCCTAACTCTACCATTCCTCAAATTAACCCACTCCCCACCACCAATCAATATTAGAACTTGCTATGTACCAACATGCAAATTGTTGTATATGTGTTTCAGTTATCACGTACACTCATTGCTATGATGTGCTAGTTTCACAGTTATTTTGTAAATAGTTAATTATTATAAACTCAACTGCTCTGTTAGATGTATACTGTTAGTTTCAATGTAAACCGCCCCTGATACCCAGAAGGGGCGCTATGGAAAAATGTTCCAAATTAAAAATAAAAATAAAATGCTGCCCCAGCACTATCTGGATAGTGCTACTGTGGTTGGATGGATTTTCAGTGGCACTATCCTGACAGCTCTGCTGAAAATTCAGATAGAGGTATTATAAGGTCATTTGAATCTTCACCTAGTAGGATTCTGGTCAAAGCCCCCAGACTCTGAATTTTCGCAGCTGCAAAATCTGTACTTCGGCCTCATGGCATTTGTCTCTATTAGCTACTGTGCCCCAACCCCTACCTGTCTTTAGCTATTGCCACAATGCGCTGCTTTATCCCCTTATATTCAAAAGCTGCCCTCATTCTCCATGTTCCCATACTTAGCGTTGCCAATTGACTTCATTTCTTAAGCACCGGCTGATCCATTTCGGGCCTTGGACTGTTTTAGTGAGAGAAATCAATTTAAAAAATTCGTTCTATGGGATAAAACCAGGACTGGATCAGCTTGCCCTGAAAGAATGAAGTCAAATGGGCAAACATACCCATGCTCTACTCCCCCTAGAACTGCCAAGTTATCCTGTTCTAGGAATGAGATCCTTTGCCAGTCCTGGTTGTGAACTTACATCCCACAACAGTATAGCATTTATATTCATGGACTAAATACACTGGAATCAATGCTGCATGTCCCATAATCAGAGCTGTCAAGCTACCCATTTCCAGGAAGGAGACACTTTGGCCAGTCCTGGTTTTAAACTTACATCCTAAACTATTGTGGCTTTTGTAGCCAGTGCTGCAGGTCCCATAATGCATTAGGACAGGGTTGCCTGAAATCCAGGACTGGCCTAAAATCTCCCTCCTGGAGCTCGGTATCTTGACAGCTTTGCTCCTGCATTCAAGTAACAGAAAAAAGGAATTTGGAATTTTAAATAATTTCAGGGTAAATTCTGTATTTATGAAACGTCTATTTCTTTCAGGATTCAAATCCACATGCTTGTTCGGTATGAGATAAATGAAAGGAAGATTGCTAAAACCGATTTCTCTTTTATGAAATAGTGAAAACCAAGGCACTAAATTTTTTATGTTATTGCAATTATCTTAGACTGAAGGAAACAGATGGCCCCCAGTCTTAACAGCAAAGAACTAATTAATTTGATTTTTTAATTTTCCCTTGCACAAATTTCCCTGTGGTTTGTCAATGGAGATGAGCTCTGCAAAATGTTGATATTAGCAGCAAAACTACTTTAAAACATATTTCAGAAAAAAACCCCATTAAAATTGTAAACTTAAAACAAATTGTCATAATAACATAAAAACAAATTCATTTGCATTTCAACAGAAGCAGATGAAGGCAATTTCCAAGAAATAGTTTTGAGATCTTTTTGTTGCTGAAGCAGTGTGAATGGGTAGAGAATAATAGATTTCCTACAGAATGATTTCAAAATCCTATTCCACCCTATATTTCCAGGTCACCTCAGTGAGGGAGAAAGCAGTTTCCTGCAGGGGGCAGCAGTATCAGCATCCAGCCTGAGACCAGCAGGAAGAGAGTAACCGCGCCTTGACAGGCCTGGTGGATAACGACAATGCTTTCCTCTCCTTAGATGGGCTTGTCCAAGAAGGAAGTTTGCAAAACATGTTGCTGCTGCGGCTGTTGGAGAGATGAGGGAGGAAGAGAGAAGATGTCCAGGTACATAGAGGAAAGGTTTCTAATTTAATACCCAACAAGAGGAAGGTCATCTTCGAACTGAAGCTTGCCACAATCAGGCCAATAAAGTACTCTAAGTACAATGTTGTATAGGTTGTCTAGGTCAGAAACAATAGCCAAGTCAGGGTATTTACACTGAATGTGAAGCCTTTTATAAAATACATATAAAGCTATGGTAAAAATACATCTCAGATACAATGCTGAGATCATTTTTGACCACTTGTACTTTTATTTGAAGAGATTCCTCATACAGCCATATGTGGGTATTTCCTTTTGTAAATATTACCATCTCAGTACATACAATACATACCCCTAATGAAGGCAAATGCCGAAACATAGCCATGTAGCGTGGAATGATTGGTTACATGAAGGAACAATAAATCTACTTTGTCGTGCCATCTTTGGTAGATTGTCACAGATTAGTTCATCTCGCTTTGTGTTTTTTGCAAAAGTAGAATTATTACAGAGCTAAGACAGCAGTATACACAATTCATGAGATAAATATTGATAAACAATAAGAAAAGAGTGTAAAAAAGACAATTATGCCTGCAAACATACATTTAGTTGACATTAAAGGAAGAAGAAGGGGAAACCTCCTGCCACAACTACTTTTAGCGATTAGGGAAAAGGATTCCTTAAGGAAAAACCTGAGTAAAGAGCCATAGTCTTTACTTCCATTTTCAATTTCGGATATGAACTCTCCTGACAAAGGTCTACTGGAAGATAATTCTACCGTGAAGGAGCGAACGAGCTAAACGCCATATTTCAGGATAACTTAAGCCCGATTTGATTATGGTTGGGATGATCAAGTAGTTTTCCTGGGATGATCTTGATAGTAAGGAGAGAATTAAGATAAATGAGTTTTCCTGTACCGTGAGCACGGTATGCTAAAATAGGATCTTGAACTGATTGTGGCCCAGACTAGGAGCCAGTGTTGCTCACAAAGCAGAGGGGTCACTTGGCATCCAACTTGGTCAAGCTTTCCAATGACTAGAAGGAATAAGAATCCACAAACACATACAGGAAAAGGAAGCAGCGGAATTTGCAAATCAAGAGAAAAAACTCTTTAAAGAATTAGATCAGCAAATGAGGATAAACAAGTGGCAAATGCACAAATACAGTGGGAAATACAAAGTGTTACTCCAGGAACCCTTTGTCGATCAAGAACAGTCACATGACTGGCAAAGGAGCAGTGAACTGAAACTGAAGGATGAGAGATGGATAGCTGAAGCCCAGGACAGCGGATTACAGATGAGATGGTTTACAGCAAGCATTGAAAAAACTGGCAAAACAGACATATGTTGATTCTGTAAGAAAGACCTGGAAACAGTGACTCACCTCATAGCTGGCTGTGAAGTTCTGATGGTGGAAAATTTCTATACAGAAAACCACAAGAAAGTAACACGCCCCATACACTGGAAACTCTAAACACTACCATCACTGTGCCTGAAAAACACTGGAATCATGACCCTAAGAGAATTACAAGGTTATGATCACCTGGGACATTTCCATTCCAAAGGATAAGAAACTGGATGCAAGGAAACCTGACATAGTGGTAAAGGAGAAAAACATCAGAACGGCATTGATAATAGAGGTGTCGGTCCCAAGTGATTATTCTGTGAATCGCGTGGAGAGGCAGAAGATTCTGAAGTACCAAGAAATGCAGTCAGAGGCCAAGAAAAAGTGGCAAAAGATACAGAAATATTTCCCAACATATGGGGAACCACAGGCTTGATGAAGAAGAATTTCCAAGCACATCTTGACAAATTCCAGAAGGAAGCTCTCTTTGGCACAATGCAAGTACCATACCAAGCATTAGCAGTAAATTTGAGAAACTGAAAGCATACTCCACATATTCTGGCTTAGAGGTGAAGTTCATGACTGTTATAGTATGTGCAAAACTCTCAGTCAAAATGTAACAATGTACCATTCAAAAAAGGGACTGCTGTAAATGTTTTGGAATAGAATGTGAAGTTTTACCCCTGAAGAAGCCAGGATCGGCGAAACAAAGATCTTTGTAGGGTGCTTGATCTTTACAGAGAATCGGCAGTCTTGAGATAAGCATTCTGGAGCGTGTTTTTGCCGTTTGATAGTTTTTGTCCAGTAAGCCCTATAATCTTTTGATCCTAGGACCAGTGTTGCTACTAATAGTGGAGTGGTTTAAAAGGGCTACATTATTGAAGCGGCTTGAAGAGCTTTTGACGTTTAATTCTGGGTGGTTATCTGCCACTAGAAGGCTTTTATGCTATTATTTAAAAAATATAGATAAAAATATTAAAAATAAAAGTATAAATTATTACATTATAACCAATTGGTGAAGAAATAAAATAAAATAATGTTCTAGGGGAGTTTTTGGCCTGTGTGGTGAGAAATGATGCCATCTCCCTTTCGGCAGGTTTCTACTACATAGAGGGAAACTGATAAATTTGCTGAGGTCTTTTCTCCCCTAAGTAATTGTTGATAATGGATTGCCATTTCTCCATGTGAAACTGGAAGGGACAGGTAAAAATAGTGAGGTTTAGTCCCTTTTTTTGAATTGTCTGAAATGTGAATGTTGAAAATGGTATATCGCTAGTTTTTGACAGAGAGCTTTGTGTGTGTGGTTGTATTGTGCTCTTAGTGCGGGTTTGTTGGGATGTGCAAAACTAAACCATTTGGAGAAACTGCCCCAAGTCAAACCTCTTTGGCACGAAACATATAGAGAACAAATCACATCACTAATGTGCTTGTAGATCCTCATACTCACAAATCATAAGCAGATTTAAACTACGGAGTCTTTCATTTCTTCCAAAACACTCTCATGTTCACTTCCAGACAGAGTTCATGAGAGAGTTCCATAAAGGTGCAAAAGAGAAATGCCCTAGGATTGCGCAATCTGATTCTTACCCTAGGCCAGTGATGGCTAACCTTTTTGAGCCCGAGTGCCCAAACTGCCGCACAAAACCAAAGAATTTCCTCAAAGTGCCAGCACGTCCATTAAAGCCTCATTTGCATAAGGTGCCTCATTTGCATAAATATTTGCATAATGTTACCATACACTAACTTTTAGTAAACATGCCTCTTAATGAGTATATGGATAAAGAAAGACTAAAAGGTTTCTACATTACTATAATCCAGTACCAACCGCCAGGCACATTAGGAACTACTACAAACGCTGCCCATTTAGAACCCATAGCAAACCCGCCGTATCCTAACAGTACTACCAGGACTCACAAAGCACCATACCCTAACTATCAAAAGGCAACACTGCAAATATTAAACCAATACATTTCAGAGAACAACAATACATGACCTACTGGGGAAAGAACAAGTGGCAATGTCAAATAGGAATTATATAAACAGAATACCTCAGCTCAGTTACACATGCAGAACAGACCATCACCAAACAAGGAATCACAATTTAAAAACAGGAAGACAATAATTAAACTGGGAACCCCAAAAGCCAAACTTGGAATATACAACAACACTGTAGAAATAAAACTATAAATTAATTTCCTCTTGTACTAAACAAAGCGCAAAAATTAATGATGCACATTTCCCAGAGCTGACATATTCCAGTTAATAAATTCAAAATAAAGAGATATTTTTCTACCTTTTGTGCATTTTTTTTCAGTTGCAATTGCTCCAGCCACTTTCTTCTGGTTTCTTCGTGTCTTCTCCTAACTCTCCATCTGCTGTCCATTTGTCCTTTCTTCTGTCTTCTTGGTTTTTTTTTTCCATTCTCTCTCTACATCTGCTTTAACATACTAATCTTTCTCCTTTTGCTCTTTCCTCATTCCTATTTCATCTACTCAAAATTTACCCCTCCATCCTCAATCCCCACTTATTCTCCCAATACCCGGCCAATTGTAGATTTTTTATCCCTCCCACACAAAATATTTTTCCCCTCTCCATTTTACTCTCCCAGCCCCATCCCATTCTAATCCTCCCCCAACACCAGCTCCCTTCTAGTTCCAGCCTCACCCAGCATCCATTCCCTTCTAGTCCCTGCATCAGCCCATTTCCAGTCCTAGCAGCCCCCCAACCCATTTCCAGTCCTAGCAACCTCCCAACCCAATACCAGTCCTAGCCCCCCCTCATCAACCCACTTCCAGTCCTAGCTCCCCCATCTATTTGCAGTCCCATCCGAGTCCCTCCATCAGCTCATTTCCAAACCCAGCCCCCCATGAGCCCATTTCTAGTCCTTTCCTAGCCCCACCATCAGCCCATGTCAAATCCTAGCTCCCCTCCACTCAGCCCATTTCCAATCCAAGCCCCCATGAGCCTACTTCCAGTTCTAGCCCCTTCATGAGTCCATTTCAATCCAAACCCCCACCACAGCCCATTTCCAATCTTAGCACCCCCCCAACAGCCAATTTCCAGTCCTATTCTAGCCCCTCCATCAGCCCATTTCCTGTCCTAGCCCCCCCTCACCCATTTCCAGTCCTAGCTCCCTCCCCCTCACAACCCATTTCCATTCCAAGCCCCAATCCCATCAGCTATTTGCAGTTCAAGCCCTCCTTCCACTCAGCCCATTTCCAGTCTTAGCCCCCCCATAGCCCATTACCAGTCCTAACCCCCCCATCAGCCCATTTCCAGTCTTAGCCCCCCCCCATAGCCCATTACTAGTCCTACCCCCCCCCCCAAATCACCATCACCATCACCATCACCAGCCCACTTCCAGCCTTAGCACCCCCCATGGCCCATTACTAGTCCTAACCCCCCCCCCCCATCAGCCCATTTCCAGTCTTAGCCCCCCCCATGGCCAATTACCAGTCCTAACCCCGGCCAATTACCAGTCCTAACCCCCCCCCTGGCCAATTACCAGTCCTAACCCCCCCCTGGCAAATTACCAGTCCTACCCCCCCCCCCATCAGCCCCTTTCCAGTCTTAGCCCCCCCCCCATGGCCAATTACCAGTCCTAACCCCCCCCATCAGCCCCTTTCCAGTCTTAGCCCCCCCCTTGGCCAATTACCAGTCCTAACCCCCCCCATCAGCCCATTTCCAGTCTTAGCCTCCCCACCATAGCCCCTTACCAGTCCTAACCCCCCGTCCCCCCTATCAGCCCAACTTAAACAAAAAAACCCCCAACAAAGCGGCTGCTTCTGCCGCGGCAGCCTCAAGAGCTCTGCCGCGGGGCCCCCCCCTGCCCGGCAG
The DNA here is from genome assembly GCA_033557465.1 of Ichthyophis bannanicus. Classification (NCBI taxonomy): domain Eukaryota; kingdom Metazoa; phylum Chordata; class Amphibia; order Gymnophiona; family Ichthyophiidae; genus Ichthyophis; species Ichthyophis bannanicus. Next base: position 414,534,192 of record CM066038.1, read on the forward strand.
AGCCTCCCTGCATCATCTACCTTCAAGTCGCAAAACGCGGGCTTCTTTCAGAGCCGCGAGAGTTTCCTTTCTCGCGGCTCTTTCGCGAGAAAGGAAACTCTCGCGGCTCTGAAAGAAGACCGCGTTTTGCGACTTGAAGGTAGATGATGCAGGGAGGCTCTGCCGGGCAGGGGGGGGCCCCGCGGCAGAGCTCTTGAGGCTGCCGCGGCAGAGCTCTTGAGGCTGCCGCGGCAGAAGCAGCCGGTTTGTTTGGTTTTTTTTTTTTTTTTAAATTTGGGACCTTTTAAATGCGGACCTTCCCGCGTGCCAGCTGCAAGGCCTTCGCGTGCCACAGCTGGCACGCGTGCCATAGGTTCGCCATCGCTGCCCTAGGCTAATAAAAAAAAACGCCCCTAAATGCATTCCATACGTGATCTCAGACTAACCCTTCTAACATGACCTCTTGTCACTTTGCACTCCATCGATATTTTAATTCTATCTGCTTCTGCACTTCAGTTATTCAAATGTACTTGTGTTAAGATTACAGAGTTGTAGTGTTATTAATTGTATAGTATCATCCCCTTCTGCACCATCTGCTTCCTTAGATGAACTATTATCATCGATTGCTGATTTAACTTTAATCCCTGATCACTACTCTTGTTAGGGGATTTAAAGATTCAGATAGGAAATACTACATCATCTGCACAATGTGAGTTTCTTTCCTCTCTTAGCAACTTAAGATTTTCACTATTGTCTTCACAACCTATTCTCAATGGCATGATCATTTTTTGGATCCTGTTTATTATGACCATAATAGGGCCCAGGGCCACTTCAACCCCTTATGGGGCTCTGGGCAGCATCCCTCCTCCCTGTTCCCCTCTGCCCCCTCCCTCCTCAGGCAGAGGGTCTCCTCCCTTATCCCCTCCAGCTGCACCTCTCCCTTCTCCAGTCTGGTTGCTGTGAAGCATCTCTCCTCGCTGTCCTTTCTCTGGCTGCTGTGCCACAGGCAGCACAGATGTGCCTAAAGTTGTTCGCTCCTGCCCCTTCCGAAGCGGATTATTGTTTTGGAAGGGGCAAGACTAACAAACTAAGTAGCTGCAGGGACATAACTTGGATGCTTTATGGCCAAATAATTATAAGTCTATTGCTAATTTGCCTTTTTTTAAGCAAATTGACTGAAAAAGAAATGGTTGCTGCACAGTTAATCTTCTGTGATTGGAGTCATGTTTCTCAACCATGATAATCAGGCTTTAGGAAGTATAACAATACAGGAAGTAGTCTTGTGTCATTGATGAAGTTTTTGCACATCAGAATGCCCGTAAAGATGTGATGCTGCTTCAAATAGAACTAACTGCAGCATTTGACCCTATTGATCATATTTTACCATTTCCTAGATGAACACATTGCACTGGGAGGTACAGTATATAATTCGTTTTATTTATATTTCCATTTAGGGTCCAGATAGTCAACCTTCTCTAGCTCTTTTCCTATGACTTGTGGTGTCCTGCAGCGTTTTGTTTTATGACCCTTTGGTTCAACATATAGATTGCCCAACCTGCTGCCATGATGCAAAGTTTAGGAATGAATGCATATTTTTATGTAGATGCTCTTTAGGTTATTGTTCATGATACATGGGATGTGGCTCAGTAACAAACAGTAAATGGTTGGTTTTCAAGAATCTCAGACTGGATCCTTGCAAGATAAAACTAAATCCATCTAAATCCAAGGTTATATAGTTTAAAATGAATAAATTCTCTATCAATTCCTTTTCAACCCATCCTTACCTATGAAGAATATCATTTCCTCCTTGGGTATTTTAATCAATTTTGAACTGAATTTAATACCTCATTTCTAATTTTGGAGCATGTTTACTAAGGCCTGCCCCAGTAAGGAGTATGTGCGCAGGGAGGAATATGTAGAAGCTGATGAGGATAAAGCGTAATTGCTTAACAAATATTTCTGTTCAATGTTCATAGATAAAGAACCAGGAGCAGGAGCAAGAGCAGGACCTCAGAAAATACCCACAAACAGGAACAGAAGCGAGGGGCATCTTGAACAATTTTCAGAAGACTGTGTTTGTGAGAAACTAGCTAAACTTAAAGTAGACAAAGCAATGGGACCAGATGGGATACACCCAAGAATACTGAGAAAACCTGGGGACATTCTAGCAACTCCTGTCCAACATTTTCAATGCCTCGGAGTAGGGAGTGGTGCCAGAGGACTGGAGAGAGGCACATGTGGTCCCTTTACACAAAAGCGGAAGTAGGGATGTGGTTGAAAACTACAGGCTGGTTAGTTTAATCTCGGTGGTGAGTAAGTTATTGGAAACGCTACTGAAAGAGAAGATAGTGAGGTTTCTGGAGTCCAACGTATTATCACATCTGAGGCAGCATGGATTCACTAGAGGCAGGTCTTGTCAGACAATTCTGATTGATTTCTTTGACTGGGTGACTAGGAAGTTGGGACCGAGGGAGAGCCCTAGATGTGGTGTATTTAGATTTCCGTAAAACCTCTAGACGTATCATGTGAAGAGAGAGATCATTAGAGAAAGACATCATGCTTGGCAAGGTAGAAGGTCAGTGCAAAAGAGGAAGGCCAGCAATGAGATGGACCAATACAATAATAGCAGCTACAGGTGCCAGTCTGTCAAGAATGAGCTGTCTGACTGAAGACCGAACACTATTTAGGACAACTAGCCAGAGGGTCGCCATGAGTCGACACCAACTCGATGGCACTTAACAACAACAAAGCCTTTAACACCGCTCCACACAGGTGACTTATAAACAAACTGAGCACCGTAGGGATGGACCCTAAAGTTACTGCTTGGTTTAAAAACTGGTTAGTGGGAGGCAACAAAGAGTACAGGTAAATGGAGCTCACTCTGAAAAGGAGGTTACCAGCGGTGTGCCCCAAGGATCTGTCCTTGTTACGATACATTTTAACATCTTTGTTAGTGATATTGCGGAAGGGCTGTCGGGTAAGGTTTGCCTCTTTGCAGATGATATCAAAATATGCAATAGAGTAGATACTGAGGAAGGTGTAGATGACATGAGGAGGGATCTAGCTAAGCTTGAAGAATGGTTTAGAATTCGGCAGCTGAGATTTAATGTCAAAAAATGCAAGGTCATGCATTTGGGCTGCAACAATCCAAGGACGCGATATAGTATAGGGGATGAAGTACTTCTGTCCACAAAAGAAGAGCGGGACCTAGGCATGATTATGTCTTATGATCTTAAAGTAGCTAAACAGGTAGAAAAGACGATGGTGAAAGCTAGAAGAATGCTTTGGTGCATAGGGAGAGGAATGACCAAAAGAAGAAAGTATGTGATAGTACCTTTGTATAGGTCTTTGGTGCAACCTCATTTGGAGTATTGTCTGCAATTCTGGAGACCGCACCTTCAAAAGGATATAAACAGATTGGAGTCGGTACAGAGGGTGGCTATTAAAATGATTAGTTAGTACTCATATGCTTTATGGCAAAGACCACTAATCATTCACTCTCTAGAATCTTTAACTTTAGATTTAATGTACCAAATCGCCTTCGGTCTCAGATAAATGGTATAGATTTGACACTTATTTATGGGTAATGTAGCTCTCCCCTCTAGTGTCCGTTCACATCAATGACCTTAGGCAGATATGGTTCTAATTTTTTAAAGTTCATGTATTGCTCATTTTGTATGAATATCTTTTTGTTTTTCTTAAAAACTTTGAACAACAACACCATTCAACTTATCTTATGCTGAATGGTGTTAGCCAAAAGCTCCTTTCCATTTGCAAGAAAACCCCGACGCCTCAATCTTCTAAGCGCTCCGGCGTTTCTCCTCCTGGGTTCATCAAGGGGATAAATGCAATGCATCTTTCAGGGACCTTTTAAATAATCTTGTCTTCAGTGTTCTTCCAAGTTAGCTATAACAATACAACAATAGCCCCAGCGTTACAAGATTAAAACTCTTAAATGTATTAACAAGATTATTTAAAAGGTCCCTGAAAGACGCATTGCATTTATCCCCTTGATGAACCCAGGAGGAGAAACGCCGGAGCGCTTAGAAGATTGAGGCGTCGGGGTTTTCTTGCAAATGGAAAGGGGCTTTTGGCTAACGCCATTCAGCATAAGATAAGTTGAATTGTGTTATTATTCAAAGTTTTTAAGAAAAACAAAAGAATATTCATAAAAAATGAGCAATACATGAACTTTAAAAAATTAGAACCATATCTGCCTAAGGTCATTGATGTGAACGGACACTAGAGGGGAGAGCTACATTACCCATAAATAAGTGTCAAATCTATACCGTTTATCTGAGACCGAAGGCGATTTGGTACATTAAATCTAAAGTTAAAGATTCTAGAGAGTGAATGATTAGTTAGTAGTTATGATTATAGTTCACTCTTGAGAGAGATCTGTGACTGTTTTTGTAAAATACACTACCATGGAAGGTCTCCAATGTTGGAAGGAGACTGAGTTTCCCACAAGAATTGATCACATCACTTCTTAAAGAAAAAACACCATTCTCGGAACTTGCATCTGAGGGGGCGACATGTGATTTTGAATCTCAATGGGATAATTTAGCTAAATTGCAAAAAAAGCTCTTAAGAACTGAATTACATAGAGCCTCACTGTTGGAGTATATTAATAGAGAACAGATTCCTCGCGGGTTGCGAGTATACAAAGAGCCAAGGGTGCCGGCGATGGACTCCGAATTCTTGGAAAAATGGCATAAGATATTGAATAAATGTTCTCTAGACCTTATGGTCTTGATAGTGAGTACTGCAAAAGAACATATGGAAAAGTTAGTGAAGGAAGTTAACGATTCATTAATAGCGTTAAAAGAGTCGGAACCGGAAGAACAATTTTTGACTCATCAGGCAGCTACCAAAAAACAGTTAGAATCTATGCGTATGGAAATAATGACAAAAAAACCTAAAAAATTACGGCGAGATGCCATGGATTACACGGTTGGGTATGTGTATCCTTGGCAAAATCCAAAACGAAAAACACAGAAAAAACCATCAGATAAGAAACGCGTGGTTTTTAGTGATACCACCGAAGAAGAGAATAGCTCTCATTCCAGTCGGGGATCGAGCTGTGCTTCATGGGAGGTTTTTTTGGAAGAAACAGAGGGCCGCTCGACAAGGAGAAAAAAACTGGAAGATACGAACAACAAGCGGCAAGAACGGGGCAAACAGAAAAAATAAGGTGTGAATCCTTGGTAGTTAACATTTCTAAACAAGATTTATCTGAGGCAGAAATAGAATTACTCAATAAAGGGCTATCTTTTATTCCAAGGATGACATTTGATTTTTTTCGGTTCCAGGTGGATTTTATGGAGCTTATCAGGAAATTGCAATTAAAAAATTTTTTTGACTCCTCGGCGTTAGTTTCGTAGATTTTCAGCCTTCCATAGACCGGGTACAGTCTATTGAACAAACTCCAGGTCGAGTGACCTTACCTTTAAAATCTCAATGGATGCCGCCTGCACCAATCCATCCAGGAATACAAGTGTTTAAGGAGTTGGTTCTGAAAGATGTGGCAGCAGCAGTTAAAAAGAAGCCTCGTAGTAGATACCATCTAACGAAGGAACAAATGGCTACATTAAATACGTTACAAACTCGAACGTATCTTGTAATTAAAAGAGCTGATAAGGGGGGGCTTTGGTAGTTTTCGATCGTCAATATTATATTCAAGAGGCAACAGCTCAACTGCAGGATTGTAAAACATATGAATTATTAGAGGATGATCCAACGCCTCGGTTACAGAAATCAATAGCTGAGCTGGTGAAGGAGGCCTTACAAAAAAAGATTATTTCAGTGAAGGAATCTAAGTTCCTTTTAGTGAAAACGCCCCAATTGGCCAAATTCTACACAGTGCCAAAAATACATAAGGATCTATATCGGCCCCCAGGAAGGCCTATAGTATCCACTAGGGGCACTCTATTAGAACCCCTTTCCACTTATTTGGATTCTTTTTTGAGACCTCTTTTAAAGAAAATACCTTCCTTTGTGAGAGACACAACTCATTTTTTGAATATTCTTCAGGATTTGGCACCCTGGGCGTCACAGCAAGATATTTTTTTGGTAACGTTAGATGTCCAATCTTTATATACGAGCATACCACAACATTCAGCCTTTGAGGTTGTCCAGGAAGTTTTGAAAGATCGAGGAGATTTATCTCAAGAACATAGTTGTTTTTTACATCAAATAACTGCACTCACTTTGTTTGAAAACTTTTTTGTGTTTGAGAAACGCATTTATCATCAAACAACAGGGGTGGCCATGGGGGCCACATGCGCTCCCTCAATTGCAAATTTGTATATGAGTGTACTTGAAAAACGATTCCTGGTTTCCTCTCCCTTCAAGGCTCATATTAGATCTTGGTATCTAAATCTAAAGTTAAAGATTCTAGAGAGTGAATGATTAGTTAGTAGTTATGATTATAGTTCGCTCTTGAGAGAGATCTGTGACTGTTTTTATAAAGCATATGAGAACAGACTTAAGGACCTTAATATGTACACTTTAGAGGAAAGGCGGGATAGAAGTGATATGACAGACATTTAAATACCTCCATGGTATAAATGCACAGGAGGAGAGCCTCTTTTCATTGAAAGCAAGCTCTGCTATGAGGGGACATAGGATGAGCGTGAAAGGGGATAGACTCAGGAGTAATATGTGGAAATATTTCTTTACATAAAGAGTGGTAGATGCGTGGAATAGTCTCCCAGTGGAGATGGTGGAAATGAGGACAGTATGGGGGTTATTCCAAGCCATGAACAGCGGGGATGGATGGCCCTATAAGCTGGATTACTGCAATCCTTTGTGAGCTGGCATGTCACATATTTACTTAAAAGCATATTCAGCTAATACATCATACTGCAGTTAAGCTACCTTTCAGTGCTAAAAGTTCAGATCATATAATACACTTCGGAGTAACACTGGCTCTCCATTGTTGTAAGAATAAAATTTCAAATTCTTATGTTAACTCACCGTTTGTATTTCACAGGAATGTCGTTTATATTTAAATCTCCTTCTTATACCATATAATTCATCTTGGGCATTAAGGTCCTCTCAAACCAATTTAATGACTTTTCCTTCTCCTAGATTAAGATTTAAGGCTTTCCAGCCAAACTGCTTTAGCTGTCTTGCTCCAATGCTTTAGAATTTGCTACTTGTATATATGCGCAATGAAAATTATGAATCTAAATTTAACTCTGGTCTGAAGTCTTGGCTATTTGAACAAGTTTATGTGGACTATTTAACTTATTTGTGTTTTTTCTTTTAGTATATATTTTCTTATGATTTCCCTTGAACTTATTTTATTTTGCAATTACATATTTATTTTTATCATGTACCTATAGGTTTCCCTCTTACATATTCTGTTTTCAATTAATTGGTTAATGTATTCTCATATATATTCCATTCCCTTATGTTCTGTGTTTATGTTTAATAAAATTTGTTACACTGCATTTCTAGGTTACGTTTTATGCATGCATACAGTAAGGGCCCGATTCTGTGCCACGAATAGTGGGGATGGATGTCCATCCCCGCTATTCGTGCCCTCTCCCACCGGCATCCAGCTTCCCCGCCGGTTGTACAGGGAAGCTAGACAGGGACGGGAAAGGGGAGGATCAGGGGTGGCGTTAGGGTGGGTAAAGGGTGGTCGCTGGCCCCAGACATTGTGACACAGTAGCTCCCCAGGAACAGATGGACACAAATGAGCATCCGGTGGTAGAAGCCGGTACTGCAGGAGAAAGCAGGGATTTCTTTGCAGAAAGAAAAAAACCCAGATTCAATCAAGCAGAACAGCTCACCTCGAGGGAGGAGACTAGGAAAACTTTTGATTGGGCACGCCCCAAGGGGAGGCGGGCAGTGCAGGCTAGAAGCACCTGGTTAAATACTCAGAAACCAGGAAGTGAAAGAAAACAGAAGAGGAGGCAAGACAAACAGAACCGGGAGCAAGAGCAGGACCGAGAGAAGCTAAGAGGGCAGGAGCCAAGAGAGCAATGGAGGCTAAGAGAATTCCCAGAGGGAGACACAAGTGCTTCAGAAGGAAAGTCTGAAAGGAAGTATCCTTGCTGTGGTAATTCCTCTAATAGTCTGCAGCTGGCAGGTAGCGTGGTGGAAGATTCAGATGAGGAAAGAAACTGCTGGAGGCAGAACTCTTTCGGAACGCTGAGAGATCCAAGGCTACAGGACCAGGCAGAGCTATGGAATAAAGGCAGGAGGACAAAGAATTCTCCAAAGGAAAAGCTTCTATATAAGGTACCCAGTGGGGGAGAAGTTTATGCTCTAAAGCCAGAAAGATTGTGTTCTAGTTTTAAAAGCCAAGTCAGACAAAATGGTGGCAGCTGTTGTCAGCAGGGAGAAGCTTTGAATAACACTAATTATTCCTTTAAGCTAGCTGAAACACCTAGCCAAGAAAGGGCTGACGTAAATGCTTTTAAGTATCCTCCTAGCACTGCTAAGTTTTTATGCACAGCACCCACGTGTAGAGAAAGGTGGGGAGATAACGGAAGCACAGCACATGTTTGTTTTCCTGATACAAACAAATATGATAAGCAGCCTGAGATAGAGAGGCTCAGCCAACATTTGCTCACCGAGGGGAAGGGAAGACAGCTAAGTGAAGAGAAGTCACCAGCTGAATCACTTCTCAAAGAATTCAAAGAGTTTTTTTAGAACAGAAGACAAGTTTTAACTACAGTATTCCAGAACCAGTTACTGGCTGTAATGAAGAAACGTCTGTTTCTAATTCTCTGCTTTACCCTGATGAAGATATATTAATGGACTGCTCTACATGCTTAATTGACAGAGGCGATTAAGGAGAAAAGGATTTTCTGGTATATGAAGAAATATAGCACTGGCACTTAACTTGACCTACACAAGAAAGCTTGTGAAGGGTGAATGAATTAAGGTACCAGTGATTGGTAGAACCAGAGCACTACTGTTAAAGGAACTTTTCTGTTGCATCCTGTATGTTTGAACCACATGAAGTGAATGTGAAATAATACAGCATTACTAGCCTGTTTGGCAAGTTTCAGTTAATCTTGTTTTTGGTTTATACTTCTGCACCATCTGTAGCCTTTTTGAACTGCACAATGGCAAAGTAAGCCTCATGAAAAATAAACCTCATGGGGGTGCAGTTTCTTATTTCCTGAGAGGAGTTCCTGTTTGCCTACCTGATTGGTTCCCGAGTCCTGCTGAGCCTGTTCCTGATTGGGGCGGTGTTCTCTGAGGGCTATAAGACCTAAGCCCTCCTCGCGGGACGCGAAGCGGGCGCGTCCCGTGGGCGTGCCCGAAGGGGCATGACCAAAGGGGCAGGCCACGCCCCTTTGGCGCCCCTTCGCTGCAACATCGGCGTTCGTGGTTCCCTGTTATGGGGAAACGAAGGAGACGTTACTCGCAGCCGGTACAATCGAAAACTGGGAAAACCATTGGACCGATGGATGCTTATGTTATCGTGGCTGAAGTACCATCAACCTCTATTTCTATATCTGGGGTGTTATCAGAAATTTCAACTGTGAGTACTCCTTCCTCGAGCAATGATTCCCGTGTTATGGGTTTTACTCCCCCCATTAAAGAACCTAAGCTAGATGCCTCTAGTGAATTTTTGCCTGAAGTAATTCAAGGTGGGAAAGTTCTTCCGGATTCTTTTTTGCGAGTTTTAGAGCTGCCTCCTCCAATGCCTTCAGTTATTACCTTTCCGGTGGTAGCTGAAGTGACAGCTCCTCCTGCTGACCTGTCCCTGAAAGATATTTGGTTGGTAACTTCGCGAATTGAGTCTGTTCTAGGGGCATCCTTGCAGAAAGTTTCTGATTTTTCTAAAGCTACAGTTCAGAAGCTGTCTGATCAAGAAAAGCGTTTGGTGATAGCTGATGAACGAATTACGGCATTGGAGTCTGACGGAGTTGTTCGTCAAGAAGTGTTAGCCACTTTTGTGAAAGACTTCAATGCCTTACACCGACAAGATGAAATGTTGGAGAATGTTATAAGATCAAAGAATCTTCGGCTGTTGAATTTTCCACGCACACATTATCTTTCTCCCATGATATTATTTCAGAAGTATCTTAAGGAAAATCTGTTAATTGCTGATTGTGATTCAATTGTGGTCTCAAAAATTTATTATGTGTTTCCACGTGTGTCTGGTTTACCAGACCTTAAAGAAGGGGAAGAGATTCCTCTAAGTGATCAAAAGGCTTCTTCTACTTTGGATGTCTCAGCCTTTATAGAATCATCTTCAGATGATATTTCCTCTAGGGCCACTTTGTTGGTCACTTTAGGGTCTGAGATTGATAAAGATAGAATTATGAGAGCTTACTTTAAGCGAAAAATGAAGAAATTTTGTGGTCAGATAGTTCAGGTTTTTCCTGATGTATCTAGGGCCACTCAAGTGAGGCGCAAGGCCTTTTTAGAATTGCGCCCACGTGTGGTGGCCCTGGGTGCAGTTTTTCATCTTAAATTTCCTTGCAAATGCTTAATATTGTATCAGGGCGACAGATATGTCTTTTTTGAATCTGTTCAGTTATTAGAGTTTCTTAAAAGTAAGGGAGTATAGATGAATTTTTACTCTGGGAATCAAGTAAGGTATTTAGGAGTTAAATGTATTGCACCTCCTTGATGTGGTTGAACACTTTGTTTTCCTGGTTGTTTTTTCAACAGATGGTCGTATTGACGTATTTTTTTTCTTTTTTCCTGTTATGTATGTATAATTTTATAAATAAAAAATTAAAAAAAAAAAAGAAAAATAAACCTCATGAAAAATAAATTTCTCTTTGCCTGCCTTACTGCTCGAAGCACAATAACACAACTACAACTAACTGCCTCAAGGGCATCACAAGGCAACCCCTCCTTAACCCTCAAGGTTAGGGAGCGGGCGGCGTGATAAGAGTGGCGTAGTTGGCAGGATTTGAGGATTTCTGCAGACGCAAGAAGTGACCATAGCAGGAGCTGCAACCACAAGACTTCCAGAGGAGCCCAGCAGAGGTGCTGCCGAGCCCAGCAGTGGAAGGGGATTGCAGGAAGCTGCTGAACTTCATTGCTGACACGCTTGTATAACTCCTGAGCCAGGTAAAGGGTATCCACCCAGGGTACTGAGGATACTGGGGCCAGGGGAGGTCTCCTAGTGGTGACTGGGGGAAAAAGAAAAGGAAAAAAAATATATTTTCAAAAGGGAAAGGAAAACTTTGTTCCAGTGGTATCGCACTTTGGTCTGTGTGTTTCTCTTTTATTTCAGGTTCCAAGATGGCGTTGGAGGCCAAAGAGGTCTTTGGTTGGATGGCGACGCAGTTGGAGCGCCAGAGAGACATGTCCCTAGAGGCACAGGCAAGAGCTAATGCTAGCTTCCAGGAGCAGCAAAGACCTCTGCTACAGCTGATGGAGGAGATGCTGCGTGAGAAGAAGCCAGCGCCTGTTCCAGCCTCAGTAACAGGTTCCACACTAACAGACAATGTACACCCTGTTAGCATACAAATGGGAACTTTGTTCAATTTTGGACAACTCACAGATAAGGATGATGTAGATGATTATTTAACCAGCTTTGAGAGGGTTGCACATCTTAGCTTGTGGCCTAAAGAGCACTGGCCGCTAAGGTTGGCAGTGTCCCTTACAGGGGAGGCGCTGGCCGCTTACCGTGCCATGCCAGCTGATTTAGCAGGAAGCTATGAGGAAATTAAAAGAGCAATCAGGGAGAGATTGGGGCTCACTCCGGTAGTTTATCGCGCTCGCCTGAGGAGTGTGAAATTAAAGCCCAGTGAGACTCCAAAATCTCTATGTCATCGTATACACAGTTTACTTAACAAATGGTTAAATCCAGAAGGGAGAACTGTGGAGTCCATTTTGAATGATCTAGTATTAGAACAGTACATGGATGCACTTCCCAACAGTATCCGTACTTTTCTGATATTACAGAACTGCAAAACCCCTCAGGAGGCAGTAGCACTCTCGGAAAGGTACATTGAGGCCGAGATTACAGGCCAGAGAGGTGGCTCTACTTCCCAGGAGTCGCAGTGTTGCAGATCAGAAAAGGCACGAAGGGATGAGAGCAGTCCTGTGAAAATGTGTATGCCTTTATGGAAAGGAGGAAAAGATAGACAAAAATGTTATAAATGTGGTCAGCAAGGGCATTTGCAAAGACAATGTCATGTAAAAACTGCATTAATAGCTAGTAATGCTATGAGAGATAGGCAAGGTTTTCTTCTGTCTATAGAAGTACAGGGAATCACTGCCCAGGCTTTGCTGGACTCCGGGGCGGAGTTGAGTATGCTCTCGAAGGAGTTGTGGCGGGAGATAGAAGCCAAGCAGGGAGGAGAAGTGATTCAGCCTGTTACTTCTGTGAAGATAAGGTGCGTACATGGTGGAACTTCCACTTACCCAGTGTACAAATTACACATAAAAGGGTTAGGCACACGTAGGACTATCCCACTAGCAGTTATCCCAGGTCTTCCTCACGCTGTCATTTTAGGCAGGGATTGGCCTCAGTTTTTCCAAGAGATAAAGCGAGGGTTGCATGAGAAAGGCGTGATGGTCTCCACGAGGGCCCAGTCCGCAGCCTCAGAGGATAAGGAGGGACCCTTAGAAAGTAAGGAGGAACCCTTAGAGAGGGAGGAAGACCACACAGAGAATCTTGGAGAAATTCTTCCTTTTGAGGATGCTTTAATAGAGACTCCCAGTCCAAAAGAGAAAAAGGAAAAAGCTGAAAAGCGTAAAGAGAAGCAAGTTCGCTCAAGGAATAAGGCGGAGATACAGGCTGGGCAAGAGCTGCCATGGGTGCCCGAGGAACTGATGAACAAGTTTCCCTCGTTTCCGCATGAGCAGCAGGCAGACCCTGCCCTTACCCAGGCATTTAAGTGGGCCCAGAATACTAGGGATACCCTGCCTAGGTTTCTGCTCACTGATGGCCTACTCTATAGGGAGAGTAAAAATCCTTTTACAGGAGACACTAGGAAGCAGTTAGTGGTTCCAACCACTTTCAAAAATACAGTGCAACGGCTAGCACACGACCATCCCGTTGGGGGACATAAGGGCAGCCAGGGGACCCTTGACCAGATCCTCACCAGATTTTACTGGCCAGGTATATTTAAGGAGACGGCCAAATTCTGTGAGGCTTGCCCCACTTGTCAAAGAGTCTCTGCAGCCCATCCCAGGGTGGTCCCAATGATTCCATCTCCTGTGATTAAAGAGCCCGTCCAAAGGATAGGGATAGACATAGTTGGACCTCTAGTTAAGACTCCGAGAGGATTCCGCTATATTCTGGTGATAGTAGATCACGCTACAAGATTTCCGTGGGCCATGCCACTACGGAGCACATCAGCCAAAGTAATAGCTATGGAACTTATTAAGCCATTTTCTGAAATAGGTTTCCCGAAGGAAGTGCTCACCGAAAGGGGGAGCAATTTCCTCTCGAAATACTTAGGGCAAGTGTGGGATGCCTTTGGCATTACCCACATTAAAACAGCAGCGTACCATCCCCAAACTAACGGTTTAGTCGAAAGACAAAATCAAACGATTAAGAGGATGTTACGTAGGAGTCTGGAGGGGGACATTGACAATTGGGATACCATGCTTCCCTTTGTCCTTTACGCATGCCGTGAAAGGAAACAAGCCTCATTAGGAACGGCACCATATGAGCTGCTATATGGCCGGTCACCCCGCGGCATTTTAGACATCCTAAAAGAACAATGGGTGGAGCCGGATCCAAGGGAAGTAGAGGTGCCTGCATTTCTTAAAGATTTAAAGAAACGGCTGCGCCGAACTTCACAGGTAGCAGAGGAAAATTTAAAACGTAGTCAGGCTAAACAAAAATCCTACTACGATAGAAACACAAAACAGCGTCAGTTAAAAATAGGGGAGAAAGTCATTGTGATGGTGTCAGGTACGGAACCCAAATTTGAAAGCCATTGGAAGGGCCCTTGTAGGGTGGTACATCCTGTGGGACCTGTTTCATATTTAGTAGAAAATAGGAACGGCCGCAGGCAGGTTTACCACGTTAACCTTCTAAAGCCATGGCATGACAGGGTAGCCTTAGCCCAGATAGCCACAATAGACTCTCCCAGACAACAGTCTCAAGTAAAGTGTAACAGCCCAGAAGCCATAAGTGGTATCACGTGCTGTGCTGTTAAGATAAAGCCAGCCCGTGATATCTTAAGGGGGGGGGATCTGTGACACAGTAGCTCCCCAGGAACAGATGGACACAAATGAGCATCCGGTGGTAGAAGCCGGTACTGCAGGAGAAAGCAGGGATTTCTTTGCAGAAAGAAAAAAACCCAGATTCAATCAAGCAGAACAGCTCACCTCGAGGGAGGAGACTAGGAAAGCTTTTGATTGGGCACGCCCCAAGGGGAGGCAGGCAGTGCAGGCTAGAAGCACCTGGTTAAATACTCAGAAACCAGGAAGTGAAAGAAAACAGAAGAGGAGGCAAGACAAACAGAACCGGGAGCAAGAGCAGGACCGAGAGAAGCTAAGAGGGCAGGAGCCAAGAGAGCAACGGAGGCTAAGAGAATTCCCAGAGGGAGACACAAGTGCTTCAGAAGGAAAGTCTGAAAGGAAGTATCCTTGCTGTGGTAATTCCTCTAATAGTCTGCAGCTGGCAGGTAGCGTGGTGGAAGATTCAGATGAGGAAAGAAACTGCTGGAGGCAGAACTCTTTCGGAACGCTGAGAGATCCAAGGCTACAGGACCAGGCAGAGCTATGGAATAAAGGCAGAAGGACAAAGAATTCTCCAAAGGAAAAGCTTCTATATAAGGTACCCAGTGGGGGAGAAGTTTATGCTCTAAAGCCAGAAAGATTGTGTTCTAGTTTTAAAAGCCAAGTCAGACAAAATGGTGGCAGCTGTTGTCAGCAGGGAGAAGCTTTGAATAACACTAATTATTCCTTTAAGCTAGCTGAAACACCTAGCCAAGAAAGGGCTGACGTAAATGCTTTTAAGTATCCTCCTAGCACTGCTAAGTTTTTATGCACAGCACCCACGTGTAGAGAAAGGTGGGGAGATAACGGAAGCACAGCACATGTTTGTTTTCCTGATACAAACAAACATGATAAGCAGCCTGAGATAGAGAGGCTCAGCCAACATTTGCTCACCGAGGGGAAGGGAAGACAGCTAAGTGAAGAGAAGTCACCAGCTGAATCACTTCTCAAAGAATTCAAAGAGTTTTTAGAACAGAAGACAAGTTTTAACTACAGTATTCCAGAACCAGTTACTGGCTGTAATGAAGAAACGTCTGTTTCTAATTCTCTGCTTTACCCTGATGAAGATATATTAATGGACTGCTCTACATGCTTAATTGACAGAGGCGATTAAGGAGAAAAGGATTTTCTGGTATATGAAGAAATATAGCACTGGCACTTAACTTGACCTACACAAGAAAACTTGTGAAGGGTGAATGAATTAAGGTACCAGTGATTGGTAGAACCAGAGCACTACTGTTAAAGGAACTTTTCTGTTGCATCCTGTATGTTTGAACCACATGAAGTGAATGTGAAATAATACAGCATTGCTAGCCTGTTTGGCAAGTTTCAGTTAATCTTGTTTTTGGTTTATACTTCTGCACCGTCTGTAGCCTTTTTGAACTGCACAATGGCAAAGTAAGCCTCATGAAAAATAAACCTCATGAAAAATAAATTTCTCTTTGCCTGCCTTACTGCTCGAAGCACAATAACACAACTACAACTAACTGCCTCAAGGGCATCACAAGGCAACCCCTCCTTAACCCTCAAGGTTAGGGAACGGGCGGCGTGATAACATACAGGGAAAATTCTAATGTCGGCCCTGTACGTCCGGGGCCAGTGACTTGAACGGGGAAGTTATTCCACTTCCGAAGTGGAATAACTTCCCTGGACATAGGGGATTGGCGGGCCTGGGTCGAGGAAAGGGCGGTAGTGGGCAGAGAGCATTCCCCGCAGCACGACCCTGGCCCTGGGAGGCCAAATCATGGGTCGGGCTGTGGGGAATAAACAGTTTGTTCCGGTGGCCGGCATCGCGGCTTTTAAATGGTCCCATGGTGCCATGGCAACCGGACGCCATGGTGCCGTAGCTCCATTTAAAAGCCCTGATTGAGTTAGTCGGGCTTCTCTTGTACCTGTAGGCCGGACTGAATCACAGTCCCGGCCTGCACATACAGGACTGATCGGGATTCTGATCCCGTGAGGCTAGACATGGCCCATAGGATCAGAATCATGACCCCCTCTGTACATCCAATAAAAACCAAATGTACAGAGGGGGTGTACATCCGGGATGGAATGAACCTGTAATTGTTTTTATTATATTCTTGCAGTCTTACTTCATGTTGTAAACTGCTGTGACATGATCTGTTACTGCAAGCAACGGTATATCAAATACCTGGCAAATACATAGTAAATAATGGCCCGCATGGGATTTGGGAGCCCATCTTATCAGTCTTAAAATCACACAGCAATACAGAAATGAAAGAAAGACTTCAGCCATTTGAGCACAAAGAGGAAAAATGATTACTAACTGAAGTGCAATTTCCCCATGGATCAGCCATGGTGAAAGGGTGAGGGTAGAGTTTACAAACTAAACCTGAAATTAGACTAGCCACTATTTTCTTCGACTTACTGTTATTTGTAATTACCTCGTTATCCAAGTTTTATGATCCTGTTTATTGTAAACTCAGACACATGTTTTCTGTCTGAATTTGTTTTGATGTAAACCGCGCTGATGTTGAATAGTGCGGTATATAAGAAATGTAAATAAATAAATAAATAAATGTCATATAGAACCAAAAGAAAAATTTCTTAGTGAGAAGCCAAAAAGGAAACTGTGAAGGACCGCTGATGCACGCAGAATTATAAATAGGACTTCTGATTTTAACCGATAAATGTTGATAAAATACCCCAAAGCAACAATATTAAAAATAGACTTGTCTTGTATCCTCTTCTCAATATTTGTGTCTTTGCTGTGTTACCTAGTAACATAGTATATGACAGCAGATAAACACCAGTATGATCCATCTAGTCTGCCAGTAAGGCGGCTAGAGTAGGTGTACCGGCACTCTGTGCAGGTCACCCCCCCCCCCCCCATTATGCCCTTGTTTAAGGTTGTAGTCCCACCGCCAGTGCAAGTCATCCCCCTCTATCTGATATAGTATAAAAGATAGCTAAGTTTATTATGACTTTTAACTCTTGCTATAAAGGAATCCACTGTGTCTTTCCATGCCATTTTTAATTCCATCACTGTATTTGCCCTCACCACCTACATGGGGAGGGAATTACAAGCATCCACCAGCCTTTATTAATGACTCTTAAGTAATACAATTAATTTATTGATTGCCTTGTGAAATTATAGCCTCTGGTGGCACATGCTCAGATAGCCAATTGCTCATCAGTAAAACTGAAGCTAAGTTGATTCAAAGATCAGCTTTAATTGATTCTCCCCATAATGTTTCAGGTGAGATAGTTGGGGGGACCTAAATGATTTACAATGTCATTTTAGAACTGAACTTCATGGAGATTCCATGGCCCAGTATGTTCGTAACAAGATCATCCTTAGAGAATTGACGATTTATAAAATTCCTAAACTATTCACTATGGATGCAGCTGTTTTGGATAAATGAGCTCAGATTCTGAATACGTGCAACATGGATTTGGTGCTGCTAATTATAGAATTTACTTTAAAAACTGAGCAAGAATTAACACAATCTATTGCTGATCTTGATTCCAAGGTCAAAGCAACTAATGAATTAATTTATGATCAGACGCAATCGGAGTTTCAAATTTCTATGGACCAATTTTGTTCATCAATTAAACAATGTAAGATTAAAAAATATAAGCGTGATGAGTATGATTACTAGCATCATCAAGTTTACCCCTTTTGTTAAAGCTGGAATTTCTGAATAATAACAGTAGGGCATGACAGGTCTCCTTTTCTGGAATATCTGGAGAATCTGAATGGAGTAATAACTCTGATAGTGATCAACCTGAGGTTTTTTTTAAATACGGGGACGTGAGAGATAACGAGGCCGACAGCGTGATCGAAGATGAGGATGGAACTGGGGATCTTGTCAGGGATCAACCTCGCGATCCCAGTCCAAAGTCAAAGACAAGTCAATCTGCTGTGATTAATTTATCACAAATTCATCTAACATCTTTCTTTGCAAGTGCAGTTTTTGAATTATGGTTTGGGATTCGTTTCAACATTTCATGACCCTTTCCAGTTTTGCCTCACTTTTCTTCACCTCATTAGAACCCTACAATTGTGTGTGTTTTTTAATAGCCATCCATCATTTTTCGATGCTTCATTGGTTCATCCAAAATTTTCATGGATACCTCCTGGTCCTATGGACCCAATTATTAGCACATATAAAGACTTGATGTTAAAAAAAATATATGCTATGGAGGACCCATATGTTTTGGTGCTACATGCAATTTATCATTACAAGAACAAGCTGCATTAGAGGAGCTGCGATAGAATAAGTGTAGAAGTATTGTTATTCAGGATTGGAGTTCTTATAATGAAGAAGCTCTATATCAACTTTAGGATTCTAAGTTTTATTCTATCCTGACTGCAGAGTTATCCCAGCAGGTTAAAGATATTATATCTGCAGTTGATTGGTCTTCAGTTACACTTCTCATTTCTCTGGATATAGTGAATTTATATATGACTATTCGCCAAGATTGGGCACCTCAAATGATTCAGAAAGCATCATCTTCTAAACCTCCACCAGCTCGGTTTCTGTCTACCTTCTTTCATGAATTGGCTGAGTTGATTCGTCATAGAAATTTTTGGTTTAATGAGAGATTCTATCAACACCATGGAATAGCCATAGAAGCCACTCTGGCACCTTCTGTGGCTTCACTATATGTGGATGAATTTGAGGAACAATATATATATATATATATATATATATATATATATATATATATATATATATATATCAGGATCCCCATATAATCTTAAGTCAGTATGTGGAGAAGATACTTGGATGATATTGAAGAAAACCCCGTGATCTGGCCACAATACCACGGCTCTTTTTGGTCTCTGGTCCCTCAAACAGTGAGAAACAGGCAGAGAGTAATACAGAACACAATCACACACACAAGTGCTACTTTCTTTGAGCTGAGAGCGAAAACCACAGACGGTCTATGGATATGCATAGTTCCACGCCTGCAGAATTCAAATTCTTCCTCCTGAAAAGCTCCTTTTATTAAAGAAAAAAGGGAAGTAACAGTCATTTATTATAAACGTGAAATAACACAAGGTGTCGCCAAAGTTCTTTTTACAAAGTAAGATCTGATTACAGTATATTAGATGAAATTCACTTGATTATGACAAAATTATTTATAATTGCAAAGTTGCAAAAATTATGTTGTGTCAGCAGGGACCTATAGGTGACTGTACAATGAACTATGGTTGCACAGTTCATAGCCTATGTTTACTCTTTATGCTTGCGTTAACAATGTTCCAGACTATTTTAAAGACGGTTACACAGAACTCATGATCATGACATCCTATTCTATTTAAGAGGAAGTAGGTGAAAAGCTAAACTTCTAAACACATTCTGTATTAAGAAATTCATCCATCTTCAATTACATATTGGAGATTCTGGTATCCCTTTATCTGTCCATTTCTACAGGATCCCCATATAATCTTAAGTCAGTATGTCGAGAAGATACTTGGATGACATCTTTATTCTATGTACAGGATCTGAAGTTGAATTGAAGTTGTTCTATAGATGGCTTAATGAATTGGATGACAATTTTCAATTCTCTCAACTATCATGCTCAGACCATTGATTTTTTGGATGTCTGGACTGATAGAACTACATCAGGAATCCAGACTTCAATTCTGTAAGCCTGTTGATCATAATGCTTATTTACAATTCAATAGCTGTCATCCTTTAAATTTGAGAAGGAGCCTGCCTATTAGTCAATATCTGAGAGCACGCCGTATGACATTGAAATCTCATTATGTAGCAAGGGGTACCCTAGTTCTGATATTTAATGTGCTTTTTTGTGAGCTACGTATGCCCAACGAACTCCTGTTGCAATATAAACAGCCTGATCAAGAAGACGCTTTGGTATGTGTGCTGCCATATACATCTGGTGCTCATAAGATCGTGAAGGCGATTTGTAAACACTGGAATATGGTAAGTTTACATCCTTGTTTATCTGTACCCCTTTGTGTTGCCTTCAGATATGGCAAAAATGTGGGTGAAATAGTTACCAACTATGTTGGTTCTATGAATGAAATTGATCGGACTTCCATTGGTCATTTTTCTTGTGTTAAATGTAATTGGTGTGCCTCAGCTTTGACTGGCCCTCACTGGACCCACTCCAAAGGAAAAACTTATTTTTTGAAGTACTGGACAACTTGTGATACTGAGGGGGGTGATTTATATGATTATCTGTCCTTGCTCCCTCATTTATGTGGGTCGGACTACTCAGAAGATTCGCCTATGACTGATTGAACATAAAAGTCGTATTAATACCAAATCTGAGATTGCCCCATTAGTAGCATATTGGATGCAATAGCAACATTCACTTTCTGACTTACACAGGCATGTTCTTGATCATCAGCCACACTCATGGCAGGGTGGTACCTAATTGACACAACTAGCCATATGTGAGCACGCTTGGCTATTTCAACCTCGTTCTATAGAACCACATGGATTGAATCAGACGGTTGATCTGATTGGCTAATCTAACCATGTGATCACTTCTGTGTCCTGATATATACCTAAGAGTTTTAAAGGTGAGTTGAGGATTCAGCTGGCTGGAGTTTTTCTCTATATGCAGTGATCTTTTCAGTTATTTTGTTTGATTTGCACTTTCCTCTGATGCAGATAAATCTATTTATTTCTCTTATTGAAACACAATATTGTGTTGGGTTATATATTAAGTCAATGACTATTGTCATGTAGAGGATCCTTCCGAGGATATGGAACTGGGTGAAGCTGAAGAGATTGTGTTAGAAACTGACAGCCAGGCAGACCACATGGCCCAGGGTTGCCATGGACAACATAAACAGAGTGTGTCACGAGGGGAGAGAACACGCCCAAACTGCAAAGTAGCCCCGCACTCAGGGTTTAAGGAGAAGCACCTGGTTGGGGGAGGGGCGCAGTTAAGCCCTAAGACACAGGCATATAAAAAGTACTCACCAGAAGAAAGCTGGAGAACCGGAGAGAGAACCAGAGAGAGCTGGAGAACCGGAGGGAGCGTGTGCGGGAGGAGAAGGAAACCAGAAGAGAGTTTCCAAAAGGAGAGCTTCAGGTCCAGAGAGGGAGAGACGTCCTGGCCAGAGAACATTTGTATAACTGAGAGAAAAGAAAGGTTAAAAGGCAGGAAAACACAGCCGGTGTGTGAAGGCCTTGCTGACCCAGCTGTGCTAAGAAATCCCTCTGTGAAGAAGCCAAAAGGTAGGCGGTATAAACCGTGTAGAAGGGAAACTGGGTTTGAAAGTTTTCCCTGTGACTGCTCAGGTTTGCTGGACTCCCCTTTAGCTAAATCCCATATATATGGTAATGCTCCACCCTGCTCTGTAGCACCCGGTGAAGAGAAGTCTCGGAGAAGTAAAGAAAGACTGCACTTTGAAGTACCGTATAATTATCCACAAACTTACTTGTCTGAAAGTGACTGTGAGGAAATGCAGACAGAGTTTGTTAATGTCATATCTCTGTGCTAAACTAGCTGTTAACAAGGCTGTTGGAACAGCAGTGGGAAAAAGCAAGAGTGTTTGCCTTTGTTTGAAAAGGGTCTGCTGCATTTAAGTTGGTTCTGAATACTGTTTGTGAAAGCTGAAAACCACAGAAGCTGTTTTTGTTCCTGCATTGTTTTCTTTGTACCAGAAGTATGGCCATTTTTGTTCTTAATTTCCTTTGCAATGAATCCACCCGGTAGGGGAAATAAAACCTTGTTATTTTTGCCTAACCCACTCGACTACAATTATTCCTTGGCTTAGAGAGCAAGAGGGACTACAACACCCAGAAGGCAGTGCAGGGCCAACTGCACTACCCTGCTCCTTAAGTTTTGGATAGCCCAGGCTGACCTACCCTACCCTGGCTCTAGGGGGGTTACTGGTGACACTATATGTTATTTTTTGTGCGCAATTCATTGTTTAGGTTTGATATAAATGTGGACCTATGATGAACATCGAGCATACTAGTTTGGTCCTTGAGGCTGATATACTGGAGGGTCCGGTTGGGCTTATTTAAGCTCAAAATCTGTTTGAGGTCTCTCTATTATTCAGTATGCACTTTTATATTTAAAATATTTAGAAATCATTTCGTTTGAATTCCTAAGTAATTTAAACATACATGTTTAATTCCATTGGTAAAAGGTACCCAGCAATAATATCTGCGGCATAAAAACCCAAACACCTCTTTGTATTCTGTTACTCAGAAAACAACTCCTAATTAGCTAAAAAAAAGCATACATCTAAATTTATAATCTATAAACACCCTAAATATAAAGCAAAGAAGGGCACTGCATATCATGGCTAAACTTACTAAAGTGTGTACTAATGCTGTTAATGCGGGTATTTTTGGCAAATCATTGTACAGCTTTGTAGTAAAGATAGCCCTTAGTCTAGCCAGTTTATTTTCCTACTCCAATGTATAGTGACTTGTAAATGTATTCACAGCCAAGGTCAGTGCAAGGGAATGAAGTGCCCTAAGCAAACCTCATTTCCAGTGCCACCCTTCTCTTGCCCCCACACTCACTGTAGTGCTGCCACCCCTCTGCAGGGCATGGAACAGCAACATTTCATTAACAAGGCACCGTGGTGCTGTTCATGCTTCTGTTTCCCCTCCAATTACACTTCCTATTAAAGTGGAATCTAAGAAGGCAGAAGCACGAATGGCGCCGGAAGACAAGGTAACTCCTGCGCCGTGGTGCCTTTTTGAATTATTGCCACCACTATATGTCCTGGAGAGGGGCAAATGCAGCAGCAATGGGTGCCCTCCCACCACGGCACTCTGGCACTCTACGGAACCGCCTAGATCGCCCAATGATTGCACTAACCCTGTTCACAGCTTTGCATCTTTTTCACATTCTGCTATCTAAAAAATACAATTCAAAATACATTAAAGTATGAGTTTGTTTCACCGATATACACAACATACTCTACACTTTCAATGTGAAAGAATTATCACATTAAGTATTTACGCCTCTTGACTCTATTCTTGATGGAAGCTCGTTTTGCAGCAGCTGCAGCCATGAGTCTTCAGGATAACTGTCTACCAATTTTGCACAGTGAATGGTTCAAGTTTTTGCCCATTATTCTTGGCAGAATAGCTCAAACTCTTCAAATTGGTTAGGGATCATCTGTAGATTGCAGTCTTCCAAGTCCTGCCACAGATATTCTGGGCTTTGTCTGAGCTACGTGAGGACATTCACTTTCTTCTCACAGAGCCACTATCCTGCTGCAAGGTGAATATTCTCCCAGTCCCAGGTCTATGGCAGACTAGAACAAATCCTGCCTGTACTCTGCACCATCCATCTTTCCCTTGATCTTCACAAGTCTCCTTTTCCACGATGCAGCAAGGCATCCTCACAACATGCTGATGCAACCATCACACTTTACTTCAGGGTTGATGCCAGTGGGGCGATGTGCTGTCTATTTTATTCCACACGTATTAGTTAATGGTAAGACTAAAAATTTCCATTTTGGCCTCATCGGACCACAAAACCTCTTGTATGTGTGCAATGTCCTCTAGGTATTTATTTGCAAATTCTATATAGCACATCATCTGGCTTTTCTTCAATAGTGGTTTTCTTCTTACCACTTTTCCATACGGGCTGTGCTTGTGAAGCGATCTTGACATTATTGAAGAGTCAATATTTTCTCCAGTCTCAGCCAGAGTGGCCTAGTCAAAGCCAAGATCTGAATCCAACAGAAAATCAGTAGAAAGACTTGAAGACTGCAGTCCACAGACAATCCCCCAGCCAACATGAAACAGCTTGAGCAAAAACTACACCATTGGGCTGTTCCAAAGCTGGCAGACCTCCCCCCCCCCCCTTATGAATCACAGCTGTTGTTGCTGCAAAAAGGGCTGTGAAGACTTCTAAAAGAGACTTTTGGTTTCTTACCATATTTCTGTAATTGTTCTCTCTTTATTGAAAGGGTAGAATATGTTGTGCAGGGCTGGTGCTAAGGTTTCTGGCACTCCCTCCCACCTCGCCACGCAACTTGAAGATTGGCGACCTCATCCCTCTTTATTATTAATGGTGGCTATCCACCAGCACCCTTTTTCTCAGAACTCCCTTTTGAGCTCTTTTCCCATGATGCTATTATTTCTCTTTCAAATCCGGTGTTGTAAAAAAATGGCAGAGAAGGGGGAGTGCATAGACAGAATAAAATTAAGGACTGAGCAAGGCTGTGATAATCCAAGAGCAAGCCAAACTTGTGCCCTCTTTATGCAGCCACGTGTCAGTCTTCCTTCACTCCCAAAATGTAACACAATATAGTTTCTCTTCATTTTAAAAAAGTTGAAAACAACCATAGCAGCCGGGGTTGTAGTTGGAGGGGAACGGGGAAGATGTAGTCAGGGACACACCGGTGAATCCTGCCCCTCCACCCTCTGGAGATCAGGGCATGAAATCCCAGATGCTATGGTGACCTAATGCCAAAGATCTGTGGAGCCCATAATACATTTCTATAAGAAAATTTAAACTTCTTAAAAAGTGCACATTTGAAGTGTGACACAATGGCGCATTTCCCCCATTTACAGAATCAGACATTTGGAGGTTCATCTGTGTGTGTTATGGGGACTATATGCATGCACATGTGTGTCTCTCATGGGGACTGATCTATGTGTGTCTCATTGGAAGTGTAAGAGATTGTATGTGTGCTGTGGGCATGGGGTATGTGTGTGTGGGTGTTTGTGCAAGTGCTGAGGATATAGGGCATCTGTATATGTGGTGCATGAGGACGGGGGTGCCTGTGTGTCTTCTGGGGGGCTGCATCTTTTGGAATAGATACATTGTGGCCTTTTCTCCCCATGCATTCATCTTTTCAACCTCCAACCTCCTACACTCTTCCCGCCATCCTCCTGTCCCTCTCCTGCTGCCCCCCCCCTACTCTTTTCTCGCAGATTTTGTCCCTTTCTCACTTCCCTTTTGCACTCTCACTCCTTGCCCTCCATTTGTCCCCATCTTCCTTCCCCTAAACCACTGCTTCTTTAAATTTCTTCCAACTTCTCTCTCTTGCCCCCTCTCTAAAATACCCTTGCACAGCTCTTCTGCCCGCGGGAGCAGCATGTTCTGCAGGTACAATCCACCTCTCTCGGCTGTGATCGCAGCTTTGCTATGCAGGTTGTGGGGGGGAGGGGGGAATAGATACAGCTAATGATAGTGCCCCTTACTGCGCTTGCCATGCTTACTAGGTAGCGCAGGCTCTGATATTGTGTAGATTACTGAAACAAACTCATAATGTATATTTTTTTTAGACCAGAGAAAGTGAAAAATATTTCACAAGGCAGTGTAGACTCCATTTGATCTCTGGCTTTATTACAACTTTGTGCTTATCCTATGCTTTTTATTACTGGAAATGGAGCTTTTGATTCCTATGTAGGTAGAAAATCTGTAATGTGTGTATACTCCTCATTTTTCTGAACTTCCGAGTAAAGGATATGCTAAATTAGCAAACACATCCTGTCAGGAATTTAAAAAAGCATTTTTCCCTACTGCAAATGTGCTTAAGAAATATCACAGTTGTTATGTGTGCTAGACTCAAAGTTTTGGCATATTAATAGCACAAATTATTTTTGTTTTCTTTGTACATGAGAGTAAACTAATCTATAAAACCAAAGAGCATCTTCTGCAGAGTAATATGAGTTTTTATGCTTTGTATCAAACAGAATGTTGGAAAGAATTATATAAAAAGGATCAATATCAATTTTTCCTTCTGCCTGTAAGCAAAATAACTGCACAAAAAGGAAAGAAATGCAACAAATTTGGCATGCAGGAAGAAGACACGATTACCAGTGTGACTGGATGTAAGCGGCACTGTACAGTTATGATAAGAATTCAGGTACAATATGTCCTTACCTCAAAGAGCTTACAATCTAAGCTGCAATGGAAGATACAGTGACTTGCTTAAGGTCACAAAGTGTCAGGGGTAGAAGCAGGAATTGGACCCCTGATATCTCTGGTTCTTAGTCTATTGCTTTATTCACAAGGCAATGTCCCTCTTGAACCCTTTAACAGTATAACTATATAACATTAGGCATATTCTTCACCAGAGTAATGATGTAGACAAGTTTTATTCATTACAATGATCTCACATTGCCATGTTTCGGCTAACTGCCTGCACAGGGGGTCAAATCTATAAAATCAAACATGAACATCGATAATTCTAAAAAAATGTTTTTAGATAGAGATGTCTAAGAGGGGTAAGTTACTAAAGTGAGTTAAGGCAACAATGTACATTATTTGGCTCTTAACACATGTTAGAGGGCAATAATATATCAACATGCATTTAACAGTGATATGCAAAGCATTCAAATGCATGCAAAACACCTCAATATTATGCAAATGAATATTGCAAGCTACAGTATTCACAAAATAACTCCTGTTCAAAGCTGGCATTATCTTCCCCTGGCTGAGAGCATCAGGCCTCTAACATGGCCCGTTGCCCTCTGCCGCAATTTTAGAGGGTTCACATATTCTAAAATGAGTGGGAGGACTGGGATGTCCCGGGGTCCTGCCCCCTCCCCCACGCTACAAATGATCAGGCCGCACCCTCAAGTAAAATCCTTTCCTCAAACATACCTTTACCCCGCCCACTCTCCTCCTTAAAAGGCACAGTGAATGTCCTACCCCCACCCCAGACCTTGATCCAGCCCCCCCCAGCCCCCTAAGGCCTCCTGGGCCTACCTTAAAAAAAGAAAATAGAAAAAAATCCCCAAAAGAAAAGTGGAATGACAATTTCACAAACACAAAAGATTGAACACCAGAGCATAAACTCATACATCTATGTGTATCATACCAAAAAATGAAATTTTTTTCGGACTGTTTGTGACAAGGATACTACCTGAATTTACAAATGTTCCTTTTTATTATTGTTATTTAACTTGTAATGCAAAAAAGTGCACTAAAGTGTAGTTACTCACCTGTAACAGGTGATCTCCGGGAACAGCAGGAATTTAGTCTTCACATATGGGTGACATTGGTACCGACGGAGCCCATGCGAGAACGCTCCCCAGTGTCCAATAGGAAAGCTTTTGGCAGTGTCTCACTATGCCTGCGTAGCTGCCTTCCTGCCTTTCCAGCTCTCCCTCCTCAGTTGAGTTTGTAGCTGAGATAAAAGGAGAGAAGACGACGACGTACAACTCCTAGCGGAGGAGGGTGGGTTGTGAAGACTAAATTCCTACTGTTCCCAGAGATCACCTGTTACTGGTGAGTAATGACGCTATCTCCAGGATCAAGCAGGAATGTAGTCTTCACATATGGGACTCCATAGCTCGGAGATGCCAGAGAGATGACCTCAGAGTCGGCTGTGGAATCACAGGTATAAGTAAGGAGGTCCTATATCCTCCAAGGATGTCTGGCATTGAAACCCGGGATGGAGGGTAGGAGTTGACCTAAGTCTGAAAGAGATGCTGGAGAACAGCTTGGCCAAACAAGGCATCCCGGCGGGAGTCCTTGTCCAGTCAATAGTGAGCAGCAAAAGTGTGGACAGAAGACCAAGTTGCTGCTTTGCATATCTCATCAATCGCTACAGAGTAGAGAGGCAGCTATGGCCCACACATTATGTGCAGTGACGTGACCCTCGAGAGAGTCCTGCCTTTTCATAAGCAAAGGAGATGCAGTCTGCTATCCACCTGGAAAGAGTACGTTTGGATACTAG
The DNA here is from genome assembly GCA_033557465.1 of Ichthyophis bannanicus. NCBI lineage: Eukaryota > Metazoa > Chordata > Amphibia > Gymnophiona > Ichthyophiidae > Ichthyophis > Ichthyophis bannanicus. Next base: position 414,561,958 of record CM066038.1, read on the forward strand.
CAACCCCAGGTGACTCGAGTCAAAGGAGATGAAAAGATGGGAAGCTTTTCTGTGCTCTCGAATTCTCTGGAGATAAAAAGCCAAAGCACATTTGCAATCCAGGTTGCCTCTGCCCTAGAGGAATGAGGTCTAGAGAAAAAGACAGGAAGGTAGACTAACTAGTCTAAATGGAAGGGCGAGGCCACCTTCAGCATAAAGTGAGGATGAGTCCTAAGGACTACCTTATCATGGTGGAATAGTGTATAAGGAGGATCAGCCACCAAAGCCTCAGGCTCACTAATGCATCTTGCTGAAGTGAGGGCAATAAGGAAGGCGACCTTCCATGTGAGAAACGTTAGTGAGGTAGTGGCTAGAGGTTCAAAGGGTGGCTTGAGAAGCTGTCCTAAAACAACATTATAATCCCATGCCACTGGAGGGGGCTTAATGGGGAGTTTGGTTTATAGAAGACCCCTCATGAAGCATGCTACAAGCAGCTGAGAAGAGATGGGCTGACCATCTAAGGGCATGTGAGAGGCCACAATTGCATTTAGGTGTACTCTTACAGAGTTGGTTTTGAGCCCAGAAGAAGATACTCAAGTAATGCTTCCACTGGAGCTGAGAAGGGGTTAAGTTCCCTTTCAGAACACCAGAGAGCGAATCTACACCACTTGAAGGCGTAGGAGTGCCTGGTGGATGGCTTCCTAGAAGCTAAGAGGATGTCCTTAACCTCCTGGGAAAGGTTAACGTCCTGGAAGGCTAAGCCCTCAGCAGCTATGTGTGAGATGGAGGGACTGCAGATTGGGATGGAGCAATGCTTCTTCCTCCTGAGATAGGAGATCTGGAGCAGACACTAGATCTATGGGTTGAGCCTGAAACAGACGTAGGAGAACAGGATACCACAGTTATCATGGCCAGGGTGGGGCTATGAGGATCATGTAGCCCCTGTCTCTCTGGAGTTTGAAAAGAGTTTTGGGAATGAGGGAAATGGGAGGGGAGGCATATAGGAAGCCTTGACCCCAGTGGAGGTGAAAAGCATCCACTTGCTGGCTGTCCGGTGCAAGAGTCCTGGAGCAAAAGCGAGGAAGCTTGGTATTCTGAGGACTTGCAAACAGGTCTATCTCTGAGGTTCCCCAGATCTGAAAAATGTGAGTGATCCTGTCTGCATGGAGAGACCCACTCGTGGGGGAGAAGGACTCGACTCAGCTTGTCCGTCAAGACATTGTGCTTGCGCAGAAGATACACTACATGTAGGTGAATGTGGTACTATATGGCAAAACACCACAAATGCAGGGTCTTGTTGCAGAGGGTCCAAGAGCCCGTTCTGCCCTGCTTGTTCAAGTAGAACATGGCTACTTGATTGTCCATCTGGACTAGAACTGTACGGAATTGAAGATGGTCCTGGAACACTTTGAGAGCATTATGGATGGCTCTGCGTTCCAGCAGATTTATGTGAAGTTGTGACTCCTGATGAGACCAGAGCCCCCGAGTGCAGAGATGGTCCAAATGAGCTTCCCAGCCCAATTTGGATGCATCTGTCATCAAGGTATATTGATATGCTGGCATCTGAAAAGGTGACTCTACCAGGAGGTTTTCTGGGGATTGCCACCACTGAAGAGATGAGATTAGAGACCATTATTTTGTCTCCGAGGCGACCCGATGCCTGAGACCACTGGGAAGCTAGTGGCCATTGAGCTGCACGCTTATGTAGACAAGCATGGAACAACATGCACTGTTGATGGCATATGACCCAGAGGTTGTAGCAGTTCTTGAGCAGTGAGAAAATTCTTGAGGCATGCCTGAGATGCTAACTGATTGAGTCAAGTGCAGCGGAGCAAAACGCCCTTGATTGTTGGGTGTCTAGGAGAGCCCCTATGAACTCAGTTTGAGAGGGAACAAATTGGGACTTTGGAAGATTTATTACAAATCCCAAGTGTTGCAGCACTTGCATGGTGCGTGAAAGGAATAGACTGGCCTCTAGAGAGGTGTTTGCTCGAATGAACCAGTATTCTAAGTAAGGGAAGACAAATATCCCTAGTCTCCTCAGAAATGTGGCTACTACTGCCATGCACTTTGTGAAGACTCTTGGGGCAGAGGCGAGGCCGAAAGGCAGGACTCTGTATTGATAATGTCTCCCTTGAAAGATGAAGCACAGGAACTTTTCGTGCTGTGAGTGAATCAATATGCGAGTATAAGCTTCCTTTAGATCTAGAGAACAGAGCAAATTCTGACTCTGGAGATAGGAGAGAAGGGCTGCTAGGGAGATCATTTTGAATTTCTCCCGTAGTAGGTACTTGTTCAGTTTTCTGAGGTCCAGAATGGGCCTGTACTCTCCTGTTTTCTTTGGAATGAGGAAGTATGGAGAATAAAGCCCATTCCCTGCTGGGATGGTGGAACCTCCTCTATTGTGCCCTGAGAGAGAAGGGAGGTGAGTTCTTGCAACAGAGCAGTGAGAGGGGGCTGAGAGCGGAACTGTCTTGGAGGAGTCTGGGGGGGGGGGGTGTAGACTTCATAGATGAAGCTTGCACCTGCCCTGTACTATGGACAGTGTCCACTGCTCTGATATGATAAGATGCCACCTGTGGGCAAAGAGACAAAGTCTGCTGGGAATGTGGATGGGATCTGGAATCTCCAGAGGCAGAATGGCTATGTTCTCCAGAAAGGAGTCAAAGACTTTGAGGAGGCTAGGTCTGCTGAGGTGGCTGTGACTTAGGAGTCTGAGCCTTCTTTTGCTGCTCCTTATGAGGAGCATGTCACTGAACCTGTACAGCAGGGGTTTAAGAGGGATAGTACTTTTTATTCTTAATGAAAAAAGCTTTCTTCGTTGCTTTTTTTCTAGCTGGGTTAGTAGTAGATCTAGACAATCTATTAAGAGTGGTGTTCTCGGACTGAGAGGCCTTGTCCTGCCAATCCTTGCTAAAAAGGTTTTCACCAGTGTAAGGGATATTACCCAGCTTATCTTGAACCCATTGTTCCAGATCTGATGCTTGGAGCCAAGCAATCCTGCGTGCACTGATGCAGATGGATGAAGTCCTGCTGATATACTCAAAACAAGTCAAACGTTGCCCTGTTTATTTATTTATTTTATTTATTTATTTATTTAACATTTCTTCTATACCGCGCTATTACAATCAGCGCGGTGTACATCGAACAAAACATACTACAATGCATACAAGCAACATTGAGTTTTACATAGAACAGGGAAAAAAACATAGGATAACCGGGGTAACTATTTACAGGGTAACTATTTACATGTTAAATTAGTATTGTCACCAATATTCTAAGCCAATTTGGTATCATCTTCATTTCGTGAGGGAGGGACAGGAGTAAAAGTGGTGGGTGGGCAGTAGTATAGTCTAACCATTTTCTGGTTGTAATAAGGTGCTATGGTAGCTGAGACATGAGGGAAGTTTACCCGATGTGTGGGTGTCAGGGTAGTATATTGTGAATAGGTGGTGTTTCAGAGCTTTTCGGAATAGGATTAAGCTTTTGATGCCACGGATTTCATGTGGAAGGGCATTCCAATTTAGGGGAGCGAATATAGAGAAAGCCCTGTTGGAAGTGGTCTTAGTACATGACGTCATCATCTTGGGGACTATTAAGGTGTTCATTGAAGTGGATCTCCTGTCTCTGTTTTCCAGGGTGCTGTGGATTAGTTTGCTAATCGGTGTAGGTGGGTAGTTATTCAGGGCTTTGAAAGTAAGGACTAGTGACTTATATTGGAGTCTGGCATGTAACGGCAGCCAATGCAGATTTTTCATGATTGGTGTTATGTGGTCAGTTCTTGATGATCCAGAGAGAACTCTTGCGGCGGCATTCATAGCTAGGCGGAGCGGATTTAAAGTTGATTGAGGCAGGCCGTGCAGGACGATGTTTGCAAAGTCCAGGTGTGGGAGGACTAATGCCTGAAAGGTTGTCCGGTAGTCACTGGATTCCAGTAGGGGGCGGAGGTGACGTAACGTTTTGATCTTGTGATATATAGACTTTGTAACGTTCTTCACATGTGTGGTCATATCTAGGTGCTGGTCCAATGTGATGCCAAGATATCTGATTGTAGGTTTGGACTTCAATTCTACATTGTTGACAAGTAGCGATGGGGGGGGTGTGAATTTACGGTTCTTCGTAACAAAAAGGACATCAGTTTTACTATGATTGATCCGAAGGTTTTGTGTCAGCAGCCAATCAGCTACAGCTCCGAAACAATTGATTATTGGGGAGAACATCGGTTGGTCAATTTTGAACGGCATGTAGAGGAGGATGTCGTCTGCGTAAGCCAGGCATCGTACGTTGAAAGATCGGATCAAATCACATATCGGCTGCATATATATATTGAACATTAATGCCGATAAGGACGATCCTTGAGGTACCCCCTGAGACTGCAGGAATGGTTCCGAGGATGTATGACCTGTTTTTACTTGTTGCCACCTGTTGGATAGGTAGGATTTACACCATTCAAGTGCTGTGTCTTGAATCCCCTTTTCCTTCAGGCGTTGTAGAAGTATGTCATGATTCACAGAGTCAAAGGCGGCGGAGATGTCCAGGAAGATGAGGACAAATCCTTGTTGGATGCTGTCCATACCAGTGACCAATTCGTTGAATAGGGTTGTGAGGACTGTGTCGATGCCATGCGCTTCCCTGAAGCCGTGTTGTGACGGGTCCAGTGGAGCTTCAGTGTCAATATGGTGCTGGAGTTGTTGTTGAGCAGCTTTTTCTATGATTTTTGCAAGCTGGGGGATGCTCGAGATTGGCCTAAAAGATTCGACTTTGGACGGGTCAAGTCTGCTATTTTTTAGTAGGGGCTTGATGGAGGTGTTTTTCAGGCGCTGTGGGAACGAGCCTGTTAGAAAAGACTGGTTCAATATATTGCACAGGATTTGGCTTAGGTCATGACGCAGCTCTTTGATCCAACTGGCTGGACAGGGGTCGTTGGGTGCTGTGCTGGGATTGATAGAGGCGACAATGTTCTCCATCTCTCTATTTGAGACCACAGTGAAATTACATAGTGGAGTTGCTAGGGGTGTCTTAGACGGTATGGGTGATGTACTGCTACACATGTTTATGTTGGTCTTAATCATCTTTGATTGCAAGTAGTTTGCAAAGTCCTGTGGTTGAGGCATTGAGGGTTGGGCGGAGACCGGTTCGCCTGTTATGGATTTTACTATTCTGAATAGGGCTTGTGGTTTATTGATGGAACGTTTCAATAAATCTGTGTGGTAGAGTTTCCTGCTCTGTGTTATCTTTCGACGGTGGGTTATTAGGTAAGAGTTGTATGTATCAAGTGATTCTGAGGAGTGTGATCGTCGCCACCGTCTCTCAAGTTTGCGCAGGTGGTGGAGAGATGAGCGAAGGTCAGAAGAGAACCATGGTGCGTGTTCCCGTTTCCTTGTTCTCTTTTCAGTGTGGGATGGACAGGAGGCAGCTCGAAGGTTCTCGTCCCATTTGGAGATGAGATCATCTAGGTTTAGAGACGTGTTGGTCATAAGTGGCAGAAGATTTTCCAGGACTACGCTCCGGTTGAATGGACGGAAGCGGGCAGTATGGGTATCAGAAATGTTTGATGACATTTGGCTCTTGTAGGATGTATTAAAGGGTATAATGAATCTAAGGAGGTTGTGATCTGACCAAGGCACAGGTGATATATACAGTGCAAGGTCTTGGGCTGTTGAGTCGTTGAAATGGGGGGCAAAGATGAGGTCCAGTTTACCTCCCTTAGAGTGTGTGGGGGAGTCGACATGTTGTTTGTAGCCTAGATCCTCTAAGGCGTTTAGGAATGCCGTTGAGTGGCTATCATGAAGAGACGGGAGGTTGAAATCGCCTACCAACCAAGTTGGGGAGCGTGAGGAGGACGACATGCAGGCAAGCTCAATTATTGTTGGGAGGTCATCTGGTAAAGGGGTGGGTGCCCGATAGAAAAGGTTAATTGTGCATAGCTCATTAGCTATGGTGAGGGAATCAAGATGGGCTGAGCTAGAGGAGTTGCATAGTTTGAAGTGTAGATCAGCTTTTGCAAGGATGAGCGTCCCGCCTCCTCTCTGGATGGTCCTGTGGCATGTGTATAAATCAAATCCAGGTGGCAGCATCTGATTCAATAGGGCGTTGTCGCAGTCAGATAGCCATGTCTCCGTGATCATTAGGATGTCAAGATTGTATAGCGGAATCAGGTCAATGGTAGCAGGCCATTTTGATTTTACTGATCTGGCATTTATCAGTGCACATTTCAGTCGGCGCTGATGATGCTGCTTCTCGGCTTTTGTCTTTTTGATGTTTTGGAGGGGAATGTGAAGTAGGTGAGAGTGGGGTGTACGGTTGTTTTTTGTTGTGGTGTGGTGGGGGAATTCAGACCATCTCCTTCCATGGGTGTGTAGTATTGGTATATGGTTGGAATCATGGTGGAAAGCATTTGAAATGCAAGGGAGACCAAGGGTTAGGAGGGTAGAGAATAAGAACAGGATTTTGTACATTGTAGATTAATAAAGTGCAGCCAGAGAATTTGGATCGGGTAACTTTGCTACTACAAGCAGAATATATAACTGTGAAGAAAATAACAAGTTGACAAAGGTGCAGGGGGATATGGAACAGCAGCAACTGGGATAAATTAAGTGTAACAGTACAGTGATTGCAAGTTGGATAATAAATTAACTGCATGAAGACAGTACTATGGTTGTGAGGTAATGGCTACTGACAACAGTATAATAAGAGAGGGAGGTAATGGCTACTGACAACAGTATTATAACTGACAACAGTATAATAAGAAAGATAGGTATCAATTACTGACCACAGTATAATATGAGAGAGGTAATGGCTACTGACAACAGTATAGTAAGGTAATGGCTACTGACAACTGTTAAACTTTGAAACATTTTGAGCATGCTTTACAAGGATGAGATAATCTGCTCAATTGTCTTCGGGGAGAAGAGGAGCCACTAATTCCAAATCCTTAGCCACCTCTTTAAGGAACATACCCATATAGAGTATGTAGGAACTGATCCTGGCCAATAACATGGAGGCCTGAAAACAACGTCGCCAAAGACATTGAGGGTTTTCAATTCCCTACCTGGAGGGATTGAGGAATGTGTCTTAGCACTCTTTATTCAACGCATTGCCGATTCCACCACCATTGAATGGTGCGATAATTGCGTCTTTTGAAGACTGGGACACTCCAGTACCCAGTACATGGTATCGAGTCATTGTGTATGTGGAGAGATGGTAAGGGGTGTCTTCCACATATGAAGCATAAGGTCATGAAGTATGCAATGAACAGGGAGAACAGCACTTCCTTCGGAGCTGTAGAGTATTGAAGAATTTCAAGTTCTTCAGCCCTAGGTTCTTTCTCGGACATCACCGTTATGGACAGACCCCCAAGCAACATCGCGGATAAAGTCTTGGAAAGACATGTCCTCCGGAGGGGACATGCAACATTGTGGACATGAAGATGGGTCTTCCGGGATAGTTCTCATGTCCCGGGTATTGGCGGATTCATCATTCGATGAATGGGAGTCCAAAGACTCAAAGTATCAACGGGCAGGGTGTTCCCGCTCTACACATACTTGATAGCGATCAAAACCAATAGCTGAAGCCTGTGGTGCCGGAACCTCAGTAGCGGAAACGGATTTGAGGACTGACATGGGCGTGGTAAAAAAGCCGATGCAGGTTGTGTTGGTACCAGAGGCAGTACCGAAGCTTGAGGGATTGACTATAAAAGCTTTACTGGTACACAGGCCGCCAGTAAGGCTGCTAAACTCCGCTTGATGGCCAGGATACGTTGATCCATGGAACTTGCCGATGCTTGGGTATCAGTACTAGAACTGTGGGCCACGATCCCTGAGCATGGCACCAGGAGCTCTGCAGAGGTGGAGGCCTTGGGAGCATCCTGAGATCCCACTAAAGTTTTGGAGGCAAGGTCCTCCTGCCGAGATTGTTTGGCCGGTGACCCCCCCCTCCCCCGGGCAATGCTCAAGGCATCTTGATGCTTAGAAGGAGATCTACCCTTAGAGGGACAGCCAATCTTTGATGAAGACCTAGGTTTCAATACCTGAGATCCTTGGGAAGAAGATGAAGCTCTCGATGACGTCGATGCTAAAGAAACTGCATCAGAGGCAAAGAGGGTGCCCAGCTTTGCAGCTCGGTTCTGTAGGCCTCTCTTTGTCATCTTCTTACAAAGAGGACATTCTGAGGGTTAATGATCTGGTCCCTAAGTATTTTAGATACCAGTCGTGGATGTCTGTGGCTGAAATGGTACTGCCACATTTGGAACACTTCTTAAAACCACTGGATGGTTTTTCCATTTTGTCTGTGACAAAAGGGGAGGCCTAAGATGGCGATGTGCCTGAAGGAAAAAAGAATTCTTTCCCTCACAGAAGATTTTTTTTTAAAGAAAGAAAGCACCGATGGGGGTTGGTACCAGCATCGATGGGAAGGCAGATACGACCACAAAAAATAAGAAAGGACAGATTTTCTGCGGTGGCATAAATTGCTTCTTGTTGGCTCCGCGGAAAACAAAGAACTGAGGAGGGAGAGTTGTAAAGGCGGGAAGGCAGCTATGCAGGTGCAGTGGGATGCTCCTAAAAACTTTCCTATTGAATGCTGGGGAACGTTCTTGCATGGGCTCCGTCGGTACCGATGTCACTCATTTTCGAAGATTACATTCCTGCCTGTTCCTGGAGATAGCTGCTTAAACAGTTCTCTTATCTGAGGTAATGTCATCAAGGGAGAATAGCAATTAAACCAATCAACTACACTGATGCAGTACCATATTTCATACTATCTACTTAATTAGGTTCTGCATCAGGATGCATTCAAAGAGTCCCTCCACAAGCACCTCAAGAATCCAAATGTTATTGGTGCTGACAAATTACCATCATGGAAAAATATGGCACTCTTTATTACAGACAGCATTCTACACCTCAAGACTTTATGCTAAAAAGCTTCCTTTGCTCATATGTTTGTAGATGGGCTGTCCGGTTACCGCATCACCAATGTTGCAATACACTGTCTAACACGCCACCTAAACTGTGAAAAAGAATGTCTCTACTCCACACAATGGGAGACCAGAGGGGCGGTAAGATTATGGGTTCTAATCCAAGATTTGTGTTCTGCAAGGTGAACCTTGACAGGATGAGTTGTATGTCACACATATTTAAGACTTCAAGGGCAGATTAACAAATATACCACAAAATCAGACACACTATTTATTTATTTGTTTATTTGCAGAATGCAGACAATAAGAATTGGTTCACTCACCTCATCCCCCTACAGTCTAACCTAAGGCATACCTCAAGGCTCCTCCCTCTCCGCCCTCCTCTTCAACATTTACTTGCAGCCCCTCTGTAACATCATAAAATCACATATCATCAAATATTTATGCTGATGATATCATTCTGTATACACCCCTCAACCTCAACAACCCTTCATATCATGAGCTCCAACAATGCTTCTCTGAGGTCTCACAGTGGTTATCCGAAAACTACCTATCCATTAACCTTAAAAAAAACAGAAGCTTTACTTGTCACTAGGAACACCTCCTTCATCCCCCCTGACTCTATCACTCTCAACAACACTAAAATTACAATTAAATCAGAAGTAAAATACCTAGGGATCACCCTTGACCGTCACCTCACACTGAAGTCACATATCACTAACACAGCAAAGGTTATTTATTATAAAACTTGTACTTTACAACACCTCTGCCCCCTCATCTCCCACTCAGACTTCTGTTCAGTCCTCCAAGCCCTAACATCCCACGCCAACTACTGTAACTCAATATACCAGGGACTCCCCAAATCATCACTCCACCCCCTTCAATTGGCACTCCACACTGTTGCTAGAATTATTACAAATACACCCAAACAAACATGAACAAATCACCCCTATCCTAAGACACTGCCACTGGCTCCCACTACAAAGCAGGGTAACAATACAAAATTGCACTAATGGTACATAAAATCCTCCTTCCATCATTTCACCAACCACCTCAGCACCCTCATCACTCTACAAAAATCAATCAGACCTAGAAGAACCTCAATCACAAATATACTTTCCACCCCACAATCCATAACAAAGAGTACCCAACTAGCTTCCGTCAGAGTCTTTGACTACTATTCCCCAACCACGTGAAACTCCCTCCCAGACATCATTAGAAACACTACAGATCTTCTAACCTTCCGGAAACTACTCAAAACACACCTTTTCACCCTCCATTTTACTCCCCCTTCCCCCATTGACTCAGCAACCAGACACTCTTCTCATACACACATACTCAGCTAATACATGCCAAGACCAAGGCACAAAATATCACTATATGTATGTATAGCTCAACCTGTAAATAAATAAATGAGACACACAATTTGCATACTTTCTAGCCCTATATGTTACTGAATTTGAGACGTTTGTCCAACTAGGATCACTCCAGTTCTGTTCACAAAATTTGCAGTCGCCACAACTAAAGTGGCCCTTCATGTACTGGGTAGAGGAGGAAGATGGGGACACCCCAGTAGAAACAGTTTGCACCACATGATCACAAATGCTCTTGTCTCTAGTGAATGCAATCATCAAATCCTTCCGGAAGCACTCATGAATTTGAAGAACATGCCAATGTTTTCTAAAAATACAGGCCACCTGAATTGCTCTATTTGTGTAAGGCAGAACCCCCACCAGCGTATCATACAAAGGCTTATATTGAGCAGTTAAATGCCACTTATGATGTATATTGGAAGCTCTCTTGTAAGCTTTTAAGATCACATCCTGTGAGTAGCCCCGATTCTTAAACCGGACCATTCGGTCCATTTTGTGCCCACGAAACTCACTCACTGACGAACATACCCTTCGTAATCATAAAAATTGGCCAAATGGTAGGCCCTTCTTTAAACTGGTAGGATGACGACTGTGATAATGTAGTAGATTGGTCACTACATTTATAAAGGAAGATGGTGGACAGGAGTAATCTATTGTTATCTTTAGTGACAGTTATATCCAGAAACTGAATGATGGAAAATTCCACTCTATTAGTAAAAGTAATATTAGACTTGCATGTGTTTAACCAAACCAGGAAGGCATCCAGATGAGCCCTTGACCAAACCAGATAAAGAAGACATCGTCCAAAAAACAATTAAACAAGTGTGCGCTGGATTTGATTGCTTTTTTGGTTGAGCATACTTCCATTGAAGAGAATAACATCAACCAACAGATAACCAACCTGGAAGAGCAATTGAAAGGAGAAACTGATTCGGAACAGGCCCAAGTCCAGTTTGATGATAATAAAAAAAAAAAAAAAAAAAATCAGACAGCTCAATTTAAGGAACAGCTTAAGGGCTTGAAGACAAAAAAAAAAATGCAATCATGATCACGTGGATTACAGTATTTATTTATTTGGAAACTTTTATATACCGCCCCTTCCAGAAATCAGGGGCGGTTTACATAAAACAAAGGAACCATACATTGAACATTTTGAAACATTACAACTATTTACAATAAAACAGTTGAACGAAGTAACTATTTACAACTTGCATCATAACCTTGGGGCTCAGGTTGGACAGAGGTATATACTTTTGAATGAAGTGAAAAAATGATCGTCAGTGATTCAAGGGGGTAAGACTGTGATTGTGTAAGTTTTATGTTCTGTATGCATTTTTGCAGTATTCTTATATAATTGCATATTGCTTGTATTTCCTATTTGTTTCCTTAAATAAAAAGATTTGAAAGGTAAATTTAAAAAAAAAAATCAATTAGGCATGCACGGTATTCCTTGATGCAAGACAGCCTGGGAAGTCACTAACCATCGCTACCCTTCACCTCCTAGGCAGAGGGGTTGCTGATCCTGCAGCTTTGGTTTATGAACTCCGGTTCCTTCTTTTTAAGACGTCTGCTTTTTCTACTTCCAGGACTACATACCATTTCTTCATACTGAAGGAAAGGTGGAGCTGAAGTGACGATTCTACTAGCTTTGGTAATCTGTGTTCAGCAGTCATCCTTCATTTTAATTTCATCTTCTCCTCTGCTAGAGATTTCAAGACACCTCAAACGCATTTCCTTGATGTTCTCATTGTCACAAATGCATTTCAGTTCATTGCCTTCTCTCTGTTCCTAAGCGCACTTCCAGAAGTCAACCTACAGGCATCTTTCACACTGAACTGGTTCCTTAGTATGGATCAGGATTATCCAAAGGCAAAAGTTGCAATGAGGCTGACAACTTTTGCAACAGGATGCTTCCCAGTCATATTTTCGTTAAGCAGTTTGGTATCTCAGTGTAGAGCCCCTTCAAGAATGGCAGAGGTTTACTAAGGTATGTAGCTTTTCATGTTACACATGATGCTTGAAACTACTTTATAAGAAGACATGCTTTGTGATACAATATGGTGATTTTCAACCCTGTACTTTAGTACTTACTAGATCAGGGGTTTTCAACCCAGTCCTTGGGACACACCTAGCCAGTGAAGTTTTCAGGATAACCGCAATGAATATGCGTATGAGAGATCTGTATTAGATTTGCACACAGTGAAGGCAGTGCATGGAAATCTCTCTCATATATATTCATTATGTTTATCCTGAAAACCTGACTGGCTAGGTGTGTCCCGAAGATTGGGTTGAGAACCCCTGCCCTAGACTGTTGGATTTGCAGAATATCCACAATGAAAAATGTATGAGACACACTTGCCTCCACTGCTTGTAAATAAAGCTCTTGAATATTCACTGTGCCTATCTTGAAAACTCAATTGGTTAGGGAGTACTTAAGGGCATGATTGAAAATCATTTATTATCTCTTCCATATTAAATCTCAACATTATTAGAGTTCATCTTTTAAAAATTACAGGTTTAGATGAATAGAATGTAGCCTGTAAATTACTAATGAATGGATCCAAGTAATAAAAGAGCAAAAACTTCTTTAGTGGAATGCAAAACTCAGCAGGATTCTGCAAAAATCCAAAGGAGCGGTACAGTGTAGGGGATGAGGAACCTCTGTCCACAAAAGAATAGCGGGACCTGGGCATAATTGTGTCTGACTATCTTAAAAGTAGCTAAACAAGTAGAAAAGGTTACAGCGAAAGCCAGAATGATGCTTGGGGGTGCATAGGGAGAGGAATGGCCAGCAGAAGAAAGGAGGTGATAATGCCTCTGTATAAGTCTTTGGTGCAACCTCATTTGGAGTATTGTGTGCAATTCTGGAGAATGCACTTTCAAAAGGATATAAGCAGGTTGGAGTCGGTGCAGAGGGTAGCTACTAAAATGGTTAGTGGTCTTCGTTATGCAGCATATGAGGACAGACTTAAAGATCTTAATATGTATAATTTAGAGTAAAGGCGGGATAAGAGCGATATGATCGAGACATTTAAATACCTCCATGGCATAAAAGCAGAAGAGGGTCTCTTGCAAATGAAGGCAAGCTCTGCTACAAGGGGATATAGGATGAGAGTAAAAGGGGATAGACTCAGGAGTAATATGCAGAAATATTTCTTTATAGAAAGAGTGGTAGATGCATAGAAGAGTCTCCCAGTGGAAGTGGTGGACATGAAGATTGTATCTGAATTCAAAAAAGCATAGGACAAACACAAAGGATCGCTAAAGGCAAAAAGGGGACTGTTGTAGTGGTTGATATGGAAGGACAGACTAGATAGACCATGTGGTCTTTTCCTGCCATCATGTTTCTATGTTTCAGGAGCAGAGATCATCATTGTACGAACATTGCCCAGAAAAGAGATGACATATGACAACAGTCATCAGATAGTGATAAACCTATTTGGAAACAGCTGCTATCATCTGAGAATAGCACAATAACTGACAATTATTCAGAATAGGTTTTACAAGTTATGTTCTCACTCTGTTGCCACTGAATGTGTAGAAAAGCAGAAGCCAATATTGGACAAGTTCCTGGAGAAAAGGTCCATAAACCATTATTAAAGAGGACCCAGATAATCCACTGCTTGTCCCAATACAAGCATTATGGAACCTCTATGTCTATTTGGGAAACTGCTAGGTACTTGTGACCCTGATTGGCCACTGTTGGAAACAGGATACTGGGCTTGATGGACCTTGGTCTGACCCAGTATGGCATTTCTTATATTCTTATGAAAAATCACATAAGAGTCACATCTAGGCAACCCAAAAAAGGATCATTTTTAATGGTGATTTACCACTGTAAAGTAACACTAATAACGACTCGTAAAAAATAATACATAGTAATCGTATAACTAAGCAAACATAGCCCTATTTACTAAGCAGTTTTGTTATAGACACATGGGGAAAAGCCTGCAAATTACCAAATCTCGGACTACCATTGCTAAATCCCTTGAAGTCAAGAAAAGGCCACAATTTCTGAATCCTGCAGTACAATTGACTCTTCATGAGCCTTTGGCTTCAAATTGAAAGCCTTTATTAATAGTTTTTGCCACTACGGCAAACTTTCTGGCTTGTCTTCTTATTGTTTTACATCTAGCTTTCTAGTCTTATGCTCATCCCCATTTTCCTCATTTTGGTCTGCTTTCCATTTTTCACTTCACCATTAAAATCACACTGGCAGTTGTTTGGGCTTCCTCCAGACCTTTTTAATGCATGGACTACATTTTAGCTGGGCTTTCAAAATGGTATTTTTTAAACAATGTCAATGCCTCATGCAAACTGACTGTGGCAACTGCTGCTTTTATTTATTTTTTAATTTGCTAGTTTTATCTTGATCTCCCTTTAAAAATTAAATGCTACAGCAGCCATTTTCCTTAGTGTCCTTTAGTGTTCCATCATCATTATCCTTTGCCCCAGGTCCTGGGTTCCACAAAGGACTAGATCTAAAGTAGTTCCCCTTTTCCAGGACCCGCTACTCCATGAAACAGTCATGTAGGGCATATGGAAATTACTTCCCTAGCATGTCCCAATGAGACATTTACCAGATCAATATTGGAGTAATTGAAATCTCCCATTATTGTGTTACTAAATTTGTTTATGTAAGTCCTTCCTAATTTCTGTTAACATTTCTCTGTCTCTTAATACTGTCCAGGAGGACAGCAATATACCCCCCACCACTATACACTTCCTATCTATATATGGAATTTCTGCCCATAAAGATTTCACATTGCATTTTGTCCCTGCAGGACTTTTATCCTGTTTAACAATATGACATGCTTAATATACAAACTCAGCCTGCGCTTTTTGAATGGTGGCATTCTTAATGCACAGCCACACACCTTCATTAATTTGATGCACCATATTATTTCAATATAATTTTACATTTATATCTCAGTGTCCCCCATTAGTTATTCTCCTTCTACCAGGTCTCTGGAATGCCTAATATCTCTACATCTTCATTTAGTACCAGCCATTCTAACACTCCAATAATGTTTTACACGCCTGGCACTTGTATACATAGGGGGTAGTTACTAATGTGCATGAAGTAAACACCACATGACAGAAGTGATCCTTACTCACTACTGTCTGAGCCAGCACTGTGTTCAAAATGATGCCGAGACCCCCAGTAGTTAGAGGTCACTCAAAGTTGTGATGTGAAAAATCCCAGAGAGGTTAGACACAAATCAAATCAATCAAGTCCAAGAATAACCCCTTGAAAAAATAAATCTTTTGTTGGATGCACCGTCAGGAGAGGAATGACTTCACTCCTGAATTATTCATTTATTGTTCCTTCATGATTATTTATAAAATCCATCAAATCAAATGACCATGCGGACTTATCTGACATATCTGCCCATCTGACCAAGCATCACCTGGCTGCCATCCAATGGGTCCTAACATGACATGAACGTTTTGAGCTGTCCACTCCGCTTCAGGTGCTTTGGGACCAACAGTCTCAAGCCAGCAATTCAGAGTGCCAAAAGAGGGCCAACTGCTAACTCAAATGACCACTGTTTAAATACCCGCCTCCAATTCAAAAGGCTGACAAATTGATGACATCATTAAAGAGGAACAACCAATCAGAAGAGGAAAATCCCACAGAAGGGAAAAATCCTCACCTCATTGGACTTTGCCAATCATTCTCTAAATTCAAGCCTTTAGGGCTCACGGTGTTCAAATTAAATATCCATCTTTGCTCTGCCCATTGTAGCTTGAACATTCGATCACCTCCCCGAGGATCTTCCGGTACATGATCTGTCACCCACCAACAAAATCTAGTGAAATCATGCTGTTGTGATAAACAATGCTCCACCATCAGAGCTGATTGCACAGCCAACCGAATACAGGAAGCGTGCTCTGCCAATTGAAATTTGACTGGACGGGTGGTACGTCCAATGTATAACAAATCGCAGGGGCATCATTCCTCATTTATAATCTAGTCTCCTGCTCCTATTTTTTCAAGGGGTTATTCTAAGACTTGATTGATTGCTAGCATCATTTCATAGTCCTAGATCACTATGAAGAACTAAAGGTAGGCCTTCAAATAGTGGGAGGATCTTTTGGCTGGGTGTTCTGAATCAGGGTCTGGGAAGTCTTAAGGAGGGGTGCTTGGAAAGCAGATTCAGAGGAGCATGGTAGGTGTAGGGAGGGGTACATTTATGGAGGGTGCGCTGTATTATTCCTTTACTGTAGTAATCACTAACTTTCAGTACTGAGTTATTACAGGTTAGTGACTCCCATGGCAAATTGAGCTGAGGTAAAAGTTGAGATTTTACTGTAGCCTGGTAACTAGTTCCCATGGAAAACGTGAAAAAGCAGAGAAGTTTATTTGCTGGAGCCCTCCTTTACATGCAGTATGCCACAGCTGTCAAAGCACATAGAATACTAGGGATTATTCAAACAGGAATGGAGAGCAAACCTGAGAATATCATTATGCCCCTGTATAGGTTCATGGCATGACAACGTTTTTTAATTGATCAAACTTTTTCCATATCATAAAAACAAATTTCGTTACAGAAAAAGGCATACATGTTTAAACAAAACAGTCAAAGGTATTGCAAATACAAACTAAAGACAAAATAGAAAAAGGAAATACCTACAAGTCCACAAAATAGGAAGCACTATACAACACAAAGGTTATAAAAAAGAAAGGAAATAGTGAATAAGGCAGGGAGAGTATATTAGCATATCCAGTTGATGGTCCCATCAAACTGAAGGGCCACCCCAGGTGGCATCACTCATAACAGCCTGTGCAAAAGAGGTTCTAGAAATTATACAAGCAGACAAATGCAGAGTCTCCAGAAAAATATAGCTAATGCCCCCCCCCCCCCCCCAAATTTAACCAACTATTTATACAGGAGATAAAATAGCCCTCCTTCCCCCCAACTGGGGTATAGGCAGGCTTTAACAGGAGGAACTGTTTCCTTCTCTTCTGTGTTGCCCTAGACACATCTGGAAACATCCACCCTGATGGAGGTGGT